>BSBN01000178.1:0-2726666 GCA_027924645.1 Cunninghamia lanceolata | reverse complement strand
TGTGTCTAGGGCCCCTTTTTGCCCTAGTCCTCTGCTATTGTATTTGTACCTGCCGTACATTTCAGTCCCTTTGATTTTTTTGTTCATTTGAAGACATTAATATAATTGCTTGTTTTCTCTTTCTTATGTCCTACCAGCTTCAAATCCAAAGCAAATAATTTTCTTTTCCCTGCCAATCAACTTCAAGTACAAATTATCAAGATATTTTGGACTACAGAGAGGGTTGAGAACCTAGTATATTGGTTCCTTAATGTTGTACCTGTTATCAGTCTAAATTTTTTATTCCTAGATGCAAATTTCTTAGGCCAGAGGCTTCGACCAACATTTTGTCACCGTTTGTTTCTGCTATCCTATGCCTTGGTCAACAACCATCTTTATGCAACTGTTGGATCTGATTTCCATCCAAAGCAGCACCCATGCTTTATAAGATGGCAACAGGAGTAGATCATGATCAACCAAACAAGAGTGCCATAGATAGAAGGATTTGGCAAAGAAAATTTTCCAAGGCTCCAGCCACGGTAGCGAAGATGTTCATTTTCAAGGAAAAATAGGCAAAATATTCAAAATAATCCTGGAAAAACTCTGACTATGTTTTGGAGCTTCAAATTCATCAACTTGGTACTATTTTCTTTATTCTGCAGCATCATAACAAAGACTGCAGTCCAAAAGCAGCATCCAAATGAAAAAATTAAATTACACCTTTTTCCTTGGATTAGATAGGTATTTAATTTCAAATTCAAACAAAGGATTAATTCAGCAAACCTGGTAGGTTGAATTTTAAATTCTCAACAATAACAGCTACGTTGTCATAATCGGAGTTCCTCTGATTGACGACTATACATCCCAAGTGTTTACCCCTACCGAATACCCAAGTATGTTCTTTTGGTTGAGAACCCATATCCACAAGTACCAAGTTATGAAATCCAATCTTGCCCTACGATGTTCACGGATATCTCTCAAAATCAGGCTAGCTGCCACTGGAATCCACTTTTACGAATCTCTCTTTTTTTTTGGCTACTCAGATTTATTTACGCTACCCTTGAACGATGCAGGCATTAAGAGAACTACTTGATTAATTCATGGCTGCTGGCTATGGGATAGGGCTGTGCTTCCATTATATAGCCCACCTGATCGCTTGCAAAAATTAGGGCAAGCAACTTCTAGAAGTAAAACCATTGATTAGGAAGGGATGAGCAGTGGCAAACAGTGGAACTCCTAAAGACGTGGATGTGTATATGGGTTCTTAATTGAAAAAGAATTCGAACCCCAATGTGGCTATTCACCGAGGCACCCACTTGTGAAATTGAAAACTCATATATAGAATCTTTTATTTATTTAAGTCCCAAATATGTAGTTAGATAAAAAAAGAGAAATATATTATTCTTCATTGAAGGTCGTGCTATTTAATCACACTAGACCATTGAAAAACCGAGTAGGGCTCAAGCAAAGAAGTCGGGAGGAGATGGAGTTATTGGAGTTCTTGCTCTTGTGTTTCTGCACCCAGTCATTCGGAAGTGACATCCCAGCAACCAGCAGCCAGCCTCTTCATTCGGAAGACCTGCTGTCAGATACCCCTCTTTCATCAATCTTCTTAGTCCTCTGCACAGTCCTCTACACATCATCATGTCTCCCAAACATGGGCAGAGAGTGCTGGAAGGTCCCCAGAAATAGCACTACCTGGGAAGGGGTCCAAAACCATACTTTTGTGGACGCCCAGGCCAGGGACAAGGAGTGGCGAAAAAATTACAGAATGGGATTTGCATCTCTCACATATCTGACCGAAGAACTCAGGCCTTATATTGAAAACCCTAATACAGATTTCGTACGGGAGCCTGTGGATGTTAAGAAAGCTGTGGCAATGGTAATACACAGGCTTGCAAACGGAGATTCCCCCAGGAAAATAGGGGACTTGTACAATCTGGGGGCTTCTACAGTTATAAAGTACACCAAGATCATCACAGGAGTGCTGGCAAACAGAAACAAATTATATTCAAAATACATTGTGATTCCTACAGAGGAAAGAATTCAGAGATTGAGTAACAATTTTGAATCTATTACTGGGATTCCTAACATATGTGGTGCTATAGGCGGAACTCATATCAAACTCCAGCTTAAGCCAAGGAATTCTTACAGGCCGGCTGATTATTGGTCAAGGCATGGGTTTTATAGTGTGCTTTTACAAGGGATTTGTGATGCAGACAAGGTCTTTTGGGATGTGTGCTGCAATGCTCCTGGAGGATTGGATAATGCTACCCATTTCAGGGCTAGTAGTATTTGGAACAGGCTCAGGGAAGGGGAGATTCTGCGGCAGCCTGAAATTCAATTGCGAGGAGGGGCGGTTTCAAGGCCTGTTCTTGTGGGCGATGGTTCCTTCCCTCTTAGTGCCTCTTTGATTACTCCTTTTTATGAGGACAGTCCCGAGGCAATCCAAGAGAATCAATTTGATGAGGATCTTCTCAGGGGCCAGGCAAAAATTGGGAATGCCTTTGCTGTTTTAAAGAACAGGTGGAAGATACTTGAGAAGTTGAATGTGGATGTGAAGTATGCTGCCCAGACTATTCTCGCTTGCTGTGTTTTGCATAATTTTTGTCAGATTGCTGAAGAGCCAGAGCCTGAGGAACAGATTGACAACTCACCCAATCAGGAATTTGTCATTTCCTGTGAAGGTGAGGATGAAAGGAATCTTCAGATGATAGGAAAGGAGAGAAGGAGCGTTATTTTTCATGAATGGCTTCATAGGAGGGAGGAAGCTGAGTTGGAGAGAGCAGCAAGAAGGGCAAAATTTTTCTGATGGTTCAAATTTGTGCCAAGGTTTGAAGAACCCAAATAGGGCCGGAATTGAGCTATACTATTGTATTGCACGGTTAGTATAGTAACATTGAGCAATATTTAGAGCTAAGGTATCAAATCGGAGGTAGTAAATGGAACACGAAAGCCTATTGTATAAGGTCTGAAAGAGCAGAACTTTGGCTACGCAATAAGCAATATATGATTTTAACAATTTATGATTATATTCTCTTCGGGTTTAATTCAGATGGTCTGGAGGTATGGTGATTTCTTCCTTTTCTTGTTCTTCTGAATCTGAACTAATAAAACTGCTCTCCTTTATCCTCACATACATATCTTGTAAGTAGTATAGGGAGGGAAAATTCCCATTAGGTGTGCTGTTCTTACTTTTTAAGTATAAGAGTTTGTGGGTGTGAGCGTGGGTATGCATGTGTAAGAGGGATAAAGAGAGTCTATGCAGCCCATGGAATCTAACCATCCGATAGCCACCCTATGAAGCTAACTCAATCGGATGGAAAGTTTCTGGAAGTTGGGTGTACACTTTTACTCGTGTGGGGGTGTTTGGGGATGCATGACAGCTGAGGGGAAGGTTTTGAATCTGCCAAGATTTGTCAAGGAGAGATACTAAGGGCGTCCTTTCTATGAGTTTTGCATGTACATTGATTTTTCTGAAAGCACAATAACTCAATTTATTTACTGCTATGGTTTTGTTTGATGCTTGCAAAAAATTCAACTTCAAAAAAACACATATTGAATAAATTTGGAAGATCCTTTGGAGTTTACAGTGTATAGATTCTTACTTATTAGCCTTTGTTTTTTCACTGTAAGCAGATTTGGAGTCTACATCAAATACTTTCCCAAATTATTCTTTGAATAATCCGGAATGCATTATCCAGGATCACTCTCGATGGCTAAAATGAAATTTAGCTGACTTGATTGGCTGCTTATAGAATGTTTCCAAATCACAGTCACGTAAAAGCATTCTGAATTGAATGCCCACCAATCTTCTGTTAGGGAACATCTGTACTTCAGTTGCTACCAATTAAACTAATTTGGAGGCCCCATGATACTCTGCTTCACATATCTCCTGATTTAGGCACAACCGCAGAATGGGTTTCTCCTCTTTGATCTTCCTCCTAAACATATCCACTCTTGTTTAATATGTGTGAGGTGATGGGGGCATCCTGATTCAATCATTGTTATAAGCTTAAAAGTTAATCATGCATTTCATCATACCAGGAAATAATCTTTAAGACTATAACTGATAACAATATCCATATTTCCATTACTTGTCTTGGTTCTAATATTATAAAGCAGTTGATTGAAACACACGTCTTGATACACCACATCCAACACTGGAGATGGTTTGTATTGTGTTTAGTTCTTTAGGCATTTTCCCTTGAACTTTCTATGGCCTAGACAAGCTATAATAATGGGCTCCTGTGGTTGCAAGGAATTCTTGAACATGCAGATTGATACATTTTGGTTTATTAAATTATTTGTAATTTGGGAAAAAAAGGCACCATATTGTTCATCTATATTCATTGTAACTGAATGGCTTGTATGACCCCTAAGACATCAACTTTGTATGCTCATTCACAATCCAAGCTAAGGAAAAAATATAGAATGATGCAAACAATTATGCTAAGTTGGAAAAGTGTGCAGGATACCCATTTCATTTGCCAATATTTAAGAACAAATCTGTAGAAATGGATTCCACCATGGCTGAACATGTCATCTAAGATTCTAAAGCATAATGACAGATTCATGCAATGCCAAATCTGTAATCATGGCCAAACATGTCACCTGTGTCACAGTGACTGAAATGTGCATGACCAAACCTTTAAATTCTTGCCGAATATATCATCTAGGCATCACTAATTGCTTCATGCATGGCAGAACCCATCCCAAATACATCAGTAAATCCAACAGACCACCAAGGACAACCACCCAGCTATTGACATGTTTTTTTCTGTTGAGGCCTTTTGTGTTGGTTTGTAGCAGGAATCAGCATAAGTACAGGTCTTGGAGGAAGTTGAAACATCATCTAGGGTTCAGTTTCTGAGCTGCAGTAAGTTGTAGGGGGTGTGATCTGTAAAGAGCATAGAGAATTGAATGCAAAAGAAACAAGATGGGTTGTTGTAGATGCCAATGGCCTGGTGAGCTTCTAACCTAGAATTTTTCGCAACCCCATTTACTGGAGTTCCAATCCATACTAGGTTTCACCAAGATAAGCGTTGATTTGTTGTGTATTTGTTTACTGATCTCTTTGTCCATTTTTCACATTCAATTCTTCATTTTTTTTATTGAATCTGAAGTACAGACAACGCAATGAATGTTTGTGCTTAAGCAAAGTACCTAAAATCTGCACATAATTGATTAAGAGCAGTCATAGACTAAGCAGAGTCTCTACTTTTGAATTGGACATTAACATAACCAGCCTAAGTACAGATCACAAATGCAGCCTTGGAGGATAGACCATTAAAACTTGAGAGAATTTAAACAGCTTATTAGCAAAATTTTTGGAATTACTTGACATAGCATTACTCCCACCACTTATACTTTCTTGAACGTTGGACAACTGCTGCTATTTTTTCTTGATATCAGGGCTGCTAGCTGAAGTGGTGGATATATAGATATGCAATTGAGAGAAGGCATGGGCCAAATAGAAAACTGAAAAAAAAAGAAAAAGAGACAGAATCCTAGAAAAATAGAGAAAGTCTACAAAAAGAGAGACTGGGAGCTAAAGGAGGTAGCTGCTTTGATGGACGAGAAAAGGAATATGAAAACACAGGCCTTGCATGATGATCTCAACACTGAGGACAAGAAGGTCTGTGCCTTGTCGATCCCTTTGTTTATAATTTCTAGGAATGAAGCTTGTAATTCATCTAGTGAGTAACTAAAATGTAAATCCTAAAGTCCCTACTAGGAAGGTGCACCGTGTATGAGGACATGAAGTTGAATGTAACTTGGCTCATATAGCTCCCTTTTGTAGACTTGAATTTTGTAAATTTATATAAATGCATAATCTCAAAATTTAAACTTGGATTTTGAGCACAGTAAGTTTGTAGTTTTTATTTGTCATCTATTGCTGTTGCTTTTCTTCATTATACAACTTTGTTTGCTACATCATACTAGTATCAGGGTCTATAGGAGTTTATACAAAGGATAACCACTCATCTCAGAGGTGCATTTATAGGCTAGAGAGGTAGAGGAAGATAGCAACCAAGAGAAAGGAGAAATATAGGTGAGAAAATCTGTTGGAGAACTGAGGCTATGGAAGGAAGATTGTTATCCATTGATTGGAAGATGATAAAAGAATGAGCGCTACACTGCCCCATCCTGGGTAATAATACCCTAGGAAGCAGTTTATTGTCATTTTGGTGAAATGAGGATCGGGATGGAAATTTATGTTTTTCATATTACGCCTGTGCGATCAATGCATGATGACTCAACCTGTATGATAGGTCTGAAGGAGATTGATGCATGGAAATTGCAGCTAAAAGTTCTCATAAATTATATCTAGGAACTTCAATTATATCTTTGATAGGGTAGAAAAAGCTGTGGACAATTCATGAAGAGTGAAGTTTCTGGTGATCGAAACAAGATGCTATGCAGTAATATGGTGTGGGCATCTATAGGAGGACTGGAAAAGAAACAAAAATGGAAAAATGAGGATTTGGTCAAAGATGGTGAAACATTGCCTACTAATTTCAACGAATTATCAGCATGATTTGTTTAAGCAGTTATAGAACTCAAGGGAAAAGGAATTGTTAGGACAAGAACACATGAAAATTTTGTAAAGATACAAACTAGACAGATCTACAAAGGTCAAGAATGAAGCATGGAAAGACATACAAATTGGTTCCAACATGGTAACCATATTTGTTATAAAATGAAAAATGAGATTTTGAGAAAAACAGAATTAAATGACAGATTATTTTTCAATTAAATATCCTAAAGCATAAAAAACAAACTTAATTCAGAGTTATCAACTCGGTCAATGAAGGTTTAGAGAGAATGGGTCAATGTTGATCCACTTTCTCCCCGCGCCCTACCTCCAAAAAAAGAGAGCATTTTATATGTACGGCCAAAGAAAATATGTTTTTTTTTTCTCCTTCAGTTTGGAGTTTTTTCCTTACTATGTGTATTGAACTAGATAGAATAGTAATAGTGAAGCTTCCATTATATGTTCAAAATTGGAGGGAACAGTAACATACAAGTAAGAACATATGTTAGGGTTAGAGCTAGAGGAAGCACGCCAATGATTGGAACATGGGGAGAATTGTAAGGAAAGAAGGAAGTGGACTCATCTTGAATGCCTGGACAAAACTGATAGAGAACAATAAGGTTCAGGATGTGGGAAACGCCAAACGAATGTAGGTAAATTGAAGCCCTTGAGCTTTATGTCTATGATGGAAGAGGGAAGAAAGCTAAATCATCCATGAAAACCTTTGAATTAGTCATTGGTCGGACAAGTTAAAGATTCTAAAGTAGAGGATGTTACTAAGCTTGGTGAGCCTTACAATGCATAAATTAAATTTTTTTCTTACAATGGGTATTGGACTGGATAGAATAGAAATGGTGAAGCTTTCAATACATGTTAAAAATTTGAGGTAAAAGTATTAGGGATAGGAGTGAGAACATTTGTTGGAGTCAGAGCTAGAGGAAACACACCAAAGATTAGAACATGGAGAAAATCAAAAGGAAAGAAGGAAGTGGAGTCATCCTAAAGCCCTTGGCAAAAATGATAGAGAAGAATGAGGTTCAATGTGAATCTAGGAGATGTCAATGGTATGGAGGTATATTGAATCCCTTGACTTTTATGTTTATGATGGAGAAGAGAAGAAGTCTAATGATCATTCATGAAGCCCTTGGAATAAGCCATTGTTTGGACAAGTTAAAGATTCTAAAGAAGTAGACAATATGTTAAATTGTTTGGCAAGCCATATTGATGGGCTGAATCATGTCCTATGTCAAACCAAGGAATGTAATCTTGTGATTGTGATGCGGCAAAATATATGTAACTAGAGCCATAGGTGCTTGGATTATGTTTAGCCACAATGAATGCAAACTAACTCAGCAAAGAATTATTAATATGATCAGAAATTGCTGAAATCCAAAAATATTGAAATTTATAAAGTATTGAAGCAAAACTAAACTAATCTTAGGAGCTCTGCACGTTAAATATTTGATCTTTTAAATCACAAATAATTGAAACGTATATACAAAAAATAACAACAAATAATAAACCATGCATACTTTGAAAATATTAAACTGAAACAAAAACACACACAACCATTTATTTTGATAAAGAGTGTGTGCCCTCGTTGGGACAGAGGCTGAAAACAATGATAATGAGATGATTCAAATGATGATAAACAAACAATGATATCACCTATGTGATGATCCCTTAGAATGGTGAAGATCTTTCAAATCCTAAGGAGGATAGATGATAGCTCCATGCCTGTAACAAACACACAATAACGATACACAAATTTGCTATAGAATCACAATGAATGCTCTTGCTTGTTTCACTTCAATATCTTAAGTTATGCTCTTTCCAACCTAGTTACAAATGAACTCAAAAACACACTTATATATGTTTTCCCGCTCATAATCGTAAATTCAAACCAAAAGAGCCAACAAGGAGAAACTTTTTGAAAGGTCTGAAGTTGACATAACCTTAAATTAGCCTTGACCTAAAAGGGGGGACATGGGCGGTATTGCCCAGGTCCACTAGCTCTATTTAAGTCTAGGGTAAGGTAAATGAAGGGGCCCGTATTCCAATTTTACTTGGGTGTCAGGCAATTTTGTGTCGGGATAAACATTTTGAATGTATAATGTAATCACGGGGACCTAGGAGCTAAACAAGGAGGTAAAAAGACAAGTGGACACTTTTTACTCCATAACACAACCAAATTATTTTCAACTATAATATCTGGCAAAAATTTGCCTTTACATTATGTTGCAATGGATGTAAATACCCAGTTACAAAGCTTCCATTTTGGTGCATGTTGGGAAGCTATAGGTAAGGTTGTGTAATTTGGCTTTACATCTACCAATTGCATTTGCTTGAAAGTTTCTAAAATCTTTTCATCAATTTTATTTTGTTTCATTTAGGCATTTTGTCAAATATATCACATGCCTTTGTTGTGCTCGCACATTTTGCATACAAGTCTACCATAGCAATTGCAGCTACAACATCTAATGAAATTACTCTATCCTTTATGCTTTGGAGTCCATGCCCATATGATTTTCCAAAGCCCATGTAGCCAAGGAATACATCATGCAAGGTAGTGAGATGTAGTTTTACTCTTGCCATTTGCATTGCCTAAAAGTTTTTAAAAGCCATTTGCATAGCCTAAAAGTTTTTAAAAGCCATTTTTAACAAATCTATTTTGTGCATATCCTACAATCATGGCATTCCTTTAGTTTTATAATCTGACAACTTTAGTTGTGGGGCTAAAGAGTAAGAACTCTTCAAATAACGTCTTGTTCAAAAGTTTTAGGTATCACAGAGATGAAAACTTCTATGATTATGTTAGGGTATTCTTAGTCAAGAGATAATAAAGCATAACATATCAAGAAAACTTGGTCATGCTCTCTTGCTGTTTTCTTCATTAGATAATCCACACAAATGTCTCTGCGATTTAATTTATACCAATCTTGATTTCCAAGGGAAGGTGCTAATATTTTCTATAAATCACAATGAAAGAAGACATGCACTGTGCTAACTTGTGAGAAGATTGTTAATCATAACATAGATGATGCCTTACATCCTAATTTCCATGTTGACCTTGGAGGAAGTCTTGTTATGTTGTGCACTGATTTCAAGATATAATGTTTGACCTCGATGCTATTGGTCTATTGACATTATGTATTCCTACCAAGTCATAACTAAAAGTTTGAAGATAATATCATTGTACATTAGACATTGTTATCTATGCTCTCAATGGTATGAGAACGAATAAGATACCATTGTGTGATACTTAGATAAACTTAAATGACATTGTGTAATAATGTGCATGCTTTCCTACATATAGCTAAGTGAGGAGTCACCATGATGTGAGTTGAATGCAATTCAATTTGATAAATCAGTTCTAGTGCATATTAATTTTGTATCGCAAGTTAAGAATATTCTATAAATATGAAAATGAGAACATAAGAAAAATATAAAGTGCCTTTGTAAACACATGAATCTTAGCAATATAACTGATAACCACTTTGATAGGCAAAGTAACCAATAGTGGATTGTATTGAAAATGCAACACAATGAAGAAGAGCCAAAGGCTCAACCGCATCAACAACAATCAATCATTCATCTTCAACACTTCAATTGATTACATTCTATGGCTTTATAAAGCAATTCAATTTACTAACTACCCAAATCACTGACTACCATCTAACCCATAACTAATAACTAACTAAAAACTAACATCTAATACATTAACATTAACATTTTAATTTATTATTTATTACATTATTCTATGTCATGCACTAATAATTCCTAACACCCCCACTTTAGTGTTGACACAGGGACTATATTTTGATGCTGAGTATCGACAATTAACATGTCTCATATTTCCCCCCTTCAATGAAAAAATTTCTTTAGATGTCGGTTTCTACTAATAATGCATTCAATTACAATATGCAAATACAAAATCTGTTACATCCTTATGGCTCCAAAACCTTTATTTCTCCATTTACATAATGTTGAAAAAATATTACAATTTTCCCTCTAACTTATGCATTGAACTGATCAATAAATATTAATTGCATTTTCAAACAATTTTTGGGTTTTTTTCTCCTCTTTAACAACTTTCCAGAACATTTTAAATTTCTAAATTTCGTTAAAAAATGAGAAAGATATCACTGTTTTAGTGAGACTAGTATAAAACAAATTTCTGCAACGCCAAAAATTTCTCCAACTTTGAATGTATAAATTTTTAAATTTTTCTAATCTTGACTATGAGAATGAACAAAATGGAGGAAAATATTGTGAAAAGAATGTACACAATGGAAAAGAAAGGCAATGCACATGAATGTCGAATGTCAACAGGTTCACTGCGAGGTTTGTGGTATCTGCTAGTACCGCTGACAAATATGCAAGAAGAGTGGATGCTACAAACTCCAAATTTCATGTGAGGTCCGTGGTATCCACTAGTCCTTTGTTTGCATCATTTTGGAGGAAATACAAGTGAATGGAAGGCAAATAGAGAGGTCTCACAGGACACCTGCTCTGATACCATATTGAAAATGCAACACAATGAAGAAGAGCCAAAGGCTCAAACACATCAACAAGAATCAATAATTTATCTTCAACACTTCAATTGATTACATTTTATGGCTTTATAAAGCCATTCAACTTACTAACTACCCAAATCACTAAGTACCAACTAACCCATAACTAATAACTAAGTAAAAACCAACATGTTAATTTATTATTTATTACATTATTCTATGTCATGCGCTAATAATTTCTAACAGATTGTTGTACATTTTAATTTGTGCATAAACTTTGTTGCATCTTGGCAGCATTTTAAATATGATAGTATTACTTTTATTGGTAATTGGAAAACATTTCCAATTTGTTAATGCCATGATATCATTTAGATAACATCATTATACTACATTGAAATGGTTGCTCAGTATTGCTTGAGGCATTTGATTGCCCTATTGTCTTGTATGTGCTAATTTTATCAACTTGTTTTAAAACTATACTAAAATTATATTATTGTATGTCAATGTTGTACTCCATGTAAGTACTTGAGAGAGACAAGATGGTTTCCAAATATGGGTAACTAGAGAATAGTAAGTTAATTTACTAGCTTACAATCTAACATGTTAGTGTAGTACTGCATGTAAAAGATGTTTCACATGAAGCTTTAAATCAAATATAAGTGTAGTACTTAATTTGATTTTTTTAATTCTCTGTCATATCATGTTTTCTAAGGGCATGTGCATTAGATATAAGTTTGTTAGCATGAGCATTAGATAGTATGATAGATTGTCAGTGCTTACATGCTACACCAGATTCTTTCATGCATGCTAGCTTCAGCTTTGTAGATCCTTCATGAAGGGTCAAGTTTCTCTAGTTTGGGTGTAGCATTGGGAAGCTTAGTACTTTGTGTGTTGGGGAAAAATGCTCTAACGATGTTCTCTCTCTCCTTTCCATGTTGGAAGGCATTGACTTTGAAAGTTCTATCAGGTGATAATGTAATTATTTTGATACTTTTGTAAATGAACCTTTAAGGCTATCTTGAATTGTAAAAGGTTTAAGTCCTTATTTAGGCTATGATTATCTAGCTTGTTGTAACATTCAATATTTGGATATTCTCTTATGAATGAAAAGATTAAAAAAATAAAATTAAGCATTGTAATTAGTTTTATTAAATTTATTTATTAATGATGATTACTCTTGGGTTGAATAATAATCTTTTGTAATATTTAATTATCTTATTGAATAAATTTTGGTTATTAAAAGGGGGGATCTTACACCTCCAACATCTTTATACCTTTATTTTCAACATACAACAAGCCATGGACCAATGTTCCATACTAGATTATAGTATTAGTGCAATTAAATTATAACCAATATGACTGCTAATATTTGTGTTCTTTGGAGAGACTAGAGATACGTTAGCCTTGGCTCTAATTCTATAATTAGCACCATCAAAATACAATTTCCATATTTTGGCACTATCACTCTTTTCCTTTATGATTTTTAGAATAAGTGGAGCATCCTCATGGATGATGTAGGTTCCTAGACTGATTTCTTCAAACAATCCATGACTGTCATTATCCTAGTTATCTATTGCCCAACATTTATCATGTTCTTTATTCAAAATTTGATTAGTAGTATGCATTTTATCATAGCTATCTAGAGAATAAAATTCATCCTCTGTTACAAAATAATGGACAAACTCTACGAGAACTAAAGGCTTGGTCTCAATATGATGCATGTTTAGAGGCTCAGAAGAGATTTTCATCTTTGTTCTATATCTAGTTCTTAGGAACATATGGATATGGTCTTGTTGGTGCTCAAAGTTGAGAATACTCAAATCCCTAAAGCCAATCGGTTCTTGAATGCCATGGGTGTCAGACTCAAGATAAGCTTTGCAAACTTATACTCGAAATGAGGCAACTAAGGACAACATTGATAAGGTGGGTAAGACCTTATTTTGGCTCTACTAGACCAAGCGGGGGATACCTTGAGGTGTATAAAACAAAGGATTTATAGTAATGTGAAACTCAACCCTGGGTCATACCATACCTAATGCATAGGAAACTCTAATTTTATGTCACTAAGTAGCTTTTATGCTAGTCTGACGAATTCAAGGGTATTACACCTTTTATGACAGATATACAACCATGCAAAGAGTCTAAAATGATGCTTTGATAGACCCTAATGCAATAGCATATATTTAAACATGGATGTGGGTAGGACAAATGACAAATAAGGTAAAAGATTAAATTTTTTGTTATATTTGAGAGTTGTGAAGGAAAAGGAAAGCTGACAGACAACATATCAGTGCCTATATGCAATTAGGGTAGCAAAGTCTAAATACTCATTCAAAGGGAACACCATTGTAATCAAATCTTGCTAACTAATCAAGGTAGCAACAAAGACTATAGCTAATAGTCTATTGCATTAGCTAGGATCTACACAAACGAACAAGTAGCTAGGAGATTACATAACATAATTCCAAACATTCTTTAATAATCCTTAAACAAGCCACAAATTTCACACATTCTCATGAAAAGACACCTTGCAATAGCATTATAGAGGTGTTTTACAATCCATATAATCAACTAATCATGAAGAATATTCGCATCAACAAATGTGATGAGAGTAATTTATAAAAATTACCAAAAACTCACAAAATGTTCATGGAGACATTTGGAATGATGTTCACTTTGCAAATTTAGTTCATTCTTTGAATATTACAATGCCCTATCATAGCCCTTGAGAGAGAATCTATAATATATTTTCTATCTTTTCAACTCTGTTCTTCAACTAAAATGTTTTCTCTCTAAAAATGAATGCAATTATGCATTAAATACTTGTTGGCTCACATTGGTGATCTTGGAAAAAGAGAAAACACACCCAGAAAAGGACATGGACAATCACACCGACCCACAACATGCCCATGCAAGTCAGTACTTGAAACATGCCCCTCTGGAAGGTGTGCCCATGCTTTAGTACACCAAATTAATTGTAGAAGGATTCGCAAGAGTCCTGCATCATTAGGAATTCGCCTACCAACTCATTCGGCTCTAGAAAGATCATAAATGGCCATACTAAAAGTCGTTGAGGCATCCTTGGTGGTTAAGGCATTTAAATGCTCAACACTATTTCAATTACTATTTTCATTCGTCGGGCAATATATCTTTTTAAAAATTTTGACACCCCATGATAATTTTAAAATCATTTTTCTTTTGCGCCAACTTCAAACCTCTTTTTAAAATGTCCTTGGCATAGAATCACAACCATCCCACTGTCAATTAGTGTTGCAACATTTAAATAACTTTGATGATGCATGTGGCACTGAGGATTCACTAAGAATGTGAGCGGAAAGCTCAACAACCCCCCAATGCACTGCCATATCACCACGCGTCACCCTAAAGATGCCTCAGCATTTCCTCGCAAGGTTAGAGGCCTATTGACTCATCTGCCTTAGTGCATCACTTCCCTTGTCATCCTTGAAAGGTCCTTCATAATGCATAGACCATCAGATTCCTTGGGCTCATGATCAAATGGTTCAGGACAGGGATAACTTTAAGAACCCCCCCTCGGAGAAGGTGTATAAACCTGGCGAATCGTATATACTTCCCGAGAAAAATATTAATTTTATTGGTGAATTTTTCCGTTTTTCCTGAAAAAAAAATCTTATTTGGCAAATCTTTGGTAATCGCTAGAGGTCTATGGAAAATCCTGGCGAATTGTAATTTTTTAAAAACCAATAAAACATTTTCATTGGTGACTAAAACCTATTTTCAAACCAACTAAATATTTTCATTGGTGAATTAAAACCTATTTTCAAACCAGTAAAATATTTATGTGGGCGAATTAAACATGTTTTCTAATTAAGAAAATATTTTTGTTGGCGATTAAAATCTAATTTCAAACCAAAAAATATATTTTCATGGGCAAATTAAATCAATTTTCAAAGCAATAAAAAAATCATTGGCAAATTTAAATATAGTTTCAAACCAATAAAAAATAGTGTGGCGAAACTAGCATTTGTTCTATTCTGGGACAAATTTAACACACATCGAAATTCCTTCATAAAGTGTCCAGAATGGGGACAAGTGTCAACATATTTATTATGTCTAAAACAAGATGTCAGTGCAAAATAATATAACATACGACCATTCGATGAATTTTTGATGGACGGTTGTAGTTGCATTCTGGAAGAAAATGTCTGAAACACTAGACCAACGACTTCAAGCCTCCGGAATAACACTTGAACCGTTAGATTTCCAAATATCAATGCTTTCTTGCTACCTCTAGTTGCTGATTGTCTAAGTTGAAACCTGAGCCATCAAAACCGTGTTGTTTACCGGCCCCTTATACCTAATCTTGTCGGTCACCGCTTGGTGGGGAATGAGTTAACCTAGCAGGTTAGCAGGGTCCATTTTTTAAATGCTTTAGCAAATATTTCGAAGTAGCCCTAAGAGACTTAAAGGGTGAGCTATTACAGATTTAATTAAGACACATGGGAAATTCTTCGGCAAGATGTTTTAATCTTAGCCATCCAATGTGGAAGAATTTAAGTAGACAATGGATGGCTTGCGAAGTTAATATGCGAGCAAGTTGTCAATCAGTTAAGTCATGAATTCATGTCCTAATATTCATAAGTTGACCGACCCCTTTCTCTAGGATTCTAGAGGTTATCCGCTACCGCTGGTTACAGGAAGGGTGGAATCTAATGGTCACGCAAGGGTGCATGAGGAATCTGTCAGGAGAGAATATTTGCTGCGCGGCTGCGACAAAATGACACATGTCAAAGAATCTAAGCTGGCATCCTATCCCACTAAAGACCATGCGTCAACTAAAAATTTGATCCAACAGTTGCGCATTGTCACAAGGAGAATCTCACAAGATGGAATCTGCGCTGCGTAGTCGCGACATGGTGACACGTGACATTCTCTTGTTTGAGAAGTGAAAGGCGGGCACGTGGAGGCTAAGGTGCGTCGACGCGGGGTAGGTGAGAGGTGGGCCATCATAGGCTGTTACGCTGCGAGGTGCTGCCACATATCCAACCCGTACAAAAGGTGACATGTTCCGATTGGTGACAAAGATTGTCAAATCTAGTCAGCTAATCAGGACCGTGGATTTCAGAATGTAAGGAAAAGATCAATGGCCCAGATTCAAACTTTCAAAAGATAAAGATTTCCAAGTGGTTGTGGCACAAAGTTCGAATCGAGTAATGACTGCCTCGACCTTCATTAATACAGAGAATTGTGCAAGAATTCAAGAATTAAGGTATTCTCAAGAGCGCAACTGCATTCAGAGTGAAGAAATCATTAGAATGAGCAGGAAAAAGTGATCTCAAGCTTCTGCAAGCGCCGAAAACTAGTAAGTAATTGTTCCTCCTTTGTGCCTAGTTTTTCCAACTGTAGGTTAATTCTAAATCTTTTAGGGCCATTGTCAACCATAAAAACCCTAAGCTACCTTCATAAAAGCAAAATGAGTTAGTCAGACCAGCCTTCCACTTCAAAACAAAGCTTAGATGAAGATCTTATGATCCAACTCCCTAGTTCCGCTAGAACACCTTTGAAATTCCATGGCCCAGGGGGACCCGAGGATAAATTTCTTGACTACTACTATAATTGTCGAGACGCCAAATTACCTGTCCCAGGTTGGATCCTCTTTGAGCATTGGCATAAGAGGATGAACTATAAGGCCCCTATCTATCATGCCTAGAGATATGATTTAGCCAAGCTCATTTGTTCCAATGTTTTCCCCAACCCTGACTTAATTAGGTCAACAACATTAGGTATGATCCAGCCACTATGACAGTAAAAGCTGGAAATGGTATAAAATTTATCGAGTTTACCAAAGAATACATTGCCACTATATTCAACTTGGACCCTGCAGCCAGCAAACAAATTGACCTCATGGCTTTCAAGAAAAAATACCAGAATGTGAAACGACCTTATAGGGAATATAACTTACCAAAGCACAGGCCAAGGGGTGTTGGTGGGAAATTGGTAAAGATTTCAGATGATGAGGAGCCTTTTCTTTGCAGTATGTTTAATAAATATTTTGTCAGAACCTATCACAGTCTGTGTCAAGTATTAGGCAGAGATGCTTCATATAGAATGTGTTTCTTTGATGATGATGGTTGTTGATATTTAGAACCCAGATGTCAAGGAACCATATGATTATGCCACTTTCATAGCTGACCATATGCATGATCAGATGACAAACATCAAAAATAATTTCTCTAAACTAGATGTCCATGTTGAATTCACATGGTACTCCTTGTTGTGCCATATGTACTTATTTGCTTTATCAGGGATGTGGCACCAGAATCTGCATGTCAATCTTTGAGATGCTCAAGGGAACAAGCTACCAGTGCAAGTATGGACATGTATGCTAGATATGCACTGTGTCACAGCAGATTATGTCATCTTTGAAGAATATTTTGTGAGGAGAATCCTTGGATTTTTGGAGCCAGAGGGTGAAAGGTTGCATCCTGATGTATTGGATTTCTTATGACCTTTGGACATGACTCCCCACCTTGGAATTGATCACAATTGGGGTGATTGGTTTTATCATGAGCATACTACTTGCATAAGGGTCTATGGATGCCAGACTACACCTCACATACTGCCCAAATATGTGCCAAAGAGGGTGGAATTTTTAGAAGTTATAAGGCAGTTAAATGATTCTAACAAGGAGCACTTTAGGAACCGCAAGAAAGGTTCATTCTTCCCTTCTTCCATCAAATTTCATGATTTCGTGATCCCTGATAAGAGTGGGTTGGACCAAATTTATTCAGTTATGTTTTGGAATGTATTTGGAACAACCAAGGTATTTTGACCCTAAGGGCTTCATCAACAAAACCAGAGTCAGCAAGGGAAGGCTCAAGTACTTTCATCAGGTGGATTACAATGAGGACATTGCCAGGAATTGTTTTACAATGAATGATGTCCACCACTTGAGGATCAAGTGGGATACTATCATGGCCAGTGAGAAGATGAAGATAAACATGAATCCTGTATATCTGGGTGCATTTGCAGAAGTGCAAGACCCAATCAAGAGAATTGAGAAAATGCTAGATAATGCAAAACAGTTGATTGCCTTTGCCCCTGCAAGAGAACAGAGATATGCTTATGAGTCTGGCAGCTCAAGTGGAGAGTATGATGTAAAGAGGGAATCAGTTCGCCCCTCCCTTGCCAAAAGGGCCAAGATTATTAATTTGGAGAACCCAGAGCATATAGAGGTGGTTGACCTAGAGGGGGAGGAGGAACATGCACAAGAAACTGGCCCTCATTCATCCGATAGACTGAGACCTTATTCATCCCCAGAGAATAGGGCAGTGAGAGTAATGAGGAACCCTGCTGTTGATATTGAAGATGTTAGGGTGATGGCTTGTGACAAGTTTATGGAGGATGATGAATTTGTCAACACTCTTGAATTTAGGAGCTATGTTTTGAAAGTGAGGAGTGAGGAATTTTAGAAGAATATTGAAGATGCCAAGGCTGGAGCAGACCCAAAGAAGTATGATGCTATTACTTAGAGGGTCCTAAAACTAATGCTATTACTTAAAGGGTCCTAAAAGAAGTACATCAGTCTATAAGTGCAATGACTCTAGAGGAACGGAGAGCACTGGTGGCAAAAAGTAATATTCTGCGTCTCCCTCACTGGACTCTATCAGATGCCATTGCATTTGATACAATCACCAGAGATGATTCAGATGTGACAAGTGAACAGATTGAAAAGGCCCTCTCTGGTGCAACCTTTAACCCTAAATTCGAAGCATTGGCAATATGGGCTCTATCCCCAAACAACAAAAAGCCTAGGGTTCAATTAGGAGAGCTGATAGAGGATGTAATAATAAAAAGAGTATATGATACCCCTGCTCCTTAGGCTGCAAGCCTAAATGTACAGACTGCACAATTTGTAGAAGCAACTGCTAACAAATTGCAAAAGGATTGCAATCAGCTGCAACTTAATTATTCTCAAGCAGTTTTAGAGATAAACATGTTGAAGCAACAACTATCATTGGGAGCTAGTACTTCAGCCCCTCCTCCAGTGATCCTAACTACAGAATCTCTTCCAGTCGATATAGAGCCTCTCCTTGCAAAGATTAGAGAGTTAAAGGAGGATAACATGAGATTAAAGGAGGAAAAGGATAACAAGGTTAAAGAGGTGGTCACCAACTTAATCAAGAACAGGGCGACAAACATTTTGACCAGTGTTGAGGAGACATGGAAATCCTACTCACAATTGAGACCAGCCTATGAAAAGCATGAGTCTGACAGACAGAGACTATTGAGCTTAAAAACAAAGTGGTTACATAGAATTGGACAAGTCAAAGAATTTTTGAGGTGTGCCAAGTATGATACCAATGCACCTCCTGAACTACAACTAGTGTTTAACATGTTGAAGTATTTTCAGGATGTGGCCAGTTTCCAGTTGAAATTTGATTCAGTTGTGAAAAAAAGGTTGTAGGGTTTTGAAAGGTTGGACACTAAGTGGTCACCTCCCATCTTGGAGGGTGATGGCAAAACAAAAGACTTGGACAAGTGGAGAAAGGAGATGGTAGACAATATTTATCAATTAATTCCCACTTGTTGTGATGCAATTGCAAGTGATCCAACTATGCAAGTACTGAGCTTATCATTGGACAAACTACACACTCTTGAAAGGAGTTTTGATATGTTCTGTAACCAAGTAAAAAGTATCCTGGATGCCAGGTATGTCAGCCATAATGGCAAGATTGCATAAATACTTTCATTCCCTTGGTTGGCAGAGGAGACATACAGTGAGTGGAAGGACAGATATGGATCTAAGGATTGACAAGCTTTTGTTCTCTGTATCTATAACAATTTGAAGTATAATGTATTCAATGTTGAGAGCACGTTCCTGATCTATAAAGGAACTGTCTTGCTCATTTCATAGGGTTGGTTGTTGAAGACTTGGCAAATTTTGGAGGAA
This sequence comes from Cunninghamia lanceolata, assembly GCA_027924645.1. Taxonomy (NCBI): domain Eukaryota; kingdom Viridiplantae; phylum Streptophyta; class Pinopsida; order Cupressales; family Cupressaceae; genus Cunninghamia; species Cunninghamia lanceolata. The sequence continues at coordinate 2,706,703 of BSBN01000178.1, read as the reverse complement.
TAATAAGATACAATCTTGTTGGGTGGCATAAATTTACCAGTTTCATGTTGTTTTTAAATGAGTAATGCTTTGTTGCATGTATTTGGTTATCTGTCTCCAAGTTGTGTGTATTTTTATTTTGAATCTAAATAGCTAAGGGTTATTCAGGATTCTGGAACATGGGCTTTCTGTGTTGAATATTTAATCTTCTACTTAAAACTTTTGTTCAAGAAACAAATTAAATGTTCTGGGTTAAGCATTGGGAAAAAATATATTGCAACAAGGATAAATGTAAGCATAGGTGACTAAATCCTCAGTCTTGAGAAGTATTTTTAAGGCATATACTAGAAAATCTCCTTGAAATCTGATTATTGATTTAAAGTTCATGGTAAGCATTCACATATGTATGTATGTTGACTCCAAACCCCGAGATAGGCACTGGTCTATTCTGGTATTGAGGTTATGACCCAAGATCCTAGTCTTGCATCCAACTACAAAACAAAAATCAAAATCTTATTCATAAACTTTTAGGATTTAGGAGTAGTTTTAGAACCAATTTGATGTAGAGCAGGGGTAATCAAACTCAAAACAACCTTAAACAAATGCCTTTGGTCATCAAAATGTGGGTTTTCCTTTGTAAACCCTTGGTCTTCTTTGTAACTCCTGATGCAGACCTGATCTCTAGGAAAGGAAACATGTTTAGGATACCCATTTGGCCATATTTCAACATACCTCAAAATCAAATAGAGTTATTTTGTATGGAAAGGCTCATAATGTTTTGATGATTATTGTACTATTCATTTATTGAATATATTTGATCTGAGATGACTTTTGTTGAAATTAGAACAAAAAGAATTACTCCCTCTTTTTATAGTATTTATTATTAGTTAAAAGTTTAAAATTTATTGTATATAAAATTGGTCGGATCTTACACATCAATTTACAAATATTGTGCTCCTGTTAATTCAAAATTGGTGACATGTGTCATGGATTGCATACAACGTACGACTACGTGGAACATTGTTTGGAAACACTATTAATTATTATCTATATACTTATTACTTACGGCAGATCAAGTATAAATATTTGCATGCAGATTAAATTCAATTAAATTCACTTGAAAAGTTATATCATATCACTTTGGCATGCTTGGAAAGATATCCCAAAGCTTTGAAGTTGAGCACCATTAATGAAGCCTGGCTCTATTTAACGGAGCCCAACAATGCCTCATAGTCATACCAAAGTTTGAAGCTTGCTTCTTAACAAAGAAAATGGATAGGCCAATTTGCCTTATAGCACTGCGAAGGCAAATTGCTTTCTTGGGTTACATAACAGACTCGAGGCTTAGAGCTATAACGAACCCTCACAGAATTGTCCGTTTGTGCTTCCTGGAGTTGGAAGCCGTTAAAATGGTGCTTGGGAGGGACTTTTTAATAGATAGGAACAGATACAAAGTGAATTTCGACATAGCCTCTTGGTTTTTGGCATCATTCCTGGACCTTGGAGGTGTGAAGTTAGATATTATCATTCTGTTGTGAGATATTTTCAAGGTAGTTTTTCTGGGTAATGATTTTGAGGTGGTTGTTGGGTCAGAGATGGGTGTGGGGATTCTGAAGTCTTCCGACCTATCAATGGTGTTATTTGGGGGAGAGATGGGTGTGGGGATTTAGCGGATTCCCTTTCTACTCAACATGACAGATGGGGCTCTCGCCCGCCATCATCACTGCACCACCATCGGTTTGAATCTTTTAAGGCGCTCTCTCGAGGTCTCAACATGGAGCCAAATGCGGAATGGGTGTTGTGCTTCGTAGACCTGGTGGAAACAAAAGATTTTTATGGTTTCCCTTAGCTAGTGGCCAAGTGTTTTGAACTTTTGATTTTAGCTATGTAATATTGATGTAATATATTATATTATCATGGGAAAGAATATGTATGGGAATTTTTTGTAACATAATGATATGTCAGGGGCGTAGCTATCCCCCAGTTGTAACAATTTTTTGAATTAATATCAATGAATGAATAAAGGTTTTTATTAACGTCCATGAGACCAAAAACTGTGAATAATTTTTTTTATTAATATTAAATAGAATGTAATTAAATGATAAGTGTGAATACTTGTTTTGCTGATGTAAATTATGTTTATTGTTTATATCATAAATTACTCGACCCGATCATAAATTACTTGACCCAGACCGTTGGATGAACAATTTGATGGATGGTTGTAGTTGCATTCCGGAATGAAATACACAGAACGCTAGGCTTGCAAACTTAAATCTCTGGAATCACCCTATAACCGTTAGATTTACAAAGATCAACAGTTTAGAAATTGTTGTGAGCTGTCAATACAGGACAGCTGTCAGACATGTACTAATTGCCTATTCCGAAAGCAACACATTGACTTGACATTTCATTCACTACAAAATTCACTTTACAAAAAGGGCAAACTTTCTAGTTTCTACTTTTTACTGCTAAGTGATTTTATTTTTAAGTGAGAGCCGAGAGGGTCAGAACACGAGGAGATTTCATATTGCTCATTGCAGTGCACCAGGGAGATTTCAGATTGTTCATTGTAGTGCCATTTCCAACATAGCCGGTAAGACAAAACATAGAATCCCTAGGCTACGTTTCATCATTTCTTAAAATCTTATTTTGTCAAACTTTTTTCTTAAAAACTTATTTTTTCAAACTTTACATTTAGGGTTGAGAGACTTAAGAAAGATTAAGGACTTAAGAGGGAATTCACAATTTCACACTATATAAGCATGTCTACCACCACTAGCAGATCATACAAAGTTTTTGGGAAAAGCAGAGTAAGTACGGATAGAAAAATAGATTATTCTAAATTGCTTAAAACCTCAAGTTTGACTGATGAATACCATGATATTTATGATCCTAACATGTTTGGTAAATTTAGCTCATAACTTAGATTTTCATGTGAGAATAAGGCTGCCAAGAAAAATAAAAAAGAAAGTTGATAGTATTAATGCATCTTGGGTAACTGGATTAGGGCGCATGATGTTACATGAGGTTTTCCCTTGCCTAGAATTTATCATGGTTTGTGCCCACAATTATGATGGTAACAAAAGAGCAATTGTAAATAAGGATACCAAAGAAAAAAATTTATCCATTAATGCAGAAGAATTTGGAAAAGTGTTGGGGTTTACAACCAAAGAATTTGGAGACATCCACATTGACCTAGAAAAGCTTACTAGTGATTATGAAGTAGCGGATGAAAGGGGCAAAGAAGCTTTCCTAAATAAAATAGTTGAAGAAAAAAACAACTTGAAAGATAACCATAAGCCTCCTTTTCCTTTGAAAATTTTTAAATCATGGGCTCAGGATACTATTTCCATGCTAGCATTTTGCCTCGGACTAGATAGCAATTGGGAAGTGGATGCAAGCCTCCTTGAAATGGTATATAATATCCATTATGGTATTGATGTACATGTCAAATATAAATTTATTGAGCACATTGTAGAATCCATGCATAAATAATTTTTAATGATTAAAGGAGGTTCCACCAAGACATTTAGGTTCACAACCTACTTGTGCTATTTTTTTTCTATTCAAATTCAGTGGAATGTTTCATACCAACAAGCTTCATATTAAGCCCTATAGTAACGCTGAGGAAAATAAAATGGCTTCAGTATATGATTGGACCACTAAGATAAGGATGCATGATTCTCGAAGGAACTACAATCATTTTGTAAACTACTTTTTGGCTCCATTGCGTCAAGCAATTACAAATAGTCCAATGCCTAGATTGCCTATATCATGTAGAGATTTCATTCAACTAGGAAAAAAATACAACTGGTTGATTGATACTTATTGGAAGAATATACTGTGCTAAGATTTTATGGATTAGGAGTAGTGCCATACAAACTTTCAATACATGTGACAGAAAGGGTTTTTGCATTGGAATATGTAAGGTAGATGCAGAGTGCTGATGAACTACACTTTGTCGATCAGCAAAAGAAGACCTTATTTCCTTCTTTACCTTTTTCATGTGGAGGGTTCACATTTGAGAGAAAAGCATTTAAGGTGGCAAAAGATCTTTTGAAATTTTTTAATTTTGATGTTATCTGTCACTGGAAGTATGATCCATGTGACACCATTAAAACAATGATTGTGGCCAATAGGAATACTGCAAGTAGAATTCAACATCAAAGTAGACCCTTGCTTGAAAAATTGAGAAACAAGGATTCCTGGGATGAGGTCAAAATAGCAATGGAGAAAACTATTGCTGAGAAAGGTATTTCTTTTGAATAGTTATCAGCAAATTATGGCATTGCACCAGGTCCAAATTATAGGAGCACCAACAGATAATGAAATCAGGAGGTACAACAATTTTTATAGAAAAAGTGATAAACCATCTATTAGAACAAAAATGCTAGATTCTCTAAATGAGTGTTTTAAAAAAAATATTGATCACGATAAAAAAAATTACTACATTTTGGTCTATGAGGAAGGGGCTAGGTGAACCAAGAACTGATGCAGACTATGGAGAAATCGATGAAGATGAAGAGTTTAGAAAATTATGGAATATAGAGCATCCCAATGAATGTGAAGATGAAGAAATTGAAACTGATAGTGATGATGAACCTGATGATGATAGGGATGAACAAAGCAATTTTAACCCTAGTTTAAGTCAGGGCACAAAAAAATCATATACTTTAGGAGAAACCATAGCTAAAAAGTTGGGTTATCGAGGTGGTGGTTTGGGGTCCCAAGGACAAGGCATTTGGACCCCAATAGATGTAGTCACCACTCCCAGAAAACCATTTGATAAACAAGGCCTTGGAGCTAAATCAGCTGATAAAATACACCAAGGTCATACAAGTAGAACTGAAAGAATTGATTATGTTACAGCTTCAAATCCTAATCCTCATGGTCAGATACAATCACAACTTGGACATGCCCATGGTGGAGAGCCTAGTATGACTGGCACTGCCAGTGGTGGAGAACTTAGTCAACATGTGCTACAACAACAGGTCCAACAACAAATTACACACAAGAGGGCACCAATACAAGATACCACACAAACACTCAGTGATCAAGGGACACAGAAGAGACAAAGGATTATGACAAGTCTAAGTCCAACTACCAATTCCACTACAAAGGAATTATTTCCAGGCACTCCCCCAATTAGTGTGACTGTAACAAAAATTGCAAATACTCCTATTCCTTCACCATTCAAGCATTCCCTTATTCCTGCATCCCCGGGTTTTGATTACATGCAAGAGTTTAAAAAGAAATCAGAATTGTATAAAAAGGAAAAGAAGAAACTGATGGAGAGTGTTTGTTGTAACTTCAGATCCTGCAACAACCATGATATTACCCACATTTGACACAAATACAGAAATCATGGAGTACACAATTGTTGTTCCCACAATTCAAAATAAACTAGAAAATTAGATAGATCGATCTGAATTTTAGGTGAGCAGTTTGCAATTTGATTTTTTTGGATTAAAAAATACTGACAAAATTAATATATATCAAAGAAGAACAATGAATTGGTGTACACATCATTGTTAAAGCATGATAGAGAGAAAAAAAAGTTGCAGAATCAAATAGAAAACTTACAGGCAGACTTAGCAAATAAGAAAGCAAAGAGGAAAGCAATAGATAACAAGAGCAATGAATTAGAAAAAAGAATAAAAAGACTTGCCTCTACATCAACAAGCAGAGAGGATAAACAAACAGAGGTGGAATTGAATGGATTGAAGCAAAGGTTAGATGAGATAAAAAAGAAATATGATGAGGAAAAATCCACTTCAGAAAAATTAGACAAAACATTGGGAAAGCAAATGAACAGTGGGAACAAAAATTGGAGAAAGAGAGGCAAAAAAATGAGACATTGGCCGCAGAGCTTATGGAAGCAAAAAATGAAATAAGATCTTGTCAAAAAAAGTTAACTGAATTTTGTAGAAAAACAATGAGGCACATGAAACAAAATATCTGGGAGTAAATAATGCAGAGGATTGATCATTTGTGTGAATTCTTTCAATTGATTGATGGCATGAGACTACATCATAATAAGCTGAGCAAATATTTAATGGACAACACAAATGTGCAACTGCAGGTAGAAGAGAAAATTGCAAATCAAGTTCTAGAAACAGTCTACAAAGCCAGTGACAATGAATTGATTTCAAAAGGCATTACTAATTGGATTGAAATCTCAATGAAGGTGACATATATCATTCAAAAGTGTTCAAGAATGCGTGAAACAACATAATTTGTGATTGAGGTTGTAACAAAGATTAAGGAGGATGAAAAGGTAAGGAACTTGACATATCTTGGTTTGCCACAGGGTTTTGACACAAATGACCGATTCATTGGAAAGGATAATTTCAGAAAAAAGATGGAGGATGCAAGGAAGATTGATTTGGACCAGTTTCCTCAGAACCCAGATGAGGAAAACTTTTTGGATTTCATCAAACAACTGATAATCTTGAATGTATCTTTGGCTGAAACATTCAATTCAGACCCATGATCCAAATTGAAATTTGATCATACATTGTTAACAAAAATTCAAGTCAAACAACATCAGCTAGAAGAAATGACAATTCCACCACCTGAACAATGGAATTTTCTAAAAAAGATGTTAGAACGATTTGATATTGATAATATGAGTTTCCAAGTTCAAACTTAGCTCTGTGCAGAGTTGTCTTTGAGCAAGATTTTACATTGCCTCTATGTATTCCTTCATTTGAAAATCAATAGAAAATTTAAATTCAATAATGTGTTGATGTTCAATTATCTGTATTATTTATTTTATCAGTTGAATATAAACGCTGGTTTCAACTACTAAATACACATTCAACAATTGTTGATGTTCATTATTCTATATCCTATTGTTAATATGTTAAGATAATGTTATTTACCATTTCAAATGTTTTATTCACATGCCATTGAGACTGCCCGCTATCCCTCTAGCTTCACCAATGTTTAGAGCTTAACTTTTTTCTGGCATAATGTTCCCAACCAAGCAATGACCGATGAGACAAGGCAAGGGGGCCAGTAATACTGACAAGTTTGATGGCTTAAGTGTGAACTTGGATGACTTAGTTGTGGATAAGGCACTGATCAAAATAATTCATAAACTGTGAAAAATGATGCAAAATCACATATCAAATCAAAAACCAAAATTCTACTATACTGCAAATTTTATGTTTTATGCACAAATCAACTTTAGCAAGGAAATATTTAGCATTGAGTTGAATGATGAATAACTGAGTACATGTAAAACTTATCAATATGACACAATTCAAATATGAAATAATTAATAATATGTTAATGTATTCAATTTGATTCACAATTTCAAGGAATACAATATAAAATATCATCAACTACAGTTTTGGAATATAATTCATGAAATGCACTATAAATACCTAAAACTGCTAATTCACTTCCATTTCCCAAATCAAATCAGGGTCCTCAAACTAACGTTCAGATAAAGAAAAAGAGTAGTCTTGATTCTAAGTCTTGTCTTCATTTTCTTTGACTTGATTCTGAGTCTCAAAGTCAAATTCGTCAATCATTGTGTCGCTGTCATTTGTCCCACCACTACCAGTGTTTGAACTTGAAGTGTTGCACAACCCTCTTCCTTCACATATGGACTTCTAGATTGTAAGTGCCCTTTCATAAGGAATTTTTTTGACATTATACGCACTTCCTAACACCCTCAAGCAATTTTCCAAATTCTTGTCTAGTTTGTTCCTTATCTTTGATTTCAAAAACCCCAATGCACTGAAAACTCTCTCATCTTCCACCGAACCCAATATCATTGTTTGACATAAATCAGCAAGTTTGAAATATTTTGATATTGAATCACACAATATTTCACTCTGACCCAAGTTTTTCCAGGCCTTTGTTATTGATCCCGCTTCGAAGGGATTCTCCATGGCATTAAACTAGTCTATCATACTTCTTGCAAACCAACTGCATTGCCCTTTAAGATTATTTCCATCTATAATCCCTTCTATTTTATGTCCATTGCATTTTGCACTTTTCGAAAAGTATGTGGTCAAGGTAGTTACTTTTTGATGAAAAAAGCTTGGGCTATCTTGGTGGCCTTGAACCCAAAATTGAGGATACACAATAGACATGGCATCAAGTATTTCATCTTAAGGGAATCGATTATAAATCTTTGTTGAAAAATTGCTTGCAATTTCCTTCAAATTACTACTAACAGATTCAACAATGCCATCAAAATCTTCCTTTCTAACAGGTACTTCTCTGATAGAGCGTCTGACTGTCTTACAATGGTGCATTGGTATCTCAAATCCACATACAAAGACACATAACTCCCCGCTTGCATTAAACTGTAAATAATTTTCAGGATGATTCAAATCTATAATTATTTGCCACCTATAAAAATTTGGGCTTTGAGAAGTTAGATCTAGATATAGATTATCAAGGGCCATGCATGTCATTCTACGTAGTTTGGTATACTCATAGATATACATAGTTCTGTCTTGGGATTTCTTCACAAGCCTATTCATTTCATCCAGCATGGCGAGAAGACTAGCTAAAGTTAAGAGTGTCTCTATATCGCTTAACCTATGTAAGAGGTTAGGAGCTTTGTCTACTATGTTGCGATGCTCGTACATTATTCCAATCAAGGATGGATATTTTGAAAGAACCTGTTGTGCTGGTCCATGCAAGGAGATGCATCTGATATCAACATCCTTAAGAAGCTTATTTCCTATTGTTATTCCCTTAGCAAAATTTTCAAATTCCACAAAATGTTTGGGGCTTCAGCAAAAGTATGTGTGGAGCTCGCGGACTAGATTTTCAACTTTTGATACTGTAGGAAAGTTGCTTACAATTTTAAATGCTAAATTCATTCTGTGAGCCATGCAGTGAATGGCAAGCATGTATGGTGCACAAGTAGTTTGTAATTTTGTGCAAAGACCGGTCCTCTAACCTTGCATTACTGCAGCTCCATCAACTCCTACACACACCAACTTTTTGGCAATTGTCAAGTCATCTATACCTGCAATTTCATTCAAAGGCTTCTTAACTAGTTCAAATAGATTTTGTGATGTTGAACTGTCCTTTATTTTATGAACACAGAGTAGATGAGCTTGGCAGACATGTTCTTTTACAGTATACACATGCATATAGACCCAAGAAGTATTATCAACCGTAGTAACTTCATCAAAAGATAATGCAATGAAGTTTGACTCTTTTTTATTCTCCTTTAAATCTTGTTTTTCCACCACAGCGAGATAGTTTGCCCATTCCCATTCAGCGTTTATTGACCAATGTGTGCTAGGATAGTGAGGAACACTCAAAGAAGATAATAAATTACTATACTCTGGGTAGTCTGTCATAGGACGCCTTCTGGACAAAATATGAAAAACAACACTCATCTGTACAGTTTTTGCTAGCTGTTCTCCTTCCATTGCTTTTCCAAATTGAACCTTGATTGTACCTCTACTTGCACCAAGCTTCATCATTCTTTTCTTATGCTCATCATATTATGCGGCATACTTCACATGAAGACATTCTTCCTTTAATTTCCATCTTACTACTGATGTTTCCTTTCTGTCTATGATTTGTTTTTCATAAACTTTACCTATATGCTTTTCTATAGTGTCAAGTTTTAGCTGCAATTTCTTGTCTCTTTTACATTTCCAACTACAAATCACACACTTGCATTTTGTTAGTTGTTTATCTTTGTTTGCTTTCTCCACTAGTTTAATGAATGGGTACTTTGACACCAAATCAAGCTGAAAATTCTTTGACATTTCCCACTCGTGCCCTAGTTTTGAATCTTTTGATTTACCTTTTCTTTTCTTCTTGCCAACATCATCTACAGTGCCAGCATTTTCTTTTTCATCCAAGTCAATTATCTCAATCTAGCTAACCAGGGTATCCCTTAGAACATCTACGGTATTGCCATCCTCATTCTGGCTAACCAGGGTTTCCCTTGGAACATCTTCTGTGGTATTGCCATCCTCAGTCTGGCTAACCAAGGTATCCCTTGGAACATCTTCTATGGTATTGCCATCCTCATTTTGGCTAACCAGGGTATCCCTTAGAACATCTTCTACGATATTTCCATCCTCATTCTGGCTAACCAAGGTATCCCTTGGAACATCTTTTGTGGTATTGTCATCCTCATTTGATTCAATGGAAATCCCACCTTCTGGTGGTGGTGAGGTATTGTGAATGGCTTCTTCATTATTATTTGGTACAAGAGTTGATGGTGTAGCTCTATCTTGATTTGATGGATCAAAAACATTACTAGTTCCAAAGTAAGACTGTATACTAACTCCACCTTTTCAGCATTTTGGTGGCCTCCCAGTCCCTTCACCACCCTGAGGAGTTTTACCCTTGTCGCACTTGCAGCTCGACATCTTGATCTCCCACTTCGAATAAAAGTTGGAAAAAATGTCTTCTTGTTTAAGGACATACTCATAGAATATAGATCCCATTCCCTACTAAATATCTTCTTTAAGATTGAATCAAGAATGGAAGAGAGATAAAAAAAATCTTAAAACACTAATACTATGAAGAAATGATTACTCAACTTTAAGTTTAGGTTTTCACTGACTTGCTATTCGTTAATGTAGGAATGCCTGTGTTGTAAGTTTGTAACTTTGCCTATGATCAACTTCAAGGTGCCAACTCCAACCTTCGAAATCTGAATCGAGAGATCACAAGTTTAGAACTGAACAAAATGTGTAAGAATAAATCAGATTGATGTATTTATATCAATCCATATTTGGCTAATTCTGTGGGAATTTTATATGGTATATTAAAAAGATTTGGTGAATCCCACATGATTATATAAGGAATATGTTTAAGTGTCGGTGAATCAAACCTCGACGGACTACATACATTCTAATTTCCAAGGCAAATATGGCCCTATGATTAGCACGGAGATGTAATGGAAATTGGCGAAATGGCCCCTCATAATCAACCATTTGTAAATTTGAATTGGCGAAATGGGTCCTCACGCGCAGTGACCATGTAATGGGGTTGGCGAAATGGGTCCTCATGCGTAGCAACCATTTAATGGAGTTGGCAAAACATGTCCCGATACACAATGTTGTTTTAATAGTATTGGCGAATATATAGGTGATTTAGTACTTGCTTCCAAAATTCCAAGTGAGAATATTAGTCGGCCCATTTGAAACGTGTAGTTTGTTATGGCGAAAATCTTACTTCATTGATTCTCATAAAATAAATCAATGGTGAATGGATATGGATTTGACCAATAATACATAAAATCCAGGCGATTTGACCACCTTGGTTGATGCGATTTATTCGCCAATTCTAACTTGGCCGATCTGCGATATTCGCCAATTGGAGAATATTCGCTACTAAAAAATCTCTGGTTTAGGAAACCTCTGTCGTTGGTAGGTTCATCTTCTACATGGAACAATGGTGCATCACCTTATGAGTGTCAAACCAATCTTGTTTGAAATGATGCACACTTGTGACATGTGTCTCCTTTTGATGTCTCAAACTTATAGTGGGCCCTGCTGCCACACGACAACATGGTGCAACTTCTTATATGTGTCAGGCCTGGCCTCATTTAGAATGTCCTTAGATGCACCAAGTGTCCCCTTATCATCTTCCTCAACCCCTTTCCCTCAACCCTTCCTTCTAGATAAACCTAGTCGTTGGATGCGTTCTGGCTCAGATCCAACGACCCAAATCCCTTTATTGTCTCACGGAATCCCTATCACCACGTGTCAACAAGGTACAACACCTAAGGAGAGTCAAGGAATCCTTACTGAGGAGGAGCAAGGACATGCCACGTGGAGGCCTTGAAATGGGGCCAACACTTTCTTGTTTCTATCAGGCCTCTCCTTTAAATTGAATATGAGCCCACCTACTGGTGCTAAGTTGTCAATGGAAACCAGTGACACAACACCAAAATGGTGTCAGTCAAGGGTGAGTGTGTGGTTGCCACCTGTCTCTTCAAAGAGTTTCATGGATTACGTTCTTTTGAAGAAATAGGTACCCATTGAAAGTGACTCAACAACTAGTTGTCTCAATGGTGCATCATCTTAAAGTTGTTAGAAACGACAACTTTAAAAGATGAGAAATGTTTCCATGTTGCAACTCTTGTCTCTAAATTTGATGGCCCACCACAGAATTAAAAGAAACTAACTCTAAAACAAGATTTGAAAAGAATCCAATGCCTGACTGAGTAGACACTCAAATAATTTCCATGAAGGGATCAGAGGTCACTCACTTAGATGATTAGAGGATATTGAAAGGCATCTCAAATCAATATAACTTATAGGAAAGGTAGGGATATTAAGGGGCACATACACAGAAATTTTGATGGGTTTAGGTAATTTTAGAGGCATAAGCTTGGGACTTTGAAGAAACTGAGGTATGTGCCAACATTGGCTCTAGTTGGGTATGTGTGCCTCTCATAAGCACAACAAGAATTCAGTTATCTTCAAGTTGCAGTCTAATGGAAAGATCAAAGACAACCAAAACAAAGAGAAGGGAAAAAACCATAGACAACCTAAAACACCAAAACACAAGAAAGGGAAAGATATACATATGTACAAAGAGTCACATACCATCAAGAGAAATAATGCTTGAGATGTTGGCCATGGACTGACAGCTCTAGAAAATCTCTATCCAAGCTCTTGAGGTAAAACATGTCTTGACTGCACTTATCTACAATCTGATAAGGTCCAACCCATAAGGCTTCAAATTTTCCATGCTTACCCTTATCCTCAGACCTAGAATTCCACATGAGGACCATGTCACCAACCTAGAAAGTCCCTTGAACTACCCTCTTGTCAAACAAGTCCTTGATCACTATAACAATTTTTTTCATGTCCAGTCCTCCTAGCTTCATCAAGCTCAGTCAACTCATGCATTCTCAAGGAAATGGCATCACCATCATTTCATTCAAATTCCTCTAACAGCTCGTAGAAAGGTAGCTCAAGACTAACTGGCATCTTAGCCTCTACCCCATAAACCATCTCAAAGGGGCTCCTACCAATAGCATTCTAGAAAGTTACCCTATCAGCCCACACAACAAACATGAGCTTATCATCCTAGCTCTTGTTTGATTCAAGCATCTTCTTAATGATATTCATGATGCTCTTGTTACTAGATTCAGCTTGACCATTTCCTTGCAGGTGATAGGAGAAGAATGTGTAACAAATATCCCATGCTTAGAGCATATGTCAAGAAGATCATGGGATCTAAAACACATTGCATTGTCAACAATAATCCTTGTCGACACGCCAAACCTCATGAAAATATTGTTCAACAAGAAGTTAATTACTACCTTAGATGTTGCATTTCTGGTAGGTATTGCCTCCACCCCTTTGGTGAAGTAATCAGTGGCTACAAGGATCCACTTGTATCCATTGCTAATTTTTCAACAATCTCACCAATAAAATCAAGACCCCACTGTTGAAATGGAGCATTAGTTGTGATACAGGAGCATCCAGTGATGTAAAGGCAATCTTGCATCACCCAAAAAGATGTTGATTCAAAATCATTGAAGTTGTTTTTATTTCTTTCCATAATTAGTATTTCTAGTTCCATAATCACTTGAATAATGATGTAGGACTTTCAGTTTTTCCATTGCTATTTTTGGAAAATTTAACTGCCATTTCAGGAAAGTTTGCATTTGGGCACGGATTGAAGCAAAAATTTACAAGAAGTTTCATAAATGAAATATACGACCTTTGGCAAAGGAATTAGGCATAGATCATTTCTGAGCTAAAAAATATTAAAGTTTTTGTTTTTTGAAAAACCCCTGAAATTTTTTGAAACCAGATATGAGACACTAAAACATCCTATAATGTCCCAAAAAGTTGACAAAAATTTGTTTACAAATTTTTAGTGTGATATATCACTTCGCAAGCTTTCTGGCACTTAAAATGATTCATCAATCAGACACCTAGATCAAAAGTTATGCTTCCCAGAAGTTGACCTACTTTTGGGAACCCTAGGCAGTAGTAGAGTTAAGGGGGAAAGTGTAGAGTCAAGAATAGGTGGGAAAATAGAAACCTTAGCTGATTTGGGGTTACAGAAGGCAGATGACTCTAGAGTCTAGAGATAGGGAAGTTGTAGTGTGTTGCAGCCTGTGGAGGATTGATTCCTCTGATTGTATTTGTGCTTCTATAATGTAATGAGTTGCCCAAATCAATAAAAGAACATTGTATTTTTTGTGTGCAATTTTTGTTGTTGTGTGTTTTATGATTTACCCCCTTCATTAAGTGGTATCAGAGCGAGGGTTCCTGAGTGTGTAGAGAGATCACCGACTGTGAGACAGTTTGCACTAGGACCTGAGGTTGTGGGTTTGCTGCGGAGATCAAAATGCCACCATGAAGAACTCGTATTGGAAGGAATTCTTTGATGGAAGAGGGTTTTAGAGCCCTACAAAGGCAAATTGATGCATTGCAAGAGGAGCTGCGAAGAGGGTTTGAGTCGAGAACAAGAGAAGAAAGCGAGGATGAAGTTGAAGAAGAGCTATCTGAGGAAGAACAAGAAGCTACAGGAGATCCTACAGAAGTTAGATTGTTGAGGGCCATTTCTAAGATTGGAAAGAGGCTCAGGATCAAAGTTTCTACATATTCTAGAGATTTGAATCCAGAACAGCTTATTAATTGGATCAATGACATGGAGGAGTATTTCAAGTATGAAGATGTGGAGGACCCAGATCGAGTCAAGTTTACAAAAACAAAGTTGAAAGGCCATGCCAGTATTTGGTGGAAGGAGGTCCAATTAGAGGGGAATAGAAGAGGAAAATGAAAGATCACCAGATGGGATCAGATGGTGGAGAAACTAAAGAAGCAGTTCATTCCTGTGGACTATGAGATGGAGTTGTCGAAGAAGATGCAAGGACGGAAGCAAGGTAACAAGTCTGTTAAGGAGTATACAGAGGAGTTTTATAAGATTACTATCAGGACATGCCATGCAGAGGCCAACAAGGAGAAGGTAGCCCATTACATTAATGGGTTGAGGCCAAGTATTCAAGAGGAGCTGAGCCTAGTTAGAATAACCACCATAGAAGATGCATACCAGATTTCCTTGAAGGTGGAAGAAAAGCTGAATAAAAGATTTGACAGCAAGCAAAGGTGAAGAGGTCAAGGCGGAAGGACTAGTGGAAGACCTTATGGAGGCCAAAATGAAGATCCAAAGAAAAGTGAAGAAGTTGTCACTAGTTGAAATCAGAGAGGAGATAATACCTATCGCCCTCGTGACTAGAATAATGGTGAACTAAGAGGAAGAGGAAGAGGCAGACCTGGGCAAGGACCTAGAAGAGGAGGTTTCAGGGGAACCTATTTCCAATGTGGAGAAGAAGGGCATCAAGCATATGAGGGACTGCAACATCAAGGAAGGATGAATAGAAGACTTGAAGGTAATGCACAAATTGCACATGTAGATGAAGATGCATAGTCTGAGCGTTCTGAAGATGCTGAAAGGGGAGAAACCCTAGTTGTTAGAAGAACTTTGTTGAATGAGGAGAAAAAACCCAATCAGAGAAAGAGTTTATTCCGCACAAGGTGCAAATGTGAAGGTAAGTGTTGTGATATTATTATTGACAGTGGAAGCATTGATAATCTTGTTTCAGAGGAGATGGTTGACAAGTTGAAGTTGACAAGAAGAAAGCATCCGCATCCATATCAGATTGCATGGTTACAGAAGGACCATAGAGCTTTAGTCAATGAGCAGTGTTTAGTGAAGTTCAAGATTGGGGACTACCATGATGAGATGTTATGTGACATCATACCGATGGATGCATGTCATATGTTGTTGGGGAGGCCGTGGCAGTATGATAGGTGCATTGTCCATGATGGTTGTGCAAACACATATTCCCTAACAAAGGATGGATTTTATCATAAGTTGAAGCCCTTGAAGGAGGAGGAAGAAAAGGTATGTAGTACTACCAGAATTTGCTTGGTAGATGGTAGAAAATTTTTGGAGAGTATGAAGCATGAGTGTCATTGCTTTCATTGATTCTTAAGATTAGTCAAGAGAAATGTGAAGATGTACCACTAGAAGTCTCAGATCTATTGGAAGAGTTTCAAGACATTGTCTCTGATAATGTATCAGAAGGTTTACCACCGGTGAGGAAGATAAGTCATCAAATGGATTTGATACTAGGAGCCAGTTTGCTGAATAAGGCAACCCACAGAATGACTCCAGCAGAGAATGAAGAACTGAATAGATAAGTTCACAAGTTGTTAAGGGACTAATAAGGGAGAGCCTAAGTCCATGTGCAGTACCTGCAGTACTAGCACCAAAGAAAGATGGAGAGTGGAGAATGTGTATAGATTCTTGAGCCATCAATAAGATCACGATCAAGTACAGATTTCCATTGCCTAGAATGAATGACATCATGGATTGTTTGAGTGGAGCCAAGTACTTCACGAAGATTGACCTAAAAAGTGGGTATCACCAGATTCAAATCAGAGAAGGAGACGAATGGAAGACAACCTTCAAGACAAAGAAGGGTTTGTATGAATGGTTAGTCAAGCCATTTGGGCTAACCAATGCGCTGGGCACATTCATGCGGCTCATGAACAAGGTATTGAAAGAATTTTTGGGAAGTTTTGTTATTGTTTATTTAGATGACATTTTGATTTTTAGTAAGACTTGGGATGAGCATCTAATGCATATCAGAAGAGTTTTAGAGAAGCTCAGGGAGGAGACATTGTTGATTAATCTGAAGAAATGTAGTTTAACAAAGGAGTTGGTGTACCTAGGATTTGTTGTCTCATAGGAAGGTCTTAAGATGGACCCAGAAAAGGTAAGGGCTATCATTGAATGGCCTACACCAAGGAGTGCTACAGAGGTAAGATCTTTTCATGGTTTGGCAAGTTTTTATAGAAAGTTTATCAAAAAATTTAGTAGCATTTGTGCACCCCTAACTGAGACAATGAGAGGGGATAGAAAAGAGTTTAAATGGACTATAGGATCAAACAAGAGTTTTGATACATTGAAGCAGAAAGTCACAGAGCAACCTGTTTTGGCACTTCTAAATTTTAATAAGGTATTTCAGGTAGATTGTGATGCTAGTGGGAGTGTTATAGGAGCTGTTTTGAGCCAAGAAGGTAAGCCCATTGCAAATTTTAGTGAGAAGCTTAATGATGCCAAGAAAAAGTATTTTGTTTATGATCGGGAGTTTTATGCAATAGTTCAGGCTTTGAAGAAATGGAGACATTATTTGTTGCCAAAAGAGTTTGTTTTATATATTGATCATCAGGCTTTGGAGTATCTTAATAGTCAAGGAAAGTTAAATCAAAGGCACTTAAAATAGGTTGAGTTTTTGCAAAGTTATACTTTTGTTTTGAAGCACAAGCTCATGGGAAGTCCAATAGAGTTGTAGATGCCTTAAGCAGAAGGAAAAATTTGTTGACAGAAATGAAGATAGAGGTTGTTGGGTTCGATGAACTCAAAAGTTTGTATCCTAAAGATCCAGATTTTGCAAAGGCTTAGAAAGCTTGTTTGGAACCTGTTACTTTGGATAGGACAAAATGGTTGGATTTCATAATCCAAGATGGCATGTTGTTTAGAGGAAGCTAATTGTGCATCTCGAGGAGTTCCATGAGAGAGAACCTGATTAAGGAGAAGCATAGTGGGGGATTAGCTGGACATTTTGGTCAAGATAAGACCATTGCTATTGTTGGTGAGCATTATTATTGGCCACAATTGTAGCAAGATGTGAGGAAATTTGTGCAGAGTTGCAGAATGTGTCAGATGGCAAAAGGAGGAAGTCAGAATACAAGGCTATATCAGCCATTACCTGTACCAGATAATCCATGGGATAATATTAGATGGATTTTGTTCTTGGTTTACCAAGGACACAAAGAGGACATGATTCCATTTTTGTGATGGTGGACAAATTCTCAAAGATGACACATTTTATTCCTTGTAAGAAGACTAATGATGTTGTTCATATTGCAGAGTTATTTTTCAGGGAGGTGGTGAGACTACATGGTCTACCCAAGAGCGTAGTTTCAGATTGAGATACCAAGTTTATTGGTTATTTCTGGAGGACATTGTGGAAGAAGTTGAAGACAGATTTGAAGTTTAATTTTGCACACCATCCACAGACTAATGGACAGACAGAAGTGGCAAATAGGAGTTAGGGTAACCTACTATGATGCTTAGTAGGAGATAAGCCCAAGGGATGGCATTTTATTTTACCACAGGCAGAATTTACTTACAACAATTATGTCAATATGAGTACTGGTAAATTACCATTCTAGATTGTATATGGGAATAGTACAAGAAATGCTTCAGAGTTAGGAAGATGGACAAAGGAGAAAAGACAAGTGTTGATGCCGAAGACTTTGCAGAACACCTAAAGAATTTGCATGAAGAGGTGAGAAAGCACATCAATAAGATGAATATTTAGTACATGGCTAAGCAGATCAAAAGAGGAGATATAAGGAGTTCCAAGTAGGAGATGAAATCATGGTTCACTTGAGAAAAAAAAGGTTCCCAATTAGAACATATAAAAAGCTGAAAATGAAGAAATTTGGACCATGTAGAATCCTAAAGAAGTATGATTCAGGAAATGCATATGAAGTAGAGTTACCAAGCGAGATCAACATTTCACCTATGTTCAACATTGTTGATTTAACAAAATATCATGAAGGTGGCACAGAGGATGGACCAACAGAAGAACAATGGAGTATTCTGGCATCTGCTTCAATGGATGAGATAGAAGAGATCTTGGATAGCCGTGTGGGAAGAAGTACTCAGAACAGGCAATATAAAGAATATATGGTGAAATGGAAAGGAAGGCCTGTTGAAGACTCTTCTTGGTTGTCTAAGGTAGAGGTTGACTATTTGAGTTTTCCTCAAACAAACACCTGAGATGTGACAAGGTCACTTCTCAAATTACCCTGGGTGTCTGATGCAGGAGCATCCATTGGTGTAAAGGCAATCTTGCATCACCCAAAAAGATGTTGATTCAAAATTATTGAAGTTATTTTCATTTCTTTCCATAATTAGTATTTCTGGTTCCATAATCACTTGAATAATGATGTAGGACTTTTAGTTTTTCCAAACTACTAAAAATAGCAAACTACTATTTTTGGAAAGTTTAACTACCATTACAAGAAAGTTTGCATTTGGGCATGGATTGAAGCAAAAATTTACAAGAAGCTTCATAAATTAAATATAAGACCTTTGGTGAAGGAATCAATTTGAGATCATTTGTGAGCTGAAAAATATTAAAGTTTTTGTTTCCCAAAAAACCCCTGAAATTTTCTAAAACTAGATATGAGGCACTAAAACATCCCATAATGTCCCAAAAAGTTGATGAAAATCCATTTACAGATTTCCAGTGTGATAGTTCACTTTGTGAGCTTTTCAATGCTTAAAATAGTTTGTCAATCGGACACCCAGATCAAAAGTTATGCTTCTTGGAAGTTGACCTACTTTTGGAGGGAGTTGCAAATTTTAAAATTTAGCTAGAGGCTGCCAAAAAGAGCTATTTATGACTATTTTTCGGAACCTTGGGTAGTAGTAGAGTTAAAGCGGAAAGTGTAGAGTCAAGAATAGGTGGGAAAACATAAACCCTAGCTAATTTGCGGTTACAGAAGGCAGATGATTCTAGAGTCTAGAGATAGGGAAGTTGTAGTGTGTTGCAGCCTGTGGAGGATTGATTCCTCTGATTGTCTTTAAGCTTCTGTAATTTAATGATTTTCCCAAATCAATAAAAGAACATTGTATTTTTTGTGTGCAATTTCTATTGTTGTGTGTTTTATGATTTACCCCCTTCATCAAGTTGACACAGATGTGAGGGGGAGTGTGCCTGCAAACTTCATCTTACCTACAAATCTCTAGCACGAAACACACTTTCTAACAAACTGAGCCACATATTTGAACAATGTGGGCTGCCAATAGCCTGCTTTAATCACTTTGTGGGTAGTGGTCTTTGACATGGAATGCCCTTCGCACATCCCTTTATAACATTCATTCATGACCTTGACAAATTGCTCATGATCTAAACACTTGAGAAGCAATCTGTCAAGGTTTCTCCACATAAGTTGACCCTGCACCAAAACATACTTTTGATCTGCCAACTTCAAGGTTCTCCTTTGATGATCACTCAATCCTAGAGGGCAACTTAAGTTTTCTAAATAGAAAACTACATCTCTATACCAAGGGTCATCCTTCAAATGACAAGGAGGGAGCATTGGATCAGACGTTACCTGATGCAATTCTATTGCTTCCAAGTTACTATTTGTCATTATCTTAGCAGGGCCTTGAACTCTAACTAGCTTTGTGGTCTACACCTCCATATCATATTCCTAGATTTTAGTGATCCATCTACATATCTTCCCTGAAGCTTTTTGCTGAGTGAAAATGTCCCTCGCAACTATATGAGGCACATACACAATGATTTTGGCTCCTATAAGATAAGTCTTAAAATTCTTGACAACTTTAACAAGAGCACATGCATGTTTCTCCATGATGGAATAATTCAAATCAGCTTTTTGCAACGATTTTCTAAAGAATGATATGGGTTGCCCATACCCATCAACATTTTTCTGAAGTAGCACAACAATAATGGTGTAGAAAGAGGTGAAAGAGGACAATTAGAATGGCTTGGAATAATTTGGGCTAGCTAACATGGGCATTGTCTTAAGTGTGTCCTTAATGCTTATGAAGGATTTGGTTGATTCCTTATCTTAGCTAGTTGCTTGTTCCTTCTTAAGAACTTTAGAAATTATTTTTGTTTTCTTAGCAAAGTTAGGAACAAACCTCTTAACAAAATTTATTTGTCCAAAGAAGGACCGCATTGCTTTAATTGTTTTAGGTTGAGGAGTAAGGTTGATTTCTTTGACTCTTTTTGGATCGATCCTCACACCATCCTTGGACACAATATGCCCTAGAAGTTTACCTTCTTCAACACCAAATATGCACTTTTTAGGATTTAATGAAATCCCATATTCTAGGCATCATTTGAAAATCATCTCCAAATGTTTGCAATAGTCATCCTTGTTTTTGGAATAGGCCGCCAAATCATCATGATAAACCACCATGATTTCATTTATCAACCTAGTAAATGCAATGTCCATTTCCCTCTAAAAGGTGGCTCCTACATTCTTGAGCCCAAAAAGCATTCTTACATATACAAACATGCCCCATGGGATAGTGAAGGAAGTCTTGCATTATTTAAACTCCTTAACCATTACCTTATTGTACCTAGAGACGCCATCCATCATTGGCATTAGCTCAGATCCTGTCACTTTCTGCAACAAATGGTCCATACTGGGCAATGGGTAATTGTCCTTAAGGGATTTATTATTTAAATCTCTAAAATCCACATAGACTTATATCCCCATTCTTTTTTCTTACCAATACCAAGTTTGAGACCCATTCAGAATGTCTAATGGATTTGATTATACCACCTTCCTTCAACTTCTTCAACTCCTTTTCCATCTGAGGGGCCAATGTAGGATTGATAGGCCTTTACTTTTGCCTAAATGGTTTTGCACCGAGTTCTAGAGGGATAGTATGTTGGAATAGGTCTTCCCTATTAGCTTTCAACTCATCATATGATCATGCAAAACACTTTTTAAACCTTTTTAGTGGGCTAATTAGTAATTGCTTCTCTGTTAGATTCAACTTATTCCCAATTTAGATCATTTTTGGAGATGACTCAGTTCCCAAATTTATTCCTTCTGCATCATTTTCGCTGATTGGTTTGCTTCTTGTCTTGTAACAATCTTTACTATCAAACATCCTTTTGAGAGCCACAAGGCCTCTTGGAATGGTATTAGACTTGATATGAATAATCTCATTTCCATCCTCCAACTCAATCATTGGATGCTAATCAATTTGCAGATTCTCAAATTCACCTACACTATTCAATAAATCATATATATGTTTGTCATCATTGAAAACTTGCCAACTATATATATTGTTAAGGACACTGGGCCTAGTGAGAAATTCAATGATGTAAGTGCAATGAGGTGATGATAGAGATGTATCAAACTTTGAATCCATAACAACAAGTGCATTGGTTGTGGCATTTTCATTTCTATTGAGCCACTTGATACCAAAAGCATCAAAAATATCATTGGTATCCCACACAACATTCCTATACATTTTCAATCTTTTCCCTTTTGTTGTATATGAACCTCTAACCTAAGATACAATCAATTTATAATCACCAAACACACTGAGGCATTTGATTCCATATCTAGTAGCAATATTCATCCCTAGTAATAGAGCTTCATATTCTGTTGCATTGTTAGTGCATCCAAAATTCAATCTGAAGGTGAACCTAGAAGATGTGTCATCCAAAGAGATTAAAACAATACCTACTCCATTTGCATCATGTGAATAGGTACCATCAAAATACATTTTCCACACATCATTGCTTCAAGATCAAGAAGGTTTTAGGAATGAGGTCATGTTAGTACAATTGTTAACATCATCATCAAAGTTCCTGATAATATTGTTAGGCTCGCTATCTTCATGGTGTATCTCATCCTTCACTTTTTCCAGGTCCTCCATAATGCATTTCATCTTCTTTTCTTTGTACAATTGCACCTCCTTTCCATTGACCAATATAGTGGCTTACAATAAATCCATTTGTATGATACCACACATCGAAGCTGCCCATTTTATTGAAAACAACTTACCCCACTTGGCTGGACAGTCCACAATGATTATGTCCATCAAGAAACTTTTACTAGGGTACATAGCAAGTTGAACCTCTACATAATTGACAATTCTAATAAAATTAACTTCCTTGGAATCCATTGCATAACACTTACCATAGGACCTAGAAACTTTCATGCCCAAAAAGTTCATAAATTCTAAAGGCATAACATTACTTGATGCACCAAAATCTAACATGCAGTTATGCACAAACCATCCCTTTATTAGTAATGAGGTATAGAAAGGATCAACCATGGTTGGACTACTTACAGATACTACCCCAAGATAAACCTCAGGTATTTCCTGAGTGGTTGCCTTGTCAATTGTATCTTCTACTAGATTATCTAGAGGATTTGTCTAGTCCTCAAATATGGTTGGAGCCGTGAAATATTGCAGGGCCAAGTCCTTATGTTCTAGAAATCTAAGAATCTCTAGGATTGGAACCAGAAATTTCATTTGTCTTAGATTAAATGCCATGTCAATTGAGACATAATCAAGTAAAGGAGTAAACAAAGGCACAGTTGTGGCATGAGTATTAAGAATGAAAGGCATTACCTAACCACCTTTGTTGTTTCCCTTTGCCTTAGTTGCAAATTCTTCCTCCTAAGGACTCTTCTTTGCTTGATCCTGCTTGTTGCCAACTCCTAATGCCTTTAAATTTTGAACCTTGCATGTTGCTGTATTTATATTTTTGTTCTTTGGGATATATTTCATCTGCTTAGGGACATCACGCACATGTGACCTCTTCTTCTACATTGATCCCTCTGTAGCCTTGTTTGCATTCTTCTCTGCACTATCACTCTTCCTAGCATCCACATTCATCTTTGGTTTTCCTTTATCAGCAGATGCATTAGACTTTTTGGTGACGTCGCATTCTGAATATCACCTCGAGGATTCGCTTGTCTATTTTTGAGTTGGTATTCACTTTGAACCTGCATGATAGCAGCATCAGTAAGAACTTTGATGTCTTCCTTTGAGGGTCTTTCCTTTTTGTATCTTTGTTGCATGAGTTCTTTGAGATGTTGAAAATCCTAGGCTAGAAGCTCATATTTCCCTTGAAAATCATTAAAATCACATTGGAAGAATTCATCTTCTTCATACTCATCAAATTGGTTTACATCACTATCTTCATAATATTTAGAATGCCCTTCTTCATTTGGAAATTCATTGTCCTTTAAAATCCCTGTTGCAACAGTACAATTTGCTGGATCATGGGGTAAGAAGCATGCCTCACACCATAATGCATTATCTTGCATATTCACATGATCTTTCCTCAAAGGATCGGGAGTATCCTTGTCTTGTGTCCTTGGATTTCCTTGTCTTGGAACATGTTTGTCAATCTACCCTAGTCTTGGAACATGTTTGTCAATCTACCCTAGTCTCTTGGACCAATCCTAGATGTAAGGTTTATTGAGTAATCTTTTCTCTCATTGAAGTGAGTAGCAACATTATTAGAAGGCAAACCCTTCTCATTTCTTGCAACTTGGTAAGACAAATCTTTCATTGCCCCCATCAGTTTATCTATTTTTTCTTCAATAGTAAGAGACTTCTTTGAGGCTGCTACATCTGGTTTTAGAATTTTCACGTCAACTCTTTTAACATGCTTTCTAGATGCCCTCATGTTATTTTCTATATTGATTGCCATGGTGTAAGCCTCTCTCAAATTCTTAGGATTTTTATCATGAAGACAATATCCTAATTTTGCATCAAATGCTCCACAATAAAGAACCAAGCACATGGACTCATTTGGTCTCAAATTAGGAGGCACTTTTCTCATTGTCATAACAAACCTACTGTTGAATTTAGATTATGCCCTTTTTGATTGCAATAAACTCATGGATTACAGAATTGGGATCAATCCTATCTCCATATTGCAACCTAAATACTCTTGTGAATTCATCCCATGAGTCAATTTTGTTGTTCAGAAGACTTATGTACCATTCTTTTGCACTTTCCTCTAATGACTGCACGAACAACTTCATCGTGACATCCTCATATTCAATTTCATACTCATTAGTCACATTGATGAATCTCCTAATGTGTTCCTCACCAGTGACAACATTATTATCCTAAAATTTAGGCATCTTACCCCTGATTTCATTTGGTATTGGGTTGGGGTAATTTGAGATGCCATAAAATTCTAATTGTCTATATCTTTCCATTCCCAAGGGATGCATTGGCGGCAGGAATCTTTGAGCATGTCACCTATTAGGGGCTCTCACATTTTGTTGGTTAGATGGTTGCTAGGTAGGTGCAAGGTGATTATAAACATTGTGAGGTTGAGGCTGAGGTTGATGTTGTAGTTGTGCATTTTGTGCGAGCTAAGCTTGTTGCAGATCAATTTGAGCCTGCAGTTCCCTCTACCTTTGTCTAAGGTGATCAAGAAGATCCAACCTTTCATCAATTTCTCTTTCCCTATGCTCATTTTCTAATTGTGTGGCATCATGAAATGAAACATCTTGTTCCTGTTCATTCCCATGTGTTGAGGTAGGGGAACTAGGATTGATCCAACTCTTGTAGTTCTTATGTTTGTAAGATTTGGGGCACTCAAATCTTCATGATGTGTCTCTTGAGACCTATTTATATCTCTTATGTCAACCATGTTTTTATTTCTTCTAACTTTATACTCATTTCTATTTATTCTTTTATTATTTCTCAATAGGTTATCAACAAAGTTGTCAGATGTATATTGATATTGATCTCTTAAATCAATAAATGCATCGTTCATATCTGATGCTTCTCCTTGGTCATGAACATCTCGTCAAGAAGCCTCACTAGCATATCTAACCCTCAACCTATCTCTTAGATTCCTTATGCTTTTTTTAGGAATCATCATGCACTGACTAACCTTGGTTCCTTCCTCTTTGATCCATTATGAATTGTATTAACTGCAATTAAGCTTCTAGATTGTCCTTAATAGAGTCAACACTTCCTGCTTGAGAGAAATTCCTTTGCAAACCCTTAGATGCACTAATATAACCACAAGAAACTCATTGGGTTACAGAGCTACAAAATTTTATAATCAGAATTATAATCCTTAGCAATGGTGCTAGTTTTGTTGGTGCTCTCAAATCCCTAAAGCCAATCAGTTCTTGAATGTCGGGAGTGTCAAACTCACGACAATGATCGCAGACGTATACTCAAGATGAGAGAACTAAGGACAACATTGATAAGGTGGGTAAGACCTTCTTCTTTTGGCTCTGCTAGACCATTGGGGGGATTCCCTGAGGTGTATAAAAGAAAGGATTTATAGTAATGTGAAACTCAACCCTGGGTCAAACCATACCTAATGCATAGGAAACTCCAATTTTATGTCACTAAGTAGACTATATGCTAGTCTAACTAATTCAAGGGTATTACACCTTTTATGACAGATATATACAACCATGCAAAGAGTCTAAAATGATGCTTTGATATCCCCTAATGTAGTAGCATATATCTAAACATGGATGTGGGTAGGACAAATGGCACGACTAAGGTAAAAGATTGAATTTTTTGTTATGTAAATGAGAGTTGTGAAGGAAAAGGAAAGATAACAAACAACAGATTGGTACCTATATGCAATTAGGCAAGCAAAATCTAGATACTCAATCAAAGGTGACACTGCATTAATCAAATCTTTCTACCTAATTGGTGCAGGAGCACCTTGGCAAATCAAAGTTGTCCTAGACAAATCTTTAATTTTTGGTTAAATTTGTAATGATTTAATATTGTATTGAGGTCCATCAAGTCATCTTTCATGTGTTAAGATCCTAGGAGGGGTCTAATGTTTAAGTCTTATGACAAGTTGTCATACAAAATGGAAAATCCCTAAAAATGTATCTTTCAAAAATGTAAAATGAGGAAGGTGAAGGGTCACCTTGTTCCAATTCATTGGAAGGAAGTGGAAACTAAAGAGACAAATGAGGAATGCCTTTATTAAGGCCTTGTAACATCCAAATAAGGTGTGGGTGGTTGATTGGAAAGTTCTAATGAATAAAAGAACACTATTTTTATTGTATTCCTTCAGAAATTTACTGTTTTCAGTCATTGTACGGAATTTTACGGCCAAGTACTGGTGCCAAATTGGTTGTAAGTGATAGTCCTATCAATCACCCTCCATTTCCTTTTGGTTGCATGCATTTTGGTTTCATTTTGCTCAAGATATTGCATTTTTCGTGTAGACTGTCAAACCCTGATTTAGAGTAACCAGTTTTGGGAAAAACGCCATAACTTTTGTTTCCACCGTTGGATCTTTATGTAACTTGGCTAAAATGACTGTAACTATGTTATCTACAATCTGACCGAAGCGATCGACCTCATTTTGTGTTGTGTGGAAGTTATGGATGACTGTTCGTGGCATTTCACAGTGACATTTCTGAGTTTGAACCCTTGTAGCAGCATTACCAGTCCGTTTTTGGAGCACATTTTCCAAAGTAACCTATACCCATCTTAGAGTATGCTGTGGGGAGGCATAATGGGTATCCAATTCATGTCTTAGGTTGACATTTGAAGGTCTGTGCAAAAATATAAGAGGACTGTTCTCTTTTTCTAGGGAGACAAGCCATTTAGAGGATTTGTGAAGCAAGTGTATGTTCCGGGAGTGATCTGCCTTAACCAATGGGTGGGATAAGTCATTTGGTACCCCAATACAACCTTTCCATGATCATACTAGAGTTTCCTTCTGCTGTTCCCACTTTTGCATAAAGGTCTTCGTTTTTTGGGCTTGTAGGTGAAGTAGAACCTTGTCTAGTTCGTCTATCTTTCCACATACAAAGTTCCTCTGCATCACTAATCAAGGTAGCAACAAAGACTATAGCTAATAGTCTATTGCATAAGCTAGGCTCTACACAAATGAACAAGCAACTAGGAGATTACATAATACAATTCCAGGCATTCTTTAATAATCCTTTAACAATCCACAAACTTCACACATTCTCATGAAAAGATACCTTGCAATAGCATTACAGAGGTGTTTTCTAATCCATATAATCAACTAATCATTAAGAATATTCGCATCAACAAATGTGATGAGAGTAATTTATAAAAATTACCAAAAACTCACAAAATGTTCATGGAGACATTTGGAATGATCTTCAATCTACACATTTGGTTCATTCTTTGAATATTATAATGCCCTATCATAGCCCTTGAGTGAGAATCCATAATATATTACAATACAATTTCTCTAAAATAGTAATTGGAAGAAACCTTAAGTTTCATACAAAATTTTCTATCTTTTTAGCTCTGGTCTTGATGCATGAGCATCCCAGGTTCAAGAGAAATCTTGCATCAAAAAAAATATTTGCTTTATTTCTTTTCTTGCATTTCAGTTGCAGTTCAGTCATTTACAGTTCAACATTTTCTACCGCATTCTACCGCATCTTCATTCCAAAGCTCGCAGAGCAGGAATTAGCTTCTATGCCATGTCAACTACATCATACTCAGATTTTTGGAGATTTGGATTTGTCTGCAAAGAGATATCGCTCTCAAAAATTTATCAACTTTCACATAACAGAGCATTCATCAGTTAACATGAGCACAGAAGGTGTGCGGAGCATTTCCGTGACTTGCAGAGCCAAATGAAACATCCCACAAGGCAATTTGGGACTAGATAGACATTCGTTGAGAACCACATCAAGTTTCATTTATTTGCGGAGCAATACCATGAGTTGTAGGCCAACCTACATGTTTTCTACACTTTTCATCCTTCTTTGGAGTTTGAGGTCTCTTAAGGCTAACGCAGAGGATTCTTTGAGCCAGAGAATGTTATATATGTCTCATTATGAAAGTAGTTAGTTGATAAGATAGAATAGATAGATAATTTCTTTCTGAAGGCACCTGAATGCCATATCTTTCATGTAAGTTGTAACCCGGAGAGCAGGCCTGTGAGCCCTTTGATTGTAGCCTGCATGTTTCTAGTATTTAAGCATTGTAATTGATTGATATATTGATCATATTAATCTTTCATTGCATTCTGTTATTGTGTTGTTTCTATTATGTTTACTCTAGTTGCATAGTTAGATAGTCCATTCTCTGGACCTTCCATCCATGACTGCACCAAGTGGTATCAGATTGAAGTTTGTGAATCCTTTGGGAGTGAAGGCATTCTAGAAGATCTTGTAGTGAACAGATCACTAGCCTGAGGCAATATACTTGTGTTTGCCAACAGAGCACCGATTGTGAGGCAATTGCTACCTTGTAGTCAGATCACCAAATTTAGGCAGTTGCACTAGATCCTAGGAAGAGATGCTGCCAATGAGGATTCCTTTTATGGCCAATATTGTTGGAAGAATGGAATAAATGATAGAGATGATGAGAACAATGAAAGTTAGATTAGATGATGTAGAAGAAGATAAAAGAAGACTAAACCCTAGACATGAGGATTAAAGTGATGATGATGAATTTCAAGCTATTGACTAAAATGAAGAAGCCCTAGAAGAAGAAGAATTAGATCAGGTAAAGATGTTGAAGGCTACCTCTAAGATGGGTAAGAGACCTAGAGTGGAAGTATCAAACTATACTAGAAATTTAAACCCTAAGGAATTGATTGATTGGATAAATGACCTGGAGGAATACTTTGAATATGAGGAAATTGAAGATCCTGAGAGGATGAGATTTACAAAAACTAAGTTGAAAGGACATGTTGCTATTTGGTGGAAATAAGTTCAATTGGAAAGAAACAGGAGAGGAAAACATAAAATCATAAATTGGGATAGGATGGTGACTAAGTTGAAGAATCAGTTCATACCTGTTGACTATGAGTTGGAATTGTTGAAGAGATTGCAAAACCTAAGGAAAAAGGAGAAATCTATGAAGGAGTACATTGAAGAATTACATAAAATGATAATTAGGACTGGACATAGTGAAGAAAGCAAGGAGAAAGTGGCATGGTACATAAATGGATTGAGGATGAATATTCAAGAAGAACTAAGTTTGGTAACGATGGAAACAACAGAAGAAGCATATCAGTTTGCGCTAAAAGTTGAAGACAAGTTGAATAAGAGACATAAGCAAAGGTAGAGAGGTAGAAGAGGAAAATTTTAAAGAGGTAGAACACATTCTAGAGGAGAAAGACCTTATGCGAAGCAAAACAAGGAGAGTAGCACATACTGAAAGGAAGAAAGAGACAACAATTCATATCAGAGAGATGATAGAAATTTCTACCGCAATAGTAGAGGGAGTCATAATTCTTACCACAATGAAGGATACCAGAGAGATGAAAGAGGATTTGACAAGAGACAATTCAAGGGAACTTATTTCAAGTGTGGAGGAGGACACAGAGCATTGAATGTCATCAAGGGAGTACTAGAAAAAGGATAGAGAATAGTGCAAGAGTAGCTTATGCAGAGGAAGAGCTGGTTAGATCACCTAGTTCAGTGGGAAAGACAAAGAAAGGAGAGTCATTTGTCATGAGGAGAGCTTTATTTCAAGCATAGACAACTGAAGAACCACCACAAAGGAAAAGTTTGTTCTGGACAAGATGCAAATCAGGAGGTAAATGTTGTAATGTTATCATTGATAGTGGAAGTACAAATAATTTGGTTTCAGCAGAGATGGTGATGAAGTTGAATCTGGAGAGATTGAAACATTCAAAGCCCTACAAGATAGCATGGATTCAAGATGAGCACAAGGTATTGGTAAGTGAACAATGTCTGGTGAAATTTTATATGGATCTTATGTCATATATTGTTGTGTGATATTATGTTTCGGCATTAGATGGTGATGATATTATGCCGATGGATCTTATTGTGTCATATATGAACCTAAAAGTGAAGTATGTGGAAATGCTAAAATCTGTTTAGTGGATGGAAGAAAATTTTGGATGGATTGAGACATGAGAACATGTGTTTTGATTTGATTCCAAAGAAGTGTGGAACCCTAAGTGTAGAAACTGCCACCGCAAAGGAAGAAGAACCACTATCGGAGGAGATAATTAAATTGTTGACAAAATACCAAGATATCATTTTGAAGAATGTACCTAAAGAATTGCCACCAATCCAAAGTATTGGTCATCATATGGACCTTATAGCTAGAGCTAGTTTTCCTAACAAAGCGACACACTAGATGACACTAGTAGAAAATGCGGAGTTGAATAGACAAATACAGGAGTTGTTAAGAAAAGGATTGATCAGATAAAGTTTGAGCCCATGTGCGGTACCTATAGTACTAGCATTGAAGAAAGATGGAGAATGGAGGATGTGTACAGACTCAAGAGAAATCAATAAGATCATCGTTAAGTAAAGATTTCCATTGCTAAGGATGGATGGCATTATGGACTGTTTGAGTGAAGCAAAATATTTTACAAAGATAGACTTGAAGAGTGGATACTGCCAAATCAGGATTAGAGAAGGGAATGAGTGGAAGATTGCATTTAAGACAAATGAAGGATTGTATGAGTGGTTAGTGATGCCTTTTGGATTAACTAATGCACCAAGTACTTTCATGAGGTTGATGAATGAGGTTTTGAAGAAATTCTTGGGTAAGTTTGTTATTGTATACTTGGATGATATTCTAATTTTTAGTAGAACAAAGGAAGCACATTTGTGGAATATTAGATAAGTATTACAGAGGCTAAGAGAGGAGAAATTGTTAATAAACATCAAGAAGTGTAGTTTCATGAAGGAAGAATTGGCATACTTGGGATTTGTGATTTTTGCAAAAGGATTGAAGATGGACCTTGAGAAAGAGCAATTATTGAGTGGCCAACACATGTGAACATTGGAGAGGTAAGATCATTTCATGGATTAGCAAGTTTTTACCAGAAGTTCATCAAAAATTTTAGTACTGTATACACACTGATGACAGAGACAATGAGGGGTGATAGGAAGGATTTTAAGTGGACATCAAGAGAAAACAAGAGTTTTGAATTATTGAAGCAAAAGGTGATAGAGCAACCAGTGTTAGCATTACCGAATCTTGACAAAGTATTTCAAGTTGATTGTGATGCCAGTGGAAATACAATAGGAGTAGTGTTAAGTCAAGAAGGGAGACTAGTAGCATATTTTAGTGAGAAGTTGAATGATGCAAGGAGGAGATATTCAGTTTATGATTAGGAGTTCTATGCTATAATCCAAGCCTTGAAGAAGTGGAGACATTACTTGTTGCCAAAGAAATTTGTGTTGTACACTAATCGTCAAGCTTTGTAGTATTTGAACAGTCAGGGTAAGTTGAATCAGAGACATATGAGATGGGTAGTTTTCATGTAAAGTTACACATTTGTATTGAAGCACAGGAGTGGGAAGTCAAATAAAGTTGCATATGCATTAAGTAGAAGAAGGAATTTGTTGACAAAGATGAGGGTAGAAGTACTAGGATTTGAAGAACTTAAGCATATGTATGAAGAGGATCTTGATTTTACAGAAGCATGGAATGCATGTAAGGAACCTGTTGTGATAAATAGAAGTAAGTGGTTGGATTATTTCATTCAGGAGAATATGTTGTTCAAAGGAAATCAATTGTGTATACCTAGGAGTTCAATGAGAGATAATTTGATCAAGGAAAAGCATAGTGGTGGTTAGCAGGACATTTTGGTATTGACAAGACAGTAGCTTTGGTAAGTGAACATTATTTTTGGCCTCAGATATATAAGGATGTAAGGAAATTCGTGCAGAGTTGTAGAGTTTGTCAAGTTGCAAAGGGGAGTAGTCATAATACTGGATTGTACAAATCTTTGACAATACCAGATAGACCTTGGGAAGATATAAGCATGGATTTCATATTAGGTTTGCCAAGAACATAGAGAGGATATGATTCTATATTTGTAGTAGTAGACAAATTTTCAAAGATGGCACATTTCATTCCTTGTAAGAAGACAAATGATGTAGTGCATGTTGCTGACCTATTTTTCAAGGAGATTGTGAGATTGCATGGATTACCTAAGAGTATAGTTTTAGACAGGGATACAAGATTCATAGGATATTTCTGGAGGACATTATGGAAGAAGATGAAGACAAACCTAAAGTTCAGTTCAACATTTCACCCACAGACAGATGGACAAACTAAAGTGGTAAACAAGAGTTTGGGTAACTTGTTGAGATATTTGTTAGGAGATAAAGCAAGAAATTGGGATCTAATTCTACTGTAAGTAGAGTTTGCATACAATAATTCAGTGAATAGAAGTACAGAGAAGACACCATTTGAAATTGTAACAGGAGTAAAACCTAGAGGAGTTGCAGAGTTGAGAGACATCAATATGGATAACAAGAGAAGTGCAGAGGCAGAAGAATTTGTAGGATACATGGAGACAATACATAATCAGGCCAGGAAACATTTGGAGGAGATGATTAGTAAGTATAAGGAACAAGCAGATGAGAAGAGGAGACATAATGAATTTTTAGTTGGAGATGAAGTTATCGTATATCTAAGAAAGGAGAGATTTCCAGTAGGGACATACAACAAGTTGAAGATAAGGAAGTTTGGACCATGTAAGATTCTTAAGAAATTTGATTCAAGAAATGCATATGAAGTGGAGCTACCGGAGACATTTGGTATATCACCTATATTCAACATTATAGATCTATATCAGTATCATGAGGGAGAATTAAGTGACAGATATGAAGGTGATTTGAAGGATCAGTTACCACAACAACAATTAAAGAAGATAGAGCAAATCCTGGATAGCAGAGTTGGGCACAAAACCAGAGGCAAGCAGTACAAAAAGTATTTGGTTAAGTGGAAAGGAAGACTGGAAGAAGATTCATCATGGATTTCTCAGGCTAAGGTAGACCACCTTGGTTTTCCTCTAGCACTAGCAAAGTGAGGGACTCACTTTCCAACAACCCCAAGTGTCTGATGCAAGAGCATCCTAGGTGAGAAATCTTGCATCAACCAAAAAAATATTTGCTTTGTTTCTTTTCTTGCATTTTAGTTGTAGTTTAGTCATTTGCAATTTAACATTTTCTACCACATCTTCATGTCAAAGCTTATGGATAAGGAATTAGCTTTTATGCCATGTTAGCTACATCATACTCAAATTTTAGGAGATTTGGATTCATCTGCAGAGAAATATCGCTATCAGAAATTTATCAGCTTTCACATAACAGAGCATTCATCAGTTAACATGAGAACAAAAGGTGTGTGGAGAATTTTCGTGACTTGTAGAGCCAAATGGAACATCCCACATGCAATTTGGGACCAGATAGACCTTCCTTGAGAACCGCATCAAGTTTCATTCATTTGTGGAGCAATAACATGAGTTGTAGGTTGGCCTACATGTTTTCTACATGTTTCATCATTCATTGGAGTTTGAGGTCTCTTAAGGCCGACGCAGAGGATTCTTTGAGCTGGATAATGATATATATATGTGCATTATGAAAGTAGTTAGTTGATAAGCTAGAATAGATAGATAATTTCTTTCTGGAGGCACCTTAATGCTATATATTTCATGTATGTTGTAACCTAGAGAGTAGGCCTATGAGCCCTTTGATTGTAGCCCACATGTTGTTGGCATATAAGCATTGTAATTGATTGATATATTGAGCATATTAATCTTCCATTGCACTATGTTATTATGTTGTTTCCATTGTGTTTACTCTAGTTGCATGGTTGGACAATCCATTCTCTGGACCCTCCATCCATGACTGCACCAGGTCTGCAACTAAAATGTTTTCCCTTCTCTAAAAATGAGTGCAATTCTACATTATATACTTGTTGACTCATGTTGGTGATATTGGAAGAAGCAAAAACATGCCCAAAAAAGGACATGGATGACCATACCAACTTGCAACACACCCATGTGGGTCTGTACCTAAAACATGCCCCTTTGGAAGGTGTACCCATGCTTTAGTACACCAAATTAATTGCAAAAAGACTCACAAGAGTCCTAGGTCATTAGGAATTCACCTACCAATCCATTCAGCTTTGGAAAGATCAGAAATGGCCATGCTAAGAGTCATCAGGGTGTCCTTGGTAGTTGAGACATTTGAATGCTCAACATTGTTTCAGCTACCATTTTCATTCGTCAGGCAATATATATTTTTTAAAATTTTGATGCCCCATGATAATTTTAAAATCATTTTTCTTTTGCACCAACTTCAAACCTCTTTTAAAAACCTCCTCGGCATAGAATCACAACCATCCCACCGTCAATTAGTGTTGTGACATTTGAATCACTTTGATGATGCCTGTGGCACTGAAGATTCACTAAGAATGTGAGCAGGAATCTCAACAACTCCCCGATGCACTGCCATATCACCATGTCTTACCCTAAAGATGCCTTAATGTTTCCTCACAAGGCTACAGGCCTGCTAACTCATCCACCTCAGTGCATCACTACCCTTGTCGGCCTTGAAAGGTCATTCATAATGTGTAGACCATTGGATGCCTTGGGCTCATGGTCAAATGGTTTAGGAAGCCTCTACCGCTGGTAGGTTTATCTACTACATGGAACAATGGCACATCACCTTGTGAGTCAAACCAGTCTTGTTCAAAATGATGCGCACTTGTGACATGTGTCTCCCTTTGATGCCTTGGCCTTATAGTGGACCATGCTACCACACAACAACATGGTGCAACTTCTTGTACGTGTCAGGCCTATCCTCATTTAGAATGTGCATGGACATGCTAAGTGTCCCCCTATCGTCTTCCTCGCCCCCTTTCCCTCAGCCCTTTTGGATAAACCTGGCCATTGGATGCATTATGTCTTAGATCCAATGGCCCAAATCCCTTTGTTGTCTCATGGAATCCTTGTCGCCATGTGTCAACAAGGCACAATGCCTAAGGAGAGTTGAGGAAGTCTCGTTGAGGAGTGGTGAGGACGCCCCACATGGAGGCCTTAAAATGGGGCCAACGCTTTCTTGTTTCTACTAGGCCTCTCCTTTAAAATGAATTTAGGCCCACCTGTTGGCACTGAGTTATCAATGAAAACCAATGGCACAACACCAAAATGGTGTCAGTGTCAAAACCTCAATGGTGAGTGTGTGGCTACCACCTCTCTTTGAAGATTTTTATGGATTACTTTCTTTTGAAGAAACAGGACCCCACTAAAAGTGACTCAAAAACCAATTGTATCAACGATGCATCATCTTAAATTTTTCAAAAATGATAACTTTAAAATTTGTGAAATGCTTCCATGTGGCAACTCTTGTATCTAAATTCAACAACCCATCATAGACTTAAAAGAAAATAACTCTAAAACAAGATTTGAACAAACTCTGTCACCTAACTAAGGAGTAGACACTTCAATAATTTCCATGAAGGGATTAGAGGTCACCCACTTAGATAATTAGAGGATATGGGCCCATGAAAGGTGTCTTAGATCAATATAATTGATGGGAAAGGTAGGGATATTAAGGGGCACAAACATAGGAATTTTGATGGGTTTAGGTAATTTCAAAGGTATAAACTTGGGACTTTGAAGAAATTGAGGTATGTGCCAACAAGTGTAATTATAAGTAACCTCTTATTTTCATAGTAAAGTCTCTAGAAAGGCATAAACCAAAGGTGGTAGGAAGCTCAATTATGGATACATCTTGGAGGACTTCAACATGAGAATACACATAGAGAGATAGAGGAAGGTTCTTTATAACTCCTAATGCATTGATAGGGGTGTCATCCAATTAGACTGCTCCCTTGGTGGCAAGTTCATAAGTTAGTTCTAATGTATCAACAACCTTCTTAGACATGATAGAGGTACTTGAGTTTAAATCCACCATGTAATTATGAATCAATTTATCTTTTAATACTAGAGTCAAGTAGAATGGATTTGGTTTAGTTTTGCATACCTCATTTCATGCAATCTACAAAATGGTGGGTGGGTTTAGTGTGCCCTCTGATGCATCTATAGCTTGATATTTTTGTTTGCCTGATGTGTTTTGCTTCTTTAGGGTGTATTCTAACAATTCCATTTGATCTAGGATAGAGATAAATCTTTTAAGTGGCACATTGACTATAGACTTCTTTAATTGGTTAACAATATTGAAGGAGTTGACTTATTGCACCGGTTTCCCCAAATTAGGTGCCCAATGCATCGTTGGCCTTTTAGTTGAAGGAGTTGACTTATTGCACCTAACTTTGCTTTAAAGGGGCCTTTGGTGGTCTAGTTGTTCCAAGGTTATCTAGTTTGGCACTAATTAGAGTTATGGATCTAGAATTGGATGCAACTGGCACACCAAAAAGGGGAATCTCCTCTCCTTTTTTTTAAGCACTTGGAATTGCCTATTTTACATGAGTTTGCTCTATCACCACTTTCTTTTTAGCTCTAGTGAAGTAGTCAAATTGGACTTATGGTCTTACAAAAGGTGAGAGTGGCTCATTCAATGTATAGGATTCACACTCTTCTTAAGTCACCAAGATTTGCTTATGATTAGATGATTCTAGATCTATCCTCATGCCTTACATTTTGGCCACTTTGGTTAGTATTTTGAGCTTGGTTGGGAAGATGAACAATCTATGGCTAATAGATCTAAGGGCATGTCGTGGGACTGTAGTGGCTAAACAAGAATGGCACCATAGGTAGGTTCCTTAGAATAGTTGTTTTACATAGTGGTTAACTTACACAATTTGCTAAAGATGAAGCTCAATAGGAACTAACTAGTTATGGGGTTGATTAGGAGCTTTGTTGTTTTAAAATATGGACCTCTACTAGTATTCTTGGTCATTTTGAAAAGGTATATAACCTTGATTTTCTTAGGGATTATACTACTACATTTGGGGGTGTTGGTTGTTTGAGAATGTGGGTCTTTGAATATTATGTTGTCTTCTAAGAGCAGTGACCTCATTAGACATATTTTTGAGCAAATTTTGTATCTTTTCAAGCTCATTAGGGGTTGATAGTTTAGTAAAATGATATTCTAAGGTTGGCTTAGGTGTTGAAGTTGGGACAGGATTCATGGTTGGCTAGTAGTTCACAGGTTGAGGAGGCTAGTGTGTAGGTTGTATATCTGGGAACAATGGCATAGGAAATTGAGTTACCAACCTTCATGTTTGAATTAGGTTATTTTTAGCAGCAATGGCTACATCATAGGCATCTGGGAGTGTTTCCTCCTTTTGAATTAACCCTCACGACAACCTTAGAATAGATTATTTTTTGTAGACACCTAAAAATGACTAACACATTATGTATCATTTTTCACATATCTCCTCATTAATTCTTCTAATCAATATTAATTAAATATTTTTTATTTATTTAATTAAATCCATCATTTCATCAACTTTATTCTTCTATTCCAACATTAATTAAATAATTTCTAATTATTTAATTAAAACTAACATTTCATCAACTTTATTCTTCTAATCCACTTTAATTAAATAATTTTAATTTTTTAATTAAAACATCCATTGCAATCCTCAATTTCATATTAATTAAATAGTTCTATTATTTAATTAATTCATCAATTTTGTTCCTCTTATCCACAATAATTAAATAATTTTTAATTATTTAATTAGCTAATTTTTCCTCCACAATTAACTAAATTAACGTAATTTATTTAGTTGACTTTTCTATTTTCCTCTCTCCAAATAATTAAAATCAAACATTTTATTTATCTTCTTTTTATTTCATCATGCATATGAATTAAATAAATAAATTTATTTAATTCTAAATATATTTCTTCTCTCCATAAATCATTCTTCATGCACATGAATTAAATTATTTATTTATTTATTTATTTTCTTCAAATCCATTTACATGTGAAAAAGCAAATCAAAGATTGAGTTAACTTGGCTTTTAAATCTCTATTCTTATCAATCAATTCATTAAATAGAAAAATCAACTCTATTTATGAAAATCAAATCATTTTTATTATCCATGAAAGCAATTAACTCTTTAAAACAAGATTTTTGCATGGACACATCACTTGCATATTCTTCATGTCTTCTCAAATTATCTCATCCATTGATTCATTCAAATATTCTC
Organism: Cunninghamia lanceolata; assembly: GCA_027924645.1. Lineage (NCBI taxonomy): Eukaryota > Viridiplantae > Streptophyta > Pinopsida > Cupressales > Cupressaceae > Cunninghamia > Cunninghamia lanceolata. The sequence goes on along the minus strand of BSBN01000178.1, from coordinate 2,668,254 downwards.
CACCATTGATCAATATCCTGTAAAAGTTATAAATACATCCATCCTCTCATTCACAAACCCTCCACGATCATTGAGCTTTGAGCATTCATACCCACTATCATTGAGCACGTATCCATTCACTCTTTTTGCAATTAAGGTTATGCAAAGTAATTGAGCAATCCATATATTAGACCAAGGAATACAAATCACTTTTTGTAATGTCTTTGTTGCTTTGCATTGATTTGATTGTTACCATCTTGTGATAACTCTTTGAAGGTTACATATAGTTGGAATAGGATTTTTAATGCTTCTTCTTTACATTCTATTTTTCTTCATATACATTGTGGCATGCCCAATGGGACCCACATCCTTAACACTAATGATGTACTTTAGAATTTTAGGTTTTTGAGCTTACAAGTACAGAACAACGCTATTGATAGACAGAAAGGCGCTATTGACGAGCAAAACAATGCTATTGATCGATAGAATGACACTATTGATATACAAAATAGTGCTTTTGATTCAACTTTTGGTGCTTCTAATTCAACTTTGTGTGCTTTTGATTTAATTTTTTGCACTTCTAATCTGAGTTTTTGATTTATCTTCAAGTTGGGACATTCTATTCCAAGTTGATTTATTTGCAAGCATTGTTGATTGGTTTTTGTTTGCAAGCTAATTTATTTGCAAGCTTTTCTAACTGTTTTCTAACCCCTATAGAGGTTTTTGATCTGATTAATCATCTTTCTTGTCACTATTTTGTTTTTTGTTTGCAGATTTGATATAGTTTGACACATTTGATTAACCACTCAATGCATTTGACTCAAAGAAATTCACAACTGAAGGGTATAACGACGCTTCTGATAAATTTTATTTCACTTCTAATAACTAGTATTGTGTTTTTGATAAATTTTATTGTACTTTTAATAACTGTTATTGCACTTCTGTTAATGTTTACTACACTTTTGATAAATTTCACTACACTTTTGATAACTATTATTGCACTTCTGATAAATTTTATTGCACTTCTGATCTGTTTTGTTGCATTTCTGATAATTGTTATTGTGCTTATGATCTTGATTCTGAATTTCCATCTAACAATTGGTGTTTGAAGGCTAACCTAATTTATGCAGCTTGTCCTATCGCTAATCAAAGAATAAACATAAGACTACTAATAATATCTAGTTTAGGACATTGTTACATCCCCAACTTACAACTAGACTTAATCATTAACTTAGTATGATAATTAGGAGGATTAGACATAGGTAATTGATTTGATGTTGTGGAAATATCTGATTTAACTCTTGATTATGAAATATTTATTGATGATAATTTATTTTATAAATTGATTAAATTATGTTATGGGACATGATAATGATACAGTGATCATGATCTTGTGGTCCTAAGTGTGAACAGGAAAATGAACATCCTTTGAAGAAGGAAGGAGAGTATCATCATGGAGGAATGGTTAGACGTTGTGAAAGCAAAGGGTTGAATATCCATCTGAGTATCAACTTTTATGTCCTTCTAAACTCCATTCGTAAGTTGAACATGTCATGCCTCTTTTCTTAGTTTTCATGTCCTCTATAAGTTGTTATGTCTTTGATGCCATTTAGACTAGTCGCAAAGACCAGACAATGTTCTTGAAGGACCATCTCAAGTCGAGGGACAATCTTGTAGAGAGACAAGGAAGTCTCTCGTAATCTTTTGTTCTCAAGGATATTGTTCCTTAGTATTTCGACTAAAGATGATAGTCGAATTTGGAGGAGAATTACTCGACCCAACAATTGACAATCTAGATGTGATTCTTTTGTGCTTTCTATTATTCAATTGTAATCCTTTACTAAGGATTAAAACCCTATTATAGGTTAAATTACCATAATAATGATATTGTTATTATCTCTTTTATCATATTATTTGATTTCAATCAAATGTTATTTAATTGTTGTACCATATTCGGCTTTGTGAAGTGATGGAGAGCTTTAAGCTCATCCATTTTCTAGCACGGTGCCAGAATTTAGCCACCTTTTGTGGGAACCAACTGAGTGGGAAAGGTAGTTACCTTTCAAGATGGCATGCAAAGGGTTGTCCGAGGGTTACTGTATTCTGGGGATGCAGTTTTTGGTTTTTGGTTGTTTGGGGAAAAGTAGACTGGGGTTGGCTGTTATGAGCAAGGTAGTGGAAACTATAGAAAAAAAAGTGGATTAGAAGTCGTGGGCAGTTTGAAGGAGACTCAGACTAGAATGATGTCTTCATTGAAATCATTAACCAGGTAATATGAAGGATGTAATCCTATTTTATTATCGATATATATATATTGAGCCATGATCATGAGTAATCTTTATTGAGATGAAGTTATTTGTCATAACTCAGAGGCATGAGGCTAGTGAGGTCGTGCCATTACTTATGAAAATATTTACTTAGCCATGGCTCAAGGCTATTACAGTTGAGCTATTATGGTTTCTAAGTTTTATTTCTTATAGTGGTTTTAGGCCTTAAGTCCGAGCATACCAAGATTATCTTTATGTTAAGAACAAGCTCGTAACCTTAATGGCTGAGCTAGCATTACCAGTTAAACGTCGTATGTATGAACACACAACTATTAAGCCAAGTTTTGAACTTGATGGAATCTTTTTATATTATGATAGGTCGTAAGGTTGATTATATAAACATTGAAAACTAATTTTGGAGATTGCACTCTAGGCAATGTGACTGAGGGAGCGAAATATTATAATGTTATTGGTGGTTAGGCTCAAGGCTTTGAATCCAAGCATTGACTGCCTTATGTGTTGATTGTGTTTCTTGATCAAGGCCGCAAGGCCGAGTCTTTTAGAATGAAATCCTTTTTTATGTTTGAGTTGGGGTCTCACGACCCAACTATAATTCTTTTTACATCTTTCACTTGCAAAGAATAACCAGTGCATGAAGCTGTATCAGTTGGGCTTGTTATTAAAGAATGATAAACTCACATCATTTAATGACGTGGATAGAGTTTATGAACTCTCGAATGAAGCAGGGAATAACTCCATACTGATTGTTATCATAAGTGATTAATACAGTTATATGAATGTGGTCTTAGCCACGAAGGCATTAACATTCATAATATAGTCACCAGACTATGATGACAGTCAGGGAGGCATTCAAAAAATAGTGTGTATACAACACCAAAACTGATACCCAATCGGGCTTGTATGAAAAGTTGATTATGAAACACTTTCAGGTTTACTTAAACTATCAAGATTATATACTTATATCCTTAAGTATGGAGCTTTTGAGACCACTGAGAACATGGTCTCATCATGAAACCGTTGAAATGTATTTACAAAAGAATACTAATTTATTTGTTATGAGTCTGAATTGAAGACTTATTGTTAAATATTATGAGTTATGAATATTTTACTTCTACTCTACTAAGGCAAGATATGCCTTGAGTACATGTATTCAATTTCATCATATGAGATGACTTGTTTCCGAAATTGCAAACCATATGTGACCCATGTGTCAAAATGGTCAAACTTGATATGAAATGAAAACGAACCTGGTGATGAGGAGTCACTAGATTCTTGTTATAAAAATAACATATTTTAGTTATAACCAACCTATGGAGGGAGTCAAATGTCTAAGTCTGGATAGTGATTCAAATGGATTCCACTCACACAAGACCTAAAGAATTGGGTTGTTAAGAACTTACTATAGGACATGACAACTTATAAGTTGAGTTAGGGTGGTGGACATATGACAATGTTCATTGTGCAACGTGTATGTATGAAAAACTTTGGCCAAAGTAATGCATCTGTCTCTGCATGCATTGTCGGTCCATAGTGTTCCAGATGGCCTAGTGTCTCCAATAGTGTCATACAAGTTAGAGTGGATCTATAGTGTGTGACCATGAGACATTAGGAAGGACACCACACCAAATACTCAGATGACTATCCAATTGGTTTCTAATGTCTAACCTTTCCGTGAAGGGTAGGGCCTCTTCTAGTTAGGAAGATGAGTGGGGGACCGTAGGTCCATGGTTGGAAGGAAAGCACCAGGATGATGCTCTCCTTTCCAAGCATGAGACAAGCTGAGACTTATGAAGATAGATGTCATTAGTTCTAGATACAGTGTTTGCATTTTATGACCAGTTGGTCTATTGTAATGTAAAAACTTGATTAAGATGCCTAGAGCATATATTGTATTTGATTAGTGATGGTTACTCACTAAAGATTGTAATGGTTTACTGGATTGTAAGATTTGTTATATCTTGATTTGATGCTTAATTGATGGAAAAGAATATGTTTCTTTTGGTTCAAATTTTGATTATCTCTATCAATTCTTAATTAATGACTTGATTAAGTTACATGTTTAAGTTAAATCTTGAGCATTATGGAAAGTGATGTTATAGACATTTATTGAAGACTTATTTTTATCACTAGTTTAGTTGCACACTTCAATTTCTTAAAGGGAATGAACTTTGTATGCCATGCTCGTTAATCTAGATAGTGTGTATACTCTCTCCTCACACTGCAAGGTGATCTTGGAGATCAAAATCACTCTCTAGTTTATTTTTCTTTCTTTATTTACTTTTAATTTCCCAGGGACCCAAGCTTGTGTATGCTCTTCTCTCACATTGAAAGGTGATCTTGAGAATCAAAAGCACTTAGAATTCTCTCTAGGAGGCCTATTAGGGGATTTCATCACCCCTAAGGATGACCTCAACCATGTGTTTTGGTGGGGTATATTAAAGCGGGGGAGCAAAAGTTATACCTCAAGGAGTGAGCCATTGTCGTGCTTTGGGAAGCCCCAAGACTCTCAGTTCGCTAAGACTTATACCATGAAGAGAGGAGAGACCCTCCTAATCTCACCCTTTAAAGATGAGCCCTTTGTTCATAGACTTGTGCCTCACTATATCTAGTGTATCTCGAGGACTCCCTAGAAGCTTTGTTAATCCTAGTTTAAGACCTTCAACTATCATATCTTGTGGTGCATTGCTACAATAGGAGAAGTGCTCACATGTACCTCTGTTGTTTGAGATAGAGTCAACTTTGGGAAAGGATTTTGTCGCCAAGGTAAGGGGTGTAAGGTGGTACATGACCTTACATTCCTTATCTATCCATGACATAGCAGATGGTATGAAGGGAATGGATGTCACCTTATCAAATCAGTGGGGATGAATGTTGGCCTTGTGATCCCACAAGATTTGACACACCTTGCTTGAATAATTTTAGGATTGTAAAGTGTGTTTGGCATGTCTTTCATGTGATATACCTATAAAAGCCACTTGTTATCCGTGGGGGTTAGCAGTCTTTCACACCCATTACCTTGAAAAATTGTCAACCATTGCGTATTTTGTTTTATCTCTTGCCAAAAACTTGCCAAAAACAAACTATCCAAACCACTAAAACCATAGAATTTCAATTTTAACAGAAAATATTGTGGTTCTAATCCATACATGTGCAGTTTTGATCAACAACATTACATTTCTGATCCATACTTGTGTGCTTTTCATTAATAGTATTGCGCTTCTAAGTTATCCAATTATGCTTTTGAGTTGTATCTGTGACCTTTTACTAGATAGTATTGTGTTTTTGACTAACATTATTGCACTTCTGACAAACATTCCTATGCTTTTGACTAACATAAATATGCTTTTGAATGATAGTTTTGCACTTCTAACATCTAGTTTTGCACTTCTTATAGATAATGCTACACTTTTTTATATACAGTATTGCACTTCTAATTTATTACCCTACACATTTAACTGATAGAATTGTGTTTCTAAACTATTATGTTGTGCTTTTGAGCTATCCCTATGCACTTTTTACCAACAATATTGTACTTCTGACTTATCATGTTGCACATTTGATCTATCCTATTGTACATCAGAGTTATCATTCTATGCATTTGACTAGTAGTCTGATGCTTCTAAGTAAATCCTGAGTCTCCAATTATTCCACATTCAGATTTTGAGATCTTTGCAACTAGACAAACTTAAACACAAACCTAAAACTTCCCAACATAGTCATCGACATCAAATCATTCATCCATCCATCACAATTTTCAGCACATCTTTTGGACTTTAGAGATTTTATCCTTGTTGAGACTTTAGGTAACCATTGGACATCATCATCATCCTCAATCAACATATCCTTTATCATCCAGTTATCTCAACAAAATTTGTTAGAGTCTAGATCTAGATCTTATCCTCTAGCTTGTTACTTTCTTGAGAATTTGTCTCTCTCAAGTTGGGAACCAAGTTAGTCCATATCATTAGTGGATAAGCTAGTTTAGGAGCATTTGGATACTCTTGAGTTAGTGATTTTCACTTCTTATCCTTGTCTTTCTTGAACTCATTAGTCTAGTTCTAGATAGATAATCCCAATCCTATCATATCAAAGATCTAGATTTACCTCGATCCATTTTGGTTATCAACATTGTCTTTCCAACATCAACTATCCAACCATCACTAGAGTCTCATCACTTTTCACAAAAGTCCAAGCTCATCTATCATCCACCCTTGTCATCCACTCAAAGGTCTTACAATCCTTTTATGTCGGTCACAAGATCCCAACACAAGAAACTTATGGAGACTAATCAAACCAATCCAAGCCTCATAGATGCTAGTCATTTTACCATGTGTATGCCTCCTCAAGTCTTTGTCTCAAGTGGGTATACAATAAGTCAACTACCTTCCATGGACATTGCTCCACTCTTACAAGAGAATACCCAAGTTTCATCAAATTTACCACTCGTAACTGAAGAATTTCAAGATCCTGACACATTACAAGCCCTAGACCATCTTTTACAATAAGATCATAATAGATTTTTCCTTTTACTTTCTTAAAAGAGCACTAAGCTACCAAGTGATTTTGACACTTCTACCATCAAGGAACAAGACCCTATCAATATTGCTATTGCTTCCATGGGAGGATCAAACCCTGTTTCAAATCCATCATTAAATAACCCTATCATAAGTAACTTTTTGTCACAAGTCATCACTCCCATAGCATCTATTCCAACTTCTATCCCTCCACTCAACATTAATTCACTACCATACTTTAATCAATACATCAATCTCCTCTGTCAAACTCTAATCAGACCTAGTCATGTTTCCATGACTGTTCCAGGACATTGTCCCTCAAAATATTTTGTCTATTTCATCCATGGTTCAATCTAATGTACCTATTAATTCATCCATACCTCATGCATCCAACCTCTTTTCATATAACACTAACCTACCTCTATCGTCACACCTTCAAACATCCAATCCATTTTCATCACAACCCCAAACATCCAACCTCTTCACATATCATTCCAATCCATCTCAAACATCCAATCCCTATTCATATGAATCCAATTCACCTCAAACATCACAACCCCCATCATCTAACTATCAAGTCTTGTCACTCATCAAAACACCACACCAGATTTGGAACAAAAACTTCTAAACATGCAAAAGTAAATCACAGACCTCACATTGGGACACCCAGAGAAAAATTATTCCTTGGAAAACATATGTCCTTATCCTTTTGGCAAGTCTATTCCTATGATCTCTTTTTCCCATAATTTTGAGATGGCAAAATTTGACAAGTATAAGGGAAAAGGAGATCCAAAAGAACACATTCAAGAATTTTTCATTTCTTGCCTAGAGGTTGCTAAAAATGACACATACCTTATGCACCTATTTCCTCTAAGTCTAGGGGGACAGGCTCTCGAATGGTTCTCTCATCTACCCCCTAGGATTAAATCTTTCAATGAGTTGGCTGAAAATTTCATTGCTCATTTCTCATACAACATTGAACATGAAATCTCCATGACTGACTTATGTAATAACAAACAACTAAACTGAGAAACATTCATTGCCTTCCTAAAATGTTGGAGGAATATAGCAAGCAAATTCTCATGGTCTATCCCCAAGAAATAATTGGTCCATATTTTTGTCCAAGACCTAAACCAAGAGATAGACTTTCACTTCAAAGTTCAATGTGCCAATTCATTTGATGAAATCATAGACAAGGGAATCACTATTGAAAAAGATCTTATTGCTAAAGGTTTAGTCAAAATCTACAAAGACAACAAAGACAATGCTACACAATCCAACGAAAACCCCCACTTTTGGGCCAAAAACAAAAACATTATCAATGATGGTGTGGTAGAAACAAAACATGTTCAAAATGTACAAACACCATTCAAACTACAACCCATCAATAATACCATGATTGCTCCTAAGGAACCACCAAGACAAGATTCAACACCTAAAAAAAATTCACTCCACTTGGAGAACCCATAGAATCAATCTTATGAAAATTAGTCTAGTCTAGTCTTATCAAATTACATGAAGTTAGACAATATGAAGAACCACAATTCAAACCCTAATGGTACAAAGACAATGAATATCATGACTATTAGAGGGTCAAAGGACATAAAATAACCAATTGTATGAAACTAAAGAATCTCATTGATCGAGGAGAGATAACAGTTGATGATCACCCTAACAATTCCTCAAATAATGATCTCAATATATACAAGGATCCATTCCCTCACCATGGTAAAGGAAATACCCCTGATAATGGAAACAATAATACAAATCATAATCATGCATCCAACTCTTATGATTTCATTGTGTTAGGTACAAAAGAGAGATCTAGCCTTAGAATCCAAACTAGGTCAAAACCCTCTTCTACGATACATTGAGACAAACCAAGCTTAGCTTCTACCCTTGAGGGAGAGATTAAGCCACATGGGTTCTACCTCTTTGTCGTATAGATGAGTGTCACACCAGATCTGACCAATCTAGCTAGGGCATAAGATCCAAAATCGTTAATTTAAGACAAATCAAGCTATAAATGACTGTCAGACCTGAAATCAAAGCAGAAAATGGAGTAGTAGAGGTAAAGAAACTATTCAACACCTAGAATAGATGACAAAAAGTCATAGGACTAGGACACTCGGGCACCTTGGGCCTCCTTTAGGGTTTCCAGAAACTATGAGAATTGTTGGGTCTGTACTTGCAAGTTCTTTAGTCTTCCCGCCTATCATCTTCTGAAATCTGTTTGTTAGCTCTACACACAAGGAAGAAGAGGAAAAGTGTTGTGGCTATATAGGAGCTTGCCTCAGTCAAGCCCCCATTTTAGTATTCCTACCTCACGGATAGCCAAACTAAATCAAGATGTTGCGTGTGCTCAGAAAACCTATGTGTGAGCAGTAACATGCAAGATCTAACCAAATAATATCAAACCCTAGCCCTATATGACTCAAGCAAATAGAGAGGGATGATGTAAATGATTATCCACACAAGGGAGCTAACTATTTCAACTCAAGGATCAAGATTCATGAAAGGTTTGGAGAATAAGAAAGAAATGTAACCATACCCTTGGAGAGTACTCAAGCCAAACTCAAGTTGGTGGTTCTAACCCTTCTCCCAATCGTGCAAAGTGTTCCAACCTAGGAGCTCATGAGATAGACTCAAGATCTCATGTCCTAACCTTCATTCAAATATTTCCATGAGCAAAGGAGATTTCCACTTGATCAAAACCTGCAATAAATAATAGCATAGAGAGCAATGGCAATAGAGAACTTGTCAACATCAAGAGTGCTTCTTAAAATCTTTTTTCAAAATGATTCAACTCACTTACCTTTATACAAGGCTTGTAGAAAGAGAGTAGTTCAAATCAAAATGCCAACATAACGCGCTTAAAAATCAAATTTGGATTTAGGATCAGGCTAAGCAAAATTAAGGAAAACTTGTAACTTAGATTTATCCCTTGAGGCACGGAAGGTACCAGAGCGCTCAGGCGCCTTGGGCCTAGGGTCATTCCAAGGCCCAAGTTCACACTAAACGTGAGTCTAACTCCAAATCTTTGTTTATCCTTTGAAGTCATTACGAAACTTTAATTGGGATTACGACTTATTCTATAATCCAGGTTAAAAGAGATCTTTAAGGGTGGACCTAAAAAGGACTAGGATTGAGAGCACTAAAATGAAGGAGCTTGACATGGTGAAATTGTGCCTACTCACAAGTGTACACAATTTATGACTCAACATTTAGCCCCCACTTTAGCGGTCATATGACACTACGTGCATATACAATCTAAAGGACAATAGAGTAAAAACATATTGCAAAAAGGATATAAAAAAAGATACTATAGAGGATGTAGATCGTTGCCGAATAAGAGGGTGAAGCCCCCAGTTTGTGATCTTGCAAACCACAACATTAGATAAGATAAACCTACAACCAACAGATATATTCGTTAGTCTAAAAACTCTAAAGGGGAAAGATAATGAGCAAAATTTGTGGGTAGATATGTACCCCCCATTTTTGCTTGCTACTTTAGGATGTAGAAACAGGGTGGCGATCTTTCCACTTCAACTTTATAGAGAGAGAAGGTTGGTGAATATGCTTTGATAAGGTCATTCTAACGAATAATATCAAGACTGTACACTCAAAATCATGACTCAGTGGCCTGAGGTGGTCGAGTCAGCTTTGGCGCACACATAGACCCTCTCTCCTTGCCACGAGGTGAACCTCCATGACATTTTTGCTCTCATGGAAGTAGCCAATCAAGAGGAGGTGAGACATAGGGGTGGTCTAGCTCATTGGAGATTTGGACTTCACGGAGAGTGGTTGGCCAGTCTTGGGGCCTGTGTTGTTGTGTGTTTGTTTGAATGTGATGTTCTGTGACCATTGTTGTAAAGATAAATATATGACTTGAGGGGTCACTAGGAATTGTTCTACTGTTTGGGTTTCTAATGTTCCAACGTTGTGTGGGTGACTGTTATTCTTGTTGATGCTTTGTTCAAGTTGATGTTGTTGTTCATATTGTTGGATGATTGCTTGTATTTGAAATTCTCTAAATCTTCCCTGCTATTGTTGAATTACTAGTTGGTCTTGTTGTTTTCTAGGGTGGATCTCCTTTATCTTGTCGAGGATTGCCTTCACCCACTCACCTCTAAGTCTAGGGCACATTCATGAGCCTAAACAAGAGAGAGATGGTTTAAGCTAACCTTGACTTGACCTAGGGTTTTGACTTAGGGTTTGTGTGACCCAAGGTTTGACTTTGTTGACTTTGTTTGACCTTATCATGAGACCAAGGGTTTTGACTAATGTTGACTAAACTTGACCTTGTGTTGGGACCAAGGGTTTGTAACCCTTATACACTACTAATGTGTTTGTTCTTTTCTATTTTTGTATGCATGGAAGCCTATATGAGTGCAAAACATTTTTTTGTTCTTTTTTATGTTTATGGAAATTAAAGTGCTTTTTTTTAAATCTAGGAATTAGAAAATGAATACAAACTAGTATGAGATTACCTAATGCAATGTAATCTATGTTTTTTGTGTTTTTTGGTCACCCGGGGGTAACCCATGGGTGACCCTCAGAGGAAGGCATCTGGGTGAAAGTCCATGGTGGGAGATGGAAGAGAAGTGAAAAGAAACGGAGGATCTACCTCCAGAAAGAGGCCAATCATGTGTCAAAATCCAAATCTCCACTTGCAAAAGTAGGATCTCCCAGGGGAGATCTGGAAATAATAGGGGGAGATCTGGATTGGTTGAGTGAAACTAAAACCAAAAGTTAGAGATGACTTGGGAGGACCTCTAGAAGGCCTCTAGGGGTGGGAATGGATTAAAAACACTAGGGAAAGGTGAAAACACACCTACAAGATGCATACAAGGCTTAAGAACAAGGTTGCAAGCATAGGAAACATAAATTGACAAGTGTCAAAAGCAAAGAGAGAGAGAATAATAAAGGGGAAACGACACAAGGAGAAATAAAACACACATCACCAAGAGAGTTACTATTGAGAGGATGTTATTTCATGCTTATATGTACGTGAAAAGGATTGTTAGTCATCATCGGGGTCCTTGTGGAGGCTGTGCGTGATTTTGGTGCTTACAAACACGCAAAGCATATGGTTGTGAAGATGGTGGAACTAGGATTCCAACGCAACAAACAAAACTTGAATTCGAGCTCGCTCACCCAAGTTATCAATGTTTAGATGAATAGATGTCTATAGAAAAAGTGAATTTTTTACCCTAGATAGTAATCGAGAGTTCCACTTTTTACTATTAATAGTAAAAGTAGTTCTCATATTTTACCATTCCATTGTCATTTTTAGTTTTTTGAGGAGAAGGAGAAAGGAGGAGAGACAACATGCTGAGCCGAAGGCCATATCGACCACCAAGGCTAGAGGTGCTATGAAATCGAGTGGTGCAGGGACTTGAGAAGCACGAGGTAGGCTACTGTCCTTCTTGTAAGTGCTTATTTTAATGATTTTTTCAAATTTCAAGGTAGGAATGGGCCCGCGGACACTTTTTAGTGGGTACCAAGGTGCCATTGTCCTCCTACAGCACCCTAGACCTTGTAGAGCACTCTGGTCCTTTCTAAGTGCCCTAGTCCCTCCAAGGTTCCTAGGTCCTCCTTGAGTACCCTAGACCCTCTAGGGTGCCCAAGTCCCAAGTCAAGGCTACCTTTGTTTTTGTTGATTATTAATGAAGTACACTTAGTCAATTTTTTATGTATATATTATTTTTCATGTTACAAGATCTCCTAGGTATGCGAGAGCATGCTGGCGGTCGGTTATTCACATTGTTGCATAGCCGATTGAGCACACTTTCAGATGCAGAGATGGGATATCTACGAGATGTTGGATTGTGGTGGGTGTACATTATGCCCATGATGACATACCACTGTGCTATGTTGATGTCACTCATGGAGTGGTCAAACATAGATACATCCACATTTCATCTACCGACAAGAGAGATGATAGTGACTTTGGAGGATACGTACAAGATACTGCAATTACTTGTGTATGGTGAGACAATTAGGGTCGTAGAGTAAGGTCTGAGGACTACACTTGTGTGAGCCAACTGTACTATCTAGGACACACAGTACTATTGAGCTCTCAAGGACACATAGATATGAGATACTTAGAGTAGGGTACGACTGTTATATCAAACATCTGTCGCATCATGATTGCTACCATCACACTTGTTGTTATACCTGATGGGCAAGGCACTCACCTACAGAGGGGCTTGGCTCATATCATTAGAGTGATGGAGGAAAGGATAGTATACTCCTGGGGATAGAGTATGCTTGCTCACTTATACTATGATTTGGGTCGCTGTGTACATCAGGAGACACATAGCTTGATGATATGCACACTCATACAAGTGTGGACATTCGAGCATATTACATGCATGAGGCTAGTGGGTTATTTGGTAGATATAGTCGTGACCAACCCATGAGCACATGCCTATGATCTAAGAGGACCGTGGAGATATGGTGATTTACTATTCTGGAGGATTGTATTCGACAGGCTATAGCCAGAGGCCATCACATGGAGACCATATAGGCAATGCAGGCTATGGATGGGTCAAAGGAGGTAGCTAGCGATGATGTAGAGAGATCGGTTGTTGACCAGTCACTAAGATCACATCGTAGTAGCCTTCTATTATGATAGAGTGATGAGGCAATTTGGACGAGTGCAGGGGGTTTCCACCACATGACCATTCTACGCAAGGTCATCACGTTGCAATGTGCGACCTCAAGATAGGGCACAACTCACCATCACAGAAATGGTGTTGAGTGATCTTGATGATGATATAGAGGATGATGACCCCATCTCTGAGGCTGACGACATAGGAGTGACTCCAGCATATATAACATGGTGGGAGACATCACGCCTGGCCCCTATCTTCCCTGATGATTATCCTACTGGCGATCACAGTCCCTAGGCTAAGCGAGGAGAAGATTTAGAGGAGGGAGAGGTAGAGAGAAACAATGATGATGAGGAGGAGGAGGATCATCCTGAGATTGTGAGGAGAGGCAGACGATGCCAGCTAGCAGGTGGTGCAGATGTGAACAAGGAGGGACTTGAGGCCTGAGCTCATAGTCTACAACCACAATGCATAGCCAGAGTATCACAATGTCACTTCGAGCACAGAGAGTCGAGTGGTAGTACCACTATGATGCCCTCGATAGCTGGGATAATAATTTATACCATCACAATCGATGTATCACATGATCCATCATGGCAGGAGGGTGATCCAAGTGATGATTATATTTTATTATTATTAATTTAAGATGCATAATGTTGATTTGATTAAGGTGCTAACATGATGATTACTTGTGCACTTTATAGTTGGTTCCAGTGCATGGTGCAACTTTGTGAGTTAGGTCATAGTAGCAATGATACCCACTAAGTTGACACAGCATCTAGTGCAGGCTTGTTAAAGGCCACCACTTGAGGCAGGTTGGCATACAGAGTTGTTTGATCCTATCACGTAGCTTAGAGACGCATACGAGGCAAGACAGGTTGAGAGAGATCAGTTAGTACTTGAGAAGGATCAGCTAGCAGTCATGAGAGATCATCTAGTAGTTGAGTGAGACTGGGCAGTTCAGAGAGAATATGTTCTCCAAACCTAGCTAGATCAACATAGAGTCATGGTGACATCAGGTACTAAGCGCGGTCTACTAAGTTATGTACAAACTAAGGTGGACCAACTACGAGTTGAGAGAGATCAACTCCAGTGAGAATATTGAGAGGCCAGTGAGGAGGTGGGGGAGCTTAGAGGTTCACTTAGGAGCTTACAGATGCAGAGCGCCTCTAGGAGTCACTCATAGTCTACAGCTTCACATAGGCAGGCATCTGTCACTTAGGCACCTCCAGGTCCCGAGGTATTTGGGTATCACGGTCCAGCACAGTGATGAGATTTGTTGTATTATGATTGGTTTCACCACATTTTGATGTAGTGGTGAACTTATGTACTTAAACTCTTGTGATTATATATATCTTTGATTCATGGTTTAGTGTGTTCATTCTAGATGTCATTTGCAATCTACTTGTAAAGTAAATGCAACAAAGATCTAGGTTTGTTTTTTATATGTATACAAAATTAAATGCTAAAAGTGATTTGTGCAAACAACCGTAATTGTTTAACAAATGCAACAATGATTTAATTGATACATGCTCTAATGAAACACAAATATGTATGCTTAATTAGGTTTTAACAAGATGTACACGTGTGGTAAAATAATTTGGTTGTGATCTCATGTAACAACGTTGTAACATTTCTAGATTAGATTCAACAAGGATTATTTGAACATGACACACATCTATCAATTTGTATGCTAATAACTAAGTAATTCCCTAAGGAAATTACTCTAAAGAATCAAGACAAACTACATACTTTGTCAAGACCGAAGCAAATAATGAAATAGGAAATTTAAATTTACTATCTACTAAACATTTGCTTTTATGAATAAAATGATAGCATACAAATGAAAAACTAAATTTAAGCATAATATCTACACAAATGATTAGAATTGAAGGGATATTTAAGAGGTGTACCTCATTCATCAGCCAATCTATACGCACCTGATCCGAAGGATTCGATGATGATGTAAGGTCCTAGTCAATTCGGGCTAAATTTGCCTTTTTAGCTAGGAGGTGTGTTTACATTGCATTGATTTTAGTAGAGTACCAAATCTTCAACATCGAATGTATGGTTAATAACTTGTGATTTATACCAATGTTGTACGAACATTTGATGAGCTTGAAGATGTTTGAGAGCGTTTATATGTTTTTCATCGAGCATTTGAAGTTGTTGATACCGTAATTCCCTTTGAGTGTTTTCATCGAGGATGCCCTTGAGAGAAATTCGTAATGAAGGAATTTCTAACTCCAAAGGCATAACTGCATCGGCACCATACACAAGGTTGTACGGGGTAGAACCCGTAGCCATACAGACACTAGTTTGATAAGCCCATAATGTATAAGATATTTGAGTATGCCAATCTTTTTGATGTTTGTTAACAGTTTTTTGAAGAATTTGTCCAATAACTTTGTTAGAGGCTTTTGCTTGTCTGTTTTATTGAGGATAATAGGGCGTAGAGAAGTGATGTTGAATATGATATCTTTCAAGAAATTTCTTCACATCTTTGTTCTTAAATAAGGCACCATTATTAGAAACCAAAGTGGAGGGAATATCAAATCGAGAGATTATGTTGTCTTGAATGAAATGATAGATTACTTCAATAGTCATCGATCAAAGAGGAACCACTTCGACCCACTTTGTAAAGTAATCTGTAGCTATGATGATGAAATTATGTCCCTAAGAAGGAGGAGAAATCTTTCCAATAAGGTCTAAGCCCCACATAGAAAATGACCAAGGTAAAACCTGAGCGCGAAGTTCCTAGGAAGGAGCTCAAACGAGATTACTATGTTGTTGATATTGCGGTCACTTTTTGATGAAGGCAAAGGCACCTCATTCCATGTCTTGCCAATAGTAACCCATATGAAGCAATTTTTGAACAAGAGATTTCCCACCGAAATATCCTCCGTAGGCACATGAGTGTGCCTCCTCCAAGGCAATCAAGATCTCAAAGTTATTAAGGCAATGAAGGAGGAGACCTTTGTAACTCTATCGATATAGAATGTTTGATAATATGATGTAACATGCGACAAGTTTGCGTATGCAAACTCAACCACTTCTAGATGTCAGATCAGGAAAGGTTCCATTACACAAATATTCAAATAAATGGGAGTACCATTCTCTTGATTCTACATTATCACAAAAGGTAACTTTAGGCGTTATTGAAGATATAGTGACATTATGGATAATGAATATATAATCCCCTTCAAAACCACTGAAGGATAGGAGGGAAGAAACACTTGCCATCGCATCCACATGTCAGTTGTCCCTTCGTGGAATTGTGTCGATTGTGTAGGATGATAAACTCTTTAACAAAGATAAGGTCAAGTCTCAGTACTAAGATAACTTATCTTTCTTTGCTTGATAAGATCTAGTGACTTGTCTTATGATAAATTGAGAATCACCAAATATTGAACTATTTTTTATGTTAAGAGACAAAGTGGAACACGAGCTAGCAATAAGGGCTTTGTACTTTGCAATGTTGTTGGTACATAGAAAATTGAGACAATAAGAGAGAGGAATTAGCTTACCTAAAGGAGGTACTAGTATAACACTAGCACTAGAGCCTGTTCAACATCTAGAACCATCAAAGAATAAGTTCCACTTATCATCAACGTCCAAGGTAAGAATTTGATCATCAGGAAAAGATTCTTGGTTCGGTAAAGTGAATGGTGAAGGAGCTTCTGATAAGTGGTTGGTCAACGCTTGTCCTTTAATTGCCTTTTGAGAGACAAATTTAAAGTTAAACTCCATTAACAGCATAACCCACTTTGCTAAGCGTCTTGAAATATCTATTTTGGCAAACGAATGCTTTAAAGGATCAAATTTTACAATTACGTTAATTTTAGCATTCAAGAGATAATGTCTTAGTTTTTGTGTTGCAAAAACAAGAGCTAGGCATTACCTTTCTATCATAGTGTGTCACATTTCATAATCGAGCAAAGTTTGGCTAATGTAATACACAACACATTCTTTTCTATCATCATCATGTTGTGCTAACAAAGCTATGAGAGTGTTAGGAGACACCGATGTGTAAAGAATGAATGGTCATCCAGAGATGGTTGGTTGTAAAATAAGAGGATTGGCAAGATACCTTTTGAGATTATCAGAAGCTTTATGACAATCACTATCCCATTTAAAGGTAGATTCTTTCTTAAGTAATTGTGTGAAAGGAAGAGTCTGATCCGCGAGTTGTGAAACAAATCAACGAATAGCTTGAACGTTTCCTTGTAAACTACGAAGTTGTGAAACATTCTTAGGAGATGGCATGTTAACAATAGCGTTAATCTTTTTTGTGTCAACTTCAATACCACAATGTGAAACAATTAATCCTAATAGCTTACCACTATCAACGCCAAAGACGCATTTATGAGGATTCAAGCGCATGTTATATTTTTGTATGCGTTCAAATATTTGACGAAGAATTTTGACGTGATCCTAGCGCAAAATAGATTTGGCTTGAATATCATCGACATAATCCTCTAAGATGTTATGCATGAAATCATGAAAGATAAGTGTCATAGCTCGTTGATAAGTCGCACCAGCGTTCTTTAATCCAAATGGCATGACAACCCAACAAAATGTTGCCCAAGATGTTATAAAAGCCATTTTATATTGATCTTGAGGATTGATGAACATTTGATTATAATCATAGAAACCATCCATAAAGGAAAGTAACGCATGGCCATAAGTGGAATTGACAATCATATCAATATTAGGAAGAGGAAAGTCATCTTTCAAAGATGCTTTATACAAATCTTAAAAATCATTACACATTCAAATATGGTTATTGGATATAGTGACAACCACTATATTCAAAATCCAAGGTGAGTAGTCAATAGGGTGGATAAATCATGCTTGTAAAAGCTTCTCTATCTCAGCTTTGACCAACAATGCAACCTTAGGATTCATCTTATGTATCTTTTGTTTAACCAGTTTAACATCAGGATGAATGACAATATTATGTGTTATCACTTGAGGATTGATGTTGGGCATATCAGAGTATGTCCAAGAAAAGATATCAGGGTATTCATGTAAAAGAGATGTGATTTCTTGTTTTTATTTTGTATGTAAACAATTTCTAATAGGGATGACTTTTTCAAGATTAGCCTTATCCATCAAGACATCAATAGTTTTCCCATTAATGAGAGTACTACGGTCTTGAATGTCAGGAGGAAGAAGGGATTCTAAAAATGAATCATGAGATGTCAAGGTATCATCAGATAAACAAGTGTCCTTTCCAAAGTATGCTTCCATATGTAAACAATAAGGAAGGCCACGATCATGATGATAACGAGGAAAGTGATCATAAGCACCTAAGAATTCAGCCAAAGCTTCATCTATTGAAAAAGTATCCAAGGGGATATCTCGAATACCTTGATTTGTATCAATCAATTCTAGATATACCCATTTAAGTGTAGATGATGAGATTGTGTTAACATTTAGATCAAGATGACGAGTAGCTTTGGTGGGCCCTAAAGGACGATGTCCAAGTCCAAACAAAGAGTAATGTGCATTAGCCTCCAAAGGGACTTTAATACCTTGCCCCTTTATACCTTGCTACAAACGACTGTCAAACCTAAAATCAGAGTAGAAAATGGAGCAGCAGAGGTAAAGAAATTGTTGAGAACCTGGACTAGATGATGAAAACTCACAGGACTAGGGCACTTGGGTGCCCTAGGCCTCCTTTAAGGTTTCCAAAAACTATCATAATTGTTAGGTCTGTACTTGCAAGTTCTTCAATCTTCCTACATGTCACCTTCTAAAATTTGTTCATCAGCTTTGCACATAAGGAAGAAGAGGAAAAGTGTTGTGGCTATATAGGAGCTTGCCTCAGTCAAGCCCTCATATAGGGTCAGCCTAAGCAACCTTAAGGAAATCTTGTAACTTAAAATTATCCCCTGAGGCATGGAAGGGACTAGGGTGCTCCGATGCCCTAGGCCTGGGGTCATTTCAAGGCCCAAGTTCACACTAAATGCAAGGCTAACTTTGAATCTTCATTTATCCTTCGAGGTCATGACGAAACTTTAATCAGGATTACGACTTATTCTATAAATGAGGTTAAAATAGAGATTTAAGGGTGGACCTAAAAAGGACTAGGCTTAAGACCACTAGAAGGGAGGAGCTAAACATGATTAAATTGTGTCTACACACAAGTGTACACAATTTATGACTCAACACGTTGTAGGTTGTATAGAGGAAAGTCATGCCCATATTTCCACCATATTTGTCAAAGGAAAAGCCCTTGATTATGCAATTACCACCCGTCAAGGCCATGTCACCCTTCAATGGGTACCAGCTATCACCCATCCATTGACTGAATATAGCATCCTAGATCATCTAGGCAAAACACCGACTCAAATTTCCATTCTAGAACTCCTCCGAACATCGCCGAGCCATAAAGCAATCCTTGAGAAAGCCCTTCAGTAGTCTTTAGTCCCTGATAACATTAATGTTGATCAATTTCAAGCCATGATAGGGCACATGAATGAAGGAGCCCACTAGGTCTAGGTACTCGATATTCTCTCCCCTGTCTCGCTGGCCCAACCTCCCGGATCGACTCGGGTTGCTCGGAACTATATCTAGAACTCTAGCCCCATCACCTGGTACTCACAGAAAAGGACCTCCCATCCCACAATCCATATCATAATGAATCCCTTCACCTAGAAATATGTATCCACCAACACAGAGTCAAACAAGTCCTCATAGATGGTGGTGTTGGCCTTAATATTTGTTCTCTCAAATTAATAAAACAATTGGTATACTCTGATACTATCATTGATCTAGATAAATGCATGACTATTAAAGCCTATGATGATGCTGAATGTGAGACATAAGGTGTTATTAAGTTACCTAATCAAGTTGGTCCAATAATAATAGATACTATCTATCGAGTTTTGGACGTTGATCTTCCATATAAAATTATCCTAAGCTACCCATGGATACATGCCATGCAAGCCGTACCCTCTACATACCATCAATGCATTAGATTCCCACACAATGGAAATGAAATAACCATCTTTGGAGATCCCAACTCTTTTGAGTTTTGTAGAGTCATGCAAGAAAGATATCACAATTCTAACCAATTTCCTAATAATGATGTCATGCAACCATATTCATCATATATAGATACATCTGCCTTAACCAAATCATCCACATCCAATACACCTATCATGGAGATCAAGGTCCAATTTAAAGATAAAGGATTTGGTGAATATGACCTACAAAAATCCTGCTATGTGGGTAGTCTTCCATTATCACCAAAATCCTATGGTAAACCTCAACCAGCAAGATTAGTTCCTAGAGTCATTATAAAAGGTAAAAACACAACTTTTACATGTTGGGGGGTCCTAGACAAAGAATCAATTGAAGAAGATGTCTCCTCATGGTTATACAAGGAAGAAGAAGATCCAGCAACACTACCTGTATAGAAGTACACCACAGTTCTTCATATTGTAAAGATCATGGGATATAAAGGTCATGGTGGCATAGGAGTTCATGAACTAGGAAAGATAAGTCCCATCATTATGACCAAGAAGTACAACTGACAAGGGTTAGGGTACAAAAAGGAGGAACCAGTGTCCTTAGACCTTGAGTTTATCCTTAGTGATGTAGCGAAAGTTTTCCCGCAATAGAGAGTACTAATGAGGATACCGTTTATCACTCCTTTATGCATATGGCCAAGTTATTCCTAGATTCACCCCTTTGCATACTATCCTCCACTTCCTTCACATCCACCTCAAATCCCAAAGACCTTCCACTCATCTACCCTAAACTCATATAATTGGACCAATAAGATCCTCCAATTCTTGACCTATTTCAGAATGATGAGGCTATCCAAGAATTCATGGGACTTCGAGATGGTATACAAATGGGAGACCATAAAGTAGGTTTTATCATGGACCTTGACACCACAACATACTTTGGTGAGAAGTCTAAATCCTCTAGTCGCAACAAAACAAAATAATAAGATGATCGCCTAGTGAAAACCACAATGTGGTGCTATTAGATCCAAAAATAGTAAAAAGAAAGGATGTATTCGAAGGTGAAAACCTCTTTGAGGCACCTAAGGATGGAGGATTTGACCTTCCTCCAACTGCCAAATATTAGGAGAGATCTCCAATTTTGGTGGAAGAATCACATGAATTAGGTACAACACAGAATCATAAGCTCACATTTTTAGCAGCATCACTCTCAGAACAGGAGAAAAAGGACTTCATAGCCTTCTTTTTAAAAAGGATTATAAACTTTACTTGGTCTTATGCAGACATGCCTGGACTTGATCCTTCATTGGTAGTTCATCATTTAATAGTTTTCCCTAATGCTAAACCTATCAAGCAAAAAGTCTGGAAAATGCATCCTCAAATAGCACTATTGGTAAAAGAAGAACTTCAAAAGTTGTTAGACATGGGATTAATTCATCCAATTGACTATCCATAATGGGTCTCTAATCTTGTACTTGTAGCAAAAGTCACTGGGGGTATCCGCATATGCATAGATTTCAGAAATTTGAATAAGACATGTCCTAAAGATGATTTCCCATTGCCCAATATTGATATCATTGTAGATTTAATACGACATGAAATGTTTTCATTAATGGATAGTTTTTTGGGCTATAATCAGATTCTCATTGCCCCAAAAGATCATCACAAAACAATTTTTACATGTCCTTGGGGTACATATTGTTGGAAAGTGATGCCTTTTGGCCTAAAAAATGTTGGAGCTACATATTAGAGAGCTATGACAGTTAGGAAAAGTGTCTCAATCTTGCAACCTCGAAAGGTTACTATTCTTCCCAATTTTGGCCTTTTTGAATACCCTTTATCTTGGAGAATGGTCTGGAACTTTCAAAGTTTCCAAACGCGCTAAAAATAGCAAGACTTACTATTTTTAGTAAGTCCTTTGATTAAGCTCAGATTGACCTAAAATTTTTCCTAGAAGGTACAGAACAACTAAATGAACATCTCAAGTGAGTTTCATCTCAAGATCATATCAGGATTGCAAGATATTAAAGTTTCTATTTTTTGAAAGTAACAGAAAAAGTCTTTGAACTCAATTACCAAAATCGAAACTTCTCTAAACATCCTGAAAATTGTCATATTTTTTTGAAACTGACAGAAAAAGTCTTTGAACTCAATTACCAGAATTGAAACTTCTCTAAACATCTTGAAAATTGTCATAATCAGCATAACTAGTTATAAGGTGATGGATCTCCTCACGAGCTTTTTGACGCATTAAACGGTTCATCAATCGGACACCCAGATCAAAAGTTATGGCCTCTCGAAGTTGGACCTTCTGTTTTTGGGAAATGTAAAAACGTGTTAGAAACATAAAAGAACTGTAAAGGGGAGAGTTACACATGTTGGTGTGTGGTTTGGCACATCACAAGGCATCTTTGATTGGAGATAATTTGGGTGCCACTTTATGGGTGGTTTTGGCTCATGGTTTTGTAATTACCGGTAACGGTTTACTGTATTGCATCTCCTATATATCAGGAGCTGGAGATGGAGGTTGTATGTAAGAATCTTATAGATGTCGAATTACCTCTTGGATCTTTGGTTGGATATACTCCTATAAAAGCTTTCTCTACAAGTATATTGTAATCTTTGTGATTCCTGAATAATATATTGGGCAGCTTTGGAGTGTGAGGTTTTTTACCTGAAAGGGTTTTCCCCACGTATATCTTGTGTTGTGAGTTTTGTGTTTGCATTTGGAAGTTGTTATTGTCTTTATGTTAATGTGCATCTTAATCTATAACTATAAAAGTAAAATTTTGCATAAGTCTTTCCTCAATAGATCAGTGTAGGAAGCGTTTCCACATACCTTGCTTCCTTTCAGTTAGTATTAGAGCCTGATCACCTTTGGTTCTAATTGTTGGGTAGAGGGTTTTTTTAGTTGATCTTCATTTGAGTGGGAGCTTGTGCAGAGGATTTTGAAATATTTGTTACAGGTAAGAGATGGCGAGCACATCTGGGAGGTTTGAGATAGAGAAGTTTAATGGCAGTAATTTCAAATTGTGGAAACTCAAAATGGAGGACATGCTTGTTTATCAAGATTTAAGGGAAGTCATATCTGGTACAAAACCAATGACAATGTCTCAAGAAGACTGGGATCTCAAAGATTGAAAATATAAGGGTTTGATAAGACTCTGTTTGGCTGATTCAGTGCTCCTGAATATCCATGAAGAGAAGACTGCAAAGGAGATTCGAAAGAAACTTGGAGATGTTTATTAGGCTAAATCCCTAGTGAACAAGTTATTCCTGCAAAATAAATTATATTATCTGAGGATGGAAGATGGAGGATCTATCGCTGATCACCTGAATATGTTCAATATACTTGTTGCCTAGTTGACTTTTGTTGGTGTGAAGATGGAGGAGGAGGATCGATGTATGACATTATTGTGTTCCTTACCAGATTCATGGGACCACCTTGTAATGGCCATTGGGAATACCACTACCACCTTCAAGATGGATGAAGTGGTTTCTTTGTTGTTGTCTGAAGAGATGCGGAGAAAGTCTTCTGAATCGACTAAGGAGGCTCTTGCGGTTCATGGTAGATCTAAAGAGAAGGGAAAGAAAAAGGATAAGAAGAAGAAAGAAAAAGGAAGATCCAAATCCCGTGGGAGATATAAGTCTCCTGAAAAGTCCAAGGTCCTGTGTTGGAACTGTGGCAAAGCTAGTCACTTCTGCAAGGAGGAGAAAAAGAAAAAGAAGAAGAATTATGATTCAAATTCTGACAAGTCCTCTCAGGATGAAGGAGAAGCATTTGTCACTGCCTTGGCAATGCATGCATCTAAGGATGTGTGGCTTATTGACTCTGGTGCATCTTTTCACATGACCTCGCATCAGGGCTGGTTTTCAAAGTATGAAGAATATGATGGTGGAAAGGTGTACTTGGGTGATGATTCTCACCTAGATATTGTTGGCCGTGGAAGAGTCTTGATTCGATTCCCAGATGGATGCGCAAAGGGAATCAATGGTGTTCTACATATCCCTGGTTTGACACGGAACCTTCTTTCTGTAAGTAAATTGAATGATGTGGGTGTGTAGGTTATTTTCTTGAATGGAGGATGCAAGATGACTAGAGGATCTATGGTGTTGGCTAAGGGTGTTCAGATTGGTACTCTGTTTTAGCTTGATGCATGCGCATGTTTCAAAGTCTTCATCCTCACCATTGGAACTAGCAGCGAAGAAGAATGTTGCATCTACTTCTGATGGTCGTGCTTTTTGAGATGAAACTTCCAGCTGAGAAGACAGTGTTATGGCACCAAAGGCTTGGTCATATTGGTGAAAAGGGTTTGAGGACCCTGAAGAATACAAATCTTGTTGAGGGTATGAATGATTGTAACCTTGAGTTCAATTTCTGTGAACATTGCATTTATGGAAAACAAAACCGTGTTCAGTTTTATTCTAGTTCTTACAAATCTTCTGAGGTGTTGGACTTGATTCATTCTGATGTGTTTGGTCATGTTAATGTTCCTTCAATTTCAAAATCTGTTTACTTTGTTTCATTCATTGACGATTACAGTAGAAGGACACGGGTGTATTTCCTTAGAAGTAAATCTGAAGTCTTTAATAGATTCAAAGAGTTCAAAGCTCTCATAGAGAATCAAAAGGATAGAAAGATTAAGTGTTTGAGCACTGACAACGGTGATGAGTTCTGTTCAGCAGATTTTGACAAGTTCTATAAAGAACAGGGGATTGAGAGGCACAAGACAACTCTGTATACCCCTTAGCAGAATGGAGTTGCAGAGAGGATGAATAGAACATTGATGGAGAGCAGGGATTTTTTTAGTGGCAAATCTTCGCCAATTGGCGAATAGTTCATTTTCGCGGATGAGGAATTAGCGAATACATTACCACTAGGGAGGGGCCAATTTGCCTGGTTTTTATGGATTTTTAGTCAAATGCGTTTCAATTCGCCACCCTATTAATTTTTTAGTCATTTATAGTTAGTATTTTTGCCACAGTATACTACGCAGTTCTAATGGTGATTCGCCTGGAATTTCGGAGGCATGTTTTAATTCACCGACTTATTTGCCAATATCATTAAACGGTTTGCACGCATGAGGACCCAATTCGCCAATATCATTAAATGGTTCGCATGCACGAGGACCAATTTCACTAGTATAATTAAACGGTTCACATGTATAAGGACCAACTTTGCCAATACCATTATAACTCCATGCTAATTGTAGGGCCATATTCACCTAGAAAATTACTATATATGTGTTTGATGGAGGTCCATTTCGCCTAACATTTATAAGTGTCCTATTAATAGTACGCGAGAATCGCCATATTATTATAATAGCATTTGAAAATCCCACGTTATTCACCAAATATGCATTGATATAAATGCATTTGAAACTCTAATTAATCCTTTAAGTTTAAACATTTTGTTTAGCTCATCTCTCGAATCCTTGATTCATTTCGGATCATAGAGAAGTTACAGCTACAAGCATTGGCGAGTCATTGAAAGGTAAGTGATCATTTATTTACAAGTTTACTGTGTAATAATATAAGATTCATGTTGATTATTTGTGTCTTTGTTACAGATGATATTGATTGAGTAGGAATTAGGACTAGGGAGATATCTTAATCTAGGAGTCTAGGACCCAATGATCTATATTCTATCATCTATGATTACATCTTGAACAAAATGACATTATTTCTGTAGCTTTTAATTCTTGAGAGATGTCAAGCAAGAAGAAGTTGTCTGAGGATGGTGAAGGGACTCAAGATGAAGGGAGGTCAAGGCCATCAAAATGGAGAAACAATAACATAAAGTCATACTGTGGCAATGTTGGTGGTCCATCAGATGTAGCTACAACATCAGAACCTGTACCATCTATTGACTTGCATCACAATGGCACGGATGATATTCCAGGGAATAACCAATGTAGCAGGAATGATGACAATGACACCGATGATATTCCAGGGAATACCCAATGTACTGGGATTGATGAGAATGCCACAGATGATGTTCCAAGGAATACCCAATGTACCGGGAATGATGAGAATGTCATAGATGATGTTCCAAATCCAAGGAATAACCAATGTACCGAGAATGATGAGAATGCCACAGATGATGTTCGAGGGAGTACCCAAGGTAGCCAAAATGATGACAAGTCCAAAGATGATGTTCCAAGAACAAATGATAATGAAGCTAATGAAGTAATGAAGATGAAGATCCTGCAAGTGCACGCAAGGGGAAAAGAAAAGACAAATCAAAAAAGAGGCATGAGTGGGAAATGTCAAGGAGTTTTCAGATTGATTGGGTGTCAAAATTCCCATTCATTGAAATGGTGGAGAATAAAAACAAATATGAACCTCCCATAGAATGCAAGTGTAAGATTTGAAGTTGGAAATATCATAGGGAGAAGAGGTTGAAGTTAAAACTTGACACCATAGAAAAACATATTGGCAAAGTTTATGAAAAACAAATCATAGATGGACAAGAAAAATTAGTGATAAGATGGAAAATGAAGGAAGAATGTCTTCATGTAAAGAATGCCTTCAAATATGAAGCACATTTGCAAAGAAAGGCAAAGATTCATGCAGGTGGAGGATCAATTGAAGCTCAATTTGGAAAGATGATGGGAGAATTACAAATGGGAAAAACTGTTCAATTGGGTGTTGTTTTTCATATTTTGAGTAGAGGGCGTCCTATGATAGACTACCCTAAATATAATAGTATATTATCTTTTATGGGTGTTACTAATTTTCCCAACACACTGGTCAATAAACAGTGGATGGGAATGGGCAAGTTCTCTTGTTGAGGTGGAAAAATGTGATTTACAGGAAAAAATAAAAGAGTCAACTTTTATTGCATTATCTCTAGATGAAGTTACAACAATAGATAATACTTCCTGGGTATGTATGCATGTGTATACTATGGTAAATCATGTCCGCCAACCTCATCTACTCTCTGTTTATAAAATGAAGGAGAATGCAACATCACAAAATCTATTTGAGATAGTTAAGAAATCTTTGAATGAAATTGGAGGTATGGATGACTGCACAATTGCGAGAAAGTTGGTGTGTGTAGAGGCAGATGGAGCTTCAGTAATGCAAGGTCATAGGAATGGTCTGTGTATGAAGCTACAAACTTCTATTTCACCATACATGAGTGGAATTCATTGCATGGCCCATAGAATGAATTTAGCATTTAAAATTGTGAGCAAGTTTCCTGCAGTATCAAAAGTTGAAGATCTAGTCCGCAAGCTCTACTCATACTTCTGCCGAAGTCCCAAAAGGTTTTTAGAATTTCAACATTTTGCTAAGGGAATAATTGCAGGAAACAAGCTTCTTAAGGATGTTGATACCAGATGGATCTCCTTGCTTGAACCAGCTAAAAGAGTTTTTGCAAAATATCAATCCTTTATTGGTTTAATGTACAAATATCACTTCACAGTTGACAGGGCTCCTGACCTCTTACATAGGTTAAGTGACATAGAGACACTCCTTGTTTTAGCTGGTATTCTTCCCATGCTGGAGGAAATGAACATGCTTGTGAAAAAAGCCCAAGAAAGGTCTATGTATATTTTTGAATATACTATACTACGTAAAATGATATGCATGACCCTCGATAATCTATATCTGTCAAACCAGTCCTTCATAAGTCAAAAATTTAGCAGCTGGCATTTGATAACAAATTTGACCAATAATGCTAATTTTTTACTATTTAATGGTAGTGGGGAGTTATGTGTCTCTGTAAAGGGATTTGAGATACCAATGTACTATTTAAACAAGGTCAAGCGCACTATCAGAGAAGAACCTGTTTCAAGGGAAGCTTTTGACAAGATTGTTAATTCTGTAAGTACTACTTTAAAGAGTATTGCAAAATCTCTTTCCTCAAAGATTAGAGATTGATTCCCTCGTGATGAACTGATTGAACC
Source organism: Cunninghamia lanceolata (assembly GCA_027924645.1). Taxonomy (NCBI): domain Eukaryota; kingdom Viridiplantae; phylum Streptophyta; class Pinopsida; order Cupressales; family Cupressaceae; genus Cunninghamia; species Cunninghamia lanceolata. The sequence continues at coordinate 2,639,963 of BSBN01000178.1, read as the reverse complement.
CATGTCTATAGTGTATCCTCAATATTGGGTCAACTATGAGCCAACTAATTTTCACAACAAGATAAAGACCTTAACAAATAATTTTTGTAAAATTATAGAATTCAATGGACAAGTAATAGAAGGAATTTTAAATCAAACTAAGCTCAGTGATCAATCAGGTCGATTTGCAATTTCAATGAGGGAACATTTTAAACTCATGCAGGCTCCCCACCAACATGGATCGATAACAAAGATTTGGGCAACCTTAAGTCAAAGCAAAATATTGCGTGATGCATTATTAGAATTTTTCAAACTTGTTGATTTATGTCAAACCATGATATTGGGGTCGGTGGAGGATGAGAGAGTTTTCAGTGCATTGGGGTTCTTGAAATCAAAGATGAGAAATAAACTTGACAAGAATTTAGAAAATTGCTTGAGGATGTATACAACTAGACATGATAACCGGAGTTTTCCTTTTGATAGGGCACTCGCAATATGGAGGTCCTCATGTGAAAGAAGAGGGTTGTGCAACACTTCAAACAATAATAGCATATAGGACAATGACATGATGAATACTAGTGCCACATGTAGTGGTAGTGGTGATGATGAGACGCTCTTAAGTAGAGATATGGAGATAGAAGAAACTGAAGAACATGATCGGGATGATTTTGGATATCATGGTCACAGGGAGGATCGGGAGAATCTGAATGACAAGATGATTTGGCAATTTGAAGGGATTTAGAAGCTACTAGGTATTTATACAGTATTACATGTTCCAAACTCCAAAATGTTGTTGATGGCATTTTATTTCAATTTGTCTATTTGTGATGTACATTTTTTATTTTCGATCAAAAAAATTAATATTTTCATTTATTATTGTGTGATTTTGATAATTTTTACAAGCATTCAACTAAATGTGAAGTAATTTTTCTTCTCTATAATCACAGTAGTGTTTTATTTGTTTTCCTTTATTGCATTGTGATGGTTTTTTAAATTCACAAGCTCCAGCTCTTGTAAACTATCGAATAATGAGTTGCATTACCATACTTTGATAAGTTCCTAAACCAACTCTACTTAAGAATCCTTGTAATCACTCAGAACACTCAATATCTTCTTAAGTCATTAAATTTACTCTGAGTATAACCATTAAGAAAAATATTCAAACACTAAATTTAGGTTCCTTAGTCATAGCGTTTTATCAATTTTAAAATAGCAGACCCCAGTAGATTGTTCCACGATGTCCAGTAGAACATCCCGGTGGTGCTTCCTTAGGATTTAGGGTTTCTAGTTCGCTTGGTTTCATTTATTTGAATTTTGAATCCCTAAAATTCTAAGTGTTTATGCTTTGTTCTTCCTGCACTTTTTCTTCTTTCCCTCTGTTGACTGTCTGTCAAAGGTTACCGGTCACTTAAGTCACAACTTAATGTCTTCACGCCCGTGAGTTGACCGACCCCTAATCCTAGCCTTACCTATTGTCGCCTATAAAAAGCAAAGCCTTAAGTCTTAGATTAAAGCTTAATAAAGCGCACTTCGCAGCTTCGCAGTCCCTTTTTCATGACGTCACACCCCCCGGTGATGATGCGAAATGACTGCCATCTGTCAACCGATACGACAGTGGTCCACAGAAGAACTTTTGATCCAACGGCTGTGCTCCATCGCAGAGGTATCTCTCTAAGGGGAATATTCGATGCGTTGTCACAAGATGGCAACATGCGGTGCTCCTCTATTAAAGAATTGAAAAGCAAGGCCCCACACGTCTGGTCCAGACAAAAAGGTGATGTATTCTAGGGAGATGGTACAACTTATTCTAATTGGTCAAGGTCTTTTCAAACGTGGTGATGAAGATTTTCAAATCTAGTCACGTGATCTCAGTTGTCGATTGCAGAACTGAAGGAAAGGATCAACGACCACATTTCAAATTTCCTACGAATGAGGATTTTTCAACTGTCTGCGGCATAATCTTATTAAGGGTCATCTCTGCCACCATTAATACTATAAATGGCAAGAAATCCAACATTATAAGGGCATAATTTAAGGCATTGTCTATCATTTTCGAGAGCACAGTTGCATTCCTAGTGAAAGGAGCTTAGAAATGAGCAAGTTCATGTGATTTCAAGCCTCTGTTAGCGTAAAAAACCAGTAATTGGTGTTTGTTCCTCTGTGTCTCATCAATTCAGCTATTCCTTCATTTCAAAGTGTTAAGAAGTAATTTATAGTTGCAAAAGCCCTAAGTTAATTGCATAAACACAGTTTAGAAGGATGAGTCAGTCTAGTCAACCTTCCACCTCAAAATGTAGTCTAGACAAAGACCTCATGATCCAATGTTCCAGGTCATTGAGGAAAGTTGCCACAGGGCTAGGACAATTAGGAAAAATTGATAAAATCTATGACTTGTGTGTGAATTGTAGAGATGCTAGGATACCCGTATCAGCGTGGAGCCTATTTGAGCATTGGCATAATAGAGAAGACTATACAGCCCCTATTTGCCATGCCTAGAAGCTTGATTTGGCCAAGTTGATTTGCCCCAACATCTTTGTCAATCCAGACCTGGTCAGAGCAATTGTAAGTAGATATGACCGCAAAACTAGGTCTATTCTATCTGGAAATGGTTCTGTCGTAATTAGATTCACAAAAGCCTATATTTCAACTGTGTTCAATTTAGACCATGCTGCCAGTATGCCCATTGACCTGAATGCCTTCAGAGAAAAGTATAAGATTATCAAATATGCCTATAGATCATTCAAACTAGCCAAGCATAGACCAGGGGGAGTTGATGGAGGCCCAGTAAAAATTTCTAATAGAGAAGAGGAGCCCTTCCATTGTAATTTGTTCATGGAATATTTTGTTAGAACTTACCATAGTTTATGCCATATGCTTGGGAGGGATGCAGCTGACAGAATGCCAATATCCTTGATGATGATGGCAGTTTGCATTCAAAATCTTGGAACCAGACATCCATATTACTATGCAGGTTACTTGGCTGAGAAAATACACAAGCAGATGGTGACAATAAAAAACAACTTGTATATTGTAGGTCCCCATGTGGAATTCACATGGTATTCTTTGATGTGCCACATGATCATATTCTCTCTGTCAGGCCATTGCCAGTGGCATAAAGACTTACATGTGAGGATGACAGATGAACAAGGCAACATGATGCTAGTGCAAATGTGGACTTGCATGCTTGACATACATTTTAAGGATGCTAGTTATGTTGTTTTTGAGGAGCATTTTGTAAGGAAGGTCTTAGGTTTATTGAAACCTGAGGGGGACAAAATACCTAAAGAAGTTAAGGATTTCTTGAGACCTTTGGAAAGAGCCCCACACTTGAACATAGAACACAACTGGGGAGATTGGTTTTTGAATGTAAACACTACTTACATCAGGATTTATGGTTGTGAGGCTCCACCTTACACTCTGCCTAAGTTTGTGCCCAAGAGGCTTGCCTTTATGGAAATCATAAGGCAATTAAATGAAGCTTACAAGGAGCATTTCAGAAAGCACAAGAAGGGGTCACTCATCCCTACTTCATTGATGCTCAGTGATTTTATAACAATTGATAAGAATGGATTAGATCATATTGGCTGCATGCTTCAGTGTTACAGGATGGATATGGAGCAAGTGAGAGCATTTGACCCTGAGGGTTTTACTCATAAAACAAGGTTGAAGGTCAGTAGGCCTGGTTACCCCCAATGAGTCATCTTCGATGAAGATATAGTAAGAAATTGCCATTCAATCCAGGAGATATATCTTTTGAGAAATAAATGGAATGCAATGATTGACAGAGAGAGGATGAAGAGGAATGCCAATCCTGCATACTCTGGGGCTTTTGCTGAAGTGCAAGATCCCATAAGGAGAATTGAGATGATCTTTTCCAAGGCAAACGAATTGATAGCTAGTGCACCTACAGGTGAGGAGAGTCCATCTTACCAACCAAGCAGTTCTAGGGGTAAGTATGTAAGAGAAGAAGAATCCTCTGATTCCCTTGCTCCAAAGAGAGCAAAAATCATTGACCTTAAGGCAGAGGTGGAGATAGAAGTTGTGGACCAAATGGAAGAAGCAGCAGAGGAACAAATTCAGGAGCCTCCCCATCAGGTGAGTTCCCCATTAAGGATAAGGCCATACTCTTCACCAGATAATAAGTTGACAAGGTCAACAGTTAACAATGAAGTTGATACAGAAGATATGAGAGTACTGGCATGTAACCAATTTATTGTAGATGATGCATTTGTCAACACACCTGAATTCAGGTCATTCATGTTGAGGACAAATAATGAAGAATTTCAAAGGAGAATTGAGGAAACAAGGAGTGGTGCTGACCCCTCTAAGTATGATACTATTACTCAAAGGGTTTTGAGTGAGGTTAATAAGGATATCAGTGCAATAACCCCACAGGAGGGCAGGGCTCTTGTAGCCAGAATCAACATCCTACTGCTACCACATTGGACTCTATCAGATGCAATTACATTTGATGCCATAATAAGGGATGACTCTAATATGACAGAGGAACAAGTCAGCAAAGCTTTGCAGGGTGCTGCATTTGACCCAAGGTTTGAAATCTTGGCAATTTGGGTATTGGCCCCCAGTGATAAGAAACCAAAAGTTGGTTTGGAGGAACTGACTGACAATGTCATAATTAGAAGGGTGTCAGACACCCCTGCCCCTTAAGTTGCTAGTCTAAATGTGCAAACTGCACAATTTGTTGAGGCAACGATAATTAAATTGCAGAAAGACTATAATGAATTATTGGAGAAATATGCAGTGGCCATGGCCAGGTTGAACAAATATGAAGGAAAACCACAATTAGAGCCTGGTCCATCTCAGAGTCCCCTTATCATTGAGACTCCAGAGTCACTTCCAGTTGACACACAGCCTCTCCTTTCAAAAAGTAGAGAATTGAAGGAGGATAACAAAAAATTGAAAGAAGAAAAGAAGAACAAAGTAAAGGACATGGTCACCAATTTGATCAAAAATGGAGTGACCAAACTCTTGACGAGAGTGGAGGAGGCCTAGAGGACTTACTCAAAATTAAGGATAGCCTATGAGAAGCATGAATCTGATAAGAGACTATCAAGTGTGAAATCTAAGTGGCTACCAAGAACTTTAGAGGTCAAAGATTTTCTTAGGTGTTCTAGATTTGATGCAAATGCACCTCCTGAGTTGAATTTGGTGTCAGATACACTGAAACATCTCGAGGATGTGACCAATTTTCAATTGAAATTGGATACAGTTTTGAGGGAAAAGATGCAGGCAATAGAAATGATAGACACTAAATGGTTGCCACATATTTTGGAGGGTGATGGGAAGGCTAAGGGCCTGGATAAGTGGAAGAGAGAAATAATAGATAATGGTCATCAATTAATTCTTACTTGTTGTGATGAAGGTGATCCAACCATGCAAGTGTTGGGTTTATCACTTGACAAGCTGCATTTGGTTGAATTTACTTTTGATATATTATGCAAGAATGTAAAATCTATTATGGATGTCAACTATGTCCATCATAATGGCAAGATCACAAAGGTTATTTCATTCCCTTGGCCACTTGAAAAGACATACAATGAATGGAAGGACAAGTATGGGTCGCAAGATTGAACAGGCCAACCACCTTTTCCCCAGCATTAACGAGGCAGATCTTTAGGCAGCTACACATCTCCCAAAGTCCATCTACTCCTCTTTTCTTCTCTCAAATGAAATTAATGTTCTCAACGCCATGTTGGCGGTTCTTTGTATCCAAAACCTATTTGAAATGACAATGTAATCAATGTTGAGTACATGTTCTTGGTCTATAAAAGAACTGTGTTAATCATTCTTGTGTGGTTGGAAGATTTTGGAAATTTTGAGAAGTAAATAAGATACAAGTACTACTTTGTAACGTTGTTGGAAGATTGGGGAAGTTTTGAACAGTGAAATATAATACAATTTTGAAAGGTTGCCCATAGTTCTGGAGTTGTAAGTTTTAGTTTCTTGCATGTTGCATGATTTTTCATGAGCATTTTATCAGTTCTAGATTGAAATATATGAATAATACTGTAGCATATTATATTATTAATATACACCATTAGCAAATATTTAATATGAAGTGGGCAACTAAATAATACAAACAATTTCAACACATAAAAGGATTTTAGTGTTATATTGATTTTCAAATGAACATTGAAGGTCTAAAGGAAATTAGAATACATTGAAGACTAAAGTATTACATTTACAATGTATAATAACTTGCTCAAAACCAACTCTGCACAATGCTCTGTTGGAACTTGGAAACACATATTTTTGATTAGATAAGCGGCAAGCCAATGGTGCCGAACCCATTATAAAGCAACCCTTAGGGCAGTCCAGATAGACAACAAAAAGAATGGATGCCAAAAAACAAGAGACATCGTTCCAACAGCCTAGTCATTCTGGTATTGATGTCATTGGAAACACGTGTTACTAAATCATTGTATCAGCTTTTGTAGAGTGCTCCACTCTTCATCTGATGGAAGTGTAATTTTTCTTAACCCATCGTTATTGAGTTGTAATTGTGATAATATTTTATAACTGATATTGTTACTTGACTTGAATGTATCACTTAAAGTTGCATTCAAGGTTACCAGTGGTAGGATGGAGTCCATAAAAATTACCTCATCAAGATTTTGAGGAAACTGGTCCTTGTAAAAATTCATTTTATCCTCCATTTTATTTTTGAAAGCATTATTTCCAATGTATCGGTATGATGGGTCAAAAGCCACCGGCAAACCAAGCTTTTTGAAGTGTTCTACATTTGTTTGCAGTTGCTTTGTCAATAATGTAGCTTGTACCAAAAGTTCATGTGCTTGTTCCAGCTTCGTACATTTTTCAATGATAGTTGAGGCCTTTATTGTGACATCAATATGGTTTTGAATTCCTTTGGATTCCAATTCTTCACCACTAGCTATGTAGATTGATTACAAAATTTTGTTTGCATCTGACTGTCTTGAAGTTACCATGTCTCCATTTTCAACAATGTATTGTTTGAGTGTATTACTACATAATACTAGATCATCAATGAATTCAAACATTTTAGGCAAATCATCAATCCTCTTCATTATTTTCTCCCAAATGTTACTTTTTATATAAACCATTGTGTTTCTATATAATTCAGATACTTTGTTTTGGTGGGATTTTATTTCATTCTCTACATTCTTTAGTTTGTTCTACAAATTTTCAGAGAATTTTCTCTCTCCACATTTTCTTGCCACATATGTCCTGATTTTTCTAATTGCTTCAGTTTGGTATTGGCTTCAATCAAGGATTGTTCTAATTTTTCTAAATTGGTTGTTTGAATATCATTTTTTTTTTTTACTTTCACTTAACATTTTCTTCAGTTTATTCACTTCCTCCTCTGTCTGTTTATTCACTTCACTTGTAGATGTAGAGTCAGAGTTTTTTATCCTTTTCTCTAATTCTTTGGTCTTGTTCTCAACTCCTTTCCTCTTGGATTTTTCACTTGCTATGTCTACCTGTAACTTTCCTATAAGTGTCTCCAACCTATTACGTAAATCACAAAGTCAAATGAAAAAGAGCAATATGAATGGAATTAACATCATTGAATATATTTTCCTTCTGTTGTAACTCAATTATTGGAAGATGTGACATGTCTATCTTACAACTCTAATTTGTAGACAATATATTCAACAAGGTTACCAGGAAATAAAAAATAATTATACCTTTTTTTCTCTCTCTCTTGCTTTAGCAATGATGTGTACACCACTTCGTTGTTCTTTTTTGATACATTAATTTTGTCAGAATTTTTCATTCTAGAAAAATCCACTTGGACGGTGTTCACCTCATAGTCAGATCATTGCATTTGGTCCTTTGGTTTATCTTGAACTTTGGGCACAATAATCATGTAATCCATTTTTTCATTTTCTGGGTCAAATGTAGTCAATACCCTGGTCGTTGCAGGCTTTGAAGTTGTAGTAGTCTTTATCTCTAGCACTTGCTTCTTGTGACTTTTAGATAATTTTGCTTTCTTTTCAAACTCAACTTTGTAATCACAATCTATGACACTTGACATAACTTTGAATGGCAAAGGAGTAGTTGTAGTTTTGGCGGCATCTCTAATTAATTGTGGCTGAGTATTAGCCATTCTTATCCCAGTCACACTAACGATAGGAAGGGGGTGCCTTCTGGAAACAACTGCTTTGATGTGGATGTGGAATCAAAACCTTCCATAACCTTCTACTTCTTAGTCTTCACAAGGCCTTGCTCTTTAAGTTTGTCTATAGTTTCATTTAATGTTGTTGATGGCCTCTTATGAGTTTGTTGTTACATCTCTTGCTGACCACCACTACTACTAATACTTGTACCATCACCAAATCTACCACCAGTAGAACTAGAATGTCCACCATCTCCTGCAAGAAAAGAATGAGAAACATGTAGATCGGAAGGCCCTTGTGGTACTGTTAGTGATTGAATCTCACTCTGAAGATTTAAAGCTGGAACAAATCTAATCTCCTAATCTGTATGTGTATGCCCTTTGGCTTGTTCATCACCTCCAATGTCGAGTAGAAGATCATTAGGTTTTCTAGGGTATACCTCTGGTACCGTCCAAATGCCTTCTCCTGTGGGCCCCAAACCACCACCTTCATAACCCAATTTTTGGGCTATTGATGCCCCTTTAGTATATGTTTATCTTGTGGTCTCACTCATACAAGTTTGAATACATAGGCACTAAGATCTTTGGGTTGGTTTTCATCCTCATCATCACTTTCAACATTAGTTGCTTGAGCTACAGAGGGATGCTCTTTATCCCACAATTTGCTAAACTCTTCATCTTCTGAGACGTCTTCGAAATTTGCAGTAGCTTTTGGATCACCGAGATCCTTCCTCATAGACCAAAAGGTAGAAATTTTTTATGGTGTCCAACGTTCCTCTGTACAAGCTTGTTTTATCTAAGTCTCTAGAATTTTTATACACTTTGATTTTTAGCAGCTTTTGTATAGAAATTGTTAAATCTCTTGTTTGCCAGTGCATCTCTCTGTGCTTGTAGAATTAGACGCAATCCCATTATTTCTGATGACAATTTTTCAAAAGAAATACCTCTTTGAGCAGCAGTTTCTTCCATGACTTTTCTCACCTCCTCCCAAGAATTCTTGTTTTTCAACATTTCTAGCAAGGGTTTACTTTCATGTTGAATTTTAGTTGGAGCGTTCTTATTGGCCACAATCCTTCTTTTAATCACATCACATGGGTCATACTGCTAGTGAGAGTCAACATCAAATTTAAAAAGTTGTAGAATTTCATGTGCCACAGTGAATGCTTTTCTCTCGAATGTGAACCCTCCACATGAAAAAGGTAAGGAAGGAAATATGCTCTTCTTTTACTGACTAACAAAGTACAACTGATCAGTACTCTCCATTTGTTGTATGTATTCCAATGCAAAAACCCTCTCTGTCACATGTATTGGAAGTTTGTGGGGCTGTGCTCCTGATCCATAAAATCTTAGGATAGAATATTCCTCCACGAAGTACTTGTTAGCCAATTGTATTTCTTTTCCTAGTTGAATGCAATTTCTACAAGACTCAAGCATTTTAGGCATTGGGGTATTTGTACTGGTTTCATACAATGGAGCCAAAAAGTAGTTCACAAAATGATTGTAGTTCTGTAATGTCCCCTTCTAGCAAGCCAAAATTTTCGCACCCTTGTAAATAATTTCAACTTACCAAAAGAGAACATTAGTGTTCCATTTTTCATTTCCTTTTAATCTTGATGATAATCATAAACATAACCATATACTATTTGCCATTTCATAAATCCATTTTTCCATACATCATGATTCTCCTTGGGTGAGATAATCCTTAGGCCTCTTATTAACCTCACCTTCCACCTTGTGAGGGAAGATTCGTTAGGTAGGTGATGTCATCTCAATCCTATGGGTCCATTAATAATATTCCTTAGTTTGTCAACCAATGCCCATAATTCCTTAGTTCATCAACTAAGGCCTATAATTCCTTAGTTTGTCAACTAAGGCCCGTTCCTTCAATACTTAAATTGAAGGTCCATAGTAATATCCTTGATTCGTCAATCAAGGCCTATTCCCATGGAATGATCAATACCTACCATAACTATCTACCCCACCTTCTTAGTGTTAGGTGGTTAATTAGGAAGTCTCGTATCTACCCTTAGGAATTCATGCCTTTATTAATCTTAGGGTTTTACCCTAAAGCCTTCATTAATCTTTAGGTTTTATCTTAGAGCCTTCTCCCTAGGTTTTACCCTAAGGCCTTAATTAATCTTCATCTATACATATACATACTTGTTATCTCTCATATGTCATTTATTAACAACTTATGAATTCAAATCATACAAGATACATATTTAAAATATAAATTTTAGACATAAATGTATATATCACATATATCAGTTTCTACTTAATAACCTTATTATTTATATCTTTCAAGTTATAAATTGAACAAGTAATTGTAAATTCTTACAAATCATAAATTGAATAAGTAAATATAAATACTTACTTACATGCCTTACCTGGGAGTCCTTACATATGCTGCAGTAATATAGTCTTTATTGTATTGCTGTTATAAAATGCAGATCTAAATATATGTATTTATCCCATACTCTTTTTATATTTTCTCCCCATGATCCTTTTCCTTCTATTTCACAATGTTTATTTATTTAATTTCATTCCTTTCTAAATTCATTATTTACCTTACACAATATATACTGAAATATTACTAACATTTATTATACTATATATTTAATTACTTAATGAACATCGTACCTATGATAGTTGCATACTTACCTTGGTTGCCCTCGTGTCTTCCTTGTGATATTTTCTTGTCGTGTCTTTGATGAATTCAAATGATGTTTCTTCTTTATTGCCTTTATTGAATTCACAGCTGTTTATTTATTTCTTTTTTTATTACTTCCTTTTTTTGATGATCATTTCCTTCTATCTCACAACCTTTATTTATTTCCCTTTCAAGGGATATGTTCGAAGAGGTATGTCTCTTATTATTTTTATTACTTTATATTAATTCCCTTTTGTGGTAAAAATAGTTTTAACCATACGTAACTCCCTTATCATAAGAGGATAGGTTAAAAGATGTTTATTATTATTTATTTACATTATTTGTATTTATATTATATCATTATAATAAATGATATATTATTTATATTTATATTACAATATAAGATAATAATAATAATAATATTTGTATTTATATTATTAGATATATTTATAATATATTATTTATTAATGTGCTGCACTTATAAATATCTTCCTTCGACCTCCCCTTAAACTTTTTAAAGTACATTATTTATATAATATATATAGTATAAATAAATACATTTGTTATTAAGTACCGGAGCTCTTTTATTTTATTTTATTTCCAAGCATATAATATGGTGGGATAATGTTTGTCTTATTAGACTTTTATTTTTATATGATTTTATTTTGAATTTAACCTTTTGTTTAACCATATTACTTTGTCTTATTCCAAATTACTTTACTTTCTAAATTGCTTTACTTTCTAGTTTTAATTGGTAAGACTCTTCATAATATTTATTTTTATATATAATAATATATCTTATTAATTACTCACATAAATATTATATTAAAATATTTATATTTATAATATATCTAGTTAATAAAAATATAAATATATGTATTTCATATATTTTATAATATTTAAATTACATTAAATTAATAGTATTATTTATTAAATAATACATATTAATAATATATTATAAATAAATATAGTATATATTTAGTTTATATAAGGCTGACTTAATATTTAAATAAACAATTCAATTATAAATCGTTATAGGGACATGACAACCCTCCCCATTCAAGATTGCTTGTCCTCAAGCAATTATAATTAAGTATCCTAAAGTAATATTTAATAACATTATATTTTATTAGGTTTCCTTATATAAAATAAGGTTTCACTCACCAATAATATAAAATAACCTCTAGAAAATGTAACAAATTAATATAGCTAATAAACTATAGTGCTATAAATAATATAGGGACCTAAAATAATAATTTATAAATTTGGGTTTACCCTTTTAAATTTTTAGCACTAAATTTGCATAAAGGCATTTCTATTTATTTAATTATCAAAAATGTTTTAATGACTACTAATATTATTTTAATGCCATGATTAACCAATAGCATCAAATGAACAATCCAAACCAAATAACCAAATGTCAAATATACTTGATACAACCAAAGTGAAAACGGAGGGGCACTACAAGTTCTTTTGATTATGATACATCTTTATCTTATGGGTCCAATCCACTAGTCCAATTTTATCTTGCTGGCGTTGAATTTGAAGCTTGTTGTCCTAAAACATCCCAGCAAATTACACTAGAAAAAAATAGCACAAGTAGGCTGTGAACCTAAATGTCTTTCTGTTGGCACTAGGAGTGAGAGGTTCACTTTGGCTTCATTTAATCATTAAAAACTAACAATGCATGGATTCTGCAATGTGCTCAAGAAATCTATATTTAGCAGGTGGCATGAATTGATGGATATTGTATACCATTTCAAGGAGGCTTGCATCCACTTCACTATTATTATCCAATCCAAGGCAAAACACTAGCATTGAAACAGTATCCTGGACCCATGATCTAAAAATATCAATTTTATAAGGAGGCTTATGATTCTGATTGAGTTGGACACCATCTGCTGTTAGAGGTTTGATAAATCTTATTTTATTATTTTCATTAACTACTTCATAAGTATTAGCAAGTTTTTCTAGGTTTATGAGGACTGCTCCACATTTTTCAGTGGTAAAACCCAACAATTTGCCAAAATGTTCTCCATTAATGGGAAGAATTATTTCCTGGCTATCTTTTTTAACTATTGCTTTTCTTTTTTCATCAAAATTCTAGGCACAGACCATGATAAATCCAGAGCAAGGGAAAACCTCAAGTAACATCAAGTGTCCCAATCCAACCACCCATGGTGCAGTCATCCTGTTAATTGGTATTGGTTTTTTTAGGTTAGGTTGCTTAGCTTGCACTTGATGTACCTTATTCTCTAATGAAAACCTAAGTACTAAGGTAAACCTTCCAAAAATTACAGGGTCATAAATATCATGGTATTCATCTATAAAACCTGGGGCTTTAAGCAGTCTGACATAGCCAGTTTTTTCTTGTTCTTTGGTTTTCCCAATTTTGGGTCTGGTTGTGCTGGTAGACATGCTTGTAAACACTCAACCCTAAACCCCAAGATTGAAAAAACTAAAGTCTCGAGGACAACAGTAACAACAATAGTAATAGGAATAAAGTATATCTGTATTTCACTTACCCGGATAAGATGAATACAAAGACTGGCACTGAGTGAATCTGTGGCATCGCACAATCGATATTAAAATTTCTGGTGCATTACAATCTCCTTGTCACTTGAGTCCTTGACCCTCTCGCTTCCAAGTAGTATCAATTAAAATTGCTAAATGCTAAGTGCCAATTGTGAAGTAAAGTAAGTGAAACGTGGTAATTTCTTTTATTAAAGTTCAGTATAATTATGTAGTTTTAGTTTTACACTTGTATTGAGTACTCCCACTTTAAATTTCAAATGAAATTTAAGGATGGCATGCAAGTCTGCAACCTGAATTAATTATTTAATACAACATGTACATCGAGCGATGGAATTGAAAAATTTAAAACTATTGTATAATCTCAACCGTTGATCTTTGTAAATCTAACGGCTCTTGATTGATTCCGGAGGTTTGAGATCGCAAGTCTTGCACTCTAAACTTTCATTCCAAAATTCAACTACACCCATCCATCTGGCATTGAAACATTTCGCTAGAGTCTGCAGCTCCTTTAATATTTATATGAAGTCGAGCCCACTTTGATGATATAATAACTAATACAATAATAACTAATAGAATAAAATGAACACATTGACATCATTGCATCAATAATAAAGTAGAAATTATATTAATACAAAAAGATTTACACTTGAGTCTTGGGTAATTATATTAATACAAAAATATTTACACTTGGGTAATTATATTAATACAAAAAGATTTACACTCAGGAAATTATATCAATACAAAAACCACTCCAGTGGCCAGCCCAGGCTCCAAAAACCACACAGCACCAGAGAGGCTACCATAGTACCATAGAAATCCCTAGCCCCTTGACTGAGCGACTCCTCAAAAACTTGCCACCCTACCACCTCAACACGGAAATCACCAAAAAAAAGTGGCCCTGGGAGCCTGACCACTGCTACGGCCACTACGAGTAGAATCCCCCCGCACTCACAATGGTTGCAAAGTATTCAAGCCATACTGGAGTCTCCCATGTCCATTCCAATTTCCCACCGAAGAAAGTGTCTCCCACGAGCCGCCCAAAACCTGTGCCTACCCAATTGTTGCTCATTCATGTTTAGCAGGAACGACTGCCTAGCTACACCCTCCTGTCCCCCCGCAACTTCTCCAGGTCTCTCGGCCATGGGATACCAACCCCCAATTCTGCATAAATCAAAACATCTATGTCATCCAAAAGAATATTTGGAGTGAATACCTCCCGTAGAATCATCAGTGCATCCACCTTTGCCTCTCCTAGGTCCAACAAAGAAGCTAGAAAGCGTGAGGAAATGTCTGAATTTACCCTATATCTATCCTCGGAGACCAAGAAGTCTTTACCGAGGACCATCTTCACTACCTCAAGGAAGAATCAGTTTTGTTGTTTACAAATGTTTATCAGTCTACCATCTCTGATATGATCCAAAAAGGTGACCTGGCGCTTATTGCAGCGGAGCCTTATGGGAGTCTCCATGCTATATTTTGAGCAAGCCAGTTGAGTGTCATTTTGCTGGAGACCTCTAAGATTTAAAGGAAGATCATTAACGAACACACGCCGCAACTGACAGATGCATTTATTCGTTGTCCAGATTTTTTGTAGCATCAATCTTCAGCTCGTGTAAGGATCGACAAACAACGAACTTGTCAAAACTATTTAATAAATTAAAAATTAATGCCTAGAAAAAGTATTTTGCAGCCCACCAAATGAAATCGATATCAATATATAAATTTATAATAATATCATATTTTATATAATATAATTATAATTTATTATTATATTATTATTATCATATATAATATAATATAATTATTATATATATTATAATATGTAATATCATATATTATATAATTATTATCATATATTATATTATTATCTGATAATAATATAATATATGATGTTAATCATATAATATAATTATTATTATTATATAGTCAGACTTAGAATAAAATAAAGGGGCTCAGGGTCGGTAACTTAGAGCAAATGGGCCAGTAACTTGACGACAACCAAGGGGATAAAAGAACAACTTAAGTTGGGGAAACCGGCTACATAGGTCAACGATGAATTAGAAGGATAAACCCTAAACACCTTAGACAAAAACAGCCGCAATGTTATTTAATATTGAAAATTTGATTCTTTGAAACATCTATGATCTGTATACATTACAATTTGCCATTGAACTCATGTCAATTTCCAACCGTAATTACTTCTATATTATTTAGTAAAATTTAACATCACCCTTCAAAAAGATTGGGGAATTACATCGTACATGAACCTCTAACCAACCTCAAAGTTCCAAACAAAATTCCTATCCTTCGACCTTCAAACCTTGCTTTGATCCTCCAAAATATTTTTGGTTCCTCTTTTCGACGACGTGTAATGAATATTTCACTATAGTGCATAATTATCCTATTAGCAGGCAATGGGTCCGTTACAAATTTAATTATGTCCTCATTCACAATGACAGTCAATGATTCACTATAGAACCCTGCTTTATATGTACAAGAAACCACTAGGCATGGGTAACAATAAGGCCAGTAAAGGAGAATTAAATTGATTTTCTCAAGGTCATTGGCAATTGAATTGCAATACCAATTCTATGCGTCAATTTGAATTTCCAGTTTCTCATACATGCATGCATGTGTGGGATGTTCAACCCACCACCCAGAATAGAATGCATCATTTGCAAATGTTATAAGTGTCGAATCTTGACACGATTTATTCCACTTGATGAATGCTCGTATTTCTTCATTTCGAGACATGCAAAGCAATAACATCCTACATAGCCACACAAAAACAAATTTTTCTATCATCTTATTACTATTCTACATATGTGAACTGAGAACTCTATCACACAATTAAATTCAAAATCATGAATGATCACAAAATAAATACTTGGTAACTTACTTTCTTCGCACAGTTGCTATAATGAAAGCCATTACTTTGAACTTTTATAGTCTATTGATTCTTGACCTATCTGAAACTTAGTAATGCAATATAAGGTTGAAACAATAAAGACTATCATATATACATTATATGTACTTCCATGACAAATGGGTAATAAATAACAAGCAACTCCATTTAATTGCCTCTATTGTACCGTGGAAATTCGTATTGGCTAATCTGTGCGGTTTGTCACAACTCAGTACTCACTTGCCATTAATGAACTTAATTGAGCATTAGCTAATTTATGCGGTTATGTGCATTCAATCAAATCAATCGTACCACCACTGACCATTTGATGAACCCTAGAATGAAAGATGAACGGTTGTAGTTCAATTCTGGAAGGTAGATCTCCAACGCTGCACATTGCTAACAAAATCCTCCAAAATCAACTAGCAGTCGTTAGATACTATTAGATCAATGGTTGACAATTTGACATATATATAAAATATATAATATATTTATATTGAGTATTGTGTAAAGGTCAAGGTGGCAGTGTGGCAGAGTGCAAGTCCTCGACTGTACAACTACAAATTTGGGAAATTGGGTGTGTCAGTACTTTTGCCCCAACTAGAACTTATGCCATCAATTTGCGATCATCTGACAATCAAAATCTAACAGAATATTTTCCATTTAATGACATCCACACGGCGGAAGTGACCTCTATCCTTTCGTAATAAATAAGGAATGTTTGGAAAGCACAATTAGACATTTTTGAGAAGGCAATTTATGCGGCTCAATTATGAATCGTACAATAGTACATGCTGCCAAAAATTAATGCAATTTATTGAAATAATTTATTGGGTTTGCAACCCTCGCAGACACGTTATTCTACATTTTCAATTTTTCACTAGTGTGCTTTGAGTTTGGAGGAGCTCTGGACTGCGTCTTCTATAGGTGTTGAACACAAGCTTTCTCAACCAGGTTGGCTAATTTGTGCTCTTTCTTGCCCATTTCTTATAGTGACAAATTTGAATACTTTAAGTCAACTGGGTGGGAATTGGGAAGAACAATTATTTTTCATGAGTCCAGACTATTTGTTTACCCAAAATCTTTTGGAGATTTATTTGGCACCCTTAGCAGTTACATAAGCTTTTGTTTACTGGTTTCTCAAAAAAGTAAAGATGAAGCTTTTGTTTATTGAGAATGATTTAGCTAAGGTGAAAGATACCAATCTAAGTCATGTAGATTTTGACTTGGAGGATTTCTGGGCTCAATTAGAGCAAAATCCTAAGTCACCTATAGCCCAAAAAATCCTTACAAGTGGGTTAGCTCATGCTCAGGGTTTCCCATCTATTATGCCATGTCCAAACCTGGTTGTTGCATGTGCAAAGAACTATTATCCTGATATTAAGGGGAAATTTCAAGAGCATGTTGGTTCTTCTTCTGTGCATAAAGAATCAGGAACAAGAGAGCAAGGAACCTCCCAAGCTTCCAGAATTCAGAAAACTTCAACTGGTGTGGAGAAACCTCATCACAGAGTTGGTTCACAATCTGGTAGTGGTGGGGATGGAGAGTAGCCTGAAGATAATAGGAAACTAAAACTAAAACGTGTATGTGAACAGGATGGTCAGCCTACATTCATGAAACCACAAGCGGAGAAGAAGTTGGATGCCTTACAACAATTGCAGGCAGATCAAATGACTTCTGTTATGTCTCCTTCACCTGGTAATGATTCTTCCATTTATCAACAGATTGCTGATGAGGGTACTTTTAGTTTTTGTTCCTTGTTTGAGAATCCAGCTTCCCTCATATCAAATGAAATTCCCTTGCAAGATACTCCTAATTAGCTAGAGAGAGTTGTCCTGGGTGCAAGTGAGAGTGGTACAGTTTTGTCTTCCCCTTCCTGGCTAAAGAAAGTTTTTGAGAAAAGAAGAGATATCCCCCAATAGCAAACATAAACATTGATGTTATAACTACACCTAAGCCTAAGAAGGCTAAGAGGATGTCTCAGATTGTAACAGATTCTTCTTTAGGGCATAGGATCTTGGAGATTGCAGACCCCATCAGGGATAAAAATGAAAATGAACTCACAGAATCAGATTTCAATATGACCAAGATTGACATGGGTTTTCCTACAGTGGAAGGTGATTTATATCATTTAAAATTCTCTCAACGCATGCTAGCAAAGAGAGTTAAAGCTTAGCAACAACAAAATGCAAAGCTATAAGCCCAAGTGAATTCTCTGACATCTTTCATTCAATCTACTTTGAATATTACTTCTGTTGATGGAATGGATCCTAGCATGTTGTAACAAATCAAGAGATATCAAACTCTAGGTAAGGCCACTGAGTAATGGGTAGAGCGGGTCACCATTGATGGTTTGTTGTACATCGAGGAGGTTATGAAACTATATCCCCTCCTTTCTGATAAAAAGGAAAGGGTTAATTGCAACTACGAAATTTAAAGAGGGAAGACAAAAAATTGCTCACAGACTTTACAGAGATACAAGAAATGATGAAAATTGATACAAATATTCTTATAGCTGAGAAAGTTTTTAATGATCCAAATGAGAATGATTCTGCATCTTGGCTAGATGCACTAGAGTGGAAGATATCTGTGCTAGGGGATTTTAGTGGACAAATAAGAAGAATTTTAGCTCAAAATTTCACTGCTATGGCTGATCTTAAAAACAATTGTACCATCTTAGATGTAGAGATTTCAGATGAAAGTGGAGAGAACTTGCTTGATGTCAAGGAAGCAAAGAAATTTTTTAAGAAGAGGCTTACTGAAGAGCATGTTGCCATAGTTAATGGTGAATCACTAGGGAAGCTTGGGCATATAGCATCGTATCTTACAACTTTCAGGCATGGAATTGATGATGTATATATGAGAGTAATAGATGAGGAGAGAATGATAGATAAGTGGAAAGTTTGGGCAAAAAACACCTATACACCAAGTTCCAGGACTTTAAAACCCATAATTAGTAGGTTTAAGAGATACAAGGTGAAACTGAGAGCATAGGTGGACTCGACTGTTGCTGGTGAATAGGACAAGGAAAACTAAGTGACTCAGGAGGAAGACCAAACAACTGCCACGTGATGGCATTTCTTAGTTTTATGTTATTTCTTTAAACATGCTCTGAATTCTCTTATGGAAAAATACTTATTATTATATATATTTCAATATTTATATAATTTAGTGTTACTATATATTTATGTTATTTTCAATATATGTATTATGAATGGAAGCTTGAGGAGTTGATTTCTGAAGTCGTAAAGTTTGTGTTATAGTGGATGAATCTGTATTCTTTTTATGTATCCTTTTGAATTTTCTTTTTAAAATAATTATCTATTAATTTTCATTAATCAAAATCGTTGTTACTTGACACTTGTCTCTATTCCAAAGACTTTATGTAGAAAGATGGGTGTGTCAGAACTGTATCCCGGATGGAACTTCAACTAATGTCATTAATTCTGATGCCGTTGATTCTGATACTAAATAAACTATAAATTTGCCAAGAAAATTAGACATTATAATATAGCATTTGATATTTTCACCAACCACACTATGACTTTTCAAAAAATTGCCAGCACAATCGCCAAATATTCTATTTTATATTTTTGAATATCTATATAATTTGCCACGTAATTTATTTTATATTTTTTAATATTTGTACAATTCACCACCCAATTTATTTTACTTTTTAGAATACAACTATAATTCACCACCTAATTTATTAATTTTTTTGGAATACAACTATAATTCGCCAAGGAATTTTTTTTTGAAACTATATACAATTCGCCAGCAGAACAAACAGTGTCGACAAATTTAAAAAAATTCACCAATGAAATTAATTTATTTTTTCCGAAATAGGCATAGATTCGCCAACATTTTTTTGGTGCCAAGCTAGGATTCGCCAGGATTTTATAGGTTTTTTTGGGGGGGGTTCCTTAAAGTTATCCCTAATGGAGAGGGCAAGAAGTATGCTAAGTGGAGCTGGTCTTGAACAAAGTTCTGGGTTGAAGTTGTTGCTACCGCTTGTTACTTGGTTAACAGGTCTCCTACATCAGCGCTCGTTGATAAGACACCTATGGAGGTATGGTCTAGTAAAAAGCCTTCATTAAGACACATTCAAGTATTTGGTTGTGAGGCATATGCACATGTGCCTAAGGAGAAGAGGTCTAAGTTGGAGAACAAGGCTGTAAAGTGTATCTTCATCAGTTATGGCATTGGTGTGAAAGCGTACAAGCTTTGGGATCCAGTAGATGAGAGAGTTTTGTATAGAAGAAGTGTGATCTTCAGAGAGCTCAATCCTTCTTCTGTTGTCTTGTAGCCAGAGAAAGAAGAGAAGAAAGATGATGTGGTTCAGCTTCCTTCCACCCCTGAGAAAGTTGAACCAAAAACATCTATTGGACCTAATAATGAGGAGATCTCTAGTAGCTCTGAAAGTTCAGAAGAAGATGAAGAACCTCAACCTCAACCTTTGAGGAGGTCCACGTGGATAAGGCAACAACTTGATAGGTTTGGTTATTCATTGCATGATTCCAGTTGTATTTTTTCTTTAATTTATAACATTGATGAGCCTGGAACTGTGAAAGAGGCTATGGGTATGAAAGATGCAGGTTCTTGGAAGGAGGCCATGGAAGAGGAAATGGCTTCTTTGGAAAAGAATAATACTTGGGACTTGGTGCCTTTGCCTAAAGGACAAAAACATGTTGGATGCAAATGGGTGTTCAAAAAGAAATTTGGTGTAGATGGCAGTGTTGAGAAAATATAAGGCTAGATTGGTTGCGAAGGGGTATTCTCAAGTGGAGGGAATTGACTATGGTGAGATTTTCTCTCCCGTTGCAAAGCTGACATCTATTCAATTCATGTTATCTCTTGCAGTAGCGTATGATCTAGAAGTGGAACAGATGGATGTGAAGACATCATTCCTTCATGGTGACTTGAAGGAGGAAATCTATATGTCATAGCCAGAGCACTAGGTGGTGAAAGGTAAAGAAAATCTGGTTTGCAAGTTGAAAAAGTCTTTGTATGGTTTGAAACAGTCTCGTAGGATGTGGTACCAGAAGTTTGATGCCTCTATGTTGAGTATTGGATTTCAGAGATCAAAATTAGATCATTGTGTTTACTACAAGTTTGGCAATGATCACATTCTCACTATTGCATTATATGTCAATGATATGTTACTCATTGGAAATGGTAAAAGTTTGATTTCTAATTTGAAGTCTCAGTTGTCAGCATAGTTTGAGATGAAAAATCTAGGGGCAGCTCGGTACATTTTGGGAATGGAAATCAGAAGAGACAGAGCAAACAGAAAACTTTGGTTAGGCCAGAGTAAGTATGTTAACACTTGTTGGAGAGATTTAGCATGATGGATTGTAGACCTTTGACTGTTCCTGTTACAATGGGGACAAAGTTATCTATTGAAGATTGTCAAAAGTCTCCTTCTGAGACAAAGGATATGAACAGAGTTCCTTATGCTAGTGCGGTTGGTAGTTTGATGTATGTGATGGTCTGCACAAGACTAGACATTGCCCAAGCAGTGGGAGTCCTTAGTTGATTTATGGCTAATCCTGGACAGGTACATTGGGATGTAGTGAAGAGAATGTTTAGATATTTGTGGGGTAATTCTGAGTATTCCTTATGTTATCATGGTTATCCTACAAAACCTTAGCATTCACTTTATATTCGTGGATTCAGATTGGGCAGGTGACATTGACAGCAGGAGATCCACCAGTGCTTATGTGTTCACTATGTTTGGTGGTGCTATTAGTTGGATGACTAAGTGACAACCTGTGGTCGCTTTGTCCACTACTAAAGTTGAGTACACGGTAACAACTCATGCTTGTAAAGAAGCCATTTGGCTTAAGAGATTGTGTTCTGATGTTGGGTTTGATGCAGGGAAGATTACTATTTGTTGTTACAATCAGAGTGACATATGTTTAGAGAAGAGTCCTACTTTCCACGCAAGGACTAAGCATATTGATGTCCAGTACCATTTTGTTCGTGACATGGTAGAGGATGGGAAGGTAAACTTGGAAAAAGTTGAAACTTTGATGAATGTTGCAGATTCCTTGACAAAACCTGTGAGCACAGAGAAGTTCAGATGGTGTTCAGAGTCTATGGGCCTCATAGCCCCTAGCAATTAAATCATGGTGTTTATACTCCCTTTGCTCTTGCAAGGTGTTCGACAAGTGGGAGAATGTTAGGAAAAGTGTCTCAACCTTGCAACCTCGAAAGGTTATTATTCTTCCCAGTTTTGGTCTTTTTGAATACCCTTTATCTTGGAGAATGGTCTAGAACTTTCAAAGTTTCCAAAAGTTTCCAAATGAGCTAAAAATAGCGAGACTTACTATTTTTAGTAAGTCATTCGATTGAGCTTGGATTGACCTGAAAATTTTCCCAGAAGGTGCAGAACAACGAAGTGAACATCTCAGGTGAGTTTTGTCTCAAGATCATATCAGGATTGCGAGATATTAAAGTTTCTATTTTTTGAAACTGTGGGAAAAAGTCTTTGAACTCAATTACTAGAATCAAAACTTCTCTAAACGTCTGAAAATTGTCATAACTGGCGTAGCCCATTATAGGGTGATAGATCTCTTAATGAGATTTTTGACGCATTAAACGATTCGTCAATCGAACACCTGGATCAAAAGTTATGGCCTCCGAAAGTTGGACCTTCTATTTTTGGGAAATTTAAAAATGTGTTAGACACATAAAAGAGCCATAAGGGGAGAGTTACATGTGTTGGTGTGTGGTTTGGCACATCACAAGGAATCTTTTGTTGGAGATAATTTGGGCGCCACTTTATGGGTGGTTTTGGCTCATGGTTTTGTAATTACTGGTAACGGTTTACTATATTGCATCTCCTATATATCAGGCGCTGGAGATGGAGGTTGTATGTAAGAATCTTATAGATGTCAAATTACCTCCTGGATCTCTAGTTATATATACTCCTGTAAAACATTGCTCTGTAAGTATATTATAATCTTCGTGATTCCTGAATAATATATTGGGTGGCTTTGGAGTGTGGGGTTTTTTACCTAAAAGGGTTTTCCCCATGTATATCTTGTGTTGTGAGTTTTGTGTTTGCATTTGGAAGTTGTTATTATCTTTCTATTAATGTGCATCTTAATATGTAACTGCAAAAGTAAAACTTTGCATAAGTCTTTCCTCAGTAGATCAGTGTAGGAAGTGTTTCTGCATACCTTGCTTTCTTTCAAGAGTGATATTTCATGATTTATATCATAGCATTATGGAAGACTATGTCTATGACTTACTGGCGAAATTTGCCACTAGAGAAGGTCACTTGCAAGCACTTGAATAGATATTTGACAGACTAGAAAGTACCAAGTAAGAGTAAATCCAAAGAAATGTGTATTTGGGGTTACTTGAGGAAAATTGTTGGGATACATTGTTTCTCATAGGGGAATTGAAATTGATCTCACAAAAGTAAAATCCATAGTCAAAATGCCTCCACCAGCTAATCTGAAACAATTAAGAAGTCTTCAAGGAAAACTCTAGTCCATCAGTCATTGCTCAACTTGTAGATAAATGTCAACCTTTCCTACATCTTATGCGAAAGGATGTCTCATTCAAATGGGCTAATAAATGTCAACAAGCTTTTGATCAGTTGAAAGATTATCTTGCTTCACCTCGAGTATTGATGCCTCCAGTTTTAGAAAAACCTTTTTATTGTATATCTCTACTACTACAACTACATTAGGATCCCTACTTGCACAACATGATGAGTTAGGGAAAGAACGAGAAATTTATTACATTAGTCACACATTGGTAGTATATGAACTTAATTATAATCCCATAGAATGAGCATGCCTCTAGCTATTACTTTTGCCTCGCAAAAGCTACTACATTATATGTTGAATTAACAAACCAAGCTTATTTCAAAATTTGACCCATTGAAATATCTACTATCTAAGGCCGCTGTCACATGATGTTTAGCAAAATGGGTTATGATCCTAAGTGATTTTGATATTGAATATGTTGATCAAAAAGCCATAAAAGAACAAGTAATAGCCGATCAACTAGCAAAAGCACCTGCTACAGACACTCATCCCATGATTTCAAGATTCTTAGATGAATAGGTATTCACTATCAACACAACTACTATATGGAAACTATATTTTGGTGGTTCTTACACACAGCATGGTTTAGGAGATGGAGTCCTTTTTATCACTCCACAAGGAGATTGCATCCCAAAGTCATATCGGATAGCTTTTCCTTGCACCAACAACATTGCCAAATACAAAGCTCTCATCAGGACTCCGAATGGTTGTACAATGGAACATTAAGGAACTCCAGGTCTATGGTGATTCACAATTGGTCATTAGACAAGTCACATATGAATATCAACCAAAAAATGACAAATTTCTCACATACCAAAGGATGGTTGACGATTTCAAACAATTCTTCTCCCAGATATCGTTTGAGAAAATTCCTAGATTGAATAACAAAGCTACAAATGCAATGGTGACAATTGGATCACTCATGGATATGCCTAGCAACACTCAATGTTGTGAGTTCTTGGTTGAACAACTATTGATCCCCACTTTCGATGTTCCACAATCTAAGTTTATATGTGCACTTGTTGGTCCCAATTCCCCTTGGTTGGTATCAAGATATATACAATTACCTTCACGACAATACCCTTCCACCCAACCTGACCAACACTCAAAATAAAACCTTCATCCGCCACTCTTCCCATTTTACCATTCTTAGTGATACCTTATATCGAAGGGGTCTACACAGTATCCTTCTTAGATGTCTTAACTCAGAAGAGGCTAACACTGCTTTACATGAGGTTCACGAAGATGTATGTGTGGCACATTCCACTAGCCAACACTTGTCAAAACATTGTTGCACATATGATACTACTGGCCGACTATGGAGCAAGACACATAACAATTTGCCAATAAATATTTTCAATGTTAGTAGCACGAAGATTTGATTCATGCACCAACACAAGCATTACAACCTATTACTACTCCTTGGTCATTCTCGCAGTGGGGGATCGACCTCGTAGGATAAATTTATCCATCCTCATCTAATGGCCATAAGTTCATTATCATTGCCACTGAGTATTTCACGAAGTGGGTAGAAGCCACTCTAGTTACTTACATAACTGGCAAACAAATTGCTAAATTCATCCTACATTACATAATCTGTCGGTATGGTATTCCTCTTGCCATTATCACTGATAATGGTAAGCCATTCAAAAACCAAGAAGTCCGCGCCCTGTGCGCTCAATTCCATATCCAACACCATTTTTCTACCCCTTATTATCCGCAAAGTAACAACCAAGCTGAGCCTTCCAAAAAGACTATATTTAAAATCCTAAAGAAAACAGTTAATGAATTTGGTCATGACTGGCACCTGCAATTCAATCCCGTCTTATGGGCCTACCGCACAAGTATCCATACACCCACTAATGCCACTCCATATTCACTAGTATACAACACCGAAGCTATTTTGCCTATTGAGGTTGGGCTTTTTTCTCTCAGGGTCTTTTTGCAACATCTTATTGATGGGGAAGAATATCAAGTTTCCAGATCACATGAGTTAGAGTTAATTGATGAGAGGCATTTCATTGCACTCAATCATCTGCAGGTTTACCAAAACCACCTTTGTCATAGTTACAAGAAGAAGAACAAGGCTTAGAAATTTGAGATTGGTGATCTAGTCCTAAAAGAGAATTGAAAAATAATAGGATCAGGACAAGAAAGGAAAGTTTGAACCTAATTGGCTATGACCTTTAATTGTTACATCATGCTATGGATCAAGAGGTTATCAACTTGCTACACATGAAGGAGTGCCTCTAGATGAACCCATCAACATTGTTCATCTTAATAAGTTCTATGTTTGATCCTTAGAGTATCCTAACTAGAAACATACAAAAGAATCAAAAAATTAAAAAAATACAAAAAAAATCATCCAATGGTAAAAACTTGGCAAATAGGGGCCTTGGGCAAGTACCAT
Source organism: Cunninghamia lanceolata (assembly GCA_027924645.1). Classification (NCBI taxonomy): domain Eukaryota; kingdom Viridiplantae; phylum Streptophyta; class Pinopsida; order Cupressales; family Cupressaceae; genus Cunninghamia; species Cunninghamia lanceolata. The sequence goes on along the minus strand of BSBN01000178.1, from coordinate 2,613,803 downwards.
AGTGAACACCTATTCTCAGGTGCTATGTGTAGATATCAACATCTATCATCTATCAGGTTCTTATCCATTTCACCCACTTCACTCCATAATAAAGTCATTTCCTTAAGCATTTCCATCCACCCACCTGTCATGGCTTGATCATTGTCAGTATTGATCATTATCCATTGCACTTCATCCCATAATAAAGTCCATCCAACCCACCTCATAATAAATCTTGTACCTAACTGGGGACATCTTTCCTTAGCCTAGTTTATAGGATTGGATCCTTGTTGTCTTGAGATGAGTTACCATTTTCCACACATTTCCATAATAAATCTTTCCACCTACCATAAACCATAATAAAAACACAAACATTCACATCTACCACAATCCATCCTTTGACTAACTTAAGCAAAAACAAACTACACATCATTAAAAAACATCAAGTACTTATCAAATCATAAGCAACAGACTACTGTTGAAGTAGTGCATTTGCCCGCATACCGATTGCCTATTCATCTAATCCATTATCCTAATCCAAAGCGTTTAACTAATGTATCCTTCCTACAATAAGGCCTTATCCAATATGAGCACCCTCATTTGGCAAGAGATATGGTGGCTATGTATTTGTTTTGTTAGTTGGTCATTTTCTTTTGGTTTATCTTTTGTCTCTTTCTAATGCTTATTCAAGACCACCTTGATTTTTCTATATCTTGGTGTGTTATGAGAAGTATGGACTAGGGCATTGTCATTACTTTCATATGTCATGTTTGTGGGATGTTCTTGTTATCCTACCAAGGCTAATATTTATGTTGTATGTGTTGGAATAGCTTCTTGCATAAACAATATCCTTTGCATCTAAGGTCATTCAAATAAACTTTTGTGCATTAGGTTCATCATGTGCTAAGACTATCTTCCATTCACATATCTGACAAGGTTTTTATGTTTGGTATGAACAAGGATAGACCTTTTGTTTTCAGAGTCAATGTCCATGCAAAGGATACAACATCACCCTGGTTCCTCAACCTTAGTGCATAATATCCATTTGCTATATCAAAATAAGGATTGCTCTTTACATTTTTCAAGAATAAAGCAAAATCATCACATCCATATCCCCCGTACATCCTAATAAATATTTATAGCTTTCATAGTTTGATCAACTATTCCATTCTTCTACATCCTACATCACTTCTACTATCATACTAACATCTCATCAATACATCATAATCATATCATATACATCATATAACATCCTATTGCATCCATGTATTTCTTGCAAAACAAACATCGTCAAGCATCATATATCCATAACATCCTAAGCACCATATATCCATAACATCTTAAGCATCATATATCTGTAGCATCTTATGAATATTATATCTATCCATCACATCATATATATCCATAACATCATAAAACATCATCATATCATGCAGACATCACAATAATCCATAACCATAATAAATGTCATCCATACCATCATCATCACATAACACATATAAGCATCATAAACATCACATATACCACCAAAATCATGTTGCATCTCATATATACATCAAAATAAATATGTCACATATGTCATGTCTATACAATGAGCTACTTGAGCCATAAATATACAAAGATATATGTAAAAGCCCATAGGCATGGTCATATGTACATCATCATATATGCATCATCATAAATACAAATGTTTACATCATATACAATATATACAACTCATGAGGAGCTCCCCTCTGAGGGCTCTGCCTAGGGCTTAAATTTGACAGTTGTATAGCTGTATTTAGGCATTTTAGCTATAAAATACAACTAAATTCTTGAAAAGACTGTATTAGATGAAAGGAGAGATTTTGGACAAACTGTCAACATTTATATAGGATTATGATATATATATATATATATATATATATATATATATATATATCGGTGTGTGTGTGTGTGTGGTTTTTATATAATTTACTTATACTAATGTATGTCATAGTATTTTAAAGGCACTATTGAATAGATAACTGTCATAAAAAAATTGCTTGACAGGCAAGGTTGACTGTCAAATTTAAGCCCTAGCTCCACCCCTGAAGCTAATGGATGTGGTCCTGTGGGTGGAGGTTGTACTCTTTATGGTCGTACTAGTAGTGGAGGTCCCATCATTGATCCCCCTGATCTCTTGGAGGAGGCCCCTGATCGACTCCACTCAACAAAGCTAGGTTGTCACTGATCTACTAGTACCACACTCTGATATAGGGCCCTGTAGTACTATGCCTCTCTAGTCACCTGCACCAAATCTCACTATACACACGCTAGCCTTATAACCAGTGCCATAGTCAATTGGTCTACTCCGATCACAGATCTTGTTGAGTCTCTCTCCTATCTATAGCGTTGTACCTGTGTCTCAACTCTAAGCCTCAAGGCCACTACAACATCCCTCTCAACCATGACTCGCATCAGCTCACCATTTGTAGGGTCCTATGCTGGTGCCTCTCCCTGATCTTATAAGGCCTCTTTGGCCATGTCTCACTCCTGTCAAAGCCTCACTACTACTAGCTCCACCTATTGTCGTTGTTGTATCTCGGTGTCTCTCTCAGAGGTAGTCTGCTGCAATAAATCTTGTAGTCTCCCCATGTCTAATTGTAGTGCATCTCACTTAGATAAGGCTCTGGCTAGCCACATCCCCATATCCTCCTCCTCCTCATCTTGCATCTCCATCTCCTCATCCTGTCTCGCCTCCTCCTCCTATCTCCTTGCATCAACCTCCTCCTCCCTCGACTCCTCCATTGGAACATCCTCTGTAGCCACCTCTGGTACCTCTCCTACCGTCACCTCTACTATTGTCTCTGTGCTCTCCCTGCCCCACAGCTAAATCCCTAGCACCAAGCTCCCCTCTAGGCTTATGTCATCTTGCCACCTTGCCAGCTACTGTAAATCATACTAGCCTATGTGCCAGCCACCATGTGTCATACTCTAGAGTCATACCTGGATCAGCTCCCCCAGCCAATAGATCCCATTGAACTGGTGCCAAAGACTCAAAATCTACTAATGTTGTATCCACTACTATCTCAAGTCCCCACTATGGAACCTCTTGCTAAGTTTGCACATAGATGGCCTCCTGTACTGGCACTAGCTATGGCAAACCAAACTATTGTAGTACCCTGTTTGGCATGTATCTCTCGATAATGTATGTTGTCCTACCAATCAGATACCTCGCCTATTTGTAATACATCAAATGCTTGAAATCATCTATATAGATCTCATAATCCCTGTAAGGCCTCCAAATAACTGTGTCCATCTCATCCAAAACTCGCCTCCAATATGCTATCTCACCTAGTCGTCAATGTGTCACAACACCCTCATGCATATACACATAGGGTAATCCAAGTCCCCTCCTCCTTGCCAAAATAGATCGTGTAACTGCTATATGCTCCCAAGCCCACACATGTAACAAGGTCACTCCACATGCCAACCTTGAACCAAATCTATATACCACCTGGTGCATATCATGATAAAGTTGCCCAAGTACACATGGTCCCCATGAATACACCACTCCCTCACTCATCATCCGCTCTAGCACATGGCCCCAGCCAATTGAAAATTCTCTCGACCTCTAATCAAGCATCATTACCTCTCCAATCAACCTAGCCAGGAACAATGTCAACCTATCAAACCTTGTCCACATCTGACATGGCCAGATCTCCCCATCCTCAATCCCCAAATCTTGGGTCATTAGTAATCTCGCTAATGCACTCTCCCCAATGTTAGTGTCATATATACCACATGCTTTCTAAGTATCAGGATGCACAATATCCTCCAAACATCCTCAAGCGTGATATTAATCTCCCTAGTTGGAAATAAGAATGAACTATACTCATTGTACCACCACTCCACCAACACTGTCATCATTGCTCGATGTGCTCTAATCTGGGGCATATGAGAAACATGCCATAGTCCCATAGCACCTAGAAACATTTGCTCATCCTTTGTCAAATCAGCTAGGAGATCCATTATCACAAGATGACACTCCCAAGACATCAATGGTGAAAGAACCTCCTGCATCCATCATGCAACGTTTGTCAGCCACTTTGAAAAAGGCTCTAAAAACCTAATTGCATCAAAGTGCCACTTTGTTTATCACATGCGGCCTCTTATCTCACTAGCACCTAACTATTTATTAAAAGCACCATTCAGACTTTTCTATCAAAAGCGTCATTCTGACGCCATCAAAAGTGCCATTCTACCTATCATTTGTGACCTACTTTCTTAAAAGCACCATTGCACTCATCATTTGTGCCATTGCGTGTCAAAAGTGCCAAACTACCTATCATTTCGCCAAAAGCCAATAATTGTGCTTATGGTTACATGACTTTCTAGGCCTAATAAATGCTATCTAAGTCTACCCTTGGGACCCCAAGGTTACATACATAACTCTGCAAGTGCTCTAGCTAGCCACTAGTAGGTCTGTACACACTCCACCCGATGATCCACCCTAGGAATGCTCACCATCTCTACAACTGTTTCGCACTCCTGATGCTCTAGATCTCTTAAGCTCTAACTGAATGCAAATGACTAGGGAGATGCAAATGAGTTGAAAGTGGCCCCCCTATCCTATTTGTAGCCTACCAAACCCCAATCTTCCCCAACCCTTTTCTTCATTCCACGTACCTTATTTCCCCATCTTATCAGCTTTCGTGCCCATTTTCCTCATTCCAACCTATCTTTCACCCTCGTTCTTCTCAACCTTGCTTATCCTTCCTATCGAGAGTTCAACCAGAAATTCCTTTTTGCTCTTGGCCGATCTCTCGAGGGGGCACCTACCTCCATCCCTCGGCACACTAGGGTAGAAAAGTAAAATTTTTATATCTCTATCAGTTCTTTGAAACAACACTATAAAACACATTGTCTCAAAGAGGGGCAAAAAGTAGACACCTAAAAAAGACTAACGCATTCCGTATCATTGTTCACATCATTTCCTTATTAATTCTTCTAATCAATATTAATTAAATAGTTTTAATTATTTAATTAAATCCATCATTTCATTAAACAAAGCAAAAGAAGATCTGCCACCTATAGAGAAGAATTCTCTATAGTATTAAAGAACACCTTTGGGAGGGTGATTATGATAGAGGTAAATACAATTGACTTCCTTGATGGTAGTCAAGCCCTATTTGTTAATATGACAAGATCGAAAACACACAAGACAAAAAATACAAATGTCTATTGTAGTATTTGTGAGTGTTGATGAAGATGTGCAAATAATGTTTTTGATCATGCTTTCTGATATGCTCTAAATCAATTCCTCTTTATGATCAATTGATTTGTTACTAATGTCACAGGGTTTATCCTTAAATACAAGATCATAGTCAATTAATTCAAAATATATGCAACTAACAAGTAATAGCCAAAATTTTAGAAAGAGTTAGCTCAAAAAAAGGTGGGAAAATGTGTTTGAATTAGAGGGACAAGACTGCAGTTTCGGTTTTGTAAGGGCACATATATGCACCTACGGTCCAGTCTAAGATGTAAGATTGACTGCAGGGGGAATTGATTTAAACCATTAAAGACTAAGGTAGGTTAATGGATAGTAGGGAATTTATATCAACAAATGTACAAAATAAAGTCAACTAAATACAAAAAACCATATATATATAATGTTAAAATGACTTAAATATAAAATCATGTATAAATGAATGACAAAACTACACCAAAGAAAAAAAGACATAACATCCCTTTTCAACAAGTACATCAAAAATAAAATTTGATATAAAAACCTTAAAAATTAAAATACAAAACTAAAATTAAAATTAAATATGATTAGATTGTTATCTACTAAATTTTATATTTAATACATAAATACAAAACTAAAATTGAAGTTAAATATTGATTAGATTCTTACCTACTAAATTTTATATTCAATACACAAATATATATATATTTTTATTGAAAAGACTTATATTAAAACAAATATACCTATGTGAAGGAGCATCAAAGCTTTTTAAAGTGGAAAATCACATCCAAATAAATAAAAACAAAATTCCATAAGGAGGCTCAAATAACAGGGTATATGCACTCCTAGCTCTCTAGAATGAATCAAGACCTAAATTTGACGATCGATCCTACCTGTATATAAATATATATAAACACAAATATACCTAAATACGGCCATACATTTGACGGTCGATCCTCCCTGTATATATAAATATATATAAACACAAATATACCTAAATATGGCCATACATTTGACGGTCGATCCTACCTATGTATATAAATATGTATAAACACAAATATACCTAAATATGGCCATATATTTGACGGTCGATCCTACCTGTATATATAAATATATATAAACACAAATATACCTAAATATGGCCATACATTTGACGGTCGATCCTACTGTATATATAAATATATATAAACACAAATATACCTAAATACGGCCATACAGCCATCAAATTTAAGCCCCGATACCTTATATTGTTCCCCACAACAAGAAAGAGCAAGGAAAACACCAAAACGAGAATAAAAAGATTAAAGTCAAGAGCATAGAGGAGCATCAATTTAGCTCACTTAAATCAAAGCTAAAACCAAATTATGGAAATATTGAAAGCTTAATTAATATTATGAAATCACGTGGAATCTTCATTGCCTTAGGCGTCCTGGTCAGAAAATGTCTTTAAAAGGCTGTAGATCTTCTTCTTTCTTCCATATCTAAGCTTTCTTTCAGTTTCTAATCCATTTTAGCTCCTTATCCATTTCTTCGTTCGCTCTCCATCTGTTGTTCATTCATTCAAGTTCGGATGGCTTCACGTCATAAACGTATTGAAAATGTCTCTGCAAATTTTTTTTTAGATATGATTTTCAGTATTGTTTTGTGGCGGAGGTCGTCCGAACTTTTGTGGAAGAACAGAGATGAAGTGCAAGATGAAGTCTCTGGTTTTTTTTCATCTGAAGAGAGAGTATTTGGTGTTGGATTAAATAGGAGAAGATAAATATTTGGCCTTGAGAATATGTTGATTATAGCCAGAAAATATTATCTCACGGCCAAGTCTTTGTCTTCTCCCATTTAAATTTGGCGCACGGTTTTTGAATGTCAATGGCTTTTGTTGCAGGTGAGGTTAGAATTTGTGACGATAATAGTTAGAGGAAGATGTTATGTTTCTTTTGTGTTTAGGGTTAGAAAATGTTTTTTTGGGGTTTTATTCTTTACATCTGCAAATTTTGTTATGAAATTTGACGGATATATACCGTAGGGTTTTAAGATCTGTAGTAACAGTTGAAAAGGCTAATACGGCTCCTTGACATAACGCTGGTTTTCTGAAGTTTTTTAAACTTAATATTGAATGATTCGTTCTAAAAGTTTAGGGGTTTAAAATGATCTACTGAGAAACCCTACTTGCATCCTATTGTTTTTATTTAAAGATCAGTTTCTGTTTGTGTGCGATTAGCTTGAAATTAACTTAGATCTGTAGTATGTTATATACGAGGGCATCGATCTCTGTCTGCATCAATGGTTGGAGGGTTTTGTTTGGTCGTACTTGTTGTTAGGGTTTTATATCAAATCTACATATTTGTTTAGTCATTTGATATGGAAGTACAAGTTTTAGGTTTAAATTTCTTCCTAAAGTTAAGTACTGAGCTACTAAAATCACCAGAGGCCTGGGGCCTTATGATGTAATGGTTTTGCATTAGGGTTTTGTTTGCGTTTTTTTTTTTCCTTAGGGTTTTATATCAAACCCACATATTTGTTTAGCTATTCCATAAGGAAGCACAAGTTTTTAGGTTAAAATTTCTTCTCCTAAGAATTAAGGACTGAGGGGTATCCATTCTACCGAAGTCACCTTAGGCACCAGCCTGAACTTGTGCCTTATGATGTAAGTACCTTACACTCAACAAGATTTGATCCCTCACATATTCAAAGTTTTATTTTTAAAAAAATTAGTACATATTTTACTTTACATGTTGCTCCTTTCCTCACTCAAATAGCCACAACGTGCTGACTAGAGTGAATGTAAATAATCCGCACGTCGTCCATTAGAGGTCCTCCCTTCACCTAAAATGTGCCCTGTTTAATAGGTAACAACTAATTCTCACACCTCCAAAATAGACACAAGTAACATAGAAACAAAAGCCCCTCAAACCCATATCAGGTAAGCATTTTGAATGATGGGATGAGATCACTGGGTAAAAGAATCGGAGCTTGATGGGATGGGTTCATGGGAAGAAACGTAGAAGTATCCCGAGATTGCAGAGCATCTATCCTTCTGTGATGAGAGGCCTTTTAATCTATTGTCAACTTGCCGAATGGTTGCAATTTGTCCAGTTTTTGTTTCGTGTACGAGGTAAATCACCGATCCGGCATCACATCTGTCCCAGGATCAAGTGACGTATGGATCGGAGAACAATTTTCACTTTCTAAAATTTTGGGTCAATCTGGACACTACAGAATTGTTGTGGCGACATGGTCATGACTGTGATCATTGTGTTAGTTACTTGGTCAACCTGGTCGTGACCGTGATCGCTCTGGTTCCTGTTGGCTTCGATTCCTTTCTCTGATTAAATCAGGTTTTAAATTTAATAATATTGTATACATTCTGCTAAATTTAGCTACTGGTCAGTTGTATTTCCAATTTATTTTTTTGTTCTGGTGGATCTTCCTTCAGTAAATTTTGATTTTAGATAATCAGCAATGCTTGATTTTTAGTGGGTTTTTAACTGTTATTTAGTTTCACTAATAAACAGCAGATATTTGACATCAATTATTATATTGCACTTTGTTTGTTTGTACCTTTTTTTTAATTTGTGGAAGAAGCTTATATAAAGAATGTTTTTTATCCTGTTATGTTAAAGTCTGCCTTGCTGAATTTCAACCTCATGTGCAATCTAATTACTTAAGTCAAAGTTCTCAATTTATTGGCATTTAAAGATAAAATTTATTACAAAAATCAATACTAACACATCATGTTTCTATCTAAGAATGCTTCGTTGCATAAACCTTTATCACTGATTTGTGTAAGCAATTTTCGTTGCAAGTGTGGTTTGTAGATATGTTATTTTCCTCTTTGAAGGTTATGACTCTAACGCACCAGTCCTAAATGGTGAATGATGAATGATGAATGATGAAACATGTTCTCATCCTAATATCCTTTGTCTTTATTATTTTAGGTTTAAGATTAGGTTCCTTTATGATTATATGTTCTTTTGATATAACTAATGTTATATTTCATGTAAGCTAAAACTAATAACCATTGGAGGAACTTGTGAGTATATTGTCATTCAATTGCATGTGCTTGATTGGCACAAAGGAAATCCATCCTTTGGAACTTATCTATTGTTGTTATGTTTAGGGTACATGCATAAGAATGTTTTTATCCTCTTAAGAACAGGTCTTGCAAGAAATTCATGTGCAAGAGACTAATGTGTAATAGGCTTAGTGACAAGTTTTGGGGCCTATCACATACTAGGGTTGTATCAATATTGTTCTATCATTGAACTTTGATTGTCTTGTGGAGGATACTTTTAGGAATACCCTTCTAGGTCTAGCTGAGCTTGAAGTGAAGGAGAGTAGTTAATGCTTTAGATTATGGAATTGCAACTTTGGGACCTAATAGAATGGCATCATTAAGAGAGAACCTTTGGATAACATTTGATTTGTTGTTTTGCTAATTATATTAGCACTTAATTAATTTGTTTTTTTTTTAATCATATTAGCACTTGATTAATTTGTTGATCATGGCAAGGATTAATTTCTCTTCCCAAACGAGGAGTGGCAACTCTATTGAAATCAAACCTAAGATAAAATCATTGTAATGTATGCTGATTTTATCTTAGTGCACACAAGGAAAGAGCCAATTCAAAGTCCAAATGCCATTGAGAGAATTGTTTAGAGTCCCTAAACATAAGGAAAGAGCCTTATCATACATTACTACCCCAACTGTGTTTGATTAGAATGTAGATCCCTCTAATGATCCCCAAAATGATGCTAGTGCTGAGGCTAACGCCCAAGAAGTTCCTAAGATTTACCTTGGCACTTCGTTATTAAATAATCAAATGAATGTAGACTTATTTTACACTTGGTTAGTGCATAATTGTACGTAAGATTCACGGGCTTCAAGTAACTTGAGATTATGAATTAGTTAGGCTTGAAGGTTTCTAAGTCTTATTTTCTAAGTCTTATGACACGTGTTATGCAATGGATTCTAGGGAAGTCAATGTCATTGGAATTGTCAATGATGTGGATGTACCAACTTGTGCATAACCTTTATAAGTTATTTATAATGGATATAATCATTGTTGATTGTCCTACAAAGTGAGGTATGTTGTTATCGAGAAAATGGTTATAGCTTTAATAGGTGGCATCATTCAAATGGACCTATCATATGTTATTATACCTTTACATGGAAAGGAAATCAAATTGCATAGAGAAAAGAAAATGTTGCATATTGTGGAAGGCCCTGAAGAAGCTAAAAATGAGGTGTTCTATACAAAGGGTGAACCTAATAATATCAATGTGTATTGTGATGATGATGTCGGCAACCATGTTGATCTTACTTCTTGCCCACAACCTCCTTGTACCAGATATAATGTTGTGTGGAATATGTATTTTGACGGTGCATGCTCTAGGGAAGTAAATGGTGTAGGTATTGTACTCGTGTTTCTTGATGGCATAAGTTCTAGATTTACTTTCAAATTGAGTTTTGATTGCACTAATAATGTAGTAGAGTATGAGGTCTTGCTTGGTTTGAACATTACTTCCAAGCATGGTATAAAATGTTTAGGCGTACATGTTGATTAAGAAATGGGTGTCTCAAATTAGAGGTTCATATGCAGCTAAAGGCAAAAGGTGAAGGGTGTCTAGAAATGAAATGTGGGATGCCATAGAGATGCTTAATGCTTTTGGCATCCAATGGTTGGACAGAGCTACAAACATTATGGCTGCCACATGTTGTCATAGTGTCAAAGTTTGATGTCACTTTGACATCAACCCCTTGCACATATAATGTGGAGATTCTTACTATGCCAAGCATCCCTAATAATATATACAACAGACAAGTATTTGATGACACGTACATTTACAAATCCCTAAAGGGTGATCCCACAATAGTGTGTCCCACTTTTTGGCCAAAGTGGGGCAGTGAAATCAACATTTTAACCAAATTTTTATTTTTTGTCACCTATATCAACCAATGACATGAACTAGTGATTTTTGAGATTTCATGTGTAGATTTTAAATATATATATATATATATATTAAATTTAAAAATAATTTGTACAAATTTTTACATAATTTTTAATAACTTTTTTGTATAGTTAACAATATTTTTAAAGAGTGACATTTATTCCATAATGCATTACTTTTTTTTTGTTCGACGAGTGGGGGAATTTTTACCCTGACCTGATCCAAGTGAGGCCACAAATGAGGGACTTCATCCCCAGCATAAACACACAACTTATAACGAGATAGTCCAAACCTGCGAGCTCGGTGGCCCAACAAGGGCACAAAGCCCGCAAACTCATCGACCTAGCAGGGGTTTGGAACAAGAAGTCAACAACAATGAGGGGGCTTCACCCCTTGGTATTAACACTTTGGCATGAATGCCTACATCAATGCACTAGGTTCAAACTTGTGAGCTTGTTGGCCCAGCGAAGGCACAACGACTTGCGAGCTCTTTAGCCCAATGGGAGTTTGAACTCTGGTGGCCACCACTACAATCGAGTGACTTGACCACTGAACCATGCTATGATCGGCATAAATTATAAATTTTAAAACATGGATTTGTAATGCCAATTCGTAATTTTTTGTTGTATATTTTATTTATTATTATTTTTTGATGTGAAATTAATTATAATTCAGACATGCTTTTATTCTATAATGCATAAATTTTTCTATATAACAAGGACATCAATACCTAGTGCACATATATTTTTCAAAAAAATCTATTTTTTCTATTTTCCACGTGTGGAATAGAAACATTGATGTTTGGTGAAAAACTTATGTTTACTAGAAAATATAAAATATATATAATAATTAAATTAAATATATTCATAATTATACTTTTTGGAAAGCTTATTCTAAGGGCTACGTTTCTACAAAATCTCATTTCCCAATGACTCAGTTTGATGTCCAACCTAGGCTTTGAAACAAAAATTTCTACAGAGAAACAAGTGAGTAGAAAATGACATCTTAAGGATCTTCGTTTGAATGTACCTTCATACCTTCAAATGAAGGTACCTTCCCCTTTTAATGTGAAATATTAAAAAAATAATAAAAAGGGACCTTTGAATGAAGGTCCCCACCTTCATTTTAAGGTGTTTTTCATTTTTTAGTGCCTTGGGTTCATTTTTTTGCCCCTTCCCACAAGTGGGACACTCTATTGTGGGTTCACCCTAGACTATGTGGATGAATTCGAATGTCAACTTATTGATTGGCAGTCTATAGTTAACGTCAAAGATGGGAAAGAAACTCTCTTTGGGAGTGAAACCATCTAGCTTAAGACTAATGTCATTCCTAAAAGTCTTGTATCACTTGAGAGAACATTTAATAATGTTGATTGCTACAAGACAAGGAGCAAGCAGGTTAGTGAAAATGATGTGGAAGGTGTTAAATTGGGTACTAATGCAGCTTTTAAGATAATTTACATAGGCAAGAAATTGAAACTAGCAGAGAAACAAATGTCGATTACACTATTGAGGCAATTCAAGAAGTGCTTTGCATGGTTGTATGACGAGTAAAAAGCTTACAGGGAAGACTTGTTTCAACACACTATTCTCTTACAACCTAATGCAAAGCCATTTAGGAAGAAATAAAGGCCCATCAACCCCATGATGGCCCCTCAAATGCAAAAAGAGTTGATGAAGCTGAAAGAGGGGGTATAATCAAGTCAATCTAACATTTCTAATGGATGTCTAACCTCATCTCAATGAGAAACAAAAATGGAGACATAAGGCTTCGTGGATATTTAAAAAATTTGAACATCAAGTCCCTCAAGGACAACTAAACATTGCCAAGTATGGATCACTTGTTGCAAAGGGTGACAGGTTTGGAATTGACAACAATGATGGATGGCTTCTCGAGATATAATCAAGTTGTGGTCAAAAGTCTAAGCAACACAACAACATTTACAACTCCTCCTTGGCGAACTTTTATTTATGTGAGGATGTCATTTGAGTTGAAAATACAAGAGCCATCTTCTAATGGGCAATTGATGTTGCCTTTGTAGGCTTGATAAATAAGATTGTGGTGGTTTATGAAGATGACTTGACTACTTACTCCAAGGATAGGAATGATTATTGTAAACATTTATTGTTAATTTTTCAATAATACTTAGAATATGGGACTTTCCTTAAATCCTAAAAATGTATGTGTAGAGGAGGGCAAGCTTCTTGGACATAAAGTGTTCAAGGGATGAGCATTGACCCTGAAAGAGTAAGAGCAATAGACCTTCATTCCTTAACCCAAGATAGTCAAAGTGTTGCAATCCTTCTTTGGATAGATCAACTCTGTTAGGAGATTTGTTCCTACATTTGCAAAAAAGATAGGCTATTTCAAAGATGCTCAATAAGGGACAATCAACTAGTTGGGATAACGAGCCAACCAATTATTTCTTGGAGATTAAAGGTGCACTCAAGCGAGCATTAGTAATAGCAAGTCTCAATTATTCAAAGTCTTTTCAATTATTCTTTTTTGCTTCATTTTACACTATTGTTGTTGTTCTACTTTTAAAAAATACTGATGGATATAAGCAGCCTATTGCTTTCTTTAGCAAGTCATTACAAAATATTGAATTAAATTACTCCATCGTGGAAAAGCATGCATATGCCCTTGTTAAGGTTAAAATATTTAGACCATATCTTATAGGAGCAAGAATCATTTCTTATGTTCCTCATACTGTTTAAGGGGCATCATTGTTCAACAAAAAGCTTTGGGAAAGAGGTGCAGATGGATCAATGAGATCCAAGAGTATGACATGCAAGTGCAAACAATTAAATTGGTTAGAGGCCAAGGATTAGCCAAGCTCATGGTTGATGCAAACTTTGAGACAACTAAAGTAAATGATGTCAATTCTAGTCTTGCATTCCTTCCTCATCCATTAAAGAATGACCCATGGTATAAAGACATAGTTTTCTATTTAAAAAAGTTGAGTTGTCCCCTAGGATTGAGTGATTGTCAAAAAGGGACTTTAAAGCTAGTAGCCCAAAGGTATGTGCCAATTCAAGGTGAACTAATGTGGAGGAATCTTGATGGATTGCTACTCAAATGCTTAGATGAAAAGCAATTTATCAAGGTCACTAATGAGTGTCATCAAGGGGTTTATGGTGGATATTTTAAGGCAAAAACTACTACTCACAAGGTGATAATATCAGGATACTAGTGGCCAACATTGATCAAGGATGTGGTAAAATTACTTGGAAGTGTGACGCTTACCAAAGGTTTTGTAACAAGATGAAGTTTGCAGGTGCCTTCCCCCTTACATCCATCTCAGTTGAGGTTCCATTTCAACATTGGGATTGATTTTATTGGAGAAATCCTTGAAAGGTCATGCAATGGATATAAATGGATCCTTGTAGCCACCAATTACTTTACCAAATGGGTGGAATCAATCCCTACTAAAAAATGACACCTAAAGTGGTAATTAATTTCCTACTGACTAATATAGTCACAAGGTTTAGTGTGCCTACAAGGATAATAGCTAATAATGCAATGTGTTTTAGATCTCATGACATTTCTGACATGTGATCCAAATCTGAGATTGTTTTAACACATTCCTCTCCTTATCATTCACAAATGTCTCATGAAAATCATCAAGAGGACACTAAATTCAAACAAGAAAAGATGAAATGATAAGCTTAAGTTTGTTATTTGGGTTGATAAGATAAGATATAATATTCAATTGGAGGAAGTTCTTTTGATTTAGTCTATGGAGATTAAGCCAAAATTCCCATTAGCCTTGATTTTAGAGTTTATAAATTTCCATAGGAGGTGAACAAGTAAGAAGAGTATGCCATCTCCTATAAAATCCATGATCTCACTAAGCTTGAAGAAGTCCAAAGGGCATGACAGAAACTTGTTACAACAGCAAAGAATGAAGTATTTGTTTGATAAGTGAATAGTTCAAAGGGATTTTCAAGTAAGGGATATTATCCTCATGTGGAATTGGTGCAGGAGCACATTCTCTGTAGTGCAGGGTCATCTTTTCTTTTGTTTTCTCATAAGGCTCTTAAGTCATTTCATTTTGTAATAAGGGTCAATTTGGTCCCATGAATGTAATTGTGCAAGGCACACATGTAGTTTTGTTTGTATGAAGGGTAAACCAACGGCTAACTGATTTGAAAATCAGTTTGCACGGTTGGAGGGGATAACTGCTGTCTCTACATCTTCTTTAGAGGCAGGTTGTATGTCACACGGAGCAGAGAGAGAAGTGTGTATTACAACAAGTTCTTTTTGATAACTGAATAAAGAGAGTTCTGGGTATGATCTATGTTGATTTTCTTGGTTGTTCTTAGTGATTTGATATCTTTATCCTGATTTTGTAAATGGAACCCTAACCGGATGCTATCTGTCAATCCATAGTGACTCTGTAGTGTGCAGACGGTGTAAAACCCACGGTTCCACAGTGGCTGGTTCGTAACCTAGGAGTAGGGTTTTGATTCATACATGGAGGCCCTTTCCTCTGTCCACTGAAGCCCTGTATAGTATCAGTGTGATGGGGGAAAGACTTTTCACGTTTGTTGTTGTTGAATTCTTACCCAGGAAGCTAGCGAACTCAGTCAAGTTCGACTAAACATCGTCATGTGGCTAGTCAGGAAATCAGAGTGAAATTGGATAGTTTTGATGTGGGATTAGATTGCTACAAGTGATCGAGGGTTTGATATATGGAACGGCCAAATTCCATTGTTCGGTCGAAAGGAATTCTAGTTCGGCACCTCAGAACAGTTGGAGGTCCATCGGCGTGAAAGGCTCTCCGTCTTGTCGAAGATTGGTATAGTGTCGGAGACACATACCATTGTTATTCGCATCGGTGAGAGAAACGATATCGGGCTAAGGAAAATACACTTAGCCGACGGTATACAGTTTCACCGATCGGTGAGACATCCTCGGAGTATCGCCGATAAAGAGTATCAGTGTGAGGAACCTTGTCGGGGGGAAGCCGAAGAAGTCACGGCGACCGTTAGAGTCCCGCCGATAGAAACTCATCGGAATGAGATGAACCATCGGGGCCGCGAACCGGAGTCTTGCCGAAGCGGAGGATCTGGCCGATGTGCCTGACGATATCGGCGAGAGACAAGGTGTCGGTGTAGGTGAAAGAAGCTTCGCCGAAGGAGGAAGTCTGGCCGACGAAGATTGGTCATCGGAGTGACGGAGTATATCGGCCTAAGAAATTTCTCGTGGTCCGATAGTATGAGGTGTTGCTGATAGGCAACTAACCGCTACGGGGATATCGGTGAGAACTTGGGAGACCTCTTGCCGATAGTGAAGATATAGGCAAATTTTCATTCGCTTCTGCTGGCACTCTGCATCAAATTGGTATCAGAGCCAATATTCTGAATCACAGCCGTGTATGTCAGACGAAGAATTGGAGATAGAAACAGAGGCTAGCACAATGCCTCCCAAGACGATGAGTAAAGCAGCCATCCAGAAGATGGTGGAAGAAATGCTCGAAGAGAGACTGAAGGAAGAAAGATCCAAAGAGAAGGATGGAAGCACTTTTGAGTCAGAGGAGGATGAAGAAGGAGAAACTGGGGAGAATCCTCAAGGAGAAGGTATGACTGCTGATCAAAAGGCATTTCTGAACGCACTCAAGGGTCATGGAGATAGTGGTGATCCGAAAATGGATGTTCCCATGTTCAATGGGAAACTGGATGGAGATACTCTTGTGGACTGGATTGAAGCCATAAGTAATTACTTTGACTTCAAAGAGTATAGTGACAGTAAGAAAGTAAAGTTTGCAAAGACCAGACTGAGAGGTTCTGCATTGGTTTGGTGGAACTACACTCAATGTGAAAGGGAGAAGGTTGGAAAGAGTCCAATCACCAAGTGGAGCAGAATGGTGGCCATGCTGAGAGCCAAATTTCTACCATGTAATTATGATCTGCAGACTATCAGAAAGTTTAATCATCTTAGGCAGAAAGATATGGACGTGGCTACATACACTGAAGAATTCCACAGATTGAGCATGAGAGCCAATCATAGAGAAGAAGAAAAAGAGATGGTGGCCAGATACCTGGATGGACTGAGGTACAATATACAGGATGAGTTCAGTATGGTGGTTCCCAAGACTGTGGATGAATGTTTTCAGTTAGCCTCTAGGGCAGAGGATAAACTGAAAAGGAGAGGTGATCAAAATAACAGAGGAAGAGGTGGCAGGAACAATAGAGGAAGAGGTAATTTTGGCAGAGGATAGCCAAACAAAGGTGAAAGTTCAAGTCAACAAGAATCACGTTCTGATACAGAACAAAAAGGTGGTGGTTTCGGAGGTTGGAGAAGACCTAATGGCAGAGGTAGAGGTGGTGGTGCAGGCAGAGGACGTGGAGTCTTCACTGGAAGATGTTACAACTGCAATCAAGTAGGCCACACTGCAAGTAAGTGCCCTGAGAAGGCATCTAGCTCTCATGATGGTGGGAGAAGGAACCAACTATTGCAGGGGGATGATTGTCAGAGTGTAAACTCACCAATTGGTAGTGCTGCACCAGTACTTGAAGGAGAGAATATGATGATTAAGAGGACCCTCGTGAAGATGCCATTGAAGCAGGAGCCCCCACAAAGGAAGAATCTCTTCAGAACCCAAGGAATAGCATATGGTAAGCTCTGTAAAATCATTGTTGATTCAGGTTCTACTGAAAATGTAGTGTCTACTGAAATGGTAGAAAAGTGTAAACTAAAAAGATTACCCCATCTTAATCCTCACAAAATATCTTGGTTGAATAAGAATCAGAACTATTTGGTGGAAGAACAAACTTGGGTAGAGTTTGAACTAGGTGATTATAGGGATAAGGTGCTATGTGAAATTATTCCTATGGATGCTTGTCACCTTCTTCTTGGACGACCTTGGTAGTATGATGTGAAGGCACAGCATGATGGTGAAAAGAATACATATATGATCACCAAGAATGGTAAGAAGTTTCAGATGGATCCCTTACCAGAGCAGGTTGGAGAGAAGAGCAATGACAACAGTGTCATGTTAGTGAGTGGCAAAGAGTTCCTACAACTCATGAAGGAGAAGGATACCCAAGGGTATGCACTGATGATGAAGCCTGTATCCAATCAACAAAGCAAACAGCAGAAGGAGATTCCATTGGAAGTGCAACAATTACTGGATAAGTACCAAGATCTTGTGGTAGAGGATACTCCTAACTCCTTACCACCTATGAGGGACATAAGTCATCAGATTGACTTGATTCCTGGAGCCACATTACCCAACAAAGCTGCCTACAAGTTGACACCACAGCAGAATGAAGAAGTAGGTAGACAGATTCAAGAACTTTTGGAGAAAGGTTTGATTAGGAAAAGTCTTAGTCCATGTTCAGTCCCTAGTGTACTTGCTCCTAAGAAAGATGGCAAATGGAGATTATGCACAGATTCAAGGGCTATCAATAAGATCACCATAAGGTATAGATTTCCTATGCCAAGAATTGAGGATCTGTTGGACTATCTTGGTGGTTCATGTTACTATTCCAAGATTGATTTGAAATCTGGTTATCACCAGATCAGAATAAGGCAGGGAGATGAATGGAAGACTGCTTTCAAAACAAATGAAGGTCTCTAGGAGTGGCTTGTCATGCCATTTGGACTCAGTAATGCTCCAAGCACATTCATGCGGTTGATGAATGAGGTACTTGTAGAATTTATTGGAAAATTTGTTATTGTTTATCTTGATGACATATTGATTTTCAGCAGGACCAAAGAAGAGCATGTGAAGCATCTTGGACAGGTGTTAAAGAAATTGCATGAGAGTAAGTTGATGATCAACTTGGATAAATGTGATTTTATGAAAACTGAACTAGTGTATCTTGGATTTGTGATTTCCAATGGCTGTTTGAAAATGGATCCTACAAAAGTTGAGGCTATTCTCAATTGGCCTACTCCTAAGACAGTAGGAGATGTAAGAAGTTTTCATGGTTTGGCAACTTTTTACAGGAAGTTCATTAAAGGGTTCAGTCACATAAGTGCTCCTATTCTCAATACCATCAAGGGTGGAGTGAAGTGTAAATTTCAATGGACAAAACAAGCAGATGATAGTTTTGAACTGTTGAAACAGAAAGTGGCCGAGTTACCTACGTTGGTACTCCCTAATTTTGACAAAGTATTTGTTGTGGAATGTGATGCAAGCCAACAGGCTATAGGTGCTGTTCTTAGTCAGGAAGGACATCCAGTAGCATTCTTTTCAGAGAAGTTGAATGAGGCCAAACAGAGGTATTCTACCTATGACCTAGAGTTGTATGCAATGGTGCAAGCTCTGAAAAAATGGAGACATTATTTACTGCCAAAAGAGTTCATTGTTTTTACTGACAACCATGCTCTTAGCTTCCTAAATAGTCAAGAAAAGTTGAATCATAGGCACGTCAAGTGGATGGAACAATTGCAGGCCTATACCTTCACTATTAAGCATAAGAAAGGTGTTGCCAACAAAGTGGCAGATGCTTTGAGTAGAAGGATACTGGTCATACAGGAAGTACAAATGGAACATATGGGTCTAGAATGTCTGAAGGAGTTGTACAAGGATGATACAGATTTCAAGGCTGCCTATGAAGTGTGTGCAAGTTTGGCTAACACTTTTCATGGTGAGTATTCTGATTTTGTGCTGCAAGAAGGGCTCCTATTTAAAGGTAGTTTGTTGTGTGTTCCTAAATGTTCAATGAGGGACAATATCATCAAGGAGAAGCACAATGGAGCCTTAGGAGGACATTTTGGGTTGGACAAGACTTTGGAACAAGTCACCAGGTTCTATTATTGGCCCAAGGTACAGACAGATGTAAGGAGATATGTTGCAAGCTGTACCATATGTCAAAAGGCCAAGGGTATGTCTTCTAATGCTAGTTTGTACCAACCACTGCCCATTCCCACCAGACCTTGGGAAAGCATTAGTATGGACTTTGTGCTTGGTCTTCCTAGGACAGCAAGGGGTGTAGACAATGTTTTTGTCATTGTGGATAGATTCAGTAAGATGGCTCATTTTGTGCCATGCAAATGCACAAATGATGCATCTCATATTGCTGGTCTCTTTTTCAGAGAGGTGATCAGAATTCATGGTTTACCCCTATCAATTGTTACTGATAGAGACTCTAAATTTGTTGGTCATTTTTGGAGGACCCTATGGAGAAAATTGGGCACTCAGTTGTCTTTTTCATCAGCCTACCATCCCCAGACTGATGGTCAGACTGAGGTTGTTAATAGGTCCTTGGGAAACCTTGTGAGATGCCTTACCAAACAGCATGGATTGGCATGGGATTTAGTGATCAGTCAAGCTGAATATGCTTATAATGATTCAAGAAACAGAAGTACTGGGAAAAGCCCTTTTGAAATAGTTTATGGTTTCCACCCAAGAGGACCACTTGAACTCAAAGACCTCCAAGGATGGGATAAAAGGAGTGCTCTAGGAGAAGACTCTGCTGCTACCATGAAAATAGTACATGATCAGGTCAAGCTTCAGTTGGAGAAAACTGTCTCCAAGTACAAGGATAGGGCAGATCTGAAGCGAAGGGAGGTACAGTTCAAGGTAGGAGATTTGGTGATGGCCTACCTCAGAAAGGAAAGATTACGTAAGGGGCAACCAACCAAATTGTTGATGAAGAAGATAGGACCTTGTAAGGTAGTGCATAAATTTGGTCCAAATGCATATGAGATAGAATTACCATCTGGCCTTGGTATCTCTCCCATTTTCAATGTTGCAGACCTGTTCCCTTTTAGACCTCCATTACATGCTGAAGATGGCTCAGATACTGTGATTGAAGATGAAGACTGGATCAGAGATTTACCTCCAAGTAAGCCTTTGCAATTGGAATGCATTTTGGATTCCAAAATTGTCAAGAAGACAAGAAAAGGGGTATATAAAGACTACTTGGTCAAGTGGCAGGATCTTCCTGATTCAGAGGCAACCTGGATGAGTGAAGCAGATATTCTAAAGCATGGGAAGACACTTCAGCAGTTAGCAACTCAAGGGACTTGATTTTTTCCTGCAGGGGGAGTATGGTGCAGGAGCACATTCTCTGTAGTGCAGGGTCATCTTTTCTTTTGTTTTCTCATAAGGCTCTTAAGTCATTTCATTTTGTAATAAGGGTCAATTTGGTCCCATGAATGTAATTGTGCAAGGCACACATGTAGTTTTGTTTGTATGAAGGGTAAACCAACGGCTAACTGATTTGAAAATCAGTTTGCACGGTTGGAGGGGATAACTGCTGTCTCTACATCTTCTTTAGAGGCAGGTTGTATGTCACACGGAGCAGAGAGAGAAGTGTGTATTACAACAAGTTCTTTTTGATAACTGAATAAAGAGAGTTCTGGGTATGATCTGTGTTGATTTTCTTGGTTGTTCTTAGTGATTTGATATCTTTATCCTGATTTTGTAAATGGAACCCTAACCAGATGCTATTTGTCAATCCATAGTGACTCTGTAGTGTGCAGACGGTGTAAAACCCACGGTTCCACAGTGGCTGGTTCGTAACCTAGGAGTAGGGTTTTGATTCATACATGGAGGCCCTTTCCTTTGTCCACTGAAGCCCTGTATAGTATCAGTGTGATGGGGGAAAAACTTTTCACGTTTGTTGTTGTTGAATTCTTACCCAGGAAGCCAGCGAACTCAGTCAAGTTCGACTAGACATCATCATGTGGCTAGTCGGGAAATTGGAGTGAAATTGGATAGTTTTGATGTGGGATTAGATTGCTACAAGTGATCGAGGGTTTGATATATGGAACGGCCAAATTCCATTGTTCGGTCGAAAGGAATTCTAGTTCGGCACCTCAGAACAGTTGGAGGTCCATCGGCGTGAAAGGCTCTCCGTCTTGTCGAAGATTGGTATAGTGTCGGAGACACATACCATTGTTATTCGCATCGGTGAGAGAAACGATATCGGGCTAAGGAAAATACACTTAGCCGACGGTATACAGTTTCACCGATCGGTGAGACATCCTCAGAGTATTGCCGATAAAGAGTATCAGCGTGAGGAACCTTGTCGGGGGGAAGCCGAAGAAGTCACGGCGACTGTTAGAGTCCCGCCGATAGAAACTCATCGGAATGAGATGAACCATCGGGGCCGCGAACCGGAGTCTTGCCGAAGCGGAGGATCTGGCCGATGTGCCTGATGATATCGGCGAGAGACAAGGTGTCGGTGTAGGTGAAAGAAGCTTCGCCGAAGGAGGAAGTCTGGCCGACGAAGATTGGTCATCGGAGTGACGGAGTATATCGGCCTAAGAAATTTCTCGTGGTCCGATAGTATGAGGTGTTGCCGATAGGCAACTAACCGCTACGGGGATATCGGTGAGAACTTGGGAGACCTCTTGCCGATAGTGAAGATATAGGCAAATTTTCATTCGCTTCTGCTGGCACTCTGCATCAGGAATGCAAGGTCTGAAGACAAGGGCAAGCATAGAAAATTTGAGGCCTTATGGGTTGGACCTTATCAAGTTACAAACGAGTGTGGTCAAGGTACTTTCTATCTCAAGGATCTAGGTGGAGAATTTATGGAGCTCGAAATCCACAATCACCATCTCAAACATTAATTCTCTTAAGAGTCTGGGCTTTCTCATGGCCTATATATATATATATATAGTTTGTTTTGTATTTTGTCCCGTTTTGTGCTTAGTTTTGAGTTGTTCTTGTTGTTACCTTTAGCATTCCAGTATGCTCCCTAGAGATGCAGATAGATTCTCACTATGCCTACTAGAGGCACATGTCCCCAACTAGAGCTAATGTTTGGACCTTCCCTAACAATGCAAAATTCTCAAAGTCTTATGTCCTCTTTGTTGTCTTAGCCCTAATATGTCCATCATTAAAATTTGATCAGAGCATTCCTTCAATGGGCCTCCTTGGTTAATTTGTGCTTAATGGTATGTTTTTTTCCTTTTCAAGTGTTTTTCACATGCCAAAATGTCAAAATTTCCAAGTTGAAGTATTTTTGGGTCAACTTTCATGCTCTAGGAGAGTTCTGAAACTTTCATGGATGTTTGCACTTTTTGACAAAATCCTCCCTTCCTTTTGCCTTCTACTTCCCCACTTTCCTTCTTTGCATGTAGAGTTGCAGACCCCATGTGGAAGTCTGCACTTCTTTCTTGGTCTCACAACCCTACACCTCCACAAGTTTGCTTCACATTTCACTTCCCTTGCAAATTTGTAAAATTTCCACACACCTTTGTGTTGGTTTTTAGGACGGACAACTGAGAGGTGGGGGGTTGAATCAGTTGTCTCAAAATTTTCTTTTCTTTAAACACTTAAATCCTTCTTGTATTTCAACAGCATAATAATAATTCAATCATGGAAGCACAATGCAATAATTCAAGAGCAGAAACACATTAACACATATGACACCAAGATTTTAACGTAGAAAACCAAGTTAAGGAAAAAACCACGGGGTGACTAACCCAAGATTGTATTCTCTGTTAAAAGAATAAGAACAAAATGGCACTTGCCAATTAGGGCTCACTTCCCGAGCACACTGCTCACAAGAGGTCCACTGCTTACAGGAGATACATTGTCTAGAGAATAATAAATATTACATAATTGAACTGGAGATTAGCATCTTCACCATGCTTGAGTCAGTTTCATTTAAGCTCAACACTTCTGCTCTACTTTTCGCTCTTCTCCTTTCTACCACTTTCTCATCTCTCCACCGATACTTTGAAATAACTTTGCAATTCTTATTTATACATGACATCAACTTTGGAATGATCATCAAAGTTGGTACAATACATACTTTATTTTATTACAAAGCAAATACACAAATACAACTTGATTTGTTACAAGAACTTCATGCGTATCACCACACTGTCGGTCAAACATATCTAGGACTTCAATCTTCTTTGAGGAACACGCCATGCTTCGCAAAACATCTTCAAGATCATCCGCAAGATGTGTAAAACATCCGGTCGGCCATGATTAGGAAGAACATCATCACCCGGAAGTAAATCTTCAATTACGAGCTCAATCTTCAATGCGGACCACCAACACGAACTGGACACAATCTAGAGACTCCCACAAGCTTTCCTGAATCACCAAAAATATCCACACTACTTCTTACTGAAATCATTCGCATCTTCATCCAGAACCTCAAGAACACAGTCTGTCATCACTGTCACATTAGAATAAATGCTTGCGGACCTCCAGACCACGAACCAATTGAGTTGTCAATTCACATTAGCTTCCTAAACATTCCACCAAATCTGCAGAATAGGATATTGCATTTCCAGACTTCACCGGACCTATTTGTGTCACTTTGTCACCTCTGAACATCTGCCATAACTAGTTTTACTCATATGGCCATAACTTCTCCAAATCTTTATGCTGACCTCTCAAATCTTGATTGGATCATCTTTAGACACACATCTACAAACCCTTTGATGCACATTCTCTGATCTTCATCTTAGCTGGGATCTTCACTACATAGAGCTTCACTGTCTTCACTATTCTTCTCTACTTCTGATAAGACTAATTTTCTCAATATCCTCAGTACACAGCTCATCCAGTCCTTGACATCAATGCAACAGGAGTATGTGGACATCAATGACAACACCGGTTAGGTCCATACTTGCAACAATCTCCCCCTTTGTCATTGATGGCAACATATGATGTGAAAAACTATTTTAACCATCAAGACAAGAACTTCTCCTCACTAACTGACATAGCTCCCCCTATCAACAGAAATCATTCATATGTCTTCTCTTTCTTTACTGCTCCCCCTTTGATCAGCAACCACTTTTATTTTTCACATGTATTCTCTCCCCCTTTGACATCAATGGCAAAGGGCACATACTTGCATCAATCAGAATCATACTGACTACTCCCCCTGAGTAGCAGCTTCCTATCATCAATCTGGATCACAAGATATGACTGTGAGATCCACCGGACTGATGCACATCAGTGCACCTTAATTCAGAACCAGAGGGGTAATAACCCCTAACTTCTCCCTAAGATACTCAAAAGAGTCCTTAGGTAGAGGTTTAGTAAAGATGTCTGCAATCTAATCCTTAGAGGGCACAAATGACTTCATTCTTGTTCTCTCAGAAAGTGAAACTTGATGGATATATGTTTTGTCTTTGAATGCAACACTGAATTTTTTGATATATTTATTGCACTTGAGTTATCACAGAAGATTGTGATAAGTTCCTCATACTCCACTCTGATATTTCTTAGCATTTGCTTCATCCACAATACTTGAGTGCAACTTCCTGCTGCTACAATATATTCTGCTTCTGTAGTGGATAGCAACCAAGAAACCAATCTTTTCCCCAAGAAGAATGCACTACCACTGGTACTCTTCCAGTCATCCACATCTCCTGCCCAATCCGCATCTATATATGCATGAAGAGAGAAATCATGATCCTTAGGATACCATAAACCATACTCAACTGTTTCCTTTAGATATCTAAGAATTCTCTTGATTGCCATAACATGAGATTCTCTAGGATCAGCTTGAAATCTTGCAACAAGACCAACAACATTCATAATGTCAGGTCTAGTTTGAGTAAGATATAGTAGTCCTCCAATCATTGACCTGTACTTTTTCTGATCAGCCTTAGGAGATTCATCATCTTTGCTTAGTTTACATCCAATCGCCATGGGAGTATTCATTGGTTTTGAATCTTCCATTCCAAATTTCTTCAACAATTCTTTCACATATTGGTCTGTGATATGAAGATTCCCTTCTTTGTTTGAGTGATTTGCAGATCCAAGAAGAAATTTATTTCCCCAAACATAGACATCTCAAATTCACTTTTCATTTGATTTGCAAAAGTCTTGCACATATTATCTCTTCCTCCAAAAATGATATCATCAACAAATACTTCAACAATCAAGATATTTTCATGATCAATCTTGAAGTACAAGTTACTGTCAGCAGTACCTTTGTTGAAACCAATCTTCAAAAGATGTGTATCCAGTCTTTCATACCAGGCTCTTGGGGCTTGTTTGAGTCCGTACAGTGTTTTCTTCAACTTGCAGACTATATCACCATGATTAGACAATTGAAATCCATCCGGTTGCTCAATGTATGCTTCTTCTTCTAGGTCACCATTCAGGAAGGCAAACTTGACATCCATTTGATATACTTTGAAATCCTTGAAGGCAGCAAAAGCAAGAAATAATCTGACTGCTTCAATTCTTACCACCAGAGTAAAAGTTTCTCCAAAATCAACTCCTTCTACTTGAGAATAACCCTTACAGACCAATCTGGCTTTGTTTCTGACTACTTCACCATCTTCATTTAGTTTATTTCAGAAGACCCATTTGGTCCCAATCACATTTTTGTTTCTAGGTCTGGGAACAAGATCCCAAGTGTGATTTTTCTCAATCTGCATCAACTCTTCCTTCATTGCTTTAGTCCAACTTTCATCATTGCATGCTTCACTTACTGTTTTTGGTTCAATCTTTGAAATTAGACAATACTTTTCTGAGTCTTGAGTAGTCTTTCTTCTTGTTTGAACACCTTTGCTTTTATCACCTATGATCTGGTCTTCAGAATGATTTAGTCTTACATACCTGGGAGTTTTGGGAATTGCTTGCACTTCTATTTCTTGGACAGGTTCATTCAAACTTATCTCTTCTTCCTGTATTTCAGGATTCTCCAGATCAGTCTTGATCTGAATTTCAAAAGGGGCTTGAACTTCTTGGACCAAAACATCATTCTAATCATCTTCTTCATATTCATAAAACTTTGAGGGTTTTTCAATGCCTTCATCAACCTTCACATTTGTACTTTCTATAATCTTCCTCAATCTCTTGTTATAACACCGGTATGCTTTGCTTTGAGTAGAATAACCCAAGAATATTCCTTCATCACTTCTAGCATCAAATTTGCCAAGATCTTCATCTCTTTTAATGTAACATTTACTACCAAAGACTCTGAAATACTTCACAGTAGGAGTGATGCCAAACCAAAGTTCATAAGGGGTTTTACGAGTATTGCTTCTGATTTGTACTCGATTAAGAGTATAGACAACAGTGCTTACAGCTTCTCTCCAGTAGATCTGAGGAACATTTGCTTCCATCATCATGGTTCTAGATGCTTCCTGGATGGTCCAGTTCTTTCTTTCCACTACTCCATTCTACTGTGGAGTCCTTAGAGCATATAACTGTCTTTTTATCCCATGTTTCTCACAGAATTCTATGAACTCTCTGGATGTGAATTATCCACCTCTATCAGACCTAAGACATTTTATGTTTAACCTGGTTTCATTTTCCACCATAGCCTTGAATATTTTGAATTTCTCAAGAGCTTCAGATTTCTCTTTTAGGAAAGTCACCCACATCATTCAGGAATGATCATCAATTAGCAACATGAAATATCTACCACCTTGCAAACTCCTGATTCTTGTCAGTCCACATATATCAGTATGTACTAAGTCCAACAATCTGGTAGAAGATTGTTCCTTATTTTTGAATGTGACTTTGCTCTGTTTACCCAACTGACATTCTTTGCACAAACTGTTAGTAGGTTTCACCAGTCTTGGAAAGTCTCTTACAGCCTGAGTATTGCTTATCTTGATGATATTATCAAAATTCACATGACATGTTCTCCTATGCCACAACCAACTCTGATCAATTTGAACAAATAAACAACTTTTGCCAGTACCAACCAAGTGGAAGATGTTACCTTTTGTTTGAGTACCGGATGCAACCTCTGTTCCAGAACTTTCAAAGATTTTACATTTTCTATTTTTGAGTCAGAGATCATAGCCTTTGTCCACCAACTACCCAACACTGAGAAGATTGTGCTTCAGACCTTCAACATACAATACATCACTGGTTTTGTTCTTTCCATCAAAATAAATAATTCCTCTACCTCTAATTCTGCCAGCAGAATTATCACCAAATTTTACAACTCCTCCTTCATATCTTTCCAGATCTATGAATTTATTTTTGTCACTAGTCATATGGTGGGAGCATCCATTGTTAATGACCCAATCATCCTTTTCTTCAACTTGGGCAGCCAAAGCTCTTTCTACCGTTTTATGAGTGACAGATTCAATGGGCATTGGATCTTCTTCCTTGATGGCAATAAACACCTAGTCACTTCCAGATTTGTTTCATGTCTCCGATTCATCATCTGTTACTCCTTCATCATCATCTTCATGAACATAGTAACATTTCTTTTAAAATCTTGATCTATTAGGATTAGTCCTTGAAAATCTTTCTGGACACCTTGAGGCAAAATGACCAATCTTGTTGCAGTTGAAACATTTGAAGGGCAATTTTCCTTCATACTTACTAGATCTTCTTGGCAATCTTTTTGCAATAAGGGCTTCAAGTTGAGCAGCTTCTACTTCATCTTCTTCGAGATCTTTTCTTGCTTTTTCATACCATGATAGTTTCTTTGAGGAGTTCTCTCCTGGATCATACCTTTGTTTACCTTTTACAGAGGCACTAGCCTTGAATGTAGATTCAGTCTGGGGGGGGCATCTCCAAACTCAGCCAATTCAAATGCAACTAGTTTTCCAACCAATTGATCTCTTGTGATATTTGATAAAGATCTAAATTCTTCAATAGCAACAACCTTGTGTTTGTAAGCAGGAGGTAGGGATTTGAGAACTTTGGCAACAATCTCATCTTCATCCAAGATTCCACCAGCACACCTAATGCCACAAACAAGCTCATTTACTTTTGGCATAAATGTAGAGATATTCTCATCTTCATTCATCTTCAGGTTTTCAAATTTTCCTTTCAGACTTAGTAGCTTGGCACATTTAACATATTTGTCTTCTTCATGCAGAAGTTCCAATTTTTTCCAAATCTCATATGCAATTTTTAAATCTATAACATTTGTTAGTTCTGAATCAGATAAGGCACTTAGTAAGGCTTCTTTAGCTTGAAGATTATCTTCAGCATCTCTGATTTCATCTACAGTTGCCAGACTATTCTTTGGAGGAACATACTTCTTTGAAGTTATGGTCCAATATTGCATTCTCATACATTGCAAGTGGCATTCCATGTGGCTTTTCCAAAGAGTGTAATTAGTTCCATCAAACCTTGGGCTATCCTTCTTGTAGGAAGATATCTTGGATCTCCTCAAACGATTAAGCTCTTTTAGAAGAATTTAGCTCTGATACCAATTGTTGGTTTTTAGGACAGACAACTGAGAGGGGGGGTGAATCAATTGTCTCAAAACTTTCTTTTCTTTAAACACTTAAATCCTTCTTGTATTTCAACAACATAATAATAATTCAATCATGGAAGCACAATGCAATAATTCAAGAGTAGAAATACATTAACACATATGACACCAAGATTTTAATGTGGAAAACCCGATTAAGGGAAAAACCACAGGGTGACTAACCCAAGATTGTATTCTTTGTTAAAAGAATAAAACAAAATGGCACTTGCCAATTAGGGCTCACTGCCAAAGCACACTGCTCACAAGAGGCCCACTGCCTATAGGAGACACACTGTCTACAGAATAATAAATATTACATACTTGAACTGAAGATTAGCATCTTCACCATGCTTGAGTCAATTCCATTTAAGCTCAACACTTCTGTTCTATTTTTCACTCTTCTCCTTTCTACCACTTTCTCATCTCTCCATCGATACTTTGAAATGACTTTGCAATTCTTATTTATACATGACATCAACTTTGGAATGATCATCAAAGTCAGCACAATACATACTTTATTTTATTACAGAGTAAATACACAAATACAACTTGATTTGTTACAAGAACTTCATGCGTATCACCACACTGTCGGTCACACATATCTAGGACTTCAATCTTCTTTGAGGAACACACCATGCTTCGCAGAACATCTTCAAGATCATCCGCAAGATGTCTAAAACATCTGGTCAGCCATGATTAGGAAGAACATCATCATCCAGAAGTAAATCTTCAATTACGAGCTCAATCTTCAATGCAGACTACCAACACGAACTGGACACAATGTAGAGACTCCCACAAGCTAGCCTGAATCACCAAAAACATCCACACTACTTCTTATTGAAATTATTCACATCTTCATCTGGAACCTCAAGAACACAATCTGTCATCACTGTCACATTAGAATAAATACTTGCGGACCTCTAGACCATGATCCAATTGAGTTGTCACTTCACATTAGCTTCCTAAACATTCCACCAAATCCGCAGAACAAGATATTGCATTTCTGGACCTCACCGGACCTATTTGTGTCACTCTGTCACCTCTAAACATCTGCCAGAACCAGTTTTACTCATATGGCCATAACTTCTCCAAATCTTTATGCGGATCTCTCAAATCTTGACTGGATCATCTTTAGACACACATCTACAAACCCTTTGATGCACATTCTCTGATCTTCATCTTAGCTGGGATCTTCACTACATAGAGCTTCACTATCCTCACTGCTCTTCTCTGCTTCTGATAGGACTAATTTTCTCAATATCCTTAGCACACAGCTCATCCAGTCCTTGACATCAATGCAACAGGAGTATGTTGACATCAATGACAACACCGGTTAGGCCCATACTTGCAACACTTTGCACGTCCCACAAATTTCCTACTTCCTTCCTAGTCCCACATCCCCACATGTTCACATTTTCATTTTCTTCATCCTCATAGAGATTTAGACTCTGAGGGTAAGTTTGCACTCCTTGCATACTTGTTTTTGTTCCCCACATCCTCGCAAGTCTAGTTTACATTGCATTCCCCTTATGGATTTGTGGAAGTTTCATGCACCTTTGCACCTCCTACAAATTGTCTACCTCCTTTTTGCTTTCCCACAAGCCTTCAACCCTCTTAGCACATCTCAATAGACTTACAGATCCTGCACGCACTTCCACCCATGCTTCCTTTCTCTAAATCCCTAAATTTTTGTAAAGGTTTCATTTCCTCTTCCTCCCTTACAAACTTCCCTCCTAGTCCTGAATCCCTGCAATTCTAGCTTTCCCACTTTCTATTTGTTTCCCTTTATAGACTTTCCCTTCCACTCAATAATTTATCCCCATCCTTCCAAGCTCTAATTCCTTACATCTCCCCAGTTCCTGTCATGCATTCACTAGAGGATTTTTTGACTTCTTGCGAACATGTCCAAATCTAACTTCCACTTCCACCTCAGAGTTTTGCCACTCAAACAAAAGACTTTGAATTTGCTTCCCTATACTTCCCAAAATGTCATTAATGGTTAAAACTAATTGAAATGGAGCTATGTAATCACTCAAATCCTGCCAAAATATCATTTGACTCCATGAAGGCACTAATCCACATGCAAAACCTTGTGAAGATGAGGAAAATGGGTATGAGCATTATAAACGCCATTAATACAAATCCTACTCACAAGCATCCAAGATGATGTCCCAGGCTACTCTTTTGAGCATGGGAAAGATGTTTTCATTGCTCCAAAACATCCAACACCAGATCCAAGGATGATCGAGATGCAAATTGTTGTACTTGCACGTGTCATACTTTGATTGGTAGAAAAACCTTTCAATTCCCAAAAAACCTTGTCGAGGCAACTAGGGTACATTGTAGAAGAATGTTATAGATACAAGAAACAAAGATGTAATGAGGGTTGATCGTTCCATTAAATTCTTAACTACAAGTGTCTCATGTCATTCTAGGGTTTTAATATTTTTCAAGTCTATTCTATAAGTGAGAATGTCACATGTTGTAAATCATGGGAAAGGTTTTCAAAAGAAGCCATGTGTGTAACTAAATCTCTCCATAGAAAACTATAATGATTTGGGGAAATCTTTGAACCTATTTGTGGGTTTTCTCTTATCACATTTGTTGGTGTGAATGTAATAAGAGCTAGATGAATATGTGACAACCTTTTAAAGAATTGCAAGTCATTGTAATGCTTCTCCTTTCATTTCATGTGGAGTATTGTAGCTTTGAGATGGATTACTAAGAATGCTTTGTTGCATAAGTCTTTATCACTTATTTGTGTATATGAGTCTAGTTTCAGGTGTGGTTTGCAAATATGTTATTTTCCTCCTTGAAATCTATGACTCTAATGTCCATGGGAGTAGGCATCATCCTAAATGATGAATGATCAAACATGTTCTCATTCTAATGTCCTCTGTTCTCATTAGTTTAAGTTTAGGATTAGGATCCTTTATGCTCATATGTTCCTTCTATATAACTAATGTCATATTTCATGCAAGCTAAAACTAATAACCATTGGAGGAACTTGTGAGTAAACTATCATTCTATTACATGTGTATGGGGAATCCATCCATTGGAAGCGACCCATTATTGTTCTATAAGGTACATGTATAAGAATGTTTATATCAGCTTAAGAAGAGATCTTACAAGCAATTAATTGCAATAGGCTCAGTAACAAGTTTTAGGGCCCATCATATACTTGGTATAATTGTTGATTGCATTAGTATTATTATATCATTGTACTTTAATTGTCATGTTGAGGATAACCTCTAGGAACACCCTTGAGGATTTGTCTCACTAAGGCCGAAATGAAGGAGAGAATACTCACTCTCAAGTATTGGCCTTTAGTCACCCATTAGTCACCCATATTATGTTCATGAGCTCGTATCTTATCCTCTTGAAGACAAATCCCTGGCCTTGAAGATAGGTTAATCCTTTATGATTGTGGAACTGTGACTTTGGAACCCGACACTCCTAATACCATAAAAGATGAGGTTAGGATTATGCCCCAATTAACTTTGATAGAATAGATACCCCTCAATACTTAATGCTTAGTTGAAGAAATATCGACTTAAATTCACACTTCTAAGACTAATAAATAACAAAACAATCTAACTCCAAAACCAATTAAAAAGGCTTGTAAGAAAAGAGAGATCAAAATGTTGAAAAAAATGTTATGTGCCTCGTGAACAAACAAAACATATTAGCGTCAGGAAAAAAAGGCACTTTGACATAAGAATTAACTTAACCTAAATCAAAACATGTGAAAGAACCGTAAGTTGGCTTAAAAGGATCAATAGAAGATCAAATCACTTCACAAAGGAGTATATTGTTGGTTTAACAATGGAACATTAGGGGACGTGCGCAAGGACCCTAACGTATGATAGGACCGGTGCACATTGGGTCCCACACGTACGCACCGGTCCCCCGTAAGTTACACATTTCTTATTTCATAAAAAACACTTTAAGCTCAAACATAAATCAGATATGAAATGCACATTTTACAGTATAATATTGTCAACATAACATTAAAAATATAGCAGCGAAACACGTAATCTTGTTTTCAACTTGTATCTGACATATCATCCTATGGTAGGAACTTTAAACTTAAACAACATTAACATAGAACTTTGCACCCTTCCCCATAAACACTATAAAGAGAACCGTCACACCAATCCATGTGTCACTTCTAAACTTACTCCCAACTACACAACTACAGAACAATGTCACATCAGCACAATTCAAACCCATCTGTCCCATATTTGACTCAAGTGCTAACCCATTACAACAATTTGTCCCACCGTAGCATAACCCAAACCACACGCCAATGCATCAGCCTGTCTCATCAGACATGAGACCTACAACATGTATCAGTAGGAGTCTGTCCCATCTCGCTAAGTAGGTTGCGCACGTACTGGCTCCTACCTCTAAGAACCCACCTGCATCAAAAATTTTAAGGTGTAAGGCCGCCATTATTAATAAAAAAATTATGGAAACAAATGCAAACAATATACCAAACCAATCAACTCAAGAATTAATGGCCCAAATCAATCAAATCCACAATTCATATCACCCAGAATTGAAATTCAAAACAAGACAAGGATTTAATTCGCCACACCAAACACCCATCAATAAAATTAAAAAAAATCCCAATTCAAATAACCATGAAATCCTTGATGTATTCACTTATTCTACAGTGAGCGACA
Organism: Cunninghamia lanceolata; assembly: GCA_027924645.1. Taxonomy (NCBI): domain Eukaryota; kingdom Viridiplantae; phylum Streptophyta; class Pinopsida; order Cupressales; family Cupressaceae; genus Cunninghamia; species Cunninghamia lanceolata. Next base: position 2,579,859 of record BSBN01000178.1, on the reverse strand, counting down.
TAAGAAACGGAGGAGTGACAAGCACAGATTCCAGTTCAACAGCATCCATATTGTTCCAGGTATTTCCCTTAGTTTTTTCCATTCGTAAGCTTTATATTGTTCTTCATTACAGCAATGAAAGTCATAGGTTGGCATTTGTCTTTCCCTATGTTTTATATTGAAACACAAATGTCATAGTTTAGAATTTTTGTTTCCCTAGGGTTTATCTTGCAAATATTACAGTCATAGTTTAGCATTTCTATTTCCCTAGGGTTTATCTTGCAAAAATTATAGTCATAGTTTAGCATTTGTCTTTCCCTATTGTTTTATATTGAAACAGAAATGCCAACCTATACACTAGCTTCCATATCGCAAATATTATAGTCATAGTTTAGCATTTCTATTTCCCTGGGGTTTATCTTGCAAATATTACAGTCATAGTTTAGCATTTGTGTTTCCCTAGCATGTCTGTTTCCCTAGGGTTTATCTTGCAGAAATTATAGTCATAGTTTAGCATTTGTGTTTCATACGTTCTGCATTATCATTGACTCTGCTTATCTTTTTCTCATACATTCTGCATTATCATTAACTATGGTTATCTTATTCTCCTAGGTTTTGCATTATCATTCACTCTGGTTGTCTAATTTTCATAGGTTCTACATTTTCATTCACCCTGGTTATCTTATTCTCATAGGTTCTGCATTATCGCTCACTCTGGTTAACTTATTGTCATAGGTTCTGCATTGTCATTCACTCTGGTTATCTTATTCTCATAGGTTCTACATTATCATTCAATTAGGTTTTCTTCAATCCCAGTAATAAATTTTGGGGTTTCTCTTTTTATTAGGTTTCTGTTTCATCTTTTTCATAAGGTTATGCTTCATCAATTCAATCATTCCAAATATTACATCATTTACACTCTTAAATACTAATAATTCCTATGAATGAATTTATGCCTATTTTTTGATTTGGTTAGGCACAAAAGATGTAAAAGATTTCAACTCTTACTATTTTTCATTCGTAAGCTTTATACTGTGTGACACTACTGTTTATATTGCAACCATTACAATCATAGTTAAACAATTATGTTCCCCTTGAAAGGAAGCAAGGTGTGCAGAAACACTTCCTACACTAACCTATTGAGGAGAGGGCTATGCAAATTCAAATTTATCCTAACTATTACAGCAATGTTAAACCATTAACATGAGATATTGTAGCAAAACAAAAGAGCCAAAAAGAAGACAGAAGAAGAGAGACAGAGATTTACAGTGGGGAAGACCCTTATCGGGTGAAAAACCCCACACTCAGAAACCTGTACAATGTATTAACAAATCTGAAAGAATGTTTACAATACACTTGCAATGCAAGCTTCAATGGTCTTTGACACTCGTGTCTGGAGTCAATCCAGCAGCATAACAGTACCTATAAACTTGTGATACAAACTCCATCTCCAAGCATCTGTTTAAATAGAACATACAAGGCAATTTTGGACCTTTCTTGGAATGGGCGTCCAATATGGCATCTTGGACCAAAACCCATGCCTAGGGACACCTGGTCAACATTGTAGAATGTATCTGACACTTGTCCACAACTCCCATCCCAAAGAGGTCGCCTATTTCCAAAATGGGCTATGATAGATACTCTTACGACACTACCGTCATAGAATCTGTCATAGCAGTTACAACTTACAGCTGTAAGAGAATTTGTCATAAACATGCTATAAATAGCATATTCTCTTACAACACATCATATTCCACCTTGGGGTGCCCAAATATGCCTCATTCAAAGATGCTTCATGACACATGTCATTACCTGTCTTACAACCTTCTATTCTCGACTCTTACATGTCATAGATTCGTCATAAGAATCCGTCATAACCGTTTCGGTCAAACATTCCTCGCACAACATAGAAGATGCTGACACATGGCAGAATATTCCTACCACTAAGTGGGACGCCTATCTCCTCATGTGAGGACAAAATAACAAGTTGTCATAATCCATGTAGGATTGACACATCATCGTGCCACATCCCACAATATGACAAAGTGGAATTTCCAGTTATTTACAACATAGGCAAAGAATAATAAATATAAACATTACAAATGCAGAGAATTACCAAGGTTGAGACACCTTAATTCCCAATACCCCTATGATTTATATTGCTAGTCATAGGTTATTAGTTGTGTAATTTTGTGCTTGTGACTCCTCTTTTCCTTATGTCGCTCACTACAGAATAAATGTACATCTGTATTTAATAGTATTTCAGAATATTAAAGCAACAAACTAAAAAGAAAAAACACATACAAAGACTAATTAATCTTCTGTTCAAGCATCACTGTCTTCATACATAAACATAACTGTCATTGAATATGAAAATATTTTTGTCACAACAAGTAAATATATGCTATTTTCCCTTCTCTATTTTGACTGTACTTATTCTATGTAGATGGCAAAGGGAAATGTAGTGGTGACCCATAGAGGAAAGAAAAGAAATAAAAGAGCCACAACAAGGTTGCCCTCCCAGAAACGAGGTTGTTTTTTTCCCCTAGAAGATGATCCTATTGCAGCGGTAGACGAGATTTCTACTCCTCGAGTACTACAGAATGAGGTTGCTACACCTTGAATACTACAGAATGAGGTTCCTACACCTCGAATACCACAGAAAGAAACAATGAAACAAGGTCTGTGGTCTTCAGAGGACATGAAAGGGGAACTATATGATGTGGAGGAAAATGACATGTCAATAAGGGGAGCTTTGAAGAAGTGGAAAATCCCAACAACCACACTCTCCAAATGGCTTGGCGATCTAACAACAACATCCAAGAAAGGTCCATCAACAGTCCTCACTGCTGAGGAAGAACATCTGATTGTCGAATGGTGCAAGGAAATGGCTGAGGTTCGCCATGGTCTTGAGATAGTCAATCTTAAGGCAGAGGTTGCTCAAATATGTCAAAATAGGCCAACCCCTTTCACCAATGGGTTCCAGGGGAAGTCATGGTGGACAAGTTTCAAGAACAAACATCCTGATCTTGCATTGCGGACTGCTAAAGGCCTAGACAAAGATAAGGCACTCAACCTTAGGCCTGCTGTTGTAGCATCTTTCTACAATACTTTGTCTGCAGCATATGAAGCATTGCCATATGGTCCTCATCACATTTGGAATTGTGATGAAACTGGCATCTAGGTTGGCAAGGATGGGTCCATGAAAGTGCTGGCCAGAAAAGGTAGCAAAAATGTGTCTTACATTATTCCAAAGAGTTGTGAATGGATAACCATTCTATGTTGTGTCAATACTGTCGGGTAAAGCATTCCAGGATTTTACTTGTTTAAGGGGAAACAAAACATAGATAACTACATTGTAGACTGTGAACCAGGTGTTTGCATGGTAGCCCAACACCATGCAAGGATGACTAAAGATTTGTTCATAGATTGGCTGACCCACTTCAAGAACTCAGTTCCAGGCAGTGTGTCGCCCACCAACAGGCACTTGCTCATTTTTTATGGGCATGGAAGCCATGTAGCAGTTGAAACCATCCAAGAAGCAAGAGCGTTGGGTGTAGATTTACTGATATTGTCGTCACACACATCACATAAGCTACAACCGTTGGATGTGAGTGTTTTTTCACCTTTTAAAACTTACTTCAAATCAGAACGTGTAGCATTTATGGAAAAATTTCCCAACATTAAAGTGAGGAGGACAGAACTTGTAATGTTAGGCAGCAAAGCACTCATTAGAGCTTGATAGTTGACAACATCAAGGCAGGATTTAAAAGGACTGGGATCTGGCCACTCAATCTGGATGCACTCATGGAAGACATGCATCCCAGTGACACATTTCAAGTTGATGAGGATGCTTCTGCAGTGGAAAACATTCTAAGTCTTTCAGGACTTGTTGTGTCAAGAGAGGATGGTGCACAATTGCATTCCACTCTTTCAAATGAATAATTGTAAACTGCGACAGAATTGTAGCAGTCCCCTGATAGTTGTGGTGGCGGATAGCCCCGTTGACCAATTCAATGATAGCTTAGCTCTTCCATCAGAATGAATTGCACCATCCTAGTTGGTGGAGGGGGTAATGAATCAAGGCATTGATTTGCACGTCCCAGAAATGTAGGTTACTTTTACTTTTCCATCATCACCACCTGCAATCGAGCTATCTGAAGTTGTGCATTACTATGCTCCTTCTTGCACTTCAGATTTAGGAGGCGATCAAGATTTCACCGACGACTCACAGGTAATGGAGGAGAACATTTTGTCATAGTTGGATCGAACAGAATAAATTGAAACAATTCTGCACATTAGCAAATTCCTCAAGCTGCTTGTGCACATTATCCGTAAAAAAAAATCAAAAGGTGGTGCAATTCGGTTGAGTAGATAGTCTCAACTGCTAACAACAGATGACTACATGAAGTTGTTAATGGAGCAAGAGAAAAGGAAGAAAGAGGTTGAGGAGTTAAAAGTTTGAAAGAAGCAAGAGAACAAGGAAAAAAAGGCAGCAAATAAAGTGGCAAAGAAGTTGAAGGAGCAGGCCAAAATAGAGAGGGAGATACAACGTAAAGAAAAAGAGCAACAGAAAATACAACAGAAGAAGGATAGAGATGCCAAAAAGGTGCTAGAGATGCTTCAAAAGGAACAGTACTGAAAGGAAAAAGAGATTGAGGATGCGCAGAGGGATTTGCAAAGAGAAAGGCGGTTAAGGGCCCTTGCTAATCCCTTGTCTCAAAGTAATGGAGTATTCTATGATATTCTCAACATCAATATCCCTTAATTCTCCACGGTAATGAATTATTCAACCATCTCCCAATCTGACTTTAGGTGCACTCAATTTTCAAATTACACTGGCACTCGTGATGTATAGATGTCTACACCACCACCCCCAACACATGTCACTTGCACCCAATTTTCCAGTCCATCTCCCAGTCATGTAAGCAACACTCCTTATCGAGTGGAAGGGGACGATAACTTGGCCAGTAGCACCCTGAGCAGCCAACCACCATTTCTATTTTGGATTTATAATATTTATTATTAAATAATAATAATTTGATATGTAAATGATCGTCAATTTTAAAGTAAAAGGTAAGTGTTTTTTTTAACACACTCATGCCATTACACTCCACCTCGTGCTGCCATTGTAGAATGCCTCTCGACATTAATAAAATAACAAATATATAAAAATATTATATATAAAATATTTAACTAACTATAATATTAAATATATAATATTATATATTAAAATGTATATAAATATTAAAAACATTATATATATATATATATGAATATTGAAATTAAAAACTAAATAACATATATAATATATAATAATGAATATAATATTATTAAAAAAAGATGGAAGGAGCGAAAAAGCAGGAAGGAGCGAATAAGCAGGAAGGAGCGAAAAAGCAGGGAGGAGATTCTCTCACGGCGAAAGGTGGCGAAAAAAATGAAGGAAGAGAAGCGATAAGCAAACAAACTGAGGAGGCGACATATGCCGCAATAGGAGCAAACACAATCCCTTTAAACAAAATAAGGAGAAGTTATTCAGACATTACCAAAAGGTAGATAGATACGCAGCAGGAGGAAGAGGTGATAATTGATGTTAAAGACAAAGTGGATAAAGACATAGGGGCACTAGAACAAACAGCTCTAATAGGAAGAGTGATAGGAAGAAATAAATCCAAGCAACAAATAAAGGAATGGATCGAAGAAAACTGGGCAAAAGCAGAAATGATTCATTTCATACCCAAACAATTCTTTGTTGTCGATTTCCAAGAAGAGGCCGAAAGGGATAAGATTCTAGATAATTCACCATGGAAAATAGGGATGGATTATATTTACACGCAGAAATGGAGACCAAATTTTAATCCAAATAATTTTGATCCTTATAAGGAACCAATATGGATAAGATTATACAATTTACCATTTGAATATTGGTCAGGAGGGTGTTTATACCAAATTGGGGATACTCTAGGAAACACAGTAGAGTTGGATATGGGAGATAACGACTCAATTTATTTCGCAAGAATCGGCTTGATAGCAATAAAAAAGATTCCAAGAAAGATAATGTTGATCACCTCAGCAGGGACCTGGGAACAGGTTATAGAAATTGAGGAGAAAAAATATTTCTGTCTTGAATGTCGAAGCAGAAGACATATGGAAAAAAGGTGCCCTAAAATCCTTACAAAAAAAATAGAGGACAATGTGGACAAAAAGGAGAAATCGAAGCAAATAGAAGAAGAAAAAGAAAAGCAAGGGTTTCAGGGCCTAGGAGAGGAACCAGAAATACCAGTAGAATCCTCAAACAGGAACCCTAACTCTCCATCTCTCTAAGAAAATGAACCTTTAAAATCAGACACAGAAACAAATTTAGAGGGTCGCCATTTGGAACTCACAAAGAACATTGAGGAGAGGCAGAATGCATCTTCGGTAGAATCAAAGGATTCGACAAGAGGTGATAGACAGGATGATAAAGATGACTACAGCCCAGAGATAGTTAGAGAGACGCTGGAAGCAGAAAAAGGGCCAAATGATGATGGGTGGGATGAGGAAGAGGCTGTGGAGGATAGAGAGGAAATTGGAATTATTGACCCTCGACACATTAGCCAAACCGGAGCAAGAGGTACCACAGGTAACAGGAAGAAGTTAGGAAGGAAAACTGATAAGGAGAAAAGAGAGGAGTATGCGGCAGACAAGGGACTCCTAAGCATTAAGAAATACATGCTAAGATCCAAGGGAGGAAGCGCCTCCCTTGGGAAGCCATGAAGATACTTTCATGGAATGTTAGGGGCTTAAACGCCCCTAACAAAAGGCGCACAATCAAGCGCCACCTATCTAAATTAATGTTGGATGTAATATTACTACAGGAAACTAGGTTGATGCAGGAAGAAGCAGAGAAATTTGCACGACATTGTAGGCCTCTAACATGTGTTTTCAGCGAACCCAGGGGTACTGCAAGAGGTGTGGGGCTAATGTGGAACCCTTCCAAGGTAGATATCAAGGAAGTAGAGGTAAGTCAAAATTGGATAAAAGGAAAAGTTATCTTATATCATTTCAATATCTCTTTCTGGATTTTTTGTGTATATGGGCCAACCAAGATAGAGGAAAAAAAGAAGTTTGGAATAGCATACTAGGTAAAATCCGGGAGCTTGGTGAAGAAAGGGTGATTTTGGGAGGAAATTTTAATGCAATTCTAAGTCTGGAAGAAAAAAGAGGAGGTTTAACAACAATAAATAATGCAGCAAAAGATTTTAAGGATTTTGTAGAAGAAGGAAGGTTAATAGATTTCCCTCCTAAAGAGGGAAGCTTTACATGGACTAACAAGAGGGAAGGCTTTACAAACATTGCTGAAAGACTAGATAGATTTCTTTGCAGCTCAAACTAGTTGGAAACAGATTTAGGAATAGAATCAAGCATATTGCCATGTTCTTTGTCAGATCATTACCCTATAAAGCTCGAAATAGGCCAATTAATTAAGCCGAAAAATTCATATTTCAAATTCGAAAAAATGTGGTGGAGAAAAGAGGAACTGATAGAGTGTATAGGGAAATGGTGGTTAGAGATACCAGGAAGGGGCGGCTCGATAAGCTTTGTCTTTTGTCAAAGGTTAGCACATGTTAAAAAGAGATTGAAGGAATGGAATAAAATCACCTTCAAAGACATATTTGCAGAAAAAAATAGAGTTGAAGGAGAACTGGAGGAGCTAAATCAGAAAGTTATAAAGGATGGAATGTTTCAAAATGATTTCAAAAAAGAGAAAGAGCTTATGGCAGAATGGGATGAATTACTAGCCAGAGAAGAAGAATATTGGAGAAGTAAAGCCAGAGAAGTGTGGCTGGAAACAGGCGACAAAAACACAAAAATTTTTCATAACTCAGTCAAACCCAGAAGAATGGTGAACAAAATCTCAGAGCTGACCATTGGGAATGGTATGATAGTAAACAAAAAGCAAGAAATTGAAAAAGAAATAGTCAACTATTTTCAAGCTTTTTTGGCACCAGAGGAGGGTTTTGACTAGCTAAATATAGAACAAGCCACAAGTTGCATAGACAAGATACTAAACGTTGAAGAAAATGAAGAATTAGAAAAGCCTTTCACAGAGGAGGAAGTCAGGAAGGCATCATTCCAATTACACCCGGATAAAGCGCCAAGCTCGGACGGCTTTCCTGCCCTATTTTATCAGAAGTGTTGGCCTATTGTGGGTAAGGAGGTCTAGAACATTCTGGAAGACTTCAGAAAAAAGAAAAGATTTGTAAAAGAAATAAACAATACAGTAATTGTGTTAATTCCAAAAAAATCAGAATGCAGGAGGGTAAGTAACTTCAGGCCAATCTCATTATGTAACACGATTTATAAGATCCTCGCCAAGACAATCGCTAACAGACTAAAACCAATATTGGAAAGAATTATCTCAGAAAATCAAAACGGTTTCACTCCAGGAAGGGAAATTGCGGACAACATTATCCTAGTAAACAAAGTTATCCACTCGATCAATCAAAACAGACAGAAGAGTATGCTAGTAAAATTAGATGTGAGCAAGGCGTACGACAGAGTTAGATGGAATTTCCTCCTACGGATTTTAGAGAAAATGGGCTTCAGCAAGTCATGGCTCGAAGGCATTTTCCAGTGCATCTCCACTCCATGAATGTCAGTAGTAGTGAATGGATCGCTATGTGGCTTTTTTGAAATATCACAAGGCTTGAGGCAAGGTGACCTGTTATCTTCATGCCTTTTCGTTCTAATGGCTGAGGCGCTGGGGAAAATGATTCAACATTGTCAAAGATCAGGGGGGTGGAAAGGCATTAGGGTAGCTCGTGGATTAGATCTAGTAACACATACTTAGTTTGCAGACGATACTTTACTCTTCAGGGAAGCTAATTTAGCAGAAGCAGAGGCGATTAAGAGAGTATTAGACACATGAATTTGTCGGGGCAATTGATAAACAAAGAGAAGACAAGAATGTTTTCATTCAATACCTCTCGAAGATGGCAACGCCAGATATCTCAAATTTTGGGATGCCAAGTAGATACTTTACCAACCAAACACTTAGGGGCCCCTTTGTTCAGTGGTCCGGTCAAGTCCCAGCTTTGGGAGGAAGTAATCGCTCAGTCTAAGAATAAAATGGACACTTGGAAAAGAAGATGGTTAACCTTAGCAGGAAGGATTACCATGCTAAAAGCAGTTCTAGGGGCAGTTCCAATTCATTTGATGCCCTGTTTTCAAGTTCCAAACAAGGCCAAAAGCAACTTGGAGAGTGGATGGAAAAAGTTTCTGTGGGAGGGTTCGAAAGATGTTAAAAGAATACCATTAATTGGATGGGACAAAGCCACGTGCCCATTAGATAAGGGAGGGATGGGAATGAGAGAACTGAAGCTCCAAAATGAAGCATTGGGAGCAAAATTGGTATGGAAAATGGCAAAACAACCACAGAAACTATGGTGCAGAATAATGCAAATCAAATATTTAGATGACCCAGATCCCAACAGGATTTTGACCATAGCGAATCCAGGGGGCGGATTGCCAATATGGAATTTTATCAAAAAATGCAGACCTGTAATTTTAGATCATTTGACGTGGAGTATCAATAATGGGAGCAACGCCAACTTCTGGAAGGATTCATGGGAAGGGTGGCCGTCGCTAGATAGCTTTCAAGAATTTTCAGTTTTAAGAGCACAAATGGTTCAGGATAGAGGAGAAAAGGTGGCGGACTATTTCGAAGAAGAGGATGAGGAAGGAATAGTCAGATGGGTGGACCCTAATAAGTACAATGTTGATGCGGATACCAAAAAGAAGTTTGCAAAAATACTCAATGAAAGGAAGATTCAGAAAAACAATGCCTGCGATGAGATCGTCTGGTGTGGTGCAAAGTCTGGACAATACACGGTGAAGATAGGATATCAATTATTGAAGTTAGGCAGAGATAGTAGCGTATTAGATCACTGGCCAAAAAAGATCTGTTGGGACAACCAAGTACTACCTAAGGTAGGAGCCTTTCTTTGGACGGTACTTCATAAAAGTATTCTAACGGGGGACAGGTTGCAGAAGATAGGTATTTCCGGCCCAAGTAGATGTATATTATGCAAGCAACATGAAGAGACTCTAGATCATTTGCTTTTAAGATGCTAGGTAGCCGAGAAGGTATGGACGCATTTCCTCAGCCTATTAGAATGGAGAGGAGCCATGAATTTAACAATAGTGGATTTCTTGAAAAGTTGGCCAATATTACAGAGGAAAGGTTTCTGGGGAAGCATCTGGATCACTTTGCCATCCATGATAGTTTGGCAAATATGGAGGGAAAGGAATCAGCAGATATTTGAAGGGAAAGAAATCTCTACAGACAAGTTAATAAAGAAAATAGAGAATGGCTTAGCGGAAACTCTCAACTCCAAAGCAAGTAGTAGGGGAGGATGTAAGTTTACATGTTGGGATGTAGCAATCATGAAAGTCTGGCCAGACCTTAAAATACCGAAAGGGTTGGGAGGAGGAAAAAAGACAAGAGCTCAAACAAGGTGGTTGGCCCCTCCAAGGGGTAGACTCAAATTGAATTTTGACGGGGCCTCCAAAGGCAACCCGGGAAAAGCAGGGTATGGTTATATTGTCAAGAATGAGAGGGGAGAACTGGTTTGGGCGGCGTCTGGAGCTCTGGGAGTGGCTTCAAATAATATGGTAGAATTGGAAGCACTGTCTAGAGGGGTGGTAGAATGTGCAAAGAAAGGATGGACAAACATAGACATAGAAGGGGACTCCCAAATAATTATAAATGCTATTCTTAGGAACAATGCAGTGAATTGGACTTTAAAAAAAGGAGTAAAGAGAGTTAAGGACATCCTGCAGAATCTGGATTTTTCTATCAGGCACATATATAGAGAAGCAAATCAAGCTGCGGATTTCCTAGCAAACCAAGGGGTCACGAGGGGAAGCAAGGATGTCAGTGACTCAGATGCAGCAAGCTGGAATGGGCTTGATGCGGTACTTTGTTCAGATAAGGAGGACTCGCAGGAGGAAGAGGATCTGAGAAATTAGACATCCGACGGTGGAGTTTAGACAGTTTTTATCTAAACTTTGATAGGACGATTTGCGATTTTCATTAGAATTCGTGTATTCAACTCGGCAATGATGAATGGGTTGGCGAGTTCCTCTATTTTTAGACAGCCAAGCCTTACCTGGGTATACTGTGTTGTTAAGAGGGAGAGATGGCCAGAATCATGGGAGTGCAATGCCGATGCTAGGAGGAAGGAAAGGAGCAGCAGGTGGGGTGCCTTTTCAAACTGAAAGAAGAAGCAGCTAGGACAGCGATTTTGGAAATCATTGGGGGAGGGTCGTGGAGTGGTGGCCATGTGCATGATGGCCGAGTGTACCAACTCTTCTTTGCCAATATCTCTTTGGTCATGGGCGGTTCCTTCTATGGAGTCTGTTGGGGAGCACGGTTGGTGGCTCAAGCTAATCACACAGTGGTGATGGGGGAGATTGACTCAGTTGGAGGGGACCTTGCGGAGGAAACACTGAAGGCTGCCTATGCAAGGAAAATAGGATCCAAGAAGGCCAGCGACATCCTTGCTACTTATAAAGAAGGCATTGAGAACAGAAACTTGGAAACCTTCCATAAGATGCTTCAGGAAAACAAAGGGGAATTTACAGACAGACAGATTGGAAAGCTGTTGGAGACGGCGGAAGGCATTATGATGATAATGCATGAGATCATGTAACATCTTTGACTGATGGTGGAGGGGCTGGTGCGGGTTAAGCTAAAGACATAGTAGTCTTTAGTTTTAGATATGTAAGATGTTTAGTATGGCATTCCCTGATGGAACTAGCCAATAAATAAAATGACGTTTTTTTTGCTCACTTTTATATCAAAGGGAGCCATCCCCAAGATGGCACTTACCAAACAAAAAAAAAATAATAAATATAATATTATCTCACTAATCATTGCTTTTATTGTGGTTCCAGTGTGGGACAGTGAATATTTCATTGAAATATTGTTTTTATACATAGAAAATATTTCCTAGCTAAATATGAGAAACGAAATTTGTATAGACATTACAAATTATATACAAAGGATAAAATATTAAGTGATTGATAGTAGGAAGTGACTCCACTCTGAAATCCTTGTTTAGTGAATATTTTATTATAGAAATTAATTTTAAATATAATCCACTTTTTTTAATAAAAGAGGGTAAAAACTTTATTAATCAAAGAGAGCAGTACAGAGCATAAAAGCAGCAGGAGGCCCAAACAGGCCCAAAAACATCAAACAAGAAATCAAGAAGTGGTCAAGCAACATCTCACATCTGTCGTAAGCAAATCCTCCAAATCTTGAGCAAGATCCCCAAGTAGACTATCCTAATCATCCACCAACCAAGTCCCATTCTTCTCATAAGCCCATTTGGCCAACCCATCAACCACCTTATTCCATTCTTGAGGGATATGAGAGAAGGTAATAGAATCAAGTAATTCTCCAAGACTGGTGATTTGCTTAGCCACCACTGCAAGCTGCCAACTAACATCATCAAACTACCTTCTATTTATCAAGTCTATCACCACCTGAGAATCTGACTCACAAATAATATTTTTCTAGCCAAGGGCATATGCCCTCTTCAAAGCCAAAAGAATAGCCAAGGCCTCCATCAGATTATTGGAGTGTTGCCCCCTATATTCCAAGAAGAAAAACACAACCACCCTAGAACTGTCTCTGCCCACCCCACCAACGCCAGCGTGCCTAAGATTACCCCTTGCAGAACCATCAGTATTGATTTTCAAGACTCCAGTGGGAGGGGGCAGCCAATGCCCTCCCCTAAAGACCTTCGCTCTAGAACACCTGCTCCGCCCAATCTTGGACCTTCCAGTACCCCTAATAGGTATCCCCAGATTACAAATCACTCCAGTATCACCAGGATCCACCGGGGCTGACAGATCACATTTAGCATACAAGGTCTCCTACAAGCCCCCAAGAATGCAAGAACAAACTTAACCCACCAGCAACTTCTTATCCAAAAAGACCCTGCAGTTGCGCTCCAACCAGATGTGCCATATAATCAGACTAGGGCCAATTGGCCACACTATGTGCAGAAACAAAGTCCTCACTGGAATGGGCCCAATTTTCTGCCAAAACTCCTCCAGAGAAGAAGGGTGCCTGCATTGCAAGTTCTAGGCCCCCCACCAAAAATACCAAATAGTCTTAGCAAATGGGCATTGAAAGAAAAGATGCGAAACGGTCTCAACATCTTTTAGGCATAAGAAACATAATGAAGGACCTTGGAAGCCTCACTTAAAAAGATTATCCCAAGTCAAACACCTGCCATAAACCACCAGCCAAGAAAAGAAATTGCATTTTGGCCAAGAGAATTTGTTCCAAATATTTTTCCACCAAGGAACCTCAGCACTACCCAAGGCCTGTCTGTCCAAAACATGATACCCAGAAGCAACAGTGAACTTCCCTTTAGGATCCGGACCCCAAGCCAACACATCCCGCTTTGGAAGAGAACAACAGACTCTATCAGCCAAAATGGAGGACAACTCCCTCCTATCCTCCAAAGAGCCACCCATGGGCCAATCATGCATATCCTTCCACTGGTAAACAATGGTCTGTCCCAAAGCCTGAGGGGATTTGAAATCCATCACTCTACTCCAACCATCTTGAACAAAAACCCTACATAAGTCCCCCAAGTGAGGATGCGAGGAGAAGATACGCAGGAAGCCATCCCAGGAGTCATGCCAAAAAAGAGCATCAGAGCCTCTATTGCAGATCCAAAATAGGCCTTGTTTAACTAGCGTAGCCCCCCTCTTGAGAGTATCCCAGATCATAGAACCTTTCCTCAAAAGACTAAATCGAGGAACCTCAGCGCCATCCACCTCCCCAAGGTACTTGAAAGTAAGGATCCTGGCCCAATACTGATGCTGATATGAACACCATCTCCAGTATAGCTTAGCAGCCAAAGCCTGCCCATTCCAATCTGCCCTACGCAAACCCAGACCACCATCCTTCTTTGGTCAGCAAACAACTTCCCACTTAATTAAGCTCCACTTCTTCAAAAGGAGATTACCTTACCAAAGAAACTGTCAACAGATGCCCTCAAAATCTTTGATGAAGCTTGAGGGAGTAGTCAACACGAAGCACCTGTATAAAGGAAGGGCCTGCACCACAGACTTCAACAGAGTAACTCTGCCACCTGTGGATAACCATCTATAGGTCCAATGACAAACCAACCCTCAAACTTTATCAATCACATCCTTCCAAAAACACCTGGGAAGTGGGCGCACATCTAGAGGGATGCCAATGTATATAAAGGGAAGTTTCCCCACCTGAAACCTTAAGATCCTGGAAATACGTTGCTGAATAAGCATTGGGGTATTAAAGAAATAAATGCAAGACTTACTTTCATTAATGCTTTGACCTGAGGTAGCGAGGTAACAATCCAAAATATGTCGTAAAGCAACTTCTTTAGCCACCTTACCAGCACCCATCAAATCCATATCATCCACAAACTGAAGATCACTCTGAGGAGGAAGAGAGTTGCTCCATTTCCATCCTTGAATGTGCCCATCCATAATGTGGGACTTAATGAATCTCCCCAAGCCTTCAACCATCAAGATGGACAAATATGGGGATAAGGGGTCCCCCTGCCGAAGACCTCTAGAAGCACCAAATAGATATGAAGACTCCCCATTTATGAGAATGGAAAAGGATGAAGTCTTCACACAGCTCATGACCCAATCAATCCACTCACCATTGAACCCAAAGGTTTTGAGAATTTTGATCAAAAAGCCCCATTTAATTCTGTCACAAGCTTTAGCCATTTCCAACTTTATAAACATAGCCTTTTCCTTAGAAGAGGCCATGGAGTGAATAGTCTCAGAAGCAATAACTACTCCGTCCAAAATCTGTCTACCCGCAACGAAGCCCCCTTATTCCTTTGAGATCAACATATCGAACCATGGCTTCAAACGCTCAACAATTAGCTTTGTAATGATTTTATACACCACATTGCACAAAGCAATTGGTCGAAAAAGATCCAGAGAATCAGCACCCTCGCATTTTGGGATAAGAGCGAGAAATGTGGCATTCATGGATCACAACATTTGCTTATTCCTTAAAGACTCCTGCACCACCTCCAAAAGATCAAGGTTGATCACTTCCCAAAATTCCTGAAAGAACTCAGCCGAGAACCCATTAGGACTAGGAGCCTTCCCTTTTTTCAACTGAAACACCACATCCTCCAACTCCTTCAAAGAAATAGGTTTAAGAAGAGAAGCATTCATATCCATAGTCACCAAAGGAGGAATACAAGCCAGGATAGAAGCTTCCTCCTCACTAGCAGGTGGGGTATCTTCAAAAAAGAGAGCAAAGAAAAAATGAACCACCTCACTAGAGATCCTCGAAGAGGAAGAAAGAATAGAACCCTCAGGAGAGCAGAGAGAAGAAATAAAGTTACCTTGTCTCCGAGCCTTCACCGATTTATGAAAGAAGTATTCCTATCCCCTTCCTGAAGCTAATCGACATGAGCCTTCTGTTTCCAAAACATTTCCTCATGGAGCTCCCATTCCTCAAGGTCTTTAACCGCACTATCCTCTAGCCTGCTTAAATTTGCATCAAGACCCTGAACCTAAATCTACCTGGTAATAGAATCCAAGCACTCCTCGGCAACCCTTTTCCTTTGAAACACGTTACCATACTGATACTTATTCCAATGTTTCAATTTATACTTCACATATTGAAGCCTCTTCACAAATGAGTACATAGCCATACCAAAAGCAAGTCGTCCTCCAGTCCACCATCTAGAAACCAAGTCAAGAAGACTCTCCTCCCTGAGCCACATAAGATGAAATCTAAAAGTCTGTTTTTAGGACTACTAGCCAAACAGGCAGAGAATTTGATCGGCCAATGGTCAAATCCTCACCAATCTAAAATTTTTGACAGCCACTTGTCACCCACCCAAAAATTGGAAACAAGAAACATGTCTAACTGTTCAGAAATGGCATCATCCCCAAGCCTCCTATTATTCCAAGTAAACATGCCATTCGAAGGTTTGATGTCCACAAGCTGAAGATGAACCAAATTATCCCTTAGGAGATCATAGGAGGGGTCCAAATGAGGCACACCCCCCCTTTTCTCCTCTAGAGAGGCAATTGCATTGAAGTCACCTGTCATAATCCAGGGAAGGAAAGGATCCAACGATATCAAAAAATTGATATGAGACCACAGAAGACTCTTGCTAGGAACATCCGTCGGAGCATAAATGTTAGAAAGAAGAATTCTTTCCCTCGTCTCCAAAATAATTGCAACAAGAGAAATGGAGAATCTGCTAGAGAACCACCAAACAAGAGAAATTCGCTGAGGATCCCAGAGGCAAGCAAGACCCCCAAAGCTACCTTGCACACCCACACATTGGCAAAACCCTCTGTTCCAAATCTTAGACACATACTGCATCATACCATCCACAAATAACTTCATCTCCTAGAGGAAAACCACATCCAAAGAATGAGCACTAACCAAGTCCCGAATAGCCTTTTATCTAGGGATGATATTCATACCCCTTACATTCCATGATAACACAATCATCACGAAGGGTGAGAGAAATGAGTATCCAATGTCTTCACCGACCCAGATTCCACCAATGTCTCCCTAGCCATCTTAACTTTCTCTTGATCCTTCTTCCTCCCCACCTTCTAGGGCTTATCAGGAGCACTCTTTTTCAATGGTTTTGGCTATAAACCCAAAATAGAAGTAGAGAGGGCTTTATTCTTACTAGAGTCTTCCAAACCTGGTCCACTCGCTAAACTCACCCTTTCAGCTGAAGAGGCCATAGGGGTTTCCACCAAACCACAAGAGTCGCCAATCCCAGCATCGGGGGGAGGAGCAACTGAATCCATCACCACCCCGGAAGCCACCACAGGAACAAGGGCCGAGGTAGTGACAGGGAAAGACTCCAAATTCTGATCAACTAAAGGAGAAGCTTCAACATGCATGTCAGAAGAAACCCCCTCCTCATGGACTAATTCATCCAAAGCCTCAAACTTGTTAAAAGTCTCCTCTTAACGATCCTGAAGAGTCCTCTTCTGATCTGATTCTTGTTTTGTGACTTAACTGGCACAAATCCATCTTTATCTGGTACCACCCCTGCATGGTTACTTTACCCTTTTCCTCCCTTGGATTAGATGGAGCCTTCACATTATCTAAACCACCAACACTTGAGGCACGAGGGCACCTCCTTTGAAGATGACCATACTCATGGCACAACCGGCACCTAAAGGGTAAAGTCTCATAGTCTAACTGCTAAGTCTAGGAGCTAGACCCAACAGTCAGATCAATAGAATCTGGTAGAGGCTGGCTCAGATCAATCTCCACACATACCTGAGCATAAGAAAAAAATCACTTCTCTAGAGTTTGCTGAGACGGGCTAATAGGCTTCCCCAGCAACAACACAATTGATTGCAGAATATCATGTCTCCAACATTCCAACGACAATCGAGGATAACGAACCCACACCAGCACCTTCGAGGGTAGCTCCTCAGCCAAGTTAAAGCCTGCATGCCACGGCTTCATGAATAGGCCAACTTGATTATAAAAGTAGGGCCCTCCCTCAAACACCTTGTTATGATCAAAGACATGAAAAAACCACCAAAAAGAAGTTATTCACGGCTAGCAAGATGTCAAAATCACCTTCTAGATTCCATGACTTGCAAATCCAGGGTTCCAGAAAAGGCATCGAAACCCTCAATCCCATAAATTTGCAGATTAAAACATGTTTTCTATAATACTCCAGGTCCTTGGCTACTGCCTCTATTTGAATCACCAGCTTCGGACGAGCTTGAGCTCTCGCCAAGCATCCATTTATCTTTTGCAATTTCAAAGCACCAGTGCTAAAAACCCCAACATCAGGAGGGGATGGATGAGGAAACATGTCACCAACTTCTATCATAGCAGCATCCCTCGACGTCTCACCCAAAGGCACAGACCCTACCATTATAAAAACCCCTCAAGCCCTCGTACCCCACACCTGCACCAAACAACTCACACACTTGAGAAACAAGACCCCCCCGAAAGCTAAAAAACCCCTCCCCTCGCTGGAAACAACCCCATAGAGCCCGATCTGCAAATAAGAAACGCATGCAACAGAGAACAAACATGTGCAGACCATGGCCTGCTACAGGCCGCAGGACTGCACAGAGCTCCCACGCATACGCTCCATCGTCAACCTCAATATTAATAATACTCAGTGGACCACAATAAATATATTCTCTATGAAAAAATTCAATTTAACTATATCCCCAATGGATTTTTTTTAAATATAATCCACTTCAAGATCAATTGAAAAAGGTAAAATTTTAAAACTCCTCTTAACTCGGATCACCATGTTTTATGTTTTTTAGTTTTTAATTAGGGAAGCAAACATATTCTAGAACTTGATGCCAAATGATTGCATAGATCTGTATTGAGCAAACCCAGAAAAGTGTCCATTGATGTTAGATCTAGATTTGTGGATTTGGCTATAATTGATTCCAAATGGACTTTCAATGGGCCAAACATCTACAAAAGTACTATGTAAGCTGAATTTATTTTTTATTTATGCTCATAGTTTTTATTTATTTCCAATCATCAAGGAGATAGATTTTTAGTAGGCAATGATATATATCAGATCACAAAGGGATATGTTGTTACCTTGACATACATCATTTTGGGGCAAGCACATTATTTCTTTTTATTTTTTCCCATTCATTTTCATCTTTATGTTTTCTTTAATTATTTTACATTTTTGTATTGGTTGTGTTTCATGATGTAACTAAGCTAGGATGTATTTCACGTATCCATTTTTTAAATGTAAATATTTTTTTTTGGCAAAAGGCTAATAGCCTATATATTATATTAATAATAATAGTAAATAGTTACAAAAGTGCCCAAGAGGGCCTAATTACAAAAGTTCCATGTGTCAAGACACCACAAACCCAGGCCATTCAAACCAAGTCAACCAATGTCCGAAGCACTACCAATGCCTGATGCAAACATATCTCTGATGTCTTCTTGCCTCACTTGGACATATCTTGATGCCCAATGCCTGATGCACTGCCCATACCCGATCTCTGAAAAAAGACCCCCTCAAACATCAAGCAGACTTACAGCTATTTTAAACTACATTGTGTTAGATCTCCATACCCTTTTTCTGATTTACAAATGAAATTAAGAAGAGCAATCTCTATTTATTATTTCCCATAGATCTAGGAAGGTTTTAATATTATTGTCGTTTTCCATGAGATAAACTTTCTCCTTATCACACCCCATATTTTTAAATGTAAATGTTATTTTGATTATGTTTAAATTTATTGACTTGGTTAAGTTTACTATATAAAATAATTTATTAAATAGAAAGCTATTGGAAGTGTATAATTTATTTCAGTTGTATAGTCAATCAAAATATTCTATTTTTTTTATTTTAGAGTTTTTTAAAATTTATTTTTCTTAGATTTTCAAATACAAACTCAAACACCTACTTTGCTTGTAAATTATGTCGAGAATACTTGATTCTCTGGCCAAGTGAATATTATTTTCACAGATGAACACACTTTCTACAAAAGGCATTCTTCTTTAATTGACTATAAAGGCATTATTTTCTTATTGTTGTTTTAAAAGCAGCGACAACTTGGAACCAGCCGTCGTTGTTTCCCATTTGTACTTGCATTTGTTTTTTGCTTAAGCTTTCTCGCTGTTAAACTGGTCTCTTCAAAGTCGAATTAACTCTATAGTAGTAGACATGATATTTCCACAATCCATGATAATCAGTTTTAAGCTTCTGGAAAAATTGTGTTATTTTTGTTTTTTGCATCGACATTTTAGATCACACTCCGTGATCCATCATCAGGAAGAAAAGGGGAGAATGAGAAAGAGCAAAATTGCAGAGAGAGACATCCTTAAAAGGAGAGAGAGAGGGGGGTTTGTGGTTTTGTAATCTTACTTTTTTTTTCCTCCTTTTGTTTCTTTACCTCTTGTCAATCTAGTACTTTGTGCCACAAACCCCCCTCTCTCCTTTTAAGGATGTCTCTCTCTCTCTCTGCTATTTTACTCTTTCTCATTCTCCTCTTTTCTTCCTGATGATGGATTATAGAGTGTGATCTGAAACGTCGATGCAAAAAAAAAGCAACACAGTTTTTCCAAAAGCTTACAACCGATTAACTCTATAGTATTAAGTATCCAAATATTTCGTTGACAAGAAAGCTCTATTAGAAGTGTATAGTTTATTTCAGTTGTCAATAATTAGAAGTTTACTAAATGGAAAGCTATTGGAAGTGTATAATTTATTTCAATTGTGTAGTCAATCAAAATGTTCTAATTTTTTTGTTTTAAAGTTTTTTAAATTTTATTTTTCTTAGATTTTAAAATACAAACTCAAACACCTGCTTTCCTTACAAATTATGTGGAGAATACTTGATTCTCTAGCCAAGTGAATATTATTTTAATTCACATATGGTCTTCTTATTATTTTTTTAAGAGCAGCGATAGCTGGGAACCAGCTGCCGCTGCTTCATTTTGTACTTGCATTTGTTTTTTCTTAAGCTTTCTCGTTGTTAAACTGGTCTCTTCAAATTTGAAGTAGCTCTATAGTATTAAATCTTCAAATATTATAATAAAGATAAGTCAATATTGTTTACATAAATGTTTTCCCTACATGCTAAAATTACTTAGAGGTTATCAATTACATTTTAAGACACTCTTAAAACAATGGATACAACTAGACAAATACACTAGAAAACAAGCATGGTCAACCAGATAATGCAATGTACTCTCCACCTTCATAACAATTTTCAAAATGACACTACTTAGAGAAGAATGATGATTTCACTATACAATTAAAGTTTCAATAGTGCTTTCCACTCTTTGACAAACATGGGGCTAAAAATCTACTCCAAAACATATGAATTCAAAGGAAATATACAAATTCCCTCCTCTTAAAGTTATACGAACAAAATCTGTTCAATAATCCACTTGATGCGTCTAATTTTGTGTCAAAGTTTGTCACAATAGTAGTATGTAGTCACTCAAACTATTACATAGTTATTTATTACACAACAAAATGTAATTAAAAAACCATATTTCTAAATTGCAAAACATAGCATGACAGTTGATGCCATAGATAATTTCTAGAAGGATGCATCAGAAAACTGGCTACATAATGCCTACATATATTACACAATAGAATGTAATTAAAAAACCATATTTCTAAATTGCAAAACATAGCATGACAGCTGATGCCATAGACAATTTCAAGAAGGATGCAGCAAAAAACTAGCTACATATACGCAAGAGGAGCCACTATATTCTGAGAATTGATACTCCCTTGCAATGCCTATAAATCACAAATTACACTACCTTCCTCAAACAATGCAATGCCAACAAGTCATGAAACACAATCACTTCTAAATAATTTACAAATAGATACTCCCTTACAATGCCTATAAATCATAAATTATACTGCCTTCCTCAAACAATGCAATGCCAACAAGTCATGAAACACAAACACTTCTCAAAAACATTTACTTTGCAAATAGTCTATCAGCAAAACCGTTGCGCGTTCACCCGTGCAACTGCTAGTTGTATGATTTGTTAACATACATATTTTTTCATACATATTTAAATATTCTACTACGAATGCTAAATCAGTCCACATCACCATAGTTTTATATAAGCATGAAACATACAAATGTTATGAATTTGTATGAAGCCAATTCTTATGTACTCGTATTATAAGTTTGAAATAAGGCAAGTGATTTATCTTTGAGATAACATCATCTTTGAAAATAATATAATGCCATTGATTTATCTTCAAGAATTTTTTATTGTTATTTTTATTTTTAAATCACTATGAATCATCAATCAATAATATAAGTGGCATTTCTTTCCTAAAAGCATATTACATAAATTAAATGTGTGTCCACTCTTCAAGTAAGCCTATTATACTAGTAATATCATGGATTATTAAAATGTAAAATTTTGTCTCCTCCTTTAGTATTAATGAATTTTATGTCTATCACTTTAGTTCACTTATGTCCTAGTTGAAGTGATCTCTACACCTATGAATCTAAGCCCTACACATGGTTCTAAACTTTTCTCGCAAATTTAAACTATGTCGAATTTGATGTTAGAGATTTTCTTGCCTTAGTGTTTGGTGTTAGGATTAATGTTCCATAAACCTTGTACATCCTATGTAATTAATTACTCCTAATGTTATTTGTAAATTTCCATAAGGGAAGAAGTATTCACCAAGTAGCGATCTTGTTTTAGCCGCATGTTTGATCCCAGTACCCAATGGATGTCGGTTATTCGAGGGCGTTGTGCGGCCATCAGACCCACCCGTGGGGTCCAAGGGGGTCCCCCCCCCACGATGGGGGGTCTGAAGACCGCACGCCTTGATAGGGGTCTGGGGGCAACGCCCCCGGAAGCCACATTATATATATTTTTTCTCATTGTAAGTCTAGATTGTTCATCATTAGGTCACAGATCTAATGGTAGAGGTTATGTTGGCTTGTCTTGCCCTAGAAGGCAACCCCTTTATGAGGATATTATATTACAATTGTGTTGTAGTAGAGATTTGAGACTGAAAAAATAGGCACTGCCAGATTGAAAGCTGAAGAGGAGATTGATAGTTGTATTGTAAACTCTATTGAAGTTAATACAGATTGGCGCATCTCTTCTTGTGTGGAGTTTTTTTCTTGAAAGGGTTTCTCCACACAAACAATGTGTTATATGTTTGATCTTATGTTCTATTATTTCTTTGTGTTGATTTTATACCATTTTTGTTTTGATTCTGCACAGTTAAATATCTATATTACAGTTGTAATCAATTTTCCATTGATAGTTGTTTACCTTCATTTCTAACATTTGGATCCTACAATCTAAAAGGGTTAGTGGCAATAGACACCATTTAGGAGCTTCGTAGACAAGGAATATTCTCCTTTGATAAAACCCTTGTTATCAATTCAACAATTCAATGCAAATGATTAAAGGTAACAAACAAACGTGCAATAATGCCTAAGATGTTGATGTAAGCAAATGATCCAATATCGATTCTCTAGTGAATGCTTCATGATGTTCTTCAAAGTTTAGATGGTTTGAAATGAATTGACATTTATCCTTAAATGCGACAACCTAATGTACAAGTTAATAATTTCCATACTTTAGTTGGCTCAAAATATCTAGCTAAAGGGAATCAACTTGGGCTTAGATTTTATTTTGAAATTAAAAGTTATGAGTTTATTTCTAACTAGTCATTACAAGCCTAAAATAAAAAAATAAAAGTGCAAGGTGTGCACTTTTCACCATTACAATTATAATATATTTATATTTCAATATATAAATCAATATATACCATATCTATTAAATTTGGTATAATGGTTAAGTCATAAGGACTTGCTAATGAAAGTTAGCATATTTAAATAAAAAAGAAGCAAACTTGTACACCCAAAATAATATTAAGGTAAAATTTTAAAATCCCTTGTAATTATTTACATGATGGAGGTCCATACACTAAATGAAAAAATCAACTTGTAAATAAATGTTTGATTTAAGAAAGTCTCATACACCATAATAATATATCACTTAGAGGGGACCCAAAAAAAAAGTACCTTAAAAGGTTATATATATATATATATATAGGATGAATAGGGCCCACAATCATTTGTATTGAAATAAAGTTAAAACTATTCATAGGAAAAAACAAATATTAAACTATAACCAAGTAATGCACTAGCTTAAAACAAATCAAAATAATATTAGTTTATTGAATGAGGATATTAATGTAAAAATGTACAATATGTTAGAATTAAGGTGTCATTTACCTTGCAAATCCTATGTAAAATTTTTATGTGTCTCTACAGTTCTTGGAAAGTGTCCTCGGATGCCTAGAATGTAATTGGAATAATTATTTTGTAATTTTAGATTCTCTAGATCTTTGGCATTCATTGCCATATGCATTCATGAAGGAAGTGGAGCACAATAGTGGTAGTTACTATTTTATGACTTTGAACTCATTTATGGAACTTACTTTAGATCACTTATGGAACTTTCCCAATTCTTTGTGCTAGGATTAAGGAATGGAAACTTGCTATGAAGCATGAGTTGGCAACTCCGTGAAGCGTAAATTTGCATACGGAGACAAATCAAAGAAAATAAACCAAACAACAATTGTACCTTCCTTTGCAAGTAGATTTTACCTCACCGATTGAGCATATTGAAGTGCACCCGAACTCCAATGGATATGCTCCTTCGATATGTGGATTGCTCAGCTCAATAGCATAACTTTGATCACCAAAAAATGAACGAATTAAATGCAGCAACGTAAGTTTGAGAAAATGAAAGATGATCCTTTGGTCTAGAAGAAGTTTTATTTATAGATTTCCAAAAATGAAGATCAATGGTGGATAATGATTGGAGAGATCAATGGTTGAAATTGAATGAGAGAATTTAACAGATGAGAGAGTGACAAGTGTCCTTGTCCTCTCATGAATCAGGGGAGTTAACAAGCTTGATTGCTGAGTTGACTGAATTGATTGATTTGTTATCTAAATTGATTGATTAATCAACTCATTTGATTGAATTGTTAACATATCTGATTGAGAGTGATTGATGGAGGGATGAGAGAGAATTATGGTGAGACAAGAGTGAATTATAGTGAGAGGAAATTATCGAGAAAAATTAAATTATTTTAATTTTTGGTGCACATGGATAATCTTAGAAAATGAAAATATTAATTTTATTTATTTGTGGTGGAGAAATTAGAAATTAATTTGTTTATTTAATTACTAATAAAAGAAAGAAACGATTAATTAAATAATTGTAAAATTATTTAATTAATACTAGGAAATGGAAACTTTAACTCAATTAAATAATTAATAATTATTTAATTAATGTGGAAGAGTAAGGTAGAGTGATTTTCATAACAATAGATGAAATTAATCAAATAATTAATATTTATTTAATTAATGTGAAGATCTGGCAGATGAATAATTAAGTCAGGAAGTGAGGTTAATTTTAGGTGACTACATTTTGTCCCTCTTTGAGATGGTGTTGCAAAGTAGCATCATTTCAAAGAAGTTTAAAACATAGAAGAATATTTTGGTTTAGAAGAATATGATTGTATTAGAAATGATGATGCCCCAGTCAGATAGAATAAGCACTTAGGAGATTAATTAGTGGGTTGAATGATGCCCCCTCGAGAGGATAGACAAGTTGGAAGAATACGGGTGTGCTCTCAAAATGAATGGATGTGAAGAAAAGGTTAGATAAAATATGGAACATTGGTGGAAGAAGAACAAAATAGAGAAAAATGGAGAAGATAAAAAGATGGATACAAGAAGAAATGGAATTATTATGAGTACCTATGCTAACGTGAGTAGAGCAATCCTTTATTTAATATAGCAAAAAGGATATTATGCACCAAGGTATAAGGAACCAGGGTGACTTTGTATCCTTTGCATGGACTTGACGCTACAAACAAAAAGGATGCCCTTATACACACCCAATGTAATAGAATCTTTTCTGAAATATGCAAGGAAGAAAACTTAGGGCATGATAAAGGCCAACTGCGCAAAAGGTATTGAATGACCTTATATGCAAAGGACAATTAGTATGCAAAAAGTTGATTCCAACACACACAAGATAAATATTAGTTGGAGTACTAAGAACATCCACCAAATATGGCACACGAAAATCAATGACTATGCCTCATTCTATGTCAATCTTAACACACCAAGATATAGAAAGATCTATGTGGCCTTTGAATAAGAAATAGGAGACAAAAGATAAATAAAAAAGAAAAAGACCAACTGACAAAATAAAACCAATCAGCGAGTGTAATCTCTTGCCCCAAAATTTGATTAATATTGGATTATGTCGGATGCAGGAAAGATCTATCCTGTTGTAGGCATGATTCTAGATGATATCTCTATATGTTGAGGCAATGGGTACTTAGGTATTAGGGTGTTTCAAAAGGTGGTCTTACCTATGATTTTGCATGATAGCTCTATGTATTCGATGTGTAGTTTTCTTTGCTTGGGTATCAAGTTCAATGGGTGTGCATTTATTATGGTGATGGATAGTGAAATTTATTATGGTTTGTGGTAAGTGACGAGTTTTTATTGTGAAAATGATAATGAACCCTCTTTAGGCTGACAAAGGTATATACCAAGAATGCCCCTAGTTAGGTACAAGAGTAGTTATTATGGAATGAGATAGGCAAAACTTGTTATGAAAATGGATGAGGGTTGGATACGATCAATTTCTATCAATTATCAAGCCATGATAGTGGGATAAGTGGATAAATGGGAAAGATAATATATGTTGGATTGGATGGGATGGGTGAGAACCTGATAGACAGTGGATAGTAGCCTTTACACATGGCGCCTATTTGATAGGTTTTCACCATGCTACTTGCCCAAGGTACCACTGAAGTAGTTTTCACCATTGGATGAATTATTTGTCTTTGCTTTTTTCTATATATATATATATTGTTATTTTGTCATTTTTTATTTTTTATTTTTTTTTGACTAGTTGGGATATCTAAGGGTCAACTATAGAATTGCTTGAGGTGAATGATGTTTATTGGTTCTTCAAGAGGCTGGCCCTCTGGTGTTGCAAGCTGGTAGGCACTTGATCCATAGTTAGTTGTAACAAAAAAAGGTTCTTGCCAATTTGGTTCAAATTTGTCCTTTTTCTCTCATTCTTGTAGATTTCGTTGATTCTCTTTGAGGACAAGGTCACCAATTTCAAAATGGTAGGTCTTGACTTTCTTGTTGTAACTTCGTCGAAGGCAGTTCTAATATGCTTGAACATGGTTTAGGGCATGAAGACGCCTCTCATCTAGGAGTTCTAATTCCTGTAACCATGATGTATGATACTCCTCTTCATCCATGAGGTTCTATAGTGAGAACTGTAGAGAACGGAGCTCGACCTCGATTGGTAAGATGGCTTTGAAACCAAAGACAAGTGGAGTGGCCTCGGTAGGTGTGTGAATACTAGTACGGTATGCCCATAAGGCTACATTTAGTTGCATATGCCAATCACGGACAGCATCATTGACAATCTTTTTCAGGATTTTTAGGATGGTTTTGTTTGACGCCTCAGCTTGGCCATTACCTTGTGCGTAGTAGGGGTGGAAAATTGATGTTGGATGTGGAATTTATTGCAAAGGGACCGAACTTCTTGATTCTTAAAAGGCCCACCATTATCAGTGATGATGGCGAGGGAATTCCATACCAGCAAATGATGTAATGTAGGATAAACTTAGCTATTTGGGTATTGGTAATGTAAGTGAGTGGAATTGCTTCAAACCACTTAAAGAAGTATTCAGGAGCAGTTATGATAAATTTGTGGCCATTGGATGATGGAGGGGTTATTTTACCAATGAGGTCGAGCCCCCACTATGGAAAGGGCCAAGGAGTCATTATTGGCTGCAATTCTTGAGACGACGCATGAATGAGATCACCATGTTGTGAAGCGTAAATTTACATATGAAGACAAATTGAAAAGAAAATAAACCAAACAACAATTGTACCTTCCTTCGCAAGTAGATTTTACCTCAGCGATCAAGCATATTGAAGTGCACCTGAACTTCAATTGATATGCTCTTTCGATATGTGGATTGCTTAGCTCAATAGCATAACTTTGATCACTGAACATGGATGAACTAATTGCAGCAACATAAGTTTGAGAAAAATGAGAGATGATCCTTTGGTCTGGAAGAAGTTTTATTTATAGATTTCCAAAAATGAAGATCAATGGTGGATAATAATTGGAGAGATCAATGGTTGAAATTGAATGAAAGAATTAAACAGATGAGAGAGTGACAAGTGTCCTTGTCCTCTCATGAATTAGGGGAGTTAACAAGCTTGATTGGTGAGTTGACTGAATTGATTGATTTGTTATCTAAATTGATTGATTAGTCAACTGATTTAATTGAATTGTTAATAGATCTGATTGAGAGTGATTGATGGAGTCATGAGAAAGAATCATGGTGAGACAAGAGTGAATTATGGTGAGAGGAAATTATGGAGGAAAATTAAATTATTAAATTATTTTAATTTTTGGTACACGTGGATAATGTTAGAAAATAAATAAAATATTAATTTTATTTATTTGTTGTGGAGAAAATAGAAATTAATTTGTTTATTTAATTAGTATTAGAAGAAAGAATGATTAATTAAATAATTGTAAAATTATTTAATTAATACTAGGAAATGGAAAACTTTAACTTAATTAAATAATTAGTAATTATTTAATTAATGTAGAAGAGTAAGACAAAGTGATTTTCATAACAATCGATGAAATTAATCAAATAATTAAGAATTATTTAATTAATGTGAAGGTATGGCAGATGAATAATTAAGTCGGGAAGTGAGGTTAATTTTAGGTGTCTACAACTCCATCTTAGAGTGCTACATTTGAGGATGTAAGAGTTACCTTGTCATAGATGCTATAACAATTAAATTTTTAATTAGAGACTCATTGATTGAGTTCATGAGAAGTCAATGTGAAGTTATATTATTTACTATTCTCAAAAGATATCCTATGAGTTGGGCATGGGATTTTGTGCAACATACCATGGGTTTAACACTAACTGTTTTGGTAAAACCATTTGTAGTTTTGGCCTCTTCCTTGCATATATATTGAGAGTATGAGATAGCAAATTTATGATAGTTTATTTTCATAGGTGTTGTCGAAATGGTATCAAAGTTTGGAGTGGTAGTGTGTTGATATTGTATTATGTACGTTGAAGAATATATTTACATACTTGTCATCTTTTCTCTTGTGGAGTATTTTTCTTGATAGGGTTTCTCCATGTTATATATTGTGTTATATGATATTTTCATGGTGTTGCTAATTTATTATATTGCTAGTTTAATTCCATAATCTCGTTTTGACATTCTACAATTAAGCAGTACTTGGATGAATGGGTCTTCATGAACATTAAGTCTTAAATTCAAATTTTTAGGCTCATTTTCATATTTTTATTTGTAGTGGTTTTACCTATTATTCCTAACATTTGGTATCAAAGCCTGACCACCTTTACTCTTGTGGTTAGAAGGGAAAGGATTTTTGAGTGACAATGGAGTTTTGTTTAATTTTCTTTTGTAGATTTCTGTGTGGAAGTTGTTGGGTCCAAAAATCACTGCTTCTCTTCCTAGAACATAGATCTACTTCCAAAGCCAGGGTTGTTATGAAAGTAGAACCTTCTCATCTACAGATTATGGAGGGTTGAAGGTCAACTCTACGAGAGTGGGTTTTATCTCTTTCTCTTTGAACTCATCTTATACTCAGAAGGGTGTTCCTTGAGGGTTGATAAACTAGATGAACAACTAAAATATTGATGGCTAAACCCAACCTAGTGACTTAACTTCAAATATTGCCACTAAGTCAAGAATAGTTAGCCACCCATGTACCTCAATATAGTTGATTTTAACACCTATACAATGAGTTCAAGGTGCAGGCAAAGCACATGGACCACAAGGTAAATGAATGAAAACCATTTGCGGAGATCTATACCCTATTTTGATGTGGAACCATGAGTTGCAATAACTGTAAAATAAGTTAAAATACTATTTTTAAGGTTGTTCTTTTGATTTGTTTGATTGGAGAGAAAGAGGTCAGACTAGTGCCAATCCTAAGGCTACAGAGTCACAACTCGCAGAGAGAGAAATGCAGGAGGAGATAATAAACAATGAAATGATCTTAAGCATTCAAATGCATCAAATACAATATTACCACTTTTAAATACTTAGTAATCCAACAATGAGCTACACAAATCCATGTATAAATACGAGATGATCCATTACAAATAGTTATAATAGGTTTAGAATGTTGTCTCGTTCACCAAATAGCATTTACACTCACAACAACAAATGTGAAGAGAGGAAATATCTAACCCACTAGAAATTTCCTTAAATCTACCCATACAACCATAGAGAAATAATAACTGATAACACATACATCATATTTTTCAATGTTTTTTAACTACCTCTGTCTCTCTATAGCTTGACTAGAAGTAATCCATTGTCTTTCTTATTACGCTGAAAGTGTTCCTTTTATGAATAGAGTGAGCTGACTTTGGGGATCTACTGTCTCCATTGATGCAGAGGCGTGCAAGATGATTGCAGCCTCTTGCACCGCTGGATTTCACTGATTCCTAGCAGTTTTTTTCCTATTTTTTAATTTTTTTGGTCTTCTCTTTTCCCTCGCCGCTCACGTTTATTTCTTTCTGTTGTTTTCCGTTGACTGTTATTTGTGATATTTGCAAGCGCCTCGTCATTTCACATTTCCTGGCGCCTGCAACGATTTATGTTCCAATTTATTACTTTTTCCCGCCTACATAAAACAAAGTTTATGTTCACATTTATAGAGCCGTAATAATTCATTTTTTTAGCTGCCGGTTGTAAAAAATAAATGAATCGGCCAGCATCTGCTGCTCCCACCACTTGTCAAATCTCTCATTTGCCCAACCTCTTTCCTTTATCATTTGATTGTGACGGGTTTAATTTAGAACTAGTTTTATATTTTATTTTTTGAAATCTGCTGTTCCTTTTTCTTTTTTAATAAATAACCATGTTCATGAATTAGTTAGTTTTGTAGTTAAAAAATTTGCACACAGTTAATTCCAGAAATATTGAACTACAATCATTATGGACTGTAGAAATTTGATGTCTCTTATAGTTAGTTTTTCTTTATGGCCACGTGACAAACAAAGATAAGTTTTATTAATAATCATACAAGTTTATTATTTTAGATAATATTTTGACCACAATCTATATGTTTTAAAATCTGGAAATTTGATTTTTTTTAATGAAAATAGGTTTATGTATTGTTATAAGAAAAGTAATTATAGTTAATTAAAAGAAGTTTGATATTATAGAATTATGTTTTAGGTTGCATAAATTGATAATGTTTAAAGTTATTAAAACATTAAGTTTATGTGGTTTTAAAAAGGAAACAATAGCAAATTATATCATATGGTTTCAAAAAAGAAACAAGAGATTAAAATATTATACAATAAAATTAAACTAAGCAACTAAAACTATAAGGCAGTGTCCAAGGGAGGGTCCTGATCAAGTCATTCTCCTCAAAATAAACACTAAACCAAATAAGAAATATCATAGATATGCAAATTTCACCATAGAATAATATTAAAAAATCCATAGAAATGAAATTAACAAAAAAATTTATCAACTTGAATATGTTTGTAATTTATTTAAATTAAAAAATATTAGTAATCTTTTAAATATGATACACTCTAAAAACAACATTTACTTGTTGATCAACAAATATCTGATACTTTTCTAATTTTTAAAACCTACATGTTTCTATAATTATTAACTATTAAAAAAAAATCTTCCTTATTAAACACAAAACCCTATAATACAACAAGAACAAAAAGACTATACTAAATATCTTGAATTTTATAACATGATGTTAAAAATAAAAATTCATTTCTTATGACTTCCAAAGCTAAGTTTTTAATGATACTTTATATCTATCTAAGTTTTAAGATTTTTTTAATATTTATTTTCATAATTAAATTTATTTCATTTAATCAAAAATATATATAAATAGATTTCTAATATATTATTATATTGAAATGGATATAAATATTAAAAAAGTATATACATATTAAATATTTAAATTAAATATAACACATATATTATATACAAAATATAATATACATTATATAATTGATTTTTAATATTCCCCTAAATTACATCTTATTTTAAATATACAAGTTATTAAAATTAAATATATAATACTGTATATTAAAATGAATATAAATATTAATAAATATTAAATATATATATATATATATATACATATTAAATATTTAAATCACATATAAGACACATATATTATATATAAAATATAATGTACATTATATAATTAATTTTTAATATTTCCCTAAATTAGATCTTAATCTGTATATATAAGTTTGTTATCAGTAGATGGGTTGGACATGTCCAATAGTTTCTATTTGTATCTATGGGCATGCTTACGAAAAAAAAAATCTACATGGTCCTCTCTATATCATAACAAGTACATATAATATGACAAATAGAGGACCCCACATATGGTTTGAACCTTCCACCCTTACCAAATTCAAAACATTTAGCTAACCTAGACTTCACTTTCTTGTAAAACTAACAAGGGCACCTTGGTGTGCAATGGGTTGAAGTTCAATCTCTATGTCTTTAAGTGAATGATAGATTGTCTTTTATCCTTATGACCCATGTCATTTTTTTCTTCTAGAGTGTCATTCATTAATTTGCATGATCTTAATGGATTTCAAGATCCCTATTTATAGATATATGTAAATTTCACCATACAATAATATTAAAAAATTCATAGAAATGAAATTAAGAAAAGAATTTATCAACTTGAATATGTTTGTAATTTCTTGAAATTAAAAAATATTAGTAATCTTTTAAATATGACTCGACTCTAAAAACAACATTTACTTGTTGACCAACAAATATCTTATACTTTTCTAATTTTTAAAACTCATATGTTTCTATAATTATTAACTATTTAAAAAAAAATCTTCCTTATTAAATACAAAACCCTAGAAAACAACAAGGATAATAGATGTGAACACAAGACTACCTAAATACCTTGAATTTCATAACATGATGTTAAAAAAAAATTATTTCATTTCTTATGACTTCCAATGCTATGTTTTTTTATGGTAGACTTTATATCTATCTAAGTTTTAAGAATTTTTAAATATTTATTTTCCTAATTAAGTATATTTCATTTAATCAAAAAAATATAAATAGATTTCTAAGATATTATTATATTAAAATGGATATAAATATTAATAAATATTGAATATACTTTAATTATAATTATTATGTATTTCATTTTTTAGAATTTTGTTTTGAAGGCTATTTATCTAAAGGGGATCAATATACTTTCTTTGTTCTCTAGAATTGGGGATGTAGAAGTTACTTTGCATCATTAGGTATACCATCTAATGTAATAGTCAATGAATTTCATGCATGTTAGATCTACATTTGGCATGATTGATCCCACATTTCAAAAACACCCTAATGTGTCGAACCATTCTACTATCTACTAGATTGATCTACCAAACTATGTACCTGCACAACTTGATAGATTGAATTCACAATTGTTAAAGAATACTGAAGACAACAAGCTCAAGCATGCAAGTGTCCTAGATGATTTCATGCAAATTTGACTTGTTCTTCAACAACACTCAACAACACATATCACTACATTATTTCAATTCTTCTGATGGATGGACAACAACCATTCACCATAAACAAAACTGTATGCTCTCGTCTCAAAAGATTACATATTACTTTTTTCTACATGCTATCTCGGTGTACCCATTCACAACTACCTTTCTTTTGGAGGAAATGAAGAAAGAAGCGTTCAACAAGACCATGGCTAGACATTCAATTATTGAAGTCATTCTAGTGTCTAGAAAAGAGCACATTTTTGGTAAGAGGTACTTCTCTACATGGACTAGAATGGACGAGACATTGAAGCAACCCCATGAAATCAATATCAAATGCAATACTCTCTCTCTCCCCCATTTCTCTCCTCATTCTACTCATATCTCTTTGTTTTACACACACAGTCTCTCTCTTACCATCTCTTCCTCTTTCTCTCTCCCTCTTTATCTCTTTATATATCTATCTCTCTTTCTCTCCATCTTTCTCTCCCTATCTCTATATATGTTTCTTTATCTCCCCTCCTCTCTTTCTCTCTTCCTTTCTCTGTCTCTGCTCTTACCATGTCTCTTGCTTTCCCTCTCTCTATTGATATCGCTATATATCTATCTCTTTTTCTCCATATTTATCTCTTTGTCTCCCTCTATATCTATATGTTTCTCTTTATCTCTTTTCACTTCTATCCTCATCTCTTTCTATCCCTCTATCTATATATCCCCACCTCTTTCTTAGCAACTCTCTCTCTCTCTATTTCTCTCTTTTTCTATCTCTCTTTGTCATCTCTCTCTCTCCCCCTTTCTCTCTCCACTTATTTGTTCCTCTCTCTAACTCTTTCTCCCTCCCTCTCTATCTTTGTTTGTCACTGTCTCTTTCTAACTTTCTCTCTATTCTATTATCTCTATCGAGATCTTTATTTATTTATATCTTCCTCTCTCCCTCTCCCTATCTATCACTTTATATTTCTCTCTTCGTCTCCTTCTATCTTTATCTCTCTCCCCTTCTATCTTTCTTTTTCTCTTTCTTGCTTCTCTCCCTACCTTTCTCCATCTGTATCTAACTCTCTTTCTCTCAATCTATATTTCTCTCCCTCTCTCTCTCTCTTCCTCTCCCTCTCTCTCTTTCTATCTCTCTATCTATTTCTCTCCTCCTCATCCTTGTCCTCTTTCCCTTTCTCTCCCTCTTTATCTCTCTCTATATATCTCTATGTCTCTTTATCTCTTTGTCTTCCTCTCTATATGTATGTTTCTCTTTATCTCTCTTCACTTCTATGATCCTCATCTCTTTCTATCCCTCTATCTATATCTTGTTTCTTTCTTACCATCTTTATCTCTCTATCTCTCTTTCTCTTTGTCTCCCTCTCTATCCATTTCTCTTTATCTCTCTTCACTTCTATTTTCATCTCTCTATCCCTATGTTTCTATCTCCCCTTCCTTCTTCCTCTCTCTCTCTCACTCTCTTTTTCTCTATCTATCTATCTATCTATCTACCTATCTCTGTACAAGTTCTCTCTTTTGCTCTATCTCTTTCTCTCTTCCTCTCTTTGTCTTTCTACCTCTCTTTTTCTCTATCTTCCTCTCTCCTTTGGTAGTTAGTGTCAAAAAAATATTAATATTTAATCCATAATAACTTGTTTATCTTCAATTCTAAATAATTTTTTAAAATCAAAATAATAATTAATCAAAATTGAATAATATTATTTACATTAATATATTTGTAATTAATAATATTTGTTTATCTTACATTCTAAATAATTTTTTAAAATCAAACTAAATATTAATTAAAATTTAATAATATTGTATACAATAAATTATATATAATAAATTAATAATTATTATTTTGATGAAAAATATCTATAATATAAATAAATAAATATTGGCAATATTCTCACATTTTGTGCTGTATAAACATTCCCGCCAACTTTTACATGACTTCCCAACTCGTCTAGATGTTTTTATTGACTTTTGGTCAGTCTTTTATGGATAAAAATTAGATCTTAATGTACAAAAAGATATTTTAAAAAACATCATGCTTAAAAATATTGGTTGTACCATCTTTATTAATATCACTAGTACTTTTTTTAAAAAATAGATTGAGTGCGCTTTGATACGAGGCATCAATTGTCATTCAAATTTAACAGACATTAAGTCAAATGCTAGAATAACTATTTGTAACAGAAATGAGATGAAACGAATGAGCGACTAGAAATGTCAGAATAACTATTTCTAATGGAAATGAGATCAAATACACAAAATTAAAAATTTGATTTCAATTCACAACACTTCATACAAAAGAGGGATTGCCCATTTAGATTAAAAAAATTCACTAAAATAGGACACAATTATTGATAAATTATAGGTTCATGACCATTTTAAAGTAACTTCTAGCACTGCTCTTATGCAAACATTAAAAAGCCTCTAGAGATAGCCCTCCTCTATCTCTTTCACTCCTTTCTCTCTTCTTCCATGATAATAAGTAGTTAGGAACTGAGGTGATCTCCTTGCCTTTTATCTCTCTTTCTCACTTCATCTCTCTCCCTCTCCCTTCTCTCTTCCTCTTTGTCTCTCTATATCTCTTTTTATCTTTCTTTATTTTCACTCTCTTTCTAATCTCTCTCTACCTCTCTCTATCTAGATCTTTCTTCCTCTTTATATCTATATATATCTCTCTCTAGATTTGTTGATTTTCTTTCTCTCGTAGGATCTATCTCCCTCTTCCTCTCTCTCTCTCTATCCCTTTGTCTCTATCTCCCCTTATTTCATCCTCTCTCTCTTTCATTTCCCCTCTTCTACTCTCTATTCCACTTTATGGCTACCAAGCAATTGCATGAACAAGAATCTAGAAAGTTGATGCATGTAAATAGAGCCTACACGCCAAACATGAAAGCTCGCATAATTTGAAGTAGATAGCATCCATTAAGATTATGCAAATTAATTCATAACACTTGAGAAAACAAAAAATGACTAGGCCATAGGAATACAAGATAATCATCATTCACTTAAGCACATGGCTATTCAACTTCCCAACTATTCGGTGTACCCATTGTACACCAATGTGCAATTGCTCTAGTATATATATATTGTATACACCTAAAAATGATACGACTCTATCGAAATAAATATTTTAAATATCTATTTCATTCTAAATTCCTCTATCAATAAATAAATAAATTTATTTATTTATTTGATTCATTTTTCTCCAAAAAATTAAATAAAATCATTTATTTAATTAAATCATCCAAATTCTTCTAAAATCAATCTAAATTAAATAATACCAAATTATTTAATTAATTCTTCTCATTCCCTATATTTAAATAAATCCAAATATTTATTTAAATTATTTATTTCCTCCAAAATTGAATTAACACCAAAAATAATTCAATTAATCCACATGCATATGTAATTAAATATCTTAATATTTAATTAGTTAATATTCTCTCACACACATGTCCTATTTCTCTTCCAGTCAAATTAGTTAACTCATCAATCAAATCTGTTAACTGATTAGTCATCTGAGTTCATTGTTCAATCATCTCAGTCAACTCCCCAATCAACCCACTTATCTCTCCAATCAATTTTATTAACTGATCAGTCATCTCAGTTAACTCTTCAATCTATTCTGTTAACTCCCCTAATGCATGAAGGAGCAAGACACTTGTCCTCTCCTTATTCACGCACATCCTCTCAAATTTCTTCAACCATTGATCTTCTTATTCATTCTACACCGTTGATCTTCTCTCTCACAAATCTATAAATACAACCTCTATTCCTCCATTTGAATCATCCAAGCTTTTATAAACTTACTCTGCAGGTAGCACGCCTTTGGCATCAATCCCCATAGCTTGAGATCACCATTATCATTGCATTGTGAAGATCCTCTTCATTTGCAAACCTATCAACAGCCGTTCTCCATTGTCATCTTGAAAGAAAGCAAGGAAGTGCACCTTCTGAGGGCTCCATTCACAAACAAGATCAATCCGAAATAGGTGACCAATAGAAGCCACGAAATAAAAAGGTTTGAAGGGTATTGTTCTTTGTGTTTAATCTTGTTTATTTCCATTTCATTGAGATTATTAGATTATTGATAGTTTAATATTGTTAACCACATTTTCTGATAATATATATATATGGCTTCTTCCCCTATTTTCATGTATCCTCTGCCTCGCTGTTCTTCTCTCTCTTTTATGAATCTCAAAAATCCCCATATACTCAAATTAAGCGCTTGCCCTAATTCAGAGCACCGCAGCACAAGGAAAAATGAATGTTAGAAATGCACTCCAGTTGACTTGGGAAGCTCCAGATGTTGCACAAATCCAAAAGACACCAGAGTAGCTGAGAGAACCTTCCGCATTCAATGCGAGTCGATGAAGCGAGCAGAAAACTGGTTTCATTTGGCACCCACATGATATTAAAATATCAATTAGTTCAATGTGTTTTTCACCCACATCAACATATATATCGGTTCACTTTGTCCTACAGATCACCATCACACTGAGGCATTCTCCTATGTGGATTGCGCTGATAAATGTGTCTACACATCCTTAGAAATGCCATACAAACCAAAACTAGACATTCATATCTCCATTATGAATGAATCGGTCTGAGGAAATGTTCATTTGGAAGAAAACACACATTATAATCTTTGAGTCTCTGATGATTATGAAGGGTGCACATATATCCTCCCTCAGAATTTGATTCTCACATAGACTTATCATGCCATGGCGCAACCACAAAGCACCTTCACGCCACTAGAAACGAGTGAAAGAGACATATAAATCTCTGGACCCTTGATGGGTATGGAAAGAACGCATATATCCTTTAATGCTTGGTCAACCTCAGGCATAAGAATGAAGGAGTTTACAACTCTGGTTCCATTGCAGCAAAACCAATCCATCGAACCCTGATGGATTGAGCTTTCCCTTTACCATCTTCTATATAAGCGAGAAAAAAAAATCCTTGAAACTCCAATAACATCACTTAAGTAATTACATAGCCACAATTACACATCCTCAACGCGTCAGCCTTAGCAATTTCTCAATGACACAAAAATGACGACACTTTAACATTAAGGCGAGCATAACAAGGGCACATGCAGAACTGCAGGGTTATTATAAACGTGTATACAGGAATGGGAAACCCCGAAATGGCAAAAAGCTAACAAACATGCAAAACCTAGGGAAACACAAGGAACACCCAAACATAGAGAAATATAGACTTTTGCATCTCATCACAGACGAGGGATCCATAAAAGACACTTAATTGATTTACCAACAATAGGTCAAATGGCACAAAGACAACCAAAAGGAAAGGACACATGCAAGAAGGACAATACAGACATGAAACCCAACAGAAGTCATGGTTGAATCTACATCTTGGTTAGATGTTGAGAAATTCAATGGTTCTAACTATGAGTTGTAGAAGTTGAAGATGGAGGATCTCCTTGTAGAGGAGGGTCAATGGATAGTTGCAACAAAGAAAAATAACCCTGATAAAATGGATCAAGATGAGTGGAACAAGATGGATAGGAAAGCACGAGAGACAATCCAGCTTTGTCTTGCAGACTCTGTCTTGTTAAATGTTTTAGAAGAGAAAACTATATATTTCTTATGGAAAAGAATAGGTAAAATCTACCAAGCCAAAAGTCTTGTGAATAAGTTATATTTGAAAAAAAAATCTATAAAAATGAAAGGTGAATCGATTGCAAAGCATTTAAATTCATTAAATTTGATTTTGAGTCAATTAGTGTCTATAGATGTTAATATAAGTGAGGAAGATGGGTGCATTATAATGTTATGTTCTTTGTTTGAGTCATGGGAGAATATCATTCTTATTGTTAGTGCTAATCTTATAGATACCAAGATGGATGTTCTTATTGCAACTCTATTGTCATAGGAAATGAGGAAGAAAACCACTATAGATAGCTCAATGGATGTTTTTCATGTCACAAGAAGGTCCAAAGAAAGAGGTGGATCTAAAGCAGCGTAAAAGGGGGCTAAAGAGAAGTCTAAAGGCTAGTCTAAAACTTGTAAAAAGAATAGAGTGAAGTGTTGGAATTGCTATAAGAGGGGACATGTGAAGAAGAAATGCAGAAACAAGAAGAAACAACAAGATTCCTCCATAGAAAAGTCCTCAAAATCAGGTGATAAAGTCTTAATTCTTTCTTGTAATAATATTTCTAATTATCACTAGTTGGTTGACTCAAGATGCTCATATCACATGACTCCACATAAGGAGTGGTTCCCCTCGTATCAAGAATATGATGGTGGGAAATTATACCTTGGGGACAACAGTTCATATCATATTGTTGGACAGAGAAAGGTAAAGTTATGTTTCAATGATGGGAGGACAAAAACTCTCCTAGGTGTTTTACATATTCTTGGATTAGCAAAAAAAATAATTTTTGTATCAAAGCTAAATGATTCGAGAATGCATGTAACTTTTGATAAGGCTAGTTGTAAGTTGGTGAGAGGAAACTTGGTGGTAGTGAAAGGGTCAAGAATGGGAACCTTGTTCAGGTTGAATTCTACTATTGTTTATAATTCCATCAATGTAACTGAAATTTTTGAAAATACATGTATGTTATGGCATCATAGATTGGGCCACATAAGTGAAAAAGGTTTAAAAACTATTATCAATAAAAAGTTGGTTGATAGTTTCTCTTATTCTAATGAGTATTTTGATTCTTTTGAGCAATGTGTGTTTGGGGAACAAAATAGATCATTATTTCCTTAGGAAAATATAAAACAAAGAGTAAA
This sequence comes from Cunninghamia lanceolata, assembly GCA_027924645.1. NCBI lineage: Eukaryota > Viridiplantae > Streptophyta > Pinopsida > Cupressales > Cupressaceae > Cunninghamia > Cunninghamia lanceolata. The sequence continues at coordinate 2,539,922 of BSBN01000178.1, read as the reverse complement.
TTAGAAATAATTTATAGGGATGTGTTTGGTCCTTCGGATGTTGGTTCTATTAGAAAATCTCAATATTTTGTGACTAAATACTAAAAAACATGACTCAGTTGCACGGGGCGGTCGAGTCAGCTTTGACAAGTACATGGACTCTTCTCTTTGCCATGGGGTGAACCTCAACATCACTCTCGCTGTCATGGAAGTAGCCAATCGAGAGGAGGCAAGACACGGGGGTGGTCCTACTCACTTGAGATCTGGACATCGCAGAGAGTAGTCAGCCGCTCCTGGGGCCTTTCTTTGGTAATGATTCTGATATGGTTCTTTGTGACCATTGTAGTTGAAAAAACTATATGACCCGGAGGGTCACTAGTTACGGTTCTCCTATTAGGATTCCAAAGATTCCAACGTTGAGTTGGTTGTCAATTGTTTTCATTTATGTTTCTCTCAAGTTGGAGCCTTTCTTCAAATTGTTGTATGATGACACATGTTTGGAATAACCTTAGCCTATGTTGTTGTTCGTGGATTATCAATTGATCATGTTGTGGCCTTGGGTATGTCTCCTCAATCTCTTCAAGGATTGCCTTCATCCACTCACCTCTAAGATCAAGACACATTCATGAGCCCAAACCAAGAGAGAGTTGGTTGGAGTTGACCTTGATTTGACTCAAGTTTGACTTAGGGTTTATCACCTAAGGTTTAATTTTTTTTCTTTGTGTTTATTGACTAGTGTTGACCTCGTGATGAAATTGAGGGTTTACTTGAGTTTTCATCTTTTTTTGACTTTAGTTGACCTCGTGATGAAATCGAGGGTTTGCAATCTTCATGTGATGTTTGTGTTTTTGCTATTTTTTGTTTTTGAATGTATGCAGCCTATATGTATGCAAGACAATATTTTTGTGGTTTTTGTGGATTTTTATGCAAGGAAAGTTCTTTTTTAATCTAGAATTTGAAATATGTATGCAATCTAAAATGAGTTTACCTAATGCAATTTGATCTATGTTTTTGGTATTTTGTTCATATTTTGGATCTAATCACTCTAAGAAATGAAATTGCTTTAAAACAAACTAAACTCATGATGCAAAGTACTTAAAGTAAATTAATCTAACAAAATAATTATATTTATCCTATCAAGGAAATTGCAAGATCCAATTACTATTCCCAAGAGCAATTTTAAGATTAGTTGATTACTATCACAATGAAAAAAAGCACTAAAGAACCTAGAATGTGAGACGCATGAGCCTCCACTACCCTCAAGAATCCTTGTGTCGGCAACCTCTTCATCATCTTGCAGTAATGGGGATCTCCTCTTGGCAACAATAGGGAAGGGATGCAAAATAGCTTTAGAAAGCTTGAAATGTGAACTCAATGTGAGCTAAAAGAGCACTATGGCTTGCAAATGGGTAGCGTAACGATGCGATGAGAAACTTTTAGCGAATCTTGGACAAAACAACAATGAAATAAAAGGATTATAAGTCTTGTATGAGCATGTGGATGCTATGTGGAGAGCAAAAACTTACAAAGATTGGATGCACAAATGAAATTGCCTCCCAAAAGGGGGAGCTTTGAAGCTATGCAATAATGAAAACTAATGAAAGCTTTGAAGCTTTGGAAAACTAATGACATGAAAGGTTTGAAGCTTTGGAAAACTAAAAAATAAACCAAGAGGCTCGAGGGCCTGTGAAGAAGCTTGAAAAAGCTTGTGAAGAAGGGAAGAGGATTCTCCAAATTGGAAAATAATGAAGAGGGGAGGGATATTTATAGGTTTGAAGGGCTCATGAAAGGTGGAATTGATTGATAAGTTAACTCAAATTGATTGAAGAGTTAACAAAAATTGATTGGGGAGTTGACAAGATTGATTACTCAGTGAACTCAATTGATTAGGCAGTAGACTGGGTTGATTAGGGAGTGAACAAGCCAATATAGCTTATCACTGAAGCAGAAATGGAGTTAGCAAGAGTGCATGAGTTGACAAATAAAGATAAAAAGGAGCTAATTATGCATGCTTGAAGGCTTGGAATAGTTAACTTTATGTTTAGGCCTAAAAATAATGCAAACAAGAAGAAAAACTGGTCAAAATGGAGCTTTTTCGCGTCCAAAACTTAAGTTTTTCCACAGCTGAAAAGATGACAAGGTCGCCCCTTTTACCAGTCTAGATCGCCTGGGGGTGACCCACGGGTGACCCACAAAGGAGTGGACCTAGGTTGAAAAACATGATGGGAGATGGTTAGTTAGGTGAAGAGGAGGTGAATTGCCTCTGAAAACTGGTCAAAAGGTGGCCATAAACCAAATCTCCACTTGCAAATGTCAAATCTCCTGGGGGAGATCCTAAAATAATAGGGGGAGATTTGTCCTGGTTGAACAAAACTGAAAACTGAAAGTTAGAGATGGATTGGGAAGTCCTCTATAGGGTTCCTAAGAGTGGGGTTGGATGAAAAACACTAGGGAAAGGTCAAATTATAGTAAATAGATGAATAAAAGGCTTAGAGATGAAGTCGCAAGCACAAAAAAAAAATTGACAAGTGTCGAAAAGTGTCAAAGGCGAGGGAAAGGCTAGTACAACAAAGGGGAAACAAAAAGAGAAGTGAAAACCCATATGTTACTAAGAGAATCACTACTGAGAGGGAGTTATTTCATGCTTACATGTATGTGACAAGGATTATGAGTCATCATGGGGTCCTCATGGAGGCTATGCGTGATTTTGGTGCTTACATATTTGCTTGCTCAGGGACGATAGTCTACATGAAGGGTGGGTACCATTCTTGAAATAGGCCTTACCTGTTGTTGATTTACCACAATAGTACATGCAATAACTAGCATTAGTTTGACATTTTAAATGTATCAAGATAAATAATGAAAACTAAAATGACCGAACATACCATATATTACATCATGAGTTTGCCTAGTTGTTTTCTTTGTCAAGGAGACCTGTAGGGATGAAAGCACGTAAAACGAAAGCGCAAAAGATAAATAAAATAAATTGAACACATTGCTAGAGAGGAGAACAAATTCACCTTTTATTGCAAATTTTGAAGAACATATTTGATTTTTAGGGATTTTTTATGTTTTACAATTTTTTTAGTTTTTTTTAATTTTTCTAATTTTTATGGTTTCTGTGAAGATCTAACTTGACATTCCTTGAGATATTTGAAATACCTACATTAAAGAGATTTCTATCTTTTCCCCCTTGCATGGGGAGACTTGTGTACTTGATTACATAATTTTTCTCTTTTGACTCCATTTGGAGTGACTTATATGCTCAAACATTGTTTTACACTTATTGTCATAAGACCTGATTAGATGAAACCTATACATAGCTTTAGTCGACATCTTGTACTTCACTTTCCCTCTTGTGCATATGGTTGGCTAGAGCTTTTATTTTTCTTATGAGAATGCATACCTAAGATGATCACATATGAATGATGCAATTTGTTTTTGTCTTTTTCTGATATGAATAACATGTGATGTGTTTGGATGTGATTCACAAATATGAAATGCAAAGTACTATGCTCTAAGTGCTATGCATGCCATGATGTTACGACATGTTTTATTGCTTTTGATTTTTATATGATGGCTTGAATGCAAGTGGAACAAACAATGTAACTACTCTTAAGTAGGATTTTTGACCTAGGGGATTGTGAGTTAACTTGGTGTAAAGAGACTTATTGATCTTTGGGATGGGATTAGGGACTCAAGTGGGAGTGGGGAGGAGATGGAACACTTCTAATTTTGGACTTTGTTGGAGGCTGAACACTGATCCTTATCTAGATAAGACAATTTGATAAGCTTTCAACTTAGGCAAGAAATAATTTTTATTAGTGTTCATTATACGTAGATCATAGATGGCAAGTAAGATAGACCCAGGGTGAAGGAAAAAAATGGGGAAGAACAAGGGTCCCTAACTAGAAAATGGTCCTAAAAACTACTAGACTATTAGCTTTGCTTAGCGAGTGTGTATGTGTGCTTTGTACCTTTCTCTTTTATTTCCTCTGATATAATGTCACCCTTGAAGCTTTGAGCTTAGATTTATCTCCACCCAAGGGTACGGACATTTAACAATCTTCTTTCTATCACTTTTTTTGTAACTCTCTTTTCTTGTATTTTTGCAATGCCTCACTTGATTTTCTCTTTTTTGAATTTTAACTTTTATGGAAATGAATGCTTTTGAGATTTCTGAGTACTTTGTGTTGATAACTGAGAGGGGGGGGGGTGAATCAGTTATCCTAATTATTTCCCTTATTGAACTTTCCTTTTAATTGATGCAGCATAAAATCAAACACAAAACATTAACCATGAAATAAGAAACACATGACACAGTATTTTTGACGTGGAAACCCTGTTAAGGGAGAAAACCACGGGGTGATTAACCCAAAATTATTCTCTGTTAGAAGAATAGGAAATTACAAAAATGGCACTTGCCAATTAGGGCTCACTGCCCGAGCACACTGCTCACAAAGAGGCCCACTGCCTACAAGAAGACACACTGTCTACAAAGTGATGAGAATCACAGTCTTGAACTGATTGGAAGCATCTGCATATGCTGGAGTTCAGTTCCGGTTAGGCTCAGTACACTGATCTGCTGCACTTCATCTTTCCTCTGTTCTTTATTCTGCTATCTTTCACATACCGGATCCTTTTTGCTACCTCTGCTCTTTATCTGGACTTATTCGCATATATCTCCATATCAACACACCCTTCACAACTAAATCCATCCTCTATATATATCCGCACAAGTAATTTCATCACCTTTCTAGTCGGCATCCGGAACAGTCTAGTTTCTTACAAACTCTCATTCTGTCGGCTGAATCCTTCCTCACCAAGCAATGCGGATCAAGCATATACTTGTAGATATCATTAATCATGTCGGCCAAACATGATTCATGCCTTCACAACCTCTGTCATCAATAGTAACCCATCCGGAAAGCAGTCTGATACTCTGCCAGTCAGTTCTTCCTCTGTTATCACTGTCTCTCAGGAATCCGGTACTCAACCATTCATATCTTTTTCCTTGTCCATCACCGGAGGCTAAATCCTTGGAATATACCACTCAAGGTAGTCCTCTTGACTTCCCCAAATCCGCACTGCACCAAGACACTTCCTCTGAGAGATCCAGACCAATCTGTCGGACCTTGCCACATGCTCTGTTCTTCTTCACCGGACCACAACATTCTTTATTCTGACTTCCGGTAGAGACACATTATGACTTGCGGATATGTGGGATGACCTTTGTTGCCATCAATGACAACAACCATGAATCCATATAGTGTCTCTTGCCAACAATCTCCCCCTTTGGCATTGATGGCAACACTTAGTGAAAAATGACTAAGTGTTTTCACTATGCTCCCCCTTTGCTGATGCTCTGTCCTTATATACAATTTTCGGAACTCCCCCTTAGTTGGATCCCTCATTTTTCACTGCTCCTCACTCCCCCTTTGACATCAATGGCAAAGGGTAGGGTCCGCACACCAAAATTTTCAAAAATTTTCTATATATAGCCGCATATTTACATACTCACATGTACTGAAGAATGTCTGCAAAGGATGTCTGCAATTGGATCATTTCTGTAGCCCAACTTTGCTTCATTCTATCCAAAATTGAAATGTGACCACTTAGCAAAAATGCAAAAGCTTCTGCCCGCTTGAGATCTGTCGGATCTTTTGTTTGGGCGGTGGTCTGAGCATCACTGATGGCCTCATGCATAGTTTCCAACTTAGGGATTATAATCCTTCTAAGTTCTCCCATCCGGTTAGTGATGTTCTTCCTTTCCTTCTCAAGATTTTTTATTTCATTCAAGACTGCAATGGTCTGACATTCTTGATTTATTATAGAGGAAGAGAGAGGATCAAAACTTTGAGATAAGCTTTGTAGCTTATCCTGTTCCTCTTTTATTTTCTTGTCAAATGCTGCTGTTGCCTTTGACCAGGATATACAAAATTTATAGATGTCACCGCCATCCTTAAGAGCATTCTCTAAGCTCTTTATTCCAATGCTTACAATCTTCCTATCTTTAGAGATTAATTCTAATATCTCTGAAAATCTCTTATCCAAAAATTCCTTCCGAACCTTTTCTTCAGCTGATTTTTCTAGAGAATCAAAATGTGTATCAACATTGCTGACTAAGGTTTTTAGATTACCGGAAGTGGAGGCTGTCGGATCTATTTGGATTGATGGCATAATCTTTACAAGTACTCCGGAAGCAGCCTCTATCAACTCACAGTCTTCCATATGAGACTTCAGGAGCTTTTCATTTGCCTTGGCATTTGCAAATGAAGCTATCTTCATTGTTTGTACCGGAGAGAGAGAGTCAAAATCAAATGGGCCTTTTAGAAGCTTTGGTTCATCAATCTCTAAAGTTTCTTTACTCAAAAATTGTTGAACAGTTTGTGCAGTGTCTCTTGCCGGAGACAGATGTTTCTTTTCTTCTGCAGTCTTAGAACTGTCAACCTCTTTGTCTTTCACCACTGCTTCCTTCTCCTGTAATTGCTCTTCTTCTTTGGATCCGGAGACTGTAGGGGAAACCGGAGGAGAGATGCTAGCTTGTTCATGGGCCACTTCTTCTGGAGCAGAGGGTCCCAAGTCCTCAGTTGTTTCTGTACCTAAATCCTCTACAACAGGAAGATTGAACCTTTTGAAGGCCTTCCGGAGGATCTCTTCTGTTTCTTGGGCCACTTTGTCAGTCTCACCAAGCATAAGTTGATTCATCCTGGCTTTGCTTCTGAACTCATCTTTGCAGTCCTTGAAGATAATGTTCATTGTCTTGGGATCAATTTGAGGATATAGCTAAATAGCTATCTGCTCCCGGATCTCAAGATCTTTAGCATGAGCATTATTCTTTCTTACTTCCATTTCCTTTTCTAGGCTTTTAGGAATAAGAGATATTATTTCAATGAAAGCCTTATTATATATATTAAGATATTTTACCGTGGCCTCCTGCAGAGTCTTTTGGTCGGCCTCACTGAAGTCATCATATGATTCAGTCATTGGTTGAAGGTTTCCATCCACCGTGACCGACTTGATTATGCTCTCTAGTGACAGAGTGGGCTTTTCAACAGTTACCTCTGCCATTTCATCCTTGTCTTGGCCTGTGGAGGGCTTACCGGATCCTTTCTTTTTCTGTTTCTTTATTTCTTTTATTCCCTCATCTGACTCTGTTTCCTCTTCATCCTTTTGGCTTCCATAAGCCCTTGTGGCTTTTGTCTTGGATCTCTTACCGGATGCCTGAACTTCCGGTTTTGAACTTTTGGTTGTGGGAGGTGCAGGTCTCTTTGATGATCTGGTCCGGGTGGGAGCTTCAACCGGAGCACTTTCTTTACTTTTCTCTTCTTCCTCGGCCTTCCTCCTCTTTTCCCGGCTGGCATCAAGTGCCTCCTTTGAGATGCCTAGGCCTTGAGCAATGTGCTCTACTTCTTTTCTCACCTTTCTTTTAATCTCAGGTTCCCTGAGTTCTACATGTATTTTTACACTCAGCTCCTCAAAGGTTCCAAACCTTTCTGCCTTAGGATCTTTGGGCTGACTTAGCATGTGTTGAACATGCAGCTCCACTATCTGTTCATCTACTTCATACCCCATGGGCATGATCCAGACAGTCCTTGGCTCTACTGCCTCCATTAGGCACTGATCAGTGTCAACCATAAAGCACACTGAGTCTTTGTATTTTTCAACAAGAGACTGGGGAATTCTCTCTCTTGCTTGCATCATGCTCTGAAAGTTTTTGAAGTATCCCCATAGAGCTGAATTTCTCGCTTTTGCATCCCCAAGTCCATGCAAGTAGTCTCTTATCTGAACTGCAACAGGTTTGTCATTCTGCCATACCCATCCACTTGTTCCGGGTAGCTCATTCATGAAGTAGAAGAATAGACATACAATAAGAGTACCATACTTAAAGGAATTCTTCTTATCCTTCTTGATTTTCCGTATGTTTTCCATTAATTGGCTTAGCAGTAGTTCGCAGAGATCATACTCTGCATTCTTTCTTAGCATCTCATAGGCAGTGTATACTGCAGTTCCGGATACAGAATTCTCCCTGCTGGAGTGATAGATCTTGTATCCTATTATCATTGATGCATATTTGATATCCGGATCCGAGATGTCTTCAATGGTCATTGCCCTCTTATCAAATTTTGATCCGGTGGCCTCAGTTACAATGTTGTTCTTGACAGATTTGAGGATAGGTACCCCTCCGGAAGAGTATAGACCAGTTACTGCTCTAATTGCCTCTTTTGTGATCTTGCAGGGTCTATCTAGCCATAGAAAGTTGTCATGCATCCTGCTCAGTACATACCGGACCCATTCATCTTCTTCAAAGCAGGGGAAATGAATAAATTGCTCAAATTGTTTCTTCTGGATATCCTTATACTCTGGTTTAAGCTCAAAAGCATTGTCTATCAGTTGCTTGTGATAGAGGTCTCTTAATTTGAATTCCCCAAATTCCTCAATGTTTGCATGTATGTAAACCCTAATGTCTTCGGTGTGCAAAACTCCGTGAGGAACACTAGAGAAGGCTCCTAGTGGGTCTACCTCCAATGATTTGTAGGGATGTTTCTTGAACGAGGGGCAAGGTCTATCAGAGATCTTAACTATGTTTGGAGTAGCCATTCTTCAAAGATTTGCAGTGAGGTAATGAAAAACGGAGAATACCTTATGCGCCTTCGGTTTGCACGGAGTGGTTGGATTGATTTCTTTGTGCAATAACTTCGGCAGGAGATCCTTGGTGTGCTTGATGAACCTTGTTGCAGAGCTCCACTTTTCACTTCTTCTCGAGTGCAGAATGAGCAAATGACCTTTGAGAAATCCCTTAAATTGCTCCGTGAACCCTAATATCTGTCTGCAATAAATGCTTCACCTACATCATTCCGGTTTGCCTTGTCTGGATAGCTTGGAGTATCCCGGATTAGTCCTGATCTGTGGATATCATCCGGATCCTTCAATCATGAATAAATCGAGGTAACATATTACAAGATCATCCCAAACACTCTGTCCAATCCGCAGAACAAGATAGTGCATTTCCGGATCTTTCCGGACCTTTTTGTAATCCTTTATCATACCGGAGCATCTCCCTGAACAGGTCTTATTTGATCGATCACAGCTTCTTCATAACTTCATGCGGACCTCTGAAAACTTGACTGAAGTATCTCAAGACTCATATCTACAAACCCTTTGATCCGCATCTTGTGCCACATCCGGCACCACTTGTTTGGCTGGGGGAACAAGATTTTCTTTGAGTCTCCCCCTGAGCCTGAGCTCACTTTTTAATTTCCGGAAGAGATATCAGCACCAGAGTCTGGTGCGGATCCAACCTCTACATTCTCTGAACTTTTCTTCACCCAAATCTTGCTCATCTGATTCCTAACCTCATCCGCATTCATCTTTTGTTTACCCTTGTCTTGATTCTGATTATACACCGGACCTCTTTTATCCTGATTCTTGTTTCTGCAGACTTTAGCATTATGACCGGACCTATTGCAGATTTGGCAAATAACATTTCTTTGCATACTTGACTGATATCCTCTTGATCTGCATTGATTAGCAATATGACCTATTCTATTGCATGTGAAGCATCTACCTTTGAATGATTTGTTTACTTGCATAATTCTGCATTCATGGGATTTGTGTCCATACCTTTTGCAGTTGAAGCACTGTCCGGAGAAGGATGAATTAATCTGATTCATTCTCATTCTGCACTGATTAGCTTTGTGACCAAAGTGGTTGCAGCTGTGGCAGTATCCATTGAAGGATGGATATCTTTGAGCATTTGGCTGTCTTACCGGAGGTCTTCTAGGCCTGCTCCTTGGATTTTCTGATCCAAGATTCTTCTGACCGGATCCGGAGCTTTCTCCTTTCTCATATCCCAAACCATACTTGTCATCTGTCCTCTTTTGACTTCCAAGAAGAACTTCAAGTTGAGCAGAACTTATCTTGAATTTCTCTTTATATTCATTTGTTGTTTGAAGGTCTCTTTTGAGAGAGGCAATTTGATCCTCAAGTTTTCCTTCATTATCTTTGGCATCTTCAAGATCAGATTCAAGATGTCTGATAATCCTGTCCATCTGGTGGCATTCTTCTGATTTTTCTTTAAGAGATTGTCTTAGATTGTCTTCAGCCTTTCTTTTTTCTTCAATCTCTTGAGTAAACTTTATAGTTCCTGATTCCATTTCATGTCTTAACATAATGACTTCTTTTGATAACTTTTCACATAACTTGGTTTGCTCAGTCAATTCTTCATTTGTATTGCTTTCTTCACTTTGCCTTGCCAACTGTTGAAGCAGCTCCTTTCTCTTTTTCATAGAGAGACTTAATTTGTCTTTTAATTCTCTCATGAATTCATCAGCCTGTTTGAGTCTTTCCTTTAATTCACTGACTTCAGAATTTGACTGTTCAAGATCCTCAAGAGCAGTCTTGAGTTGCTCCCTTAAACCATATGCATCCATTTGAAATCCCAGATCTTCCTCAAGCTGTTAGGCTCTATTAGGAGGAACTTGGCTCTGATACCAATTGTTGATAACTGAGAGGGGGGGTGAATCAGTTATCCTAATTATTTCCCTTATTGAACTTTCCTTTTAATTGATGCAGCATAAAATCAAACACAAAACATTAACCATGAAATAAGAAACACATGACACAGTATTTTTGACGTGGAAACCCTGTTAAGGGAGAAAACCACGGGGTGATTAACCCAAAATTATTCTCTGTTAGAAGAATAGGAAATTACAAAAATGGCACTTGCCAATTAGGGCTCACTGCCCGAGCACACTGCTCACAAAGAGGCCCACTGCCTACAAGAAGACACACTGTCTACAAAGTGATGAGAATCACAGTCTTGAACTGATTGGAAGCATCTGCATATGCTGGAGTTCAGTTCCGGTTAGGCTCAGTACACTGATCTGCTGCACTTCATCTTTCCTCTGTTCTTTATTCTGCTATCTTTCACATACCGGATCCTTTTTGCTACCTCTGCTCTTTATCTGGACTTATTCGCATATATCTCCATATCAACACACCCTTCACAACTAAATCCATCCTCTATATATATCCACACAAGTAATTTCATCACCTTTCTAGTCGGCATCCGGAACAGTCTAGTTTCTTACAAACTCTCATTCTGTCGGCTGAATCCTTCCTCACCAAGCAATGCGGATCAAGCATATACTTGTAGATATCATTAATCATGTCGGCCAAACATGATTCATGCCTTCACAACCTCTGTCATCAATAGTAACCCATCCGGAAAGCAGTCTGATACTCTGCCAGTCAGTTCTTCCTCTGTTATCACTGTCTCTCAGGAATCCGGTACTCAACCATTCATATCTTTTTCCTTGTCCATCACCGGAGGCTAAATCCTTGGAATATACCACTCAAGGTAGTCCTCTTGACTTCCCCAAATCCGCACTGCACCAAGACACTTCCTCTGAGAGATCCGGACCAATCTGTCGGACCTTGCCACATGCTCTGTTCTTCTTCACCGGACCACAACATTCTTTATTCTGACTTCCGGTAGAGACACATTATGACTTGCGGATATGTGGGATGACCTTTGTTGCCATCAATGACAACAACCATGAATCCATATAGTGTCTCTTGCCAACACTTTGGATATGCAATAGCTCTAGTCTCTCTATTCTTACTTTTCTCATCACTTTTTTTTATCACTCATTTTTTATTCACTCGTATTTTAAATTACTTCCTTCAAAGTTATGATCCTCCTAACATTTTTGGCTAGGAAAGATAAGGCGCTGAGCGCCACCAAAAGTTTTCACAGTCCAGTTGGACTTCCATTCTACTTGGGAAGAATGGGGAAGGTCTACTTGCAAGCTTCCTTTGAACACTGTGGGTTTGAGTACTGACTTTGCTTAGAATTGTAGAGCTAAGAGCTAGGCTTAGAATCATTGGGAAATGTGAATAGTGGAATAGTGATAAGTGGTAAACATGAATTGTTATGGGATCTCAAAGGCTTAAACGGTCAACCTATACCTAAGCAACCTTAGACTCCTTACTAGGACAAAAGTCAAACAAGAGCATGACATTCACAAAATGCATGATGGAACAAAATGAAGCATGCGGGATTTTGATCTTTCATGATTTTATGCTTTTTATGGATTTTTGAATTATTTGATTTGTTTGGATTTTATAGGATTTTACAGTGTTTTGAGATGTTGAACTCTTCTCTTTCCATAATGCACAAGAGGTAGTGTCATTTCTGGATCCTTCCTTAACTATGTGTGGACCTATCCAATTTTGTCTGAACTTCACTTGAAAGTCTTTGCAAAGACACTTGAAGACTTGGTGTAAAAATATCTTTACATTTAGTGAGGAGTTTTGTGTACTCACATGTTTCATTGTTTGATTATTTTCCCCCTAGCTTTATCATCTTTTGTTCTTGTTGAGTTCCCAAGTTTGTTTTGAAATTTTGAGGGGCAATTGGTGTTGGTGTTGAGTCTCGTAGTTTTTGTGTGGGTTTTGGTTCTTCTTCTTTAGTCATGATTTCAATCATATGAATGTTTTTGTCTAGATCAATTGGAATGGCCACTAAGTTTAATGGAGCATAAGACTTTGTTGAGTGGGGATCGAAGGTAAATTCTCTTGTTGCCCCCTTTCCTATACATTTTGAGGTCTTAACTACGTTTACAATTTGTTTTGATGTCTCTCCTTTTTCAAAAGTGTTGATTTTTGGGTCACTAGTGGTTTCCATGGTCTTTCCCTTCTTTTTGACTTGTTCAACTCTATAAAGACTGAAAGGATTGGGATATCCTTTGCTGACGTGGGTTTGTCCCATGTGCGAGAAGTGTATTTTTTGAAATAACGTGGAGGGAATAGCCCTCATCCTATGGATCCAAGGTCTTCCTAGGATCATGTTGTAAGTGGTTTCTTCATTGATGACATAAAATTCAATTGGGAGGGTTTTGGGATCCAATGTGATTTGAAGATTGACCTTACCCATGGTTCAAATGTTTGGGTTATCATGAATTCTAAGGATGGAATTTTTTTATGATTTGAGTTTCGTCATAACCCATTCTTTGAAGAAGAGAGAAAGAGACTATGTTAATTGTAGACCCATCATCGATCATTACACATTTAATAGAATAGTCATGAACTTGGACTATCAGATGGAGGGAGAGATCACCCTGTTTAGCTATGTCATTGTTTGAGGTAACTTTTCAAAATCAAATGTTGAATAAGAACACTTTTCACTTTGAGTGCTTTGAACTAGATGGCCTAGATCTAAGGATTTGAGGAGATAATCCTTGTACGTAGGAGAACTCTTGAGAAGTTCAAGCATGTGAGAAAAAAATAAATTATTGGAGGTGTCATCTAGTCATTCTGGTCCTTGGGTGACACAAATTTCTTGATCTTTAGCTAATTCCACAAGGCCTAAGGTGTTTTGATCAAAGGCATCTTGATGGCTTTTGGGATTAATTCTTTCATCTTGTGAAAATGTGTCCATGAATGCTTTTTGTTTACGTTGTGAGAGATTTGATATGAACTGATGGTACCCCTGACATGACTTGATCTCATGCCCCATTCTCTTGTGAAATGAGCAATATTTATCATGATTGTGATCTTGAGGTTTATGATGATTGTTGTACGAATTCTTGTTAATTCTCAGGGGATAGTTGTTGACATTTTGGTGACTATTGTTCCTAGATGATGAAGTTTTTGTTGACCCATCTATGTCTTGGTTGTTTGTCAAATATTTGTTATTTATATCATGGTTTATCGACCTTCCATTGGCATCATACTCCTTTGTTCCACTATCAATAGTGGCTTCGTCAATTCTAAGGGCACTTTTGCGTGCTTCTTTGTATGATATGTAAGGAATTTTTTGGACTTGTTCTCATATGTCATTGTTGAGAGCATGTAAGAAGAGATCGCAAAGTTCTCTATGATCCATGTTTGGTGCACTTGTTGAAGAATAAAGAACTTCCTCCATTGTGTGATAAAATGTGCGATTGAGTCATTGTTTTCTTGCTTGATCATTAAAAATTATTGTATTCCTGTCTTAACACATTTATTTATGTCAAAGACAACCACAAATTGATCGATGAGTTTCCTAAAAGAGTGGATCGATGCTTCTGGAAGTTGATAGTACTGATCCAGAGCGATACCCTCCAAAGTCTTTGCTACCACCCCATCCCAAGGAAGGAGTTCCCATACTACTGTGATGTAATCCTTGATATGAGAGTTGGGATCACCCCCTCCTTTAAATTTTGGAAGCTCAAGGAGAGGATGTGATAGTATGACCTAACGAATGTTGTAGTCAAGAGCTCCTTTAAATACTCAAGGTATGTTCCTAGGAGGAGGTTATGCATAGAGGGTCTTAATCCCCCAAACATTAGCCCTTCAGGTGGAGCTTGTTGTGCTTGTTGAGGGGTATGATAGATTGTTGATATCCTGAAAAAGTTGGATGACTAGATGGCATCATGTTTATGTTTTGAAGATTGGGTGGGATCGTTTGTGGTTGATTTTTCGTCATAGGAATCCCACCTATTTGATTCAGACTTGTCGTGTTGGATGGTGAGGGCAAGGGAGGCCTGAATGTTTCATTATGTGTGTTGTGAAAATGGAAGTTTAGATGAGGGGTATTTTTTGTTGCCCCTTGGTTTGATTCAATCTTGTCAATGAAATGATTTTCCTGTGCCTTAGGTTTTTCCTCAATTTTGGTTTGGTAATTTTGTTCAAAACTCCAAGCCTCAAGGGTCTTGATTCATTGAACAAAACTTTCTATAAGGTCTATGGGTGAGGCTTTGTCCATTCTTTGAGTTTTTCCACCTTGCGATGGATTACTTTGCATTGGGGTTTGAGTGACCCTATTTGTATGACACTTCACATGTTGTGGACTTTTTATCTTGATGTACTATGTGGAGTGATTTTTGTACCTCCTGAGCTTCTTGTAAGTTCTTCTCTTGACAACATACTTCATTGTTCATTTTGGTGGCCATTTTTCTATGGGTTGTTCTGGGTTGATCATCTTGATGGATCTTAGATTGAATGTTCACATGTGTTTTGATTTGGTAAAAGTTGTGGGGATTTTGTTAGATCCCTTTTGGATTTTTAATTTTACTCAAGGCAACATTCCCTTGGACTTTTTGCATGAAACATTCTGAAATGCATAAAAAATATGAAAGAATCCATCCCAAAAAGGATTTGTTGAAGCAATAGAAACACAAAGTGACTCTATCAAAAGTTTTATTTGTTCACGTCGAGTTCACCAAAATATGTGGTGAATATGGCATCAGATGTGAAAGTGATGATGAAATGGAATCAAAACAATGAAAACACCAAAAGCTTCAATCAAGAGGTTTTTGTTGTTCATGTCACATTCACCAAAATATGTACACTCAAAAACATGACTCAATTGCATGGGGTGGTTGAGTCAGATTTGACGAGCACATGGACTCTTCTCCTTTCCACAGGGTGAACCTCCAAATCACTCTTGCTCTCATGGAAGTAGCCAATCAAAAGGAGATTAGACACGGGGGTGGTCTTGATTGCTTGAGAGCTAGACTTCGCAGAGAGCATTCAGTTGGTCCTAGGGCCTTTCTTGGGTATTGATTATGATATGGTGCTCTGTTACTATTGTAGTTGGAATAACTATATGACCCGAAAGGTCACTAGTTATGGTTCTCCTATTCGGATTCCAAAGATTCCAACATTGATCTGGTTGTCGATTGTTTTCGTTTATGTTTCTGTCGAGTCGGAGTCCTTCTTCGAATTGTTGTAAGATGACGCGTGTTTGGAATAACCTTAGCCTATGATTTTGTTCATGGATTATTAATTGATCATGTTGTGGCCTTGGGTGTATCTCCTCAATCTCTTTGAGGATCACCCTCACCCACTCACCACTAATCCCTTTGCACCTTCGTGAGCCCAAACTGAGAGAGAGTTGGTTGGAGTTGACCTCGATTTGACTTAGGGTTTATGACCTAAGGTTTAATTTTCTTTGCTTTGTGTTGGTTGACTAGTGTTGACCTCATGATCAAATCGAGGGTTTACTTGAGTTTTCATCTTGTTTTGACTTTGGTTGACCTCATGATGAAATTGAGAGTTTGCAATCTCCATGTGATGCTTGTGATTTTGTTGTTTTCTGTGTTTGAATGTATGCGGCCTATATGTAGAAAGACAATGTTTTTGTGATTTTTGTGGATTTTTATGAAAGGAAAGTTCTTTTTTAATCTAGAATTTGAAATATGTATGCAATCTAAAATAGGTTTATCTTATGTAATCTGATTTATGTTTTTGGTATTTTGTTGATATTTTGGATCTAATCACTCTAAGAAATGAAATTGCTTTAAAACAAACTAAACTAATGATGCAAAGTACTTAAAGTAAACTAATCTAACAAAAGAATTCTATTTATCCTATCAATGAAATTGTAACATCTAAAATTACTATTCCCAAGACCAACTTTAAGATTAGCTAATTACTATCAAAATGAAAAAAAGCACTAAAGAACCTACAATGTGAGACACATGAGCCTCCACTACCCTCAAGAATCCTTGTGTCATAAACCTCTTCGTCCTCTTGCAGCAGTGGGGATCTCCTCTTGGAAACAATAGGGAAGGGATGCAAAATAGCTTTAGAAAGCTTGAAATGTGAGCTCAATGTGAGCTAAAAGAGCACTATGGCTTGCAAATGGGTAGCATAACGACGCGATGAGAAGCTTTAATCAAAGCTTGGATAAAACCACAATGAAATAAAAGGCTCGTAAGTCTTGTATGAGCATGTAGATGCCATGTGGAGTGAAAAAACCTACAAATATTGGATCCACAAATGAAATTGCCTCCCAAAAGGGGGAGCTTTGAAACTATTCAATAATCAAAACTAATGAAATATTTGAAGCTTTGGAAAACTAATGACATGAAAGCTTTGAAGATTTGAAAAACTAAAGAAAGAAACCAAGAGGCTCAAGGGCCTATGAAGAAGCTTGAAAAAGTTTGTGAAGAAGGGAAGAGGATTCTCCAACTTGGAAAATAATGAAGAGAGGAGGGGTATTTATAGGTTTGAAGGGCTCATGAAAGGTGGAATTAATTGATAAGTTAACTCAGTTTGATTGAAGAGTTAACAAAAATTGATTGGGGAGTTGATAGTATTAATTACTCAATGAACTCAATTGATTAGGCAGTAGACTGGGTTGATTAGGGAGTGAACAAGCCAATATAGCTTATCACTGAAGCAAAAATAGAATTAGCAAGAGTGCATGAGTTGACAAGTAGAGATAAAAAGGAGCTAATTATGCATGCTTGAAGGCTTAGAATAGTTAACTCTATGTGTAGGCCAAAAACTCGTGCAAACAGGAAGAAAAACGAGTCAAATGGAGCTTTTTCACGTCCAAAAATTAAGTTTTTCCACGGCTGAAAAGATGACAGGATCACCCCTTTTGCCAATCTAGATCGCCCTAGGGTGACCCATGGGCAACCCATAGAGGAGTGGACCTAGGTTGAAAAGCATAATGGGATATAGCTATTAAGGTGAAGAGAAGGTGAACTGCCTTCAGAAACTGGTCGAAAGGTGGTCAAAAACCAAATCTCCACTTGCAAATGTCAAATCTCCCAGGGGAGATCGTGAAATAATAGGAGATTTATCCTGATTGAACAAAACTGACAACTGAAAGTTGGAGATGACTTGGGATGTCCTCTAGAGGGCTCCTAAGGGTGAGGTTGGATTAAAAATAGTAGGGAAAGGACAAATTATAGAAAATAGATGAATAAAAGGCTTAGAGACGTAGTCGCAAGCATAGAAAATGAAAATCGACAAGTTTCAAAAAGTGTCGAAAGTGGGGGAAAGGTTAGTACAACAAATTGCAAACAAAAAGAGAAGTGAAAACCCATATGTTACCAAGGGAATCGTTGTTGGGAGGGCATTATTTCATGCATACATGTACGTGACAAGGATTATGAGTCATCATGGTGTCCTTATGGAGGCTATGTGTGGTTTTGGTGCTTACAATGACCTTCATTAATGAAGGCTTCAAGGTGTGCCTAGATTTATTTTATGTGACATAAATCTAAAATTTTCAGTAAATTTAAATAATTTAAAATCTTAGTAGAAAAGCAATTTTTTTTTTTTAAAAACAAAGGGGTAAAAACTTTATTAGAAATCAGAAAAGAGCATTACAATAATAACCAAGGGACCCAGCCCCAGAAAACAAGGCGAAAACCCCACAGCCTAAACAACATCAACTACCCTCATGTATCCTCCTATCCTCCTACAAGAACCGGTCTAAATCTAGATGCAGCTCATGGTTAACCTGATCCCAATCCTCAACTTTCCAACCACTATCATGCTCAGAGGCCCATTTGGCCAAGTAGTCGGCAGCTTGATTCCACTCCCTCGGGATGTGCACAAAGGATGCCTCCTCCAACCGAGAACTAACCTGAAGAATCCGCTGAACAACCGAAGCCAACTACCAATTAATATCAGATATCTTTCGCTCATTCAAGAGATTAATCAAAATCTGTGAATCAGCTTCACATATAACTTTTCTCCAGCCCAAAGCAAGGGCCCTCTCAATAGCATGTAGAATTGCCAGACCCTCCATGAAGTTAACAGTCTTCACCCCCTCATGTATAGAGAACAGGAAAATCACCGACCCAGCTGAGTCCCTACCAACTCCACCAATTCTAGTAGGCCCAGGGTTGCCCCTAGAAGAACCATCAGTATTGATCTTTAAAAATCCATTGGGAGGAGGTAACCACCTTCCAACCCGTTGAACCCTCTTTTTCCCTTGCCTACAATTCCTGGAACTGACAAAAGAAGAATGAATTTCTTGAAGACCCAATCTAGCCACCAACTCATCATCACCTCTCTCCAAGAGAAAAACCAAATCACATTTAGCTAAAACTGACTCCTGCACCATTCCTAGCATATGCAGCCAAACTTGCCGACCCACCAACTTCTGATCACGAAAAATTTGGCAGTTTCGCTCCAGCCAAATCTGCTAAAGCAGAAAGGTAGGACCCACGAACCAAACTTCCTGCAAAAAGGAAGCCATAGAAGGAGGTCTTCCCATACTATCCCAGAATTCAACCAAAGAGCATGCATGAATACAAGGAAGCTTCCAAACCTCCCACCACCAATGCCAAAGCTGCACAACAAAGGGGCACTGGAAGAACAAATGCGAAGAATCCTCTTCTGCTCCCCCACACAAAACACAAATTGAAGGTCCTTGAAATCCCCATTTATGAATGTTATCCCAGGTCAAACACCTATTCCAAGCCAAAGTCCAAACAAAGCAATTGCATTTAGGCCATGAGAGTTTATTCCACACCCTTTTCCACCAATGAACCTCTACCCCCATTAGCTTCTGAGCCGATAACACCTGATAACCAGAAGCAACAGAGTAAACCCCCTTAGGATTATGGGTCCAAGCAAGAATATCCTCTTCCAGAAGAGAACTACAACTCCTACTATGAAGAATCGTGTGAAGCTTAGCACTATCTTCCGCAAGTCCCAAATCTAGCCACACTACGGGATCCTTCCAATGAGCTACCTCCAACTGACCAAAAGAAGCAACAGACTTGAAGTCACTCGCCCTAGCCCAGCCAGCCTCGAGAAATCTGTGGCACAAATGAAGAAGGTTGGGGAACTGAGAAGTAAGTGGAGGGAATCCATCCCAAGAATCAATTAGAACCATAAAAAAATTTACATATAAAATGGGTCTCCTGAGGATGGCATTATCAAAATAATGAATTAAAAGATGACATCAATAATTATGGTGATATTATCCAAAATAAAAATATAATCATTTATTTTATTACATTAAACTTTCTAAAATCATATGAATTAACTCACTAAAGTTGATTTGACTCTACATATCTTTCTAAAAAACAAAGATTTTTTTTATTTTTTATATTTATCATTCTTAAGTTTTATTATAAAAATTAATGTATTTTCTAAAAAAATACTTTTATTTTTTAGGAAAAACAAATATAAAAAATGAAGACATTTATTCATTTCGTGAAACAACTGACTAAGAGCTACGGGAATGGAGTGGTTTGAGCATGAGCACAAATGCGTGCAGGCTGAGCATCATGTCGGGCGGGCTAATATCTCTTCTCATGTTGAACAGGAGGGTTTTTTAAACGGTGAGTGTGTTTCAAACGGGGATCAACCTTATGTTCAGGTTGCAGGGGATTCAATAGGATCTGGTGCGCATGTTAATGAGAAGGTACTATCTAATTTAGCTCCTGGAGAAAACTATTTGACTCAAGGGATTAGAGGTACTCGGACCTACACCCTAGGATGCCCTCAGAAGTCATTCATTGATGTTGTAAATAGCTCAAGATCTTAGGCACACTCATCACAAGCTAGGGTTAGGCCATTGCATTGTGCTCGTTCATCTAGTGGTGGTGTGTGGCTCAGAAGTTTCAGAAAATGAGGAGTTTTATCTTAAGCACAAAGTGATCTACAAATTCAATGGTTTATGGCCCTCTCTCCCTGATATGCATAACTAGGTCATGGAATCCTAGAAACCCTTTTTGGATGGACAGATCGAACTTTATCCCAATGTTAGGGGTTTCTTCATTGCAACGTTTGCCTCCTTAGAGGAGAGGGACTTAGTGTGGGATGGTAGGGTTTGGATGTGGGGAAAACATTCACTCTCCCTTAAACCTTGG
This sequence comes from Cunninghamia lanceolata, assembly GCA_027924645.1. Classification (NCBI taxonomy): domain Eukaryota; kingdom Viridiplantae; phylum Streptophyta; class Pinopsida; order Cupressales; family Cupressaceae; genus Cunninghamia; species Cunninghamia lanceolata. The sequence goes on along the minus strand of BSBN01000178.1, from coordinate 2,519,328 downwards.
GCTCATTCCTTCAATCCACTTACTGAGCCACTTAATATCAAACAAATATGGGTTCGACTCTTGAATCTCCCTCTTCAATTTTGGGAGGATTCTTGCTATGAGGCCATTGGCAATGCTATTGTTTGTTTCTTGAAGATAGACTCTACGACCTCAAATATAGAGCATACAACGATTGCTCGCATATTAGTGGATATTGACATCTCCAAACCCCTCCATGGAGATGTACTTTTGATGGTAGGGGAAAGGCCTTAAATGTAATAGTTAGACTATTTGGATCTCCCTTGCAGGTATAGGAGATGTTTCTCTATTGGTCACTTGGCCTCTGGTTGTCCTCACTCTCACCACAAGGGTGCGGTAACTTAGTGGAAGAATGCACTCATTGATCATTGAACTGTTAGCGCTTCCCCATAGGATGGTTCCTCCTAGGAAGGTGGTTCCTCCCAGGAGGACGATCCTTCCCAGGAAACCTTGCCCATCTTGCCCACTCCCCCTGTGGAGATTTTGGTGGATAGGGTGGTTGTTGATTCTGATCATGTCGGGTCTTCTTCTTCATTGGCTCTGATTGTTTCTTTGGCTCCTATTTGAGGTTGGATTGCTACTTCGTCAGTTCCAGTCATATCTTTGGCTCTGCCTACTTTTGGTTTGACCTCTTTGCACGAGGGTTCTTTGGTTGCGACATCTGGTGAGGATCCCCTTCTCTTACCTCGCTCTGAGGATTTGGACTCAGAGATTTCTTGGATATGGTCCAACGTAGAAAGAAAGGACTCCCCAAATTTCTTGTTGATTTGTGCCCTAGGGCCAAGGGAGTTAGATTTGCTAGTTCAGGATCTGGTGTTGTTTAGATCTCTTGTTTGGTTTCTATTTTTCAGCAAGTTGTGTGCTATTTGTGTGTTGTTGTTGACCTATTTGTGGCTTGTTTTGTTCTACCCTAGGAGCCTTGTGTAAAAGGGTTCAACACCCTGGTTTGTTACTTAATCAAAAACAAATCTAAAAACTATTTTAACAAATCTTTTCTCCATAAAAATATTCTTTCATTCTTTAATAAGCATTAAAATCATAAAAATGATTTAAAAAAATTATAAATAATATATATTGATATATATATAAAAGAAACCCCATTTAAAATAAATAAAAATTAAAGAAACTCTAGCTAACTTCTTTAAATTTTTTTGGTGCGGGTAGAAACCTAATGTTGTTAGAGCTTTAATTTTTTTAAATATATATATATATATATAATGACTTTAAAGGGGGAGACCATGTGGTGAAATGGTGGGGCTTCTTGTCTGTAGTGCCAACAACCTAGGTTCAAACCTCGCAGGGTTTCCCTCTACTACGTCAACAATTGAGGGGCCCCCAGGATCTTGTATCATGATTTACCGCAGCATGTGGTGTGGGGCATGGGCATGTCGCCCATGGATACATACCCGGTCTTAATTTTTTTATAATTTAGAGTAATTAAGAAAACATGGGTGAAGAATACCGAAAAAAAGTAGGCGATCTAGGTGGGAAGGCATGGGGCGATGTCAAGGAAGATAGGTAATCTAGGGGAGAAGTAGCAGTAGGAAGACGAACCTCAGAATTGAAGCACATTCCTCAGTGGGTCTTTTCAGGAGGGCGCTGGGTGGATAAGTGTCAGTCAGACTTCAGATCAATGGAGCTAAGGAATTTTAGTAACTACGTGCAGGGTTTGCATAATGGGCGTAAGCCGTGGGGCTCACAAAGAGGTCTTCCATGGATGCAACCAAGGAGATGGAATGCGAAAATATGCAAATCACAAGACTCGAGGGTAGGGGAGCACTAGAAAAGGAAAGGCAATTGGAGCTCAACTTCATGGAGCAGTTCCTCACAAGGGTGCTATGGGTGGTTCAGGGAAAAGAATTTTTCCAAAGCAAATGCTACGGAAAATTGGCGAATCAAGGAAGACAGCAAGAGGGCAATGGCTCAGGATGATTAGATGAAGACTTCTTGGAAAGGAAAGGAAAAGGCGATGATTGAAGAAGAACCCCCGCACAATCACAAAGATCTAAAAGGTAAGGTTCCAAACCCTAATTTGTTTAGGCCACATGTTACTTTGGACAAAAAATAAATTGAGGAATCCATAGGAAGGCTCAAGGAGTATGGGGTTCTGACTAAATGGGGCGGGGGATGGATTGAGTTAGAAAGAATTCAAAAGTAGTGTTGGGGACTGTGGGGAAACCTAGTCCAGATCACGGCAATTCCAAATGCATTATTTTTGCTTGAATACCCTTCAAATGCATAAAAATGGAAAGCACTCAATAGCGGGCCGTATTTCCTTGATGGTGCAAGAATGCATATGATTGACTGGCATCCCAATTTTGACCCATGGAAGCACAAATTTGAGGAGGGACCGGTATGGATTTGCTTGTATAACGTCCCAGCAGAATACTAGTAGAGGATTTCATTAAGGATTTTGTGAGGAGCTTGGGACCACTCATATCAATTGACAAAATGGTGGAAGACAGATGCCAAGGAGCTTATGTCAGAGTCTGCATAGGTTTGAAGCCCCATCAACCCCTGCTTGAGGAGATAGAGATCCTAACAGAGGACAGAGCTTGGATCCAAACAACACTAAGAGAAGATCAATTGAAACTATGGCCAATTTGTAAATTGAGGGATCATGGGAATCTGGAATGCAAGATCTCTATGAAGGTGGACAATGCCAACATGTATAATTGGAGATATTTGTAGTTAGGAGAGAGTATGGAGGGATAAGTGCTCCAAAACCTCAGCCTGGAGAATTCTCAGAAGGATGAGGACCTAACAAAAGGTGGATTGATAAAGGATATCCTTGCAGTTAAAGGGGAGCCATGTTTTGAAAAACAAGATACCAGCCCCACTTCCTCAGAGATCTGTGGTCGGGTTGAGTCTTGGGAAATGGTAGTGTATAACCCCTTGGATTTTGAGAAGTTGTCGACAGGATGCCAGAAAGAGTTGGTAAAGGAGAAGGCTTTAGACAGGGAGGCAATGAAGGAAAAACCTCAAGAGAAGTTAGAAGATACAATAAATAGCATTGCTCAAGAAGCGATGACGGAGTCTAAGGATTTGGAGCAGGTTGAACCCCCCTCAGGATTGGAAAAGAGCGAAGAAGATCTAGACATTGAAGATGAAGGTGGACTGGGAGGTGAGGAAGAAATTATGCTGGAAGAAAAGATGTTAGAGCAATCATAATCAAAGCGATAAAAACCTAACATCAAGAAGAGTGGCAAGCAGGGTCCGAAGACTAACTAAGCAAAACTAGAAAGTGTAGCCAATGCAGTAGGGAAAATGAAACTCAGATCAGGGAAGGATGTATTCCTTCCCCATGAGCAATGAGGGTAATAACCTAGAATGTTAGGGGCATCAATGCCCCTAACAAATGGCGTCTGGTCAAATGCCAAATTGACCAATCAAAAGCAGACATTTTTTTCTTACAAGAAACCAAACTGGGGAAAGACGAAAGTGATAGGAGACTAATGTGCTGGAGATAATGGAAAGGCCATTTATGTGAAGCTGAGGGTACTTCAGGGGGTTTGGGAATCATTTAGAACCCACTCACAATAGAAGGGGAAATTGTGGAGGAAGATAGGAGGTGGATAATAATGAGATGCAGATTGTTGCAGAGGAATGATAAATTTCATATCGTCAATGTGTATGGTCTGACTGCTACATTGGACAAGAGATTACTATGGCAGCAAATGACTAGAAAATTGTCAAATTTTAGTGGGGAGAAAAGCATCATAGCAGGTGATTTCAATACAACTACAAACAATGATGAGAAGAGAGGTGGTCTGCATAGAACAACAAATGTGCAACAAGACTTTCAGGATTTCATAAATAATAACCAGCTCAAAGATGTGCAAACAAGGAATGGAATCTTCACTTGGACAAATAGGAGGAAAGGTTTCAAAAACAAAGCAGAAAGATTGGATAGATTTCTATTGGCTGGGGATTGGGAAGTATAGGCAAACCTTATAGAAGTAGTCATTCTACCGCTCTCTGGTTCTGATCACTTTCCGGTCCAACTGATGATTCTACTGGGTGAACCTCCTAAGGGCAATCCATTCAAATTTGAGAGAATATGGTTGAGGGATGACACTCTACCGAAGTTGATGGCAGGATGGTGGGACGAAATCTAAATAGTAAACCAGTCCAACCTTTTCAAACTAAGTAAGAAGCCAGGATTTGTAAAATCCAAGTTAAAGGAGTGGAACAAAACACACTTCAAGAACATTTTTCAGGAAAAGGAAAGAGTAGAACAGGAAATGGACACCCCAAATGATCACATAATTAGGAATGGAATGAGGGAGGAGGAGTTTGAAACAAAAAAATCACTAAAGGAGGAATGGACAGAAATCATGAAAAGGGAGGAATGTTACTGGCGAAAAAAATCCAAGGAGACGTGGGTAAAAGAAGGAGACAGGAACACCAAGTATTTCCATAGAACAATAGTGGCCAACAGGAACAGAAACAAAATAACAGAAATCAAAAGGATGGATGGAAGTATGACACAATCTACAGATGAGGTAAACTAGGAGGCAATGGCATTCTTTGAGGCAATTTTGAACAAGGAAGCTCCAAGTCAAAGAGCAATAAGGGATAAAATTCTAGCCTCAATACCCACTGTGGTCTCTAAAAAGCAAAACTGGGCTCTATTCAAGCAAATTGGGAAAGAGGAAGTGAGAACTGCCAGTTTCCTACTCAATCTGGACAAAGCCCTGGGACTAGATGGATTCACGGCTAGCTTCTTTTAGAAATTTTGGGAGATTGTAGGGGATGATCTCACTAGTGCAGTGGAGGAATCTAGGAAAAAGATGACTATGTTGGGGTCCATCAACCACACATTCCTGGCTTTAATCCCTAAGAAAAAGAACCCTTAGGAAATGGGAGACTTTAGACTGATAGCACTATGCAACACAATATACAAGATAATGACTAAAATCATAGCCAATAGGATTAGAGAAGTCTTGGGCTCAATCATCTCGGAAGAACAAAGTGGTTTCACCCTAGGAAAATCAATTGTGGAAGGAATTATTATTGCCCGTGAAGCAATACACTCAGCCAGGAAGACCTGAGAGGCATGTATGATCCTCAAGTTAGACATTCTAAAAGCCTATGACCTAGTGGATAGACAATTCTTGTTAGAAGTACTGGAGAGGTTTGGATTTAGTAGTAATTGGAGTGAGTGGGTCAACAACTACATCTCAACACCAAATTTTTTAGTCCTGATCAACGGTGCATCACATGGTTTCTTCGCCTCCACAAGAGGCCTCAGATAAGGAGATCCTTGTTCCCCTTCCTACTCATCATTATGGCATAGGCTTTAGGGGGAGAGATCAATGCACTCAAGAGAGAAGGGAAATGGAAAGGAATCACAATAGCAAATGGATTGGGAAATGTGACTCATCAGCAATTTGTAGATGATACCATCCTATTTGGTGAGGCATCCAGAAGAGAAGGAAGAACCATTAAAACTTTTATGGATGAGTATTGTCTCACTTCTGGTCAAGGTGTCAATTGGAGGAAATTGGAGGTCTTCTTTATGAACACACAACCCAGTCTCCAAAGGGATCTAGTAAGAATCCTGAATCTGCGGGTGGCCAACTTCTCTGGGCGCTACTTGGGAACACCTCTTTTTGTAGGATTTAACAAAAAGAGCTATTGGGAGAACCTGGTCAATAGCTGCAAGAACAATATGGGAACTTGGACTGGAAAGTGGCTATCCTCTGCTGGTAGGCTTTTGATGGTGAAATTGGTCATGTCGGCCATCTCGGTATATTTGATGGCATGCTTGAAAATTTCCAAAGCGATGGAAGAAGCCATCAATCAGATACTTAGTAATTTTTTCTGGAGTGGGACAGGGGACTATCAAAAACTCCCTTTGGTAGCCTGGAATAAAGTTTGCACCCCGAAGGAGGTAGGTGGGATAGGTATAAGACATCTTGCAATAATAAACCTAGCCATGGGAGCCAAACTTGTATGGAACCTCTACGACAAAGGAGACCAAAAATGGGTTAAAATTCTTAAAAGAAAGTATTTGGACACGGATGAGCCCACAAGAATTCTAACCATTGCAGACCCGCCCTAGGGTTCTATAATCTAGAGCTACATTCTAGAATGCAGGGACATGATCTCAAAACATGTCTCCTGGGAGGTCAGAAATGGCCAAAGAGTGGCATTTTGGAGTGACTCTTAGGGTGGTGGTGAGACACTTGCCAACTACCACAACCTTGAGGAAATAAGAAATGAAACGCTACGAGTTTGGGGTAGTAAGGTTTGTCACTACAAAAAAATAAAGGTTCAAGATGGGGTTCCAACATGGGAGTGGAGGTCCTTGGAAGAGATTGAGGCCCCCCAAGAGTAGAAAAGAGAACTAGCTGTAATTTTGAAGAATAGATCCTTTGTCCCTTTAGTCCAAATGGATACAATCAGATGGTGTGGTTTGACCATAGGGTCCTATAAGGTCAAATGTAAATACAAAGTAAAGGAAGCTACAATAATTAAGCAAAATTGGCCAATAAGGCTGATCTGGAACAAGAACTATCTCCTGAAAGCAAGGGTTTTTACTTGGTTGGCACTGCAGAAGAGGGTCCTAATAGAGGATAGATTGGCAAGATTTAGAATAGCTGGGCCGGGAAGATGTGTTCTTTGTAAAAGAAACAATGAAAGCACCAATCATATCCTTTTGATTTACCCCTTTGTGATTGAATGTTGGTAGTTCTTTATGAAGAAGGTAAACTTTCAAAGCCCTCTACCTTGGGATATTGAAATGTGGTTTAACATGTAGCCAAAAATCCACTGGAAGGTAGTTTTTGGAAGCATTTCGAACATCATACCTTCAACCTTCATTTGGGAGATATGGAAAGAGAGAAATAGGCACATCTTTCAAGACAAGGAATTGAATTCTGAGAGGCTATGCAAGAAAATGGAAGACCTCATTACAGAGCTAGTCAATGAAGCCACCCACAGAAGATTGAGCAAAAAGAAGAATTTCACATGCTAGGATGATGGGATCACTAAGGTTTTTCCCAGCCTAAAAATTCCCACAGTGAATGGAGAAGGGGAAACAGGAAGGGTGAAGAGACTGGAGGTGATATGGGAGCCACCAGAGCCAAGCTAGATAAAGATAAATTTTGATGGAGCTTTGAAGGGCAACCCGAGCCCGAGTGGTGTAGGATGTGTGGCTCATGATGAACATGGCAGTATTTTGGCAAAGAAATCCATCAGATTGGGTGTGTCGACAAATAATCTAGTAGAATTCAGAGCAGCCCTAATTGGCTTACAATTGGGGAATAAACTAGGTGTCAAGCGCATACATCTTGAGGGGACTCACTTATCACAATAAACGCAATTAGGTTAAATTCCACTCTGAATTGGAACCTAAGCCAATGGTTGTGTCCCATCAGACAACTATTGGAAGGGTTTGAAGACTTTAGATTAAGCCATGTGTTTAGAGAAGGAAACACTCTCACTGATGAGCTGGCAAAGGCGACGGCAGAGATTCCCCAAAATTAAATCACCAAATGGTGGCGGTTTGATGGATAGATCACTCGCACACTATATGAGTTGGCAGTATCAATTATGGTAAGTGTGAGATCAATCTAGCTTGATGGGAAATGATTTTGAAAAGTGACGAAAGCACTTGAGATACGTCACTATAGGTGGTAAAGTATGGAGCTTGGATGATACACCTTGGAGTATTGATAGCTAAAAGATTTTAAGATCTTTGGTTTCATGCAGAAAGGCACGCCTATGCCAGAATAATCATTATGACACAGTGCAGGGGCTTACAAATATGGCTTGGGGTAGTGAGAAAGCAAAATTATTCTCATTCTGTGCAAGAGAAGCTGGAGGGGTGCCAGTCATGGATACACCAATCTATTTGGAGTCCACTAAACATCAGATGTCGTTCCACGGGGAGGTCTCAGACAAAAGGCTAAAAGCCATTCTTGTTTCAGCTCATCCTCTTGTGCTCTGGGTGGTAAAGAAGGTGTTGGGGGGTGAGTTTCTGCAAGCTCACCACCGCTACAGAGTCAACACAAACATCACAGCAATGTTCTTGGCAATGTTGTTATACATGGGGGTCAATAAAGCCAAGGCAAAGCTTCTGTGCCAAAATCTATTCTTGCACTCTCTTCTTGGGGAGATTGATGTGGCCTTGGACAATGTGGACGCAAATCTCCTATCTTCTCTGGCGCAAAACTACTATATGTCAAAGGCTCAAGGTGAGGAGGTTAGGAAGTTCCCAGTTGTGCAAACTTTGAGGTCGGGAGAGTTGGAGAAGCGGTGAGAGGAAATGGAAAGAAGCATCAACTGCCTAGGAAGGATGGCTGGAATTGTGTGGGTGTCTGGCGCAGGCTAGGTCAGGAGGTACATGGAAGCTGAAGGATTGGCTCTGGACGGCGACACTGGGGATGAATAGAATTGGGGTCTGGGCGAGGGGGAGGAATGGGTGGAAAATAATGGAAGAGACCCTGAAGATGCAACCAACAGTCTGACACATCACGCATGTGGTATCGAGTGTCCAGTGGTTGCTAAAGCGATGGCGGCAAGACAAGCTCGTGAGGAGGAAGATGACTAAGCAAGGGAAGGTGTTGCATCCTATAGGTTTTTGAATATAATCCTTTTTTGTATTCAATTATTCTCTATATTACGCTTTGTATGACTTAGGGATGTTATTGGCCATTTTGTGTATAGAAGGCCATCAATGTATCAAGGTTTGGTATAGTAGCAGGTCGGGTGGGAAGAGAATAGATGGGGAAGAAAGGGTATCTAGGGTGTGCTTGATGCTGGGATGACCAAAATGTAAAACCTTCAATGTAATCTTTTTGCTTGTTAATATAAAGGGTGTTGCCCCTAAGCAGCTATTTAACCAAAAAAAATGACTTTAAAATAAAATAAAATATATCTAAAATTAAAGTTTTAAAAACATTTAAATTTAAAGAAACTCATAAAAAATTATAATATTACTATTAATATATACATATATTATTTATAATTAATATATACATTTATTACACCAAGAGGTGTTATACAATGGCATAAAAGTGTCTCATGTCATGAGTGTGTTTAATTTTTTTTAAATACATGGCCAACATAATTAAAAAAATTAAATAGAATTAAATAATAATAAATTATTGCTGACATAATAAAAAATAAATAAATAGAACTAAATAACTAACAATAATAAATTATAACCAACATAACAAAAATATATATATAAATAAAACTAAATAACTGACAATAATAAACTATAACCTACATAATAAATAATAATACAAATAGAGAAAAATTAAATGAATTATATTTATAAGTAACAATAATAAACTATAGCCGACATATTAAAATAAATACTACAAATACAACTAAATTAAATGAATTACATAACTAACAATAAACTATAGCCGACATAATAAAATAATAATGCAAGTAGAACATATAAATACACAAAATCAAAAACAGAAGAAACCAAATCAAATCAAATTAAAAAAAAAAGCACAGGAAAAATAAATTTAAAAAAGTTGAATTCGAAACAAAAAAAATCAAAAAAGATAAGTGGTTTTTTAAATATTTGCAGAGTAATTTCTTATTGTTATTCATTGTGGGAGACTGTCAAAATCATATCAATGGTCCATCTTATTCTATAATTTATTTTTTCTATAAATACATCTTTACATCCTATAATAATTAACAATATTATTATTTATTTAGTTTTCCTATTTGGTTGGCCATTTAAGTTTTCTTATAAGCATGCCTTTTGAAATTAAAGATGAAACTCCATGTACAATTCCAATTACACCAATACAAAGGGGCTGCACAATCCAAATACCCTTACGACTAGCTTAGGCATTGACAATACACAAATCATAATGTTTAACTCTTTCAAAATCATATCTAATTGGTATCATTCATAATGATCTTGAAGATGCAACATTCCTAAGGCATTGTCCACTTCTATTACTTGCACCAACTAGAGTTACAACATTCAATATTGAAGCCTCAACAATCTATTTACAACTCTGAATTATAATCTCATATTTTGTTCTATTAGAACGAGCAAGACTTACAATTTTTTAAGAAGAAATTTGGCACATAAAATACATATTGATTGATGAAATGAGCTTTCATTGGACAAAATTTGATACAGAACATAGAATCTCAACTTCGTCAAGCATTTCCATAAAATGCAAACATGAGTTTTGGAGTTATATCTAAGAACCACCAATATATGTTATGGTTGAGTTTGATAGTTACTCAGGGATACTATTTGAAGATGAAACTCCACGTATAATTCCAATTACACCAATACAAAGAGGCCACACAATCTAAATACCCTTAGGTCTAGATTAGGCATTAACAATACACAAATCATAATGTTTAACTCTTTCAAAAGCATGACTATTGAAATAGGACTAAAAACAAGACTGACATTTGTATCTATATCACATGTAAAATCATTGCAAGCTCTATAAATAATGTCACTAACCGCTACGAAAAGATAAAAAAAGGAAATTAAGTGGTCAATCGAAAAGCTAAAGAATAAAGACTAAAATTATTAGATAAAAATGATGCAATGTACTTCTTTCAAATTTGTTTCAAACAATATGAAATGATGCAATGTTTCTCAGCTTTTATCATTTGCATAATACTTTATCATGATTCTTTAAACATTATTTATATCTCCTTTTATATTCTCTAAAGTTATTGGTCTATTATTACTCAAACATAAATGATTAAATTATTATAATAATGTTGTTAACATGTTACAACTACAAATGCTACTAACGTACCTATCTTAGATATGTTAGAAATAAAAGCACAACTACTCAACAGAAATCTGATTCAAATATATGTTTAATGATCTTTAACAGTGTATTATCCAATGGAGATTATAACATAAAAAAGAAACTATGCATCACAGAAACATCAAATCAGAAAATTGAACACACAACACAGTGTTTAACGTGGATAAAATTCTTTCCGGTAAAAAACTCCACACAGGAAAGAGGCCCAAGTTTGTATTAATCTAAAAATTATTGTACAATACAACAACTCCACCAATCTTCCCTTCAGTTTTCAACCTGACATCATTCTGGCAGCACCTAAGTACCTAAAATTTGTATTGCAGCAACAAATACAATGGCAAATACTTATAGAAGTGTTTTCCCTCCATTCTAGGCATCCACTTTCTCTCTCCTAAGATTCCCCCACATGCAAACATTAAATGTCGTCATACATGCAACCTCCATGTGTCAAAAGATGCCCATGCAAAATTGGGTGCCCAAAGTCAAGAATAGCATCTTACGGCATCTTATGACGCGTCATAACCATCATAGATACCACCAAAGTGTATCTTCCCAAGATGGGTGCCTAGGGATAAACATAGCAAATTGCAACTCATTAATATCTGTCATGTGTCATAGTCTCATAGAATCTTATTGCAACTTGCAGTTGTCATAGATTCTTTACATGCACCCACCAAACATTATGACGTGCATCATATATGCTAAAAATAGTAGATTCTCCCAAGGTGTCGCCTACACTCATTTACTCATGAGTTTTACATTTGCCAACAGTAAATATCACTCCTTAATTACCTCCGGTGACTCTAGAATTACCATTGCTAGTGAAACTACCTCATTCCCTTATGGGTAATTACAAATAATAAATGGAATAAATACAATATTAGGATTTACAAGTTTAATGGCACCTTATACCAACAAGATAAATCTATGTAAAAATGTTGAGAGATATCCCTCTCAAAGCGCCTATTTTTAAATATATTTAAATATATTTTGATATGTTTGCAGAATAATTTCTTAATGTTATTCATGGTAGGACACTATCAAAATCATGTCAATGGTCCATATATTCTATGTTTTTTTATGTTTTTTTTTTTAAATGTGCCTGGTAAACTTTTTAACGTGACCGGCGAAGCTGGTGCGACACGCCCTCCGGCTCCACGCGAATGCTTTTGCCCGGAGCAATGAACCGATGAGGCCACAACACGGGGGACCTCATCCCCTAGCAAGAACACTTCAAACCAGCGAGCTCATTAGCCCAGCGAAGGCATAAAGCCTGCGAGCTCGTTGGCCTAGCGGGGGTTTGAACTCTAGTGGCCGCCACTACAATCGAGCGACTTAACCACCGAACCACGCCCTTATCGACAATGATTTCTTATGTAAATGCATCTTTACATCCTATAATAATTAACAATATTATTATTTATTTATTTTTCCCATTTGGTTAGTCATTTTTAATTTTCTTATAAACATGGCTTTTGAAATTAAAGATGAAACTCCATGTACAATTCCAAGTACACTAATACAAAAGGTCTGCACAATCCAAATACCCTTACGACTAGCTTAGGCATTGACAATACACAAATCACAATGCTTAACTCTTTAAAAATCATTTCTAAGTGGTGTCATTTATAAAACTCTCAAAGATGCAACATTCATAGGGCATTGTCCACTTCTATTACTTGCATGCATTCAATATTGGAGCCTCAACAATCTATTTACAACTCTAAATTCTAATATCAAATTTTGCTTTATTAGGAGCAAGACTTACATGTTTCCAAGAAGAGATTCAACACATCAAATATATATTATTGATAAAATGAACTTCATTGGACAAAATTTGATACAGAGCATAGACTCAACTTCTTAAGGCATTTCCAAAAAATACAAACTTGAGTTTTGGAGGTATATCTAAGAATTACCAATATATGTGATGGTTGAGTTTGACAGTTACTTAGGGATACCATTTGAAGATGAAACTCCGCGTACAATTCTAATTACACCAATATAGAGGAGCCACACAATCCAAATACACTTATGACTAGCTTAGACATTGACGATACAGAAATCACAATGTTTAACTCTTACAAAAGACACTATTGACATAGGAAAAATAATAATAGGACTAACATTTGTATCTATATCATGTGTAAAATTATTGCAAGCTGTGTGAATAATGTCACCATTTACATATGACCGCAACTAATAGATGAAAAAGGGAAATTAAGTGGTCAACCAAAAGGCTAAAGAACAAAGACTAAAATTATTAGAAGATAAATGATGTGATGTACTTCTTTCAAATTTGTTTCAAACAATATGAAATGATGCAATATTTCTCAGTTTTTATCATTTGCATAGTAATTTATCATGGTTTTTTAAACATTATTTATGTCTCCTTTTATCTTCTCTAAAGTTATTGGTCTATTATTACTCAAACATAAATGATTAAATTGTTATAATAATGTTGCTAACATATTACGACTACAAATACTACTAGCATATCTATCTTGGATAAATCTATGTAAAAGATGTCAAAAGATATCCTTCTTGAGGTGCCTATTTTTAAATATATTCATGCCATATAAATGGAATAGGCACTTTGAGAAGGATAATTTTCAATGTCTTTTACATAGATTTATCTAAAATAAGTATGCTAGTTTAAATTAATAATAGTAATGTTAGAACATTTTGGTATTTAAAACCTTAATTTTATAAGCATATATAATGATACATTTAAATCTATAAAATCATAAATCTAAATATATAAAGTAATAAATTTAAACTTATAAAATTATAAATCTAAGTATATAAAATCTATTGGAGGTCTAAATCCTAGGAAACTTGGCTCAAAGAAGGTGATCTGAACACAAAATTCTTCCATAATTATTCAAAAATGAAGAGATCTCATAACCACATTTCTGAAATCACATAGGAGGATGGGATCATACTTTAAGATGATGTTGACATCCAGAAGGAGGCTGTCAATTTTTTTAAAAATCTTCTTGCGGATCCATCTGCATCAAATCTTCATGACCAAGCTGGCTTCCTCAACTATATTCCCCATCTGGTGACTACTGAGCACAATGATATGTTTCTTTCTCCCATTACCAAGTTTGGATGGGTTCCCCACTTGTTTCTACCAAGAATTTTGGGATATCCTGGAAGGAGATATTTGGAAGGCCGTTGAAGACCTCAAGAAATCAAATAGTATGGTCAAGGACATTAATAACACGTTTATTGCCCTCATCCCAAAGAAACAAGCTTTGATGTCCTTTGGTGATTTCAAACCGATTTCTCTCTGTAATACCATCTAAAAGTTGGTTACTAAAGTGACCAATAACAAACTCAAACTGGTCCTCCCTTCGATCATCTCAGAGGAACAATGCATGTTCACTCAATGGTGCAACATTATTGATAGTATCATCATAGCGCATGAATTCATACATTCCATCACTTCAGGGAACCAAAGTTGTATGATTCTCTAACTTGATGTAAGCAAAGCCTACGACAGAGTGAATTGGAGGTTCTTGATTAAAATCATGGAGAGATTCAGGTTTCACACAAATTGGATGGAATGGATTTTCAGTTGTATTTCAACGGTTTGATATTTTGTTCTTGTCAATGGTAGCCCATGTGGATTTTTTGAACCTACCAGGGGACTGCATCAAGGTGACCCAATGTCACCATTCCTTTTTGTTATCATGGTCGAGGCCCTTGGAAGAGGTATCCAGAATCTTACAACACACGGATTGTCGTTAGGGTCTAAATTGTAGACAACTTTCCTCATATTTCTCACTAGCAATTCGCTGATGATATTATCTTATATGGTGCCTCTAGTGTCGAGGAAGCTTCGGCCAATTCTATGTTGTTGGACCAGTATGTGAATTCCTCAGGCCAGGTAATTAATTCTTCCAAATTGAACATTTTTTCTTCAATACTTACAAAAGGTCGCAACGGTGGATCCTCTTTATGCTCAAATTCAACAAAGTCGATATCTCTAGTAAGTATTTGGGGGTTCCATTATTCAAAGGTGCTATGTGTTCGTACCTTTGGGAGGAAACCATCAATAAGTGTCAGACTAAAGCCTCTACTTGGAAAGGGCACTAGCTTACCCTATCTGGGAAAATTTAGATGATTAAGGCAGTCCTCTTTGCCATCCTTTCCTATCAACTCAGAAGCAACCAAATTATGAAGAAGGCATGCAACTAGCTCAAAGGTGTTATGAAGATATTTTTGTGGGATGGTACGAATGACTAGAAGCATATTGTTGATGTGTTTTCTATGCACAAGGCAACATGCAGAATAAAATACTAAGTACTCTATCCTCTCTAGAAAAAAGACACTCAAATGCTAAACTATGTGATCGAGTGAGATGACTCCAAGGTTCCAGATGTCAGGTCTTGATAATATGTTGGATATAGACTTAGTATAGATATATGATGTGATTTGTTGTGAACACAAAGGGACTTACACAATTGTTCAAGATGAACAAAGAATAATGCAGTTTCAGATTTTCTCGCAAGATTGGCTTCAATAACTTCCTACTTCCACACTTGATTGCTAACGTATTCAAATAAAATGCAAAAGGATAAGGGTTTAGGAAAACTAATCTAATCTTATATGCAAGAAATTATTGTTAACCAAGTGAAATCAACCAACTTTGCTTCGCCAAAACAAACAACTACACAAAGTCGATGCAATCTTCTAAGGTAATGTATGATGTTCAAATTACTTGCGTACATGAAAAGATCAACAAACAAATGTAATCAAAGTTAGGCTCGTTTGAGTTCGGTCTAACCATGCACTGCAACTTGCAAACCACAAATCACAAATGGTATGAACTTAGAGATTTCACGATGAAACAATAATAACTTCCATCAACTAACACTAAGCTTGAAAATAAAACTTATTCCAAACTTATTCTATGCTTGAGGAATTGGAAACCATGCAACACTTGAAATAAAACAATATCACCGAACCAATGAGTCTTGTATTACTTCAAAAGAGCTCTTGCAACAATTCTCCAAAGTCTTAATCTTACAAATGAAAGAGAAAGGAGGCCTTTTATAGTCCTCAAAATACAATGAAGGGCCAAGATCGATTTGAGCAAACAATGGCCGAGATTTTGCCACATCAGCAATTAGTTACAACAACCAACTATTTTTAGCAAAAAGTAAAAGTTGACACAACTTGTGTACATAAAAACCCAAAGGTAATGTAGGCACATTTTCCAAGGTGATAGAGATGAAATGGAATCTATGAAGAATATTCATGTGGGACGCCCTTCTTATGCTTATCCTTTCTTATAAATGCAATGAACTTGGACACAATCTCTGTAATGTCATCAATTGGTACACTTGGCAAATTTTGTATGGTGCCTTCTGTAATAGTCAAATCTTATGCATATGCGACAAGTGTCCTTTCCCATTCTGTCATCCAAGCTTAATTTGTTCCAATGAGTGTAGAAAGTGTGTAGATATTATCTAGTTGTTCTCTAGAGATGGTGTGAATGCTCTCAAAGTAGAGTGCATGTATGTGATTCAATCATCAATATCAACCTCTCTTGAAGGATCACATATCTTCTTGATTGAACTGCTTATTTTGTCTTGAATCCTTTGGAGTGCACTCCTTACTCAAACACTTTCGCTTTCTACTTTCTCAAGAATTTTCTCCTTGATGAGTAACCTGTAGTACTAAGAAGGGAAATTATATGATGACTCTTGTTCAATCACATCTCCATCTATCAAGGCTGTCTTTGGAGTATCCATCAAATCTTTCAAGTATGGCATAAGATCTTCCTTGATGTGTCTAAACTCAGAACATGCATCCAAAATGACTTGGATCCTTTCCAAAAGCTTGGAAACTCTTCCATAAATCTACATAATTTCTTCTATGAATCCATTAGCCTTGTCCTTGACTCTCTCCATCCATTCTTTCACCACTTGAGATGATGATCTCATTTCTTCCAAATGTGCAATAGGCTCTTGTGAAAGCATGGTAGGTGGCGTTGATGTTCCTTCATGTTGATGGATAGGATTCATCAATTGCTGAATGTAATGCTTGAATCCCAAATTCTCTTTCTCCAACTAATTTCTCTTTTCTCTTTCTTGCCTTAATCTGTCCTTGATGGTTGTGACATAATCTTCTAACTCTTCCACTTCTTGTTCTTCTGTTGTTGGGCCCAAGTCAAGAGTAGCTACATCATAATCCTCTGGAACAATATCATCCATGGCTTTGTCAACTCGTGGAACTACAATATGTACTTTTCTTGATCCATAACTATCCCTTGTGATTTTGGAGAGTTTGGTTGCCTTCTTTTTTTCTTTATCTTTTCTTGTCCTTTCTAGCAACTCTTCTAGACTGATTCTTAGTTCTCTTTCCACAATAGATGTCTCTTTAAATCTCTCTCTCTTAACCATTCTGGTAACATGGATAGATCCTCATTGGCTTCTTCTTGAGTTTCCATCTCTTGAAATGAGGGCAATTCTTCCTCATCAAATTCTTCATGTTGTGCCTCCATTTCTTGGTCCTCTATATTACCTTCAATCATAGTTGTATTTGGATTCTCCTGTGGACTTGAATGAACTTCTTCATCTTGAGTTTCATGCAAAGTAGACTCCAAAGATTCATGAACATTTCTTTGATCCTGTACATTCGGAGCTACTCGATCTTCCTCTCTTTCTTCATCTTCCACTATAGATGCCATATTTGTATTCCTAGAAGGATGTTCTTCTTTCTTAGAGGAAGTACTTGCTTCAAGTCTTGAATCTAATTTCTTCTTCTTCCTACTAGATTCTCCTTATGAACTATCTAGTCTTTTCCTCTTCTTTGTTTGATCTTCTTCCCTTGAACTATTACTTTTACTTTTATATCCACCGGATTCTCTAGCAGGTTCATTGTTAGATTCACTGTCAGATGCTTCTTTGGATTGTTGTGAATATACATTTCCCATCAAGTTATATGTAAGTTGGTGACCCTTCCTAAGCATACTTTGCACTTGGCTATCCACATACATTCTTGTATGATCTATGATTGATTCCATTCGATCATCATCATGTGTGAGCTCTCTTTCAAACCAATTGATGGTGAATGGCTTATCTTTATCTTCATCATATGCACTTTGTGAAAGCAATCTATTATCTTCCTCAAGTTTTTCAGGAATGTTGAATACTTCAGTTGCTCTTATCAAGTCCAAAGATAACCTTGAACACCTTTTCTTCCTTATTTCTACATCATCTAGTGCATCGGCCCAATGGTCTTCAAGGTGCGCCTTATGCTTGTATTCCTTCCACATGTCTTCCGGATGAAGCTGAATGGATCAAAATCTGCCCTCTTTGAATTGTGAAGTGTCATATTATAAGATTGCAACTCACACTCTGAAATCTCCGTAGCTTGTATCGATAAACAAGTTTCTAATTTTCCAATTCCAATTGGGAAATTGACTCCAACTTTCTTCCTATTCTTTTGAATTTTATCATATGTTGTCAATTGCCTTGTCACCTCCAGCAATACCATCTTGTCAATCGGATACCTTGGCAAGCAGTAAGGAAAAGATGAAAATCCTTGAATTCTCAGGTAGGTGAACCTTGGGAATTGAATGTACCATCTTCCATACTTCACCAAATTCATAGCTTCTTTTGACAACCTCCTATGAATGTCAACTTGTAATTTTCTCACAATGTACATGGAGAAGGCATCGTTGAATCTTCGGTAGTGGCTAATTGCTGTCAAATGTAGTTGTGGATAGCAATCATATACCTTGAATTATCTGGGGCCATGTCCAATCTCACCTCTACATGTCAATCCTCTATATCTTTCACATCTTGCCAGCATGTAGATGACGTATGAGCTCATGTAAAATGATTTTATCTCTTCTAGATTTTTCAATTGCTCATCAATGTTGTTGCTTATTATCTTCGCCCAGTCAATCATCCTTTTGCCTCTTACAACTTCTTGTCTATAGAAGAACATCCATGTCTCGAATGTAGATGATTGTGGACAACCCATTATCCTATTCAAGAATACAACCATGTATCTAAACTCTGAGAGAAAATCTAATTTGTAGAGCTTCTTCGGGATCTTGCTATTGTGACTTCTTGGTTGTGCTAACCACTTTCTATTGATCTCATTCAAACAATCCTTTTCTCTGGAATCATACAGTTGTTGTGCTGACTATTTGGTGTAATATGTAGTGGACTTGTATCTTGGAATATCGAATGTCTTCGCAATATCCTCTTTCTTTAGGTGAGATAACACTTCGCCATCATTGGTCACAATGCATCTTCTTTGATGATCATAGTGTCTAGCACACTCTAACATCAACTCGGCACTTGGCAATGCAATTGGAAAACATGCGGCTTATACAATTCCATTCTTGAGCATCCCTTTTGACAACTTCAGAATTACTTGGCTTGTATAGCTTCCTCTTGATCTCGTCCAGGTCGGTGTGCCCCAAGTTGGTGTCACTCAAATTCCTCCACCTTTATGTGATCTTCATCTCGGGCATGGCTCCTTTCATGTCTCTCTTGATCAATGCTTGGTGTTCCTTATGGTTCATCATCAACCTACAAATGAAAAAAAGCTCAAGTTAGCTTATTGACATGATACTCAATATAAAGGGTGAATGATGATACATTTCTTTCTCCTTGTCAATGTGGGATAAATAAATCTTCATTTTTAAAACAATCTTTCACACAAATTTCTCCAAAAAAAAACTTAATATTAGCTAATAAAACTTAATGCTAGGAGAAATATGATCATCATTAGGGACGACTAAGGGGAACTGGTCTGGGCTATATCTAAAAAATTACAAATCGACACCAATAACGATGTCGATTTCTCTGCTCTACTCTACGGCCTCCAATTCTACAAAGATCACAGCATATCCAATATTGATATTGAGGGGGATTCCTTGCTTTGCATCAATGTGGTCATCAACAAACCATTTTGAATTGGCAGTTAAAATACTTAGCTGAGGCAATCTGGGATTTGATGGATGCGTTGGACAATGTCTCCATTTCCCATGTTTACCACGAAGGAAATAAGGATACAGATTTCCTTGCCAACTATGCCCACAACTAGACTAAGGATGAAGTCATTTCAAACACCTATATGCCTTCGCAAAACTTGTGATTGTAAACTAGCAGAACAATTTTGGAATGGGAGTGCCTCTGAGTAGATCTTACAAATTATCTTCAAGTACCACCTTCAATATTAGGCATTGGCATTGATGGATTGCATTATTTTCTATTTTTTGAAACATGTAGTCTAGCACTGCACCCTGTGAGCCACCTCATATTTATCCCAGGCACTCATTCTCTCTCAACCATGACATAGCATATGGAGATTATGCATTTGTATCTTCTAGAAAACATCTTTGGACTCTAGCCACAGTTCTGAGGAGGAGCTCGAGGAGGATAGCACAACCGAGTCAGAAACAGAAGCAAAACTAGAAGTGGAGGAATCACTGGAGGACCAGATCAAGCGGTTGTTTCTAGCTGAGGCTGACGAGGTGACAGAAGGGATAAGGTAATCAGGTCCCATATCTTCATGAGGGATCATATCCATGATGACGTTCTCTATGAAGAATTCCTCGTGAATACAGTGTTGATCCTAGGAAGGAAATCTAGCGGCAAGATCATGGCTAATGCCTTCGTCAAAGCTGACATCAGGGCAACTACCCATTCTGCGATCTCGACCTTCAACAAGAGACCTAAGCACGGGTTGATGGTTGATGTCTTTGACGTGGTGGCTATTGGGAAGAACAAAATATTAGCTCAAGCTATGGTGCTTTATAGGGAAGGTATATGTAGGAACAACATGGAGACTTTCTCCTATTTTGTTAGTCAATATGGTGATCTTCTTTCGCTCTCCCAGGTGGAGCAGGTTGTTGAACTGACTGAAGGCCTTCAGGTTCTTTAGCATCATGAATAGTGGTTATATCTCTTCTATAAACAACCCTTTGTTTTATTTTAAGTTTTAATGCAATGGGAGCTACCCCTAATAGCACTTTAAAAAATCTAAGTATATATAAAATCATAAATATATAAAATTCTAAAATGTCAATAAATATATATAAAATAATAATCTAAATTTGATTTATATGAAATCATAAAATTATAAATATATTAAATCATACACTATTTAACTATATATAATATATTAAATCTAAATTTATAAATTTAAGTATATATAGAATTATAAATATATTAATTCATGATAATATAAAAATTAATTTAATATAAAATTGTATATATATAAAATATAAAATATAAATTTTAGAGATAAAAAATTATGTGTCTAAATAAATATATATAGATAAAAGATAAATAATGGATGAATATTTTAAAGTTATTTTCAAATTACGCTTTCAATAAAAAAATAAAATTATTAGAGAAAGAATTAAAAAATAACAAATATTCATAATAAAAAATTTATTAGAGGGAAAAAAATACAAAAATAAAAAGCTAACAAATATTTATATTTAAAAAAAAAAGGAAAATAGAAAACTTATTGTAAAAGAAAATCTTAAATTACTTTCAATTGCATTAAATTAGAAAGTGTAGCTTTTAAAAAATAAAATAATATAAAAAGAAAAAACAACTTGAGTTTTTTAAGAAATTATAATAGAAATATATGTCCCACTTAACTCATGTAGTTAAATAATTTATATTTAATTATACTTAACTAATTTGTATTATATAAGACAAGGTTTTATTTTGTAAAAGTTTGTTAGGAGACTCATTTTTATATAAATTTCCCCTAATGGTAAAATAAAGGTTTTGAAAACTAAAAATGGAGGGGAATATAGTTCTAATAAATTTGATAAGTTTTGCAAGCATGTAGGTATAATCAGGCAAAAGGCTACTCCGTACACACCTCAACAAAATGGGGTAGCAAAAAGGATGAACCAAATTTTGATGGAAAGAGCCAGATGTATGTTAAATGGTGCACAATTGAACAAATACTTTTGGGTAAAAGTTGTGAGTATTGCTTGTTACCTGCTTAATAGATTTCTTTGTACGACTCTTGATTCGATACCTTATGAAGTGTGGACAGGTAAGAAACCTCTTGTTTCACATATAAGGGTTTTTGGTTGTGAGGCTTTTGTTCATTTGCATAAAGAAAAGCAAACTAAGATGGATCCAAAATTATAGAAATGCATCTTCATTTGATATGGTGAGAATGTTAAGGGTTGTAAGCTTTGGAATCCACTAGCCTTAAAAGTTGTCTTTTCTAGAGATGTTATTTTTAGGGAGTAAAAAGTTATTTTCGTAAACAACCGAAAGAGAAAGAAGGGAAAAAGATAGTGTCTTTTGAATTGAAGCAAGAATATGAACATGTGGAAGAATAAAATGATGGATTTGAGGATGGAGAGGAAGAAAAGGCTTCAAGTGAGAGTTATGAGTTGGATGACCCTGAATAGGTTGAGCATGCAAAAGAACAAGAAGAAGAATCTCATACTCCACCCTTACGAAGATCTACAAGACAATGGAATCCTATTGACAAATATAGCCCACTAAATTTTTGTTGTGTATTTGCTTTGTTAAATACTAACGATGAACCTAGTTTCTACAAGGAAGCTACTCTTTTAAATGATAGTGAGTCTTGACAATAAGTCATGCAAGAGGAGATGATGGCTTTAGACTCATGTGACATTGGGATGTTCATTTTCGCAAAGGTAAGAAATTCATTAGTTGTAAATAGGTCTATAAGAAGAAATTTGAAGCCGATGGTTTGTTGAAAAGGTACAAGCCCAGATTGGTGGCCAAGGGCTACTCTTAGATGTTGGGATAAGGTGCCATTAACCTTGTAAATCCCATTATTGTATTATTCCATTTATTATTTGTAATTACCCATAAGGGGTGTACTTGTTTCACCCACAATGATAAAAATTATTTATTGTCCACGGTAATTACGGAGTTACTACACCGATAAGTTCTAGAATTACCGACAGTAGTTACGATATGTCATTTACTATGGTAATTGGTAATTGGTCAAAGTGGGGCACCCATGTGGAGGAATCAGCTATTTTTAGTGTTATGACGCACGTCATAGATGTAAGAAGGTGTAAGAGATTCTATGACAACTGTAAGTTGTCATAAGAATCTATGACATTTATGACAGCATATGATGCGTCATAAGATGTTGTAAGTGACTATTTTTGGGTCCTAGGCATCCAAGCTTATATGGGGATCTTTTGCCAAGTGTAGGATGCATGTATGACAGTTTTTATGACCCTGTAAGAGCCTATTCTTGTCCATGAATGCCCAATGTTGTATTGTTGACTCTTGACAAGTGTTATGAGATTGTAAGAAGTCATTGAATGTGGCATATTCCAAGGTGAACGCCCATCTTGAGGTTGTGTAAATTCTATAAAGCCATGGCATAGTAGATGAGATATATAATAGATTTATAGTACTCAGGTGCTACTTGAATGTTGTTGGATTGAAGACTGAAGGAGAGATTGGTGGTGGTGTTGTATTGTACAATCTTTTGTAGATTAATACAAACATTGAGCCTCTTTCCTGTCTGGAGTTTTTTACCCGCAATGGTTTTCTCCACATTAAACACTGTGTCATTGTGTCTTGTGTTGAGTTCTTCATGTTTGGCATTTTCTTTGTAGTGGGTTTTATGTTTTGTTACAATCTCCATTATTAATGCACACTTAAAGATTGATGAAATTTATCTTGAATCAAATTTCCATTTAAGTAGTGTTGCTTTCATTTCTAACATTTGGTATAAGAGCCTGGCCAGCTTTGACTCTTAGGTGGTAGTGTGGAAGTTGTAGCTGCAGTGGGAGATTTGGTTGTGTTTATTGTGTAGATCTTGTATCATTATTATGGTTGCATCCACTGTTGCATCAACCTCTCGAATGGACATTGAGAAGTTCAATGGAACGAGGTATGAGTTGTGGAAGCTAAAAATGGAAAATTTGATGGAAGAAAGAAACCAATGGTTGGTTGTTTTAAAAGAGAAGAAATCCAATGATGTCTCTCCGGATGAATGGGCGAAACTGGATAAGAAGACATGGGGAACCATTCATTTGTGTCTGTCAGATTCTATCCTGTTGAATGTTGGAAAGGAAGAGACTACACACAAGTTGTGGAAACGGTTGGGTGAGATCTACCAAGCCAAGAGTATGGTAAATAAACTTTATTTAAAAAGAAAATCATTTTCTTTGAAAATGAAAGAGGGTGAGTTAGTTGCAAAGCATTTAAATTCTTTTAATTCATTAATGAGTCATCTTGCTTCAATAGATGTTGAGGTTGATGAGGAAGATAAATGTATCTTGCTTCTTTATTCTTTACTTGAGTCTTGGGAGAATGTTATCCTTGCTATCATTGCTAACCTCATAGATCCGAAGTTGGATGCCCTTGTTGCAGTTTTACTGTCACAAGAATTGAGGAAGAAGAGTTAGGATAGTTTAGGAGATGCTCTCGGTGTCAGGGGAAGGTCTAGGGAAAGAGGACCAAAGGGAGATCAGAAAGGAACTAAGGACAAGTCCAAGGGTCGGTTTAAGACTTCTGGTAAAAAGAACAGAGTTAAGTGTTGGAACTGTGGTAAAAGGGTCATGTGAAGGAGTGCAAAACCCAAAGAAATAGTGGGAGAGTGCTTCTGATACATCCTCAAATGCAAGTGAAGATGTTTTACTTTCTGCATGTAATGTTGTTACTAATGATCACTGGTTGGTTGACTCAGGGTGTTCATTTCATATAACCCCGCATAAGGAATAGCTCTCCACATATGAAGAATATGATGAAGGTAATATCTACCTTGGTGACAACTCTTCATATCTGATTGTCAGGAAAGGAAAGGTATTGTTGTGTTTCAGTGATGGGAGGATTAAAACCCTCCCTGATATTAATCATGTTCCTGGATTAACTAGAAATCTAATTTTAGTTTCAAAGTTGAGTGATTTGGGAATGCATGTGACATTTGACAAGCATGGCTGCAGATTGGTGAGAGGGAACTTGGTAGTAGCGAAAGGGAAGAGATTTGGGAACTTGTTTAAGCCTAAAGCCACTACAGTTTGTAATGCCTCCTATGTATCTGAGGCTAGTACTAAAAATGCATGTATGTTGTGGCACCGTAGATTGGGCCACACAAGCAATAATGTATTAAAAACTATTAAGAATAAAAATTTGTTGGACGATTTTCCTATTCTGATGAGCACTTTGATTTCTGTGAGCATTGTGTGTTTGGTAAACAAAATAGAAAATCATTTCCTTCAGGGAGCAATAGAGTAAAAGAGAAGTTAGAAATTATTCATACGGATGTGTTTGGGCTTGTGGATAATGAATCTATCAAAAAATCTTGTTATTTTGTCACATTCATTGATGATGTATCCAAATTTACATAGATTTATTTTATGAAACATAAATTTGAAGTTTTCACTAAGTTTAAGGAATTCAAAGTCTTAGTAGAGAACCAATTAGGTTTAAAGATAAAAATATTAAGGTCTAACAATGGAGGAGAATATTGCTCTAAAGAATTTGATGAGTTTTGCAAGCATGCAAGTATTATCAAACAAAAGATAACTCCATATACGCCACAACAGAATGGTGTTGCAGAAAGGATGAATCGAATAATCATGGAAAGAGCCAAAAGTATGCTTAGTGATGCACAGTTGGAAAAATACTTTTGGGTAGAGGTTGTGTGTTGCTTGCTACTTGATAAATTGATCTCCTTGTAAGGCTCTTGATTCAACATCTTTTGAAGCGTGGACATGTAAGAAACCTTTTGTTTCACATTTAAGGGTTTTTGGTTGTGAGGCTTTTGTTCATGTGCCTAAGGAAAAGCGATCTAAGTTGGATCTAAAAACTGAAAAGTGTACATTCATTGGATATGGTGATAATGTGAAAGGTTATAAGCTTTGGAATCCACTAACCAACAAGATTATCTTTTCTAGGGATGTTATTTTCAGGGAACTTAGAGCTATTTCTGAACCTGAGCAACCAAAAGAAAAA
Source organism: Cunninghamia lanceolata (assembly GCA_027924645.1). Classification (NCBI taxonomy): domain Eukaryota; kingdom Viridiplantae; phylum Streptophyta; class Pinopsida; order Cupressales; family Cupressaceae; genus Cunninghamia; species Cunninghamia lanceolata. Next base: position 2,493,560 of record BSBN01000178.1, on the reverse strand, counting down.
GAAGAAAAAGTAAAGAAGGTGCACTTTGATTTGGAGCAACAAGATGCACCTCAAGAAGAATAGAATTGTGGATTGTGGGGTGAAGAAGAAGAAGAAGATTCGAGTAGTTCTAATGAAGATGAATCTGTTGTTATAGAAGAAGTTCGTGCAGATGATCATGCAGAAGAACTAGTAGAGTCTCTTACTCCACCCTTGAGGAGATCCACAAGACAATGGAATCTAGTTGACAAGTATAGCCCACCATATTTCTGTTGTGCATATGCTTTATTAAGTACTAACGATGAGCCTAGACATGCAAGGAAACTATTTCTATAGATGATAGTGAGTCTTGGCAATTAGCCATGCATGAGGAGATGATGGCTTTAGACTCTTGTAACACCTGGGATCTTGTCTGTTTGCCCAAAGGAAGAAAGGCCATAGGTTGTAAGTGGGTCTTCAAGGAGAAGTTTGGAGCAGACAGTTCATTGTAGAAGTACAAGGCTAGACTGGTAGCCAAGGGCTACTCCCAGAGAGAGGGAGTTGATTTTGGTGAGATATTCTCTCCTGTTGCTAAATTGACTTCTATTAGACTTCTCTTATCCATTGTTGCAGCTTATGATTGGGAGATTGAGAAAATGGATGTTAAGATTGTGTTCTTGCATGGAGATCTTGAGGAAGAAATTTATATGCAACAACCTATAGGTTTTGAGGTAAAAGGAAAAGAAAAATAGGTTTGTAGGTTAAAGAGGTCTCTCTATGGTTTGAAACAGTCCCCCAAAATGTGGTATCAAAAGTTTGATTCATTTGTGTTGAAATTGGGTTTTGTTAGAAGCGAGGAGGATCTTTGTGTTTACATTCATTGTATTGATGATTCTATACTAGTTATTGCTTTGTATGTTGATGACATGTTATTTTTCAGCAATACTAAGGTATGATCAGTGAGCTTAAAGCCCAAATTTTAGGTGCATTTGATATGAAGGATCTTAGAGCTGCTAGGTATATTATGGGAATGGATATCAGGAGGGACAGAGTTAACAGAAAGTTTTGGTTATCACAAAGTAAGTATGTGAATACTATTTTGCAGAGGTTTAGTTTGTAGGACTATAACCCAGTTAGAATTCCTTTACCCATTGGTACTAAGCTTTCATTAGATATAAGTCCAAAGACTGAGGATGATCTTGAGGATATGTCTAATGTGCCATATGCTCGTGTTGTAGGGAGTTTGATGTATGCAATTGTTTGCACTAGACCAGATATTGCCCAAGCAGTGGGAGTTTTGAGCAAATTTATGTCTAACCCTAGTAGACAGCATTGGAATTATGCGAAGAGTGTTTAAATATCTTGCAGGTATTCCTGATCATTGTTTGGTTTACTCTGGTACTGATAGTGTTGATAAATCTTTAGACATACAGGGTTTTGTTGATGCAAATTGGGCAAGTGACTTGGATAGTCGAAGGTCCACTAGTGGCTATGTGTTTACTCTGTTTGGAGGTGCAGTGAGTTGGATGAGTAAGAGGCAGCCCACAGTTGCTTTGTCCACCACAGAAGCAGAGTACATGGTTGCTACTCATGTCTCTAAGGAGGCAGTTTGGTTGAGAAGACTGTGTACAGGTATTGGATTTGACTGCAGGATCATTCAGATTGGTTGTGATAGCCAGAGTGCTATCTGTTTGGCCAAGAATCCTATGTATTATGCTCGGACTAAGCATGTTGATGTACAGTATCATTTTGTTTGAGAATTGGTCGCAAATGGAGAGATTGAGCTGAAGAAGATAGACACTCAAGAGAATGTGCAAATTCATTGACCAAGCCTATGAGCACAGAGAAGTTCGTGTGGTGCAGAGAGGCCATGGGCCTTCTTTCTAGTGCTTGATTACTTTCTTTTGTTTTCCTATGGATTGATTTACAATGTATAATGTCAAGTGGGAGAATGTTGGGATAAGGTGCCATTAACCTCATAAATCACATTATTGTATTATTCCATTTATTATTTGTAATTACCCATAAGTGATGTACTTGTTTCATCGATAGTGGTAAAAATTATTTACTATCTACGGTAATTACGGAGTTACTGCACTGATAAGTTCCAGAGTTACTGGTGGTAGTTACAGGATGTCATTTACTATGGTAATTGGTAATTGGTCAAAGTGGAGCGCCCATGTGGAGGAATCAACTATTTTTAGTGTTATGACACATGTCATAGATGCTGTAAGAAAGTGTAAGAGATTCTATGACAACTGTAAGTTGTCATAAAAATCTATGGTATTTATGACAACATATGACGCGTTATAAGATGTTGTAAGTGGCTATTTTTGGCTCCTAGGCGTCCAAGCTTGTATGGGGATCTTTTTCCAAGTGTAGGATGCATGTATGACAACTTTTATGACCCCGTAAGAGCCTTTTCTTGTCCATGAATGCCCAAGGTTGTATTGTTGACTCTTGACAAGTGTTATGAGCTGGTAAGAAGTCACTGAATGTGGCATATTCCAAGGTGAACGCCCATCTTGAGGTTGTGTAAATTCTATAAAGCCATGGCATAGTAGATGAGATATATAACAGATTTACAGGTACTCAGGTGTTGTCGGAATGTTGTCGGATTGAAGACTGAAGGAGAGATTGGTGGTGTTGTTGTATTGTACAATCTTTTGCAGATTAATACAAACCTTGGGCCTCTTTCATGTGTAGATTTTTTTACCTGCAAGGGTTTTCTCCACGTTAAACACTGTGTCATTGTGTCTCTTGTTGAGTTCTTCATGTTTGGCATTTTCTCTGTAGTGGGTTTTATGTTTTGTTACAATCTCCATTATTAATGGACACTTAAAGATTGCTGAAATTTATCTTGAATCAGATTTCCATTGAAGTAGTGTTGCTTTCATTTCTAACATTAGAGAGAGGTAATTGATTTTGGTGAAATTTTCTCTCCTGTTGTTAAATTATCCTCAATTAGATTTCTTTTATCTATAGTTGTTGCTTATGATTTTAAAATAGAACAAATAGATGTTAAAATTGTATTTTTACATGAGGATTTGGAAGAGAAAATTAATATGCAATAACCTAAAGGTTTTGAGGTAAAAGGGAAGGAACACTAGGTTTGCAAGTTAAAATGGTCTCTTTATGGTTTGAAACAATCACCCTGGAAGTAGTATCAAAAATTTGACTCATTTGTGTTGAAATTGAGTTTTTTAAGAAGTGAGGAGGATCATTGTATTTATATTAGATAGATTGATTATCATATACTAATTATTGCCTTGTAAGTGGATGAAATGTTTTTCAATAACACCAAGGGTATGATTAGTGAGTTGAATACTCAGGGGGCATTTGAGATGAAAGATCTTGGGGTAGGAAGATACATATTAGGTATAGAAATCGAGAGGGATCATGAACATAGAAAGCTTTGATTGTCATAGAATAAGTATGTGAATATTATTTTGCAAAGATTTAATATACAAGATTGTAAGTCAACTAGAGTTCTTTTACCAATTGGCACTAATCTTACTTTAGATATGTGTCCTAAATGTGAGGATGATTATGAGGATATGTCTAATGTGTCATATGCTAGTGTGGTTGGTAGCTTGATGTATGCAATGGTTTGCACTAGGCCAAATATTGTCCAAGCAGTGAGTATTGAGCAGGTTTATGTCTAACCATATTAGAAAGCATTGATATTATATGAAGAGGGTTATTAGATATTTACATGATACTTCTAATTATTGTTTGGTTTATTTTGGTACTGACATTGTGGCTAAGACATTAGACATACATAGCTTTGTTGATGCGGATTGAGTTGGCGATTTGAATAGTCGGAGGTCCACTATATTTTTACTTTGTTTGGTGATGCAATGAGTTGGATGAGTAAAAAGTAGCCCACATTTGCTTTATCCACCACCGAAGCAAAGTATATGGTTGCTACCCATGTCTCCAAGGAGGTAGTTTGGTTATAGAGATTATGTGCAGGTATTGATTTTGATTGCATGACAATTCAAATTGGTTGTGATAGCCAAAGTGCAATCTATTTGGCTAAGAGTTCAAGTTTTATGTTCAAACAAAGCATATGAATGTTCAATACCACTTTGTTCAAGAAATGATTGCAAATGGACAAGTTATGTTGAGGAAGGTTGACATTTGAGAGAATGTTGCAGATTCTCTTACCAAGCTTGTGAGCACTGAAAAGTTCTCTTGGTGGAGGAAGGTCATAGGCCTTGTTTCTTATGATTAATTTAATTTATATTTCCTATGGATGCATTTGCAATGTATAATGTCAAGTAGAAGAATGTTAGGATTAAGGTGTCATTTACCTTGCAAATCCTGTGTATAATTTTTTGAGCCTCCAACATTCTTGGAAAATGTCATTAATTATCATATTCATTTATGAAAGAAGTGGAGCACAACAATGGCAATTACTATTTTATGACTTTGGACTCATTTATGGAATTTTCCCAATTATTCACACTAGGATTGAGGAATGGAAACTTGTTATGGAGCATGAGTTGGCAACTCCATCTTGGAGCGCTAGATTTGAAGATGTATAAGTTACCTTGTCATAGATGCTATAACAATTAAATTTCTAATTGAAGACTCGTTGATTGAGTTCATGAGAAGTCAATGTGAAGTTATATTATTTACTATTCTTGAAAGATACTCTATGAAATATGCATGAGATTTTGTGCAACATACCATGGTTTTGGCATCCATTGTTTTGGTAGAACCATTTATAGTTTTAGCCTCTTCCTTGCCTATATATTGAGAGTATGAGATAGTGGATTTTATGATAGTTTATGTTCACATGTACATAGGTCCGCCGAAAGGTTGAGTTTGCATCTTTTCTCTGGTCTAAAAGGGTTTCTCTACATTGTATACTATATTAATGTTGAGTTTGCATCTTTTCTCTAGTGGAGTTTTTTTTTTTTTGAAAGGGTTTCTCTATGTTGTATACTCTAATATGTGATGTTTTCATGGTGTTGATTTCTTATATTGCTAGTTTAATTATATAATCTCCTTTTGGCATTCTACAATTAAGCAATATTTGGATGAATGGGTTTCCTAACATAGTGGTTTTATATTTTATTCCTAACACAATATTGTTTTGGATTTATAGACTTGAGAATAAGTATAAAAGGTAAAAAAATCTTGAATTTTGACTTATTGAATAAAATAATTTGTAAAATCAAACACTACCCTTACAAATAATATTGTGAAAAAATAAGGTACCATGATGTGAAAAATAAGGTACCATGATGCAGGTTCTAAGTTTAAAATTTAAATTTTATTTATTTATTTATTTTTATAGTCATCTAAGTGCTAATATAAATAATGATTTTTTAAATTTTATTGCAAATTATGTAAATTACATTAATTAAAAAAATCAATTTACATTGAATAATATATTTTTTTAAATTACATTGCAAATTGTGCAATTTAAAAAGCATAATTAATACCTAGCTAACTGTTACTAACCAGAATTGAATTCGCACAATACATCTTATGACAGATAGCATGAAATCTATCATATTTTTAACAAATATTAATTGAATTTGCACAATATATATTATGGCAGATAGCATGAAATCTATCATGTTTTTAAACAAATATTAAATGATTTTTGTTGCTACATCACAAGAAATGTTAAATCGGGGTTTAATTTTCAGGCTTTACAAATTTCATTTTGCCCCATGTCTCAGTAAGCCCATCAAAGCATGCATTCTTGATTCTAATACCTTACCCTCCTCCTCCACCACCTTTCAATCTTAAAGGTAAGGGTAAATATATTAAGAAGAATCATGTTGGTAAGACTCGGGCAAATGTTGCTCAGGAAGACCCCGACAAGGAAGGGTTAGTCTCGCCCTTGACCGATGTCCTCAATCCCCTTGCTAACCCTCTACCTCCGAAGAAGGGACACCTGTTGCGGTGGCAATCTTAGAAATAAAAAGAACATCAAGAAGAAGAGGGTTAACCTTACTGACTGTAAAAAGCCTCCTATGAAAATAAGGAAGGTTGTGTGTGCTTCTCCAGCCACCCAATGTCGGGTCCATGGTTTGGATACAACTGGAGCTTCACCCAATTTGAATACAACTGAAGTTTCACCCAATGAGGAGGGTGCAGCCACCCAATGTCAGGTCAATGGTTTGGATACAACTTAAGTTTCACCCAATTTGGATACAACTGAAGTTTCACCCAATGAGGGTGGTGCAACCACCCAATGTCATGTCAATGGTTTAGATACAACTTAAGTTTCACCCAATGAGGAGGGTGCAGCCACCCAATGTCGGGTCAATGGTTTAGATACAACTTAAGTTTCACCCAATGAGGAGGGTGCAGCCGCTGACTCTCCTCTCTCGAATAAGAAGACTAAAATCACCTATTGAGAAAAAGTCAAACAATAAGGTTGAGAAAGGTAAAGGAGGTTGAGAAAGGTAAAGTAATGGTGTTTGCCGATGACAATTTCAAGGTGAAGGGCAAAGAAGTGGTTTCAAGAAGACAAAGTTTAGAGTTTGAGAGTGAGGAGGTCAAATAGGTGTGTTGTAGTTAAACCTCACTCCTCCTACCAGTCTTAATTTGAAAGAAATTAGTGTCTAGTGATAAGATTTTTACCTCTGATGGTGAAGAGGATTTGATCAATGACTCTATTGTTGCTGGTGGGAGTGTGAAGTCCAATGAAGCTATTTCTGAGCATGCCCCGACAGAGAACACTGGTGAGGAGGAGATTGGCACTAGTTTCTTTGGAGAAATGAATGACCCGTACACTAATATAGAGTCCATAGAGAATATTTATTGGAGTCTTCGAGAAAAGAAGATAAGTCTATTAACAAGGAGATTCCTTATTCCTTTTGTGAAACTAATGCTAAAATATTGGCTTCCTTGCAAGACAGAATGGATGCCCTGGAAGGCACGATAAACCAGGTTCTTAATTTCAACACTCCAGGTCTACTACCACACTTTTGTTTCGCCACCCTGCTGAGAGTGAGAATAATAAGGAAAAGGCTTGGAGTCCACCCTGACAATAGCCCCAATCAAGAGAAAAACAAGAAGAAAAAGACCACAAAAGATGGGCTGTATGGTTTCTTTTCTGAGAACTAGGGGAATGTTTCCAGCCCCCAAAGTATGACTTAAGTTTGACTGTCGATTGTTCTGGTGTTGTTAGTTTGTTATTTTTCTGCTATTGGTTTACTGTTGGTGCCCTATGTGGGTTTTTTGTTTGATTTGTCTCTACGCTCTCTATGGAATAGGGTTTGGACCCCTGTTTTCCCGTCTGATCGTTAAATCACATTACAATGTCAATTATTAAACTTGACTACTAACTAACGTGCTCTAAATAATTTCAGTTATCAAAAGAAAAATAGCATAAATTACAATTGCAACTATTATTTTAAATCACATTTCAATTTTAAATTAACTAACGGTTGGTAACAGTGCCAGCATAACAAGAGCAGAAGCGAAAGTAGCTAATACGAATATGTATATTATAAGGTGTGAGTAAAAGTTCCGTCACAACAATTGAGTTACAAATTCTGCTATAGATGGTATGATTTCTAGAAAAATAAAAATGAAAAATGAAAGCTTCAACTCTTCTATCATTACTAGTATCAAAATCTTTCTATTAAAAGCTTGAAAATATTCTTGCACAACCCACTTCTATGTTAAGTTATTTAATTTAAATGACCAGTAGTGCTTTTGTATTTCATAAAATGTACAATCTAAACGAAACTTGTTCCATTCTGTCATTAATTCTCTTAGTGCAATTGATTATTCATATCAAATGGCCTGAACATAAGACTCAAGTTTCATCATGATTCAAAAAAAGGCATGGTAAATGCATACATGAAAGACGGAGATTATCATTTAACATAAACTAAGACAACCTTAGTATAAGTTGCCGTTGTGGTAAATTTAATTTTGACCGCAAGTTTTAAAAAAGCTCAAAAATGAAACCTCTTACAAGGGCTCAATGAACTGCCAAATACAGATGCTTTTAAGTGATAAATTATAGCCTTTTATTTGGTTCTTTATAATTAGTTGTATTCTGAGAAAGTCTTAACTTTCAACGAATTTGATGTCAGATTTCGACATTTTAAATTCTGATACTTAAATTTTCAATGGGAAGCTTGGACACCAAAATTGTGTCTTGCTTGGCTGTGACTTAAAATTATGGTGCTCATCAATAAGGGAGGTCAAATGACAAACTTAACTTCTAGTGATGTCACAGTAGCAATGATATACCTAGGCTTGTACAATCACCGGTTCCAATCCCTCTCTTGGCCCTTTGGTTGGGAAGAGGGGAGCATTTCTGTTTTTTTTAATCCTTGGTGAGATCATTTACATGCTTAACACCAGATGTATAAGCCAATGCCTCCCTTCAACTTAATCAACATATCAGCCAAGATCTCTCCCGTTGGTTAAACACAAAGACCCTACACCCTACCATCAGGAAACTCAATTGACAAAAAGGCCTTGTCATGCCAAGAGGCATCCTACAATCACAGCGGGGTGGGAGATGAGAGCACTCATTTTCCAAGTAAATATATAAAAAATGATAAAAAAATAAAAATGCAAAAAGAAGATGGAATAAATAAAAAATAAAAACCAAAAAAAAAAAATTGGAGGGCCAAAAAGGCAGAGAAATTTTTTTTAAAAAAATATGCAACAAAAAAAACACAAAAACCATGGCAAATGCAAAAAACAAGAAAATAAAAATAAAAGCTATGGAAAACACAAAAGCACCATACTCTAGATATATTTTGTTAAATATAAATATACTAGTTAAGGAGGACTCATCCAATAGGTGGGTTCAGAATAAGTAAAGGGTTGGACCTTCACCCATCCAAACACTTCGAGACAATGGTGAGATCATTTATATGCATAACACCAGATGTATAGGCCACCATCTTCTTTCAACCTCATCAATATATATCAGCCAAGTTCTCTCTCGTGGGTTGAACACAAGGACCCTACACTCTACCAATAGGAAAGGGCGTCAAGGTACTCAATTGACAAAAAGGCCATGTTAAAGAACACTCCACTGATAGGTGGCTTGACAAAGGGTTGGGACCTTTCACCCGTCCGTCTGTCACACTGCAAGAACAACGGGCACTCCTCCAACAAATACAGAAAAGGACTTGATTTTTGACAAAAAGGCCATGTTAAGGAGCACTCGACTGATAGGTGGCTTGACAAAGGGTTGGACCTTTCACCCGTCCATCTGTCAACACTGCAAGAACAACGGGCACTCCAACAAATAGAGAAGAGGACTTGATTTTTGCAAGCTAACTAAGATGATTGATTGATAGAAATATACTAGTTAAGGAGGACTCAACCAATAGGTAGATTCAAAATAAGTAAAGGGTTGGACCTTCACCCATCCAACTGTCAAACACTTCGAGACAATGGAGATCATTTATATGCATAACACCAGATGTATAGAAGGGGCGTCAAGGTACTCAATTGACAAAAAGGCCATGTTAAAGAGCACTCGACTGATAGGTGGCTTGACAAAGGGTTGGACCTTTCACCCGTCCATCTGTCAACACTGCAAGAACGACGAGCACTCCAACAAATAGAGAAAAGGACTTGGTTTTTGCAAAGCTAACAAGATGATTAATTGACAGAATGTGGAGTTGTTCTGAAACAATGAGACAGCCAGATCCAGCTTTCAGGGCCCTATTCATGTATGCTGCCTGCAGCCTCTGGGTTTGGGTGACAACCAAACAATAACACCAATAAATTATAAATACATTAATTTCAGAATATATCCCTCTTTAAGTAATGCAGAACCAATTGTAATCAATCAGGGAGGTTGAATGATCCTGTCTTGACTAGCCACAACCCCATTTTTCCAAAAAATGGGATTTTGTTTATTTAGTGCAACTGGATATAACAAGGATTTTAACTTGAAATAACACCAGGGTCCAAAAAATTAGATTAGACAGAATTTGAAATGGATACAACTCATTTCTCTAAAACAAGGTTCACTGAGACCTTCAATTATTCCACAGTTTTGATTTTAAATTTCACAACTCAAAGCCAGTATCAAGCACTTCTAACCAATAACTCATCTATTGCATAGAAGATCCTTGAACTGGCAAATATGCAGCGCCCATTGTAAATGTCAAAGTTCAATGGGCCCTTAAATTATCCCACAAATGCAAAATGCTCAACTTAATACTTCTAGGCAAACTAGTAAAGTGGTCAACTAAATACTGCTGGGGTTAAAACACCCATCTTACAAAGAGAAAAGTACTGAGCAGGAGACTGGAGAAACTTTCAGAACGATATTCCTTGTGCAAAAATAGAATAACATATTTTAGTATGTTTTGACACCATAGGCACATGTATAAAAATTGTTCACCACAAACAGTAATGGAATTTTAAAGCTGTCAAACTTCCTAAGCAACAAAGCTCCACTAACTAGGCATCATAGCTTTTTTACATTACAATTAATCTCAATTCAGAAAGAATAAAAATGCAGTGAACATTGCAAGTTTACAAGAGAGTCCAAACACAGCAGAATGAAATCGATTAAAAAATTGTAGACTTGTCAATGAATACCTTAAATAGAGTGTTAAACATAGGCCTCAAAGAGTCAGCAACTGTGGATTTCTCAAAATGGTTCCCAAGATTTAACTTCTATTAGTCATTCATTATATATAGCAAAGATAAAAAATATGAATAAATGACAAATGCTTCTCAAATTCATTTTAAGTGTATAGCAAGGCTCTTTTCAGTGGAACAAAATTTACTCATCTGAAGAGACTAGGACAATAAGAAGAATTCAACAAGTATCATTGATACTTCACAGCCTCAAATGTTTGTTCAGAAAAAATCCTAATACCAACCAAACAATATTCTGATACATACCCTACTCAAAAAAATAAGTTCAACATCAATTAAGCACCATCCAGCGAAGGAGAAGACTTAAAGGTATAATTTAACTAGCCTCTGACAAAGGGTACTCAAAAACAACATCCTTCCCACAAAATTTTCTGTAAACCCCAGTAAAGGTTTCCAACTTGTATTCTGTGTTATTACGCTCCTTAGGATCCAAATAAACCTAAAAATGGGCAATTGCACAGTTAGTCAAACAAGATACACATATATAGCCTGGATTAGGTCCAAAGAACTAGCTGTACAGGTTTCCTTATCACCAACAGCCTTACCTTCATTATCTTGGAGCCATCAACACGGTATCTAACTCGCTTCCCAACAATCTCAGCAGGATAGACAACATCTTCCAAGGTGGCCTCATGGACAGCAGTCAATGTTCGACTACGGGGTCGGACTGCAGCTGAACCTTTCTTTGGTGGCCTCAATATTCTCCTTGTGGCAATCATAACAACATCCTGTTTTTCAGCAAGAATCGATTTCCACATTATTACTGCAAAATAATAACAGGAAGCGAGAAGAAACATATGTGAGAAAGAAAACACAGAGAGGACTTGTTAAGCTGTTAACCTTTCCACTGAACTTCTTTTCCAGCTCTCGCACAAGCCTCACATGAATCTTTCGGAAAGCCTTCCTCAAGCGGTATGGAACATGAATGACGATCGCCTTACGGTTGCCAGATATATCAACTTGCCTGTACAAGATCAAAAGATCATAAAATTGACAATTAGAATCTAAGACGACTTCAACTCTGTTTAACGATTATTCTAGTAGTTAAAATCGTCTAAGTAAAACTAAAAGACATGCAAAAAAAGCTATGTGACGGGGTTTGCCAATTTTCATCCTTGAAATTCAAAACCTGGCGAATGTAACAAACAAAAGAAATTGTTTAAATTCACCTTCAAATCCAGCCATATGAATGCATACAATTTTATTTTTTTTAAGGTTTTTTTATTTTTCATCCATGCCCACTCCGGTCCCTTCCAATTTGTTCTGTTATACCCATTGCTGTGCATGGGATGATGGGCAAATGTTGTGAATGGAGCAAACAATATCAAGGTGTATGAGCATAAATTTTTTAATTAAATTTTTTAAAGATTTTATAATAAATTTAAAATTATTAATATTTAACTTTAATTAGCATTTAGGTTTTATTATAAGTTATTAAAAATTACACGACAAGTTTGTTCCAAATTTTTTTTCACTTTTCACAAATAGAGACAAACCTTGTGAAATAGCTAATAATCATCCAAGGGTGTGAGTTTTGGAGAGCAGTAAAGATTTGAGGCATCACAAGTCAACATATGGGAATTAAACTGCTGATAGGAAACCAACTTACTTGGCAGAGTTAATATACAGATCTTTGAGCTCACTCTTGAGCTCCTGATTCGTGTTCTCCAAATCAAATAAAGCCTACATTATAAAGCAAAGGGTAGTTATGACAACCTGAGTAAAAACTAATACATATAGCATCAAAGATAAGATATACATAACAAGATTGATCCTGACCTGAGCCACGGACTCCTCAAAGTCATCTGGCTCCGCACCCTTTTCCTTTTGGATTTTTCTTCTTGCAGTATACATGATTGCTAAAGCTTACCTGCAAACAAACACAAAAAAAATTGGGAAATCATACACAAGCCAAATCAAATATAGCAAATGAGGAGCTGTAAACAGTGCCAGCCAAAAAATTATAAGTAATAAATAACCTTTAATTCAGAGTAGATGTACCAAACTGACCAGAGACTAAACACCCAACTAGTGCATTCATCTTTAAAATTTGAAGAATATTGTGTTTAAAACATTTTATTTCATTCATCACCTCGCTCCATAACTAGCTAAAATATGAGAGACAATGCATATCTATGTTAGTGAATTTTCCAATTCAAAAACAAAAAGAACTGGAACTCCTAACCCACAAATAGCCAACACCAAGCCAGATGCACTAAAAAACACATTTTCAACTCTTTTAAAGCTGGGAAAAAGCCATCTGGGTCACTTCTTTACTGGTCTTTTGAACACTTTGCACACAAACCATAATCAATTATATGTGATAATTCTGCCACAACACACATGCAAACATCCTTTTAAGACTAAGTTTAAGGCACAGCTAATGATTTATCAATCAACAATATTGAGCCTTGCTTGAATAACAGATCCTACGATCCAGATATTTTTAGCATAACTCAATTTTGCCATAAATGATCTTGAAATCAAGAAACTTCATAGCAAACTCTTAAGGATATTCATAGAGTAACCAGGACCACACAATTATTCACTTTACATTATCAAACAATATGTACAACAATTTGTCACAAGTGCAAACAGATCAGAAAATGTTTTTCATGATATTAAATGCATTTCTTGTTGAGTTTCTCATCTTGTAGATTTGTTGCATTATCCTTCTCTCATATATACTACTAATTTGTACGAAATTGGATAGAGTTAGACAAAATGTTTACTCTGTAAAGTCTAGTTTTCATGCCAAACAATCAAAAATGGCATTGATATAATGTCATCATTGCTTGCTTTAAAGTTTAACATAATCCAAAACACTGTGGTTTCATTCGTGTTCATAAAGCTGTATAAAAACCCCTTAAACCAAGCAATTAAAATTGCCCTCCAAGTAGAGCAGACAAGATAAAGTTAGACAAAGATATTCTTATCTACTGTTAAAAATGCAACATAGAAGGATATAATAGATAAAGTTAAGCAAAGATTTTCTTATCTACTGTTAAAAATGCAACATAGAAGGTAATAATATCTAGCTGCTGCTAAATATGAGTCAGCATTACGTGCCACTACAAAATGCATCAGATAAACTATAAGTACCTTGCCACACAAATAATAAAAGCTAAAAGAAAATATAATATAATCAAACCCATTAATATCAAATGTGGTATACAGCTTTAAATATGCAAGTCAAAACTTCAGATCAGTTTGCTTCAACAAGCAATGATATACCACCTATCCTGCCATACGTAATAATAAATACTGCACTCTCTTCAAGAATGTCACCCAAAGTTACCAGAAAGTTGCTTTCAAAAACCTCAAGATGTTAAAAGAATATGTCCAACAAATGATAGTATACCTCTGAATTTTGCCCTTCAGGATTGTGAAAACATGAAAGCAGAACATACAACGAGATTAAGTCACATGGGGACACCAGGGTAGTGATATACAAATCCAGGTGCCATTTCAAATCAGGGCGCAGGGGCAAATGAACGAGGGTACAGCGCTATCATATATAAATATAGGCACTGCAAGATGTGTGCATGGCTTCTGGTTCTTATACTGGAGCCTCATAGTGATTATTCAATTTCAGGAAGTTGAGAACACTAAACTATAGGTCAGAATTAATATCCAAAGTGCTAGGCTCAAGTTCAGGCTTTGGACTAATCACAAGTAATTCAGATTAAACTTGCTGATGGACTACAACACAGAGCAAATACAATAAACAGAATAAACAAAAATCAGAGGAGGTTGAAAATGCATGAATGTAAACTTAATGTAATTGAGATCCTAAACTATCACAAATAATCAAGATTGCATAAGTTTCCATTAAGCTGTTGTGCAATGAAGAGCAAATAAAAGAGAGTAAGCTAGGTACATGTCCCAGTCAACTTCAGCATAACCGATACCCCTCTAATCTGTGGGAGAAAACAATGTAGGTAATAATACTTTCAACACCTGATAATTAAAAGATCATATTACTGTTTTGTGTGTTAACTTTTCCCTCAAGCAATCTTAGTACTTAGCTCTCTCAACACTCAATTCTCAGATTTACCAGCCAATTAAGATTGTATTTACTCCTCCCTCATATATAGTAGGGAGCGATACTAAAACAGACAGGGTAATACAGCTAGGTTTTCTCTAGTTATGAAACAATGTCACAAACTAAGATCATCTCGATGGATTGGCATAATTCCTCTAGTTATAATTAATTATAATTGTTTTTATTAAAACTACAGATCTACCAGGGAAGTAAATTTAACTGCCTTGACTAACAATCATAGAGATACTTCAAAATACTTTGATTATAATTTTAAGGCTCAGTCATAAATTGAGCATCAGCAGGGACCTGTTTGTTTTCATGGGCTTGTACTGTGTCAGTTGACAAAAGATCGTTGCTGCATAAATCTTACCATATGTAACAAAAATATAGTTTCCACACTTATCAGAATATAAACATGAAGTTTTCTTTAATCCAGTTACCAATTATGATCTGTCTGGGCAAATTAAAAATTAATACATATTCAAATCAACCTCCATAAAATGCTGCATTTAACCCATTGTCACCAGAGAAGCTGGATTTCGAAACAATGAAATGGCGTCCATGCCCATTCCTACATCTCCTGACAGCTATACTTTTTGCCTACAGACATCCCCATTTAACTATTATTTCAATAGACATGATTTATTGGGTGCATCTCTGTCTTACCAGCATAGCTCTGTATTGTTAAATCAATAGTAAAATAGTATTAAAAGCAATCCCCACAGAATGGAGCACTGATCTCATTGTCACAGGAGAAAATTGGTTTCAAGTCAACAGCCCGCCCAATTTCCCCTTACCCATACCCTAAATACCCTAAACGATATCTCCTGGTGAATGTATTTCTTTGTGATTTAAACATTCACTTATTCACATTCTGTCATACACTACTTCACAGTGAACTCCTCATCCTTTTCCCACATCTCGCTCCCTCGTGTGACTGATTGAACTTGGCATAAACCAGACGAGGCTTAACTTTAATTGCCCTACTAGAAAAATCACCTGACAGAACTTTACTCGTTAAAAGCTCCAGTGCACAACCTGAATTGAATGACCTTCCCATATTCCTCAATCAGTTAAAGGTTAAAAAATCCAATCAATCAACAATATTCCTCTACTTATTTGGCTCTATAGGTTACATCTACTTCCATAGCTCTATAGGTTAAAGGTAAAAAGAAATTCTTAAACTACGACTTATCATGTTAAAAAAACCTGATCTGAACACCTTCGCCATTGCTAGCAAGCCCGAAAAAATTCAGTAGATCATTAAACGTCACAGACCGTTACCCATTCATATACCCGCGTGATTAAATCAGCGGCAAGTAAAGTAAAAACACCAAAAAATTAAAAATATGAAGAGCTATCGAAACCCAGAAGCCATATGACAAACCCTAGATTTTAAAATCCTCTGCCCAAGGGAGACAATCGGTCTAAATCACGAGGCAATCTTCCCTGGTAGAGTTTTAAACTTAGCAACTAACAACCATTCAGTACAAAGGGATTATCATTTTAAAAGAGATGAATCAAAGAAGCTAAGATTCAAATCAACCCAAACCCAAGATGACAAAACGCCAGTCAGAAACTTAACAGATACAATCCAGACCTTCAAACAATCTTCCCTTGGCCAAGATTAAAAGCAAAACCACGTCCTCCAATACAAAATCAAATACAGCAAACAAAATAAATAACACTTGGTGAAGATATTTTTTGTTATTTTCGAATCAAATCTGCATTACACATTACAAAGATTATTAAGTTCTTAAGATCTTACCTCGAAAATCTTTAGACACAGAGGACTTACAGCATAACGCGATCCTCCGTCGACAATACTCCAGAAATAAAAAGGGATCTTTTACTTTCTTCCAAACACTACTTGAATGCAAAAACCCTAGAATTAGGGTTTCTTGCGGACTCGAAAGCTCTATCAAATGGGTTTTTTTTAAGTTGGAAAAGTTGTAATCCAATAAAATTTAAAAAAAGGCGTGGCTATAAATCAAATTAACGATAATAAATGTTTGGGAACTCGTTGATATGGTTCATTTTTAGGTTAGAGTCTTTGAATGAAAGGTTTTTATGAATTTTTAAGTGTTTTTTTTTTCAAAAAAAAATTGTATGGAACTTTGTTTTCCACATTTTGAGGGAGAATTTTTAAGGGTTATATGAGCAGTTCTAAGGTAAGGATATGGTTAAATCTCTTTGAAATGATTTTTTTTTTTTTTTTTTTTTTTTTTCTCTACATCTTTTGGAACAACTTTCTATAAAGGATTATATGAGTAATTTATATTTGTTTGGTGTTATGTAATTTCTAGCTAACATATGTATAATAGATATGTCGATAGGTTTTTGCCTTGCGTCAAGTAATGTTTAACCTCTTTAATGTTAAATTTAATTTAATGTTACAATAGATTTTTTTTAATGAATAATGGCTATATTACTTTTTATAAACTAAAAAGAGAATAATACACTATTCACAAAAGGGACGAATGGTAGAAGGCACACCTTCAAAGTCTATGCAGGGCCAAACAACAAGAAAATAATAACTCTAGCCCTCTGACTGAAATATCTATGAAATGTTCCACTTTGTGTTAAATTAAACATGTCTAAATCATTTGCAAATAAGATAATGATTAAGAATGGTCATTTTACTTAGGATCAATCAAAAAATTATTAACATGTCCTATATAAGTGATCAAAGTAGTTTGTGGAAAAACACTTAGATGGGATTAAAGAACTTTGGTTGTGGAAAGTTGTGAGATATGGCATCATGGTAAAATCTATTTTTCCCTCGCGCCCTGTAGATTTTGAAAGATAGGGAACAATATACAATAAAAGAAAATTTTTTAAGAGCGCATAATGAAGTCTTTGAGTACATCAAGTTTACAAGTCCATAAGCATGACCCAAGGTCTATGGAAGAGGATTTAAAATGAGAATGAAATGAGCCATCCTCCTTATGATTGGTGTCACTCCAGCATAACAATGAGGTAGATAATACAAGCGCACAATTATGGTTACAAAAAACTATAGGCTAAAGAGACCATATGAGTTCAAGACTTTATAGGTAGAGAGCCTACCTAGTTATGTCTCAAACAAATTGGAACAAAGGGATCAAAACAAAGCTTAGGGGTAAGAAGTTTGAATCAAATATAAAAGACACAAGTAAGATAAAAAGGAGAGTGGGAAGGTGTCTTTGGAATTTAAAGACTTGTGATGATTTTTTTTACATGGAATGTGTGGTACCTCTGTGTAGGACATCCACACAACACACTCATATCATAAAATATTGAAAGAATACTTAATCATTATTTTCTTACAAGAAACTAAAATTGATTCATTAGCTGGGCTGTTGTAAAAGCTCTAGCTTTCCTTAGAGCTTATTGTTATTGATGTAGGATTATATGAAAATCTAAGAAATTTATGGGATTCAAATTAATACATAATCTTCATCCAATCACAATCACATGAGAGTATGGATTATTAACAAGAATATATGTGTTAAATCCCATCTCTTTAGTACAATTTGATAAATATTTATAATGAAAACTCCCTAGCCACATATGTTAATTTTAAGTAAGAAATGAGATTATCCCAACTTACAAGTCATATTTGTCTTAGATTTGTGGAGACAATTTTAATGTTATTACGATTCTATTTGAAAGTGGGAGATGATAGAAACTAAATGGGGCATCTAATGATTTGAATGTCTTCTTAGATACATTTAATTTGGTGGATGGGTGCTGACAAATGCCCTACATACTTGGATCAATCACTATGTTGGCTCCTAAAGTTGCAACTCCACATTCCTAGAGTATAAACCTATCCTCAAGGTGAGGGACTTGTCATCAAGAGGAAAGGTCAGGGGCCCATCAATTAAATATGGACAACTAGAGGCCAATGCTTGAAGTGGATGATCTCTCCTTCACTTTGGGCTTAGCCAAAACCAAGAGAGCACTCCTAAAGGTTTCCTACATAGGACAATACTTAGACCAATCAACAACCACACTCGATGTATGTTAGACCCTGATATTTGTCACTAAGTCTATGACATACTAGCCACTTGCAAGACCTCTAAGTTGATAACTTGCTCTAGCATATGCACTATAAGATATATTAGTTTTATTTCCCTATGAATAATTCCACTTAACCTTGTATAAACACATGTAAGAGCGAAAAACACACTAGTCTTATCCCCTAATAATATATTAGTTTTATGATTGTATAAGATGTTACATAAATTGCACTACTAGATCATACAAGCATGGAGGAACTTAAAAGTACTCCTAAGCTACTAAGAACAAGAGAAGATGAGATTGAAAAGTGTTTGGTCTTTCACCTTCTAAACTAGTGCCTGCTCCAATGGACAATTAAGTCATAGCTTGCAAGAGATATGGAAACATATCTTGTAACATAAATGAGCTTACATATACATACAAACCAAAAGATTAAGGACATTTGTAAATAGCAACACCCCACATGTAACAAAAAAAGACCATCACAAAGAAGTTTGTAATGCATTAGAATGTATGTCATACATTAATCTAATCTTATTACAACCGTGCTAGCAAGTGTGGTAAGTGAAAACCAATAACTATGTTTGAAGATTTCTCTAAGATGCTACAGCCTACCACGAAGACATTCATTTGCAAACAAACTCTTCCTCAACTACCCCTTCCTATGATTTATAACACATGCTTCATCCCTTATAAAGTTGGACCTACTCACTTGATGCACTAAAACTACCTAAGACACTAAAACTAGAACCGCTTGTACAATATTTGTATATAGAGTAGTTACAATTATAATTCAGCCTCATGGGCAAAGAATTTACTCAAATCATGTTCAAAATCATCTTGATATGGCCTGGAATAATCAGAAAATGGAGAGTGAGTGAAACAAGGATCGACTACCAAAGCAGGTTGAATCAGATGAGGGTAGCAACCGCAAGCCTTGCCCTGTCATTGACCTCTCACAAGAATGTGGTGAGGAAGTAGAGATGCTTCTAAAAATTGTCGTCATATGTCATTTCATTGGACCTAAGATAACCAGAGAACAAATTCAGGAGTGGGTCAAAAAATGTTGGGAACATCAGTGTATCCTTAAATTCCTACTGAAAAGGTTCTTCAATGCGAATTTTATGTCTGAAGCGGATGGAGATTCAATTTTGAAAGGGAAATCATGGAGCGTGGGGGATATTTTGCTCTATATTCGCCAATGGTCTCCACTCTTTAACCCAACTTCTTGTGACCCTTATGATGGCCCCAAATGGCTTCACCTGTACAATCTACCACTTGAATTCTAGATGGAAGATTGTCTGAGGAAGATCGGTCAAACTCTGGGTACTCTAATTAACATGGATCTCAAAATGTTAGACCAGGACTCATATCTTTATGATCGCATTCAAGTTGCCACCATCAAAAGGTTTCCTTCAGAAATTATGCTACACTCTACATAGAAGAAATGGATCCAAACCTTAGAAATCGAAGAAAAAAAGTTTGTTTCTCTCTTGCGGTGCCACAAGCACACTGGGGAAAATTGTCCTCGAGGTACCACGAGGGCTGATCACCCGAGGGATTCACCAATCCAGAACCTTATCTCACCTGACACAGTTGATATGGCACATCCTTCCACCAAAATTGGGATGAGCTCCTCCTTGTCGCCCCCTCTCCCATCGCTTGACCCATCTGACAACCATCCAAATCTAGAACACACAAGGAAGCAAGATCTTGGCTCAACTAAGATTAGAACAATGCATTCGCAAAACCAGTCAAAGTTGGCAAACTCTCCTCCTCAAGCTCCTACACCCTAAAACCCCCCTACGTTGCCTTCTACATTAAATACTTGTTTCATCAATGACACCAGAGAATCGGACCACACTCCCAAATAATTCGGCCATTCCTCTGGCTTGTGCTAAAGGCTAACCCCTCTGGGAGGAGAAAATTACTATTCGTGAAATCCTGGCACAGGCTTGTGGAGGCAAGGCCTCCTCCAATCCTTGAGACCTTCCCTCTAGGACCGGGGCTACGCTATCCTGACCTTGCTGGCACCTTCACAGGTACCACACTGGACCTGCCACTCCACCTTCCTTTAGAGTCACACACGTATCTTATAATTGCCACCAATGACAATTATAATTTACAGGTGCCACACTGGACCTGCCACTCCACCTTCCTTTAGAGTCACACACGTATCTTATAATTGCCACCAATGACAATTAAAAGATAGGTGCCACACTGGACCTTGTTTCATCAATGACACCAGAGAATCAGACCACACTCCCAAATAATCTAGCCACTCCTCTGGCTTGTGCTAAAGGCTCACCCCTCTGGGAGGAGAAAATTACTATCCGTGAAATCTTGGCACAGGCTCGTGGAGGCAAGGCCTCCTCCAATCCTTGAGGCCTTCCCTCCAGGACCAGGGCCATGCTATCCTAACCTTGCTGGCACCTTTACAGGTGTCACACTAGACCTACCACTCCACCTTCCTTTAGAGTCACACACGTATCTTATAATTCACTCTCTTAGTCACTCACTCAAGTAAGCCTATTCACTTATTACCACTAACCACTCTGTGCCAACCTCTTTAAAATCAAATGAAGATTTTCCTCCCCTCACATGCGGAGGCTTTCCTTCTTTAAGTTAGTTAACTGATTAAGGACTACACTATCAGACTTAGAAGTTTGTTCTGGAGGCACTCCTTATCTTTGTATAGAAAATTTAAGTTACACTCAGATGAGAGATTTTGACATGATGGTGATTTTACTTCTCCTCAAGATAAAGTTATACAAGATCTCCAGAATCTCACTCCTCGCACATCTTCAAAAATTGTTAATTCTCACACTGGTCTCTCTGTTTAGCTATGGCATTAGCTTCTATCCACAACTATTAGTGTCCCTACAACACTAATGATGTGCTCACCTAGATACGCCACCTATTTATAGTGCAAAATGCTGACACCATGTGAACACTTGTACAGGCCATCGACCTGAGAATCTTGGTGGCCTCCATCTTCATGACCAATTCTTCCTAGGGCAGTTTCTGGCACAGTTCACACTGGTCCATGGCTATAAGGGACTCACATGGATTATTGTGAAACAGGTGTTAGATCCTCACCTTCAATCTCTTATGCTCGATGTGGTCAAGTCCTTCAACAAAAGGTCGCCTTTCAACAGTTGGGGTGGAGTCTTTGAATTAAGGCACTTACAGGCTAATGAGGATATGGCCTGGGTGATTTCCCTATTTTGCAAGGGAGTAGTTCGCAACAACATGGAGATGTGTGACTTCACAGTTAGATTCCTAGATCCCCCTTTGAATGTGGAGCGGAGGCAATGGCTGGGACAATTTGCTACGGGTACCAGATATCTACTCCACCAACTTCCAAAGTAATGGGTTCTTATTGTGGCTCATTCAAAATTTTGTAATATTTTGAACTTATAAAATTTGCATTTATGTACATTTGCACCCTTGTTTTCACAAGGCATGCTCACTGGTCTTTTTTGGGAGCGGTTCCCTTAAACTACATTTACAAATTTTTAAAAAATCTTGATATGGTCCAACAACACCTATCATAATTATCCCACAACTATAGAGAAAATATTGCACTTGAGAGAGGGAAACAATCAATATTGGATTAGCAAATTAGTAATCTAGATAGGGGAGAAGACTCCTCACCAAACACACAAGTCAATCCGATTTAGAATTCATGCCCACTAGAGTATAACTTAGTGTATATTCAATGCCTCTAATCAATCTTAGTCCCAATAGCAATAGTAGTAGCCATGCCCATTAGTGGAAGCAAGTTGATATGAAATTGACAAAATGCCTCTAGATCATAAGAAGGTGGGAGGGGATTGTTTATATCAAGTGGATGAATAGGCGATAGTTGCACTAAATTATTATTTTAGGAGCTACTACAAAATTGAATAAAGAGACTCAAATAACAAGTGAATTTTTTGTTTCTTTGTTATTTTAAAGAAGAAAGAGCCATGGTGATAAATGAGGGTGTTGTGGCTACTATATTGTTGACTATTGTTGATGTGTTATCTTTGAAAAAGGTTTTATTCTTTTTGTAATTGTCGAATGAAGAAGAAGGTCTAGACGACACAATAGGATCCTGTGGGTTTGGTGCCTCAAATTGGCTTACCATCTACTGGTAATCTCGTAAGGTCGTGCAAAGATGAGAAAATGTTTAATATTTCATTAGAAGAATCTTGTCCCTAATCATAGGTTATAGGTTTACGATGAAAACCTATTGCATGTCTGAGTCAAGCAAGGCATATGGAATTTGAGAATAGAGATTGATATCTAAAAATAAATTTAGTGACTTTTTTCCTGACCACCTTTCTTGCAGTGCATGAGATCAGTGAATGTGACCTGGGCTCAATATTCTCCTAAAAATGTTGTAAGAATTCATTGACCAAATACTTAAAAGAGAATATAGAATGATCTAGCAATGAGAAAAATCAGTCTAATGCAATGTCTTTCAACAACCGTAAGAAAAGTTTGGCTAACAACTGATCTTGAAAAATAAAATCTCTGTACAACATAATGAAGTTAAATACATGTGATTTTGGGTCACCTTTACCGTTATACTTTTCAAATCAAGGCACCTCGAAAGCAACAGAGAGATGGACAACGAGAATATTAAGGGATAGAAGATTGTGATGATAATATAGGGGATAAGTGGTTGTCATGAAGAAGTAGAGAGTGTGGCAAGATATTGATGAAGGGTCACCACATTTTGCAATAGTTGTTTTATCACTGGGTCTATTGTATGCGAGGGGTTAGTGTTAGCGACAGAGATAGTGGGGCTTGGCAAGGGCATAGTGGGTATAGGAATGGATGTGATGTGCTACAAGATTAAGGGTTGCAAAGTTCCAAGGTGACCACCAAGAAAAGTAAACTGTAAAGACTAGGAAGGGAGAACAAACCCATACTGGTGAAGGGGGGCTTCACATCATTTTAGAAGAACAAGGGTCTGCTTGACTATGTTGTGCAAAACTAGTGACCATATGTGAAGATGTATAGGTATGGGCACTAGTATTAGGCATTACAATAGAAAGTTTTTGACATCTGATATTAGAGTGTGAGTCTTGAGTGCCCTCATGATAATTTGCTAACAATGGAACATCATCGTGTATGATGCGAGAATACCATGTAGGAAATCAAGACCATTGGGGTGGTTTGTTAACATGGCATAAAGGGCATCAACAAGAGGAATAGTGATAATAAACATGCTCTCACTAGTCAAGAAGGCCTCACAATCTTCTAGGTGTTGATCTAAGTCACTCACTTGGGGGTGAGAAGTAGTGTCTAATGCGACCTCATGATTGAAAGCCACATACATGTCATGGAAGTTTGTAATTAGAGAACTTCAAAAAAATTGATAGAGAAGGAAGAGTCGTTGTAATGCTCTGACTTTTACACTGGGACATTAACAGACAAAAATAGGATGAACAAATTTTTCATGATGTAATTGTGACATATGCATGTCCCAATTACATAATCATGTATTAGGATTGTCGCAGCATCCCATGACGACAATCCAACACATGGCGTGAAACAACCAAGGTGACCACTCAAGGTCCAAACACATCATCGAGACACCAATGAAAGACTTACCAATCATGTGACAAGGCCACCATAAGAATCCTATGAGAGAATGGAACTCGCTCCACGACAAAGGTCAAATGCCAATCCAAAACCTCACACTCTCACAACCACATATAATAGGATGAGGGTGATGATCACCTAAAATCCATCCCATCACAACACCACAAATCCTCCAAGCATACAAAACAACTTACTCAAGAAAGGGATCCACCAAGGGAATCACAACCTTCGCAGAAAAATAATGACAACCAGTTGACATTGCGTAAAGCATGCTTCCCAAGATAAAAATGGTCATAAATTCAAAAATACATCATTTCCGATCAAGATGAACACATGGGAAGACTTAGAGGACCAAGGGGAACATCTTTCATGTAAAGTTTCTATGAGAAATGCTAAGAAGTACTCGTTGTTTGAAGGCACAATACCACAATGCAAAATAGGATGACAATGCATGCAGGAACTCTAGCACTTTTCTAGGACTCTAGCACTTAGAAATAGTGTCCCCTCTGGGCACTAGTGTCCATCCTAGGTGCTAGTGTCCTCTTGGGGTGCTAGAATCCTTCTCAGGCACTGTAGTCCTCCTAGGGTGATGTAGTCCCTAAACAATGGCTGAACAAAATTTTCTCAAAGGAACAAGTTTAGGAAAAACACACATGCCTCCCCAAGGCCACTACAAACCCCAAAAACATTCAATAACCACTTACAAACACTTAAAATATGAAATAAGATCCCCAAAGCCATTTAAGTTTGACAATGCACATGCGTGTTAAAAATGCTCTCCAACAAGGATGGAGATCAATAAGTAGATAAAGTGCAAACACCAAGGCAAAAGAGAAGAGATGAACAACATGAACATGCCGCTCTCAACAAGATAGAATGATCCAACAAGACAAACTAACATCAACATCAACATGCAAAACAATGTCGACAACGACTGAAATGTCGAATGGAGGGTCGACCATGACATCTCACAAGAATGACATAACCACAAGGATCCAAATCACATGGCATCCACTAACAACCATAATAAACATTCTATCTAATCCCAAAAGCATAATATCCATCCAAATAAGGAATTATAGACACTTCCAATAAACTTTAGCATACATACTAAAAATGAGAAATACCAAACAGAATGCCACACTTGTTTGACACCAACGTCGAGATAGGCCAAAACTAATCATGGAAATCTCAATCATAATGTGGGCACAATGTAACCCAAACAATAAACATGGCATAATATAATCATAACACATAAAATGGAGGACTCCAACATCCTCACTTAACCATTTTCAACACAAGAGATAATGCTACATCATGATAAATTCGATCTAAAACATGATTCATTTTATGACCAAACAACATCATAAAATAATGATGAAGGCTACTTCCCAAACATGGAAGGATTGCACTCAAATAAATAAATCATACAAGCATGAATATACATCAATAAAAAATCACCTCCAAGGTGCTCCAATAAGTTCATAGTACAACATGCTCAAAAGCCAATAACGAACAAGGAAACCATCCAGCTTCTGGAAGGTCATCTCGATAGAACCAAAGGGGAAATATTACCCACCACCCTACCATCATTGAGCGTAATAGATGTCTATGCCACTCTAGGTAAGCC
This sequence comes from Cunninghamia lanceolata, assembly GCA_027924645.1. Classification (NCBI taxonomy): domain Eukaryota; kingdom Viridiplantae; phylum Streptophyta; class Pinopsida; order Cupressales; family Cupressaceae; genus Cunninghamia; species Cunninghamia lanceolata. The sequence continues at coordinate 2,467,701 of BSBN01000178.1, read as the reverse complement.
CCAAGCTACAAAGAAGACAATCATGGCAACACCTCTATTAAGGTCGTCCTACACAAATCCAAGGTATACATGGATACACTCAAGTCGGTCAAGCACACAACACACATGTGGAAACTCACAATACAACCAATATAGAAGGCAACATATGGCATGCACGTCAATCATGTACACAACACACATGTGGCACAATTGTCAATCAAAAGCATACAAAATATGAAGGGTTAACACAAGCCAACAAGCATAACATAATGCACTCACAATAATAAAACACAAGGGATTCTCACACCTTCAGTGCATGCCAACAATATATAAATAGATACCATTTCTCATACATATATGAGAGCTCAACAAATAGGCAAACCAAAATGAATCCAGGATAGCATCCCCATTTTGCATGACTAACTATTAACATGGTTGTCTCAACACAAGATCAAAGTCTCATGATCTAACCAACAAGGATGAGGGGAGGGTAGCTAAGACACTGGGGTAGGCTTCCCCTTGGTTCTCCAAAACCAAGTCGGAAGTATAATAGACCACAAGGCCTCAAGTAAGCATTCACCCTGTGGATGCTTCTCAACAAGGTAGTGCAACACTTCTTTAGCACACAACACTCACCCAAGATTTCATAACAAAGTTGATTAATGCAAGTTATTATATTTCAAACTTTAAACATTCATTTTATACAATATAGCAAGAGGCGCTTATTCAACGCTCACCATGCCTCTAACCTTGTGAGGCCTACTTTTTCCTCACCTTATATTTTGATTATGATACTTATCTGATGGATTTTATGATGGACATGTAGACATTTGGGGACTATTGATCCCGTATTTAGACTTTCATTACTATATCTCGTTTTGACTAGTTAGATGGTTTATGCTATATTGATGTTATTGATTGCATGTTAGATTACACTTGATGCTAAGATGTTTAATGCTATGTTGAATTAGATGCAATTGGTATGTTAGTGATGATGAAATTGATGTTATCTCATGCATTATATGATCCTGATTATACCTTGTGAAATGTGAATGATTTGAGAATCATGTAAATGTTAGCATGTGGTTATTATTGATGATATATGTGTTTATATGATCTTGTGTGTGTGTTTATGTAATTCATTTCGCTTTGACTAATGTGTGTTTATTATTGATGATATATGTGCTATTAACGGGTTTGTGTAAGTGTGCAGGTAATTTTCCATGGCCCATGGAAAATCGGAGGTTAAACAAATAACCCTATGTGTAAGCCATGTGAAGCCAACCTAGTCCCAAGAGGGACAAAGGCTATTTGTCAATGAGAATGATGAATTATGTTGTCTTTTTATTTGTGATAATTTTTGTAAGCTTCACCCTTTTTGATTTATTTCCTTGAAGTGTTGTAAGGTTATATTGTTTTGTTTTGCACAATTTTTGGTGTTAAATGTTTGAGCCCTTTTCATGTGAATTTATGAGTTCCCTAGTGTTAATTATGGTCAAATAATGACCCTAGGTCACACCCCTAGGGTCTAGGGCCATTCTTAGCATTTTTAAACTTGGTTTAACCCATGTATGGTCATCCAAACTTGGCCCTTGAGTCAAGTGACGAGTTTGGGAGATGTGGGAGGTGGTTGGCATGTCACCATCTCACCCAACCTAACCTCACTCACCTAGGGTAAGGTTACCCTTGTCTTGAATGCTTTAGAAGCTTCTAGAATCTTCTCATATATGTGAGACCTCTTCCCTATGCTCTCACACATGTGTGAGAGCATATGTGGGGAAGAGTGTAGCATAGTTGAATGAGAAGGTGACAAATGTCACCTCCTCATTCATGAGGGGTCTCCCATGTGTGATCCCTTCTCCTTATGCTCTCACATGTGTGAGAGCATTTGTGGGAGAGTGTGTAGCTTGTTTGAATGGGAATGTGACAAGTGTCACCTCCTCATTCTTGTGGGGTTGTGAGGAGGGTTGTGTAGACGAAGGAGAAGGTGACAAGTGCCACCTTCTAATTCATTAAGGCTTGTGAGTAAAGTCTATTTATCTCTCTCTCAATTTAGTAAGCTGAATTTAGTTTTGTTTTAACTAGAGATGAAAAATTGTTGCACACACACACACACACATATAATATGTTGATTAAAATATCAAAGAGATTAAGTACACAACATAGTGATTCGTTATTTTATGCTAGCAGGGAATTAAAACTTACAATATTAATGTACAAATATATATAAAATAGTTTTGGAATGAAATAAAGTACAGAGATCGACATCTAATTTTAGGGCCGACGTAGTAAACGGCAAACTGCATGCTATATACAGCAGGGCCGACAGTTAAAAGGCGAGGGTTTAACATATATTACAGTGCAGGGATAGCGTCGAATGTCGTGAGCAAGGCAGAACCCTTTAAAATAACAAAGGTTGTAGGGGCGCCCCCCCCCCCCCCAAAAAAAAAAAAAAAAAGACCTTTGAGGGGGGGACGAGGTCCCATACCGCCCCAAACCCCAACAAAAAAAAACAATACACAGGCACAGGGGCTTCACCGCCCCTGTGACCTACCTACAATAAACCTTGAACCTTTGCTCGGGCCGTAGCCCTAATTCAAAATTTAATAACTTTATTTTATCTACTTTGCAATGCAATAAAATACTACTTTATCATAATATAAATTGAGATATATATATATATATATATAATTCTCTGTCATAAAATAATATCATTGTATATAAAAATACAGTGAACTCAAACATGACAAGTTCATTTTCTTTAATAAGGCGTGCACGCGCGCACACACACACAGATTACAATAACAAAGGAGAGAATAGGTTTATTAAACTAAGCATAAGCACAATAGTTTTCATTTAAAACAAGATTCCATTATACCTTGCTATAAAAACATAGATGCCATTATAAATTTTTTTTTAACTCATATTAATCCAATACATATTTTTCCTTTCTTTTACGTAAACAAGAAGATAGTTACTTTGTTTTCTATAATACATATTTCTCATGCATCTTATTTCAACAATATACAAGAAGAGAGGGAAAAGAGAGATAATTTTTCTTTCATAAGAATGAAGCAAAGATAAACTTATTGTCGTCATATTATTAAAATAAGTACAACATTTACAAGGAGTGTAAAGCAATCCCAACCCTTAAGAGAGCTCAACTCTGATGCAGAACTCACCAACACAAGACTACAAAGGGATCAAACTAACAACACTGGAGGAAAGAGGATATAGGGAATGGCAAGGCAAACAACTTATCTAGGCCTCAGTGGACCAAACAACAACATTTGACATCAGATAGGACATGACTGTCCACTCACACTCCATTGCTTCCAAACAACACAATAACACCATTTATAGATTCATATATATGGGAACCTTTCCAAACTTTATAGGGACCCTAGACCAACTAGGTTTGACTGTCCCCAGCTCACAAAACCATAAAAATGCCCAAGGGATACATCTTTGTACCACCTCCTTCACAAACTGACTCACTTCCTTGTAGCCCTCCTAAAGGGACTGTCATGCAATAACTTTTGACTAAGACATCCTATCCAAACTGTCATGGGCTTTTTGGATACCCATTATCTTACCCTTCAACATACTAAACATGCACATAAGGTTGTTTTGTAACATACACCTCAAATTTGGACTGTCCCTATTGTCCAAGAGGCCTAATTAGCCCACTTTTACAAAGGAAGTACATAAAATCTCAAGCCCACAAACAAAATTTCACTTTTATGAGCCTAAACACATTCTAAATAGACCAATTTTAGAGGTTTTATGGGTCCAAGATCAATTCAACTCATTTGATGATCAAATCTTCACTTCAATTAGACTAGTTGGCCAAAACAAAGTGTAATAGGCCCTCAAAGGTTCCAAACTTCAACTTATGCTTTCCCCTTGCTCTTGCACACAAAACCCATTAGAAAGTACACCATCCTAAGCTCATCCCACCCATTTTAGGGTACTAACATAGGCGGATGGGACAGGAAAACCAAAACCTCTCTAAAACCCCCAAATCAAGTGTTTGTTGGAATGACACAAGCAGTCTTAGAAAAAAAGCAATATCTCCTTCTAGAAATTGAATCAAGACCTTAGACTAGAACCATTGGAAAGGTATCTCAACCCTCTTTCCATAAATATATGGATTTCCCCTATATCTATCCATACAAAGGTGTGCCATGGCCAGAAACATGACTGTTGCAGCCAAAAAGATAGGGTTTTGGACAATTTTAGCAAAAATGTGATAACTTTCACAAAAATGAACAAAATGACCTCAAACCAACGACATTGGATAGTTATCTCACCCCTTCATCGCATCCAATAGTTTTAATGGCATAACTATGTTGTGCAAATCTGTGGTATGGTCTGCAACAACAAAAAAATATAGAAAAATAGAAATGGGGACAACAAAACAGTATTTTCTCATTTCCTTTTCTTAAACTTCATCAAGATCACAATACATTCGACCCCTCTCCCATCTTAAAATGCTTTTTACATATGTTTATAACCTTCACACCTCATTCCCATCATGGGAAAGGCTAAGAATAGCCATTAATTGCTTTTTTACTAAAAGACTATTTTTTTTCTATTCTTAGACTGTCACACTGTTGTAAACAACAGACCACTAAGGAAAACATTACTAATTTCAATCTCCACTACCTGACTATGCCTTTCAAGTATTTATTACATTTATTTTGAAAATTATTTTGCCTTTTAACTCTAAAATTTCAAAATTTTGATTAAATGTCTATTCTAGGTGCACTGCACCATACAGCCTAACTTGAAACTTTTCCAAGTCCCTTGGAAATATTCTTGCAAATTGTCCTCCATTGCTAGCCTTTGTCCTATTTGATTGTCTTCATCAGGTCCATGTTGCCTTGATCCTTCACTATTTGTGGCATGCTTGCTAACATTATGTGCACTCTTTGTGGACTGTCCCACTCTTGGTCCTCTGACATTGTCACTTTCATCAGCTTTCGTGCTTCTCTCAGATGTCCTTTCACTCAACTTCTTAGCTTCTTGTTTATACCACTGCCTCATACTCTTCTTTCCACTGTCATTGTCTTTCTCAACCTCTGTCAGGCCTGCAACTTGTGTGTTCACTATCCTTGTTATCTTGTCAACTACTGCACCAGCTTCTCTTGGCTGTCTTTTCTTCACTATAGGGCAGGTGATTGTCCCTACTAAGACTCCTTCACTCACTTCTTGCCTTACCACAGGCTCTACATTCTTGCACTCAGGCTACAAATTAGCTCCACACTTCCTATTTATTGTTTCAACAACTTCATGTCTTGAAAAGGTTGCACACTCCTTATTTTTACTCTCCTCAAACATCATTGTCTGCGTCTTGCCAAACATAATCATATTTGTTGCTCTTGACTGCTCCTCTAATGGCAGTAGCACAAAAGTCTTCTCATCCTTCTTGATAGTGAAGGTATTAGCTCTTCCATCATGGACTGGAAACCTATCAAATTGCCATGGTCTTCCCAGTATCACATGACAACAATCTATTGGTAGGATGTCACAAAGTACTCTATCCTCATATTCTCCAATCTTGAACTCAACTAATGCTTGCTTAGTCACTAAAATGGACTGATGATCACTCACCAAGAAAATTTGTAGGGAACTTCCCTAGGAACTTTCTTTAACTTCAGTTTGTCCACCATCTCACTTGACACCATATTGTTAGTACAACCAGAATCCACTATAACATTACATACCTTGTTCTTGCTTTTGCAATTTGTTCTAAACAATGCTCTCCTCTGAATCAACTCCTTCTCCCTAAATGTCTTCAAAAGTGCTCTTTCTCTCAGCATCAATGCTTCTCCTGACTCAGCATCACACCTTTTGAAACTAGAACTACCACACTCTTCTTCTTGGACTAATTGAGTCCTTCTTTCACTCTTCTTTTCACCATCACTAGAAACAATTTGTTTCTCAGGACACTTATATGCTGGGTGCCCAAACTCTTGACAATTATAACACTTACCTACAAAGGTATTTGCACTTCTTCCACCACCAAATCTGCCTCTACCTCTACCTCTGAAATCTGCACTCTGGCCTTGTTTGAAATCAACACCTTATCATTGTGCCTTGTTCGTGTCTTCTTGACTTTCACTTACTTGTTTTGTATTGAAAGAACCTCTACCTCTGGAGGTATTGCCTCTGCCTCTGGTTGACTTATGTTGTCTTCTTTTCAGCTTCTCTTCCACTCTAACTGCCATCTGATAACAATCTTCAACACTCCTTGGATTTGCCAACACCAACTCATCCTACATGTTAAACCTCAAACCACCAATATACCTAGCAACCTTTTGCACTTCAGTTTCATTTTGACCAGACCTTATACTCAGCTTATAAAACTCTTTAGTATATGACTTAACATCCATTTCTTTTTGCCTCAAATCTTGAAGCTTCTTAAACATTTGAACTTCATAATCTTTAGGCAAGAACTTACCTTTGATCTTAGCCACCATCTTGTCCCATGAGACAATCTTCGTCTTTCCTTGCTTTCTTCTCTTTGTTTGTTGATAATCCCACCATAACAAAGCATGACCAATCAACTTGGTCTTTGTAATCTTCACTTTCTGATCCTTAGGAAATTCTTCACACTCAAAGTGGTTGTCCAATGCTGTAACCCAATCTAACAACTCTTCATCATCTAGGCTTCCTCCATACTTTGGCACATCTATCTTCATCTTGTGCTTGTCTTCTTTTGCTTCCCTCAGCAACTTTACCATCCTCTGATCCTTAGGGTCTAACTCTTCTTCCACATCTTCATACTCAACTTCTTCTTCCTCAGACTCAATCTCATCACCTAGAGCCACTCCTCTTCTCTGATTTTGTTCTAGGGTAGCCATTCTTTCTTTCAGCTCCCTCAACTCTCTGGCATGCTTCTCCTTTAGCTCATTCATCTCTTGAGCCATGTTTCTCACTCTTGGAGGCATCTTGAAAAACTGCCTCAACTTAACACTTCACAGACCTACTAACTGTGCTCTGATACCAATTTGATGCAGAGCTCACCAACATAGGACCACAAAGGGATCAAACTAACAACACTGGAGGAAAGACGATACAAGGAATGGTAGGGCAAACAACTTATCTAGGCCGCAATGGACCAAAAAACAACATTTGACATCAGACAAGACATGACTGTCCACTCACACTCTAGTGCTTCCACACAACACAATAACACCATTTATAGATTCATATACATGGGAACCTTTACAAACTTTCTAGGGACCCTATACCAACTAGGTTTGACTATCCCAAGCTCACAAAACCATAAAAATGCCCAGGGGATACCTCCTTGTACCACCTCCTTCACAAACTGACTCACTTCCTTGTAGCCCTCCTAAAGGGACTGTCATGCAATAACTTTTGACTCAGACATCCTATCCAAAATGTCATGGGCTTTTTGGATACCCATTATCTTACCCTTCAACTTACTGAACATGCACATAAGGTTGTTTTGTAACATACACCTCAAATTTGGACTGTCCCTGTTGTCCAAGAGGCCTAATTAGCCCACTTTTACAAAGGAAGTACATAAAATCTCAAGCCCACAAACAAAATTTCACTTTGATGAGCCTAAACACATTCTAAATAGACCAATTTTAGAGGTTTTATGGGCCCAAGATCAATTCAACTCATTTGATGATCAAATCTTCACTTCAATTAGGCTAGTTGGCCAAAACAAGGTGTAATAGGCCCTCAAAGGTTCCAAACTTCAACTTATGCTTACCCCTTGCCCCTGCACACAAAACCCATTAGAAAGTACACCATCCTAAGCTCATCCCACCCATTTTGGGGTCTTAACACAATTGGATGGGACAGGAAAACTAAAACCTCTCTAAAACCCCCAAATCAAGTGTTTGCTGGAATGACACGGGCAGTCTTAGAAAAAAAGCAATATCTCCTTCTAGAAATTGAATCAGGACTTCAGACTAGAACCATTGGAAAGGTATCTCAACCCTCTTTCCAGAAATATATGTCTTACCCCTATATCTATTCGTACAGAGGCGTTCCATGGCTGGGAACATGACTGTTGCAATAAAAAAGACAAGGTTTTGGACAGTTTTAGTAAAAACGTGATAACTTTCACAAAAATCAATGAAATGACCTCAAACCAACGACATTGGATAGTTATCTCACCCCTCTATCACATCCAATAGGTTTCATGGCATAACTATGTCATAAAAATTTGTGGTACGATCTGCAACAATAACAAAATACAGAAAAATAGAAATGGGGACAGCAAAACAATATTTTCTCATTTCCTTTTCTTAAACTTCATCAAGATTGTTGGTGTTCTCCCGAATCCGCATTAGTGTTTGCCAGTTCCAATGCACAGGTAAATTCAGCTAACAGATATAGGAGGTTGCGTGAGCTGCCTCCCCTTCACTTCTAGTTCTGCCGCACCAAGGGGGGTATCCCTATAGCTAAAGATTTAAGCTTGACTCGCCCAATGATAGAAAGATTTAGCTTTACAATAATAGGTAGAATGCTCTCATGTTTGGACCAAGATTTGCATGATAGATCACAAGGCTGGCAATGTTCTTGGACATATCTAACTGGTTGAGGTATGAGAGTATGTAGGGGTCCTATTTCTACTTCCTACAAACTAACAGGTTGGAAATATGGAATGATTTGTTTTAATGTTTGGATGCAAGACATGGGGTTTTTGGATCATAACTACTAATCCAGGGGCAGACCGGTGCCTATCTCAGGGCAAGGAGTCAACTAGACATATACAAGGGAATGGCTTGCAACTGACATTCAAGTTTCAAGGGGGTTAGGACTGGTATTTGCCTTACAAACACCACCCAATTATAAGTATTTAACTGTCTCTACTTACATACATCCCAACTGACATACAATCTTCTCCATACTCAATGTAAAACAATTTAATCCACTCCTTGAATGGAAGTTAAAGATTAAGCATGCGATACAGAAATTTGTACCCTAGAATCTGAGAAACCCTTAACAACCAGATTCAAAAGAAGAGAATGCATATGACACATGGAGACAGACAGATAAACACATGCAATAACGCATTTTTCATATAAAATGACAAGAAACTGAACATATGTGCAAGGTGCACTCAAATGTAACTCATAAACTCCAACAGAGATAAAACAGCCAGGAAAACGCTTTGTCTTTCGTTATTTTTCCCCCAAAAATGCCCAAGTCTTCAACAACCTCAAATGAGTAACACAGTCCTTATTATACAACAGGGATGTGTACTCAACAATAATTACAAGACATTTCAAAATTTCTGCCGGATACAATGCACCAAATAATGGTGCCCAAAAATATTGAAAGTGCAGGCAGAACATGAAGGAAAAATAGGTGAGCTTGGGAGATGCGCCGCCGCTCGCAGATTTTCCATTAAAATCAGTGGTTGGCCCATCAACTCCATCGACACATACCTCCGCAAATAGCCAATAATGGCTCACCTACCCGTGGCTTCCTGGAGTGCAGCGGCCTGCGAACCTTAGAACTTTTCCCGCCTAAAAATGACTGCATATGCACAAGAAAATCCTTCGCTGAAAGTTTAAAACATGGTCGTCGATCTCCTTCCCATCACCAGGATCAATGGCCATGGTTCACGCTGACTAGTCATCGGCCAATGAAATTATGCCACGCAGGCACCCTGTGCTTCCTCTGACTTTTCGCAGCATACAAACATTTTGCCCTTTTCGCCCTTGTATATGCAGTTGAAAGTGAGATTGTATATACATACAATCACTTGCATACAAGGCGGACCCTAAGACATTATGAAACAAATTTGAACCTACATTCGGGTCCGAGCCTTGTATGTATCTCCCTTTGCACATCAGCATATACAACACACTTTATACAACCTACAGATCTCAAATTTCATTCGCTGCATTTGATTTCTCCTTCACGTCCACGTTGTATGTCTTTCCTTTGTATATCGGCTTGTATGTTGCATATACAAATGCAATATACATGCAATCCGCGGATTCCAAACCTTTATGAAGCATATTAGAACAATTTTGAAATCCGGCCCTTGTATCTGAACCTTTGCACCTTTCATTGTATATCTGCGACATACAATGCATACATACATACAAGCTATGGATTTCAACACCTTATGAGCTATATTACATTCCCCCTTCACGTCCGGGCCTTGTATATGCGTGCTTGTACATCACAAACATACAACGTGGATATACAAAACAAAATACAATCCGGACCTGTACCCTTTTATTAACCAAAATGCAATATCCATCGGGTCTGAGCCTTGCATATTCGGTTGTATGCGCCAACATACAATCGCCTTTGAATGCAACTGGTGGACCCCACCCCTTGGTTCCTACTTTGTATGTAATTTTTTCTTTGTATGTGCCTCTTGCATATTTCCGATGTATAATTGGCTTTGTATTTTGTAACATACAATTGCCCCTGTATGTATCCTTTATATCGGCGTGTCACTATAGCCAATGCATATCGGTGGGCCCCACCATTTGTATATCAGCCCTTTGCACATTTTCTTTTGCATGTTGCCAATGTATATTTCTTCTTGTATATTGCCGCCGATATACTTTCACTGTAGTGAATGCATGTTCTCATTGTATCTACCTGTTGCATGTTTAAACATACAAACCCGATATACAAGCAAACTCAACATACAACTGCAAAATATTCTAGGAATCTGTGAAAGATTCCTCAATGTATATGCACCTATTCCAAACCCGATATGCATACAAGGAGGCATAAAACTGATTTTTTCCACTTTTTTGAAGGCCGATTGAACACACAAACCACCCTGTATGCCCGAATGTACATTTGAACCTGCCTGTATATACAAGTGGCCTTGTATATACAAAGGCACATGCAAAAAACTATTTTTTGCACATTTCAACTGCAAAGGCCAAAAGACTTAGAATTTTTTGATTTTTTGGGAAGGGGCCTGCAGATTTAAATGCATGAAACCTGAATGTTTATGCAGGCACCACCAAAGATCACAATACATTCGACCCCTCTCCCCTCTTACAATGCTTTTTACATATGTTTATAACCTTCACACCTCATTCCCATCGTGGGAAAGGCTAAGAATAGCCACTGACTGCTTTTTTACTAAAAGACTATTTTTTTCCTATTCTTAGACTGTCACACTGCTATAAACAACAGACCACTAAGGAAAACATTACTAATTTCAATCTCCACTACCTAACTATGCCTTTCAAGGCTTTATTACATTTATTTTGAAACTTATTTTGCCTTTTAACTCTAAAGTTTCAAAATTTTGATTAAATGTCTATTCTAGGTGCACTGCACCAACTCTCAAAACAAATACAAACTTAATACAAAGCCCAACAGACATAAGGCAAATGTTTTTACATTTCACAATAACCATATAACCTCCCAAAACTTCCAAAACTTCCAATCTTCTCCAAGAGCCATCCGAACCTACAAAACACAACAATAAGGACTCCAGGCCCATGGAGAGCTCACCTCCGAACCATAGGCTTGCAAGTAGGCCACCCCCAAGCTAGGAGGCTATTCAAATAACCATGTTCACTCAACAAAGATCACATTTCACACATAGCACTCACACAAAAAACATTAACTCCCTCCCAAGGATAATCACATAACTAACCTATTTGTCAATGAGTTTAAGGGGTGAGAGAGTGGACAACTCTCAACTCAAGGGAACTCACACACAATAACTCAAATATACTCAACTCTTGGCCTCTTGCATTCAAAACTTCTCATACTCCAAATAAACATGGCACTCATGCCATAACCATAAGTCTCAAACTTCTTAATAACTAGAGAGAGTCATTTTTGTAGAAACTTAGAAAACTTTTAAACTAATTAGAAATGTGATAACAAGCAAATAGAAAACTTTTTAAACATGGAAACTTGTGCATTTAACTTTCAAAATAAGAGAATAGAGTTAGCAAACCAAATGAACAAGTTAAAGAGAACAATTTAGATAACCTGTAGATAAAGAAATAAATCAGAAAACAAATAAGTTAGCTAACATTAAAATATGTGATAGGAATCCTTTGATTAGGAAGACACCTCCCATTTGGGAAGGTACCTTCCATTTTCCTCCACCTAGAAACCTGCAACCAACTAGAGAAAACAAAGTGAGGTGTGAGAGCAAATGAGAAAATAATGTGATTTTATAATTCGTCTTCCAAGGTTTGAAGCCCTAATAATTAGGAGATTGATTAGTAAGCTTAATTTAGTTTTGTTTTAACTAAAGCCACTTTGAGAGTCGGGAGACTTTTGGACTCTTGTATGAGTGGGCACATAAGTTATTTATTTAATTTTATCTATTGTGTCCTTTTGGAGGAAAAGTATTTTATCCTTATGTTTTGAATTAATTAGATAAACCCTATTGTGTTTATGATTACACTTTTAGCTTCATGTTGGAATTTGATGTAAATAATTTAGTTATGATTATTTAATTGGATTAAATTTTGGGAAAAGTATTTAATTCAGTTTATGCATTTAATTTTGTTTAAAATTCTATAAGGGGTTTTATGTTAGTTTTTATTTTAATTTATTTTCCAAATCTCCCATAGTTGATGAGATGGTATTATGTTGTCGAAATCACTAGAGAAATAATTTCTTATATCCCGTTATGCTGCTGAATTTTTCCTAGACTTTAGATGGAATTATTTAGTTAATTTAATTTGATTATTTACCTTTTTCGCATTAGATGTTGATTAAATGTGTTAAGTTATAATTTGTATAGTAGCTTTAGTTTAGATATTATTTTTAGTTAATAGTTGTTTCTAAGGTTAGATTTTGATTCTTATCGAAATCGTTCCACCTCATCTAGTAACTCTAGGGTTGGATTTTGGAATGGAAACCAACCCTCTTACTATCGCTCCTTGTGACACACACCCCCTCAGTAGTTTTAGTTTCGTAGGGATTGTGAAGGGAGTTTCACATTATCCTGTTTGTGATTGACATTCCTGCCTTCGGGCAATGTGCATAACGTTCTAGTTGCGGATGCAGCTACATTATGTACATGTGTCACCGAGTGCACATGTTGCACACGAGAGTGTTTTTAGAGTCGGGTGGGAATTTTTTTGATAATTCATGTCATGACCACATGACATGTGGTTATCGTGTCATACCACATGGTGAATGTGGGCATGACATTTGGTATCAAAGCCTAAGTTTAAACACTGGGCATTGAGGGCACATTATTTATTTTGTAATTTTGTTTTAATTTTAGGCACCTTGTTCATGTAGGATGCCACCTAGATCGAGATGAGGATGCTCACGCATCAGTGAGCCTAGAGGAGTCAATTCGCGAACTGCTTCACCATCCAAGGCCTGAAATCTGGAGCCACCTCCTAACATAGGGCCCCAGATACTTCAGGCACTGTAGGCAGTATTGGCGAGGTTACCACTAGTCGTGGAGGGACTGCATGTTGAGATTCCAATGACATCTAAGGGTCACACATCTGCTCATAGGGAGCACAGTAGGAGTCCCCCACCACACCGTGTGGATCACGAGGAGGAGGTTATAGTGGAGTTAGTGCATTATGACCCCTTTAGTTATGGACAACGAAAAGAGGTAGATGCTCCCATTCGAGGACATCGTGATCATGGAGACCCCATCAGAGATTTGCTTAGGCTGAATCCACCTACATTTGTGGGGACTGCAGAGGGAGCTGAAGTTGAGGCTTAGCTCATCAGTCTTGATTAGTGCTTTGTGTTGCATCCTTATGGAAGCAACACAAAGGCACATGTCGCAATCCATTTGTTACGTGACGCTACAACGACATGGTGGCGCACGAAGGAGCGCAAGCACTGTCTCTCCTTAGACATGCTTTCTTGGAGCACATTTCTTGAGTGCTATAATGTACGATATCTTTCAGAGAACTACAAATAGCCCCGCATAGACGAGTTCCACGACCTACAACAACGGGGTTCCACAGTTGCACAATATGAGTGCAAGTTTGTGGAGTTGTCACGATATGCCAAGTACTTGCAGGATGAGAAGCTTCTCGTTAGTAGATTTATCAAAGGCTTGAATCCTGGCATAGCAGGACCTATACGCATGGCTGATCTACAGACTATGAGTGAGGCCGTCGAGAAGGCACTTATTGTGGAGGAGATCCATAGGCGGGCCCACGGGTCACGTCCACAGTTTTAGGACTGTAGCCAGCATCAAGACCAGGGTTTATGTAGACCCCCACCACCTCATAGGGGTTGTTTTAGATTTGCATCCTTACCTCCCAAGCCTCCACAACAGCAGTAGCAGAGGTCGAGGCCACAACAAAGAGCACTGGGTGGTCACAATTGAGTATGGCACTCGTAGGGTCCGCAGAGAGATCAACATCAATAGGCACCGGCTACAGGACCAGCTAGGTCACAGCAGTCCTTTAGAAGTTCACAGAGTAGTACAGGGCAGCCTAGAGCACAACAGTCCAGTTGGACTCAGTCAGTGCATATTCAGACTCGGGGACCTTGTTATGTATGTGGTGGCATAGGACACTTGGCTAGGGAGTGTCCACAGGGTTTCACAGCAGGAGGCCAGCGTACTAGTGGTTCTAATCAGATAGTTGAAGATGTGGGTCGATCCCATCATGTTTTTGCAACGGTTGATAACCACCAGACTGACTTTCAAGCCTCCATTATTGAGACTCCATGTACTATTGGAGATGTTTCCATTACTATTTTGTTTGATTTTGAACCTACAAACTCCTTTATTTCTCCATCGTTAGTGGAGCATTGCAGGCTGGTGGCCTCTAGGAAAAACATTAGGTGGGAGGTTGACTTAGCCACAGGGGCCAAGATGGCCATAGATTCAGTGGTTAGAGATTGTGAGCTAGCACTTGGAGCCTTTACTACAGTTGTAGACCTCAGGGTCATACCCTTAGGGTCTTATGGAGTGGTGTTAGGTATGGATTGGCTTGCGGCTCATAGAGCCAAGCTTGATTGTCACCGAAAGGTGATAGGTTGCCTCGACGAGCATGGTACAACAATAGAGATTGTGGGCATTTAGAAGCCCATAATAGTACATATGATTTCTGCTAAACAGCTTAAGCATTGTATGTGGAAGGGATGTTAGATGTTTGCGATCACTGTCAGTGATAGATCAGAAGATGAGCCAGAGGCTTCAATTAATGACCATCCCATCCTTAGGGAGTTCACAGATGTTTTCCCACCTGAGCTTCCGGGGATGCTACCTCGTAGAGAGGTAGATTTTCACATAGACCTTGTACCAGGTGTTGAGCTAGTGTCTCATGCACCATACATGATGACCACACATGAGCTTACGGAGCTCAAGCTTCAAGTAGAGGAGTTACTAGAGAAGGGGCACATCCGACCTAGTGTCTCACCTTGGGGCACACCAATCATCTTTGTGAAGAAGGATGGGTCTCTTCGACTATGTATGGATTACAGGCAGTTGAATAAGGTTACAGTGAAGAACCATTTTGCCTAGGATCGATGATTTGTTTGATCAGATCCAGGGAGCTAGAGTGTTCTCTAAGATAGACCTGAAGTCTGGTTACCATTAGTTGTTGGGAATTAAGGTGTCTGAACCTTGGTAATTCTTTGTATTTATTTATTTATTTATTGTCTATTGTGTAATTAGGATGCAAATCTTATGTTGTCATCTTGTGGGAATTGGCACGGTGATGTGTCATCCTACATAGAAGATGACCACATGTAAATTTGTCCTCACATGAGGAGATAGGCGTCCCACTTAGTGGTAGGAATATTTTTCCATGTGTCGGTATCTTAGATAGTGTGTAAGGGAATATTGACCGAAATGGTTATGACAGATTCCTATGACAGTTCTATGACATGTAAGAGTCAGAAATAGAAGGTTCTATGACAGGTGAAGACACGTGTCACAAGGCATCTTGGAAGAAGGCATCTTTGGGCCCCCTAAGGAGGGTTATGACATGTTGTAAGAGAATATGCTTTTATAGCCTATTCATGACAGATTCTCTTACAGCTATAAGATATGTCAGTATGATGGATTCTATGACGGTTGTAAGAGTCGTAAGAGCATTTGTCATTGCCCATCTTGGGAATATGCGACCTCCTTGGGATGGGGTGACTTGACAAGTATTAGGAACATCCTACTGTGTTGGACAAGTTTCCATAGATGTGGGTTTTGGGCAATGAGGCCATGTTGGACGCCCATCTCAAGATAGAGCCATTTTTGCCTTGTATTTTCTATATAAACAGGTGCTTTGGAGAGGGGATGTATATTGTGATTGATAGGTACTGTTATGCTGTCAGTTTGTCTCCGAATACAAGTGTCGAAGACTCCTGCAAGAGCATTGGCTCTGTAACTGTATTGTAACATTCATTGTTTATGGACTACATTTGAGCTATGTTTTGGAGTGTGGGGTTTTTCACCCAATAAGGGTTTTCCCCATGTATATCTTGTGTCTCTCTCTTTTGTCTCATTTTTGCATGTATGTGTTTGTTGCAATATCTCCATTGTTATGTTAACATTGTTGTAACTGTAAAGATTAAAATGAATTTGCACTCTTCTCTTCTCTTTAGATTAGTGTAGGAAGCAATTTCTGCACACCTAGCTTCCTTTTAGTTGGTATCAAAGCCTGGTTAGTTTTTGGTTCTAGCTGCTAGGTAGGGGTTTTTTGAGCTAATCTTAGGTTGAGTGGGAATCTGTGCAAAGTATTTTGTATATTGTTACAAGAAGGAGATGGCAAGCAAATTTGGAAGAGTATAGGTGGAGAAGTTCAATGGCACAAATTTTGAGTTGTGGAAACTCAAGATGGAAGATCTACTTGTTGATCGTGACCTATGAGAAACTGTTGATGGAACAAAACCTACGACAATGTCACAAGCTAATTGGGACCTTGAAGATCAAAAGGCTAAGGGTCTCATAAGACTCTGTCTAGCTGACTCTGTCCTATTGAATATCCATGAGGAGAAGACCACGAAAACTCTT
Organism: Cunninghamia lanceolata; assembly: GCA_027924645.1. Classification (NCBI taxonomy): domain Eukaryota; kingdom Viridiplantae; phylum Streptophyta; class Pinopsida; order Cupressales; family Cupressaceae; genus Cunninghamia; species Cunninghamia lanceolata. The sequence continues at coordinate 2,450,777 of BSBN01000178.1, read as the reverse complement.
TGGAAGAAGCTGGGAGATGTTTATCAGGCCAAGTCCTTGGTGAACAAGTTTTTTTTGTGTTGTTTTGTTTTGTTTTTTTGTTTTTTTCCTGAAAATGAAGTTGTTTGCTCTGAAGATGGAAGACGGAGGATCTGTTGCAGACCATATGAATGCTTTCAACATGATTGTTGCACAGTTGACATCTGTGGGTGTGAAAATGGAGGAGGAGGATCGGTGTATGACCCTACTTTGTTCTTTGCTGGATTTGTGGGATCATCTTGTCATGGCCATCAGAAGCACCACTACCACCTTCAAGATGGAAGATGTGGTGTCTTCATTGTTATCTGAAGAAATGCGGAGAAAGACATCCGAGTCGGCCAAAGGAGCTCTTGCGGTTATGTTGAAGACCCAAGGAGAAAGGGAAGAAGAAGGACAAGAAAGGTGAAAAGGGCAGATCCAAATCCCATGGGAGATCTAAATCTCCTGGAAAGTCCAAGGCTCTCTGTTGGAATTGTGGCAAATTTGGGCATTTTTGAAAGGAATACAAAGAGGAAAAGAAAAAGAAAAAGAATACCCAAGATTCAAATTCTAACAAGTCACAAGATGATGGTGATGCCTTCATCACAGCCCTGGCCACCCATGCATCTGATGATGTGTGGTTGATAGATTATGGTGCATCATTCCACATGACCTCACATCGAAGCTGGTTCACAAAGTATGAAGAGTTCGATGGTGGAAGAGTGTACCTGGGTGATGATTCTCATCTAAAGATTGTTGGTCGTAGAAGAGTCTCAATCTGATTCCCTGATGGATGAGTGAAGGGGATCACTAGGGTTATGCACATCCCAGGCTTGGCACGGAACCTGCTTTCTGTAAGTATGTTGAATAATGCAGGTGTGCAGGTTGTCTTTTCGAAGGATGGATGTAAGATGACTAGAGGATCTATGGTGCTTGTGAAGGGTACTCAGAGAGGTACTCTGTTTCAACTAGAGGCATGCAGTTCACAGTGCAATAGTTCTTTTGACTCAAAGAAAAGAGTCGCAGTCACTTCATCCCCACCATCTGAACGAGCAGTGCAGAAATCTGTTGTAACACATTTTGATGGTAGTGCACATTCTTTAGAAGTTAAGCTTCTTGTTGAAAAGACTATGTTATGGCATTTGATATATGGCCACATTGGTGAGAAGGGTCTTAGAACCCTTAAAAATAAAAACCTCGTTGAGGGGTTAAATTATTGTAATCTTGAGTTCGACTTTTGTGAATATTGTGTATATGGAAAGCAAAACCGTGTTTAGTTTTACTCTAGTTCTCACAAGTCTTCTGGTGTATTGGATCTTATTCATTATGATGTGTTTGGTCCTATTAATGTTCCTTCAATTTCTAAATCTGTATATTTTGTATCTTTCATAGATGATTACAGTAGAAGGACATGGGTTTATTTTATCAGAAGCAAGACTGAAGTCTTTAGTCAGTTTAAAGAGTTTAAAGCCTTTGTTGAAAATTAGACTAGTAAAAAGATTAAGTGTTTGAGAACTGATAACAGTGGTGAGTTTTGTTTGACAGAGTTCGATAAGTTCTATAAAGAGCAAGGGATTGAAAGACATAAGACAACTCCATACGCCCCGTAGCAAAATAGAGTTGCTGAGAGGATGAACAGGACACTGATGGAGAAGGCTAGGAGTATGCTTAGTGGAGCAAGCCTCGAACAAAAGTTTTGAGCTGGAGCTGTAGCCACTGCTTGCTACCTAGTAAACATGTCTCCTACATCAGCTCTTGTTGGTAAGACACCTATGGAGGTGTGGTCTGGTAAGAAGCCTTCAGTTAGACATCTTTGTGTTTTTGGTTGTGAGGCATATGCACATGTGCCTGGGGAGAAATGGTCTAAGTTGGAGAACAAGGCTCTTAAGTCTACTTTCATTGGCTATGGTGTTGGTGTGAAAGGATACAAGCTTTGGGACCCTATGGCTGAAAAAGTGTTGTATAATAGAAGTGTTATCTTCAGAGAGCTAACACCTTCCATTGTTCTATAGCCAGAACAGATAGAAAAGAAAGAAGATGTGGTTCAGTTTCCTTATACCCCTGAGAAGACTGAACTGACAGACCCTGTGAGAGCTGATGATGAAGAGAGCTCTAGCAGCTCTGAAATCTCAAAAGAAGCAGAACCTCAACCTTATCCATTGAGTAGGTCTACACGAACAAGAAAGCAACCTGATAGGTTTGGTTATTCATTACTTGATTCTAGTTGTGCTTTTGCTTTACTTACTAACACTGATGAGCCTAGAACTGTGAAAGAGGTTATGGGCATGAAAGATGCAGGGTCCTAGAAGGAGGCCATGGAAGATGAGATGGCTTCTTTGGAGAAGAATAAAACATGGGACTTGGTGCCTTTGCTTGAAGGATGGAAACCTGTTGGATGCAAATGGGTGTTCAAGAAGAAATTCAGTGTAGATGGCAGTGTTGAAAAGTACAAGGCTAGATTGGTTGCGAAGGGGTATTCACAAGTGGAGGGAATTGGTTATGGTGAAATTTTCTCTCCCATTACAAAGCTGACATCCATTTGGTTCTTGTTATTTCTTGCAGCTACTTATGACTTAGAGGTAGAACAAATGGATGTAAAGATAACTTTCCTTCATGGTGATTTGGAGGAAGAGATTTACATGTCACAACCAGAGCATTACATAGAGAAAGGTAAAGAAAATTTGGTTTGCAAGTTGAAGAAGTCTTTGTATGGTTTGAAGTAGTCTCCTAGGATGTGGTATATGAAATTTGATGCCTTTGTGTTGTCCATTGGATTTCTGAGATCGAAATCTGATCATTGTATGTGTATACACCTAAAAATGACATGACTCTACTTAAATAAATATTTTAAATATTTATTTCATCTTCATAGTCCTCTATCAATAAATAAATAAATTTATTTATTTATTTGATTCACTTCCTCCCATTTAATTAAATAAATTTCGTTTATTTAATTAATTTCATCTACATTAACTTTATTCTTCTAAATAATTAAATAATTTCAATTATTTAATTAAAACATCCATTCTTCTAAATAATTAAATAATTTTAATTATTTAATTAAATCTTTCATTCTTCCTAATTTAAATAAAATGTAAATTTATTTAAATTAAAATCCCCAAAAATAAAATATAATTAAATATTTTATTTATTCTTCTAAATCTTCTAAAAATAAATTAAATAAATTTATTTATTTAATTTGCTTTCTTATCTTCCAAATCTTCTAAAAATAAATTAAATAAATTTATTTATTTAATTTGCTTTCTTATCTTCCAAATCTTCTAAAAATAAATTAAATAAATTTATTTATTTAATTTGTTTTCTTATCTTCTAAATTAAATAAAATTATTTATTTAATTTGCTTTCTTATCTTCCAAATCTTCTAAAAATGAATTAAATAAATTTATTTATTTAATTTGTTTTCTCATCTTCTAAATTAAATAAATTTATTTATTTAATTCTTTTTCTTATCTTCAATATCTTCTAAAAATAAATTCCTCTTGTCATACAAAAGTAAAAGCTGAGTTAAAGCAACTTTAAAGCAACTTTGCTCTTAAATTAGAAAAATAAATTCTAATTTAAAGAAAATGAAAACTCATCAAGAAAGCTTTTAACTCAACAAAGCTTCTTTTTGAATGACACATGTCTTTCTTCCATTTGTTGCACGTTTCTCAACAATCCTCCTCCGTTGATTCATTCTTTTCTTCTCAACTATTGATCTTCCCTCACTCTCTTCTATAAATATAACCTTCTTCTCTTCATTTCAATATCTAGAGTTTGTGTAAACTTATGCTGCAGGAATCTAAGCGCGCCTTTGGCACCCCCATTATATTTGAGCACTTCATAGCATCCTCTATTTCTGTATTTGAAGCTCATCTTCAAATACCAAAGTATCCTAGCCATTCTTCATTTGTCATCTTCAAACAAGCAAGCAAGCAACAGCTTCTGAGGGCTTCACAATCAAGATCGAACGAAGATAGGCAAACTACAGAAGGCAAAAAGGTAAAAGGTGAAGGTATTGTCTATTCTTTATTTTAAATCTCTTTTATCTTTATTATTCTGTAGATGTTTGGGATTATTTTTCATTGATTTGAATAACCAAATTTCCCCCTCACATTTTGGCGCCCACCGTGGGGCCCTTGCCCCTCTACTAATAAAAAAATCTGAGTTTTCTTGAAGACAGGTCCATACAGGTGACGAACAGGTTTTTGACAAAGCCAGTTTTGCGCATTCAGCTTCTGAAACAATGCATTTGCCTTCCAAAATGATGCATCTGACGAATTGGCACATCTGACCTCCCAATTTACGCATTCACCTCGTCCTTTTGTGCATCTGCTATTTTTGCACCTGTACCTCATTCTTTTGTGCATTTGATCTCTATATTTGCGCTTCTGTTTAAAAAGCCGCACACTCCCTGTTTCTGTGCATTTAGGCAGTAGTGTTGCGCATCTGTCTTCTGATTTCTGTTTTGGGTTTTTTTTTGACTTTTGCATGCTGGAACTAACATCTATTTTGCAGGAGTAGTGGCTGGATTAGGTCATCTAGATATTTTGCTTAGTTCATCTAGCCTAACTAGGGGTGAAGTAATCAAATGCATTTCATGACAAACTACACATAGTCCCTAACTAGGAAGGAAGAAATTGGACCAATTTGCTATCTTGCATTGTTGATTCATTTTCTAGCTTAATCATTGCTTTCTTTTACAAACGGGAAATGAACAATGCTATGATTAATCACTTTCAAAGTTAACAAACAGAAAATGAACAATACTATGATTAATCACTTTCAAAGTTAACAAATGGGAAATGAACAATGCTATGATTAATCACTTTTCAAGTTAACAATCGTGTGAGTGCACAAATTAGCTTAGCCCATTTAGTTTTTCTATTTTAACTAGGTTGGATTAATCACTGTACTCTGTGCTTGCGAATGACAATAGGCTTATGCTCTCCCCTTAATTGGGTGATCAAAGTGCCAGACTTGTCATTCTTTTTGTCAAACCTTTAGGGGGGCCTGCCCTTGGATGCACGCCTGTCCAAGTGGGAACGACCCTGAGTGGTAACAGGCTAAAGCCAAGCCCTACCAAGCCACTTAAAATAAATTGTGCTTGGGGTGAAAACCTCAAGCAACGAGTGCTGCTGTGTTACACCGACGGCCAACCTCCCCCAAAACCCTCATAGGCGTAACCCTTTGAGGCTGGGAGACTCCATAACGGAGAGTAGCACCATCGCACGTGTAACCACTCGAACGGTTGCCCTATCTAAGAACCAAATTGTGTAGTAAGCCAAAAACTCCTATTCGTTGATGCAAAGGGCGGAGCTCTTGAAGCAGCCTCGATTCAAGTGACTCTTAGTAGAGGTAGTAGGGACAATCCTAAGGTTCGGTGTGGGGACGAGCCTAAGGAAACCCAAATCTGGTATGCGTGAGAAGTGAGTGCCGTGGAGGGGAGCTGGTGCTACCAGATTCTGGAGCTACACGCTTTGAGTGGCACATCTAGAGGATTCAACGGATATTGTCCCATCTTGCCTAGGTTGTACTTGTCTTTGAGTCATAATAGTCCAAAAACACAAAAAAACATAAAAAAACATAAAAATCATGGAAAACTTCTATGTGTTTGCTGTGCTTTTGCCATAATTGAACATCAACATCATCAGAAACACCAAGTTTTTCAAACCAAAAACACTAAAAAAATCTTGAAAATGATCCAAAATTTCCAAGTTCTGAGAAAACACAAGCAAAGAGCCAGATTTACGCATGTACATCGACTTTTTGCACATTTGATAGTATTGAGCATCTGCACTCTATTTTGGCGCATGCAAACTTCACCAGTGTTGCGCATATATATCGACTTTTTTGCACATCTGCCTTCTGCTGTTGCTCATCCAAACCAGTAAGTTTTTTCGGCCTTGTGTCAATGGAAAACCAATTGGAATATTTTGGTCAAAAACTCCAATACCTGAAATTGCAAATAAACTCAGGTCCCTCGCCCCAAGAGTGTATAGCAATTAACCAACAAATCCAAGTCTTACAACAAGAAATGGCAATCTTGCAAACTGAACGTGTCAGTACTAGCTATGCCTCGTCTCAAAATCATACCTTCTTTTCCCGTCTTAATGATACTATTGACAGGGCAACTGCCACCTCAAAGGGGAAATCATATACCACTTCTACTAGTCCTCCTTCGCTAACTCCTAAGACACATATTCCAAAACATGCCAATCCCATGCCAACACCATTATGGAGTTCCTCAAACTCTAAATGGGTGACCAAAAAAGAATCAGATGAGTTGTGGGAAAGAGTTTTGCCAAATTTATACTACCAGAGAAAAGCTAGGGAGAAAGCTAAATCCCCTCATTCACCTATCCATACACCTACCAATGATGTGATCCAAGGGCTACTAGCAGAAAGTCAACCATGCCCCCAAATTTCAGTCCTTGACCTTACCAAAGATTCTTCCAATCCCATATCAAATCCTACAACACCTTCATGTCATCCACAACCCCTTGAGCTTATCAAAGAACCTACCACCATGAACCCAAGTCAAGAGCTACTATACCTCCATGTCAATAACCCTCAAGAACATGTCAAGCCTACCCAAGAGCTATCCACTTCCATTCAAGCAACCCAAGAGGTATGTCAAGAGTCTAATCCTAAGCATGAGGAAACATTAATCCCTAGTCCAAGTCAAGATCAAACCACTTTCTTGCAACCTATCCATAACATGCATCTTTTCCATGATCAAGATGATATCCATAATAATGAACCTCTCCATGAGCCACTTGATCCTATCCATCTCCCAACAACTATACATGAGCAAGAGATCCAACTCCAACCCATCAATAACCTTTATTTGTTCTATGATCAAGATATTCCCTATGCAGAAGATGTCCTTGAACAACTTGATCCCATACCCATCCATGAGCAAGAAACCTCCATTACTTCTATCCCTCTTACATCTAATCCCATCCATGATCCAACAACTTCTGCTTCCTATGATGAGACACTTGCCTCCCAAGTGCACATGAATGATCAACCCAATAATTTAGATCCTAAAGAGCATAATGACGATCAAGATTCTAGTGAGCCTCACCATCCATTATTGACCAAGTTGCAAATCCGTTATCCTATATCCTTGGTCTCACTGCCTTCATGCATGAATGTTCTTCCTTAGAACACCAACAACCATTATCCTCTATCTCATCTTCTCCATCCAATAAAGAACTTGTGTCTAGTGTTCCACCTACACATAATCTCGCTGTCCACCGCATACTCCAACATATGAACTATCAAGGTAAAGGCTTAGGCTTTCATGAACAAGGTATTTTGGAGCCCGTCCATGTCAATGTTCCTCCACCTTCATATGGCCTTGGATACATACCCCAAGGTGAACAATCTCAAGATGTTGGTACTTCCTCCACTCCTCCCAAGTCTACTACTTTCCATCGCAAACCCTATCATATCCCTAAAACATATGTCGCCATTCCACCTCCATCATCCTACATTTGTCAAAAGCATGTGACCATACACCTTCCACCATCCAATCTACCTCCGCTACTCCCAAATCCTAACATCCCTCCCTACATTTTACCACCACTTCTTCCAACACCTTATCCATCCATATGTAAATCCTCTAACATTCCCAATCATGGCCAACAAATGCACATGTTGTCTAAACAAAGAGCTTCCACCTACCCCACTTCCACCATCCCAAGAGAATTCAACAACAAAAATTTTGATGCCTCTACCTCTCAAGTCCAACATCCTAAGCGTCCTCATGACCTAGGATACAAAAGCACATAATCTAAGAATTATCCATATCAAAAGCTACATACACCCACACACCTCAATGCCAAACTAAAAAAAGTGTGGGTCCCCAAGCAACAAATGATTACCTCTGAAGATGCACCAAAGCTGCATATACCCAAGCCCATACCTTCACAAGTACAATCTACAAGCAAAAAGGTTTGGGTACCCAAGCAAAAAGCTATCAAGTCAAATGAGGCATCCACCTCTAAAGCATCCCAACCATCCACTTTCTCCCATGCCATCCACAAATATCAAATCCTTCCATCCCACATGACAAGAAAAAATCAGAAAAATACTAAGTCTATGTGGGTCCCTAAATACCTCAATCACTCATCCACCAAGCAAAAATCTTCATTGCTTCCAACACCACCTTCCCATCATAAGCTTCAATGTTTATCACGGTATGTGCAATCGTTGGTCATGGTTCCCTTCCATTCCACAACACTTTCGTACAACTCCATCTCCCCTCCCTTCCACTACTATCCTACATATCTTCCTCATCCTATGGTCCATGCTTTTGCATAAACGTTCCTTCCATCCTTACCTAAGTCCTTTTGTATTCTGCATCATCATCCACTATCGTACCTTCCATAATCCACTCTCTACCTACTTCATCTCACTTTCATGCAATCCCCTACCAATATCTATGAGCACACTTGACATGGTCCATGCGACGACATCCATCTCGCGGGACTATCACCTTTTATAGAACTACATACTTGAGTCTCTCCTTTTTGTGTCCACCTTCTCCCATCCAAATATTCAAAAAAAAAAAAAGTAAAGAAAAATCCCTTCGTCCAATGGTGAAAACTTGGCAAACAGGCACCTTGGATAAGTACCATGATGAAAACCTGGCAAACAGGTGTCATGTGTAAGTTGATCTTCTATGTCACCTACACTTGGGGGCACCTTGTCTCATTAGCATACCACCCTTCTCCTATCAGTTTCCGTCCATACCATTTCCTATCTTATTCCTCTATCCATTACATACCTATACTATCCAGTCCATCCATCCTAAATCTTCCTTTCCTCTATTTTTGATCTTGATAAAGATTGGGGGCACAATGGTGACAAATGCTTTAGATGTCTCTTGACATACCTTATCCCTCCCAAACCAAGCAACTCCTTCATTATCCTCTCATCCTCTTGTCGTCATAAACATTGTCATGAAAAATCCTACGTATTCTACCTACAATGAGGCACGTTATTCTTATGCGACATAGTCCTTGGAGATCACATCCTTGTTTCCTTCTACCTACCTGCCATTGATCCCCTATCACCCATCCATCTGCCTATCCGTGGTGTTTCCCTTGTCATTAGTATCTAGCATTAAGGCTATCCAAAATTCTTATCCAGTATCTTGTCTGCAGTGTCAGCCTAACATAGCCTCTGTCATCAGTGTTATCTGTTCTATATTTGATCCATCTCTGTTCCATATCTGATCCATAGTTGTTCCATATCTGGTCCATATTATGTCTCATCCACTCCATATCTTAGGTCCATCAGGTTTCTCCCCGAACTACGTCGCCTCTAAGCTATCACGTAGGCAAGGCCATTCTCAATGCGCCCCCGAGGATTCGCTTCACTTCACTTCGCTCCTCTTCTCTCCACTCCACTGTCCCGTCAGTCCCATATCTAGTCCTTCTGTCAATTTGAGTCCTTTGCCATCGCCTAGGTCTTAGGTCTGCTAGGGTTTACCCCGAACTACGTTGCCTCTGCGTCGTCACGTAGGCAAGGCCATTTGGCAATGAGCCCCCGAGGCACTAGGTTAGTCCCTTAGGGTCTGTCTCTCCGTGTTTGTCTATCGTCTCACTCACAATAAGTCGATCCTTGTCTAAACTGGGGGCAACTCCTCGACCTAGTTGCGGATTTGGATTCTTGAATGCCACTGTTCTAAGAGGATACCAATAAGGATTGTGATACCTTTCACCAGGCAAGCAAGTGCAGCACAATGCGTTTCCAAACAAAACCTTGGCAAAAACATCCACCTGTCCAACGCAGAGCACCATACTGAAACACTCAAGCTAATTCTCTATCAATTATGGCAAAAAGGCACATCTAATGCAAGAATGTTTTGTGAACAGGTTAACTTTACAAAGTCTTGGTTTTTTGTCATTATGTCTTCCTATGCTACTCGAGGATGCCAAAAGCTAGAGCTGCTATGATGGGGGCATAATTTTTCTTTGTCTGCTGCTTGTGGATTAAACTTTAGTAATGTGATGACTTCTGTCTAACAACATGATTAGCAAAAGATCATTGAGGACTCTGAGGTCTAAACACGAAAAGGGGAAATCCTTGTCTGTTGAAATGCAAGAAGTACTCAGGTCATCTAGCTTCAAGTTTGACTAGATGCTTGTATCAACTTGCTATATCAAAATCCAGGGAAGCGATACTCAGGTCATCTCGGTCTAATTATACCTAGATGCTTGTATCTTCTTACCACATTTCAAAAAGCGAAAAATACCAAAAAGCACCCAATGATGAAAGTAAAAAGCCTTGCAAATATCAAGATGACAAATCCACATCCATTCCATATCCATATCCATACCGTATCCAATTCCATTCCATATCCATATCCATATCCCATGCAATAAGAAAATCTTGCAGCAGCTTGTCAGTCCTTCAATCAAATTTCTTCTATCGAGTCATTCTTCTATCGATCAAATTTCTATTTGTCCTCATATCGCTCATCAACAGTTCTACCTGTCAATCTGAGCAGTGATCAAAACGCAAGTCTATCCTTAATCCATACCAATCGAGTCAAGCCAATCTTGTCGAATGATCCAATCACACTCAGTGGTCTTGATCCTAATCTTGTCGTAAACCATATCAATCAGTCGTAACTATCCTTCGTGTTGCTCTAGGGATATATCGTTCCCCGCCATGACAACACTATCGTATATCGTTATCATATCATAGTGTCTTAGACATGATGTTGCATTGTCGAAACCAGACCCGGAGTCTTATACGACATGTTTCATTCTTGAAACTAGACATCATCAATCTATATCCTTGGTTTACCACTTGACTGGGGCAATACCTTGCCTATTTTTGTATCATTTGTGCTTACTTGCTTCTTGCTTGTGTGAGTTATCTTTTTATCTTGCATCTCGTATCATTCACCTCTTTCTTCTGCATCCAGCCATTTCTTCTCATCGTGAGATTGTCCGTCTCATGCCTTCTGCCGTCTCCTCGTCCAATCTCCCAAGGGGGCATCATGTCGTTCAAATTGTACCAGGGGCAAAACTGGGGCATGTATCATTGTCAAAAATCTTATTCTTTGAAACAACGTGATAAAACACATTGCATCAAAGAGGGGCAAAATGTATACACCTAAAAATGACATGACTCTACTTAAATAAATATTTTAAATATTTATTTCATCTTCATAGTCCTCTATCAATAAATAAATAAATTTATTTATTTATTTGATTCACTTCCTCCCATTTAATTAAATAAATTTCGTTTATTTAATTAATTTCATCTACATTAACTTTATTCTTCTAAATAATTAAATAATTTCAATTATTTAATTAAAACATCCATTCTTCTAAGTAATTAAATAATTTTAATTATTTAATTAAATCTTTCATTCTTCCTAATTTAAATAAAATATAAATTTATTTAAATTAAAATCCCCAAAAATAAAATATAATTAAATATTTTATTTACTCTTCCAAATCTTCTAAAAATAAATTAAATAAATTTATTTATTTAATTTGCTTTCTTATCTTCCAAATCTTCTAAAAATAAATTAAATAAATTTATTTATTTAATTTGCTTTCTTATCTTCCAAATCTTCTAAAAATGAATTAAATAAATTTATTTATTTAATTTGTTTTCTTATCTTCTAAATTAAATAAAATTATTTATTTAATTTGCTTTCTTATCTTCCAAATCTTCTAAAAATGAATTAAATAAATTTATTTATTTAATTTGTTTTCTTATCTTCTAAATTAAATAAATTTATTTATTTAATTCTTTTTCTTATCTTCAATATCTTCTAAAAATAAATTCCTCTTGTCATATAAAAGTAAAAGCTGAGTTAAAGCAACTTTAAAGCAACTTTGCTCTTAAATTAGAAAAATAAATTCTAATTTAAAGAAAATGAAAACTCATCAAGAAAGCTTTTAACTCAACAAAGCTTCTTTTTGAATGTCACATGTCTTTCTTCCATTTGTTGCACGTTTCTCAACAATCCTCCTCCGTTGATTCATTCTTTTCTTCTCAACCATTGATCTTCCCTCACTCTCTTCTATAAATATAACCTTCTTCTCTTCATTTCAATATCTGGAGTTTGTGTAAACTTATGCTGCAAGAATCTAAGCGCGCCTTTGGCACCCCCATTATATTTGAGCACTTCATAGCATCCTCCATTTCTGTATTTGAAGCTCATCTTCAAATACCAAAGTATTCTAGCCATTCTTCATTTGTCATCTTCAAACAAGCAAGCAAGCAACAACTTCTGAGGGCTTCACAATCAAGATCGAACGAAGATAGGCGAACTACAGAAGGCAAAAAGGTAAAAGGTGAAGGTATTGTCTGTTCTTTATTTTAAATCTCTTTTATCTTTATTATTCTGTAGATGTTTGGGATTATTTTTCATTGATTTGAATAACCAAATTTCCCCCTCACAGTGTGTATTACAAGTTTGACAATGATCGCATTCTCATTATTGCATTGTATGTTGACGATATGCTGTTGATTGGGAATGGTAATAATATGATTTCTAATTTGAAGTCTTAGTTGTCAGCACAGCTTGAGATGAAAAATCTAGGGGCAACCAGGTACATTCTGGGAATGGAAATTAGAAGAGACATAGCTAACAGAAAACTTTGGTTAAGCTAGAGTAAGTATGTGAAGACCATGTTGGATAGGTTCAGCATGGCAGATTGTAGACCATTGTGTGTTCATGTTTCATCAGGGACAAAGTTGTCTGTTAATGATTGTCCAAAATCTCCTAATGAGGTGGAGGACATGAACAAGGTACCTTATGCTAGTGTTGTTGGCAATTTGATGTATGCTATGGTCTACACAAGATTAGACATTGCCCAAGCAGTGGGAGTCCTTAGTCAATTTATGGCTAATCCTAGATGGCTATATTGGGATACAATTAAGTGAGTGTTCATATATTTGAGTGGTACTTCTGAGTATTTCATATGCTATCATGGTAATGCTACATGACCTCCACATTCAGTTTGTATTCATGGATTTGTGGATTCTGATTGGGTAGGCGACATTGACAGTAGGAGATCCACTAGTGCCTATGTGTTCACTATGTTCAGTGGTGCAATTAGTTGAATGAGTAAGCGACAACCTGTGGTTGCTTTGTCCATGACAGAAGTTGAGTATATGGAAGCAACTCATGCTTGCAAGGAAGCCATTTGGCTTAAGAGATTGTGTTCAGATATTGGTGTTGATGTAGGACAGATTACAGTTTGTTGTGACAGTCAGAGTGCGATTTGCCTAGAAAAGAATCCAACTTTCCATGCCAGAACAAAGCATATTGATGTACAGTTTCACTTCGTACAAGACATGGTAGAGGATGGGAAGGTGAATTTGGAGAAGGTAGATACTTTGAAGAAAGTTGCTGATGCATTGACGAAACCAGTGGGCATAGAGAAGTTTAGATGGTGTTCGGAGTCTATGGGTTGAAAAAGTGTTGTATAGCAGTTAAATCCTGTTATTTCTATTAGCTCTTACAAGTTGTTAGACAAGTGGGAGATTGTTGGGAATTAAGGTGTCTCAACCTTGGTAATTCCTTGTATTATTTTATTGCATTTATTTATTTATTGCCTATTGTGTAATTAGGTTGCAAATCCTATGTTGTCATCTTGTGGGAGTTGGCACGGTGATGTGTCATTCTACATGGAAGATGACCACATGTAAATTTGTCCTCACATGAGGAGATAGGCGTCCCACTTAGCGGTAGGAATATTTTGCCATGTGTCGGCATCTTGGATAGTGTGTAAGGGAATATTGACCGAAACGGTTATGACAGATTCCTATGACTGTTTTATGACATGTAAGAGTATGAAATAAAAGGTTCTATGACAGGTGAAGATGTGTCACTAGGCATCTTTGGGCACCCCAAGGAGGGTTATGACATGTTGTAAGAGAATATGCTGTTTTAGCCTATTTATGATAGATTCTCTTATAACTGTAAGATATGTCAGTATGACAGATTCTATGATGGTTGTAAGAGTTGTAAGAGCATCTGTCATTGCCCATCTTGGGAATAGGTGACTTCCTTGGGATGGGGTGACTTGACAAGTGTCAGGAACATCCTACCATGTTGGACAAGTGTCCATAGGCATGGGTTTTGGGCCATGAGGCCATGTTGGACACCCATCTCAAGATAGAGCCATTTTTACCTTGTATTTTCTATATAAACATGTGCTTTGGAGAGGAGATGTATATTGTGATTGACAAGTACTGTTATGCTGTCGGTTTGTCTCCAAATACGAGTGTTGAAGACTCCTGCAAGAGCATTGGCTCTGTAACTGTATTGTAACCTTCATTGTTTACGAAATACATTTGAGCTATGTTTTGGAGTGTGGGGTTTTTCACCCGATAAGGGTTTTCCCCACGTATATCTTGTGTCTCTCTCTTTTGTCTCATTTCTATGTGTATGTGTTTGCTTCAATATCTCCATTGTTATGTTAACATTGTTGTAACTATAAAGATTAAAATGAATTTGCACTCTTCTCTCCTCTTTAGATTAGTGTAGGAAGCGATTTCCACACACCTAGCTTCCTTTCATCAGTTATGTATTATAGAGGTAGGTATCCATAAGACCGCCTTTCAGAATCACTATGGTCACTATGAGTTCACCGTGGTACCCTTCGGTTTGATGAATGCCCTTGTAATATTCATGAGTCTCATGAATGGGGTGTTTCGCACTTTCCTAGATCGGTTCATGATCATATTCCTTGATGACATATTGATATATTCGTGGACTAAGGAGGAGCATGAGGAGCATTTACACCAGGTTTTACAATGTTTGAGAGAACAACAGCTTTACGGCAACTTGGCAAAGTGTCCCTTCTTTCGTACAGAGGTTTAGTACTTGGGTCACATTCTATCTGGCAATGGTATCTTAGTAGATCCATCGATGATTAGAGTGATCAAAGATTGTCCAGCACCTACCAGTGTTACAGAGGTTAGGAGCTTCATGGGCTTAGCAGGTTATTTTCGACGGTTTGTTGAGGGCATTTCTAGGATAGCTCATCCTATCACTTCTCTTCACGGGAAAGAGAAGAACTTCTTGTGGACAGAGTAGTGCGAGAGGGCCTTTGGGGTCCTCAAGGAGCATCTCACTAGTGCTCCTATCCTAGCAATATCTGATCCAACAATAGAGTTCATGGTATGCACTGATGCATCTTTAGAGGGACTAGGTGCAGTCCTTATGCAGGATGGTCGAGTGATCACGTATGAACTTCATGCAAGCTTAAGACCCATGAGCTGAACTACCCTACTCATGATTTAGAGCTTGCATCAGTGGTTCACGCTCTTGTTAGATGGAGACACTTCCTCTTAGGGCGCTGTTTTGAGTTACACTTTGACCATCATAGTCTTCAGTACATCTTCACATAGTCGAATCTAAATGCCTGCCAACAACGTTAGATGGAGTTCTTATGCGAGTACGACTTTGGTGTGCATTACATCAAAGGGAAGGAGAATGTGGTTGTTGATGCATTGAGTCAGAGGTGCCACAAGATTTTGACCTTGATTTTGAGTGTGGACTTGAGAGGGTGCATCCTGCAACATCTACTAGAGGACAAGTGGTTTCTTGAGGTTCAACAGGAGATTCAGTCACAGAGAACCCTTAGGGGCAAGTTTGTAGGATATTCTCTTGAGGTAGACGGACTTCTTCGACATCGACTTCTCATCTATGTTCCCCTTGCAGGTGATCTTCATTTAGTGGTTTTATCAGAGGCTCATAGAGCACCTTATGCAGCACATCTTGTGGTGAAAAAGATGCATGCTAATTTGAGATAGTTATATAATTGGGCATCGATGAGATGCGACATAGTAGAGTTTGTAGCTCATTGCCTTGAGTGCTAGAGGGTCAAGGATGAGCATCAGCATCCAGCAGGACTTCTTTATCCCCACAAGATACCGAAGTGGAAATGGGATACCATTTCCATGGACTTCATAGTTGGTCTACCTTTGTCATCTTGCCGCCATGATGCCGTCATGGTGATGGTTGACAAGTTGACCAAGGTAGCACATTTTTCACTGGTACGCACAACATACAATGTACCTGTAGTGGCGAGGGTCTTTTTGAATGATATAGTGAGACTTCATGGAGTTCCTCATTGCATCATTTCTAATAGAGATTTGATGTTTACATCAACTTTTTGGAGAGCTTATAGCAGGCGTTGGGCACTTAGCTCAACTTTAGTCTAGTGTATCGCCTTGAGACAAATGGGCAGACTGAGAGGGTGAATCAGGTTTTAGAGGACATGCTTTCGCATGTATGTGATGGATCTCCAGTCTAGATGGGAGGACTATTTGTATCTAGTTGAGATTGCCTACAATAATGGGCATCACAGCTCGTTAGGTATGCCTCCCTATCAGGCCTTGTATGGCAGGGCTTGCATGATTCCTTTGAGTTGGGACTGCATTGAGGACATAGTTGCTATTGGACTTGACTTGGTACAAGATATGGAGCAGCAGGTCACTTTGATTGGGTAGCGATTGGAGGAGGCACATGATCGTTAGAAGAAGTATGCTGATGCTAAGAGAATGGATCAGAGCTTCTCAGTTGGCAACAAGGTGTTCTTGAGAGTGCGGCCGCATAGGAGTCCAATCTGTTATGGAAGGGGCTCTAAGCTTGCACCTAGATTTGTTGGACCCTTTGAGATATTGGAGCGGATATGACCTGTAGCTTATTGTCTTGCTTTGCTACCTAGCCTGTCACGCATCCACAATGTGTTTCATATATTTGTGTTGAGATGTTATGTATTTGATGTGAATCATGTTTTGGATTGGGATGCCTTACAAGTAGAGTTAGACGGGCAGCTGGCTTTGGAGCCAATTCGCATATTGGCTCATCGGACGCTGGGCCTTTGTGGTTGCGAGCTAGACTAGGTTAGAGTTTAGTGGGACCGTTATGATGAGGTCTTGGCTACTTGGGAGGATGCTACTCAATTGATGGAACTCTATCCTCACCTCTTTGCTGACTTCCATGAGGAAGTTTAGTCTTAGGGGGGAGGATGTAAGGCCTATTTTTACCTCAACTTATATTTTGCTTATGATACTTATCTGATGGATTTTATGATGGACATGTAGATATTTGGGGACTATTGATCCTGTATTTAGACTTTCATTACTATATCTCGCTTTGACTAGTTAGATGGTTTTGTTGGAGTATGAACAACACTGAGAGGGGCAGTGAATTAGTGTTGTATAAACTTTTAAAACCTTTTGCACTATTTAAACTACTTGATAGAGAATGAGAGAGACTTTAAAGGTTTACTAAATACATATGCATAAGTATGATTATAAACATTATGATCAAGACCTCAAAGACAAAACATTAGGGCACACACATAAAGATAAACAACATGAACCATAACACAAGTTTTTCATGAGTGGAAAACCCTCACAGGGATGAAAAACCACTCATAAAATGCCTCACTGGCTTAATCAAAATCATGCCTCACTGGCTACACAAAATGTCTCATTGACAAGAGAATCTCACTGGTTATAGGTATGCCTCACTGGCAAACAAATAGGCCTCACTGACCATGCAAGCCTCATTGGCTACAATGTGCCTCACTAGAAAAATATACAATCTCTGAATAATACAAAGAGTACATAGGGTTTCTCTGTTTCAATACAAATCACTAAATTTGCATATCCCCTTGCAATCACACTCAACTCAATCTGCATTTCCTTCTTAATATCTCTACACAATCAGCTACATATTGTCTTCATATTGGACATGATTCACCCCTGCAAAAACATCTCATACATCTCTCAATTCTTAGACAAAATATTCACCTTTTTAATCACCTGATTTACCTGCATTTTCTTTTCAAAAATTCTCATTAAAAAATGTCTTCAATGTTGCATATCTCAGACCTCAAAATCTAAATCACAATGCACCTACAATATCATTAAAAATGAAATGACATTTCATTTCCCTCTTCTCTCCATATTCCATCTCCCATTGTCAAAAATGAAACCATAAAAGGCTTTCATTGCATTAAAAAAAACTTCAATAATTTTAATTCCTTCAATCCTGTCAGAGAAAATAATAATTCTCTTTTCATCTTCAGACCCATTCCTAAAAGCCCATCTATATGAAAAAGAATTCATAAAAACTCTTAAGCTTCTATAATCATAATTCATTTAGAATACCACTGATCTTCTCCCCATTTTAGAAAAAGCAAAACATTCTTCATTAAATGCCTTCAACTCCATGAGAGGAATCAAAAATAGAAAGAAAATCTTCTTAAAAAAATGCTTTAAAACTCCAAAAGATTCTGCCTTTTGAAAGACTAAAAATAGCCTTTAAAAAACAATGTTCGTGGTCGATGAGCGGGGATCTCACATTTGAATAACAACCATTGATTTTAGTTCACTCGCCCATCATAGTTTTAAAGAGGGCCATCGATGAGATTTTTGGCGCCTGATGGAATAAATGATGACCAGTGCGAGCAGTGGCACTAGGTGGAGGGGTTGGTTAGGTCATGGTGACGATGCCCATAAGTTACCACTTAAGTGGCTCTCAACCTGCTACAAAGGGTCAACTCATAAATAAAACAAAAAGTACAATATGTCATGACGGGTGATCAACTGTGTATTAGGATTAACATTTGGTGTTTGATAATCCTTTTTAAGTGTTCAATAGTCCTTTAAGGACTTCAAACCAATATAGATAATATAACACCTTTGATATGTTAATTCTCTGCCATTCCTCTGTTATGAAGACTCCTGCCAACCTAATATCATATAAAAGAAATATAATTTGTCATCCTTGTAAATTAGATAATGTTAAGTGTTGAGGTTTAGCAATATTTATGAGCACAATATATATAATCTCTTAAGAATTAATGACCACCTTATATCCATGACTTATATCTTTCATTCCTGTGAATTCTGCCATACCTCTGTCACTATTTATAAACTGATATTCTATATAGAAAATGATGTTCTTTTAGGACTTCAACATTATATACATTTAAACCATTGTAGATGATAACTTAAGACTTCTTCTGTAGATGCCTTGAAAAGTCAACATGATGGTCTTTTTGACAACCTTATCATGATGGATGCCACAACCTTAACATTATGAACATCAACATGATGCCTTACTATCAAACTCAACATGATGTCTTTGACTTAACCTAATAACCACATACAAGGAGATAAAGCCCAAAGTCCTGATCAACTGCCATATACAATGTGATCTACATACAAATGTGATTAGTGTGATCAACTGCTAATGTCCTATTGACACCACATGTAACAACATCACTTCTTGATTACAAAAACCTGATTAACATCACTTCTTTGAGCACAAACAATGTATCATGTTACTTCCTAGCATATACAACAACATGACTGATTTCTTCATGTTAGCCAAAACCAAACTTACTGAACCAATTGATTGTAACTTGAGACACAAGATGTACCTTGCTTCATTTCACATCAATAGCATGATCCTGTATAACAACATGACATCAACAACTAATCTTTTGACATCAATGACAAACCTGATTCCAATAGGTTTATGCTATATTGATGTTATGGATTGCATGTTATATTACACTTGATGCTAATATGTTTAATGCTATGTTGAATTAGATGCAATTGGTATTGTTATCACTGGGAATTGCACCCGTATGCAAGGCTTAAAAGCTCTGCAATTCTGTGTAACATGGGACTAATTTCAGTTTGTGGGTGCCCTATAATGAAATTAGACCTCCAGATTGTGGGCTGGTTCCCTTCAAATGTTCTATTGGAATGTATGTATTCTGTTTTGGAAAAGGGAAAAAAGAAACTATATGAAATGAAAATTGTAAAATTTGCTGATGCACCTAAGTTGGATAATAATATGCAATTTGGCTCACAATATAATTCAGAAATCTGACTTTCACACTATCCAATCTTGGCATAAAATATCACAAAAGTGATGCTAAGGGAGGCTTGAAAATAGGCTTTCTATGAAGGAAAATGTTTTTTCACAACACAAAAAGATTATTTCTGGTTAACACAACCTAAGACCTGTGATGATTATATGCTTAATGCCGCAAGCAAGAAAGTGAGACAACAATTTTAAAGGTTTAAAGGTTAAACACAACAAAATTTCATCAAATCACTTCAAATAATTAGCACTAAATGGAAAGGTAACTTATTTGATCTCAAAGAAACAAAGGAAACACTTCAAAGAAGACAAAAATAGAACCTATAAGCTACCGATCTCTCAATAAAAATTGTGAAAAAATGAGCTACAAAATTCTCCAATTTGTCCGAATCAGAATGAGAATCAAGAACTAACTCCATAATGAATGAAGTTTTACAATATATAGAATAGATAGGTCCAAAGATTGACCTAAAGACAATTGGAAATGAACCTTAGTTATCTCAAAATAGCACATGCATAAAATGATAACTGATTCCTATGCAAGCCCTAAAATCATGCAAAAAACACCTCCAAACTGATGGAAAAATAGATACAAGGTGTCAAAACTACCTTTGATCCATGCACTAATGAAATGAAGTGCTCAACTCAAGGTGAACTACCCATATAACTTCTCAAACTGCTCTTGAAACTGCCTCAAACTTAAAGCTCAAACTGACGACTTAAATCCTCTTATCACTCCATGTACAAGTCAAAAATAACTTATACCTTCGCCAATCCATGCAATGCAATGGCAAGTAAATAATATTCAATAAATGAATATTCCATCCAAACCTCTTGTGTGTTATAAATGACTTATACTTAAAATAATTTATTTAAGCTATTATTAGTAACAATTAATGCAATTGTCCTAATAATATCTTGAATAAATTATAATTTATTTACTATTTAAATCATAAGTCAAAAACCTTATATCTCCCTTTGACTTTATATCCTTGCCATGCGCCAAGGCAAAAATACCCTTATTACTCCATGCACAAATACATTTACCATGCAAAACATAACATCAGTCAAAGAAAGATCCTCACCATCATTGCCAAATGCTTCATCATGCAAATCAATAAACTCTAATAATAGGCCCTTGCCACCTTGCATGCATATTGTCTTCACACCTGTGTCTTCATGTGATGATTCCTAGAAAGTCATAAGGAATATTCTGCTTTGGCCATGCAAAGTCTAATGTCGACCTCAAGGTAATGAGCATCATGTTTGACTAAAATAGTTGACATTAGAAGGAAAGGGGTTTTGCATCATTAAAAATCACAAGACATTAAGGCCTAAGCCTTACCCTTATTACTACCGACCACACAAGACACCCTCCTGTCGACCACTCTTTGTAATAATCACTAGGGATTATATCATTGAATGTTTTGACCTCGGTCGACAAATAGATTTAGTAATGATGTTTGGCATTTTATGGGTCAAACATGAGAAATGAGAAAGAAGGTTCGAACAAAAAGAAAGAAACCCTAATGTTTGATCATTTTTCACTTGTCTTCCTCATACCGGCTGCCACTCTACAACTCCATTGCTCCTTAGGGTTTGATCTCCTTCTCCACTCTTGGATTCCTAAGGTTGAACTCCATGACTTCTTTGAACTTCTCTGAGCGACAAAATATGATGGTGACTGGTGAGTGTTGTATCATTGGTTTTATGCTGTCATTTCTTTACTTTTTCTATAGCTTTCCTGACTCTATGGCCACGACCATGCACTTACTACTCTCTGCTAGTCCTTTAACACAATTCTTTGTTTCCTTTTGTGTGTTTACCTTGAGACTCCTTGCAAATGTGAGAGAAAAGAAATGATAGGAAAATCCTCAAAAGAGAGGTCGTGGCTATAGTATCCTTCTTCCTCTGCAATCTTGAGGTAAATTTGTTGGTTCCTCTTACTTTCTTTAGGTTCCTTTATCACTGTATCTTGAAAAAGAGATAAGTGTTTTGTGATTTTCTGCATCATGAACCTACCTGGTTACGACCATGCTTCACTTTTCTTTCTGTAGTGCTCCTTTAGCCTGAATACAGAAATGAAATAAGGGTTTCAAAATTTCTGAGATGGGTATTTCATTTTTTGCACATCTAGAACCTTTCTTGTCATGGCTAAGGCAGTAGATGTATATTTGTAGCCTTCATTTCGTTGTATGAAAGAAAAATGGGATAAGGGTTTCAAAATTTTTGAGACAAGGGTATTTCATTTTTCACACAGGTTTTCACTTCTTGATGAAAGACTGTAGGAACTTTCATTTTTTTTAAAATCTGGGTGTGGTAAGAAGTTACCCATTACTGCACAAGTGAGATATCTATATTTCATTGTATGGTAGAAATTTTTAGACTCCTTTTTGTGATGGCAAAAACATATACCCTTTTGCATCAGTAGAATGTCAATATTCTTGGTATATTATCCTTCTCACAGTGAACATCCTCTTGTTGACTGTTATCCTGTAAGTGCTATGTGTATGATGGGAATCCTTCCTCCCAGCTCATGAAAAATGTTGCATATAGATAGAAGTGGCTACTCCTTGATGCTTGATTGTATCATGATTACTTGTTTATATGAAACTGCTTCAGTCCCTCTTCATTACAAAGTATGAATGTTTGATCTTTTAGATTTATACAATGTGGCATCAAGTCTGAATATCTTGTAGCATATGAATTTCACTTGTCAACTACTTTCTGAATGTTGAGGTTACCTTATCTGTATCTACTTTTTTGACACATGGCATTATAATAGCATTTGTCCACACTATATTTCTTTAACAATCAATCATTCATGGCTTTTTGATCTCATCTTGCACAGTCATCATGAAAAATATTTCTGGATTTCAAAGCATGATATGTTTGGATATCATCCACTTCAATGGTAAAACACCTCATGAGCAGCTTTACATTTTATTCACAACAGAGAGTGGTAAATATTTGTCCCATTTTCATTGGCCTAGATTAGGCTTTCAATTGTTGAAGTGGATGATGTTCAGATTTGAATGATCATTGCCTCATGTGTGAGTGTGGGATCACTGTTGCCTTCATTTGTATCTGGCTGTGGCATTTGCTAACTGTAGCATGATGTCTTTTCACTGTTCCTAGGCATATGATATGGCTTGTTTCTCCAATACAGTGATGAGATTGTGATCTATGCTTTGATTTCCATGTCACTTAACTATCTGAATGTTGAACATTTGACTATATTGGGACTATGGCAGCTACCTGGAAATATGGGCTTTCTATTGATGACTTGGTTGTTTTATCTTGTATGCTATGGCATAGTTGTTCCACATATACTGTTTCATGATATTGATCATCTTGTAACTGCCTTCTGTGACTGTAATCTGATTTCTGCACTTTGTCAACTTGACTCAGTCATGTTAATCTGATTTGCTCCAATCAATTGTAATAATGTCATGATGACATAACTTTCTTGCAAGTTGATTAGATGATGCATGATGTAGCTTGGAATGATGCATCCTATCTTTTCTGATACTCTTTTCAAATGAAAAGAAAACATGCTGGGCTCAAACCCTTGTGGGAGCCACATTTAATCCACATGTTTATTTGTCTTCAAATCAACAACAATTCTTGTCCTATACTTGCACAGTGAACAAACAAGTTAGCATAAAAAAATATACTTGATGGTATTGATTGATCTCCTTCTTGATTTTTTCTGATTTGTGGCACTTATCTGATCTAACCTCTCATCTGAATGCATGATGTGATAAGTAGATGTATCTGTTTGATAAAAGCATGTGATAATTTTAAACATCCGGAGTGCTAACAGGGCTGTCACCAAAATTTTTTGCAGGTTCAACTGATGATGGAGCTGAAGTAAAGACTGAAGACTGAAGACTTGAAGGCCGGTATCAACAAACAACCTTCTTGCTTAGGCAATGATGGATGTTTCATTTTATCATGTGTTTATTTCTTTTCTTTTATCAAACAGATGCATAGCTTGCATGTCTGCAATTGCTCAGTCTAGTTACTCATATGGCTTGTGTGGGACACATTGGAACACTTCTATTAAGCATGATCAGTTAATTTCTCTTATGCATATGCATTTCCTTTTCAATCAATGCATGAGATAAAGTAACAGATACTTGAATATATGTTCAAAACATGACATGAAATAATAGTTTAATACAAATATCTTTCTTTCTTTTATTCAAAACTGATTAACTGAATAATCAATCTAACTTATAACTCCTGAAAGATAACATGATGTAAAAAAAAAACTGTATTTCTTGAATGACTGGTACCTTGGCAATCCTATTCTCTTGTCATGATAACTCATCAGTCTTGATTAGACTGATGGGCTATCCTGTCAACTGAATCTCCTTCTCTACTCTTGTCAAGATATCAACCTATTCAATAAATGCATAACATGGAAGTTTTCTTTTATTCCTTCTAAACAATTACACTTAGGTCCAACTAATTTTAAGTCTTAACAAAAAATTAGTAACAGGTATGTTAGTGATGATGAAATTGATGTTATCTCATGCATTATATGATCATGATTATACCTCGTGAAATGTGAATTATTTGAGAATCATGTAAATGTTAGCATGTGGTTATTATTGATGATATATGTGCTTATGCGGTCTTGTGTGTGTGTTTATGTAATTCATTTCGCTTCGGCTATATGTACCATGTGCTATTAATGGGTTTGTGTAAGTGTGTAGGTAATTTTCCATGGCCCATTGAAAATTAGAGGTCAAACAAATAACCCTATGTGTAAGCCATGTGAAGCCAGCCTAGTCCCAAGAGGGACAAAGGTTATCTGTCAATGAGAATGATGAATTATGTTGTCTTTTAATTTATGATAATTTTTGTAAGCTTCACCCTTTTTGATTTATTTCCTTGAAGTGTTGTAAGGTTATATTGTTTTGTTTTGCACAATTTTTGGTGCTAAATGTTTGAGCCCTTTTCATGTGAATTTATGAGTTCCCTAGTGTTAATTATGGTCAAATAATGACCCTAGGTCATACCCTTAGGGTCTAGGGTCATTCTTAGCATGTTTAAACTTGGTTTAACCCTTGTATGGTCACCCAAACTTGGCCCTTGAGTCAAGAGACGAGTTTGAGAGATGTGGGAGGTGGTTGGCATGTCACCATCTCACTCAACCTAACCTCACTCACCTAAGGTAAGGTTACCCATGTCTTGAGTGCTTTAGAATTTTCTAGAATCTTCTCATATGTGTGAGACCTCTTCCCTATGCTCTCACACATGTGTGAGAGCATATGTGGGGAAGAGTGTAGCATAGTTGAATGAGAAGGTGACAAGTGTCACCCCATTCATGAGGGGTCTCCCATGTGTGACCCCTTCTCCCTATGCTCTCATACGTGTGAAAGCATTTGTGGGAGAGTGTGTAGCTTGTTTGAATGGGAAGGTGACAAGTGTCACCTCCTCATTCTTGTGGGGTTGTGAGGAGGGTTGTGTGGATGAAGGAGAAGGTGACAACCTTCTCATCCATTAGGGCTTGTGAGCAAAGCCTATTTATCTCTCTCTTTGAAAAGAGACGAGGGTTCTTTTTTTTTGCATTTTTATGTTTGATTTGGGAAGGAGAGGAAGACTTGGAGAGACTTGAAGGATTTTGAAAAAGGACTCTTGGAGAGCTCTTCACCATCACTTCTACTCTTGGAGCTTGAGAGGTATGCTCTCAAGGCTTCAAGCCTACTTCTATTTGCTTTTGTTTATGTAGATATGCATGTTTTTGTAAATGTTATGCTCTTGTATTTTTAGTTTGGTGTTGTGAGGGTTTAAAAGGGTTGTGTTGGTGAGCTCTCCATGTGAGAGAGCTCACCTTTGTCATGGGTGAGAGAGGTGTGAACCTCCTCGGTTTTCCCTCATCTTTTAGAGTAGTATTTTTGGCCATGGGCCTTATTAAGAAGTTTGAGATTTATGGTTATGGCATGAGTGCCTTGTTTATTTAGAGCATGAGAAGTTTTGATGGCAAGAGGCCAAGAGTTGAGTATATTTGAGTTATTGTGTGTGGGTTCCCTTAAGTTGAGAGTTGTCCACTCTCTCACCCCTTAAACTTATTAACAAATGGGTTAGTTATGTGATTATCCTTGGGAGGGAGTTAATGTGTTTTTTGTGAGTGCTATGTGTGAAATGTGATATTTGTTGAGTGAATATGGTTATTTGAATGGCCTCCTAGCTTGGGAGTGGCCTACTTGTAGGCCTATGGTTGGGAGGTGAGATCTCCATGGGCTTGGAGACCTTATTGTTGTGTTTTGTAGGTTTGGATGACTCTTGGAGAAGATTGGAAGTTTGGAAGTTTTGGGAGGTTATATGGTTATTGTGAAATGTAAAAACATGGCAATGAGTTGCCTTATGCCTATTGGGCTTTGTATTAAGTTTGTATTTGTTTTGAGAGTTGAGCTCTCTTAAGGGTTGGGATTTCATTACACTCCTTGTAAATGTTGTACTTATTTTAATAATATGATGGCAATAAATTTATCTTTACTTCATTCTTATGAAAGAAAAATTATCTCTCTTTTCCCTCTCTCCTTATATATTGTTGAAATAAGATACATGAGAAATTTGTATTATAGAAAACAAAGTAACTATCTTCTTGTTTACATAAAAGAAAGGAAAAATATGTATTAGATTAATATGAGTGTTAAAAAAAAGATTTATAATGGCATCTATGTTTTTATAGCAAGGTATAATGGAATCTTGTTTTAAATGAGAACTATTGTGCTTATGCTTAGTTTAATAAACCTATCCTCTCCTTTGTTATTGTAATATATATATATATTAAAGAAAATGAACTTGCTGTTATGTTTGAGTTCACTGTATTTTTATATACAGTGATATTATTTTATGACAAAGATTGATATATATATATATATATCTTAAATTATATTATGATAAATTAGTATTTTATTGCATTGCAAAGTAGATAAAATAAAGTTATTAAAGTTCAAATTAGGGCTGCGGCCCGAGCAAAGCTTCAAGGTTTATTGTAGGTAGGTTGCAGGGGTGACGAAGCCCCTACGCCTGTGTATTATTTTTTTGGGGGTTTTGGGGGGGGGGGGAGGGGGATGGGACCCCGTCCCCCCCCACAAAGCTTAAAGCTCTGTGGGCGGGGGGTGGCGGAGCCTCGCCCCCACAGCCTTTGTTATTTTAAAAGGCGCTGCCCTGCTTATGACATTTGACGCTATCCCTACGCTGTAATATACGTTAAACCCTCACCTTTTAACTGTCGGCCCTGCTGTATATAACATGCAGTCTGCCATTTACTGCATTGGCCCTAAAATTAGATGCCGATCTCTGTGCTTTATTTCATTCTAGAACTATATATATATATAGGTATATTCACTATGTCTTTAAAGAATAATATATATATTTGTACATTAATATTGTAAGTTTTAATTCCCTGCTAGCATAAAATAATGGATCACTATGTTGTATACTTAATCTCTGTGATATTTTAATCAGCAAATATATATATATATATATATATATATATA
This sequence comes from Cunninghamia lanceolata, assembly GCA_027924645.1. Lineage (NCBI taxonomy): Eukaryota > Viridiplantae > Streptophyta > Pinopsida > Cupressales > Cupressaceae > Cunninghamia > Cunninghamia lanceolata. The sequence goes on along the minus strand of BSBN01000178.1, from coordinate 2,423,354 downwards.
TATATTTCTGTGTAACAATTTTTCATCTCTAGTTATATTTTATAAAAAAAATAGAGTCATTTTTGTAGAAACTTAGAAAACTTTTAAATTAATTAGAAATGTGATAACAAGCAAATAGAAAACTTTTAAACCATGGAAACCTATGCATTTAACTTTCAAAATAAGAGAATAGAGTTAGCAAACCAAATGAATAAGTTAGAGAGAATAATTTAGATAACCTGTGGACAAAGAAATAAATCAGAAAACAAATAAGTTAGCTAACATTAATATATGTGATAGGAATCTTTTGATTGGGAAGATACCTCCCACTTGGGAAGGGTACCTTCCATTTGCCTCCACCTAGAAACTTGCAACCAACTAGGGAAAACATAGTGAGCTGTAAGAGCAGATGAGAAAATAATGTGATTTTATAATTCCTCTTCTAGGGTTTAGAGCCCTAATAATTAGGAGATTGATTAGTAAGCTTAATTTAGTTTTGTTTTAACTAAACCCACTTTGAGAGTGGGGAGACTTTTAGACTCTTGTGTGAGTGGGCACTTAAGTTATTTATTTAATTTTATCTATTGTGTCCTTTTGGAGGAAAAGTATTTTATCCTTATGTTTTGAATTAATTAGATAAACCCTATTGTGTTTATGATTACACTTTTAGCTTCATGTTGGAATTTGACGTGAATAATTTAGTTATGATTATTTAATTGGATTAAATTTTGGGAAAAGTATTTAATTTAATTTATGCATTTAATTTTGTTTAAAATTCTATAAGGGGTTTTATGTTAGTTTTCATTTTAATTTATTTTCTAAATCTCCCATAGTTGATGAGATGGCGTTATGCTGTCGAAATCACTAGAGAAATAATTCCTTGTATCCCGTTATGCTGCCGAATTTTTCCTAGACTTTAGATGGAATTATTTAGTTAATTTAATTCGATTATTTACCTTTTTCAAATTAGATGTTGATTAAATGTTTTAAGTTAGAATTTGTATAGTGGTTTTAGTTTAGATATTATTTTAAGTTAATAGTTGTTTCTAAAGTTAGATTTTGATTCTTATTGAAATTGTTCCACCTCATCTAGTAACTCTAGGGTTGGATTCTTGAATCGAAACCAACCCTCTTAGCATCGCTCCTTGCGACACACACCCCCTTAATGGTTTTCATTTCGTAGGGATTGCAAAGGGAGTTTCACATTATCCCATTTGTGATTGACTTTCCCGCCTTCGGGGGACGTGCATAATGTTAGTTGCGGATGCAACTACGTTACGTGTGTGTATTACTGAGTGCGCATGTTGCGCGCGAGGGGGTTTGGAGTCGGGTGGGAAAAATTTTGATAATTCGTGTCATGACCACATAACAAATGTGGCATGACAAACCTCATCCAGTGAGTTGGGTGTTTTTGAAACTCTTATTACTCATTTTAAGTAAGAGGCACTTGTTCAATGTTCACCATGCCTCCAATTTTGTCCAATGAGTTAGGTGACTAGCCAACCCAAGCCTCCTATGGATATCCCCTATCCTACACAATTCAGGGGTCTATCTTCTCATGGCACCTGAGAATAGAAAAGAGTAGTTTTCCCCAAAAACACACTTCTCAATACACATACAAAATCAAACCTATGAGATAAATCAATGCTCCACATAATAATCTCTATTCAAAAATTTCAAAATTCAATAATTTAAAATAAAATATTTTTCATAAATGTCTAGGGTCCGTCATTGACAGACCTTGGAGTATCCTTCCCCAATTCACACACAAAATTTCACTTTTTCAAGTTACATCAAAATTTCAAAATCTAAGAATTACTCTTTTGATCTAAATTAGCCCAACATCAAACTTAATTTATCCAATCACATAATTTTTCCCACGAAATCCAGTAGGTTAAAACAAGGAAATTCACGTAATTTTCATGTTTTTCAAGAAACACAAAAACTAAAAATGTAATCATACCCTTTTCTTCCCTTCCTACCTAACAACACACTTTTCAAATAAAATTGTATTTTTAGAAAATTTTGACATGACCTTTGTAGAAAAATTAGTTTTCCAAAATTTCATAATTTCCTACAAATGAAATTTTAAATAACTTTTTTATATCAAATGCAAACATGGAAAGGATTACCTCAATGGATTCTCAATTTCTCTTCCAACAACTTTCAGTTCCAAGCCATTCCAAGCATTCAAAAATCAATTTTTTTGAAAGAGGGTTTGAAATGAGTCGTTTCTCCAATTTTGCGCTCCAAAATTCAAACAATGCATAATCCCATGAAAATACAAAGTTCTTTTCCTAATAAGGCACTAATCAAGATTAGGCTAAAAATAACAATTGACTTTCTCAAAGCTAATTTCACTCAAAACAATAATCCAAAACTATAATATTTCCAATATTAGAAATTAAATCTATTCCAAACACTCAACAATTAATTCAAATACCTTTGAAATTAAATATTTTCCAAACACCTAACAATCATTTAAATGTTTTCCTTTAAACTAGGAAATAATAACATAAAATAACAATTTCCAAAGCATAATAAGTCATTTCGCACATACCAAGCACATGTAGAATCACATAAGTGATAAATTAAACACACCCAAGAAAACATTCATAGGCCTATCACAAGGGGGGTCCAGAATCACCATCGATTCAGATGAGGTTTTCATTGGTTTTAAATAACACAAGGATAATGGTGAGATGGCTAAGCCTCCCATGTCATCGTTCTCCACATTTCACTCATTAGTCAATACCTGTAATTTCCTGCACACTCAATGCCAATGTTATGCGCATCTACCCAAAACATAACAATAGTCAAAGAAATGATAAATTTACAAATAAGTCCTAATCATCTAGTTTGCTCATTTCAATTAAATCAAGTATTCTAGGAATATGGTCAAGATGCAATTAATCATTTAAATAATCGTACTGAAGGAAATCATATCTACCTGCCCAACATATTTTTTAAATAAAAATAGTGAAGTTGAAACGCTAAATAAATATAAACACACACACACACACACACACACACACACACACACACACACACACACACAGACACACACACACACACATCTATAAGAGTCTCATCAATCCAAATATACAGATTGAGAATTCATATCAAACATTGGTATCGACTAGCGATCACCAATCTACAATACAAAATATCACAACAAAATATCGAACAACTCCAATACACCAAAGATGACAAAGAGAAAGGCACAAACACATTTGGGCATTATAGTTGCAGTAGATTCATACAAAAAATTTGTGAATTGGGTGTTGATCTGATTAGAGTAGCAGAAGCACGAGATTGAGACATTTTGATATTTTACAAACTTCTTCTAACAACAAATTATGTGAATAAAGGGATTGGGTCATAAAGCTCATAAACTAAATTAGACCTTACAACACACAATCTAGAATGATGAGAAGAATTGTAGATTATTTTTAAGAATGTGTTTAAATATTAAAGAGTAGTGGGTTCAGCAAAATGTAGGGTGAACCAACAAAAAAGAGAAGGTGTTTAAATTTTGGAAAGCGTTGGGTTCACCAAAATGTAAGGTGAACCATAATAGAAAAAGAGTTGTTTAAAATTAAAAGAACATTGGGTTCACGAAAATGTAGTGTATGAAATTCAATCTAACAAAGAAAAGTCTAGTTCTCTTTACCAAACGATTTCAATGGCTGCACACTAGGAACAACTAGCTCATTTAAGGATGAATCTAATCTACTGCTACTCTAATGCAAAGAGCAAATTAAACTAGCTACACCTAACATGTTTTCCTTTTGAGAAATTTAAGTTTTCTAACAATTTAAAACACAATGCAAATTGAAAACTATTGATTTATAGAATTACTAGATGCATATTTAGCAAACCAAACACATAATTGTAAATACAAAGTCAAGAAGAACCTGGCATCGAAGACTAGAGCTAATTGTATCAGACACCAACGCATCATGTAGATGTATACGCATCACATTGTATTCTATACAATAGGAAATGCAAAGTTTCAAAACTTCTCCTTAGGAACCATGCCCAATTTGTACAAAACCAAAACAAAAGGAACCATGTAGACCTCCAGGTAACAAGAGAAACCAAAATGAAAAGATTTTATCTATCTATTCAAAAAGGAAATGATATAATGGCAAGGTAGGGAAGATATTAACAAAACCCTCGTGCGGTTGGATGCCTTCACCAAGAAAAACTTGTAGCTACAAGAAAATAAAAAAATGGTTAGGGTTGTATAAGAGTTTGTCAAGAATGATCAAACCCTTGATTTGGTCTTTCGACCTCTACAACAATCAATATGATAAAGAGAAGAAAAATGTGTGTACTCTTAATCTTATGTGCATCTAATAAATAAAAGCAACAATAATAATAATACTATGAATGCTTGCACTAAGGTCTACGTAGGCTAAGAAAACTAGTGTGTATAAAGAAAATGAAAGGAAATGGAAAACCCATAAAGTGCTTGCAACACAAATGGATTTTATATTAAAAGAATAATATTAAAAAGAGGAAGAGGAACTCTATCACCTTAATAAGAGAGATGAAAGCTACACAACTAGTGAGCAAGGCACAAGTGGAAGGCCCAATCGGATATAGCATTTGCAACCCTCATGAAGATGTCAAAAGCTTGAAAACTATTCACATAGAGCTTGGGGAGTCACAATGATATTTTTGTACACTAAAGAAATTTGTAGAGAGTGCTAAAGATTGCCAAAATTTTTGATAACCAGAGATCAAAGCATGAGAGAATACAAGAGAATGCCAATTTTTTCACAAAGTTTTATTAGACCCCTTCAAAATGCAAGGTTTGAGGGAAAATAATAAAATCCAAGTCAAAAGAGTATCCGGGTGCAACAAAAGTATTACAAAACTCACTCATGCAAAGGACGGTGGCAAAAAATGCTCATAAATTGTCACTGGGTATAGACGGTCGTGGGACACTAGCGTGTTGCGTAGATGCTTGTGTGTCACACTCACATCCAAGTGACTTTGGTTTCTAAAGTTTCAAAACACCCTAGGACAACAAAGAAAATGAAACATTTAAATGAAATAATCAAAAATAAACACAAGGGATAGAACATAAACATAAACTCGACACCATGGGTGGGAAAAGGCTAGGAAAAGGGCTAAAATGAGCCTAAAAACATACTACAGGGATGGACACCAAAGTGAGCACAAAACATAGAGTGAAATTGCAAGGGTATGCAATTTTCAACGTTATAGACTTATATTTGTATTCATATGGATCACTTGTTGTGAGTGAGAATGTTGGTTTGTGTGGATACCATGTTTGTATGGCAGTGGATGATGTATATTTTAATTCAAGTATGAAATTAATTGTCACCCTATGCATGATTGACTGTGAGAATGAGATATGCTTGAAATGATTGTATGGGATGCATCTTGCTTTAGAAGATAGTAAGTAGTTGGACATTGACTTAGTCCAATAGCTATGGTTGTTCTTGTTGTCTCATTATTGTACTGTCCTAGTCATATTACCATGCCTCCTAATCTTCTGACATTAGTAGAGTGTATGATGTTGTGTTATTGACACAAGGGCCATATTATTAAGTAACATGAAGGCACATATCATGTTGTTTAGATACGATTCCATAATTACATAGTTATTCCAACATAGTGTAGGGTATGATGGTGCATTAGTAAGTGTGCATGCACATATTATTTATATTTATTATATTATAATTATCTACATATTCTTGTTGTGTTGTCAATTTTGTGAATTTGGTTATTGTTGAAGTTTCTTTGTAGTAGTTTAGAGGCTTCCTAGCATGGTGCTAGATGTGATTCTTTGCTTGTGTGTAGGATGTTGCTATCTTGCCTATTTTATCTTTGTTTGCTTGGGTTATGAACTACGATGAAGTTTCATGTTACCTTGTTTAGTTATGATGTCATGATTTTATTATGTTGTGTAATCTTTTGGATTAGAATAAGTGAGAATCAAAGAGTTGTAAGAAGGAATTGTTCTCCTATGTTTGATTGTCTTTCCCCTTGGATGTATGCCTTGTGGATTAAGCGTGTTGATATTTGCTTGTGTGACATGCTTGTGTTCTTAGGAAAATTGTTGGGAATTAAGGTGTCTCAACCTTGGTAATTCCTTGCAATTTTTTTATTGTAATGTATTTATTTATTGCCTATTATTATAATTAGAATGCAAATCCTGTTTCGTCATCTTGTGGGAGTTGGTGAAAGGAAGCTAGGTGTGTGAAAATCACTTCCTACATTAATCTAATGAGGAGAGATGAGTGTAAATTCATTTTAATATTTACAGTTACAACTATGTTAACCCACTAACAGAGATATTGCAGTAAACACATACACAAGAATGTAAGACAGAAGAAGAGAGACAAGATATACGTGGGGAAAACCCTTATGGGTGAAAAACCCCACACTCCAAAACACAACTCAAATGTATTTCGTAACCAATGAAGGTTACAATATAGTCATAGAGCCAATGCTCTTGCAGGAGTCTTCGACACTCGTATCTGGAGACAAACCAGTAGCATAACAGTACCTGTCAATCACATAATACATCTCCTCCTCAAAGCACCTGTTTATATAGAACATACAAGGCAAAAATGGCTCTATCTTGAGATGGGTGTCCAACATGGCCTCATGGCCCAAAACCCATGCCTATGGACACTTGTCCAACACTGTAAGATGTTCCTGACACTTGTCAAGTCACCCCATCCCAAAAGGTCGCCTATTCCCAATATGGGCAATGACAGATGCTCTTACGACTCTTACAACCGTCATAGAATCTGTCATAGCTGTCATAACTTACAGCTGCAAGAGAATCTGTCATACACAAGCTATAAATAACATATTCTCTTACAACATGTCATAACCCACCTTGGGGCACCCAAAGATGCCTTCTTCCAAGATGCTTCTCGGCACATGTCTTCACTTATCATAGAACATTCTATTTCTGACTCTTACATGTCATAACTTTGTCATGGGAATCTGTCATGACTGTTTCGGTCAATATTCCCTTACACACATTCCAAGATGCCAACACATGAAAAAATATTCCTACCACTAAGTGGGATGCCTATCTCCTCATGTGAAGACAAATTTACATGTGGTCATCTGCCATGTAGGATGACACATCATTGTACCAACTCCCACAAGATGACAACATAGGATTTGCATCCTAATTATATAATAGGCAATAAATAAATAAATACAATGAAATAATACAAGGAATTACCAAGGTTGAGACACATTAATTCCCAATAGTTGGCACGGTGATGTGTCATCCTACATGGAAGGTGACCGCATGTACTTTTGTCCTCACATGAGGAGATAGGCATCCCACTTAGTGGTAGAGTATTTTTGCCATGTGTCGGCATCTTGACTAGTGTGTAAGTGAATCTTGACTGAAATGGTTATGACAGATTCCTATGACATAATCTATGATGCGTAAGAGTTGGAAATAGAAGGTTCTATGACAGGTGAAGACATGTGTCAAAGAGCATCTTGGAAGAAGGCATCTTTGGGCACCCCAAGGAGGGTGATGATGTATTGTAAGTAGAATATGCTATTTTTAGGTAGTTATGACAGTTTCTCTTATAGTTGTAAGAGCTATCAGTTATGACAGTCGTAAGATGCATAAGAGCATCTGTCATTGCCTATCTTGGGATTAGGTGCCCATACTAGGATGGGGTGATGTGACAAGTGTCATGACCATGCTGTAGTATTGGACAAGTGTCCCTAGGCATGCGTTTTGGACCATAAGTCCAAGTTGGATGCCCATTCCAAGAAAGGTCCAAATTTGCCTTGTAACTTCTATTTAAATAGGTGCTTGGAGAGGAGATGTATTATGTGATTGATAGGTACTGTTATGTTGCTAGAATATCTCTAGATACGAGTGTTGAAGACTCCTACAAGAGCATTGGCTCTAAAACTGTATTGTAACCTTGATTGTTTACTGTAATACATTTGAGCTGGGTTTTGGAGTGTGGGGTTTTTCACCTGTAAGGGTTTTCCCCACGTATATCTTGTCTCTCTCTCTTTCTCTCTCTCTTCTATTTACTTTTTGTGTGTATGTGTATTGCTACAATATCTCTGTTGTTGGGTTAATAACACTGTAATTGTAAAGGTTAAAATGAATTTGCACTCATCTTTCCTCTTTAGATTAGCTTAGGAAGCATTTTCCGCACACCTAGCTTCCTTTCAGTTGGTATCAGAGACTGGCCAGTTTTGGTTCTAGCTGCTGGGTAGGGGTTTTTTTGAGCTAATCTTAGGTTGAGTGGGAGTCTATGCAGAGTATTTTGAAATCTTGTTGCAGGAAGGAGATGGCAGGCACATTTGGAAGAGTAGAGGTGGAGAAGTTTAATGGAACAAATTTTGAGTTGTGGAAACTCAAGATGGAAGACATGCTTGTTGATTGAGACCTATGAGAAACCGTTAATGGCACAAAACCTACGGCAACTCCACAAGCTGATTGGGATCTCAAAGATCGAAAGGCTAAGGGTCTCATAAGAATATGTTTAGCTAACTTTGTCATATTAAATGTCCATGAGGAGAAGACTGCAAAAGAACTTTGGAAGAAGTTGGGAGATGTTTATCAAGTCAAGTCCTTGGTGAACAAGCTTTTCTTGAAAAAGAAGTTGTTTGCTCTGAAGATGGAAGATAGAGAATCTGTTGCAGATCATATGAATGCTTTCAACATGATAGTTGCACAGTTGACATCCATGGGTGTGAAAATGGAGGAGGAGGATCGATGTATGACCTTGCTTTGTTCTTTTCCAGATTCATGGGATCATCTTGTAATGGCCATCAGAAGCACTACAATCGCCTTCAAGATGGATGAGGTAGTGTCTTCGCTATTATCTGAAGAAATGTAGAGAAAGGCAACAGAGTCGGCCAAAGAAGCTCTTGCAGTTCATGGAAGACCCAAGGAGAAAGGGAAAAAGAAGGACAAAAAAGTTGAAAAGGGTAGATCCAAATCCCATGGGAGATCCAAATCTCCTGGAAAGTCCAAGGCTCTCTATTGGAACTGTGGTAAATCTGGACATTTCCGAAAGGAATGCAAAGAGGAGAAAAAGAAGAAGAAAAAGAATGTCGCAGTATAGATTCTAACAAGTCACAAGATGATGGTGATGCCTTCATCGCAGCCCTGGCCACCCATGCATCTGATGATGTGTGGTTGATTGATTCTGGTGCATCATTCCACATGACCTCGCATTGAGACTGGTTTACGAAGTATGAAGAGTTTGATGGTGGAAGAGTGTACGTGGGTGACGATTCTTATCTGAAGATTGTTGGTCGTAGAAGAGTCTCAATCCGATTCCCTGATGGACGAGTGAAGGAGATCATTGGGGTCATGCATATCCAGGCTTGGCACATAACCTACTTTCTATAAGTAAGTTGAATGATGCAGGTGTGCAAGTTGTCTTTTCAAAGGACAGATGCAAGATGACTAGAGGATCTATGGTGCTTGATGTTTGAGTCACCCTTATTTATCTATTGGTAATATTTCCTAAACAAGACTCGATTTGCTGTGTTGTATTATTGGTCATACCTTTGTTTCTTAAATCGGCTCTTGACACTTCAAATTTTACTCGTTTATCATCTTTGTGTGTGAAGTTACTTAAGGTTTGAACCTTTGAACCTGAACCATTCTCAAAGTTCAAAGTTCAAATGGTTCGATATGTTCAAAGTCTCTCAAAAAGATGAGCTATTTTGTTCCATGTAATTAAACGTCTTTGAGTTTTTGTGTTGAACTTGAACCTTTTTTTTGTTAATGGTCCTAAAGGTTCAAGGTTCAAAGTTCAACACGCGGTGCTTTGTAATGAGTCACATTACCTAGTTCTTTGTTCAGTTTTATATGTTGGTGAACCTCCTGCTTGAACCTCCTAAAAGTTTATGGTTCAAAGTTCAATGGTGTGCTTTTTCATCGTTTAAGTCTTTTACAAGTCATGTGTTGTTAGTCGGTCTGTGCAGTTCTCGTATCTTTGAACTTGAACTTTGAACCACATTCCCAAGGTTCAATGGTTCAAAGTTCACTAGTTCGATGATTTCAACCTTACCACTTCTCGAGGCCCTCTAAGTCAAATTTAATAGGAAAGTTAGAGGAAAATATGTCTGAGACTCATTATGAAATAGAAAGTTCTAATTTGGTGGAGGTTACGGATAATTATTATACATCATGATCGCACGTGAATAATACTTGCTATTAATGAAGAGGTCAGAATTCATGTCTTTTCAAACATTTTTGGCATGTATTGTTTCAAGTAATAATTATTCAATATGGTTAGTGCCATTATTAACAAAGAACAAGCCAGATTTAGCAAGTGAACATACTGTGCGACGCAGAGGAGAATAGCGCAGGAAGTGTAAGGTTCTTGTTACTCAAACCTCGCAGTAAATTTAGATATCTTGAAGGTGAGTTCTGTTCTTCCTATATGCTATTCCTATTTCTTAGCTGGAAAGAAGAATCTCTTGAGTTTCTGACATTATTTTCAAAATTCGAAGTGTTTTTCATTTTTTCCTCCAAGTATGGCTTTGAAATCTACTTGTCTGGGGAATGAACATGGCTGTGGTCTTACCTTTTCTCACTCTGAATTTAGGGATACTGCGCTAGTGCAATATGATTTAGAAGAATTTAGAGAAAGGTCTAGAAACCCTGTGCTAACTCCTATGATGGAGAAGATAGTAGGAAGTGGCCTAATCGAAGTTGCGGCCTTTCCCATCGCCGTACAGTGCCCAGAACTGGTTCAGGAATGTATGAATAGGTATGAACCCCAAAACAGATGCATTAGAAATGCAGACGGTGATGTATTGTTTCATGTCGACAAACAAACCCTAATGTCTGTGATGAGAATACCGCTTAAAGAGGCGTATTCCAGCCTCAACATTACTTCTTCTTATGGGCATTTCTCAGAGAAGAAAATAATTTACAAAAGTGTAATAGCGAGAAATTGGCTGCTGAAGTTTCAGAAAGGTGGCTCAAGGTTGCCTAGACCACTTACTAGAGATCATATGATTAAAGAAGTGAGGGATATTGTGGTGTTATTACACAGACTGAAAGGCAGCTAACATGCGTATTATTGGGAAGATTGGATGTACTTTTTCGTACAAGTTATCCTCCAAGGAGAGCAATATTTGGACTGGGCAGAAATTGTAGCTGATTGTTTGCATCAGGGACTAAGTAATTGTTTGGGAGATAGAAATTTTTATATATCTTCATACCTGTTTTATTGCCTGGCATCTATAAGACAGTGGTTGGGTTTGCCTCATGCACCTTTAGCAGAAAATAGTAAAATTTATGAATATTATTCACAATTGCAGATGCATAACTATTATGAAAATTACAAAAGGGTTAGTGATGTTTTCACTGGAAGGATGACTTATGAATTGGCAGGTAATCTAAATAAAAGAATGTCCGATGAGGCAATGCAACTGATTAGCATTTATGGTAGCTTCTTTATTCAATTTTCCAAGTTCACTTACATCAGAGTTGGAGGATTTGATGGTGAACCTGTTAAGTTACCCAGATATGTGTTCGACTGTTTTGTGCTGATAGAGGTATGCAGACAGCTAGCACATCTAGATAAGAAGTTCTCAACAAAGAAGGGATTTGGTATCTCTTTTCCCATCGAACTTGGACATTACTCGTGCCAGTCAAAATCTAATGCTTTGAATTTAGAGGTGAACCTTAAAAAATTCAATTTTTAGTTCTTCATTGCCAGGTCCCAATTTGATAGCAAAGGATTTGTCAGGGGTAACTTAGATTCTGGAGCAGGGCTTTTGCACATTCCTAAGTTAGAGGATTTCTGGGAAGACTGTTCAGATGAGTTTGAGGTCAGGAGAAGACTGTGGTGTAGGTTCTCTTTAGGACAGATAATTACTCTTAATTTAAATATGGATATTTTTGGAGTTATTGATGATGAGGAACATGTGATTGACTCGCAATTTGAACAAATAGAGCAATTACCTATTCCAAAAATTGACTGGAGCAAAAAGGAGGAAGATAGGATTGAGGTTAAAACTCTCCCAGTGATAAGGAGAACCGAGAAATGGTTAAGGGAAAAGAAACAGGAAGGGATCCAGAATAAAAATGCCCAACAATTCACATCAATGATTGAATCATCATTCCCCATAAGCTCTTCTAACCGACCTATTGCTATCTATGATGCAGGTACTTCCAAGTCATTAACTAGAAGGAGCCCTGCTACTAAGAAATCTAGAAGAGCCCTCACAACTATTCTACCCACCTCGTGCTACCAGGTTGAGAACCAAAAGTATGAGAAAGAAACAGGTTTCCGAAAGAATAGTTGTGGATCTGAATTCAGAGGAGGATTTAGGAGAACCCATGGGTGATAAGGAATCTAGTCCACACAGAACAGAGGAAGTTAATACTAGGCCACAGTCAAAGGTTGTTCTAGAGACCTCTGAACTGTTAACGATTTCTAATGTATCCTCTGATGGATTGAACCCTAAAAAGAAAACCTTAGCCCCTGCACCCAAGTGGCTGGAGAGTTCTATTACTGACAAGAGAAAAATAATTCCTTTTTCTATCCCTTTAGAGGACATGGTGAGCAAATGTTTAGGGAAAACACCCAAGTCTAAGAAGCTAAAGATGACATCCAGAGTAAGCATTGATCCAAATACTGGAAACTGGAGTGCTAAGATAGCCAAACCAGTGACTGAAGAAGTACATGACCCAACTATGCAGGATTTCACTATTGAAAGAGTGGATCTTGGCTTTGCTTCAAGAGCTGCAGATGTTCATCATCTTGAAGCATCCACCAAGAGGATAGTTAGTCAGAGTTGGAAGGACGAAAAGGACAAAAGGGAATTGAAGCAGACTCCGCGTTCAATGGCAGAGTACATCGATGCTATCCATAACCCCAGCCCGCAGCCAGTTTCACAGCTCTCCCTGTCTTTTGATCCTAAGTCACCAGTTAACCAGAAGATGTTGGATCAGGTTCACAGAAACAAGATGGTGGCTAAGATATTCGACGGTTGGTTGGACTACATTGTATAGAAGGGGACTGAATACATTCGTGAACTTAATTATATATACAATCTGACTGCTGCCACCATTGAGGACCTTAAGGCACAGGTTACTGCTTGGGTGAAAGATGAAGGTAAATGGGTAAATGTAATGAATCAAATCGATGAAGTTCAAAAATATGGAGTAGCGAAGTTTTTGACAGAAAAGAGCCTAACTAGTTTGGATGAAGATCTATTATATGTGAATAAGAAAAATATTGAATGGATAAATTCCATATCATGGCAGGGGTGTTTTGAACTTACAAAATTGATTAAGGAGATAACTGAGTTCACTCAATCGCTGCAGCATGACTTACAATGTATTGATGTCAAATACATAAAAGATGATGGGGAGCCGGAGGAGAACATCGATACAGTGATTCAAACCTTCGTGGATAAAATCAACTTTGTCAAAGAAAGTGATAATATCTTAACTTAAGATTTCTCCCAAATTTCTAAGGTGGAGTCATTGCTTTACTTTTGTATCGACGCACTCCTAGAATATAAGCAAAAGATTGGGAAAATACGGAGAGAGAGAGAGAGGTTTGGAAATCAAGGGTGAAACACATAGGCATTCCCAACCTCCCGAGAATTCAGGAGTTTGTTGCAGCTTTTCAGGAGTGGAAGACTCAACGTGCTTCTCCGACCGCCGATGGCAAATCTGGAGATTCAAATCCGTTGCCCCAGCCGTGATCTTATTCGCTCATTTTCCTTTATTCAGTTCCTCAGTTATGCTATTTTCATAATCTTGATCTTTGAATCAATTTGTTATAAACTAAATCTCGTATGGGTCAGAGTTACTTTAACTCTAGGTTTGGTTTACTTGATGATATGATTAGGGCATTCATATATATAGGTTTTTTAATCTTTCATAATATATAGATATAGAGAGAAAAACAAGAGGGGAATTTTGGCTGAACTATTTTATGGTTTTACAGTATATGATGGTTGTCTGACAAATTTTTCATTTGTGAATGAAAAGAAGGAACAATTATTGTTTACTTAGGTCTGTGGGTCTGAGTGTTTGAAATTGGATTTTCTGTGTGAAATCTCCTTTCATCTGGTAATTGCTCTTTTATTGGACAACTCGTTATATGTGTTCTATTATTTATTGGTTCAACAAATATATATGTATGTGTTTATGTATTTAAATGTATTGAAAATAGAATATGTGCATTCTATTACTCACTGTTATTGCAGAAATTTATCACATTCATAACATAGTTATGTATGAATGTTAGTTTGCCTTAGGCACTTTCTGGTTAAAAGTGTATTTGGATAGTTGAATAGATTGAATTCATTGGAAATCTTAAAGGGAGCTATACCTAAATTCAGAGGGGAACTAATTTAAAAAGTTGCTTAACTCATTTGTTCTTTAAAGAAGGGTATAGAGTCAGAATAAAACATTTTCAGAATAAGGACAAATCTGTTAACCAACACTTGAGAAGGGTACTTAGAGAGGTACTCTGTTTCAGCTAGAGGCATGCACTTCACAGTGTAATAGTTCTTCTGACTCAAAAAAGTGACCTGTAGTCACTTCATAACCACCATCTGAACCAACAGTGAATAAATTTGTTGTAACAAACTCTGATGGTAGTGCATTTTGGGTACCGAAGGGTGCTCATGCTTTAGAAGTCAAGCTTCTTGTTGAAAAGACAATGTTATGGCATAAGAGATTTGGCCACATTGGTGAGAAGGGTCTTAAAACCCTGAAAAATAAAACCCTTGTCGAGGGGTTAAATGATTATAATCTCAAGTTTGACTTTTGAGAACATTGTATATATGGAAAGAAAAACCGTGTTTAGTTTTACTCTAGTTCTCACAAGTCTTCTGGTGTGTTGGATCTTATTCATTCTGATGTGTTTGGTCTAGTTAGTGTTCTTTTGATCTCTAAATCTATATATTTTGTATCTTTCATAGATGATTACAGTAGAAGGACATGGATTTATTTTCTCAGAAGCAAATATGAAGTCTTTAGTCGGTTCACAGAGTTTAAAGCTTTTGTTGAGAATCAGACTGGTAAAAAGATTAAGTGTTTGAGGACTGACAATGGTGGTGAGTTTTGTTCGACAAAGTTTGATAAGTTCTGTAAAGAACATGGGATTGAAAGACATAAGACAACTACATACACCCCGCAACAAAATGGAGTTGTAGAGAGGATGAACAGGACACTGATGGAGAAGGCTAGGAGTATGCTTAGTGGAGCAAGACTTGAACAAAAGTTTTGGGTTGAAGATGTAGCCACTGCTTGCTACCTGGTAAATAGGTCTCCTACATTAGCTCTTGTTGGTAAGACACCTATGGAGGTGTGGTCTGGTAAGAAGCCTTCAGTGATTCATGTTTTTGGTTGTGAGGCATATGCACATGTGCCTAGGGAGAAAAGGTCAAAATTGGAGAACAAGGTTGTTAAGTGTATTTTCATTGGCTATGGTGTCAGTGTGAAAGGATACAAGCTTTGGGATCCTATAGCTAAAAAAGTGTTGTATAGTAGAAGTGTTATTTTTAGAGAGCTAACACCTTCTTCTGTTGTTCTACAACCATAAGAGACAGAAAAGAAAGAGGATGTGGTTTAGTTTCCTTCTACCCCTGAGAAGACTGAACCAACAGACCCTGTGAGACCTGATGATGAGGACAGCTCTGGCAGCTCTGAAAGCTCAGAAGAAGTAGAACCTCAACCTCAGTCATTAAGGAGGTCTACACGAATAAGGAAGCAACCTGATAGGTTTGGATATTCATTGCTTGATTCTAGTTGTGCTTTTGCTTTGCTTACTAACACTGATGAGCCTAGAACTGTGACAGAGGCTATGGGCATGAAAGATGTAGGTTCCTGGAAGGAAGCCATGGAAGATGAGATGGCTTCTTTGGAGAAGAATAAGACTTGGGACTTGGTGCCTTTGCTTGAAGGACAGAAACCTGTTGGTTGTAAATGGGTGTTCAAGAAGAAATTCTGAGTAGATAGCAGTGTTGAAAAGTACAAGACCAGATTGGTTGCGAAGGGGTACTCACAAGTGGAGGGAATTGATTATGGTGAAATTTTCATTCCCGTTGCAAAGATGACATCTATTAGGTTCTTGTTATCTCTTGCAACAACGTATGACTTAGAGGTGGAGCAGATGGATGTGAAGACAACATTCTTTCATGGTGATTTGGAGGAAGAGATTTACATGTCACATCCAGAGCATTACATAGAGAAAGGTAAATAAAATTTGGTTTGCAAGATGAAAACATCTTTGTATGGTTTGAAGTAGTCTCCTAGGATGTGGTATATGAAAATTGATGCCTTTGTGTTGTCAATTGGATTTCTGAGATCGAAATAAAATCATTGTGTATATTACAAGTTTGACAATGATCACATTCTCATTATTGCATTATATGTTGACGATATGTTGTTAATTGGGAATGGCAAGAATATGATTTCTGATTTGAAGTCTCAGTTGTTAGCACAATTTGAGATGAAAAACTTAGGGGCAGACAGGTACATTATGGGAATGGAAATCAGAAAAGACAGAGCTAACAGAAAACTTTGGTTAAGCCAAAGTAAGTATGTGAAGACTATGTTGGATAGGTTCAGCATGGCAGATTGTAGACCATTGTGTGTTCCTGTTTCTTTGGGGACAAAGTTATTGTTAATGATTGTCCAAAATCTCCTTCTGAGGTGGAGGACATGAGTAGAGTACCTTATGCTAGTGTTGTTGGTAGTTTGATGTATGCTATGGTCTGCACAAGATCAGACATTGCCCAAGCAGTGGGAGTCCTTAGTTGATTTATGGCTAATCTTGGACAGGTACATTGAGATGCAGTAAAGCGAGTGTTCAAATATCTAAGGGGTACTTCTAAGTATTCCATATGTTATCATGGTCATCCTATAGGACCTTTGCATTCTATATGTATTTGTGGATTTGTGGATTCAGATTAGGCAGGTGACATTGACAGAAGGAGATCCACTAGTGCTTATGTGTTTACTTTATTTGATGGTGCAATTAGTTGGATGAGTAAACGGCAACCTATGGTTGCTTTGTCCATGATACAAGCTGAGTATATGGCAGCTACTCATGCTTGTAAGGAAACCATTTGGCTTAAGAGATTGTGTTCTGATATTGGTGTTGATGCAGGACATATTACTATTTGTTTTGACAGTCAGAGTGCGATTTGCCTAGCGAAGAATCCAACTTTCCATGCCAGAACAAAGCATATTGATGTACAGTTTCATTTCATGCAAGACATGGTAGAGGATGGGAAGGTGAATTTGGAGAAGGTAGATACTTTGAAGAATGTTGCAGATGCATTGACGAAACCAGTGGGCACAGACAAGTTCAGATGGTGTTCGGAGTCTATGGGCCTCTCGCCCTATAGCAGTTAAATCCTGTTAGTTTATTAGCTCTTACAAGGTGTTTGAAAAGTGGGAGAATGTTGGGAATTAAGGTGTCTCAACCTTGGTAGTTCTTTGCATTTATTTTTTGTAATGTATTTATTTATTGCCTATTATTGTAATTAGGATGCAAATCCTGTTTCGTCATCTTATGGGAGTTGGCACAGTGATGTGTCATCCTACATGGAAGGTGACCACATGTACTTTTGTCCTCACATGAGGAGATAGGTGTCCCACTTAGTGGTAGAGTATTTTTGCCATGTGTTGGCATCTTGACTAGTGTGTAAGTGAATCTTGACCGAAACGGTTATGACAGATTCCTATGACAGAATCTGTGACGTGTAAGAGTCAGAAATAGAAGGTTCTATGACATGTGTCAAAAAGCATCTTGGAAGAAGGCATCTTTGGGCACCCCAAAGAGGGTGATGATGTGTTGTAAGTAGAATATGCTATTTTTAGGTAGTTATGACAGTTTCTCTTGTAGTTGTAAGAGCTGTCAGTTATGACGGATTCTATGATAGCCGTAAGATGTGTAAGAGCATCTATCATTGCCTATCTTGGGATTAGGCACCCATATTGGGACGGGGTGATGTGACAAGGGTTATGACCATGTTGCAGTGTTGGACAGGTGTCCCTAGGAGTGGGTTTTGGGCCATGAGGCCAAGTTGGATGCCCATTCCAAGAAAAGGTCCAATTTTGCCTTGTAACTTCTATTTAAATAGGTGCGTGGAGAGGAGATGTATTATGTGATTGATAGGTACTATTATGTTGCCAGAATATCTCTAGATACAAGTTTCAAAGACTCCTGCAAGAGCATTGGCTCTGAAACTGTATTGTAACCTTGATTGTTTACTATAATACATTTGAGTTGTGTTTTGGAGTGGGGTTTTTCACCCGTAAGGGTTTTCCTCACGTATATCTTGTCTCTCTCTCTTCTATCTACTTTCTGTGTGTATGTGTATTGCTGCAATATATTTGTTGTTGGATTAATAACACTGTATTTGTAAAGGTTAAAAAGAATTTGCACTCATCTCTCCTCTTTAGATTAGCGTAGGAAGTGTTTTCCGCACACCTAGCTTCCTTGCAAAAATATCATCCAGATCCTTTCTCTCAAAACTCGTGAGTTTAAGCATAGGATTGTGGTAAGAGAGCAACCATGACTGGTGGTAAGTCATACCACTAGTGGAGATGGTGATGAGGTAACTATGTTAGTAACCATTGGATAAGGTTTTTCCCAAGATTGAGGTGTCAGCATTGTGGGTAGAGGCCTTTGTCTCAGTAGGGAGCATAGAGAGTGCAACCTTGTGGTGGTAGATCTTGTTGAGAGTGAAATATGTAGTGTCACATGGATTTCTTAGCCTAATAAAGAGATAGAATAGTTACCTCATAGCAGCAACCTCAATTTATAGGACCTTGTTTCACTTGTGGTTAGGTGGGCCATTTAGCTAGGTCAAGTCCTCATTATACAATGGCAGTTGGTGAGTAGGGTGTTCTAGTCTTAAAAAAGTCAGTGGGTATAGTGGTTGAATTGCACTGAGTTCATGCACCTTTAGAGGTAGAATTTTTTGAATCAAGACCTTGACCTAGTGATGGTCTAAAGGGCTTGTCTTATGGGATTATAAATTTTGTGAAGGAATGTGTGTCATTACCTTATCCTTATATTTTTCAAGCTTCCAGGAGTAAACCTAACCCTAGTGGGGGAGGATGTAATACCCACTAGTGTGTGTCTCTTGTGTGCCCTTTTTTATTTTCTTTTTGGATGTTGTATTGTTTTGACAATATATTCTAGGACAAATACATTATGATCCCTTGTATCGAACCATTTGATGAGGCCGTGTAGTACCATCAAGGTGTTTTAATTGTGTACATTGGATGCCCATGCTATGATTTTATATCTGTTATCAGTAGTGTGATGTTATAGATTACCATCAGCATACTTTCTCGACGAGGTTTGGTATTGACATTTAGATTCCTGATCATGCATTATGGGATGCATATGTTGTGCCTTATGTGTGTCTGGTTTATTACATTGCTCAGTGTCATTGTTTTGTTATATGTGATGGTTTGATAGTATGTTATGACTTATATCACATTGGGTGATTTATGTTGCTTTGGCTATCATTATATGGTGTAGGTATGCCTGATGTTTCACCTAAGTGTGTAGGTACATAGTTTTCCCCAATGGTAGTTACATTAGAGATGGCAATTTTGGGTAAAATGTGTTTGTTAACCTCTATCTCGCTCAAGTTGAGTGCAAGATGAGTCTTATGAATCCTTGTATAAAAATCTAGATGAGAATTGGTGGTGATTCCAGAATCTGAGTATTGTGTATAAACCTATAAAATGAGTTGGTCCTTTGCTTGTGATTATTTTATCTTATTGTATTGCATTTTAATTTATTTCAAAATGTGTGTTTGTCATGTTTGCTAAATATTCATTATGCTCTAAGATGAAAAGATCATTAATTACACCTTAGTAGAAAGATGTTTATTGCATATTTTATTTCTAGTGAAAGAAAATTAATATGTATTTAATTGTTGTTTAGAAATAGAATATTTACCTATGGGAAATAGAAGTGCTATAGTTGGGAAATTAATTTAATTTCTTATTCGATTCAATTTCCTATAGCATTGAAAAAATATAAAATTTAAATGATATTATGTTGTATTACCTAATTAGATTATTACATTAGAAAACATTAATTATAAACTAAGTGTAATTCATTAGCTTTATTTGATATTTGGTGCAAAGGTAATTTAATTAATGTTTGAAAGAAAAGAAATGAAGAAAATTATTTTATATAAAAATAAATCTTTAAAAAGTGATTTAAAAAATGACTAGTTTAAAAAGGAAAAAAAAAAGACTTATTTTTGCACTTGTCTATTTTGCTTGAACCCCCCCTCCCCATTCCTCTTCTCGGAAAAGGATTGATTGCAAATGAAAATAAGGATTTTGGAATTATTTGAATGAGAATTCTAGCTCAGATTTGGAAGTGCTTGTGATTAGCAAAGGATTTCTTGTGGTGTATGATCTTCAAATGGAACTCTCCTCCCTTGTTGTACGATTGAATTGGGAAGGTATTTCTCTCATTTGAATTGAATTTTTTCTTTTTGCCATGCCCAC
Source organism: Cunninghamia lanceolata (assembly GCA_027924645.1). Lineage (NCBI taxonomy): Eukaryota > Viridiplantae > Streptophyta > Pinopsida > Cupressales > Cupressaceae > Cunninghamia > Cunninghamia lanceolata. The sequence continues at coordinate 2,402,848 of BSBN01000178.1, read as the reverse complement.
AATACGTGGATGCATATGGCCTCCTCTTCACAAGAATTATTATTTGAATTTAGAATTTAAACTTGAATTATTTACATTTTTGAAAAAATGCAAAAAGAGCCAAGGTTATGGTATTTTTTCCCATAATCTAAATGTGAGTTTAAAAGCTTGTTGTTGTGCATATTTGACATAAGAGGGTATGATTGAATTTTAAGATTTATTATAATTTAAACGTTAGAATTTGAAGGTTCTTATGATGTCATCAATGGAGAATTTGGGTTTTTTTAATGGTTTTAGGAACTTTTTATGGAAATGAAAAGTGGAATTAAAACCTTAATTGAATGTTTTGATTTTGTGAGATGAATAGTCTCCCTATTATTTTGGAATTATGCATCATTGGTCAATGGGCCATGAAATTTTTTTATTATTTTTTCATGCCACGTCCAAATTATAAATTTTGTTTGTTGGACACTTAGGATTGAGGTATAGAGTATGGAAGGAGTGACATCTTGTTGCTTGCCTAGTTCAAAGGGAACTTGTGGATAGAGCCAAGTGAGACTTTAACCAAGTGATGACATAAAATACATCAGGAATGAATGAACAATGTGATTAAAGAAGACAACTACACCATGTTTCAGATGCCTCATGAGGATTTGGACTTGGATGTCTAAGACATGTCACAACTCATAGAATTTGATGAATGTCATTGAGTAATCTCATGCAAGGTAGGATTCCTACTCAACATTCTACATGAACATTGTGCTATTGTAATGATACTCATTGGCTTACTTTTAGGACCCTCATCCTATCTTATCATCGAATTTTGTATCTGACATGTGTTGAGAACACCTACATGTGCATCAATGGCTTCTATCACACCTTGTCCTTAAGCAAACATATTTATCATTTTATTTCAAGTATACATATAGTTATTCAGTGAAATTATTATGAATAAAGTAATGTTTTTGATATAGATAAGCAACAAAAGCAAGGGTATCGATCCCTAATACAAAATAGCCCAGTGGGCACACAAAAGAGGCATGTGATGCCAGAAAAGGAACACTAAACCATCAGAGACAACATATTGACAACAAACAGACAGGACACCAACCCACAAAAAATAGCATAGAGAAAAATAAACACAGTAGACTAATTGAACAAGTGCCCCCAATCTTTCATAAGGAAGTTGTACATGTCTTCATAGTCTTTTAGTTTCTTCATCCCAATGCTATGCTTGTTCATCTCCAGGTCCTGAAGCATGGCCAAGGTAGTGGCTGAACGGTGAAACACCTTAGAGGTAAACCAAGCAAGAATTTTAAATTTCTTCTCTAGCTCAATTAGTCTAGCATTCATATCAGTAATCACTATCACCTCCTTGGAGCTGGTTTCACCATCTTTGTTGATCAGAGCTTCTTCCATCTGTTTGTTCAACATCTAGAAATATGAACCAGGCAAGTTCATCTCAAGAAATAGTCTGGGACCTTCAATATCCATAGCATCTCCATCATCTAACCCAATAGTATCATCATCATTCACAGTGTTATCCTAACTATCAACAGTCTCCTCTTTCTTTTCAGACTCACTAGAAGTCGCCAACTCCTTGAGGGAGGGAGCAGGCTTACCAACAAGCCTAATAGACCTTCAGGTAGTAGGCTTCCTCACCATCTTCCCTTGAGGAGTAACCTTACCTGTTGGGAATTAAGGTGCCTCAACCTTGGTAATTCCTTGTATTTATTTATTTATTGCCTATTATTGTAATTAGGATGAAAATGCTTATTGTCATCTTGTGGGAGTTGGCACGGTGATGTGTCATCCTATGTGGAAGGTGACAACATGTAAACTTGTCCTCACATGAGGAGATAAGCGTCCCACTTAGTGGTAGGAATATTTTACCATGTGTTGACATCTTGGATAGTGTGTAAGGGAATATTGACTGAAATGGTTATGACAGATTCCTATGACAAATCTAAGACGCGTAAGAGTCATAAATGGAATGTTCTATGACAGGTGAAGACATGTGTCACAAGGCATCTTGGAAGAAGGCATCTTTGGGTGCCCCAAGGAGGGTTATGACATGTTGTAAGAGAATATGCTATTTTTAGCCTGTGTATGACAGATTCTCTTATAGCTATAAGATATGTTAGTATGACGGATTCTATGACAGTCGTAAGAGTCGTAAGAGCATCTGTCATTGCCTAAATTGGGAATAGGAAACCATTTTGGGATGGGGTGTTATGACAAGTGTCATGACCATGCTGCAGTGTTGGACAAGTGTCCTTAGGCATGGGTTTTGGGTCATGAGGCCATGTTGGACGCCCATCTCAAGGAAAGCTCATCTTTGCCTTGTAAACTTTTATTTAAGCAGGTGCTTTGAGAGGAGATGTTATGTGATTGACAGGTACTGTTATGCTGCCGGTTTGTCTCCAGATATGAGTGTCAAAGACTCCTGAGATCTTGCATTGCAAGTGTATTCTAAACCATTTCAGTTTTGATAATACATTGTGCAGGTTTTGGAGTGTGGGGTTTTTCACCCGATAAGGGTTTTCCCCACGTATATCTTGTGTCTCTCTCATCTGTCTCATTTCTGTGTGTATGTGTATTGCTGTAATATCTCTATTGTTATGATTAACATTCTATAATTGTAAGGATTAAAATGAATTTGCACTCTTCTCTCCTCTTTAGATTAGTGTAGGAAGCAATTTCTGCACACCTAGCTTCCTTTCAATTGGTATCAGAGCCTCGCTAGTTTTAGTTTTAGTTGCTGGGTAGGGGTTTTTTGAACTAATCTTAGGTTGAGTGGGATTCTATGCAGACTATTCTATATCTTGTTGTAGGAAGGAGATGGCAAGTACATCCGAAAGAGTAGAGGTGGAGGAGTTCAATGGCACAATTTCTGAGTTGTGGAAACTCAAGATGGAACACCTACTTGTTGATCGTGACCTATGGGAAACCGTTGATGGAACAAAACCTACGACAATGTCCCAAGCTAATTGGGACCTCAAAGATCGGAAGGCTAAGGGTAGATCATAAGACTCTATCTAGCTGAGTCTGTCCTATTGAATATCCATGAGGAGAAGACCGCGAAAGATCTTTGGAAGAAGCTGGGAGATGTTTATCAAGCCAAGTCCTTGGTGAACAAGCTTTTTTTGAAAAAGAAGTTGTTTGCTTTGAAGATGGAAGATGGAGGATCTATTGCGGACCATATGAATGCCTTCAACATGATTGTTGCACAGTTGACATCCGTGGGTGTGAAAATGGAGGAGGAGGATCGGTGTATGACCTTGCTTTGTTCTTTGCCAGATTCGTGGGATCATCTTGTCATGGCCATCGGAAGCACTACAACCACCTTCAAGATGGAAGATGTGGTGTCTTCTCTATTATCTAAAGAAATGCGGAGAAAGACAACCGAGTCGGCTAAAGAAGCTCTTGCGGTTCATGGAAGACCCAAAGAGAAAGGGAAGAAGAAGGACAAGAAAGGTGAAAAGGGTAGATCCAAATCCTGTGGGAGATCCAAATCTCCTGGAAAGTCCAAGGATCTCTAATGGAACTATGGCAAAACTGGGCATTTCTGAAAGGAATGCAGAGAGAAAAGAAGAAGAAGAAGAAGAATGCCCCAGATTCAGATTCTGACAAGTCACAAGATGATGGTGATGCCTTCATCGTAGCCTTGTCCACCCATGCATTTGATGATGTGTGGTTGATAGATTCTAGTGCATCATTCCACATGACCTCGCATCGAAGTTGGTTCACAAAGTATGAAGAGTTTGATGGTGGAGAGTGTACTTGGGTGATGACTCTCATCTGAAGATTGTTGGTCGTGGAAGAGTCTCAATTTGATTCCCTGATGGATGAGTGAAGGGGATCACTAGGGTTATGCACATTCCAGGCTTGGCACGGAACCTACTTTCTGTAAGTATGTTGAATGATGCAGGTGTGTAGGTTGTCTTTTCGAAGGATGGATGTAAGATGACTAGAGGATCTATGGTGCTTGTGAAGGGTACTCAGAGAGGTACTCTGTTTCAGCTAGAGGCATGCACTTCACAGTGCAATAGTTCTTCTGACTCGAAGAAAAGGGCTACAGTCACTTCATCCCCACCATCTGAATGAGCAGTGAAGAAATCTATTGTAACAAGTTCTGATGGTAGTGCTCATGCTTTGGAAGTCAAACTTCCTACTGAAAAGACAATGTTATGGCATAAGAGATTTGTCCACATTGGTGAGAAGGGTCTTAGAACCCTGAAAAATAAAAACCTCGTTGAGGGGTTAAATGATTGTAATCTCAAGTTTGACTTTGGCAAACATTGTATATATGGAAAGCAAAACTGTGTTTAATTTTACTTTGGTTCTCACAAGTCTTCTTATGTGTTGGACCTTATTCATTTTGATGTGTTTGGTCCTGTTAGTGTTCCTTCGATTTCCAAATCTGTATATTTTGTATCTTTCATAGATGATTATAGTAGAAGGACATGGATTTATTTTCTCAGAAGCAAGTCTAAAGTCTTTAGTCAATTCAAAGAGTTTAAAGCTTTTGTTGAGAACCGGACTAGTAAAAAGATTAACTGTTGGAGAACTGACAACGGTGGTGAGTTTTGTTTGGCAGAGTTCGATAAGTTTTGTAAAGAGCAAGGGATTGAAAGACATAAGACAACTACATACACCCCATAGCAAAATGGAGTTGTAGAGAGGATGAACAAGACACTGATGGAGAAGGCTAGAAGTATGCTTAGTGGAGCAAGCCTCGAACAAAAGTTTTGGGCTAAAGCTATAGCCACTGCTTGCTACCTGGTAAATAGGTCTCCTACATTAGCTCTTATTGGTAAGACACCTATGGAGGTGTGGTCTGGTAAGAAGCCTTCAGTTAGACATCTTCATGTTTTTGGTTGAGGCATATGCACATGTGCCTAGGGAGAAACAGTCTAAATTGGAGAACAAGGCTATTAAGTGTATTTTCATTGGCTATGGTGTTGGTGTGAAAGGATACAAGCTTTGGGATCTTGTGGCTGAAAAAGTGTTGTATAGCAAAAGTGTTATCTTCAGAGAGCTTACACCTTCTTCTATTGTTCTACAACCAGAACAGACAAAAAAGAAAGAGGATGTGGTTCAGTTTCCTTCTATACTTGAGAAGACCGAACCAATAGACCCTGTGAGACCTGATGATGAGAAGAGCTCTAGCAGCTCTGAAATCTCAGAAGAAGTAGAACCTATACCTCATCCATTGAGGAAGTCTACACGAACAAGGAAGCAACCTGATAGGTTTGGTTATTCATTGCTTGATTCTAGTTGTGCTTTTGCCTTGCTTACTAACACTGATGAGCCTAGAACTGTGACAGAGGCTATGGGCATGAAAGATGCAAGTTCCTGGAAGGAGGCCATGGAAGATGAAATGGTTTCTTTGGAGAAGAATAAAACACGGGACTTGGTGCCTTTGCCTGAAGGACAGAAACCTGTTGGATACAAATGGGTCTTCAAGAAGAAATTTGGTGCAGATGGTAGTGTTGAAAAGTACAAGGCTAGATTGGTTGCGAAGGGGTATTCACAAGTGGAGGGAATTGATTATGGCAAAATTCTCTCTTGTTGCAAAGATGACATCTATTCGGTTCTTGTTATCTCTTGCAGATGCTTATGATTTAGAGGTGGAGTAGATGGATGTGAAGACAACTTTCCTTCATGGTGATTTGGAGGAAGAGATTTACATGTCATAGCTAGAGCATTACATAGAGAAAGGTAAAGAAAATTTGGTTTGCAAACTTAAGAAGTCTTTGTATGGTTTGAAGTAGTCTCCTAAGATGTTGTATATGAAATTTGATGCCTTTGTGTTGTCAATTAGATTTCTGAGATCAAAATCAAATCATTGTGTGTATTACAAATTTGACAATGATTGCATTCTCATTATTGCATTGTATGTTGACGATATGCTGTTAATTGGGAATGGTAAGAATATGATTTTTGATTTGAAGTCTCAGTTGTCAGCACAGTTTGAGATGAAAAATCTAGGGGCAGCTAGGTACATTCTGGGAATGGAAATCAAAAGAGATAGAGCTAACATAAAACTTTGGTTAAGCTAGAGTAAGTATGTGAAGACCGTGTTGGATAGCTTTAGCATGGGAGATTGTAGACCATTATGTGTTCCTATTTCTTTGGGGACAAAGTTGTCTATTAATGATTGTCCAAAATCTCCTAGTGAGGTGGAGGACATGAGTAGAGCACCTTATGCTAGTGTTGTTGGTAGTTTGATGTATGCTATGGTCTGCACAAGACCAAACTTTACCCAAGCAGTGGGAGTCCTTAGTTGATTTATGGCTAATCCTAGACGGGTACATTGAGATGCTGTTAAGGGAGTGTTCATATATTTGAGGGGTACTTCTGAGTATTCCATATGCTATCATGGTAATCCTACATGACCTTCGCATTCTGTTTGTATTCGTGGATTCTGATTGGGCAGGTGACATTAACATTAGGAGATCCACCAGTGCCTATGTGTTCACTATGTTCGGTGGTGCAATTAGTTGGATGAGTAAGCGACAACCTATGGTTGCTTTGTCCATGACATAAGCTGAGTATATGGCAGCAACTCATGCTTACAAGGAAGCCATTTGGCTTAAGAGATTGTCTTGAAATATTGTTATTGATGCATGACAGATTACGATTTGTTGTGACAGTCAGAGTGCAATTTTCCTAGCAAAGAATCTAACTTTCCATGCCAGAACAGAGCATATTGATGTATAGTTTCACTTCATGCGAGACATGCTAGAGGATGGGAAGGTGAATTTGGAGAAGGTAGACACTTTGAAGAATGTTGCATACGCATTGATGAAACTAGTGGGCACAAAGAAGTTCAGATGGTGTTCGGAGTCTATGGGCCTCTCAACCTATAGCAGTTAAATCCTGTTATTTCTATTGGCTCTTACAAGGTGTTCGACAAGTGGGAGAATGTTGGGAATTAAGGTGTCTCAACCTTGGTAATTCCTTGTATTATTTCATTGTATTTATTTATTTATTACCTATTATTGTAATTAGGATGAAAATCCTTATTGTCATCTTGTGGGAGTTGGCACGGTGATGTGTCATCCTATGTGGAAGGGGACAACATGTAAATTAATCCTCACATGAGGAGATAGGCATCCCACTTAGTGGTAGGAATATTTTTCCATGTGTCGGCATCTTGGATAGTGTGTAAGGGAATATTGACCGAAATGATAATGACAGATTCCTATGACAAATCTATGATGCGTAATAGTCATAAATGGAATGTTCTATGATAGGTGAAGATGTGTCACAAGGCATCTTGGAAGAAGGCATCTTTGGGCGTCCCAAGGAGGGTTATGACATGTTGTAAGAGAATATGCTATTTTTAGCCTGTGTATGATAGATTCTCTTACAGCTATAAGATATGTTAGTATGATGGATTCTATGATGGTCGTAAGAGTCGTAAGAGCATCTGTCATTGCCCAACTTTGGAATAGGTGACCATTTTGGGATGGGTTGTTATGACAAGTGTCATGACCATACTGCAGTGTTGGACAAGTGTCCTTAGGCATGGGTTTTGGGCCATAAGGCCATGTTGGACGCCCATCTCAAGGAAAGCTCATCTTTGCCTTGTAAACTTCTATTTAAGTAGGTGCTTTGAGAGGAGATGTTATATGATTGATAGGTACTGTTATGCTGCCTGTTTGTCTCCAGATATGAATGTCAAAGACTCCTAAGAACTTGCATTGCAAGTGTATTGTAAACCATTTCAGTTTTGATCATACATTGTGCAGGTTTTGGAGTGTGGGGTTTTTCACCCAATAAGGGTTTTCCCCACGTATATCTTGTGTCTCTCTCTTCTGTCTCATTTCTATGTGTCTATGTATTGCTGCAATATCTCCATTGTTATGATTAACATTGTATAATTGTAAGGATTAAAATGAATTTGCACTCTTCTCTCCTCTTTAGATTAGTGTAGGAAGCAATTTCCACACACCTAGCTTCCTTTCATTACCCACATCCTAAGTGTCATCATTGTCCTCTTCATGACCCACGGAAACAACAATATCCTTACCTTTCTCCAATTTAGAGCCCTCCTTCTTGAGTAATTCACCAACATTCACAAATCTGCACGTGTTTTCCTTCCCTTCCCTAGCCCCCTTTTGCTTTTTGTCCCCCTTACCATCAGAAACAACCAGTTTCCTCTTAGAGGACTTCTTACCAGGGCTAAGAATATTAGTGTTATCTTTTAGAGTAATGTCGGCATCATCCTGGCTGGGAGGGGTTTTAGCCAACTTAGGGGTTTTCATAGGGTTGGGCTTGGAACTAGATTTTTTCTTAGAAGTCGAAACCCTAGGGTCAATTTCACTCTGTAGAGGAGTCTCAGGAGTGATTTCCCTAATCACCACCCTGTGCCCTGGGTTACCTTTAGCAAATGGAGGAGCACTAGCTGAAGGGTTATCAATCAAACTGGTAGTAATCAGTTTAGGGGGCACAATGCCAGATGAAAATTGTACAAACAAAAAATCAAGCTTTGATGCAATGGGATCATCAGCTTCTTAGGGTTCTAGGAGTGCAATTCTATGACAACCTTAACCGAAGCTTTAAGGGAAGATAGGAGGTAAAAGGGGAAGCTTATAAGAAGGTTCCTCCTAAAGTGATTAAGAAGAACAAAATGATAATTATAGAATCTCCTAAAGTGGCCTTCTAGAGTGAAGTATTTCATAATTATGAAACATACCTCATCCCAAGGTTTAGGAAGCTTCTCGCGATCGAAACTGCCTTGCAGGTTTTTAAGTTCTTCACCATCTTTTAGGAAAATAGCCATATTCTTTGGGTCAGAAATTTTACTCTATCTTTTTTTCTTCTTTCCCTTAATAGACATGCTAGTGGTGAGGCCAATGACCTCCTCAGAAATCTCAAACCCCACACCCCCTATCTGCACCTTTCTATTGTTCCATGAGGCAACACATTGTATGGACAAATTTTCATCGTGCCCATTCAGGCATTCTAGGTAAGAGGCAACCCCCCACAACATATATGCCACAGAGTCTCATTCCTTTTAAATTCTTCACACGAGCTAGGTTCAACTCTCATTCTATCTCCACCCATTGTAATAGGGGTCTAAAGCTTGGTAGGGAAGAGAACAAGAGAAATAAGGCTATGAATAAGCAGACATTGTAGTAGATGGCTATTGTTTCTTATGAAAATACAACTAAGAATTCCTTGAAACTGAGAACTTTCTTCGTCATCGCGCCATCTCATGATATCACTAAGTAAAAAGTTCACCTTATGTGAACTAATTTTAGTGTACTAGCTATGATGTTTGACATCATTATAATCATTAAAATAAGTCTTCAACGGGGAGAAAAATCTCTACCCCGTCAACTCCTCATCCACGTGACAAACCACGTGATAAGAGAGCTGAGTTAGCACCATAGTCCTACTAACTTGTCTCCAAGTCGTGCCACCTTGGCCCTAAAAGAATGCTCACCAAGGATTTAAATTCAAATTCACAGCCTCGCAAGTCATGTGACACAACAAAGAGAGTTAAGGCAACTCCTTATGGAAGAGGTCTTAGACATGCATAGGGAGGTTATCCAAACTTCGTCAGCACCTCCAATTGGTAAAATTCTGACCAAGGTTGGCTAAGCTATCAACCACCTTATTGCCCTTCCTATAAGTGTCGGCAATTTCCTATTCCTTAAAACCAACTAAGAGGCCCTTTATGTCCCTGGTAATATCACTGAGAAGCCATCCAATGTCAGCATTACTAGACACAACATCAATGATAATTTTGGAGTCACCTTCAATTTGCATTCTGTCAATTTTCAAAGCGAACAATTTTTAAGCCCCAAAGTAAGGCCATCCCTTCCGCCACATTGTTAGTCTAATTTTCAATACCTTCAGCATAAGCCTCAATAAGTTGACCACTGCAAGACCTGATGATACCCCCACCACTAGCTAAACCCAAACTACTTTTAGCAACTCCATCAAAATTCAGCTTATACCAATCTTGCGAGGGAGGTTTCCAAGTAGTGTTTTGGTGAGAAATCTTTTTGGAGTTATCAATGGTAGAGATGTAAGAGGATATTCCCCAACTTCTAGCAATTGAATCTCCATAGGGGTGGGGGGCTTTTAGCAGTATTCAAGTTACAGTTAGAGATATTTTCAGATGATATTTTGAAGGAAGAGAAAAATACATCTTTAGAACTTTTGATGGAATCTCTGAAGATTCTATTGTTCCTCTCTTTCTAAATGCTCCATCCTAGGTGGGGGGGAGGATATGTCTCTAGAATTCTCTGATCTTCAGGTGGAAGAAACAGGCTTTACAACACTCCACAAACTCAACAAGATTTTCATTCATGACCTAGTCTAAGCCAAGATTAATCAAAATCATACCCCATATATCTTTAGCAAAATCACATTGGAATATCAAATGGGAAATGGATTCTTCTTCCTTGAGACATAGGACACATCTATTGGGCATTTGAAATCCCCTTCTCTTAAGATTATCCAAAGTCAAGATTTCATAGTGACTCGTTGACCACCAGAAGAGGTTAATATTGAGAGTCAAGTGACTATTCCAAATTAAATGTCAAAACCTCTTACATAAACCACTATCTAACAACAAATCATAAGCAGTCTTGACAATGAAGAGCCCCTGGTTATCTTAAGCCTATAACATTTCATCTTGTCTAGGGAAGATGGGAATTCTGAAGTTGCTCAGTCTTTGTTGCAAGGAGATTAGAATCTGATCCAAGTTATTGTTACTAGGAAAACTATCAACAATGTTTTTCCACTGTCTACGCCCCTGAAAGTGATCTATATAATTGTTCACCCTTTCACCAAAAAAACTACTAGCGAAGCAGATCAGACTGCCATAGGTTCCCTGATTAATGAGAGGTTTATCTTGCAGCCAAGAATCCTTCCAAAATCCTATCCGATTACCATTACCAAACTTCCATTTCAATCCTTTAGATAAGAGATTTATAGCTTTCAACATTTTTTTCCAGATTATGGAACCTTTGGGGAGGCCTTCCTGGTCAATAAATCCACTTTTATTGTGAAGATATTTGGCAAATCATAATATCTCCCCAATCTTTATCATCCTTCATGAAGCTCCAACCTACCTTAGCACGAAGAGCTTTGTTCATCAAATGGATCTTTCTGATACCTAGGCCCCCCCAAGATTTGGGGAGATAGACTTTATCGCAACTGATTAGTGAAATTCTCTTCTTCTCTTCCACCCCCGTCCAGAGGAAAGTTCTCTGAATTTTCTCATATTTATCAACTATGTACCTTGGTATTTTGAACAAGGTGAGAAAATAAGTGGGAATACCTTGTAGGGAAGCTTTCAGGAGCTGATACTTACCAGCTTGACTTAATAGCTTACCCTTCCATCCTGCAAGCTTCTTTTGTATTCTTTCAAGAACAATATTCCAATAGGAAGGGGTCACTTCCTTAACAATTAGGGGGAGCCCAAGATAGGTTGAAGGCAAAGTAACATCAGGACAATTGAGAATGGTTTTAATCTTCTGTTGGAGGTCTAGATTAGTGTTGAAGAAAAATATAATGTTTGTATCGTAATTGATACATTGTCCTGAGGCTATGGCATAACTATTAAGTAAATGTTTCCACTTCCTTGCTTCCCCCACTGAGGTAGAACCAAACAAGATGGTGTCATCAACAAATTGTTGTATAGTTGAGGGGTCCATAGTAGAAGCAGTTCTAATCCCTTTCAACTCTTGGCTACTCAAAAGATTCAAAATGTTCATCCCTAGAACATCCACCATGACTATGAACAGGTAGGGGGATAATGCGTCCCCCTATCTAGTTCCTCTTCCAAGATTAAAGAATCCATGGGGGATGCCATTGACAAGCATCAAATATTTAATGGTTGTCACACTTTCTTTTATCAGCCTAATGATGTTGTCCTGGAACCCAAATTTCCTGAGAACTTTAAATAGGAAGACCCAAGAGATTCTATCATAGGCTTTGGAGATATCAAGCTTAAAAGCCATACCTGGGATATTACTTCTATCCACAGAGTGGATTAGCTCATGACTAGAAATAGTAGTGTCAACAATTTGTCTCCCGGGGACAAATCCCTTCTGACAACTATTGATGAGACCATCCAAAAGGGGTTGTAATATGAAAACCAAAGTCTTAGATATGATCTTATAGATGGTATTGCATAGACTTATAGGGCGATAATCAACCATAGTCTTAGGATTTAGCTTCTTGGGGACCAGGGCAATAAAAGTATTGTTAATCTGTTTGAGAATCTTACCCGCTTTGAAGAAGTCTCTGATAGCTGCCATGATATCAAACCCCACAATGTCCCAAAAGTCCTAGAAGAAGGCAGGAGGAAACCCATCAAGCCCAGGAGCCTTGAACACTCCCATGGAGAAGACAACATGACCTCATCTTTAGTAACAAGCTTCAACAAGGCACAAATATTCTCATTAGTGAGCAGAGTTGGAATGCTATCCAACAACTACCCCACAATATCAGGAGGAGAAATGTTAGTCTATTTCGGGAGGAAGGTCATTAAGTATTTAGCAACGAGCTGACCTATCTCTTCATATGTATTGGCCTCCCTATTACTATCATCTAGGAGCTTAGTAATTTGGCTGATAGGCCATTCTATATGTGCACACATTTTGTAACTGCCAAAAAAGATTGGTAGTCCTAATAAATTTTTTTTTTTGGTAGTCCTTCCTTTTTTCATCATCCAAAAAAATCTAAAAATAGGCCCAGAATCTTTGTGGTTTTAATTACCATGACTGATTTTGCAAATACACACCCAAAATTTTTTTTTTCTCTTGGCTGTTAAACTTTAGAATTCATGGTGTTTCATTTATTTCCTTTGCCGTTACATTTTCTATTTGTGGGTTTCATTTAGTATTATATATAGTCTACTACATATTGTTTTTTTGGTGCTGCAATATGTGAGGTGAGGTGAAGGAGAGTGTGAACATAAACCAGTCGATCCAAGGCTATGGAATCTGACATTTTTGTTTTCTGTTTCATTACATGTCTCTATTGTATGGATTACATACATCAATAATGGAGACAACATCAAAAACACCATTGAGATCAGTGACTCTATATATGTGCCTTGTGTTGATTTCTTCTCTCTAGAGTGCTACAGGTAGTTTTATATATTAAAGAGATTGTATTGCTATTGTAAGTTACATGTATTTAATTCTTGCCCGTAAGCATATTTTAATGTGAATGCAGATGCCGAGGGCATGAAGATGATCAACGTTAAAAACAATTGTAGCATCGACCTGTCACCGGGCATATCCATATACGATGGAAGGTACAACATACCTCAGGATTTCCCACCATTGCTGAAAAGCAGCGAGTCACGTTCTACTACAGTTGAATTCCAGTGGTCTAAGGGCAAGTTGTCTTTCGAAAGTACTCCTTCCTCTTCATTTCCTCTCCCTTTGAATCTCCATTAACATCCTTGTTAACTGTATGTTAGAGCCTGAGTAGTAGCCTTCTTCAATCTGCATTTTATTCTATAGATTGGGAGGTGACTACTGAATATAATGATTGAATGTCTGCATTAAGAGCCTCGGACCTGTTTAACCCCAAGTTCTTGCCGTAGATGCTAATAACTATTACTGCTGGACAAGGTGAATTTGATTTGTCCTCAGTCGTACAACTTTCTATACATTTCCAGCCCCAATACATTGTAAGCTGATCTCTAACGTTAATCCTTCACCATCTTCAGAATGTAGCTAAGGCATCAAAGCAGTGCCCATTCATCACTATCTTTCAATATCCCCTCAACTGTTACTGGTTATGTTTTCGTCAGAATTTGGTCTGGTGGCCTTAACATAAAAAATAACATCATACATTTTCAAACAGAAATATCAAGAGTACTAACACCTAAATTGAAAACCAATACATTTTCTCACCCACACTGACAACCTTTATTTATCCGAGCCATATACAATGGCAGCGACGGTGGTTCATTAATGAGTCTCATAACTTACATACCAAAGATGACATTGGCATACTTGGTAATCTGCCTCTGAGAATCATCAAAATAAGCAGGGATAGTGATAACAATATTTTTAATTGTTAACCCAAGATAAGCTTCAATGATTTCCTTTCATTTTCATTTAAACCATTGCTGATATTCTTTCTGCACAAAACTACTTTTTCTCATACTTCACACTAATCATCTACTTGTCACTAGGTCCTGCAACAAAGACTCATTCACAATCATTGTATTCCATGAGAAAGCGTTTCTTTTCCTTAAAAATGCATCGTCTATTTTCTTCAACTGGGCTCGGCGCTTTGCATGCATGCTTGCCAGAGCATTTTCAACTGATAAAATCTTGTTTTGGATGACATTTCCTCTTTCTTGGCATAGGATGTGGAGTGTACTGACGTGGAATTCGAATTTACAACTGTCAATAGCATTTCATAAGATAATGTTCCCTTTAAATGGTTGTCTAAAAGCCACGGCCTTCGCTTTTGATTTTACGCCTTGCATGCATATCTGTTAGAGGATTCTCAAATGAAAATCTCATTATTATTATTATGTTGTTCACATTTTTGCACTTTACGCAAGTGGATAATAATAAAATTTGGCATTATAACTACTAATTGTACCAGCTCGAAAGTTTATAAAGCTTTTTCAACAAATCCATTTTATGCTTATTGCTGCCTCAATATATGATTCCTCCTTTTGCATGCTTAGGAAGCAGTCCCATGGAGCTGCTAGATGATCTATTTTTGTGGAGCAAAGGGTCCCATGGAACTCAAAAAAATTTGCTAATGCTTAAATCAGAATCTTTTCCTCCAAAATAGGAGCAGCTAATGTTTAGGAGGTTATTTTTGAGCGGGGGTAGATGGGGTGGGGCTGAAACTTTCCCCCACCAACTCAGGGAGTTAACTCCTAGTTTTTTCATTCCCATCACTTAATTTAGGAGAAAATGTGGAGGGAAATTTTACAGTTTATGTTTTTATTTCCCAGCTTCCTAAAAAATCTCTGCTAAATTATTTAGCATAAAATATTGTTAAAAAAAATTCATGAGACCACCAGCTTCCATAAAATTTGGAGCTTAAAATTTTAAGCATATCAGCGGCTACAAAATTCATGGGACCACCCGTTGTAAAATGCTCCTAAAAAATCTTAGCAGCGCCGCTGAGATAATTTGGGAAGCCCCCTCCCATGGGACCGCTTCCTTATTGGCATATCATTTCCAATGAGAATATCTAACAAAAACCCCCACTACTATCATGCTTTACTACTTTTCTTTCTAGCACAGGCTGGGAGTGCGCTCACAAAAAGGAGATGTGGATTTGGCATTAGGAAGCTGACTGTATATTCTTGGAAGTTTCTAATCTTTCATCGACTCTGCCTTGTAGAAACCCATCATTATAGCTTATTTATCCACTAGAGTCTTTTTCCAATTATAACATTTGTCTCCCCAGCTCCTTCCATTATGATTTGACATAGAACCCTATCCTTCTCAAGAAACTCCCAGTTTGGCGTGGCTAGAAAAAAGCTAGCGAAGTTTAGGGACGTTGGCATTGGTTGTGGAATTTAAATTCATGCCTGTCAGATCACGTTCCATAAGGTAATATATCTTTTTAGAATGCTTTGTCCATATTGAATAGGTCACAGAACAAGACTCCCCCATTCTTCTTTGTAGATCTTTTCATCACGTTTTATGTCTGCCTCTTCAACAAATCCATTTTGTACATATCTTGTGATCATTGTATTCAAATGATAACATTTCTTCTCTTTTAGGGTGTTTATAGTATTGATGCTTACTTGGTAATTTTTAAATGTGATTTGTTATTTTGCAGCTGGTTTTTTAAAATGGCATTAATAAAAATGTGGGATGCTAAGATTTATGTTTCCAAGATTATGAGATTTTGTTGTTTAGGGTTTGATGAGGATAAATATTTCACCAAGTATAAGTTTAGGGTTGTAAGATTAAAATTGTAATATAGGTAAGGAGAGCACATTAATATAGTTTGAATGCACATTAACTCACCACTAAATTGTTTCAACAAGAACTAACATTTCCAAGGTTTAAATGAAAATATAAGTGTATGGAAATATTTAAACTACAATACTAAAAAAATTAATATGTGAATTTTTTTGGATTTTAAATAAGCAAAGTTAGAACCAAAAGAGTGTAATTTTGGGGTTAAAAAAGTAAGATCCTAAAACAAGGCTAAGAGATCCCAACAAAACATGAGTGATTTGTGGAACTCAAATCAAACAATGATGATATGAATGATTTATGTAATTTTGAAGGGTAAGAGTATTTGCAAAGAAATAGATAAGAATATTATATGGACAAATACCAATGGTTTTATCTATTAATATAAATTTGGGAATTAATATTGCACTAATGAAAGCATTTGAAATGACCCAACCGTAACCCTAACTATAATCTCCATTGTTAGAGTTAGGATTAGGACTAACATATTTATATATTTTTTAAAATAGGCACCTCTAGAAGGATATCTCTTGGCGTATTTTAGATATATTTTAAAAAAATATAAATATGCTAGTATTATAATAATTATATATTACTATATAATGTATTTGATATATTGATAATTATGGTTCGTACAGTCATTAAATTTAAAAAAATAAGAAAAATTAACCAAAGAAATCTCAAAGAAAGCTCTCTCCCTGCCACATGCCCATACAATGTTTTTTTAATGCGGTTTCTGCAATAAACATTTGATAGCGGTACCCAACATTAATCGTAATTATAATATTTCTATAAATTTTGTCAGATACATGCTAAATTTGTATTTCTGTACGTTACAGATGGTAGGCACAAATCCTATGCTATTATTGCAAGAGATCTCCTCTCTCCATGAATTTCAACGAAAACCAACAAACCCTATTTGTTTTGGTTTTTTTAAATGTCTCTCTATTTTTGGAGACATGGGGCATAAGTTCGAATCTAGGTGGTGAAAAATAGTTTAGGTGATTTTTTTCTTTATACCTAAATGGGAAAAAGGATAGTTCAGCAAATACCCAGACCCAAGGCTTGAATTTGACAGTTGTATAGTTGTATTTAGACATTTTAGTTGTAAAATGCAACTCAAATTTTGGACAAACTGTCAAAATTTATATAGGATTATGATGATATATATATTTGGTTTTTATATAATTTATATTATACTAATGTATGACATAGTATTTTAAAGGCACTATTAAATAGATAACTGTCATGAAAAAATTGCATGACAGTCAAGGTTGACTATCAAATTTAAGCCCTGCCCAAACCAAAATGAATAGTTCAACGACTCATATCTTATATCTCTATAGAAGATTAGCATTTAACGTAGGAGGTGAGAAGTATGGGTTTAAATCTTGATTTTATCTTTGTAATAATAGTCGATAAGCTTAGATAGATAGATATAGAAAAAAAGAATGGAGTATTTGGTATTTTTGTTTGGTTGCTAAAAATGAACTAAAAGTTTTCCTTAGCTTTGTGTTAATAAATTTAAGACACAGAGTGTGACAAATTTCATTCAAATACATAGGCACACACTTCACACAAACTGAATGACAAAACTAAATAACTTTCACACACACACACACACACACTTCACATGAAGTGAATGCCAAAGTTAACTTTCAAACATGCACACAATGAAAGTCAAAATTTATTCAAACACACAAAGATACAAAATGAACATCATTGAAGTTTGTTTGTAGACAAATTCTACAAAAAGTGAAAATCAAAGTTTATTCATACATCACACAAAATGATATCCAAAGTTCATTCATGCACACACACACAAAAAAAGGAATGTTAGTTCTTTCAAGCACATTCCACATAAAGTGAAAATGAAAGTTCATTCATACACTCTACACAAAATGATATCCAAGGCTCATTTGTACACACACAAAATAAAGAATTTCAAATCTTTCAATTGCATTCTACACAAATTGAACATCAAAATTTGTTCATACACTCTACAAAATGTGATAGTTGAAGTTCATTCACTCCACAAAATGTGTTAGCTCATAAATAAAGAAAAACTAAATGTAAAAGTTCTTTCAAGCTCACATAGATACAAAACAAATTCTAAAGTTGGTTAAAACACATATACCACACAAAGTGAATACCATAATTATTTTTTAAAAACACATTTTTAATAAAGTGAATGCCTAAATTAACTTTTCCACACACACACAATTTACATAAA
This sequence comes from Cunninghamia lanceolata, assembly GCA_027924645.1. Lineage (NCBI taxonomy): Eukaryota > Viridiplantae > Streptophyta > Pinopsida > Cupressales > Cupressaceae > Cunninghamia > Cunninghamia lanceolata. The sequence continues at coordinate 2,384,686 of BSBN01000178.1, read as the reverse complement.
CAAAAAGTAAATATGCCAATGTTCAAACATAGTTCATTCACACAAATTTAGTACAAGCATGAATTAACACTTAAGTTTAAACATTCCAAACTCCAAACACACTCATAAAGTGGGTGCTAAATTTATAAAACACGGTAAAGTACAAATACACACACTAGACAAAGTGAATGCCCAAATTAAATTTCACACACAATTCAGACAAAATGAATGTCAAAGTTAAAACACACACTTCACTTATAGAAAGTTAACATGTGCCAAATTTTAAACATGCTTCATGCACAAAGTTTGTTCAATCACACACAAGTGAACACTTGAGTTCAAATATGCCAAAGAACAAACACACACAAAGTGAATGCCAAAGTTAAAGCACACTCTTCACACGAAGTTAGTTCAATCACTTCACACAGTTGATTCAAACATACACTTCATACATATATGTTTTTTAAAAGTTATATTGTGCAATGCTTCATCGATAGGAAATTAGTAACATGGATTTTTATTATCCTATATTATTTAGGTACTGCATGGTTCACCTAATCTCTTGATTGCTTAGAATTTATTTAGTTCATTCATGATTTACTTCATGTGCTTATTCATTTACTACGACTCAATTATTTTTATTTGCAAAAAAATAAGTATTTATAGCCTTGTCTACGAACAACTACATGTAATGACTTTCCATAAAAATAAAAATATAAACTATTTAGTGATAGGCCTATAAATATTTGTGCCTATCGGCCATTTGATAGCACCTTTGGTGCTTTTACTAGTCATATTCCTTTTCCTGTGTCTCATAGTCGATTGGTGAAAGAAGGTAGTATTCCTGTCCCCCTTCGTCAACCATTGGACTCTAAAATTTTACTTCCAAAAGATTTCTTCCTTTTTCATCAAATATTTCCAATCTTGAAGCAAAGAATTTTCCCATTGGATATTGAGATAAGTCTTGTCCCCATTAGCTATTTTGTTTTGAATATCCATAAGGCTGGTCTAAATGTGTTTCTTTTGATTCATAACATTACCAAAACAAAACTTATTCTAACCTTTGACCTTATGTTTAACATACATGAATTTCTGGGCTAACCTGAACATAGGAGAGCCCTGGATAGAGATGCTCCACCAGCTAGCAATATAGTCTTTGAAATACAAGTGTGAAGCCCACATAATCTCATATCTGAAAGGGAAAGGGCCTTTGGGAGTTCCTTCCCACCAAGTGAACAACAAAGGATTGTGATAAAAAATAGTTCTAGGAAGAGCTGCCAACTTAGAATGAGGGATGATATCCCAATTAGAAGAGATAAAAAACCTATCAAGCTTAACCTGAATAAGTCGGCCCCCTCTCCTTCTATTGGTCTAAATGAAGAGTTCATCATTCAAATCCATATCCATAAGACCAGTTAGATTGAAGAAGTTAGCAAGATCAACCATGTTGTTGGAGTAGTCTATAATACCTCTAGACTTTTCTGAAGGGTGCAAAGGGGTGTTAAAATATCCAACCATCGTCCAATAAGCTCCCTTATCAGCAACTAACTAAGAGGCCATCTCCTCCCAAAGATCCTTCCTAGCACTCCTTGAATTAGGAGCATAAATATTCATAAGTATCCAAACTTTTTTATTAAGGGAAAACTTCAGTTTCAGGCTATTCCTACTATGGGATCTATAGACCCCATTGAGGTGATGCTTATTCCACATAGTAACTAGAACCCTAGAGGATCCGAAGGAGGGGATGATGAAGTAATCCACAGAGGACCATAATTTATTAGCAATCTCTTTGAAACTCTCTTCAGACATTTTAACTTCTTGAAGAAGGATATAAATTCATAGATGTAGTTTTTGACCAAAAACTATTTTTGAGGGCTGTTCAGTCCCCTTATATTCCAAGAAAGGATCTTCATTTATGACCTTTCCTAGAATGAGTCTCCAGGGTACTCTGTCTCCCATTAGAAATTTCCTTTGTTGCTTCCCTTTGCTTGGTTTCTCTTTGTGAAGGTCTTCTAGATTTTTCATCTATTCCCACATTAGCCGATTTCTTCATGTGGCCTTTTCCCTTTCTCTTGGGGGTAACCCAACCCTCCGAGTTACTCCAAGTTGTACTTGGTCCTGCCCTAGGGGTTAATTCTCTAGGAGAAGTCAATCCAACAATTTTCCCCTTCCCTTCTCCTCCCATAGTAGTAGGAGATCTCTGAGGGAAAGACCTACTCTTAGGGGTTAGCCTTCTCTCAACAATAGTAACCTCCGCCTTGGGAAAGTTATTTATTTTGGGGAAGGAATCCTAAATGTCTCCCTCTTCTGGTAGCTCTTTCAACCTCAAAGGAGGCACCTCTGGTTGAGTGTTTAGTAGTGCTTCAAACTGCTATTCAAGTCCTGAATCTGAGCTATTAGAATTTTTTTGAATGGATTTATATTTTGTCCCTTTCATCTCAAAAGGCTTAAGAGGGGATCTTATGATATTTAGGATATCCTCTTTAAAGGGGTACTCTTTAGTTTCTAAGTCATCTTCCCCCATTTCCTTGGGTTTAGGGGGTTGGTTCTTTAGGGATTTACATTCAATGACTAGGTGTCCTTTTCTAGAACAATTTTGGCAAAAGGTAGTAGCATTTTCATAGACTAACTACTGCTCCCAACTCACATACTTAGATTTAGTAATAATAGAAGTAGGAAGTGTTTTATGAATATCCACATTAACAAAAAAATGGGAAAATACTAACCTTGATTTGTTTCTAGTAGTGTTATCCAATGCTATGAATCAACCAAAGGAGTTAGCAATCTAGATAAAAATCTCTTCATCCTAGTATTCCAAAGGCAGGCTGGGTAGCCTTACCCAAATTGGGGTAGATTTATTCAGTTCCATTACCGCATCAAATCTAGGTTTCCAATGACCCAGACACAAGTTGTGCTTACCATACAACCAAGGGCCTCCAACAAGAACTGCAATAAAATCCTCCTTTGATGTGAACTTGAAAAGAAAAACTCTTCTCGCCATAGCATTGGTCGATATGCTACCTTTCAGGTGCCATCTACTAGATACCCACCTATAGACCATGTCTATATTGGGTCAGAAAGAGAAAAACTTTCCAACCAAAGATAGCTCCATTGACAAAACTATCTTTTCCACTATGGGGTCCGAGATTTGTAAGCATGTTCCTTTATCTAACTCTGACAACACATGGACAATGGAGTCCACCTTGTTCTATTCATCTGCACCAAGAAGGGCATTTTTCCAAGCTTTAGGACCTGAATCCAAAGCTAGAATCATGGACTCTAAAGGACTGCCCAAGGAAGTACTTACTGCAGCCTATTCAATCAAGGGCCCCAGTGGTGGAGTGCCCCCCCTCCAGGCTAATAGAATCCATGACCAAAGCAAGTTCAAACCAGGTGCAAGAAGGGAAAGTTGGAGGGCTCAAAATTCTTATTTAATTTATGATTAAAGTAATGTTGTGTTTGAATAGAAAATGCATTTAATTTATATTATTTTATATGTCATGAATATTGCATCTGACACTATTATTATGCATGTGGTTAAATGATGTAATGGACTTGTTATAAACAAAGTATGCACCCGAGTGCTAAGCTATCAACTTAGCTAGACTTGTTAACACATGGGAACACTCCTAGGCCTATGGGTTGCCTAAAACTTGGAGTGAACCTCTAGAATGAGCTGGATCTCTTGATTATATCACCTATTCTAACCTATTTACTACTTCACTTGATGGAAAGGGTAGAAAGAGTTGCTTGAAATGAAACTACTACTAAGGTGGTGCACTAAAATATGTTTGTTTCAGACCCTACACTGCTGTTTTGACACACAAATCCCAAAAAAGCTAGCTGTTCTACACACAACCCAAACACATTTTTTTGCTTATGGCTCCATAGGTTATAAATAGTTTTCATGTATTACAGTTTTAGGAAGGAAATTTCCTATTTTTCACAACCTAGGACTGTTTTTGATCATGACATAGTTTATAACTCACAGAAACATGCATTGTCTTTTGTCAAAAGCATCAAACATAACATTTGTTTAAGGTTTCAAACTGAAAATACATAAACATACATTCATATTTTCTCATGCAAAATGAAAACAAGAGATTTTGAAGGTGAAAAAGCTTGAAATTTTATTGGAAAAAGGTGTTCTTATAGTTGATAAGTCTGATAATGACTTGTATTGCCTGAAAATGTGTTACAACATGCTACCATGCAACTAAAACTGAATTACAATGTCTGATATCTAAGTTACAGTACTAATTTTCTGCTGTTCTAAGGTAAAAAAAAATGAGAGAACTAAGAAAAAACTAAGTCTAAGGCTTCCCTATACTCAACCCAACATGGGGAGACCAAGAGAGTGAAAAAAGGAAGAAAATTTATGACCAAAATTGGGTCAAACCTCCTTTAGGCACCCATGGAGTCTCCTCATCTGACTTAGTCTTCAAAAGCTGATTTGGTCTTCAACAAGCTCCTAGAAATGTGCTCCAGCTATTGTAGAACTCCTATATCCTTGGAGGGTGGTCAAAAGTGCCCCTAGATACTCTCAAATTGCCCAAAAATCACTGCAACCTCTCCTAGATGCTTGCAAAGTGGTCAAAACTACTCACACTAGCCATTACACCCCCCAAACCCACCTTGCATGATGATAGGCATGTGTTTATACTGTTTGAAAGCTCCACTAATACCTTTTGGGCGTATGGAAAGAATCATGGCATTTTTGAAGACCTCAAACTATCTCTTAAAAGCTCAAAAACACCTATCATTTCATTTACTACCCCTGTAGGGTCTCCTTCAAGGTTAAAACTGCCTTTTGGAGTCCTTAGACTGAGTTTTTTTAGCTTCCATCATGTTTAGAAACTTCATCTCTATTATTCTGGCCCTTTGGTTGAAATACACACTGTGTATTTCAACCTATATGGTTTCTCAGGTTTGCCATGGCTTCTCATCTTCATTCTATGACAAACATTAACATAATTTAGACCCATGGCTGACCCTCAAAGTTTCAGCCAAAACTCCATACTAATGCTTCATTGCAGCTCTATTATGCTTTATGCAGTCATTCTTAGACTATTTTTTCAACCTTGGAATACTCTCGAGTCTGCTGTCATCTTTGGAATAGTCTGCTGCTAGTTAGTCTTTGTGTGAGGCTCGTCTCCTATTTGACCCTCTATGCTCTTTAGACTTCTTTTACAACAGTCCTTTATTACTGTTTTATGCTTCCTGAATGTTGTAGATGCATTGATTCTCCATGTAGACCTTTTCACAGACCATAAAACTTTGGTCACCTAATATTGTAGGGTGTATTGAGAGAAATTTAGTGCCAAATAGGCCCTTTAGACAACTTTTAACAGTCATCTATTTGTTTTCTACTTTCTTGTTTTTCAGACCTCAAACTCTTCATAACATCTTAGTCTACAACAAGACTGCTCTATCATCATGACTATTTTCCTAACATATCTGAGACTGTTATCTTTGTTGACTATCTTTTTTGTTGAAGACCTTTATCTTGGACTCCATGATATCTCCTTGAATGTTGTTCAATCACATTGTCACAGTCATCATGACTGTTATTTCACCCTAGAACTATCACTTAGGACTGTTTTCTTTATTTCTTGATAGTCACCATTGACTGCTCCTTTGTCACCTTTGAATAACTGTCTCTCTTCATCTTTACTGTCCACAAACTAATCTCTTGCTAGTTTACTGACCTTGCACCTTTATGCAGGCTTACACAATATTGGTCTCTGACTGTTCATTATGACCCCTTTGCATGGCTATCAACTTATTGACTATGACTGTACCTACACAGTACTAACTTCATGCAGTGAGGACTGCTTGTTAGAGTTTCGTAGACCATCCTTGCATTCATCCATCTTTTCCTTGTTGTGCACTTGACTTTTCCATACTATTGTTTCTTTGACAGTTGATGCTGCTCCTGATTTGTCTTCAAGACTGTATCTGCATGACTACATTTTCATCTTGTGATATGACTGATTTATCCTTGAAGACCTTTCTGCAGTCTTCTATTTTTGCTTGACTGTCTCTAACTGTCATTATATGGAGATCTTTGTCCAGTAGTTGGTATCAAAGTGATTGTCTCCTTCTTGCTAATAACTCTCATCATTCTATTCTCTTAACTCTATCAAGGTTACATGAGACCTGCTCTACCTTGTAGACCTCTGTTACCTATAAGGCTGCTGTTACCCCTATAGATCTTGATAACTATTTCTAATGCTTTGACAAGGGTTTTCACTTGTCATCATTTCCTCTGTCATTTGATACAACTGCTAACCCACTTGCTAGGACTTCATTTGGATTGAATGCTCACTGCCCTTTTGTGACAGTATTTGGGACTTTTTCTCTGCTTTTTAGAGGTCGATGACTCATCTTTATTGTTGATATTTTGCCAAGATATCTTTGTGTCCTCTTATATGATGTCTCTTCCATCTTTGATACTACTATGCATACCTTCATGGCATGACTGTCCCTGATCCTCTTAATTGTTCTTAGACCTCTTTGACTACTCTATCTGTTGCACCAAAACATCTGTTGTTCCTTTGACATCTAACAAACCTTGTGATAAAGGCATTCATTCCCTCTAGCCAACCTCTTTGAAGGATGGTGCAAGTTTAAATGATTTTGGCAAACCCTTCCAACTGTCTTTGTGTTCATTATTCCTTGGCATCATAAGACTATCCACAGAAACTTCTATAACATATGACTGTCCATAGTCTTTAGTTGACCTTTGTCCTAGTTTTTAGGGATCTTTTTCAAGTTTCATTTAACTATTTGATAGGGCTTTCACATGCAAACCACTGATCTCCTCTGAAGAGAGACAAATCTTTGCTCTTCTTAATGCTAAGTAGGGTTTGATGGCGTCACAAAGATCTAACAGAGTACTACTATCCTCTATCACTATTTTCAACCCACAAAGACCTCTGCTATCTTAGTCATTAGATACCTCTATCTTCCTTTATATATATTCTTTCTACAAACACCAGTATTGACTGCCTTCTTTATCCTCATTTGCAATATTGACTGTATCCCTGAAGGCTTTTAGTTACTGCCCATTAGCTTCATACTTTCTATTGCTATCCTTTAGCATCTTCTTATCACCATTTTTTTTTATGTCAAACCCTACCTACATACCCTTGTGACTAAAACTTGTAAGCATTGGACCTACAACCTTAAAAACAACTCACATAGCTTATGAAACATGACAATCGTTTGATGACATGATCAAGACAGATTTAGATCTCTTGACTATAGCAACATTGACACCATAATGACAAACTTTCAACATTGTCATACCTAGAAAAGTTTTACAATGAGCAGATAGGTGTTCTCCTTAGCATCCATGCATCATTATGACAACAAATCTGTCTCTATACTTATGCTTGACACTATTGAAATGTCACTACAAACTCTACAAGTCTTTGAACACCGCCTAAGGAATTGTTAGAGCCAGGATCAGTTGCAAGCATTCATCTACAAGAGAGTTATAAAAAAAGCCAAGAGAATATTGATGCAAAATATTGGAGAAATGCATTGAATAACCCATGAAAAATACATGCAAAGGAGTGAGTATTTATAGGCAAGGTGAGTGGGGTGAGGTGTCAATCTAGAATCTTCCAAAATAGGAAGGTGGATTAACTTTCCATATGGAGAATTGACAACTCACACACATACACCCACTTACATAAATGTAGCCTATTAAATAGCTCACAATTATTTACTACCTAAGCAAGCTTAAAATAAAATAAAGGAAAATAAATTCCTACAGTAACACCCCCCTTAAGTGCAACTTAGGGAGATGGAAAGATGGGTCCTGACAAATAAAGCCATGTTAGGTACCCAAATACAATGATGGCAGAGAATGTCATAAGACTCCCCAAAGATACAACCATCATATAAGCATGAAGGAAAGTACAATAACATGTGATGGAAGAAGGACATTGAGACCCCCCATGGAATGAATTCATCACAAGAGTACAATCATTATTTTTACTGCAGAGAATTACTGGAAGCTAATGATGATGCAATACTGAACTTTGATGAAGCAACAAAGGATAGAAGATGACCCGGTGCATAGAATTACTGGAAGCCAATGATGATGCAACATTGAACTCTAATGTAGCAACAGGTTAGATGGATTAAAAATGATCTACTGCACATAACTATCGAAGAAGAACTATGTTGTATTGGAAAATCCCACTGAAGATCAGGATCAAAGAGGTTAGTAACATAAGGTACCAATGATCTCAAAAATACTAAACAAACTATGAAGGTTGCCTCCAGGGTGAAACCAAGGAAGCATAAGCACAAGTACAAACAATTTGATATCCCCATTATGCTATAGAAAGTGCAAGAGAGACCAAAAATAGAATATTGTTGATAAATGAAGCCTATCAAAGCAAACAGAACCTTCCTAGGAGGCAGCATGTCCAGGGTATCCAACATAAGCCATAAAATTGACAAATTGATTAAAAGATACCTGGGGTTGAATTTGAAAAAAGTACATAGGTGGTCGTGTAGAGCTCTCTGATACCTTTGCAACGCCTTTTCATTTTTGAAAAACAGAGGTTCTGGGCAGAAGAACGAAGCTCGTAAGCCAAAATTGATGCCTTGACTTCAAATAGAAAAAAATAGGTGTCAAATAGCAAAATATGGGAAAAAGACCAGCATTACTAGATAGTGCTCAGAACCAGCTTTCCAATGCCTTTTTGTTTACCAATTTTTGAGTCCGTATGCTCAAGTTATGACCTCTAGAAGAAAACTGCCTTATTAGGCCTGCACATGAACGCAACACAGAAATCGAGGTAGATTCAGAGATTGAGGTGGCACAGAAATCAAGGCAAATAGAAATCAAGGGCATGAAAATTGAGGCAAATTAAAAAAATTGGCACTCAAATTGAGGCAACTTGAAAATCAAAATATGCTCAGAAAATTTTGGCACAAAAATTGAGGCGACTGTACAAAAATCTGAGACAGAAATCGAGGTGGCTGTACAAAAAATCTGGCATGGAAATCAAGGCGGCTATATAGAAAATATGGCATGGAAATTGAGGCGGCCATACGGATTTTTCCTGCAAAAAAAATCAAACCCCAAAAAATGCCCAATTTTTTTTTAGCTAAATATAGAGTGCCTTATATGAAAATAGGGGTTTTGACACCTTTTGAGCACAATGGAAGGGTTAGTTTTTCTCTAGGACGTGCCTATTAGACTCTCAAGGCTAAAACCCTCATAGATTTGAGAAGAAACTTGCAAGCCTGGAGCTTTGATACCATGTTAGAGCCAGGATCAACTGCAAGCATTCATCTACGGGAGAATTATGAAAAAAGCCAAGAGAATATTGATGCAAAATATTGGAGAAATGCATTGAATAACACATGAAAAATACATGCAAAGGAGTGAGTATTTATAGGCAAGGTGAGTGGGGTGAGGTGTCAATCTAGAATCATCCAAAATAGGAAGGTGGATTAACTTTCCATATGGAGAATTGACAACTCACACACATACACCCACTTACATTAATGTAGCCTATTAAATAGCTCACAATTATTTACTACCTAAGCAAGCTTAAAATAAAATAAATTCCTACACTAACAGGAATAAACTGCCTTCTTCCTGCCACTGTCTTGCAAAACCACATAAATTTCTCTTTCTTTATTGGACTGCCATACTCTAGGGCATGCAAATGGCTCTTTGAAACCCTTCTTCCCTCTTCTCACCTGTCATGCAAAATGAAAACCGAGCTATCTCCAACTTACTGTGAAAGCCATCCATAGAGATGGAAACCCTAACACAAAAGATTTTGAAACCTAAACCCAAACTCACCTTCTCTCAAAAACTCGACCTTCGTGAAACTAACTACAAGAACCATGGTTAGAAAACGTGACTTGGTTTAAAAACAACTTCCCTCCAAGGATGTACGTGCCTCTTTTTGATAAAAAATGAGGTTTTGAACGTGGAAACTCTTATTTGGAAACATATGGCTTATTAAAACCCACATTGCAATGTGGTGCAAGACTATGGGACGTGGAGAAAAAGCTTCTCTAGCAAAAGAAGGTTTTGAAACTAACTCTCAATAACAACATGGCCTCTTATTAAACACAAAAAAGACCCTAGAACATATTGAATGCCAATTTATAAGGAAGACCACTTTTAAACAACGGAAACCTTCTTGATTGAAACCTTTTGATTGTAATGCACCTCTCAAGACCTCTTTCAATAAATCCTTTAGACCTATTGAACATACCACAACACCTTTAACCCCCCCCTGCCCTTATGGTGATCTACTTGAGTTTTTGATGACATCTACTTGAGTTTTGATGACTAACTCTTAAAAGGTCAACATTTTTTATGACATCTACTTGAGTTTTGCTTGCTAAAACTGAGAAATCAGTTGCCTTATCATTCCATTGGGCTATAGAGTCACCAAAGACTTGAAACACAACTCAAGAAAAACCCAAACATTGCTGCAACACCCTCAAAACAACAAGACACACAACAGAAACACACCTAAAACTACCCAAAGTAGGACTGTAAATGTGTACCAGCACTTGGAGGAAATGAAAGACTCCTAAAACCTATGTGCTACAACACTTATTGACTCAAAACTATTAAACTAATATGTACAACAATAACTCATGCTTGAGGTTTATCCCATTGACTGGGATTGGTAGAACTTCTCCTTCCATGTTGGCTAGCTGAAAAGCATTGTGTTTCTTACACTAAAAAATGATGAAAGGGCCACTCTAAAAAGAGTTAAACTTGGAGTGCTTCCCAGGCCCGCTCTTTAGCTCATCCCACTTGAGGATAATATCACCTTCTTTGAAGACTCTAGGGACTGCTTTCTTGTCAAAAGACCTCTTTACGTGTGCTTAATGCAACTCCATTGTCTTCATGACATTATCTCTTATTTCTTCCAACTCTACCAGCTGTGCCAACCTTGCTACCATTGGCTCTTCTTCCAACATTTCAAGCTGAATGATCAAATCAAGAACTGGGAGCTCAACTAAGATAGACAACCTTGCTTCCTTACCATAAACCAACAAGTAAGATGAGTTCCCAATTGACCTTTTTGGAGTTATTCTATCAGCCCATAAAGTTGATTTCAGTTTTGAATGCCATGATCTTTGATTATCTTCAATAGTTCTTTTGATGATTCTTGTCAAGTTTTTGTTTGTGGACTCCGCTAGTCCATTGCCTTGAGGATAATAATTAGAAGATGTGTTTAAAAAGATACCATTCCTCACAACCCACTCACTTATCTTAGTTCCAACAAACACTAAAGCATTATCAGAGATGATAGACTTAGGAATACCAAACCTTGTCACTAAATCTTCATAAAAGATTAGGACATCACCTTCACTAGCTTCCTTCAATGCTATTGCTTCAATCCATCTAGTGAAATAGTCAATGGTTGTGAGTACCCACTTATGCCCTGTACTAGGAGGATTAATGACTTCAATGAAGTCAATACCCCAATTCATGAATGGTTGTTCAACCTGAATAGGCTGCAAAGGAAGGGCTGCCAACCTCTCTTTACCTGTGAAAAAGGCACATTTCTTACATTTTCTTACCCATTCACAAACAAAGCTCACTTATCCAACATTCACAAACAAAACTCAAAGTTTCTGCAATGCTTCTATACATAAGTTGAGCTAAGAAAAATATAACTAGAAAGTAGAACAGAATAACCTTACAGCTAGAAAAAGATCCTCTTCCCTTCGAAAGTCCTTCCCTTTATAGTTTTTCAAAATCTCCCCCAAAATTATAACTGTTTGAAATGGTCTTTTTTGAGTAACAGTTGTCAAGAAAGTGACCTTAAAATGGAAATAGTTACATTATATCAAAATTATGGTTACCATCGCTAATTACAAAAGAACTTCATACATGCAAGACAAGTGGCATTAGGCTTCTCCAACCCCTAATTCCAGGTGAATTTCCATAAAAAGTTGATGTAACTCACCACGTTCTTCTTCTTCTTCCAGGATGAAAATTATCCTGCGGTAATCAGTATAACTGGTCTTCTCCTTCTAAGCAACTGTGCGCAACTGGGAGATGATATCAATCTGCTCCTCCTCGGGCCAATGTAAATCAGGTTGTAGAATAGGCATAGGCTCATCATCCCAAATTTCATTATTTGTAGGAAGTCCCATTTTGAAAGATAACTTGGTAGATAAGAAAGACTGAACTCAGAGAGCACCGTCACCTTTCTCTAAAATTAGTTTTATTTAATTACGCCAACAAGTAATGATGGTTTTTAAACTTGTTAATGTTGTGCTACCACTTTAGTGAACTCTATTACACTTGTCATTTAAGAGGCAATTAATGCATCATTGATTTTGTATCTTGAGAAACAAGTCCTAAGATTGAGCTCACAATTCATAACTCCTGAAAAGACATTCTCATTGCATACCACACGAGTAATCTAATGAGTTGACGATACCTTGAAAAACGAGCACCGTGAAGATGCTGATTAGTCGGGAGTCAGAACAGATTTCAAACTTTGAACCTTAAGGAGGAGTTCACAAAATTTGAAAACTCCTGACAATGAGTGAGGTCAGGGCATTGAAGCTCTTATGATCCTTCAAACTATTAGAGTGACATTCAAAAACTTTAAACTTCCTCGACACGAAGGAGAAGTCAGGAAGTCGGCCATTTCTTGAACTTAAGAACATAAGTCGGGGAAACAAAAAAATCATGAACTTGAAAAGCGCTCGATGACAAAGACTCATAAAAATGTCCCTAAGACTTCAAAAAATTTTGGAAAATGACTGGACCAGGGCAAGGCGATGATTGCATCAATTCCTATGCACTGAAATTTGAAAATTTTTGGGTTCAAATTTTTGGGGCAACAACAGGCTCTGATTGGGGACGAGGATTGCAAAGGATGAAGCAAGGAACCTAGAACCTAAATTGTGGACCGGTGCATTATCCATTGGGAAATAGAGTCAAAGAGCAAGGGAAACAAAGGAGCTAGAACAAGATAAAAACAAGACAAACGAGAAAGGAAACTAGACTACCAACACAACAGAAACTCCTAATATGTACATGGTAGGAAGATCCTACCTCCAGATGACTCCAAAATGGTTATGGAAATTCGCTAACAGGCTGGGAGAAATAATAGCCTTTGTGAAATAATGGTTGATGAATGAAAAGGTCGCACACCAACAGCTGCCAACTTGTGACCACTGTGATTAAACTGATAAAAATGACTTCACATAAAAACCCTCTGGGTATGACTTGATGCTTAAGAAGCCATTTTTCATTGTACACTTCTTCAAACTGACGACTCATATTAACATTGCCCAGCACATGACTACCAACACCTGCCTGTATAGTCTCATATAAAATGTCAGAATATATTTGATTTTGTAAAGATGGAGAAATTAGCCCCTGGATTAGACAACCCACACACAAAGTATGAAATGGAGATTTTGAATTTTGACTTGCAACGTATGTGCCATTATGTCATATATAATCACCTTTCTCAGCCACAGACAAACTGATATCCCATGCTTGAAAATAACCTCTTAAACTACGTGTCTCATGCGAAGCGAGAAGTAGATGAGGCTAAAAATCCCCTTCAACAGAAACAATATTCTATTTTTGTGCTAAAACTGATCCACATACTTTATCATTCTCCTCATCAAAATCATTGCACATATTTCTAACACAAGCTTTATTTAATGAATCATTCTCAAAAGGCATAATTGCATCTTCAAAGCAAAATGACTCGAAGATGGATTCTTCACTTACCTTTAGCTGTATATGCATTAGAGAAACAACTTCACTTTCACCTTATTCTTCACATGCTTTCATTGCTTCAGAGGGCATTTCGAAAGAATTTTTAGCTTCCATATCGTTGTCCTCTTTATGCCAAGGATTCATTGTGACATGAGATTCTTCATCATGTGTATCTTTTTCACAAACAAAAGTCTTTTCATGTCTGCAAGCAAGAAAATGTGTATCTTTCCCATCTCTTTGTTCAATTTCTTGCAAAGTTCTAAGCAAGACTGAGTGTACTTTATCAGATTGAAATTGCATATTGCCATAAAATTCTTTAAAAAGCTCACTTGTGCGAGATCATCAAGTACCTGATCATTTTGTGTTGGAATTGTGGAAGAAGAGAAGTCTTCATCATTACTGAGAGGATAAGTAGATGAGGAATGCAATTCATCCATTCTCTTATCAAGATTTTCTTTGTCTTCTTTCTTATCATGGGAGGCACGAGTGAATTTCAAATCTTGTTTAAAATTTTTGGCATTTATAACCTCTTCTCGCAACCATACCTCTGTATTATTTGACTCAGGAGATGTGAAGATTTCATGTTCAACTTGCATGCATACCAGAGAAAAGGTATTCAACACTTCTTCTTCATGTTGTATAGCTTCAGGTTGCTCATCTTCCGTATTGCATGGGAAAACTACAGATTTATCATTGTCTTCCTCATAATCCAAATAATAAGCTTCAACTCTCCTATGCACATGAGATTTAATTTCCACAACACTTACCTCACTTCTACCAAAATGTTTGGAATAAAAAACAGAGAGATTAGAACATTCAATAGAAGGAGATAGGATATTATGGGAACCTATAGGTTTGAGATTTTGTTTATACATAATAGGCATCCTCATAGGTCCATGAATCAGCTTATCTGCAATCTAATTTACTTTCCATAAGCCACTCAATATTAGATCATCTTCTATTTTTACTGCCTCTTGTGCAATTTCAACATCATTTATTCCACTCCGCCTCAACTCAAATTGAACATCTAGATGTAATGAAGAAATAAAAGTACATAGCTAGAGTTGCTTACCAGGTCGAATGGATGAAGAAATCTTTTTGAACAGCTGGTTGAATCTCTCTGATGGATTCTTCTTCTTGCTTGCAAATGTGGAAGAATTGACACAATATAGCAACCTCATCAACAATACCTTTAAATCTTTCTAAGAACTTAGTCTTCAATGAATCCCAATTAGTAATACATTTATCCTCCAAATAATGAAACCACTTTGTTGTAGGTCCAACAAGAGATTCAATAAATAACCGGACAAAAACATCTTCTTCACTTACCCCCAAAATGCCACATGCAACTATGAATGCCAGAATGTGGTTTTCAGCATCTTGATGATTCTCTCCACTGAACTTTGGAAAATACTTTCTTGATCCTTCAGCTAATGGTGAATATACTGGTAAAGAAAGAGGACCAAAATGATTTGCCCATGGCTCGGAGGCAAACAATGCCATACTGCAAATCTGAAAATTAAATCAGCATAGGTCTTCATTGGAACAAAAATGTTTTTGAGTGTATTCATCAAATAGAGCCGCCAACCTCCATTCTCGGGGAGGCACCTTCAATTTTTTGGGAACACAATAGCACCAATCTTCAATTTTGAATCCCCAACGGAGTCACCAAAAATCTGTTAGTGAACAGATTTGTCCTTCAAAAATAAATGCAGAAAATGACTCAAGACGCCTGAGAGGAAGAACAAACAGTACTAACAGTTGGAGAGGTTGCCATTGGATTGACAACCTTCCTCTAAATTTTAGAGGTACAACTCCCTCTTAAGATATGCAATGAATAAAAATATGGGGTGTGCTTTTAACCAAAAAGCAGAAAAGGTGTATTAACATCTACCCATCACCATGAAATAGATGCGTGTGATTGATTTCATAAAGAAATGAATGCAGATAAAGGATACAAAGCTCACTTATCCAACATTCACAAATAAGGACAAATTGATTGAAAAATACAGTTATATTCCACCTTAACACATACCCACATAAAAGAAGCAATATTGAAGACAAATTACGAATTGACACAAGAATAGTTGCAATCACATAAAATACTTGGAGACACAAAGTTCTGTAAGTAATTCTTCATTTCCTCAATATAACAAAACTCAAAGTTTCTGCAATGCTTCTATACATAAGTTGAGCTAAAAAAAAATAACTAGAAAGTAGAATAGAATAAACTTGCTCCCCTTCCCCTATTCATAGACAGCTAGAAAAAGATCCTCTTCCCTTCGAAAGTCCTTCCCTTTATAGTTTTTCAAAATCTCCCCCAAAATTATAACTATTCGAAACGGTCTTTTTCGAGTAAGCGTTATCAAGAAAGTGACCTTAAAATGGAAATGGTTACATTATATCAAAATTATGGTTACCATCGCTAATTACAAAAGAACTTCATACATGCAAGACAAGTGGCATTAGGCTTTTCCAGCCCCTAATTCCAAGCGAATTTCCATAAAAAGTTGATGTAACTTAGCACGTTCTTCTTCTTCTTCCAGGATGAAAATTGTCCTACGGTATTCAACATAACTGGTCTTCTCCTTCCAAGAAATTGTGCGTAGCTGGGAGATGATATCAATCTGCTCCTCCTCGGGCCAATGTAAATCAGGTTGTAGAACAGGCATAGGCTCATCATCCCAAATTTCATTATTTGCAGGAAGTCCCATTCTGAAAGATAACTTGGTAGATAAGAAAGATTGAACTCAGAGAGCACTGTCACCTTTCTCTACAATTAGGTTTATTTAATTACGCCAACAAGTAATGATGTTTTTTAAACTTGTTAATGCCGTGCTACCACCTTAGTGAACTCTATTACACTTGTCATTTAAGAGGCAATTAATGCATCATTGATTTTGTATCTTGAGAAATGAGTCCTAAGATTGAGCTCGCATTTCATAACTCCTAAAAAGACATTCTCATTGCATACCACATGAGTAATTTGATGAGTTGACAATACCTTGAAAAATGGGCACCACGAAGATGCTGATTAGTCGGGAGTCGGAACAGATTTCAAACTTTAAACCTTAAGGAGGAGTTCACAAAATTTGAAAACTCCCGACAATGAGTGAGGTCAGGGGAACCAAAGCTCTTACGATCCTTCGAACTGTTAGAGTGACTTTCAAAAACTTTGAACTTCCCTGACACGAAGGAAAAGTTAGGAAGTCGGCCATTTCTTGAACATAAGAACATAAGTTGGGGAAACAAAAGATTCATGAACTTGAAAAGTGTCCGATGACAAAGACTCACAAAAATGTCCCTAAGACTTCAAAACTTTTTGGAAAATGACCAGACTGGGGCAAGGTGATGATTGCATCAATTCCTATGCACTAAAATTTGAAAATTTTTGGGTTCAAATTTTTGGGGCAACAGTACCTAGCTTGAAGGATTATTAGGTGCAACTGTTTGGATATCATCTTGGTAGACTAGGACAATGTCATTAACCTCTTCTTTGCTGCTCCTAGAATCTCTAGCTAACTGTTCACACATACCTTTCCCTCTTACCAACTTTGTTACCTTGATTTCAATGTCATATTCCATGACCTTTGTAACCCAACCAACTCTCTTCTCACCCAAGTCTTTGCTTAACAAGAATTCTTTGACACTAGGATGAGCAACCAACAACTTCACTTTATTGTTAGAGATCATATGTCTAATTTTTTTCAAACTTCTAAGAATGGAAAGAACATGTTTTTCAACAAAAGTGTACTTTAACTCATAATCTTTTAGTCCTTGACTAAAAAAAGCAATAGGCTACTCCAAATGATCATCATTTTGTTGAACCAACATAGCTGTGATACTATCAATGTTACCATATGCATACACCACACAATCTTTAGAAAAATTAGGATTTAAGAGGGTAGGAGCTGATGCTAATGCTTCCTTTAATGCTTGAAAACTCCTTTTACCTTCCTTTGTCCAGCTAAAAGAGAAATTATTCTTCAACATAGATGTTAGATTCTTCAACAACTCAGCATAATCAGGTATAAACCTTCTAACAACATTGATCCTACTAAGGAAACTTTGCAACCCCTTCTTATGTGTTGGTAAAGGAAGAGCCAAAATAGCACTTACCCTCTCAAGATCAACAATAATACCATGTTTAGAGACAATAGAACCCAACAACTTCCCTTCATGAACAACAAACGCACATTTTTTAGGATTTGGAGAAACACCAAACTCTCTACATCTTTCAAAAATCTGCCTTAAATGATTTAGATGATCTTTTGCTTCCTTGGAATAAACTATGATATCATCTAAATAAACCATCACTATTTTGTACATTAAACTTTGAAAAGCCATATCCATGGCTCTTTGAAAAGTTGCACTAGCATTGGACAAACCAAAAGGCATCTTCTAGTAGGCCATGGTACCCCACTTTGTGGTGAAGGCTATTTTATATTGGTCCTCTTCCTTGACTAAAATCTAATTATAACTAGAAAAGCCGTCAAGCAAAGAAAATATCTCTGAACTTACAACTACTTGAAGTATTTGTTCCATGGAATGTAAAGGGTAATGGTCTTTGAGTGAGGCTCGGTTAAGGTCTCTAAAGTCTACACATAGTCTAATCTCACCATTGTTTTTCCTTATGGGAACTAAGTTTGACACCCATGAAGTATGAATTATAGGAAAGATTATGACACTCTCAATCAACTTATCTAGTTCTTTTTTCATTAGGACCTCTAGCTTAGGATTCAATGGTCTTTGCTTTTGCCTTACTGGTTTGGAATTTGGCTCAAGTTCTATGGTATGTTGGGCAAGATTGGGGTCAAAGCCTTTCAAATTAGAATATTGCCATGCAAAAATATCACTAAATTCTTGACAAAGTAAGATAAAAGCTTTATTTTCTTCCTTGGTATATATCTTGCGAAGTTTGAGGAGCTTACCTTTGAAGATTTCAACCTCTGCATAGTGTTGTTGGTTAATATGAATGTTGGCTTTTTCCTTTCTTACTTGGTCATCCGAATTAAATATGGACTCCAAAGTGACCAATCCTTTGGGTAACTTTTTAGTTTTTAGTTGTATGACTTGGTCCTCATGCTGTTGTTGGAATCTCTCTTGGTTTCCAGCTGAAAACTCAACCTCTTCCCTTAATAAGTTTACAATTTGCTGATCACTCTCAAAAACTTGCCAAAAAACATGGTTATCAGGAATAGAAGGCCTAACAACTTTCACATACTACTATTTACTACTATTATTCATGCCACTTGGAATATCATACTGTGCACCTATAGCAGCAAGCCTATTAGCATGTTTATTCTTACTTCTAGGAATGGACAACAAATTGAATGCATCAAATTCTTCTAACAAATCCCATACTTTATGTTTGTAACATTTAAATACATCATTTTTGGTGATATGAAGGCCTCTTACCTGGTTAACAATAAGTTCACTATCACTGAATACTTGGAGACAACTGATTTTCCTCTTCCTTGCCCACAATAGACCATGAACCAATGATTCATACTCTACTATATTGTTTGTACAGCTAAAAGAAAACCTGAAAGAGGAATTATCACCTTCAGGAGACACAAGTACACAACCTCCACTAGAACCATTTCTACTCCTTGAGCCATCAAAAAACAACTTCCAAACATTATTAACTTGTTGGTTTGACTGTTGTTCATCACCCTTTACCAAGTTAGGCACCAAAGAATTAGATTCATGCATCATATAAACACCAAAACCAACCTCTTCCAGATATTTGTTTGGATCATTAAATTTGACTATTCTCTACTACCCACTCATCCAAAACTATGTCAGGTATGCCATCTACTTGAGTATCCAACTCCTTGGCTACAGGATGATCATCGTGATAAAAAATAGTACAATTAGCATTTATGGCAGCGGTTACATAAGGCTCAATATGGTCTTTTGCAATGGGCTTTGATTTGATGGTGACCTTTGTGCCATATCTAGTCCTAAAAAGCATGTGAGACCAATCTGAAGACAAGTACCCACCTATCTTGGCATCAAAATCCCTAGATAGACATATGGCAAAGTATGGAGGCAACTCAATAACGTAGATATCTTGAGGAATGGAGAAGTTTAGGCATGCATGCAATGTTAAGATCAAGTATTTGATGACTCCAACTGTGTTAACAACAATACCATCTAGTTGTACTACCCCTTTTTCAAGTGGTTGGTATTCTATTCCCATCTTGTCAACTATTTGTTTGGGCACAACCAAACTACTAGCTCCTGAATCTATCATATAATTATGGACTAGGTGGTCTCCAATGATTAAAGACACATAGAAAGGGGGTGGTTTGACCTCTTTTGCTGGCTATTCGGTACTATTCTTGGAGTCATTTGTAAGTACAACCTTGGATGGTCCATTAGTAGACTCACTAGATACACTAAGTTTTGACAAAGCTAATTGGAGAAGGTCCTTTTGCCCAGGAATGGCTAATGAATCCCACATTGATATAGTAACATTAGCTTTCTTCATATGCTCAAGAATACTAAAAGTAGGAGTACTTACTTTTCTTTGGGCTTTAGGAACAACAACTTCTCCTTGAAAAGATGCTAGCTGCACTAAATCCTTAGGCTGCTCCTTGTTTGTTGCAGCCTGATTGCTTGCTGGAATGTGAATATTTTGTCCATTAGATGAACAAGCAGATCCTTGTCTAACATTTGGCACTTGTTTAGCTTGAGAAAAATTAATACCAGCTTATTGTCCACCATCAACAACCCTCTTTTTTGAACTTATGTTGGCTGCAATAGAGTTATAAGACTAATTTGGTGCTTGAGGATTGTTCATTCCACAAAACTCTTCTCTTTGAAAGTTTATGAGAGACACATCACCTTGTATATCTCCATGTGTGGGTGGTGTTTGTTCAGCTGCATCAACCATTGGATTTTGTTGAGACACAGTAGCACTTTGAACCATAAGGGCTTGATTGATTACACCATTTGTGCATGTATCCTAGTTGTGAGGTAGGTTGCATGGAAAACATCATTCTGGTTTTTGTGCTAAGTTATTTTGTGCTGGTACCAACTCTTTGGATGTGCTTGCAGCATTAGGATTGTAGGCTTGGTATGGCCTAGCATTCAAGGTTTGCCTTTGACCTTGAGGGTTTGATTGATATTGAGGTCTATTAGGCTAATAAGGAGCTTGGTATGGGGCTTGATAAGGTTTGTAATTTTGGTTTTGCTGCATCTTTAAGTTCACTAACTCATTACCAAAGCTCTGTAGAAGGCCTTTTATCTCTTGAAACTCGAAAGATGGAGTAGGAGTGGCCTTTTCTTGACTAAAAGATTGGTTATTTGCTAATGGTAACAGAGGGGTAGCAGGTATATCAGCCAAAGGTGGTATTTGCAAATGCATGGAGGGATGATTCTCTAGAAATATAGGCATAGGGGGTCTAGGTACTATCTTACCAGCTTGGATAAGATTGTTTTCAGACCTTACTGCTATGTCAAATGCAGCTGGTAGTGAAGTACCTCCCATGGATTGTATCATAACAAAAATGTCATTGTTAAGTGCCTTCAAATAGTAAAGAAAAGCATGATCTATAGAAGGTCTTACCGTAGCAGGAATTCTATTCCATGTCTTCTAGAAATAGAAGTTGAAGTTCGTCATTTGCTCTTGAGGAGCCCTCTTGATGGTGCTCAGTTCTACCAAGGACAAATGGCCAGATTTGTCTTCAAAATGATTGCAAAGAAGCTTTCCAAGTTGATCCCATGAGTTTATTGAGTTCACCACCAAACCTCTGAACCACTGCAAAGCCTTGCCTTTGAAAGAGGTTGCCAACAATATGAGAGCTACATTTTCTTGAGTAACATGATGCACAACACATAAGTTTGCCACATCCTTGATGTGTTCAATGGGTGTAGTTTGGTCCTCTCCTAAGAAAAAGGGTAAACCTCTAAGAGCTGCCAATGGGATGTCATCGTGCTGTGCCAAGTTCAAGGGGTTGCCTTGATTAAAAGACACAAAAACTTGGTTCCTAAGAGCTACCCTTTTTGTTATATAGGTCTGCTTTCTTGCAAGATGAGCTGCAACTCTCACAGGAGGTGGAGTTGACTAAGCTTTCCTTGTTGAAGGTTGAGTTATCCTACTAGATCTGCCCTATCTCCTAGGAGGAGATAGCTGCAACTACTCAAATGAACTTGCACTCCTTGTTTGTATCTTTCTCATAAGCTGCTACAACACTGGTTTTGCTAACTTTCCATAGTCACCAGATATGCAGATTTCAATCTCTTAAAGGTCTGAAAATTACTGGTTGCATATCAAAACTAGCAATAAGATGTATTTCTTTGAACTGTTTTGATTCAAACAGTCCCACCGGGTGTGCCAAAAATTGTTATCAATAAAGTATGCACCTGAGTGCTAAGCTATCAACTTAGCTACCTGTTGACACATGGGAACACTCCTAGGCCCGTGGGTTGCCTAAAACTTGGAGTGAACCTCCAGAATGAGATGGTTCTCTTGATTATATCACCTATTCTAACCTATTTACTACTTCACTTGATGGAAAGGGTAGAAAGAGTTGCTTGAAATGAACCTACTACTAAGGTGATGCACCAAAATATGTTTGTTTCAGACCCTATACTGCTATTTTGACACACAAATCCCAATAAAGTTAGCTGTTCTAGACACAACCCAAACTCATTTTTTGCTTATGGCTCCGTAGGTTATAAAGAGGTTTCATGTATTGCAGTTTTAGGAAGGAAATTTCCTATTTTTCACAACCTAGGACTATTTTTGATCATGACACAGTTTATAACTCACAGAAACATGCACTGTCTTTTGTCAAAGGCATCAAACATAACATTTATTTAAGGTTTCAAACTGAAAACACATAAACATACATTCATATTCTCTCATGCACAATGAAAACAAGAACTTTTGAAGGTAAAAATGCTTGAAATTTTATTAGAAAATGGTGTCCTTACAGCTGATAAGTTTGATAATGACTTGTATTGCCTAAAAATGTGTTACAACATGCTGCCATGCAGCTAAAACTGAATTACAATGTCTAATATCTGAGTTACAGTACTAATTTTTTGTTGTTCTAAGGGTAAAAAACCTAAGAGAACATAGAAAAAACTAAGTCTAAGGCTTCCCTATACTCAACCCAACATGGGGAGACCAAGAGAATAAAAAAAAGGAAGAAAATTGGTGCAGGAGCACCCCTTCAACAAGCCAAATATACATCTGAGGGAGAAGACTAAGGTCTTGATATGCTGTTATACTTTATGCATTTCTATGTTTGTTCATATTTACATGTAGTTTTTGTTGTTGTTATGATTTCATGTTTGTAATAAAGACCCCACCATGTGAACCAGTGTCACAAATTTGGCATCCTGGTAAGCCAATTTGGACATCTTGGACAATTGGGGTATGTGGATGATTAAATCAAGTGTGTTGTGTTGTTTTTAGGTGTTTTGTTGATGTTCCAGGGTGTTTAAATCATGTCTTATAATAAACATGTGTCTTGTGATTAGTTAGTGTTTTGGCTTACACCCTTGGTTAAGCCAAAATATGAAACATGGAAGTTGTAACGACTCCAACCTTTGGTATTCCGGTTGGAACTGAATGGGAAGAGACCATAAACACCTTGAGGACTGGGATCCCAAGGTAGAGGAGATCATTGATGAAGTTTGGAGAGAATAGAAGATTGAGAAAAAATAATACATTCTGTGGAGACATCGAAGTTTAATTCAGTTTGTGTTTGCAAGTTCTGTGTATATTCTCTATATTTAACTGTTCTAGTTTTCTATTGTCAAAGATGCAAGACTGAGACCATTCCACTGGTGGATTTTTTTTAAAATCAGTGGATTGGATCCTGTACATAGTTTTCTATTTTATTTTCTTCTTGTTCGTGGTCATGGCGGAATGGAACAGAGGATCCGATCTGTAGAAGAGATGTTGCAGTAGAGAGCCTAGCATCTCTATATGCTAGGGTTCGATAGATAGAGACTACAAGATTTGTTGCAAAGGAGGTTATCGGCGGGAGATTCGTGGTGTCATCAAATATGCATTTTATGTATATACTGCAATTGCATGTCAAGAACATTGCGTGTGTATATCGCAATTGTATCTGAGTATATCTTGTGTGTATCTCACAATTGTATGTACAATAGTTCAATGTATATCAGCGTACCAGGCAAGGTTTAAAAACATTTCGTGCGATTTATGTGTATATCACTAATGAATGATGCAAACATTCATGTGTATATCACAAGTGTATGTGAGAACATGTCGTGTGTATCTTACAAATGAATGTTGAAGATTGTATGTTGGAATGTACATTTAGAATATACAAGCATCGAAGGATACAAGGAGTGACCGGTAGAAACAGTAGGAAGAACCAGCACGACAAGTTAAGTAATGTATGTGCAAAGTTGAATGTATCGGTGGATTGTCGAAGGCGGTTTGAAGAGTTGTCGGAATGACTTTAAGCGTCGGGGTGAAACATATCGAGGGCACCGATAAGCCATGTCTAGCCGATGGAGTATGTCGGAAGGAAAATAGATTTCTCTTGCCGATAGAGAGAAGCATTTTGACTGTGGAGTTTCTGGGAATTTGAGACAATTTCTTGGAGCTCTGCATCAAGTGGTATCAGAGCCAAAGGAGTATCCTTTGGGTAGAAGAAGAAGACAAGATGTCAGATGAAGAGGGGTCACAAGAGTTCACAGCAAAGATGACCAATGCTGAGTTAGCTGTCCTAGTGAAGAAGCAAATGGCAGAGAGCAGAGTAGCTAGGGCTCAGAATCAGGCCTTGCGAGATGAGTTAGAGAAGTTGACGGACAAAGTAGAGAAGGGAGAAGAAGATTTTGGTGAGCGAGAAGATAGGGATGAAGAGGAGATCCCTAGGCAGGGAGAGGTGGAGGTTCCTACAGACCAGAGACCCTTACTCAATGCCCTCAAATCCATGGAGAGAAGGACCATGGATATGAAACTAGACCTGCCAGTGTTTGTAGGAAAAATGGATCCTGATTCAGTGATGGAGTGGATAGACTCCTTGAATAATTTCTTTGAGACCGAGGAGATACCAGACCACCAAAGGGTGAAGATGGCCCAATCTAAAATGAAAGGGCCTGCACTAACTTGGTGGACTTTCATCCAAGATGATAGGGTGAAAGAGGGAAAGAGTAGAGTTGCTACTTGGAAGAAGATGGCGGCTTTAGTGAAGGAAGCCTATGTTCCGTTGAATTACAACATCCAACTACATAAGAGGAAACAAAACTTGAAGCAGAAGGAGTTAGATGTCAGTTCATACACAGAAGAGTTCATGAAACTATGTGTCAAGACAAAGGTAAAGGAGAGTGAGGACGAGAAGGTGGCAAGGTACCTAAATGGATTGAGGTTTGCCATTCAAGAAGACTTAAATTTGCATAACCCAGAGACAATCCAAAAGTGCTACCAATTGGCACTCAAAGTGGAAGAGAAATTAAAGAGAAGACAAGAGTAGAATAGTAGAGGAAGAGGGAGACAACAAAGAGGGGGAAGAAGTCCTTTCAGAGGCAGAGGAAATGGATTTGGACACCAAGGTGAATCCAATCAAGAGAGTAGCAAAGGAGACAACAGTCAAACTCAAGGGGGAAGTTACAATCAAAGAGGAAACTTTAGGGGTAAAAGACTACCATTTAGAGGGAGATCTCAGGGCAGAGGACCTCTCAGATGTTACAATTGCAATCAAGAAGGCCACATAGCCAGCAGATGTCTAGAAAAGGCAACAAGTTCAATGGGAGAAAGGAGGACAAATCTGATCCAAGAATCTGATTGTCAAAGTGTGACAAGATCAAGCACTTATCAAAGTGTGAATGCTCCTGACAGTTATGGATATCTCGAGAATGGAGAATCTTTGATGATTAGGAGAGCAATGACCACCATGAAGGTGCCTGACAAAGAACCCCCACAAAGAAAGTCTCTCTTCAAAACTACTTGCAGGGCAGGAGGAAAGGTATGTAAAGTTCTGATTGACTCTAGATCCACTGAAAATTTTGTGTCCATTGAAATGGTAGAAAATATTAAGCTTAAAAGACTGCCACATCCTTGCCCATACAAGGTCTCATGGCTCACCCAAGGTCAACAAGCAGTGGTGGAAGAGCAGGCTTGGGTGGAGTTTCAAATTGGATCATATAAGGACAAATTATTGTTTGACATTGCCAAGATGGATGCTTGCCATCTCCTATTTGGAAGACCATGGCAATATGACTTTAAAGCACACCATGATGGAGTTAGAAACACATATTCAATCACCAAGGATGGTAAGGTGATAGAGTTGCAACCATTGATGGAGAATGAGGTGGAATCAAAGGGGAAAGAAGTTAAGGTAATGATGGTAGAATGCAAACAATTCATGAAAGAGATAGTAGAAGAAGGTGCAGCTGCATATGCTCTAATTCCATGCCCAAAGGTGAACAAGGAGTAGCAACAGGAAGTCAAGGGAGAGAAGAGGCAAAGGTTCATAGATCCTGTTGTCCAAGAGCTATTAGAAAAGTACAAAGGCATCATCTCTGATGGAATGCCAAGGTCCCTACCACCTATAAGGGACATCGGCCATTGCATAGATCTGATCCCAGGATCTACACTTCCAAACAAAGCAACATACAAGCTTACCCCAGAGCATAATGCAGAAGTAGTAAGGCAGATTGAGGAGTTGTTGGAGACAGGCCTAATTGGCAAGAGTTTAAGCCCATGTGTAGTACCGGCTGTCCTAGCACCAAAGAAGAAAGGCACTTGGAGACTTTGTACTGATTCAAAGGCTATCAACAAGATAACAATCAGGTATAGGTTCCCAATCCCTAGGATAGAAGATTTGCTTGATTGCTTGGGGGTGCTAAATATTTCAAAAAAATAGATCTGAAGAGTGGCTATCATCAGATTAGGATTAGGCCAGGAGATGAATGGAAGACTGCATTTAAAACCAATGAGGGGTTATATGAGTGGAAGGTCATGCCTTTTGGGTTGTCCAACGCCCCTAGTACCTTTATGAGGTTGATGAATGAGGTCTTGAGGCAATTCATAGGCAAATTTGTCATAGTATTTCTAGATGACATCCTGAATTTTTAGTAATACAAGGGAAGAGCACCTCAAACATATAGACTTGGTCCTCAAAAGGTTACATGAAGAGAAACTAATGATCAACTTAGAGAAGTGTTTGTTCACGTAGGAGGAGATCATCTACTTGGGTTTTGTTATCTCACATGACAAACTGAAAATGGATCAAGAGAAGGTAAGTGCCATATTGTCTTGGCCAACTCCTAGAACCATGAATGATGTTAGAAGTTTCCATGGGTTAGCAACCTTCTATAGGAAGTTTATAAAGGGGTTTAGTCATGTTTGTGCACCCATGCTTGACACCATAAAAGGAGGACAGAAGTTCAGATTCACTTGGACAAAGGAGGCAGATGATTCATTTGAAACATTGAAGAAGAAGGTGGCAGAGCAGCCAGTCCTTGCACTTCCTGACTTCAACAATATTTTCCAAGTAGAATGTGATACAAGCCACATGGCAACTAGAGTAGTACTTAGTCAAGAAGGTAGGCCTATTGCATTTTTCAGTGAGAAACTAAATGATGCAAAGAAAAGATACTCAACATATGACTTGGAGATGTATGCTCTAGTACAGTCACTCAAAAAGTGGAGGCATTATTTGATGCCAAAAGAATTCATAGTGTTCATAGATAATCAGGCCCTTAGTTTCATAAATAGTCAAGAGAAGCTGATCCATAGGCACATGAAGTGGGTGGAGACTTTGCAAGCTTTCACCTTCACACTCAAGCACAAGAAAGGGGTCAAGAACAAGGTGACATATGCTTTGAGTAGGAGGGCTCTAACCATCAATCAGATCTAATTGGAGAGTGTTGGCATTGACTCTTTGAAGGCTATGTATGATGCTGATGAGGACTTTGGAGAGATCTACAAGGTATGTGCTTCCTTTGGTGACAAATATCATGTTGAGTTCTCTGAATTTTTGATCCAAGATGGATTACTTTTCAAGGGTGGACAGTTGTGCATTCCACGGTGTTCTATGAGATTGAATATCATTAGGGAGAAACATTGTGGGGCCATGGCAGGACATTTTGGTATGGATAAGACTCTTGATCTTGTGAAGAGGCATTACTATTGGCCCAAGTTGCAGTCAGATGTGAGAAGATTTGTGGAGACGTGTGATATGTCAAAAGGAAAAAGGGAGATCCACTAATGTAGGTTTGTATCAGCCACTACCCATTCCTTCTAGGCCACGGGAGAGCATAAGCATGGAATTTCTATTGGGTTTGCCTAGGACAAGGAAGGGATATGATAGTGTTTTTGTTGTAGTAGATAGATTTAGTAAAATGGCACACTTCTTGCCATGCAAAACCACTTGTGATGCCTCATATGTTGCAGATCTGTTTTTCAAAGAGATAGTGAGAATACATGGATTGCCATTGAGCATAGTGTCAGATAGAGATGTGAGATTTATTGGCCACTTTTAGAGGACTCTTTGGAAGAAGCTTGCCACCAACTTATCTTTCTCATCAGCCTACCATCCTCAAACATATGGGTAGACTGAAGTGGTTAATCGTTCATTGGGAAATCTACTAAGGTGTTTGACAAGGCAACATGGAGAGAAGTGGGATAACATCCTACCACAAGTAGAATTCTCCTATAATGACACCATCAATAGGAGTACATGGAAGTCACATTTCCAAGTGGTATATGGAATTCATCTAAGGGGTATATTGGAGTTGAGAGATATGCCTATAG
This sequence comes from Cunninghamia lanceolata, assembly GCA_027924645.1. NCBI lineage: Eukaryota > Viridiplantae > Streptophyta > Pinopsida > Cupressales > Cupressaceae > Cunninghamia > Cunninghamia lanceolata. Next base: position 2,356,199 of record BSBN01000178.1, on the reverse strand, counting down.
GAGAGTCTATTAGTGCAGATGGAGAAGCCTTTGCATTAGCCATCAAGGAGATGCATGATCAAGTCAAGAACCAACTCCAACAAACTACATTGAAGTACAAAGCATATGCTGACAAGAAGAAGAGGGATGTACAATTTGATGTTGGAGATTTGGTGTGGGTTCATCTAAAGAAGGAGAGGCTCCCAAAAGGTAAACATACCAAGCTAATGTAGCGAAAGATTGGACCATGTCAAATTTTGAAGAATGGTGGGCAGAATGCTTATGAGATCTAACTTCCTCTTGACCTTGGATTGTCACCCATCTTCAAAGTATGTGATTTAACTCCATACAAGCATAATGCAAATGTAGGACAGGAACCATTGCAGGGTACAACAGATGATGATATCCCTAAGCATGATCAACTAAAATTGATGATCTTAGACTCAAGAGTGGCAAAGAAGACAAGGAACAAAGAGTACATGGAGTACTTGGTGGCTTGGCACGGGAAACCTGATTCAAAGGCAGTTTGGATGACTGAAGATCAGATCACAAACCATGGTGCAGACCTTCAAACTCTCATCTCAAGTGGACTTGAGATCTCTTCTCCCGAGGAGTATGGTGCAGGAGCACCCCTTCAACAAGACAAATATACATCTGAGGGAGAAGACTAAGTCCTTGATATGTTATGTTTTATGCATTTCTATGTTTGTTCTTATTGTCATGTAGTTCTTGTTGTTGTTGTGATTTCATGTTTGTAATAAATACCCCACCATGTGAACCAGTGTCACAAATTTGGCATCCTGATAAGCCAATTTGGACATCTTAGACAATTGGGGTATGTGGATGATCAAATCAAGTGTGTTGTGTTGTTTTTATGTGTTTTGTTGATGTTCTAAGGTGTTTAAATCATGTCTTATAATAAACATGTGTCTTGTGATTAGTTAGTGTTTGGGCTTACACCCTTGGTTAAGCCAAAATATGAAACATGGAAGTTGTAACGACTCCAACCTTTGGTATTCCAGTTGGAACTGAATGGAAAGAGACCATGAACACCTTGAGGACTGGGATCCCAAGGTAGAGGAGATCATTGATGAAGTTTGGAGAGAATAGAAGATTGAGGAAAAATAATACATTCTGTGGAGACATCGAAGTTTAATTTAGTTTGTGTTTGCAGGTTCTGTGTTCTGTGTATATTCTCTATATTTAATTGTTCTAGTTTTCTGTTGTCGAAGATGCAAGACTGAGACCATTCCACTGGTGGATTTTTTTTGAAATCAGTGGAATGGATCCTGTACATAGTTTTCTATTTTATTTTCTTCTTGTTCATGGTCATGGAGGAATGGTACAGAGGATTCGATCTGTAGAAGAGATGTCGCAGTAGAGAGCCTAGCATCTCTATGTGCTAGGGTTTGACATATAGAGACTACGAGATTTGTTGCAGAGGAGGTTATCGGTGGGAGATTCGTGGTGTCATCAAATATGCATTTTGTGTATATACTGCAATTGCATGTCAAGAACATTGCATGTGTATATTGCAATTGTATCTAAGTATATCTTGTGTGTATCTCACTGTTGTATGTACAATAGTTCAATGTATATCAGCGTACTGGGCAAGGTTTAAAAACATTTCATGCGATTTGTGTGTATATCACTAATGAATGCTGCGAACATTCTGTTGATAACTGAGAGGGGGGGGGTGAATCAGTTATCCTAATTATTTCTTTTATTGAACTTTCCTTTTAATTGATGCAGCATAAGATCAAACATAAAACATTAACCATAAAACAAGAAACACATGACACAGTATTTTTGACGTGGAAACCCTGTTAAGGGAGAAAACCACGGGGTGATTAACCCAAAATTATTCTCTGTTAGAAGAATAGGAAATTACAAAGATGGCACTTGCCAATTAGGGCTCACTGCCCGAGCACACTGCTCACAAGAGGCCCACTACCTACAAGAAGACACACTGTCTACAAAGTGATGAGAATCACAGTCTTGAACTGATTGGAAGCATCTGCATATGCTAGAGTTCAGTTCCGGTTAGGCTCAGTACACTGATCTGCTGCACTTCATCTTTCCTCTGTTCTTTATTCTGCTATCTTTCACATACCGGATCCTTTTTGCTACCTCTGCTCTTTATCTGGACTTATTCGCATATCTCTCCATAACAACAACACCTTCACAACTAAATCCATCCTCTATATATATCCGCACAAGTAATTTCATCACCTTTCTAGTCGGCATCCGGAACAGTCTAGTTTCTTATAAACTTTCATTCTGTCGGCTGAATCCTTCCTCACCAAGCAATGCGGATCAAGCATATACTTGTAGATATCATTAATCATGTCGGCCAAACATGATTCATGCCTTCACAACCTCTGTCATCAATAGTAACCCATCCGGAAAGCAGTCTGATACTCTGCCAGTCAGTTCTTCCTCTGTTTTCACTGTCTCTCAGGAATCCGGTACTCAACCATTCATATCTTTTTCCTTGTCCATCACCGGAGGCTAAATCCTTGGAATATACCACTCAAGGTAGTCCTCTTGACTCCCCCAAATCCGCACTGCACCAAGACACTTCCTCTGAGAGGTCCGGACCAATCTGTCGGACCTTGCCACATGCTCTGTTCTTCTTCACCGGACCACAACATTCTTTATTCTGACTTCCGGTAGAGACATATCATGTCTTGCGGATATGTGGGATGACCTTTGTTGCCATCAATGACAACAACCATGAATCCATATAGTGTCTCTTGCCAACAATCTCCCCCTTTGGCATTGATGGCAACACTTAGTGAAAAAATGACTAAGTGTTTTCACTATGCTCCCCCTTTGCTGATGCTCTGTCCTTATATACAATTTCCGGAACTCCCCCTTAGTTGGATCCCTCATTTTTCACTGCTCCTCACTCCCCCTTTGACATCAATGGCAAAGGGTAGGGTCCGCACACCAAAATTTTCAAAAATTTTCTATATATAGCCGCATATTTACATACTCACATGTACTGAAGAATGTCTGCAAAGGATGTCTGCAATTGGATCATTTCTGTAGCCCAACTTTGCTTCATTCTATCCAAAATTGAAATGTGACCACTTAGCAAAAATGCAAAGGCTTCTGCCCGCTTGAGATCTGTCGGATCTTTTGTTTGGGCGGTGGTCTGAGCATCACTGATGGCCTCATGCATTGTTTCCAACTTAGGGATTATAATCCTTCTAAGTTCTCCCATCCGGTTGGTGATGTTCTTCCTTTCCTTCTCAAGATTTTTTATTTCATTCAAGACTGCAATGGTCTGACATTCTTGATTTATTATAGAGGAAGAGAGAGGATCAAAACTTTGAGATAAGCTTTGTAGCTTATCCTGTTCCTCTTTTATTTTCTTGTCAAATGCTGCTGTTGCCTTTGACCAGGATATGCAAAATTTGTAGATGTCACCGCCATCCTTAAGAGCATTCTCTAAGCTCTTTATTCCAATGCTTACAATCTTCCTATCTTTAGAGATTAATTCTAATATCTCTGAAAATCTTTTATCCAAAAATTCCTTCCGGACCTTTTCTTCAGCTGATTTTTCTAAAGAATCAAAATGTGTATCAACACTGCTGACTAAGGTTTTTAGATTACCGGAAGAGGAGGCTGTCGGATCTATCTGGATTGATGGCATGATCTTCACAAGTACTCCGGAAGCAGCCTCTATCAACTCACAGTCTTCCATATGAGACTTCAGGAGCTTTTCATTTGCCTTGGCATTTGCAAATGAAGCTATCTTCATTGTTTGTACCGGAGAGAGAGAGTCAAAATCAAATGGGCCTTTTAGAAGCTCCGGTTCATCAATCTCTAGAGTTTCTTTGCTCAAAAATTGTTGAACAGTTTGTGCAGTGTCTCTTGCCGGAGACAGATGTTTCTTTTCTTCTGCAGTCTTAGAACTGTCAACCTCTTTGTCTTTCACCACTGCTTCCTTCTCCTGTGATTGCTCTTCTTCTTTAGATCCGGAGACTGTAGGGGAAACCGGAGGAGAGATGCTAGTTTGTTCATGAGCCACTTCTTCTGGAGCAGAGGGTCCCAAGTCCTCAGCTGTTTCTGTACCTAATTCCTCTACAACCGGAAGATTGAACCTTTTGAAGGCCTTCCGGAGGATCTCTTCTGTTTCTTGGGCCACTTTGTCAGTCTCGCCAAGCATGAGTTGATTCATCCTGGCTTTGCTTCTAAACTCATCTTTGCAGTCTTTGAAGATAATGTTCATGGTCTTGGGATCAATTTGAGGATATAGCTGAATAGCTATCTGCTCCCGGATCTCAAGATCTTTAGCATGAGCATTATTCTTTCTTACTTCCATTTCCTTCTCTAGGCTTTTAGGAATAAGAGATATTATTTCAATGAAAGCCTTATTATATATGTTAAGATATTTTACTGTGGCCTCCTGCAGAGTCTTTTGGTCAGCCTCACTGAAGTCATCATATGATTCAGTCATTGGTTGAAGGTTTCCATCCACCGTGACCGACTTGATTATGCTCTCTAGTGACAGAGTGGGCTTTTCAACAGTTACCTCTGCCATTTCCTCCTTGTCTTGGCCTGTGGAGGGCTTACCGGATCCTTTCTTTTTCTGTTTCTTTACTTCTCTTACTCCCTCATCTGATTCTGTTTCCTCTTCATCCTTTTGGCTTCCATAAGCCCTTGTGGCTTTTGCCTTTGATCTCTTACCGGATGCCTGAACTTCCGGTTTTGAACTTTTGGTTGTGGAAGGTGCAGGTCTCTTTGATGATCTGGTCCGGGTGGGAGTTTCAACCGGAGCACTTTCTTTGCTTTTCTCTTCTTCCTCGGCCTTCCTCCTCTTTTCCCGGCTGGCATCAAGTGCCTCCTTTGAGATACCTAGGCCTTGAGCAATGTGCTCTACTTCTTTTCTTACCTTTCTTTTAATCTCAGGTTCCCTGAGTTCTACATGTATTTTTACACTCAGCTCCTCAAAGGTTCCAAACCTTTCTGCCTTAGGATCTTTGGGCTGACTTAGCATGTGTTGAACATGCAGCTCCACTATCTGTTCATCAACTTCATACCCCATGGGCATGATCCAGACAGTCCTTGGCTCCACTGCCTCCATTAGGCACTGATCAGTGTCAACCATAAAGCACACTGAGTCCTTGTATTTCTCAATGAGAGACTGGGGAATTCTCTCTCTTGCTTGCATCATGCTCTGAAAGTTTTTGAAGTATCCCCATAGAGCTGTATTTCTCGCTTTTGCATCCCCAAGTCCATGCAAATAGTCTCTTATCTGGACTGCAACAGGTTTGTCATTCTGCCATACCCATCCACTTGTTCCGGGTAGCTCATTCATGAAGTAGAAGAATAGACATACAATCAGAGTACCATACTTAAAGGAATTCTTCTTATCCTTCTTGATTTTCTGTATATTTTCCATTAATTGGCTTAGCAGTAGTTCGCAGAGATCATACTCTGCATTCTTTCTTAGCATCTCATAGGCAGTGTATACTGCAGTTCCGGATACAGAATTCTCCCTACTGGAGTGGTAGATCTTGTATCCTATTATCATTGATGCATATTTGATATCCGAATCAGAGATGTCTTCAATGGTCATTGCCCTTTTGTCAAATTTTGATCCGGTGGCCTCAGTTACAATGTTGTTCTTGACAGATTTGAGGATAGGTACTCCTCCGGAAGAGTATAGGCCAGTTACTGCTCTAATTGCCTCTTTTGTGATCTTGCAGGGTCTATCTAGCCATAGAAAGTTGTCATGCATCCTGCTCAGTACATACCGGACCCATTCATCCTCTTCAAAACAGGGGAAATGAGTAAATTGCTCAAATTGTTTCTTCTGAATATCCTTATACTCTGGTTTAAGCTCAAAAGCATTGTCAATCAGCTGCTTGTGATAGAGGTCTCTTAATTTGAATTCCCCAAATTCCTCAATGTTTGCATGTATGTAAACCCTAATGTCTTCGGTGTGTAAAACTCCGTGGGGAACACTAGAGAAGGCTCCTAGTGGGTCTACCTCCAATGATTTGTAGGGATGTTTCTTGAATGAGGGGCGAGGTCTATCAGAGATCTTAACTATGTTTGGAGTAGCCATTCTTCAAAGATTTGCAGTGAGGTAATGAAAAACGGAGAATACCTTGTGCGCCTTCGGTTTGCACGGAGTGGTTGGATTGATTTCTTTATGCACTAGCTTCGGCAGGAGATCCTTGGTGCTTGATGAACCTTGTTGCAGAGCTCCACTTTTCGCTTCTTCTCGAGTGCAGAATGAGCAAATGACCTTTGAGAAATCCCTTAAATTGCTCCGCGAACCCTAATATCTGTCTGCAATAAATGCTTCACCTACATCATTCCGGTTTGCCTTGTCTGGATAGTTTGGAGTATCCCGGATTGGTTCTGATCTGAGAATATCATCCGGATCTTTCAATCATGAATAAATCGAGGTAACATATTACAAGAGCATCCCAAACACTCTGTCCAATCCGCAGAACAAGATAGTGCATTTCTGGATCTTTCCGGACCTTTTTGTAATCCTCTATCATACCGGAGCATCTCCCTGAACAGGTCTTATTTGATCGATCACAGCTTCTTCATAACTCCATGCGGACCTCTGAAAACTTGACTGAAGTATCTCAAGACTCATATCTACAAACCCTTTGATCCGCATCTTGTGCCACATCTGGCATCACTTGTTTGGCTGGGGGAACAAGATTTTCTTTGAGTCTCCCCCTGAGCCTGAGCTCACTTTTTAATTTCCGGAAGAAATATCAGCACCAGAGTCTGGTGCGGATCCAACCTCTACATTCTCTGAACTTTTCTTCACCCAAATCTTGCTCATCTGATTCCTAACCTCATCCGCATTCATCTTTTGTTTACCCTTGTCTTGATTCTGATTATACACCAGACCTCTTTTGTCCTGATTCTTGTTTCTGCAAACTTTAGCATTATGATCGGACCTATTGCAGATTTGGCAAATAACATTTCTTTGCATATTTGACTGATATCCTTTTGATCTGCATTGATTAGCCATATGACCTACTCTATTGCATGTGAAGCATCTACCTTTGAATGATTTGTTTACTTGCATTCTTCTGCATTCATGGGATTTGTGTCCATACCTTTTGCAGTTGAAGCACTGTCCGGAGAAGGATGAATTAATCTGATTCATTCTCATTCTGCACTGATTAGCTTTGTGACCAAAGTGGTTGCAGCTGTGGCAGTATCCATTGAAGGATGGATATCTTTGAGCATTTGGCTGTCTTACCGGAGGTCTTCTAGGCCTGCTTCTTGGATTTTCTGATCCAAGATTCTTCTGACCGGATCCGGAGCTTTCTCCTTTCTCATATCCCAAACCATACTTGTCATCTGTCCTCTTTTGACTTCCAAGGAGAACTTCAAGTTGAGCAGAACTTATCTTGAATTTCTCTTTATATTCATTTGCTGTTTGAAGGTCTCTTTTGAGAGAGGCAATTTGATCCTCAAGTTTTCCTTCATTATCTTTGGCATCTTCAAGATCAGATTCAAGATGTCTGATAATCCTGTCCATCTGGTGGCATTCTTCTGATTTATCTTTAAGAGATTGTCTTAGATTGTCTTCAGCCTTTCTTTTTTCTTCAATCTCTTGAGTAAACTTTATAGTTCCTGATTCCATTTCATGTCTTAACATAATGACTTCTTTTGATAACTTTTCACATAACTTGGTTTGCTCAGTCAATTCTTCATTTGTATTGCTTTCTTCACTTTGTCTTGCCAACTGTTGAAGCAGCTCCTTTCTCTTTTTCATAGAGAGACTTAATTTGTCTTTTAATTCTCTCATGAATTCATCAGCCTGTTTGAGTCTTTCCTTTAATTCACTGACTTCAGAATTCGACTGTTCAAGATCCTCAAGGGCAGTCTTGAGTTGCTCCCTTAAACCATATGCATCCATTTGAAATCCCAGATCTTCCTCAAGTTGTTAGGCTCTATTAGGAGGAACTTGGCTCTGATACCAATTGTTGATAACTGAGAGGGGGGGGGTGAATCAGTTATCCTAATTATTTCTTTTATTGAACTTTCCTTTTAATTGATGCAGCATAAGATCAAACATAAAACATTAACCATAAAACAAGAAACACATGACACAGTATTTTTGACGTGGAAACCCTGTTAAGGGAGAAAACCACGGGGTGATTAACCCAAAATTATTCTCTGTTAGAAGAATAGGAAATTACAAAGATGGCACTTGCCAATTAGGGCTCACTGCCCGAGCACACTGCTCACAAGAGGCCCACTGCCTACAAGAAGACACACTGTCTACAAAGTGATGAGAATCACAGTCTTGAACTGATTGGAAGCATCTGCATATGCTGGAGTTCAGTTCCAGTTAGGCTCAGTACACTGATCTGCTGCACTTCATCTTTCCTCTGTTCTTTATTCTGCTATCTTTCACATACCGGATCCTTTTTGCTACCTCTGCTCTTTATCTGGACTTATTCGCATATCTCTCCATAACAACAACACCTTCACAACTAAATCCATCCTCTATATATATCCGCACAAGTAATTTCATCACCTTTCTAGTCGGCATCCGGAACAGTCTAGTTTCTTATAAACTTTCATTCTGTCGGCTGAATCCTTCCTCACCAAGCAATGCGGATCAAGCATATACTTGTAGATATCATTAATCATGTCGGCCAAACATGATTCATGCCTTCACAACCTCTGTCATCAATAGTAACCCATCCGGAAAGCAGTCTGATACTCTGCCAGTCAGTTCTTCCTCTGTTTTCACTGTCTCTCAGGAATCCGGTACTCAACCATTCATATCTTTTTCCTTGTCCATCACCGGAGGCTAAATCCTTGGAATATACCACTCAAGGTAGTCCTCTTGACTTCCCCAAATCCGCACTGCATCAAGACACTTCCTCTGAGAGGTCCGGACCAATCTGTCGGACCTTGCCACATGCTCTGTTCTTCTTCACCGGACCACAACATTCTTTATTCTGACTTCCGGTAGAGACATATCATGTCTTGCGGATATGTGGGATGACCTTTGTTGCCATCAATGACAACAACCATGAATCCATATAGTGTCTCTTGCCAACACATTCATGTGTATATCACAAGTGTATGTGAGAAAATGTCGTGTGTATCTTACAAATGAATGTCAAAGATTGTATGTTGGAATGTACATTTAGAATATACAAGCATCGAAGGATACAAAGGAGTGACTAGTAGAAACAGTAGGAAGAATCGGCGCAACAAGTTAAGTAATGTATGTGCAAAGTTGAATGTATTGGTGCATTGTCGAAGGTGGTTTGAAGAGTCGTCAGAGTGACTTTAAGTGTCGGGGTGAAACATATCGAGGGCACCGATAAGCCATGTTTAGCCGATGGAGTATGACAGAAGGAAAATAGATTTCTCTTGCCGATAGAGAGAAGTATTTTGACTGTGGAGTTTCTGGGAATTTGAGACAATTTCTTGGAGCTCTGCATCAAAAATTTATGACCAAAACTGGGTCAAACCTCCTTTAGGCACCCATGGAGTCTCCTCATCTGACTTGGTCTTCAAAATTTGATTTGGTCTTCAACAAGATCCTAGAAATGTGCTCTAGCTGTTGTAGAACTCCTATATCCTTGGAAGGTGGTCAAAACTACCCCTAGATGCTCTCAAACTGCCCACAAATCACTGCACCCTCTCCTAGATGCTTACAAAGTGGTCAAAACTGCTCACACTAGCCATTACACCCCCAAACCCACCTTGCATGATGATAGGCATGTGTTTATACAATTTGAAAGCTCAACTAATACCTTTTGGGCGTATGGAAAGAATCAGGGCATTTTTGAAGACCTCAAATTGCCCCAAACTGTCTCTTAAAGGCTCCAAAACACCTGTCATTTCATTTACAACCCCTGTAGGGTCTCCTTCAAGGTTAAAAATGCCTTTTGGAGTCCTTATATTAACTTTTTAAGCTTCCATCATGTTTAAAAACCTCATCTCTATTATTCTAGCCCTTTGGTTGAAATACACACTGTGTATTTCAACTTGTATGGTTTCTCAGGTTTGCCATGGCTGCTCATCTTCATTCTATGACAAACTTTAACATACTTCAGACCCATGGTTGACCCTCAATGTTTCAGCCAAAACTCCATACTAAAGCTTCATTGCAGCTCTGTTATGCTTTATGCAGTCATTCTCAGACCATTTTTTCAACCTTGGGACAGTCATTGTAATCACTCTCAAGTTTGCTGTCATCTTTGGAATAGTCTGCTGCTAATTAGTCTTTGTGTGAGGCTCTTCTCCTATCTGACCCTCTATGCTCTTTAGACTTATTTTATAATAGTCCTTTATTACTATTTTATGCTTCTTGAATATTGTAGATGCATTGATTCTCCATGTAGACCTTTTCACAGACCATAAAACTTTGGTCTCCTAATATTGTAGGGTGTACTGAGAGAAATTTAGTGCCAAACAGGCCCTAGAAATGTCATGCAGACCTTTTGTATCTTCCTTTTAGATAGCTTTTAACACTCATCTATTTGTTTTCTACTTTCTAGTTTTTCAAACCTTAGACTCTTCATAACATCTCAGTCTACAACAAGACTGCTCTACCATCACGACTATTTTCCTAACATATCTGAGACTGTTATCTTTGTTGACTGTCCTTTTGGTTGAAGACCTTTATCTTGGACTCCATGATATCTCCTTGAATGTTGTTCAATCACATTGTCACAGTCATCATGACTACTATTTCACCTTAGAACTGTCCCTTAGGACTATTTTCTTCATTTCTTAATAGTCACCATTGACTTCTCCTTTGTCACATTTGAATAACTGTCTCTCTTCATCTTTACTATCCACAAACTAATCTCTTTCTAGTTTACTAACCTTGCACCTTTATGCAGGCTTGCACAATATTGGTCTTTAATTGTTCATTATGACCCCTTTGCATGGCTATCAACTTATTGACTGTGACTGTACCTACACAGTACTGACTTCATGCAGTGAGGACTTCTTGTTAGGGTTTTGTAGACCATCCTTACATTCGTCCATCTTTTCCTTGTTGTGCACTTAACTTTTCCATACTGTTGTTTCTTTGACAGTTGATCCTGCTCGTGATTTGTCTTCAAGACTGTATCTGCATGACTACATCTTCATATTGTGATATGACTGATTTACCCTTGAAGACCTTTCTGCAGTCTTCTATTTTTGCTTGACTGTCTCTGACTATCATTATATGGAGATCTCTGTCCAGTAGTTGGTATCAAACTGATTATCTCCTTCTTGCTAATAACTATCATCATTCCATGCTCTTAACTCTGTCAATGTTACATGAGACCTGCTCTACCTTGTAGACCTCTGTGACCTATAAGGCTGCTGTTACCCCTACAAATATTGATGACTGTTTCTAATGCTTTGACAAGGGTTTGTACTTGTCATCATTTCCTCTGTCATCTGATGCAACTGCTGACCCACTTGCTAGGAATTCATTTGGCTTGAATGCTCATTGCCCTTTTGTGACAGTATTTGGTACTTTTTCTCTGCTTTTTAGAGGTCCATGACTCATCTTTATTGCTGATATTTTGCCAAGACATCTTTGTGTCCTCTTATATGATGTCTCTGCCATCTTTGATACTACTATGCATACCTTCATGGCATGACTATCCCTGATCCTCTTGATTGTTCTTAGACCTCTTTGATTACTCTATCTGCTACACCAAAACATCTGTTGTTCCTTTGACATCTAACAAACCTTGTGATAAAGGCATTCATTCCCTCTAGCAGACCTCTTTGAAAGATGGTGCAGGTTCAAATGATTTTGGAAAACCCTTCCAATTGTCTTTGTGTTCATTATTCCTTGGTATCATAAGACTGTCCACACAAACTTCTATGACATATGATTGTCCACAGTCTTTAGTTGACATTTGTCTTAGTTTTTAAGGATCTTTTTCAGGTTTCATTTAAACATTTGATAGAGCTTTCACATGCAAACCATTGATCTCCTTTGAAGAGAGAAAAATCTTCGCTCTTCTTAATGCTAAGTAGGGTTTGAGGGCTTCACAAAGATTTAACAGAGTACTACTATCCTCTGTCACTATTTTCAACCCACAAAGACCTCTGCTGTCTCAGTCATTAGATACCTCTGTCTTCCTTTGTATATATTTTTTCTACAAACACCAGTATTGACTGCCTTCTTTATCCTTCTTTATCCTCATTTGCAATATTGACTGTATCCATGAAGGCTTTTGGTTATTGCCCATTAGCTTCATACTTTCTATTGCTATCCTTTAGAATCTTCTTATCAATGTATTTTTATGTCAAACCCTACCTACATACCCTTGTGACTAAAACAACTTGTAAGCATTGTCTACAACTTTAAAAACAACTCACATAGCTTATGAAACATGATAATCATTTGATGAGATGATCAAGATAGATTCAGATCTCTTGACTACAGCAATGGTGACACCATAATGACAAACTTTCAACACTGTCATACCTGGAAAAGTTATACAACGAGCAGATAGGTGTTCTCCTTAGCATCCCTGCATCATTACAACAAATCTGTCTCTATACTTATGCTTGACACTATTGAAATGTCACTACAAACTCTATAAGTCTTTGAACACTGCCTGAGGAATAAACTGCCTTCTTCCTGCCACTGTCTAGCACAACCACATAAATTTCTCTTTCTTTACTAGACTACCATACTCCAGGGCATGCAAATGGCTCTTTGAAACCCTTCTTCCCTCTTCTCACTTGTCATGTAAAAAGAAAATTGAGCTATGTCCAACTTACTTTGAAATCCATCCATAGAGATGGAAACCCTAACACAAAAGATTATGAAATCTAAACCCAAACTCGCCTTCCCTCAAAAACTTGACCTCCATGAAACTAACTAGAAGAACCATGGTTAGAAAACGTGACTTGGTTTAAAAACGACTTCCCTCCAAGGATGTACGTGCGTCTTTTTGATAAAAATGAGGTTTTGAATCTAGAAATTCTTATTTGGAAACATTTGGCTTATTAAAACCCACATTGCAATGTGGTGCAAGACTATGGGATGTGGAGAAAAGGCTTATCTAGCAAAAGAAGGTTTTGAAATTAACTCTCAATAACGGCATGGCCCCTTATTGAACACAAAAAAGGTCCTAGAACATATTGAATGCCAATTTATAAGGAAGACCTCTTTTTAACAATGGAAACCTTCTTGATTGAAACCTTTTGATTGTAACGCACCTCTCAAGACCTCGTTCAATAAAACCTTTAGACCTATTGAACATACCAAAACACCTTTAACCCCCCCTATGGCGATCATTTGAGCTTAATTGGGCGAAAAAGGTCAACATGACTAACTACCATTGTGCAATTGAGGTGGATGTAGGGACAGAGTTTACCCCCTCCTAGAAGAGTAGGGAGAGCATCACCAGGGAGAGGGTGATAGATTGCGTGAATATAGTGATCATTATGCCATCTGAGAACCACACATGCAATTAGTAGTTTATTTGTGTCGGTATGCTCCTTGATTTTCATACTTTTTTCTCTAGTTGTTTTGGTGTCAATTTGGTTGTGAATTCAGTTGAGTAAGTCAATTTGATGGGGCACCATCGTCGACACTTTACCCGTTGAATTCATAATGAAAGTATTTATTATAGCATCGTCAACGATTGCAAATAAGCATAATGGTGTTTAAACCCTTATGGGATTAAAGTAAGTGGTGATCTAACCAAGCTATGTACTTGAGCGTATAGAGTGTAGAATAAAGTTTAAAAGGTTTTAAATTAAAATATTTTTTTAGTTTAATATTAATGGGAGATAATATCCCATCAAACCTTCCCTTTAGTCAAGGAGGAGTGGAGAGGAGCAGTAGCTCCATACTCATCTTTTTGTGGAGTTGAGGTTGCAGGTAGTTTTGGTAACTAAAGCTTCTTGAAGAGGATAAAAACTCCCTTCTTTAGAAACATAGGGGAATGCCTAAATGAGGAGAGCAATGCTTTTGTTTTTTATCTGAAGAAATTGAAAACATAAGTCTTCTGCTATGTAATGCCCTTGCATAGGAAGAAGTTGTGAGAGGTGGAGTAGAAGTCCTTGAGCTGTTATCACTTGTATAAATCTTCAATTAATCTCTAGTATCTGAGACATTATTAAGGACTCGGGCCAGATTCATATTCTTCCTGGTTTAATAATATAGCTTGTTGTTTTTATTTATCGAATGGAATTTTAACATATGAATGCAAATGTAAATCATAGGAATGCATTTGTAATAATTATTTGTTTAAGAAGAATGCTATGTATAATGCCTACAGGTCTATATACATACCCACAATAATGTTATCCTAGGTTTAAACAAAGAAAAGAGAATCATAGACTAAGACTGATAAGTTTAAATGCATTCATATACCTATGGAGGCCGGTAGATATGTAAAAGAATATTATTCTTGCACCTGTAAAAGGACGAAATACATGTATACATTTGTTTCCTATAAAAATCGGTTAGATACTTGTATTCTTCTTAAAACTGGTGCAAGCTTTAGAGTACAATGAATGTTTTGCTTGCATGTAACAAGCGAAATGTATAAGTAACTTTGCAATGGTTGTGATACCAGTTGAAATGTTTTTGTATGGATGATAGTAGGCATATAATACTTTTACCATGGTTGAGATATAGCTGATAAGTTTGAACTTAAATTTGTGAATGTAGAAGGCCGATAGGTAGGTACACTTAGCATGGGCCTATGAAGGCCGATAACTATGTGTACACTCTTGTGCCTGTGAAGGCTGAGAGTTTATGTATTTACTCATGTGCCTATATAAGGCTAATAGATATATGTTTTATACTTATCTTGGCTAAGAATAACAAAAAGCTTAACATGTTTTAACTTTATCATGGCTGGGAATAGCCAAAATCTTCTCAGTTATTATATTAACTTGGTTGTGTGTAGCTGATACTATAATAGGTATTATCTTGTCTTGGCAGTAATATAGCCATTTGATATAAACACCTGACTTTATCTTGGTAGAGCTATGTTTCCATCACTCCTTTATATTATAGAAGGATGCATACCACACTCAGATAGAGTTGATCACTATGCTTATCAAATCCTGACATGCATTTTGTTATCCAATCTTCTTTCGCAGTCGCCCTAGAAAGAAAATGGGCCAAAGTAGAGGCTGAATGGTCAATGAGTAAGAACTCATCTTTACTCCATAAGTAGGTGAACTTATGTTCTTTCTAGAGACTAATGTGTTAAAGCATTAAAACATTTTTTTAGTCTACTATAAGACAATATGGTCTACATTTACACGTGAAAACTCGGCTGTGAATAGCCATAAGCTACCATGTATTTTGGTTAAAACAGGTCAATGCTTTTAATGGTAGTGAAATGGCCATTTGATACGAATAAGTATCCTTATAATGGAAGTAACTATTAGAGTAATAGGTTCTTTACTTAAATAATTTAATCATATTGATTAAGATTTGCCGACAAGGGGTGAAAATGGCTAGTTCGTGAAGATGGGTATTTGCTGACAAGGTAGGTAAAGGAGGTTGCACTACAAGAGTTCACGAAATCAATATTTTACCAATAAGGTAGAATAGTGCCCAGTATGATGCAGGTAAATACAAGAAGGAAAATGAAAAAGGCGTAGAGGTTCCTGAAGATGAAGATTCACCAACTAAGGGTGAAATAGAGATCAGAGGCAGAAAATTAAAAGGAAGACCAAATGTTTTGTAAAGCAAATAATAAATGTAATTGTTTGAAATATTTTAAACATGGTTTAACATATTTTAGAATATCGTAAATAGATTTACACGGGCATTTTGGTGGATCATATTTCAAGTGCCTATCTGCCTGAAAATGCTCCATGATTGCAGGTGATCTATCAATTGTAGGTAGATGAAACAATATATATCTTCAATGCAAAGGGACCAGAATTAAATGCAACGATGAAGTGTCTCAATAGGAAAATCTTTCTATAAGTACTTTCATTCATGAAGGATGCTAAGGCATGTGAAAGGTCTTCTTTCTGACATTCTTAGGGTTGCAAGGTGTGCAATTTCTTCCCAAATGTGTTAATATTCTAATAGAGGCCATGGGCCTGAATTTAATGCAGTTGTGGTTACTTATTCACCAAACCTTCCAATGTCTAGAAGCTACACAATGTGAAATGAATTGCTATATATACATTTTTAAAAGATGTTTTCAAGGTTGGTCTTTGAGCCAATTGTTTGGTCAGCAGTGCCTCGGGATAGTTTCAAGGCTTCAAATCAAGCCAGTCCAGATAGTTTCAAGGTATAACTGAAATATTGTCTGGGTGGTGTAGTTGGTCATCACGTTAGTCTCACACACTAAAGGTCCCCAGTTTGAACCTGGGCTCAGACAACTTGAATCCTTTCTTCTTTCCTAAACAGTTTTACCTTACAAAGCAATTCATCGTAGCAATAGTGCATCGGAGCACTCTACTTAAATATCATCCACTTCAATGGTCAAACAATCAATAGAAATTTTACACCTCATTTACAATAAAAAGTGTTAAGTCACCTTTACTTTATTTCACTTAAGCTAAACTTAGGAATCTCTCATTAGGGTTTTCTAACTTGCAAATATAAAAGCAAGTTCTCTCATGTAATTCATTAATCCATTTCATTAATTGCATACTTTTTTGTGCAAATTGTTCTCTTTGTTTTTTTGTCCTGTGGCAGGTTTCTTAGGTTTTGTAGGTGTTCACTAGGTCCTGTGAGGTTGGTTTCTCAACTTCTACATGGTATCAGAGCTCCAAATCTGTAAGCCCCTTCTCACATTTGGAGAAAATTTTGAGCAAGAGCCATTTGCTTGGTGCATTTTTATGTAAAATGAAGTATTCCATTGGATTCAGAGAAGTTGAAATAGTAAGATTAGCCTTTTATTCGGCTTGATTTGAGCTTCATAGGCTAGATCTGCAAGGGTTTCAATGGGTTTTTTTGAGATCTAAATAAAAGCTATTTCCAGGGTGTTTTGGGCCTAAACGGACCTCACCATCGCACTCAAAAGGCCCAAAAACCTTAAGATTGACTATTAAATTGTCGAAATCAGCCTCGGGCTCATCTGGAGCAAATATTTTTTGCTAGGCAAGTCGTACGACCTGCCCAACACGTAGTACGAGGTGATTTTTTTTTCAAAAAAATTTAATATTTTTCCTTGCATGAAAATTTTTTTTTTCAAAAAAATTATATTAAAAAAAATTATTAAAAAATCAGGGTTTTTTATATAAAAAAAAGCATACAAAAAAAGTTTTTAAGCACTTTTGCATTGTGTGTAGGGCGTACCCCGTACCCTGCGACGATAGGGTACAACCCCTGTTGTGACAGGGGTACGAGACCTTGCCCCTGCTTCCCCTTTTAAGGGGAGCATTGGGAGCGTTGGGAGCTTTGGGGCTTTGCACCCACCCATATGGGTGGCGGCGGATGCCTTAGGGCCCCCTCTATTTTTATTTTTTTTCAATAAAAAAATTCAATGTTTTTTTTAATAATAAATGTTTTTTTTCAATTAAAAAATAACATGCATTTTTTAATGTTTTTTTATTTAAAAAAAACATGCCATAAAACCTGTTGTATTGTCCTATACCTATCTTGACATGTGTGCCCAACTTTTGGTGGCGGCTCCAAATTTGGTCTTTTTTTGGAGGTTCTTTCCAAATCTAGCAATGCTTCTAATTTATCTAGAGGAATTCTTTTTTGGCTTCAGCTAACTAGTTTGGCAGGGTTCTAAATCTGACAGATTTCTAAATGTGGAGGCAATTTTACGAAATTTGGCGGAGGTTGTTTTTTTTGCCAAATCTACCCTTCACCATTGGCAGTTTCACTTTTGTCCCTGATTTTCAAATGGCGATATCTTGGCCATAAGATCATATTTTTCAGTACATTTTTTTTTGAAAAGGGGTAGAATTTCATGCTCTTCATAGTGGTGTAGGTGGTTTTTAGTTTTGACTTCTAGTTTTTTCCAGAAATTAGTTTTCTTAGTGCTGTTGTTGTGCAGTTCTCATTTTGGAGACTTTGACGGGCCATATCTTCTGCATCCGAACCCCTTTTTGGGTCCTATTTTTTTCCTCTATTTCTATTAGAGAATTATATTTTCAACATGTGGTCCTTTTTGGACATTGTGAGCTTCCATTGTAAGCACTTCTCATATGTAAATGCACTAAAATAAAGTGCCTCAACATTGTACATGTATTATTGAGATCTTGCACATCATTTTGTGCCTTATTATACTCGCACTATGATATAAAGTGCCATGGGGGTTGATGTTTGCCTTTTGTTTTGCCATCACACCTTTGTCAAGTGAGTGTCCCTTCCACGATAACAGTGAATCACATTGATTCTTGCCTCATGCGTGTGTGCCTTGGTTTGCGCACCCTTCTATTTTCTGGTACTTTTATGTTTGCACATTCAGATGTTCTTGTTTCTTCTACATGCACTTCTTGGTTTCACACAGTTCCAGTGTACCTGTCAATACTCTCCCTTGTCCACATTATGGGGCGGTTTCTACTGTTGGTGCTAATGCTTCCTTGGTTTCACGTTGGAGTGAGTTATGTATCTAGTATTTGCTCCTATGTACTAGGTGGATGTAGTGGTACATCAGCGGTTGGTTACCCATGCATTTTGGTGAGATGGAGCATTTATCATATGGACACTCTTGCATTCCTTTTGTGGAGGTGACCTATTTTCACTTGATCAGTTCTTTAGACTTTTGGTACTTGTGCCATTTGTATCTTCAAGTTCTAGATGTTTTGCCTTTGTTTGCCATTTGATTTGAGTAGTGTTGTTGGGGGCACTCATGCAGATTCGTGTCTTCTTGATTATGATCTTCATCTTGTTTTAGAGGAGGTTCTTCTTTCAACACTATAACAGTCAGTCTTCGACAGTGTTTGCAGCTTCTTCATGCTTCAGTGGAGTTCTTCATGTTCCTATTCTTTTGGGACATCTTTTGTGGAGGCTTCTTAGTCTCTCTCTCTCTCTCTCTCTCTCTCTCTCTCTCTCTCTCTCTCTCTCTCGTAGGGAGGTTTGTTCTCTTTTTGGGGAAGAGTTTTTCCCATGTGGTTTTCTCCTTTTCTCTATTTGTGAGAGATTCTTTTGTACATGGGTACCTCATCAGGCCTAGTTGCCAGGACCCATCTTTGCTTTCATGCATTTGTCCTTAGTTTTTTAGCTTCTCTCTAAGTTCATCTTAAGGGGAGGTGTTAGAGTAATAGGTTCTTTACTTAATTAATTTAATCATATTGATTAATTAATTAAGTCACCTTTACTTTATTTCACTTAAGCTAAACTTAGGAATCTCTCATTGGGGTTTTCTAACTTGCAAATATAAAAGCAAGTTCTCTCATGTAATTCATTAATCCATTTCATTAGATGCATCTTTTTTGTGCAAATTGTTCTCTTTGTTTTTTCTCTTGTGGAAGGTTTCTTAGGTTTTGCAGGTGTTGACTGGGTCCTGTGAGGTTGGTTTCTCAACTTCTACAGTAACATGACTATTAAATATGAACACTTGTCTTTATTAAGACAAAGTAAAATATACTTTTCTTAGCTAAGACATAATCACATGAATATTCATTAAAAGCGACACCACGTTGTCATAGACCAAGATTGCAAGGATGAAAAGTAACTTGTTTTACCTTGGTTAAGTTATTATAAGAGTTGTGTGTTCATACACCTCTATATGGACTTGAGAGAACATAATTAGTTCTCGAAGGTTGATAATATAATCTATTTGACTATGTTTGAGTTAGAAGAATTGGGTTTAATGACCATTGAGTAGTTGACAGTTGTCAAAGACCCAAGATTGCAAGAATGTAAAGAGGGGCTTAATGCATGGTCATGAATTGACCAGTCTTTATTGTATGAATGCCTAGTCTACCCTTTTTAAATAACTCGACATAGAAGGAATGTCAGACTCTAAGTCGAGAAATAAGTGTGTGAATAGTTGACTCTTTTATTATAAAAACTTTGGCCAAAGTAATGCAAAAGTCATTGCTTGCATCGTCATTTCATAGTGTTCTAGCTAGCTTGATCAATTAGAGGGGTTGTACATAGCTAGAGATAGACTAGAAGTTTTAAACCTGACTGTTTCATGCTAGGACACTACACTAGTTCTCAGATGGCACATGGAATCAGTTGATTCTCATTATCTATACCCTCGTGAAGGGAAGGGCCACTTACAATAGGAATGTGAGCGGTGGACTGTAAGGAAATGAGAGCATCTCATAACATATTTCTAAGAATAGTGGTGTCTTCAACATATTTAAATTGTTTAGATTGCCTCAAAAAACACACACAACTATGCCACAAAGCAGAAACAAACATAAAACATTTCCAACATTGACCCTTAGAGGAAATATAAGCAACAAGATCTAATTTCAACAGCAGAAACGTTAACTCGAAAGATAGAACAAGAAACACAGATATACGTGGGGAAAACCCTTTCAGGTAAAAAACCCCACTCCAAAAGCCAAAGATCATTGTATTAATCAGCAACAAAAATACACAGTTACAATACAATATCAGACTCTCAAGCCTTCACATAGTTATACATCTTGTTCTTCATCTAGAGAATCTCAACAGTAACATGGCAAGATCAGCATCGCTCTCTCTCGACCTTTGTTTCTCCTTTTCTCGGTTCAGCCCCTTCACATACTGTTATCATGCTGCGTACAACATACAGCATAGGACTTCCCCGAAGAAGAATACCAAGATTACCAGATTGAACTTATTCTCAAACTCTATCGATCCAAGAGTATCTCTCTCCAAACTTGTCTAACCGTCTGAGAAACCAATCTATTCAGTTACGCTCAGTCCAACTGTCTAAACTGCCATCTGACTGTTCGCATTTGTGAGAACTCATTAGTCCCACATGCATCCATCATCGGTCAATTTTCCAGTTTATATATACGACCCCATGTATGATAACCATCAGCACTTTTGCTGACAAGACCAATTAGTCTATCATTCACCGACCATCGGAAAGACCCTAGCTGATGTCATTCATCAGAGTGACCACAAGCTGTTGGAGCAACATTTCAAAAATACATTGATAGTAACGGTCTTGCCGATCCAAGCCTTCATCCTTAGTTAGTGTGATCAATGCACATCAGAGAAGAAACCTAAGACCATGCCGATAGGTATATTCATGCCGATGCTAGGCCTCCATTAGAGTAACACAGCACATCAGAGAGAGAATTCCAATCCATGTCGATAGTTCCTTGTCCCACCGACGCCAACGCTTCACCAACCCTTCATCAAAATGACAGTTAACATCAGAGCGATATCTCCAAGCTTGGCTGATGTCACATGTCTCACTGACGCCAAACCTCCATCGGAGTGACCCAACCCATTGGAAGGAGATATCCATAGCACGCCGATAAGGTTTGTCACGCCAACGTCCAACTGTCGGAGTAACACAACACCATCGGTGATAGTCTCTCAGATCACACCGATAGTTCACGTCTTGCCGATACAAAGAATAATCCATTACTTTCATGTGATCGCTGAGACTCTTGCCGATTACTGAGACAAAGGTCAACTCTTGCTGATGCCTATAAATCTGAGTCACAAGTACTCAACATTCTCCCACTTGACGAAGGAATTACATGATTCCATCAATGCTTGAAGTCACTATATCAACTTAGACACTACCTCCATTCCACTGTGCTCACAAGCTACACAGAATAACCAACTTCAAAGCTTCTAGAACACAGCCATGAAACCATCCTCCAGAAACAGGATAGAACATCAGCTAGAACAACAATAAGAAAACTGACTGCACCCATCCAACTGAACAAAACCCATGTGACTGAAAATAGTACACACAGCAAGTGCTAATCTATCCAATCATCCATACCTTGAAGGTATTCATCAGCAGACTCATGCCACCTACATATACACCCATCAACTGCAAATACAAGCTCCATAGGTCAACCAGTGAAAGAAGACCAAACACATCCAAGAACTCCCACTGCATGGGTAATGCAGATCTGAAAAAGATCACGGCATACAAGTCTACCAATGGCATCACATAGAAAGTGTAGACATCATGTAGTAACAAGGAAACATCCACCATGATATGCAAAATCTATAAATCAATAACCTGTACATCTCAACACCAGTCTAGAAATATCTCAAGTTCTTCACACCCAACAATGAAAGAGATAACAGAACCTTCATGCTATCACCCAAGAACATAAGTGAAAGCACATGACCACAAACTAGTGATCACTACAGCTCCGAACAAAACCTCAAACCAAAGTAATGTGAAACACACCATCAAAAAAATAACTGAGACCAAGAGAAACACTGCACATCATATGCCTGTAGACAATCCTTCTACATACACCTCTGAATGCCAACTGTGTCAAGTATGATCTCCTTCAAAACACCCCAAAGAGAACAACATAACAATACCCAAACAAACATTCAATCTCAAGAGATCAAATTCAACATATGTAATCATGCAACTAACATGGATGTAAGCCTCTCAAACTAAAGAAGATCAAACTAATCCATTTCCCATATCAGGAAATCAACCCATAAATCATCTCCTAACAATCCTCATCAATGAACGATATCTTAAACTCAAATGCACAAGGAGATTAATCATGCTATCCATCTCTCACAATGAATCCTCCAGAACCATCTATGGGCAGTTCAAGATCCATGTCTATGAAAGAAAACATAACACACCTAAGAGTAAACAATGGGCAATACCTCTCAAATGAAACTTGTTGAGAAGACCAAGAGTAGGGAATGAGAATGTTCTTCCAAGATATCCAAGTCCCAATGACTTTCTCCAAGAATAATCTCCTCTAGATCTTTTGTTGAACTCACATTCAACCAAGGTAAAGACTCCTTGAACTTCCTGCTGCAAACTCTGATTAAACACAACATATACAGTCTCACCTTATTCTCCCTGTATCCATGAGTATCTGCAAATAATCATTTCATGCTAAACTCCAAATGCATCAATGCACCAACATGAAGTAATCAAGCAAAAGATCAATGCATCCAACACACAGAGAATCACCAGACCACTGTCAAAGCTCCAATCATCTGAATCAGGAACTTATCATGACACCATGATCTTACCATCCTCCTCTGGAGATTCCATGCTCCAGGTGAACATAACCATGGTCTCAAGAGCAATGTATCATGCCAAAACTCAAAAGCAAAAAATCAAGAAAATATCATGACATGAAACAAACTATACTCTAAACCAACATCACCTATCAAGCACCACCAACACCTCAGCCAAGGATTTCATGAATTCTCCATGACTCCAAGATGTTACACATCCTCAAATAGTGCCCTTGTAAATGCGAAAGAACCCTTCTGCAGCAACAGGATCTAAGAGCTCCTCCTAGTAACATCTGCAACACTAAAGAAGATCATTCACCACTAAGTGATGAATGCACAGTCAATACTAAAGATTCCACTGAACCGTGACAACTTAGCTTTCCAAGCCTCATGACCAAACATCTCCTAATATGAAAATTCTCCAGGTCCACACATTAACATGTCCATGCGACAATAAAACCAAGTGGCACCAAGATCTCCAAACCAAGGAAATACACTATCACTGTCACTAGCTTACACAAACCTGTGAAACCAAGCTATTCACGACATCATGATACACATGCTACAAGTCCCCTTAACTGACTATTCAGGTACTTTACAACATCCATCCTCTCATTCCAAAATAGTCACACCAATGCACAAGTGACCACAGACAAGGCCAGCTAACAAGTCTACACAATCACATAATCAATCTTGTGGATATAGACCATCCACTTCTGAATTATCCCACTGCAGTCAATAGGCTGTACACACCTAAAAAACTGCATAACTCGTAGATCCAAATATACTGAAATATGCAAACCCACTATTGCACTAGAAACTACAAAACTAAGATCTCAAGGAATAGATAACAATGTAGACAACATGACTCAAGCACCAGATTACTTACAAATCTGATTTGCCAAACTTGTCCACAACTTGAGCACCATAGTCAAGAAACTAGAAGCATTACCATAGAAATACTGAGTGAAATATCACTTACCAGCACTCCCATGCAGAGAAAGCATTTCACCTCCTCACACCATGCATAGAGCATGCATGCAAAACTGCAACTATATCATCTAGCAACACCCCAAAAGCCAGTATCTAGAAATAGCTTAACTACAGCTTCACAAAACCACAAGTTTTTTCTCTTGACTGTGTAAAACCTGCAAAACCATTCATGCACATCCATATCTTCTTCACATCTAGTAGATTCTATAGTCAGAAACCAAAACACCATAATAGTTCAAACCAGAAAAAGATTAACATAGATGAGCATCATAGATTTTAAGGAAAATCTATTAAACCCTTCCGATGCAAGTACAAAACAACCACAAGGATTAAGAAAATCTAGGAACTGCAGGCCTTATTCAGACCAATTCCAAGACCACCATCATGTACAAACATTTGAGAGAGGAAGTCAGGTTATATCAGAAGCTTCCAAACCTCAAAAGGATCAACTCCATAACCAAAATGCAACTGGAGCAGCACATAATCAGCACCTTCTAATACCAGGAACAAATCCCTGTTGATAACTGAGAGGGGGGGGGTGAATCAGTTATCCTAATTATTTCCCTTATTGAACTTTCCTTTTAATTGATGCAGCATAAAATCAAACATAAACATTAACCATAAAACAGGAAACACATGACACAGTATTTTTGACATGGAAACCCTGTTAAGGGAGAAAACCACGGGGTGATTAACCCAAAATTATTCTCTGTTAGAAGAATAGGAAATTACAAAGATGGCACTTGCCAATTAGGGCTCACTGCCCGAGCACACTGCTCACAAGAGGCCCACTGCCTACAAGAAGACACACTGTCTACAAAGTGATGAGAATCACAGTCTTGAACTGATTGGAAGCATCTGCATATGCTGGAGTTCAGTTCCGGTTAGGCTCAGTACACTGATCTGCTGCACTTCATCTTTCCTCTGTTCTTTATTCTGCTATCTTCCACATACCGGATCCTTTTTGCTACCTCTGCTCTTTCTTTGGACTTCTTCGCATATCTCTCCACATCACAACGCACTTCACAACTAAATCCATCCTCTATATATATCCGCACAAGTAATTTCATCACCTTTCTAGTCGGCATCCGGAACAGTCTAGTTTCTTATAAACTCTCATTCTGTCGGCTGAATCCTTCCTTACCAAGCAATGCGGATCAAGCATATACTTGTAGATATCATTAATCATGTCGGCCAAACATGATTCATGCCTTCACAACCTCTGTCATCAACAGTAACCCATCCGGAAAGCAGTCTGATACTCTGCCAGTCAGTTCTTCCTCTGTTTTCACTGTCTCTCAGGAATCCGGTACTCAACCATTCATATCTTTTTCCTTGTCCATCATCGGAGGCTAAATCCTTGGAATATACCACTCAAGGTAGTCCTTTTGACTTCCCCAAATCCGCACTGCACCAAGACACTTCCACTGAGAGGTCCGGACCAATCTGTCGGACCTTGCCACATGCTCTGTTCTTCTTCACCGGACCACAACATTCTTTATTCTGACTTCCGGTAGAGACACATCATGACTTGCGGATATGTGGGATGACCTTTGTTGCCATCAATGACAACAACCATGAATCCATATAGTGTCTCTTGCCAACAATCTCCCCCTTTGGCATTGATGGCAACACTTAGTGAAAAATGACTAAGTGTTTTCACTATGCTCCCCCTTTGCTGATGCTCTATCTTTATATACAATTTCCGGAACTCCCCCTTAGTTGGATCCCTCATTTTTCACTGCTCCTCACTCCCCCTTTGACATCAATGGCAAAGGGTAGGGTCCGCATATCAAAATTTTCAAAAATTTCTTATACTTAGCCGCATATTTACATACTCACATATATTGAAGAATGTCTGCAAAGGATGTCTGTAATTGAATCATTTCGGTAGCCCAACTTTGCTTCATTCTGTCCAAAATTGAAATGTGACCACTTAACAAAAATGCAAACGCTTCTGCCCGCTTGAGATCTGTCGGATCTTTTGTTTGGGCGGTGGTCCTAGCATCACTGATGGCCTCATGCATGGTTTCCAACTTAGGGATTATAATCCTTCTAAGTTCTCCCATCCGGTTGGTGATGTTCTTCCTTTCCTTCTCAAGATTCTTTATTTCGTTCAAGACTGCAATAGTCTGACATTCTTGATTTATTATAGAGGAAGAGAGAGGATCAAAACTTTGAGATAAGCTTTGTAGCTTATCCTGTTCCTCTTTTATTTTCTTGTCAAATGCTGCTGTTGCCTTTGACCAGGATATACAAAATTTATAGATATCACCGCCATCCTTAAGAGCATTCTCTAAGCTCTTTATTCCAATGCTTACAATCTTCCTATCTTTAGAAATTAATTCTAATATCTCTGAAAATCTCTTATCCAAAAATTCCTTCCGGACCTTTTCTTCAGCTGATTTTTCTAGAGAATCAAAATGTGTATCAACACTGCTGACTAAGGTTTTTAGATTACTGGAAGTGGAGGCTGTCGGATCTATTTGGATTGATGGCATGATCTTCACAAGTACTCCGGAGGCAGCCTCTATCAACTCACAGTCTTCCATATGAGACTTCAGGAGCTTTTCATTTGCCTTGGCATTTGCAAATGAAGCTATCTTCATTGTTTGTACCGGAGAGAGAGAGTCAAAATCAAATGGGCCTTTTAGAAGCTCCGGTTCATCAATCTCTAAAGTTTCTTTACTCAAAAATTGTTGAACAGTTTGTGCAGTGTCTCTTGCCGGAGACAGATGTTTCTTTTCTTCTGCAGTCTTAGAACTGTCAACCTCTTTGTCTTTCACCACTGCTTCCTTCTCCTGTAATTGCTCTTCTTCTTTGGATCCGGAGACTGTAGGGGAAACCGGAGGAGAGATGCTAACTTGTTCATGGGCCCCTTCTTCTGGAGCAGAGGGTCCCAAGTCCTCACTTGTCTGTTCAGGGCTCACTTCTTCCGGAACAGAAGATTCCAAATCAGCACATGTTTCTGCACCTAAGTCCTCTACAACAGGAAGATTGAACCTTTTGAAGGCCTTCCGGAGGATCTCTTCTGTTTCTTGGGCCACTTTGTCAGTCTCACCAAGCATGAGTTGATTCATCCTGGCTTTGCTTCTGAACTCATCTTTGCAGTCCTTGAAGATAATGTTCATTGTCTTGGGATCAATTTGAGGATATAGCTGAATAGCTATCTGCTCCCGGATCTCAAGATCTTTGGCATGAGCATTATTCTTTCTTACTTCCATTTCCTTCTCTAGGCTTTTAGGAATGAGAGATATGATCTCAATGAAAGCCTTATTGTATATGTTCAGATATTTAACTGTGGCTTCCTGCAGAGTCTTTTGGTCTGCCTCACTGAAGTCATCATAGGATTCAGTCATTGGTTGAAGGTTTCCATCCACCGTGACCGACTTGATTATGCTCTCTAGTGACAGAGTGGGCTTTTCAACAGTTACCTCTGCCATTTCATCCTTGTCTTGGCCTGTGGAGGGCTTACCGGATCCTTTCTTCTTCTGTTTCTTTACTTCTCTTACTCCCTCATCTGATTCTGTTTCCTCTTCATCCTTTTGGCTTCCATAAGCCCTTGTGGCTTTTGTCTTGGATCTCTTACCGGATGCCTGGACTTCCGGTTTTGAACTTTTGGTTGAGGGAGGTGCAGATCTCTTTGTTGATCTGGTCCGGGTGGGAGCTCCAACCGGAGCACTTTCTTTGCTTTTCTCTTCTTCCTCGGCCTTCCTCCTCTTTTCCCGGCTGGCATCAAGTGCCTCCTTTGAGATACCTAGGCCTTGAGCAATGTGCTCTACTTCTTTTCTTACCTTTCTTTTAATCTCAGGTTCCCTGAGTTCTACATGTATTTTTACACTCAGCTCCTCAAAGGTTCCAAACCTTTCTGCCTTAGGATCTTTGGGCTGACTTAGCATGTGTTGAACATGCAGCTCCACTATCTGTTCATCAACTTCATACCCCATGGGCATGATCCAGACAGTCCTTGGCTCCACTGCCTCCATTAGGCACTGATCAGTGTCAACCATAAAGCACACTGAGTCCTTGTATTTCTCAATGAGAGACTGAGGAATTCTCTCTCTTGCTTGCATCATGCTCTGAAAGTTTTTGAAGTATCCCCATAGAGCTGAATTTCTCGCTTTTGCATCCCCAAGTCCATGCAAGTAGTCTCTTATCTGGACTGCAACAGGTTTGTCATTCTGCCATACCCATCCACTTGTTCCGGGTAGCTCATTCATGAAGTAGAAGAATAGACATACAATCAGAGTACCATACTTAAAGGAATTCTTCTTATCCTTCTTGATTTTCTGTATATTTTCCATTAATTGGCTTAGCAGTAGTTCGCAGAGATCATACTCTGCATTCTTTCTTAGCATCTCATAGGCAGTGTATACTGCAGTTCCGGATACAGAATTCTCCCTGCTGGAGTGGTAGATCTTGTATCCTATTATCATTGATGCATATTTGATATCCGGATCGGAGATGTCTTCAATGGTCATTGCCCTTTTGTCAAATTTTGATCCGGTGGCCTCAGTTACAATGTTGTTCTTGACAGATTTGAGGATAGGTACTCCTCCGGAGGAGTATAGGCCAGTTACTGCTCTAATTGCCTCTTTTGTGATCTTGCAGGGTCTATCTAGCCATAGAAAGTTGTCATGCATCCTGCTCAGTACATACCGGACCCATTCATCCTCTTCAAAACAGGGGAAATGAATAAATTGCTCAAATTGTTTCTTCTGAATATCCTTATACTCTGGTTTAAGCTCAAAAGCATTGTCAATCAGCTGCTTGTGATAGAGGTCTCTTAATTTGAATTCCCCAAATTCCTCAATGTTTGCATGTATGTAAACCCTAATGTCTTCGGTGTGTAAAACTCCGTGAGGAACACTAGAGAAGGCTCCTAGTGGGTCAACCTCCAATGATTTGTAGGGATGTTTCTTGAATGAGAGGCGAGGTCTATCGGAGATCTTAACTATGTTTGGAGTAGCCATTCTTCAAAGATTTGCAGTGAGGTAATGAAAAACGGAGAATACCTTATGCGCCTTCGGTTTGCACGGAGTGGTTGGATTGATTTCTTTATCCAATAGCTTCGGCAGGAGATCCTTGGTGTGCTTGAAGAACCTTGTTGCAGAGCTCCACTTTTCGCTTCTTCTCGAGTGCAGAATGAGCAAATGACCTTTGAGAAATCCCTTAAATTGCTCCGCGAACCCTAATACCTGTCTGCAATAAATGCTTCACCTACATCATTCCGGTTTGCCTTGTCTGGATAGCTTGGAGTATCCCGGATTAGTCCTGATCTGTGGATATTATCCGGATCTTTCAATCATGAATAAATCGAGGTAGCATATTGCAAGATCATCTCAAACACTCTGTCCAATCCGCAGAACAAGATAGTGCATTTCCGGATCTTTCCGGACCTTTTTGTAATCCTTTATCATACCGGAGCATCTCCCTGAACAGGTCTTATTTGATCGATCACAGCTTCTTCATAACTTCATGCGGACCTCTGAAAACTTGACTGAAGTATCTCAAGATTCATATCTACAAACCCTTTGATCCGCATCTTGTGCCACATCCGGCACCACTTGTTTGGCTGGGGGAACAAGATTTTCTTTGAGTCTCCCCCTGAGCCTGAGCTCACTTTTAATTTCCGGAAGAAATATCAGCACCAGAGTCTGGTGCGGATCCAACCTCTACATTCTCTGAACTTTTCTTCACCCAAATCTTGCTCATCTGATTCCTAACCTCATCCGCATTCATCTTTTGTTTACCCTTGTCTTGATTCTGATTATACACCGGACCTCTTTTGTCCTGATTCTTGTTTCTGCAGACTTTAGCATTATGACCGGACCTATTGCAGATTTGGCAAATAACATTTCTTTGCATATTTGACTGATATCCTCTTGATCTGCATTGATTTGCCATATGACCTATTCTATTGCATGTGAAGCATCTACCTTTGAATGATTTGTTTACTTGCATAATTCTGCATTCATGGGATTTGTGTCCATACCTTTTGCAGTTGAAGCACTGTCCGGAGAAGGATGAATTATTCTGATTCATTCTCATTCTGCACTGATTAGCTTTGTGACCAAAGTGGTTGCAGTTGTGGCAGTATCCATTGAAGGATGGATATCTTTGAGCATTTGGCTGTCTTACCGGAGGTCTTCTAGGCCTGCTCCTTGGATTTTCTGATCCAAGATTCTTCTGACCGGATCCGGAGCTTTCTCCTTTCTCATATCCCAAGCCATACTTGTCATCTGTCCTCTTTTGACTTCCAAGAAGAACTTCAAGTTGAGCAGAACTTATCTTGAATTTCTCTTTATATTCATTTGCTGTTTGAAGGTCTCTTTTGAGAGAGGCAATTTGATCCTCAAGTTTTCCTTCATTATCTTTGGCATCTTCAAGATCAGATTCAAGGTGTCTGATAATCCTGTCCATCTGGTGGCATTCTTCTGATTTTTCTTTAAGAGATTGTCTTAGATTGTCTTCAGCCTTTCTTTTTTCTTCAATCTCTTGAGTAAACTTTATAGTTCCTGATTCCATTTCATGTCTTAACATAATGACTTCTTTTGATAACTTTTCACATAACTTGGTTTGCTCAGTCAATTCCTCATTTGTATTGCTTTCTTCACTTTGTCTTGCCAACTGTTGAAGCAGCTCCTTTCTCTTTTTCATAGAGAGACTTAATTTGTCTTTTAATTCTCTCATGAATTCATCAGCCTGTTTGAGTCTTTCCTTTAATTCACTGACTTCAGAATTTGACTGTTCAAGATCCTCAAGGGCAGTCTTGAGTTGCTCCCTTAAACCATATGCATCCATTTGAAATCCCAGATCTTCCTCAAGCTGTTAGGCTCTATTAGGAGGAACTTAGCTCTGATACCAATTGTTGATAACTGAGAGGGGGGGGGGTGAATCAGTTATCCTAATTATTTCCCTTATTGAACTTTCCTTTTAATTGATGCAGCATAAAATCAAACATAAACATTAACCATAAAACAGGAAACACATGACACAGTATTTTTGACGTGGAAACCCTGTTAAGGGAGAAAACCACGGGGTGATTAACCCAAAATTATTCTCTGTTAGAAGAATAGGAAATTACAAAGATGGCACTTGCCAATTAGGGCTCACTGCCCGAGCACACTGCTCACAAGAGGCCCACTGCCTACAAGAAGACACACTGTCTACAAAGTGATGAGAATCACAGTCTTGAACTGATTGGAAGCATCTGCATATGCTGGAGTTCAGTTCCGGTTAGGCTCAGTACACTGATCTGCTGCACTTCATCTTTCCTCTGTTCTTTATTCTGCTATCTTCCACATACCGGATCCTTTTTGCTACCTCTGCTCTTTCTTTGGACTTCTTCGCATATCTCTCCACATCACAACGCACTTCACAACTAAATCCATCCTCTATATATATCCGCACAAGTAATTTCATCACCTTTCTAGTCGGCATCCGGAACAGTCTAGTTTCTTATAAACTCTCATTCTGTCGGCTGAATCCTTCCTTACCAAGCAATGCGGATCAAGCATATACTTGTAGATATCATTAATCATGTCGGCCAAACATGATTCATGCCTTCACAACCTCTGTCATCAACAGTAACCCATCCGGAAAGCAGTCTGATACTCTGCCAGTCAGTTCTTCCTCTGTTTTCACTGTCTCTCAGGAATCCGGTACTCAACCATTCATATCTTTTTCCTTGTCCATCATCGGAGGCTAAATCCTTGGAATATACCACTCAAGGTAGTCCTTTTGACTTCCCCAAATCCGCACTGCACCAAGACACTTCCACTGAGAGGTCCGGACCAATCTGTCGGACCTTGCCACATGCTCTGTTCTTCTTCACCGGACCACAACATTCTTTATTCTGACTTCCGGTAGAGACACATCATGACTTGCGGATATGTGGGATGACCTTTGTTGCCATCAATGACAACAACCATGAATCCATATAGTGTCTCTTGCCAACAATCTCCCCCTTTGGCATTGATGGCAACACTTAGTGAAAAATGACTAAGTGTTTTCACTATGCTCCCCCTTTGCTGATGCTCTGTCTTTATATACAATTTCCGGAACTCCCCCTTAGTTGGATCCCTCATTTTTCACTGCTCCTCACTCCCCCTTTGACATCAATGGCAAAGGGTAGGGTCCGCATATCAAAATTTTCAAAAATTTCTTATACTTAGCCGCATATTTACATACTCACATATATTGAAGAATGTCTGCAAAGGATGTCTGTAATTGAATCATTTCGGTAGCCCAACTTTGCTTCATTCTGTCCAAAATTGAAATGTGACCACTTAACAAAAATGCAAACGCTTCTGCCCGCTTGAGATCTGTCGGATCTTTTGTTTGGGCGGTGGTCCTAGCATCACTGATGGCCTCATGCATGGTTTCCAACTTAGGGATTATAATCCTTCTAAGTTCTCCCATCCGGTTGGTGATGTTCTTCCTTTCCTTCTCAAGATTCTTTATTTCGTTCAAGACTGCAATAGTCTGACATTCTTGATTTATTATAGAGGAAGAGAGAGGATCAAAACTTTGAGATAAGCTTTGTAGCTTATCCTGTTCCTCTTTTATTTTCTTGTCAAATGCTGCTGTTGCCTTTGACCAGGATATACAAAATTTATAGATATCACCGCCATCCTTAAGAGCATTCTCTAAGCTCTTTATTCCAATGCTTACAATCTTCCTATCTTTAGAAATTAATTCTAATATCTCTGAAAATCTCTTATCCAAAAATTCCTTCCGGACCTTTTCTTCAGCTGATTTTTCTAGAGAATCAAAATGTGTATCAACACTGCTGACTAAGGTTTTTAGATTACTGGAAGTGGAGGCTGTCGGATCTATTTGGATTGATGGCATGATCTTCACAAGTACTCCGGAGGCAGCCTCTATCAACTCACAGTCTTCCATATGAGACTTCAGGAGCTTTTCATTTGCCTTGGCATTTGCAAATGAAGCTATCTTCATTGTTTGTACCGGAGAGAGAGAGTCAAAATCAAATGGGCCTTTTAGAAGCTCCGGTTCATCAATCTCTAAAGTTTCTTTACTCAAAAATTGTTGAACAGTTTGTGCAGTGTCTCTTGCCGGAGACAGATGTTTCTTTTCTTCTGCAGTCTTAGAACTGTCAACCTCTTTGTCTTTCACCACTGCTTCCTTCTCCTGTAATTGCTC
Organism: Cunninghamia lanceolata; assembly: GCA_027924645.1. NCBI lineage: Eukaryota > Viridiplantae > Streptophyta > Pinopsida > Cupressales > Cupressaceae > Cunninghamia > Cunninghamia lanceolata. The sequence continues at coordinate 2,322,997 of BSBN01000178.1, read as the reverse complement.
TTCTTCTTTGGATCCGGAGACTGTAGGGGAAACCGGAGGAGAGATGCTAACTTGTTCATGGGCCCCTTCTTCTGGAGCAGAGGGTCCCAAGTCCTCACTTGTCTGTTCAGGGCTCACTTCTTCCGGAACAGAAGATTCCAAATCAGCACATGTTTCTGCACCTAAGTCCTCTACAACAGGAAGATTGAACCTTTTGAAGGCCTTCCGGAGGATCTCTTCTGTTTCTTGGGCCACTTTGTCAGTCTCACCAAGCATGAGTTGATTCATCCTGGCTTTGCTTCTGAACTCATCTTTGCAGTCCTTGAAGATAATGTTCATTGTCTTGGGATCAATTTGAGGATATAGCTGAATAGCTATCTGCTCCCGGATCTCAAGATCTTTGGCATGAGCATTATTCTTTCTTACTTCCATTTCCTTCTCTAGGCTTTTAGGAATGAGAGATATGATCTCAATGAAAGCCTTATTGTATATGTTCAGATATTTAATTGTGGCTTCCTGCAGAGTCTTTTGGTCTGCCTCACTGAAGTCATCATAGGATTCAGTCATTGGTTGAAGGTTTCCATCCACCGTGACCGACTTGATTATGCTCTCTAGTGACAGAGTGGGCTTTTCAACAGTTACCTCTGCCATTTCATCCTTGTCTTGGCCTGTGGAGGGCTTACCGGATCCTTTCTTCTTCTGTTTCTTTACTTCTCTTACTCCCTCATCTGATTCTGTTTCCTCTTCATCCTTTTGGCTTCCATAAGCCCTTGTGGCTTTTGTCTTGGATCTCTTACCGGATGCCTGGACTTCCGGTTTTGAACTTTTGGTTGAGGGAGGTGCAGATCTCTTTGTTGATCTGGTCCGGGTGGGAGCTCCAACCGGAGCACTTTCTTTGCTTTTCTCTTCTTCCTCGGCCTTCCTCCTCTTTTCCCGGCTGGCATCAAGTGCCTCCTTTGAGATACCTAGGCCTTGAGCAATGTGCTCTACTTCTTTTCTTACCTTTCTTTTAATCTCAGGTTCCCTGAGTTCTACATGTATTTTTACACTCAGCTCCTCAAAGGTTCCAAACCTTTCTGCCTTAGGATCTTTGGGCTGACTTAGCATGTGTTGAACATGCAGCTCCACTATCTGTTCATCAACTTCATACCCCATGGGCATGATCCAGACAGTCCTTGGCTCCACTGCCTCCATTAGGCACTGATCAGTGTCAACCATAAAGCACACTGAGTCCTTGTATTTCTCAATGAGAGACTGAGGAATTCTCTCTCTTGCTTGCATCATGCTCTGAAAGTTTTTGAAGTATCCCCATAGAGCTGAATTTCTCGCTTTTGCATCCCCAAGTCCATGCAAGTAGTCTCTTATCTGGACTGCAACAGGTTTGTCATTCTGCCATACCCATCCACTTGTTCCGGGTAGCTCATTCATGAAGTAGAAGAATAGACATACAATCAGAGTACCATACTTAAAGGAATTCTTCTTATCCTTCTTGATTTTCTGTATATTTTCCATTAATTGGCTTAGCAGTAGTTCGCAGAGATCATACTCTGCATTCTTTCTTAGCATCTCATAGGCAGTGTATACTGCAGTTCCGGATACAGAATTCTCCCTGCTGGAGTGGTAGATCTTGTATCCTATTATCATTGATGCATATTTGATATCCAGATCGGAGATGTCTTCAATGGTCATTGCCCTTTTGTCAAATTTTGATCCGGTGGCCTCAGTTACAATGTTGTTCTTGACAGATTTGAGGATAGGTACTCCTCCGGAGGAGTATAGGCCAGTTACTGCTCTAATTGCCTCTTTTGTGATCTTGCAGGGTCTATCTAGCCATAGAAAGTTGTCATGCATCCTGCTCAGTACATACCGGACCCATTCATCCTCTTCAAAACAGGGGAAATGAATAAATTGCTCAAATTGTTTCTTCTGAATATCCTTATACTCTGGTTTAAGCTCAAAAGCATTGTCAATCAGCTGCTTGTGATAGAGGTCTCTTAATTTGAATTCCCCAAATTCCTCAATGTTTGCATGTATGTAAACCCTAATGTCTTCGGTGTGTAAAACTCCGTGAGGAACACTAGAGAAGGCTCCTAGTGGGTCAACCTCCAATGATTTGTAGGGATGTTTCTTGAATGAGAGGCGAGGTCTATCGGAGATCTTAACTATGTTTGGAGTAGCCATTCTTCAAAGATTTGCAGTGAGGTAATGAAAAACGGAGAATACCTTATGCGCCTTCGGTTTGCACGGAGTGGTTGGATTGATTTCTTTATCCAATAGCTTCGGCAGGAGATCCTTGGTGTGCTTGAAGAACCTTGTTGCAGAGCTCCACTTTTCGCTTCTTCTCGAGTGCAGAATGAGCAAATGACCTTTGAGAAATCCCTTAAATTGCTCCGCGAACCCTAATACCTGTCTGCAATAAATGCTTCACCTACATCATTCCGGTTTGCCTTGTCTGGATAGCTTGGAGTATCCCGGATTAGTCCTGATCTGTGGATATTATCCGGATCTTTCAATCATGAATAAATCGAGGTAGCATATTGCAAGATCATCTCAAACACTCTGTCCAATCCGCAGAACAAGATAGTGCATTTCCGGATCTTTCCGGACCTTTTTGTAATCCTTTATCATACCGGAGCATCTCCCTGAACAGGTCTTATTTGATCGATCACAGCTTCTTCATAACTTCATGCGGACCTCTGAAAACTTGACTGAAGTATCTCAAGATTCATATCTACAAACCCTTTGATCCGCATCTTGTGCCACATCCGGCACCACTTGTTTGGCTGGGGGAACAAGATTTTCTTTGAGTCTCCCCCTGAGCCTGAGCTCACTTTTAATTTCCGGAAGAAATATCAGCACCAGAGTCTGGTGCGGATCCAACCTCTACATTCTCTGAACTTTTCTTCACCCAAATCTTGCTCATCTGATTCCTAACCTCATCCGCATTCATCTTTTGTTTACCCTTGTCTTGATTCTGATTATACACCGGACCTCTTTTGTCCTGATTCTTGTTTCTGCAGACTTTAGCATTATGACCGGACCTATTGCAGATTTGGCAAATAACATTTCTTTGCATATTTGACTGATATCCTCTTGATCTGCATTGATTTGCCATATGACCTATTCTATTGCATGTGAAGCATCTACCTTTGAATGATTTGTTTACTTGCATAATTCTGCATTCATGGGATTTGTGTCCATACCTTTTGCAGTTGAAGCACTGTCCGGAGAAGGATGAATTATTCTGATTCATTCTCATTCTGCACTGATTAGCTTTGTGACCAAAGTGGTTGCAGTTGTGGCAGTATCCATTGAAGGATGGATATCTTTGAGCATTTGGCTGTCTTACCGGAGGTCTTCTAGGCCTGCTCCTTGGATTTTCTGATCCAAGATTCTTCTGACCGGATCCGGAGCTTTCTCCTTTCTCATATCCCAAGCCATACTTGTCATCTGTCCTCTTTTGACTTCCAAGAAGAACTTCAAGTTGAGCAGAACTTATCTTGAATTTCTCTTTATATTCATTTGCTGTTTGAAGGTCTCTTTTGAGAGAGGCAATTTGATCCTCAAGTTTTCCTTCATTATCTTTGGCATCTTCAAGATCAGATTCAAGGTGTCTGATAATCCTATCCATCTGGTGGCATTCTTCTGATTTTTCTTTAAGAGATTGTCTTAGATTGTCTTCAGCCTTTCTTTTTTCTTCAATCTCTTGAGTAAACTTTATAGTTCCTGATTCCATTTCATGTCTTAACATAATGACTTCTTTTGATAACTTTTCACATAACTTGGTTTGCTCAGTCAATTCCTCATTTGTATTGCTTTCTTCACTTTGTCTTGCCAACTGTTGAAGCAGCTCCTTTCTCTTTTTCATAGAGAGACTTAATTTGTCTTTTAATTCTCTCATGAATTCATCAGCCTGTTTGAGTCTTTCCTTTAATTCACTGACTTCAGAATTTGACTGTTCAAGATCCTCAAGGGCAGTCTTGAGTTGCTCCCTTAAACCATATGCATCCATTTGAAATCCCAGATCTTCCTCAAGCTGTTAGGCTCTATTAGGAGGAACTTAGCTCTGATACCAATTGTTGATAACTGAGAGGGGGGGGGGGGTGAATCAGTTATCCTAATTATTTCCCTTATTGAACTTTCCTTTTAATTGATGCAGCATAAAATCAAACATAAACATTAACCATAAAACAGGAAACACATGACACAGTATTTTTGACGTGGAAACCCTGTTAAGGGAGAAAACCACGGGGTGATTAACCCAAAATTATTCTCTGTTAGAAGAATAGGAAATTACAAAGATGGCACTTGCCAATTAGGGCTCACTGCCCGAGCACACTGCTCACAAGAGGCCCACTGCCTACAAGAAGACACACTGTCTACAAAGTGATGAGAATCACAGTCTTGAACTGATTGGAAGCATCTGCATATGCTGGAGTTCAGTTCCGGTTAGGCTCAGTACACTGATCTGCTGCACTTCATCTTTCCTCTGTTCTTTATTCTGCTATCTTCCACATACCGGATCCTTTTTGCTACCTCTGCTCTTTCTTTGGACTTCTTCGCATATCTCTCCACATCACAACGCACTTCACAACTAAATCCATCCTCTATATATATCCGCACAAGTAATTTCATCACCTTTCTAGTCGGCATCCGGAACAGTCTAGTTTCTTATAAACTCTCATTCTGTCGGCTGAATCCTTCCTTACCAAGCAATGCGGATCAAGCATATACTTGTAGATATCATTAATCATGTCGGCCAAACATGATTCATGCCTTCACAACCTCTGTCATCAACAGTAACCCATCCGGAAAGCAGTCTGATACTCTGCCAGTCAGTTCTTCCTCTGTTTTCACTGTCTCTCAGGAATCCGGTACTCAACCATTCATATCTTTTTCCTTGTCCATCATCGGAGGCTAAATCCTTGGAATATACCACTCAAGGTAGTCCTCTTGACTTCCCCAAATCCGCACTGCACCAAGACACTTCCACTGAGAGGTCCGGACCAATCTGTCGGACCTTGCCACATGCTCTGTTCTTCTTCACCGGACCACAACATTCTTTATTCTGACTTCCGGTAGAGACACATCATGACTTGCGGATATGTGGGATGACCTTTGTTGCCATCAATGACAACAACCATGAATCCATATAGTGTCTCTTGCCAACAATCCCAACATAAGCACAATACTCAATGGCTGAGCAACAACACAAACTTCTTCATATCATCAGAGAGCCTCTCACACAGACACCCAATATGAAAGTTACTGCAACAACACAACCACAAAGCATAATCCACCCCATGCAATAGAATTATACACTGTCAACTAAGAGCCTCAGGCCACATCATGACTAGCTCCAGTCTCTTCAGCTTCACCATCCTTCAAGCGCCTGCTATAACATGAAGACAAGATCAACTGCCAGACTTCACTCAAAACAAGGATCAAACATGAAACGATTCCTTCAGATTTCCTCAAGCCTGTCACACTAAGAAATCATCACAGAAGGAATACCCAGACCTTATACACTAGGAACTCTTACATGCAAACACATGAAACACACAAATGTACATATGTGAGCAACAAAGCAAATCCCAGAAGAAAGCTCTGATACCACTTGTAAGGAAATGAGAGCATCTCAGAACGTATTTCTAAGAATAGTGGTGTCTTCACATATTTAAATTCTTTAGATTGCCTCAAAAAACATGTACAACTATGCCACAAAGCGAAAACAGACATAGAACATTTCCAACATTGACCCTTAGAGGAAATACAAGCAACAAGATCTAATTTCAACAACAGAAACATTAACTCGAAGACAGAACAAGAAACACAGATATATGTGGGGAAAACCCTTCCGGGTAAAAAACCCCACACTCCAAAAGCCAGAGATCATTGTATTAATCAGCAACAAAAATACACAGTTACAATACAATATCAGACTCTCAAGCCTTCACAAAGTTATACATCTTGTTCTTCATCTAGAGAATCTCAACAGTAACATGGCAAGATCAACATCGCTCTCTCTCTTGACCTTGGTTTCTCCTTTTCTCGGTTCAGTTCCTTCACATACTGTTATCATGCTACGTACAACATACAGCATAGGACTTCCCCGAAGAAGAATATCGAGATTACCAGATTGAACTCATTCTTGAACTCTATCGATCCAAGACTATCTCTCTCCAAACTTGTCTAACCATTTGAGCAACCAATTGATTCAGTTACACTCAGTCCAACTGTCCAAACTGTCGTCTGACTGTTCGCATTCGTGAGAACTCATTAGTCCCACATGCATCCGTCATCAGTCGATTTTCTAGTTTATATATACGACCCCATGTATGATAACCATCGGCACTTTTGTTGACAAGACCAATCAATCTACCATTCACCAACCATCAAAAAGACCCTAGCCAATGCCATTCATTGGAGTGACCACAAGCTGTCGGAGCAACATTTTGAAAATACATCGATAGTAACGGTCTTGTCGATCCAAGCCTTCATCCTTCGTTAGTGTGATCAATGCATATTAGAGAAGAAACCTAAGACCATGCCGATAGTTATATTCATGCTGATGCCAAGCCTCCATCGGAGTAACATAGCACATGGGAGAGAGAATTCCAATCCATGCCGATAGTTCCTTGTCCCACTGACGCCAACGCTTTTCCAATCCTTCATCAGAATGACAGTTAACATCAGAGCGATATCTCCATGATGGGCCGATGTCACATGTCTCACCGACGCCAAACCTCCATCAGAGTGACCCAACCCATCGGAAGGAGATATCCATAGCATGCCGATAAGGTTTGTCACACCGATGTCAAACTGTCGGAGTAACACAACACCATCGGTGATAGTCTCTCAGATCACACCGATAGTTCACGTCTTGCTGATACAAAGAACAACCCATTACTTTCATGTGATCATCGAGACTCTTGCCGATTACTGAGACAAAGGTCAACTCTTGCCGATGCCTGTAAATCTGAGTCACAAGTACTCAACATGGACCACCTATTTGTGGTTAGAGGAAAAGCACCAGGGTGATGCTCTCCCTCTTGCAATTGATTGCCGAAGACTTATGAGTAGAATACGATATTTTATTGTACATGCAAATTTGTAAAATTTGTAAGTCACATGTAAAGTGACCACCAACTGATGTAATAAATCATGTAATTTGTAAATTCAAAAGTACCTTCTTTACTTTGTATGCTAAAAAAAATATTATGAAATTTTGGCATTCATAAGTGTTTTATTTAACATTTCAATTTGAGATGTTACATATGGTATCAAGGATAGTGGGTTCAACACTTGGACCTAGGAGTTCATTGCAAGTTTTCACAGATTGATAGATATGCTAATGTTAAAATAGTTTTCCTTGTGCCAGAATACACCGGAAATCATCCAGGAGGGAGCCAGGATGACCCAAATCCTGAAGAAAATTCTATGGAAAAATTAGATAAAATCTTGTCTGTATTGAATGAAACCAAAGAATAATTGGAGACCCTAGAACAACAAATTAGAGGGGGAGAGAACAATCATGAACATCACTCTAAAAGAAGAGAAGAATATAGTTTTTTGAGTAGCTGAGAGTAAGTAAATAAGACTCTCTAGTTCATAGTGAGGTAAAAATTCGTCTTACCGATGAGTTAGCTACAAATATAAAAAAGATAACACCCACCAAGTTCGATGGAATTGTGAGTGGAGACGCAATCGAGGCTTGGCTGACAGAGATGGAGAAATATTTTGAGATAAGAAATTATTCTAAAATCACTAAGGTTGTATGGAGAGCACATTAGTTAGCAGGAGAAGCATCAACCTGGTGGATGAATAAGAAAAAAAAATTAGGGTTGAGTATCGTAAGTCTAAGTTGGGATAAGTTTGTGACCATTTTTAGGAAAAGATGGTTGCCCCAGCAATATTTTGACAAAAAATTGACAGATTTCCAAAATCTACATCAAGGAGATATGACTGTTACTAAATACTAGGAAAAATTCACAAGATTGTTGAAATATGTACCCCAATATCAGAAGGATGAGAGATTCAGGATAAGGAAGTTCATTATGGTCTTGAATGCTCAAATAGGACGAGAACTAGATGTCCATGGACCCACGATCATGGATCAAGTCTTTGAGAAAGCCATCAAACAGGAGCAAAAGCTCAAGTCCATCTCAACATTTCGGGAAAAATCTTGAAGGAAATTCAATTAGAGTCATTCCTCGACATCATTCAAAAGGAGAAACAAAAATCAAGAATCCAGAGGGAGAAACCATGGTAAAAGTTCTAGATTCAACAGAAATGAACCCAGGGATGGGAATACGAATATTAATCCTAAAAAGAATGATGATAATCCTAATCGATTTTCAAGAAAGAAAGGTCCACCTGGAGGATGTTTTACATGTAGAGGAGACCACTATGCTAGTCAGTGCCCTACTAAGAGCCAAGAGAACCTATATTGTAGAAATACCTTACCATCTCAGTAGACAACCTTCCAACAAAGAATACATGATGTATTGGATAGCCGCTAAGCAGAGTACCATGTTACTCCTATTGAAACAAAAGGTACACTATTTGGAATCCTAGTTTCTATTCTCATAGATACAAGAGAAACTAAGAATTTTGTAACTCCTAGTATACTTAATAAGATGCCTACGAAAGCTGGTTTCATGGTAAATTCATGGACAATAGAGTATGCAAATCAATCAAGAGATTGGGTAGAGTAATGTCTGTTTGAAGCTAGATTAAACCTACCCACTCTTTCCATAGAGGTCAATCTATATGTAGCACCTCTACGGTCTTATGATGTCATTTTAGGAATGAAATGGCTATGAAAACATAGAACAAAGGTTGATTGTTTCTCTAAGACAGTGGAATGCCTAGACGACATTGGTAATGCCGTCCTAATTCAAGGGTTTCAACATGAAATGAAAATCAGACAAATTTTCGCTATGCAAATGTAGTGAGCAAGGTGGAAGGGCTGCCAGATGTTTGCAGGTAAGATGGACGAGTTAGATGAGAATGGGGATGTGAGGGAAAAGTCTAAGGAATCCTCAATAGAAGCATACACTTTTCTCAATGATTTTTGGGATGTATTCCTTGAAGGCCTTCCAGGTCTACCCCCAAAAAGGGCTTTTGATTTTTCTATTGATATTATTCCTGGATCCAAACTGGTGTCCAAAGTACCTTATTAGATGACCACCACTAAACTTATGGAACTGAAAGATCAACTTTAGGAGTTATTGGCAAAAGGATTGATTAGACCTAGTGTTTCGTCGTGGGGAGCTATTGCAATTTTTTTTAAAAAGAAGGATGGTACTCTATGCCTTTATATAGATTATCGTATCCTCAATAAAGCAACAATAAAGAATAAGTACCCTCTACCTTGTATAGATGATCTTTTTTATCAAATGCAAGGAGCAACTATGTTTTCCAAGATAGACTTAAGATCAGGTTATCATCAGATGAGATTGAAATATGAAGATATTCATTAAACTACCTTTAGAACAAGGTATGGGCATTATGAGTTTACGATCTTACCCTTCGAATTGACCAATGCCCTAGCAACATTCATGAATTTAATGAAGTGTCTTCAGAGATTTCTTAGACAAATTTGTTTTGGTGTTTATAGATGATATTCTCATCTACTCTCGTAATGAGGACGAACATATTCAACACTTGCAAATAGCTCTGCAAAGGCTCAGAGAGCACAAACTTTTTGGAAAGTTATCCAATGTACTTTCTTTCAAAAAGAAGTGCAGTATTTAGGCCATATCATTTCTGCAAAGGGAATTGTAGTAAACCCCTCAAAGATAAAGGCTATTTTGGAATGGCCTGTGCCTAAAAATGTGCATGAAGTGCAAAGTTTTATGGGATTGGCAGGATACTATAGGAAGTTTGTATTGAACTTCTCTATTATTGCTCATCCCATCACTTCCTTGCAAAGGAAGGGAAAATGATCTTTGAATGGCCCAATAAGTGTGAAGAGGCCTTTAATATTCTCAAGGAAAATTTGACTTCGGCACCAATTCTTAGAGTTTTAGACCCAAAGGGACATTTTGTTGTTGTGACCGATGCTTTAAGAGTAGGGTTGGGTGGAGTATTAATGCACGAAGGTCAAGTTGTAGCCTATGAGTCTAGAAAGTTGCAATCCTATGAGCAGAATTATGCTCCTCATAATTTGGAATTAGCACCAATTGTACATGCTCTCCAAGTATGGAGACATTATTTGTTAGGAAAGCAATTTGAGCTAAAATTTGACAATCAAGGTTTAAAATACATCTTCACGCAACCAAACCTTAATGCTTGGCAAAGAAGATGGTTAGAGCTTATCTCTGACTATGACTTTGAGATTAATTATATTAAGGGCAAAGAAAATCAAGTGGCTGATGCCTTAAGCTGTAGAAGGCATATTGTAGCAATAGTGTACGTGCACTCTAATTTTTGAGCTCTAGTACCGAAGAATTTAGCCAGAGATGAATGTTATGAGCAGATTCTGAAATCTCTATTAGAAAATCCCCAGGATACAAGCTATGAAGGGTTTTATTTTAAACTTGACAGATTGTTAAGGTATAAAAACTAAATTTATGTTCCAAATCAGGGAGATATGAGAAGCAATGTGTGGAAAGAAGTACATTATGTGCCATATTCAAGTCACTTTGGAGTGACAAAATTGTTGGCTAATGTGAAGCCATTGTATTTTTGGAAAGGAATGAAGATTGATGCCACAAGATTCGTGGTAGGGTGTCTAGAATGTTAGCAAGTTAAGGTTGAACATCAACACCCGACAGGGCTCTTGTATCCCCATGACATCCCTAAATGGAAATGGCATGTAATCAGTATGGATTTTATCCAAAGATTGCCTATGTCACATTATAAACATGATGCTATTCTTGTTGTGGTAGATAAACTTCCTAAAGTGGCCCATTTTATACCTGAGAATCTTACAGATGGGGCACCCATCTTAGATAAAAAATTCATGCAAGAAATTTTTAGATTACATAGAGTACCTAAAAAGATAATCTCAAATAGAGATGCACGAATAACCTCAAGGTTTTGGTAAACCTTGTTCTCAGCATTGAGAACACAATTGAATACAAGCTCACTTATCATCCTGAGACAGATGGTCAAATTGAGAGAGTTAATCAAATACTGGAGGATTTGTTGAGGATGTATTGCATGGATCAACAATATAAGTGGGACGAGTACCTTCCACTAGTTGAATTTGCATATAATAACTCTTATCATTCTACAATTATGATGGCTCCATTTGAAACATTGTATGGTAGAAAGTACCAAACTCTTATAAGATGGGACAAGCTAGAAGATAGGATATGCCTTGGGCTAGAAATGCTATAAAAAATGGAAGAGCAAGTAAAGTTGATCAAAAAAAGATTGGCAGAAGCAAATAATAGATAGAAAAGCAATGCTAATGCCAAGCGTACACCCCGACAATTTTTAGTAGGCGATAAAGTTCTCTTGCGAGTCAAACTGCATAAGAGCCCCATCAAGTTTCCAGAAAATCTTCCAAACTGACACCAAGATTTGTAGGACCTTTTTAAGGCCTAGAAGTGGTTACTTTAGTTGCTTATAGAATGGCACTAGTACTACCAACTCTTGCTAGAATGCATGATGTTTTCCATATATCATATTTGAAGAAATATATATCAAGATCTAATCATATACTTGATTGGAACGCTCTCCAGGTACATGACCCAGGAATGGTCATGATTGAGCCTCTCAAAGTGCTTGAGGTACGCAAGCTCCTCTTGTGTAACAGAGAGGTTACTCAATGCAAGGTCCGGTGTGACCAATATTAGGAGGAAAATGCTACTTGAGAGGATTACAATGATTTTTATCAAAAGTTTCCACATCTTTTTATGCAAACATGATGTAAAAGAACTTATTTCTTTAATTTTGTTTTGATATGGACATAATCATTGGGGACAATGATTTCTAAGGGGGGAGATATGTTACACGTCATTCTTAAGCAAACATATTTATCATTTTATTTCAAGTAGATAGATAGTTACTTAGTGAAATTATTATGATTAAAGTAATGTTGTGCTTGAATAGAAAATGCATTTAATTTCTATTATTTTGTATGTCATGAATATTGTATGTGACACTATTATTATGCACGTGGTTAAATGATGTAATGGACTAACTACTGTTGTGCAAATGAGGTGGATACAGGGACAAAGTTTACCCCCTCCTGGAAGAGGAGGGAGAGCATCACCAGGAAGAGGGTGATAGATCGTGTGGATACAATGATTATTTTGCCATCTGAGAATCACACACGCACTTAGTAGTTTATTTGTGTCGATATGATCCTTGATTTTCATACTCTTCTCTCTAGTCATTTTGGTGTCGGCTTGGTCTTGAATTGAGTCGAGTAAGTTAATTTAATGGGGCACCATCTTCGACACTTTACCCATTGAATGCATAATGAAAGTATTTATTATAGCATCGTCGACAATTGCAAATAAGCATAATAGTGTTTAAACCCTTATGGGATTAAAATAAGTGGCGGTCTAACCAAGCTATATACTCGAGGGTATAGAACGTAGAATAAAGTTTAGAGGGTTTTAAATTAAAATAATTTTTTAGTTTAATATTAATGGGAGATAATATCCCATGGAACCTCCCCTTTAGTCAAGGAGGAGTGGAGAGGAGAAGTAGCTCCATACTCCTCTTTTTGTGGAGTTCAGGCCGCAGGTAGTTTTGGTAACTAAAGCTTCTTGAAGAGGATAAAAACTCCCTTCTTTAGAAACAAAGGGGAATGCCTAAACGAGGAGAGAAATGCTTTTGTTTTTTATCTAAAGAAAATGAAAACAAAAGTCTTCTGCTATGTAATGCCCTTGTGCGAGAAGAAGCTGTGAGAGGTGGAGTAGAAGTCCCTAAGTCGTTATCACTTGTATAAATCTTCAGTTAATCTCTAGTATCTGAGACATTGTTAAGGACTCAGGTTAGGTCCATATTCTTCCTAGGTTAATAGCATAGCCTGTTGTTTTTATTTATTGAATGGAATTTTAACATATGAATACAAATGTAAATCATAGGAATGCATTTGCAATAATTATTAGTTTAAGAAGAATGCTATGTATAATGCTTATGGGTCTATATACATACCCACAGTAATGTTATCCTAGGTTTAAACAAAGAAAAGAGAATCATAGACTAAGGCCAGTAAGTTTATATGCATTCATATACCTATGGAGGCTAGTAGATATGTAAAAGAATCTCATTCTTGCACTTGTAAAAGGTCTAAATACATGTATACATTTGTTTCCTATAAAAAATTGTTAGATACTTGTATTATCCTTAAAATTGCCGCAAGCAGTGATGGCACAAGCTATAGAGTATAATGAATTTTTTACTTGCTTGTAACAAGCGAAATGTATAAGTAACTTTGCAATGGCTGTGATACTAGTTGAAATGTTTTTGTATGGCCGATAGTAGGCATATAATACTTTTATCATGGTTGAGATATAGTCGATAAGTTTGAACTTAACTTTGTGCCTGTAGAAGGCCGATAGGTAGGTACCCTTAGCATGAGCCTATGAAGGCCAATAACTATGTGTACACTCTTGTGCCTGTGAAGGCCAGGAGTTATGTATTTGCTCATGCACCTATATAAGGCTGATAGATATATGTTTTATACTTATCTTGGCTAAGAATAGAAAAAGCTTAACATGTATTACCTTTATCTTGGCTGGGAATAGCTGAAAGCTTCTCAGTTATTATATTAACTTCGATGTGTGTAGCCGATAGTATAATAGGTATTATCTTGTTTTATCAGTAATAGAGCCATTTGATATAAACACTTGACTTTATCTTGGAAGAGCTATGTTTCCATCACTCTTGTATATTATAGAAGGATGCATACCACACTCAAGCAGACACTATGCTTATCAAATCCTGCCATCTATTTTGTTATCTAATCTTCTTTCACAGATGCTCTAAAGAGAAAATGGGCCAAAGTACAGGCTGAATGATCAATGAGTAAGAGCTCATCTTTACTCCATGAGTAGGTGAACTTATGTTCTTTCTAGAGACCAATGTGTTAAAGCATTAAAACATTGTGTTAGTCTACTATAAGACAATGTGGTCTACATTTACATATGTGAAAATTCGGTTGTGAATAGCCATGAGCTACCATGTATTTTGATTAAAACTAGTCAATGCTTTTAATGGCAATGAAATGGCCATTTGATATGAATAAGTATCTTTATAATGGTAGTAACATGACAATTAAATATGAACATTTGTCTTTATTAAGACAAAGTAAAAGATACTTTTCTTAGATAAGACATAATCACATGAATATTGATTAAAAGTGACACCACTTTGTCATAGACCAAGATTGCAAGGATGCAAAGTAACTTGTTTTATCTTGATTAAGTTATTATAAGAGTTGTGTGCTCATAAACCTCTGTCCGGACTTGAGAGAACATAATTAGTTCTTGGAGGTTGATAAAATTATCTATATAATCTATTTGACTATGTTTGAGTTAGAAGAATTGGGTTTAATGACCATTGAGTAGTTGACAGTTGTCAAAGATCCAAGGTTGTGAAAACTCAAAGAGGGGCTCAATGCATGGTCATGAATTGACCAGTCTTTATTGTATGAATGCCTAGTCTACCCTGTTTAAATTACTCGACATAGAAAGAATGTCAGTCAAGTTGAGAAAGAAGTGTATGAACAATCAACTCTTTTATTATAAAAAATTTGGCCAAAGTAATGTAAAAACCATTGCTTGCATTGTCAATTCACCATGTTTCAAATAGCTTGATCAATCAAAGGGGTTGTACATAGCTAGAGATAGACTAGAAGTTTTAAACCCGATTGTTTCATGTTAGGACACTACTCTAGTTCTCAAATGGCACATGGAATCAGTTGATTCTCATTATCTATAACCTCGTGAAGGGAAGGGCCACTTCCAGTAGGAAGGTGAGCGGGGGACCATTGGTCCGTGGTTGGAGGAAAAGTACTAGGGTGATGCTCTCCCTCTTGCAGTTGACTGTCAAAGACTTGTGAGCAAAAGACAACATTTTATTGTACATGTAAATTTGTAAAATTTGTAAGTCGCGTGTAAAGCGACCATCAACTGATGTAATATATCATGTGATTTGTAAATGCAAAAGTCCTTGCTTTACTTTGTATGATAAAAAAACATTATTATGAAATTTGGGCATTTGTAAGTGTTTTATTAGCATTTTGGTTTGAGATGTTACAGCTTCATTGTACCCTCATACATGCATGTTTGTTGGTATTTATTTTTATGTGTTGAAATGCATGCATTAATGGTGTGGAGAATCCTCATGGATGCATGTTTGGATTCTATTTACATATTGATTTACATGCATTAATGGTGTGAATAACCCT
Organism: Cunninghamia lanceolata; assembly: GCA_027924645.1. Lineage (NCBI taxonomy): Eukaryota > Viridiplantae > Streptophyta > Pinopsida > Cupressales > Cupressaceae > Cunninghamia > Cunninghamia lanceolata. The sequence goes on along the minus strand of BSBN01000178.1, from coordinate 2,307,639 downwards.
CATTCATGAATGCTGTTTGACATTCTTTGTATGATCTTGTTGGCATGAGTGTTGCTACATATATTCTTGTATGTATTGAATTGGTGTGAGTCTTGCCATGTACTCCTTATTTTCCATGAGTGTGTTTCATCCCCAATTGACTATCCCTTGCGATAGAGGGGTGAACTTGAGGCTTCCACATGGTTGGGTAGTGAAGAACCACCATTGGGGCTAGATGGATTTAGAGTATACTCATTTGAGGGCATGTTGGACTCTCATGGTATTATGTTTTGTGTAGCTCTTTCTTGTTGTAATCTTGGAAACATTGTAATTTGGGTCCTTGTGACCATTGTAATAAGAGTGCAATTGTACATTATTAGATCCTCTTATGTAGTTTATGTTGCATCCATGTTTGGGATTAGACCCATTGATTGTAATGATTCTATGGTTGTGTTCTGGATGATTTCACACCTCATCTTGCAAGGGTGTTAGCATGATTTGTTATGTTAAAATCATGATGTATTATCATGTTTACTTTAGATTATGTAAACTTGTATTTATGTGTACGGATGCTTTTATATTGGATTGTATCCGACCCACATATGTGGTGATGACCCGATTCTTGCTTTTGGCATGTCTTGATGTTGGTGTTAAACATACATAGCTTTTTGTATTGTTTTTATCATATTTTTTTATGTGGTGGGTAAAATGATTAGAGTACCTAGTTGTTCTAAAACAAGGGTTTGTCTATTAGATCTACTCTTGTTGTGACAGTTTGATAGAATTTTTATACTTTGTGTTGGAGTATGTCTTGATTATTCAATTTAAGAATTATCCCTTAAAGCTAATTAAAGACACTTGAATTAGCTTACAATGATCTATAAATGAGAAGACAACAAACAAGCCTTGGATTTTTTAAAATAGAACTTGGTAGCACTATCGTTTATATTAATCTAGCAATTAGAAGAATGAATGGAATAATTAAGCATTGTCCTTTGAGATAGGCATTCGACTTCACCTTATGATTACGAATAGGGAATCATCTCGCACAGTGAGCATATAACTTAATATTTCTCATTGGAAGTGGATATCATGTTAGGAAAAGTGTCTCAACCTTGCACCTAATGTTAAGATTACAAACAATGCAATTTTTAGGTAGAAAAATAGAAAAACTCAATTTTTGGGCTATAGAGTTGGTTATTGGTGAAACTAAAAATCTTGGGTTGTCTGGCATCAGTTCCCTAGTGCTTGCCACATGGACCTCTTCAAAATTTACAATTAAAAAAAAAAGGCCAATTGGGCCTCTCGAATCAAAAGTTATGGCCTCCGGAAGTTGGGCCCCGTGCATTGGAAATGTAAAAACATCAGCACATAAAAAAGTTGTAAAGGGGAGTTACACTTGTTGACCAATATGTCATAAGGCATCTTTGGATGGGGATAATGGACCTAAAATGGAACACCTAGTTTGATGAGTGGATTATAATGAGGTTATGATAGGTACAAGGAATATGCTATGTTTAGCTTGCAGACTCGTCTTGGAATTTGGGTGTTGGATTTCTAACTAAGGATTTGGGCATCACTATTTTGAGTGGTTTTAGCTTATGGTTTTCTAATTACCATTTTATGGTTTCATATATTGTATCTCATATTTATTGGGTGCTTGAGATGGAGGTTTGATAAAGTTTTGTAGGTATTGTTACATTGTCAGAATTCCTCTAGATCTCTAGTTGGTGATACTCATGTGAAGGCTCGCTCTGCAAGTGTATTGTAACTGCGTTTTTTACTGAATAATACATTGAGTTGCTTTGGAGTGTGAATTTTTTCTCTTGAAAGGGTTTTCCTCGCGTACACCTATGTTATGGTTTGTTTATTTTATGTTTATATGTGTTTCTACTTTCTATAATTGTTAAAAGATTGAAATTTGCACAACACTCTCTTTAGAAGTTTAGTGTAGGAATTATTCCTGTGTACCTTGCTTCCTTTCATCTAATGACATTATAAATTATTAGTGACCATTTTGTAAGTGTCATGAATGTATATTTAGTGATTTCTTTGTATGTTTGTAACAATATATTAGATTCTAGTGTACCAATACTTAACCTTGAGAGCATTTGAGTCAATTGTAACATGTTTAGGTGAGTAGAGAAGTACTGACTATGGAACTTGAATTAGGGTAATGAGACAATACTTGGATATACTTTTTTTCCATGACTCTTTATAATGTTTGAGTTCTTTTTCTTTAATCATGCCCTCAATTCTAAACATTAATCATTCTAGAGAAATATGTCTTGAGGCTTACCGTGGACCTGTTTATTACCCTTGAAAATATGACAGATAACATAGTTTATGATCCTTTCTTGTACCTAGTCATGTAATTTGTAAGTAAACGACTCAAGGAAAATATTATGTTTTATGCAATGGCTTGATGATGCAAAAGGTTCATCACCTTGGATCTTGTTGTTTGGTTGTAGTCAAAATTGAACCTTTGCTATTAGCTATCTTCATTAATGAGGAATGGTCTTGGAAAGATTGGGAATACATGAGAAAATCTTGCATTGTGTACACATTGATTTCAATTAGATCTGTATATTTGTCATGCATTTTTATCATGAACAACTATGAGGTTAGTTGATACATCATGTTATTGTTTACCTCACTAAGTTTCACCAATAAAAAGTTAACATTCATTATGAAGTTATAGAAGTTGACTGTTGTACCTAATTTTAATGCTTAGTTAATCTTGAACTTAATTAAATTAACATGATCATGCAATAGTCACGACATCATGATTTGATCAAAATGTTGTACCCTTCAATGTATGAGCTATCATAAATTTGTGTTCTTAATGAGTCTATCTTGACTCTATTGGTGTGATGTTTCTAGGGCACCAGTTAGAGAGAAAATTTAGCATTTACTTAAGCATGCTATAGCATGGTTCATACCAATTAGACATGGGGTGGAAAGATAGTCCTTAGTTTGATAAATGGGGAAATTATGTTTTTGGTTCAAGGGTACTGAATATGTGGTAATGTTTGTACCATGATTGCATTTCAATAATAACTAATTTAGTGGGTTGTAATGTTACTTATATGAACATAATTGGAAACTTAGATTATAGTCTCTTTTAGTTATTAATAACAATAAAGAATTTGGTCAATTTTTGTAGCATGACAATTTTTTTGTACAACCTTGAAGTTCTGCCCCATATATCTTAAACGTGAATACTTGGATAGCCTCCAAAATATGATCTTTAGGTGGCAATTTATGAATACTCTTGATTAAATTATAAAATATTTTTTAGCCTTAGATTAGTTTAGCAATTATTTAAGTTGTGAGATTTTCACCAAAAAATTTGTTATGTCTTCTAAAAAATTAGATCTAGTTGTACCAATCTAATTAGCAATGATAAAATTTGGAGCCTCCTTAATTATTTTTTAAAAAAAGTGTTAAGGGAAAGGTCAAAACTACTATATAGAACATTACTATGGTGTAACTTATTATTATTGAAAAGTATAACTTCAAATTAGTACAATTCTTAATCATTGTTTTTTAGGTTAGGTGTGAAATCTAGATGTCATGAACCTTTAAGGGATCTTCAAATCAAGGTATTGCGTTAGGAATCTTAAAGGAGATATTATATTTATTTCTATGAATATTGGTTTGCTTAATTGCAACAAATAATGGGGGTGGATTCAGATTATCTTTTATGAGACAATAGGCTTATTATTTAGAAAGATCTACTTTTTTACCCAAAAAAATGTTGGATTAACCAACTATATCTACTAAAAAAATGTTTGCAAATAATTTTCCATAGTTTACCGGCTAGGTATCCAACTACCTATATTTCAAAATTATCAAATGATATTGTTTTGCAAATTTATTAGTTACATTCTACAACTTGCACTACGTGGTAGAGCCCATGTAACGAAACAACATGTGACATTATATAGTTCTAGAACAATTGACAACAGAGTCTCAATGGTAACTGTATACATAAGAAAATGAACAAAGGAAACAAGCTAAAATGATATTAACCTATTTCATTCATTAACTAATGCAACCTCATGATAGGGCTAAAGGAATGCAAACATGAAAGAAAGTGAACTATGTAACTACCATGCAAACCTTGATCTTTGGATGCGCTCTTGATGTCTTGATATGTTATTTGCTCTTCAAAATTGTAATATATGGATTCATTGAAGCTGAATTTATATATTTTGGGGATGGTGGATGGAGGGCTAGGATTGATTTGGAAGATTTAAGGTTGAGAGGATTGGATTGATGAGAGGCTGCCAAGTGGCATGATTAGATTAGAGGACAAGAAGAGTCCTTGGATTGAGAAAAGATCAAGGGTGGAGTATGGTCTTGGATAAAGTGAATGGAGAGGATCAAAGAAAGACAAAAGGACCCTTTGTACAAAGGACTTGCACATCCCTTTATAAGAGATCCATGGGATCTTGTACAAAAGCCCATGCATTTGTACATGTTGGAGAATGTGAGGGGTTTGAAGGGTTAATGATGGGTTAGGAATGTGCAAGTGAGAGATTAAGTTGATTAATTGACTTTAGTCAACTTAATCAAAAGTGCACAAAATAAGGAATTAACTAAATATGAAAATATTTATTTAATTTTAGATGAGGATAAAGATATTAGATAAATAAATATTTATCTAATGTTGAACTATGGAAAAGGATTGATTAATAATTAAACAAATATTTGAATTTGTTTAATTAATGCTAGGAGGAGGTACATATGAATAGTGATATTAATAATAAAATATTATTTAATTAATTATAGAAGAAAGTGGTCTAGTGATGTCCTGATTATGCGTGAAGTAACATCATTTCAAAGAAAGATAAAACATAGCGTTGGGATGAATTAGAAGAAGATTGGAAGAAGATGGTTGGACAAATGATAATGATGCCCTAGACACTAGAAGTGAGAGTGATGACAAGGAATGATGGTAGGGATGATGCCCCCTCAAGAGGGCAGACAGGTTTGAAGAACACGAATGTGCTCTCGAAATGGATGAAGAGGGGAGTCTAGAAAGATGAGAATGGAATTTAAAGAAAAATCGTTTGGGGGGTGAAAAAGATTGAAAGCAAGGAATTGGGGGAAAGGGGTGATGGGGGGGATAGTTTAGGAGGGGAATAGGGATGGGAAAGGATGGGGGTAGTTATGCGTTATGCTACATTGGATTGAGCAATTTTATTTGATATTTCATGAGACCTTATGCACCAAGGTATAAGGAACCACGATGATGATGTGTTTTGTGCATAACAAACAAAAGGATGCCCTAGCACATCACAAGGAATTTGACGGCCTTTGTGGGTACTATGAAGAGGCAACCAATAAGGTCACAAGTAACCCTATGTCATATAGCACCATGATATGGAAGACCATGATACTACTATGGTAGGTAGGCTATAGGGACTGATGTAGATGCAAGATAAAATGATAATACACATATACAAGAAAGAAAACATGCACAAAATGATACAAAGACAAACATAATCTTGCCCCTGGTCAAGCTAAAAATTCAAAGATTGATGATAAAGGATAGTGTTGTTGACAATAAGAATAACACAAGGATTGGGAATGATGTATCTTGATGGTGATGATGATGATGGAAGCAATAAGGTTAGGAATAAGATCAATGGATGCAATTGGATGTTTTTCTTAGATTGCTTAGCTCAATATGCATGGATTAGGATTTTGCATGCAAATTTGGATTGTTGGGAGCGATTGCATTGGATTGTGCTTGGGGTAGCCTTTAGCTTGATACCAATGACAAGGGAAAACTGAGTCTATAGATGAGGGATTGTGGGATGATTGGGAGGGGATGATTAAGTGATTGGGTGAGAGATGGGAGGGGAATGGAGTGCTCAAACCATATCCATGGATGTCAAAACCACATCTAAGGGGAGTATAGTGGGATGGGGATTCATAATGAACAGAGGATTTAGGATATATGGATGGGGGATTTAGGATAGATGGATGGAGGGGGTTGGGATATGATCTCCAAGGACTATGTCTCATAGGAATAAGATGCCCCACTCTAGATGTGTCGCTCATGAAGAAGTGTTGGTATGCGTGGGTGGGATTTTCATTGTAGGATTTTTGTGAAGGATAGGTGTATTCCAAGAGGTGTCCAAAGCATGTTTTAACATTTTTTTCCTACCTTATTAGGATTGAAAGAAGGAAGGGAGGATTTGATTACGATATAATAGATAGGGAGATATAGTTGATGGAGTGGATGGGAGATGATAGGATAAGTATGTATGTACAATGGATGGGAGTGATAGGCTAGATGAGACTTGCCCTCAAGCGTACGATGCTTATGGATGGGGGATTAATGTGATGCCCACGAGGGGTTTTCATCATGTTACTTGTCCAAGGCACCGTAGAAATGGTTTTCACCATTGGACAATTTTTTCTCTCTACTTTTTTTTTAAAAAAATTTTGGTTTTTATTTTATTTTTTTTTTTTAATTTCTATTTTTTTAGATTTTCTATATTTTTTGATGGGATGGGGTGGAATGACTTGAGCATCTATTTCCATGACAAGGTGGCAATAGTCCATGCCGAGTGGCTAATGCATATGGACTATGTCGATTGTTGTTGCACTCATGGATGTTGGTAGATGGCTAAGTGGGCTTCTCCTAAGTGTAAACAAGGTGCCACAATAGTGTTGATGGTACTGGATGTTGTTGAGAGATATGGGATGGCAGGCTAGATGGAAGAATGGATTATGTGAAAGCATGGATTACATGGATGTGATAGAGGAAATAGGCAAGATAGTGGGTTTAGAATGGGGGAATGGAGGTATGAGGGAATGTCATGGGGTCGAGGAGAACCAGGACCGACATTTGCACACACCATGTTAGATTTTGAGGCTTTTGATTTTGATGTGGGACTTTAGATGCCTAGGATTTGGGATGTATGAGGGTGGTGAATTTTTTATTTTGGGGCCAGGATGGGGGATTTTGGGACTATCAATTTGGGGATGTGGGGACCCAAATGGATTAGGATTTTAGGATTTTTTGATTGGGTGTGGGATGGGGTGGGGATTTGGGGATGGAGTGGGATTTTGAGGCTGTGGATTTGGATGCCCCACTCAAATTTATTACTTTTTTTCCCTTGGGAACCCACATTATTTTTATTTTTGCTTTTGGAGGTGTGGGCTTTGGTGGCCTTTTGGATAGATTTTTTTTAGATTTGGCATATCAATGCCCTATGGAATGATAATTCTTTGGATTTTGTGGATTCTTCTCTTTATGTGTGGAGGCATCTGAAGTGCTTCCAAGGGTGATGGTGTGGTCCCATGGGGAATATCAGGTTTGAGTCCCATGAGTTTGGCAATAGCTCCATCATTTGTGAATAAATTAAATGATGTGTGCATTTGTTGGTCTTGATTAGGGATTAGGGGATTTAGGGATACAATATTAATGGATGGAGGGATTGGTGGACTCGTGAATGGATGGGTTAGTGGATTTATGGGTGGGAGGATTAGGGTGACGATATGGGGGAGGGATTTTGGTAAACTTTTTGGATTGATATGATGGAGGGGGATGGAAACAAATATTTTGGAGGAGCAATGGGAGGCACCTCCTTTTGGATTTGGAGAAGCCTTCTTAGGTTTGATGAAGTTAGTACCAACATGTTTGGATTGTTTTCCTTGGGATATGTAACCAAGGCCTTGCAATCATGAATGGATTTTGAAATGGATGGGCTCTAATATGCCTTGTTCATGAAGGCCTAAACCTTTGCCTTGATAGTTCATATTTTGGAGCATCTGATAGGTGATGGGATGCTTATTATTTTGGAAACAAGACACAAATCCATTATTAGATGGGGGAGGACATGTGTTGGAGATAAGTTGTTCCTCTCCTACAAGAGAACCACCATAGATGAAGGTGTTGGGACTGAGGGGATAAGGTGATGGTTTAGGGATGGGTTTGGTATGGATAGGTTGATTTTGAGATGGTAGGGGATTTGGAATGGGATCAATAGGAGATAGTAGGGGATCGTGAAAAGGATTAGATGGGATATTTGGATCTTGATTAGGATGGGGAGTTGTTTTGACATGATTTAGACTAGGATCTTGACATAGTTGGATTTGTGTGGATAATGTGATGGTAGAGGAGTATATAGCATTAATTGGCATTTGAATAGGCTCCTCTAATTGGGTAGATGGAATTGGAAGGATAATGGATGGGTTGTGTTCAGGGATTTAGGAATGTGATAGGATTTTGTATAGATGTGATAGGTGGTGTGTGGGTGATGGAATCATCAACAACACATTTAGATGGAGTTGGATTAGTGGGGTGGCATGATTCCTCAACTTTGGTGTTGCATTTTTGGTTGAGGTCTATTGCTAAGAGTCCTAGGAAGAAACTTGAAAAGGAGGATTTGGATTTGACGGGAGATGTGGATTGTGGGTTAGGTGGTAGGATTGGTGGATAATGAGATGGAAAATTTGGATAGGAAGGATAAGGGGATGATAGATTTTGATAAGAGGGATGAGGGGATGACGGATTTGGGTAAGAAGTGGAGGCGATGGGGATGATATATGAAGATGGATATTGGGATATGGATGGAGGCTGATACATGGATGGTGGATAGAATGGGTTTCCTTTGTCAAAGGTGATATAAGGATGACCATAGGATATGTAATTAGGCACAGGGTGGTAGCTTGTGCTAGCCAATTCCTGGTCAATAGGTGCTTGCATGTTCATAGATGGGTGATAGAAGTTTATGGAAAGCTTTCTTGTGATGATGTCATCAAGGTTATCTATTTCATAACCATCTTGATCAAAAAGACTATCATCATCATCATCAGTTTTGAATGGATTCATGATGTTTAATTTGGGTTTGTTATGTGGATTTAAGATGATGTGATTTTAGATTTGATGACTTGGATGATGTGATTTCTAAGGTTGGGGAGTTATGATTTTATTTAATATCAAAATGACATTATATTTTGGATTTGATGGGCTTGCTTGCTTGATTGGTTGATTGATCTTATTGGATTTGGATTGATCAAGGTCAAGGATGCATGACACTTGATACTTGGATGGATTTGATTGATTTAGATTTGATTAATCAAGGTCAACGATAAATAACACTTGATTTTGGTTGGATTTGGATTGATTGGGGTTAATTTTGATTACACCTAGGGCCTTTTGATGGTTGGTTGATTGATGGTTTGATTATGCGAAGGGCCCTTTGATATTTGATTTGGTGAATGGAGATGATTTGGCTTGATTTTACAAAAATGCCCCAAAATCACTATAGGCACTTGTGTAAGACAAATGCACTTGTGTATGAAGGTGTGTGTTTAGATATAGAGATGCTTGTTTCAACACTAAGGCGCTTGTTTGTACATAGAGGTGTTTGTTTATCCCTATAGGCACTTGTTTAGGGACATAGGCACTTATTTGTGAAAACAAGGCCTCAACTTGATATTAAGGATTTGATTTGATGGGGATTGATTAGAGATTATGATTTGGGATTGATGAATGAGATTAGGGTGATGGATTAAGGGTCGGATTGGGATTTGGATGAAATGATTAGGTGACTAAGGATAGAGATTGGATTAATGGTGATTTGGTAATGGGTTTGATTAGGGATGATTATATTATGATTTTAAAGTACACATTCCAAAAACTATAATCACAGAAGTAAAAACCAAATCATTCTCATTTTCTTAAATAAAAAGATAAATCTTCTCTACATTAATCAATAATGTCATAATGCATCTTACAATAACACATTCTATATCTAGGTGTTAGCACAATAAAATAATATATAATGATACATTTCTGGCTTTCATGCCATAAAATCATCTCAATCCAATAATAAAGTATAATATACATGTAATAAATAATGAATCAAATCACTGGACCATTGGCCGCCACTAACCCACACGGTCATCCACAAGCCTAGAGACAAGAACATGGCCCAGGCATTTTTCCACCCAACCACGAAATATTTAGGCTTCCTCAGAATCCTTCCTAACATGAATGATGCAGGAGCATCCAGAGGTGTAAGGGCAATCTTGTATCACCAAAAAAAAGATGTTGATTCAAAATCATTGATGTTGTTTTCATTTCTTTTCATAATTAGTAGTTTAGGTTCCATAATCGCTTGAATAATGATGTAGAACTTTCAATTTTTCCAAACTGCTAAAAATAGTGTTACATCAAAAAATGTCCCCTTGGGGGCTTTTCCCTCTTAAGGTTTAGCTCTCGGGTCTTGTTGATGCATTTAGGACATTTTACATGATAATTTGACTTCCCGATGAGAAAACCCTGAAGTTTTATGGCAAATAGGACTCAGGGGATGCACTTAACATGATCCATACATAAAATGGGGGGAGGACTTGGGCACCCACACCCTAGTCCTTCCCTATTTTAGGTCAGGCCTAAATTTTAAGTGTTGGTTTATCACTGTTATTTGGGTCCTAGGCTGACACAATAAGTTTCAATTACGAAATTCTTGGTGGGAATGTTTGTAGTTACATATATAAGCATGTTTAGGCATTCATTTGTAAATTAGATGATCACTCTATGATTTTGGCATTCTTATGATTAAATAATTCAAAATATTCATTGTGTTGCAGAGCAGAGCATTATTATTGTGTTTATAATTGCAGATTTGGCATTCATCTCCTCATGGCATGAAGAGCTTCTCCCTTCCATGAGATCTTCACTACAATGTGATATCATTTGTGTTTTCAATCATTTATAATTGAATTTTGCACTCTCTATCTGAAAACAGTATTTGGAAGATTTGAATGTCTCTTCGGGGCTTGACTGAGGCAAGCCTCTAAACACCACAACCCCCTCCCACACTCCTTGTGATTGCAAGTTACAGGTGTCAAGTTCTATGGATGTGGAGTTGCAGGAAGGAATAGCAGATAAAAAGGATTTGGGATCTAAAAAGAAGTAGGACTCTGGAGATTTTCCTAGACTCAGGTGCTAGTCCTTGTGTCCTCTGTAGTTGAATTCCCAAAAATAGAAGTTACAGTGCAAATCAGTATCGGAAGAAGATCAGGGTTCCGCAAAGAAATTGGTACCTTGGACTCGGGTGCCCACTCATTAATCCTTAACTTTTCCATTTTCCAAGCTTTGAAAATTGGTGTGGATTTGATTATCATTTAGTATCTCTGTGTTCAAGCATTTTATGTAATTTGTTTGTTTGCTTCCAAATTTGCATAATTAGGGTTTTTAGCATAATTGGGCATAATTAAACAACTAAATCACACAATTCCAATTTTCCTTGATATTCCAAGTGACCATAGGCTTGATAGTAGATTTCCTACTTGACCTAAAGTCCTTGAATGTTTAAGGTGAAAGGAGGATACACACAAACCCTAAACAAACAAATCCTTTTCTTTTTACCTTAAACATTTTGGTGAACCCGTGTTTTTCATAAATTTTGCACCTTGCTGAGTGTTGTGCTTTAGATTTACATTCATTTCATTCATTAATTTCATTGTTCATCTTATTGCATTTGGAAAAATACAAAAAATTTGAAAAAATTGGCATTTTTAGATAATTTGGATTAACTGACATTTAATTTCAATAATTTTTTGTTATTATCATTATATCTGATTTGAAATATAGATATTTTCCATTCATCATTCATTTAGATTGCATTTTCATGATCAAATTGATAAAAAATGCTTGAAATTGTGCATTTTTTCATATAACCTAGTTTTGCATTAGCTAGGGTTTGTAGTCAGAATCTTGTTTTAGATTTTACTACCATTTTAAAACACTCATTAGGACTGATTTATAACTATAGTGTTGGATCATAGTGGTCCTCTTGCAAAATTCCATGCCTAGGGTTTGAAAACCTTGATTTTTCACTAGATTTTGGCCTTATTGTCTCTCAAGATTTGCATCCTATGCATGTTGTAAAGGATTTTTCTGCACTAATTATCTATTATTAGGGTTATTATCCACTACCCCTCCTAAAATTATTTACAACACCTTTTTATCGAGCTCTTATAGTGAAAATTTGTATATTTTGGCTATATTTGACCTTTGCACTCCAAGTGTGTTGTGATGAATTTTATGGCTTTAGGTGACTAATATTATTGCTATAACCTTCTGCACCTCCTAACATTCCTTACAACACCCCTTTTGCTAGGTCTTGGAAGTAAAAAATTGTGAAAATTTGCATATTTTTGCTATATGTTCACTAGGGTTTGATCTTGAGTGGAACTATAAGCGTGTTGTGACAGATTTTTTGGCATTAGGTGGCTGTTATTACTGTTATAATTTTATGTCCATCATCATTTTCATCACAACACCCTTTGTCATACTCTTTTGCATTGAGATTTGGTGAAAAACTGCATATTTTAGTGTATTTTCACTAGGTTTTGACTTGTCATCATCCTAGGTTTGCATCAAAAGTATGTTGTGAAGGATTTTATTGCTTTATTGGACTGATATTAGACATATTACTTTCTTCACTTTATCAATTTCCTTACAACTCCCTTTGTTTCACTTATTTGCATTGAAAAAAGTTGAAAAAATAAAGCATTTTAGGTCATTTTTACATATAGTTTTGCATATGTCTCTTGCATAAAGCTTTGAAAATATTTTAAAATCTTATGTTACAAGACATTTCATTATGGCATCTTCATATCATTACTCTTTGGTATCTTTACATGCATATATCAAAAACTTCGAGAGCTTCTACAAATTTCATAATACGAATTCTCATGTTCTCACTTACTTACAAGCTATGTATCACACAGATATATTTAAATGCTCTTCATTTGAAATCCTTGACTTTGTATCTGATTATGACAACTTCATATCTCTCATGAGCATGCACCCTTGGGTAGTAGAATATTTAACAAAACACATTGAGAATGATGAGAGCGAGAGTTCTCTTAATGCTTTGGATTTCATAGCTAAAACATGTGATGATGACACAGAAAATGATTCCTCCTATGAGGATATACTAACACAAGAGGATGAAATCATTGACACATTCTTAAACATTATCCTACCCTCTTTGGAAATGAAACACCAGTGGATAAAGGGCTCCCTCTCACGAAGGATTCTTCATGGGTGGAAAAATACTATTCACCGAATGATCATTCGGTGCATGAGACCTCTATGGATAATAAATTAAACCTTCCACCTTTGATTGAAAACTCAAGAACCTTCAATGAGAAGACTATGGATAGCTCTATTCTACCTAACAACACCATACCTTCCTCTCATCCCAATGCTCTCCCTGGCCAAGATGTAGCGTTAGTGGATGAGAAAATGTCTCTCACACCAAATCCTCTAGGGATAGATGTTGAGTATAATCAAGAGGAAAACAATGTTAATTCAATCTTCATTAAAAAACTTTGTAGAAATTCCAAAAATGATTGTCCAAGGGGCACCTAGTGCACCCTCTTCCTTAAAGCTAATGATTACTGTTCAAGGTAGACCTCCCGATCACATCTGCAAATATACACAACAAATTTGTCAACCAAGTTAGGGTGTTCAAAATGTGTTACAATAACCACACCACAATGTGATTGCTCACACATACAACACCTGTAATAACAAGCAAAGTAAGAAAGCACTGCATGTGCCTATCTCTCTTCCATGTTCTCAACCCATGCTCCCTCCACCGCCTCATCTTACTCATAAAAGTGGTCAAGAATATGATCTTGTCGAGAAGCTTCGTGCAACTCTGGCTAAGATCTCTCTTTGGGATTTGATACAAACATCACCTACATACCACAGAATGCTCCAAGAAGCTTTACAAAAGGTGATTGTTCCACCTACTGCTAAGCCTAATGATGTAGTAGCCGTATTGGATAGTATGCATGCGACAAAAAATATATATATCCTCTTTCAACCACATGAATTACCGTCTATTGAAGTTCAAAACCAATATGATCCACTTATGATCTTTATCACAATAAATAAAACATTGGTAAAATAAGTTATGGTCGACAATGGATCAGCTCTTAATGCTTGTAGCATTGACCTACTATACAAAATCAAGGTTGACACATCAAAAATCAAACTGGATAAACTTAGCATTTGTGGCTTTGATAATCATAGTAGTCAATCATTAGGTACTATAACCTTACCTATACAGGTGGGTCCCGTCATTGTACCTACCCTGATTCATGTCTTGCCAAGTTCTTTATCTTACAACATGATTCTTGGTAGACCTTGGATTCATGCATTGTGGGCGGTTCCTTCCACCCTACATCGTTCAATCAAATTTACATTCAAAGATAAACTTCATACTATTCATGCTAATCCTAAACTAGATAACTGTTTACATATTGAAACGCAAAAACTAGTCGGCAATCATATGAGCTTAAACAATTTACAAGTTGAGTCATCAATGGCTTTGGCCACAAATAATGTTATGCAAGAATCTAGAACATCTAATGCACTCTTTTGTGATGATTGGGGTTCATTAGATTTTAATCCTTGTGGTATAGGGGAATATAAACTCAATAACCCCGACACATCAAAAGTAGCATCGATCTCATCTAAGCAATCTTTTGAAGCATTAGAGAAATGTAAAGTCTACTTGGTAGAAAATAAAGACAATACTTTCACTATACTACAAATTATGAGACCTATGAGGCTTCACCATTGTCTAAAGAAATGGATTCTCTCTATGGTCGCAGATTTCAAATATTGTACAAAAATCACGACTGCAGGTAATGGATGTGGTGTAAATCAACAAGGAATCAAAGTACCTTTACAAGTTGCTAGAATTCATTACACAACCGGTATAGGATACCGCTCTTTGAAGCCCATTATAGCCTCTTATCGTCCTAAACTTAATACAATATCAACAAGACCAAAACAACATGAGAGATATCCTAGATACGTATGCTCTTAACATTGGGATGGAACAAGTAAGTATTTCTAACCCTTTATCTCTCATGATGTGTTTCCCTCGTGATGTTTTATATGTTTTTTAGGCCTCCTAGGATGACCCTTGATTCTCTTGTAAGGTCCAGGATACCAAGAGACTGCCTCTGTTGTGACCCTACTTCTATTTGTATCATCATTCTTCTATATTGCTTCTCCTCTATTTTCACTGTTGTGTGTTGTGTCTTACAGACATAGCACTGCAGTTGGTGACTTGGGGGCACCCTCCTATGTGACTGTCCCTAAGGCACTTGTTTCTCCTCTCTCAATTTATTATTTCACTTCCTTTAGTGTTTCTATCTAGCGGGCGGATGACGAAAAATATTTTATACTGATGCGGACCTAGTGTCCCTTTAGCGAGAAATAAAAAATTGGACTTAGTTCCTATATGACGATGGGGTTGTTATTTATTATCTGACGCTTGACTAGTAGAAGCATTCTGTGTGCTCTAGATGGTGTCTTATCACACTTACAAAATATAACAATACTGCTGCTTCGTGCACTTTGTTTATCTTGAATCTTACATTCCTAAGTTCTCTATGCATTATTTTTATCATGATTATATGGACACTAACACTTTTCTTGCAGGGATGTGTTTGTGGGAACATTTGGCGATCGTAAAGTACATGTCACCTTTGGAGGGCATGAGCCTTGCAAGAGCTCATGTTCCCTTGTGTATTTTCTTCCTACCTTAACGTGCTTGATATCGATACTTGATATGAACCATTTTAATGTGGGGGCATATATAAGGTAAGTTGTTTGTTCTAGATGTTAGCAATGTGCTTGTTCTTAGGTGTAGCCTTAAAGACTGGTGGCGACGAGTCCCTCCTACACTCTAAGATTTGTTTGAAATCTTTTACAATCATCTAAGCCCTCATCGCGAGGCAGGGATGGTGTATTTCTCGTGGAGAGTGCACATCCTATCATTTTCAAAAGTCATCATTGCGAGGCGGGGAGCGGTTCTGTGACTAACTCAACCCTCAAGCATGTCTTCGATGATTGTTGTGGTGAAGCCCAATCATCGGTGTGTGCCTGTAATATGCCTAAGATGGTGATGAGCCTAGAAATAGGAACACTCCATCGCTTATCTGCAATGTTTTCTCCGTGTCTTCCAAGTGTGTGTGTACTGTGTGTTTGTTCCCAAGCATAGTCTTAAAGACCGATGGCGATGAGTCCCTCCCATGCTTTGGGATTTGTGTGGCATGCTTGCTTTGTATGGCGTGTTTTACGTGTGTGTTGCCCCACATGCAGTCTTAAAGACTGGCGGCGATGAGTCCCTCCTGCATTATGGGTGGTGTGTTTACTTTCCTTGTACTTGCATCTGCATTTCATATATGAAAAGAAAAAGAAAAAGAAAATCTTCACTGTCTTCACCGCATTTACTGTATTCACTGCGTTTTGCATGTCTTCAATGTTGTCTTTTTCATGTTTTGTGTGATTGTAACTATCTTCTCTGTGTTTTGTGTGCATGTTACTGTCCTCTCTGTGATTGGTGTGTCTTCTCCGTGCGTAGTGTGTTTGTTGTGTTTGTTGACCATACTTTAATGCATGTATTGGCTTTGCGTTTAATACATACATTAAAGTGGGGGCTAAATGTCATGTCAGAAAATGCCCCCTTGGGGGCTTTTCCCTCTTAAGTTTTAGCTCTCGGGTCTTGTTGATGCATTTAGGACATCTTGCATGATAATTTGACTTCCCGATGAGAAAAACCTGAAGTTTTATGGCAAATAGGACTCAAGGGATGCACTTAACATGATCCCTACCTAAAATAGGGGGAGGAATTGGGTGCCCACACCTTATTCCTACCATATTTTAGATTAGGCGTAAAATTTAAGTGTCGGTTTATGACCCTTATTTGGGTCCTAGGCCGACACGGTAAGTTTCAATTATGAAATTCTTGGTGGGAATGTTTGTAGTTACATATATAAGCATGTTTAGGCATTCATTTGTAAACTAGATGATCACTCTATGATTTTGGCATTCTTATGATTAGAGCATTCAAAATATTCGTTGTGTTGTAGAGTAGAGCATTGATATTGTGTTTGTGTTTGCAGATTTGGCATTCATCTCCTCATGGCATGAAGAACTTGTTCCTTCCATGACATCTTCACTACAATGTGATATCATTTGTGTTTTCAATCATTTATAAATTGGATTTCACACTCTTTATCTAATTGAATGTTTCTCTGGGGCTTGACTAAGGCAAGCCTCTAAACACCACAACCCCCTCCCACACTCCTTGTGATTGTAGGTTACAGGTGTCAAGTTCCGTGAATGTGGAGTTGCAAGAAGGAATAGCAGACAAAAAGGATTCAGGATCTAAAAAGAAGCAAGACTCTGAAGCTTTTCCTGGACTTGAGTGCTAGTCCCTGTGTCCTCTGCAGTTGAATTCCCAAAAATGGAAGTTATAGTGCAAATCAGTGTTGGAAGGAGATCAGGATTCCGCAAAGAAACTGGTACCTTGGACTCGGGCACCCGCTCATTAGTCCCCGACTTTTCCATTTTCTAAACTTCAAAAACTAGTATGGATTTGATTATCATTTAGTATCTCTATGTTTAGGCATTTTCTATAATTTGTTTGTTTGCTTCCAAATTTGCATAATTAGGGTTTTTAGCATAATTGGGCATAATTAAACAGCTAAATCACACAATTCCAATTTTCCCTGATGTTCCAAGTGACTTCAGGCCTGATAGTAGATTTCCTACTTGACCTAAAGTCCTTGAATGTTTAAGGTGAAAGAAGGATACACACAAACCCTAAACAAACAAATCCTTTTCTTTTTACCTTAAACAAATAACAAACTGCTATTTTTGGAAAGTTTGCATTTAGTCATGGATTGAAGCCAAAATTTATAGGAAGCTTTGTAAATGAAAAATAAGACCTTTGGTGAAGGAATCACACAAAGATCATTTGTGAGCTGAAAGATATTAAATTTTTTGTTTCCTGAAAAATGCCTAAAAATTATTCAAATTCATGTTTGAGGCACTAAACAACCCCATATAGGCCCAAAAATGGGTGGAACTGGTAGAGCAAGTTCTTAGTGCATAGAGCACTTCGTGAGATCTCTAACGCTTTAAACGGTTCATCAATTGGACACTCAGATCAAAAGTTATAGCTCTTGAAAGTTGACCTATTTTTGGAGGGAAATGCAAAATTTCAAATTTGGTTGGAGGTCACCAAAAAAGGCTATTTATAACCATTTTTGGGAACCCTTGGTAGTAGTAGAGATAAGGGGGAAAGCGTATAGACAAGAAAAGGTGGGAAATTAGAAGGCGAAAGATTCTAAATTTTGGAGATAATAAGCTGTAATGTGTTGCAGCCAGTGAAGGATTCATCCTTTGATTGTATTTGAGCTTCTGTAATGTAATGAGTTATCCAAATCAATAAAATAACATTCTATTTTCTGTGTACAATTTTTGTTGCTGTGTGTTTTATGATTTACCCCCTTATCAATGAAGGATACCTGACCCTACATGAAGTGCCTAGCAACCTAGAAATAATAGGCAAGAGGGACAACCCGGTGCAACCCAATGTCTAAATGCATATCTTTCTAATAGAATGTGCAATATCTCACAAACAAGATGTGGCAGAGAAACATATTAATATAATTTTGCTAGACACATTCATTTCATCTATTTCAATGAAAACATGGCTTTGGCCAAAGCACATAAAAATAACGGTCAAAATCCTGAAAAGAGGATTAGCCTTCTCTAATTGTCCACATTCGACACTCTATCCTGGAAGGTAAGCCCAACACACACATAAAAAAGATGAACTACTTTCTTTTCAAAATAAATTGATAACACATGCTTTTGGCTAAATACAATTACTAATTCTTTACTTTGCTCAATCAATGAGATTACACTTTCAAGCACACAATTCTAAATAAGAGCTTCATTTCCTCACTTAAGATACACATAGAAAGCTATAAAACTGGTTGTATTCTTTAACCCATATTTCATTCATAATTATCTAATATAAATCTAGACCTAGGATTTTCTAGCCGCATGCAAGTTTATAATTCCACTCAATTAAATTTGTAACAGAGATTTAAAAAGATACAAACTGTTTAACTTCATAATTGCCAATAAAACATCATTTAAAACAAAGGCATAGGTAGAAAAGTTGGTTAAATATATCCTAAAGCTACTACAAGAATCCTGCTATCTGCTACAAGAATGCAATCAAGTTTGCTATAGGAAAACAAGTTTAATCTGCTACAAAAATTGTTTACTGCTACAAGATTAAGAGTAAATTACTACAGAAATGTGAAGTCTGATGTGACAGGAATAACTCTAAGTATGCTTTAGATATCACATAGCCGTGACACTAAATAAATAACAGTGACAAGAATAACTGCGACAGGGATTAAGCTAGCCGACTAGTTGTTTACATAGGCCGTTATCATTAACAAGGGTTGATTATAGAGCGAAGAGGCTAATAAAAAGGTCAAACCAGTTGACTAAAGTTTAAGAGGTTGTTAGATAATAATATAGGTTGATTAATATTACAAGGACCTCAAGAATTTAACAGGCCAAAACATCATACAGGTTGTTGGAAAACAATTTAGGACAACAACTTCTGAGGTAAGGAAACCAAAATAACAGTCAATAGTAAAAAGAAATAACTAAGGCCATTTAGGAAATATAGAGAATAGGCTGTTGGGACGATGAGGCTAATATACAAATGTAGGTCGATCTACACCATAAACAGAGGTCAGCAAAAGAAGATATAGGCCATTGATATTAAAGAGAGTGATAAAAAGGTAGGGCAGGTTGACATGAATGTCTTCTATCCGTTTAAAGATATAAACACAGTCCGGTAAAAGATTTATCATATGCGGTTTAAAAGATTTAGACAGGTCGATGGAGTGCACATGCCAACATAACGGTCACAGCCTAAGGAGAACATATAGGTAAAATATTTAAAAATAGACAGAATGTCGAATATGTTAAAGAAAAAGCCTTAAGCATGCCATTGGAATAAACATAGGGCGATCAATACACAAAGTGACATGAATCAAACAAAACAACAATTGAAAACAAGAAAAGTTGATAAGATTAAATTATGCAAACTAGAAGAATATAGTATGTGGGCCAATATACAATTTTCACAACATACACAACATAAAAGACTTTGTAAATATAAACCATAAAGTAAAATACTCGATTATACATGATTCCTTTGTAGATTGAAATTCCCCTCTTGTTGCTGCTAGTCACCGTCCTTTTTTCTTCTGTCATTGATTAGTCCTACCCTTTCTTGCCTCTGTAAGGAAATGTGAGCATCTCAGAACATATTTTTAAGAACAGTGGTGTCTTTGACAGATTTAAATTCTTTTCAATTGCTTCAAAAACATGCACAACTATGCCATTAAAGCGAAAACTGACATAGAACATTTCCAACATTGACCCTTAGAGGAAAGCACAAGTGAACATTAACCAGTTTCAATAGCAGAGACATTAAACATGAAAGACAGAACAAGAACACAAATTTACGTGGGGAAAACCCTTACGGGTAAAAAACCCCACACTCCAAATCAAAGAGCCATTGTATTATTCAGCAACCAAACAGTTACAATACATTTACAGGCTCATAGCCTTTACAGTTGATTAACATCTTGTTCCTTCTGAAGAATATCTGACAGTATAACCCTGCACAAAGTTCTCTAGCACTTAGTTGGTTCTTCATACTGTTATCGTGCCACAAATAGCACATAGTACAGAACTTCACCTTCTCGGCCAGAACCCTTTTACCTGAACTCTGTTTACACTCTCTCCTCAATCCTTTTACATACTGTTAACATGCTGCATACAACATACAGCATAGGACTTCACAGAAGGAGAAAACCAGAGCTCACCAGATTGATCGCACCGTCCAACTCTATATCACTCTATCGATTCCCAATTGCTTTTAGCAATCTAATCAAGAAACTCATGCAACTGACCATTCATTCCAACTGCCCAGCATTGCTGTCTTCCAACCATCCAAACCGCCGCTTCTAACTGTTCGCTTATTCGTGAGAAACTTTAGTCCCACATGCATCTGTCATCAGGCGACTTTCCAGTTTATAGACTCAACCACTTAGTAAGACTATTGTCGACACTTTTGTTGCCGATGACCCCAGTCTAACCTCATCAGTGTAATCCAAAACCATTGGCCAACCACTCAGTATTCACAGCAACGAGTCCTTGTCCCACCAATGCCCAAGACTTCGTGCCTTCATCGGAATAACAGAACCGTCGGAAAGACATTGACCTTCGGTGTAACTTCATCCTTCTTCGCTGACCACGTTCCTCTCGCCGATGCCAAACTTTCACCAACTCCCATCGGTAAGACAATTCATATCGAAGCAACATCCCTAGGTTGGGCCGATAGTTATTCTCACGCCAATGCCAACTTCGCATATCCTTGATGTAAAGTTCTTCAAATTCACATCACAAGAAACTGAAGTAAGCAAGAATTACTGAAAGTAAAATCAATTACGGTAAATTAAAGTAGCTTCTACACATCATTCGGAAGGAAAAAATATATTAAGATAACATATAGGAGTCCAAGCAATTTTTCAAGTTCACAAGTAAAAATACAACCATAATTCCAATGCGTTTATAGATACATCTGAAGTCATTTACAGAGTATGAAGAAATAATATTTACAAGTATCGAATAATGGCAACAAGCCTTACAATCTTTTGAAAATAAGAAGTACAAGTGTCATAATGTCAAATAAATCTGTCAAGGAGTCCTCGACCGCCATCGACCATCCGGCCATCTGCTGCATCGAAGGACAAGAACATGGTTCAGGCGCTTTTTCCGCCCAACCACGAAGCTTGCACTTCCCCGGTATCCTTCAAACTGAAGGATGCCCGACCCTGCTCGAAGAGCCTAGCAACCTGGAAACATATGCAGGGTGGAATCTGGTGTGTGCCTATCAATCTACATGCATTACTAATATGAATGTAGCATCTCATCAATAGGATGTGGTAGGAAAAAAAATATACAATGTATAGCTAGGAAAAGTCCATCTATTTCAATGGTGCATGTCTATTTAACATTCTGTTAGCTTTGGCCAAAGCGTTACTCCGTAATAACGGCATGCAAGTTTGAAAAAGAAACTTACTTCCCTAATAACCCACATTCGATACTCATCCCGGAAGACAATCATCTCAATGCATAGTAGAACAGAAAATACACTTAACTAATCTCTTCTAACATAGCATCAAAAAGAAAGATGCTCTCTTCCACAATATGAAGTTTACAATGTTGGTTATTCATTTTTTTTTTGTCTGGGTTTGTGAAGACAACGTGACCTTATTGTAGAAAGCAATTTTTTTTAACATAACTTAGAGAAACAAAACTCACTCATGCTATGCCTATTTTATCCTATTCACGGCAACAAGGTAATGAACTCAAAAAATTGGATAAATTAGTAAAGTTGATTCATTCATGAATTCATTGTTTCGTTTAAAATATCATCCACTTCAATGGTCAAACAATTCCGCGAAATTTAGATACGATTAGATTGGATCTATTTACTTTTATGGATTTACATCATACAAAGACAAGACCAAACTGTGAACAACAGCTTTAATTAAAGAAAGATATACTTGCTGGTAATCGGCATTTCAAACAGAAGTCGGCTTCAGTAAATAGCAGTCGACAGTCAATAACAATGATCGGCATTTGAGGATAGTGTTCACCTATAATTAACGATAGCAGACATACTAATCATAGAATGTTTTCACCATACTAATGACGACTTAACCTACAAAGTGAACGATTCATACTAACATCTAGACAACATTTAAATAACGTAGTAAGCACAAGAATCAACACATAAACAATGCGTTTGAACAAGAAAGAAAAACATATATACTAATCAGTAAGTGGCCCTCAAGGAAACCAAAGAAATCGTCATATAAAAAAAATACTAAAATTTGGTATACAATTCCATAGTGACGGCACATAAAAAATGATCGGTATTTCTGAACGTGGAATGGCTGAAATCTGTATGCCAATACAACGATTTGGTTTTTCAAAAAAAACAATGGTAACAACATTTGCCTACAACTACTACATTTACTATAAATAGAGATCAGCTTAAAAAGTACTTTGGATGGCGTATAATAAGCAATAACAACTTTATTCACAAGGAAAAAGACCGTCAATCACACAGAAAACGTCTTTCAATTCCCTGAGGATCATTCCAGGCATGAAGACACTGCCTGGCCACACATTTGGAGGACCGGCTTTCACTTACAGGTGAGTAAATGGTGTCCAAAGAAACTGAAACAACAGAAGATTAAGTTAAAACTTCATTCACTTATGGAGACGGCTTTACCAGCCGGGATCAGTTTCTAAGGAACATCGGTCGACTTCCCAAAGACTACGATTTGTCTAGGTCTACGACACCAACAAGCTGAACTGGGAATGAGTCAAAGATACAACTAAAGGCTGCCAGAAACTCACGAGGTAGTCATATCCGGCAGATCGGTGGGTTTAAGAATTAAAAAAAATGGATCTTATTTATATCAGAAGGAATAAAGAAAAGACATCATAAGATCAACTTAATCAATGGCTATCCACATGCAGATTGGTTGGAAGGTTAGGGTCGACGTGCAAGATAGAGATCATCACTAAGCAGATAGGGCTCAACATATAATGACAGCTAAAGCAATTTCATCTGCTAAAAGTTGATTCGCAGTAGCAGCATATAGCATAAACAACCAAAAAAAATACTAGAGAATGCTTGGAAAAGCATCGATTAGCATCTAAAACCAAGGAAAAATGGTGGTAAGGCTTCCATCGCTGTTATAAAATAAAATAAAATGGTTTACAGTTTGTGCTACGCCTCACTTAGCAGTGGTCAAGAAACAACATCAAATCTACACTTGGAATTGGCACCCATCAGGAAACATTTTAAAACCTTACTATCTAGTCACTAAGAGGAATACCTGTATTGAAAACTGATCTGAAATCAAACCTTGCAGCTTGTTTCCCTTCCTTTCAGATCGCCCAATACTATTTTCTTGTCTTTCTTTTTTCTTTGGCATTTTTCTTTTTTCCCAGCTCTCTGTGTGTCTCCTTCTGACCGTCCTTTTTTTCCCTTTTTATTAATTTACTTACCCTAATTCTTGATCAATGATCCCCTCCATTCATGCAAGAGTTTGCTTAATAACTCACACTTCCTTAATTTGCATGCGTATGCATGCTTAAGAGTTCTTTTTCTTAATATCTAAAAGAAAGAATTTATACATCATATGTTTTTTAAAATATATAAATTTCTTGATTTAGATTTCTTTTTAATTTAATTTAAATATATAATCCTACATCAAAATAATATTTATAAAAGAATAAAAAAATTCATTCTAAAGGTAACAATGTTAATTATATCTTTATTAGTTTTGCATATATTTAAATTACTTATTTATTCAAATTAATATATTATTTATTAGAACTACTAACCCTCGTAAATTTAATTGCCTATAAATAGTATCTCGATATTACAATATTCATATATATATATATATATATATATATATATATATATATATATATATATGTTAAAACAAACAATAACTCTACTAACTTGTTGTTTTCATTTCTCAATAGGTATCGAGTTCGAAAATAAAAAAGAAAATCAAGACATTCAAAATTATTCCAAACAGACGAAGCACCGATGTCCTTCATAAATCACGCAAAGCACAGTCAACGAATTAAACATGCAAGCATTAATCGTCGAAACACATGAAATGCAAATACAAAAATGAAGCAAACTACGTGAGTGTGTGGAATTCCCAGATAAAACCCGTCAGATGTTGTCACGTAGCTAGGACTCCCCTACCTGAGCCATGTTCTTGTCGTCGACAAGGCTGCAAAAGTCAAACTCATAAGACCATCAATAAGTTAGTCGCAAAATAGCTGAAGCGAAGGAAATAGCCGAAGCGAATCAGTTTAACTAATCAATGCAATTATTGAAATTTAACCTTTCAATCAAGTATGCAAAGTATGAGACGTGACACTTGAACCTGTTGAACCATTGAACCTTGACGTGAGGTTCAAGCCTTTCATCGGGGAGACACTATCGTTGGAGTGATATCTTCAGCTAAGTCTGATAGCTAAAGTCAAGCTGATGGACCATTGAACCACTGAATCGATGAACCATTGAACCTATCCCGTTGAACCAAGGAACCAATGCCGCCGAACCATAGAACCAAGGAACCGTTGAACCAATGAACTAATGCCACTGAACCTAAGAAACCATTGAACCAAGGAACCAATGTCATTGAACCAATGAGCCCATGACCGAACCATTGAACCAATGACGTTGAACTAAGGAACCAACAATGAAACATTGAACCTGTAAACTAAGTCACAAGTACTCAACATTCTCCCACTTGACGAAGGAATCACAGGAAACCATCAATGCTTCAAGTCACAAAACCAAGCTGATACTGCCTCCACTCCACTGTGCTCACAAGCTACACAGAAGCTTCAACATAACAAACTTCAAAGCTTCCAGAACACAGCCATGAAAACATCCTCCAGAAACAAGATAGAACATCAGCTAGAACAACAGTCAGAAAGCTAACTGCTCTCATCCAACTGAACAAAACCCACTTGACTGAAAATAGCACACACATCCAATGCTAAAACATCCAATCACTCATACCTTGAAGGTATGAACACCAGTAGATTCATGCCACCTACACATGCACCCTTCAACTGCAAATACAAGCTTCATGTGTCAACCAGTCAAAGAAGACCAAACACATCAAGAACTCCCACTGCATGGATAATGCAGATCTGAAAAAGATCATGGCATAGAAGTCTACCAATAACATAACACAGAGAGTGTGAACATCATGTGGTACCAAGGAAACATCCACCATGATATACAAAAGACTGTAAATCAATGACTTGTACATCTCACCACCAGTCCAGAAATCTCTCAAGTTCTTCACACCCAACAATGAAAGAGATAACAGAACCTCCATGTCATCACCCAAAAGTATAAGTGAAAACACATGATCACAAACTAGTGATCACTTCAGCTCCGAACAAAACCTCAAAACAATGTAATGTGAAACACACCATCAGAGAAAATAACTGAGACCAAGAGAAACATTGCACATCATATACTTGTAGACAATCCTTCTACATACACCTCTGAATGCTAACTGTGTCAAGTATGATCTCCTTCTTAAAAAACCCAAAGAGAACATCATAACAACACCCAAAGTTGTTCAAGCTCATAGAGATCAAATATGTAATCATGCAACTAAACATGGATGTAAGCCTCTCAAACCAAAGAAGATCAAACTAATTCATTTCCCGTTTCAGGAATCAACCCATAAAACCATCTCATAACAATTCTCATCAATGAATGATATCAAATGCACGAGGAGATTAATCATGCTATCCATCTCTCACAATGAATCCTCCAGAGCAGTTCAAGATCCATGTCTATGAAAGAAAGCATAAAACACCTAAGAGAAACAATGGGCAATACCTCTCAAGTTATAAACTACCAAGAAGACCAAGAGTGGGAATGAGAATGCTCCTCCAGGGTAACCGAGTCAGTATGACTTCTCCAAGAGCAATCTCCTCATTGGTCTCTGTTGAACTCACAGCCAACCAAGGTAAAGACTCCTCGGACTTCCTGCTGCAAAATCTGAATAAGCACAACATATACAGTCTCACCTTATTCTCCATGTATCCATGAGTACCTTCGAACAATCACCTCATGTTGAACTCCAACTGCATCACTACAACACTATGAAGTAATCAAGCAAATGATAAATGTACCCAAACATAGAGAAGTAACCAGACCACTGTAAAAGCTCCAATCATCTGAATCAGAAACTTATCATGACATCATGATCTTACCATCTCCCTTAGGAGATACCATGCTCCAGGTGAACATAACCATGGTCTCAAGAGCAATGTATCATGCCAAAACTCAAATGCTTAAACAAGAGTATATCATGACATGAACCAAACAAACTCTAAACCAACATCACTTGTCAAGCATCACCAACACCTCAACCAAAGACTTCAAGAATCCTCCATGACTTCAAGATGTTACTCATCCTCAAATAGTGCCCCTGCAAATGCGAAAGAACCCTTCTGCAGCAACAGGATCAAAGAGCTCCTCCTAGTAACATCTGCAACATTAAAGAAGATCATTCACCACTAAGTGATGAATCTACAGTCATTGCTAAAGCTCCCACTGAATTGTGACAACCAAGCTTTCCAAGCATCATGACCAAACATCTCCTAATCTAAAAATCCTCCAGGTCCACACATTAACATGTCCATGTGACAATAAAACCAAGTGGCACCAAGGTCTCCAAACCAAGGAAATACACTATCACTGTCAATAGCTTACACGAACCTGTGAATCCAAGCTATTTACAACATCGTGATACACATGCTACAGGTCTCCATAACCAACTATTCAGGTACTCTACAACATCCATCCTCTCATCTTGAAATAGTCACACCAATGCACAAGTGACCACAGACAAGGCCAGCTAACAAGTCTGCACAATCAAATAATCAATCTTGTGGATATAGACCGTCCACTTCCAAGTTATCCCACTGCAATCAATAGGTTGTACACACCTAAAAACTGCATAACTCGTAGATCCAACTATACTGAAACAAGCAAACTTACTATTGCACTAGAAACTGCAAAATGGAGATCTCAAGGAATAGATAACAGTGTAGACAACATGACTCAAGCACCAGATTACTTACAAATTTGATTCGCCAAACATGTCCACAACCAGAGCACCATAGTCAAGAAACCAGAAACATTACCATAGAAATACTGAGTGTCATATCACATACCAGCACTCCCATGCAGAGAAAGAATTTCACCTCCTCACACCATGCACAGAGCATGAATGCAAAAACTACAACTATATCATCCAGCAACACCCCAAAAGCTAGGGTCTCGAAATAGCTTAACTGCAGCTTCACAAAACCACAAGTTTTTCTTTTGACTGTGTAAAACCTGCAAAACCATTGTGTTTGAAAAACACCCATGCACATCCATACCCACTTCACATCTAGAAGACCCAAAAGTTTGCAACATAAACTCCATAACAATTAAACCAGAAAAATGGATCATCATGAATATGCATAACCATAGATTTTAAGGAAAAACTATAAAACCCCTCAAATCCAATAAACATGAATCTGAGTCATGTAAGTACAAAATATCCAATTAAGGAAACAATAGCTCAAGAGCTTCAGGCCCACTTGTAGACCAATCCCTCAACCACCAACATGCACTTGCATCTGAGAGAATCAGGCAATTACAGAAGCTCTCAGACCATCCAATGATCAACTCCATAGCCTATATGCAATCAAGGTAACAGAAAATTATGCCTTCCAATACCAGAAACAAAACACCCAGCATAAGCACAATACTCCATGGCTGAGCAGTAACACAAACTTCTTCATATCATCAGAGAGCCTCTCACACAGACACCCAATATGAAAGTTACTGCAGCAACACAACCACAAACCAAACCCCATGCAACAGGATTAAATATTGTCAACTAAGAGCCTCAGGCCACATCATGACCAGCTCCAATCTCTTCATCTTCACCATCCTTCAAGCGCCTCGGGTAACATGAAGACAAGATTAACTGCAAGACTTCCACTCAAACAAGGATCAAACAAATAGACATTTCCTTCAGATTTTCTCAAGCCTGTCACACTAAGAAATCATCACAGAAGGAATACCCAGACCTTATACACCAGGAACTCTTACATGCAAACACATGCAGCACACAAATGTACATATGTGAGCAACAAAGCAGATCCTAGAAGAAGGCTCTGATACCACTTGTAAGGAAATGTGAGCATCTTAGAACGTATTTCTAAGAATAGTGGTGTCTTCGACATATTTAAATTCTTTTCAGTTGCTTCAAAAACACGCACAACTATGCCATTAAAGCAGAAACTGACATAGAACATTTCCAACATTAACCCTTAGAGGAAAGCACAAACAAACATTAACCAGTTTCAACAGCAGAGACATTAAACATGAAAGACAGAACAAGAACACAAATTTACGTGGGGAAAACCCTTACGGGAAAAAAACCCCACACTCCAAATCAAAGAGCCATTGTATTATTCAGCAACCAAACAGTTACAATACATTTACAGGCTCATAGCCTTTACAGTTGATTAACATCTTGTTCCTTCTGAAGAATATCTGACAGTATAACCCTGCACAAAGTTCTCCAGCACTCGGTTGGTTCTTCATACTGTTATCATGCCACAAATAGCACACAGTACAAAACTTCACCTTCTTGGCCAGAACCCTTTCACCTGAACTCTGTTTACACTCTCTCCTCAATCCTTTTACATACTGTTAACATGCTGCGTACAACATACAGCATAGGACTTCGCAGAAGGAGAAAACTAGAGCTCACCAGATTGATCGCACCGTCCAACTCTATATCACTCTATCGATTCCCAATTGCTTTTAGCAATCTAATCAAGAAACTCATGCAACTAACCGTTCGTTCCAACTGCCCAGCATCGCTGTCTTCCAACCGTCCAAACCACCGCTTCTAACCGTTCGCATATTCGTGAGAAACTTTAGTCCCACATGTATCCGTCATCAGGCAACTTTCCAATTTATAGACTCAACCACTTAGTAAGACTATTGTCGACACTTTTGCTGTCGACGACCCCAGTCTAACCTCATCGGTGTAATCCAAAACCATTGGCCAACCACTCAGTATTCACAGCGACGAGTCCTTGTCCCACCGATGCCCAAGACTTCGTGCCTTCATCGGAATAACAGAACCGTCGGAAAGACATTGACCTTTGGTGTAACTTCATCCTTCTTCGCCAACCACGTTCCTCTCGCCGATGCCAAACTTTCACCAACTCCCATTGGTAAGACAATTCATATCGGAGCAACATCCCTAGGTTCGGCCGATAGTTATTCTCACACCGATGCCAACTTCGCATATCCTTGAACCTGTTGAACCATTGAACCTTGACGCGAGGTTCAAGCCTTTCATCGGGGAGACACTATCGTTGGAGTGATATCTTCAGCTAAGTCTGATAGCTAGAGTCAAGCTAATGGACCATTGAACCACTGAACCGATGAACCATTGAACCTATCCTGTTGAACCAAGGAACCAATGCCGCCGAACCATTGAACCAAGGAACCGTTGAACCAATGAACTAATGCCACCGAACCTAAGAAACCATTGAACCAAGGAACCAATGCCGTTGAACCAATGAGCCCATGACCGAACCATTGAACCAATGTCATTGAACTAAGGAACCAACAATGAAACATTGAACCTGTAAACTGAGTCACAAGTACTCAATAGCCTCTGTCTCCATCTGTCACTGATTATTGATAAATTTTTTGCCCTGCGTCCTTTTTAATAAACCTCCATGTTCTAATAATGGCATGCTAATTTTAGATCAAGCTTTTTATTGTTTGAAACTCCAATTCTCCTCTATTTGCATGGTGCTTGGAATCCAAATACCACCGATTTCTCGTTTGTAATTTTTAAACTCTCTTATTACTACTGCTCCATATTGCATGGAATCAAATTTTACTATTAAACTTAGATTTAGTTAATATACTCTTGAATTTATTTATTTATCTTTAATAATACATATTTATATTAAGTCTATCAAAAATATTGTTCTCAAGCAAGAGTATTTTATATATATTTAATAATTAAATTATAAATAAACACTTTAAATATTCATTAATAAATCAAAGTAAAAACAACTTATACAATTCTAATAAATCTAAGTCGAATAGAATGTAAAAGTACATGCTTAACTCATGCATTCAGATGATCATACTATAGCAACAAAATTCACATATTTATCTAACCATCATACATAAATCACATCCATTAACCATATAAAATGCTCAAACATGCCTACGTAACCATATAATGATGCATAATAAAGCCACTCAATGATGCAATATGATATGAAACTAAGTTAGTACGTGCATGCATTGGGTTTATCCATCATGCCAACTCTTTTAGACGGCTAAGACACTTCTACCTCAACCATGTTCTTGTCTTCAATATTTTTCCTACACTCAATCACACTTCGATTTTCGTTAATAGGTTAGTCCTTATAATCATAGCCGAAGAAAGACAAGATATACATCCATAATCATACAAATAATAATTGTTCATTAAATTAACTATCAAATTTATGCATTTATAACATTACGACAATTTACTTTTATGCACGTGAATCACTCAATAGTAATACAATCATAGCTAAATGTCCAAAAATCTAAATTATAAATAAAGTCAAAAAATGAGACGCAACAATGATGATGGGATGCATGAGGTGAACAGACTAGATAGATTAGGGATAAATGGATGAAATGGTTAGGAGGGTAGATGGGAATGGATTAAGATGGTTGGATTTGATTAGGATTGATGGAATTTAGATTAGGGATAAGTGGATTTGATTATGATTAGGATGAAATTGGTTGAGATGAATAATGGATAGGATTAGGGAAAGTGGATTAGGAATTTGATTAGGGGATGGATGATAAAGCTCAATGATGGGATTGATTAAGGATTACGTCGATGATTAAGGAGATGGATTAAATGGATTAGGTTGGAGATGAAATTGGATTAAGGAAAATAGATTAGAGTGTGGTTAGGGGATGGATGATAAAGCTCAATAATGGGATTGATTAAGGATTATGATGATGATTAGGGAGATGGATTAGATGGATTAAGATGGAGATGAAATTGGATTAAGGAAAATGGATTAGAATGTGGTTAGGGGATGCATGATAAAGCTCACTAATGGGATTGATTAAGGATTATGACGATAATTAGGGATATGATTAGATGGATTGGGGGATTATACGAAGGACCTTGATTGGATTTGGGCAACTTGATTAGGATTAGGGTCCTTGATGATGGTTTCAAAATGAAGTGATGTGGATGATTAGCTTAAGGATTAGGCTCAAACCTTGGATTAAACAATTGATGGGGATAATGATTCAATGCCTTAAGCAAGGATAAGGGATGATATGAATGATTAGGGGATAGGTAGGATGATGTGGATTGGGTGATTAGGATGACTTGATGGATGTTTGACCTTAAGGCAATTCAAAAACAATAAATTTGACACACAACATGCATAAGTTTACAAAAGGTTTGGATTTTTTGATTTTGGATTTAAGGGGATACACATGTTTCAACAAATGAAAACATGCCAAGCACACAAACAACCTAGATTATTCAAGTAGTTGTGTCAATTTCTGTGGGTCCACAAATACACTATCTACCAAGTTGCGGATAGCTAGGGAATGTAAGGTCATGTACCACCTATACACCCCTTATGGAAGAGGCCAAGGCCTTCCCCACAATGAGCTCTATCTCAACAAACTTGGAAATGTGGTGTAACTTCCCAAGCCTAACTAATATCTGGTGCTCCATGAAAAAGGACAGTCAAAAAGTCTTAAACTAGGTGGTGCAATCACAATACGAGGGTTCATAGAATGAGCTGTCCGGACCATGCAATAAGAGTAAACACAATGGAAACAACTCAAGAAATAAAGAAAATGCAAATTATGTCATTCAATATATCATAGAATTCAAATAGTGATTGGTCGGCAACATGCGAGCTTATAATTAGGGCTCACAGGCCTAATTACATACATGTGCAAGATAAAGCTTTTAATCTCCTTCGCAAAGAATTCAAACTATCGATCTTCTAAATCATGAGAACTACTTTCCTAAGGATCTATTACATCAATATATATCAAGTTTGGATCAATAGATTCTTCCACATCGGCCAACGAAGATCACAAACTCCAATGAAGAGTTGTAATGTGTGAACACAGATAGGTTAGACCTAAATGCATAGAACACTTCTGAAAAATGAATGAAATGATATGTGGATCTCCTGAGAAGTTCAGCCATGAACCAAAGATCATTGAATGATGTGTCATTAGGCTCCAAAGATTAGGAAATGCTTCCGCAAGTTTCTCCTTCAGCTAGTTGTCTATAATTATCTAGATGCTTTGCTCTGAGAACCAGTCAATCTTCTGATAGTGATATCTTTCCGATATTGATGTGCAGATCTCTAAATTCTGGATATGGTGTAAATGAATGAATGTAGATGCTAAATATAGCTCCACAAAGTCTAAAATGTAACTGGACCAAAAATACAGAAACTGCTTCTGACTGAACTGCCTGAACTGAACTGGAAAATGAAAAGAAACAAACTAAACTACAAACAAACTAAAATGCAAACAAATTGAAGTGCAAAATGTTTCAGTTGATGCAAGATTGCTCTTGAACCAGGGATGCTCCTGCATCAGACATTCGGGGTTATTGAAAAAATGAGTCCCTCACTTTGCTGGGGCTAGGGGAGAACCAAGACGGTCCACCTCAGCCTGAGAAATCCATGATGAATCTTCTTCTGGTCTTCCTTTCCACTTCACAAGATATTCTTTGTAGTGTTTTCCTCTAGTGCTACGTCCCACTCTACTGTCCAAAACATCTTCAATCTGTTCTGGTGCTTGTTGTGGTAATTGCTTCTTCAAGTCTTCTTCCATGCTATCACTGAACCCTGCTTCATGATACTAATATAGGTCTGAAATGTTGAAAATAGGTGAAATACCCAATGTCTCCGGTAACTCCACTTCATATACATTCCTTGAATCAAATTTTCTGAGTATCTTACAAGGTCCAAACTTCTTCATCTTCAACTTGTTATATGTCCCAACTGGAAATCTCTCTTTTCTTAGATATACCATCACTTCATCTCCAACTTCAAATTCCTTATGTCTTCTCTTCTCATCAACCTACTCTTTGTATTTAGTGTTCATATTCTCCAAATGCTTCTTAACCTGATCATGTATTGTCTTCATGTGATCTGCAAATTCTTCTGCTTCTGCATTGTTCTTTCCTTCCATACTGATATCTCTTAATTCTTCTACTCCTCTAGGGTTTACTCTGGTAACAATCTCAAAAGGTGTTCTTCTAATACTCCTGTTTATTGAATTATTGTATGCAAACTCTACTTGTGAAAGAATCAAATCCCAATTTACTATCTTCTCTCCAACCAAACACCTCAACAAATTTCCCAAACTCCTATTCACTATCTCTGTCTATCCATAAGTTTGTGGATGAAAAGCTAAACTAAACTTCAAATCTGTCTTCATCTTCTTCCAAAGTGTCCTCCAAAAGTATCCCATGAACTTTGTGTCTCTGTCTGAAACTATACTCTTAGGTAATCCATGCAATCTCACAATCTCCTTAAAAAATAGGTCAACTACATGAACTACATCAGTTGACTTCTTACAAGGTATGAAATGAGCCATCTTTGAAAATCTATCCACCACTACAAATATTGAATCATGTCCTCTCTGTGTCTTAGGCAATCCCATTACAAAAGCCATGCTTATGTCTTCCCAAGGTCTCTCCGGTACTGTCAAAGGTTTATACAATCCAGTATTCTGACTACTCCCTTTTGCAACTCGACAAACTCTACAACTCTGCACAAATTTCTGAACATCCTTATGTATTTGAGGCCAAAAGTAGTTTTCACTCACCAAAGCCACTGTCTTATCAATGCCAAAATGTCCTGCCAATCCACCACTATGTTTCTCCTTAATTAAATTATCTCTATTGAACTCTTAGGTATGCACAACTGATTTCCTCTGAACAACATATCTTCTTGAATGAAATAGTCCAACCACTTACTCCTATCTGTCACAATAGGTTCCTTACATGCTTTCCAAAGTTTTTCAAAATCAGTGTCTCCCTCATACATATTCTTCAATTCATCAAAACCCAACACTTCAATTCTCATCGCTGTCAACAAGTTTCTTCTTCTACTCAAGGCATCAACAACTTTGTTTGATTTACCACTCCTATGCTTCAACACAAAAGTATAACTCTCCATAAACTCTACCCACCTCATATGTCTCTGATTCAACTTACCTTGACTGTTCAAATATTGCAAAGATTGATGATCTGTATACAACACAAATTCCTTAGGCAAAAAATAATGCCTCCACTTCTTCAAGGCTTGAATTATGGCATGGAACTCTTGATCATAAACTGAATATCCTCTCCTTGCATCATTCAACTTCTCACTCAAATAAGCTACAAGTCTACCTTCTTGACTTAATACTGCTCCAATTGCATTTCCACTTATATCATAATCAACTTGAAATACCTTATTGAAATCTGGTAATGCCAAAATAGGTTGCTTTGTCACTTTCTGCTTCAATAGTTCAAAACTTTTATTTGCTCCAGTTGTCCACTTGAAATCCTTTCTGTCACCTCTCATTGTCTCTTTCATAGGGTTACAAACTGAACTGAAATTTCTGATGAACTTCTGGTAGAAACTAGCCAGTCCATGAAATGATCTAACTTCTCCAATGTTCTCCGATGTAGGCCATTCAAGAATTGCTCTCACTTTCTCAAGGTCCATCTTCAATCCTTCCGTAGAAATCACAAATCCCAAATATACTAACTCTTCCTTCATGAAACTACACTTCTTGATGTTTATCAGCAATTTCTCTTCTCTCAACCTCTGCAAAACTTGTCTAATATGCCACAAATGTTCCTCTTTTGTTTTACTGAAAATCAGAATATCATCCAAGTATACAATCACAAACTTACCAAAGAATTTCTTCAAGACTTCATTCATCAATCTCATGAAAGTACTCGGTGCATTTATCAATCCAGAGGGCATCACTAGCCACTCATACAATCCATCATTTGTTTTGAAAGCAATCTTCCATTCATCTCCTTCTCTAATTCTGATCTGATGGTATCCACTCTTCAAGTCTATATTTGTGAAATATCTTGCTCCACTCAAACAATCGATGATATCATCCATCCTAGGTAAAGGAAATCTATACTTAACTGTGATCTTGTTTATTGCTCTGGAATCAGTGCACATCCTCCATTCTCCATATTTCTTAGGTGCTAACACTGCAGGTACTGCACAAGGACTCAAACTTTCTCTGATCAAACCTTCCTCAACAACTCTTGTATCTATCTATTGAATTCCTCATTCTCTGCCGGTGTCATCCAGTGTGCTGCTTTGTTAGGCAAACTTGCTCCCAATATAAGATCCATGTGATGACTGATACTTCTTATAGGTGGCAATCCATCAGGTACATTGTCTGATATGATGTCTTCATATTCTGTCAGCAACTCTCTTATCTCCTCTGGTTGTGATTCTTCAGTCTCTTTCTTCAATGTTTCAGGCTTCTTAGGAATCAAGGCATAACACATATTCTCATGTCTCAAACCATCCAGAAATTTTCTTCCATCTACCAAACAAATTCTAGCATTTCCACATACATCTTTAGGATCATCCTCCAAAGGAATCAAAGTAATTCTTTTCCCATTTGTTGTTATAGTATATGTATTATTTCTCCCATCATGTATAGCTTTTCTATCATACTACCATGGTCTACCCAACAAGATATGACATACATCCATAGGCATAATATCACACAAGACTACATCATGATAAGATCCAATATGAAATTTCACCAAACATTGTTCACTCACCAGTACCTTATGATCATCCTGAATCCATGCTATCTGATATGGCTTAGGGTGTTTCAATCTTTCCAACTTCATCTTAGTCACCATCTCTTCTGAAACTAGGTTATCTGAACTACCACTATATCAATTACAACTTTACAACACTTACCTCTTGATTTACATCTAGTTCTGAACAAACTCTTCCTCTGCGGTGGTTCCTTATTTGTCTTTGCTTGAAATAGTGCTCTCCTCATCACCAATGATTCTCCTTTCTCTAGTTTACTAACAAAATAGGGGTCATCTAATTCAACAAGTTCTTCTTCAACATAGGATGCTCTTCCACTATTTTTTGTCTTCTTACTTGTACTACCCTGATTACATTCAAATGCTTTATGTCCTTCACCTCCACACTTGAAACAAGTACCTTTGAATGTTCTCTTATCCAATCCTCTTCCTTCTTTTATGTATCCTTCATTCCGGTATGAATTATAGTTGCCTCTGGGATGAAAATTTCTATCATTTCTCTGGTAAGCATTGTTATCTCTGTCATCCTTCTTAAATGGGCTGTCAAACTTGTTCTGCTTCGGATATGATCTGTCTCCTCCAGAATAAATCCTACCTCTCTGAAATTTACCTCCTCTTCCTCTCTGTCTCTGATCATGTCTTTTATTCATCTTCTCTTCAACCTTCAGGGCAAAATGATATGCTTCCTCTAGAGATGTCATCCTCACCAAGCTTAGTTCCTCTTGAATATTCAATCTCAGCCCATTGATGTATCTAGCCACTTTCTCCTTGCTTGCTTCACTATACCCTGTTCTTATGATAATTTTATGAAATTCTTCAATGTACTCCTTCACAGATTTCTCTTTTTGCCTCAGGTTTTGCAATCTCTTCAACAATTCCAACTCATAGTCAGCAGGTATAAATTGATTCTTCAACTTTGTCACCATCCTATCCCATTTTGTAATCTTTTCTTTTCCTCTTCTATTTCTTTCCAACTGAATTTCTCTCCACCATATAGCAGCATGTCCTTTCAACTTTGTCTTTGCAAATTTCACCTTCTTTGGATCTTTAATTTCTTCATATTCAAAGTATTCTTCCATGTCATTTATCCAGTCAATCAATTCTTCAGGGTTCAAATTACCAGTATAGTTCGGCACATCAACTCTAGGTCTCTTTCCAATCTTTGAAATAGCTCGCAACATCTTTACTTGATCTGATTCTTCTTCTTCATCACCTCCTAAGGTTTCACCAGTTTGTTCAATAGATTGAAATTCTTCTTCCTCACCGCTTTCAACATTAGGTATCGGTGTCAATCCTCTTCGCCTATCTTCTTCAATAGCATCCAATCGAATTCACATTATTTTCATTATCTCCATCATCTCATCTATTCTACTAGCCATTGTTCCAACAACAACAACTCTCCTCGACGGCATTCTTCCTAGGATCAAGTGTAAACTGCCTCAAATTTGGTGATCGGTCTACAAGGTGACAACTGCCTCACAATCGGTGATCGGTTGCAACACAAGTAACCTGCCTCAATTTGGCGATCTGTCCACAACAACATCTTACAAAATTCCTTCACCAATTTCACTCAATTCACTCCCAAAGATTCAAACTTTCGCTCTGATACCACTTGGTGCAGTCACAGTAGGAGGGTTCACATAATGAACTATCTAGACTGTGCAGCAAGAGTAAAAATAATGGAAACAACTCAAGAAATAAAGCAAATGTAGATTCAATCATTTAATATATCATAGAATTCAAATAGAGATTGGTCAGCAACATGCGGGCTTACAATTAGGGCTCACAGACCTAATTACATACATGCGCAAGATAAAGCTTTTAATCTCCTTCGCAAAGAATTTAAAGTATCGATCTTCTAAATCATGAGAACTACTTTCCTAAGGATCTATTACATCAATATATATCAAGTCTGGATCAATAGATTCCTCCACGTCAGCCAAAGAAGATCACAAACTCCAATGAAGAGCTGTAACGTGTGAACATAGACAGGTCAGACCTAAATGCATAGAACACTTCCAGAAAATGAATGAAATGATATGTGGATCTCCGGGAAGGTTAGCCACGAACCAAAGATCATTGAATGATGTGTCATTAGGCTCCAAAGATCAGGAAATGCTTCCACAAGTTTCTCCTTCAGCTGGTTGTCTGTAATTATCTGGATGCTCTGCTATGAGAAACAGTCAATCTTCTGATAGCAATATCTTTCCGGTATTCATGTGCAGATCTCTGAATTCTAGATATGGTGTAAATGAATGAATGTAGATGCTAAGTCCAGCTCCACAAAGTCTGAAATGTAATTGGACCGGAAATACAAAAACTGCTTTTGACTGAACTAAACTGGAAAATGAAAAGAAACAAACTGAACTACAAACAAACTGAAATACAAATGTTTTGGTTGATGCAAGATTGCTCTTGAACCAGGGATGCTCCTGCATCACTAGGCTAGGCAAGGATTCTAAGGTTGTCCCCAGTATACACAAGGTACACAGGGTTTAAGTTTGTGTGATGAGGGGCATGTCAAGGCATGGTTCAAGAGGGTAATCCACTCTCCTCCTTGACTTTACAAGGTATAAAGTTTTTGCAATCTAGCCCAAGAGACAATGTCCCCCAATGGGAGATTCTTTCGATTCTCTCTCAAATTTGTATACCCTATCAAAACACATGGGTTCAGTTCATCCCTTAAGGTGATCAAATCCTTAGGTGGCCTTGCTAAGAGGAAAGAGACCTAGGTGCTTTTGATCCCTAAGATCACTTTTTGACACAAAAGGATAGAATATACACACTAAGTTCTTAGGATTAACAATGATAAAAAAGATAGATCAAGTCAAAAATTTTGATCTCCAAGGTCACCCAAAGGCATCAGGAGAGAGCATACACTTGTGACTTGATCTCAAACAAATCATACAAGATTATTTACCGCTTAGAAAGTGAAATGTGTCGAATGATTAGTGGATAAAAGATGGGTCCTTCAACAAGCATGCTACAAACACAAGTTAGTAATTTGATTTTTCTTGTCTTGGATTAATGATACCTGCACCAAAATATGTTAGATGACAAGGCACACCAAGAAAATGATTAGTCTGAGGGGTTAAAAAGATCAAATCCCAAGAAAAAGTGATTTATGATTAAACAGAAACAAAGACACTTAAATAGAGCTACAGGCACTCAAATTTTATGGAAACACTTATCTACAAAGGTGCTCATCCCCATACAAAGACACTCAAGTATGAAAGAATGCATAAAAACATAAGATTTTGATAAAAGTCTAAGAAAAATAGAGGTTAAACATGGATTTTGACCAATTTTGGCATTAGGACCCCTTGTAAAAGTGTTCCCCTATCAAAAAAATGAATGTTAGATCTTGAAAAAGGGATGAAAATGATTTTTATGATGCCCAAAAACAAAGACACTTGTTTAGGTTACATAGACACTTGTTCTTTACAAAAACGCTCATCTATGATCAAGGCCAGAAAAATGACATTTTGGGCTACAAAAAAGATTGTTAGGGGTCAAAATGAAGGGTTATGATGATATATAACATGTTAGAATGATAAAACCCTACAAAACAACTTGATTAGAGCACACAAAGGTGATGTTTAAGCCAAAAATGAAAGATTGAAAAATGGAGAAGTTGGGCTCCCAAGCCTAATACAGAGGCGCTTGTTTGGATCACAAAGGCACTTGTTTAGGTCACAAATATGCTTATGTAGATACAAAAGCACTTTTGTATGATTTTTAGCCCAAAAAGGTGCTATGGAGGCACTTGAACAAGTCACAGATGCACTAAATTGGACCCTACAAGCTATAAAAGATTAAGAAACAACAAAAGATGATTAGATAAGGACCCAGGAGTCCCACTGGGTATGCCAAAATGTATACACAAGAATATGAACAAAGGAAACAAGCTAAAATGATATTAACATATTTCATTCATTAACTAATGCAACCTCATGATAGAGCTTAAGGAATGCAAACATAAAAGGAAGACAACGATGTAACTACCATGAAAACCTTGATCTTTGGATGTGCTATTCAAAACTGTAGCACAACCTTGCATAACAAGGAGACTTGCAAATGGATTGGTTGAGGCTGAATTTATAGATTTTAGGGATGGTGGATGGAGGGCTAGGATTGATTTGGAAGATCAATGGTTGAGAATTGTTGAGAGGATTAGATTAATGAGAGGCCACCAAGTGGCATGATTGGATTAGAGGACAACAAGAGTCTCTGGATTGAGGAGAGATCAAGGGTGGAGGATGGTCTTGGATAAAGTGAATGGAGAGGATCAAAGGAGGACAAAAGGACCATTTATACAAAGGACTTGCACATCCTTTTGTAATAGACCCATGTGATCATGTACAAAATCCCATGCCTTTGTACATGTTGGAGGATGTGAGGGGTTTGAATGTGTTAATGATGGCTTAGGAATGTGCAAGTGAGAGATTAAGTTGATTAATTGATTTTAGTCAATCAAAAGTGCACAAAATAGGGAATTAAATAATATGAAAATATTTATTTAATTTTGGATGAGGATAGGGATATTAGATAAATGAATATTTATCTAATGTTGGACAATGGAAAATGATTTATTAATTAAACAAATAGTTGAATTTATTTAATTAATGCTAGGAGGAGGTATGGATGAATAGTGAAGAATAGTGATTTTAATAATAAAATATTATTTAATCATTCTCAATAGAGGAATTGGACAATTAATTGAATAAATGAGAATTTATTCAATTAATTACAAAAGAAAGTTGCCTACTGATGTCTAATTATGCATGAATAGTGACAATATGATGAGTGGACGATTTTAGGTGTCTATAGTAACCTAAGTTGGATGTGGAGATTGCTTACCCAAGTGTCGTTGTGTACCTGTAGACTACCACTATATGCCCACATTCATTGCACTTGGTAGTATTTAAGTTGCTTACACATCTATAGCCATGTCTCTACCACCTCCTCTCAGCTCACTATCTCCCACCTCTCAATGTAATTGAATGATATTAGTATTTTATTGAAGCTTATAGGAAACATATGAGAATCTTGCATGTTGGAAAACCTTGCAAAATCTTGGACCATTTGTTAGTCAAAAGAATAAGTGTAGAAGAAATAAAGAGATTAGGGTTTTGGACTCATGCTTTTTCTTTTGATGTTGAAGATGACACTTAGATTCTTGGTTGAAGATCTAAATTGAGAATCTAAGTACCAAGAAGAAGAAGAAAAAAACTATGTTTTCCTACAAGGGGAAAATCTAAGCAAAAGTAGTGGAGATTATGACAATAATCAATTCTACAAAACTGGTGAAGGTTAAATGTAGAAAAATTTCCAATCTTTCCTTGAATTTTAATATGGGAAATTTTCTAGAATCATACTTCAAACAAGTTGTAGACATAATAAAATGGATAACCATGGGAAAAACACAAGATATAGCCAAAGTTATCATTGGATGCATTGTTGTTGTGTGTTACCTCAACTAGTAATATTAGCATTGGACATGCAAGAAATCTAAGATTTAAGCAAAGAAGAAAAATCAAGGTTACGCCCATGTAAGGGAGCAGGAAGAAAAGAAAAATCAATTTGTTCTTGATCACATGTATGTTCTCTACAAAATAGATGTGTAGAAGAGATATGGAAAAGGATGAAAGAAGATGACAAAGAAGGGGTCGACCAATTAGAAGTATCATTCTTCTTATTTGGAGTCTATGGGTAAGTTAGACAACAACCGATAATAACTGCAATGGAGGAATGCCAAGGAAACTTCTACATCCAATGTGTGAGGAACTCAATACTTGAACCATGCTCTAGAAGGTAACTGCAATTTTAATTTGAGAAGAAAGAGAGGGCCCATGCATGAAGATAAGTAAAATTGACCTAAGATTTATGTTTCATGAATATGAGAGATTATGTTTTCTCATCTTTATAATAGTTAATTGCATGTTCTTTGACCCTCATTTGGAGATAGGAGGTAGAAGGGGAATAATTAAATTTTG
Source organism: Cunninghamia lanceolata (assembly GCA_027924645.1). Lineage (NCBI taxonomy): Eukaryota > Viridiplantae > Streptophyta > Pinopsida > Cupressales > Cupressaceae > Cunninghamia > Cunninghamia lanceolata. The sequence continues at coordinate 2,265,163 of BSBN01000178.1, read as the reverse complement.
CATGAAAGGAGTTGATTGCATGCTAGGAGTTTGAAAAAAATAAATTTAGGAATGCTCTAATGCACTTTAGTAGGTTGAGATTGTTTTTAAAAGCCACTCATTTCTATTTATTTTTTAAAAAGTTGTGATGTATAAATATAATTAAAATTGCTCAAGCCTCACCTAATTTACCTTTTTAGCTTTCTTTCTGTGATTGAGTGTTTATTTGAATTGCTTATGAATGCTTATTTGTTTCAGTCATTTAAAATAGAATTGGTATGTAGTGCACATCATAAGATTTTCACAACTCCTTCCCTGGCTATAAACAAATCTGTGGAAATTATTTTATTGGCTCACCAACTTCATTTCTTAACAGAAGAAACTATATAGAAATATTTAATTACTCACCATGTGTGACATGCGAATAAAAAACATTAGAATAGCCTTTGAATACGGTTTTCTTAGCATGGTTGCCAAAAAACTTCATTTGAAGAATTTCACGTTCGTCCCTATAACATTACAAATTTTGTAATGCATCCTCAATGTTAATTGACATTATTTTTAGTAACAACATTACTATCTCATTTAGGTAAGAATTGAATTAGATTACCACTGTTATATACACCTTTACAACAAGATGTTTCAAGATTGGAAAAGTGAAACTTTGCCAATAAATTATTTATGACATTTTACAAATTTGTAAGTGCCTAATATTAACCCCTTACTAATTTCTTTTGTGGCTTGATCAAGTTGCACAAGGATGATGTAGTAAGATGAAGAAAAGCAAGATGTCTCAAGATTGGCAAAGTGAAAAAATATTTATTTATAATGGCATTTTACAAATTTGTAAATGACTAATATTAAAACCTTACCAATTATTTATTTTACGTCTTGATCAAGTTGCAAGAAGATATGTAGCAAGATGAAGGAAACAAGATGTTTTAGGATTGACAAAGTGAAACTTTGCCAAGAAATATTTATTTATAATGACATTTTACACATTTGTAAATGCCTTATATTAACCCCAATCTTTTGCAACTTGATCAAGGTGCACGAGGATGATGTAGCAAGTTGAAGGAAAACAAGATGTTTTAGGATTGGCAAAGTGAAACCAAGAAATGTTTATTTATAATGACATTTTGCAAATTTTTAAATGCTTAATATTAATCCTTTGCCAATTTCTTTTGCGGCTTGTTCAATTTGTGCAAGGATTATGTAGCAACATGAAGGAAAATGGCTATCAAAATTACTTAATTCATTGTGCACATTGAATTTTCTAATTCTTGATCCCTCATGATAGATTATACTATCTTTTGGAAGGGAGAATAGCCCTTATGGTGTGTTTTTAATGTTCACATCTCTCTTTACACTCACTTAGTGAAGGAATTTGTAACATATCATTTGTGATTCTCCAATATTTTCATTAGAAACAAAAGAATACCGAAGGGTTTTTTTTAAATATCTTTCAATTTCTATACAAGTAGCATTAAGGAGATAACAATAGAAATATTTCTATCTAGATCAAAAGAGAGAAAATAATCCTCTCGACCTTTATGTTGTTAGCATCTTAGGCAAGACTACTAAAATGAGCATAATATGTAGCTATACTTGTTCTATAATGTTGTTGGAAATGTTAAATTTGCATCTGGAACAGAGAATCCATCTAAATTGGACTTCTCCAAGATACCATTGTAATTTATATTTGTTCACCATTTATTTTATGAAATTTATATTTATATTTTTTTCTTTTAGAAGTGTGAGATTTTGAAGATGGATTCATAATTATTTTTGTGATTGATGTGTTAGATACTAAATTAAATATTGCTACACATGAAAGGAGTGGTAGTTGCATCAATAATTACTTTCATTGTTGTACAATGCTCTTTTGTATCTTTAAGTCTAAATGACCATCACTACAGGTCCAAAAAGAGCAAATTGACCATTTGGCAATGAAAAGGTTCAATTTTTCATATACTTGGGTTCAATTTTTTTTGGTAAATTATAGAATTATGGTAGTTGTGTTTGGTGAATAATCATTGTAATTTAAAAAACACACTTGCCTAGGCATAATATTATTGCACCTTTATCTTGAAATATATAATCAATGTGCCCCACATGGTGCAACTACTAACTTGTACTAAGTATGAATAGATGTGCGCGTGGAATATGAATATAAGAAAATAAAAAAATAGTGAGAAATTTGAGTGCATTACACCCAACAATCATAACTATAAGATTTTCTAACAAATCGAAGAAAGAAATATGGCCAAGACCAAGCTAGTTTTTAGATCTCATGACAAGGTTTTTGATTTCCAATTATCCATGTTTAAATGGGTGTAACTTGGTAAATCTAAAGGCCATACCAACATTATAAGAAAGACAAAGGTCAAATAATAATTGAATATCCTCATGAATGTGGTTTAGAAATATAGAGAATGTGTGGGGTCAAATGCCCCATCATTAAGCACAACTATATTGGTAAATGGTTTTAAAAAAGGTCTTTCAAGTAAGGTTTAAATTTGATGGTCGTAGAATTGCATTTAGGTATTGTTGTAAAATACAAATTAAAATTTTAGGAAAACTATTTTATATGAACTTAGGAGAGATTTTTTTTAGAATGCAGGAATCAACATAGCCCTCCTATAACGTGCAATGCGCTGGGTAAACTTTTTTAACGTGACCGGTGATGCTGGCATGACACGTCCTCCGATACCACGTGGGCGGGGGGATTGGACCTCGTGACCTTTTGCCTGCAATAGGATGCTTAAGCCAATCGAGCCAGGGTCCCCGCCCATGAAAGGAGAGATTTTGGAAAGATTGATAAAATTCAATTAATTATTTTGATATATGTTTAGTTTATATATATATTTTTAAAATAAGATATATCTCAATATTTGAAGGACAACTTTGAATGAATAATCATCACACAAAAAATTTGTTTAATAGGCATGGTAGACTATCAAATTTAGTCCTACTTTCAAGTAAAGTAACAAGGGGATGTCATTACCTCATATTCACATAGTTAATTAACAAGAGATATTTAAAATTGCATTTATACATTAAAGCCCCCACATGATTATCTTGACTACAAAAATGCATTGCCCATTGCCTTTGTTGGAGCCATCAAGAGTCTTTTAAACATGCCTTTTGTTTATGCCCTATTGGTTTGAATGTTTAGTCCTAAATACAACCTTGACTTGCTCATTTTGATCTTGAATTTTTTAAAACAATAATCAAGAAAATATTGTCTTTTAGAATTAAATTTTGTTTCAAATTTAGAAAAATAGAAATGTTAATATTTTTTCTAATGTTTCGATCAATTATTATCTTCCATGGAAATAGATAAAATGGCAATGGTTTCTAATGTATCACTACATATTCAAAACTAAATAGACAAGATCTAAGTTGAGTTAGGTTATTTGTAGTAGCGATTAGACTTTTAGGGTAACACCCCTTGTATTACCGCAAAGTACTTCTAGAAGAAGGTTCCATGGTATCTTTTTTAGAACTAAAATTATATTCCAAATTTGAAAAAAAGGCTACTATTTTTTCTAATGCTAGTCGCTAGAGTCAATTCTTAGTTTCCATGGAACTCTAAAGTGGCAATGGTTTATAAATGTATTGCTACATCCTAACCAAACAAACAAGATGTGTTGAGCTCAATTATTTGTAGTAGCTACTAGACTTATAGAGAAATGCAATTTGTACTACCAAGAGTGCCTCCAAATAAGAGTTATATGACTTCTACTTTCCATGTGCAAGGTCCTTGTAAGAGATCTAGGACCCAATTCCAAAGGACTCCTCCTAGTAGGCCTCATTCTTCGTGGAATTCAAGACCTGACAATGATAAGTTTTCACATTTGTACCTAACCTATTGTCCACACACAAACTACAAAGCAGGTTTAGTCACCAGCCCTATTGAGGAGGGTGTCCCTGATGGATTTATAGGATTCATTTCTTAATATTGCTTCATAAACATTTAGGGAATACCAAAGAATTATGACAATCCTCTACTTTTTGTGTCAAAAGTATTGTTAATGGTTCCTGGTTTATGCACTTTATAATTATTTTCAGCAATTGGTGATGCTTTCTATACCCTTAGCTTGCACGCCTCTTGATGTGAGCTTTTTAAATACACTTCTAGTTAATATATATCTTTTTTGCTTGTGTCCCATGTTGCTCCTTAGGCCCACAATCCTATGATAGCTTTGACCTCAAGGTTCATACCACTAAATGATGATCTTTTGCTCCTTCAAATTGACTTCAAGGCATGATCTTTAATTCCCATAAATCATCATTATAAACTTATTATAGTTATCAAAATTAGTATAACATTAATTCTTTTAGAGCTTTTGGGAAAACTGTGTGTAGCTTGTTTAGGATCGACGTTTCGGATCATACTCCATGATCCATCATCAGGAAGAAAAGAGAGAACATTGAGCTGTATATAACTAATTGCATCAGGCCTGTTATTTTTCCCACTTTTTTCTTTTTTCCTCCCTCTCCAACTATTATCCTAACTAGATTTTAGCACTCTGTGCCCACCCTTCCCTCTCCCCTCTCTTTTTAAAGTCACTATCTCTACAATCACAGCGCAATGTTCTCTCTTTTCTTCCTGATGATGATGATCCGAAACGTCGATCCTAAACAAGCTACACACAGTTTTCCCAAAAGCTCTAAAAGAATATCATGGACTGTGGAAATATCATGTCTACTATAACATTACTTCTTTTATCATTTATAATTTTATAATAGTTTCATTAACCAAGTTTTGAAATATATTTATTAATCATTTTAATCATATTTGATATATTATTATTTCATAATTCTTATATTACTATTTTTTATTATGGGTAAAAGACGAATTTTGAAAGTGCCTCACCCTTTTACAAAGACCAATAAAGATATATCAAAGTCGTCCAAACAATAACATTGAACAAACAATGCAAAGTCAACAAAACTATAGGAAACCAACAACACCCCACCAACAAGGATGAGGATAAAATAGACAGGAGAAACCGCCTAATAACAACAATAGAACCAACAATTCAAGGCAAGTTGAAGCCAAATCATTTCATGGAACTTCCAATCCTACCCACCGCCTTATTCTGACTCCATCAATTCTTATATTACTATTAATTATAATAATCTCACTGTCTTATTAATCATAAAACTCCTTAATTGTTATAATTTTATAAAAACATTCTTATTAAATCGTCAACATATTCTTGAAATATTGTCAATTTTATTAAAAAAAAATCTTCTAAATTAATTTAATATATTGCAATATATTATTCTCAATATTTTTTATATTAATCATATAATATTTATATCATATTCCATTTCAAAATTATTTGATTTTTACTATTTCTTACTACCTTTGGGGTCTCTCTTGTCTTTTTGCCACCTCTTTAATTCTTGTTTTTCAAGTCTCCTTTACTATCTTTTTAATGACTTGGTCTGTATCTATCTCCATTTTGCTCTACTCATCTTATTGATAGATCATTAAGTGTGATCAAAAACATTGATACAAAAACTCCTACATAATTTTAGTCCATAAACTTTCAAATTTACTATAATAGACTACGAAAATATCATTTTTTTAATTTAATACCCATATTTATTGTTCCAGAACTTGTATTTTTTTAAATAAAATCTTAAAACATTTTTCAATTAATTTTGAGATGAATAAATATTATTCAAAACATACATATCATTTTCTTTTGTTTTTTCTTCACTTTAGTTGTTTTTAATCAAAAAAATTTGATTTGAAAAACCCTGCTTAAAAATGCTCCTTCAGGGCTTAAATTTGACAGCTATAATACAACTGAATTTTTGACAAAACCTTATCATATGAAAGGAGAGATTTTGGATGAACTGTAAAAATTTATATAGAATTATGATGATATGTATATTTGGTTTTTATATAATTTACTTATAGTAAAGTAAGTCATAGTATTTTAAAGGCACCATTGAATACATAATTGTCATTTAAAAAAAAAAAAAAATTGCTTGACAAGCAAGATTGACTATCAAATTTAAGCCCTGTTCAGACAGCAGCTCCTCCTATCTTTCATCGATTTCTTCCCAGTTATATATGTTTTAATTTTCTCTTATAATAAAAATTAAAATCTTACATCTATTAAAAAAATAAAAAAGTTTTTAATAAACTAAATAAAAAAATTTTAAAAACAAATAAATACTTTAAGCTCAATTTATTGTTGAAACGGTCGTGCAGGCCTCATAACTATTTAAGTTGCTTTCTAACTGGTCAATACAGGGGGAAAAAACATTTCACCGATCATTGAGATTTTTTCTATACTGTATACCCATTACCTAATCTATAATATTTTAATTTGTGATTCATGCATTCTTCAATTTTGTAGAGAAATTGCTTTTATATTTAGCCGATAGGCTATCTGTAGGGGAATCGAAATTGGTCGAAATTTCAGACCTTCAATAATCCGGTAGTCAGATCACTGTTTTCCTCTTCTTCCTTATATTATAAATATGAATATTTTTTAATGTAGAATTGTTTAAAGAAGATCAAATAATGGCTGTATGAGATGGTGTACATGCACTTCCAGCTCTCATGTATGCAATGTAAGCTGTTCAAAATGATTCTACACCGTACAATATTATGTGATGCAGTCCAAAATTTAGGGATTCCACACCTGTCACTATGATCAAATATAATATTTAAAAGCTTTATGTAACAATATGAATGGTCAAAACCTCAATCACAACGATGCCACAGTGCAATTTGAAAATCTCTTTGTAATGTTAAGACTTGATTTATTTTAAGCTAGACTGAAATTCCCCACTTATTGTCTTTGTTCTGTGTAGACACATTACATTCATGTTAGTTTCAAATCAGAAAATGGCGTGCATCTCTTTCTGAAGCATGTCTTAAAATCCCTATGAAACTAAAGGTGCCAACTTAAAAAAATAAAATAAATGAAATTAAAAACGGTAAGCAACTGCCCCTAGTTCCCAACTGTCACTACTCTTCCAAAAAAAAAAAATAAACCATGCCTTTACATTGTCTGATTGTGTGGCTAGGAATCTAATAAACACCTAATTGATTCTAGAAGAACATTGTAATTTAAATCACTTTTGGCGTCTTATATTCATAGTGTGTTTACGTCTTATATTATTGCTAATTTTTTTTCCTGAACTGTTGCCATGAAGAATCCTTCTCATCTCTTTTGGACCTAATGTGCAACACTGAGCATGGCGACGGTAGTCAAAAGCTCATCGTTCACATTAGTACAAATCTTATCCACACATAATGCTGGAATTACATGATTTTGTGGAAAAATATGGGAGCCAACGAAAAACCTAGAATTTTAAAATTTCCATAACCCAAAACAAACTTAGTTCTTTATGTTTAGTATTCAATAAGTCTAATATGGCTTTAAAATAAAACCATTATTTTGTCCTAATCCCGAGTAATCTATTTCATCTTCCCCACACTTTCTCTCTCCCTTCCAATGACTTATCGATATCGACATCTTTCTACAATCTACTCCACGAACCCACTCACACACTCTTCTAGGGGAGAGGATACCGTAGTGGCACACCCTTACTTCACGCCTCTCAAAATCATACGTGGCAATTTCGAGTCACTCCAAAATTTTTACAGTAGTTTACTTGGCAACGCCCCTACTTATAACTAAGGTTTCAGGGCCACATCAGCATGATTTTTATTAAGGTGTCAAACATTTCCCAAAAAATAGGGTGGACCAATAGGTGTGCATTAAGTCATGTTTTGTTGGTGGGCTGATGTGGCATCATGTAATTGATTGCTTTTTAAATCTAAAGGGCACATTTCATTCAATTATTAGTACTTATAATAACACTAACAACCTTAAAGTCACAACTACTAGTACTAAACTTCAAAAAATATTGGACCTTAAATGCATATATACTATCTCCACCATCCGAACTATCTCACCTATTGGGTCTTTTCCCCTAACACATTCCTAGAATGTGACCTTAATAAACACATCTCTCACTCTTGTCAACAATCCTCCTCCACTTGGAGATCTGAAATTGTGCCATATTGATTAGCAGGCAACACATGGCAGAAAAGGATACCCAAAAGCGAAATTCAGCACCAGGAACATCCAGCAAGTCTAAAGTTAAAGCAGTGAAGCTGGTTCATATTGGAAACCCTAAAATGGTTATAGCAACTGAATCTGAATTCTCTGTTGTACAATCCTGAAAATTCCCAAGCTTGAAGGTCAATTAAAGTTTCGCTCAATTCCCAACAGTAGCTCGCAGCCTCCAATTACTCATCAAGTGCCTACAAATAGAGCAAATGGTGTTTCTACATCGGAAGTTCACCAGAAGGAGATGATTTCTGATATTTATACCCACCAAATGTTTGACACACTGGAAAACCTTGGAGACACCATGATTTTTTCAGTTTTTGTTGCCATATTTTCATGATGAGCGAATTTGATGTATTCTGAACAGTCCACGGAAGAAGCTTTCTTTATTGCTATTCCTGTAAGAAGTCAAGAGTCAAGACATTAGTTCTATATGTGTTTTCCCTTTTCTTTTGTATAAGACACTATAGAACGAATGGTTTTTTTTACAAAGTTTAGTTTGTATTATTATGTGATGTGACAAGATTGGCCTTGAATGTAACTTGCAAGAGTACCTTCGTTGCAATGGTGAAGCCTATTCGCAGCAATTAAAAGATTAATGTGACCTGTGAATTTTTTGAATCTTTGTCCGCGTAGTCATGCCAATAGTTCCTCTCAATAATGTCTATGGATTCACCTTTGCACAACAACAGACAGAAAGAAAAAATTGTTTAGGACCTTGGCAGGAGATTTGCCTGCGCCGTGGACCAGATTAAAGTTTTAAACGAGATTATGAGTGGTTCCGATTATACTAAATAGTTTGCGATTATTAACCGAAAGGAGTGTAAGGTCCCAGATATTATCGGTGGTTCCGGTCAGTCTCGAAACGAGTGTAAGGTCCCCAGTTTCTGGCGTATTGTTTACAAGACGCACTGAATGGTTTGCCCAAATGGGTTTTTGATCGAATGTAAAATTGGAACATTGTGGATAAGGGTCAATTACCCTCGATTTGTCTCAAAAGTTGGAGCATTTAGTGGAGATTGACAGGTTTGTGTAATGCCCTTGCTTTGTACTTCTTTTGTTTTAGTTTGAATACATTTTTACCCCTCTTTTAGTTAAAAAAAAGAAAAAAAAAACAAAACAAAACAAAACAAACTTATTGGCTAATTAACAATGGCCAATCATAAAGTTTGTTCGGTTCATTAAAGATTGATGGTTTTCCAATTGAATTTTATTTGTTGCCAAATAAGAGATTTCCCCATTTTAGTTGGTACTTTGGGGAAGGATATAAATAGAGGGATTATTAAACTACTACGTAAGGAAGGAGACTCCTTTTTAATAAAAAGGACCGGATTACAAGAAGCAGCTCATTATTATTATTGAGCCTATTCATAGGGTTTGGCTGTCATGGTAGTGGATTTAATTTATAATGATAACAACTATGCAGTATAAATGTTAATTATTTCGGAAGTCCTTCATTCAAAAAAATTAAAATATTAAATTTCGGGAGGTCTTTCATTCAAAAAATTTAAACTATTATAATAATAACAATTATGCAAAATACTGTCTTTTAATGTAATTTAATGTGTTGTCATAAACCTATTGGCAAACCCATTGTACACAAAAAACTGTGCAACTGCTAGTTTAAGTTATATGAAGAAGATCAATTAACTATTACAAAATCACACTGTTCCTAATTAAAATGTACAAAGTTCAGGTACAGAAACTGCCTGTATAAAACAGATGAACATGCTATAAAGTGTAGGGATGAGCTGCATTAATAATAGTAGGCAGACAAATGATTCCCTAGGCAAGCAAACGTTAGATGACCAATGTACATCGTAAACAATACCAGTCCTGATATCTCTTCTAGATGGATCTTCCCTGTCATCCTCAGCTTCTACAGAGCAGTGTACCATATGGAACAATGCTGATGAAGATCTGTAATTTCTTTCCGACATCTTCTGGGCGAGCAAAGAAAGAAGATGACAAACATCAGCTACTCATCATCTCTCCATGTTTTTATTAACAGGGCTGCAAAGGAGCTTAACAAACTACTTAAAAATGTGTAGTTGCTACAGCTGAACGCATACGGCAGTATCTCTCTCTTGTAAACTAAAAGATAGTGTCAATAGTAAGCTTTCTTTTGGATGGGCTTTTTTCAACAATTTGCTTTTGTAAATCCATAAATTTGGAACCCTTATTTGCAAACAGTCGTCGCAAGTTGAAAACAGAAAGCTCGCTAAAGCTGGCTACAGCAAGATCTGCTTGCACTAGTTCATATCTGTGCACATAAAGGCAAAAAGTTTATTTTTAATCATAGTTATCCTTCTGGTAATCTTCTACCCCAACTTGAGGTGGATGTAATGAATTCTTCAATGGAGATCCATACTATACCAGCATAACATGCACTCGCTATAACTTAAGAATTATAGTGCCATTGATTATTATTAAAGAAACGCACGCACGCATGTATGCGTGCACACACACATATGGGAACTCCAATTCTGAAGACAATTAATGCAATGGTGAAAACAAAAAATGTTTTACTTACGCAGGATGAGAACCAATCAAAGCCACTGCGACCATTGTGCAGTTGTGTGCAGCTGTGATGCCTCTAGGATCATCTTCAAAAACAACACATTTGGAAGGTGGTCGTTCCAACTGAAAAACATTATGAACCAAAACACATCAAGAGTCGGCATTTAAAAATTTTCCAAAATAACATTTCAATGACCATTGTTTTTCCAAATGTAACCAAAAAGTCAAAAGTATATTAAATCTACATTTTCTTTTTAGTCCCAGAAATTAGAATGCAACTATTTAGTACACATCTAGGAAAAGGATCAGGGCACTAGACAAAGAAGATCCACCAATCTAGATCGTTTAGGTAATATCTCAGCAATTTATTTTATTCTCATCTAACCTTTACAGCAGCAGAAAGAAATCTTTGCGCAATGGATTCCATTCCATCTTCATCTGCCACAATAGCCTGCACACCAATAATGTACAAGGAAAAACAATTGTTGAATATTTCTGCATTATGCAATATCAACTTTTAAGTATGTACCAAAGTTCCATCTAGTATAATTATGCCATGGGATTTGACAAATGACAATGTTTGCAAATTCTTGCAGCTTGATATGTGACACACCCCTACAATTTAATTTGAGTTGGCCTAAGTATAACTTGAGTTGGCTTAATGGTGAAGCTTGTGTACTCTAAAGTGGAGGTACAGGTTCAAATCCAGAGAGGGTCAGGATTGTACGCGTCATTTGAATAATATAAAAGGTAAGTGGAAAGACAATCCCCTAGTGGAATGCTTGCATAAGGGGAGGTCTCATATACCAAATTGGTGTCTTGCTTGGCGGAAACCTAAAAAACTACCTTTACCTTTAATTTACCTATTATAAACTTGTGGTAAACACTTTCTATGATAACCTGGGTGTGATTCATAGAGGTTCAATATGAAGTGACCATGCAATTGGTTTCAACAAGATAAGTATGGAGGACATGATTCAAGGGTACCTGGAAAAAAGGATCAAGTTTAGTTTGAGCTTAACATATTTGAGAATCAGAAATGAATTGGTCAGGGTGCTATTATACGTAGCTTACAAGTATTGTCTAATATGTATTATTTTTTTAATAGTTACTTTTCTTAGATAAGTCAAACTAAACAAACAGAAATAAGAAATCTGATCTATAGGTAATTGTAATGCTTGTCAAGCTTCTCAATTTTTGTAGAAAGTACCTTTTCTGAGCAAGTACTAAGAAGGATGTGATGTTTAACAAGTGTTCCCACAGAGAGATTCAAAAAGTGTGTATTTTCACATCCAAAGCTACAAACACAAAGTGCTTTTGGGATACAGAGTTACAGGTGCACAGGCCAACACAAAAATGACTGTAGACTTATTCTCATATAAATGCTTATTGGAAGTGGCTTCAAGATTCAAATTCATGGAGGAAAACTTCTACTCTTTCTGGATCTTAAAACTAGTACCTGAAAATAGTTACGGAGTCCCATTCTGTCAAGAGCTGCAAGTATGTTTTCACGATCCAAGGAGGATGTAATTGCACATGGCACACCAGCTGTATAGAGAGCTTCCAACCAGTCTTTTAATCCTTCCATTGGTGCTTGTAACTGATTAACCAATCAATACCAAATAAAACTTCAATATGCCAGATACCAAACAACCTAGCCATTTTTTAATTGCAAGACATTACAATTGTGGAAAAACCAAAAAGTAAGAGTATAACTCTTGATAATTCTTCATAGAATATTTCTGATAGCCGCAGCTTCAACCTCTCCACTTCATCTCTTGCTTTTTCCCAGAAAAGGACCTGAAATTTTGAAAATCATGTATTCATTCAAGAATGATCTATCCAATTAACAAATTAAAAAAAACTATATACACATCTCAAGAGTCACTATTCCACCCAATTTCCTTCTTAAACCAATAACATGTGGGAATAGCAGAAGGTACTAGAGCAGATGACTTCCAAAAAAAAAAACATTTTTGCAGATATTGTGGCAAATATGCAAAACCAAAAATCTCTCACATCTGATAATAAATTAGCAAAGTGACATTGTGCATAATGATCCATTTATATTGCTTCTACAGGTGTCAATCTGCTGCATCTGTTCCAAACAAGGGGACAAAGTTTGTAAGACTAATTTGCAGTCTTCTTTCTTCTCACCCATGTATATAGAAATATTTTTTTTATTGGTGAACGAGGGTTGTCCATGGTTCCCCTGCCCTATTTTAGTAAAAATATGAATGAAAAAACAAAAAAGGAAGTAATGAAAACATTTGCTGGACAACCAACTGAATCAATAGTTTATTTCTTATGGTACACAAATACATTCCTTTTGAACCATCCCTGTTCTGATGCTCAAATTTCAGCACAAAGGTTGAGTTTGGTTTTAAACCTGCCAAAACCATTTAGAAGGTGTTAGTAAAAATCCAAAGAAAAGAGATGAGAGAAATCTGTTAACCAAACTTGGCCCAAATTTTGACAAGGTAACTAGGACCAAGTGGTTTAGTCATTAAATCAGCAGTCTATTCCTAAGAAGAACAAAAATGAAGAGAGATTTCTTCATAGTCCACCAATTGCCGAATATAGTGATGATGAATCTCAATATGTTTGGTTCGAGCATGATAAACTAGATTCTTCACCAACTTCAATACTCCTTGATTATCACAAAAAAGTGGTGTAAGAGCATGTTGAGGAAGCTGAAAATCTGTCAAGATTCTGCATAACCAAACTACTTCACAACTGGCACTCACAACTGCTTTATATTCAGCTTCAGTGGAGGATAAAGCTATTTTCTGTTGAAGCTTACTTTGCCAAGAAATCACTCCTGAACCCAAGGAGAAGATGTAGCCAGTTGTAGACTATCAAGTATCCACAGATCTTGCCCAGTCAAAGTCTGTATACCCAATTAAACCAAAATCGTCTATCCACTAATAGAGTATGCCAAAGTCAAGAGTGCCTTTGACATATTGCAAAACTCGTTTTGCGGCTATCCAATGAAAAAGCTTCAATTTTGACAAAAATCCAGAGTTGCCGGATACGCCCCCCACCCCTCTACAGGCACGCGTACCACCGTACCAGGTACGGATTCGGGTACGGTACGGTGCGGATACGGCCCAAATACCGTACCCGACCGTACCCTAATTTTTTTTTAATCTCCAGGCGTGCCGGATTCGGAAGGATTCGGGTTTGTAAAAAAATCATGCCGTATCTGTAAAGAATATTGAAATTGCAGGCTAAAACCACTGAGATTTTATAAAAATACGCCGTTCAATTTTGTAATGTTAGCAACTTTTGGCGACCTCCTTTCCCCGCGATTTTTTCCGCCATGATTTCTGCCGCTGGATTGCAGCAGTTTTTCGTGACCTCTACAGTTTCTCACATGAATTTTTCCCCGCGTGAGTACAACCGACGAATTTAGAAAATTTCATGGCGAATTTTTTTTTACGGCGTGAGACAATTTTCCAAGCGCTATAATGCTCACATTTAATCTGAGCACTATAATGCTCACATTTAATCTGAGCACTATAATGCTCACATATAAAAGCCAATCGGCTAAATATATTATAATATTCAAATTTTAATTTACTAAGTTTAAAATAAATATTTTTAAATTTTTTTAAACTTTAATATTTTATTAATAGTTATAATGTTGTGTATTTAAATTAAAATATATTTATAATATGTATTATAATTAATATTAAAATTTAATACATTTAATATTTATTAATACATATAATATATATTAATATATAATAGTTAAATTTAATACTTTCAATATATATATATATATAATTTATTATTTTATAATAGCATATAATATATATAATATTTATATATATAATAATATATATATATATAATTTATTATTTTATAATAGCATATAATATATATAATATTTATATATATAATAATAAATTATATATATATATATATTATATATATTATATGCTATTATAAAATAATAAATTATATATATATATATAGCCGTATCCAGGCGTATCCGTATTGGGGGTTCTTCAAAATTCGCCGTATCCGTATCGGATACCGTGCCCGTATCCGATACCGTATCCGTGTCCATGCAACATTGCAAAAATCAAAAGAGATAGCTAAAAGCAAAACAAAGATCTGGTCTGGTGGTTGTAAGATATATCAAGCTGCCCACCAACTGATCAAGCTGCACACCAACTGTCTGTAGTGTGATTCATCGACAAGGGATGAATCATCACAGGATGACAACTTCAATCCAACCTCCATAGGTGTAGAAGATGAGTTAGAATCTGCCATCCCAAAATGCTTCAAAAGACTCGTGGCATATTTGATTTGAACCATGAAGATGCTATGATCAAATTGCCAAAACTCAACCCCTAGGCAATAATGTAGGAGGCCTAAATCTAACATGTCAAAAGATACACACAATTCTGATTTTACTTGTTGAATTGCAGTGTCTATGCCACCTGTGATGGCAAGATCATCAACATATACAATAACAACTACAATATCATTACCATCACTTTTGACATAAAGATTTGGATCAAAAAGACCCCTTTTGAATCCAAAATCTTTTAAAAGTTTATCGATTTTAAGATACCAGGATTGAGGACCCTGCTTAAGTCTGTACAAGGACTTAATTAACTTGCAAACCAGTGGTTCACATCCAAGAACCTGAAAACCCTCAAGCTGCACCATATAGACTTCATCATCCAAGTCCCCATTCAAGAAGGCACTTTTGACATCCATTTGATATACCTTCCAACTAAATCGAGTGTCTATGGAGAGAAGCAACTGAAATGTGACCATCTTAGCAATAGGAGCAAAAGTCTCTTCAAAGTCTATGCCTTTTTGTTGCTAATATCCCTTAGCAACAAGATGTGCCTTGTATTTGTCCAATGAACCATCAGCTTTGCATTTGACTTTATAGACCCATTTGCACCCAATGGGCTTTTTACCTGGAGGCAATTCAATCAACTCCCAAGTTTGATTTTTCATCAATGCATAATATTCAACCTTCATAGCAGCTTCCCATCCTGATTTCCCTTGTACCTCAAAAAACTGGAATCTCCCATATTTGTTTTATCAGATTTGTATTAGGGTATTGCCCATATTTATATTTCCAAATTAATCAAATGCTGCTGGGTTTGGATCTCCCTGTGTTTGCAGTTCTTATTATAGTTATTGGTATTCATCATATTTCTAGTCCGTGCAATTATCAATAATATTTTGGTCTGTTCAATTATTGTCGTACATTTCCGTACCTTTATTTTGTGAATCGTAGCACACTAAAATAGCTTAACATATGAATCGCAGCCTATGATAGGCGCAGCAATTAATTTGTTTCTGGCTGACCATACATCATAAAAGGAGAAAAATAAGTCATTTGGTGGGGCCATACCATGTTAAGTCATACCAAAGCAATTCTTCGAAGGAGCTACCAGCCATTCATATTTGGGGGACAAGTTTAATATTTTATTAAGGCTGTTAGAATTGTCTGCTGAGTGTAGTTGGTACCTTGGTGGGGTCCACTGTACACCGTATAATTTAGAGTCAAGTATTAGATATTTAAAATCAACTGATATTTGGAGGTATAATATTGAGTGGAGCCCTCAATTTACATTGTAGTTGCCTGCCTTACTGTTTAACTGGGTAATATTATACTGCTGGAAATTCAGAAATCAGCCTCCATGTCTATGTAAGTCCAAAAGAAACATATATTTTAAATATAAGGTGCTGTTGCCAATCCCTGTACCATGCAGCAAGCAGAAATATGATAATTAAAAGGTTGATTTTCTGATGCTCAGTAGCTATTATCAATGTCTAAGTCCAACATATTGGTAATTGCAAAGTGGCATATGTCCAGATTGGTGCTAGGGTTTGATAAATTTCAACAGTAGCAGCACATTGAATAAGTGCAGCATTAATCTTGTTGGGCTGTTCCAATACCAGCTGCGTGGGATTATATCACTGTGTTGATCACACTTGATCATTGAGTTAGTTTAGTTTTATCCTGCACCTATCTTTATACTATTCAGCTAAAAATATAATCTTCAAAAAGCTTCTTATCTCTCACAGGAGATGATTTGGAAGATAAGTTTAAATCATTAGTGTATATCTACACTTTATTAAACTTAATTAGCTAAATAAAAGTATTTCACTTTATCACTTAAGTGAAATGCAAAATAAAATTAACTCAAACCACTTGCATATTCACATTGAACCTGTGCAGAAGTTCCAAACTGAGCTAGAAAACTCAACAGCAACAGTTATATACACATCACACAAGTTACTTTTGCATGCCGCCTATACATCTGCAAATGAGGTCATGTTAAAGAATAGATTTTACAAACCCAATATCTTCCTTCTTGATAAAAGGGCAGAAATGTTGGAATATTATACATTCCATGTTTTTAAGATTTTCCTGAACTGCAGTCTCTCCATGAGAACAGAATAAAAATAAGATAGATTTGGATACAAGCTGTGAATTCCTGCTTTTGGGGAAGAATGATGTTTTAAAAGCAGCAGTTTGTATGATAATTTTTTTCTTTAACTCTCATCCGATAGTTCAAAATCGGATTAAGAGCATTTCAGCTTCCTGGTGGACAAATTGCCTAGTTCGTCTCACGGCTTACCAAATCTTTCTTATGGGATAGATTGTTTACTAAATTGAGAATAAGTTGTCAGCTTGGAGAGGAAGGTGGCTTAGCTTAGTCAGAGGTATCACCTTGATCAAGGTGGTCATTCAAGCAATTCTAGTATGCATGTTTTCTGTCTTGCAGGGCCATAGATCTATTCTTGCTAAAATAGATGGACTTTGTAGGAATTTCCTATGGCAAAGACATTCAGAGGTGAGAAAATTTCCTCTTCTCAAATGGGACAGAGTTTGCAATTTGTTTCACCAAGGAGGTGCTGGTTTAAAGGATCTATTGCTGCAGAATAGGGCTTTGGGTGCTAACCTGTGCTGGAGGATGCTTTTGGATCAAAACCAGCCTTGGGTTGGTTTTCTTGGCAGGAAATATCTTGCTTCTAGAGATGTTATTTCTCTATTTCAAACTCTTCTTCCTAGAGGCACGGCAATTTGGAATTACATTTCCTCGTCACGTAGTTTTATTGGTGATTTTCTCTCTTCAAATATTGGTAATGGCAACTCGACTTTGTTCTAGGATGACTAGTGGAATGGCAAACCGCCGTTAGAATATGCAGTTGGTTTAGCTAAGGCCCAAGAGTGTTTAAACTATGACCGAATAAGCTGTAATACACCTTCACCATGACTGAAGCAGGAAAATGAATACCATAATGTTTCGTGGATAAAAGTTTAAAACACCTTAGTAAGCTTTAAAGATTAAGCATTCGAATTGTACCATAGTTAATCACATTCAAGTTTAGTTTCAAACAATGAGCAAACCGAAAGTTCTGACTTCTGTTGGCAAACTCCTCACACAGTTTTTTTTTAGGTTTGTTGTAATAAAGCTAGCAACAGTTATATACACATACGCACACAAATTACTTTTGCATGCTGCCTATACATCTGCAAATGAGGTCATGTAAAAGAATAGGTTTTAGAAACCCAATATCTTCCCTCTTGATAAAAGGGCAGAAATGTTGGAATATTCTACATTCCATGTTTTTAAGAAATTCCTTAACTGCAGTCCCTCCATGAGAACAGAATAAAAATAAGATAGATTTGGATACGAGCTGTGTATTCCTACTTTCAGGGAAGAATGACGTTTTAAAAGCAGCAGTTTGTATGATAAAGTTGAAATAATGCGCACAGTATTTCCTCACCTTACACAATACATACTCAGCACCAGCAGAAAGCATCCGACGTTGTGTCTCAATGTCATCTGGAATCGATTTTCCTGTCAAATGGTCAATTCAGTACCATGAGTCAATTCCCAGCACAGCATCTATCAAAGAGAGATCTTGTATGCACCTAGTTGATTAGAATTGTAGAAAAGAGCTTCTTATAAGTGGGAAAAAATAACATCAAGAAACTAAAGCTTGTAGGCATGCAGATAGGTTAATAAGTTTAAGCAGGTTTAGCACAAATGATTTTTCACCACATTTAAAAAGAATAATATGCATCCATTGACTTAATTCAGACAACAGTTGCTCTTTAAGGTTTCAGAAAGCCTGATGAACTGAATTAGTCACATTGAATCACAAATTGGGAAAATTAATTCTCTTCGGACTTGCTTTTTAAAACTGAGATGAGAAAATAACAAACTCTATAGCTATCATATTCTTTTTTTAATACTTGAAGAAATCAAGTGTAAAGGACCTCCAATGAAAGGGGAAAAAATATTGGGGCGATGGATCATACTCAAACCTTTTAACCAATGGAAGATGAATCCAAAAGCTATAGGATCCAGATGTTTCACTCAAGCTTGCTGCAAGTGAACATATGTTCCTACTTTCATATCTTTCAAGAGACGTGACAGATTGAGAGCCTTTATGGACTTCTAACAATTGAAAGCATTGACCAAAACATCATGTCATATTTTATCCTGGAATTTGAAGAAAACTGTTGAATCCTATCTATATTTGTATTCATATCCCGCCCAGAACCAAAGCTTATGCACAAAATGAGTGTTCTGATAAGCACCAATGAAATTATGAACTTTATCAATGGGCACCATTTAATGTTGAATTCAAGGATAAAGACAGGCCAAACAAATAATGCCATATAAACTCTGAACCCTTGAATCCAGGAAAAGAACAATGAATGGAATGTTGAATCGTGATAAACTGTAACTATAGGCAACAAAGACTGTATGAAAGTGCTGAAAGATGCCATTATTCTCTATACAAACACCGTGTGCTTGTTGAGGCTCCATATTGTGGATGTTATCAAGAAGATGCATTGAATAAGTAATATAAAAATGCTCACGGATCCACACAAAAGTAAAAGTATGAAGTAGTACCTAAATTTGAAGAACCAAGGCATTAACCTATGAGCAATGGAATAGATTTGATGGCAAATAGATCAATACAGATAGTTAACACTGATGAAGACTGTTAAGCGCCAACTGGAATCATCAAATAAGTGTTGCCTTTATTAATGGAAACCACTTCAAGGGGGTGCAACCTCCAAACAACCGCTCTGAGGGGGCAATCCTCCCAATGCAAATAAATAAAGCACCCAACATACCCTGCTAAAGAAAATCTCAAAATCAAATCCTTGCATTTTTGCAACCCACTTTTGTTGTTCTACTGAAGATATTTATTGTTCCAAGAAGTATGTCATGTCCCGAATGGGAATTACACAATACTTTCTGGTTTTCTGTCCTAACACTAGGTCTGAGTTCTGATTTTATAATTTCAGTATGCAATAACTTCATAAATATCACAAACAAGCATCAAAGGAAAGCCTCACATGGTGCGCCCAAACATAGAGAGGAATTACATCATGAAACAAGCATGAATAACCATGATAAACATCTCCAATGTAAATGGCTAGGTCTTCTGAAACAAATCTGAATAAATATGCAGTCTTCAATTATAATTATAGATGGCTAGGGCAATTGCCACAAGCCCTACAAATGGCGAATGCTAGTAGCAATGTTTACATACAAAAGGAATAATAAATATGCAAGAATGAAGCCCCACAATGAGGTCGCACCAATCTGCAGTCTGCTGCTCCAGAAATCTGCCTTAAACCCTAGCGACCAGCAGTCTAAATCTGCTATGAATCCTCCACAAATGAGGGTTGCTCCTCCTCAAAGTAGTTCGCCTTAGCCCTAGGAGCAAGGTGCCTCAAGTTGCTCTCAAGGTGCCTCAAGTTGCTCTCAAAGCTGATGGAAATTCTGCCCTTGATGAAGATATGAAGCTCACTTGATTCCCCGTCACGGAATCCACAAGAAGAGAAATCAGATTTTCGCCCAATTCCTCTTAAGAGTCTTGAGGTTTTCATCCCAAGCTCTCCAATGAGATTGCTCTCCAAGAAGTGAAGGAATGAATGCTGAATGATGCTTTTGGAATGCCACATGATCAAGTATATATACATGATTCATTTTACCTTTCCCTCTAGACCAACCCCATTAGTAGTATATAATTTCAACTTATAAATTCTCCCTCCAAAGGCCAACCATCCATCTTCCTTAAGGGCACCCAACAAATCAAATTAAAGATATGATTTGTTTTATTATTCTATCTTCCCTTCAAGCGCTTGTCTAGACATGATGAATAATAATTAATTAATTATTTTATTCCACCAATTATTGGGAAATGTAGTAGTCCATTAAGGAGCGCATGGGAAGAATATCTATCATGAGGGCAAATTGAGTGCTAATCTCCATGATAACATGAACAATGATCTCTGTAACCATATGACAAGGTGTCCAAAGGAAGCATCCCAAAGTGTGATGATAACATCCATGCACCCCATGATGAAGCCCAACCTCTCCAAATATCTCGAAGTCTACTGAAGAATACAAGCTAACCCTAAATGGTGACCATTCCGGAGATGGGGACATGACAAAGTACTATGGCTGGAATAATCTGTTTTGACCTTAAGTGACAACACAACTTGTATTGATCTTTGACAAATGGAGAATAGCTAACATTCCTTTCCTTATGTAGATTTGCCAAGATGCCTAGGGCAGAGTTGTTTACTTTCAAAAGCAATAAAGCTTTCTTCTTGCAATAAGATCACACCAATCAAATTAAATGAATCAATTCAATGATGAAGCCTTCACAAAAATATGGTGTTGCTAAAACAAGGATGGTAGTTTAGCAATCTTCAAGACCTCAAATGTTCTGTCCAAGCAAAAATAAAATCTTTTTGAGCATAACTGTCAAGGAAGCTGCAATGTTGGCACAGTATCTAACAAACCTCCAATAGTAGCCAGTGAGTCCCACGAAGCCACAAAAACCCTTAATGGTATGAGGGATAGACCAATTGACATTAGCTTGAATTTTTGTGGATCTACCATGACACCTTTTTGAGATATAATATACCCCAAATACTCAATTTCTAACTATGCAAAAGCACATTTGGACAGCTTGGCATAAAGCTCATCATGAGTTAAGAGACTAAGAATAATATCTAAATGATTAAGTGCTCAGCTTCTGTAAAAAGTCATGTTTAATTTGCATCAACATTCTTGATTACACTCTGTGATTGATCCATCAACAGGATGAGGAAAGAATGATTTTGGCTGTAAAAGAAGCTCAATATATAGAAATCTGAGGTTTTTACCTTATTTCTAGGAACAGGATCATCCCTGTGGCAGCAGCACTGGGACAAAACGCCCCCTTCCTCTCTCCCAGAGCAGCACCCACTTAGGGGCCCATCCTTGGGGCAGCATCCCCATAGAGGCTTGTCCCAGGGATGGCCTTGTAGAGCAAGGGGCATTCCTCTTTGAGGGGGAATGCGGCCCATGGATGCCCTGTCATCCCCAAGGCAGCCGCAAGACATGCAAATATCCCTAGTTGGCCTTGTAGAGCAAGGGACATCCCTAAGGGCATTCCTCTTTGGGGGGCAATGCCACCCATGGACACCCTATCTTCCCCAAGGCAACCACAAGACATGTAAATATCCCTGGATCGTCCTGGGGATGGCAGGACATCCCCATGTCCAGTAAAAAAAGTCAATAACTTAAAAAGCTAAACCTAAAACCCTAACCCTAAACCAAAGAGGGGGGCCACCAAGGCTCCCAACCCCAGAAAACCTATAAATAAATATGATGTCCCATCTATATTGCAACTGCCAAAATATGAAGAGAGGAAGAGGAAGTTCCTTGCAGACTCTAGACCCCCACTCTAGTTTTAGATAAGCAAAAAGTAAAAAAAAATTTGGGCTGCGCCAGATTAAATCCCAAGCAATTGGATGGCAACAGGTTTTCTCATCTTTGAAAACAGCAACTGCAGAAACAGTGCCAGAATTTGCTCAGATTGTTTACAGCATGGATGACATTGAAACATCAAACAGCACAAAAGATGATCCTACAAAGTGGAGTCTTGGTCAATGGTATAATTTCCACTCAAGATAGGGTTGAAGACATTCAGATTCATTGCCTGTGATGCAAAATGTCATACAAAAGTACAACATTGTATAAATTTTAGTTTCTTTTACTTGTATTATTTACATAATGTCATAAATGATAAATTGCAACTCCTTTTACTATTTTTTCTAATTATTTTTTTAAATATTAACTTTTATATATTATGTTAATAATCATTCCCATGCCATCCACAAATTTTGGGAAAAAATTTGTCATCCTTGAAACCCGTCCCCCTGTCTCCACATCCCCCATCCTGTAAACTCGATGGAACACTATAAAATAGAGCAAGTGATGCCAGCAAGTGAGCCATGAAATTCAGAAACCCAAAAAATTATTAATGATACAAAGATTTGAAGAAAGTGGAAATAATAAGGATAAAAGCTTTGGATGAGCATAAGTTTTACAAATCATTTAGTAGAAGAATGTAAATGAGAAAATTGCCTTATGATAATGTGCAAAATAAATCAAATAAAGAAGGATGTAGATTTAACATGAGAAAAAGAGTTTATCAAATGAAGCAACGAAGACAAGAGGTTAAAAATTAGTGGCAGTTATTAACAAGGGATAACGTAAGAAAAAAATGTAAAATGAAACTGCCAAATGAATGAAGTAATTGCAAAAGAAGTAGATCAAAAATGCGCCAAAAAAGGAAGGTAACAAAATTAAGTGTAAGGAGCATTTTAAAGCATAAGATTGTTGGAACATGACAAGGTCAGAAAGGTGTTATTAGGGAGGTGAGAGGCTCAAGAAAAAAGGGGAGGGGGTTTTGACTAAAGAAACCTATTATTGGGAAAGGAGGGAAGAACCATATACAGTAAGATAAGAGGTTTAAGACACTAGATCTGGGGAGAACACGGGAACAAAAGAAAAATTAAACCAAGGAATCATTAGGGGTACTACTATGTTTTAAGTGAGTTTATGAAGGTTGCCATGAGTAGCTCAAACACCACCCCTCATCTTTGTTGAGGTTCTGGGGTGCTTGTTGATTTCAACAATTTCTCTTTGTTTTCTCTTGCAATAATTTTCCTCTTGCTAGGACCATGGTGGACTCAAAGCAGATGTAATGTTTGGTATTGAACTAATGTTTTGCAAGTGCAGATTTGTTAGTACATTCATGTTTGATGTCCACACCATGTTCTTTACTTCTAGTGCCAATGGAGCGCCTTGTTTCACGAATTCCACAAGAGCACTCAATATTGTTAGAACTAGGTGTTATACACTTTGCAAATCCTAAGATTGTTGTATTATTTAATTATAATATTATTTGTAACATGTTGTAATATTGGGCCCCCATGAATGGGGTGCCACACATGGAGGGAGCCTCAAGATTACTTGGTCTACACACTACGCCACTTGTCATTTGCCTTATGACGATTGTAAGAGGTCATTGAAAAGGGGAGTTACTAGTGGTTTAGGAAAGGCATCTTTGACCAGCTGAAAATAGCCGTTGGTATGAGTTGTGTAAGTGTAATTATTGCATCTACATTGAGCACTTGGGAGTTACCATTGACCCCCTTGTTCATAGGGGTCAAATGTCTTCATGATTTAGTTACTATTCTGGGAGGTGTTACTCTCGGAGGAGGGGGCATGGGTCCAAGTTGGACTATTTTCGCTATGTGTTGGCTCATGGTTTTGAGCCCAAGTTTTGGGAAACTATTTGTGGTTTCCAATATCTCCTTGGTCTATAAATTGAGGACTTCGGAAAGGGATTTTATTGCAGGGTTATGTTGTCGGAGTCACAGTTATGTTGTCAGATTGACTTGAAATTCAGAGATGGAAGACCTCCATTGAAGCACTAAACCCTGCATTGTATTGTAATCACCTCTTTCAAATGAATACACTGAGTGTGCTTTTGTTATTGGGTTTTTCCCATAAGGGTTTTCCCAAGGTATATTATATCCTTTATGCCATTACTCTGCTAAAATTTGTATAGATTTGTTTCTACTTGCATAGTTTCTTTCGTTGGATTAGTTCCTTTCAAATTTTGTAAACGCTGGAGTTATGTAGAGCAGTCTCTTTGGTCCTTCAGGGAAGGGAGTAGACTCCTAGTTTGATGTCCTTCCCAAGTAGGACTGTAAACAAGAATATCATCAAAGAAAACAAGTTAAAATATCCTCAAATAAGATCAAAAGATTGTGTTCATCAGGCTCTGAAATGTAGTAGGTGCATTGGTTGAGCCAAAGGACATAAGCATAAATTCACAATGACTGTCATAGGCGCAAAAAACAGTTTTTGGGATGTCTTCTAATATGGATTTGATGGTAACTTGATCTGATATCTAATTTGAAAAATAGGCAGCTCTCTAGGTCATCCAGTGTGTCATTAATAACAGTGAAAGGGAATTTGTCCTTGACTGCTATTTTGTTGAGTTCCCTGTAATCAAATACAAAGCTGACAGCTGCCATCTCTTTTTTAGACCAATATAACTGGAACAAAAAATGTACTCTGATTTGGTCGAATGACTCTAACCTCTAATAACTCATGCACCAATTTTAAGTCTTACTTTTTTGAAGATAAGGGTACCTGTATGGCCAAAGATTTGGAGGTGTGTTCCCAGGTATGAGTGTGATTGCATGCTCATGATCCCTAATGGATGGTAGACCCTTGGATGGTTTAAATAAAACGCCGTTGTGTTTATCCAATGTGCTGCAACTTAGTTGAGGCTTGTAATGGCCCTTCATCTCTGTCTATCCTGCAGAGATGGGCTACTGCCCCACAAGCACCCTTTCAAAGATGTTTTTACATACTATGCAAACTAACCACTTGGATTAATGATGCTAATATCCAGTTCAACTGGTATGCTTTACCCTTCTCTTCAAAGTTCAAACAAAAGGAAGAGCACTTCAAAATTAATTGCAATTGTGCCCAAAGTTTTTAACCATTTAACACCCAAGACAACACCTACACCTCTTAGGCCAATGGCATATACAAGTGATCCTAGCTGGTAATCTGATATGGGAAATTTAATGTTTGTGCAAAAGCCTCTACACGGAACTATACCTACATTGGCTGTCATAACTTCTCATTCCAAGCATAGAGCCAACCTCTTCTCAATGAAAATGTGGGTGCTTCTCGAGTTAATCAATACAGAAACTTGTTGCTTGAAGATGCATCCTTGAATTCTTAGCATTTGAGGTGCTGGAATTCCAGATAAGCATGGATAGAGATGGTTGGCTTATCTTCCTCACCTTCCAATGTGACCTGAGATTCAATAAAAATTCCTATAGAAACACCATCTGCCTCTTCCTCTCTATCTTCAGGCGCATCTTCTAGGATAAAGAAGGTGTTTGATGTACATCGGTGGCCCTTGAACCATTTCTTGTTACATCTGTAACAGAGTCCCTTGGCTCTTTTTTCCTCCACTGAGATTTTGATTGACTGCATAGAAGGTTTCGAAGGCATCTTTCCCTTGTCAAATGTCTTAGGCGTAACTTTGTGTGTTGCCCTATTCTTGGCTTCAATATGGCATGCCCTGGCAATGGCAATTACAGGTTGTAAAATTCTCAGCTCATGATAAATATCATCCCTAAGACCACCAATGTAGAGCTCCAACAACTTGTCTTAACCCAGATAATCTACTCTGGTGGATAATCTTTAATGCTGCAGCCTGCAAGGTGTACTCTTGAACTGCCCCTGTCTGTCTGAGTCAAGATAATTTATTGAAATAATCTTGCTCCCAAAGACACTCATATTGTTTAGAAAAAGTACTCATTAAATTGTCCCATGTGTAGATCTGGCTTACAGTTCAACACTTGAAGGTCAAAATACTGCTCTATTTGACTGACCCATTTTGTCACATTGGTGTCGTCAAATTTTCTTCCTTCGACCTTTGGAAGAGGATGCCCTCAAGAAAACCCTTGATCATCTGCTAGTGCACAATTTTTGAAGACCAAACATCTGGTGAGCCATAATCCTCTCTTAGATTTCCTCTAGCACACTGCAAATTTGCAATACTTATCATCAAGTTCTCCATCTCTAAGCTTAGGGCACTGATGGAATCTTGTATGCTTGCTTCTAATCCATTCATTTTGTGTGTCAATTTGCTGTTGGATTCTTCTTTTGCCAGCTAACATTCAGTTATAATTAGATTCTTGAATGAATCTTTCTCCATGTTGAGATGTGTCCCAGACTGAACTGAGGTGGATTGTATTGACCGGATCTGGTTCCCCCTAGTTTGCCATACCCTAGACCCCCATAGTGGCATACAGTAAACAAAGTGTAGGACCTAAAACTCTTCAAAGGAAATGCAGCTATCAGTCAAAATCAAACTTTTAGATAAATGCAAAAAAAAAGGAACAGATAAATACCTGTTTAGCAAATCTTGCTTTCATGTGCCAAGATTGTTGCTCTTATAACACTTGTTAAGCACCAACTACAATCATCAAATAACTGTTGCTTTTATTAATGGCAACCACTTCGAGGGGGTGCAACCTCCAAACAAGCCACATTGAGGGGGCAATCCTCCTAAAGGCTAAAACAAATAAATAATACATCCAACATTCTCTATCCTGAGTAGTTACACTTGTTATATAAGAAGACGAAGAAGAATAGATTTTGTGGGCCTGGGGCAAGGAAAACAATTCCATAACAGACCCAAAGCATCTCATCCAGTTTTGGGAAGTCTTCAGCACAGTAAGCAGACTGAGGATTTCAATAAAATGCTTAAATTCACTCTTGGAAGTATGAAGCAACTAAGAACAAGGTGATTGAGTGGACTAACCTTCAAAAAGTGAAGAAGTAGGAATGACTTTAAGGTGCATGAAATGTAGGAGTTAAGTTCATGTTTCCCAAGTGCCATACCTCAACCATGTACACAAACTAAGCGCTCTATACTGCAGGAAAATACAAAGCAGACACTTGTCATGGGGACAGAGTTTGGAAATAGCACATCTCAGAAACAGGCTGAGCAAAAAACAAAGATCTAGATAAGCTTACATTATAAGAAATGGCTGTGATGACCAAGATTACTAAACATTGGGACTTCAGAAATTCTAGGAACATATCTAAAGAGCTCATGACAAGAATCCAACTTCCATCCCAGCCTGAGACGATGACTATGAATAATGGAATCCACTATGGAACTTGGACTATGTCATTGAGGCACATCATGGAGACATGGAAATCTCTAAATGTTAGATGATCCATTGAAGACCTAAAGCCTAAAGGATGTCATCAGAACTTTGATTGGAAAATATTGTGATATCTTAATAAGGGAACAACCAGTAGGAGACTAGAAACTGCATCTGGTAGTTAAGGCTTTGCAAAAATCGCTGTACTGTATCTGATCGAGGAGTTCATGATGGTAGGTTGTGGAGATCAAAGAATTGGAAAGGCTAATAATAGATACAATAGAAATTGAAAAAAGAAATATAGCGTATGAGTTTGGATCTTATAAGTAGCTAAGGGCAAATATCCAATATGCACTGAATGCTCATGGGACTTGATTAAATTAAGCCATTGATTAGGACAGACATAGGCATATCTGGGACTCAAACTCCTAAAAAGGATTTGGAGGTGATAGAAAAAGGATTTCCTATGCTGTGGTTAGAAGCCAAACACCAGGAGATGACAAATTCTAGAAGCTGCCCAAAAGTATGGCCACTGGGAGTTGGAAAAACCTGATAAGGTGGATCACAAGTTGATACTGAAAATTTGAGGCCGGTGAACACTTGGAGAACTTCTCACCTCAAATATTGAATCAAGATAATGCTTGCACACACATGTTTTAATGAGAATTGTTAGAAAAGAATTGGATATTGTGCAAGCATAAAGAATGACAAGGCAAGAATTGTTTCTAAAGCCAGTACAGAAATTCAATTGATATACATGCAGAAATACCAATATGGCTTTGCGAAATTTGTACAAAAATAGAGATGCCATTTTCAAAATCAAGACACTAGGGTCAAGGTAAAGGATACACGTCAATAAAGATGCAAAAACAAATTTGGAAAATTTGGAACTGGCAACAGAACCCTAGCTGCAGTGGTGGCAGTAGTAATTTGGAATCTTCAACCTACCAAAAGGACAACACTAAAGCCATCCTCATAATCCTTACACACATCTTGCAAACCTGTAATCAGAACTTCTAAGTCCTGTTCATATAATATGAATATCTGCAGAAACTTTAACATAGAATATGTTGGGAGTGCTTTAAGTCAAGGTTAACAATCTTGATAAAATAACATTTAATATACATCATAGGAAAGCAAATCCTGATGTAGAAAGCAAATTTGAAAACTGGGTCACATTTCAACATTATGAATTATATATGTTGAAATTGGAAGACCCTGCAGATTATCTATTGTGTTTAGGAACACAGTCTATTTTTTTATATAATGTAAATGAGCTGTTCTGCTATAAAGTTCATATTTTGTCACATGCGAATTATCTTATTTTGGATTTGCAGATATTCTCCATTGAAGCTACTCCAATCCAAAATCATTGTAGCTATAGTCTGCAAAAGATCAGGCCAGAGTAGAATATGCTTCTGCCCATTTCTGTGGATGGAAATAGTCACACCAGTTTGGATGCCCATTTAAGAGTCAAGTCAGTGTGATATTCTGTCTAAAGCCAGTTCAATGCCTATTGTAATGAATGCATATTTTGGGTGTGCAAGGATACCCCGTTAATTTTATTCATGTAGTTGTGCTTGCTAGGGTTGCATGTACACTACATTATCACCATGTGCAACCCATCTAAAAACTTTTATATACATATAAACTCTATGCACCAAAAAATACAATCCAAACAATTTTGTTTACCCTCTTCAGAAGCAAGTCGGTTCCAAGCATCCATCCTGAGGGCCCAGGTATCTGCCTGATTGAATACCAAAATAAAAACCTCTTCTCAATATTAGTTAGTGACATTATGCAGTAGATATCAAGTGCAATCAATTTAGAATGAAACAAGCATTCACAAAGTAATATACTCATATAGCATATGCTGATAACTTAATTTTAAGGCGCAAGCTGCAAGAAAGGAATAGTTGAAATATCAGGCATGCTTTGACCCAAAATAAAGAATCTCAAAACACAAACACCTTTATCTTCTTAAACTTGTAGGAAGAAACTTGCAAAACAGTAAAGCGCATCTATTTTATTTGTGAGAAAATACAAAAATAATGAACAGAAAGATACATGACAATCTAGAATTTATCATGTTGAACCTTAGAACATTGAAAACAGAGCAGCACAGACTTCAATAGACTGCATATGTATGCCTAGGTTGAGCACGTTGAAATCTCTAGTTAGGAGAAAATCAATGGCACAGAAGGAAATATTAACTGGAAAAGTTCAGAACAAAAATAATAACATACAGATGAGAAATGGCAATAGTTAATCAGAAAGGAATATTGTTTTCCAGACCTTATGGCATTTCCTTGATTTTGCCAATCTCTGTGCTTCCTTCGGACATTATATTTATAGTGAAAATTAGAGATAACATTCAGACCATACGTGAATGGTATTTCTTAAAATATTTTATACTGATATTATTGTGACCTCTAGAAGTATAGTTATTTAACTGTGACCTCCATAAGTATCCCAAGTTGCAACCATTGACCTCTCATAATGTTGGAAAACAAGTAATGGATCACATCATAGATTGGAGTTACCTCCTTAATAAAATCAATCCATTCCCTCAGTCTTTATCTTACTGAGAGCAACAGTTTGTAAAGATATGGGAGATATGTTAGAAAACAGAAATAAAGGTCAACTAGGCCAATTAGACAGAATTTCATTAGAAAATTAAGAAACGAAAACAGGAGACAGTATAAGCCCTTCAGAATATACTGTCTGTAACCATGTATGAAAATGAACTGAAGGTTTTCATCATAAAGCAAAAAAAATAATCCGTCAAGAAATGATGAATTTCAAACATATATATAACGAAATTCTGATTATTATTAAAGAGATGAAGGTCAAATGGAAGTATAAAGCCCGAAAAATTGGTTTTGAGACATCCAAAATTTAGTTAAATTCAATGGACACCACCAACAATGGTTAACAGAAAAAGAGCCATCAAATTGACCTATTTGAAATTTGAATAATAGGCAAGTTAAAACATGAATTGACTTATAAGAGGGTTTGCCAAATACAATCATTATATATAGGATGCAAAACATGATTTTCAGAATAACAATTCGAACCTTGATTTTTAACCCTTCTCAATTTAATAGAAATTTTATTAAGACTGCTAATTTAATGAAAAGTTTCTTGCACTTTAAAGATTGCATTTTTAAAACTTGTTAATGGGGCAAACAACAGTAATCATAAGCGTTTCTTATCCTCTTGGATACCACCTAAAACTGATAGTTTGGAACTGAATTTTGAAGGAGCAGCTAGAGGTAACCCAGGTCCAGCCAGTGTGGGTGTTGTTTTTTCAGTGGTCTTCTGGATCTTTTGTTAAAGGGGCTTCTTTCTTTTTAGGTTCCAAATCTAATAATGAAGCAGACGCTTTGGCAGCTCTGGAAGGGATTATATCAGTGGTCACTTTGGGGTGCAAAAGATTAGAGATTTAAGGGAACTCCCTTTTAGCGATCAATGGTTTTTTGAAGAATCATATTCAGGATTGGCCTTTGATCAGCATCTTAATGAAGTCTGGCTATAGTGTAGACATTTTGATTCGATTATTTTTAGTCATTGCTTTCGGGAATGCAATATGGTTGCAGATTTATTGACCAACACCAGCGTAGACCAATATCCCTTTTCAGCCAAAGTTAAGGAAGCATTTTGGAGAATGATTCCATTCATGGGAAGGTAATCATTCCTCCTAATTTCCAATCACTTCCCAGTTTTTGACATGATGGCATTTATTTCTTTATTTGATCAAGACAATTACCGCATGAGCTTTGGAGCTCACAGCAACACATTTTGCTCTGCTCATGTACAAACTTGTTATATTTTCCAGCCCCGTTCGCATCTTTCTGTATGGTAGACTGTTTCCTTGTAGCAGTGTTTCTCTGCGGTGGTGTGGGGTGACTTTTCTGTGCAGGTTCAAGGCCGGTGTGACTAGCATTTGTGAAACCACGAAGAGAGGGTTTTTTAATAGAGATTTCCTTTATTCTGGAGCAATCTCTCACCAACATTTGAGAAAGACTTTCTGCATCCCTGATCTCACTGTTTTGCATCTTGTGAAGGAGGTGCTGGGGAGGATGGGATTGCAAACTCTGGAGCAGTTTGCACTAGGGCCTCAATCTCCAAGGATTTTATTTGTAAAAAAGAAGCAAAGGTGTCTGATTCTATGGCACAGGAGTGGATTCTCAGCAGAATCCTTCAAGTATTTTTCTGGGTGATAACCTTGAGGATGACACCTGGTTGACAGTTGTTTCAAGCCATCTTCAGTAAGATGTGGAGCAGCTGCAGGCTCTTATGCAGTCCCTGTTGAAGAAACAGGCCAACTTGATTCCCTATAGTCAAGATTTGGCTCTGTGCCTAGACAATTTGCAAGTGGTGATGCATGAGGGTAGTCTTGAGGTTTGTTGTTCCTACCACCTCCCCACTATTTTGAAAACTAGGGTAACCAAAGCTGTTCATAAATTGTCTTTGGAGCTAAGTGGACTAGTGGTTCTCAAGGATGATGGAGCTTCAGGTCCCTATTGCTGGTCTGGTTGGGTGTGTCGCCGGTTGCATTATAGATGTTTTGTATGTTTGCAGCCTGGCTTTCTTGAAGGAAGGTTTTTAGTGTCATTTTGTTTTTTACTGCCTTTTCTGGTGTTTCCAGCCATATATATATGTAGTTATTTTAATCTACAGGAGACGGCCCCTATAGAACCCTCACTTAACTTATCAAAAAGTTGCATTCTAAAGTAAATCACCACAAAAGTTTCTCAAAAAGATTCAAGTGCTTAACACTCCCCAGATTTATTCCAGAGGCTACAATTGCAAAATAATTTTGTTTAAGGATTGAATGCTGGTTTCAAGAAGCTGAACCTGTTCAGATTGCTGCAGGCTAGAATTTAAAAATGATTATGATTACCACCTGCCAAAATCAATAGCTTCCTGAAGTCAAACATTAAGAAGGTATTCCCATTGGTAAATATGACAGATCCTTGTAATTCGAAATTATTACGCAGCCTCAAATATAAGATTCATTATCTTTTACTTTTATATTTATAAATGGACAAATGCTAAAATTAGATCTTTAATGTCCAGGAAGTACTTAAGTGTTTATGGCTAAACTAGCCATGATCATAGCAATTATGCTTCAGTTATACTATTGGGCTCATTTATAGAAAACGTGCTATACTATTTTTTTTTTCACGTGATGATTATGCCCCGACTCCATATCAAAACCAAAACTCCACATATAAACTCTATGTATTTCTTGATGAGTGGTATAAAAATCGGTGATCATTGGAGACTCATTGATATGCCTAGTTTTCCAAGGTGTATACATTTTATGAGAAGATATGTTACACAATTATCAATATGTTGTTTCTAATTAACTCTCATTTCGGGATTCAAATAGTGTGTGCATATATAAGCTACCACCCAAGAAATTAAGTATGAGGCCAGGCATAGCATGACACCAAAATATGCACACATAGGTATACATATTAAAATAGTAGAAAGAAACTATAGTGCATGCTTGTTTTAATTATTTAACCTCACCATAGACAGTACAGGACCCAAGTGGTATATATCAAAAGGCCATACAAATGCTATAGAGAATACAAACTACATGTGAGAGAAAAACGAACTCCCAAATGGCATATATCAAAGCTCATACAACATTTTATAGAGGATAGACGCAAGCACACATGAAATAAAAGCAAGCCAGCATTGTGTCTTTGGATTGATACTGAGGAAATACTAAAAGTTATTAATAATTTTATGTAATTATTTAAACATAAGTTTTTGTTAGTCTAAGTATTTGTGTACCTACATTGGTTGAGATTTTTTTTAAATACAACTCTATTATAGGAATATTTTAGGAAGCAAACATAAGCTGCAGAGATCTTTCTACCCAAGTACTTCTCTAATGTAACTGAATGCACTTTTTGAGTTCTCTGGACCTTCTTTGATCATCTATGGACATTGATATAATTTTTTTCTTTCTTTATGAAGGAGAATATATACCAATGGTGATACACTAAGGTATGCTGTTTTTTTGTACAGTAGAGACTAGTTAAAGCAGCTTATAAAGGGGTATTGGTTCTCATCTAAAGGATAAGTTTTTTCTTTCCACTTCATTGAGTCAAATTGCTACATAATAAAGAGGTCTGTCATGTTACAATATATGGACATGTTCTGCCCATTGAACTCTAGCTCTAAGGCACAAACGAATTTCCCTCTTTATGTGAGCACTGACAAATTGACATAAACTTTATGCCTTGGATATTCAACAATTCCTCAGAAGGAATTCCAATTTGTAAGACTGAACAAAAAGTATTACCATAAAATTTGGAGGAATTTGTGGACCATCCAAACTAAATTAAAACAATAATTATCATAGATGTGACTTACCACTACATTGTCCCATGAAAAAATGAGACCAAAAGCTTCATCAGGTTTCATTGCATATCGTATTCTTTGAAGACCACTTTCACGCAGTCGATCATTTAAGAAATCCTTCAATGAATTAAAACATAAAGAAACTGCTTTGAGTTAGGAAATTAAAACACAAAAATTCCCCAACTTCCAACTTAGAAAACAGGTTTCTGTTGCATACAGATTAACAAAGCATGCTGCATTATACCATTACGCCAAGTGCCTAAATAGAACTTACTACATCAACTTCTAGTGGACCATTTGGTTTGTAAGCTTCAAAAGCCTCTCCATATTCAGCTCCAATAGCCTGACAACAAAATTCATATTCAACCAATAACCTTTTCAAAAGCAAAAACTATCGCAATTGTGAAATTATTTTATGTGCTCCATGCATAATACGTTTTAAATTTTAATGAACCACCTGAAGCTATGCAAGGTGCATGCCATTTTTGGAAGTCAAACAACACCTTAACAGAAAACCTTAAATAAAATTATGAAAGATGCCATATCTATAGAGAGAATATTTAGAATTAATGGTTTCAACACTATTATTTTGTAGCACTACTTAGTACTACCCTTTTTTAATGAACCACCTGAAGCTATGCAAGGTGCATGCCATTTTTGGAAGTCAAACAACACCTTAACAGAAAACCTTAAATAACATTAGGAAAGCTGCCATATCTATAGAGACAATATTTTAAATGTTTCAACACTATACTTTTGTAGCACTACTTAGTACTACCCCTTATAGGCTTGTACTAATAACTAGTTCCTAAACAAGGTTAAAAGTTCCTAAGTCGGAATGATTCCCAGACCTTATCCCTTAGTAATAGCCTTGTAAGATGTTAGCCACAAAAGCACCTGGATGTTCAATACTTCGTAGTTTTTTTAAGCAGTAAAGTAAAAATTCCTTGCTTGCTGCGGGATGCTGATTTTATGTGCCTGTGTGCTTTGTAATAAAATTCTCAAACGACTACAGACCCAATTTTAATCAGAATCATAGCTGATAACAACCAGAAATTTGTAGCTAGGATTTTTGTATCACTCAATGAACATTTGAAAATCTTCTATTTACTAAAAACAATTTATTTCTAGATAAAATAGGCCGTACAAAATTTATGATCAAACTAATGCATCCCTTTCACTTTAATAGGAGCATTTCAAGATCATACAGTTTTGAGTTATTCAAGGTGTTAAGAAGTCAAGCATTGTTTGTTTGTATTTGTGAAAGAATCCCTGTTTAAAGTAAGTCGAATGTTCTTTCTATTATTTCAACCACTTAAAAATACGAAATTGTGAGTAGGTAAATAAGAGTTGTTTTACTTATGGGATGAACTCAAGGGATAAATCATTGGGCTTTCATAGTGGAGAACCATGTTCAAATCCCTAGGAGACATACTACATGCCTAAAATGTACAAATGTTCAATTGGGGAATTGCTGCATCCAGTTCTGGGTGTGCCATACATCAACAAACAAGGCTAGGTTCAAGTTCTGGGTGAATTTGATGGAAAAGGTACCCCTCAGTCGTGGCATCTAAGCCAAAGGACATCCAACAAGCAGAATTTACCAATTAAAAAATATTGTTTTACTTAATAGTTCTCCAACACTGTTGATTATAGAGAGATACATGGGTATTCATATTCAAACTTTCTAAATTAATCATTCACTGGGAATGACTGTCATTCACTAGGAGCAGGTTGTATTTTTTTTTATCTTTTACGATTTATGCCCTCTGGCTCTCACTCATGGAATGTGATGCCACACTGCCTACCATGTTTTGCTTGAAACCTTTGTGTTATACCTTGTTTATGTGATTTACTGAAGTCTTCTTACATAGAAAAAAAAGTATATCAATAAGAGCAACTTCAAGTTCACTACTAAACCAGGTAAGTCTAAAGTAATCACAAATTAGAGGTCTATAGATCCATAATTGGCTTGGTTATACCAATGAACATTTCCTCAAAACGGATCACAATTGTGTGAAATCTGCATTAACATAAGAGTTGTATTATTTTCCACATTGGTGGAAATGAAATAAAACATGAATGAACAATGGAAAGAAAAATTATAGTATAGGCATTACCATGGAGACATGTTTACCCTAAAGAAACCTACTAGGAGTGAAAACTCCATCAAAGGTGGGGTTGTGTGATCCGCAA
Organism: Cunninghamia lanceolata; assembly: GCA_027924645.1. Taxonomy (NCBI): domain Eukaryota; kingdom Viridiplantae; phylum Streptophyta; class Pinopsida; order Cupressales; family Cupressaceae; genus Cunninghamia; species Cunninghamia lanceolata. Next base: position 2,228,908 of record BSBN01000178.1, on the reverse strand, counting down.
AGATTAGGGAAATGATAGAACAAGAACAGAAGGAATTATTTTTGAAGTTGCTGCCATAGAAAAACCCTAAAAGAACTAACTGCCAGTTCCATCAGGAGACAATTTTTAGATTGCTGGTTCCTCTTAAGGGACAATTTCAAAACTGCAGGCTCTCTAAGAGGCTGTTTTGAAACCGCCAGTTACCTAGGGGGTGGTTTAAAAACTGTCAAGGTAGTTCACAACCGCCAATCTGGTGAAAGGGGCAGTTTTGTCCCAATTCAATGTGTGAGAAGATGAAATGAACAGTTCAATGATTTCTCTTCAAACTTCCATTTTAGAACCTTCCGATGTGTGAGGGAGGTCCTCTAGCAACTATTTAAGGACATGAGGAGATCAGATTGGATGATCAAAGGCATTCCATAGTGAATGCATGATCAAAGGGAGGCTTGGGAGAAAAATCAAATCTTCCAATTGCAAATCATAATACACAAGAGAGTGAGAGTGCAACTCAAAGAACAAGGAAGTTCCAGGCAGAGTACACAGCTCAAGGGGTTGGAAGTACTCGACACCAGAGAGCACTAGGAAGATAGGAAGATGTACATTTAACGCATGGAGTGAGTTTTTCACACTTATAATTGTTTCGATATTCCAAGGAAGCTTGGAAGATGTACATTTGCCACTTCTAGTTAGTTTTCATCATCTCAAAGTTTCCAAAATAAATCTGTCTCTCTATGGTGCGAAATGCTTCTATTCATGCTTATTTGTAAAGTATAAGTCATCCTTCCACTTTGAATGCACACTCTAACTCCAATTTAGAGGAATTCCACTATGATTTGAATGAAAATTCAAATAGTGTAGTACAGGTGAAAAGTAATTTGACCATTAATTTACACAGCATAATCTTGTAGAAAATTGATCAATTGGTATCAAAGCAACAGGTTCCTTGAGGCTTGTAGGAGTTTTTGGCAACACATAAGAAATTTGTGTGTATAACCATATTTCTAGATCTTTGACAAGGTGATGCAAGAATAGTCAGTTGCAAGGTACAACCATGACAAAGCCACTAAAGAAAAAGTTTGAGGATCTCCAAGTATCGCATGAGTAGGTGTTGGCAAAGAATAGAGCTCTTTGGGAGGAGGTGAATCACTTGGAAGGAAGAATCAAAGAGTTGCAAGCTAGCAAGAGGAACAAGAATTCTTCATTGGAATCCTTGAGCAGTTGCAACAAGAGTTGATGGTAAATGATGAGTTAGTATCAAAACTCTAGCATGATGGAGAAAAGAAGAGAGAGGAGTCTGCAAAGAAAATGGACAAACCTCTCCTCTAGAAGAACAAACAATGAATGAGGTATGCAAAGAGAGCACCCATGAACATGTTTTCTTCCAAGATGTTATATCCAATAAATCCATTCCTGTGTTTGACAAGCACACCAAGGATTTAGGCTCCAAGCTGCTAACACGAATGGGCTATAATAAAAGAGGACTTGCAAGGAAGGACAAGGAATACTCAAGCCCATCATGGTTGAGGAAAGACCTCAATATGGAGGCCTTGGATGAAAGAACATGGTGATTGGTAAATACTCAAAGTAGGAGTGTACACCGTTCACAAACCAAGGACAGTTGAAGGAAGGTAAAAATTACTCTAATATTATCTTTGTGAAGCCTCGGCATGATTGCAGGTTGTCTCAAAAACTTGAGAAACAGTCAAAGCTAGTAGAAGAGAGCAAGACTCCACCCCAAGAGGGCAAAGAGGAGCCTTCAATGACAGACAACTTTGGAAAAAGAGACTCTATCCTTTCCAATAGATGCAAAGAAAAAATGGGGAGATTACACTCCACCTGCTTCACCACTAGTCAGGTCTAGGAAAGAGGCAAGTCGGCATCTGGGAAATCAAGCAAGGTATGCAAAAGGCAAGTTTTCTATTGTTTGCTTCAATTGCATGAAAGGATATGTTGCAGAACAATGCACGATAAGTAACCATTGCAGAATAATGTGCAACACAAACACCACAAAGGAGCCTATGTTCCATAGCAAGGATGAGAAGAGAAGAAGCCACTCTCCAAGACAGGAGGAAGAGGAAGGTCAAGACACACTCGAACGAGGTGTAATGTCCCCTTTAAATTTTCCTTATTTTTCTCTAAATATAAATAAACCCTAACTCAAAATTATAATAGTTTGCAGGATTAGTATAAATATGAAATCCTTATGATTCAGAAATTTCTGATAATAATTAATTCTATAAATCAGATTTAATACTCAGAAAATAGTTTCGAATGACAGAAATGTCTCTTTCCAGCAGCTGGTAAAACAATCATTTTTGCAGCTATTTATCTTCAATGAAATGCCTTTGAAATGTCTCCAAATCTGCCTGAATCAAGGGTTTTCATCGACTAACTCAACAATGAAATTAGGTGGTTTTCGTCCTCTAATTTCTAACCTAGAGGGGTTTCATCCTCAGATTGGTTGAACCATAGTCCACACTCCTTAAGGAGTAAAAATCAGATATAAATATTGACAATTGATGCCTTCTTCTCCTTGCTTGGACTCTCTTAAATAGATTATTCTCCAAAAGTCACCACTCTTCGAATGTCTCTCGATTAAAAACTTAATTATAATTTCATTTGGTAATATTATTTAATCCAAGTGGCTACCTTTTAACTTTTGTCTTCTAGCGGCTACTCTTAATTTTTGCGATTCCTTTTCACCTTTAGATATCCTTTTGTTTTTTTATGCTAGGATAAAAGGCTGTGACTGACTTGTCTTTTGTTTTTATTGCTAATTGGGTCTATCTTATTCAGCACCTCTGATCCCCTTTGGTGGCTACTGAAATCAACGGTGGTTAGAAAGTAAATCATCTTTGTCCTGTAGTGGCTGTTCACAACTACTTCCCCTTTCAAAATGCCTTAATAAATTATTAATATTTCTGAATATGTTGATCTCAAAACTGAATTCAATGAAGCACACTTGTAATCCCTGAATAGGATTACCAAATGATTTGGAGGGTTTAGTCTTGGCTTAATTTCAAAGTAGGGACATTACAATCTGCCCTTCCCAAGATTAATTGTCTTCAAGCAATCGCAAATTTGAATGCTGAAGATTGTTCTCTATTCAACAAAGAATGCAGAGAGGAAGCTGAGAGATAGTGACCTCTATTAGAGGAATGTAGACCCCTTTAAAAATAAAGATTGTAATCAGATGGAGGTTGTGTGAGAAGCCCCATACTTAGAAGGTGTAGGCTATAGGAAGTATAGACAGCTGTAATCAGATTGTAATCAGATGGAGGTTGTGTGAGAAGCCCCATACATAGAAGGTGTAGGTTATAGGAAGTATAGACAGCTGTTGTACCACAATGGAATTTATTGTAAGATTGTTGTAATGGGCTGCAAGAAATTAAAAAAATCTTTTATTTTGCATGTAATTGCTTCCATTGTGCATGGATGTATGTATGGGAGTGTGTTGGCTGCAAGGATTGGCTGCACTTAAGTGGGTTCCCAATTCTTGACTACATATGAATGGTATTAGAGCCAAGTGTGCTCATTAGGTATGTGAGGAGGATGAGTTGAGGTGTAAGAGCTAGTATGCTCACTAGGTTGAGTTTGGGAAGGGCTCTAGAATTTTGTTGCAGGTGTGAGGAAGAGAAATGTAACCGTAGAGAGATGTGTGAGAGAAAAAAAATGGTGTTAGAGAAAGTTTGTTTTGTGTAAGAGGGTGTTGGCTGTCCTCCAACAAAAATAGTGATGGGTAGAAGATGTGATAACATCCTCCACTGTGTGGAAAGTGGGTAGAGGGAGTTTTGGGTGTGCATCTTCCAATGTCGTTGTTGGGTAGAGGATATGGAGAAGTAATTGTGGTTGTCAGTGACTGTGAGAGGTCATTGTTTTGTGGGTTGTGAATGTGGGAGTGTTTTGTCTCAAAGTTTGTGTCTTTCGGATTGTGGGTTGTGGTGAAAGTGTGTGTGTAGAAATGTCTTCAAGGAAGAGGATGGGGGTAACCTTGAGAAGGGTTGTAAAGTTTTCTTTTATGGAGAGGAAAGAGAGAGTTGCTGAAGAAAGGAGTTTGGAGAGAATTCAAAACATGTATGTAAAGATATCTGGGATGTTATGTGTTTTGAAGGAGAGAAGAGCTGAGATTAGTAAGAGGAGAGGAGAAGACAAGAAAAGGGGAGATGTTAAGTCCATTGATTTTCCTGACATTGTTTGGTGCGCAAGTATGGAGGAAGGTAGAGCAAGAAAAAAAACTAAAGAGATCCTCATGCAAGAGGATAATGAAGAAAAGAATGAGGTTGTGGCTGAAGCATGTCTTTTGGAAGCCACGAAGGTGTTAGAGATTGAAGTTGCAGCAGAGGGGAAGAATGAGGTTGAAGCGGTGATTGGTCCTTTGGAGGACATGGAGGTGTTAATAGATGTGGTGCAGCAAAGCACAAATAAATGTGTTGGCATGCAAGATGAAGAGGAGGATAAGAAGGCAGGAGGTGTAGTTGCAACAATTGTAACTAGAGTGTTTTCAGAGGAGGGTGGAGAAGAAGAAGTGGTGAGTGCAAAGGAATTGGTGATGGAAAATTTATATTTCCATAATGTCAATAGTGTCGATTTGTGTGCAAGCGCTGCAATAAAGAGTGGAGAAAGATTTGAGTGGAGGAGGTCAAACTATGGTGGGTCAAATCCTACAAAGGAAGAGGACTGAAGAAAGAGATGTTGCTGGAGGAGGATGGCCAATGGTGGGTTGAAACCCACAAGAGGAGGAAGAAAGGTGAGGAGTGGAGAGAGGAAAAGTTCTGAGTGGAGAAGATTTTGGTGGAGGTGGTCGAGCTATGGTGGACAGCCACAACAAGAAGGAAGATTGATGACCAAACTTGGCATAGGAGGATGGGATTTGTCCCAGCTAAGTGCTAAAAGAGGCGAAAGAAGGTGGTTTCCAATGCACCTATTACAATGATGGAGTTTGTTGCAGGTTGTTTGCACTCTGAAATGGTGGTTCTACCGCTCAACTCCATTTTGTGAGCCCATGCTCAAAAAATAATTCTTATCCGGCATGTCTAATGCAAGAGCATCCAAGTCCACATGCAATCTTGCTTCACCAAAAACATTTGTGGATTTTTGTTTTTAGTTTTAGTTCATTTTGGGTGTGTTTGTTACTTGTGGCTTCATGTCAACTTGCTTCTCAAGATTGCTACGGGAAGATTGTAAACTTATGTGTTTCAAATGTGTAGTGCCTCGAAATGTTTACAGGTTGCTGCATGATTAAATTATACTGCTACAAGATGGTTTTGTTTGAACTGTTGTAGAAACTACTACAAGAGGAATATGTATTTACTACTATAGGAGGACTGTGTATTTTTAGCTACAGGAGGACTATGCATCTTTCTCCTACAAGAGGACTATGTGTTTTAAAGTGATTAAACCTTGGTGTTTAATTTCAACAAGAAATATTTAAGGGTTGCCTTTGGTATTTATGATGAGTTTATATATTTGGTGCTGATTAGCTTAAGGTTGTTATTGCTTTATGCAATAAAATCATATATAAGGACACATTTTTAACTCTTGCCTATGGCCAGTTGTCATCCTTCCAAACTGGAGGGGCTTTTACTTGTCCTTTTCTATTCTAGCTGTGACTTCTATTGATTTAGCAAGTCAATCGCTATGCCAAAATCTTTAATATTTTGTGGCTAGGAATTATCACACATGGAAGCTGATTTTTCAAGGGTTGCAATTATATTTCTTCTATTTTGTAAAAATTGATATTCCTCCCATCGTGCCTTTTCACATTCCTATTGGTGGTAACAGATGGAATGATTTTGTTTTTGCTAGGCATTACAAATTGCTAATCGTGTGACAGATTATATTACACTTGGCATGAATACTAGGTTGAGTTTTATTCCCCTTTATCAGTGACTGGTTGATGCAAGAGCATTTGGGTCTATGCGTGATCCTGCTTGCCCAAAAACATGGTAGTTCGATTTTGGCTTTTGTTCTAACTTTTGGTGTGTGCTTTTAGGTTATTCCTTGTTGGTGTCTCTTTTGGGTTTTTGTTGCTGACCTGGTTGGTTCCACATAAGATTTAGTTGAATGAATTGCCACTCTATTTCCTTTGGTCACTCGCCCCTCCAAAAATGACAAAATAGATTTATATGGACATTGAAAATCCTTCTATGCTAAGCAGGAACTTTCTCTTTAATATTTTCCTAGCAGTAGTTACATAGCGGGGTTAGCTTGCCATCTCATCTTCTATGCTGGGCACTCCTTCCCTGTTGGGACCTGAAAATATTTCTTCAAGCTATGTTTAAATTTTCCTTCCATTCTTCTACTGGACATGGAGAACAAAATAAACACTTGTCTTTTCTGGGTGCTCTTCCCTGCTAGGGCTCACCAATACCTCTTGGGTCATTGGTAAGTTGAATGTGGCCACAGGTGGATGTGAAGACAAATTGAAAAACCATTTATTTATCTTTCCCTAGGTGTTGTTTTAATTCCTGCTAATTGGATACACTTGGACTTTACTGTTGGGGCCCGCACAGCTGGCAATCTCCTTAATGTTGAGGCATTTCATCCTTATTGTCGCCTACTACCTAGTCATGGAATTGATTATAGGTCTTCAAACATATTATGCATTGATTGTTTACTTCCTGGGCCCCACATGGTAGGGGGGATTTTCTATTCCTTACCTCTTTTGGCTAGTGATAACTAAATGCTTTTGTCTTATTTAAAATCGTGAATATTGATTTTATTATCCCCTACAGCAGTTTCTTATCAGTCGGAAGTCTAATTCCCAAGGATTTCTATTTATTGAGTAGCTGTTATGTTAATTGGTGGTGACTGGACGAATTTGCTATTCTAGGTAAGAATGATATTTAAATACCCCATGATCCACAAAGGCTATATGATATATATAATAAGGAGAAGTCGTGGATTTATGTAAGAGGATTAGACTTTAGATTTTTTTTTTTTTTTAAAGATTGTTTCTATCAGCAGTGAGAATCTATATTTTCTTAGTCCATAGTGGATGTAAGTCCTGCTAGCCATATAGGCCTGTTATTTGTGTCATTAACTTGATCATATATCTGCCCATGTAAGAGGCATGTGTGACTGTAGGTTGTTGAAAGAAAATCAAGGTTGTTAGCCTAAGTCTTTTGAAATTTTCTGAGTATTTTTAAGCTGCTGGTATAAAGCTTTTGTTATTATATGAATTTTGGTTGCCTGAACTATTTACTTGTTAAAGGTACCTAGTTCTTGTTGATTTTCTAGTAGCAAGGTCAGATCCCTGCCGGAGGCCGACCTAATCATAAAATGCTGAATGGCCTATCGGCCTTAGCATTTTAAGAGTCTCAAATATTCGATCAAGGCAGGCCCCATTTGGGTGATTTGTAACATGCGTTTGATTTTGGCGCCAAGGCCAACCAGGATCATTAGGTATATGGTCTCCTATAAATGTAATGAGCCTTGCCAGACGAACAGAACATCATCTCTGCTATGTGCGAATTATCGTTCTACCATCTACCAGCGTTATTCTCCAGTAATCATCAGCGAATCTGCTTTCGTTGAAGTGGATTTGACCTAGCTCAAGAAGCGTCGGTATAACAGGAAGGCATTGGCTAAAGTTTGCAATCTTACGCCGAAGGAAAAGGTCTTGGCGACAATTTAAGTACCCTCAGACTTCATATCGGTGTATCGGACAAACTTTACTCCGTTCGGTAGCTCATCAATCAAAGATCATAAAGCAGCGCCGATATCCTAAGTCTCACTATAGATAGATTGTGCATTGGTACATCGGTTAATCGTTGCAAAGTCATTGCAATAACATAAGTCTCACCGATCTCATAGTGCCATCGAGATAACAAAGGACATTGGTCAGACCTTGTAAAGTTGCTCCGATAACAAAAGTCCTGCCGAAGTCAGGTTGTCATCGGTGTATCGACTAAGTCTATTTGAGACTTCGTCGATATCATTTGTCCTGACGATAATCGTTGATTTCTGCCAGACAAGGAATGAGCCATGTCGATGCTCTCACTGTAATTTGCTTCTGCACTTAATATAAATCTGAGATTCTGTTGCTGGGTTTTTCACCTCCAAGAGGGAGGTTTTCCCAAGGTAACTCTGTGTTATGTGTGAAATTATGCTTGTTTGATTCTTACTGCATTCTGGTTTTTAAAATTAACATGGTATCAGAGCCAAGTTCGAATTAGTATAATCGGATTTTCAGTAACCAATTATCTACTTCTGCTCTTATCACTTCTTCAAGATGGTTCTCAGTCTCAGGGTGGAAGATAGATTGGATGGGGCTTCCAATTTCACATCATGGAGAGTCCGCATCATGCTTGTGTTGAATGAAAATGACTTTGTGACCAAAGAATCTTCCGAGCCTAAGGAAGAAGGAGAAAAGACCCAATGGAGGAAGAAAGATCTTCAAGCTCAGAAGATCTTAATTGATTCAGTAAAGGACCACATTGTTCTCATCATCTCCAAGCTGAAGACAGCAAGCAAAATGTTCAGAACCTTGGAGGAGATGTATGAAATCAACAACACTAGTCGTGTTCTAGCCTTGAAGCAGCAACTTCATCACATCAAGATGGCTAAAGGTGAATCCATCATGGCTTACTTCATGAGGATTTCTGATTTGAGAGATCAGCTCTCATCTATTGGAAAGATTGCTGATGAAAATGATTTGACCATGCTGGCCCTCAATGGTCTTCCAGCATCTTGGGAACCCTACATTCAAGGAATTAGTGCAAGAGCTGATCTTCCCAAGTTTGACAGATTAAGGGTTGACTGTAATCAAGAAGAGTCTCGACTGGCTGCTAGAGGAGTTATCAAAAACACTCATGAAGACAATCATGTCCTTGCTGCCCAGTCTTTCAAGAAGAAAGGAGGCTATTGGAAGAAGAACAATTTCAAGAGGAATAGAGATCAAAGGTCTAATCCACCTCATGATTCGAAGAAAAAGAAAAAGGACTTGTCTCACATCAAGTGCTTCAGGTGTGACAAATTCGGTCACTATGCAAGGGACTGTTTATCCCAGCCTAAGCAACAAGGAGCAAACTTAAATAAAGTCTCAAATCAGTCTAATACTGAAGACTTCCTTTTCATTTCTGCTCTGTCAAGCAATGTACCCTCAAACAGTGATACTTGGCTGATTGATAGTGGTGCATCTAGACACATCACCGGCTATTGAGAGCACCTCTCAGATTTAGTGGAGAAAGAGTCTAATCTTCATGTGGTCATTGGTGATGATGCTCGCTATTCTGTGAGAGGTTTTGGTACTACTTCCCTTAATTTAGATTCTGGAATTTCTCTTCACCTCAGTGATATTTTGTTTGTGCCGGGAATCAAAAGAAACCTCATCTCCATATCAGCACTAGAAGATAAAGGTTATCAAATTGCATTTTCTGAAGGAAAAGTGCTTGCATGGCCTAAGAAGTCCAGCATCAAATCTGCTCGTGTCATTGGGAATAAGTATGAGAGCCTATACAAGCTTTCAGCACGTCCAGTTCAAGCTCTCATTCATGAAGCACCTGAATCAAGCGAGCTATGGCATAGAAGACTTGGACATCTTCATTTCCAAGCCCTCCCTACACTTGAGAGGATAGTTAAAGGTATGCCTAAACTTAGTCATATTCATGATGATACATGCAAAGGTTGTGCCATGGGTAAAAACACTAAGAGTCCATTTCATCAAAGTGAAAGTAGGTCTAAAGAGAAATTAGCTCTTGTGCATTCTGATTTATGTGGACCTATGTCTGTTGCCTCTCCAAGTGGATTCTTGTATTATGTAATCTTCATAGATGACCACTCTAGGAAACTTGGATTTACTTTCTCAAATCAAAAGAATCTGATGAAGTTCTAAGTAGATTCACAGAATTTAAAGCTTTAGCTGAAAATCTATCTAGGAAAAGAATTAAAGTTTTAAGGTCTGACAATGGAGGTGACTACACCTCGGGTAGTTTTCATGATTTTTGTGTTGAGGCAAGGATCAAGAGGGAGTTTTGTGTTCCCTACAACCCTCAGCAAAATGGGGTTGCAGAAAGAAAGAACAAATCCATAGTTGAGGCAGCAAAAGCTATGATTCATGATCAGGATCTGCAAACTTTCCTATGGGCCGAAGCATCTAGGACCGCTGTCTACATTCAGAATAGATGCCCTCATCGTGTATTGAAAGATATGACTCCAGAAGAAGCATTTTCAGGGATCAAACCTGATATCAGTCACTTGAGGATCTTCGAGAGTCCAGTATATGTCCATGTACCCAAAGAGAAGAGAACCAAGTTGGAACCTTCTGGCAAAAGAGGCATTCTTGTGGGCTACAGCGAAACATCCAAAGCATTCAGAATTTACATTCCAGGTCAGAAGTTTATTGAGGTTAGTAGAGATGTCACTTTTGAAGAAAATATTGCACTCAAAAGATCTAAAGGCTCAAGTATAGAGATTGACAATGAAGTTCATGATAACCCTCAAGACATGGGTATTGAGCATGATACTGAGATTCAAAGAGAGTCTACAGAATCTGAAAATCATAATGATCCAAGTGAACCTTTGGATCCTACCGATGGGCCTAGGGATATTACCGTGAGTAAGAAGAGACCTCTTTGGGTGAGAAACACTATTAAGGAAGCAGAAAAGTTTGCAGCTCCAAGTGGCACATTTAGAGAAAGTAGGAGACCTCAGAAGTTCTCCAACTATGTTGCATTGATGTGCAACATCATTGAGACTGAACCTTCCAGCGTTGAAGAGGCCATGAAACAGCAAGCATGGAAGAATGCTATGGATGAAGAATATCAATCTATTATCAAGAATGATGTTTGGGATATTGTATCTAGACCCAAAGGTAAGTCTGTCATATCTTCCAAATGGTTGTTTAAAATTAAACATGCTGCTGATGGAAGTATTGAGAAATACAAAGCTAGATTTGTGGCTCGTGGCTTCTCTCAGAAAGAAGACATAGATTATGAGGAAACCTTTGCCCCTGTTGCTCGATATACCTCTATCAGGACTATCATTGCTATTGCTGCAGCTAAGGAATGGAAGTTGCACCAGATGGATGTAAAGACAGCTTTCCTCAATGGTGTCATTGAAGAAGAGGTCTACATTGAGCAACCTGAAGGTTTTGTGATCCATAAGAAAGAATCTCATGTATGCAGATTGAAGAAAGCATTATATGGCCTTAAGCAGGCTCCCCGTGCTTGGTATGAAAGAATTGGCAAGTACTTGGTAAGCCTAGGTTTCTGTAAGAATGATGTTGATCCTAACTTTTACTTCAAGGTATTCAATGGTGAAATGCTGATTTTGGTTTTATATGTTGATGACTTATTCCTAACTGGAGAAGATCATCTCATTCTTAGATGTAAGGAAGAATTGACTTCAGAATTTGAAATGAAAGATCTAGGTCTCATGCATTTCTTTCTAGGGTTAGAAGTATGGCAAAGACCTAATGAAATTATTCTTAGTCAAGGAAAATATACCATTGATATTTTGAAGAGATTTGGAATGTTAGATTGTAAACCTATGCCTACTCCTACAGAAACTAACTTAAAGAAGTTGAGTGAATCTACAGCTAGGTCTGATCTTGTGGATCCTACTGAATACAGGCAGCTGATTGGATCCTTGATGTATCTAGTTAACACTAGACCTGACATTTGCTATGCAATGAATGCCCTCAGCTAGTGCATGTGTGAACCAAGACAGATTCATCTTGTTGCAGCCAAGCATATACTGAGATATTTGCATGGCACAATTGGATATGGCTTGAAGTACTCTCTCAAGACGGTCATTACCTTGGAAGGCTATTCTGATTCTAATTGGGCAGGAAGTGTCACTGATAGAAAGAGCACTTCTGGAGTTTGCTTCAGCCTGGGATCTGCTATGATCTCCTGGTGTAGCAGGAAACAGTCTTCAATAGCATTAAGTACTACTGAAGCAGAATATATTTCAGCTTGTGTGGCATCTTGAGAAGCAATGTGGCTTCGAAAACTCCTTGTAGGATTGTTTGGACAACCTTGGGAGCCTACCGTTATTCACTGTGATAATCAGAGATGTGTGAAGCTCTCTGTCAATCCTATGTTTCATGACAGATCTAAGCATGTGGAAATTCAGTATCACTATATCCGAGATATGGTGCAAAGGAATGCTATTCGATTGAATTACATCAGCACTAATGAGCAAACAGCGGACATTCTCACCAAGCCTCTTGCTCGAGTAAAGTTTGAATACTTTCGAGTCAAGCTTGGAGTAGTGGAGAATGAAGACCTAGCTGAGAGGGAGCCTCAGCATCAGTGATACATTACGCTATTTTCTTCCACCCTTTGCAAGTTGGCATGGTGGATTCACCCTCTATGAGTAGGCATGGTGATAATGCAATCTTCTCTGGGAGAAGTTAGAAGTGAAAGCCTTCTTCCACCCTCTGCGAGTAGGCATGGTGGATATCATGATTCCATGATGTATTTGCCCACCCTCTGGGAGTAGCCATGGTGGTAGTCATTATGTGACTGTGTCCTTATGAAGGAATCCTCCCTAACTAAGACGGAGTGTTGATTTTCTGGTAGCTAGGTCGGATCCCTGCCGGAGGCCGACCTAATCATAAAATGTTAAATGGCCTATTGGCCTTAGCATTTTAAGAGTCTCAGATATTCAATCAAGGTAGGCCCCATTTGGGTGAACTGATTTTGAAATAGGTCAGGACCTATTACTTGTAACGTGCGTTTGATTTTGGCGCCAAGGCCAACCAGGATCATTAGGTATATGGTCTCCTATAAATGTAATGAGCCTTGCCAAACAAACAAAACATCATCTCTGCTATGTGCGAATTATCGTTCTACCATCTACCAGCGTTATTCTCCAGTAATCATCAGCGAATCTGCTTTCGTTGAAGTGGATTTGACCTAGCTCGAGAAGCGTCGGTATAACAGGGAGGCATTGGCTAAAGTTTGTAGTCTTACGCCGAAGGAAAAGGTCTTGGCGACACTTTAAGTACCCTCAGACTTCATATCGGTGTATCGGACGAACTTTACTCCGTTCGGTAGCTCATCAGTCAAAGATCATAAAGCAGTGCCGATATCCTAAGTCTCACCACAGATAGATTGTGCATTGGTACATCGGTTAATCGTTGCAAAGTCATTGCGATAACATAAGTCTCACCGATCTCATAGTGCCATCGGGATAACAAAGGACATTGGTCAGACCTTGTAAAGTTGCTCCGATAACAAAAGTCCTACTAAAGTCAGGTTGTCATCGGTGTATCGGCTAAGTCTCTTTGAGACTTCGTCGATATCATTTGTCCTGACGATAATCGTTGATTTCTGCCAGACAAGGAATGAGCCATGTCAATGCTCTCATTGTAATTTGCTTCTGCACTTAATATAAATCTGAGATTCTGTTGCTGGGTTTTTCACCTCCAAGAGGGAGGTTTTCCCAGGGTAACTCTGTGTTATGTGTGAAATTATGTTTGTTTGATTCTTACTACATTCTGATTTTTAAAATTAACAGTTCTTGTCTACATCATTGATCATACCCTTGTGTGGAACGATTTTTCTACCTACATGAACCAATTTTTCTTTCTTGAAGCCATTATCTTGTTGCTCAACTATTCCCTAGATTGTGTGGCTTCATTCCTTCTTGTCATGGAACAATCATTTGATCTTGGTGGCGGTTACTCTCCAAGATCACATGCTGATCTTTCTTTCACAATTGGCGATATGAAACTAAAGTTCTCTTGATCAAGCTGCAGCCATATTATATATGGCAATATTTTTCTGAGGACTCTCGCTAGGTTAGAGAGATTATTCATGAGAGAGATGTTGATTTTTTAGCTTAGTGCGGAACTTCTACATAGGTTCAGTGTGAACATGTGGGATGTAGTTCGAGTTAAAAGTGTTTTGAGTTATTCTATTCTGTAATTCACTTTAGTGATTAAAGTGAAATTTTTATTTAGTTAATTAAGTCTAATAAAGTGTGAAAGCACTAATGATTTACACTTATCTTCCAAGTCATCTCTTGCATGAGATAAGGTTGCTTTCTTTCACTTTCTTTTTGAGAGATAAGATCACTTTATTAGAAGATTGGATTTTTAACTGAATAGTATAAAGGTAGAGGCGAGATAGAAAATTATTAACTTGGTACAATGTAATATTTCTGTGCAGCTGTGAGTAACATTAGTTGTGGAGGTTGCTTGTAAGTTTCCGAAGGAATGTGAAGCAGGTTACAGATGTAAAATATTGTTATCTAGTGTTCATCATTTTTGTTGTTTAATTACAATGATTTGTGTGTTTAATTCAATGTTGTTTCAGCATTAGGAAGTTATTCATCTTGATTGAAATTTGAACGTGGTATCAGAGCCCATTCAAACAAGGACGTGAAAAGAGGCCGTACGGAATTGGCAAAGGTTGAATAAATTCACAAGATTTTTTATGGTGAAAATTTTGGAAGGAAAGGTTCTTTCATGCCAGTTTTTTATCTAGGATCATGGATTATTTTTTCTAAATTTCGTGTAGAGATTTTCAAAGCAAAATCATGTGTTTTTTTTTTTTTTTTTTGTAATGAAAAATACGCATGTATTTTAAGAGAAAAATCGTGCCAAGGTTTTGGAGAAATTGCGGCACCCAAAACTACTGAGAATCGCGCTTTTTTAAGAAGCATTCACAACTAAAGCGAGGGAAGAAAATCACACAGATTTATGCAGGAGAAATCGTGGATTTATTTGTAAAAATCACATGCAGTTTAACCCGCAACAGCCAAAAGGTTATGCAACCAGCCAAGAAGAAATTGCAATTTTTTAAATCGTGGCCAAGGTCATTAAAAATCCGTGACTAGGATTATTTTTAATTCAGATCTACACCCTTGCCAAGGGTATTTAAAATCGCAACCAGCTAGAAGTCGCAATTAAAGTTTTTTTTAACTATAAATCACAACTGGTGAAGTTTTAACTTTTAAGCTTTGTTTAAAAATGGCGCCCAGAAGTAGACCTACAGCCTAAGGTTTCTAGACAAGAGAAACTAGGGTTTGGCCCCTTTTTCTATCAATTTTTGTTGCAGGTATCAAAGGTACTAGGGCATCTAGGGTTTTCAATTTGAAAAATAACAAGGTAGGGTTTCTATAACCAAGGTTTTTTGAAAAAAGGTAATTTTCAAAATTTTCGAGCAATTTAATTATTTCTACCTTTGAAAGAGTTTGTTTTGCAAAAAAAATGGCGTCGCCGAGTCTCCAGTTTGAGGACATGTTAGTTGGCCGCCTGATAATGGGCAAGAGCGATATCATGATTCTTAAATAGACTTGACATTTTGAGTACATCAAGGCTTGTGGAGAGCTGGCGGAGGGCAAGTGCAGCAGGAAGGTTATCATTTATGGAGATGGTGTGTGGCATTAAACTGGAGTTTTCTCAAAGTGGAGGTCGTTCTCTTCATTGTTGCATTTTTTTTTTCCATTCTATTTTTATCGCATGCATATGGCTTCAATTGGAATGGGGGGCGAGCTAGGTGAAATAGCAAGGAGGAAGGCTAATAAGGGCAAGAAGGTGATGGAAGGGGTGCCACGAAGGCAAACCAGAAGGAGCGGAATTAGTGTGACGGTGGGCGGAAGAATGAAGAGGAAGTATTCTGTCAGGAAGCATCTAAAGAAAATCTCAGATGAAGAGGCTATGGCGGGGTTCATTAACGGCCTGGAAGGTGAAATCAAGAACCCTATTCTTAGGGATTGGCCAGTACAGCTACTCAAGGTAGCTAAAGAAGTGGACGGCAAGGAGGGCATGAATGTGAGGGAAGCAATGGCTCATTTACTGTTGGATCTTGGAAGTACTAGAGGGAGGGTGGAATGCATTTGGAGTGGCCCAGTTGCTCACTGTAGCCACTATGTTATCGATTGCAGCCTCCTCTGTTTTGACGCATGAGGATATGATAGAAGATTCCAAGCAAAATGAAGAAAACATGGAAGTGGTGATGGGTCATCTACATGACGTAATGGTTAGGGTTTTAGAGACCAAAAAGGTCGTCGATGGGATAGAAAGCAAATTGGGTGTCTCGGTACTGAATCGTGCACGGCCTTCCTTCTCCTTTGTGTGTGACTATGCAAGTGATGGTGTGGCCCTATTTGGTGATGGTGAAAACTAGGTACTAGTTAGTTTTTTGTTTTGTATGATCTAGTTTTTTTGAGAGTGGGCCGTTGTAATTTGCCCCTCTGCATGATATGTATTAAGGGTTGGGTGTGAACTGTGATAACAGTAAGTTTTGTTTATGATAGTTCATGGCTTATGGATAGCCAGTTTGATATGGTTGCGTAGTCAAGGGGGTTAATTTTACAGTGTTTGCTGTCTGATACATGAAGACTCTAGGTTATACCCATTTTGAACGTGTCCCTGGTCCCTTAACCAAGGTTTTATTATCAAAAGAAAATGATCTTTGGGACATCATAAATTTCCTACCTTGGAAAGTCACTGTGACGTTGCTTCTAGAGGAAAATGATCTTTGGGACATCATAAACGATCCAATGACTCTGCCTACAGATGCACATGATTTGGCAATTCACAAGAACAAGAAAATTAAAGCCAAGCAGATGATCTTGGATGCAGTGAAGGATCATTTGAGTCCGCATTTGTCAAAGAAGAAAATAGCCAAGGAGATGTTCAACGCTTTGGTCAGTTTTTTCCAGAGTGAGAACATTAATAGGAAAATGATTTTGAGAAACAGACTCAGATCCATAGAGATGTCCAATTTGGATACAGTCACCAGTTATCTGACGAAGGTCACTCAGCTTCGTAACCAACTTCCAACAATCAAAGAAAAAGTGGAAGATGCAAAGCTAGTGAACATAGCTTTAAATAGGTTCTCATCTTCATGGAAAGTTTTGTTGAGGGCATTTGTGCCAGGGAAAAGCTTCCTTCCTTTGAAAGATTGTGGGATGATTCTATCTAGGAGGAAACTCGAATGGAGTCGAGAGCCAAAAAGAAAGCTGGTGGTGACAAGAATTTAGCTCTCTATGGACAAACAAAGGGAAATAAAGGAAAAGGGAACATCAAGGAAAAGGGAAAGAATGAGGATTCATCCTCACAGTCAATGAAGAAAGACTTGAGTAAAATCAAGTGTTTTCATTGTCATAGGTTTGGTCAATAGGCATCACAATGTCCAGACAAGAAGAAGAACCAAGGGAAGCGACAGCAGAAAGAATTTGCAGCCTTTGCAGAGACTCAAATGAATGAGTTTGCTGCTAAATTTGAGAAAGATTTCTCAATGGTTTCTTGTCTCTCTACCAACACAATGTCAAAGGATGCCTGGTATGTGGATAGTGAGGCCTCTCACCATATGACATCAACCCAATAGTGGTATACCAACTTGAGAGAACATGACTTAGGAGTTTAGGTTGAGCTTGGTAATGATGCCAAGTATTCAATAGCAGGAGTTGGTACAGTTTCTTTTCAATTACAGTTAGGAAACTCTTTGGAGTTTGACAATGTATTGCTTGTTCCTAGGCTCAAGAAAAATTTGCTTTTAGTTTCGATGATAGAGGATAAAGGCTTTGCAGTTACATTCAAGGATCAACAAGTCTTTATCAGACTGAAGGGATCTAGCCCAATTTCAGCATGGGTTATAGAGGTTAGAGAAGGCAACCTTTACAGGTACAAGGTGAACCAGTTTCAACCTTAGTGCATAACAGTGACAAGTTGTGTGAATTGTGGCACAAGAGGATGGGGCATTTGCATCATGTAGCATTGCCTATTCTGAGGGATCACATGACTTCCAGAGTTGAGTGTTGAACAACAGGGAGTTTGTAGAGGATGCACGCTTGGCAAGTTTGCCAAGGTTGCTTTCCCAAGCAGCAAGCATAGGTCTAAAGCGATTTTAGACTTAATGCATTCGGATGTATGTGGACCGATGTCAATTGGATCAATTGTAGGAAGCATGTACTATGTTTCCTTCATTGATGACTTCTCTTGCAAGACGTGGATTCATTTCTTGAAGACCAAGGATGAGATCTTTAGTAGGTTTTAGGAGTTCAAAGCTCTTGTTGAGAACCAAACAAGAAAGAAGATCAAAGTCTTGAGATCAAACAATGGGGGAGAGTATGCCTCCAAGAAGTTTGATGATTTTTGCAAGGAAGCAGGAATAAAGAGGGAGTTGATAGTTTCGTACAACCCATAATAGAATGGGGTTGGAGAGCAAAAGAATCGATCAATTATAGGGGCTGCTAAGGCCATGAATCATGACCTAGATTTGCCTATGTTTCTTTGGGCAGAAGCATGTCTCATGGCAATTTACATCCAAAACAGATGTCCTCATAGGATTTTGGAGGACAAGACACCAAAGGAGGCATTTATGGTGTGAAGCCAAAGGTGAGTCATTTTTGCATCTTTGGTTGTCCAGTGTATATCCATATTCTTGTAGAGAAGATGATGAAATTGAAACCTTCCAGTAGGAAAGGTTTATTTGTAGGGTACAACGAAACTTCAAAGGCCTATAGAGTCTACATTCCAGAGTTCAGGAATGTTGTAGTCAGCAGGGATGTAAAGTTTGAGGAATATTTTGCATCCAGAAGATCTCAGGAATTCATTCCAGTAGCAGAGGATGAGATGCAAGAAACTCCAAAGGGTGAATCTTCACAGATTCCAATTGCTTCCAGTTCAGGACAGCAACCTTCAAGTGAAGAGGAAGAAAATTCAGTCCCTTCTCCTTCTTCTATTAGGAGACCTCAATGGTTTGAACAGACATTGAGGCATGCTCAAGAGCATGTTGAGACTCTTAGGAGCACATTCAGGGGGAGTAGGCCTCCGAACAAGTTTCCTAACTACATAGCTTTGATGAGTACCATCATTGAGTCTTCCAGCCTCCAAGAAGCAATGGATCAGTAGGTAGCTGAAGCAGAATTCCTTCTTCACTAAGAGGGAGTGTTGAATTTTTAGTTCAATGCGGAACTTTTGCACAGGTTCAATGTGAACATGTAAGATGTAGTTTGAGTTAAAAGTGTTTGAGTTATTCTATTTTGTAATTCACTTTAGTGATTAAAGTGAAATCTTCTATTTAGTTAATTAAGTCTAATAAAGCTAAGTTGCCGAATCGTCCCCTTCAGGTAGCCGACTCCGGGTACGAGTCGTTTGGAAACGGAATCAGAATCGATTCGACTGTGGAATCGAACAGGGTTCGAAATTTGGCCCCCGGATTCGATTCCTCGATGTGGACTTCAAACCCGATCGTTTCCGGAGCTGACGTGGCGATTCCAGGCCGATTCCAGGTCGAATCTGCAGATTTTCGAGGACTTTTTGACCATTCAAAACCCTAAAACGCGTCAAAAGTTTTATATTTTTTTTTATTACCGCTGCCTCCCGACGCTTTATCGCTGCCTCCCGACATATTTCTGCTCCATACGACGTGACTTTTCTTTGGTTTCTTTGCAGAGCGGGCATTTCGACTCCATATTTGCATTGCTCCAGACAGGCCATTTGCAGACGCAGGCTATCAACCTTCCAGACGCTGGCCATTCAGACGCGGGCTATCAACGGACCGTCTGCTGTCAATAAAATAACTGTCGATTTGAAATCCGTCCCCGAACTCCTCCCACAGCTCCAGCCGCAGGCATTTGCAGACGCGGGCCATTCTTCGCAAACATTCACGCCGAAATTTGCAGACGCCGAAGCAGGTAAGAGGAATTTTAGTCTTTATAGACTATAGACTATAGTTTACAAAGGTTTTTAATATTTATTTTTTAATATGTATGAGTTTGTTTAGGTTTTGCGTTCCCTATTTTATATATAATATTTTGTAATAGTTACTAAATATTATTTGTTTTTAACTTTTTATAATTAGTTACTAAATATTATTGTTCATCGAATCATCTATTATAATTTTATTAATTTATAATACTATTTAATAATTTATTAATTTTAATAATTTATTATTATTATTATTAATATAATATATTTAATAAGTTTTTAACATTAAAATTAAAATATCAATATGTTAAAAACTTAAATATTAAAATATTTCATATATATTTATAATCATAATAATTTATTTATTAATAATTTAATATTAAAAATTTAAAACACAATCTGGTACTGTATACTTACTATTTTATTATTTCATGTAAAACACTTTTATTGGAATATTATAATTTAATAAATTTGTGAATATTTTAATTTTATTGGAATATTTTAAAATGTAAATATTGAAGATTAAAGAATGTCAATTTTTATTTTTATTTTTATTGTCATTTCAATATTTAATTTTAGCTCAAATTTTAAATATAATATTTGTTTTTCAATCAGGTTAAAATTTTAAATTGTTATTGCAGGATGGCAAAGAGGTGCTCTAATTCACCTGTTTTCAATACGGACCCAAATTCACCTTTGTGGAGGCATGTAGAGATGTTACAACAGGTTCCAGGTGGCGGAACATATGTTTGGAAATGCAATAGCTGTGACAAGCAATATACAAGTTCATACAGTCGAGTCAAAGGCCATTTGTGTGCCATTCCTGGATTGGGAATCAGAGCTTGTCCAGGGAAGAATAACACACCTATCCCAGCTCATCAAATCGCAGCATATATCAAAGAGCAAGAGGACGCAGATGCAAGAGTTCTGAATAGAGGAGGGCATCCTTTGAGGAGAGGAGGGGGCTCACGAAGGCCACTTGCTTCTTCATCTGATACTCATAGTGTTGCCCCTGAAGTTGTATTTGAGAACCACCCATTTTTGGGTAGAAATGTCAATGAACTTGAGCCTGAAAATGTGAAGAGAGCAAGGGGACCATTAGAGAGGGCATTTAAAAATGATGCAAGAGAAATTGCTGATCAAGCCATTGCAAGATGTCTCTATGCAAATGGTTTGGCCTTCAATGTTGTTCGATCTCCGTATTGGCAAGACATGGTAAGAAAAATAAGTGAAGCTCCAAAAGGGTACACAAGGCCAGGTTATGAGAAGGTGCGTACCACCTTATTGTCAAAGGAGGTCAAACATATAGAATCTTCATTATCTCCCATTAGGGGCTCATGGAAAGAAACAGGGGTGTCCATCGTTTCCGATGGATGGAAGGATGCAAAAAATAGGCCATTAATCAATGTGATTGCAGTGTGCCCTAAAGGGCCAATGTTTTTGAAAGCTGTGGATTGTGAGGGGCAAGTGAAGGATGCATCATTTATTGCTGAAATCCTTATACAGTGCATTCAGGAAGTGGGTCCTCAATATGTTGTCCAAGTTGTAACGGACAATGCAAAGAATTGCAAAGCAGCTGGTATGTTGGTTGAGCAACGGTTCTCACATATATTTTGGACACCTTGTGCTGTCCACTCACTCAACCTCATGCTACAAAAGCTGGGTAAGAAAATAGATTGGATCAAACAAGTCTATGCTGAAGCCGAAGAGATCCAAATGTTCATTACAAACCACCACATGTCACAGGCCATTTTTAGATCATTCTCACGATTAGAGTTGCTGAAGGTAATTCATTATTCAAACAATGCAAAGTTTTAATTTTATCATTTGTGTTTAAAAAAATTAAGTTTGCATTCTTCTTTGTCTTTAATTTTTTTATTTTTTGTTTTCAAATAGGTTGCTGAGACTAGATTTGCATCCAACACAATCGTCTTGAGACGACTTGTGAAAGTGCGAAAAGCACTTGCTGACATGGTCATCAGTGATTCATGGTTCATATGGAGGCAATCCAACACTGAGAGGGCAGCTAATGTAAAGCAAATGATTCTAACTGACACTTGGTGGGATCGAGTGCAATATCTTCTTAGTTTCACTGAGCCCATCATGAGTATGCTCCGCTTTACTGACATGGATAAGCCATGCTTGGGAGAGGTTTATGATGGCATTGACTCAATGATTGAGCAAATGAGATCCATCATAAATGCAAAAGAGCAAGATCCTGAAGAGACTTTCTTCAAACAGGTGCAATCAGTTTGTGTTGAACGGTGGAACAAAATGACCACCCCACTCCATCTTCTTGCCTTTGCGTTGACTCCCAAATATTACAGCGATGAGATCCTTTCTATGCCAACAAGGGTGCCACCATACCGTGATTCAGAAGTCAACGAGGGGTTAAATAAAGCACTTGTTAAACTCTATCCTGATCCTGAATTAGAGGATATAGTTACAACTGAGTTTGCTGAGTTTGCATCCTCCAATGGGTTAACTGTTTCTGCTCTCCGCAACAGGTATAAGAAGGATCCTCACTCTTGGTGGTACGTCCATGCCAATAAAATGCCACACCTTCAAGTACTTGCAATCAGACTTTTATCACAAGTAAGTTTATCAATTTTTACCCACCTTCAAACTTTTATTTTTTCATTTTAAAAATTTCCATTTCAAATTTAAAGACTCTAGTCTCTAACAAGATCTCCCTTTGCTTCAATAGGTTGCTAGCTCTTCTTCATCTGAACGGAATTGGAGTACATACTCCTTCATCCACTCAGTGAAGCGCAATCGTTTGGCATCAAGTAAAGCAGAGGAGCTAGTTTATGTGCATTCGAACTTGCGACTTCTAAGTTACAAAGTTGATGACTACAAGGAAGGGGCAGCGAAGATGTGGGATGTAGATCCAGAGGGAACTGACTTGGATCTTTCTTCTATTGCACAAGCTGCAGCTTTTGAGGAGTCCAGTCAGCATACTTTTAGTGCGAGTAGTGGGATTCCACATGGTTCTCGCAATCTACATACATCATCACATGATGTTAATGATGATGATGATGATTTTGATGATGCTGATCAGTGACTAATAATTGTATCATTTTAATTTTGAACAATGATTATCTATCATGACATTCAAGTTTGAACTTTGATATCGAATTAGTATATTATATTTCGAATTTTAAACCTTGTAATTGTTTTGTTTAGCATGTGGTATTGATATTCTCATATTCTGAAGCTAATTCTGTTTCTAGGCTGCAAATATATATATTTTTAATTTTTTATATGTATTTTGTACTAACGTACCCAAAACGTACCCAAATCCCCTTCAAAAAAATTGCCGTACCGGCGTACCGGAATCACGTACCCGTACCCGTGCTCGTACCCGATTCGGCAACTTAGTAATAAAGTGTAAAAGCACTAATGATTTAGACTTATCTTCCAAATCATCTCCTGCATGAGATAAGGTTGCTTTCTTTCACTTTCTTTTTGAGAGATAAGATCGCTTTATTGGAAGATTAGATTTTAGCTGAATAGTATAAAGGTAGGGGCAAGATAGAAAGTCATTAACTTAGTGCAGTGTAATATTTCCGTGCAGCTGTGAGTAACATCAGTTGTGGAGGTTGCTTGTAAGTTTTCGAATGAATGTGAAGCAAGTTATAGGTGTAAAATATTGTTGTCTAGTGTTCATCATTTCCGTTGTCTGATGTCAATGATTTGTATGTTTAGTTCAATATTGTTTCAGCATTAGGAAGTTATTCATCTTGATTGAAAATTGAACTAGAGAGAGGATTGTTCTCTGTTCAGCAAAGAATGCAGAGAGGAAGCTGATAGATAGTGACCTCCATTAGAGGAATGACGACCCCTTTGAGGGTAAATATTGTAAGTAGATGGAGGTTGTGTGAGAAGCCCCATAGTTAGAAGGTGCAAGCTACTGGAAGTATAGGCAACTGCTGTAGCATAATGGAATTTTTTTGTAAGCATGTTGTAATGGGCTGCAAGAAATTAACAAAATCTTTTATTTTGCAATTAATTGCTTCCACTCTGCATGGATGTGTGTGTGTGTGCGTGTGTGTTGGCTGCAAGGATTGGCTGCCCTTAAGTGGGTTCCCAATCCCTCATTACATCAATCGGTGAATTTTGTTTTTTGTGCATATGAAAATGTTAAGCTTGCTAGAAGGAAATATGTCGGTTTGCAAACACGTCTCAAATGGAGAACAAATTTGAGAGTCTTTGTGGTATTGAGGACATGAGCCATGATGTAGTGAGAGTGGTGTGTAGGAACATGGTTGGTTGTGAATTTGTTGGTTTTAGATAGCTCTCAGTTGGAATCTGGGGATCTTCTAGGTGTTGAAAATGAAAAGGTTTGTTTTTGTTTTATTTGACCCTTATGAAAGTATACAAGTGAGAATATTGGAAAAGTTGTGTTGTAGACCTTGCATGATGATAGTGTAATGTTGTTCTTAATAGAAAGGTGGGTTGTACACTTAATAACATTAAATGTTGTTGTAAGTTGTGGTCCACGTAGGGTGGAGCAACACACTTGGTGTTAGGATTATTTCTCTTATTGTAATGTTGCATGTAACACTAAAATTGCAAATATTATGGGGGTCACATATGGACAACCAAAAGGACAAGATATTGAAAGATGAAAGGCCACACTTGGGGCACTTGGGTTGAATAGGACAAGGAGGGCCGCATGACTCTTATGGAATGTGAAGAGACTCTTGGGGGATGTGAAAAGTCACATAGGGCGTTTAGATGAACCCATGACTCTTAGGTTTATGGTTTTGGAAAATCATTGTTGGTTTCTTGTTTGCTCCTTGTCTATATATAGAGTGCTTAGGTTAGTGGTTAATACAAGTAGGTTACATATTGTTGTCACAGGATTCAAATAAGGCATGGCAACATGTAATGTCCCCTTTTGAAATGGGATTAAAATAATAATAATAATAAATTAAAATATAAAAATATAAAGTATAAAATATAATATAATTATAAAATATAAAATTAAAGTTTAAGTTTTAATAAAGGTCAAAGGGCATGTGAAAAGTTATGTCCATTGAAGGAAAAAGGTATATAAGGAAGACCAAGGAAGGAGAAGGAAGCATCAATGAATTTGTGAATACATCTTATATCCAATTATTACTCCTTATCGAGTGTGAATTGTGGTTCAGCAACCTAAGGACAAAAACCCCTTAATTTCCATTGTTGAGTTAGTGGACGAAAACCCTTAATTTAGGCAGATTTAAAGACATTTTAAAGGCATTTCAGTGAAGACAGATCACTGTAGATTTGGGATAATTAACAGTATATACAATGGGTAAGTTCCATCTTCCTTGAAATAAATTCTAAATATTATATCTAAATTAAAATAAACCATTAAAAACTGTAATTTATGAAGCTGATATTATATTTATAATTAATTGTGCTGCTATAATTGTGAGTCAGATTCTATTATACTTTAAAAATATAAAAATTTAAACGGGACATTACAAATGGCATCAGAGCTGGATCTTGTCACCATGTGAAAGAGAAGTCAACCCTATGATGCAAAGAACTTATTTCATATAAATGACAGAAGAAGTAAATATGGCAGATAAAGAGGGAAAAACTCCTTTGGGGAAAGTTCTTACAAATAAGTTTGAAAAGAAGATTGATACAATGATAGATATGTTCGGTCAAATGCTCCACGTAAAGCCAAATAATATGAATGCCTTCATGTTGGAATATGTTGTCATTGATGTCAAGTCATTGATGTCAAAGTTGAAGAGAATAAGAACAACTCTTTATAATATCTCCATTGAAGAAAGATAGTGAAGAATAAAAATACAATAATGAGGTTGATCTGTACTTTGTGAAGGTTACATTGAAGTTTAAATTAAGATTTAAACTTATACTTTTTGGGTCAATCTCCTCATATAACTAGCACTCGCCATGGAAGGAATTGAAAAACGATTTAATGTTGGCCAACCCTCCTTGTAAGAGCCAACCATCCTTGAAGAAATAAATATAGGATAAAGTCTAGCCGACTTCATATTGTGGCGCCTAGTTGGAAGTTTAAATTTAATAAACTACATTACTTAAAGTGACCAACTCTCCCCTCTATGGGTCGATTTAAAGATCATGTATTGAGAGCCAAAATCGTTAGTTTAAATTAAAGATTTCAAAACTGGCTGACTTCCTTATGGCGCCA
Source organism: Cunninghamia lanceolata (assembly GCA_027924645.1). Lineage (NCBI taxonomy): Eukaryota > Viridiplantae > Streptophyta > Pinopsida > Cupressales > Cupressaceae > Cunninghamia > Cunninghamia lanceolata. The sequence continues at coordinate 2,203,142 of BSBN01000178.1, read as the reverse complement.
AAGATAAAACAAACAGATTTTGTTCTTAGTATGGCCAATTATTCATAGCAGCGCTCCCTATAATAAGAAAAATGATCTCATTCCAAACAGGTGCATGAAGAGGTGTGTGTTATATGAAGAGCTGTCTACTTTACAAATTCATGCATCCTTTCATTGAATTGCTCCTATACAAAGAGATATAAATGATAGTTGTGGATGGTGTGAAGAAGTGTGAGTGAGGAGAATAAGATTTATTTCTGAGCTTGAGCAGACCTAAGGCAGGTTGTAATGAAGAATGTTTCAGACTTATATTAAAGAATATATGCAGCCCATGAATGAAAGATAAGTGCAGATATATTTGATGAATATGTGTGAAGATCAAGAGCAGATTTTGAAGGAAGATTTTTGAGATATTTGTGATCAGATTTGTGAGAGAAGATAGTGCATGATTTGAATCAGATTTGTGAAGTAAGGATATTACAAAAGTTGTGTTCAGATTCGTGGAGGAAGAAGTATTGACAATATCACTCATTGAAGGATTTGAAGGTTGGTGCCTATCAAATAAGAGATTGGTGTCTCTTGCTAAGTTAGTGCTCAGTTGTGGGAATTGGTGTCTTCAGTGGGTTGGTGCCTACAAATTTTGTAAGTTGGGATTGGTGTCCCCCGTGGGTTGGTGCCTACAAAAGAAGACTTGTAAAAGAAGTAGGTTGGTGCCTACAAAGAAGAACAATATATAAGCAATATTTTGCCGTGGTTTTCTCCCACAAGGGTTTCCACATAAATCTTGTGTTCCTTCTATGTTCTTAATTGCTAGATCTTGAGTGTATGTTATTGTTTAGTTTTGAAAAGTAAAAGTTTGTGTTATACTGATTCACCCCCATCTCAATATAATCGTGTGCAAGGCATTGAGAGGCCAACTCTCCTCCCTATGGGTCAATTTAAAGATCATGTATTGAGAGCCAAAATCGTTAGTTTAAATTAAAGATTTAAAACTAGCTAACTTCCTTATGGCGCCAAAGATAAAACAATCATGTGAGGAAATCACAAAGCCCGATACAAGATGATATTCACACCATGTATGCAGAAGCCATGTCTTTCACAAATTTCATGGGTACAAAGGGTGTAAACATAGTTAACTCAAATTTTTCCAACCCTCCTACAATATCACAAAATGCATAGTCTAAGACACATGTTCTTGGCACAAGTTCTTTGCCAATGACCATGACTAGGGCTCCTATTATACCCAATGGGAACTCATCAAGTGTATGCACTCCACAAGTTCAAGATCCAGTAGGAGATTGGAGTAATGCTACTATAAAAGCATTATAACTGATGTTTTGAAGTCAAATAATACACAGTAAGTACAAACTCGACTACAATGTGCTCCCTCTGCAACTGTACATCCCTTTTCTCGCAATTGGCTTGTCGATAAGTCTCAAACAGTGGATGGGGATCATCATTTATCAAAAAGGCAACCCCAGGTGTCCAATTCTATATCAACATCTTCTAGGGCATATCTTCTGCCATGGATAATCATTATAATGTCACATCTCAATAATTTGTTGGTTCTCAAAAAGTAGTTGGACCTAACAAGGAATGGAAACCAAAATCAACAAATCAAATTGCAAGTGTTAGTCCTAGAATAATAGGTACATCCATTGTTAACACTAGTGTTTTTGAAGTCAACAGATTACCTTCTCCAACATCAAATTGTGTGAAGATTGAAGATGCAACTGCCAAATTGCATAAAAAGTTAGAAGAGATGAATGTTCAAAATAATCAACATGTTATCATGCCAAATTATCTTCAAGTTCCTAAAATTGAGCATACAAGTCTTAGTTTTGTATCAAGGATTAGGAATTACAAATTTCCAAGATTGATTTGGGATCTTGGTATCTTCAAGAATAACTCCATCAAGTGAAGAAGAAATTCTGGAGCATCCTAGTTTGTGATTGCTTGAGGACAAGCAATCTTGGGAAGGGCGGACTGTAATGTTCCCTTTTGAAATGGGATTAAAATAATAATAATAAATTAAAATATCAAAATATAAAATATAATATAATTATAAAATATAAAATTAAGGTTTAATTTCTAATAAAGGTCAAAGGGCATGTAAAAGTTATGTGCATTGAAGGAAAAAGGTATACAAGAAAGACCAAGGAAGGAGAAGGAAGCATCAATGAATTTGTGAATACATCTTATATCCAATTATTACTCCTTATGAAGTGTGAACTGTGGTTCAGCAACCTGAGGACGAAACCCTTCTAGGTTAGAAATTAAAAGACGAAAACCCCTTAATTTCCATTGTTGAGCTAGTGGACGAAAACCCCTAATTCAGGCAGATTTAAAGACATTTTAAAGGTATTTTAGTGAAGAGAAATCACTGCAGATTTGGGATAATTAACAGCAAATACAACGGATAAGTTCCATCTTCCCTTAAATATATTCTAAATATTATATCTGAATTAAAATAAACCATTAAAAAACTACAATTTATGAAGTTGATATTATATTTATAATTAATTGTGCTGCTATAATTGTGAGTCAGCTTCTATTATGCCTAAAGAAAAATATAAAAATATAAACGGGACATTACACAATAGATGTATGGTTGCGTGGTATTATAATAAGTTTCCATATTTTGTTGGATTGATCACAAGGAGGAAAGCAATGCATAGAGTGCATTGAGAAGAGGTTCTCTAAGAGTGCATGTTGCATTAAGTATAGGTTCTCTGAGAGTGTATGCTATAAAATTTGATGGGTTGAAGAAACTAGTTCAGCACAAGTGAATTTCTCTTTTGATATAATAGTTTGGTGTTGTGTTTCTTGCTGGATTTTTTCTCGAAAGGATTTCCCAGGATAAAATCTGGTGTTTTGATGTGTATGCTTTTGATTTGACATTCTATTATACCGGTTTTGGATTATGTAACCTATTCAGCAAAGTTGTTCTCTTAGATTATCAGTAATTTCCTAACAATTTTAATATCTTTATATAATTTTTTATATAAAACTTGGGGAATATTTTTGTTTAGATTTCCCAAGCAAATCTATTTTTGTGAAAAAGTTGTCAATTAGCCAGAAAAAAACAAATCTCATTAATAAAAACCCCTCCTATAAGATGACTTTCTTTACTTTTTTCAATCTACCACAGTGCACTGTTGTCCCATTTTTTTACCCATTACAAAATTCCATGAACCATGGCAATCACAAAACAAATTATTGGCAAGAAAAGTAGAGTAATTTTTATCATACAAAACTGAAATAGGAGCTTTGTAAATCTTACCTCTTCACTGAAAGGATTTTTGGGTATACTTGGAAACCCATCATCACAATCCCTTTCACCAGAATCAGCAGCCTTGCTGGTCACCACTAATTTGTTTCCCCACTGTTTTCTTGGCCCCTAATTGCCACAACAAAGTAAATAAATAGCCTTAGTAATCCATTCAATCATGACAATATATAACCTACAAATGAAAAATGTGAAGTTTCAACCACCAACCACAAAGTATCTCAAAACTTACATGGAATTTCAGCTTTTGCTTGGGTGCTGTGATTCGGAAGCGCCCTGCACTGGATATAACTGCAGAACAACAACACTTAAGCCTGCACTCCATGCAATTCTGTGTCATTTTACGCTAAAACGCATACCATCTCTTTGTTGTGCAATGTTTATTGTGCAATTGCTGCGGATAGCAAATAATTAGTTTTTTTCGATACCCGGATGTTGAAGTGGGTGATAAACGTTGTATTATAGGTTTTTTTTCCACCCTGTGCAAGAGAAAAAAATGTCTGGATGGACGGACAGATTAGGTCATAAGCTGACGTGTCCATACACGTGCAACAGGGACATCTCTTATCTGTGAAAGTCGGGGATGAAGTGGAAGGCTGTTTGCCACATGTCTATGGGGTGGGTCCCATGATAGGTATCAGATTAGTAGGTGGTGTTTGTGCGAAATGGAAATTCTGTGCATGGATATGTATTCTAGGCTAGCATGCAAGAATGGATTTTATTCAACAGATTTGCTTCTTATTAGATAAAATTCAATAATATTAAATGTTTGGTCTGGTATTGTGGCTTAAAACCTTATTCAATTTTTTTTTTTGAAAAGTGCATATCCTTATTTATTTTTTATTAATATATGGTTTTTAGTGTTTGATTGGTTACTTTTGGTGTGTTCACTGATCCGAACTTTGAATCCAATTCTCTATTATATCATATGTTCGGTTCATAATATTTTTTGATCTAATTCCTAGAGCATTTCCCATTGTAGACTAGATTCATCTATGATTTTGTCTCCTAGACTAAACTACGGTCATAACCTTGTCCCCTTATTTTCAAATTCAAATTTAATCTTTTCCTGCCTTACTCTTCGTAATATGATTGTTACTTGTTGGCCAATGCATCAAAAGTTTCAAACTCTGTGTCTAGGGCTTGTATTTAAGGACATCATTCTAGTTCATTCTATTGTCATTAGAGTGTTTAATAGACAATTGGGATAACACATCAAAAACATATATGTCATGTCAATTGTAAGTTTAACTGTCAAATTTTACTCTATTTACATGAATATCCTATTGTGCTTTGCACACACACCCCATTTTGCTTTTGGCAAAATATGAACCCCTTTTTTTTGCTTTTTTTGCTTTTTTTGCTTTTGCTTAGTTAGATTGTGTTGTTCTAAATTTTCTTTCTCCTCCCTTTTGGTCATTGAGAAGTGTGTTCTTGAATTTTTTTTAAGACGGCTATGGATTAAAATATATGAAGCGCTTGAGTCCTTGCCAAAAGGTTTGAGTTCATTTCCATTGTAAAATCTTAAGTTTTTAGTTCTTTTGCTAATTTGTAGACTTTGGACTTACTTCTAGATTTTCGAACTTTTGGTAATATGCCATGATGTCCTTGTTTTCTCTACAAGTTTCATTTGATCGATCTAAGTGCTCAAATTTACCTGTATTAAAATTTTGTACGATCCCGACTTACTTTCAGACATGTATTACTTTGCCTATTTTTCCCGCAAAGCTATCCAATCATGTTTTAACATTAAAATCCTTAAGAATTGCATTTGCGGAGTCCCAACTTACTACTGGATATATTTTGTGTTGGTTTGTATGTCCTAACCTATCTATCTTTTCTGCAAGCTTCCATCCTGAGTAAAGATCAAAATTGCTCAAGTCTGGTTAATTGTGGGGATTTGAGGTCTTACTTCCACTTTATGTTATAATTGAATATCCATCCTCTTTAGTGATTTCTACAGAAGGTGATTTTCATACACTAAATGTTCACCTACCCTTATTGTGCATTATTGGTAGACACATACCAAAGATCATTTTATCACTTTGCATTTGAATTTTCTTGAGCTCTAATTACTAAAAACCTTCTTGTGACCCCAAAGCAACCTACATTGTGAATCTCAACGAATTTGGACAAGTTTTCTCATACCAATGTGCATTCAGATTTGCCAGTAAAGACTTTGAATTCTATGTTCACCTCTTTAAACATTTGAAAAGAATTAGGGCTTCTCAAATTCAACCTCTTCTCAACAACTTCAACTAACTTTGAAACTAGTAGGTGGATTTCCTTGTAATTTGTGCTAAAATAATACATGTTAAAATGTTTTCCATAGCAAATTCATTTTGAAATTTGATTTAAACTTTCGATTTGAGAATGTTTTTGTAGGAATGAATTACCTCCATTCAATCAAAACTAGGGCACCCCAACTCTACAAGTTAACCTGAACCTAGTTCATGTTACGACAAGTGAAATGCAAATTCCAAAACTAGGGCAAAATGCTTAGGTTTTCAAAATTCATGATGTCTTAGGTAAAAATCATTAACTGTTAAAATTCTTGACCTTGGTCAAATTCTCGCAAAATTGTTGTAACTAAAAAATGATCTCCTAAAATTAAAGGTTTAAAGTGCGGGATTTCTTCAAGGAATGAATCTCTAAAAGTACTAATTTATCTCCCGACCCCTTGTGATTACTTGCATTCGTGAGGAAAGAGAATTGATATAGAACACATTGTAAATCTTTATAGAACAGTAAATTGCAAAAAATAGATGGAGGACTAGAGTTTTGATCTTTGTCAATCTACCTTCAAAAGTCTTGATAATTTTCGCATCCATGTCACTCGGTGATGAAATTCATAGACTTAGAGAAATACTCAAACAATTAAATGCAAGATTCCAATGAGGGGGTGAATATTAACATTTTTCATCCATGTCCAAACCCCCTTATCTCTTCTGTAAAAGATTTATTTTTGAAACATAGGAAAATGTGGGATTTTGGTTTAGAACCAAAACTTGATCTTTTAGGTTGATCTCCAGAACTCCTAAAGTTTTTTTAATTATTAGTTTGTCTCGAGGAAAAGGGTTCAAATACGCCACTTAGAGAAAATTTGTCAAGTGAATTGATTATGGGATTTCAACAGATAAGAGGACATTTAAAACGGATATCTATACCTCCCGACCTTCACTTATTTTTCACAAAATTTGTGAACTTAAATGAGAAAGTTATAAATCGAAAGAAGTTCAAATGTGAATATTAACTCAACGACTAGACATTACAATAGAAAACTAAAAACTGGTAATCCATCTTAATCTCACATTTCATCTTAAAATAGTGTTCTTTTAAAAGGATCTTTTTATGCATAGTTTTAGTTGTGAAATTAGTTCTTACTATAGGATGTCTCATGTTATACTCTTATATCCAATACCATACTAACTTTCTACAAATTTAAATGTATAAAGGTATTTAGCTTAAAAATTGATTTATGTGAAACTTCTTTAGACTAATAGATTTTTAAAGGGAAATTTTGAAGTCTGGTTGTCCACTAAAATCCTGCAAATTGTTATAAACTATTTAAAGCCTAAATTCTTAAGCTTTTGATGATTGTATTGAATCTAATATTCTTTTATCTTACAAGGTTATGTCAAAGGCTAAAAAGATGAAGTAGAATTCCAAGGGGTTACCCCACCTTCGAAGATCCATTCTTCATGGGACACAATATCAAACATAGATTTAGGCCATGTAAACTAAGGAATTCAAGAACATAATGTATGGAAATAACCTTTCCAACACAACAAAGAGAATGGTGAATAACAAGATTGCACAAGCTACATGATTTCCAACCTCAGTCCAATGTCTAGAGTTGGTAATGGCTTGTACTAAGGATTATGATGTACGATAGAGCAGGAACGTAACAAATGATGGAAGAGTACTTGCCAATCTTTCCCCTAATGCAATTCCCAAATGATGCAAGAGCACCTGGGCGTATATGCAATCCTACATCACCCAAAAAGATTTGGCATTTTGGTTTTGTTGTTTAACCTCTGTTTTTAGCAGTTGTCTTGGTTCGATTTGGTGTGCGTGTGAGATTGTCTTCGCCATTGGCGCCCAAGGAAGATGTGTGAACATGTGTTACCTACAATATATTGTGTACATAGTTACATATCTTGGTTTTGTTCGACAGTCATTTGATGTTATTGTGGATGGTATTGAGAATAGTATCATACAGGCACATGAGAACTTGCATCTTGGGTGAGCTCTTAGATACAGGAATACATTGGAGCTATAGTGCTTATTTAAATAATTCATCAAATGAAAGAGCTCAATACAAATATAATGTTGATACAGCTATGACATTGCCGAAGTTTGTGGATAATGAGTGGGGTCCAATAGCAAGTTTTAACTGGCATGCAACACATGGAACTTCAATGGGGCGCACAAATTCAGTAATCCATGGTGACAACAAAGGAGCTGCAGCACCATATTGAAGGAATTAGTAATTAAATAGCCATTTAAAATAGCTAAGCAATAATTTTTTAAAGAGTTGATTCAGCAAGAAGAAGATCTAAATTTGGTATTGGCGCATAGATTGGAGAAGGTCAAAAGATAATATTAAAGATGCTTCATATTCTAGTTTATAGCAATAAACATTATGGTAGTTTTGATGCCTCGGCTAGAGGTCGATTGGTATTGTTATGCCATTAGTATTCTATGATGTATAAAATAAATAAACTAGGAAAAAGCGTGGACGGTGGGCGGCCAACAAAAAGAAAGAAAAGAAAATATACAATGGAACAAGAAGAAATCGAATTGGAGGGAGGAAGTTGTGTTGAGGGAAAAAGAAGGCAGTAATGCCTCTCATGAGGTCATACTCATTTGCAGGAAGAGGAATTTAATGAGGATTTAAAACACTTTATGTAAAAGGATGTTAGATTGAAATGCCAATGGCTGGAAAATCTTTTGTTGTTGTGGCATAGATTAAATATGGGTTAAATGTAGATAGTCGAAAGACAAGAAAATAGAGAGATCGGTAAGGAGTCATTTTCTATTAGAAAATTGTAAAACTGGAGAGAAGAGACATGTTTGGCGTAGAGGGAAGATGAATTGACCTCTTAAAGGAGGAAGATGATTTTGGTAGGGAGCTACCAAACGAAGGGAAGAGTGTGCCAGTTTGTAAAAGAGGGAGGATCCATTTGCTACTGGATAGAAAATTTTGAGTGGGAAATTTGTTGTTGAATACATAAGTGTTGCAGAGGAGAGAAACCTCACTGGAAGAGGCCAAAGAAAGTATGTGTATGTAAATTGGAGCAACCAGTGTATGATTGGTATGAGAATGTCCATTTTGGAGCGACATATGGGCGAATGTTCGCTGATGCAAAATGGAGAGAGGTAGAATGAATTATCCGAGAGAGATAGAGGATAAATTGGCCTATGTAAAGAAGAGAGACCATTGATAGTTAACATACATTATTGTATCAAATTGTTTGATCTGATAATGAAAGTGACCTATGTGTGTTGTTGAATGCTAATAAAAGTTTGAATCTTGTGTTGTGTTGCAATCATGGTGTAAGTTGTGAGTTCACAGCTTGCATAATTTTGTGTGTGGTAGTTTAATGTTTTTGCAAAGAGAGAGGGGAGTACTTCTCCTGCATCATATGGTATAAGAGCTGGAGTTTCCAAGTGCATTAGCAAAGCGTTGAATGTGAGGCAGCCTATGCCAGGACCTGCAGGTAGAGAAGAGTGAGAAGGTGGTAGAGAAGAAGCTTGTGTGAGGGCTGTTGCAAGTAGGAGGAGTCCTAAGCAACAAGAGAGCTTGAAGTTGCAAAAAGATCAAGAGTATGATATGGATTGCAGATTGAGGTGAGATTGTAGCAGAAGATGAGATGAGGATATTTGTGAGGAAGCCCATGATATGGAAGGGCTAGAGACAATATCAAGAGAGGAAGATTTTAGCGATGATGGTTTATATAAACGCGAGATTGGATCGATTGGAAGCATCACAGCATGGCGTAGTTGTCAAGTAAGATGGGGAAAAAAAAATTGCAGATAAGACATGCTATAAGGAAGGCGTGAAGGAAAATAATGAAGAAGAGGAAACAGATGCATCGGTGGCTAAAGTTGAAGAGATACAAGAAGTGAGCAACAAAGATGAAGAAGAGAAAATTGTAGAAGAGATTGCAGTTGTAGAGGATGTGGTTGCAGTGATGGAGCTTGAGAATGTTGTAGCAAATGAAGAGGATAAAGATGAGTTATTGTTGCAGATTTTGGTGTTAGAGAAGGAGTGGTTTGATAAGCTTGCCAATGGAGGAATGAAAATAAATGTTGCAACAAAGGACGAAGAAGATGATGTTGTAGCAGCGAAGGAAAAAGAGGTAAATCATGGAGATTTTGATTTCATTTGTGATTATTCTTACATCATGAGAGTAGAAGAGGATGTTGTTGTAGAGGATGAAGTTGCAGTTGCAAATTTGTATGTAGATGTTGCATATTTGTATATAGAGGTTGTGAAGGATGATGCAGGTGGAGCTTGGTGGAGGTGGTCAGTTTATGGTGGGTTGGATCCCACGAAGGAAGAGAGGAGAGTAGAAAGAATTTTGTAGAGGATGACATTTGTGGATGTGAATCCACAAGAGGAGGAAGGAATGGTGAATGGAGTTATGGGAGGAGGATGATGATTCTGCCAGCAAGGTGTTGGAAGAAGAGGAAGAAGAATGGACCTTTGTGCACATTTCACATCAATGGAGTTCACTGCAAGTTGGTTACAACCTGAAAGGGTAGTTCGACTACTCAACTCCACATTTGTGAGCCTATGCTCACAAGCTTTCTATCCGGTGTGTCTGATGCAGAAGCACCTGGGCGTATATGCAATCCTGCATCACCCAAAAAGATTTGGCATTTTGGTTTTGTTGCTTAACCTTTGTTTTTAGCAGTTGTCTTGGTTCAATTTGGTGTGTGTGAGCTTGTCTTCACCATCAACACCTAAGGAAGATGTGTGGACATGTGTTACCTTCAATATATTGTGCACATAGTTACATATCTTGGTTTTGTTCGACAGTCATTTGATATTATTATGGATGGTATTGAGAAGAGTATCATACAGGCACATGAGAACTTGCGTCTTGGATGAGCTCTTAGGTATAGGAATAAATTGGAGCCCTAGCGCTTATTTAAATAATCCATCAAATGAAAGAGCTCAATATAAATATAATGTTGATACAAATATGACATTGTTGAAGTTTGTGGATAATGAGTGGGGTCTAGTAGGAAGTTTTAACCGACATGCAACACATGGAACTTCAATGGGGCGCACAAATTCACCAATCCATGGTGACAACAAAGGAGTTGTAGCGTCATATTAAAGGAATTGGTAATTAAATAGCCATTTAAAACAACCAAGCAATAATTGTCTAAAGAGTTGATTCAACAGGAAGAAGATCCAAATTTGTTGTTGGCACACAAATAGGAGAAGGTCAAAAGATAATATTAAATATGCTTCATATTCCAATTTATAGCAATAAACATTATGGCAGTTTTAACACCTCAGTTGGAGGTCGATTGGCATTGTTATGCCTTTAGTATTCTATGAAGTATAAAATAAATAAAACCAACAAAAAGCATGGAAAGTGGGTGGCCAGCAAAAAGAAAGAGAAGAAAATATATAATGGAACAAGAATAAATTGAATTGGAGGGAGGAAGTTGTGTTGAGGGAAAAAGAAGGCAGTAATGCTTCTCATGAGGTCATACGCATTTGCAAAAAGAAGAAATTAATGAGAGTTTAAAACACCTTATGTAAAAGGATGCTAGATTGAAATGTCAATGGCTAGAAAAACTTCTGCTGCTATGGCATGGATGAAATATGGGTTAAATGTAGATATCTGAGAGAAAAGAAAATAGCGAGATCAGTAAAGAGTCGTTGCCATTAAAAAATTGCAAAACTAGAGAGAAGAGACATATTTGGCGTAGAGGGAAGATGAATCGACCTCTTAAAGGAGGAAGAGGATTTTGGTAGGGAGCTGCTAAACGAAGGAAAGTGTGTGTCGGTTTGTAAAAGAGGGAGGATCCATTTGCTACCAGATAGAAAAAATTGAGTGGGAAATTCGTTGTTGAATACATAAGTGTTGCAGAGGAGAGAAGCCATGTTTAAAGAGGCCAAAGAAAACCTGTGTATGCAAATTGGAGCAACCAATGTATGATTGGTATGAGAATGTCCATGAGGGAGTGACATATGGGCAAAGGTTTGTTGATGCAAAATGGAGAGAGGTAGAATGGATCGTTCAAGAGAGGTAGATGATAAATTGGCATGTGTAAAGAAGAGAGACCATTGATAGTTAACATACATTATTATATCAAATTATTTGATTTGATAATGAAAGTGACCTATGTGTGTTTTTGAATGCCAATCAAAGTTTAAATCGTGTGTTGTGTTGCAATCATGGTGTCAGTTGTGAGTTCACAACTTGTATAATTGTGTGTGGTAGTTTAATGTTTTTGCAAAGAGAGAGGGGAGTACTTCTCTCACGTCACCAAAGCATTCAATATTCCTTGTCATGGGTAGGTAGTAAACTTCACTGAAGAGGAGGGATTGACCTATTATAATCAAGGCCTTGACAATTGTTGAAAGTCGATCAATAAGAGGTGGATGATCACCTCAAGGTAGACGATTTCAGAGATTCCTAAGACACTCCTAAGGAGTGATTTTCAAACAAAAATTAGTGACATGGTAACATTATTGAGTAGAACAGTGGGTTTGCCTTCTTCCTCAACCTTCATCCCTTAGATATTCAAATTCATCCAAAGTATTTTGGAAAATAAGGAGATGATCAATTGGTCTCAACTCATCAATGATAATCTATATGCACAATTAATAAATGTTGATGATACTAAGAGGTCCTACATGACTTTCTACTTAGTATACTCATTAGCAAGACTGATCATTTACCCAGGGTTTATAAAGAGGGAGCTAAAGGAGCAGGTTGTAGAGCTTTGAGCATATATCAAAATAGCTAGTTGCCCCTTTGTAGGTAATAGATTGATCAATCACTTCCAGTGTGATCATTTCGTAGAAAGAAGCCTCCATTTTGAAGAAAGTGAAATGTGTTTCTAAGGCAATAGAGGATTGGATGGGTGATTTACATGAGCATGGATGTAAAATGATTAATGGAGTTGTAGACTCCTGGGCTTAATTCAAAGTGTTGAAGGAAAAGTTAATGATTAATTGAAGGTTGTAAAGAAGAGCAAAAAGCTAATGCTCAAAATCTTCCTCTCCTAATTATTATTGGAAATATGGATCCTATGATGGTGATAAAAGAAAATATTTTGGATCAAAATTCACTTAAACAACCATGAATGTGAATTGAAATCATCAATTTTAGAAATGATTTGATTAATAAATGTATCATGAAGTTGAATGAGTTGAATAATAAGGTGACTAATGTACAATATGAAAACCTAGTATTTTTGGAGGATTTGACAAGTCAAAATTTGGATGTTAATGTAGATTTGAAGGATATTGATGCTTTGAAAAATGGTTTCAAGCAAATCCTCACTTCTAGTTTGGACCAACCCCCATACACCTTCAACTCAAATGCCATGGACAAACTGATGAAAATGAAATCTATGCTCAGGACATATGAGAAGGATGTACCAGAGAAGAAAACTAAGTTTGATGTCTTTGTCTCAACCTTTGAGACACATAAATTCTGATATAGGTTTATTCAATAGCCCAACATAGACTTAGTTAATCTAGTGCTAGTAGCCTATATGGAGTACATGTGAAGGGAAGCTAAAAAATAAAAGCCATGTTGGAAATGAAAGCAAACCACTATAGAATGGGAATCTTAAATTAAACTACAAATTTAATTTTTAATGATAAAATGTCAAACAAATATTTAAACAAGTAAAATCAACTAGAAGAAAAATCAACAAACTTGAGAGATTTACACGACACAAAAATTTATGTGTAGAAACCCTTCCGAGGAAAAACTCCACCAAGAAGAGAGGCCAAGTCTGTATTATCTTTGAATCAAGAATATAATACAATCACTTCCTACACTCCTTTAGCATCCAATCCAACAGTGTTTATGCACCTGTGCAAAACTTGACATATCTCGACACTCCTCTAGCTTTTGTTATATAGAAAATACAAGCAATATACAGAGTACATAGAATGTGGCACCCAGACTTGGGAATATCCAATGCCATATTTGGGGAATCCAACAATCGGGCTATTATTAGCCTCTTACAAATGCCATAACCATCTTCCATGAATATTGCGCCCAAGATAGCCAAATCCCAACGCCCACATTTGGGAAAGTCAACAACAGGCTAAAAATAGCCTCTTACACCTCTTACAAGTTGTCATAAAATGCGAACTTGTGACAGTCCTAAGCTATTAATAAACTAGGCCACCCACTTTTCACCTATTTCCCAAGGTAAAACTGACATTATTACTGGTAGCATAATTAAATATTTGCCATTGTCAATGGATCCTTCATCCCTTATGAATGCATTTACAAATAATTAGGAATAAATAAATGGCATAGGATTTACAAGATTAATGGCACCTTAATCCTAACATTCTCCCACTTGACATCATAAATTGTAAATACATCCATAAGAAAACATAAATCAACTAACTACAAGATACGAGGCTCATGGCCTCCCTACATCGAGTGAACTTTACTATACTCACAAGCATGGTAAGAGAATCTGCAACATTCTCTTGAGTGTCAACCTTATTCAACTCAATTCGTTCATTTGCAATCATTTCTTGAAAAAAGTGATGCTGAACATCCACATGCTTAGTCTGAGCATGATACATAGGATTCTTAGCTAAATATATTGCACTCTAACTATCACAACCAATCTAAATTGTCTTATAATCAAAATACCTACACACGATATTTGTAACCATACTGCCTCCTTAGAGACATGGGTAGTAGCCATATATGCTACTTCAATGTTGGATAAAGCAACCATGGGATGCCTCTTACTCATCTAACTCACTGCATTTCCAAATAAAGTAAATACATACCCACTAGTGGACCTTCAACTATCCAAGTCACTCGACCAATTTACATAAACAAAACCATGTATGTCCAATGTTTTATCCACGTTGTCAGTACTAAAATAAACCAAACAATAATTAGAAGTACCACACAAATATCTTAATGCACTCCACATAATTCCAATGCTCTCTACCAGGGTTAGACATAAACTTGATCAATACTCCCATTACTTGGGCAATATTTGGCCTAGTGCAAACCATTACATACATCAAACTACCAACCACACTAGCATATGACACATTAAACATATCCTCAAAATCATCTTCACACTCCGAACACATATCTAAAGTAAGTTTAGTGCCAATTGTTAAAGGACTTTTGACTAGTTTACAATCTTACATGTTAGATCTATGTAAAATTGTTTCAACATACTTAGATTTTTAGATAACCAAAGCTTTCTATGTTCACTATCCCTCCCAATTTTGATTCCCAATATGTACCTTGCTACCATGAGATCCTTCATCTCAAATACACCTAAAAGTAGTTTTCATCTTAGTAATCAAACCCTTGGTGTCACATGTCATCCATATACAAGGCAACAATTAGCATATGATCATTAATACATCTAATGTAAACACAGTGATCCTCTTCACTTCTTACAAACTTATTTTTATAATAAAAGAATCAAAATTTTGATACCACATCTAGGGTGATTGTTTCAAACCATAAAGAGATCTTTTAATCTGCAAACCAAGTGTTCCTTCCCTTTTACCTCCAAACCTTTAGGCTAAACATTGCATATAAAATTCCTCTTTTAGATCCCCATGCAAAAATGCAATTTTAGCATCCTTTTGCTCAATTTCAAAACCATTAGCAGCAACTATGGACAAAGGAAATCTAATTGAGGATAATTTAACAATAGGAGAGAAAATTTCACTAAAATCAACTCCCTCTCTTTGGGAGTAGCCCTTGGCCACCAGTCTGGCCTTGTACTTCTCCAATGAACTATATGCTCTAAATTTATTCTTGTAAACCCACTTACATTGGATGGCCTTCCTTCCTTTTGGGCAAATGAACAAGACCCCAAGTGTCACAAGAGTTTAAATCCATCATCTCCTCCTGCATGGTTTGTTGCCAAGGCTCACTATCATCTGCAAGAATAGCTTCCCTATAGGATCTAGGTTCATTGTCAATACTTAACAAAGCAAATACATAATAAAAATATGGTGGGCTATACCTATCAACTAGATTCTTTTGTCTTGTGGGTCATCTCAAGAATGGAGCAAGGGATTCTTCCTTTTGTTCTTATGCATGCTCAGCCTCTTCAATAAATTTAGAGTCATACTACTCAAAACTCCTACTTGAACCCTCTTCCATCCTCAAATCCATCATTTTGTTCTTCCACATGTGCATCTTCTTGTTTAATTTCAAAATGCACTATCTTTTTCCCTTCTTTATTTTTTAGTTATTTAGGATCAAAATAGCTCTAAGTTCCTTGAAAAAACACATCTCTAGGAAATACTCATCAAAATAGGAGAAACCGTCAAACAACTTTTTATTTGTAATAGTTTTTAAACTTTCTTCACTTATGTGGCCCAATCTCCAGTGCCACACATACCTATATTTCCAATTTTTTTGGTCACTTTAGTGGATTTACAAATCATAGTAGAATTCAACTTAAACATAGTTCCCAATCTTATCCTCCTTGCTACCACCAAACTCTCTCTCACCAATTTGCAACCATGCTTATCAAATGTTATATGCATTCCCAAATCATTCAATTTAGATACATAAATTAAATTTTGTGCTAATCCAAGAGTATGTAAAACATCAAGGAGGGTTTTTATCCTCCCATCACTTAAACACAACTATACCTTGCCCCATCCAACTATCAAATATAAAGTGTTATCCCTGAGGTAAAGTTCACCTCCATCATATTCTTCATATGTGGAAAACCACTCCTTATGAGGAGTCATGTGATATGAGCATCCTAAGTCAACCAGCTAGTATTTGTTAGAAACAGTATTACATGAAGAAAACAAGGCTTCATCACCTAATTTAAAGGACTTTTCTATAGTGGAATCCCATTATTTATTTTTATTTATGCATTCGTTCATTACATGTCCTCTCTTTTTGCAATTCCAACACTTCACTCTATTCTTTTTACCAAGATTTTGAGATCTGATCTTAAACTTGTCTTTAGGCCCCTTCTGTTCTTTAGATCCTCCTCTTTCTTTGGACCTTCCCTTAACATGAAGAGCATCCATTGAACTATCCATAATGTTTTTCTTTCTCATTTCCTATGACAACAAAGTTGCGACAAGAGTGTCCAACTTGGGATCTTCAAGATTTGAAACATAGAGTGTTAGGGATATATTCTACTATAGTTATAAAGTTATAATGTATACAAGTGCTTAGATCATACTTGTGAGAACATTGGTTTAACTTGGAGATCAAGAAGAGCAATATTGTATAAAAGTTTAGACAAAATAAGTTATGCTTTTGCTCAATGTTTGTTTTAGTTTTATGGTTCGATCAAAGGACTTCGTGATGGATTTTCACTTAGTTTAGTATATATATCATTAAAAATGTCTAGTATAGTGATTTAATATCACTTATGCATCTTTACAATAATGATAGCATTATCACATTATTCAAAGGATGATATACATGAGCCCATAACCTTTTCAATATCGAAAAAGTTGATAGACTTAAGAAGACCAAGAGGTCATAGATATTGTTATGATTGTAGTCCTGAATCTATCTAGATTGAAAAGTTGATTTAGTTCAAAGATTTGATATGATAATGATAGTATTCATTATGATTTTATTTCAAAAAGGATAAACCTAGTGTTCTAAGTTTATATATGACATGAGAAATATAAAAAGTGCCCAAGTGGTCAAGAGTAGACTAGAGGTTTTGTTTCCATACTATAGTATAAACTTTTACTTTTGTGAAAAACAAGAATATTTGTTATATTAATGAACTTGTGATAGTGAAGTTAAAACCTAGAATCAAACTAGAAGGGTTTAGAAAACTCAAAAAATCTTAAGTTGGTTATGACATCGTTTTAGTCTATTATATATTATGGTCGATAGTGAATAGTCGAGAAACCATCAATCAAGATGAAATTAAGTAGAAAGAGTCTAAGAAGCGCTATGATAAATTTACTTGATTTCTTGATAAAGTCAAAATTTGTTATGTTTCACTAGAGTGCTTTAACTTTGGTAGAATGATAGGAAGTCATAGACCCTAGTACTTGCAAATATCCAAAGAGGGACTCTTTGAAAGGTTATAATACATAAATCTACATATTGTAAGTATATCCTAGATTTAGGATTAAATTCTAAGTCAGATTGACTAGGATTTGAATTTAATAAGGACAATTTATGTCTAGAGATACTAGTTAAGCTAGTCAAACTGTGGGATGAGATAGTTTCCAAGTCGAGTTAGAGGTGTGTGGACACACAACTACGTTTATTGCAAATGTCTATTCATATAGAAACTTTGGCCAAAGTGATGCATTTGTCTCTGCATGCATTAGTCAATTCACAGTGTCTAAATGGCGTGACCTATCAGTATGATCATACTTAGCTAGAAGATCATCTAGAGTTGTATGGTCGATTGAGTTATGTAGGGCACAACACTAGGACTCAGATGGTAACCTATTTGTACTTTATGTCTATACTCTTCGTGAAGGGTAGGGCCACTTCTAGGAAGGAAGGTGTGTGGCTGGGGGGCCTTCAATTTGTGGATGGAGGTAAAGCACTTGAATGATGCTCTCCCTCTGTAGCAAACGACTCGCCAAGACTTGTAAGACATATATTGATTCCAGATGTAGTACACATTATGTTATGACTTTTGTTTGTCAAAACTTATGTAAAAATTATTCTTTATGCCAAGTGCAGAATTTTTGTAAATGTAAAGTGATATGTTTTCACTATGATCCTATATTTAAATATAATGTATTTTCAAGGTTGAAAAGATATGCATTTATTTCTTGAGAGTAAAAAAAGATTGTTCATGTTTAATCATCTTCATTTACTTTCTTAGTAAATTGTGTGAGTAATTCCAAGTAATATGAGTTGGCACGTTACAATTTGTTTATTATAGCCTAGCTAAGATAGATATTTAGCTTGAGAAAGAGAGAAGGAAATCCTTCTTAGATTCTCTTTGCTTACCTTCTTAGATGCTTGGGAGAGTGGAGGAGCATAAGCTCTACATTATCCACTTTCCTAACTCCTCAACTATAAATGGTTGAAGGATTGGGAGATATTTACTCTCTCTAACTGTCGATAACCAATAGAGAGAGTGGAAGAGAAGTCATTTAATAAACTTAGTCGATGAGTTTTAGGGGGTTCATTATTTTTGGTTTGGGGAAGAAGACGAACAATAGAGAGAGGGGGGTGAAGAATATGAGAGAGCTGACTGCACTCTCAGGTAAAATCATAACTTGAAAGTGATCTTGTATCGAGGTTTTTAATTAGAATGAATGAATTCAAGTTATATACTAAAGTTTCATTCTTGGTATGCGAAACATAGGAAGAAGAAACAACATTTTTACAATCTTAAAACTCTACTGATATTGTTAATCTTATTGTGCTAACCATAACTTGAGTGGTGATAATCTTATTATCATTAATTGTTGATACAACGATATATCATTCATTTAATGATCAATACAGTGATGTATGTCATGTAAAATCTTTGTATATCTACATCACACAATAGTGAATTTCATGTAATACTTGTATATTTCAAAGATATAGAATTATGATAACATATATATAAATCTCAGAAGTAGAGAAATGCGGTATCGTATGTATACCATAGAGATAGTGAAACATGTTATCAGATTTATCACAACACAATGAACCATGATACTATATATGTTCACAGAGATAGTGAAACACGATGATAAATGGATCACAAAGGTAGTGAATTATGATATGCATGTGCATATAACACAGTGATAGTAAAGCACTTAATACATATTATTCACATCGATAGCACATATCACTCATAACATATGGATTATAGTGATAGTTTATCACATATATTGAATATATCATGGTGATAAACTATCACAGAAACGTATATAGAAAACAATGATAGAAAATCACTTGAATCGCTTAGAAAACAATGATAGAAAATCACTTGAATCACTTAGAAAATAGTGATAGAATATCACTTTAATCACTTAGAAAACAATGATAAAGATAATATTTATATGTTGAGAATTTAAATCTTTTATTGATTAAAAAAGTTGTTAGACCGAAAGGTTGCTTAGATACTCTTATAAACTTTTGAGATTTGGACCTATGTAAAGGTTGAATGGAAAACAACGACATGTTAGTAGAACTGAGAAATGATAGTAATCATTGAGATTGATTCTTGAATGAGGATTTACCTCAAGTATTTTTAAAAGAGTATATATTTCGAACTAAGAAGCCAAGAATGGCAGAATGTTTGATGAATGATTTAATATAATAGCATTAATAAAGCCATCTAAGGTAGAAACCTACCTTGAGTTGTCAAACGAAATGAGTATGCACTCAATGCTTTAAGTCTAGTAAAGACTAGAGTATAAATGAACTCTTATTATTATAATATTATCAGAAGTTTTTTTTTGTGAAATCAAGAGTTTTCAAATACCACTCTTATTGTGGATAAAGAGGAGTCTAATCTCTAGATTTGGCTAAGATGGGTCAATAGTTTTCATAATTTGTTTTATTTTGCAATGACAATAAATAGTCATATGTTTGTTATTATCGACAGGAAATAGTCAAATGTAACCATAAACTAAGGTAGATATATCTTAGAGAAAAGAGTCTTAGAAGTCTATAGATATCAAGAGCAATGTCTTGATGACGGAGTCAAGAAAATCTTGAGAATATATAATATGTATATTAAAGAGCATGGACATGGGCCAACAAGTCTTTGAGTGGAATGACAAGTTGTCATAGACATGAGATTGCAAGGATGCAAAGAGGGGCTCATTGTACGTTTATAAGTCACCTAAGCTCTCATCTTATACTTGTACTAGAATAAGGGAATATTCTAAGTCAGATAGACTAGTATTGAGTTAACAAGTCACAATATGTGGATATATATTATTTACTAAATTATAAGAATGTAGTCTCCAAGTCAAGAAAAGAGTGTGTGAACATACAACTCATTATATAAAACTTTGGCCAAAGTAATACAAAAGTCACTGCTTGCATTATCGGTTCATTGCATACCAGATAGCTGAATAATTAGAGGGGTTATACATAGCTAGAGCTAGACTAGAGTTGTAAACTTGATTGTTACTAGCCAGGACACTACACTAGTTCTCAGATGACATAAGAAATCAATTGATTCACATTATCTACACCCTCGCAAAGGGAAGGGCCAATTCCAGATGGAAGGTGTGTAGGGGACCGCTAAACTGTGGTTGGAGGAAAAGCACCAGGGTGATGCTCTCTCTCTCTCTCTCTCTCTCTCTCCTACAATTGACTTTCGAAGACTTGTGAACAGAAAACATTACTTATTATGTAAATGGAAATTGAAACATGTTGTAGTCGCAAGGAAAGCGACCATTTGTATTTATACTTGACAAATATGTAAAATTTGTAAGTAGCATGTGAAGCGACCATATATTGTAATTATTTATTGAACTTTGGATTATCAAGTTTATTAATGATGGAATCAATTTCATTATAAAAAAAATGGAATTTATTTGTGCAATATTTGTATTTGTTTATTTAATATTCTAGATGGGATGTTACAACCTTAACATGTAGAGACAAATAACACCTTAAGGAGATGTGTTAGTGCCACCCCCAACACTTTGACACATGATTCCAAACCTTTTTTGGGCAACTTCATTTTTCCTCTTTGGTATGTGTATTTACTTCCAACATACTTGGAAAGATTTGCTAGACAAAATACGATCCATTTAGACACAATCCTAAGCATCACACCTAGACCTAAACAATGGGCAACAAGGCTAATGGGCAACTTACAAGAACATGAAAGTGTCTTGAGGGGAACACCACAAACACACTCTAAAAGTTTGAACTCATTTTATGTGTATTTAAACTTTTTATGTTAGATATGAGGATTTAAACTTCTAAAACAATTCCAACACAACACACTTTTAGGCCTATGTGACTTGATTTTTTAATGAAAATAACTGAATTGTATAGTTATTTAAACATCTTTATTCTAAACTAGACCATAAGTGATCCTTTTAGCTAAATTACCATGAGTAGGGGGAACCAATCCATCAAAGTCACCTCAACATGCAGAGACACACAACACCTTAAGAAGATGTATTAGTGCCACTCCCAACACTTTGACACATGATTCCAAACCTTTTTTGGGTACCTTTTTCTTTTGGCATGCGTATTTCCTCCCAACATACTTGGAAATTGCTAAACAAAATGTGATCTATTCAGGCACAATCTTAAGCATCACACCCAAGCCTAAACAATGGGCAACAAAGCTAATGAGCAACTTCATAGGAACATGAAAACATCTTGAGGGGAACACCACAAACATGCTTTAAAAGTTTAAACTCATTTTATGAGTATTTAAACTTTTAATGTTAGATATGAGAGTTTTTACTCCTAGAAACAATTTACGCTTATGTGATTTGAATTTTTTTTTATGGAAATAACTGGATTACATAGATATCCAAACCAGAACCTATCTTTCAACTAAATTATCATGAGTAGGAGGAACTAATCTGTCAAAGTCATCAAGGAGTTGAACTTGACCTAATTATGTCTATGGAAGATTTGAACCTTGGTCGATGGTGTAATTAAAGAACATACCATCATCCTCACCAATCAGACAAGCAACCAATTAAACTATAATCATTCGATGAATATTTTTACGTCGAAGGTGTTCCCCTTGTGAGAGGGAGCAACTTGGCTTGGAGGATTGACAATTGTTGCTTCCCCCGTACTGATGTAAGATGATGAAAGTGATAAGAGCCAATCATATTTGCCATTTATAACTAGTCCACGCAATCTCTGTGTGCATTCTGCCTTGTGTTTTTTAAACTCCACGTTAGACTTTTGTACACTGCAATAATCATATTCCATGAGATGTCTCATTATTTCACGTGGTCAAACACTTTTTGGGCATCCACCAAATTTCTGCACTTGACATACATGTAAATAAGATTAAAAATAAATTATATTTAATAAAATAACATTATATTTATACTCTAAGTAACACAAATTTTTAGATCATACATGTTTACCTTAGTTGTATGGCCTCCAAGAATACCAATGATTGTCTATCACTTTTTTTTTTATCATTACGACATCTTCTAAGAATCCAAATCATTTGCTAAAAAAAGATTTTTACATCTCACAATGAATCCACATTCACTCTCAAAGCAAATATGTTGCCAATTCTTCTTTAATCAATTTAGGGCATGCTTACTTCTCTTTTGCACTGAAAAAAATGGAGTTTCTTTTACTGAATTTTATATTTAATGTTTTAAACAACATAAGAAATTTGTGTAAAATCATTGAACAAATGGACCTCATTCATGATTAACTCAACGAATACAATCATACCCATTGCACACCAAAGTGCGATTATTAGGAAAGGGGTTTTATTTTTTTGGATTTTCAGGTTACGCAGAGATTGTATAAGAGCAAGTTTGTCGAGTTAAAAAAATGCTGTGTTCAATTCTCATTAAATGTTTAAAAAAAACTTCCGCTCGCTTCGATCGTTTCCGCTATTCCAATCAATGTGAAAATTTACACGCTATAAACTTCATAAAGCCCTATAACAAATTCATAAATCCTTAAAATAACCATTTCATCGGCCATTTGAATCAATTAATGGCGGCACCAGAACCAGTGAAAGGAGATGAAAGCAAAAATAAATCTGCAATAGGAAGCGAGGCAGAGGCAGAAGATGATGTAGTAGACTGGAAAAAATTAGGGACTCTGGCATCTGAATCGCAACCCATTAAAAGGCGCAGAAAACTCAGACAGATTCCTGACTATTATTTCCTTCCTCGCAAATCGCTTCCCAACGCTATACTGTACTACGGAGCCTACGTTATTGCAGGCATTGGAGCCGGAATGCTTGTTGAGAAATGGATTCAAAAGAAAGTTGCAGGTGCATACTTTTTGAAAACCCTAAACCCGAATTAATTTCCTTTTTCATTGTCATTTATTGATTGTTGTATTGAATGTTCACTTTTACAACAACGCACTTCACGGTTAAAAAAATATAAAAGAAATTAAAACGCTCTAAACGCTCATAGTAATGAAAGATCTGTATAAAATCACGGGAATAAACCCCTAGACTTAAATCCTTAAAATAAATTTAAAGTGTAAAGTGTTCGAACCGGTCTAAATAATTTCAAATTTAAGGGGATTAAATCTTTAGCATCAAACTCTATATCCCAAGCCTTATTTATTTTTCCTTCAGCTCTTATTTGCATGTGAGATTTTTAGCCGTAAGTTTTGAACCAGCTCATTATTTGTTGTTTGACTGTTTATGAGAATGTAAACAGGAAGGGAGATTTTGTTGTTGTTGTTGTTATTCTGTAACTTATTTATTTTATTTGGGATGAAATAGATCCATATATATTAACCAAGGTAAATAAATACAGCCTATCTTCAAAAAACGTGGATGGAATAACATACATCAAATGCAGCCCCCAAATGGAAACAACCATCTACAATGTACATAATGACAAGTTTAAAGTTTATAAAATACATAAACGAAATAATCCAGCTAAATCTATAAAATTGGTGTTGGGAGGGGGGTCCTGGTCATTAGGATTACCTCACCTTCCATTAGGCAGGTTCTTTCCATCATCCATAGGCTCCCATCTGGTGGGAGTGGTGTTCTCTCCCTCCTCGGGGCCTTCTTGCAGTTGCAAATCTTTAACTCCTAGGCAGTGGAAACTAAGAACTCGTCGATAGTGAAATGGCAAAAGCCAAGCAAGGAAACTTGCCCTTGTCGTTTGGGGGTCCCACCCACACTGTTGAGATGATGCAAGAGAGCTGTAAACAAGCAGTGGCCATCCTCTTTGATGGCCAACAGGCAAAGACCAGCCATATGGCTGCCCAACCAGTGGCAGAGAAGACCCTCTTCGATGACTTTGAGAGTGTTGTTGAGCAGATTGGGAGCAGCCTTGTTGCTGCCCCTTGTAGGGGTATCTGTTGCAGGGAGGTGAAGTGGCCGAGACCCTAGCAATAGTGCAAGGGGCATTCCCTGAGTGATCAAGGAAAGTCTAAAGGTGTTGCACCTGCAACCTCCAAGGCCACTTTGGTGGCCCAAACTTGAATCTGCACAAGCACATGAGAAACTGCCAACGACTTGGAGAGAGTAGCAAAATTGGAATTAACAACAATATTAGCAAATAAAGTTGTATTCATATCTTTCTAGATATAGAAAAGAATCTCCAATTTGAAAGCATGCCATATTTGGGAAAATTTAGGCAAAAATTTGGCCCCATCACCCACCAAAACATTATGCCAAGTAAATGGCTTTGGCTAAAAGAATTGAAAAAATGGTTACCAATTGGAAGACCTTGGTAAATCAAACACTAGGCAAAGTGTGTAATCTTGGGCAACGCTACCGCATTCTAGATTGTTTGGAAGCAATTGTCCCAAATAAAAGATGGAGACTGGGAAGACCATCTAGCATTCAGTTTTTGTATCATAGGCAAATGAGGTGAAAGCCATATGTATCCTTTTCTTGGGGTATAATTGCAGAGGGAGTATCAACATACAACTTCCAATCCTTCCACCAAGGCTAAGTAGAACACACATAAATTTTGTGCAAATGCTAAGAAGGCACATCCTCAATAATTGCTTGGAAGGTTTGTTTATCCGCAAGGTTCAAATTGAACTTAGATCTGGCCTGCGGCTAAGAGAGCCAAGTAGAATTGATTTTGGATTATAGATCTTGGTTATGCCTACTTCTTAGTCTCAAAAACTTAGTAGAGTGCATCTAAGAAATCTTAGCCAACAAATTATCTAGAAAAACAATGGTGGGAGCCCACCATAAGGATTGTTGGTTGATAGAGAGCCCAATCCAAAAATTATCCCCATTCCACTTAAGCCATGACTTGATGGGTTCTAAAGCTTTCTAGATACTTTTGGCGACAAAAGTGCTAGTGATTTTAATAGGAACATGAGAGATTAGAAGGGAATGGAAATCAAGGCCATTCTAGGCAATTCTCCTATACGGCAAACGAAATGAAAAACAATTCTGCAACAAAACTTTCTAGGCTTCATTGTCATCACAAGCCCTAACAATCCACTTAGCACAAAGTGCAATTCCCTATATATGCACATCAATAAGCCCTAACCCTCAAGAGTCTTTGGGAAGACAACAAATATCTCAAGCCACTTTGTGAAAGCCTTTGTACTGGCATAAATTGACCCAACGGGAATTTTGTAGTAGCTTTTCAAGCTTGTGATACGAAGATTTAGAAGACATCTATTAAGAGGAGTAATAAACATGTGTAGCCTCAAGTACTTTGGATTATATCTAAAATTTACCAACCAACAAAAGTGGCTTAGTAATCTAGTATGCCAACTTATTCTCCACTCTATCAATAATATATTGGCATAGTGTAGACTAGCAAGCTTGAAAGGCAAAGGGGATCCCCAAGAACTTGAAAATCCCTCCATGATTAATAAATTTCCATCCAAAGAATGAAGCCATGTTGGCGGCGAAGAGAAGGATTTTTTGTAATACTAGGTTTTACTCCATTGAATGTTGGAACTAGAGGCTAAGAAGAAAGTCTCTAGACACTTGAAAGCTTGCTTAATTTTATCTTCATCCTCAAGTAGAGCAAGGAACGAATTGTTAACTAAATGTCCATTGACAAGCTGGTGGGAGTTGTTGCCAGCGATGGAGATCCCATTGACTCGTCTAAGCGAAATGGTGTTGGTAAGAAGATAGCCAAAGCCCTCAATGGCCCATGCATAAAGCAAGGGCGCAAGAGGGCACCCTTGATGAATGGATTTGAAGAGGCCAAATGGCTTAAATTGGATTTTTTTTTTTTTTTAGCAAATTGCTACCAAGGGGTAGCTACCCATCTATTGATTAGAAAAGATTACATAGTTATCCACAATGAGAGAACAATGGAGTCTGGAAAGCCTCAATGACTTCCAGAGTGCTCTCAAACTGCACATGAGGGAACATGCTCCCATTTACAGACATCAAATATTCAAAGGTTTCTAAATAAATGCAATGTTATAAACAAAGTGCCCTAGCAGGTTTGCATTGTGCGAGTGGGCGCCAAATAGATTCTCCTCCACTGTCATCTTCCTTACCGCATCTTCCTCGACTTCGCCATCCCAAACAAAGATATCTTTTAGTTGCTCGTCCACTGTACCCTGGTTGCAACTGCACTTACAATCTGATATTTATAAAAACTTCGACAAGCCAACCATGACTCAAAACACCTTCAGAGGGGTAATAAAGATCCCCACAATCTTCCCATCACCTGCTCTTAATGAATCCGGTTCATTCCATTTCCTTCCATTTGAAGCCATGCCAAGCCTTAGGGTCACAGGTTAAACTGGATGTTGTTGACTATAAGGCAAGCAGAAGATTGGCAAACAATATTTTTCGATCGGATAAAATTGGAGCCAAAGGCAAGAGCACTAAGCATGGCTAAAATAAAAGGCCATTCAATTATATCATAGGCTTTCTTAGAGTTGATTTTGATTAAAAGCACTTTTTTGGTTGGACTTTTCGACCCCTTCCATGCCTTTCCAAACAACAATAACATTGTCTAAAATATATTTGCTCTGTATAAAACCAATTTGCTTTGGTTGGACAACCAGTGGGAGGAGATGCCTAATATGAAGTGCAAGAGCCTTGGCATTGATCTTGTAGGAGACATTCAACAATGTGACGGGC
This sequence comes from Cunninghamia lanceolata, assembly GCA_027924645.1. Lineage (NCBI taxonomy): Eukaryota > Viridiplantae > Streptophyta > Pinopsida > Cupressales > Cupressaceae > Cunninghamia > Cunninghamia lanceolata. Next base: position 2,175,970 of record BSBN01000178.1, on the reverse strand, counting down.
CTTCAATTGCATATCAAAGTAGGATCCCCAACTTTAGGTATGAATTTAATATTTCCTTTATTGATGATAGAACCTAAACAATTGGAACAAGAAGCTTTAAGATAAACCTTGTGCAAATTAGGGTCAACATCTTCCCAAAGAATTTTGTAGAATTCACAAAGGAAACCATCACGCTAGAACCCTTGTCATTGGCCATGACATGAATTGCCGAATGGAGGTCCTATTGAGAAAGGGGTTTGTCACAAGCCATTGATTGAGTGGTGGAAAGATAACAAGGGACCACGTCTAAGCAATGCTTGAGCACCTCCTCATGAGCCAGGGAGGGACCTTGAGCTTTGAAAACATTTTTGTAATGTTGAACAAAGGCATTCAAAATCTTAGTCGGTTCTAAAAATGTGCTTATCTACATCCTTAATGTCTTTGATTTTTTGACCATAATTTTATGGCAACAAGGCTTGAAAGAATTCCTTGGCTATCACCAACCTTCAACTAGTGAAGTCTGGTTGAGCTCCTTGTGTAGCTTAAACATTAGCCACCTATATCTAGTGGCACAACTTGGCTGCCTAAATTTATAAGGACTTATGGAAAGGTGTCACTTCAAGCTGAATGCAAAGGCAATTAAGCTCCGAGAACATGGCCACCTAGGACTTGCGGCGAATCTTTGCAAGTTAGTGGCTATTGTTAATTTTAATAATCAGATTGACAGTAAGAACAATGAGACACAAATGCACACAACACACGCATATACCCTGGGAAAACCTCCCTCTTGGAGGTGAAAAACCCAGCAAGGAAATCTCAGATTCAATTTATATTATGAGCAGAAATGAATTACAGCTTCACCCGTCTGGGGGCACGAAACATAGATATCAAAATTACAACTCGTTTGAACCTGATTCAAATTGGTTAGAATGAAGCTGCTGCACATCAGCGTAGTCGCACAGTAATACAGAGATTCGGCAGTCAATAATCAATGAACCGTTGAATGGTTGAACCAATGAAGTGATTGAACTGGTGAACTAATTGAACCAATGAACCGGTTCAACTGTCTGCAGAACTTACTGAGTCGTCGAACCTGTGAGCTCGTTGAACTGTTGAACCGAACCGTTGAACCAATCCGTTGAACTGAACCGTTGAACCAAACGGTTGAACCGAACCATCGAACCAAATGGTTCAACCTTGAGCCGCCGAAGCCTTTGAGCCTTAGGAGCTCAATGAGCTCGATGCGTCTTTGAACCAGTGAAAGCGTTGAATCTGTCAAATGATTCAACGCTCGGCGAGGCACTTAGAACTGTCGCAGATGAATGCCGATGGAGAATTTTCGCTGATCAGAATTCGGGGTCAGTGAAGGCTGTATGAATGCTGAGTGCCAGTCGCTCTTCATTTATATGAGATCGCTCGATCAATTTTGGCGCCAATTACATACACGTTACAATTGAAATAGGTCCAGGCCTATTTGCAATTTCAAGATACATCGAATGAATTCGCCCAGATAGGGACAGCCTTAAATCTGAGATTTAAAATGCTAAGGCCGATAGGCCATTCAGCATTTTATAACTAGGTCGGTCTTGGAAAGGGATCCGACCTAGCTACCAAAATCAACACTCCCTCTTAGCTAGGAAGGATTCTTTTATAAGGATCAAATCACATAGTGACTATCACCATGGCTGCTTCCATGGATAAGGAAAAACATAAGTGCTTATTGTCATCTCCACATGACGTTTACCATAGATACTCCCAGAGGGTGAACAAGTTCATCATGAAATTTCTCCCATGATATCCACCATACCTTCTTGCAGAGGGTGGATTCGCCATGCCTACTTGCAGAGGGTGGAAGAGGGCTTTCACCTCAAACTTCTCCCAGAGAAGAGTGCATTACCATCATGCCTACTCGCAGAGGATGGAGGAGGGCTTTCACCTCAAACTTCTTCCAGAGAAGAGTGCATTACCATCATGCCTACTCGCAGAGGGTGGAAGATATAGTGTAATGTATCACTGATGCTGAGTCTCCCTCTCAGCTAGAGCTGTGTTCTCCACAACTCCAAGCTTGTCTCGAAAATATGCAAGCTTCACTCGAGCAAGGGGTTTGGTGAGAACATCTGCTGTTTGCTCATCAGTGCTGATGTACTTCAGCTGAATAGCATTCCTTTGCACCATATCCCGGATATAGTGATACTGAGTTTCCACATGCTTTGATCTGTCATGAAACACAGGATTGGCAGAGAGCTTCACACAGCTCTGATTATCACTGTGAATAACTGTAGGCTCCCAGGGTTGTCCAAACAAACCTGCAAGGAGTTTTCGAAGCCACACTGCTTCTCGAGATGCCACACAGGCTGCAATATATTCTGCTTCAGCAGTACTCAATGCTACTAAAGACTGTTTTCTGCTGCACCAGGATATCATGGCAGATCCCAAGCTGAAGCAAACTCCAGAAGTGCTCTTTCTATCAGTGACACTTCCTACCCAATCAGAATTAGAATAGCCTTCCAAGGTAATGACTATGTTGGAAGAGTACTTCAATCCATATCCAACTGTACCACGCAAATATCTCAAGATATGCTTGGCTGCAACAAGATGAATCTGCCTTGGTTCGCACATAAACTGGCTGAGGGCACTCACTGCATAGCAAATGTCAGGTCTAGTGTTAACTAGATACATCAAGGATCTAATCAGCTCCCTGTATTCAGTGGGATTCACCAGATCAGATCTAGCTGCAGATTCACTCAACTTCTTTAAGTTAGTTTCCATAGGAATAGGCATAGGTATACAATCTAGCATTCCAAATCTCTTCAAAATATCAATGGTATATTTTCCTTGACTTAGAATAATTTCATTGGGTCTTTGCCATACTTCTAACCCTAGAAAGAAATGCATGAGACCTAGATCTTTCATTTCAAATTCTGAAGTCAGTTCTTCCTTACATCTAAGAATGAGATGATCTTCTCCAGTTAGGAATAGGTCGTCAACATATAAAACCAAAATCAACATTTCACCATTGAATACCTTGAAGTAAAGGTTAGGATCAGCATCATTCTTACAGAATCTTAGGCTTATCAAATACTTATCAATTCTTTCATACCAAGCACGGGGGGCCTGCTTAAGGCCATATAATGCTTTCTTCAATCTGCATACATGAGATTCTTTCTTATGGATCACATAGCCTTCAGGTTGCTCAATGTAGACCTCTTCTTCAATAATACCATCGAGGAAGCCTGTCTTTACATCCATCTGATGCAACTTCCATCCCTTAGCTGCAGCAATTGCAATGATAGTCCTGATGGAAGTATATCGAGCAACAGGGGCAAAGGTTTCCTCATAATCTATGCCTTCTTTCTGAGAGAAGCCACGAGCCACAAATCTAGCTTTGTATTTCTCAATACTTCCATCAGCAGCATATTTAATTTTAAACAACCATTTGGAAGATACAACAGACTTACCTTTGGGTCTAGGCTCAATATCCCAAACATCATTCTTAATGATAGACTGATATTCTTCATCCATAGCATTCTTCCATGTCTGTTGGTTCATGGCCTCTTCAACGCTGGAAGGTTCAGTCTCAATGAGATTGCACATTAATGCAACATAGTTTGAGAATCTCTGAGGTCTCCTTCTTTCTCTAAGTGTGCCACTTGGAGCTGCAAACTTTTCTGCCTCTTGAATCCAAAGACGTCTCTTTTTATTCACGGTAATGTCCCTAGGCCCATTTGTAGGATCCAAAGGTTCACTTGGATCATCATGATTTTCAGATTCTGTAGACTCTCTCTGAATCTCAGTATCATGCTCAATATCCATGTTTTGAGGGTTATCATGGACTTCATTGTCAATCTCTAGACTTGAGCCTTTAGATCTTTTGAGTGCAATATTTTCTTCAAAAGTGACATCTCTACTAACCTCAATAAACCTTTGACCTGGAATGTAAATTCTAAATGCTTTGGATGTTTCGCTGTAGCCCACAAGAGTTCCTCTTTTGCCAGAAGGTTCCAACTTGGTTCTCTTCTCTTTGGGTACATGGACATATACTAGACTCCCGAAGATCCTCAAGTGACTGATATCAGGTTTGATCCCTGAAAATGCTTCTTCTGGAGTCATATCTTTCAATACACGGTGAGGGCATCTATGCTGAATGTAGACAGCAGTCCTAGATGCTTCGGCCCATAGGAAAGTTTGTAGATCCTGATCATGAATCATTGCTTTTGCTGCCTCAACTATGGATCTGTTCTTTCTTTCTGCAACCCCATTTTGCTGAGGGTTGTAGGGAACACAAAACTCCCTCTTTATCCCTGCCTCAACACAAAAGTCATGAAAACTACCCGAGGTGTATTCACCTCCATTGTCAGACCTAAAAACTTTAATTCTTTTCCCAGATAGATTTTCAGCTAAAGCTTTAAATTCTTTGAATCTACTTAGAACTTCATCAGATTCTTTTGATTTAAGAAAGTAAATCCAAGTTTTCCTAGAATAGTCATCTATAAAGATTACATAATACAAGAATCCACTTGGAGAAGCAACAGACATAGGTCCACATAAATCAGAATGCACAAGAGCTAATTTCTCTTTACATCTACTTTCACTTTGATGAAATGGACTCTTGATATTCTTACCCATAGCACAACCTTTGCATGTATTATCATGAGTATGACTGAGTTTAGGCATACCTTTAACTATCTTCTCAAGTGTGGGGAGGGCTCGGAAATGAAGATGTCCGAGTCTTCTATGCCATAGCTCGCTTGACTTAGGTGCTTGATGAATGAGAGCTTGAACTGACGTGCTGAAAGCTTATATAGGCTCTCATACCTATTCCCAATGACACGAGCTGATTTTATGCTGGACTTCTTAGGCCATGCAAGCACCCTTCCCTCAGAAAATGCAATCTGATAACCCTTATCTTCTAGTGCTGATATGGAGATAAGGTTTCTTTTGATTCCAGGCACAAACAGAATATCGCTGAGGTGAAGAGAAATTCCAGAATCTAAATTAAGGGAAGTAGTACCAAAACCTCTCACGGAATAGCGAGCATCATCACCAATGACCACATGAAGATTAGACTCTTTCTCCACTAAATCTGAGAGGTGCTCTCGATAGCCGGTGATGTGTCTAGATGCGCCACTATCAATCAACCATGTATCACTGTCTGAGGGTGAAAAGGAAGTCTTCAGTATTGGACTGATTTGAGACTTCATTTAAGTTTGCTCCTTGTTGCTTAGACTGGAATAAACAATCCCTTGCATAGTGACCGAATTTGTCACATCTGAAGCACTTGATGTGGGACAGGTCCCTTTTCTTTTTCTTCGAATCATGAGATGGATTAGACTTTTGATCTCTACTCCTCTTGAAATTGTTCTTCTTCCAATAGCCTCCTTTCTTCTTGAAGGACTGGGCAGCAAGGACATGATTGTCTTCATGAGTGTTTTCGATAACTCCTCTAGCAGCCAGTCGAGACTCTTCTTGGATACAGTTAGCCCTTAATTTGTCAAACTTGGGCAGATCAGCTCTTGCACTAATTCCTTGAATGTAGGATTCCCAAGATGCTGGAAGACCATTGAAGGCTAACATAGTTAAATTATTTTCATCAACAATCTTTCCAATAGATGAGAGCTGATCTCTCAAATCAGAAATCCTCATGAAGTAAGCCATGACGGATTCACCTTTAGCCATCTTGATGTGATGAAGCTGCTGCTTCAAAGCTAGAACACGACTAGTGTTGTTGATTTCATACATCTCCAAGGTTCTAAACATTTTGCTTGTTGTATTCAGCTTGGAGATGATGAGAACAATGTGATCTTTTATTGAATCAATTAAGATCTTCTGAGCTTGAAAATCTTTCTTCCTCCATTGGATCTTTTCTCCTTCTGCCTCAGGCTCGGAAGATTCTTTGGTCACAAAGTCTGCAAGGTCATTTTCATTCAACGCAAGCATGATGCGGACTCTCCATGATGTGAAATTGGAAGCCCCATCCAATCTGTCTTCAACCCTGAGACTGCGAGCCATTTTATCTGATCTTTAATGATAAGAGCAGAATGTAAATAACTGAATGCTGCAAATCTGATTATACTAATTCGAACCTGGCTCTGATACCATGTTAATTTTAATAATCAGATTGACAGTAAGAACAATGAGACACAAATGCACACAACACACGCATATACCCTGGGAAAACCTCCCTCTTGGAGGTGAAAAACCCAGCAAGGAAATCTCAGATTCAATTTATATTATGAGCAGAAATGAATTACAGCTTCAACCGTCTGGGGGCACGAAACATAGATATCAAAATTACAACTCGTTTGAACCTGATTCAAACTGGTCAGAATGAAGCTGCTGCACATCAGCGTAGTTGCACAGTAATACAGAGATTCGGCAGTCAATAATCAATGAACCGTTGAATGGTTGAACCAATGAAGTGATTGAACTGGTGAACTAATTGAACCAATGAACCGGTTCAACTGTCTGCAGAACTTACTGAGTCGCCGAACCTGTGAGCTTGTTGAACTATTGAACCGAACCGTTGAACCAATCCGTTGAACTGAACCGTTGAACCAAACGGTTGAACCAAACCGTCGAACCAAACGGTTCAACCTTGAGCCGCCGAAGCCTTTGAGCCTTAGGAGCTCAATGAGCTCGAGGCGTCTTTGAACCAGTGAAAGCGTTGAATCTGTTAAATGATTCAACGCTCGGCGAGGCACTTAGAACTGTCGCAGATGAATGCCGATGGAGAATTTTCGCTGATCAGAATTCGAGGTCAGTGAAGGCTGTATGAATGCTGAGTGCCAGTCGCTCTTCATTTATATGAGATCGCTCGATCAATTTTGGCGCCAATTACATACACGTTACAATTGAAATAGGTCCAGGCCTATTTGCAATTTCAAGATACATCGAATGAATTCGCCCAGATAGGGCCAGCCTTAAATCTGAGATTTAAAATGCTAAGGCCGATAGGCCATTCAGCATTTTATAACTAGGTTGGTCTTGGAAAGGGATCCGACCTAGCTACCAAAATCAACAGCTATAGATTCTCAAAAAAGGGCAATATGTGTGCTGGCATTAGTTCACCAAGCAATCCAACCCGTATCACTTTTCGGACGTGGCACTAGATTCCAAACACGTTTGATATGTGCCAATGTGGGCTTGTAATGAAGTAGTGATGTGTTCAAAAACATTACATGTTCTCGATCTTGGGTTTATGAAGACCTCACTCCGGCTGAAAATGGATTGGAGAGTGGCTAGAAAGCACACAAATTGACAACAATTCAATTGGGAGATAATAATAGTTGGAAAAAGAGAAATATGATTGTGCTGAAATCATGGGACAATCAAGTCGCTTTATTACTCTTTTCGAACTACTATGCGCCAATTGGACCAAGTGTATCAAATAGAAGATTCACTTTGGTGGCCAAGGTTGGGATCATAAAGGTCAAATTTATTGTGCATGTAACACCATGTCTCTTTTTCGCCATTTGTTGATCTCATTAGGTGGCTTTGCTTGTTAGAAGCTGCCTCAACCATATTGAAGTCGCAATTAAAGTCCCATTGGGCCTCGGGCAGTTCATCTACAAGCCATTGCCAAAGAAGACTCCTTTGTATCATATCACCCAATGCATAGATGTTGAAAATGCTAAATGCTTTGTTGTCAATGTTGAAGGGGACCTGCAAAACCCTGTTGGATGGGTTGTAGACATGGGTAACATTGTGAGGCTACCACTTGGCATCTACTAACGTTACCACGCCTCCCCATCCTTGTTCATGATTACTATCGAAACAAATGCTCCTTGGCAAAAGGATACAACACACGACCAAGAGCAGAAAACCAACAACCTTGATCTCCTTAAGAGAAAATGTCTAGAGGAGCAAATCTTTGTCAAAAATCTTGCACAATGAATTTGTGGTCTGTGGTGCAACTTGGTTGCCTGAATTTGTAAGGGTTAATGGAAAGGTGTCGCTTCAAGCTAAATGCAAAGGTGGTTGAGCTTCGAGGACATGGCCACCTACGACTTACAGGGAATCCTTGCAAGTTAGTGGCCATAGATTCTCAAAAAATGGCAATATGATTGATGGAATTAGTTCATCGAGCAATCCAACCTGTATCACCCTTTGGACATGGCACAAGATTCCAAACACGTTTGATATGTGCCAATGTGGGCTTGTAATGCAGTTGTTCAAAAAAATTGCGTTTTATTGATCTTGGATTTATGAAGACCCCACTCCCGCCAAAAATGGATTGGAAAGTGGTTGGAAAGCATGCAAACTGATAACAGTTCAATTGAGAGAGAATAATAGTTGGAAAAGGAGAAATGCAATTGTGCCAAAATCATGGCACAAGCAAGTCGCTTTATTACTCTTTTTGAACTACTATGTATAAATTGGACCAGGTGTATCAAATAGAAGATGCACTTTGGGGGTCAAGATTAGGATAATAAAGGTAGTCAAAAAGAAATTAATGCGGATTGTGTGCGAAGGCACATGAGGAGCAAAGGTAGGCGTGTGGAGTGAAGGGTGGAGAGAATGGCGTAGGCAAGGGAGAAAGTAGGCGTGCCGAGGCACGGAAAGGCTCGAAGAAACAACAAGCAATCACGAAGGAACAAGGGAAGGGTTGTGACCCACTCAAGTCGTTGGTGGATGAGTTGTGGAAGGGTTTTCATCCTTCTGTCCTTATTGAAACAATGGAAATTGATTTGGCAGTTATCAAGCCCCAACAGGACCCCCAATTTTTTGAGGCATGCAAAAATAGGGCAAATCCATTTTCATGATTGCAACACTTTATGTAGGGAGCAAATCTTACTGGCGAACCCAAATTTTTCTCCCCAAAAGACAACACAAATTTTGGTCGATGATAAGTATTTGGGTCTTGGGACCACCACGGGTGTTGATTCCACCCCTTGTATGTTGGATAAACATTCCTTTTCCATGGGCAACTCTTTGGTGGTGTTGGCGGTCAATCCAATCGACTTTCATGTCTTTGATGATTATGTTAATGCAGCATGAACTAATGTTATGTTGGGAGTTGATCTCTTATCCTCAAATTTATGAGGAAACGTTCGCCTTATGAGCATTTTATGGTGTGGACAAAGACAACTTGAACTTGCTTGGTCTCTCCCTTGATTGAAATTTTGGATTTTGGCTTCTCTCTCCGTTTTAATTTAGTTGATGATTGCAACTTTGTGAAACAAAATGGCGCTTGGTTCTACGAACAGTCTAGCCTTTTCATTGCCCTGTGGACCCCATTCTTTGATCCAACAGCTGCAAAAATTCCTTCCATTCCGATATGCATTAGATTATATAACCTTCCTTTGAGCATTGAGATGCGAGTCTCATTAGAAATATGATTGAATAGGAAGGCACCTTTGTGAAGATGGACTTTAAGCTGGTGGATTCAAAAAACAGATTTGCAAGATTTTGCACCATGATTGATTTTTTGAAGCCTTTGTACCATTCTGTCAAAATCAACTCCTCATATGACATTTGGACTCTTAATTATGAAGACTTACCATTTAGATGCTTCTTCTACAACATGATCACAAAATTGCAAGGTGCATTGCTAAAAAGTCCTCTAGATTAAGGGTGATTGGCTTCAAAAAGTGGGCTAAGAAGTCGGACACTCTTGATGAGGATTTCATTTGGCGAAATCATGGTAAATTTTTGGAACCCCAGAAAGAGACAAGGACTGCGCCTGAGACTCTTGGGGATGCCACCAATACTGTGGATCCCTTCTCGTTTCACTGCCCTCTCAGAGAAGATTTATGTGGCATTAATCAACTTCCAGAGGGTGAGGGTGACCTACATTGCATTGATGTTGAGGGCATTTTTCCTCTCATGGAGGAACAAGATGAAGAGCTCCCAGATTTTTTAGATCATGATTATGTGGTTGTTCCTCTTGCTTATTTCACTATCACTCAAACTGCGTTTCGCATCTCTAAACCAAATAGCGGTATTCCCAGGAAGAAGAAAGGACAAAATCTAAAGCGAAGAAACTCCAAATAGGACGGGATTCATTTGATGATGGTACTAAGTGGACCATGGATGCTCTTCTTACTAGGAGTAGGAGGAAGGGCTCAACCAAACGGGCTTGATGGCTTGATCTTGTTTACAAAGGGCGATTGGATATGCTAAGTTTCTTGTTTCTTCGTGCTATTTCCAGATTTTTTGGAGTCTCTTCTATTTACTTCTAGATACCCTTTGGGTCCTTTGTGCCTCTCTTTTCTCTTAGTTTGTTTTTTGTGAACCCCATTTGTGGGTCTAAAGCTTTTCTTTGGTTCCACTTTGTCTTTATATTGGGAGTGGGCGCTAATCCCACACTTCACCTAGCAAAAAAAAGATTAGGATCATAAAGGCCAAATTTATTGTGCATGTAAACACCATGTCTCTCTTTCGCCATTTGTTAATCTCATCAGAAGGTGGCGTTGCTTGTTAGAAGCCACCTCAACCATATTGAAGTTGCAATTAAAGACTCACTAGGTTTTAGGTAGTTCATCTACAAGCCATTGCCAAATAAGAGTCCTTTCTATCATATCATTTGATGCATAGATGTTGAAATGCCAAAGGTTTTGTTGTCAATGTTGAAGAGGACCCACAAAACCCTGTTGGATGGGTTGCAAACACGGGTAACATTGTGAGGCTCCCACTTGGCATCTTCTAATGTTACCATGCCTCCTCGTCCTTGTTCATGATTACTATGGAAACAAATGCTCCCTAACCAAATGATCCAACACACAACCAAGAGTAGAAAACCAACAATCTTGATCTCATGAAGATATAAAATGTCTAGAGGAGCAAAATCTTTGTCAAAAATATCACACAATGAATTTGTGGTTTGTGGTGCAACTTGGCTGTTTGAATTTGTAAGGGCTAATGGAAAGGTGTCACCTCAAGTTGAATGCAAAGGTGGTTGAGCTCTGAGGACATGGCCACCTAGGACTTGCGGCGAATCCTTGCCAGTTAACGGTCATAGATTCTCAAAAAAGGACAATATGAGTGATGGCATTAATTCATCAAGCAATCCAACCCATATCGTCTTTTGGACATGGCACAAGATTCTAAACACATTTGATATGTGCCAACATGGGCTTGTAATGAAGTAGTGATGCATTCAAAAAAATTGCATTTTCTCGATTTTGGGTTTATGAAGACCCCACTCTAGCTGAAAACGGAATTGGAAAGTGGTTGGAAAGCACACAAACCGACATGTTCAATTTGCAATAGGAGAAATATGATTGTGCCGAAATCACGGCACAATCAAGTTGCTTTATTACTCTTTTTGAACTACTACACAAATTAGACTAGGTGTATCAAATAGAAGATGCACTTTGGTGGACAATATTAGGATCATAAAGGCCAAATTTATTGTGCATGTAACACCATGTCTCTCTTTCGCCATTTGTTGATCTCATCAAAAGGTGACCTTGCTTGTTAGAAGCCACCTCAACCATATTGAAGTTGCAATTAAATACCTATTGGGCCTTAGGCAATTCATCTACAAGCCATTGCCAAAGAAGAGCCCTTTCTATCATATCATTCAATGCATAAATGTTGTCAATGCCAAGGCTTTGTCGTCAATGTTGAAGAGGACCTACAAAACCCTATTGGATGGGTTGTAGACATGGGTAACATTGTGAGGCTGCCACTTGGCATCTACTAACATTATTATGCCTCCCCATCCTTGTTGATGATTACTATCAAAACAAATGTTCCTTGATCAAATGACACAACACAACACCAAGAGCAGAAAACAAACAACCTTGATCTCTTGAAGATGTAAAATGTCCAGAGGAGCAAATCTTAGTAAAAAATCTCACAAAATGAATTTGTGGTTTGGTTTTGTTAGACCCTTGACATTCCATGAGATGCAGTTCATGAAGAACAAGGGTCTGGGGACATTTCCTTAGAGTCCAACCCTTGTAAATTAGAAAAACTTTTCTGCATAAATTGACAATGGTTCTATGGAGAAAACTCTCCAAATTGCATATGTCGTTTTTTAGGAACAAATTTGAATAATGGGGCTTACTAACCTCTTTTGAAGGTTCACTAGAAGAATGGATAGGGTCTAGTTGAGCTGCCACCACTTGCTTAGCTTTGTCATTGGCATTAGGCCTAGGATGTATCGCAGGAGGCAAGGCTTTGGTAGTTGCATTGTTATTATTTTTTTCTTGTTGGATTGAGAGCCTTTGTTGGGCCCATTGCAACGACATTTGTAGTTGTCAACATTAGTCCAACTGTCCTCATTTTTAGCTTGAGGCATTTCACTTGCTGATTTTGAGGCTGGGTTGGGCTTGTGAGTGTCTAAAGTCTAAGGGACAATATCTGATTTTATGCTCAGAGGATTGACACCTAAAATAAGTGTTAGGAAGATTGATATACAAAAACACATTGCACATGGTGCATATCACCAATCTGTATATCAATAGTTTCCTTAAGATCTCGAGACAGGTCTATTTCCACACAAATCCTACATTGTGGTCGGGCCGAATAAAACTTGTTTGCTTCAACATAGACCACCCTTCCTAGAGAGGAGGCAATACAGTTCAAAAATGGCCAGCAAGGCAAAGGTAGACTAGGAAATTCAACCCACACAGGCACCTTAAGGGCCTGGTGGTTGGACAAAACAAAAGCCCTAGTCCAAGGGGGAGAAAACAGAAAGTGAGTTATGGACATGGCAAGGGCCATGTTGAAGGATGGCATCCACATGCTTAGCTTCTGCAAAGTTGAAGAGGAAAAAACCTCTGATTAAATTCTGGATGGTATCTAATTTAACACCACGGGGGACCCAAGCAGTATTCAACCAATGTCTTAGCATGCTTTTAGATGGAATTCATCCTACAAAATAACATATGAGATTAAATTGCTCTAGCCACTTGCATGCATTATCAAAATTCGGAACCAAAAGAACAACATCTGGGGGAGTGTCAGAGCCCATACCTTGTGGAATGGTTTGGGGCAGACTTGTGAGGTTTCTTTGTAGGTGGCGCCATTAGTCACGTCAATCCTGAACACTTCACCATTAACAGCCAAAGGGAAAGGCCTTGGGTGTCATTATAAAGCAAGCTAAATACCCAAAGGGTGAGAAACCCTAAAAGCTTCTGCAATGAATGCAGGAAATATAAAAATACCCCCCTGCAATATTGGAAAGTATTGTGATTGGAGAAAACATAGCAAGGGAAATAGGCAAAAGCTAAACCATCCTCTTCACTTTTGCTCGCAGTTCGACTATCTTGAAAAGTCTAAAAGATATTTTAGAATGGTATGAAGAATGGAAAGTTTATAAGAATGCATTTTACAGAAAAAAATTGTTCCAAAACACTGTAAATAATGGAAAATTTGTTCCAACTTAAGATGAATAAACCCAAGGCTCTAAATCTTAAAGGCTTAAACCCTAATGATTTTTCCATAATCTATTGCTTCTTACTGACAGCTTACAAGAATGCATTTTACGGAAAAAAATGTTTCAAAATGTTGTAAATAATGGAAAGTTTGTGAGCAAAAAGAGGAATAAACTGCAAGCATTCAACCCTAATATTTTTTTTGTTAGTATCAGCACTTGCTTGCTGTTGAAATTTCACAAGAATGAACATTTTTACTTTTATAAAAAAGATTTCCATTCAGTGTTAAATAAAACCAATAAATATTGAGTGACATTAGTTTAAGTGCTAAAAGACTTATCCGCAAAGATCTTAACAAAAATGCATAAATTCATTTTGAAGGGAAGCACGACATGTGTTTCCTAATTAGTGTATCTGTGTGGAAATCTTAAGTGCCTAGCAGATCATCCATCTGAGGTGTTGAGGAATTACCAGATAGGTAACAGGGGAGGTAGTAAATAGAAAGGGGTCAACCGATTATTTTAAGATTAGATAAATCGAGATCTGGTTTTGTTTTTCATTGCACACAAGCAAGTTATGGAGCGATAGCTATGGTAAATTTGATTTTCAAAAGCACTCATCACCTGATCTCCAAGCCTCAATGTGATATCGCCACTCCACCCATGCTCCCTATCTGCACCAAGGGGTGGCTCAAGAGGCCACCTGCTCCTGCAAAGTGCTAGTGGCAGATACAATCCTTCAACATCCTCCAAAGATTCAATGATATACCTAGAAGAGGTGGTGCAGATCAAAATTTTCTGCTGAGCTTAAAGATCTGAAATAGACATATTTAAAGTTTTTTGCTGTGTTTAAAGTGCTTTTTTTAAAACATTACAATAAGACTAAATTTTGTTAGCATGGCCTAGTGGTGCACCCACTGCACTTTTTAATGGGGCAGGTGCTAGTTAAAAACAGTTATGAGTACTGGAGAATTTCTGCACACATTTAGAAGAATAAGCCCTAAATACAAATAATCATTCCGTCAGCTCTTTCTTTTTGTTGAAATTTTACAAGAAAGTATTTTAGGGGAAAATGATGTTCTACTTCTAAACCCTGCAAATAATAGAAAAAATTGTTCACAACTTAAGAATCAAGATGTATAAACCCTAGACACCAAGCCTTAAAACTCTAATAATATTTCTACTAGCTCTTGCTTGCTGTTGAAAATTTTACAAGAATGTAAGTAGAGTTAAAATTGTGTTATTCAAATAGTCCGAATAATGGAAATGTTGTGCCCAAATCAAAAAGAATAACTCAGAACTACTCATTTAACTTTCTAATAATGTCACGGTGAACTAAATATATAGGAATAGATCTCTTTGGGTCTTTCTTTGATTGCTTTACTGATCCATGTGTAGTATTGCTAAAAGCCTGTTTGTAGGATTTCTTTTAGAGATGCAGAAAGTTCTCACTAGTAATTTTGTTTCCAGGAACTGGTTTTTGGATTTTAATCTCTGAACAAATAATTTGGTAGATATTTTAATTATAATTCAGGTCCTTTGTTTCTTACATCTGAATAGATGACATCTGTTTGAAGGCCTTCAATGTGTATAATTATCATTCAATAGTTTCTACAAATGTTTCTTTCTGGATATATCTGTTCTCTGTATCACAGATTATACTAATGCTATAGTGAAATTTAAAGCAACAAATAATGTTCTTTTCTCTATTTCATACTAGTTTACAGACCTACATGGACTGTTGATAAATGCTTGTTTGTATGCCAGAGGATGGAGGGGTTATCTGGGAGAAGTCCGGTAGTGAAAAATCTCGTAAATAGTTTTTTGAGAAAGACCAGTTCATTGGCTTGCAGCACTGAAGTGTTGAATTGCTTGAAATCTCTATTTTATTAGTTGATATATTTTGCGGGAACTTCAAAACTCTTTTATCCTTGTGGACGCTGCACATTGTCCACCATAGTTTTTGCTTGTCTTTGAAAGAAGAGTGTATTCTATTTTTGTGAACTTGCGGGTGGTGGAACTTGGAGTAGAATAATGTAAAAAATAATGAATTGAAATATTCCGATGAAATATTTTTAATCCTTAGATGTTTAAACCATCACGATCTCTTCAAACTAAACTTTGTGACATGGCCTTATTGTAATTCACACCCAGTCACAGGAGTAAGTGCAAAGATTTGTGAGTAACAGATTGTCAGAGAACAAAACAAAAGCAACATATGCAAATGAGTAGATGGGCAAAGACCTAAGCATATTGAGTTATATACTCTTAATTTCATTGTTATTTATATTCCTGGGAAGATGATTTACGAGCCATATGAAAATCTGGATATCCTTATTAAGTAGAAATCTGCTTTAAGAAATGCAATTTTTTTGTTGATACTCAATATACAAATACTAGTAAAGTGGATTTAGCCATTATAGGGTTGCCATTGTCAGATGGTAGTAAAAAGTTCAGTCATCAAAGTTGAACCATGTCCCTTAGAATAAAAGCAAACTGCCCACAGGAGTGAACCATTATGATTTCAATCACCGAGGGAGTTTGTCGCCTATTTTTCTCTTAAATAATGTGATTTGATTTTTTTGGGTAAACTGCATTACATTTATGTTATCATTCACATATTGGGAGCTTCCTGCGTTGTTATTCAAGGCATGCAACTCAAAGTGGTGGCAGCAAGCTTCTTCAGGATTCAGGAAAGACTAAATGTGTTGGAACATGGATCCCACCAGAATAAATTTGCTGAAGTTATCCTGGATTAAATTTGATCATAGAATTGGTTTCTGCAGAGTTCAGTTTTTACTCATTGAAAGGAAAACCTAATCCAGATATGGGCATTTTTGAACTAGTTGTATGTTTTATATCATATTCTGCCATCTTGGTCTTACATTATTGCAGGCATATGGCTTCTGAATGCTAGTCCATCTCAAAGAAGAAACTGTATTCAATAATTGTACAGGGCTTGTCATTTTTCTTTTGTAATTTTATATTTCTTATAGGTTTTTCTCTGCTTGGATTCTGTATGCAGTAACTTTGTATCCATATAAACTCTATGGTCTTGGTTCTACAAGAAGGTAACGGATTTGGGACTAGGGCAAATATTTTCAACCCTTGAGAAAATGGTAATAAGATATTTCATTCCTTTTTTGACAATTAGTGATTACATTTGGGAAGTGTTATTCCTTATTGGTCAAAAATCTGCCTGTCATAGTGAAGATGTAAAATCTTTCAACTCTATAGTATGTTGGGAATCTTCATGCAGAATCATTATTTGACATGATGACTAGTATAGAATCCGTGTATCTTCAACTTGATGAACCCAAATGACTATGCATTTTCAGACTTCTTGGATAAATCAGCTCAGATCACTTGACAAATAGTTATCTAAACCCATTTGGCTGCTTCCTTGATCAGTTGATCCCTTGATGACAAGAACGCATTGGCAAAACCTTTTGAGAAGACAGATTGCCATAGCAAAGCTTCTACATTTGGTCCTGATGGCTGCCATTATCATGTTTTCATCCATGTCCTCTTCATTGTAAAAACCTTTGTAGTTAAGGGACTGCCAGGGCAAAGCTAATGCATTTGCCTTGGTGTGACAGCCAAGTCATCTAGAATCCCATCTGTATTCTCTGTCATGTTCTCGTTGCCCTTTGTTGAGAAATTCACTTGAGGAATTTTATACCATGACCTGCATAATGTATTAGCAACTCAGCTGTAGGTGATTTTTTTTGAAACCTTGATATTGCTTCAAGAATTCAATTATGCGATTGATTAATGTTTTCAATTGTTTCATTCCCAGCATATACAGGCTCTAATAGTAACTCTGGTATACCCTAAAGCATATTTTAGAATCTAGATACTTCTAGTGCAGTATCTCTAAAACATGAGAATATTGGAGGCTTTATTGATTGGTGTAAGTGCTTGCCCTATAAATTATTAAGAAGCTCTCATGTTGGCATCACAGAAGTGCAAGATCTCGCCTGTTGCTTTTCAAAATCTTAAAGAGACACATTTCCAAATATTGGTAGAAGTCTCACATATACTTCGTAAGTTTCACACCTGTTACATATTCAAGAGCTTTTGTTGCAAGCACTGCTACCTCATGAATGGTGTCACTTGTACATGTAACAACTCTGAAGAAAAAGGTTTCCCTTTTTTATCACATTATTGCAGGATAACATATATGGTGGAATCATAAACACTCAATAGCTGAGCGATCACTTGCAGGCAACCATACTGAAATCCTGGCAATTCACTCATTTTTTTGGCCAGCCAGCAATAGCTTCTGCATTTCATAAGTTTCATTTAGCCTAAACATGATTGGATTAAGACACATAAAATTTGTTTTTTTATTAATATATTGGAGTTCTACTAAAAGGGCCCGAGCCCAACTATATAAGAACCATATCAACATCGTAACCACATAACCAACATAAAGTATAACAAAGAAAACACCTAACCAGACTGATACGTACACCCCCTACATCATACCCAATTGACTACAAACAAAAGTGCCCGTCAGACTAGAAAATTATTTAACCCTTATTTTACTCTATCCGCTCAAATTTTAGAAGACATTTTAGAGGCAGAATATGGATCCCACTTGGGCCAATATGCCTAATTTCAAAATGTAATGAATTGTTTGTCTTTGAGACTTTGATCATAACCTTTGCACAACCTATGTTTTTGGTTTTTGTGTGGTCCTCCTTATAATATATTGAAAGAGATGAACTATGCCTAGAACCGTTCATGTAATTGGATTATATTTGGCTAATAGGTCATTCTTAAGGTGGACTTTTTTAGTAAGTTGTCATCCTTAGTTTCCATAAATAAATGACCGTCCAAAAATCATTTTTTTTTCATTCAAATATTACTCTCTTTCAAGTTAATATAGCATTCTAGTGTTATTTTATGCGTCATTATAGTTTAGTTATGTGTTATTTTATGCATTATTCCAATTGCAGTTTTGAGCTTCCTTGGTATTGCCTTCACATTTCTTAAAGCAAAATAAGTGAGGAAAAAAGGGAAAATGCTCGTAAAGAAACAATGAAAATGGGGCCACAACAACGCCAACATCCAAATGTTATATTCAATGCATGGATATAGGCGGCTAGGGAGGGAAAAAAAATGGCAAAGGAAATTGAGTCTTGTATTAAGGAACGTAATTTTTTGATAGCAATAGGGGCATATATTTCTCATTGTGTCTTGATAGCAGCCAGACATAAGCTAATGGTGCTTGACACCAGACTAGATCACCATGAATCTCTTAGATCAACAACCTTACAACTAATCCCATCTTGTAAGTTTGAAACATGTCAAAATGACATTTTGTATATAGGAGAAAAAATCTATAAATCTATTTCCTATTATGGTATGTGGACATACTCTATCTTGTGGGTTGCCATATGTTTTAATATTTATTTGAAAACATATTTATTTGAACATTTTCTATGCTTTGACATTTGTTTTGAGGAGTATAATAATGTCCAACTTTAAATGTGTTGCCTATTATGGTGTATGGAGACTCTCTTGTGTGCTAGCATGTTTTTTAAGGATTGCAACCCAACTTTAAATCTATTTTTGATCATGGTATATGAACGCTCTCTTGTGAGATACTGTATGTTTTACATTTGTTCTAAACATTTCCAATGATTTGGCTTTTGTTTTGAGAATCACACCAGTACCCAACATTTTTCTTTTCATTAGTAAATTGTTGTCTTGGAGGGGAAACCTTCAATTTCGATGATATGACTGAAGGATATGTTTTCTGTTGAAACATTTATGGATTAAACTAGGTAGGAGATTATATCAAAGGAACATTTCTATGCAATTTGGTCCAAAGAAAATTGATTGTTTGTGTTCTATTAGATGATAAATCCATCCAATACCCAATTTTTTTGCATCAGTAAATTGTTGTCCTGGAAAGAATACCGTCTTAGCTTGCATCCCATGTTCAAGGGGCTTGCAATCTATTGAAACCTTCCTAGAATAAATTGGGCAGAAGCTTATATGGAAGAAAAGTTTCTACTTAGTTTAATCCTAATTTTTTTACCATATTATTCTATAAAATCCACCTAGGGCTCACACATGGTCTCATTTATCGTAATCTCATTTATCATAACTAGAATTGGATGTGGTGTTTTACTTAAATTTATCGTAGGGCAATGTGGTTTGGAGATTTGAGCATGGAACTCTATCATGAAACCTCTATTGATTTTTCATTTGAGTTTATCTCATTGACTCCTAATAACCACTTTTCTCTCAACCTTTTGTTGATTGTTTTAGTTATGAATCGAGCTGTTATTTATCATTTTCTTGGACTTCCAATTTTTGGGGTATAAAGGGGTTTATATTTGAATTATTTTGGGGACTTGATTAGGTCAAGGATGAATAGAAATATGCCCTGTACATATCTATGATGCCCTATACAAATTTGATTTAGCTCGTAAAAACACACCATTGCTTTCAAGTGCTTCATACAATTCCTATCTTTGATTGTTTGTTATTATGATCTTTACTTGTAGATTGTGGAAGATTGTTTATTGACAAGAGTTTTTAATCACATTTTTATGGGAAGGCATATGTTTTGAGGGCTACATGGATATGTTCCACAAACCTTCAATCCCTTTAGATGATATGTTTGTTTGTTGATATATTTCCTAAACCTAATTTTATATAGCTTGATTGCCTCTCCAATTGTTTATTGTTTCAATCACTGTTGCCCTAATTGCTAATGACCATTTGCAACTTTTAAAAAATATTTGGTGATCAAAGACTTGGACTTCCAAAATCTTGAAATGGTTACAAGAGTAAATTACATGTGTGAAGATTTCTAAAATTCACCAGCATTGTTTTTGATATAGATAAGCTGCTAGCACGGGAGCAGAACCCGATAACAAGAGCCAAACGACAACAGAGCAGGCCTAGGGCCACCAACAACCGACTAACAGTTGATTAACAGTTCATCAAAAACTAAAAAAATATTAAACGAGTCTTTAAACAAGTATTTAACTAAGTCTTTAGTAAAATAAAACAAGAACCACCTAGCTAAGAAGGGATTTCCAGTCATCAGATATTATATTAGCAAGATTTTCCTGATCCTCTAGCAGAGAATCCACAGTCTTCTTCTAGTCCACCTACATAATAGAAAAGGCCTCAGCAACCTTGTGGGAAGTCCTCAGAACCAGCTTAACCAAATTCTTGACTTTGTTATCCATCATGGATAGACGGGCTTTGACATCAGCAAGCTCCATTTCCAGTTTCTTGTTATCCACATCTCTTTTGGCACTTATAACTTGTCGGGGGTTTCCTGCACTTAGTATCGTCATTGTTAGTGTCGTAGAATGATTTATTCATTGAAGCAAAGTGGCTCGCGCCCTCCTGTTCCTGCATAGGAGTGGTTTTAGTTCCCTTAATGTCCACTTCCTGCATAGTGTCTTCCTGATCAAATGTAGTGGAATAATCAACAATCTTTATTCCCTGAGGCAATCTAGAGGATCTCCTTATACTTGGAATTCTGGTAGAGCCCCCCTTTCCCATAGCTTTTTCCTTAACAAACATGACCTCCTCCTTCCCCTGATTCCCCTACTTTTTATTAGTCACTTAAACACCTTTCCACTCCTTCCCTTCACTACAATTCTTTTTCTCAATTTTGTTCTGTGTAGGAATCTATCTCTTACGTTTTTTGTTATCTTGCATGGGGTTTCTATTTTTCAGTTTACACAGACCCTTAGCAGCTACAACATGAGATTGGTCTTGAGAGGTCTCAAAGGTTTGTCCCGGAATTCGGCTGCCCGGGGTAGCCTTTGGAAAAGAGGTAGCCTTTGACACAGGCAGGCTAGACAAAGGGCCAGAGGGACCGCTCATAGGAAGGTTAGATGGGGAGGCGGGCTAAGAGGCCATCGAAGTGGTTGGCTTCCTAAGTCGCACACTTAGAGGAATTTTATCTTTGGATTCTTCATTCGAGCTATCCTCCACAAGCTGAGTAGTAGGGGTTTTAGGCGGACACAGAGCCGATTGGTGTTGATACAGGCGAAAGATTAGGCCTTGGTGTAAGGGCAAAGCAATCACCTCTAGGTCTCCTTCATGAGCTTTTTTGGTGTGCATAACAGAGGCTTCAAGGCTGGATAACAGGAAGGAGGGGAAATTGACCAGCGACTTATGGCGGAAATGATTTAAGAAGGCAAAATGATAATGGTAGAACACTCTGTATCTACCCTCAAGAGTAAAATATTTCATTATCAAAAAACATACTCGGTTCCACAGAGAGACCAGACTCTTACGTTCAAAGTCTCCTTGAAGCCGAACTTGTTTCTCCCCCTCTCTATAGAACAGTTTCATGCCCTCCAAGTCTGGGACACGAGTCTGCTTCTTGAGTCTGTTCCCCGAACACTGCAAACCAGTCACGGCAGTAATGGAGTCCTCAGAGACAACGAATTGGACCTCGCCAACTTTCACCATACGACTCCCATCCCACGATTCAACAAATTGGGTCAATAAATTTTCATCCTAGCCATTCAGAGATTCTAGGAAAGCAATAACTCCTCCCTCATACACTATACTCCAAACATGCAGGTCCTCTTTGAATTCATTACAATTCATTGGTTCCGTTCTCACTTTATCCCCCCCCCCCCCCCCCCCATTTTCCTATGCCTATAGAGCTCAAAACTAAAACCCCAGATGCAGACTGAAGCAAAGTCCCTGCGGAACAAACTGTTGTAGAGAGTAGGGAGATGTTTAGCAAATAATCTAGAAGTGCATAGAAAAGGAAACTTAAGTTTCTTTTTCCTCTTATGCACGTTAATCTAGATCCCGAGCGCGTTCGGATCATAAATGCTGTCAGGACCCGACTCGTGCGAACCCCTCGAAACTAGCACATCGAGCAAAGATTGATAAGACCTTTTGCAAATATCTTTTCGCCAAGCATGATTTATACTGATTATCTCCAGGTACACACAAAATTCAATCCGCCACATCATCACAAAAGAATGAGTAGGACTCCTTTTGTCGTCCTCCAAGCCACGTCCTCCCTTTATGTCAGGAAGGCACGAAACAACACTACTCCAAGTAATCGAATAAATCATGTCATCCATCATGAGGGGGTAAGGGCCTCTTTTTGAATACAATCATTGAAGGTCCTGGGCAGATTATCCAAATCCCTCCAACATCTTAAGGGGTTAACATAATCCCCAAATTTGCCATAAGATTCGCGGCCTTATTTCCTTCCCTGTAGATATGTTTAATTTCTTTTCCTTCAAACTTTAAGAGAAGCCCTTTAATATCTTTGATAACATCCTCTATCTACCAACCAACACTACTATTCCCTTTAACAAGTTCAATGACAACCATAGAATCCCCTTCCACAACTATGTTTTTAATGAATATAGACAAGGCAATTTTGAGCCCCCAAAAGAGGGCCATGGCTTTCGCAGTGTTATTGGTGTTTTCCCCGATGCTCCCAACAAAAGTAGCCATCAAAATACCTTTGTTAGATCTTATCACTCCTCCACCACTAGCCAATCCTAGGTTGCCTTTGGCAGCACCAACAAAGTTTAACTTTGACCAACCACTTGGGGGGGGGGGTCTAGTTTGTGTTAGCCTTGGCTTTTTTCTTCCTATCATCCACTCCGTAGGTACTTATAGGAATAGTCCATTGTTTAATTATGTTGGTTTCTTTGGCATTTGGGGAATTTTCAGCAGTTTTTAAGGAGCTGTTAATGATGTTGTCTTGCAGCAGTTTGACAGCAGAGCCAAAAACTTCCTTGGGGTTTCTGAATTTTTCTCAGAAGAGTCTATTGTTTCTTTCTTTCCAAAGGCACCAAGACAGGATAGGGGGAGTCTGGGCCAATGTTTCACGGCAAACCGGATTTGAAAAGGGAGGGATCCAGGCTCTAATGAGATCCCCCAAGTTCCCATTCCCACACCAAGGAATATCCAGAATATTCAGAACCAGACTCCAAACCTCCCAAGCAAATTCACAGTGTAGAAGAATATGGGGGACAGACTCCTCATCTTTCATGCAAAGCACACATCTATTGGGAATTTGGAAGCCCCTTATCTAGAGGTTGTCAATAGTAAGGATTCTGTTTTGCACCGCCACCCACCAAAAGTGATTCGTTTTTGGCACAAGGTTGTGGTTCCAGACTCTTCCAAAATTTATCACCATCCTGGGGGAGGGATAGATTATAAGTCGATTTAACAGTAAATCTCCCAGAGTTCTCCTTAATCCAAATCAATCTGTCTTTATGAGGGAAGAGGGGGATTCTACATCCTTTTAGAAGCAGTTGTATATCTTTAGCAGCTCCAGCCAGCTCAGTTTGTCTTTGACAACACTCTGACAACCAAACCCACTCACAATTGCCAGTGATGAAGTAATCCTTAGCTCGGTCGCCAAAGTGGTTAATAGCTAAATTCATCAACTCTTGAGTGTTTTGGCACTTTTTTAGGGGTCCTCCGTTGATCTAGTTGTCTTCTCAGAGTCTTATCAATTCTCTGTCCCCCAATTTCCACTTGTTGCCTTTCAAAAGAATAGTTTTACATTTCAGGATATTATTCCAGATCACCGAGCCTCTAGGAAAGTCAGAAGAAAGCAAAATATCTTCTGAGGTTGAGTTACCCATATATTTGGCCTTCATAATTCTACCCCAGTCTTTGCCCCTAGTAATGAGGTTCCAACCCACTTTGGCTATAAGTGCTTTATTAAGCAAGTTTAATTTTCTTAGACCTAATCCCCCCTGCAATTTAGGTCTACAGACTTTATCCCAGGCAATAAGAGCCAACCTCTTTTTGTCTTCCATCCCTGTCCAAAGAAAGTTTCTTTGTATTTTCTCGAGTTTCTCAGTCAGGTACGTAGGCATTTTGAATAAGGATAAAAAAAAAAACAAGAATTCTTTGGAGTGAAGCTTTGAGTAATTGAAACTTACTAGCTTGACTTGGAAGTTTTCCTTTCCACCTTGCTAGTTTTCTTTGCGTTCTTTCCATGATAGAATTCAAATACTCTGGGGTGGCATCTTTGACAGAGAACCGAAGTCCCAGATAGGTCCTAGGGAAAGAACCCGCAGCACACCCCAGGATCCCCATAATCTTTTGTTGCAGATAAATCGGGGTGTTAAAAAAGTAGACATGACTTTTATCTAAATTTATACATTGGCCCGTCGAGGTAGCATACCCCTGTAGCACTTTTTTCCATTTCCGAGCCTCAACAACTGAAGCGGATCCACAAATTCTTGTATGACAGCAGGCAAAAAAAGTGCTACATTGAAGCAGGTTTAACACCTTTAATTTCTCTGGAATTTAGCAAAGAGTTGAAGCCCCTGCTCAGGGATTCCGCAAGAAGGATAAAGAGGTAGGGGGAAAGGGGATCCCCTTGTCTTAGCTCTCTACCAACATTAAAAAAGCCCCTAGGTATGCCATTGACCAAAACAGAGAATCTGACAGAAGTAACACAGATAGTGACAAGCTGCAGAAATTTACCTTGGAATCCCATCTTCCTTAGAATAGTAAAAAGGAACTCCCAATTAACTCTGTCATAAGCTTTTGAGATGTCCAACTTGAAAGCCATTCCCGGGCTTCTGCTTCTCTCCATGGAGTGGATTATTTTATGAGTAGTAATGGCCGCATCCGTTATCTGTCTGTCGGGACATCCTTTTTGACAACTGTTGATCAATCTTTCAAGAATGGGTTGGAATCTCAACACTAGGATTTTGGAGATCTTGTACACAGTATTACAAAGACTTATAGGTCTAAAATCCCTGATGCACACTGGGTCTTGATTTTTGGGAATAAGAGCTATGAAGGTATGTTTAAGCTGCTTTAGCAGCTTGCCAGTCCTAAAGAAATCATCGGTAGCCTCAGTGACATCTTTGCCCACAATATCCCAATACTCCTGGGAGAAAACAGGGGGGAATCCATTAGGTCCCGAGACTTTAAAAGCCCCCATAGAGAAGAGACTGGCCCGGACCTCCTCCTTTGAAACAGGTCTGCCAAGTTGAGCATTGTCCTCCTCATTCAGCAGGGTGGGTATAATATCTATGAGCTCCTGATTGATACTGCTATTTTGGGCTCCTAGGAAGTTGTGAAAATAGGAAGCCGCCACCTCCTCTATCTGGAAATCTGAGTCAACCTTGATACCTCTGTCATCCATTATCTTAATTATGCTATTTCTTTTCCTATGCCTCATTGTAGATTGATGGAAGAACGAGGTATTCCTATCCCCCTCTTTAAGCCATTGAACTCTTGACTTTTGCTTCCAAAAAATCTCTTCTTTCATCAACATATCTTTCCATTCTATTATCCCAATCTCTTCCTCCTTAGCAGTATCTTTAGTGGTGTCTCCTTATTTTAATCTTTTCTGCAATTCTCTCAGTTTCAAGTTGATTTTTCTTTTTTTTAACAAAAATATTCCCAAAGTTGAATCTATTCCAGCCTTTAACTTTTTTCTTGACCATCAGCAACTTCTGAGTGAGACGGAACATAGGCGTTCCTTGGACATTTATCCTCCACCAGCTAGCCAACATTTCCTTGAACTTAGGGTGTTTAGTCCACATAATTTCAAATCTGAACAGGTAGGGGCCTTTACCATTCCCATCCTTCGAAGAGAGAAGCAACGGATTATGGTCAGAGGTTGTTCGAGGCAAAGCTTCAAGGACATGGGAGCTTAAGAATTTCCAACTGGAAGAGATCAAAACCCTATCAAGTCTACTTGGATCAGATTCCTTTCTTTCCTCTGATTTGACCATGTCAACTTATTACCTTGTAGTTCCGGATCCATTAGGCCCTCCTTATTTAAGAAGTCATTCAGATCCAACATGCTATCAATGTAATCCATAGTTCCCCTCTTCTTATCAGAAGGAAATAGAGGGGTGTTAAAATCTGCCACTACCATCCAGCAGCTATTTGGGTCTCTAGAGATCAAAGCAGAAAGGATATCCCACAACTCCATTCTTGGGCCCTTCTTAGTAGGAGCATAGATATTAATCAGATTCCATGTGAAGCTGTCAGACTTCATCTTAGTCACTAGAAAGTTTTTATTCTTATCAATAATCCTTCCTTTAATAGTCTTACTATTCCACATGGTGACAATACCCCCCGAGGCACCACAGGCATTGCAACCGAGGTAATCCACATTAGACCATAGATTCCTAGCCACCGTCTGAAAGTTATCACTTTTCATTTTAACTTCTTGGAGTAACAAGATATCAGTTTTATTATCAAAGATACAGTTCTTGACCAAGAACTGTTTGTGAGGGTTATTAAATCCCCAGATGTTCCATGATAGAATTCTCATTTGATAAGACCCTTCTTGGAGCCAATCTCCAAGGTCTTCTGTCTGCCCATAGCAATATCCTTGTTGATCGCTTTCTGTCTCGTTTCTCTAAGAGACGGTCTGCCCTGCTTGGTATCCACTCCCACATCCATAGCCTTATTTCCTTGGCCCCTACCTTTTTTTTGCCGTATTCCAACCCTCCGAATCGGTGATGCTAGACCCCACGCCAGGAGTAAGGGTCACAATGTTGTTATTAGGGGAAGCAATCCGAGATCCTTCTTCACCTCCAGTCTTAGTACCAGCCAAAGCCAGTAATGGGCTAGGGACCGCAGGAAGAGGCCCCAACCCAGATATATCTTGTTTTTCCGGGATTTCCTCTTGAAGAATCTCCCCATCCTCAAGACCAATGGGCAAGGAAGCAATATTGCTAATAATACTCTTATTAGGGGAAGTTCTCAGACTTTCAAAGAGGTTGTGGTCAAAGATCTCCACGTTGTGGGATTGAGGCTTATCCCCATTAACTATAACATTCTTATTCTTTTTTGGGGATTTAATTATATTCAGTAGATGCTCCCTAAACGGGTAATCCTCTACTCCTGTTGTCTGAGGCTCCTTAGCCTGGGTAGTTTTCTTTACTTTGCACTGAGGAGCTAAGTGGCCCTTTTTATTACAGATTGACAAAAGGTTGTGGAGTTTTCATAAAAAATGGGTTGAACCCATTGGCTAAACTTAGACTCAAGAGTAATGTTGTTCGGGAGAATCTTGTTAATATCAATGCTAATACAGATTCTAGCAAATACTAACCTTGATTTATTTCTGGTGGTGCCGTCAACTATTATGAAGTGTCCAAGTGAGCTGGCAATCCACATGAAAATCTCTTCGTCCTAGAATTCCAAAGGGAGGCCTAGGAGCCGGATCCAAACTAGTGTCATTTTATTTAGGTTTGCAGCACTATCAAATCTTGGTTTCTATTTGCATAAAGATAAGCTATACTTCCCACACATCTAGGGCCCCCCTGCTAGCACAGAGGTTAGATCTTCCCTTGCCGTGAATTTAAAGAGAAACATCTCACTAGCCATAGCGTTCACAGAAACATTGCCTTTAACCCTCCATTTAGCAGTCACCCATTTTTTTACCACATCAATGTTGGGTCGGAAGGAAAAAAACTTCCCCACCAGACATTCTCCATGGAGGAGACCACTCTATCCATCAAAGTATCCGAAAGCACAATCGTGGAGCCGTCCTCCAGAGCACGAAAATTTGGAGAGACGAGTTTTTACCGTCTTCTCCCCAGACAGGGCCTTTTTCCAAGCATTGGGTCCTAACACCTTATTTTGCAGCATGCCAGCAGAGGAATCTCTGTCCCCGTCACAATACATGTGACCCACAAGGTCCTCCTTTACGTCCAGCCCACATGGGATAGTCCCTATCCTTGAAGCATCACCCAAGAAACCTTGCAACGGAGGGTCCGGGGGATCGCCCGGGTCCCTAACAACCATCCAAATTCAAATTCAAACAACAATTCACCAGCATTGTTATAACCTTAAAAATTTGACAAAACAAACTACCTTGAAGTTTGAACATTAATCAAGCTGACCATAAAAAATGACTTATAAAATATCTGCTAGGAAATTTATTAAGGTGGAGTTGCATAAAATTTCAAATATTTATAATGCCAAATGAGAAATAAAGAACATAGAATTGCTTCCTATTAAAGGGTGAATAGCAAAAAGCAAGTGTAGAAAGGAATTAAGATGGCAAAGTTTGCATGGGCAGGTGAAGTTAATTTTGATGGGGCATCCAAAGGAAATCCAAGCACGGTTGGGGCTAGTTATATATTACGAGATTGTAATGGAGGCTTTTGTGATGGGTGGTTCTATCTATCTAGGGAGTAAACAAATAATTATGTGGAATGGGTAGCATTTGTTGCAGGTCTTAAAACTACATATGTGACTAGTTTTTTTGCAATGTAAGTTGAGGGGTACTCATAGATAGATTTTAATGCAATGTTAAAAGGGCATTGTCTAGAGTGGAAGTTGAATGTGATTTTAGAAGTTAAATGGTGGATATCACAAATTCTCTTCTAGTGTATCTCATTGCTATAGAGTCTAAAATAATGTGGCAAATTATATAGCTAATCAGGGGACTTTACTTTGATAGAAAGTAAGGATATAAAATTTTGGGTTAATCTCACCATCTTAATTGAGAAGGATCAACCACCTTAAGTATTTAATACAATTGATAGTATAATGTGCTTGGAGGCTTATAACATGTACAGGATTGTGGGAAAAGTATGGAGAAGCGATTGTTAATATGTTGGGCGATGTCATTCTAGTATTTGTTGTTTTGTGTGGTAGATTTCTAGGTTATGTAGCTAGTGCCTTGACTTTGGTTTGGGAGCTAGGTTCAGGTTTCTTATTGCAGTGTAGTCTTTATATTTTCTCTAGGATGTTTAAGGACTTGCTTGGGTAGGGACTTGTCTCAAACATTTGTCTAAAGTAGATATTCAATTGTGATGAGGCAATTAATTTGTAGCTTGTAAAGGCAATTTTAGGGGAGGAGGGCTTGGTTGATATTGCTTTATTTTGTTTGATCATATAAGGAGGATGCGAGAAATAGGGAGAAGGATGAAAGAAAAATAAAATATAATGTTAGATGGAATGATGAGGTGAAGGCAACTTTCCCATCATTATTTTCAACTTTTTCTTGGTTTATGCCTCTCAAAACATTATTTTTATTATTGCTTTGATTCTTATAGGTTACTCCTAAAGATATGAAGGCATATAGAATGAAGAAAGTTCTTATTGATCATCAAATGAGAGATTTTTTGCATTGATTTAGACATCCACTTTCATTGTTTTCCACTATGCTTTACAGAAAATTCAATATGGCAACTTATTGGCATTTTAATGTATTTTTTTTTCTCTTGCTCAAAAATCCAATATCACACAACTTGCTCAAAATTTAAAAATGTTATACTAAAGGATATAGAAGCATGCAAATCAAAGTTTGTTCATAACATAGTTACCATATCTAATTTGGTCTAGATTTTGTTGACCCACCATATTTGTTCATTTTGGTCCATATTTTTCAATTTTCTATAGAGATTTTACTTTTTTTTTGTTTCATAAATAATTATTTAATCGAGACTTTCCATGCTTATTTTGCTATACATTATAGATAATTTAGGAAGACAATCAACTTAATGATATTTAGAATGTAGTCTAATTTGTTGCACTAGTGATACATTCTTTGCAATGGGTAGAACTGAAAGATGAAATGCTTATTGTATAGAATTTATTAGTTTATGATTAAAAAAAGGAGGCTCAAAAAGGAATTTGTCAATATAAATAGATTACTGTGGATAAATAGACCCTATGTTCTTCAAATAGAGATCAAGTCAAGACATTTTTTGGGTAACTTTCTATGTTGCAAAATCATTTAAAACCATATGCTAAAGTGTGTGTATTTGGTTGCCATGATAGAAGGAATAATTTTTATTTTTTTAATGAATAAATGCACCTTTCTCTTGAAAAGAAAGAAATGTAGGAAATAGTGGTAATTAAACTTACAACTATTGTTAGATTTTACAAGTTAAGAACTACTCAAGATGTGAAGCAATGGTAAA
Organism: Cunninghamia lanceolata; assembly: GCA_027924645.1. NCBI lineage: Eukaryota > Viridiplantae > Streptophyta > Pinopsida > Cupressales > Cupressaceae > Cunninghamia > Cunninghamia lanceolata. The sequence goes on along the minus strand of BSBN01000178.1, from coordinate 2,145,775 downwards.
ATTTAGATGCTAATGATAATTAACTCCTTTTTCATAGTAATTGTTGTAGACATTGTATACGTAGTAAGCCCTTCTTATTCAAGATGTGTTGGAAACATCATTGTACAACCAACTTGTGAGTTTCCAAAATTAGTTCTTCCAAGCTAGTTAGTATGCACATATAAAATCTTTGATTAGTCAATAGGGATGTCAAGTTGTTGTTATGCAATCTCTACAAGAGTACTTTGCACATAACAAAGAAAACCCTATAGCATATAGTTTTAATGTTTCCATCCTACATTATTGTAGACACATAAAATTGACTTGTTATCAGATTAGGCTTTCGTCTACCATACTTCATTAATTAAATAATTCTTAATTATTCGATTAAGTTCATCTGCCGATCACATCAATTTATTCCTCCATGTTAATTAAATAATCTTGATTATATAATTAATTCAATTTTATCTTCCATATTAATTAAATAATTCTAAATTGTTTAATTAATCTAATTTATCCTCCACATTAATTAAATAAACCTGATTATTTAATTAAATCAATTTATTCTTCTATATTGATTAAATAATTTCAATTATTTAATTAAATCAATTTTATCTTCCACATTAATTAAATAATTCCAATTGTTTAATTAATCCACTTTATTCCTCCATATTTAATTAAATCAATTTCCCTCCAAATCAAATAAATAAATTCAAATTATTTATTTAATTAGTCTTTTTCCTCCAAAATGAATTAAATTAAATATTTAATTCATTTATCACATGAAATTAAATAATTAATTTATTTAATTCCTCTTTATTCCCTCTCATCCATAGTTCACTCTCAATCAAATCAATTAACTAATTAGTCGATCTAGTTAACTAATCAATCAGCTCGTCAACTAATCAATCTATTCAGTCAACTCCCTAATCAGATCTGTTAACTCCCTTGATGCATGAGAGGGCTTGGACACTTGTCTTCTTCTGATTCGCACACATTCTCTCAACCTTCCTCAACCGTTGATCTTTCTTATCATCCTCAACCGTAGATCTAATATCTCATTGGTCTATAAAAAGAAGCCTCTTTTTGCACTTCTACCATCCCTCATTCAAGTAAACTTATGCTATCGTAATTATTCTTGGGAGATCACATTTACGCTTGACAATTATAGAGCAATCCACATCAAAAGCAAAGAGTAATCAATTGGAATAAGGTGCATTTCAATTTGTTCGATCGGTGTAGGCATTTCGTTTATGCAAAGGAAGGTAAAATTGTATTGGTTTCAATTGTCTTTGGTTTATATTTGCATATCTGATTTTCACTTACACATTTTGGCATGCCCGGTGATCTAACTCATTTTGTTTGTGAGCATTTGTTAGAGTTTTTGTTGTTACAGATTTAGGTGTTTTTGGACAAATATTGGGGAACTCAACTTTCACAAATGGCTTCCTCCGCTCAAATAGACCTCACCATTAAGTCTAGGAGGCCTCGCAGGTGAAAAATAATATATAACACCTCAAATTTTCATTATTGGAAAAATTTTGAATTTTTTTAACTTTTTGGCCTAGTTTACACAAATTAGCCTTCAAAAATTAAAAATTGAAAAATAAAAAAAATAGATTTAATTTAATTTTCTGTTTTAGCAAAACATTTTAAAATTAAAAAAAAATAACAGATTTGATTTGATTTTCTATTTTAGCAAAACATTTTAAAAAAATTAAAATCAGACCAAAAAAAAAAACCCAGAAACAAAAAAAATGTAGAGTAAAAAAAAAAGTATACAATTTTTTTTTTAGATTTTATTTTATTTGTATTAAGCAAAAAATTTAAAACAAAAAAACTTTCGGTGGGCCCTCGGCCCTCTTCTCGCAGGCCCTCCCTGCTCACCCCCAACCCCTTGCTAACCACAATCTCCTATTCTCTGTGTCCCCCAGACCACCCTACACCCCTACCCACTACTCTAAATCCTTACCCTGCATCCCCGTCCCCCTGATCCCCTCCCTAAAACCTACCCGTCCCTCCCTGCGGCCACTGCCGCCCAACTCCTGCCCAACCATTCCCTTGTCCCGTCCCCTGCGTTCTCTACCCACTCTGCAACTCTGTCCTGTCATCGCTGCCTCTGCCCAGCGTCCGCCACCCGCAACCCTCTGTCCTCCCCCGCAACAACACAGAGCCCCTGCACACCACAAAAACATAAAATAAATTAAAAAACAAAAAAACACAATATAAACAAACAAACACAAAAGAAACCCTAACCCTATCATTTTCATTTTAATTTTTTTAATTTTTTTAAACGACGTCTAGCCCCTGGTCACATGGAGGACTAGGGACCTGTTTAGACCCTTAGCAACAAACTTGACTGCAACCCTTAACCTGCTGTTAGCAGTTAACTGACAAAGGAGCTTGCTTTTTTACCTTCCACGTGTCCTACAAGGGGTCTTTTTTTTTCCTTCCTTTTTACATAACTTTCTTGAAATAGGTCAGATTTTTTCAAATTTATAGTCATTGGAAAACTGATTTGACAAACTTTTAAGTGGTACATGTATCGTGTGCTTTTTGGTCAACGTTATCAGGTATTATTAGTCAAAGCCAACCTTACCTTGGAAACTTCAAACGACTATAACTTTTGCATTTTTTAACGAATTTTTGTGAATTTTTTTTTGAACATATTTTTGTGTAGATTTTGATTATGATATCTATTTTGCTATCACAAATCACATTTCTCAGAAATTTTTCATAGTATGTGTTATTCACCTAAACATTTGATTTGCAAGCTTTTTGATGCCTTTTTGTTTTTGTGGAATACAAATGGACATCAGGCCCCTTTGCATATCGTGTGACAAAGAAAATAATAAACCATTGAGACTACTAATCTGATTTTGGTGCAAGGCGTCCGTCAAAGACAATCATTTTTATCACTAAGTCATAGGATTCACACTTAATTTTGCTTAAGGGAATTGACATGTATGACAAATCTTGATGCACACTTCAGTTTTGCTTAAAGGAATTGACATGTATGGCAAATCTTAATTCACATTTCTATTTGCTTAAGGGAATTGACATGTATGTGGAATCTTGATCATCACTAAGTCTTAGAACTCACATTTATTTTTGCTTAAAGGAATTTACGCGTGTCTTTCGTGTTTGGAATTTCTTAAATGTGTATGTTCTTCCTTTGCACGGCAATGTGATCTTAGGAATAAAAAACATTTAAGTTATTCATTTTATCGCTTTCCATGTATGCTATCAACCTTTAGAGGGTTTGCCTCATGATTTGTGAGAGGGAATGACCCAAGCCAACGTTTCGGTCCACTATACAAATAATCGTGGTTGTGACGAAAGTCATTAATCACCTAGTGTTGTTGTTCTATATCGATGGATGTCTCCCTCAGTATCCTTGTGATGCATGAATCCCCTCTTTGAGGGCTGGGAGGCTTCTTAATTGAGCAAAACGTTGCATGTATAGACACAAGTATATCTCGAAACATTGATTAAGAACCATTTGTGTTAGTGGCCAAAATCCTTCTATTTGCTGGCGCAAGAGGCTGGACCTTTGAAGCCATCCCACGTTCTCGCAGTTCAAAGTAGAGATAGCAAATTCCTCGAGGTCTTCGGGCCTTTGGGAATTCGAAGTTTGGTGTGCCCGAGAAGTGTGTGCCGTGTAAGGGGGAGCCAGTGCCACCAAACTTCTAAGCTATCCACTTTGAATAAGTGCGCCTCAGATTTATCCGCAATGGGAATCCAACAAATATTATCCTTGACTAACCTAGGATCGTGCATGTTTACAAGTGTTTTCAAAACTTGTCAAGAGTTGCCAAATTTGATTGCTACGTGTCTTCTATGTGTGTACTTGCAAACATTCAAATCCATCCATTCATTCCCTTCCTCGCATTTTTCTTGTCAAAAAAATCAAAATCCAAAAACATAGCACAAGCTTTCCCCTTTTGCATCCTCATTTTGTCAAAAAATCCAAAATCCAAAAGAAATCAAAAAAATCAAAAATCCAAAAACAAACAACCTCATTCCATCTTCATCTGCCCATCATTTTCCAAAGCCATCCCAAAGACATCACATCATTCCTTTGACTTGGTTATTGCATCCCAAAATCTAGATCATACAATCGCCTAATTTGTCTTCTAGACCAATTAGTATCAAACCAACTAGTGAACAAACCTACCTTCAAAAGGGGATCTCCTTTTAAGAATAGCCAAATTCACTATAGCCTTATCTTGTCTCCCTTCGAAGTGATTAGTCTATTTCAAGGTAGATAATCAAAAAGCCAAAATATGTTGATCTAGATTTTATAACTTTTAACCAAGCCAATCATTCACCCAAATCACATGCCTACCACTCAATCAAAATAAAACACGAACATGGAAAACATTCCAAATCCCCCGCAAGGCAATCTTGAGGTACCTACCTCCATAGTATCCATTGATGCATCAACGTTTACCATGGCCATGGACTCTAATGTCTTTGTTCCTACAAGGTATACAGTAGGTGCCTCTTCATCCGAAAATCTCCATCAACAAACACATGAACAATCTCCCAAACTAGATGATGACCTACAAGACCCTGTGATCTTGGAGAAAATTGGTAAAATGTTGGAGGCAACTCACAATCATTACTTCCATCTCCTTTCTCAAAAAGGAGCTAAATTGCCTTACAATTTTGATACTTCTCAAATCTGGGAGAGGGATATCTTTAGCACCTCCATGACTGTAGGGAGTGGAGTTCGTCCATCTTCATTACCCACAACATCCATATAACCACCTTCTTTACCAACTGATGATCTTTCATTCACAAACATGTTCCACAAAACACCAATTGAACCACTCCTAAAGCCATCATACATAGGTGTCCAACACCAATCTCATACGTCCAATCAACCATCTTCTTCAAGATCATCCAACCCCTCTCCTAAATCACTAAAATGAACTTCTTCTAGTCCAAGCAATCCCATTTTTAAATCACAAAAGCCACCATCCTCAAACATCACAACTCCCATCCCAAACAATCCTTCTACTTATTCATCACCACAACCATCTTCTTCTATCCCACACAACACCTCTACTAATCCACAATAAACATCTTCATATATTCCCAACAACACTTGTGCGAATCCTCCACAAGTGTCTCACGCTCACGCTTCCACAGCCAACGTATCCATTAATCCTTTCCAAAACTACCAACAACCACCATCCAACTTTCCACAACGACCATCTAACTACAACCAACCGCCATCCAACTATCAACAACCCCCATCCACCAATCAACAACCCCCATCTAACTATCAACAACCTCCAACCCAACAACTGCCACCTAATTACCAACAACCTCAAAATCAAAACTCCCAACAACCCACACCCAACTATCACCAACATCCAAACCAAAATTACCAACAACCACCTTCCAACTTTCAACAACCACCATTCAACCATCAACAACCCCCAACTAGCTATTAACAACCACCTTCTTCCACCAATCAATATTATATACCACCATCGCCACCATCTGGGATGGAACTCACAATCCAAACAATGCAAAAACAAATTTCTGATCTTACACTCGGCAGTGTCAAAAAGACTTTCTCATTCGAGGAAGTTTGTCCTTATCCATTTGATCGCACTATCCCAATGCTCCCTTTTCCTAAAAACTTTGAGGTACCTAAATTCAACAAATACAAAGGAAAATGTGATCTTCAAGAGCATTTACGGGAATTCTACATGGCTTGTTTAGAGGTCGCTCACGACGATACATATCTCTTATGCCTCTTTCCTCGCAGCCTTGGAGGGCAAGCCATGGATTGGTTTTCACGATTACCTCCTAGTATTAAATCCTTTAGTGATTTTGCCAAGATGTTTGTTAACCATTTCTCGTTTAACATTGAACAAGAAGTCTCCATGATAGACTTATGTAACAACAAACAAAGAAATGGAGAAACATTCACCTCGTTCTTGCAATGGTGGAGGAACATGGCCATTAGATGCCCTTGGCAAATACCTGAAAAACAAAAGGTCAACATATTTGTCCAAAACTCGAACCAAGAACTTAGCTTTCAACTACAAATGCACTGCGCTAGCTCCTTTGAGGAAGTCCTTTCAAAAGGAGCCAACATAGAAAAGGCCCTTATCGCTAAAGGACTAGTGAAAATTTTCAAAGAGACAAAAGACAACACTCCTGCATCAAATGACATGCCCCACTTTTGAGCTAAAAACAAGAATATTGTCAAAGATGGTGTTGTGGATGCCAAACATGTCCAAACAATCCAAACACCTCTTAACCTCCAAACACCGCAAAAGGACAATTCCACCCCTTTCAGGGACAATCCCAAATCGAACTTTGCAACCAAACACAGATTCACTCCCTTAGGGGAACCCATAAAAAATGTCCTCAAGAAATTGATACAAAATGGCTTAATCACGTTACCAGATGCAAGACAATATGAAGAACTGACTTTTAAACCCGCGTGGTACAAGGACAATGAATACTGTGAATTCCATTGCACACAAAAGGACACGAAACACCGGGATGTATGAAATTGAAAACCCCCATCCAAAAGCTCATTGATCACGGAGAAGTTGTCATTGATGGCACTTCTCCACCAAAAACAAATAAAGACCTTGGCATTTATGACTATCCATTCCCTCCTCACGGTAAAGGAAACAATGCCAACAATAATGGTAAAGGTGTAAATAACTTGTCAGGAGTATATGATTCGGTTGTTGGTCATTTTAGCGAAAGTACAATATCAACTTTTACCGTTAAAGGGAAAGCTCCTAACTGTGCAGTCACCACTTGTCGAGGTTGGGTCACCCTTCGTGGGGCAACCTCAAACAGTCAACCTGATTCATAGTATAATCTACTCGATCACTTGGGTTAAACTCCATTCTTGATCTCCTTCGTACTTCGCCTGAGCATAGGGACATCCTCAAAAAGGCCCTCAAAGAGTCAACTGTCCCCAAAAACATTGACATTGTCCAATTCAAAGCCATGGTAGGACATATCACCTCTCCACATCACTTGGTCTTCACAGAGGAAGATATACCTTCCAAAATTTATGTCACAATGAAGTGTACATCCACCAACGTAGAGTCAAGCGGGTCCTTATAGATGGTGGTGTTGGTTTCAATATATGTTCCTTAAAGCTATTAAAACAATTGGGATATTCTGTTAATGCTATTGATTCATCCAAAACAATGACAATCAAGGCTTATGATGACGCTAAAAGGGAATCTGAGGGAGTCATTCATTTACTTATCAAAGTGGGGCCGACCTTAGTGGAAACTCGGTGTTAGGTACTGGACCTCGACCTCCCCTATAACATCATCCTTGGTTGCCCATGGATTCATACCATGCAGGCTATACCCTCAACCTATCACCAATGTCTGAAATTCCCCTACCATGGTACGAAAGTTACCATTCCTAGAGATCTGAATCCTTTCGAATTTTGTCGCACCATGTAAGTTAGATACTAGAATTCCAACCAAGTACCCAAAAATGAAGTCGCTCATCCTTCATCCTCATATGTCAATCCAACCACCTTATCTACCACATCGCCTAAGAAAGACATACCCGAGGTCAAGGTTCAGTACAAGAACGTAGGGTTTGGAGAGTATGACTTGCAGAACTCTTGCTGTGTAGGGAACTTGCCCTTATCGCTGAAGTCTTATGGTAAACCTCATGTGGCAAAAGTAAGCAAGAAGAAGGCCATCAAACCTATACCACTAACTATCTTCATCCATGAACGCAACCTAGAAGATGAGCACATTGAAGATATATCCTCTTGGCTTTTCTAAGATGAAAAGGAACCAGTTATCCTACCTGTGGACAAGTACAACAATGGCCATCACATTGTAAAGAATATGAGCTATAAAGGACAAGGAGGACTTGGTCTTCATAAGCAAGGAACTACAAAACCCATATCTGTCATGAGGAAACTTAATAAATATGGTTTGGGATTCGGAAAGGAGGTATCCAACTCCCCAGATATCTAGTTTATACTCGACGAAGTGGCTAAAGCTTAGCCCGCAGAAGAGACTTCTATGGAGGATACCATTGATGATTCCCATCTTCACCTCACTAATTCATTTCAATAATCCTCTATCTTCGTGATCTCATCCGTATCCCTTACCTCTACAACAAAAACACAAACTGTTTCCCTTGTATATCCAGACCTAATCGATTGGGACCAACAAGGGCCTCTTGTCCTAAACACTTTTCAAAACGATGAAGCGCTTGCAGAATTTCTGGGACTTTGAGATGTTATACCCCAAGGTGACCATAAAGTAGGTTTTGAGAATGCCAAATCTTTCAGTCGCAAAAATATGACAAATAAATCGATCCTTAGGTGAAAACCACATTGTGGCACCTTTCGATCTCAAAATAGTAAAAAGAAAGGATGCATCTGATGGTGAAAACCTCTCTGAGGCGCCCGAGGATGAAAGATTTGACCTTCCCCCACCATCGAAATATCAAGAGAAGTCTTCTTTATTAGTGGAGAAGTCTCAGGAAATGAATCTTGGCACGATCCAAAACCCCAAGGTTACATTCTTAGCAGCTTCTTTGTCTCAACAGGAACATAAAGACTTCACAAAGTTCTTTCAGAAAAGGGCAATTAACTTTGCATGGACTTATGCCAACATGCCAGGATTGGATCCGGCATTAGTAGTCCATCATCTATCAATTTTACCAAGAGCTAAACCAGTCAAGCAAAAATTGCGCAAGATGCACCTACAAATTGCTCTATTGGTCAAAGTTGAACTTGAGAAGCTACTCGATGCCAAAATCATACGTCCTATGGATTATACAGAGTGGGTTTCAAATCTGGTACCTGTTTCTAAGCTGAACGGGGGCATTCACATTTGTGAAGACTTCAAAGACTTGAATAAAGCCTGTCCCAAGGACAATTTCCCTTTACCTAGCATCGACATCATCATAGACTTAATGGCGGGCCATGAAATGCTTTCCCTCATGGATGGTTTTTATGGCTACAACCAAATCATGATCGCACCTAAAGACCAAGATAAAATGGCTTTCACATGTCCTTGGGGAAACTACTATTGGCAGGTCATGCCCTTTTGGCCTCAAAAATGTTGGCGCTACCTACCAAAGAGCGATGACGGTAATCTTTCATGATTTATTCCATACCATTATAGAAGATTATGTCGATGACCTCCTAGGTAAGTCTATAAGGGCAGATCACTTGAAAGTATTAGCAGATATTTGATCGGCTAGAGCAATATCAACTAAGGCTAAATCCCAAGAAGTGTGTCTTCGATGTAACATCAGGTAAGCGACTGGGATCTATTGTATCAAGACAAGGCATTGAGGTAGATCCTACAAAAGTGAAAGCTATTGTTGAAATGTCTCCTCCCAGTAACCTTAAATAGTTAAGAAGTCTTCAGGGAAAGCTCCAGTCCATCATGTGGTTCATTTCACAATTGGCCAATAAATGTCAACCCTTCTTGCACTTACTCTGCAAGGATGTCTCATTCAAATGGGATAGTAAGTGCCAAGATGCATTTGAACAGCTAAAACCTTATCTTGCTTCACCACCAATGTTGATGACTCCAGTAACAGGGAAACCTCTATTGCTTTACATCTCCACTACATTAGCAACCTTGGGGGCACTTCTTGCACAAAAAGATGACTCGGGCAAGGAACAAGCAATTTACTACATCAATCGTACTTTAGTAGGATATGAGCTCAACTATACCCCTATGGAAAGAGCCTGTTTAGCAGTAGTTTTTGCTTCCCAAAAGTTGTGGCACTATATGTTAAACCATCATACAAAGCTTATATCCAAGGTTGATCCTTTGAAACACTTGCTTTCCAAAGCAACTTTTATAGGGCACCTTGCAAAATGGGTAATGATCTTAACTGAGTTCGACATCGAATATGTGGACCAAAAGGCTATCAAAGGGCATGTAATCACAGACCAGCTAGCTGAGGCACCATTAACAGATACACACCCCATGCTATATGAGTTTCCAGATGAAGGGATCTTTAACCTCTCTACACTAGTCGAGTGGAAACTATACTTTGACGGATCATACACTTAGCATGGTTCCAGAGCAGGGATTCTCTTCATCACCCCACAAGGTGATTGTATCCCTAAATCATATCAGCTTGCTTTCCCAGGTACCAACAACATAGGCGAGTATGAAGCATTGTTAACAGGTCTCCGAATGGCTATCAAGTGGAACATCAAATAGCTTCAGGTCTACGGAAATTCTCAACTTGTTATTCGCCAAGTCATAGATGAATATCAAACAAAGGATGACAAGTTGATGCCCTACAAGAAAATGGTCGACAACTATAAACAACATTTTTGCAGTCTTTCCTTTGATCAGATTCCAAGAATTAACAAGGCTGTTGATGCAATGGCGACTATTGGGTCTCTTCTAGACATGTCGACCAACATACAGAATTATGAGTTCTTGGTAGAACAGTTGCTGATACCATCTGTTGATATTCCACAAACCGAAATCATATGTGAGCTTGTTGGTCCCAACTCGACGTGGTATTCGGATATATACAACTACCTTCATAATAACACCCTCCCATTTGATCTAACATCAACCCAAAAGAAAACCTTCATCCGCTGAGGCTCTTGTTTCACTATATTAGGAGATACACTGTACCGACGAAGTCTTGAGGGTATCCTCCTAAGATGTTTAAACTCGGAAGAAGCCGAAACTGCTTTAAGAGATATACATGAGGGTATCTATGGAGCACATTCCACCAGTCCCAACCTAGCAAAAAAGTTGCTCAGAACAGGATATTTTTGGCCCACAATGGAATGAGATGCCAACCAGTTCGTCAAGAAATGTCTTCAGTGCCAACAACATGGAGATTTTATTCATGCGCCTGCTCATGAGCTGCAACCAGTGACCACTCCATGGCCATTTTCACAATGGGGTCTCGACCTTGTAGGTAAGATACATTTGCCCTCTTCAAATGGCCATAAATTCATAATTATCGCCACTCAGTATTTTACAAAGTGGGTGGAAGCTATTCCCATGATCTACATAATCGGAAAGCAAATTGCTAAATTTATCCTAAACTATATCATTTGCCGATATGGTATCCCCATGGCTATAGTGACCAATAATGGTAAACCCTTCAAAAACCAAAATGGTCGTGCCTTACGCACACAATATCATATCCAACATCGGTTTTCTACGTCATACTATCCCTAAAGCAACATCTAGGTTGAGGCTTCAAATAAAACAATCCTCAAAATACTCAAAAAGACAATCAATGAAGCTGACCATGATTGGCATCTCCAGCTTAATCCCGCCCTCTGGGCCTATAGAACATGTATCTGAACCCAACTGGAGCTACACCCTATGCTTTGGTATATGGAACTAAAGTTGTTTTGCCTATAGAGGTCAAGATCCCATCACTTTGTATCTCCCTACAACATCTGATAGACGAAGAAGAGTACAGAGTATCCAGGCTACGTGAATTAGAGCTTCTAGATGAACGACGCCTTGCAGCATTAAATCATCTTCAGGTCTACCAGAACCGACTATGTCGTAGCTACAACAAGAAAATAAAAGAAAGGCAGTTCCAAGTAGGTGATTTAGTCCTAAAGGAAAATCAGAGAAATTTATAGGATAGGGAAAAGAAAGGCAAGTTTGAACCTAACTGGTTGGGCCCTTTCATCATCACAACGGCATATGAATCAAGGGCATACTCCCTAGCAACACCTAAAGTAATTCCTCTTGATGAACCCATCAACAGTGTTCATCTCAAGAAATTTTATGCATGATCCTTAGGAATATCTTAGAATAAAAGAACCAAAAAAGCAAAAAAATAAAAAAAAATCAAAAAAGTAAAAAAATAACAAAAAAAAAATTTAAAAAGAAAAATAACAAAAAATATTCGTCCTCTGGTGAAAACTTGGTAAATAGGCGCCTTGGATAAGTGTCATAGTGAAGACTTGGCAAACAGGCGCTATGTGTAGAAGTCAACACTACCATCTATTCAGTCTTCCCATCTATCTATCTCATTCTGTAATAAAACCCATACATCCATAATAAAACTTGTTGACCTTCACATTCCCAATTGTCCATCTATCATGGTTTAGGAATTGGTTAGTGTCAAGCGTTCTATCCCTAGTCAGTCTCATCCATAGTCTATTTTACCCTTAGTCAATTTCACCCACCATCAATTCCATCCATAGTCAGTTCTTTCTCCATAATAAAAACCCTTTACTGGAATGGGGGGCAAGTTTTCTTAACCTAAGGTTAGGAATGGATCCTCATTTACATCAAGGGTCATTTTCACAATTTCCCTCATCATCAATCAACACTCTCATCATTTACCAACAATATCACCCAACACTTTCATCATCCATCAACACTCATTATCCATCCTCACTTTCATCACACCTTATCAATCAACACTTTTATCACACATCATCAATTGACACATTCATCACACCACCCAGAATTACATATCATCATCTCATCATCATCGAAATGTGCCTTGATCCTGTGGATATGGGTATGTAGGCAATCTGGAATACGAAGGAAGTATCCAATACTCAAGCACATACGATTCACCCCATCATCCATCTCAACAAATAATAAATTCATCTTTGTCACTTCATCCATTTACCACAACCCATCTACCACCTAGACATGACTAACTCAAGCAAAAACGAACTATGCATCCTTGTGGAAGTTTAAAAGTGCTTATCCAAATCTGAAACAAAAAGACTACTCCTAAAATAGCAATACATCACTGCATACCATTTGCCTATATCTAGGTATATCCATACATCTTGGATCCAAAGCCTTTAACAAATACATCTTTCCTACGATAAGGCCTCAAATCTTTCTGGAATACCCTCTTTGAAAAGAAAACATGTTGGTTGTATATTGGTTTGATCAATTGTTTAATTTTGCTTTTTGATTTATCTTTTGTCCCTTTTAAAATACACAGTCAAAGCTACCTTGATCTTTCTATATCTTGGTATGTGGCGATACTGTATAAATTGGGGCATAGTCATTGCTTTCGTATGTTGTGTTTGAGGGATGACTTTATTATCCTATTAGGTCTAATATTTATCTTATGTGTGATCGGATTAGCATCTTGCATATCAATATCTTTTACATTTGAGGCTCTACAAAGACCTTTGTATTAAGACTATTCTATGCTAAGACTATTTTCCATTTACTTATTCAACACAGTTCTATTATACCTAGTAGTAATAAACTCAAATCATTTGCTTGCAGAGTCAACTGTCTTATGCATTAGATACATGGTCACCCTGGTTCTTATACCTTGGTGCATAATATCCTTATGCTATATCAAAATAAAGGATTGCTCTATTATACATATTAGCGTAAATTCTCCCATTCAATTACTTATTTTATCCTCATCATTTGATTATCAATCATGTGTTAATCATTTGTCCATCATTCTATCATCCATCCTTTTGTCTTCTTCATTTTTTCCATGTTGTTTTCCATCTTTTATCTCCTTTTCTTCATATCCATTCATTTCGAGAGCACACTCATATTCTTCCAATTCATCTATCCTCTCGAGAGGGCATCATTCAACCTATTAATTAATCTAGTAGGTACTTCTTCTACCCGACTGGGGCATCATCATTTCTAATCCAATCATATTGTTCTTCTAAACCAAAATCTTATTCTTTGAAATGATGTTACTTTATTTCTCCATATTTAATTAAATAATCCTAATTATTTAATTAAATCAATTTCCCTCCAAATCAAATAAATAAATTCAAATTATTTATTTAATTAGTCTTTTTCCTCCAAAATGAATTAAATTAAATATTTAATTCATTTATTACATGTGCATGAAATTAAATAATTTATTTATTTAATTCCCCTTTATTCCCTCTCATCCATAGTTCACTCTCAATCAAATCAGTTAATAGGTTAATCAAATTAGTGCACTAATCAATCAAATCAGTTAACTAATTAGTCAATCTAGTTAACTAATCAATCAACTCAGTCAACTAATCAATCATTTCAATTCACTGATCAATCAACTCAGTTCACTAATCAATCTATTTAGTTAACTCCCTAATCAGATCTGTTAACTCCCTTGATGCATGAGAGGGCTTAGACACTTGTCTTCTTCTGATTCACACACATTCTCTCAGACAACAAATCCTAGGTATACCAACTCCTCTTTGTAAAACTATATTTCTTTAGATTAATTAGCAACTTCTCCTCCCTCAGCTTCTCTAAAACTCTTCTGATATGCATCAAATGCTCATCCCAAGTTTTACTAAAAATTAAAATATTATCTAAATAGACAATAACAAAACTTCCCAAAAATTCTTTCAGTACCTCATTCATGAGCCGCATGAATGTGCTCGGTGCATTGGTTAGCCCAAATGGCATGACTAACCACTCATACAAACCCTTCTTTGTCTTGAAGGTTGTCTTCCATTCATCTCCTTCTTTGATTCGGATCTGGTGATACCCACTCTTCAGATCAATCTTCATGGAGTACTTGGCTCCACTCAAACAATCCATTATGTCATCCATTCTGGGTAATGGAAATATGTACTTGATCATGATCTTGTCGATGGCTCAAGAATCTGTACATATTCTCCACTCTCCATCTTTCTTTGGTGCTAGTACTGTAGGTACCGTACATGGACTTAGGCTCTCTCTTATCAACCCCTTCCTTAACAGCTCTTGAACTTGTCCGTTTAGCTCTTGACTTTCTACAGGGGTCATTCTGTGGGCTACCTTATTCGGCAAACTGGTTCCTAGTATCAAGTCCATTTGATGACTTATCTTCCTCACTAGTGGTAAACCTTCTGGTACATTATCAGAGACAATGTCCTGAAATTCTTCCAACATAACTGAAACTTCTGTTGGTACATCTTCACATTTCTCTTGACTGATCTTAGGAATCAATGCAAAGCAATGATGCTCATGCTTCATACCTTCCAAAAATTTCCTACCACCTACCAAGCAAATTCTGGCAGTACTACATACCTTTTCTTCCACCTCCTTCAAGGGCTTCAACTTATGACAAACTCCATCCTTTCTTAGGGAATATGTGTTTGCACGGCCATCATGGACAACGCTCCTATCATACTGTCACGGCCTCCCCAATAGCATATGACATGCATCCATCAGTATGATATCACACAACACCTCATCATGGTAGTCCCCAATCTTGAACTTCACTAAACACTACTCACTAACCAAAGCTCTATGGTCCTTCTGCAACCATGCAATCCAATATGGATGTGGATGCTTTCTTCTTGTCAACTTCAACTTATCAACCATCTCCTCTAAAACAAGATTGTCAGTGCTTCCACTGTCAATAATAAAATCGCAACACTTACCTTCACGTTTGCACCTTGTGCAGAATAGACTCTTCCTCTGATTGGGTTCTTTCTCCTCATTCAACAGAGTTCTTTTGACAACTAGGGTTTCTCCCCTTTTAACATCCTTAGAACGCTAAGACTGAGTATCTTCATCTACATGTGCAACTCGTACATTACCTTTAGGTCTTCTATTCGTCCTTCCTTGATGTTGCGGACACTCGTATGCTTGATGCCCTTCTTCTCCACTTTGGAAACAGGTTCCTCTAAAACCTCCTCTTCCAGGTCCTTGCCTAGGTCGACCTCTTCCTCTTCCTCTTTGCTCTCCATTGTTCTGGTCACGAGAGCGGTAGGTATTATCTCCTCTCTGATTTTGACTAGTACCGGCTTCTTCACTTTTCTTTGAATCCTCATTTCGGCCCCCATAGGGTCTTCCACTAGTCCTTCCGCCTTGACTTCTTCCCCTTTGCTTGCTATCAAATCTTTTATTCAGCTTCTCTTCCACCTTCAGGGAAAACTGGTATGCATATTCTATGGTGGTCATTCTGACCAGGCTCAGCTCCTCTTGAATACTTGGTCTCAACCCATTAATGTAACAGGATACCTTCTCCTTATTGGCCTCTGCATGACTAGTTCTGATAGTAATCTTATAAAACTCTTTTGTATACATCTTAACAAACTTGTTGCCTTGCTTCAATCCTTGCAGCTTCTTCAATAACTCCATCTCATAGTCCATAGGAATGAACTGCTTCTTCAGTTTCTCTAACATCCGATCCCATCTGGTGATTTTTCCTTTACCTCTTCTATTCCTCTCTAACTGGACCTCTTTCCACCAAATACTGGCATGGCCCTTCAATTTTGTTTTTGTAAACTTGACCCAATCTGGGTCTTCCACATCTTCATACTCGAAATATTCGTCCATGTCATTGATCCAATCAATAAGTTGTTTTGGATTCAAATTTTAAGAATATGTAGAAACTTCGATCCTGGGCCTCTTTTCAATCTTAGAAATGGCCCTTAACAACCTAACTTCTATAGGATCTCCCGCAACTTCTTGTTCTTCCTCAGATAGCTCTTCTTCAACTTCATCTTCGCTTTCTTCTCTTGTTCTCGGGTCAAACCCTCTTTGCAGCTCCTCTTGCAATGCATTGATTTGCCTTTGCAGAGCTCTAAAACCCTCTTCTGTCAAAGCATTCCTCCCAATACGATTTCTTCGTGGAGGCATCTTGATCTCTGCAAAAAACCCACAACCTCAAGTCCTGGTGCAAACTGCCTTACGGTCAGTGATCTGTCTACACACTCAGGAACCCTTGCTCTGATACCACTTGATGAAGGGGGTAAATCATAAAACACACAACAACAGAAATTGCACACAGAAAATAGAACTTTCTTTTATTGATTTGGACAACTTATTACATTACAGAAGCTCAAATACAATCAGAGGAATCAACCCTGCACATGTTGCAACACATTATAGCTTCCTCTCGCAAGACTCTAGAATCATCTGCCTTCTGTAACCCCAAATCAACTAGGGTTTCTATTTTCCTGCCTATTCTTGACTCTACGCTTTCCCCCTTAACTCTACTGCTGCCCAAGGTTCCAAAAAATGGTTATTAATAGCCTTTTTGACGGTCAACAATTTAACTTCAAAATTTGCATCTCCCTCCAAAAGTAGGTCAACTTTCAGGAGCCATAACTTTTGATCTAGGTGTCCGATTGACGAACCGTTTTATGCGTCGAAAAACTCGTGGAGTCCTCTACATGCTAAGAACCTGCTCAGCTAGTTCTAGCCATTTTTGGGCCTATACGGGGTCGTTTAGTGCCTCAAACCTGAGTTTAAATAATTTTCAAGCATTTTTCAGAAAACAGAAACTTTAATATCTTTTAGCTCGCAAATGATCTTTGCGTGATTCCTTCACCAAAGGTCTTATTTTTTAGTTACGAAGCTTCCTATAAATTTTCACTTCAATCTGTGCCCAAATGCAAAATTTCTAAAAATAGCAGGTTGTTATTTTTAGCAGTTTGGAAAAACTAAAAGTTCTACATCATTATTCAAGCGATTATGGAACTAGAACCACAAATTTTCAAAAGAAATGGAAAGAACATCAACAATTTTAAAACACATCTTTTTTGGGGTGATACAAGATTGCTCTTCCACCACTGGATGGTCCTGCATCAAATCTTTACCCCCTACTTGCAAATTTGAGAATTATGCCTTTGGAAGTAGCACAATACAATAAGACCTATAACTCCTCTTCATTGCTAAAAGAATTTTGTTATATACCAACAATGAACCAAGCCAAACCCACTCAATTTTACTTGTTATAAAACAATGCTTTTGTGATTGTACATTACAAAGGGTTTGTAACTCTCTTCATTAGACAAAGATAAAGTGTTTTCATGTCTAATATGAATTAGGCCAAACTCACTCTACCTTCGATGCTTTTTTTGAACACTATGTTTGTCCCATGTCATAGCATCAAGAGGCCTATAGCTCAAAGCTTTTTAATCCTACACATACAAAGTGCTATGATATATTGTTTCATCCTTACTCTCTACACTCTCCTCTGAAGGGTAGTTCTCTTTCAAAGAGAAATGATCTACAATATAAATCCCTTGAAATAGTTCTTAACACACTCCATTATTGGCCAAATACACAACCATTAATTTTAGCACATCTTCTTGAAGAAGTTTAGAACAAACTATTTTTGAATCCCAAAAGTTCTCCATAGGCTTTTGAAAACCAACATCCTATTGAGACATAGGAGATGCAAGCTCATCTTTAGCAACAATTGTTCGCAAGTAGAAGAATGAAGTAAAACATCCTCCAACCCTCCTTTTACCCCACCCGTCACTGCTTCCTCCACACATGCCTCCTTGGTCCCAATTGGCAACTCAACTATTAAAAGTAGAATCCAAATAACATCCCATAACCTAATGTCGAGTATTCGTGTTTACCCACCACATTATCTTACCTGGTTTTCTTTTTGTTTTTGTGCACACCTTTGCCATATGCCCCACCCCAAAACCAAACTTTTTAACATGTTCAACATCCCATATTAGGAATCAAATTTTTTTAACGTGTTTGACATAAAACATGAAAATTTAAAATATTATTCATATTTTTAATTACTAAAATTTGAATACAATTAAATATTGTTAGTGTAGGTTTTTTATTTTTCTTAGTTGGATATGTGTGTTTTTCTACATATTTGGTTTAGCTTGCTTAGTTGTAGTGAGTGGGTCAAATAAGGGTAGATTGCATCTTTCCATGATTTATCTCTCACCTATATTTGGGTAGTTGGAGATTATTTTCTTATTGGTTGGTCTCCTCTCCTCTTTCCTATGGTTGATACAGGAGCCTCTAGTGGTGTAAGGGCAATCTTGCATCACCCAAAAAAAATGACAATTCAAAATTGTTGATGTTGTTTCCATTTCTTTTCAAAATTTGTATTTCTAGTTCCATAATCGCTTAAATAGTGATGTACAACTTTCAATTTTTCTAAACTATTGAAAATAGCAAATTGCTATTTTTATAAAGTTTGCATTTGGGCAAGTATGGAAATGAAAATTTTTAGGAAGCTTCGTAATTGAAAAATAAGACCTTTGGCAAAGGAATCGGGTAAAGATCATTTGTGAATTGAAAGATATTAAATTTTTTATTTCCTGAAAACCCCTGAAAATTATTCAAAGTCAGGTTTGAGGCACTAAATAGCCCCGTACGACCCCAAAAATGGGTGGAATCGGTAGAGCTGATTCTTAGTGCGTAGAGCACTCTGCGAGTTTGAAAGCAAGCAAAGGGGAAGAGGTTAAGGTAGAAGGACTGGTGAAAGATCCTATGGAGGCCGTAATGAGGATCAAAAGAAAAGTGAATAAGCTTGCACCAGTCGAAATCAAAGACGTGATAATGTCTACTGCCCTTGTGACTAAAATAATGGCGAGTAAAGAGGAAGAGGAAGAGGTAGACCTACCTAGAAGAGGAGGTTTCAGAGGAACTTGTTTCCAATGTGGAGAAGAAGCACATAGAGCATACGAGTGTCCGTAACATCGAGGAAGGACAAACAGGAGACCTGAAGCTAATGCATGAGTTGCACATGTAGATGAAGACGTGCAGTTGAGCATTTTGAAGATGCTAAAAGGGGAGAAACCCTGGTTATTAGAAGAACCTTGTTGAATGGAAGAGAAAGAATCAGATCAGAGGAAGAGTTTATTCCGTACAAGGTGCAAGTGTGAAGGTAAGTGTTGTGATATTATTATTGATAGTAGAAGCACTGACAATCTTGTTTCAAAGGAGATTGTTAACAAGTTGAATTTGACAAGAAGAAGGCATCCACATCCATATCGGATACCTAGGGTAGTGGGAATGATAATATGAATAAATCAACCTCAACAAATGATAAAAAAGATGTAGATCTTGCAAGGAAGGGGAAAAGAAAATCTAAATTAAAAAATGGGGTGTGAGTGGAGCATAACAAAAATATTTCAGATTGATTGGGTGTGAAAGTACCCATTCATTGAACTAGTGGAGAATGCAAACAAAGATGAACCTCCCACAAAATACAAGCATAAGATTTGCACTTGGAAATATCCCCGGGATAAGAAATTACTACTAAAAATTTACCCTATAGAAAAAATATTGGTAAAGTTTATGAAAAAAATCATAGATGCAAAGGAAACATTAGTGATAAGATGGAAAATAGAGGAAGAACATCTTTATGTTAAGCATGCCCTGGAATATGATGCACATATGGAAAAAAAGGGTCGAATCTGCTGCCACAATAATGGGTTACACTTTCTAGGACATCCCGATTTTTGCTAAAATCACATATTTTTAGAAAATATAATGATTTAAGCCTTGAAAGGTTCCATTTAAAAGATTTTAATTGAAGGTTTGATCAAACCCCTTAGATTCAAACCCCCTTGGATAGAACCCCGTTAGTTTTAAACCATACCTATAATGGAATCTCCCCTACACCTATCAAAATGCTGATAAAAAACCACTTTTGATTTACCTTTTGGGGGATCAAATTAATTCATTTAAAATTTATGTTTTGTAAGTATGTAGTCCTTATTATAAGCTTCCCAAAAAGTATAATTTTAAATATATTTAATTTTTTTATTATATTTATTTTTTATTTCTTGTGAATGTAGGTTTTTCAATGAACATCAAGGTCTTTGTTTCACACATACGAAAAAATAGGAAAATAGAGAAAAAAATTCTAAAAAATACATGTCGTCTAGGTATTGATGTCCTTATTCCAACAAAAAAAATTGAATTCTAATACATACAAAAAAAGTTATATATGATAGAATACACCTATGTCTAAATTATAATTTGGTTGACTTCAAAACTTAATTAAAAAAAAATCAACAAAACATTATGAAACCAAATACATCATTTAGATATCGGTGTTACCAATCTAAATTCAAAAGAATCAGAATTTTATCCTTTGTAGAAAAAAAAATGTGCGACAGAATACACATCACTTTAAAAAATGTTGTTTACTATTAAAAACTAGTTATCAAAGGAGACGCAAAATTTTTTACAATTTAACTCCAATTTTTTTACAAAAAAAAAAAGAATCTATAAACAAAATCTCACAAATCACTAGTTCACATCAACTTCAAATTCCTAACAGTTTAGCGGCTATAGATGTTAGAAAGTGAAGATTTAATTTAAAATATTGATTTCAATGTCGAGTTTGGTCAAAAAGTGTAACCCATTATTGTGGGATGACCCAGAAGGACCATTGAGCGTTGGTCAATGAACAGTGTTTGGTCAAGTTCAAGATTGGAGACTACCATGATGAGGTGTTGTGTGACATCATACTAATGGATGCATGTCATATGCTATTGGGAAGGCTGTGGCAGTATGATAGGTGTGCTGTCCATGATGGACATGTAAACACATATTCCCTAACAAAGATGGAGTTCATCATAAGTTGAAGCCCTTGAAGGAGGTAGAAAAAAAGGTATGTAGTATTGTCAGAATTTGCTTGGTAGATGGTACGAAATTTTTGGAGGGTATGAAGCACGAGCGTCATTGCTTTGCATTGATTCCTAAGATCAACCAAGAGAAATGTGAAGATGTACCAGCAAGAGTCTTAGATCTGTTGGAAGAATTTCAAGACATTATCTCTGATAATGTACTAGAAGGTTTACCACCAGTGAGGAAGATAAGTCACCAAATGGATTTGATATCAGGAGCCAGTTTGCTGAATAAGGCAACCTATAGAATGAATTTTGCAGAGAATGAAGAGCTGAACAAACAAGTTCACGAGTTATTAAGGAAGGGACTGATAAGAGAGAGCCCAAGTCCATGTGCACTACCTGCAATACTAGCATCGAAGAAAGATGGAGAGTGGAGAGTGTGTATAGATTCTCGAGCCATCAAGATCATGATCAAGTACAGATTTCCATTGCTGAGAATGGATGACATAACAGATTGTTTGAGTGGAGCCAAGTACTTTACGAAGATTGATCTAAAGAGTGGATATCATCAGATCTGAATCAGAGAAGGAGATGAATGGAAGACAACTTTCAAGACAAAGGAAGGTTTGTATGAATGGTTAGTCATGTCATTTGGGCTAACCAATGCACCAAGCACATTCATGCGGCTCATGAATGAGGTATTGAAAGAGTTTTTGGGAAGTTTTGTTATTGTTTATTTAGATGACATTTTGATTTTTAGTAAGATTTGGGATGAGCATTTGATACATATCAGAAGAGTTTTAGAGAAGCTAAAGGAGGAGAAGTTGTTGATTAATCTAAAGAAATATAGTTTTGCAAAGGAGTTGGTATACCTGGGATTTGTTGTCTCAGAGGAAGGTCTTAAGATGGACCTAGAAAAAGTAAGGGCTATCATCGAATGGCCCACGCCAAGGAGTGCTACAGAGGTATGACCTTTCATGGCTTGACAAGTTTTTATAGAAAATTTATCAAGAATTTTAGTAGCATTTGTGCACCCCTAATTGAGACAATGAGAGGGGATAGAAAAGAGTTTAAATGCACTACAGGAGCAGCCAAGAGTTTTTATACATTGAAGTAGAAAGTCACAGAACAACATGTTTTGGCACTTCCAGATTTCAATAAGGTATTTCAGGTAGATTGATGTGCTAGTGGTAGTGCCATAGGAGTTGTTTTGAGTCAAGAAGGTGAGCCCATTGCTTATTTTAGTGAGAAGCTTAATGATGTCAAGAAAAAGTATTATGTTTATGATTAGGATTTTTATGCTATAGTTCAAGCTTTGAAGAAATTGAGACATTATTTGTTGCCAAAAGAGTTTGTTTTATATACTGATCATCAAGCTTTACAATATGTTAATATTGTAAATAAGTACTTCAATATTTAACTATGTGCAATTTTTTTCCCTCAACGTTTTGGATCACACTCCATGATCCATCATCAGGAGATTAGAGAGCAAGAGAAATTGAATGGATAAATTTGCAGACCAATAGGAATAAATAGCAAGGAGGGCAGAGAGGCGGTGTGGGGATCGAGAGAACTACAAGGGGCAAGAAAAGAAATTAAAATATAATAAACTCAAGCTCTAACATTCAACACATAAAAATGCTACCAAATGCACAAATACTAAACCCAAACATAAATCCTCAAATTAACAACAGTGTAATCATAATAAAAGAAAAGAAACACCTAATAAACATTAAACAAACATAATTATAAGTTTAAGTTTATATATATATAAAGCAAAGGACCATAGTATGCACAAAAACTAAGGAAGCAAAAGAAACCAAAACATTAATTATATGACAAATTATTAAGGAACTAATATATATACTTTAGGAGATTATATATAGTTTGTATATGTATAACTATAAATATGTATATATACAAACACATCCACATACATACATACATACATACATTGAAAAGACAATGGAATAAAGTTAAGTAAATGCATGAAGAAAGGGAAACAATAGAAGGAAATGAAAAAATAAAGGTAAATGAACTAAGATTAATTAAATAAATGAAGATAATTTATTTAATTAATTGGATAATGAAAGGTGCCTAGTATGAAAGTGTTGCAATATGGTATCTAGGTGATGTCGTAAGGAGAAGGTCAAATTCAAGTGTCTACAATGATTTTAAAAACATAATCATAAACTTATCACTTATTAAATGCATTCAAATGATTAATATTTACTTATTACAACAATGATTTTTATATAATAATATCGAGATCGACAATGGAGACCAAGGAATTTTCGCATGTAGACGCAATCACCCCTAAAGGGAGATTACCCACGCCTACCATTGACATTATGCAGGAGAGCAGTGACAATGTCCAAATGTTTTTAAACTCTACCATTATTTGTAGATTCATTAGCCCAAAGATGACAAGGGAGCAGATCCAAACTTGGATAGATCAGAACTGGAGAATGCAATATGTTATTAAATTTCTACCGAAGGGCTTCTTTAGTATCACTTTCCTTTTAGAGGATGATAGAAACAAGATCTTGACGGGCAAATCATGGAAAATAAATGAAACCCCTCTCTACATTCAGAAATGGACTCTGATTTTCAACCCTATTCAATGTGATCCTTATGAATGTCCCAAATGGATCCGTCTCTATAACCTACCCTTGGAATATTGGACAGAAGAATGTTTGGCGAAGATTGGAAGATCATTGGGAACCCTGGTGGTGATAGACATAGAACTATTGGAGCAAGACTCGTATCTTTATGCCCGAATACAAGTTGCTACTATTAACATTTTTTTGTGAGAAATCACATTATGCTCTTTATACTATTGTTGGGTCCAATCTCTAGAAGTTGAGGAACAAAAATTCTTCTATTTAAGGTGCAAAAGTAGGAATCATGCCTCAATTTGATGTCCAAGAACCAAAAGGGAGAAGACCAATCAACAGTCTAACAATGGGGATACAATCCTAGATGTTTCAAAAGCAATAGTAATGGTAGTATAGGACAACCAGGTCGTAAGATCCCCAACAATAGTTCCTGAAGGGCAAAATGCTCGCACACCATTAAAACATAACCAAGATGGAGCTGATCAGCAAAAGGGTAAGAGCACATGCCTTAGTCCCCTAGCCAAGTCTTTGAATACAAATGGGAAACCTTCTCACCAAGGGATTGGAGTGACATTTACCTTAGCTTCAAATCAACCTCCCAATCAGAGTCAGGGATCCCTGAAAATAGAGAAATCTAAGGAGTCAAGTTAGCAGGGTGGGAATTGTCCAGTAGGGAACGATAAGCTGAAGAATGTCAAGGCCATGCAAGGAGATGGAAATATGGCAAATTCATGGCCAATGCGAAATGAGAGAAAGCATGGCATGCTCGAATACATGAACCCCTCAACTGAAAAGCTTGCCAAAGGCCTTACAATCAAGATGATCGTCATTAAGGAGTGGGCTATCAAGGATTGGAACTGCAATAAGGGGAACTGAGCCTCATAATAGTTGCATGAGATTTTTTGTACAAAATATCTCATGGCTCAGCATGCTATAGTTGCATCAGAGTAATTTATGATGGATTTAAAAGATGATTGCTCTTCTTCACAACATCAATACAAAGCGGAGGAATGGCGCAGTGCATGGAAATAGAGTGCATCTACATCTGTCAACAAGAAGCAATGGAGACCGATGAGGAAACAAACAAAGCTGGAGAGGAGAAACCATATTAGTCTGGTAATGAACATGAGGAGGAATCCGAGGAGGAACCAATAGAGGAAGAAATGAAGGAAGACCAAATAAAATGCTTGTTCAAGGCAGAAATCGACGAGGTGGTTCAAGCGATTATCAAGGTAATAGGGACTAAAGTGTTTTCAGGAGGTCATCTACATGATGGATTCCTTTATGAGGAATTCCTCATGAACTTAGTACTTATCTTTAGAAGGAAGTCTAGTGGCAAGATCATGACAACCAATTATATTATGGATGACGTGAAGACAACAATATTTGAGGCAATCTCTAACTTTGGCAAGAGACCCATGTACGGGGTGATAGATGGTGTATTTGACGTTGCCGCAGTGAGGAAAAAGAAGATCTTTGCTCTGGCCTTAGTGCTTTTTAGGGAAGGCATTAGAAGGGATAACATGGAGACCTTTTCTTACTTTATTAGTGAATATGATGACCTCTTCTCCCCCTCCCAAGTGGAGCAAGTTGTGGAACTTGCTGAAGGGCTTAGAGTCCTTTGGCATAGCCACTGAGGGCAATGTTATTCCCTAATTTTGTAATCGCTTTGTTTTTCTTGTTTTAATGGAATGGGAGCTAACCCCACTGGTATCATTTACTTATAAAAAAAATAATGATTTTTATACAAGTACAATTTATTCCATGTAATATATACAGAAAGACTGACCAAAACATTTTTCATGTAATTAGATTACATTTATAATATTTAACTAGCACTTGCACCAAAAGGAGGTGTAATGGTTACATTGATAGGAAATAATAAGAAATAGATGTTGGAAGGTGCTATATAAGTTACAATGTTGGAATACAAATTTGAAATGTTGGAGTCATGTAGATGCAGATGTCGTGCATACAGACCATACCTCATTATTTTGCAACTGATGGCAACCATTATTGAAGCCATGAAAGGTATGGTTCTTAGGTATTTTGGGAGATTTGAACTTGGCAATAAATTATCCTCTTGGCCTTCAGATTTAATTCCCCACTCAACATATTGTGTCTTCCCTTCGTAAGCCACATTATTAACTAGACTCAACATAAGTCTAATACTGCATGATCTCACCTCATTCGCTAGAAAATCCAAAGGCTAAATTTGGAACTGATATCATAATTAAATAATGAGGTTGTAGATTGAAATGAAATGAAATGAAGGGTCCTGCACCCAAATAATGTCTCTACCTCAAAGACATGCTTGTCATAGATTCCAAGGGAAATTTATAGAACTTGGTATCCTCCATCAGTGAAAGCCTGAGTTAAAAGCTCCTTGTTGCTTCCAATCAACCGCATCTATTTTACAATGCATTTATCCCTTTTACAAAATTCTCCCATTCATATAATACAAGATAAAGGGTTAGCAAGACCTAGTACCCTGTAAAAAATGAAACAATCGCGACAACGTTTTGGCAGTTGAACTAAAGGTTTAGGGATGTGACAAAGCTACTAGAGAGGCCCCCCATATAATGTCACATCCCCTATCTACCACTACATACCAACATGTGGATCTCCTTGTATTGGCTCAGTAAAGACAGCTCGAGGACAACTGACGATTTACATTTTACTGTTCAACCCACTATTTTTATCTCTAAGTGTCTTGTTGATGTACTTAACTTATGCTTGTTATTGAAGCAATGTGGAGTTTGCATTTTTCAACCCGTGTCTAAGAAAAACTAGAAAATAGCGAAGCATTTATATTATTATAAATGTTTAAATATCAGTTATTCTTGTTGATGATAAATATTGTACAATTATAATTTGATTAAATTTATTTTAATATAGT
Source organism: Cunninghamia lanceolata (assembly GCA_027924645.1). Taxonomy (NCBI): domain Eukaryota; kingdom Viridiplantae; phylum Streptophyta; class Pinopsida; order Cupressales; family Cupressaceae; genus Cunninghamia; species Cunninghamia lanceolata. The sequence goes on along the minus strand of BSBN01000178.1, from coordinate 2,119,014 downwards.
TAGATATATAGTTTTTTAATATATTTCTATATTTTTTGATATATTTCTATATAATTTATTTTAAATTTACTTTAATTTTTTTTTATCTGTGAATTTAGCTAGAGGGGCCATTCCCATATAAAAACTAAGAAATAATAAAAATCTAGCTGCTCCAAAGGAGGGCCATACTAGTAATCTTTCAAGCTTTTCATATTAATATTGTTGTTTGTTTACATATTAGATGCATACATAACAAAATCATTGAATTTGTATTATCTTAAAACTTATAACTATACAATATCTATGCATCTATTACAAAGCTTCTAAATTATAGTAAATCATGCTTACTGGACCTCTTCCCTGCCTCATCTTTGTTGGAGCCACCACTCTATGAGTCAATAGCAAATGACCAATCTACTTCCTACACCAAGGATACACCATCAACCGCTTTGAGGAATTCCAGTCCCCATTTGGCCTTTTGTTTTTGTGCCTCATCACACTAGCTAACCATTGTAATTACAAATTGCACCCAAGGACTATTGCAATGCCTGAGAATTACTGGCCAGGTGTCCTTACCAGTGAGAAAGTCTAGGCCTCAAACTACATTGTCCAAAATCCCTTTCAGCCCATCACGCCACCTTGGTTTAATAAATGTCTTTGCTATTGCCCTTATGTCATCCCTTGGCTCACCCAAGTCAAGAAGAACAATGACAAACAAGGATGAAATGTCTATGTTCACTTGGTAACGATGGGGGTTGAGAAGAAGGTATCACCTAAGACCATTCAAATAGCGTGCAACACAATTAAGGATTTTGTTCTAAAAAGCTTTTTATCCTACAATCCAAAATTCCCCCCATGAAAGATATTTGCATGTTCTTACATTTGAGACATATAGTAGAATCCATGGTTCTCATCTTTGCAAATGTAGGCATCAAAATTATGAAAACTCTCTTTGTGGCAGGACACTGACTAAGCATGTTTTATATGTACTTCCACTCCTTCAAAATTATTTCCCCATTGTGAATTAATGATTCATCATTCAAATACATGTTGTGCGTGTGTGAGAATGGCCTCCAAATTCAGGGATATCTCATGCCACAATCATCGAGAGTTTACACAATAATTACTCTCCAAGTTTATTATTGTGTTGTCTAAAGCATCAACCTTTTAATTCCCTTCATAGTAAATGTGGACTATTTTGAATTGTTGTAACTGATCAATAAGATATCATCAAGAATTGAGGATATTATCAAGTTTCCAATTTTAAACTAACTTTTTCCTTATTTCATTCACTATTAATTGAGAGCCGCCTTTAATGTGAACTCTGGTCAAACCAAGTGTTTTATAGGTGTGAATTGCTTGGGCTTCAACTTCATTGTTTGTTCCCACTGAAATTTTTTGAGCCGCTGCACCGACTAAAGCTCCAGAGTGATTTCTAATTATACATCTTTCCCTTGAAGGGTTGGGGTTTGCCCTTTGCAACTCCATCAAAATTAAGTTTATACTAATCCTCATCTAGTGGCTCCCATTTTATGTTTCTTCTAGATTTTGAATCTAAAACTGGGTGAACCCCAACCTTCTCATAAATGGGAAATATCACCAATCTGATCCATGATTTTTTAACTTCATTATCCCATGATGTGAACGTGCTCTTTTTGAGTGTTTGGTTTCGAGATGCATTGTTTACTACTTCGACTATGGCTGCTTGTAATTTGTTTACGAAGACATCAATGGAAATCTTTGTTTTGAAAGATTCTTCTATTTCTCTCTTTCCATCGCTCCCACACCATTATTGAGGGGCAAGTTGTCCATAAGTTGGAGAACACTATCTTTTTGTGCAAAACATGCCATGAAACAAAAAAGAAGTGGATGTCTTGGGGTAGAGGGCTTGACTAATTGAGTTTGCTCAATACAAACTTCTAGCATGTTTCAACAAATTTGCATCTTAGGAGAAGAAGATCCACCATTTTTTTGTTTTCCTTACATTGGTGTACATTTGGAAGGGCCACATAAGCCAAGTTTTGCAACCTATCGCATGCCAATATTCTTTTTTGTTAGTCTTCCTAGGTGAAAGCGCCAACCTTGGGAAGGCATTGTTTATTCCAGCATAAATGAATGGGCCAGTCATCCATCAATGGAGTTGCCTCCTCAATTTGATATCCTATCTTGACATTATATCTTTCAGTCTTTGCCCCACGCCATCTTATACTGTCTTCCCCATTTGAAAGAAAGATCTTCCTAACTACCAACACACTCCTTAGGAATTCTTTCTGTGTTTCCAAAAAATTGAAGTTATGAAAGGGTCTCCGATCCCATACTGGCAAGCCATCCCGTTTTGTCAATGTTAAATAATCTCTGACACAAATCCCCAACTCATTTCTCAAGGTATCCCTTGCTTCTTTTAGATTTGGAAAATCCTTTAGGGTTGGGTAGCCATTCCATGAGTCCTCCTAGAACAATGCTTGTCGTCCATCTTTCACTTCCCATATGATATGTTTTACAATTAGATGTCTGCAAGAAAGAAGAAAGTTTCAAATAATTGACCCTTTCAGGGGTTTGGTAGTGGTAAGAATCCTCTTTGGTTCTCTTGAATCAATATATTTTCTTTGTAAAATTCTAACCCACTTCAATTAATGATTTACAAACATGTTCCATACCAACTTAGCTCTCAAGTATGTGTTGAGGCTTGGCCAATTTCAAAGGCCAACTCCACCAGCCCCTTTTGAGCTGCAAACTTTATCCCACACAATCGAGGGAAATTTCTTTCCTTTTGATGTTCCTTTCCAAAAAAATCTTGCAGTCTCTGATTGACCATTTCATTGATTTTCTTTGGCAACTTAAACAAGATAGAGTATAGATGGGGATCGTTCAGATAACAACCTTTAACATTAGTATCCTACCTACTGCAGAAAGCCATTTGCCTTTCCACGATGACATCTCGACATTGCACATTGTTAAAAGAGGTTCCCAAAGTATGGATTTGCTTTCACCGGAGAAAAGGGGGATTTCGAGATACTTACTTGGAAGTGAATTCTTTTTGTATCCTAGAAGCTGAGCTACTTCTATTTGCTTATGAACATTTGTGTTGAAGAATAAAATTTTAGGCTTTCTCCAATTCACATGTTGTCCTGAAGCTTGACAATAGTAGTCCAAAGTTTGTTTCATAACTCTAGCCTCTCTTTTACATGCTACTTCAAACAAGAGTGTGTTGTCAGTGAATTGCTAATGAGTAACTGGGTTAATACCTAGAGCAACTATGATTTCCTTCAATTTCCCTATATTTTCTTCCTTCTAAATGAGTCTTCCGAGGGCACCCACCATTATTATGAAGATAAAGGGTGATAGTGGATCACCTCGTCTAAGTCTTCTAGAAGAAGTGAAGAAACCTTGGGGGCTACCATTGACGAGTATTGAAAATCTTGGAGTAAAAATGTAGCTTTGAATCCACTTAATCCACTCTTTACAAAACCCAAATCTTTTCATGACATCAAGTAAGAACTATCTATTCACCACATTATATGCTTTTCTGATATCTAGTTTTACTATCATTCTCTCGACCTTACTCTTTCTTACAATATGAATAGCCTCATGTTCAATGATTATCCCATCCGACTTTGACTTGTCGGGAGTGAAAGCAATTTGCTCCTTTGCTATGATCTCTGGCAACAACACCTTTATTCTATTTTCCATGGCTTTGGAGATAATCTTGTAAACTACATTGCATAAAGATATTGGGCAAAAATCATCCATAGATTCCACTATATCTTTCTTAGGGATCAATGCTATAAATGTGTTGTTCAAGTCTTTTAACAATGTGCCCCTCTTTCTTGCCTCTTTTGTCGCTCCCACTAAATCATTGCCAATTATCTTCCAGTAGCTTTGATAAAAGCTCATTGGGAAACCACAGGACCAGGAGCCTTGTTTGGGTTCATTTGAAAGGTAGCCAATTTTGTTTCTTCCTTTGAGAAAGATTGTTTCAAAAATTCATTTTGTTTAGGTGTCACTAGACATGGATATTGTTTAGAAGAGATTCTTTAGCTTTGGCATTTGCAGGACCAAACTTGTTCAAAATTTCCTTGAAGTAATCAACTGCCACCTCACAAATGTCATCTACATTTTCCACTACTACTCCATCTTTGATTTTTATTTTGGAAATTTCGTTTTGGCATCTTTTGATCTTGGTAGAATTGTGGAAGAACTTGGTATTCTGATCCCCTTCTTTCAACCAACATTCTCTATATTTCTATTTTCAATAAATCTCCTCTTTAGCTAGGATTTCTGCATATTGTCCTTTTGAAACTCTTTTTGCCTGGTATCTATTTTGATCCATCCCATCTTTTATAACTTCTTCATTAAGAGAAACCACCTGGTTGATTCCACCTTCACTTTTTCTTCAAAAATATTTTTGAAATATGTTATGTTCCAACATTTTAATTGTTCCTTAATATAGCCTAGTTTCTTGAAAAATTGAAAAAGCTTAGTGCCTTTGGTTCTTGGAGTTGTGGACCACCATTTAGAAATCTTATTAGGAAGGTCTTGGTCACGCAACCACATAATCTCAAATTTCAATGGGCATCTAGGTGGGGAAGAATCGGACATGAATCTAAGGAGCAAGGGAAAATGATATGAGCCTATGTGAGGGAGGATCTGACAATCTTGGAGGAAAGGAATGGCAGCCCAATTCCCATATAGGAGGAAGCGATACATTCTATCAACTATATATGTGAATTCAAACCTTCTATTTGTCCATCTAAAGCCTCCATTTCTTGAAATAATGTCCTGGATATGTTGTGAGCTATGAAATGTTGAAAGTCCCATTATGTTTGTGTCATGTTGGATAAACCCCCTTCTTCTCCAATTCATCTAAAATGGTGTTGAAATTACCCCCTATAATAATGAGTTCATCGTTTAAAGATTGCATCATGTTTGTGAGCTACTCCCAAACTTATTTCTTTTCTATGTATCCCGTATGACCATAAACATTGATCAGAATGAAATTTAAGTTCATGGATAAATGTTTGATTCTACAAAACTCACAGTATTACTTGTCTTGGATGAAATCAACATATACAAAATTGGAGTTCCATAATATTCCCTATCCCCCAGAGGCTCCTCTAGCATCCAAAAATATGCCTTGCCATGGATTCCATTTTCTAACTATTGCCTTAAGCTTTGTTGATCTCATCTTTGTGTCTTGGACCATTGCCATGTTAGGCTTAGACATAGTTAGAAAGCACTTGAAAAGGTGTCTTTTGTTAGGGGTATTTATTCCACTAACATTCCACGTTATGAGCTTCATGGCTTTGAGGGAGGGGTGGCCTCCTTCCCAGATCTTAGCTTCATTTGACCCTTTGCCCTACTTGCTATCTCCAATTCGAACCTATTCAACTTTCTTCCTCAAAGTCTTTTTTCCCTTGTTCTTGGTTTTTTAACTTTGATTCAATCTGGCTCAAGGTCCTTTTCTCTAAAATATCTAATTCATCTTTAGAGAAGCCATTCTCCATTTCTAGCTCAGTCCTTGGCTCTACTTCTGTATTTGCCGCAACAAGGCCATTCTTTTGGATATCTTCGTTGCAACCAAAGATTTTCAGTGCATGTTGGAAAATAGTGGGGCTCTTAGTGGCTTCCCCATTCGTGTGCAAGCACAATTCATTTGTATCTTTAGAGTTTTGATGATCCTTCTCTAATGGGGGTTTATACCTATTTTTTTAATTCACTTAAATGGGAGTTCTTTTCATTACTTTCCTTTATCACTAGGGAACTAATTTGTAGAATTTTCACTTCAGTCTTGCCTACTGCTACCTCTTCTAAAGCAAATTTGGAGTTGTGTCCTCCTTATGCTCCTCCTTGTTTTGGGTTTTTTTCTCAATCTGGCTACATTCTTCATAGGAATGGCTATATTGGTGACACTTCTTGCATTTGTTGGTTGCATTTCAATTTCCACCTTCTGTCTCTAGATCCCAGATTCTACTCTGATCTCTATCTCTACTAGGGGCAAAGAATCCAGATCTATGGTATCATGTCCCTATACTAATGAGTTATAATTGAATCGATTATATGCATGATTCATAAATCGATATAGACTTAAATATATTTAAATAATAAATTAAGTATTATTAAACATAAATAACAATTATAATTATTAATATAAATACAAATGTTAATAATTAAATATTATCATAATTATAAATATATATAAATAAATATAAATAGATATATATAATATTATAAATTAAAATATTATAAATAATATAATATAAATATATAAAATATAAGCCTTAAAGAGTGGATCGCAAAGGAAGTGCCCAAGACAATAAAGCAACGCTAATTAGTCACTATCGATTAGTAATTAATATTAAGGCCAGCGATGAAGGTCATTTCTCCTAAGGTCAGCAATGTTGACTACTAATGAAAAGGCACGGGTCTATAGTATAAAGAAGAATTGGCAATCAACAATATCACATCATCAATGAATCCCTACACAATAATAAACCAGCAAGCAATCATCTCATTGGAATATCTCATCAGTGAATAACCTCTTCATCCAACGAACATCTCATTCATCAACCAATGAATACACTTCAAGATATCAGCGAATCATCCTTCAATCTTAAAGGAAACCTAAGGAAGGAATATAAGGGAACGCCATCGAGTAGTCTAAAGAGGCAGAATACAGATTATCTATATATTGCAAATTCAACAAAGTATAGAGCAAAATTATAATATCATTCAAAATCAATCATCTCCATATCAAGCAGAGTTTAATATGTATATTCTTATATATATAAACAACATAATGAATACTCTTCATAATATATCAAATGATCTAAGAAGCAAGGAATACAATGGAACAATTGGATAATTTCCTATACTCATACAACATGAACAACAAGCAAGATAATAGCGAATAATATCACCAACATCATATAATTCATTAGCAATAATATCATATCATTATCCATCAACAATATCTATTCATTCAGCAAGTCTGGTCATCAATCACTCATTCAGTAGCAATATCCATTAGCATTGATATCATTTATTGCATTAAAGACATATCTAAATATTTATCAGCATCAGCATATTATATTATTCAAGGAGCAGTCATTATAGCATCATTTAGTCTCCATATTACAAGGTATTCATATAAGCATTATTTATCTTATCGTATGAACATTATTATCAACAACTTAGTCAAGAAATGCATATATATATATATATATATATATATATATATATATATATATATAGAGAGAGAGAGAGAGAGAGAGAGAGAGAGAGAGATAAATCTGATATACTAGAGGCAACATATTGCCATGTACTTATCCATCCAATAGCGGTGGTATATTATCTAGTTCCCATTGAAGGAACAATATTCATAAGAAAGTATTATCTTCGTGATCCATAGGGTCACTAGAATATCTCAAATCATTCGAGAAGATGAATCTCATATTGGTACAATCTCTCTAACCTTAAATAATTATACTCACGATATACAAGGGATGAGTGCGACCTTGCCGTGTCATTAATCTTTGTCTATTGCCCCTATGAGGATGTTTGGGTCGTTAGGGAAGGGCGGTTTATTATTATTATTAATAAGTCTTACACGGTAGGTGACTCTCAAGTGGTGGTATTGTCAAGTGAACATGAAACCCTTGATCCAAGTGGTGGTATTGTCAGGGGAGCATGAAACCCTTGGGCCTATGGCAGTGGAGCATTGTTATCCAATGCCTTAACGAGTATGTTCCCTGCCTCCACTGGGGTTGATGATTAGGTTAGATTAACGACCAGGCACGACGATCGTCATTCCCAAAGTATATCATGAGGCCCAAATATGGTAAAAGAATAAGTATGAGAAAAAATATATTTGGATATATGTATTTGTTCATTGTTATCAGTTATGATCATGATTTTACTAACCTTAATTATTATGGATAGATCTCATTATTGATCTCTAATAGTGCTAATGTCCCTTTCTAGTAGTTATTCTCATGTGCAAGTGAAGAGATCGAGAATATCCTAAAAGGGGACATTACAAGTGGTATCAGAGCAGTCATCCTGCCATCCTGTGAATGATAGTTGGCTTACATGTATTCATGTGTATACGTCATTCATAGTTCATACCTTATGTGTATTCATGTGTAGTCCATATATTATATCTTACATGTATACTTCATGAGTCACGTATGCTTCAACATTGATCTTCTCTCCAATGGTGTTTTCTATTTGAAGTGTCAAAGCAAAGAGCCTCACTCATCATGATATGGACAAATGTAATTTTTCTCTCTCATCATTCTTTCTTGATTAACACAATCATGGTTCACATTCTCAAGACCATTATGTCCTTTGTTATCAATGTTAAGAGTTACAACACTATATATAGTTATGAAAGTTTAACCATTATCACCCACAAATTTAGTTCTTACAAATCCTAGTCTAGATATGATGATCAAAACATTATGCCTTGACTTTGAAATGTAAGTGCTAGGTTCGCTTTTTGTCATATAACTTTGCCTTCTACTATTACTTCCATCTTTTCATTGGACTGATACAATGTGGTGACCTAACCTAACATGATCACAATTATTCAAGGACATCCACCACTAACACAAAGTAAAGTATCAATAATTGTACCTTATAAATGTCAATAAAAACTCAATAGTTATTAAAATTTGAGAACATACTAGAATGCACTAGTTTCCATGCTTGGATATTATTTCTCTTTATGATCAATACACAATTAGATAGATTTTGTATTCAATTACCTTTTACTAAAGAGCTTAGTCATCACACACAAATCTACCCATCATACAAAACATAACTATTATGTAGAGATCTAGCACTATGCTATGTCCTTATAATAGACTATGTTCAATCGGCTCATGGTAATGTATTTACCCTTAAGTATCTAAGGTAAAATATAATTAACCTTTGATAGCAAGGTACTCTACGATTACCCTAAGTCTTATTAGGTGTAACCTTGATTTACAAATGTTAAGCAATATCAATTACTCTAGCATTCCACATTCAAATATTCATGTCACAATTCATCTATGCTCACTATATAGGTATACAAAATCAACACCAATTTTCCCATGCAATTTTTGTCGTACCACGATAGTATGCATGGTTAATAAAGGATATCTCAAAAGTAAACATTAATTAAAGTAGTCACAATCACCATATCATTGTTAAGTCCCTATGCATAATGAACCTTATAATACAAACTCATTAATATCTAGAATGAGATTCAACCGAAAGGACCTCGTGTAAAACTCCATCATGTGTTTCCTTTAAACTTACATAGATAGCCTTAAGTTAAATCTCTAAATTTTATTGCTCAAGAATCCATAAGGTGAGCCTACAATCTCTCATGGTGTTGCATATTTTCTATAAGAGTCAATAAAATCCTTGGCAACATAAACTTGTCATCTTACACTTGGGCTCTTTGATAAGTATGGATCAATAACATACTGTACAATTTTAAACTAATCTAACAACAAATTTCATGAAGTCCACACAATGTGCAATAATGAATAATACTTAACATACTGTGATATCAAATTATACAAGAATGATTACTTACAACATATAAATGTACAATACCTTAAGCTTAATGAAATACAATTATCTTGTCATAACAAGTTACAATACAAATGAATAGGTGCCAAGATCATACAAGTAAATCCCACTAGGCTTAATCCAATCATGATCCATGCTATGCTACCTTATTCTTCATGTTGATAGTTCATACAAACCTTGTATACCAAGTGTTCCATTCCCATAGGTGACAATACCAAGTTAAATACTATAGATTAGTCACATTGTCATGAAATTGATATAGGGTCTCAAGATAGTCTAAGGCAAAGCAAAGTGCAAAGATTACATCATATCATATGAGGTAAAGCTAAATGATCCTCAAGACAACCATAAAGAGCCAAAAGATGTTCAGACCAATACAAGGTTATCTAACATCGTCCAGCCCATTCAGGACAGAGACAACAGAGAAAGAATATTCAACATCCAAATGGTCATCATAGTCTCAAAGATGAGCATTATAGCACAAGAAAATAACATAATCAAAAGTTATTGACACACATCTATATTACACTCTAGAGTAAATTCAGATTTTTGCAAGAGCTTTTATTCAAATACAAATCATCTCCTAAGATTGAAGCTTGAGGTAAGAACATATTTTTAAGACCAAATCATCATAACTAAATCCGTAACACATATCCCACACTCATAGAAACAATGACAATACATGGATCAACCTTGTAGTTTACAAATTGATCTAGTAAATCTATTAGATGATTTCTTCCAAGAGTCTCCTTATAAGTTCTTCTCTTGATTAGAGTAACTTAGATAAGATCAATACCTATCAAGCTACGACAAAGTTGTTACATAAACCTATGCTAAGTTATGTTGTGGACCCATAACCCACAAATCCCAGGATCATTCTCTAAAACATTAAAAGGATTTTCCTTTCTGCATTCACTTGATTAACTACATTGCCTCAATCACATTGAAAAAAGGATTTACCAAATTTTCATGATCACAGATTTTTTTTCTCCATTATATCATATAATCAATTCCTCCTTAAGCCATTGATCTGAACATGACTCTTTCCAAACTTTAGGGTCAATAATATATCAAAAGCATTGATCATCCAAAACCAAAAGTGCTCGAGGACAAGCAATCTTGAGTGGGGAGGCCTGTCATGTCCCTATACCAATGAGTTATAATTGAATCGATTATGCATGATTCATAAATCGATATAGACTTAAATATATTTCAATAATAAATTAAGTATTATTAAATATAAATAGCAATTATAATTATTAATATAAATACAAATATTAATAATTAAATATTATCATTATTATAAATATAAACAGATATATATATATATATATAATATTATAAATTAAAATATTATAAATAATATATAAAATATAAAATAAATATATAAAATATAAGCCTTGAAGAGGGGTTGATCCCATACATGATTGACCCCTCCCAAAGGAAGTGCCCAAGACAATAAAGCAACGCTAATTAGTCACTATCGATTAGTAATCAATATTAAGGCCAATGATGAAGGTTATGTCTCCTAAGGTTAGCGGTGGTGACTACTAATGAAAAGGCACAGGTCTATGGTATAAAGAGGAATTGGCAATCAACAATATCACATCATCAGTGAATCCGTACATAATAATAAACCAACAAGCAATCATCTCATTGGAATATCTCATCAACGAATAGTTACCTCTCCATCCATCGAACATCTCATTCATCAACAATGAATCCACTTAAAGATATCAGTGAATCATGCTTCAATCTTAAAGGAAACACAAGGAAGGAATACAAGGGAACGCCATCGAGTAGTCTAAAGAGGTAGAATACATATGATCTATATATTACAGATTCAATAGAGTATAGAATGTCATTATAATATCATTCAAAATCAATCATCATCTCCATATCAAGCAGAGTTTAATATGTATATTCTTATATAAATAAACATCAGAATGAATACTCTTCAGAATATATCAAATGATCTAAAAAGCAAGGAATACAATGGAACAACTGGACAATTTCCTATACTCATACAACAGGAACAACAGACAAGATAATAGCGAATAATATCACCAACATCATATCATTCATCGACAATAATATCATCTCATTATCCATCAGCAATATCATCCAACAACAATATGTATTCATTCAACAAATCTGGTCATCAATCACTCATTCAGTAGCAATATATCCATCAGCATTGATATCATTTATTGCATTAAAGATAGATCTGAATATTTATCAGCATTAGAAGATTATATTATTCAAGGAGCAGCCATTATAGCATCATTTAGTCTCCATATTACAAGGTATTCATATCAACATTGTTTATCTTATCATATGAGCATTATTATCAGCAACTTAGTCAAGAAATGCATACATATATATATTGAGATAACTCTGATGTACTAGAGGCAACATATTGCCATATACTTATCCATCCAATAACGGTGGTATATTATCTAGTTCCCATTGAAGGAACAATATTCATAAGAAAGTATTATCTTTGTGATCCATAGGATCACTCTAATATCTCAAATCATTTGAGAAGACGAATCTCATATCAGTACGATCTCTCTAGCCTTAAATAATTATACTTATGATATACAAGGGATGAGTGTGACCTTGTCACGTCATTAATCTTTGTCTATTGCCCCTATGAGGATGTTTAGGTCGTTAGGGAAGGGTGGTTTATTATTATTATTAATAAGTCTTACATGGTAGGTGACTCTCAAGTGGTGGTATTACTGGGTGAGCATGAAACCCTTAAGCTAAGTGGTGTTATTGATGGGTGAGCATGAAACCCTTGGGCCTATGGCAGTGGAGAATTGTTATCCAATGCCTTAATGAGTATATTCCCCACCTCTGCGAGGGTTGATGATAACGTTAGATTAACAATCAGGCACAACGATCACCATTCCCAAAGTATATCATGAGGCCTAAATATGGTAAAAGAATAAGTATAAGAAAATATATATTTGGATATATGTATTTGTTCATTGTTATCAATTATGATCATGATGTTACTAACCTTAATTATTATGTATTGATCTCTAATAGTGCTATTGTCCCTTTCTAGTAGTTATTCTTGTGTGCAGGTCAAGAGATCAAAAATATCCTAAAAGGGGACATTACATGTGGAAACACAGATTCAAGAATACATGCCAAATTCTTCCTCCTCAATCTATTTATCTATCTTAATGAAGGTACCAAGCTTTTCACCAATAAACTTTACATTTCCTAGATCCCAATATTTGAAGGGCAGATTATACAACCTAATCCACATCGGCATGAAAGAAGTATTATGAGTGATAGGATTGAAGTTTGGAACCCAATCTTTGACAAAGAATCCCACCCCATCCATCATGAATGGGATGGAGTCAAGAATTTATTTATTTTTCTAAGGAAGGACATTCCACTAGAAACAATCCCTTTGGCAAAGATTTCGCCCAAATTTATTTTCTTCATTATTCTCTGCACTAGTTTTGCACCTTTACTTTTGAGGGCCAATCCCCCGCCCATTTAATGAAGAAGGTGCAAGTGCTCAATTAAACCACAAGATTAACTAAGTCAATCGAGCTTAGGGTGAAGGAAATGCAATTTATTGGGGGTTTGAATTTGACTGGGATCTTGTTTTCTCCAGTGGTCAGGGAGGGTTCTTTTGGTTTCAAGATTTTCTTGATTCCCATGTATCTTCTTGACTAGTACCATCCTTTTTTGACCTCCTCCCTACTAAAAATTATTCTTAGGTTATGATCTTCATTGTGTCTTCCCATCCAGGCCCAATCATCTTTGTTCCAATTATTCTTGTTGGATCTTCCATAACAATTGTGGATTTCCCAGGTAGAAATCCCTTTGTTTTGGGAGAATTGATTCTCATTTCCCTGTTCTTCTTCATCTTATAGCCTTTGGTCCCTACTAAACTCATGGAATTGCAAACCATAATCTGATATTCCCTTGTCTATTTTTCAGAGAAATCTTGCATTCTCTCCTTCGTCCAAAATTGGTTGCGAGCCATTATTCATCCATTTGACATATTATAATAATATATTTAAATTTACTTTAATATATTTCTATATGTTTTTTAATTGTTGTATACCTTGTTTGTCTATTTTGTGAACTATTGCAGACAAACCAAGACAAAATCGATTAGAAAAGAGACATCTTTTTCCCCACCAACATTATTTATATTGTTTTACTTTCATTGTATACCAACTGAACATTTTGTTCAAATTAACAAAACAATAGTGTTACACATTCTGTCATTATTTTCTTGTTTACTATTTATGCATTCTTTTAATTCATTTCTTTCAGGCTTTGGCTAAACATATACATGGTCATGATGTCATTCAAATCTCTAGCACATATGCAACTAAAAAGTATAGAGAGCCCCTTTGTGCCACTTGATGGCCCACACATGTCAGTAGAATCATGTTCGTCTATAAAAAAACTAGATGACCTTGAAAGTGACGTCCAACGTCTCGCTTCAAATGTGTCAAACACTTTCCATTAGATTATTTAAATAATTCAATCTTGTGTGCCAGACAATGCTTATTGTCAAAGGATTGGATGTTTAAAAACTTCAAGACACATTGTCAACATTCCATGATAGTTGCACTAGACTAGAATGCCTCTGCACTTTCCTTAGGGAACTATTCTACGATCACCACTATGAAGATGGTGCTACTCACTCTATCATCCATGAAATATGAGTTGTAATTGCAAAATATGTGACCTACTATTATATCTTGCCACTGTGTAATCCACCTATACCAATCTATGTAAATGATATTTAAATTAAAGAAAAGACTTTTTTTTAAGGACTTGTTGTATGCTCGCCCAAAAACACTTTGTCTTGCTTTTAAAACCAATCTGACAAATTGTTTACTTCCATTCACGATACTATCAAAAGTCAAAGCTGACAAACTAATATACAAGGTGTCTTTCTACCTATTTTATTTATGAATAATTAAGGGGGATAAAAAAACCTGACTCCACACAATGACAACACAAAATACATATATTTAATGGATTGTCTCGGGAATCCAACTAACAATATATATAATAAAGGTTTTTGCTCGATGCCTTTAGAAAAGGGTTGTAGTGGGTTAAATATAATTTCTATCACTTTTTGTTGTAGTACAACCTAGATTAGTATGCAAATTTAGAAATTAATATAATTATCATTCACATTGACAATGCAAATGAACCTAAGCAAATTGCAAAAGCATTTCCATATCTCGTGTACCACTACAGATAAGCAAAACACACCATATAATTTGAACATCTAGACAAATTAACACAACCCACTCTCATTTACCAACACTAAACACACCATGGAATTGGGACAATGACACAAAAAATCACAATTCACCTCTCATTTCCCATTACCAAAACATGTTATGAAATTTAAAAACCTAATTAAGAAATAGACTACTTCTCATTCACCACAATCAAAACACAATCCAATAGTTTGAGAATGTGTTTTTCTTACCATGTTCTCCAGTATTAGTGTCTTTATGCTTGAACACTTTATGAAAATCCCTTGCCAAATAAAACATCACCGATTGGCAAAAGGTCAACATCATTTAGCTCAATAAGGAGCCAACAAAGTGTTATCTTGGTGGATATTTCTAACATTTAGAAGGTAGAGTTGTAAACTAACCTTTCAGAAACAAGTGTTCTTCTTACTTTATAGTGTTCAATATACTCATCTCACTTTATAGTATCCAATGCCTATTTTAGAAATTCTTGTTGGTTTCTCTTCTGCTATATGCATCCATGTCATGCTACAAAATCATACACCAAATTGAAAGATTAACGTTTGGGTGTTCTATTGCTATGTGCATTCATCTCACACTCAATACAAGAAGACATAATTGAAAAGTGCTCATAGTGTTTGGCATAACATGAGATGTTTGTCTTTTTTAAACATTGGCGTCTTCCAAAAAGCAAGATGTAAGATGCAAAACATGTAGCCTTGCTAGGTATATATGTGGCATTCTATTATCCATTCAAGCATGTGCAATACTCCTTAGTTTCGAAAGAATTATCGACATATGGTAAAAGTCAGAGCACATGCTTGGCAACCTAGGCTAGAGACCATTGTCGAAAAGTGACAAGGATGCAAGTTCTTTGCCTTCAAAAGAAAACATAGGACATAACTACCTTGCAAATGTTCAATGTATGGATTATTTTTAGTTTAGAAGTAAACAACAAGGACATTGTTTATTATTAATCTTGTTTATTGTTAGTAACAAACAATAAATCTATTGTTGGTTCATCATCAACGTATAGATGATTTTATTGTCACTATATAGTCCATGGCTTTGCTTTCTATGTTTTCTTATTACTTGAATCATTCTTCATGTTTTACATTCTATTGTTTTAATATGTTTATATTAGCAATCTCAGTGCACAAGATTTGTAAAACGTCTCATCAAAAGTTATAATTACTTATAAGTATGTATTGTACTCAAAACTAATATCCAAACCTTGAAACTAATATTTCATACGAACCATTCTCCACTTCCTACTATTGGCTTCAAAATTGTTATTAGGCTTACTCGTGGTAGGCAACTCTTTTACCAAACCTCTTTCCTATAGCTTGGTTTACAATTCCATCTTCTAAATGTTTAAAATATCTACCAAGATAACAAGTGCTATGTCAAATCTTGTAAACAATGCAAAGGTAATTGTTCAATCTATTTTCTTTAGGGATGAGTTTCAATTTTTCAATACCTAATTATCTTATATCCAACTATTCACAAGCTAACTTCTTCTACTCAATTGTTGCTTCATGGCAATGATGTTAACTACAAATGTCATAGGCAACATGCTTGCAGGCATGGTTGGCCTTGACCCTTCTCTACAAGTTACATCAATAGACTCCATTCGACAAGTTCATTCTACAAATGTTAAATTCCACCTACAACCCTCAGATGGTATGCACACACACCATGCCTTACTTCCTGACCAATTCAACAATCTTGTTTCAGAAGAGGCTATAATCAAAGGTTCTATTATATGAATAAAAGACTATACTTCAAGATGTTCCACAAATTCACGCATGTCTATACTTGCCCACTATAGTTTTAGGGCTCTCATTTTTCAATTGAATCTTTCTCCTAAACTACAAATTTCTTTTTGTTGCAGGGATATTATAATTAATAGCTTGGAGATACTTTCAAACAATGCATCAATTGTTGGAGCTCCAATTTCACTCTTCCAAACTTCAAGTTGCCTTCCATTAAGTAGCTCTCAAGACCCATCGGGATCTTATCCATCTAAAACATGGTCAAGCTGACATGATATAAGCTCTATAAATCAACAAAGCATAAACCTAATTGAAATAATCCCATTTAAACTATTGACCACATACCATAAGCAATGGTCCATTAAGGGTTGGGCTTTGACTAAAATTGCAATCCATGAATTTTAAAATGGTGGATGTGAGGGGAAAGCTTTTGGCTTTGATCTCATAGACAAAGCAAGTTCTGAAATACATATAACTTGTTTCAATGAACTTGTTGATGAGTTCTATCATGATGTTCACTCTAATAGTCTTTATGTGATCTCCAATGGTTGCATTGAAGTGGCCAACATAGAATTCAATAGCTCCACAAACTCTTTCAAAATTTACTTCGATAGCGCGTCAACAATAACTCCTTCCACTTCAATAGACTCCATCATACCTATGCACATTTCCACATCAAGAGCATAAATGCATTAGAATCAATACCTGTTAATTCCCTTGTTGATGTCATTGGTATACTTTTGTCTATTTCCTCTGCATCAACCATACGTAAAAGAGATGGAACCAAAACAATAAAGTGCATTGATGCAATCATAGACACACTAGGTTGTAGCATTGATGTTACACTATGGGGCCATCATTGTCAGGTGGAGGGTAAACAAATCTTCAATATGTGCTTGGAGAGAGATGCCCCTATTCTTCTAGTGAAATCTAGCCACATAATCTCCTAGCTTGGAAAAGAAATCGATACTATTTTCCCAATTGGAATTCTAATTAATCCAAATTTGTTGGAGGCTTCCACGTTAAATAGATGGTATGCCACTATGGGACTTGCTCATCCTTCCATCTCCTTATCAAAGAATCCACTCACCACTATGGGACTTCCTCATCCTTCCTGAGAAAGAAAATGTCTGTGTAAAGGCCACTATCTCAAAACTCTAATTGGACAACTTCTATTACCTTTCTTGCCCATTGTTAGTAGAAAATAAAAGATGTAAGAAAAAAATTATTCAAAGTTCCACCAATACTTTTTGATGCCCAAAGTGTTCTACTACTCTCTCTAAATGTGATTTTAGCTACATGTTGAAAAATGGACTTGCAAGATGGCACATATGAACCTCTTAAAGTTATTGCATTTGAAGGAACAACAAATGCCTTGTTGGGTGTTGTCACAAAAGTTTTTTAGCTTCCACTAGCAAAGCTTGATGCTACCAAACAATTCTTAAACAACGTTGTGGGTTGCCAATTCCTACTTAATTTAGCTATCAAAATGAATCCATTTGGTGGACAAGAAATATAGAGCATTGTTATTACAACCATTCATCTCCTTTAATGTATACATTGAAATGTCATTAAGAAGACTCGTATGTCCACCTATATAATCCTCAACCTTCCTCTATGTTATGTACATTCAAATGTCCTCAAGTAAACTTCTGTCTTCAATCATGGTGGTCACCTAAAAACTAATATTTATAATGTGCTTTCTTTTTACAAGGATGGTTATCTTCAAATAAGCTTGTCTATAAAAATATGTTACGTGTTATTTTGTTATCTACCAAATTTATTTACGTACTATGTTGTCTCCTTGCATTCTCAATATTGGTTAATCATGTTATTTCAAATTATATTTGCACATTAATGTACATTGACATAATAAAATATCATTTACAAATAGTTTAGAGTTTTGAGCTTTCATGGGTCAAATTGTGATATATAGATTTACATGCTCATTATGCACAAATAATTCACACTCCTCTAAGCTTCAACATAGCCTTGTGATGGAACTACAAAATCAAAGGATGCAAGAAAAATTGGCCCATCAAAATCAAATGCAGTGTATACAGTACCATGTAAAGAAAAATTTTATTAACAAAAAATATGGGAAAACCAACACATCCTTGTTGATGGTGCCTCCACATCTATACTCTCTTCTTCCAATAACCCCCCTCCTCATCTACAAACATCTACGCCTTAACTTTAGTATAACATACAAACCACCCCAACTGCCCAAATCCATCCTCCTTCAAAATTTGCAAACAATTATTGCATTGCTAGGAATAAATTTCATTTGAGACTAGATTATCTTTCAAATATGTCAAAATGTTTGGTCTACATGGAAAGATGTCCATGAATTAAAACCAAGCAATCAAATGGAGTCCTTACTTATTATAGATGCACATAAAAAAGGGCATCATTTCTCAAAATGGAATAACACGGACCTTGGTGATCAACCTCCGTGTTTACATAAACTAACTCAAATCAAAGAGATGTTAATAGCAAGGGTTAATCTAGTCCTTCAAGTAACCTATGCAAGGGGAGGCTAGCTAAAATATAGCGGTCACACTATTTGTTTTCCACAAGATATTTTTGCAATTGCAAGGTACTTGCCTAGGCATATAAATGAATTAGATATCATAATTGTAAACATAGAACAATAAAAATATAGCTTCTATGTCAATAGAGCCCATATTTTTGAGGCATTGAAATATAAGCTCCATAATGATTCATACTACAAAGATGTGCGATTAGATGAGGTTGCATTGTCATGTTTGCCCCATGCCTCCATTGACATGTCATACCTTATATATGCAACAACGTCAAATCCAAGTCCCACAAAGCATGACTCAATGCACATATATGTTATAGAGGATGACACATTCAATGAGAATATGCAAACCATATCTTCATTTGTGGAAAACCTTCCACCTGCATGTAGAGAGATGGAAGAGGTTTGAACCTTGCTACAACTAGGCAATGGATGACCAAATCTTGTTGTAGAATGGCCACCCATTTCTTTATCACCCATAAATGAGTACACCACTAAAGGAATGTTTGCAATGACATTTCCCACTCTATTTCTAGACAACACAACAACATTCAACCAACAACAAATGAAAGAGGTTGGGATACATGAATATGCTTTTAATCTTCTAAGATACCATGATAATAGGTTTGGCCAACACCCATAGTTCTAGTACTTCTTTCTTAATATACTTATATATCATTGGAGCCAAGCCACAACAACTGTATTTGTTCATATACAATTGGATGATAGTCTATCCACAACAATTGTTGACCTTCATTAAAAAATGAAGGACTTGCCTAATGACAAGCTTCTAGATTAGCTCATGCACTTTATCTCAATGCTTTGTGGTACATGTCCCTTTTGGAATCAATGCAAAGGGGAGCTTATTGACATGATCATCCAAATTGGTTGCCCAACACTATTCTTCACCCTCAATGTAGTAGATTCAAAGTGGCTAGACTTGCATAGCATTATGTCAACTAGCATGCCTTTTAGAACCTTGCAAAGCTTCTAAGTGGAGGGTACAAAATATAGTTCAAAATCCACACCTTGCCACACTCTACATGAACCACAGATTTACAGCATTTCGTGAAGGTCTTGGAAAAGCTTCTTGGTACAAATGACTATTGGTATAGGTAAAAACCTTCTACCAACAAAATCTTACATGGAACTCCTTTAGTAATTGCTTGTTGATCTCTTTCACCATGTATGAATGACAACATAGAGGCTTTGCACATATTCATGGTTTTCTCTGGCTCCAAGAAGCATTGACACTGGCAAGTTACAATGGAATAACCTTGAATCTATTAAAAAATGCTTGACTACATTGACAGTTATGTCTTTGCCTGGAACCCACGAAGACTTGAATTGAGAAACCATGATTTGCATCGATTTATCCTTGATGACCCTTGCCTAATGGACACAAAAATGATAGTCGCTTCCAACCCTTCCACCGATTACACTGAGTTGCTTAATTGTGTGCAATGATATACAAAATGTACCCCGTAAACATGTTTGAAAAGGAAAGGGACATCTCTTGCATGCCGTTATAAAGCCCCCTGGAGCTTGCAAGAGAAATCAAGTCTTTCAATTGTTGAGAATGGCCAACCTAAACACACCCATGCACATAATGATGACTGCCTAAATCTTCACAACTTGTTTGTCCTCTTTATCTAGAGAGCCAACGTAGATTGCTAGCTTGTTCTTTCAACCAATGCAATGCTCAAGTATATTGCAAAATATACATCCAAAGTTGAACATGAGTATGAAATGTACCATAGTATGCTAACTCACATATCGACTAGTTTTGACTTTGATAAGCCAGTCCTAGTTGCTTTTCAAAAAACTACTTGCGGAGAGCCTTATAGACCACGATATTAGTGTTTAGGAGACTTGCCACTTGCTACTAAAACTACCCCTCTCAGTATCTAGCAGAGCATTTGCTAGTTTACATGTAAGCTAGAAAAAATTCTAGCGTGTTCCTTTCTCTAATGCTACCAACATCCAATCTCCAACCTTCATCGATTCATACACGTCGTGGCCAATACAGTTGGAAACAATGTCACTTATTGAATTGGCTAAAAAATGGACCTTTGTAGCATCTCGAAAGAACAATAAATGGAAAGAATGCTTGACACTGGCCATGTTCGAGTCTCCCTATGTTTCACCACCATTCCCACAAAATATGAAACTACTTCTAATAGGGGAGATGGAGTGCAAGAAGATAGTCCTAATGAATGGCAAGTCTTATTAGGACTATACCCAGGCCTATCATTTCAATTGGATAGGCTCGACATGCTTGGTCGACATGACATTGACCTAAACCATAATTGGGCAGATCCAACCTTCAATCCATTACTAAAAGCATTTGCTACTGATTTCATTGACTCCAACCATCCAAAATTTCACATCCCACATGTTACAAATCAACATACCCCAAACAATCTATCTATTGAGCAACAAAAAGCCTATGATATAATTGTGTCGCATTCCTTTGCCACAGATTTGCAACCACCTCTAAAAATTATTGTATAAGGAACTGCAAGAATAAAAAAGTCACACTTGATAACAAGCATCAAATCCACACTCATGGGAACAACCTCACGTGGCCAGTCACCATTGCTACATTTCACATCGATTAGAGTTGCAACTTTCAACATATAAGCATCAACGATTCATTTTGCCCTTTGAATACCAATCAAAGAAATGAACCCTCTGCAAGGGCATACACTTGTGACATTCCAAGGAAGCATGTATTTCATTCAATACATTCTAATAGATGAAATGTGCTTCATTGGTCCAAAGTTGCTAGAACGCATTGACATTAGGTTGCATGAAGCATTCCCCAACTATAATCAAATCTCATTTGGAGGATGCTCAGTCATCCTTTTTAGTGACCCAGTCAACTCCCACTAGTTAAGGACATTCCCATGTATGCTTCAAACTCATATGGGGGAGCACTGTGGCGAAGCTTCACCATAATAGTTACATTAAGCAAATATAAGGACCTTACATAGGTTGCTTTCTGTGCTCTTCTCTCAAATATAAGGAATGCAAAGCCTACAATTGCAGATTGGAAGGTTCTAATGTCATGCTCAAGTTCTTCACTTACCTCTGTTGAGCAATCATCTTTTTTATCCTCCATACATTTGTTTACAACACATGAGTTGGTGTCACTACATAATAAACAAATGCTCCAATCTTTAGCAATGTCAGTTGCTAGGTCCAATGCCAAGCAACTTAAGGGGACATCATGCGCAGATCCAAACGATGAACGAATTGAAGCTAAGATCCTTTTGTGTGTTGGCCAAGAAGTTATGCTATGTTCTAATTTGTGGTTGCAAGTAGGCCTTATCAATGGTGCACTTGGCTAGGTTAAAACAATTCTATACATGGATGGCAAAAAACCACCTCAACTTCCCTTATTTGTTGTGGTTTGATTCAAACATTACATAGAACCGCTTTGGGATCACAATGAACCAAAAAATGTGCCTATTGCGTTGGTAAGCTGTGGTGGCCATCGCTAGACCCCCTTAAAAATGACATGGGGCTTGACAATACACAAATCACAAGTTCTTACACTTCAAAGGATGACAATCGACATCGACAACATTGATTGTCAGGGGTTGACATTCACAAACTATATCTGCAACCTTGCAAGTCTTCACATATGCCCCAACTTCACATTCCAAAGATATGCATGCATGCAACAAAGCCCATATGTTGCTCTTTGAAAATAATAAGAGGACCGCTTAAGGGCACTATCACATCCAATCACTTGACTAGAACAAAGAAAAGAAAACAAAAAAGGTTTGTCATTTCCATACCTACTTTTACCCACTACTAATCAGAATAGACTTTATGTGTAATCCTATCAACATATTTAATCCGCTCCATTTCTTTTGTGGCACATACCACTCCATACCACTCCATTCTTTCAATGTTCAAATGATATTATACAATTGTAAAGGAACCACTACTTGCTTTTCCCTCCGATCAATTTCAGGGTACCAATTGCACACTATAGATTTTATTTAGGTAAGTACAAATAATTGATTTTGAGCTCTATCACCCCTCTCTAAGTACGGTACTTTTTATTCTCTGAAGAGAAGTCTCAGCGGCAAGTTATTCCCAAAACAAAAAAGAGTAAAAATAAAAAATTTGCACATGTCAGCTAAAGAGAAGTCGTACGGGGCAAGAAATGCTATATTATTCTGCGCATGAAATTGTTCGCTGCTATTTTAGCCACTAAAATGTGTCAAAATTTATCTCTGTAAAACAACTGTACAAAGAAAAAGAAAATGTCCGTGTTTTTAATGAGGCCGATGCCACTAACGTGGCAAAGATTGAAGCCCATCACAGAGGTTTCTCCAAATTGGCGGAGAAATAATTATTGCTCACCATTTGATCGTTCTACCTGTAAAATTCCGCTTACATTTTCTTACCCACGTTTAGGGTTTCATCCTCAGGCAATCTGGAAAATTTCAAAATATCGTGGAGTGAGTTTTCTATGTTTCTGTATTTTCTTTAACCACGTTGTCTTTTTCTCGTGTTTTATATGATACTGTTATATATAAAGCCCTTTTTATGTTTCGTAATGAAACCCTAGTTTTTAAAATTTCAAAATTTTCACCGGTCGTGTTTTCCATCTTTTCTTTATTTCTTGTCAGCTCTTATTTTGAATTGTCATGTCTTTGCAGAAAATAATCCTTATCGTGCTACGTAATGAAACCCTAGTTTATAATTGCAACACCAGTTTATAATTGAAACCTAGTTTGCAAGATATTTTGTTAACCCCTTCCATTAAACTTGATATCCATGATCCGCTTCATCATTCTTGTAGGTCCTTCAGATGCGGATACCATGGAGTTACAAACTCGGAGATTAGTTAACTGTAAATTCCAATTTCTTGGTACATCTGAAACTTCTGAAAGAAATACCTGATCACAAAAACTCGGGAAGACATATTTATGATAGATGATGGTCTTCCCCTTGCTTCACAGCAACAGTCCATGCCACTGGACCTTAAAAGATAACATTCCTAAGATATTAAACCTGCATCAGGCTAGAGTGTAATTAGTTGAACCTAATGCAATGTCCCCTTCTTAGCTCATGCAGAGAGATAGAGTGATTAGCCTATTCCATGGTTCTCGTAAGCTAATAGATGTGGCTAGGGAACCTTTTGTGGTCGTTATTCCAAGACTTACTATTTATAGTAAGTCGGGTAGGAGGTATCAGGTGGCGTTGGTCAACCTTCTATTTATAGACTGCCAGTTGGAGCACCTAGTACTTTGCAGATGGACTTCGAAGTAACTTATAATAGTTGGATGGCTATAGTTACTTTATTTTATTAAAGTAACATTTTGTTATGAAGTCAAGTTACAACTTAAGTTGTGTGTTAGGGAGGGTGAGCGTTCCATGAGGAGTCAAGGGGGTCAAATTCAAATATTAAAAACAATTAACTTTTCCCTCCTTGGGTGTTGGGAGCCAAGGGATTATAAAAGGCCTTTTGAATTCATTTTGGCTCTCTCTCTTTCATTGGACTTTTTATTGTGGAGCAATCTTGAAGCTTGGCTTTGGGGTTTGGACATGAGTTTTGGAGGGATGGAAACCTCTGTGAGACTACCTTTTTCGTGCTTGAGAGACAGCATCAGGAAGGGTTGCTGGGAGCTCCATACAGAGGCTTCGCTTGTGCTTCAATGATTTCAGTTTGAGGAGTTTTCATCTTGATAACATTCAGAGTTTGTTAGCAGCCGGTAATAAACAATGTCAGTTCAGATTTTATGAGTTTTGTGGTGAGTTGGGTGATTGGTTTTACCTTCTATGCTGGCCGGACATCCCAGCCTTGGCTGTACCATCTTTGGGCAGCATTTTGAGCTTGGGTTTGGTGATCTTTCATTCATATCTTGGGCGGTGAAGACTCCACATCATCTGCAGATCAGATTCGAGGGTTTATGTCAGATTTGGGGCATTATGAGGAGTGTTTGTTGCTGTAGCTTCCTCCAGCTAGGCCGTACCACAGTGTAGGGAATCGTGGGTCTTCCTGGAGCTGGTTTGCCCCTCTTTAATGGCTGCTTTGTGACTCATTCTTGGCGCCTAGGGTTTCAGATTTCATTCCAGCATTGTTCAAATACAGATTTTCTCATTTGCATGCATTTTTGGTGGTGAATTGTGATTCATGTATTCCTGGTTCAGCTACAGCAGTCTTATGCAGTTAAAAAACATGAAATGGGTATGCATCAGTAATTCATTTTACATGATTCTATGATTTGGGTCTTTGTTCATTTATGCATTAGGGTTATAGTTTTTCTGGGTTATCATTGCATGCAAAGTTGGAAAACTTGGACTCAGCGCGGACTCAACAGCCCAAAATAGGACTCAGACTCGGGAAAAAACTCGGCTAGGACCCAACAAAAAAAATTGTATTTAAAATAAAATAAAAATTAATGCATTTAGAGAACATAAGAGCCTACTTTGATTATCAATTTGTCATAATTCAAAGATTACACGTCATATGATCATCAAACACTCAATAATTGAAATTTCATCCTTCATACTCATAGTTTCAAACTATCAAAATGTATAATGACATCATAAGTTTATAAATGTTTACATATAATCATATGTCAAAATGAGGAAAACATTAACAACCAAATATAATCTACATCTTCCTCTTTCCCCTCCTAATGAAAGTCAATTTTGAAGGCCTAGAACTAGTATGTGCTGCTACAATAACCAAATGAGGAGATTGAGGACTAGGAGTGGTTTCTTGATCTTCAAAAGTGTCTTCGTCCTCCGCCATTGCTTCCAATCCCGCTTCTTCTTCTTCTTCTGGTGCTCTCTCCAATTTAGCAAGATCCTCATCAATAAGGAAGACATTAGCATCATCATTTTGTTCATCAGTAGTTCATTCACCATATGGATCAATATCATCCAAGTCGATGGACTTATGTGAAACACCCTCCACCTTTCTAGTTCAAAGGCGAAGGTTGTACCGAACAAAAACTAAATCATTTAGGCACTGTTGGGTCAACCTGTTTCTTTTCTTTGTGTGAATATTCTCAAATAAACTCCAATTACGTTCACACCCAGAAGCACTACATGGCTGCGACAAGACACGAATGGCTAGCTTTTGAAGATTTGGCGTGCTAGCACCATAGTTTTCCCACCATAAATCTACAAAAACACAGTTAAAAAATATAAGTATTAAGAATAAAGTAAAATATATAAGAATCAAGTTTCTAATTTCATCTTGTAGTATACTATTGAACAATTTTTTTACCTGGTTGTTGTTTTCCTCTTCTTTCAATTGCTTGTAGTGAGGAAAAGAGTCTCCCCTGTGCCCCCTTGTAGACCTTGAATAGATAAAATTTAAAAATAAAATTAAATCAAATATAAAAAATTCATAGATAGTCAACAATGAACATTGCAAATTCATAAAAAAGATGTAACAAATCTCACCTCCAACTCATCAAGCACCTTGTCTCTCATCTCAGGATTAGGCACCATCCTATTGATGCATCCGACAACACCTGCCATGACCTCCTCATCAGCCTTAAATGTGTCCAAGAAGTAAAACTTCGGGTTCAAGAAGTAGGCAAAGGCATGTATCAGCTGGTGGAGTTGGTTTGTCTATCTCCGATCAATCATGCGCCAAATGATTTCATATTTTCGTTTGTTGCCACCATAGTAATGTGAAATGGCCTCTTTGGCCCTATCCATGGCCTCATATATGAAACCCATTGGCATGCCCTCTCCATCCACCATACGAAGAATCCTCACCAAAGGTTCTGTCACCTTAAAAAAATCAAAACAAATGTTAAATTATTTCAAAATTAACCCCTCAAAAAAAAATAGCAAATAGATTATCATGTATAAAGTTTATTTTTGTGTTTGTTACTTACCCTGATCAACTCCTCTGCATTTTTGATGAATGTCTGATCAAAAACTATTCTTACAATCCTCTTCCCTTCAGGTTTAGCGGCAAATGGGGACTGCTTCCAATCATCAGACACAAACATTTGCATGAGATGAGCATTGGCACCAAGAATGCTTTGCAATGTGAGGAAGTGGCTAGCAAATCGTGTCACTCCTGGTCGCACAAGGTCCTTGCCATTTGTGAATCTCCTCATCAAAGAAAGCACCCAAGTATGGTTGTAGATAAATTTTGTAACATTTTTGGCATCTTCAACCACACTTTTGACCCATTCAATCTTCCCATGTCCTCTAGCAACAAGTCCAAGCAATGTGTAGCACAAGGAGACCATGCAATTGTGGGATGTCTCTCCTCTATAGCTACATATGCAGTTGTGTTGTCCGTGATAATTTGCACAACATTATCAACCCCAACCTCTTGGATCACCCCATCTAATAAATTGCATAAAGTCTCAGCATTTTTGACTTCATTGGAGGCATCTATTGACTTTAGGAACACCAATCCACCATTAGAGGCCACTAAAAAGTTTAGGAGAGTCCTATTCCGTCCATCAATCCACCCATCAGATAAAATGCTGCAGCCTTTTCTTTGCCAAGATTTCTTTTGCTCATCAACCACAACCTGTGTATTCTTTACGGCTTCCTCTAGCAATGGCCCACTCAAATTTTTGGCTGTTGGGGTCTTAAACCCCTTACCTGCAACTGTAAGGGCATTCACCAAACCTTCCCAATATGGGCTGCTCGCCACATTGAAAGGTAAATTATTGTAGTACCAAACGTTTGCTGCTGCCAACCTAGCTTCATTATGCTTTTCCTTATTCCAATCAGTACCTTCAAGTGAAGGTTGTGCTCCTGGAACATTGCGTGGAATAAATAAATTTGGTCTTGATGAAGGACCCTGGCCAGCACTAGCAGTAGGAGTAGAGAAAGAACCCTTAGGACTCTCTCCAAAAGATGAATGTGGCTGATGGATACTTATGGTAGAAGTGGATCCACTCATTGTTGTTGCTAGTGCATCCTTTGGTTTTTGTCTTTCATCTTTTTTCATCTCATACTCAGCAAGAAGGTCCTTTATCTCTCTAACAATCTCAGGAGTCGATTTAGGGTAACAATCCACATTTTACCTAGGTATTCTTGCAAGGTGGTATTTTAATCTGTTTATTCCTCCTGTCATCCATTTCTTGCATTCAGTACATGTCACCTCACCCTTTTTATTTCCTGGTATCCCATACTTCTATGCAGGGTCTTTTCTCGTTCCCCTTGGGTTTGAAGATGACATTGCTGGTTCAAATTCAACATGAAAAAAAAAATCAGCAAGGGTTTGGTAAAAAATCAGCAACTAAATGAGATTCAAACATTTGCAAAAAAATAGAATGCAAAACCAAGCTAGAAATAGTAGGAATTAGGTTATTAAGGGAAATAGAAAAAAATTTGGCAGCATTTCCCCTTATTTTTCTGATTTTGAATTGAAAAAAACAAAAAAAAAGAGAAGTTAAATCACTTACCTGGCTCTATGATGATCTCCTTAGCTCGTCTTCTTGGGTTCTTTCAAGCTGACTTCAAGTGCAAACTTGTTTTTTTGCAAGGCACAGTGGTGAAATGAGCAAAAAATGCAAAAAAATGAGGGTTTTATGTTATTTTATGATGTCCCAGGCCTTGCGCGAGCCCCTGGATGGGACTCGCGAGCCCAACCTGAGGACTCGCACGAGTCCTGAGGCCGTACTCGTGAGTCCCGTCCAGGGACTCGGCTGGACTCGGCTTGCGAGTCCGTGCCGAGTCGACTCGGCGAGCTCAGGGACTCACGCGTCGTGGCGAGTCTGCAGAGTCCTCTAACTTTGATTGCATGTTTTATATTTCATTGTGTCTGCAAACAAACATGACATGCAAACACAAAACCCCTTCTGCAACTTTTGTCTACTTCTGAAAGGAGTCCTCAGGTTGGGCTCGCGAGTCCCGTCCAGGGACTCGGCTGGACTCGGCTTGCGAGTCCGTGCCGAGTCGACTCGGCGAGCTCAGGGACTCACGCGTCGTGGCGAGTCTGCAGAGTCCTCTAACTTTGATTGCATGTTTTATATTTCATTGTGTCTGCAAACAAACATGACATGCAAACACAAAACCCCTTCTGCAACTTTTGTCTACTTCTGAAAGACCACGATAATAATAAAAATAACACAAATAAGAAAATAAAAAAATTACAAACAAGGGCAGCCCATTACACCTAAGGCCACATTCCTATGATTTTACTGTTACACCCACGCTTGAACCCCATTAAACATAGGTGTGCATTCCTAATATTTGATACCTGTGTCATGGTGGAATTCTCCTTACTTAACTTGTGGCCACATTGCTCAGGGTTAATCTTGCCTTATGCTTGAACATATTCTGTTGAACTCTAGAGTTACGTTTGTAAGATTTTACACTTGCATCATGCTTGAATTTGTTAAAGGATAAATTCTCGAGGTTTTAAACTTGTGTCATGCTTTAATGTATTCCCATTATATGAATATCTAAGAGTGAATTCCCAAATTTTTAAGGCTTCCTCATGCTGCAGTATAACTCATTAAACCCAGGGCCTCATTGCTTGAATGCATCCTTTAAGCATAGGTCCACACTCTTAGATTTTAAACTGAATTTTTTCTTGAATATGTCCCATTAAACATGGGGCGACATTCTGAAGATTTTAAAAAAGTTTTTTGTTTAAATGTTTTCCATTTAATGTAGGGCCACATTCTTAAGATTTTAAACTTGCATTCTGCTTGACTGTATCTCATTTAATCTAGGGTCACACTCTTAAGATTTTGAACTTGCATCATGCGCTAATGTGCCCTGTTAAACCTAGGGCACATATTTGTTAGACCAAGACCTCATCATGTGTTTGCTTTGCTCATCAGCTGTTTCATTGGGGCACAATGGTTTGAACCCAGATTAGGCGTTTACTAGCGTTCCCCATTGCCATTGAATGACAACCTCTTGGACACCATACATTTATGAAATTCACCAAAATTTATAACTATTAATTCTAAATTTTTTAATTTTCTTAAAAATTCATCTATAATACATATGCTTATTATTCTTGAAATGGAATGTGGAAAAATTTTCTGTCCTTGATGTTTTTGATTTTTTCCCAATGTGAATTTAAAATATGATTGTGTAACTTAGATACTAGGAATGAGAGACAATTATGAATCTTATTTTAGGATTTTGGGACTACAACACCAAGTCAAGACTTCGAGGTGATTGTTTCTCTAATTTCATTTCAAATAAGCAGGGAAGAGACATTTTTGGTGAGAGAAAAGCAGGCGCCTCTGGGTATGAAGAGGATTACGATTCTGATACAGAGGATGAAGATAGGAGCCTTGATTTGTTTGTCAGATTTGTTCACACTATCTTCAAAAAAGTATCTAGGAGAGCAAGGAAAGCTGCCAAATCAATATTGCCACCTACAATATCACCACAATTGGTTTGTACCTAACTTTTTAAACTTCTTCGTGAAGGATCTTTGCACAAGTTGTGGCTCACAGAAGGTTTTGTGTCTAGTAGTTGAAATGGAAGGATTTGATTTTTGAGTCTATCATGTTATTTCTTGTGAAGTCTCCTTCTCACTCATTTATGAAAGATGATGATACATACAAACGTCACTAATCTCAGGTATATACGGAAGAATATCTCAAATCTCGGTTTGCTACTGTTATAACTTATTTTTTTTATATATGCAAGCACATATGGGATGATTATGGTCTGAAACTCATAACCATATTTTATGCCAGCATTAGCAAAACCACACACCAATCCAACGGTTGTAGTGCAGCGAAAAATTTGAGGAAACATACAAATTTGGAAAAATAATCTAAAACAGTTTCCATTTCCTGTGAAATCTTGTATGTTTTATGTAGTGAATCCTCAAAGAAAAATAAATTGTTTTATAGAAATGAGGCAAATCTGCATTCTTATTGGTGACTATTTTTTGAAAATTTTGAAAAATAGGCAATTCCAAATACTAGTCCCTAACATATTTTGTATTGTAGTGATTATTCTTCCACCCGAGAGGCATCCTTGCTAATAAAATTAGATGTCCAGATCACTCCAAATTTAGAGAGGGGATGTCCAAATGTTAGTTGATTCAGTGTTGGGACCATTAACACCATTGGACTAGGTCTCTCCAAAAACCAAATGCAACCAAAACAAGAGTGATTTCTTTCTTAATTATTAAATCTTATCCCAATCTTAAGTACTTTGGACAAGTTAACAATTTTATACAGCAAGTGGGATGATATGGTGACACCTTTTAACATCAGTGCTTATATCAAACTCCTTTAGGGGCTATATAGAAAAGGTTGTAAATGGATATTAAAAAAAAAAAAAAAAGAGTGGAGAAAAGTAATCAGAGAGGCATATACCAACTGAAGATTAAGTCACATGAGCAAGCATGGGAGCAGAGTTTTCGTATGACCTACCAATTTCCAACAATTTTGGGATAAAAACCCCTCCTCAAAAAGGATGAGGCTGCCCTTATCGGAAACCCAAAATAATATATATACAACATACCATTTGTTACAGTTTTGCTTTTGTGGGTAGGGTTATAACACGCTCAAAAACAAAAAAGTAAAAGGCTGGAAAGGGAAAATGTGAATCAAATCAAATAGAACTCTGAATTTAATTTAATTCAGCAGATTACAAATTTCACAATAAAAGATTTAGAACATGGAGCTTTACACCGACATAAGAAGATGCAAAACAAAACCAACTTAGTCACAAAGTTTTGGATTGATTTATTATTTATTCTCCAAAAGCACAAAATCTTCTCTCATTTCTACAATTTCTGAAAAAATGGCCAAAAGTCTTGTACAATGCTTAGATTTTACAATATATAGACAACATGACCTTTCAGCTTCCCCCCATGACCATCCACTTTCTTGGGCGTACTTTTCGATTTATCAAAACATTACATTGGAAAACTATATGAAATGGAACATTATATTTTAACATTACAATTCGGTAGAAATTTGGTGGTCATTTGGACGTCCCAAGCATTTCTTCAATGAGAGCCTCCTTCTTGACTATCTTCAACGTTGATAGTTTCCTTTCCACTATTGTGAATCTGCTGCCAATATTACCTGAACGTATTGGTTGTTTCCTCCATGGATGGAAGACTCTCCAAGTACTCGGTGAGTTCAAGCTGGGGAGTTTTCCTGGTGTTTACTCTCCAGAAAACTCATCGAGTTTTTGGCGCGGACCCCCCCTACATTGTTAGGTTTTGAAGAAAAACTTAAACCTCTTGCATTAGACATTCTATCTCCATAGAAGCTATTGATTCTTGAGTGCACTGAAATTATTTAGCCTTGTCGTGAGAAGGTTCTCCAAATAGCCCCTCAAATGAATAGAAAAGGTAATTTGACTCATCATCATCCCTTATGCAGTCATGGTCTTCTTGCACACCAATAGGAACTAGAAGACCTATTTGATCTTTGGATACTTGCATACCCTCATCTTCTTCAAACAATATATGACATATTGGTATTATTGCACTTGTATCTAGTATTAAATATTCTCTTCCTCAGTCAACAATCCTTCATCAATCTCAAAAAAACTTGAGCGAAGCCAACAAAACATGCAAAATTTCTGACTCCTTTCTATAACCTAACAATGCATGGGGGTCATGATATTCTAAAAATACTATTGCTTCATTTTGAGAGGCAGGCATTGGAGGAGGTGGGTGCAGGAGGAGATCTAGGATTGGATGACATTGATGAGGCTGAGGAGTAGTCATCTACTTCTAGGATGGAGGTCGAGCCACTACCTTCCATGCCAAGCGAGGAGCCACAACGGACTCCAAGGACTAGAACCTCTACCACTCCCCTAGTTTTCAGTAGATTAGGGAAGAGGAAGATGTAAAATGTTGTATTTACTTTTAGTTTTACTATTTTCATTTTGTCAGCTATCTATTGTATCAGGCTATCACCCATCAGGATTCCCCATGAGGATGCGATTTTGTACTCAATTTACATTCAAATCAATCAAATTTAATAGAAAACACTTTTGTACTCATTTATGGACTCACTGGATACATCTTGCTATTGAATTTTGCAAAAAACGTGTTTCTAATTGAATTTAAGCAATTTTTTAAGTTACCGAGATTTTGTTGAGTTTTTGTTGAGTTGAGTTTTTTGGGCCTCGCAAGTTTTTGCTGAATTTGAATTTTCCAACTATGGCTTCCTCTATTGCTTCTTGATTTGGGCCTTCAGAATATTTGAAATGCATGTCTTGGGATGTGGATATTTAGCACTTTAGCAGGATTTCTGCAACATTTTATCAATTTCTTCTTGAAATCCTAGCACAAAATCTTTAGCTTCATGAGCCTATCAATAGATGCAATATCGAGCCCCTATGACACTTATTTTATTACCTTTTCTAATCGATCTTTCAAAATGCTCGTGGAGTTGATGGATCCTTGATAATCATAAAAGTCACATGGTATTTTTCTATGAAATCCTAGATATTGTTATCATGAGCTACACCATCAACTTCCTTGAATCTAGCCGTTCCTTCCTCTAAGGTCTCGAATCTTCATTTGGTAGCTTCGAGCCATTCAATATGCAAGCTAGGATTCGATCCATCCAAAATTTCCTTTGCTACAAGGATGTCAAATTCAATCTTAGCTATCTCCTCAAATTTAGGTAGATTCCATTCCACCACTTGCAACTCTTTATCCAACTTTCCTTCCAAATCCGCTAAAGAATTCAAGTCATCCTAGATCTTATGATATAAGATGATTGCTTCATCAATGAGCTTAGATCCCATTGTCTGTAGATCCTATGTCCACGACTTGGTTGCTTTCACAATGCAACCAATCTCACCAGTTGGTGGCATATCTTTATTAGCAATGTTAATGAGTGGAGGTGTTGGCATTGGAGGGGAAGACTAAATAGGGCCAATCAAGTATTGTACATAGGATGTAAGTTGCTCCACTTTCTTGGTCTCCTTATCCTTGGCCATTATTTAAAAAATTGAGGTCATAGTAGATTTCATTTTTTCCTTCTGACCCTCCCATGTTTGTTTTTCGAGTGCCACCTTGGGAACCTGGTAATTGAAGACTTCCATTTCTCCTTCCTTATCACACATGGGGGTAGTGATTTCCATACATGTGTCAGTGGTGATGGAAGATCTCACCTTTGCCTTTTAAGTGGGGGTGAACATGTGAAGAAAGTGCTAACTTTGAGAGGTCATAGTAGATTTCATGTTTTCCTTTTGACCTTCCCTTGTTTGGTTTTTGAGTGCCTCCTTGGAAACTTGGAAATTAGAGACTTGTATTTCTCCTCCTTCCTTATTACACATGGGGGTGGTGATTTCCGCATGTGTCAGTGGTGATGGAAGATCTCACCTTTGCCTTTTTAGGTGGGGGTGCACTTGTGAAGAAAGATGCCAACTTGAGAAATCTTTCACCCTTGTTTGGTGGCTCTCTTTCTTTTCTAAAGGATCTAATTAAACCTCAATGGGGTATCAGGAGCAGAAGAGTTTGCCTGCATAGTTGCCTTAGTTTCAATTTGATCCTTCAAAGGGCTCTATTTTGGAGGGGACTTTGGAGGCAAAGGATTCCTTTGAGGAGGAGATTTTGGAGGGGACTTTTGAGGGGGAGATTTTGGAGGGGACTTTTGAGGAGGAGATGGAGACTTGTGAGGTGATGGCTGTTGTGGCAGAGAAGGAGGATCCTTAGGAGGAGGAGATCTTTGCATTAATGGGGACTCTTTAGGAGAAGAAGAAGGTTGTTCTCTTAGAGACGGGGTTTTCTTAGGAAGAGGGGGAGGTGACTTCTATGGAGATGAGGAAGAAGTTGAGAATTGAACATCCTCACACACCTAATGACCGCTTGAGCACTTGACTTTGATTTTGGGATTCTTCTTTCTCACTAGCTTCTTGTAATCGCTGTCATGTCCCCGTTTCCGGCTTGATCATCTAGTAAAGAATGGATTAGCCTATTGATCATTCCCGGAGGCTAATTCAGAATGATAAGGGAATGAAGTGGTTTTTGACTAATTCAATTCTATTGTTTTGCAGGATCCAAGTCAGAAACTTAAAGTTTGGCTAAGTCTGAGAGCCATTTCATCTGTTCAAGTTGTCAGGGCATGAGGCAAGGAGTGGCGCTATCTGTGGAGATGATATTAGCAACTTTTGAAACATCATACACTTCAAAATTCACAGGAAATTGGCTAAGTCTAGCTAGGCGCAGTTTCCATGCCAAATCCTCCCAAATGTGCGCCTAGTGATAGCTACTCTGATATGCGCCTAAATGGAGAAGTAGTCTTTAAATCTTTCATTCAATCAAGGCGCTCACTGGGAATAGTGTTCTAACTCACCTTGATGACTTCAAATGTAAGCATTTGCAGGGGAGTTGATTATCTCAAGTTTAGGCGCAAATCCCTCCTTGTGCAAGCCTAAAGGTGCGCCTAACCTAGGAGTTGCTTCCAATCCACTTGGATTAGAGGTACTTATGAAAGATGAGATGAGTTTTTGACTTAAGGGAGTAAAGTCATCTTAGGCGCCAAGTTGTGGTCAAACAATATTGACTGAGCGCCTAGGTATTTCATGGCGCCTAAACAAGACTCCAGTGGGTGAATGATACTCAAGCTCCTCAAGAAGCCTGGGCGCTTGCTAAGACAATTGGTTTCTTGCATTGCAAAGACATCAAGTATGAGCGCTCTCAAGGAAGAATTGAGCAATTCAAGACTGGGCGCCAAACTCATATCAGTTCATCTCAAAAATGCGCCTCATGGATAAAATGGACTTCAAAACCTCCAAATCATGTAGGCGCTAATAGCAGTGATGTTCTGAACTTACTTCATGCCTCCGGAAGTGAACACTTGCATGGGGATGAGCCATTCAAGGGAGGGCGCCAATTCACCTTTTCACAGACACCATGATGCGCCTAAGCATGAAAAGGTCTTTCAATTCACTCAACATGGAGGGCGCTTGGCAGAAGTTGGTATTTTTTGACTTAGATATGGCTTGAGATGAAGAT
This sequence comes from Cunninghamia lanceolata, assembly GCA_027924645.1. NCBI lineage: Eukaryota > Viridiplantae > Streptophyta > Pinopsida > Cupressales > Cupressaceae > Cunninghamia > Cunninghamia lanceolata. The sequence goes on along the minus strand of BSBN01000178.1, from coordinate 2,082,948 downwards.
TGTGCAAGAAAAAAGTCACATCCTTCCTAAGGCGCCCACTTGATTTGATTTTCTAAGTTCAGAATGTGTGGAGAATACTCTAGGCGCGAATTCCTCTTGGTGCAAACCAGAATGAGCGCCTAAGGCGCTAGAATAAGTTCCTATGGATTGGCGCTTCAGGATGGAAAGTTGATAAGCATCTAGAATGAAGGTTTTTGAGTGGATTCCCTCTAGGCGCTAGTGTTAAGTTGTAGCATTCTATAATGAGCGCCCAGAGCAACAAGGCGCCCATGTATGATTCCAGGGACTCTCCATTTGAGCGCCTAAGCTTGGATGAATGTAGTTAAGAGTTTGGAAGTATCAAAACTTCATTAGGCGCGAATCCAAGCTCTTGCCACCTCAAAACGGCGCCTAGGATCAAGACACCTCATTAAGGCATAGTTCAATGACCCTGTTTGGCGCCTTAGGTTGAAAACACTTTGTAGACTTGGATTGAGTTCTCCAGGATGGTAGGCGCCATCTCATAAATCCAGAGCCTTGAAAATGCGCCTAAAACTAGACTTGGATGTTGAAGATCCATTCATCTTGCTAAGGAGATAGAATGTTGTCTAAGGGTCACTTATCAAAAGTAGATCAAATGACAAGGAAGAGCATACAATTGCCTAGGGCGCACTTTGCCTCCTGTACCACCTTGGAACTGCGCCCCACCTCAATTCTTCATTCACCTACAAGAAAACATCACAGGACAAGTGGTTGAGTACAAACAAAAAAACATGTATCATTGATGAGGCGCACTTTCCGAGTCTTGGCTATCTCTAGGAAGCGCCTAACTTGGGAAGGCACCTATCCTGGTTTCTACCTCTTTCAAGTTGGCGCCTAGCATGGAGGACTTTGCAATATGGCGCCTAGTCAGAGATAAGGTAGTTGGAACTACCTAAGCTCTCATTGGTCAACAGACCGTCTTCGGGATCCGTGTCAAGGTCTCTGGATAAGCTTGCCAACTCAGAATGAGTCATCAGATGGAATATTCCCTTGGATATACCCCTTGCGAAACGTGCCTTGGTTCCTCTTTGTGCATTGAAAAACATGCCTTCATTGCCTTTGGAAGGCCTATAAAAGGAGGAGCTCTTTCATTCATTTAGCATCTGTTCATTTGAAAAAATTCTCTCTGCAAAGCTGTTGAGCTTGTAATCTTGAGGCCTGCGAGTTTCAAGTGTTGGGGTGATGCTCCCTCAACAAGCAAGGTGATGCTCCCTTGTGATATTGTGAGATGTTGACATTCAGTTGACATCATTGAGTTCAATTGAGTTGATCAAGTATAGGCGCCCATTGTAATCATCAAGGCTTCAAGGCCTTTCCTTTGTATTTCCATTTGAATAAGTTGTACTTCATGCTATTGAAAGCATTATCTATGTAATAAGACATTGCAAGTTGATTGAATCAAGTAACTAGACAAGTACCCAACTCTCATTCAAGTAGTTGTCTTTGATGTATATCTTTGTATTGTTGCAGTAGTTGATGAATTAATAGCAAGTAAAATTGGTTAAGGAAAAATTTTGGTAGAATTAGTTGGGTATCTTACAATGGGCTCGCCCAAAATTACAGGACATTGAAACTAATCCGCCTTTATAAAAGATTAATAAATTTAAATACTTGAGGTCGACCCCCTTGGGAATTAAAAAATAATAAAAAATAAATATATTAAAAGAAGCCGACCTCTTTAGGAGAGACGCATCCTTTGGGACAAGTTGTCCCCATTGGAAGAATCGCCTCTCCTCATAGAGGTATGATGTGGGATAACAATTAAAAGTAATTAAAACATTAATTTATTCCAAAGGGCAGCGGTGGTATTCTAGAGGGGTGTGACTCTTTTGAGAGGCAAGATTTGCATATGAAGAAGTTTGACTCCTTCAACCAAGGGGATATAAAAAGAGAAATCATAAGACATTTGAAGGCATCCATCGATCAAGCAGAAATAGAATATATATATACAGCAGAAGACTATTTATTGCAGCCATTGGAATAATTAGCCAAAACATCAAGAGGTACTCTAATTAGCAATGATCTAGCAAACCTCTTAAGTAATCAGTTTTGAATTTAAGGAAGAATCTTGCAAATAGGAAGGATGGCCCCCCTTCCGGTTCACGAGAGATGAGAGGATGGCCCCCCTCTCTGCTCTTATCAAGTTATGGACCGGAATTGGAAGGACGACCAGCCTTCCATGCTCTTGGGCTTGATCAAGGAGGACGACCAGCCTCCAAGGTTGACTGAGAGTGGGAAGGACGGCCTACCTTCCCTGCTCTCGACAAGTCAAGTACGACCAACCTTGATGTTGCCATTTGCAAGTAATTCCAAGAAATTTACAATGTGATTAGCTGTGAGGATTATGCTATGATGTATTGATCTGAGTATTAATGATGCTATGATGTATTTATATGAATATTAATGCTGCTATGACGTATTGATTTGATCTAAATGATGCTATGCTGTATTGTTCTGAATATTAGCATAATTTCTTGATCTTTAATATTTCTAATATCATTTCTAGTGATTATTATTGTTTGCAGGCCGAGAAAACAGGTATATCCCAAAAAGGGACATTACACTTCTCCGCATCATTAGAATGTTTTTGCTTTGAAGGTTCAACATTTACTTCTTTATCTAAAGTCGCCTAAGTGGGATGAGTGTAGAAGTGGAAGGGGCTTTCTTTTGTTTAGGAGATCCTTTTGTCTTTGTCTTCTTTTCATTGACCCTCTTTTTGCTCCTAACTCCTTGCCTTTCTTTTCTAGCTAGGTCAAACTCCTGGTGACTGCATGTTGTGTTCTGGTTGTGTTCTTTCCTCAATTCATATACACTTTGACAACAACCAATAGATGTTTGGATTGGTTTATAAAAAAATTGCTAAGTAGCCGAATTGGCTTACCTGTATGCCGATTCTTGGTACGAAACGTCTCGAAATTGGAATCGGGTCTTGATTCGTTTGTGGATTCATAAAGGGTACAAAATTTGTCAAACTAAAATGATTCGGTGAAAACTCACTCATACCTGGTCAATTCCAAGGGTTATGTGGCGTTTCCATCATGATTCTGATGTGATTCTAGCGTTTTCTTTGACTTTTTGACCAATAGACAACCTTAAAATGTGTTTTTTAACTCATTTAACTTCATTTTGACTCCATTTCTCTTCATTCTGAGCACAAATATTATCTGCAAAAACCAAATAGAGGTGCGTGAACACCAAACATGATTTTTGCAGAGGCACGACTCCAAAAATAGTAAAACTTGGTCGGTTGTCCATTACAGGTATGTTATTTAATATTAGTTAATAATTTTTTGGTTCTCAGGAGTCATTTAATATTTTAATATTTAATTATTATTTAAAATAAAAATGCTTTGTTTAGTTCATACAAGTATTATAATTAAATATTTAGTTTTTTTTTGGTATATTGAATATTCTATATAATAGTAAATATATTACTATAAGTATTTACTATTAAAGTATATACTATATTTATTATTAATATAAATATATAAATATTAATTTTGTTGTATATATTTTTATTAGTAATTAAATAAATGGTTCAATTTTAATTTTAATTTTTAATTTTTAATTCAATTTTATAATTTATTTCATGAGATTTTAGAATAAATTGTTCAAGTTTTCTATATTTGTTTTTCAAACATGTTAATGCAGGCTTGTTGCGGGTAGAGATTGTTACGATGGCAACCAGTTCTAGCTCCATTGACAAACCCTCCTTGAATATTGACCTGAATTCACCTTTGTGGAGGCATGTGGAAATGTTATAGCAGATTCCAGGTGGCGGGACATATGTTTGGAAATGCAATGGGTGCGATAAGTAGTATACAAGTTCATATAGTTGGGTCAAAGGCCATTTGTGTGCTATTCCTGGATTGGGAATCAAAGCCTGTCCAGGAAAGAATAATACACCTATCCCACCTCATAAAATAGTAGAATTTATCAAAGAGCAAGAGGAAGCAGATGCAAGAGTTGTGAATATAACATGGCATCCTTTGAGGAGAGGAGGGGCTCGAAGAGGTCACTTGCTTCTCCATCTCATATTCGTAGTCTCGCCCTTGATGTTGTAGTAGAGAATCACCCATTTTTGGGTAGGAATGAAGATGAGCCCGAAAATGTGAAGAGAGCAAGGGGACCATTAGAGAGGGCATTTAAAAATGATGCTTGAGAGATTGTTGACCAAACCATTGCAAGATGCCTCTATGCAAATGGTTTGCCCTTCAATCTTGTTTGATCTTCGTATTGGCAAGATATGATGAGAAAAGTAAATGAAGCTCCAAAAGGGTACATGGGCCCAAGTTATGAGAAGGTGCGTAACACCTTATTGTCAAAGGATGTCAAACATATAGAAACTTCATTGTTTCCCATTAAGGCCTCATGGAAAGAAATAGGGGTGTCCATCATTATTAATGGATGGAAGGATGCAAAAAATAGGTTGTTAATCGATGTGATTGCAATGTGCCCTAAAGGGGCAATGTTTTTGAAAGTTGTGGATTGTGAGGGGCAGGTGAAAGATGCACAATTTATTGCTGACAGCCTTATACAATGAATTTGGGAAGTGGGTCCTCAAAATGTTGTTCAAGTCATAACGGACAATGCAAAGAATTGCAGAGTAGCTGGTATGTTGGTTGAGACACGGTTCTCACATATATTTTGGACACCTTGTGCTGTTCACTCACTCAAGCTCATGCTACAAAAGTTGGGTAGGAAAATAGATTGGATCAAGCAATTCTATGTTGAGGCTGAAGAGATCCAAATGATCATCACAAACCACCACATGTCACAGGCCATTTTTATATCATTCTTGTGATTAGAGCTGCTGAAGGTAATTCAAACAATTTTTTAATTTTATGTTTTTAACTTTAATAAGTTATTTTTAAAAATTTAAGTTTGCATTCTTCTTTGTCTTTAATTTTTTGTTTTCAAATAGGTTGTTGATACCAGATTTGCATCCAACACAATTGTCTTGAGACGACTTGTGAAGGTGTGAAAAGCTCTTTCTAGCATGGTCATTAACCAATCGTGGTCCATATGGAGGCAATCCAACACATAGAGGGCAGTAAATGTAAAGCAAATGATTCTAAATTACACTTGGTGGGATCATGTGGAATATCTTCTTAGTTTCATTGAGACCATCATGCATTTGATCCGCTTTACTAACATGGATAAGCCATGTTTGGGAGAGGTTTATGTTGCTATTGACTCAATGATTGAGAAGATGAAATCCATCATATATGCAAAGGAGCAAGATCCTAAAGAAACCTTCTTCAAAGAGGTGCAGTCAATTTGTGTTGAGCAGTGGAACGAAATGACCACCCCACTCCATCTTCTTGCCTTTGCATTGATTCCCAAATATTACAACAAAAAAGATCCTTGCTATGCCAACAAGGGTGCGAAGGGTTTAGTAAAGCACTTACTAAATTCTTCCCTAATCTTGATATAGAGGATGCAGTTACAATTGAGTTTGTTGATTTTGCAGCTTCAAATGGGCAAAGTGTTTCTACTCTCCGCAACAAGTATAGGAAGGATGCTCACTCTTGATGGTACCTCCATGGCCATAATTTGCCACGCCTTCAAGTTCTTGCAAACAAAGTTTTATTGCAAGTGAGTTTTTTAATTTTTACACTTTCTAAATTTGTTTTTTTTCATTTTAAAAATTATTATTTTCAAATTTGAAGTTTGATTCACAATTTATTAATTTTAAAACTCTTACGAGAGCTCCCTTTGCTTCAATAGGTTACTAGCTCTTCTTCATCTAAATGGAATTGGAGTACATACTCCATCCACTCAGTGAAGCGCAACTGATTGGCATCAAGTAAACTAGAGGAGCTAGTTTACGTGCATTCCAACTTGTGGCTTCTTACTCACAAAGATGATGACCACAAGGAAGGAGCAATGAAGTTGTGGGATGTAGACCCAGAGTGAACTAACTTGGATCTTTCTTCTATTGCACACTCTCAATAATATTGAACAATGATTATCTATCATAACATTCAAGTTTGAACTTTGATCCTTTTGATATCAAATTAGTATATTATATTTCAAATTTTGAAATTTGTAATGGTTTTGTTTAGCATATGCATGATATGTGGTATTCTAAAGTTAATTCTGTTTATATATATATTTTATATGTTTTTAGTACCCAATCTCCCCCCCCCCCCCAAAAAAAAAAAGTCGTATTGGTGTACCCATACCCATACTCGATTCCGATTTGGTAACTTAGAAAATTTGGTGCTCATTATATGTAGGATCAAGGACCTTACCATCATTTGATACTTCTTCAGATACTTGTTTGATTCCAAAGGTTTGGATTTGGAAGGTAGCGAGTTTGATATATGAAAAAGTAGGGAATTGGATAAACCAATTTCCTCATAGGGCTATAATTGCAGTTGCTTCCATTGATATGCATTGGTTGAGATCATTCTCCAACATCCTTATGATAAAGAAAACGACGCGAAGAAAATGAAGGTATCATTTACCCTCTTGGCTTTCCTTGAGCTCTAGTTGAGGGTAATGTTCATAAACCTTCTTTGGCATTGTACTCATGACTCCTTTTTCTAGGCCGGGGAGAATTACCCTTCTTGCAATTGAGTATACCGAGTAAGAAGTCATGTAGAAGCACTTTGCCACTTTGCCCCCTATTAATTGATTATGTAGATGGTTTTTAATCAAAGTTCCCCAATCAATGTACTCTTTACCTTCATGATTCTCACAATAAATTGGAACATCCATTGGTGAAATTCCATAGCATTTGGATTTTCGAGGATCCTATTGAGTAGAGTAATTATGTCGCTTATCTCCTCATGGAACTCACTTTTGTGGAGCATCCTAGGGACCCTGGAGGTGTTAGTCCTCACCTTCTTGAACCAATTCTTATTTATTATCTTCATACATTGGTTGGGGTTCTCCTTAAAGAACTTTCTAGAGGAGTCTATTGTTATGTCACAACCCCTAGTCTCAATAATTATCTTTCAATTTAAATATTACTATTTTAATGATCGTTGACTAATTTTGACCCATGTGCGTGCCAGGAATACACTCTCTTAGGTTCAACGGTGCACATGCAGAATGATATTATATATTGCTAATATGATATTCTTGTATAAGCCTACATGGCTAATTCTTGTAAAGGCACGACCTTGTTTTGGCATACTTAATTATTCATTGATGTATGTAATTCCATTTGAATATAATGATGAAAGTTATTTAATTATCCCTCTTTTTCGGCACCTTTTTATAATTATTTTATTCTATTTAATTATTTTAGGATTGAATTGTTTTTCGAAGGTTATTTTGGTAAGTAATATATTTGGACCTTACATTTGGTATCAGAGCATTCGGGTTCAACTCTTGGACCCCTAGGGCTCATTGCGAGGTTTTATATGGGATATGCTAATAATAATATGTTATTTCTTATGTGAGAATGGAGGAAATATCAAAAACAAGAGGGCGGGTCAACAAAACCAAACATAATGAGATGCCTAGGTCATCGGTCGAAAAAGAACAACCTAAGGAACCAAAGGAAAAGGGGATGAAGGAAAGATAAAAGGGAAGATTCAGAAACATTGGCGGATGCGCTCAAGCGTATTCGCCTAGGGAAGAAGAAAAAGAACAAGGGGGCAAAAATGACACCAACCCCTTCAAATGGAGTAAAAAGCAAGCCATCAGCCTGTCGAGACATGCCTTTTGGTTGTGGCCGAAATGCACCCTGTATGGGGAAGGAGGTCCTGCAGGAGTACTCACGAGTACACCCACCTCCCAAATCTGTAACCCTCAAGTCTGAGAAGGAAGAGGAACCAGAAGAGTTTCCCTTATTTGAGAATGATATGTAAACTTTTATGTTATGTTTAGAAAAACAGAAACTTATATATAGAATAAGGATGAAAGGATCCAAAAGTAAATAAAATGAGACCTTGATTTTGGGAAATTCAATGGTATTTTTGTTGAGTGGATATATGTGATTCAACGTATGAAGTAGAATACAAGTAGTTGTTTGGAATAATCTTCTCTTATGAATGCAATTAGAGTTTTAGAAGACTTATTTGTCGAAGTGACCATGCGTATTCTCCTACTCACCTCTGATCAAGGTGAAGTGTAGCATTGTGCTCCCTTCGTATAATGTGAAACTGTGGATTTTAATACTTTATTTTATTTTACTGGGTGATAATTTCAAGATGTTGAGGGCCAACATGAAAACTCTCTATTTTTATTTATGCCTAAGTATAGCCATCAAGAGTTTTACCTTGCAATTCTTATGAATATGTTTGATTGCTGAGCTCAATTTATACTTTGATGATTTTCTTTCCGCTTGATATCTTTTCATTTCTTATTGTCGATGGCTGTGCTTGAATGTTTTGACTACTGGTCCTGTATTGTGTTATGTTATGTTCTCCATCATGCCCTGAAGGCTCTGATGGAATGTATGAGGGAGTAGAATGCGGAGAATACACTAGGTCCGAGGTGTGTATTTGTGTACTAGAAACGGGTTAGAACGAACTCTTTCGGTTGATGCTAGGTGCAAGAGATTGTGGATTCATAGTTGATGCAAACATGCAGTGTCTATAAATATGGTAACGTAATATTGCCAACCCTGAAATTGAGTTACTTCAGAGTTTACTTTAGTAGATGGAGGCTCCTAACTTGAGGATGATAGGTGAGCTTTATGGTGATTGACTCATGTTATTTGTGTCTAAGATGAACTAGACTAAATCTGTTAGTATGCTTGGATGGTGAAATTTTCTCTAAATGGAATAATGTTGACTGCACTTTAACAAGGAGTATTGCATGTGATTGGTGTGTTTCGATTTAATCAAAGGGTAGATGCATTATGTGGTAGATACATGCTTTATATTGGCCATTAGGACATGTGTGTACTATTAGTATTTTTTCTATGTCGCCCTGATTCTTTCTATGTCGGCTTGATTTTGTTAATGCTAATCTATGTCGGCCGTTTTCTATTTTTAGAAAACTTGCCTCTTGAACATTGTATATATTGAGCACTTTTGCTCATTTGAAAATATCAATTATCAACCAATTCATTTGCATTCTTCAAAATCTTTATGGTATCAGAGCCCGGTTGAGCGGGAAAAATAATTTTTCGAATTTCTTTTCCTGGGCTCTCTTTGGCGACTTTTGTGCTTTGTTTCTGGTCGTATTTTTTGGAGATCACGATTTTTAGGTCGTGTCCCTGGTTCACGATTTGGTTTTGCAGGCGGTTTTTTTATTTGGCTCTTGTGTTTTCTCTGAAGCGGACTTGTTCTGGGCCGTGTTGCTTGTGGAGGTCGCATGGCATTTTATTGCGGGTTCAACTAAATGATCTTGGTTTCTGAGTTTCGTGACAGATTTGTGTCTTCATTGGGCCGCGATTTCTTTTGCCCTGGTCGTGATTTATGAACACATTTTGTCTTCATGAGTTTCATGGTCGTGATTTTTGATGAAGGGTTTCTGTTCTTTTTCCTCGTTTTGAAGCTCTTGTTTTCGACGCGGATTTATCTGACTTTCAGTCGGGCGACGTCTCTGGCAGATTCAGTGGTTTTCTTTTGCATCGCCGACACATCCTCTGGTCGTGTTTTTGCATATTCTGGCAATTTCCAGTTTGGTCTTTTTTTGGCATCCTCTGTGTTCTTCCGCTGCGCCACAGGGCCGTGATCCTTCTAATTCATTTCGAAATTTTTAGAGTATCTGCATTTTCAAAAATTTCAGGGTGCCTAGGGCACGAAAATTTTTCGTCTAGGGTTTTGTACCCTCAGCATTTGACGAAATTTTTTTTCGAACACATTCCTTCTGGGTTTTTTGAGACCTTTTGTGGGTACCTGTCAGTTTTTTTTCCGTACCTCGAAGTTCGTGCCTCGTTTTCTGTGCAACCGTACATGCCTCGGATTTTGTACCTGATCCTGTTCTGCTCCTCAGTTAAACGCTGTTCAGTTTTCTGTCGTTTTCCTGCATTGGGAGACGTGCAAATGGCATCTTTGACCAACTTGATGCTGGAGGGCAGTCAGCGATTTAATGGCAGAAACTATAATATCTGGAAGCAGCGTATGATGACTATTTTTGAGTATCGCCGCCTTGATGAATTGGTTTTGGAGAAAGAAACTCGTCCTCCCACCGTTGGTGCTGATCAGGACAAGTTTGATGATCGTAACAGAGAGGCTGTCATGCTTCTTAAGCTTTCTGTTACAGATGACCAGTTGCCGCAGATTCCTTCAGGCAAGACAGCTGCTGAGATTTGGAAGCACCTAAAGGAACTTCATGAGACCTCTGATAAAAGCCGGGCTTTCTTTTTGAAGAATCAGTTGTTCTCCATCATGATGGACGAACGTATGTCCTTACAGGAGCATCTCACGAAGATTGACATTCGAGATCAGCTTGAGGCTATCGGTCGAAAAATGGAGGAAGAGGATATGGTAGTCATCACCCTCAAAAGTCTACCTAAATCCTACGAGCACTTTGTCGAGACTCTCAACATTACGTCTACGAATGTTGATTTGAAGTTTCCTGAGTTATGCAACAAACTCCTGCAGCAGGATCGCTGGAAACAGCAATTTGGTAGTAGTGCTTCTTCGTCCTCTTCCGAACAGGCATTTGTAGCTAAATCCTTTCAGAAGGATAACAACAAATTTCAGTCATCTCAGTCATCACAGCTGAAAGGTTCAAATCAACCTCTGGGCAACCCTAAGAAGAAGAATGTGCAGTGTAATTACTGTCACAAATTCAGCCATATGAAGAAAGATTGCCGTCAGAGGATAGCTTCTGAACAGAAGAAGCAGGGAGGGTCACATCAGAAGGCGCATGTTGCTGAACTTTCTGAGCAGGAGTCTGCCTTTTACGCTTTTATGGCTAAAAGGTCTTCAGATCCTGTCAAGACTTCTGCTTGGTACATCGATTCTGGTGCTTCACGTCACTTTACTCACAGGCGTGATTGGTTTACCGACTTTTCTCCCTTCAGTGATTCAGTTATCTTTGGCGGAGGAGAGGAGTACACAGTTGTTGGCAGAGGCACTGTTCAGATACAGTCTGGTGGAAGGAACCTTATCTTCCTAAATGTGTACTACGTTCTTGGTATGGAAGTCAATCTGCTTTTAGTGAGTCAGATCATGAGGAATGCTCCTCAGTTGGATGTAGTGTTCAGTGCTCACAAGTGCTCTATTATTGATCGTGAGACCTGTCTTACTGTTGCTGTTGGTCTAGAGGATCATGGCCTTTATCGGCTCATTGACACTGGTGATTCTCTTGAAGTAGCTATGGCAGCCCGTGTTTCTTCTCTCAGCACTTTGTGGCATCAACGATATGGACATCTCAACATCCATTATCTCTCTCAGTTGTCCCGGCAGGGACTTGTTTCTGGCCTACCTGATATTCAGACACAGCATCTTGGAGTATGTGGCGCCTGTCAAGCTGGCAAACAACATCGGACTCCCTTCAAGGATGGAGATTCTTAGCGTGCATCTAAGGTACTTCAATTACTTCATGCTGATATTTGTGGTCCTATGAATACATCTTCAGTTACTGGTTGCAAATATTTCTTGCTTATTGTTGATGATTTTAGTAGAAAGATGTGGGTGTACTTTCTCAAACAAAAATCAGATGTATTTAGTATCTTTTAGAAGTTTAAGTCCTTGGTTGAAAAAGAGTCTGGCTGTAGCATCATCACTCTTAGGACAGATAACGGTGGGGAATTTTGTTCTGCTGCATTCTCCGACTTCTGTGATACCCATGGCATCAAACGCCAGTTGACTACACCCTACACTCTGCAGCAAAACAGTGTTGTTGAGCGTCACAATCGTACGGTTGTTGAGATGGCTCGTTCTATGTTACAGCACAGGAGTGTTCCTAATAAGTATTGGGCAGAAGCAGTTTTTACTGCCGTCTATCTCCTTAATCGCTCTCCCACTCAAGCTGTTAAGGGGAAGACTCCAGAAGAGGTTTGGTCTGGTCGCAAGCCCAGGATCAGCCACCTGAAGGTTTTTGGCTCTCTTGCATATGTTTGGGTTCCAGATGCTCAGCGCTCGAAGTTGGAATCCAAGAGTCAGAAGCTCATGATGACAGTGTACAGTGACAACCATAAGGCCTACAGACTGATAGATATTGACACTAATCGTCTTATCTTCAACCGTGATGTTGTCTTTGATGAAGATAGAGGACCTTTTCAGTCTTCTTCTTCTGAGCAGTGTTCTGAGGATCAGCCTCACAATGTTCTTCCACTAGGTCCACCTGATGGGAGGGATGATGCAGAATCTGTTTCTGATGATGCACTACCTGAGTTTCCTCCGGAAAATAATCCTCTTCCTGCTGCTCCTGTTGCTGATCCTAAACCTCTTCCAGCTCCTCCAGCTGTTAGCACTTCTACTCTCCGGCCTAAATGGTATGCTAAAACCATTAGTGATCTCCGGGATGGTGAGCTCATTGAGAGTGGAACTTCCAGAAATAAGAGCAAACAGCAGCCTACAGTCAATTTTGCTCTCATGGCTAACATTAATAGTGTTTTTGAGCCTCAGACATACTCAGAGGCTAAAGGTCTACCTGAGTGGGAACAGGCTATGGAAGCTGAGTTCCAGAGTCTTCAGAAGAATCACACTTGGGCACTTTCTGATCTTCCTCTAGGGAAGAAACCCATTAGCTGCAAATGGGTGTACAAGGTGAAATACAAAGTTGACGGCACTCTCGACAAGTATAAGGCTTGTCTTGTTGCTTGTGGGTTCTCACAGACGGAAGGCATTGACTATGAGGAGGCATTTGCTCCTACAGCCAAAATGAGTACCATCCGGCTTGTTCTTGCCTTAGCAGCTCAGTTTGGTTGGAAAGTCCATCAGATGGACGTTAAGAGTGCTTTTCTGAATGGTGACTTGCAGGAAGAAGTCTACATGACGCAACCTCCAGGCTTTAAGGTTGCTGGTCAAGAACACAAGGTCTGTAGACTCGTCAAAGCTCTCTATGGTCTGAAACAAGCCCCTCGGGCTTGGTACATGAAAATAGATAAGTACCTGACAGATCATGGTTTTCAGCGAAGTCCATCTGATTCAAATTTGTATATCAAACTTTCTGGTGATGATATATTGCTTTTGGTTGTCTATGTGGATGACTTATGTAATGTCCCCTTCTAGCAAGCCAAAATTTCTGCAACCTTGCAAACAATTTCAACTTGTAAAAGAGTACATTAGTATTCAATTCCTCTTTTCTATGTCAATAAAACATAAACTATATGCTCTCTTATTATCATAGATCTATTATGTAAGTCTCATGTTACCATGGAAGAGATATACTTGGGCCTATTGTTAATCAAATCCTCCATCTTATGAGAGTGAATCCATTAGGGTGCAATGCCAATGGTATAGGTCGTTCTTCCTTCGAGGGGTGCTCTAGACCCAGGCCACTCTAGGACCTTCCTTTGACTTGGGGTTCTCTATACCACTCAAGTCAAAAGACTACCTCTTGCTCCCTAAGGTACCATCTTGAGACAAGGGCTCAAAGGGGTGCTCTAGACCAATGAACCCGTACCTATCCTTGGTTGATTGCCCGCCCCTAATCTTCCCTACTCCTCATAGTGGTGAGTTGATTAACATTATTGCCTTCCTCTATTTTAGGAATTCATGCCTTTTATGTACTTATACTCTTTGTATTCTTTCCTTAGTTCATTATAATGAAAATGCACATAAATATTTCATACTCATTACATAATCTAGCTAAACTGATTGCAATGTAAACAATTCATAATTTATAATGATTTCATGCTATTACAGTCAGCTATTGTTACTGTTACACAATGCAATTCATATGTTCATTGTTCACCATTTATCATGACATTTCACATGCTATCTTCATGATCTTATCAACATACACTTCTTCTCTATAACTTATATACTATTCCTTAACACCATATGGGGTTGATAGGGTGTAGCATGTTGTTGTTCATCATAGGCTATGTTTGTCTCCCATCCTTATTCAAGAACTACTTGGTGTATTCTTGAGGCTAAGGCATCCGTGAGGATTCTTGGTACTCTAGGTAGCCAAGACCAATACATCGACTATGAATGACAAACTAGACATGTCACCCTTCATTGATCCCATATGTGGTTAATGAATGGGATATAGAATACACAGTTAGTGAATATTACATATGACTGTCCATGAATTATATTGCTCAGAACTGGCTGTAAATAAATGCAGTGTTATACTGAACATTAATACAAGCAAGGAAAACAATGTACTGTCATACCTATGGTATTATGTCAGTTTGATTACTGGAGCCTGCAAGAATGGCAGTTTGCTGTTGGAAAGTCTTCTTATAATGCTTGCTGTAATATCTTTGATAACAGATCTGAATTATGCAGAGTATCTACTTTATGCCAATTGTTTTGGTTATGGACTTATCTGCTGATTGAAGTTAAGTATTTACACAGAAATATATATCTTGCTTTGCTTCTGTTTGACCTTTGAACTGCAGATGTTTTTCATGTCTTTTGGAGAATATGATTTGATGTTTATATAGCTTTCATTTACTGCCCTTTTGGAGAAGACATGACTCTTCTAAAATGCCTCCTTATGCATCGTATCCTTTAGCAAGTATAATAACTTTCATTTGTTAATTTCTTTGTCTTGATTCTTATTTTGTCTTTTTCCTTATTTTGTCTTTTTCTTATTTTGTATTTCTATATTATATTTATTAAATTTAATAATATATTATATTATAATTATTACAATTACAATAATATTTAAATTGATAATATTTATATTATATTCATATTTATTATTTATAAATACAATAAATATATTGTATTTTAATTATATAAAAATATTTATAAAATAATATTATTATATATTAATTATATTATATATGTTTATTAAATATTATTATATACTTGATGACCATCAAAGGCGACTTCTTCAACTTGATCATGATGCTTAGATTTTTAATTTAAACAATGCCTTAATATTGGGACACGACAACTTAATCATTACTGGTAGTTCTGCACATTTGATTGCTGAGATCAAACAGGATTTGTGCCGTACTTTTGATATGACAGATTTGGGCTTGTTGCATTATTGCCTAGGAGTTGAGGTTTGGCAGACTGAGCACAGTATCTTTCTTTCTCAGTCCAAGTATGCTCGCAGCCTCCTGGACAGGTTCAGAATGCAGGATTGCAACCCTGCCTCTACTCCTATGGAACCCGGGCTTAAATTGTCAGCTCAGTCCACCGCACCAGTTGTAGTTGAATCTTTGTTCAGGCAACTAGTAGGCAGCCTCATTTATCTTACTGCTACTAGACCTGACATTAGTTTTGCAGTGAGCTACATATCACGCTTCATGACAGCCCCCAAAGCTGATCATTGGACAGCAGCGAAGCGTGTGCTGCGTTATGTGAGTGGCACTCTTGATTATGGACTTCTATACAGTCGGAGTTCTGATCCTATACTCAGAGGTTACATAGATTCCGACTGGGCAGGTTCTGTTGATGACCGTAAGTCTACAGCTGGGTATGTGTTTAGTTTGGGATCTGGTGCTGTCACCTAGACTAGTAAAAAGCAGTAGGCAGTGGCTCTCTCCTCGACAGAAGCAGAGTATCGGGGAGCAATTAAAGCAGGTTGTGAGGCAGTTTGGCTTCGATGGATGCTTGCGGATATGCATGTTCCTCAGGCAAGTCTGACTCCCTTGTTCTGTGATAATCAGGGAGTGCTCAAACTGGCAAAGAATCCAGTCTTCCATGAACGCACCAAGCATGTGGAAACTCATTGTCATTACATACGACAGCTGGTTGAAGACGGATCCATTCAGTTGCTGTATGTTCCTACCTCGGAGCAGCCAACAGATATCTTCACCAAGCCCCTCGGTTCTGATAAATTTGTAAACTTCAGGGGGTCTATAGGTGTTGTTGATAGATTGAGCATTAAGGGAGGGTATTAGTATTTTTTCTATGTCGGCCTGATTCTTTCTATGTCGGCCTGATTTTGTTAATGCTAATCTATGTCGGTCGTTTTCTATTTTTAGAAAACTTGCCTCTTGAACATTGTATATATTGAGCACTTTTGCTCATTTGAAAATATCAATTATCAACCAATTCATTTGCATTCTTCAAAATCTTTATGTACCTTATAATGATTACTATATTTATTGAACTCCAAAATGTGGTGTGGGGAAGCTGCTCGAATTCGGAATATTAGTAAGGCATTTAATTACCCCAGAGCATGTGCAATGCAAGGTTGAGCAGGACCAACACACAACTGAAATAGATAAATATTTACCTCCTTAGGAAATTAGTAGGAAATATTTATACTAATGTGCGTGATGCATATTTATATCAGTGTTGTCCTTGTGCGAGTGATGCACTAGAGTAAGTCATTGACTCCTTTGTGTGAATAAAACCTTCAGTAATGATTACATTCCTAATTTGTGTGTGACATACACTTTTTATACTCGTGTTTATTGGATCGAGTAATGATCACTATAATTATACTACTGCGATTTATGCATATTTCACATTTTGTGCGAGCGATGCACTTGTGCGAGAGATGCACTTACCATATTTATTGTACGTAAACTTGAACGAGTAATGCTCATTGTATGCAATGCATATTCCATATTTTGTGCAGTGAAGCACTACAAGTAAATTATGTATTCATACCCTGTGTGCGTTATGCATCAAGGGCATTCTTATTTGTTATTCATTCTATGCGCACTTGTGCGTGTTATGCACTATCATATTATCTGGTCTTTATTTTATGCAATTTGAGATAGATTATTCTTGTTGAACATGCTATGTGTGATAAGCTTTAAGCTTACCTTCCGCGAGAGGATGTCGAATGTGGGCTAACAGAGAAGGTGATCTTCATTTTCAAGATCAACCAAATTTTGTATTTATGCTTTGGCCAAAGTTATATTGTACCATTGAAATAGATGAAAAATGAATACCTAGTTACTATTTATAGTTCTCTGCCACATCCTGTATGCAAGAAATATGTTCATTCTAGTATAGAATGCATATAAGGCATCAGACATGCATCGAAAATTTCCCTCCTGCCCATTTGTTATAAGTTTCTAGGCGCCTCATGCAGGACCGGATATTCTTCTAGTTAGGAAGAATCCCAGAGAAGTGTTGTGCTCATGGTTGGGAAGAAAAAACACCTTAACAATGCTCTTGATCTTCGGCTTGCAGAAGACCAGTGAGTTATGGCAGCTGAAAATAGATTGTACATTTGAATCTCTTTATGTAATTCACAAAAGAGGATATAGCATGTATTGAACCTTTGTATGATAAGGAATGAAATTGTACTTCTTTCTCTATGAACTAAGACTACATTTGAAAAATTGTAGAAATTATATATTTTTGAGTATCTCTGCTAATAGAAAGTTTCTTTTTCCATTCATAGATCAAGATTTACTTTTTGTTGCTAAATTTAGTAAATGGTTGTATCAGTATTGAGATCATGATGATCTTCTTATCTCTGATCTTTCTAATCATGTAATGATCTTTTTGTATGTTGAAAATCTGTTGATCTTCTTATCTTTTATATTGGTCAAGTTGAAGACCTTGTTGTAAATTGTTGATATATTTGTTGTTGAGACTTTTTCTTTTGTTAGTGATTTGCCAATTGTTACCTTTTAAGTCGCCCTTATTCAACTTTTTGTGAAACTTCCCTAAGCAAGAGTCGATTTACCATCTTCCCTTATTGGTCATATGTTTGTTTCCTAAGTCGGCTCTTTGTTCTTAAAGTTCACCCGCCTATCGTCTTTTGTGTGTGAAATTATTGAAGAGTTGAACCTTTGAACTTGAACCCTTTTCAAGGTTCAAGAGTTCAATACTCAATGCTTCATAAGGAGTCGTGTACACTCAGTCCCCTTGTGTAATTCAATGTGTTCTTGAACCTTCTGCTTGAAACTCATAGAGGAGTTCAACGGTTCAAGAGTTCAACGGTTCAATGGTTCAAAATTCAATGTTTCTTGAAAGGTCGTTTGACTGTTGGTCGGTCTGTGTAATTCATCTTGTATCTTCGAACCTTCGAGTTGAACCTTATTTCGGAGTTCAAAGGTTCAAAGGTTCAACGTTCGGTGACTATAGTCTCATTTCTTTCCGAAGCCTTCTCTAAGTCAAAATTAGCGGGAAATTTAGAGGAAAATATAGCCGAAACTTATTATGAAGCGGAAAGTTCTAACTTCCGAAAGGTTATGGATAATAATTACACATCAAGGTCGTGCGTGAGGAATGCTAGCCATTAATGCATCTGTCAGAGTTCATGTCTTATCAATCATTTTCAGCACGTATTATTTCAGCTAATAATTACTCGACCTGGTTAATGCCTTTATCAAGAGAGAACAAGCCAAATTTAGCAAATAAACACACTGGGTGATGCAAAAGGAGAACAACACGGGAGGTATAAGATTTTTGTTGCCCAATTTCACAGTAATTTCAGATACATTGAAGGTGAGTTCTACTCTTCCTATAAGCTGTTTCCATTACTTGGTTGGAAAGAAGAATCCTTTTGAATTTCCGGCATTATTTACGAAGTTCAAAGCATTTTTCATTATATCCTCCAATCTGTAGCTATGAAATCTGCTTGTCTTGGTTACAAGCATGGTCCTGGTCTCATTTGTTCCTTTCCTGAATTTGGGGATACCTCTCTAGTTCAATATGATTTAGAAGATTTTAGGGAGAAGGTTAAAAATCCTGTGCCAACTCCTATGATGGAGAAGATAGTGGAAAGTGGTTTGGTCGAAGCTGCGGCCTTTCCCATGGCTGTACAGTGCCCCGAATTAGTTTTGGAATGCATGAATAGATATGACCCCCAAAATAGGTGCATCAGAACTGCGGATGGCAATGTGTTACTTCATATCAATAGACAAACCCTAATGTTTGTGATGAGAATTCCGCCCAAGGAACCATATTCTGATCTCAATATTACTTCTTATGGTCATTTTTCATTAAAGAAAGCAAACTACAGGAGCGTAATTGCAATAAATTGGTTACTGAAATTCCAAAGGGGGGTTCAAGACTACCCAGACCATTGACAAGAGATCACATGATTCCGGAAGTAAAGGATATTGTGTTGTTGCTACACAGGCTAAAGGGTAACGCCCAGGGATATTATTGGGAAGACTAGATGTATTTCTTCATCCAGGTGATCCTCCAAGGAGAACAGTATTTGGACTGGGCGGAAATTATAGCCGAATGTTTGCATCTGGGTCTGAGTAATTGTTTAGGGAATAAGGATTTTTATGTCTTCATACCTCTTCTATTGCCTAGCGTCTACAAGACAATGGATAGGGCTACCTCAAACACCTTTGGTTGGAGACAGCAAAATCTATGATTATTATTCACAATTACAGATGCAAAATTGTTATGAGAACTATAGGAGAGTTAATGATGTTTTTACTAGAAGAATGACTCATGAATTGGCAGACAACATTAATAAGAGGATGTCCAATGAAGCTATGCAGCTGATTAGTATTTATGGTAGTTTCTTTATTCAGTTTCCCAAATTTACTTATATCAAAGTTGGGGGTTTTGACGGTGAACCCGTGAAGTTGCCTAGGTATGTTTTTGACCGCTTTGCATTGATAGAAGTTTGCAGACAGCTAGCCCATGTGGATAAGAAATTCCCTATGAAGAAGGAATCTGGTATATCTTTTCCCATTGAACTTGGACACTATTCATGCCAGTCAATTTCTGACGCTTTGAATTTAGAAGTAGATTTGAAAAAATTTAATTTTCAGTACTATACTGCCAGATCCCAGTTCGACAACAAAGGCTTTGCCAGGGATAATTTGGATTTTGGAACAGGATTTTCACATATCCCTCAAATAGAGGACTGTTGGAAGGATTATTCAGATGAATTTGAGGTCAGAAAGAGGCTTTGGTGTAGGTTCTCCTTAGGGCAAATAGTTACCCTCAATTTAAATATGAATATTTCTGGAATAGTTGATAATGAGGAACAGGTGATTGATCCTCAATTTGAACAGATAAAACAATTACCTATTCCAGAAATTGATTGGGATAAAGATGAAGAGGATCGGATTGAGGTTAGAGCTCTCCCAGTAATAAGGAGAACTGAGAAATGGTTGAGGGAATGTAGACTGGAGGAAGTTCAAAATAAAAGTTCCAGCAATGTGCACCAATGGCTGAATCACCATCCCCAATAAGCTCTTCTAATCGGCTTATTGCTATTTGTGATGCAGGTACTCCCAAACCAAAAACTGGAAGGGGTCCTATCATCAAAGAGTCCAAGAAAGCCCTGACAACTATTCTACCCCCTCGTGCCACGAGATCAAGAACTAAAAGCAGGAAGAAGAAGCAGATTTCTGAGAGAATAGTTGTGGATTTGAACTCTGAAGAGGATTCGGGAAAAGCAATAGGTGATAAAGAGTTTGATTCACCAATGGCAGGGGAGATTAGTACAAATCAACAGGCAGAGGTTGCTTTAGATTCTGTTGACCTGATGATGATTTCAACTGTGCCTTCTGATCAATTAAATCCTGGTAAAGAAGTTCTGGCCTTTGCACTCAAATGGTTGGAAAGTTCAATCAGTGACAAAAGAAAATAGTTCCATTTTCATTGCCATTGGAGGACATGGTTAGCAAGTGTTTAGGAAATACTCCTAAGTCTAAGAAGCTGAAAACAACATCCAGGGTGGACATTGACCTTAACACAGGGAACTGGAGCGCAGAAATAGCCCGACCGACAACTGATGAGGAAGTTCAAGATCCTACAGTTCATGATTTCACAATTGAAAAAATAGATCTTGGGACTGCATCACGTGCCGCAGATGTGTATCATCTTGAAGCATCCACCAAAAGGATAGTCAGCCGTACCTGGAAGGATGAGAAAGATAAAAGGGAGTTGAAACAGACCTTACGGTCAATGGCAGAGTATATCGATGCCATTCACAATCCAAATCCACAATATGTTTCCCAACTACCCCTGTCTTTTGACCCTAAATCTTCGGTCAATCAGAAAATGCTAGACCAAATACACAGGAACAAAATGGTAACTAAAGTGTTTGATGATTGGTTGGACAGCATTATCCAGAAGGGTACGGAGTACATTCATGAATTGAAGAATATATATGATCAGACCACAACTACCATCGAAGACTTGAAAACACAGAATGCTTCATGGGTAAAAGATGAAGGGAAATGGATGAATGTGATACTCCAAATTGATGAAGTTCAGAAGTATGGGATAGCAAAGTTTTTATCAGAGAAGAATTTGACAAGTCTGAATGATGATATACTGTATGTAAGTAAGAAAAATATCGAATGGAGGAAATCAGTATCCAGACAAGGGCGAATTGAACTTACAAAAATAATCAAAGAAATAACTGAGTTCACTCAATCCTTACAGCATGATTTACAATGTATTGATGTGAAATATATAAAGGATGACGGGGAACCAGAAGAAGATATCGATACTGTGATTCAATCTTTCAGAGAAAAAATCAGTTTCGTTAAAGAAAATGACAACTTATTAACCGAAGATTTCTCCCGGATTTCAAAGGTGGAATCACTTCATCTCTGTGTCGATGCACTCTCGGAGCACGCGGAGAAAATGGTGAAAATTCGAAGAGAGAAAGATGTTTGGAAAGCAAGAGCGAAACATATTGGCATTCCCAATTTCTCGAAAATCCAAGAATTCGTTGCTGCATATCAGGAATGGAAGGCGCAACTTGTCTCCTCAGCTGAGCAAAACAAATCCGAAGATTCTAATTCGTTGCCCCAGTCATAATCTTACTTGCATAGTCTCTTTATTCAATTATTCAGTTGGTATTATGTTTAAAAACTTTGTCTTTTAATGAGTTTGTAAGAAACTAAATCTTGTATGGGTCAGAGTTTGCTTTAACTCTGGGTTTGGTTTAAAAGAACAGTTAATTAGGGCAACTATATATATGTTTTTAGTTGTTATAACTGAGATATAGAGTAGTGAAGAAAAAAAGACAAGAAATTTTAAAGCTGAACTTTTGCTGTTTTACAACATATATGATGTTTGTCTGAAACATTTTTCATCTGTGAATGAAAAGGAGAAATAATTACTGCATACTTAGATCTGTGTGTTTGAATATTTGAAATCGGGTTTTTTGTGCGAAATCTTCTTTCATATGGTAATTGTTCTTTCATTGGATAACTCATTATATGTGTTTTATCGTTTATTGGTTCAACAATATACATGTTTATACATCTGATTATTATTGAAGATGGAATCTGTGTATTCTATTACCAAAAGATGTTGTAGGAAAGGGTATCGCATTCATAGCATGATGATGTATGAATCTTAGTTTGCCTTTAAGCACTTTCTGGTTAAAAGTGTATCTGAATGATTAAAATAATTTGAATTCATTGAAGATCTAAAAGGGAGCTGTACCTTAATTCAGAGGGGAATTATTCTTGATAGTTCACCCATTTGTTGTTTAATTTATTTGTTCTTGAAAAAAAAGGGTATAGAGTCAAAATAAAACATTTTTAGACCAAGACAAATTTGTTAACCAACACCAATGATGATAACAAGTAGTATGGGATGCTTGTTTTTCATCATAAAGACAATTGTTCGGATGTCTTATTGGAGTAGGCATGTTGACAAAATGAACATAATTGTTTTATTTTATATGTAAATGTTAGGAAATATGAATAAAATTTGGATAAGTTATGGAAGATTGTATGAAGGAAATGAATTATCTTGCATGCTTTTATTTGTCAGAAAATATAGAAATAAGTTAATTTGATGAAGCAGTGACATGCTAACAATGTGTGCAAGTCAACGAATGTTAGACAGGAATTTTTGCAGTTATGAACAAATAGGTGCTTGGAGCAAATGACACATTGTCAGGGGGGCCGATTTTGACATTGAGGTAAAACACAATTAAAGAGGTATGAAACCTTAACTTAACTATCAACTTAACTGAAGATAAAGTTTCATACCTATTTAATTTTGTTTTACCTCAATGTCAAAATCAGCCCACCTGACAAATATATCGTTGCTCCAAGTCCCTGTTTGTTCATAATTGCAAAAATTCCTCTGTCTAACATTCATTGACTTGCACACATCGTTAGCATGTCACTGCTTTATCAAATCAACTTATTTCTATACTTTTTGACAAGTAAAAGCATACAAGCTAATTCATTTCTTTCATACAATCTTCCATAACTTATTCAAATTTTATTCATATTTCCAGACATTTACATATAAAAGAAAACAATTATGTTCATTTTGTCAACATGCCTACTCGCATGAGACATCAGAACAATTGCCTTTATGATGAAAAACAAGCATCCCATACTACTTGTTATCATCATTGGCAAATCACTAACAAAAGAACAAGTCTCAACAACAAAAATATCAACAATTTTCAACAAGGTCTTCAACTTGACCAATATAAAAGATAAGAAGATCAACAAGTTTTCAACATACAAAAGGATCATTACATGATTAGAAAGATCAGAGATAAGAAGATCATCATGATCTCAATACTGATACAAATATTTACTAAATTTAGCAACAAAAAGTAAATCTTGATCTATGAATGGAAAAAAAAACTTTCTATTGGCAAAGATACTCAAAAATTAATAATTTCTACAAATTTTCAAATGCAGCTTTAGTCCATAGAGAAAGAAGTACAATTTCATTCCTTGTCATACAAAGGTTCAATACATGTTATATCCTTTTTCTGAATTACATAAAGAGATTCAAATGTACAATCTATTTTCCGCTGCCATAACCCATTGGTCTTCCGCAACCCAAAGATCAAGAACATGGTTAAGTTGCTTTTTCCTCCCAACCATGAGCACAACACTTCCTTGGGATTCTTCCTAACTTGAAAAATACCCAGTCCTGCATGAGGCACCTAGAAACCTATAACAAATGGGCAGAGGGAAACTCTTGATGCATGCTTGATGCCTTATATGCACTCTCTATTGGAATGAACATATATCTTGCATACAGGATGTGATAGAGAACTATCCATAGTAACCAGACATTCATTATCCATCTATTTCAATGGTACAATATAGCTTTGGCCAAAACATAAATATAGAAACTGGCTGATCTTGAAAAAGAAGATCACCTTCTCTGTTAGCCCACATTCGACATCCTGCCCCGGAAGGTAAGCTTAAAGCTTATCACACACAACACATTCAACAAGAATAATCTATCTCAAATTGCATAAAATAAAGACCAGATAATATGACAGTGTATAACATGCACAAGTGTGCATAGAATGAATAATTAACAAATACGAATGCATGAACTCTTGGTGCATAGCTCACACAGGGTACGACTACATAATTTATTTGTAGTGCCTCGCACAAAATGTGGAATATGCATTGCATACAATGAGCATTACTCGTTCAAGTTTACGTACAATAAATATGGTAAGTGCATCGCTCGCACAAAATGTAAAATATATATAAATCACAGTAGTATAATTATAGTGATCATTACTCAATCCGATAAACACAATGAGTATAAAAAGTGTATCTCACACACAAATTAGGAATGTAATCATTACTCGAGGCTTTATTCACACAAATGAGTCATTGACATCAATGATATGAATGTGCATCACGCACATTAGTATAAATATTTCCTACTAATTTCTACTAATTTCGTAATGAGGTAAATATTTATCTATTTCAGTTGTGTGCTGGTCCTGCTCGACCTTGCATTGCACATGCTCTGGGGTAATTAAATGCCTTACTAATATTCCGAATTCGAGCGGCTTCCCCGCACCACATTTTGGAGTTCAATAAATATAGTAATCAGTATAAGGTACAAACATGGCCTAATGGCCAATATAAAGTATGTATCTACCGCATAATGCATCTACCCTTTGATTAAATCAAAACACACCAATCACATACAATACTCCTTGTCAGATTGCCGTCAACATTATTCCATTTACAGAAAATTTTCACCATCCAAGCACACTAACGGATCTAGTCTAGTTCATCTTAGACACAAATAACATGAGTCAATCGTCATAAAGCTCACCTATCATCCTCAAGTTAGGAGCCTCCATCTACCAAGGAAAACTCCGAAGCAACTCAATTTCAAGGTTGGCAATACTACGTTACCATATTTACAGACACTATGTGTTTGCATCAACTATGAATCCACCATCTCTTGCACCTAGCATCAACCGAAAGAGTTCATTCTACCCTATTTCTAGTACACAAATACACACCCTGGACCTAGTGTATTCTCCGTATTCTACTCCCTTATACATTCCATCAGAGCCTTCATGGCATGATGGAGAACATAACATAATACAGGACCAGTAGTCAAAACATTCAAGCATAGCCATCGACAATAAAGAAATGACAAGATATCAAGTGGAAAGAAAATCATCAAAGCATAAAATGAGCTCAGCAATCAAACATATTCATAAGAATTGCAAGGTAAAACTCTTGATGGCTATACTTAGGCATAAATAAAAATAGAGAGTTTTCATGCTGGCCCTCAACATCTTGAAATTATCACCCAGTAAAATAAAATAAAGTATTAAAATCCACAGTTTCACATTATACGAAGGGAGCACAATGCTACACTTCACCTTGATCAGAGGTGAGTAGGAGAATACGCATGGTCACTTCGACAAATAAGTCTTCTAAAACTCTAATTGCATTCATAACGAAAGATTATTCCAAACAACTACTTGTATTGTATTTCATACGTTGAATCACATATATTCAATCAACACAACTACCATTGAATTTCCCCAAAATATTTACATGTTCTAAAACCAGGGACTCATTTTATTTACTTTGGGATTCTTATATCCTTATTCTATATAGAAGTTTCTAATTTTCCAGAACATAAAAGTTTACATATCATTCTCAGATAAGGGAAACTCTTCTGGTTCCTCTTCCTCCTCAGACTTGAGTGTTACAGATTTAGGAGGTGGGTGTACTCGTGAGTACTCCTGCAGGACCTCCTTCCCCATAAGGGGTGCATTTTGGCCACAACCAAAAGGCATGTCTCGATGGGCTGATGGCTTGCTTTTTACTCCATTCGAAGGGGTTGGTGTCGTTTTTGCCCCCTTGTTCTTTTTCTTCTTCCCTAGGCGAATACACTTGAGTGCATCTACCAATGTTTCTGAATCTTCCCTTTTATCTTCCTTCATCCCCTTTTCCTTTGGTTCCTCAGGTTGTTCCTTTTCGACCGATGACCTAGGGATCTCATTATGTTTGGTTTTGTTGACCCGCCCTCTTGTTCTTGATGTTACCTCCATTCTGACATGAGAAATAATGTATTATTATTAGCATATCGCATATAAAACCTCACAATGAGCCCTAGGGATTCAAAAGTTGATCCCGAATGCTCTGATACCAAATGTAAGGTCCGTATATATCACTTAACTAAAAATAACCTTCGAAAAACAATTTAATCCCAAAATAATTAAATAGAATAAGATAATTATAAAAATGGTGTGGAAAAAGGAAAATAATTAAATAACTTTCATCATTATATTCAAATAGGATTACATACATCAATGGATCAATAAGTATATCAAACAGAACCGCGCCTTCACAAGATTTAGCCATTCAGGCTTACACAAGAATATCATATTAGCAATATATATATATATATATATATATATATATATATATATATATATATATATATATATATATATATGCTAATATGATATTATATATATATATATATGACATCATTCCGTATGCGCACCGCTGAACCAGAGAGAGTGTCATCTTGGTGATATCCACCCTGCCACAAAGCATTAAGCTTCCCCGTGCCTACTGGGAAGCTTGATTCATCACAAGGGGTCTAGCAAGTTGAAGACGGCGTAGGTGAAGGAATCTGGAGCACATCTCAAACTTATTATACACTAATTCAAGAATGGAAAATGCATCCACAACTCATACATATTCTCAAGAAAGGTAATATACATATGCAATGAGACATTATTCTTCTAAAGGAACAATCATTCATTCTTAATATCAAGATCATATATCATGGACACAATCAAAGAATTAGAAGTTGAAATCATTTATATATCAAGGTCAATTTAGGTCTCTTTCCCAACAATGCAGAAAAAGAAATGCATACATAACTCCAAAATATAGGACATCATTTCATAAGACATAACACACATCTAATACAACGATGGACTTACAAGCATGACTCAATCATGTGCAACTGATTGAGAACCATAGTTTGAGAGTCTATGTCTTTGGCATACTATCATTCTGATTTCAATACCAAAACTTTTAGTGAATAACTAATACTCATGCAATTTACCTAATCCAAGGTTATGTATATCAAAACCTCAATCTTTTTAATCGTATGACCGTTCTAAGATAAATCAATCTCCTAGATTATAGTTTACAAACAAGATTAGAAAGATCATTCTACTTTTATTCTTTTCGATATATTGACAATTACCTCCACTGGTTCTTCTCAAAAGATACCATTTAAGAGTACTACTTTTCATACATTGCTTTCATAAGTCAAACATGGAAATTCATACTTTCTATAGAACACAGTCCTCATACCAACTTCACTTATTCTTCTAAAATGAGACTTTAAGCTTAAAACATAGGTGCGACCGACACAATTGAACACAAGGTTGATAATATTATTGTTAATTTAAACATTAAGTCGACCAACTTACTACTATATTGCATGGTTATGCTGGGACAGCGAGTGTGTATATATATATATATTGGAACAGCAGTTATATATATATCAGATCTGCATATACATAACATATATCAGGTAGCAATTAATGATAATCTGAGAGGTATCGAACAACAGTTGTAAATGATATTTATATATGATATAATCGGCAGCCTATAGTATATGTAAGAGAGTTAATTTTTTTTTTCATGGCAGACATTATCTAAAGGGCGACGGACAGATAGTAGAAAGAGCTTAAATGTTTGTTTAAGGCATAGTTCATGTATATAAAAATGTGTAACAACATATATGAGGTGTCGGCATATACAACTAATGGTGTTTAATTTTTAAAGTTTATATACATCATAGAGGAGGCGACAGCCATAAATCAAAGAAGGCATTTAAATTTTTGTTTGGCAAGGTTTATAAGGAATGCGTATGAGGCGACGCATAGATGGGAGTTTAGATTTAAGTTTATAACAAAAAGTGTATAACTATTCTAAGTGAGGCGACCGGCAAAGCAGATGCAAGAGTTTAAATTTCATTTAGCAAAGCTTATAAAAACCTCATAAGAGGCGACGAAACACACAGAAAAAGAGTTGAAGTTTTATATTTTAAACCAAATATATATGCATAAGGGGCGACGGGCAGAATCAAAGGCAAGCATTTTTAAGTGCTGTGACAAATTTTTATAAAGAAAAGTTTATAAAAAACTTAGAAGAGGCGACGACATGCACCGGCGTTTAGGTTTAAAGTCTTTATATATATAAACTTTTATAAACAAAAATGAAGAAGTGTTGAAGTTTTTATTGAAGCAAAGTATATCCAATATATGGCGACGGCCTCAAGGGAGGAGACCGTAGCCTTAAAGGCTGCGGCCTCTCCTAAGAGCCCGCCGTGGGAGGCGTCGGCCTTCCCCACAGGCCGTAAGGCGTGTGGGAGGCCTTAGCTCCCACGGCGCATAAAACAATCTTCGCTGGAATTTTTAATATTTACAGTATAAAGACGTAAAACAATAACAGTATATAGTGTTTTTCTCATGTAATTTCGTTTACTCCATATTAATAACAATAATAAATAATACAATCATAAATATCAATGATAACAATTATAAAAATATTACCAATAACAGTTGTAAGAATAACAGTATTAGCAGTTATAATAATGACTAATAAACAGTAATAAAATATCAATAGTAATAAACAATAATAAATCGTAATAGATAAATTAACTTTCAATTTAAATATTAGTATTTTAATGATTGTTGACTAATTTTGACCCATGTGCGTGCCAGGAATACACTCTCTCTCAGGGTCAACGGTGCACATGCGGAATTATATTATATATTGCTAATATGATATTCTTGTATAAGCCTACATGGCTAAATCTTGTAAAGGCACGGCCTTGTTTTGGTATACTTAATGATTCATTGATGTATGTAATCCCATTTGAATATAATGATGAAAGTTATTTAATTATCCCTTTTTTTCCGCACCTTTTTATAATTATTTTATTCTATTTAATTATTTTGGGATTGAATTGCTTTTCGAAGGTTATTTTAGTAAGTAATATATTCGGACCTTACATGTTACCTCAACATATGCTTCATGGTGGGAATTTCCAACATCTTTTCAATGCAGTCTGGGATAATCTGAAGGACTGCATGGTTCAAAGAATTTTTGATTTTTGTAGTGGTTGGGTTGTAGAATTTTGCACATGTCATTACTAGCTTTAAGGACTAGAGAGAGATTGGGAATGTATCTGCCTTCGTGATACCACTATTAACAATATTTCTGGCAATAAGCTTCTTATCTTTTGTCTCTTCCATCCTCTTATGAAATTCTTCCAAGCTCACATGGCTTCAGTTTGTGTTTGAAATTTGGGCTAGGTCTCAGATGATCTTTGAAGTGGGAACAACCCCTTTGAACTCATATTTGATCTTCTAGGGTGATGTCATGGGCTCAAAAATCCACTGGTTTTTGAAATGCAGGAGAAAAATAATTCTACTTGTAGTTGGGTATTTTGGGCTCAGGATGCTGGTGTGCAATTGCTTGAAAAGTTTGACAGCTTGGGGTTTGGCTTACTATGGGGATTTGCAATATCCCAAATGGGGATCTGCCCTAAAATTCAGATTTTGAAATTCTGATTTCTGCCCTAATTTTCTGATTTTTATTTTCAGACTGATTTAACACTTATAACAGCCAATGTTAAATATCAAAACACATCAAATTATCAAGCCAAATGATTCACCCAATATAAAAAATGAAATACCACATGAAATACACAATATATGACTAACAAATGCAAATAACAAGTCTGAAATTCTGGAAACCAATCTGCTGTTATGAATCTGAATATAGAAGTCTGAAGTTACATTAAGCATGGGCTACAAACATGACAAACAAGCCCAGAAAATGCCGCTGATCCAAATCAGATTAAACTCTAGGTTTTATACATACCAAAAAGAGTGGCAAATGGTGAAATTGCCCTCCTAGGAAGTGGTGCCAAGTTTAGGGTTTGAAACGCTAATGCAAATGAACACAAAACACCAAATATGCTGCTCCAAATAAGGCGTTCAGATCTGCTACAAATCAGCTAGGGTTTGCTCCTCCAAAATGTGAAATGACTCCACAACAACCTAGCGAACTCCTCCAAATAGTGGCACTTCAATTTAGGGCTAAACCCTAATGCAATGATATCATCAAGCACCAAGAATGCTGCTCCAAGATGGCGAATCAGACCTGCTCCAATGCTGATATGAAAATGGAATCCCAAATAATGAAGAAATCGCCTCAAAATGCCAATTTGCTCCTCACCAAGCCAAATCGCTCCTCTCCTAAAGGCGGCGCTCCAAAACTAGGGTTAAAACCCGAAGTCAAATGATGCACAAGCCACGGATTTGCTGGTCCAATTCTGATCTACAAATCTGATTATGAAATTTCTGCTCTTCTCCTCCACGAATCACCAATGAAGTGCAAATAGGTTTCCATCACGAAACCTTCACAAGATGAGCTAGGTTATTGTCCAACTCACCAAGAATCGGAAGGGTTTTCGCCCTTGGATTCAAAGCCCAACTTTTGTTGCAGCCAAAGAGTAAAACTCCATAAAAGATGAATGATGAGAGATGTTGAAATGATCACAAACTCCTTATATTTACACATGCTTTTTGATCTCTTCCTCAAGCTGGCCAACCACCCTTCAAAAACATGTTTTATTTCATTTTTTCGACCTATTATGGGCAATCTAGGCGCTCAAAATTACAAATTGGAGATTTGAATTTTGTTTTTATTTTCCTTTATGCCGACCTCCTCATGAGCGCCCATATCATCATTTGTTTTATTTTATTATTTTTCCTTCTTTCCCTTCTCCAAGGGCGAACCATCTAGGCACATGAAACATTATTAATTTGGCCTTAAATCAAGTCGCCTATCCTTAGAGAAAATATTATAAAATTATTCTTATTTTTCTTTCAAGGCCTCATCCATTTCCCTTTATTTTCTCCATCTTCCACTCTCCAATAGGGCAATTTATTTCATCCATGATGATTATCTCAAAATTATCACAAAAAATATCAAATTATCTCCCAAACTCAAATTGCCCTACAAAATTAGCCGAGTGTGAGAATTCACCATGTGGGACATTCCCTGAGCCCTCCGGCTTAGCCTATGGGAATGTGAATAGGCTAGCCAACTTCGCTAAGTGATCACTCCGAAAAAAGGGACATTGCAAGATTTGGGGTTTAGGTGTAGCTTCGCAATTACAAAAGTGCTTTCTGGGGTTTGAAACTTTGAAGGGAATAGACAAACGGGCTTCGAAGTTTGAGTGCAACTTTGTAAGAGGTGCAATTATGTGTGGTAACTTTGAAAACTTGGACAAGCAAAGGATGCGGGGTTTTGGGGTTTGAATGTAATGGTGTAAGACTATAAGGGTGCACGTGTAGTACGAAATGCTGGGATTATATACTTAGGTAGGTTTTCGAGGTTAGGAAGTAAGTTTGCATGGACTATGGAGGAGCAATGGAAACCTAAATCTCTGAAGGGAAAACTTATTGCAAATTTTGAATGGATTTCACAAACCCTAAGGGAAGCCCTAGCTTTTGCAAAGAAAGCTTTGGTAGGAAAAACACAAATGTCATTAGGGTTTGGCAAACCATGGGGTACTTGGAGAGGCAAAGAGTAATGCTTGGAATGGAGAATCCCCTTAAAAGTAGCTGCAAATTTGAGTGAAAGCTCTATGTAAATTTGATAATTGCACCACCTTTGAAATAATTTAAAACCCTTCTTCCCTATAGACCTATTTGGAATTGCACAGACACACTCTACTATGAAATTAGCAAGGGAAAGGTTGATGTTGCAAGGTTGCAGGAAGATGGGGAGTGGAATGGTTGCTTGAGCTTAAGAAAATGCAGAAAGATTACATTGCAAATGATGGAGGAAAACTGCAGGATTTATAACTTTTTCCATGTGTGAGCATTAAATGATCGTTCTTTAAGTTTTATTGATGGAGTTGTGCGTTTTGAGTGCATGTAAGACTGCAAGGTGGAAGGGAAACCCCACAAAATGTAGGTGTGCAAGCTTTTAGGATCGAGATGTAATTAGGTAAGATGTGCAAATGTGTATGAAACGTCTGAGTCCCCGGCCTTTGTAATGTGTTGTAATGTCCCTTTTTTGGTCCATTCCAATATTCTTGGAGAATTCCATTTTCCTTGGAGAGCGCCAACTTTCTATAGACTTTGGGAATGATGTGCGTAAATTAATTAAATAATAACATAAGTTGTCTGAAGGATACTTTATATTATTTTTCTTAAAGGCAACTTATGTTTAGTTATTTATTTTAAAAGAAGGGTGGCCAATGTCAAAGTGTTTTTAAAAGAGGGCCAAAAGCGAATGCTAAGAATGGGGTACAAAGTGCTGACTTAAAAGTTATTTTAAAGTGACATTGAAAAATGAGGATTAAAAGGTATTATCGAATTAAAAGATTTCGAAAAGTCACTTAATTTTTAATATTGAGGGGAAAACTAAAATAAAAGAGAAAATATCGGGTTGCCCTAAAAGTGCCTATAAAAGAAGGATTTGAGAACAGAAAGAGGCTATTGCTCAATTTGAGATAACTCTTGTTTTAAAGATTGAATTTTGTTCATTTTCTTCTGCCTAGGACGAACACCCTTTGGCAAAGAATGGTTTTAGGGACAAAACCCCTCATAGCTGTTAGAGTGATTTCATTCAGGAATCACTGGTGAGCTGAATGTTGAAGTTTCTTTCAGTTGTAGTTTGTGGAGTTGATTTAGGCATCTTATTTCAGTTTGATGTGTTGTAAGAAGTTCTCCAGTTCCAGCATGGTTGTGGAGTTATCTTCAATTGGGTGTGGAATGAATTTTCGGATTTTCTGTTTTTGTGAAGATTTCATTGTATTTTCAGTTTTTAAAGGGTTATCTTATTTTCATCATACTGTGCAAATCATTTCTCTTGTGGGTCATACAAGATAACCCAGCTGCCCAAGTGCATGTTCGAAAATTTTATTGAAGAAGTTTAGATTCCAGCTATACAATTGCTTCTTTTGACCGTACCATTTCAGGGACTGGTAATGAAGAATAATCCGTGTATGGGTCTGCTGTTATATTATTTCTGGGTGTTATTTTGGCTCATATCAGACCTGTTGTTTGTAGTACTATGCTGACTGCACATTTCCAGCCCTATGATTAGCTACTATTCTTCAGTTTTCTGATATTTGTTCCCAACAGCATCATCAATGCATTCAGTTTCAGATTTATGGTGATTTGTGGTTTCAGATTTGAACAATATTTATGGTATTCTACAATCTCCAGCTAGCTGTCCAACATAGAGGCTTAATATCATTTTGTGACAGCCATTCAGAAGTTGAAATTGATTTATTTTAATTGCTTCGATGATATAATACTTTCAAACCAGCAGTTTTAGTTTGTTTTGGGTGCCTTTGGGAGACCATACAAGGGCTGCTTGGACTGTTACAGCCTACTTTTCACCTTCAGTAAATCAGTTTTCAGTTATTGCAGCTCAAGTTTTCAGGGGTTATTATTGTCCCATGACCGTACAATCTTTCCTTTCAGCTGCACACATCTGGGTATGCATATTTTGAGTTTCACATCAGGTTTGTTTACCCAATTTAGTCAATATTGTTTCCATAGCTGAATAAACAATTGGGATTGAATTTATATATATACCACATAGTTATTGGATATGCCACCCCCTCTCCTTGGGTACGCGTAGTGCCGTATCGGATATAGATACTCGTAAGATACATCTTGGATACCGTGTCCGGCCATACAAAAAAACCCTATTTTTTCCCCGTGTTGGATACGAATAGATATTTGTGCTGTATCCCAAAAATATTAACCCTAGAATGTTAAAAATTGCCGCAAGCAACTGCTCCATGACCTGGCATGCTGATTTCTTGTTGCGGGGAACTACTCTGGACCAGCATGCACACGATCGAAAATATGTCTTTCTACACAATCGTATTTACTCAAAAATTGCATTCATTCTAAAGTTGGAGATATAGTATCATCAAGCAATGGAGGACGAGGTAAATTTTATTAATTGGTGATACTTTTCTAAATTTTTGGCTTTTTTGTTTTACTTTACATTGTAAACTTTTATTTATTTATTAAGTTTAATATTGCTTATTATTAGATTGCAATTTTTTAATTAAGTTTATTGTTTATTAAGTTTAATTTATTAATATATAATATATTTGTTAAATATATATTATTTATTGCTAATTTTATATATATATATATATATCCGTATCCACATTAGGGGTCTTGAAAAATAGCCGTATCCACATTAGGGGTCTTGAAAAATAGCCATATCTGTGTCTGATACCATATCCGTATGTGTCTATGCAACTCTGATATACCATCTAGTAGTTGGTACTTTGATATTTGAAGATTTTTGGGGAAGTTTGTTGCTGGTTATAAATCATAAACTTGTGTGGGAAGTTCCTTTAATGCTTGTTGTTAATTTGCAATACTGGATGGTTTACTGCCAGTAGCTGATTTAATTTTCAAAGATACTGAACAGTTGTACCGATGGATCCCGCTTTCATATTGTAAGGAGGTCTTGGTTGGTTCACTACTAGACCCATTGCATTTCATTATCCGCCTTGGTGTTGATTGGATAGCCCATTTTGGCATTGTTTGGATCCGCATGCAATCAACCCATTTTGGCTTGATCGGATTCCACTCGTAATCTCCCAGTGGCTCTTGCATTTGCACTTTGATTGGAAGTTGGTTGGCTAGCCACCAACATCTTTCTGTAATTCCTCTGTCTTCGTTCTAATCTCCATATGCTCTCACTTTGCCTACATTGGGAATTTGGTGATTAGAAAGAGTTAGAATTTGAGTGATCGGAAAATTTAATTGGATTTGAGCTAAAGGTTCCGAAAGGGACACTGCATGCTTGCAGACTTTTGGGTTTTGGATTTGAGTTTGTGGTGATTATGGAGTTGCATGAGAACTCTGGATCTTTGGCATAGTGAGGGCTTTGGAGTTTGGGTGCATGTTGGTAGGAATTACAAAGGTGCATAGGAAACTCAAATTCTCAAATGGGAAAAAGGACATGGAGTCTCGGGGTTGGGAAGTTGCAATGTGAAATGTTACAATGATACATGGAAACTCCAAAACCTCGCAAAATGGAGATTTTTCACATTTGCCTTGGAAATTTTAACTTTTCTTGAAACCCAACTTCCCTAGAATCACCTAGACACTTGAACACTTTGACATTACGACTTCTGGTACAAATTATCCATACTTGAGGTTTGAACTATGAATTTGGACAAGGTGACTCCAGGACTTGGAAAATGCAAGAGACTATTTGACCAATCTATTGAAGGCATGAAATTTGAAATTGGACCTTGAAAATTTCTGGACAACACAGAGTCACCAACCTCATGATGCTTCTTGATCAGACTAACTCATGGTTAGGAATATCCTTTATAGATCCCATCTCCCCCAAATGTATCCCTATTTAAGGAGCAGATAGGGCAAGTCCATTCGTGATAGAGGGGATATGGTTCTCTCATGCTTTCTACATCACTTTTTATTTCTTCTTCTGCTTTTACATTTCATGTTCCTATCTTCAGAAAATGCTTGCCTGACAACAGGATTCCACCAGTGGAACATATTTTGCTCCATTCTTTTATATTGCTATGAAGATGAGCCGGTGCCATTGGTAGTTTTCTTACCTAATTCTCATCTGCATTTTGTAATTTGCAATGATCTCATGTCAGTCAACGGCAGTGGCAATAATTATAAAATTCAATTCAGTAAAAATATGTTCTTGCTTTCTAAATGTGAAAATTGAATTCATATCTGACCATCTGCAACCCTCTCTACACTCTAGCAGACTAAGCAGACAATCTCTAGGAAGTGTGAAAATGACTAATTCATTCTCCACATGGTTGTTGGTTGAGTTACAAAACTTATTCAAGATGGCTCTGTCTTTGGTCACTAGTGGAATATCCACAACACATGTTTTTCTCCAACATGCATGGCACTCTGTTGAGGTTAAAACAAGCTTGAATGTTTGGGGCTAATGTTAGAACATATTATAGAAATGACCATGTAAAGGAGATTTACTTGGAACCAAATACCGTTGTAGGCAAATTGACTATGTAGCTTTGTCAGAGAATTTACTATGTAAAGAAAACTTTTTTGAATTCAGTAGGAGCTGTTGAAATCCTTCAAAATGTGCAATTTCATAGGAAGGCAGGGTTTTTGTTTTCAACTGGTTTCTCATTCTGTCCATAACCTTTATTTATTTTGTATTTTTATGTGGACTATAAGCAACTCAAAAGGATAATCTCTCAAATGCATTCTTTGCTAAGTTTTCCATCCATTTTGGAGGTGGCACATTGCCTACCTTTGAAAGCTAGCAATGTAACTTGGAGAAATCCATTTCATGTGTATTTGCTAGCCCAAATTTGCTTTTGTTGCGACTTTAAAGTCTTGGAAGCATCATATAGATCGGCCACTTGTCCATTGGATCCCATTATTTCTTATATGAGGAGTATACCTACAACTACCTACACAATAATCGAAATTGTCTTCAAGTTCAAAAGTCTATCAAAAATAGCCACGGTGGCATAGAACTAACTAACTTGAAAGTTTAAACTAACTATAGAACATTGAATTTTGTCATATAATGGCTTTAAAAACACCAAGAAGCTACCTGTCTACATTTTGTCTTAGTTACCAGGAAATGGAAACTGAAACAGTAAAAAATGTAATATAAATGAAGTAAACAAAAAATTCACTAATTTCCATTTTTTCGCATAAAGAGATTAAACACAATGATACACGGGATACATGAAAATTTACAGTACATAGAGCCTAAGTTAAAACATAGTTTGTATGCTCATAATAGAAATCAAAATCTGAAACAGGTTCACAATTTATAGAGTCGGAGACAAACAAATCATCATGATTATATGGCATAATGGCTCTCCAACGAGAGTAGCTACATCATCTCTGGGTAAATTGAACTAGATTTACAAGTGGCAGTGCCATGCCCACTAGCTACACTCTCTAACTTCTGTTTATAAGTCCCTCACTCATTATCATGAATTAATGAAACAGTGGCAAGAATAGCAATGGAAGCATCCAAGTCAGTATGCTCTGTCAAAATAGATTAATTAATAATATTATAATAATGAAAAATTCAAGTTAGGTTGGATCCAAGTAATCAAGGAATTGAAATATAATAGTCTAATAGTAATATTAAATTCTATGAATATCTTGAAAAGCCTTTTGAGATTTCCTTGAGGTGGAATAAATATTGAAATGCAGCAGTTCACTCTTTGAACAGTTGGCTGTTGGATTTTTTTAAAGCAGAAAATGCAAACAAATTCCTTGAGACTTGGGAGTGGGAAACAATTTTCCATTGGATTTCCCTTTGGTTTGGAGTAGCTGTTCATTGTTTCAGGTTTGGATGAAGAAATTAGGTTTCTAAAAATTAGATAAGTTTTTGCTTAATTCTATCATTTGATTCTTGTATTCGTTTGGTGAATAAGTTTGAATGTGGGATAGGGAGGCAGGGTGATTGGTCATCGGTTATGTTAAGTTTCTTTTTTCGATTTTTGATTGTCTCACTCTTTTGGTGGGTTAGTTTGAGAGTGACATGAGGGATGTTAGTTTAGTCAGTGTTTCATTTTTATTTTTATTTTTGCTTGTCTGTGAGGCTCAGGGACACTGGGAAATGGTTGTACCATTTCTGGGATATTTCTGTAAATGACTTGACCATTCTGGGTGTCGTAAAACTATTTTGAGAGTTATTCTATTTATGGATCCATTTTTGAAATGCCAAATGCCAAAACATCATATCTGCAACTTAGCTCAATTTCTTTAATTATAGGCTTACAGCATTTTCTTTGTTGTTCATAAACTTTAGGAACTGTTAGGACATGAGGTATATGTACTCAATGGTGAAGTGATCTGAAAAGAATCTGACATCCTAGGCCATATCTTCTGGTAAATGAGCAATGCTTAGTTGAATTTCATGTAGGAGCATATCAAGATGAAATATTGTGTGACATCATTCCTATGGATGCTTGTCACATTTTGATTGGAAGACCTTGGTAGTATGATAGGAGGGCTATTCATGATGGCAAGAAGAACACCTACACCATCATCAAGGATGGAAAAAAGTACACATTGAACCTATTGAAGGATAGAGGAGAAGAAGTGGACAGCAGTCCAAAGGTATGCTTAGTTTTTGGAAAACAATTTTTAGATGACATAAAAGAAAGAATAATGTGTTTTGTAAGTGTTCCTAAATTTGTAGAAGTAAAAACAGCAAGCATGGAAGGAGAGATTCTATTAGAATGGCAGAAATTGCTTGGAGAATATGCTAATATTTTGTCACAAGAGTTGTTCGAAGGTTTACTACCTATCAAAAGCATCAATCATCACATGGATTTGATCCCTATAGCAAGTTTATTGAACAAGGCAATGTATAGAATGACACCTATATAGAGTAAAGAGGTGAAAAGACAACTCCAAGAGCTATTGGACAAGGGTTTGATCAAAGAGAGCTTGAGTCCTTGTGTTGTATCAAGAGTACTAGCACCCATTGTTGAAAAACCCGCCAAAAACTCGCTGGACTCGCAAGTAATTGCGGGGCATTCTATGAGGCGAGTTTTACTGTAAAAAACTCGGCCTGAGTTTTTTCGAAAACTCGTGGCGAGTTTTTGTCAAACACTTGCAGGTTTCGCATAAAACTCGTGTGCCCTAACCACGAAACTCGGCGGCAGCGAAAGCGAATGTCATTAAAACCTAAAAAAGCATTTTTAACTTTTTATTTTGTTTTCTTCAGCGGTAACGATGGACGGCAACCTTGACGATGAGACGACTATGCCCACGAAACCCTAGCCCGACAACAGCTCCAGGAATAGTTTATAGGAGAGATTTTGGACGAATTGTCTATCGTGCTCGCCGACCCTCTTCGCAGACTCTCCCCATTGATCGGTCGACACACATTGTACATCACCTAAGATTTAGTCATGTTACTGTGTTTAGCATTAGATTTAGGTATTAGATTTCGTATTAGGTATTTACCTTGTTTAGTATTTAGGTATTTACCTTGTTTAGTATTAGATTTAGGTTTTTATTTAGTTTTAAATTTAGATTCTAATTTTCATTTCAATTTAGTATTAGATTTACATATTAATATTAGATTTAGGTTTTTTATTTAGGTTCTAATTTAGATTTTAATTTTAATTTTACTTTAGTCTTAAATTTAGATTTTAATTTTAGTATTAAATTTTAATTAGAATTAGATTTAAATTTCAATCCAGTATTAACTTTAAATTTTAATTAGAATTAGATTTAAATTTCAATTTAGTATCAACTTTAAATTTTAATTTTAATTTAGAATTAAACTTTATTTTAGTATTAAATTTAGATATTAATCTAGATTTATATTTTAATTTAGAATTTAATTAGATTTAAAATTTTAATTTTTAATTTAGTATTAGATTGTCATTTAGTATTATATGAAGGAAATCAACAATGCATTCTACAATTTCAGAAATGTGTGTTTTTAAGAATAATTTTAAAAAATTTTACATTTTTAAATGTTCGATAAATTTGCCGAGTTATTGCCCAGTTTTTCCCCGAGTTTTTGCGAAGTCCCGAGTTTTTAAAAATTTTGGGTCTACCGAGTTTTTGCCAAGTCCGAGTTTTTCAACTATGCTAGCACCAAAGAAAGATGGAGAATGGTGTTTGTGCACAGATTCTTGGGCCATAAATAAGATCACAGTAAAATATCGATTTCCACTACCACGGATGGATGACTTGATGGATTGTTTGAGTGGAGCAAGGTACTTCAAAAAATTGATTTGAAGAGTGGATATCATCAAATTCGAATTAGAGAAGGTGATGAATGGAAAACTGCTTTCAAGACGAAGGATGGGTTGTATGAGTGGCTGGTCATGCCATTCAGATTGACAAATGCACCCAATAGTTCCATGAGATTGTTGAATGAGGTATTTAAGCCTTATCTTGGTAAGTTTGTAATTGTTTATCTAGACAACATTTTAATTTTTAGCAAGACAAATGATGATCATTTGGAGCATTTGAGATTAGTTTTATAGAGATTGAAAGAAGAAAAATTGCTTATAAATCTGAAAAAGTGCAGTTTATGAAGGAGGAATTGGTGTACCTAGACTTTGTTATTTCACAAGAAGGGCTAAGGATGGATTCAGAAACAGTAAAAGCCATTGTGGATTGACCTTCACCGAAAAGCATGTTCGAGGCAAGAAGTTTTCATGGCCTAGCAAGCTTATACAAGAAGTTTATAAAAAATTTCAGTGGCATATGTTCACCAATCACGGAGACTATGAAGGGAAACAAGTCTGATTTTTAGTGGACAACAGCAACAAAAAGTAGTTTTCAGCTCCTAAAAGAGAAGGTAACAACTCAACCTGTATTGGCTTTACTAGACTTTAACAAGGTGTTTAGGGTGGATTGTGAAGCAAGTGGAACAATCATGGGAGTCTTTATAAGTCAAAAAGGAAAACCCATAGCTTATTTCATTGAGAAGCTAAATGAAGCCAAAAGAAAATACTCAATCTATGATCAAGAATTTTATGCTATCATTCAAGAATTTAAGAAGTGGAGGCGTTACTTGCTTCCGAAGGAGTTCGTTTTGTACACAAATCATGAAGGACTGCATTACATAACCAACCAAGGTAAACATAATCAAAGACACATGAAATGAGTTGAATTTTTATAGAGCTTTTCTTTTGTTTTGAAGCATAGGAGTGGTAAGTCTAACCGAGTGGCATATTCTTTAAGTAGGAGGTGTTTGTTGCTAACTGAAATGAGAATTGAAGTCACAGGTTTTGATGTTATGAAGGAGTTATATGAGATTGATGCAGATTTTAAGGAAGCATGGCTGCATGTAAGGACTCGATGGACTTGAACAGAACACCATGGCTGGATTGTTCAGCAAGGAGGGTCTACTTTTGAAAGGTAAATGTTTATGCATATCAAAAGGATCCATGAGAGAGGATTTGATGAGGGAAAAGCATAGTATAGGCTTGGCTGGACATTTTGGAAACATAAGATCATGGCATAATTAGTGAAAACAATTATTGCCCAAAAATGAGTAAGGATGTAAAACATTTGGTGCAGCATTGCAGAATTTGTCAACACGTGAAAGGGAGAAGTAAAAACATTGGATTATATAAAAGCCTTTACCAATTCTTGAGAAGCCATGGAAGGAGTAAGTATGGATTTTGTTCTTGGGCATTATATGAGCCTTTACCAATTCTCGAGAAGCCATGGAGGGAGATAAGTATGGATTCATGAGAGAGGATTTGATGAGGCAAAAACATAGTATAGGCTTGGCTGGACATTTTGGAGTATATAAGACTATGGCATAATTTAGTGAAAACTATTATTGGCCAAAAATGAGTAAGGATGCAAAACACTTGGTGCAGCATTGCAGAATTTGTCAACATGCTAAAGGGAGAAGTCAAAACACTGGATTATATGAGCCTTTACCAATTCTTGAGAAGCCATGGAAGGAGATAAGTATGGATTTTGTTCTTGGGCTGCCAAGAACATAGAGAGGTAATGGTTCAATTTATGTTGTTGTTGATCAATTTTCTAAGATGGCACATTTCATCCCTTGCAAGAAATCAAATGATGCCTCTCATGTTGCTAATCTGTTCTTTAAGGAGGTAGTAAGGCACCATGGTTTACCAAAGAGTATAGTCTTGGATAGAGACACAAAATTATGGAAAAAATTGGACACCAAATTAAGTTTCAGTTCAGCCTACCATCCTCAAACGGATGGACAAATAGAATTTGTAAACAAGAGTTTGGGAATCTCTTGAGGTGTTTAGTTGGAAAGAAGTCCACTCATTGGGATTTGGTTCTAGCACAGGCATACTTTGCTTACAATAACTCAATAAGCAGAAGCACAGCCAAAACTCCTTTCCAAATTGTGTATGGGTACAACCCAAGAGGGGTAGACACCTTGAGAAATACTGTTGATTTAAACAGAAAAAGT
Organism: Cunninghamia lanceolata; assembly: GCA_027924645.1. Lineage (NCBI taxonomy): Eukaryota > Viridiplantae > Streptophyta > Pinopsida > Cupressales > Cupressaceae > Cunninghamia > Cunninghamia lanceolata. The sequence continues at coordinate 2,040,767 of BSBN01000178.1, read as the reverse complement.
GTAGTAGTAGAAGATTTTGTTGATTATATACACAAGTTGTATCAAGAAGTTAAAATTTGGAGAAAAGTATAGAAAAATACAAGGAACATGTTGATCATAAGAGGAGAGAGCAGGAATTTCAAGTTGGAGATCTTGTGTTAGCTCATTTGTGGAAGGAGAGATTTCCCCAAGTAACCTATAAAAATTGAAATGGAAGAAAATTGGACCATGCAAGGTCTTAAGGAAGTTTGCAATGAATGCCTATGAGTTAAAGCTTCCAGAAGTTATTGATATTTCACCAATTTTTAATGTTGTTGATTTGTATTGTTATCATGAAGGGCAGAATTATGAAGAAGAAAATACAGATTCTGAAAAGCAGAAGGAAGAATGGGAACAACAAATGCCAGAGAAAGAAAATGATGAAGTAGAAGCAATCATTGATTTCAGAATAGCCAAAAAGACGAGGGAGAGAGGATAAGGAGTATTTGATTAAATGGAGAAATAAGATAGCTGAAAAGGTGACTTGGATGTACGCATTTAAAGTAACCAAGCAGAAATTAACAGTTCTAGAATCATTCAAATGATCATGAGTTGCAAACTCATGGATCATTTCAATCTACTCCAGGTGTCTGATGTAGGAGCATCCGGGCTTACTAGCAATCCTGCACAAACAAAAAAATCTTTTTAACAGTTTTGGATTTTCTGCCTTATTTTGCTTATGTTTCAGGTCCTTGTTGTTTCTTATTTTGTCTTCTCTGCGTGAGGTCTCCATGCAGGTTGTAGGGTTTTAATTCCTTGGCAACTTGAAAATCCACCTTTTGGTGGTTCATATTTTCCATTATGTCGGACAGTTTTTATTCCAACAATTCTTTCCTTTCTTTATTGGCGGTTACACAAGGAGGGTCCACTGATTTGTTTATTCTGGATGTGGAGCTATAAATAGAATAACCTCAAACCTTTTGGCACCGATTGGAATCTTGTAGGGGCCAGCATGATAAGGAGAAGTTTTCTTAATTGGGCGAGTGGTGGCTTTTAATTTAAAATGCAAGTATCGAAGAAAGGAATGATTGGGAATGATTTTCCAGTCTTTTGTTTTAGCAAAAACTGTACGCCTACAGAAAAGGAGATAAATTTTTGATTTTTCAGAACTTGGCATTTGGCCTGTAGATGGATATTTTTCAAGCAAATGTTTCCTTTACTTTTTTGGGGTAGGCTGTATGCCTGCATCTGTACTTGGTTGTTATTTGGAAACTTCCAATAAGGAGTATGTTGAACAGTTACTATTAATTGTCATTTTGATATGTTTGATTTCACTGTTATTAGATAGTTTGTATGAAAAGCTGCTGGATTTGTAGTCCTTAATTGGATTTATTAACTCTAGACTGCATTATGTTTAACTTTCTTCTGCAGTTTGCTTGTGCACCTGATCTATTTTTGAGAAAACATCTGTTGCATTGGGGTTGTTGAAACCTTTTTATCACCTTGAGCTGATCATAACAAGAAGTCTTTACATGCATGTTTTGTTTTTCCGGCACGTGACAACAATTTGGAGGACCATGATTGCTGTTTTCAGATATTTATGCATTTGAATTTTGAACAGGTTGCTTGTCCTTTAGGAGTTTTGCAGCATCAATTTGCAATGGTGTAACAGTAAAACTCATTGATTTTTAAGCAGATCCACTCTTGTGGAAGATCTCATGTGGCCTGTAATGAGGGATTTACTTTAAAATTTAACCATTTGCACTTCAGTATATATCCAAAAATATCTGTAGAAACTTATGTAGATTCCAATGCTTTCACAGCAAATCATCATCAAAAATAGCTTTTGTACCATGTTATACCATGAGAGCTTATAAGCACATAAGGACAATTGAGAACAACATGTATCTTTCATTCATACGGACCTCATTCTATGAAAACTTATCCAATTCTATTAATAGACTTTGAATTGAATGTCCATTTTGTGACATGGGAATGCATATCTATCTTTATTGATTTGTATGTTTTTCTCTAATGACAATTTAGTAGACTTTTAAAATTCACTTCTTGACTCTCGTTTGTCGTTTTGGAATTAATAGAGAAAATCATTTAAGCATCAAAGCTTCCCATGAACCATTGATTTAAGGGGTTTTGTGATATTTGTAATAGATTGAGCCTCCTACTTGTTGATGTTGTTTTTGTGACAGCAGCAACATTAGAATAAAACACTGGGTATTCTATCCTCTCTTGAGAAAAAGCCTCTCGAGTGCTAAACTATGTGATCACACAAGAGTGCTTCAAGGTTCCTTTTGAGTCAGGTCTTGATTGGCATGGGAATAGACTCAGTGAAATGATGTGATTTGTTGGTAATCACGAGGGGAGACTTACGTGAAATCACTCCTTCATGGACATGGAATTCACACCTTACTCCTGGGATTTGTGAATGAATGGAAACTTCCTCAATTCAACTTGAAAGAAAAACAAAAGGGAAAGGGTTAAGGAATCTATTCTAAGGACAATGAGATGATGAATGGTGCTTTGATAGACAAACTCCTTTAAACCAAGCTTCACTTTGCCATGAGAACAACAACTACACGAAGCTAGTGCAATCTTCAAAGGGAAATGAATGATTTTCAAACTACAAACATGCATCCAAATACCCACAGCGGGCGCAACTTGGATAAACATTCACAATCGAACTAGAGCGCATGAAGGTTCAAGGTAACTTTGCATTGTGAATTGCAAGCCACAAATCACAAAAAGTATGAACATAAAGGGATTCATCAAATATCTCAACACAAATCCATCATATCAATGAACTGCAACTAACATCTATCTAAGTTCGTCTTGAATCATCTTTGAAAGAATCATGAAACCATGCTAACATGCCAAAAGGAACACAAATTCATCAAACTTCAATGAGAATGTATTAGATTTGGTAGTATCTTTATAACAATTTCATAATGTCTTCTCCAACTCTTCAAAAGCTTCTACGTTACTCCTACTCTAATCTCCTATCTCTGAGTCTCTCTTATCTGTGTGTCTCCCCTTTTACAAATGAGGCTAATGGGCCTTTATATAGGCTTACAAAAGGGGCCAAAATTTGATTTCCTAGAAATCAATGCCCAAAATTAGGTCAAATAGAAACCCTAATGAGAAAGTAGATAAGACTGCCACCACTCCGGCCAATGAGAAGTTGACACATGTCCTAGGGCACCACCTCATTTTGTCTTTTTGTAGCCACTTGGCATGCTTTGATTGGCTGATGGTGATTAGATGCCACATCATCCTGCCCTTTTGTCTCAAGTGCACTTTGGACTTGAAATTCTATCTTTGTGCTACATTTCCTTTGGATTCCTGATGCTGAATTGGAAATGCATTTTCTCTTGTGGGTGATCTTGATGCTGGCATCTTTGTATCACTGTGATGTCTTGAATAATGAAGTCTTTCATCTTCCCCTTGGCATTCATGTGTAGTCCTCTTGATGTTGGAAGTAGTCTCCTTCTCCGACCTTAGAACTCCTCTTTGCATCCACCTTGATTGCCTTGGATCATCCTTGAATATCTTCCTCGTGGAACTTATCCTTGTCCTCAAATCCTGCAAAATAAAGAAAACCTCGAGTAGTCATGATGAACAAGATCCTCAAATGCAATGCAATTTCTGATATACTTGTGAAGAAAGATAGAAAACATTAGCATTTGCAAGCAATTCCTCCAGATATCTGGTTTTTACAACAAATCTGCTCTCTTTTCAGTGAAAAGCTTTGCTTTTTGTGAAGAGTTCTGCCTTAATTTGATAGGCCCTTGGTCTGATTTGATGGGATCCTGATCCTTTTGAGAAGAAAACTGATTTTCTTTTGGTCAACCTAACCTGCTTCTCCAGAAATCAGACTTTAGTTTGGTAAAAAATGAGGTCTTTATGCAAAAATCAGAGCTTTTCCTTGGTCAAACTAACCTGTTCCTACAGAAATCAGACTTTAATTTGGTCAAAATTAAGCTCCTCCTTCAGAAATAAGACCTTGATTTGGTCAAAAATGACCTGTTTACTCAGAAATCAGACCTTCACTAGGTCAAAATTGAGCTGCTTACATAGAAATTAGACCTTTTTGCTCAGAAATCAGACTTTTGTGATGATTCGTGGGTCTGATTTTGATGAAGAAAAGGACTGAAAATCTCAAAAACCCTGGTTTTTTATGCTAACCCTGCCCTTTTTCTATGAAAATCTCTGTTTTGAGGTGAAAAACAAGTCTGAAAAATCTCTGAAATTTCTGGTTTTAATAAAAAAAAGTCTGGAAATCTCTGTTTTTTGATGGAAAAGGTTGGGTTTTTGATTGTAACCCTGCCCTTTTGACATGAAAATCCGAGTTTGATCTTATGGAAGAAATCTACCTTTTCACTTGAAGAGGAAATCTGAAAACCTCATGAAACTCTAGTTTTAATGGAGAAATCCACCTTTTGTTGAGTATTTCTGCTTTTGAATGCGGGAAAATCAACCTTGGAGGTGAAGAAATCTGGTCCGATATGAAGAAATCAGTGCCTTGGGTGAAGAAATCCCTGCCTTTGATGGAGAGATTTGTCCTTGCTTGGCTGGAGCAACCTGTTTTTTTGATGAAGAAACCTGTTCTTTGATGGAGAAAACCGCTCTTTGATGTTGAAGAAGTCTGCCCTTTGTTGAAATGATAGACTCAAAGCCTATTAATATGGTTAGACTCAACCTAAAGCAGCCCCACAAGCACCTCTTATATGGCTGACTTAGGCATGAAAGGGGGCTGACTTTAGGATGAAAAAAATCTGTTTTTTTTTTTTTAATTTGAGCTGCTCAAGCTCCTCACTTGGAAAACCTAGCACAAAGGTAGCTCCACTTGGAGTGAGCATGTATTTCCTCACGATATGAATTTGCTTTTGGCTAGGAATTCTTCTTTCATCTAGGCGTACACTTTATGGAGTCAAGCTTTAAGATATTTTGAGTCAAGCAAAAAAAAATCTGATTTTTTTTATTTGAGCTGCTCAAGCTCCTCACTTGGAAAACCTAGCACAAAGGTAGCTCAACTTGGAGTGAGTGCGGATTTCCTTATGATATGAATTTGCTTTTGGCTAGGAATTCTTCTTTCATCTAGGCATAAACTTTATGGAGTCAAGCTTTAAGATATTTTGAGTCAAGCATTAAGATATTTTGCCTTGGATTTTAGTGAGCTGGTCAAAAGTTATTTTTGGACTTTAGTGAGCTTGTCATCTCTTTAGACGTGGATTTTATGAGGTGATGGATTTTAAGATATTTAAGATATTTTCAATGGATTTTGTCTTCTTCCTTGGGCGCATATTTGGTGTGCTCATGGATTTGGACTTTTAAGACTTCCAAATCCATGGATTTCATATTTGAGATGTCTACCTATATGCTTGGGGATGGTTGCACTTTCCACGTATCCATGGATTTCATTTTTAGGATTTCTAAATCCATGGATTTCACTTTTGAGATGCCTACTTCCTTGCTTGGAGATATTTTTCCTTAGGTGTGGATTTTATTAATCCATGGATTTTGTTTGAGTCATTTTGAATTCCATGGATTTCATTTCATCTCCTGCCTTCTTGCCTGCTTGGAGTTAGGCGTGGATTTCCTTTAAGTGAATTTTTTTCTTTTAAACTGGATGATGGGCCTTGGCAGTGTCCTGAAGGAGCTTGTCTCACTAAGTAAGATGTTCTCTCTCCTTGAGGAGCTTGAAGAGCTTATCTCACTAAAACGGGAATTTCTCTCTTGAAGGAGCTTATCTCTCTAAGTAGGACATTCTCTCTCCTAGAGGAGCTTGACGAGCTTTTTTTTTTGAAAACATGTTTCTCTCTCTCCTTGATGTGCTTATCTCTCTAAGCAACTCATTGAGGTGCTTAAGGAGCTTATTTTTCGAAAACATCTTTCTCTCTCTCCTTGACATGCTTATTTCTCTAAGTAGCTCACTGAGGTGCTTATCTCCCCAAAGCATGTCATTCTCTCTCCTGGAGGTGCTTGATGTGCTTATATGACTTCCTCTCCTGTTGACGAGCTTAACTAGTTTAGGACATGAATTCCTATCTCCTTGACGTGCTTATTTCTCTAAGCTGGACGTTGAGGTGCTTATCTCACCAAAGTAGGTCATTCTCTCTCCTAGAGGTGCTTGACTTGTTTATATGACTTCCTCTCCTGTTGACAAGCTTAACGGGTTTAAGACATGGATTCCTATCTCCTTGACGTGCTTGTCTCTCTAAGCTGGACGTTGAGGTGCTTATCTCACCAAAGCAGGTCATTCTCTCTCCTAGAGGTGCTTGACGTGTTTATATGACTTCCTCTCCTATTGAGAAGCTTAACGAGTTTAAGACAAGGATTCCTATCTCCTTGATGTGCTTGTCTCTCTAAGCTGGACGTTGAGGTGCTTATCTCACTAAAACAAGAATTTCTCTCTCCTTGAGGAGCTTATCTCTCTAAAACATGTTTTGCTAAGGAAATGCTCAAGTTAAGGTGAGTTTAGGACCCTAGATTGGATCCAGGATTGAACAGAGACTTGTAGACTTTTGGAGGGGACTCATTTACTCCTGAAACTGCGGATAAAGGCCTCCAGCTAGTGGATTGATAGCCCATTCACTATGGATTCCTATGCTTAGAGTGAATGATTTAGACATTTTCCTCTGGGATGGTGGGCTTCTTAGCAAGAATTTGGTGAAATTTGGGCAAATCGATACTACCAAACCTACCGACTCAGCAAAACGACGACAAAAAGCAAAAAAGAGGGGGTCCCCATTTTCAATGGGGCGATGTGTGAAAATGTCACAACACTACTGTTATTGTAGTGAACATTAAAAATGTAAATATATAGGCCAAAGGAGTGGACATTTGGGAGGATGCTTGCAAATGTATTTTAGTGAATCTGCTAGGAAGAGTATGTAGTATGATCAACATCAAAAAATTCAAGAGTTAGACACCCTGCCATTCATCACCATCCTCCTGTAAGAAATTGGTTTCATAATTTGGGGCTCCAATCAATTTTGTCAAATTGGATCTTTTCTTTTGAAATATAGAGTTGTCTAAAAAGCGCCAATTTGGGCTCTTTGATATGGTATAAATCTTGACAACTGCAAAGTACTCTCTTTGATATAATACATAGCTGAACGGCTGTTAAGTACCATCACTTTTATAATATATCTTGACAGGTTCAAGTAGCTGCTTGATGAATAAATATAGCTCAATGGCCTTAAATTAATCTAATTGTGTTAGATTTATGGTCCATGGGCCATTTATCCAAGTATCACAGTGTCTATTCATAATTCTAATAGCTGTAATATTCAAAAAACTTACAAGAAGATAGCTCTCACATTCTTCTTTCTAGTGGCGATAAATGGCTATACTTTTAATGTGTTCTAATATAACCTATGTACCTCGGAGATGCGGCCCCTACATATTTTGACTCGTCCCCTATAGGGGACGGGTTGGAAACGTCCTCACTCAATTCTCGATTTTTGAAAAATTGGTAATGTTTCCGAAATGGCAAATTTTGAGAACGAAACGACAAGGGACAATAGGGGACGTTCAAATGTCCCTTGACCGTCTTGGCGATATGACCCAGCCAGCATAAGAAACAAATTAAAAAAAAATACAATATTGAGAAAAAAAGGGATGGGGGGGTCCACAAGGACCCACACATCCCTTTACACCAACCCTAAACCTAAATAGCTACACTAACAACTAAAAACAAAAAAAAAAAACTGATTTTGCCATTTTCCATATTGTGAAGAAGACAAAGAAAGAGAACAACTATAAGAAGAGGAGAACAATAGTGGGAAGAAGGCAAGAGAGCTTCAAATCTACGTCATTTGAGGTAAGTTTACTATCCATTATTCATTTGCATTTTTTTGCTTTTTTCAAAGTTCCAAACATTTATGGAGGGTTTTTTTTTTTTTATGTTTGCACTTGCAGTTGTATTTTGAATTTTCAACAAAAAAGATAATGAGTAGCAGTGAGGCTGGTGAGGGTGAAGAGGTTCAAATTTAACAAAGAAGCCGTAGAAGTACTGTTTGGGGTTCTCATGGGAATGAGTGTTGTAGGGATTGTGAGTTCAAATAACCCATTTGAATGCCCTTTTGAACTCCACAAAACTTGTGCAAAAGACCCATTTAATCCAAAAAAACCTCTTTTACAATTTGCAAAAGCCATAGACAAGAAAAAAATTCAGGGCGGGGGGAGGAGTAAAGTATGGCTAAGTCACAGGGTACGTCGAATTTTCGGCTTGAAGTTCGAAAATCGGCGAATTTCTAAGCAGCCTATGAAATTTGTTCAAATTCGTCAAAAAAATCATACAGACGGTGTGCAACTTCCTTTCATGGCTTAGCCCTCACTCTCTGGGCGTTTCCTGAATCCTGTCGTCGCCTGAGAGTTGCTGATTTAGCCACGATTTGTGGAGTCGAGGACTGCAAAATTTCAAAGGATACAAGAAATCTCTATTTAAACGGGCGGATTTCTGGTGTTAGCGAAAATTTAAACAGTTGGATACAACGTTAATCCTGTGGAGGAGTCGAAGACTCTAGCGCCATAAATCTTGTGGAGTCAAGGACTCGTGAGGCTGCGACTTGGAAAACCAGCAGCTTGGATTAGGTTTTCTTAAAATAAAATTAAATATTTATTATTATATTTTTATTTCATTTTTTAAAGTTTAATATATATTTGTTTTTATTTATTTTTAATAAAATTTGGAGTTTTTAATTTTGTTTTTAAACTTCATATATACGTTGCAATTCGTTTTTTAGGTTTTTATTAAAATAAAATTTAATATTTATTATATCTTTATTATGTTTTTTAAAGTTTAAGCATAAAATTTAATATTTATTATATCTTTATTATGTTTTTTAAAGTTTAAGCTAAAAATTTATTATAGATTTTTTTTGTGTTTTAGAATAAACTTAGTAATTTTTTTATTTTATCATTTAAAGTTTAAATATAAATTTAACATATTTTTATTTTTATGTTTTTTAAATAGAATTAGTATTTTTTTAATTTTGTTTTTTGAAGTTAAAATATAAATTTAATATATTTTTATTTTTTATGTTTTTTAAATCCAATTTATATAGGTGAATTTAATGACGAATTTTTTTTCCCTTTGTCAAACTTCATCTGAATTTTATAGTTGCCAAACACGAACACGAACTCGAACCTTGTGACTTAGAAGTATGGTATGCCATTTGTGCAACAAGGACTATAGGGGCAGCTACACAAGGGTTTACTTTCATGTTTTGTGTATAAGTGGACAAGAGGTAAAAGGTTGTGAAAAAATAACTCTAGCTGAGGAGGCCAAGGTGACTAGGTTTTGCATGGAGGGTGAGGCAAGAAATAAGGGAATGCCAATAGAGAATATCCAACCTAGTATGCCATTGCCTACCTAAACCATAGATATTGAGAGTCAAAGGGGAGGGGGATCTACCAAGGGAAAGAAAAACATTATTAGTGTTGCACGGATGTGTAATATGCAATCACAAGAAGTGGTCAAGTCTTTCTATTGTTAAATTTTTCTTTGCCCATTGCATACGATTTCATGTGGAACATTTTTCCTGTTTCAAACAAATGTTCAATGATGCAATTGTTGTTGGTCCCTTATTTGCCCCCCTAGAGAACATAAGCTATGCACCACCCACTTTGATAGTGTATTTTAAGGTGAGTGTAGTGATGGAGGGAATGAGACAAACTGGGATAAGGGATGGCTGCTCTATCATCATGGAAGGGTGGAGCAATATTAGAGATCGGCCACTCATCAATATCATTGTCACATATTCATTTAACTCTTATTTTCTTAGGGCTATTGATTGTTCAAGGAAGAGGAATGATGCAAATTTCCGATTTCAAATGTTGAATGATGCCATAGAAGAGGTTGGGCTCTCTAATGTTGTACAAGTGGCAAGTCTAGCGAGTGATTCAATTTGTGTATGTAAGTTTGTTGGCTTGATGGTGGATGGTGCTTATAAGCATATTTTTTAGACCCTATGTTGTGTTCATGTGTTGAAGAATGCATTGAAAGACGTTGAGAATATATATTAGGTGAAGGTAGTTGTGGCAAAAGCTAGAGACATACAAATGTTCATTTGCAATCATCACATTTCACTTGCTTTGTTTAGCAATTTTTCGAGAAAGGAATTTCTCAAGCTCGTGGATACTAGATATGTTAGCTACTTTATTTTGTTAAAGAGGATGCTTGAGGTGCAAAAGTCTCTATAGTTAATGATGGTTAATCCAAAGTGGGGTAGATGGTTAGAGGCAACCATGGCCGAAGGAAAAAGTGTGAAACAAAAGATCATTGATGGTGATTGGTGGTCCATAGTGAAGTATGAAATTGCTGATTTTGTTATTAAATTATTAATTGTTGATTTATTAACATTTCTAATTTGTAAATTATTTTCATTCTTTGTAACAACATACACTGTCTGTCATTTGCCTCTTAATCTTTTTTAAAATTTTAATTTTTGTGACTTGTTTGCAGATATATTTGCTCCATCTCACCTATTGTGTGGATCATAAGATATGCTGATATAGACTTTCCTAGCCTTGGAGAGAGTTATGAGACATTTGACAACATGCTTAGGTAGATGAAACAAGCCATTCATAGCAAGGATCCTAATTTGGGATTTTATGAGGAGCATATTAGGCCCATTGTGACATGGCTATGGAACACTATGAACACCTTGCTTCATATGGTAGCCTATGCTCTAAATCCCAAATGGTATGTAGCAAGGCTTGGGAGAGTGCCTCCATCTCATGACAAAGAGGTGAAAGAAGGGCTCATAAAGGCCCTTTGAAAAATGTAAAATGATGAGGAGTGTACTTTACTGCACACATAGTGGCTAGTCTTTTTCAATCTTTGTGGTTCAACATTCAACAAACTAGAGGCGAGGATGGATAGAGCTACATTAACTCAAATCGACTCTATTGGATAGTGGATGTGGCATAGCAAGGATGCACTGGAGTTGATACTTGTCACTCACCTCCTTTCATATGTTGCCAATTCCTTTGTTGCAAAAAGGAATTGGTAAACATACAACTTCATCCAATCAGTCAAGAGGAATAGGCTTACCTCTTCATGTGTGGAGAAGTTGGTGGCCGTGCATAGTGCCTTGTGGCTTTAGGGTTGACGGACTCCAACCCTAGTTGGGATGTTGATCCAGAAGATGCCATATAGGTTGAGGAGGCACATGAGGGATTGGTTGGGGTTCCTCCATTGGATGAGGCAACTCCTTGTAATGGTAGTGACTTAGATTCAGATTTTGATTTTGATGTAGTGTTAGCAGATGCTGATTAGGGGCAGCAACAAATTCTCAATGTTTTTGTCGTTTTGTATTTGAAACTTGCAGCCTTTGGGCATTTTGTTGTAATTTTTATATAATATATATGCACGTTGAGACTGAAAGTGATTAAATTTTGTTAATTTGTTTGTCGACTCTCACGTGAAATCTTAGTTCAACTCTAATGTTATGTATTAAGGTTCTATAATGTATATGATGAATGCCTTCTCAATGTTATTTGAAATTTCCTATATTTTTTAAATTCCCCTATTTTTTAATAGCTGTCCCCTAAAAAATGGCCTCCCAAAAAATTCATCCCAGAAACACATCCCCCTGACCCCTGCTGTCCTTGTCCCTGAAACTTGATGTAATATAGAATATAACTTGTAATAATGTTATTGGGGGTTTTCATATTCAGATTTATTGCATCTATGAAATGACACAATTTTGAGTACTTGTTGTAATATAACTTGTATTAATACTGTGATTTCCTTGCTGTCAATGTTCCTTCACTGGTTGCTACCTTCCTCATTCTGTATTGATCATCACTTCAGTCTGCATATATCCTCTCTCCGGCACATTTCTCAAGAAGATTCTTCAGCAGTAACTGATATTTAACAATGGGAGGAGATTTTCCCCATTTATGACTGTCCAAGTTGCTGGTTTGTCATCATCAGCTAGCTTCTAAATAAAAAAAATTGCTCTAGTCAAGTTGGCTAGCCAGAGGAAGATAATTGTCTTTGAAAATACATAAAGGGCTATTTAATAATTTATTGACTTTGATTTGACCACACATTTTTGCACATGTGAATACAAGTTATCTTTATTGACTTGAATGTTTTTCTCTAATGGCAACTCAGTTGTCATTTAGAAATTGCTCTCTGATGTCTTTTTTTTAAATAAAAGTTATAGGCAAAATTGAAAATTCTTTAGCCTTGAAGCTTGCTATGAACCATTCATTTAAGATGTTTTCTGATATCTGTCCCAGATTGCCCCTCCTACAGCAAGTGCACTGAACATAATGCAAATACAAAGGTAATATTTATCTGTAAGATGGCCAAAGGAGTGTAACTTTGGGGTGTATGCTTGCATATGGATTTTAGTAAACCTACAAGGTTTAGTATGCAATATGATCAACACCAAAACAATCAAGAGATAGATGTCATTTGTCATTCATCAACATCCTACCCTAAGTAATTTGGTCATTAATTTTGGACTCCATTCAACTTCGTAATATCTGATCACCTGTTCTAAAATATTGTGTTATCTTGGCAGACGTAATGGGGGCTTTTTGATAAGGTGTATAGCTTGTTAACTGCAAAGTAGTCTTTCTGATAATTAATAAATATATAGCTTGATGGGTTTTAAACTTTTATGTACCTTCTCTTTTGTAATAAATTTTGACTAACTCAAAGTAGTTTCTTATTTGCTCTCTAAAGTGGCCTCTAAAACATAAGAAGTATTGGCAACAAAATGTTAGATCTATTGGTTGTCCATGCAAGCATCACAGTATCTATTTTTAATGTCAAAAGATGAAAAATTGAAATAAATACTTACAAGAAGATAGTCTCATGATTGGATATATATTTGATTGGTTTAATATCCTCTTGCTGGGTGTCCTTCAGCTTCGATGCCATGACCAAGGGGTACCTCTTTTGTCAAATTCACCTAGGACTTGCACCTGAGCTTGACTGTTGGGGTATGCCACACCCAAAATTGAATGTGGTAGTTACCTATATTAACAATCAAGATTTGTACATTTTAAGCATGTAACACGTCTCTTAGGGATTTGAACACGGGTCACCAATATGAAAATCCCAATGATTTACCACTTGAGCTCATTCCATTTGACAAAATGATAAGATTGTCAATGCTTGTTGTAATATAACAAAAAGGTTTTATAAGATGACAAATGAGTGTTTTCAGATGGATATAGCTTGTAATGATGTTACTGGAATCTTAAGTCATCTAGTATTCCTTCACAGGTCACTACCCTCGATTTTTCTTGACTTTCCCTTCAATCATCATATATTCTCTCTGCCAGCACACTTCTCTTGAAGATTTGTTTTGCATGAACTTATTTTTGTTAATGGGAGGGGATATCCCCCATCTCTTGCTGTGCAAGGGTCTCATTCTAATTATGAGATGACAGTCCAATTAAACTCTCTTATTGTGATCAAGGTATTCACTTGTTTCCTTTTTCATCTTTGATGACTAGATGAATGCCTATCTTTTTTAGGAAATTGGTTCTTAATAGGCATCTTTTGAGTACACTCAAGCAGTGCAACCCGTGCCTGTTCGAGGGAACAAAAGCATCCTTTGCCCCTAAACAATACATAGATTTCTATGAGATGATTCAAATTAAAGACTACAAGACAAGAAAGGCAGCATCTTTCGATATCTCCTCAAAGGCTCAAAAGAGCTACATGGGGAATTTTTTTGAACCAAGGTCTAATCACCTTTATTTTTACTTTGTTATGGATGTTTCGGCCGTAGATAGTACATGCCTCTTTTAGAGAATTTACTAGACTATAATACCATATTGTATAGTAACTACTGAAATGCTCAACAAGCAACATCCTTCAACGTTATGCAAGATTAGCTCATGAGAATGGGCACATCCCTTGATTGACAACTTTTCCACACACAGTGCCGTGATCTTCTTTAAGCTATAATATAGCGATACAATTATTTTATGTTGTATTTGGTGTGTTTTACTTGGACATAGCTTGGAAATGCTTTGCAGGTTTACTTGATATATTTTACTGGGGAGTAATTTCATTGTTTGCTTTTGGTTATTCATAAGAGATTGATATGGTTATATTCTTTGTTTTCAATACATATTGCCATATTGGTGTGTAATAGCATTTCAACTAAACTATATAACATGTTCCTTCTGATCTTTTTGTTAAAGATTGTTTCTTTTGTTCTGCTAGCAGGTGGGATTCTCTGTAAATGGTGTACTGATTTTGGCTTCGCTCTGGATTCTTAAGGCATTTCTTCAGGTAAGTGCTTAAGATTTATAGCTAAACACTGAAACTGAAGTCTATATTAGCGTATTATGTTTAGTTTATATTTGCTCGGCTGAGTGTATGATGATGATACCAAAATGTGCATTGTGCCATTTTTCTCTTTTGGGTTGCCTTCCAGTTAGGAAGGATCTCTGTGATTATATAATTTTGAAAATAGTGTACTGAGCTTGTAAGGTAAATATTTCTTGCATATCTGGAAGGGTATTGAGGTTAGTAATTTAACTTGATTTTTTTTGAAATCTGTCCAGGTTGAGAGTTGATTGCATGTATATTCCAAACTCTTGAAATGTGTCCAGGTTGTGATATGATTGTATGTAGTCATTCTATTGTACCTCATAAGCCATGACTTGAAGTATCACATCCTATTTGAGATCGAACTTAATCCAGATCAGTTTTTATAAAAATGAGATTATCACTGAGACTTGATATTCAGTAGTAGTCAAGCCTCTAATAAAACTCTGAATGATTTCAAAAAATACAAAGTCATGTAATTGATAAAAATGGTTTGGGATGTAGGTAATGGCAGTGTGAAACCAGGGCAACATGGTCGTATCGTGGGGCATCCCTTGCACATCCTTATACATTCTGATCATGACACAGACCAGATTTAATATGTTTTGGTGAACTAAGACATGATAGTTATTCTATTATCTTGGTTGGATTGTGAAGGATAGATTTCAAACGAGGCAGCAGAGTGTGTGATGGAACAGCAGACCACTGATTTTATTTGAGCTTCACTTATGCCGGGTCTCTCTGCTTCACCTACTGAGAAGAAGATGCATGTTGACATATGCCAAAATCAAGGAAGAAGCTTATCAACAGTAGACTAAGATGTATTAGCGCATCATGGAGTATATGCCGTGGGCATTGTGAAAGGGTCTTCCATACCCTCTTTCATGTCAAATTCAAAATGAAACTATTAAAGGCATAGCTACTTCCTCAGGTATGCGTATGTTAGTGGCAGCCATTCATTCATTATGCTCCGTTTCTCCACTTAGCTAATTTACATCTCCATCTCAATCATCAAATTGGTGCTTTCCCAAGAGATAGTTTCTTTCCAACACTTAAGCTGCAAACTAACAAATATGAACCATGGATTTCGATATCTGCGGATTAGTGTATTGGTTTCCTGCTTTGCAAGAAAGAAACAAGAAAATATGCTCTGTAGAATTAGAAAAAGTATGGAAGATGTAATATTGGCTTAGAATTCAAGAATTCAACTTTCAGGGGTATTTCATTGTAGCTTTTTCAACACATTCAAGGTATAAATACTAGCTCTGCTACGAGAATTCTGGAGATGAAGTTTACTTTCTTTTTTAGAATCTTTGTTTTGTCATGATCTTGAGAGGTGTTTACCATATAAAATAAGAGTGAAGCTTTCTTATCATACTTGGGAACAACCATTAGAGTGTGAAAGATGTGCTATGCCCATAGTCATGCATTTTCTTAACCACTTTCAATTGAGACAAAACAGATGAAGTAATTCTCAATAAAATGCATAAAACAGACAGTATTCTAAGCTGTTAATGTTAATATGAAAGCCTACTATTGAAGCTATCACTGAGATCAATTCGTCTGCCAAGCGTTTATCACCAATTGGACAATCTATTGCACCAGTGATCTAATCTCTGCTTTGGATGTTGGGTATTAGGCTATATATTCCCATTTTTTATTAAGGAAGAGAAGATGCCATGTTCTTTAAAATATGGACATCGATATTTAATCTCAGATATGGAAATAAGTTGCTGGTACTATGAACAGAATCATCACGCAAACATGACTAGAATCGCTTGAAAGAATCAACCAATGATGATATTTCAGTAGTGTAATGCAGAACTTGTCAGCAACCAAGGATGATGATTCTTATCTGATAACACATTCCCTTCCAGAACTCAGCAGAAATCTTACACAATAACTTTAAGTAATGGAAGGGAGTATACCTTCATCCCACTCAGTGCTGGTGAGAGAAACCAGCCAGAAGTGGTGTTCCAACAGGCCTTCCTAGTACCATATGAGATGTAGATCAATTTGGTAAATAGGAAAACTGAGATGGTACTTTAATAAGTTCATTAAACAAACACAGTAGTTTGTTTGCTTCAAGGGCACGTGCCCACAATTAGTTTCAGAGTAGTTATGTTTAATAGCCAAAGCGGGGTTTTGTAAGGATGGCTGCTAAAGTAAATGCTACTTTTAAATGGGAAGTAAAGTTGAATCTGAGCTATGCAATTATTACATACAGTATGACAGGACAGTAGATGTAAACAGTTGAGGAAAATATGAAAGTCAAGTGCCTGTGGTACTTTCTGGATGATAGTCATCAAAAAATGTCTGAGTTTGTTTTGTATTTGTAATGTCCAGTCCGGATGTCTCAATCTAGGAAAGATTGATGACATGTAAATCTGCCAATGCATTGTCCATATCATAGAAGCAAATATCGTTCTTGGGAATTTCTTGGCATCCCAAAAGATAAAGATTTTTTCAATTTCTCGGGATATTATCGGAAAAAACTGGGAAACCCAAAAAATGCAATAAAATTTAAAAAAAAGAAAAGAAATAATTGATGTTTTTTTACATTTAAAACCATACTAATTGCATATAAAGTGAGAGCGTGAAAATAAACGAGTGTACAACATGAATTTTGAAATATGGATTTTTCTCATTAATTTTGAGATCGTTGATTAGAGATAATGTAATATAAATCTCTTTAACAATGTTTGTAAATGACTGCCAGAATGATAATGAACCCTTAATACAATAGATCACACCTAGTGTAAATACAACCTGTTAACCCTACCGTTCTCCTTAACTATTAAGTTAATGAGACTAATCTATACACAAAATGGTAAGTACAGTTCACAACAACAGTCTCCAGGTTTAAACCTCTTCAAATACCTCTTAATTTTATAGTAGTGGCAAGCATTTCAGGACAACAATGTCCCATCTCAACAATGTTTCATATTAATCATTTTTATCATTAATATTTCCTATAACGTTGACTGCAGTATTGATGCCCATATTGATTGACCACAATACTAATAAGGATGCTACTAAACACCATACCGATCAAGAATGTATAGGTCACAATAATGACAGAATGCTATTGATTAGTGATCAGAAGAAGATTACTAATCACAAATGGATAGTTATGTCCAAAGACAATGATGACGACAACTATCTCAACTGGTACAACATTATTAACAACTGCTATGTAATTATGAAAATTGCCAAACAATTGCCTCAATAATACAACTATTTTACAAATGAAATAATGACAACAATATCCATTGATAAGTACAAATGACAACACTAACATCTTTGATGCAATAATAATGACAAGTCAAAGGATAGCATAATCATTTGACAGTCTTGTCTAGTAATGACTATGCCCATAAATCATAAATAATGACAAGCGTTTGTTGTTGTCAAAGGCAACAATGATTATCACTAATCACAATAACAATAGTGATAGTCACATTCCCTATTCACAAGGTTTTCAAACACGGTTATACCAAGTGTCTTCACAACTGTAGATAACTACGCTCATTTTTTAAATAACAGCAACAATAATTGTTGTTGCCCCTTTGCAACAAATCTAACTGCTATATAGTAATAACACCTCGAAATCTTAACAACTACTTACACCATTCAAGGTGTATATCCCATTTATAAAAGTTAAAGAGAAGAATGATCCAAAAATTGCAGGTTTGATGCTTATATAGAGAAAAAACTAATTTATTGTGATATTACCAGTGATATATCACCGATAATTTTGTAATATATTGGTGAAAATTTCAGTCAAAGTCATGGTCAAAGATATTTTGAAAAACTCACGATATTTTCAAGAAAATGTCGGGAACCCTGCTGAGAAAAGATATATCAGAATATATCGGGATATTTTAAAGATATATGCTTCTATGGTCCATATTATGATATAACTTTTTAATAAAATCCAATTCTTATAAAAGAATGCCTATTTCTTACAATTAGCTTGCTAATAAGGAAGTAAAGATCATGAGACACTTCATCTAATGTTCTTAGAAAATTTTTAGTTCGGTGATTCAGCCCTTTTGGAATTAGGATTTACTGAGATTGGTTGCCAAAAATAGTTGGGCTACTTTGTTATATCTAAAATTTGCTCAGAAATTTTGTTTGACTTCAGTTTTATTGAAATCCGTTTACATGGCAAACATCTTTACTTTTGCTTAGTTGGATTCCCTGGTGTTAGTGATATTGCAAACATGTGCCTTTTTCTTGATTAAAATATCATTTTTTCTGTTGCTGGAACTTTGCCCAAGGCTGACTTTGAAACTTTTCAACTCTTCAGCATTTATTCAATTTTCTTTCGAGAACTTCCAAAATTCCAAAGTTCTCAAGCTTGATATTAAGATAACTTACATTTGATTTACTTTTTACATTCAATGCGTTTAATTTAAAAAAGTTATAATATTCCTTTACATCTGCACATACAATATTCTGTTCATTTTATATGTCTATCAAAGAACTGGCAATACATGGTTTTTAGTACTTTATCTTTATAGCCTTTAGTTAGTGCATAATGCCATCTAATAAGAATGAGCAGTCCCAGAGGGCCTGTCAGCATGGGCAACTATGGTTCCTTAGCATGTCAGAATTATAAGAGGCAGTCATCTGGTTCTGAAAACTGTGATTTAAATTTGATCATGCAAAAATAATTGCCCCAAAACTTATATATTGTTATCCGCTTATTTTCATCCCTTATCTGGTTGGTTAGAGTACCTCTGTGTCTCCATGGGGAAAGAACCTTGGCTGGAGGATGGTGATACAGTTAGTGGTAATTGTATCTATTGGTGGAACAATCAGTTTTATACCTTTGTTTTAGCTCTCCTCTGAAGCAGATTTTTGTCCTTGAAACCCCTGTTAAATCAATCTTACAAACATATTGATCTGCTAACATACCAGATTCTGGCTAAATAGGTTCCTTTTCTTGTTTTATAAAAATGTTAAGATATAATCTGGTTTTGGGGTATCCAATTGAAACATACTTATAAAAACTGATTGCTCCACCAATATACCTTTGTTTTAGCTCTCCTCTGAAGCAGATCTTTGTTCTTACAACCCCTGTTAAAACAATCTTACGGACAAATTGATCTGCTCATGTACCAGGTTCTGGGTAAATAGGTTCCTTTTCTTGTTTTGGACTAATGTTAAGATATAATCTGGTTTTGGGGGATCCAATTGAAACATACTTATAAAAACCAGCTGAGATGCATTTTATTTATCTGATCTAATTCATTTGAACCATCATCAAGTTGCTTTTTTTTTGATAATTTATGGAGGGATCTATTGGCACCCTCACCCATAAGAAAATGAACTAAATGTGTAAGATGAAGCAGAAAGGGCAAAAAGCCCAACAAACAAATTAAATGGAGAAGGAAGGTCAGAAGATCAGCATGAAAACAAATTCCAAGAGAACAAACAACATCTGCTCCAGATTCATACACAAAGCGGAACAACTTGCCAATAGACAAGGGGCTAAGTGAACCTCCTTTTCTTGTGATACCGGAGAACCATATGGCTGAAGGCATTTTTTCTTGGGGTTGATTTCCTATCAGTCACCGGCACCCAGTCCTCCACAGAATCTAAATTTGCACTAAGAGCCAAAGAGGCTGAATGAGAAAGAGGAGGGACCCCATCCAGCAAGGTATGAGAGGAGCCTACATTAGGCTGTGGAGGTTAGCTGAAGCTGCTGCATGAAATAAGAATGACATCACAAGGCAGACCACTCATAATCGAGGGGTTACTTCCAAATAAGATCCCCCACCTTCAACCAAAACTCTGCTGAGTAAGTTGCCGAATTGGAATTGGATATGGGTATGTGGGTATGGTATGCTAGTACAGTGATTTTTTTTGGGAGGTTGGGTATGTTTGGTTACATCTGTACAGAAAATATATAAAAATCATAAATATATACATATTTGCAGCCTAAAAACAGGAATTAAGTTCAAAATACCACATATCATACATATGCTAAACAAAACAACCATAAATATTACAAATACAGCTAACTATTTCGATATTAATTTAAATAAGCAATAAATTAATAAATATTTCAATAAATGAATATTTTAAATAAATATACATTTGTTTATTTATTTAAATCAAAAGAAATAATCAAAAATAAAAAAAGGAAAAGACATTTGAAAAAAAAGACACAAGCGGGGTATAATCTAAGGGAACATTAAAAATAAAAAAAATACAAAATATATTGTTGATACAAATATTTGACAAGGATCAGAAGAAGTGAACTAAGAGAGGAATGAGAAACAAAGTTAAATAAGAGATGCACCTGTTTCTGGGTACAATAAAGTTTAAACAGGAGATACTAAAGTTCAAAGTTTATCCATTTTTATATGTTTTGTTTCGATTTGATGGTTCTCTGTTTGCTGTGACTCCTTTGCTGTATGCAGAAAATTTATGTTGTTTGCTGTTGCTTGTAACTCATCAAACACACATAAGAAAACATGACATGACCGTTGGTTAGGGTTTTGGGCACATGTTTTATGGTTAAAATGTCAGATGAAATGTGTCAACCTGAAATCACTTAGGTACATGCGTCGACCGATTCAAACGATTCCAACCTCAAAAAAATGTACCTTGCCCAATTCCACAGGCATTTCTTACCCAAATCCGATTCTGAAACAAATCGTATCCAGGGTTTTTTTGTCGATTTGGTAACAGTCTGCCAGTAGACCCCCCAAAATGTCCATCTCAACATGAATTCTTGTGAAAGTAGGGGGGAGTGAGAAACTGTCTCAAGTGCTATCAATCGAAAAGTGACTAAAGAGTTACCAATAGCAGTCAAATGTAGGGTTTTCCAAAACTATAGTGAGGTTGGGCAGAGAAACCCATACGGGAGTGTGAGAAAAGATTGAGGTTGTGCAGACAAACCCATACGGGAGTGTGAGAAAAGATCTTAGAAGGAGAGAAATCTGGGTACCTGTTGTGACGTTTTCACACATCACCCCATTGCAAATGGGGACCCCCTTTTTCTTGCTTTCACCGTCGTTTTTGCTTGGATCTTGCAGTTTCTTGCCCTGATCCATGAAGCTAGGAAAGAATGTCCGAGCAGTTAGCTCACAGGGAACATTAGGAATGCTTGAAGTAGTGAATTTTCTTGAGGATAAGTGAAACCCTGACTATCATTCCTCGATCAAAACTGACCAATCCACGGCATAAGTCCATCATTCCATAAGAAAGGGTCTAAGTCCTTCATCAATCCAGACTCCAGTCTGGAAGTCCAATCCAAAATCTTGTCCGGAAGTCCAATCCAAAATCTTGTCCAGGAATCTTGTTCCAAAGTTCCTGTCCAGGAATCCTGTTCCAAGGTCTATCCAGATTCTTATCCCGACATTCCAATTCAAGGTCCTGAATCCCTCTCATTTTTGGCATGATGCCCTATTCCAATGGCTGTGGTCCAGAGGATGTCCATTTTTGATCCCGCTCCGGGACTCATCCCAAAAATCCTAAGACCATGACTCGGAGGAATTTCAATAAATAAAGTTTTTAAGGCTCAGAACAATCTCGGAGGACGAATCTTGTGAATGTCCAAGGCCCATCCAGAGGAACTGCGAACTTTGGTCCTGAACATTCCTGGGCACATAATCCAGTAGGTACTGGATTATGCGCCTAGGAAGGTTTTTTGTCTTGGTCGCATATTCTAGTCCCTGCTGGATTATGTGCTCCAGGAAGAAATCATTCCTGGTCATAAATTCTTGTCCGGGGTGGATTTTGCGCCCTGCTAGGAGATGGTTCCTGATCCAGTCTGCAAGTACCTGCATGAAGGAAAATTCCCTGCCTATCTGAAAACCTCACCTTGAAATCCGGAAATCCCCGAGGGGTAGAAGGTACTTCCCATGATGGATTTTATTCCAAATGATGAATCTCTGATCAATGTCAAAAGTTTATCCTTACAAAGAACTGAACAAAATGATAGACCCTTAGCCCCAAAAAGTGAACTGCCATTTCCTGGTCGCAAAATCCAGTAGGTACTGGAATTTGCGCCTAGGAAGAAATTTTGTCCTGGTTGCAAAATCCAGGGAATGAGGATGTTCTAGGTCGCAACTTCCTGCAGGAGGTGGATTTTGCGACCTGGACAACAGGATTCCTGTTGACACTGAAAATTGCACCCTGACCTGGAATTTCATCCTATCCTTGCCTGGTGACCCTGGAATGAAGGAAAAATGTGAAGGATACCAAAAAATGATGAAAATCCTCTATTTGTTCAGGAGTTCATAAGTCAAATCTATCAAATCTTGTAAGTTTATTTCATGTTTTATCTTTTGATTGCTTTGCATTTAAGGATCTTGTCCATCGTGACTACTCGAGGTTTCCCTTATTTTGCAGGAATCCAAGACAAGGATAAGTTCCATGAGGACGGACAAGGATGATCCAGGACAATTAGGATGGATACAGAGAGTTCAAGCGTCGGAGGATAACCATTTCAGGATCCAAGAGCCCCAATAACAAGAAGACTACACATGCAAAGTTCCTTGACCCCCTGGATTATGCGCCTAGGAAGAAAATCATTCCAGGTCGCAAAATCCTGTTCCAGGTGGAATTTGCGACCAGGGCAAGTGGATTCCAGGACACCATGGAATTTGCGACCTAGACAGGTGGATTTTAGGACACCATGAAATTTGTGACCAAGGAGCAGGACAAACAAACAGTTGACTGGTCTCACCTACCTACCAAGCAGCTTAGTCAGTCAGGACAAGGTGGCGCCCAGGACAGATGGCAGCATCCCATGGGGCCTATGACATGTTCATCCCTATCTCTTTAGGGTTTGCATGGATTTTGAGGAGATCAGATCTCCTCACCTCCTCCTTTGGGTTATGTTTTCCTATAAATAGGCTGGGGCGTTTCATTGGAGATCCCTAATCTTGGTCTCTTCATCCCTATCTCCTTTCTCTTCTCTCATCCTTCCCTGCTCTCTGAGCAGCTGGACTGTATATTCTTTCTTCATCACTCCATTTTTGCACTTCTGTTGAGCTGAAACACTTCAAGGATCAGCTAGATTTTTGTATACAGACTTCCAGAGCAATAATATAAGCATTGAAGAATGGTGTTCATATGGTTCTTTGGATTTTTGACATGGTCTTCTCAATTTCTTGAAGCATATCTTAAAGTTTCTGAAGTTATTTCTTTTACTTTCAAGCTTTTCATTAGTTAGAATGATGGAGATTATTACTGTTGAATGATTGAATTTGTTTGTTCATACCATTGGTGATCTGTGGCCTGCAAATCACCGTGCATGGTTAGCCTGAACTAATTCCAAGTCTAACTTCGACTGTTCTGCACGTTTCAGTTCCATGTCCCTTGCAGGAACAGTTTGAAAATCCTCACTCCCCCTCCAAAGATAGCATCATCCTTGCCTAGCTGTTGCCTCATGATGAAGCAGAGGACTGGTTCTAGTTTCCATCCTCAATAGCAGTCATTTCCATCGATTAGATTCTTGAACCCTTACCTCATCTTTTGCATTTTCTTTTAGATTTTTGCCAGGATTAGTTTTCCAAAGCTTCATTGCCAAATTATACGCCTCTTCAAGAGTGGAACTTGGGAATTCCAAGTTGTCCATTTGTGAGGAAGTTCCATTCATTCACCAACCCCAGGGGTAAGGAGTGGATTCCATGTCCACGAAGGAGTAATCCCACGTAAGTCCCCCTCGTGATTACCAGCAAATCACATCATTCCACTGAGTCTATCCCTGTGCACGTCAAGACCTGACATTCAAGGAACCTTGGAGCAGTCTCATTCGATCACGAAGTTTAGCGTTTGAGAAGCTTTGTTCAAGAGAGGATAGGATACTCGGTATTTTATTCTATTATTGTGGTGTCACAAAAACATCATCAACAGTACCATGGCTTCAAGCATAGCAAGGATTAACCTCAAGACCAATACGGGAGTGTGAGAAAAGATCTCAGAAGGAGAGAAATCAGGGTACCATGGCTTCAAGCATAGCAAGGATTAACCTCAAGACCAAGGTTCCACTTGCAGGAGAAGCTGCCTCTCCTCCTCATCCTTGCAAACCACTATCAAAAAGCCCTGAGCACAGGGGTATAGAACTAAATCCTCTCTCAAAAGTGGCTTCTAGACCTTGGAAACGCAGGCATGAAGCTCAGCCAAACTTGGCCAAAGGTTTTGAAACCTGCAGATTAAATGAAGCTTAGAATAGCGCTCCATCTCTTCAACCACCTCTGGGCACAGCTCCAACATTGGAATGATATCAGTTTTGGGCATGTTGGAAGGGGGATCCCATCCTACTACAGATGTTGCAGGTTCTGATCACTCTCTCCCCTCTTCCGGTTTTGTTGTTATAAATGGATTGGCTGCTTTGGGTAGGGTTTTTGCTGGTGGGTGCGGCCCTAGTCTTTCGGGATCTCTACATCATGTGACCATGATTTGGTAAAGATGTTAACACGTTGCTCTTGAGTTGAACAATATTGGAGATGAATATTTAGTTGTTGCACATGCTCATGGATGTAGTGGCATTGAACCTCAATATGTTTAGTGCGCTCATGAAAAATTGGATTACAAACAAGCTTCAACACTCCTTGATTGTCATGAAATAGAATTGTAGGTTGTTGCGTAGGCACACCAATTCTTGTCAAGATGTGAGATAACCATATCACTTTGCAAATAGCTCCACCTATGGTGCAATATTATGCTTCTATGGAAGAGTGAACAACAGTTGTTTGGTGTTTTACTCCCCAATGATATCAAACTATATCCCAAAAAGAAAACAAAGCGTGAAGTAGACTCCTGTCATCCAAAGACCCTGCATAGCAAGTTTCTCTAGGTTTCCAGGATGGGGGGACACGGGGACAGGTTTCCGGGGATGGCGAGGGGACGACTATATATATAAATATAAATATATATATAATATTTAAAATTTAGCATTATAATATTAATATAAATAATAAATATATTAATATTTATAATATATTATAATATTATAAATATAAATATTAATATTGTAAGTATTTACTATATTCATAGAAGTATTAATATTATAAATTTAAATTTGCATAAATTTAGGTAATGCCGAGGAACGACATTCACTAAAGTTGCACAAATTTCCAAACGTTTAAGGTGAAGATTCAATCTAGAGAGCATGGACTGCATACGTTAGAGCTTGTAGTGCATGTAAATTGCCCCATACAATATATTTTGAGAAAATAATAAATTCAAAATGCCCTTGAACTAAACATTGCTCTTGTCATGTGCCCTAATGACTGCAAATCTGCTGAAATCGTGTTTGTTGACTATTGAATTTAATGTTCTTTTTGGTCACGAGGGATGTTTGGGCGTTCCCAAATAGAGGGACGTTCCCCTTGTAGAGTGGGCTTCCCTGGGACATTCCCCTTTCAGGGGAAAAAAAAGGGATTACGGGGGGAAGTTCTATTCGAATCCCCAAGACGTTCTAGTTTTCGAGAGTGGTTGAAAACCAAGGGGGACGCGTCCCCACAGACCACTGCTACATAGTTTGCAACCGTGTATCCTTTTGAAGAAAAACATTCATTTTATTTATTTTCCATGCCATACTCTACTGTACTACAAAATGTACCTCAAAACTTGCTTTGCTGCTTTCTAGTGTGAAACCTTAAGTTTTGTATAAACCTCGAAAGATAACTGATAGCATAGCTGGTATCTGGCTTGGTGGAGGTCAAGTAAATGAGATACCGGTTAGTTGGCGATAAAGAGTTGCATTCACCTAAGGTGATGGATCATGTTTGGAAAGTTGCAATCTTGCCTTTGTTGGTGTCAACATGGGCTTGCAGTCTTCCATCTTGAATCTTGGCATATGTCATTTGAGATACAAAAGTTTGATTTTTTTTTGCCACACTTTGAGTCCAAGACAATAATGTAAGAGCCCAAGATTTGTCAGGTTGAATGATTGTTTGAGATCATTCTTCGTTGTTTTAATCATCTGTTGAGAACTCCTAGTGATGACTAGATCATTGACATATAATATCAAAATCACAATCTCCCCCATTGCTTTATGAGGTAGACATTGGGATCATAGGCATTCTTGTTGAAGTCATTATTGAGGAGATGCTCATTGATCTTGACGTATCAGGCTCAAGGAGCTTGTTACAAACCATAGCAAGATTTCACAAGTCTGCACACTTTTTGTTGCTGTCTAGATGCACTATACCCTTTAGGTTGAGTCATATAGACTTGCTTGAGATTCCCATTGAGGAAGGCACTTTTAACATGCATTTGATGAACCTGCCAACTGAATTGCGCTACCATTGCCACAACCATCTCGATAGTCTTGATATTTGTAGTGAGGGAACAAGTTTCTTCATAGCGAATGCCTTCTTTTTGTGCATAGCCCTTAGCCATAAGTCAGGCCTTGTACTTGTCAATGCTATTGTTTGTTTTGTATTTTATTTTGAAGACCCATTTGCATCCAATAGCCTTCTTCCTTGGTGGAATGTCAACAAGTTCCCAAGTGTTATTCCTCATTAATGCCTGATATTTTGCATCCATCTCATCTTTCCAAGGTTATGACTTGAGTCTGCTTTATGATTTTTGGTTTTGAATTTTGGATTACTGTGCACAGAAGAGCCAAATTCACTTTTTCATGAGACTTGTTGCAAGTCTTTGGCCCAAAGTTAGTCATGTTTGCAATTGTATTTGACTTTGCATCTTTCATGGTGGTACAATACCACTTATGTATTTTGTGCATAGGAGATGAGGATTGAGGTGGAGGTAAAGGAGGAAATTGTTCCATTGGAAACAAGACTTGTTTTGCTTTTTCACCTAATTCTTCTGCATAGTGAATGTCCTCAAGTTCCTCTTTTTCAATCTCAACAATTCTAGGTGTTTGGTGGCATATAGGTGACGGTGAGGGAGATGTGCTGCACCCTTTTTCCTCATAAAAAACTACATCCTTGCTGATTTACAACTTCGTTGTAGCTAGATCCAGAAGCCAATGCCCCTTTGATTCTAAACAATATCCAAGAAAAATGCATTTCAAGGATTTTTCATCCAATTTTTTCCTCTGCACCTTGGGGATGTGAAATGAAGGGCTTTTTCTCGAACCATGTTTCTTCAAGAGAGATGTTTTCAAGCACTTTGGTGGGTGCCCTGTTCAACAAACACATAGTTGTATGAATCACTTCTGCCTAGAATGGAGGAACTAGATCTGCATCCGTTAACATATATTGTACCATTTCTATGATGGTATGTATGATTGTCCCTCTTTGTAACACCATTTTGTCGAGGTGTGTAAATTGTGATCAATAGTCTTTTGATCCCATGTTGAAGGTAGTTTGTGAACTCCTTATTAGTGAATTCTCCCCCGGTTGGAGTGGATGGCCTTGAGGGAGTAATTATATGACCTTTTTGCAAGGGCTTGAAATTCTTTGAATTTGCCAAAAGCTTGATTTTTGCTAGTCAAGCAATAAACCCACATTTTTTGGGTATAATCATCTACAACAAGCTGAAAATAATGGGCACAACTATGACTGGGTGTCATGGGTCTGCATAGATTGGTATGCACTAGATCTAAGGGACTAAAGGCTCTTGTTTCTGAAATAGGAAAGGAGCCCAATGTTGTTTCTTCAGAAATTAGTTGAAGCAAAGAACTTTTGTTTTCTTCACGAGGGGAAGTCCTCACATCATGCCTCATTTACTCAAGACAAGAAGATAGCCCAACATGAGATGCTCAAACTTTCTGTGCCAAAGAGTGGTGGATGAATTTGCCTTGACTGCAAGGGCCTTGTCTTTGTGGGTGACATCAACCAATTGAAACATTTTACTAACCCCTGAGGCACGACCTACAACCTCACCATTGCGGGTCTTGTCTCAAATGAGACAAAGTTTCTCACCAGTGTACATATCAATTTCAACCTTCAAGTTTGTGCTTTAGCAAATGACTTGTAGATAAGAGGTTCTTCATGAGCCTTGGAACATGAAGAACCTTCATAAGTTGACATTTGTGAGTCTTAGTGGTAGAGAAATGTCACCTATACCTTGCACTTCATAGGATGTATTATCACCAAGTGAAACTCGCCAATATGAGGTTGAAGGCATAAGGTTGTAGAACCATTCTTGTTTGCTTGGCATGTGTCTGGATGCATCCAAATCAACATACCGGACAAGACTTTCATGAGTGGAGGCTTTAGTTTCTACAACATACAAAAAACCTTCTTCATCAGAATCAGCTATTGAAGCAACATTTTTTTGTGGCTTCTTGTGCTTTTTCTGCCAATTTGGATATTTCTTCTTGCCCCCCCTAGAATTGTATTGTGGCTTTCATTGGCTTGATTCACCATTTGCAAATGAATTGTACTAGCATTCCTAGAGAGTGTGTCCCTTCTTCCCACAAATGGGACACTTTTTTTAAAAAAAAAATGCAGATAGATTGACTTGTTTGGGTTTTGATGAACTTGATGGACCACTCAAATGTTCAAGGTTCTTTCCTATTCGTTGAGATGCAAGGGCTTGATTGTCTTGGGAGTTTGTGGTTTCATCATGAATTGCTTTGCAAATTCACCAACTCCTCAAATGATGGCTTTTGCTAGCCACATTTAGGCAAGTGACAAACACTCGAAAGGTAGGTGACAATGCTCTCAAGATAATGGGTACAAGAGAGTCTTTTGACATAGTTTCCCCTAATGCTTCTTGTGATGTTCTCAATTTTGCAACTCTTTGAAGAAACTCCAACTTATCACCATTCTTCATCTTCAAGCAATGTAATTGACTTTACAAATAAAGTATATGATTCTGAATTTTTTATTCATAGACTATTTTGAGACAATCCTAAGCCTCTTTACTAGTCTTTTTGATGTGAGGTTGAACCTCATTTGAAACACCGAACAGGATGGTCAATTTGGCCTTCTGGTTGGTCTTACACATCTTCTTTGCTTGTCTGCATCTGTTGCTGGTTTGGTGATTGTTCTAGGCTTCTAGCAACATCCCACAAATCTTAAAATTCAAGATGAGTTTGGACCTTGGTTTTCCAAGCCGAATAGTTGTCATCTCACAGTAATTGAGAGTCCGGAAGCATGAATTTGGGAGTATTTGAAGCCATTTTTTCTAAATATGAAGGTTCCTTATCTCTCAAAAAAGGTTCTACTTTCTATTTATCACCAGTCTTATATATTGAACCCTCTATATACTCCCCCTTCTGGTATATTTGTTGGTATGTGGAAAAACCTGTGCTCTCTATATACCCAGCCATACGTGAGAGACATTAAGGTATGTGAGAATAATATGTGCTACCAAGGCAGTATGTGAAAGAGATTTGCCCTATCAATGACACATGCTTAGAAAGAAATGTTTCCCTACTACAACTACTATAAAGGAGTGGCATATGGTGAGGTTTGTTGCCTTCTAAAGAGAGAAGGGGGTTCCTTTGCTGTTTCTTTGTGTGGTTAAAGACCTAAGGGTGGAGATGGAGGATAATACATGTAGCATGCCCCACATTAGAGGATAGGGCTCTCTTGTGGTTCTCCTCCATCATCTGCCTTGTGCCCCCTCTTGTCGATATGGCATTGGATAGGGGGATCCCCAATTCTAATGGTGGCAATTTGCAACGTCATTGACCAATAGAGATGAATGGGTAGAAATGGAGAGAATTTTTGCAAAACAATGTTGTACCCTTATTTCTTCTCGACAATTTACATGGTTGATACCACAAACATCATTATTGTTGCTTTATTAGGTGTTAGATGCAGCAATTTGTCATGATGATTTTAGTCGTAAGTGCAAATCAAAGACACTGTTTATACTGAACATTGCGATTTTGTTACAAAACGTAACAAATAAATGGCTTGTATTGTTTCAATTTTTTAAAATTATTTTCTCCAAAAATAAATTTTCTAAGAGCAGTAAATCAGCTTAAGATACTTTTGCCTTTTCTGAACTTTACCATATTAAAATGCACTTTTCTTTTAATTTAAAAACAAACAAACTTTAGGATATAAAAAGTGGTAAATACTTCAAATGCACTTTTTTTTACCCTAATATTTGGCTTTTTATTCCTCCTATATTTGTGATATGGGGAATAATAAAAAAATCTTACTTTATACTTCAGAAAAGTTGGATGTAAAAAATAAAATGCACCTTTGCCTTTAAAATTGGGCAGAATTACTTCTCCTAGGCGGTCATTTTTTAAAAAAATTTCAGAGCTGAATCAGGCAAAGCGAATTCTTCTCATGGTGAAATCCCCACATGGCGTTTCAGAGTCGGCTTTTTTTTTCCCAACTTGCAGATGGCAGTAGTGGTTTTTTGCAAACTTGGACTTCTTCATTCGTAGCAGCTTCTTGACAGCTAGTTTCTTTACTTGGATGATGTTTATTGTGTGCTTCTGCAGAAGTTACACTTCACATTATTTGCGTTGGAGTTGTCATATGCAGTGCTTTATTTTTCTTCTCATGTTGGCAGCATCTCCTCGCATTAGGCGGACATCACACGGGGAAGGAATCAATATTGGCGGCAGTTAAAACATGTCTTTCTGCAGCGATATGCTTTTTGCATTTGGTTCCCTTCACAGAGATTTGTACTTCCAATCTCCACGCCCACACAAAACAAATCACAGAATCATGGTTTCCTCTCACGACACAAGATCAAGATACCATATTAAATTTGGCAAAACATGGAGCAAATCTTTATTGATCAGAAGCAATATATACAAGAGATACACGGTTAAAAGAGAGAACTGACCAACCAACCAAAAGTACCTATGCTATTAACAATTATAATAAGGTTAATTATTCTTGTTAATATTATTACAATGATGTAATATTTAATATTTATTTATTCTAACAACAATTACATATATTCAATTATTTATAGATCTAAGGTTATAGACTTTTAAAATATTTATTTATATAGATTTTGTTTTTTATATTTTAGTTTACGATATTTATTTTGTTATATTATCTTTGTGTCTTTACTGATTTAAATATATATATGTGTGTGGGTGATTTTTTTTCTTTCAAATTTTGATTTTTTTTCATGAACCCTAAACTAGATAAGGCACCAAATGTGTGGTGCTGTATCCCAATGTGTCGGATATGGCCCACATATAGTCTCATTTATGGATATGTCTAGGTATGATATACAAACCATAGTCAGGAATATTGTATCTGTATTGAGCATCCCATACATGGATACATGTATCGAGACAGGGGAGGAGAAGTACCCTACAACTCTATTTTTGATTAATTACAGAGGGTTCTATCGGGGCCCCTAACTACAAAAAACTAACTAGCAAGTCAATGCCACCCAAAACACTTGACAACTTGAGCAAACACAACACGAATATTAGAAAAACAAAATGGAAAAGGGCCCACGAAGCCTAAGATCCACAAATATATTGGAGCCTTGTGCAATTCATTGTTTGGATTTGTTGCTTCATGACTTGGCCAAATTCCCATGTGTGCATGAACTAATTATAGAGGGAGATCAATTGCAAATTTCGTAAGAAATCATCCCCTCCCATTGAATATTTATAGTCAACATACATCTAGGGAGTTGTTGAGGTTTTGTGAAACAAGACTTGTCTCATTTTATAGCACATTGAAAAGAGTGGTTGAAGAGAAATTAACTCTTAGGTCCTTCATTTGTTCCAGTAGTTGGGAAAATTTAGTTCCTTC
Organism: Cunninghamia lanceolata; assembly: GCA_027924645.1. Classification (NCBI taxonomy): domain Eukaryota; kingdom Viridiplantae; phylum Streptophyta; class Pinopsida; order Cupressales; family Cupressaceae; genus Cunninghamia; species Cunninghamia lanceolata. The sequence goes on along the minus strand of BSBN01000178.1, from coordinate 2,008,844 downwards.
TAATGGTGCTAAAGTAAAGAACAAAGAGTAGATTATTCTAATCAACACTTTCTAGGAAAGTGCAATAAATGTTTTAAATGTGCATGGACCAATTGCATTGCTTCACAATGTTAATGGTGATATTCCTTGTCTTGAAATGCTTTATAAAAGGATGGATCCTTGTAAGGAAACCATTTCAAAACATTCAATAATGTGGAAATGCATTATATTGAGTTTTGGGATACAAGTGATACTAGATGGAAAATGATCCACACTCCTATGAAGGCAGTAGCTTACTATTTGGAGTCTAAACTATTTCATATAGATAGACAATGTGATCACAAATTTATGGGTAGCCTTTATGATGCCATTGAGAGGTTCGAACTAGATCCTGTAGTTGCAAGTAAAAGTAGGGATTAATGTTGGAAACACAAGGTAGGGGAAACGATGTCTGGGGTACCAGTAGTGAAGTATGATAGATAATGTGTTGATGTTTCTGGATATAGATGGTGGGAAAGGATGTTTGGAGTACTAGTAGCGAAGTATGATAGGTCATGTGTTGACATTTTTGGATACAAATGGTGTAATTCTTATGGAGCAGATACATGTGAACTACACTTTGCTATTCAAATACCGAGCGAGGAAGCAACTTCATTAGCATGTGAGGAATTGGAGTTGATTTGACAACTGTAATGTCCCTTTCTAGCAAGCCAAAATTTTCTCAACCTAGCACACAATTTTAACTTGAAAAAGAGAACATTAGTTTTCCATTTCTCTTTTCTAATTAATCTTAATGATAATCATAAACATAACCATACACTCTTTGTCATTCCCCAAATCCACTTTTCCATACTTCATGATTCTCCTTGGGTGAGATAATCCTTAGGCCTCTTATTAACCTTACCTCCCACCTTGTGAGAGAAGATTCGTTAGGAAGGTGATGTCATCTCAATCCTATGGGTCCATTAACATTATTCCTTAGTTCGTCAACTAAGGCCCATTATTCCTTAGTTCGTCAACTAAGGCCCATTCCTTTGATATTTAAATCGAGGGTCCATAGCAATATCCTTGATTCGTCAACCAAGGCCCATGATACCCTTGATTCGTCAATCAAGGCCCATTCCCATGGATTGATCAATACCTACCATAACTATCTACCTTACCTTCTTAGTATTAGGTGGTCAATAAGGAAGTCTCATATCTACCCTTGGGAATTCATGCCTTTATTCTTAAGACCATTGTAAGATCATGATCCATAAGCCATTTTACCCTTATCCAATTATATATAACTTGGACATTCCAATGTTGATGATCAAAACCAATATCCAATTCCTTATACATAAAGGATTCTAACTTCATACTAATTACATTAAAGAACCATTGATTTGTGTTAGAAGATATGATGCTGAATTCCTTCATCTACGTATTTTGCAGTTTAAGTCTGCTAATCATAGCAATATAATTCCTTGCATTGTTATATGGATCGTGGCATTTTTAATAGAATGTTGCTGACTTCTCAAAGTCTCCTATAATATATTATTGCAGATTGAATCTTTTTATGCCTGATCTAATGTGTCCTCACTCCACCATATCCCTCAATATATATATCATTTCCCTCTTTGATAGAGACAGCCCACTTTAAAGAGTCATGTTTTTTTCAAAGAAGTCATGACCGTTGCCTCTTTTAGTTTGTTTGCTGACTTTATTAAAGGCTGATCACAGCCAATTTAATGCAACGATTTCTTACCATATTCGTTGCTTTACATGGATCGCACCCTCTATTCTCATATGATACGTATGTTTTTACATATTATATTTGCCTTTATAAATATCTTTTAAAGTCACTTTATGATTGTAATGCATATTTATATATTTATAATAAATGATAACTATAATCATGTGTGAATTGATAACATTTATATTTATAATAATATCTCTCATATATTATAATATTTAGATTATTAATATTAATATTTATGTTTATATTTGTTATCCATCAATATAATAATAATTATAATATATTTAATTAAATAATAATATTATTTAATATTATTTATTAGATAATATATGTATTAATAATATATATAATGATTTCTACCATTCGTATTGATATTTTACAAAGGCAATTTATCATCTTTTAACATGATGCTTAAATCTTTAATTTAAACAATGCCTTAATATTGAAATATGACAACAACATTCATCTCAAAAAAGGAACTAGGGTTCCCTAGGTATGTGTTCGCTCTTCCTAGCATCCTTAGGACAAAACGCGTCCCTTGTCTCTAGGGAAATAAAGGATGTGCTGTTGGGATGGCTCAGGATGCTTGAGAATGTCCCTTGATTGTCTCGAGAACGGCTAGATATCTCCGACCCATCATGCCTATGAAAAACGAAAAAAAGTTAGATATTAAAAATAGTAATTTAAAAGGGGTGTGAGGGGGCGCACAAGCCCTCTCACACCCCCTTTCACACAACTCAATGACGCCCTCTCATGTTTTCACCACGAGTTTCCATTAAGCTGCCCTTTTAGGTTTTCAACTTAATGGGAAGAGTTTGTAAACCGCCCTTTCGGGTTGTGCGCCCCCTCACACCCCTTTTCACACAACTCAATGACACCCTCACATGTTTTCATCACGAGTTTCCATTAAGCCACCCTTTTAGGTTTTCAACTTAATGGGAAGAGTTTGTAAACCGCCCTTTCGGCTTTTCAACTTACAACTCAAGTGCAAAAGTATAAACAATAAGATGCAGTATCCATAGCCTCAAATAATTTGTGCCGAGCTACATATGTGGCAGTCTCAATGTGCTCATTATCAAAATCTCAATGGGAAAACATAGGTACAAAAAATCACTGCTCCTATCAACACCAAAGAGACCAAGAGCATAATTATCCTTTGTAGGAACTGAGTGCAACTCTAGAATTTTCTTACTAGGTTGTCACTCAATAGTACAATTATTAGTATCTACAATGCTCAGTTCATCATCAATTGGATTGACAACAACATCTGCATAATGAGTAGATAAGCTCAACATGCTTTCCTACCATTGCTCAACAATATCTGTATTGTTGAGTTTTTTATCAACTGGATCGACAGTAGCATCTGCATCATATGGAGATGAGCCATCATCTGAAATGGTGGATTGGACTCTCCTATAGGATTTTGACAAAAGGCGAGTCTTTGTTTGCCACTTGGAGTGATCTATCCATTCAAAATGCATATGCATCATTGATTTTGTAGGCGGATCTCTGACATAGCATTGTTTTTCAAAATGTGTGTGTTGACCACATGATAGACAAGGATGTAGATCAAAATAATCTTGGGAGGTATGTCCTCAATGTCCACAATGACAAAAAGTTTGGACTTGATGTATTTTAGTGCAAATTAATTTTGATTGACTTGACAATTTGTCAATTTCACAAGGTTGACCATCAGGTGAAGAATCAACTTGAATATTGTTTTGAATAACTCCAGACACAAATTTGATTGGTTTGGAATATTTTGATACATCAAAATTCACACTTGTATACCCTAGACCAAGACAATATTTGTTGGGTTTTATTGTCTCCCAGACATGCACAATAGGTGGAAATTCAATAATGGGAGGACTAATAGGTTTTGAATCCTTGATAGCTTTCAACAACACACTTTTTGATTTAGACACGACATTGTTATGTGGTGCATGATGGGGCTCAATGCTTTTTTTCAAAGACTTTTTGTCTTTTCTTGCCTTCTGAGTTGTACTTATTGAAGAAGGGACATCAATTTCTTTTTTGCAACATTGTTCTATGACACGAGGGGGCTTAACATTCTCCTTCTAAGGACTTTTTGTCTTTAGCAGCCTTTTGAGTTGAACTACTTGAAGAAGGAGCATCTTTCTTCTTTGGTGAGGCATCTTGTCTCTGATCTTGTAGTTGTTGCAACCTTTTGGTTTCTTGCCACAACATCTTGTATTGGTTGCAAAACTACATGAACATGGGGTTGTATTGATGCCAACATTCTGATATTATCTCTGCTTCTTGTCTGTTGCTGACATGAATTGCAAAGATAACATGCCATTGGTGTATAATGTGGACATGATTACAAAGATTACACACTTCCGAGTCAGGTTCCACCGATAATGCTTGGAGACAATACAATTCACAACACCTTATGGTTTTTTCTACCAAGTGGAGATGGATTGGTTCCTTATCACTCCAATAAGATTCCTTCTCTATATATTGCTAGACTGATATACCAAAACCTCTCGATATGCTTGCCCTTCCGATATACCTGTCAATACGTGGAAGAAGCCCGTCCTTTATATATACTTGTCAGTATGTGAAAGAAACATTAAGGCACGTGAGAGCAGAGAGTTACGTGGCACATAGACAACACGTGAAAAGGATTCATCCTATCAACAGCACCTGCTGAGAAAGAAATCAAAATATCTTTCAGTCAGGATTTATGCTTGACGATAGCGATGAATGGGTAACAAAGGGAAATGGAAATGAAAATGTCCTTATTTCTTCCTAACGATTTATAGGGACAAAACCACATATGCCATTGTTACAACTATATTAGGCGTTGGGTACAATAGTTCAATCACAATAGCTTGACCCATAAACATGAACTAGAGGTACCTCATACTGAATGCTACGATTGTTTTGGGTTTGCAAATGTTTGATTTTTAGACAAAATTCACTTTTATAGATGATCTTAGAAGTTTTGTTACATAAAAAACAAGTGGTCATAAGCCAATTTTGGCCACCATAGGCAAAAGTTATGCTATTTTGAAGAATCTGACCAATTTTAGACAAGACAGACCCTTCTCCAATGCAATTTCAGCAAACTGTCATGATTTTCAAGGATTGAAATTTACTCGGTGGAAAAATTGGACCCCTAAGAATTTGTACTCATTGGAACTGTGGATGAGTCTAGTTTCCAAAAAGGTAAGTTTCAGAGACAAATTTGACCTAATGACGAGTATATGATGGTAAACACAGACAGAGGTATTGATTTTCCTGTTTTTAGACAATTAATTCAAAATTTTCAGATTTGAACAAAATGATAGGGAGTAAATTCTGAACTTTAGACCTCTGGGAAATGAAAGGGCTTACAAAGTAACATTATCCAATTGCCCTATGACTCTTTCCTGAGATGTATTATCCTAAAATTTAATTAATCTACACAAAAAATGGCAATTTAGGCAAAGAATTGTCCAAATGACTGAATTTTAAATACTTAACTTGCTTCCAGCAAGTTGTGGCAGTCCTCTCTTGCTTCCAGCAAGTTGTGGCAGTCCTCTCTTGCTTCCAACAGGCCGTGGCAGTCTACTCATGCTTCCAGCTGGCCGTAAGAACGGTAAAAACACCCTACATCAGCAAAAAATGTCTACAAAAATTCCCCATATTGCCTTTTGGATGCGTCATGGAAATGACTGCAAATTTTGTAGGTTAGGGCACGCTGCTCTGATAGGTTATGGCATGCTGCTCTGATTGACTTTTGTATGGGAAACATGAAAAAAAAGAAGCTTGAGAGCTATCGTGTGAGGCTGGAAATGAAACTTACAGCCCAAGAGGAATAATGGCAGATGAAAAGCAAATGGAAAAAGCCTATGCTCTGATACCAAGCTAGGCCCAAGAATAAAATGACAAATATAATACACGGGACAATATTTAATGAAGTTCATAACATTCATCTATTATTGCATTCATTAATAAAAAATGTGATACAATGTCATATTTAACAATATGAAAATGATTGTTCAGTTCATCTTTTGAATGATTGTTCAGCTTCTAGTGCAGCTAGGAAATATAAAATATGAAATATTATCCTACTACTCCTAGGATTATGTACATTATTGCTACAACTATTTGGAGTCTAAACTATTTCATATAGATAGACAATGTGATCGCAAAGTTATGGGTAGTCTTAATGATAAGTACCTTTATGATCCAAGTACCTTTGTGGAGAGACAAAAGGTACTTGATGATGCTTGGCGGTCCATAGTGAGGTAAGAAGTTTAATTTGCTTTCAATTTTTAACTTTAATTTCTAATTTTGTCATTTGATAAATTTTAGAATTCAATTGTACCCTTAATTTTAAATATTTTGTTTTTCAAATTTGAATATGTATTTTTTTTCTTAAAATTTTAATATGTATTTTTTTTTCTTAATGTTGCTTTTAACTATATTTACTCTATCACATCACCTGTTGTGGGTGTAATTAGGCATGCCAGTACAAACTCTTCTAGCCTTGGAGAGGTTTATAAGACATTTGAAAACATGCTTGATCAAATGAAGCAAGCAATCTGTAGTAGGGAGCCTGAATTACATTTCTATGACAAGCATATTAGACCTATTGTGATAAAGAGGTGGAAAACAATGAACACCTCACTTCATATGGCTGCCTATGTTCTTAACCTCAAGTGGTATGCACCTAGACCTGACAGACTTTCTTGTGATGATGATGATGAGGTAAAGGAGGGGTTTATGAAGGCCCTTTAAAAGATGTATAACATTGAGAATGCATGTAGACTTCAAGAGCGATGGATTCAATTTGTTAATCTTTGGGGTCCTACATGGGTAGGGTTCTGTTCAAAAGGACCTATTAGATGGTGGACATGGCAGGGGAAGGATACAATGGAGTTCGGGGAGCTTACCATTCACCTACTCGCACAAGTTGCTAGTTCCTCTATTGTAGAGAGGAATTGGTCCACCTACCGCTTCATCTACTTGGTCAAGAGGAATAGGCTCTAAATGAATGAAAAAACTAGTTGCAGTTCATAGTGCTTTGAAACTTTAGAATCGACGAACTCTAGCCACACGTTGAGATTCCATTTGATGACTCTCAACTCGATGATACAAAGTGTTCTAGAGTTAAGAGGGCTTTTTTGGTATTGGTAGCCTAGATGAGGCATAGACGTGCCTTTATTTTGATATTGAACAATGAAATCAAAAATTTCTATTTTATTGCTGCTATACTTGAATTGTTGAACATGTTACATTTAATATTGAAGGAAATCAGAAATTTCTTTTCAATCTTTGATATGTTATAGATAGATAGATATATGTCTTAACTAAAATTTTGATGTCATGTATAGCTAGACTTGTAAAAATTGAGTCTACCTATCTATCTCCATACCATCCCCCCAAAATGGCCCCCCTGGACTGCTGTACCCCAAAAATGGCCCCTTGGACTGCTGTCTCTGAAATGCATCGAACTTTGTTGGTGATAAATTTAGTGATGCTTTTGCTGCTGCTGATATTGAGCCGACTCAATCAAGTGCTTTTGATGACTTCTATCTTTTTTGATGCTTTAGCGTCTTGACTTGTGACCATATCTTGTGGACAAAAAAACCATCTTTAAAAATGTAATTTCATATACTTCGTATGTTTTAACTTTGATCAGCTTACATTTAAGATTTATAAGTTTGGACATCTTATGTAGTTTTCAAATCTATTTAGTAATAATCGACTATTTTGACATTTCGTGTATTTATTTCTTAGGTTGAAAATAAAATGATACAAGAGTGCAGATTTATATGCTTCGATTTTAATCACGGATTTTATCAATTGACAAACTTAATCTGGATTTTTACCTTGCCAAACTTGAATGCAAACATGAACCTTGTGACGTAGGTAGGATGTCTAAGTTGTTTTGTTTATTTCAGCTTGTGTTTGTATAACATTTACCGTTTTAAGGCTTCACTTTCAATGGGTAACATGCCAGCTTCCATGAGGAGGATAGGGTAAGGTGAATTGCTTTTAATTTTGAATTTATGGACAATGGATTGTTTTTGGATTTGTTCAATTTTGTTCGTAGTTTTCTGAAATACGCTGCCACCCCATACTTCACAACAGTGAGGATCATATTAGAAACATAGAGAATAGTGCTTTTTAAAAAATTCCAATGCCAAAGTTAAGCATCTCTACGGTGGTTTTCCAAACCATAATAGACCTTTGAACCTGTGATAATTCTATTTTCAATGCTAAGGTCCGAGTTTAGTTTGTCTTATGATTAAGACCAATACCAAAATCATAATTTCGGTTTTATATATACACGTGTGTGTGTGTGTGTTTTGATAAGTTCTGGTGATTTATACATGCAGCTTTTGCGAATTATTTCAATTGGTTTCTTGTGAAATGATTGGAAGAATGCAGTTATGCTTTTTCTGTGTTCTCTCCAGTCTAACTGGAGGCAGTCGTAATTTAACATGTTTGTGAATGATAGAACACAAACATTTTTGATTTTTCTAGCACGAACATTCAATTATGGAAATATGTTTTAATAAAAAAATTGCCAGTCTTTAATGAGAGATAAACTATTATGCATATTGAAGTTCATTTTGATGTTCATTCATTTGATATGGAAAATTTCCCAGGTGGTGTGCACACTTGGGAGTGTGGTGTTCGTTTCAATTTTACTTCTGCGGGGAATTTGGTCTGCAGCTACGTACATCAAAATAAATGGAAATAGAAGGTTACGTGGTCCAGATGATGATAATTCATGGAGTGGGGCACAACCTGTAACTTAATTACTACAGGGTGCTTCCCAGCCTTGCATGGGAAGCATCTCTCTCTCTCTTGATTTTTGAATACCAACAGGTATAACAAATTTATTGGTTTGCTGCTTCTGAGCAATGGAAGAAATGCAAACAGGTAGAGAGCAACTGGCATATCTTAATACAATTTTAGATGGCATGATTGCCATTGATCCATCTATTTGTCAAAGGACGGAATGGGAAAAGTAAACAGAGATGAACATAAATAACGGAAAGATGATAGCAGATGATACCGCTGCTTCGCAACCCCCTATTTATGGGGAAGTATCGTCAGGGTGTGCCACTGTTTGTAATAATGAATGCTCAATTTTCATCTCTTACTTTCCCAGAATGCATCTGAAATGCTATAATGAAGATGTAGATAACGACACCAAAATATGACGAATGCTATTATAACTTATTCTATGCTTGTGGCCCCATAAATGATGAATTACATATATGACTACATTAAAAAGTACTTTTGTTGCCTGTTTACAGTAGCTAGCACATGATATTTAAAGCTATCTATCATTGCCATGCTAATAAGGGTATGTAACTGAGATTATGTCCCAACAAAATAATTTACAATGTCACAAATACTATATCTTGAATTATTTAATACATAGAAGCAAATATCGTTCTCATGAATTTCTAGGTATCTCGAAAGATAAAGATATCTTCAAAATGTCTCAAAAAAATCCAGGAAAAAATCAAGAAATCAAAAAATTAGTAAATTAAAAAAAAAAAAAGAAAAATAATTGATGTTTTTTATATTTAAAGCCATACTAATTTTGAATGTGAAAATAAACGAAGAATGTACACGATGAATTTTGAAACACGGATTTTTCTCATTAATTTTGAGATCACTGATTACAGATACTATAATATAAATCTCTTTAACAATGTTAATAAATGAGAGCGTGAGAGTGTGAAAATAAACAAAGAATGTACACGATGAATTTTGAAACACGGATTTTTCTCATTAATTTTGAGATCACTGATTACAGATACTATAATATAAATCTCTTTAACAATGTTAATAAATGACTGCCAGAATGATAATGAACCTGTAATGCAATAAAACACAACTAATGTAAATATGACTTGTTAACCCTAGAATTCTCTTTAACTATTAAGTCCAAGATACTGATCTATATACAAAATGGTAACTACAGTTCACAACAACAAATATGTTAACCTCTTCAAATACCTTTTAAATATTAGATATCTAGAATATACTATTTTCAAAATTAGAGGATTCCAAAGCTTATATGTAGTGCCCCTCCGTTTTCACTTTGGTTGTGTTAGGTATGTTTGACATTTGGTTATTTGGTTTGGATTGTTCATTTGATGCTATTGGTTAATCATGGCATTAAAATAATATTAGTAGTCATTAAAACATTTTTGATAATTAAATAAATAGAAATGCTTATATGCAAATTTAGTGTTGAAAATTTAAAAGGGTAAACCCAAATTTATAAATTATTATTTTAGGCCCCTATATTATTTATAGCACTATAGTTTATTAGTTATATTAATTTGTTACATTTTCTAGAGGTTATTTTATATTATTGGTAAGTGAAACCTTATTTTATATAAGGAAACCTAATAAAATATAATGTTATTAAATATTACTTTAGGATACCTAATTATAATTGCTCGAGGACAAACAATCTTGAGTGGGGAGGGTTGTTATGCCCCTATAATGATTTATAATTGAATTGTTTATTTAAATAATAAGTTAGCCTTATATAAACTAAATATATAATATATTTATTTAAAATATATTATTAATATGTATTATTTGATAAATAATATTATTAATTTAATATAATTTAAATATTATAAAATATATGAAATATATATATTTATATTTTAATTAACTAGATATATTATAAATATAAATATTTTAATATAATATTTATTTGAGTAATTAATAAGATATATTATTATATATAAAAATAAATATTATGAAGAGTCTTACCTATTAAAGTTAGAAAGTAAAGTAATTTGGAATAAGACAAAGTAATACGGTTAAATAAAAGGTTAAATTCAAAATAAAATCATATAAAAATAAAAGTCTAATAAGACAAACATTATCCCACCATATTATATGCTTGGAAATAAAAATAAAATAAAAGAGCTTCCGTACTTAATAACAAAAAATTTATTTATACTATATATATTGCATAAATAATGTACTTTAAAAAGATTAAGGGGAGGTCGAAGGAAGATATTTATAAGTGCATCACATTAATAAATAATATATTATAAATATATCTAATAATATAAATATAAATATTATTATTATTATTATCATCTTATATTGTAATATAAATATAAATAATATATCATTTATTATAATGATATAATATAAATACAAATAAGGTAAATAAATAATAATAAACATCTTTTAACCTATCCTCTTATGATAAGGGAGTTACAAATAGTTAGAACTAGTTTTACCACAAAAGGAATTAATATAAAGTAATAAAAATGATAAGAGACATACCTCTTCGAACATATCCCTTGAAAGAGAAATAAATAAAGGTTGTGAGATAAAAGGAAATCATTATGGAAATAATGAAGTAATAAAAAGAAATAAATAAACAACTGTTAATTCAATAAAGGCAATAAAGAAGAAACATCATTTGAATTCATCAAAGACACAACAAGAAAATATTACAAGGAAGACACGAGGGTAGCCAAGGAAAAGGATCATGGGGAGAAAATATAAAAAGAGTATGGGATAAATACATATATTTAGATTTGCATTTTATAACAACAATACAATAAAGACTATATTACCGTAGCATAGGTAAGGAATCTCAGATAAAGCAGGTAAGTAAGTATTTATATTTACTTATTCAATTTATGATTTGTAAGAATTTATAATTACTTGTTCAATTTATAACTTGAAAGATATAAATAATAAGGTTATTAAATATAAACTGATACATGTGATATATACATTTATGTCTGAAATTTATATTTTAAATATGTATCTTGTATGATTTAAATTCATAAGTTGTTAATAAATGATGTATGAGAGATAACAAATATGTATATGTATAGATGAAGATTAATTAAGGCCTTAGGGTAAAACCTAGGGAGAAGGCTCTAGGATAAAACCTAAAGATTAATGAAGGCTTTAGGGTAAAATCCTAAGATTAATAAAGGCATGAATTCCTAAGGGTAGATACGAGACTTCCTAATTAACCACCTAACACTAAAAAGGTGGGGTAGATAGTTATGGTAGGTATTGATCATTCCATGGGAATGGGCCTTGATTGACGAATCAAGGATATTACTATGGACCTTTGATTTAAGTATCGAAGGAATGGGCCTTAGTTGACGAATTAAAGAATTATAGGCCTTAGTTGACGAACTAAGGAATTATGGGCATTGGTTGACAAACTAAGGAATAATATTAATGTACCCATAGGATTGAGATGACATCACCTACCTAACGAATCTTCTCTCGCAAGGTGGAAGATGAGGTTAATAAGAGGCCTAAGGATTATCTCACCTAAGGAGAATCATGATGTATGGAAAAAATGGATTTATGAAATGGCAAATAGTATATGGTTATGTTTATGATTATCATCAAGATTAAAAGGAAATGAAAAATGGAATACTAATGTTCTCTTTTGGTAAGTTGAAATTGTTTGCAAGGGTGCGAAAATTTTGGCTTGCTAGAAGGGGACATTACATTTGGTATCAGAGCAAAGTTTCAGCACTGGGACCTCTGTATTAATGTTGTCGCCCATGTTTAGCTATAGTAGTATTTTTTATGCAAGTGGTAGGAAACTCCTGAGTAGGATACTATGCTTGATCTATACACCTAGATTGATGTATTGGATAGATGATCATAAGATTGAGATTTAGCATCGTGTGATACGCAGAAAAGTAGAGTGGAAGCAAACTGGAATAGGGAAGTGGATAACAGGTAATGTTATGATTTTGCAAATAGGAATCATATTGGTAGTAATGGAATTGTGTATATAAAAGTAATCTTCCCATGTAAAAGTGTGAAACCAATAACTGTGCATTGTTTGAGTGTTGTGAATACCCCGTACTTGCTTTGTGTGCCCTTGAGATGGTGATATTGGGTACCCATCCATGGGGAAATGTGTATTTTAGGTGTGGAATCAACCATACCATTATGTGTGTTTGTATGTTTGTTACCTGATTGAGGGCCAACCCTTGCGTGTGTTGACTTTTTCCCAGACTGGATGCTTATTCCCAGATTTCCCTACAAGGTAGCCATCAGTGATCAACAGGATCTCTGGGCCAGGGGCCGACAGTGTAGGAGATAGACTCTATATTTTATCTCCTCTTCTTCTTCAGGTTCTGCAAGACCTAGGGGGGTATTCCCTACTCAACATCCATGAGGATATGCATACAAGGCTGGGATGCTGACAGAAAGCAGATAAGTCCTCCTGTAAGTAGACCAAAACTGAAAGATAAGAGCAAAGGGGCTAGCTTTGGGCCTATTTGCAGTTGTAGACAGAGGACTGAGGATCCTAAAACTAATTCTAATGTCCTAAAGATTGTTTTAGATTTAGATTTTGATTTTAAGTTTGGATGCAAAGATGGACATGGTTGTAACACAAAGCAAGATTGGTGCCTATCCAGGGCCTGGAGTCAGTAGACATACACCTGTGAATGATCAGCATGAACAGCTAAAACTGAATTTCACGGGGATATATGTGATACCTGCCTTACAGATATCTCCCAATACAGAGTGTTAAGTTATCTCTACTTATGGCATCCCTACTGCAGTATACCCTTCCCAATGTTTAACCTGAAAATAGTTTAATCTACCCCCTGAGCAGAAGTTAAAAGATCAGACATTCAACATAGGAATTCTATGTTCTAGAGTCTCAAATATTGCTTAAATATCCAGACTCAGAAGAAGAATACATGCAATACTGGAGACAGAATTAACAAAACACATGCTAAGATAGCATTTCTCATATAAGATTAATCATGAAATCAGTGGGTTCATGCCAAAAACATACAACAAGAGATACATAAACTCACAGGTTAAGCTGTACAGAGCAACCAGATCAGCTGGTTTTGAATTACAGAGCTAAAAATCTTCAACTTTCAACAACCAAAAATGAGTAACACTTCCTGCTTATAACAGCCAGGTAGTGTACCACAGCAATTAATTACATGGTTGACCAAAAATCCCGCCAGATACACAGTATCAGAAAAATGGCGCTCAACGCATTACCAGATTGGCGCCCAAACATGAATGCAGTAGGTAGGGGAGGAGACAGGAAGAAACCTCGAGCCTTGCGCCACTGTCCGTTGATGTACACCTTCAATCGGGTACCGGATCCGTCCATACCTCTGCAACCTTCGCCATTAATGGCGCACCAACCCGCGGCCTTGGGAAATGCAGAATACTGTGCGTCGCAACCGTTTCCCGCCAAGATACATCGTCATGATATTTGAAAATATGCAGGGTCGAATTATCCCACATGCACCCCGCAGCAACCTCCTCATCACCTTATATACTAGGTCGCGAGCATATATAATGTCGGTGCTTTTGCTCCCTACGACACTAGTATAAGACTTCATCATCATTATCCAGCAGCATGATATCCTGTTGCTTGAAATATCACCCTGACGTCAGCATCATATCGCAATATAACCTGCATGATAATCGCCTTCATCGGCACAACCTGATCCATCGGAGGAAGATCCTCCTGCTTAGCCGATACCAAATGTCTGGCCGATGAACATCCTGATGACGTCACCGTCATATCCTGCTGACGTCATCAGCATATCTGCCTACTGCGCACCTCCTCATATCCGGATGACGTCATCGTCATATCGACATCAGGATGATATTCGGAAGATAACCAGATATTTGGAAATATCATCCTGATGCACAAATATCATGCTGCACTGTAGCTCCACTATAAGATCGGGGTGATAGATGAATATGCCAGATATTTGAAAAGATCACCCCCCACTAGATAATGCACGAAGCCGACAGGTGGATATCTCCCTTCGGAAATATCATGATGCAGACAGGCAGAAAAGCGGATATCACCCTGACGTAAGAATGACGTCAGCATCATCAGGGTGATAAAACAACGAACATGAAGTGATACAACAACATCAGGATGATATTGACTAAGATCATCCTGACGTTCAAAATATGATGACCATGATGAATATCGGGTCACACTTAGAACTTTATAGCAACATCATCAGGATGATCTTAACAAAGATCACCCGATGTTAAAATATCACCCCGCGAAAGATCATGCAGGCAGAAAATATGATGACCCTCGCAAGCAACACGGCGATAACTGGAAATATGATCATGATGATGACGACCCTTAAGAAAAAATAAGTCGGGTCGAACAACTCAGAAAATAACCCCTTCAGAAGATCGGGGTGACATCATCATCATAAAAGGGCAAGGTGATATTTGGAAAATCACCAGATACTTGAAAAATCACCCCCGCAAGCAAATCAGGGCACACTGTAGCTCATCAGCAGGATCGAGATGATATCCAAACATCACCCGATATTGAAACATGATGATCCTGATGAGAAACCGATCGACAGAGAACATGATGATGATGACCTCCTCCTCGAAGAAAATATGATGATGCAGCTGAAAAATGCTGAGGAGGTCCAACACTTAGGAAAATGGGCAAGAAGATATAGGGTTCAAATGAAGAAACCCCCTAAACATGAAAAATCAACCTCCAGGTCAAAATGAGTGCTAACAGTGTGGTTGAAAATATATATATAAAAGAGTAGCCAAAAGTTAGATTCATAGATTCTCGTCTTTTGGTTCACTAGTCCCTTAATCTATGAAGGGGTAGTAGCAGCCACAAAGTTCCTTGGGCGGAATGTACAACGTACGCTTATGACGGCGCAGAGTGGTCCCTCGCTCAACCGAACCTGAGGAAACGTACTCACTACTTTCCCTTATGATGGATCAGGGTACTTGATTCATATGTGTTAGCCTAATCCCCATAGTTTCTGAGCATCTAGATGGTATTTCTTGGAGGATCATTTACCTTGTCTTCACGAAAGGTATGATATGCCACATGAGTTGTCAGTTGGGGGCCGGGGTCTAGGACCTGCAAGGATAACCCAACTGGAACTATGCGATGACATGAGTCGTCATTTGGGGGCCAGGGTCTATGACCTGCATGGATAACCCAAGTGAGACCATGTGCCCCATGTATATTTGAGGTCCAGCATGTGGAGGGAGATTTGTTACCCATGTTGAGACAGATTCCGTATCTGTACATGTTCCGACATGATGCAATAGGTACGATGCCACACCCCACTGATGTTCCGACACAGTGTTGGTGATGATGCCGTGTTGGTGATGGTAGCGAGCTAGACTCGAGGACACGGTGCCACATGTCTAGCCACGTGAAGGTGCACTATGAGATTGTGTTATAGCCTACTTGTGTGATGAGCGTAATGGGGCCTCGCACACTTGTAGAGGGATACCCATGTTTGCTTTCGACAGTGTTGGGTCGGTTAGCATATGGGTAGGTCCTAGCCATGTATACCTTTGGCTACGGCGAGTACCTACGTGTGCCTTCTTCACGAGGTATCGCTATGCGGGGTGTGTTCTGCGCGTGCCTACTTCCGCGGAGCCACAGACACACTACCATGCGGCATACGACCAGTACGTGCCTTCTTCGGCTGGCATATGACCATGCCGCGCTGAGACGCGATGCGAGATGTGGCCGAGGTGCACATTCCATGAGGGCAGCCAAGGGGTGTGCGGACCACTTGGTTAGTCCATGCCGCGTGACGACGTGATGTAGGGTGTAGCCGAGGAGTACACCTTGAGCCATGTGGATGGCGTGCTCACTCCGCACCACATGAGGGCTACTGCTATAGCTCGACGTTGTTCCCTCCTTCCTCGTTTGGTGGCTAGTATCTAGTCACGTAGTGTTGTACAGTGCAATTTTAAAGATTGTGGACTTTCTTTATGGTTGTTGATGATTTTCTATTGATTGTGAAGGCTGACACTTTGTTTATATTTAATTGTGATGGTTTAGCCACACCTTGTGATCTTATTTGCATGTAGCCATCGTGGTTATATTTGATTTAGTGTTGAAATTGCGCGCATTTATTTCTTTATTGTTGAAATTGAATTTTTATTTGATCTTTCTTTATGACATTGGTGGCTAAACTAGTTTTTCCTTATTGTTTTCGATGTCGGCCATGTGTCGTATTGTGATTCCTCTCCAAGGACGTAAGAGGCGTACTTGATGAGTGTATACGAGGAAGCAGATGCAGGAAACCTTGAGGATGGGGGTATGTGAGGTTGTTACACAGCTAGGACCCACTACCCACCTATGTGTGATGACTATCTCTTGGAGGCTAACTACCTTATACAACAAGAGATAGGTCATTGTGGTCTTGTTTGGATGGTCTCACCATGTGTGTGTGGCCTAACACCATCAAGCCATTACGTGTGAGGTATAGATTATGTGAGATGGATTTTGGCTCTTGGCTCATGGATTATGTATCATGGATTAGTATGTTGTTTCCGGTATCTAGATGAACCCTTGTGTAGCCTTGTGATGTGAATCCCGGTAATATTAATTTGTGTGTATGTGAAGAATATATGGTAAATCATGAAAATGGATTTATGAAATGATAAAGTGTGTTTCCATGCTTCAAAAGGTGAAAGAAATTCATGATCTTGTTGAAGATGCTATGAGATTTAGTAAAAAAGGTGTGTTTTAGGTGTATGAATATGTTGATATTTTGTGAAAATGTAGCATTCTGACCTATGGTTTGCTTAACAACAGATTGGTAGAGAAATTACAATGGTGGTGTATTTGAAATAGAATGCTTCATATGTTTATGATATGATAATTTCTACAAGTTAGGAATAAAAAGGTGCAATGTTTTCCTTGTTCTGAAGAAACTGGTTGGGTGTCAATGCTAACTTGTAAGGATTGGGAGTGGTTTATGCATTATGAAACCACTTTTGAAATTGCAAGCTTTGATTGTGTAGATTATTTTTGAAATGGAGTATATAAGTTTATATTTTAGTGTGTATTATTGTATGAAATAAATCAGCTTTAATGTTGTTACTAACTTGTAATGTTTCCACCTTAGTTGCGACTTCCAGGAGTAAGTCGAGTTTTAGGGGGGGAGGATGTAGTGCCCCTCCGTTTTCACTTTGGTTGTGTCAGGTATGTTTGACATTTGGTTATTTGGTTTGGATTGTTCATTTGATGCTATTGGTTAATCATGGCATTAAAATAATATTAGTAGTCATTAAAACATTTTTGATAATTAAATAAATAGAAATGCCTTTATGCAAATTTAGTGCTGAAAATTTAAAAGGGTAAACCCAAATTTATAAATTATTATTTTAAGCCCCTATATTATTTATAGCACTATAGTTTATTAGCTATATTAATTTGTTACATTTTCTAGAGGTTATTTTATATTATTGGTGAGTGAAACCTTATTTTATATAAGGAAACCTAATAAAATATAATGTTATTAAATATTACTTTACCTAATTATAATTGCTTGAGGACAAGCAATCTTAAGTGGGGAGGGTTGTCATGTCCCTATAATGATTTATAATTGAGTTGTTTATTTAAATAATAAGTTAGCCTTATATAAATTAAATATATAATATATTTATTTAAAATATATTATTAATATGTATTATTTGATAAATAATATTATTAATTTAATATAATTTAAATATTATAAAATATATGAAATATATATATTTATATTTTAATTAACTAGATATATTATAAATATAAATATTTTAAGATAATGTTTATGTGAGTAATTAATAAGATATATTATTATATATAAAAATAAATATTATGAAGAGTCTTACCTATTAAAGTTAGAAAGTAAAGTAATTTGGAATAAGACAAAGTAATATGGTTAAACAAAAGGTTAAATTCAAAATAAAATCATATAAAAATAAAAGTCTAATAAGACAAACATTATCCCACCATATTATATGCTTGGAAATAAAATAAAATAAAAGAGCTCTCGTGTTTAATAACAAAAGTATTTATTTATACTATATATATTATATAAATAATGTACTTTAAAAAGATTAGGGGGAGGTCGAAGGAAGATATTTATAAGTGCATCACATTAATAAATAATATATTATAAATATATCTAATAATATAAATACAAATATTATTATTATTATTCTCTTATATTGTAATATAAATATAAATAACATATCATTTATTATAATGATATAATATAAATACAAATAAGGTAAACAAATAATAATAAACATCTTTTAACCTATCCTCTTACGATAAGGGAGTTACGTATGGTTAGAACTAGTTTTACCACAAAAGGGAATTAATATAAAGTAATAAAAATAATAAGAGACATACCTCTTCGAACATATCCCTTGAAAGGGAAATAAATAAAGGTTGTGAGATAGAAGGAAATCATCATGGAAAGAATGAAGTAATAAAAAAGAAATAAATAAACAGCTGTTAATTCAATAAAGGCAATAAAGAAGAAACATCATTTGAATTCATCAAAGACACAGCAAGAAAATATCACAAGGAAGACATGACGGCAGCCAAGGAAAATGATCATGGGGAGAAAATATAAAAGGAGTATGGGATAAATACATATATTTAGATCTGCATTTTATAACAGCAATACAATAAAGACTATATTACCGCAGCATAGGTAAGGAATCTCAGGTAAAGCAGGTAAGTAAGTATTTATATTTACTTATTCAATTTATGATTTGTAAGAATTTATAATTACTTGTTCAATTTATAACTTGAAAGATATAAATAATAAGGTTATTAAGTAGAAACTGATATATGTGATATATACATTTATGTCTGAAATTTATATTTTAAATATGTATCTTGTATGATTTAAATTCATAAGTTGTTAATAAATGACATGTGAGAGATAACAAGTATGTATATGTATAGATGAAGATTAATTAAGGCCTTAGGGTAAAACCTAGGGAGAAGGCTCTAGGATAAAACCTAAAGATTAATGAAGGCTTTAGGGTAAAACTCTAAGATTAATAAAGGCATGAATTCCTAAGGGTAGATATGAGACTTCCTAATTAACCACCTAACACTAAAAAGGTGGGGTAGATAGTTATGGTAGGTATTGATCATTCCATGGGAATGGGCCTTGATTGACGAATCAAGGATATTACTATGGACCTTCGATTTAAGTATCGAAGGAATGGGCCTTAGTTGACGAACTAAGGAATTATAGGCCTTAGTTGACGAACTAAAGAATTATGGGCATTGGTTGACAAACTAAGGAATAATATTAATGGACCCATAGGATTGAGATGACATCACCTACCTAACGAATCTTCTCTCACAAGGTGGAAGGTGAGGTTAATAAGAGGCCTAAGGATTATCTCACCCAAGGAGAATCATGATGTATGGAAAAAATGGATTTATGAAATGGCAAATAGTATATGGTTATGTTTATGATTATCATCAAGATTAAAAGGAAATGAAAAATGGAATACTAATGTTCTCTTTTGGTAAGTTGAAATTGTTTGCAAGGGTGTGAAAATTTTGGCTTGCTAGAAGGGGACATTACATTATAACCCTTAACATTATTGTCATGACCAACGAAAATACATTTGTTAACTTTTAAATATAGCTTAGACCATTTTTCTTTAGACACTTGAACAAAAGCCTCACAACCAAATATTTTTCTTACTTGTCCGCAGTGCATATGGTGTTTTATTAGCCAAAAAAGAACTTGGTGAGCTATTAATCAAATAAAAAGAAATACATACAACCTTAGCTTCCAAACATTAATCCAATTGGGCACTACATAACATGCTTCTAGCTTTGTCCACTAGTTTTCCTATTCCTTCTTTTCGCGGTGCCGTTTTGTTGTGGCATATATAGAGTTGTTTTCTATTAGTAGACATCTACATCTTACCATGTCCTAAAATCACATTAATTACCTTACACATTCCCATATCATCAAATTAGTTAAATAAATCATATTTATTTAATTAATTTAATTATTTTTCTAATGTTAATTAAATAAACTATATTTATTTAACCTAGCCTTTTTTATAAAGTTTTAAATTTAATTAAATAAAACACATTTATTTGATTAAACCCATCATTCTCCCAACATTCCTTCATAAATTATATAAATACATAATATTTATTAAAGTCATCTAAAATCTCCTCTCATATTTAATTGAATAAACAAACCAAGTTTAATTAGCTAATTAATCATTTGCACATTTTTCCACCACTTTGATTAAAATATTCAAGGTTAATTGCTACAACATAAGGCCGATTAGGTCTAGTAGGAAGTCATATTTAGTAAGGGACAATACCCAATGAAATTATATGTATATAATAACATAAGGAGTAGAAGTAACGAAGTAGAGAAAAATATAGAAGTATAATATAATAAGAACATAAGAAGACTATATGTATGAATATATTAGGATATGATTTGGAGGCTCAAATAAATGATTTATTGCTGTACGATGAATTATCTATTATATTGAACTGCCACATCATGTTATTTCTTAGTGTAAACACTCTGATTGTTCTCTTACTATCATAATTGGGGTATAAACACAACATGCAAGACACTTGGGCCTAGAACTCTAGTTTGTGATCCCTCTTCTCTTGCCAACATTTTGGTTCCAGGCGGTAACAAGTGTGTGCACAACAAGAGAGTTGCCTTGCAAAAAGGTAATAACAATGAGAAAGTCACAGAGTTAATCAGAGCCACATATGACGTGAGGAGCCTCAACATCACAAAAATCACAAATCCAACACTGTGGTATGCCACCATGGGTATCACATACAAAATCTATTACACAAACATAGAGGATTTAGTAATAGGGACCACAATCCACATTACATACCAGATGGTGGTAGAAGGAAAAGATTTTGACTTGTGCGAAGTCCTCCACGAGCCACTGTTGGAGAATCTACAAAAGACCAAGAACACACACTACCAATTTCGGTATGGATTGGCTGAGATTTTACTTTATGAATGCATTGCCTTCTTTCCTCAGAAAAGCATGGCAAATGAATCAGTCAGTAGCAACACAAATTAGCTACTATGTTTGAAAGTTTAAAGATACTGCATATTACATTGCCACATATTGGGGTTTTTTCAAAGCCCTCCAACAACAAATGTAGAGCAGAGAAATATCTTACGACATGGTTAGGAAATATGCAAATGACATTCTTTTTGGTAAGTAAAGACTTTACATTAATGGAAGTGATAGAACCTAGGATTTCTTGGATCCCTAAGCTACCATATGAGATAAACAATGACTTAATAGAGTCATATGCACAAAACCTGTTGAAATAAGCAAAATATACAAATACGGAGAAATTTGGGATTTACAAGGAATTCATTGATAAGCATACCAAGAAGAATGTGGAAGAGCATGTGGACAAGCACAAAGAAAAACTACATGAAAAATGGGGGATTCCACACAAGGAACTGCTGCAAACAAGCACCTCTACATCGCAAGTGCGAAGGTCAAAAAGTTGAATTTAGGGTCCCCAAGGTCACAGGTTGAAGCATAACAGGGGACATCATCACAGGCAGCATCCATGACTACTCTACAACCACTGCAAGCAAACCCCTCAATAGAGGAGATATCAGAAATGCTAATACAATCAAGCTCTGAAAAGAAGAAGCCTAGATAGAAACAAGGGGTAAAGCTAAAGATGATGGAAACGCCAGGTGAAGAAACAAAGGAAGAGTAAGTAGAAGTCCAACCACCACTGTAGAAAAGAACAAGAAGTAAACAAACAATGAAAATCCCTCGTAGGGGATATGCCTTGGAAACAACTGTTAGATTATGAGGGTATCCCCTCAGATGCAAACTTTGTTTCACTATTGGTCATTTGGATTTAGGTTGTCCTCTCTCATGGTGTAAGGGAGCTACAACTTGGTGGAAGGATGCTCTCCTGGATCACTTGACTATCAGTGCTTCCCAGGAGGTTGGTTCTTCTCAGGGGGATGATTACTTTCAAGAGGACGTTCACTCTCATGAGGGAGTACTTATGGGGGCATTCGTGGTAGAGGCTGCAGTGATCCCCACAACTTCTCCAGATTCTTTTGATCATCTCTTGGCTCCCTTGTCATCTCCTTATGCGTTGGGCCGGATTGCTACTTCTTTAGCTTTGATGTCTTCTTCGGATTTGCCTACTTCTGGTTCGGCTTCTCTTCGAGGGGAATCTTGGGCTATGACATCTGTTGAGTTCCTCTTGAGACCTCCTTGGTCGCGGCTTCGGGTGAGGATCCCATCTCACATCGCTCTGCGGATTTTGACTTTGAGCTTTCCTGGATGGTGGTTCAACAAAAGAAGAAAGGACTTCCTAACTCTATTGCTGCTTTGCACCCTAGAGTCAATGGAGTTAGGTTTGATAGATCAGGATCTGGTGTAGTGTAGATTCTTTTCTTTGTTTTTTAGTTGGGTTGCTGTGTCTGTGCTATTGTTCTACTGTTGTTGGCTTGTTAGGCCTATTTGACTTGCCCTAGGGGCTTGCTTGTAAAGGGACCATGACCCTTGTTCCTTGCTTATCTTAATAAAAAACAACAATGGAAATAGATGTACAAGAAGAAAAGGAGTATATAATGGGTGTTGACCTTCTAACAAATGCTAGATCGGTAAAGGCATGCTCAAACAAACTACGGAAATGTATAATAAAGTTTGTCCAGAGAACAAAGTGGTTATTAAGGAGGCAATAGTTTGACATCTAAGAGTGTTTGAAGACACCTTAGATAATATCATCAAGAACTTTTGAGACAATTTGGCCTCTATCATTTGAAAGAAGAGAGAAAAGGTAGTAGAGATGGAGGAGGAAATCAGGAAGCAAGCTTTGGAGGAGATAGACCCAATCCTCTCTACCACATAGAAAGAAAAGTTGGCACAAATGCAGGCCAAAGATCTCAAATCCAAACAAAGAGTTGATACACTAATGGCCATGACATAAGAGGTAAAAGAGAAAATATAGCAAGAAACAATTGCAGTAACAAGGAAGGCATATGCGGTGATGTTGGAGGAAGAAAATAAAATCTAGCAAGAACAAAACACACCATCTGTAGGCGTACAATAGGAAACAACACAATCAGAAGGAGGACCTCAACAAGAGCCACCTTTATCTTCAGATAGGCCAACTTCTTCCACAACAACCTCTCCAATGCAATCCATTAAGGACTTCTTGGCGCAACCAAAGCAAATCTAGCCTATGGCAACACTACAACTTCTGCAATTTCCACTGACATACATCTTGTTCCAAGGATTTGGGCCTAATGTAATTTGAGCTATAATGAAGACATCCCCTAGAAAGCCACTTGTTCAACCTAGCTAGTGAACCCTTTGGCCATTTGTAACTTATGATGCACCAGTAAGCAGTTAGACTTGAGAAGTTACTCACCATGTACCTTTGGAACCAAAATAGTAGGCCACAAATAAATAAAAATGAATTTGTGGTTAGCGCTTTGAGATCATGGGCCAATGCTATTCTTAAACAAGTTCAGGCATCTTCATGAGCTCATAAAATGAATACTCCCACTTGAACAATTAGGTTGTTCTTGTGCTTGCATTGTTTGCACCTTTGTGTGAAACCTGCCAAACATCCAAAAATCCAAAAAAAATGAAAAAAAGTCAAGAAATCTTGAAAAAACACCAGAGTTTGAAAATCCAACCAAATCCACATCTTGAAAAATCCTCAAATCCACAATCTGTGAGAAATTTGAAAGTACCACATCCTAAGGTCAATCCATCTAAGATCTTTGAACCAATCCCAAATCCCAAAGTCAAACACCAAACCCATCCAAGAATTTGCCAAAACAAACATTGTCCTTAAATCAAACATCCCAAAGTCACAAACATTTGAGCCACTTCAATCACCCAAGTCAAACCAAACCTAACCCTAAATCTAATCAAACATCATCTCAAATCTCAAAGGTATCCACAAAATCCAACTATCTCGAGTTAGATTGTTTAAGGACCTAGATCCCTGAAACCAAGTCTCAAATCCAACATCAAGTAACTCAAGGTACTTGATCTCAATCAATCTCACCATCAAGTTACTCAAGATCCACAATCCCCAAACTCCAAAATTGAAATTCAATTCAATCATCCCAAATCAACCCTAATCTCAGGCCTTCCAAATTAAATCAACCAATCATCCACAATCAAAAATATCTAAGAGCCTAGCTCATCCAAAAATCAAATCAATCCAAAGGTCCTAGGTCTCCAAAATCCAACTCATCCAAAAATGAAATCAATACAAGGGTCCCAGGTCTCCAAAATCTAATCCATCTAAAAATCCAAAATCTAAAAATCTCAAAAACAAATCCAAAGTCCAAAGTCTGAAAATCTAAACTCAAAATCATAAAATCATCCAAAAGCTTCCAAAATCCAAACAAAAATAATGGCAATTACAAATCCTTTTCATGAGTCACCACAACCAATCTCAAAACCCATTTTAACATGATGATGATGATAGCCTTGTCGATCAAGATGAATATCATGATGATCTCCTTAAGGAGATTATTTTGAGCAAGCATGGCATAAGCTTTAACAACCCAATCATGAACAATCAAAATCCTTTAGAACAAGAACTAGATAGCATTAGTTATCCCTCAAATCCCAATCGAATATCTACTGGTCATCCTTATCGTACCTTTGACAAGGGAAACACCACTCGAGCCCAAGTCCCTCATAGCTAATCCATATCTAAAGTCCCCACCTTATGTGAGTAACTAGTATCCTCTACCACCTATATCAATCCTTATTCCTCAAAACCTTTACAATCTAATCCATCCCATCAATCCACCCACAAATCATGTCATACATACAATCCACAATCCAACCCTATCTCATACAACTCAACTCTAATGAATTTCCTCCAAGGACTAGTAGCAAAAAATCCTAACCAACATAGTAAGAGCAAAGTTATGGAGTCTTGCAACATTGTTAATCCAGTGCCATCCCTCTTTAGAAAATACAAGTTGTCGACAATGCATTCATCAATCCAAAGCCTATGAAGTATAAATAGTCTAATGTTGAAAACTCATTTGAGCCCCTTATGTTTAAAACTCATCTTACAATGCTTCTTCAACAAAGAATAAAGAGTCTAATCCTTTAGTAGCCCTTAAGAAGCCTAATCCTGTCTGTGTCCTTGTATATAGTCGGATGTAAGCTCAGCAATTGTATCATTGATTCTGGTGCCTCTGATAATGTTATGCTTATAAAAGTAGGTAGAACATTAGGCCTCACCATGACCAAGACCCATGTGAAATGTTTCTCTATGGAGTCCAAACAAGTCCCTTTGATAGGTTAAATCAAAGATGCACAGGTAGCCCTAGCTGCTTATCCCAATAAGAGAATGAAGTTGACTATACAAATTGTTGATGTGCCTGCTAGTTACATAATGCTCTTAAGTCACAGTTTTTGTAGAGACTTGGGAGGTGAGATACAATTGGATTGGTCCCATGCTTTGATCCCAGTTGGAGGGAAGAAGGTCAAATTAGAATATGAGCCTAAAGCAAAATTCACGATCTTAAAATCAGATGACCAGAAGGCCCAAATTTTATATGAAGAAACTTTGGGACTTACATGTTGTCTTCTATAGCTGGAAATGAGACAACCAATCTAGTGGAAGACAAAGTTTTAATTAGACAGTGGATTTTAGAATTTGATGGTAGTTGTCCAAACTCAGGTTCTGGGACAGGTGTTGTTCTGACTTCACCTATTGGAGAGAGGTTTCCTTTTTCCTACAAATTAGAGTTTGAGAACACTAACAATACCACGGAATATGAAGCCTTGTTGTTAGGGCTTGATGCAGCTAAAGGAATGGGAATCAAAGAGTTGAAGGCAACAGGAGATGCATAACTTATTGTCAAACAAATGAGGAAGATCTTCACTGTTAAAATGAGAAATTAAGACATTACAGAAACTAGGTATGGGATAACTTTGATGCCTTCAATATTGAAGCTGTTCCTAGAAAATATAATTCCAGAGCTGATTCTCTGGAAGTGTCAGCCTCCTTGTTGCTGTCTCATTGAGATTTCAAGGACAAAACCTACCAAGTGGAACTCATATATAGCCCTAGTGTGCTAGATAACGCTTGCCATTGGCAAGTATTTGAAAATGATAAACAAATAATCAATTTGCTCAAAAAATTAGGAAAGTTTGCTGATCTTTATTTTGAGGATAATTCTTCTAATTGCAGAGAGAAGTGCCTAGACTCTGGGGAAAAGGGAGAAGATGGGGTCATACAACTCAAAGGTAATGCAATTCCTAAAGGCTTGGTTTCTCTTGAAAATCTGTTTGACAGAAATGATAGGCGTGTTAAGAATAAAATCCAGGGAAATAGAGATTATTCTTCATAATATGATAAGGTGAATATAGGGGCTGAAGAATATCCAAGGCTAGTTTGCATAGGGAAGCGTTGTATGCCAGAAGAGAGAAGGAGGTTGGTTCATCTCTTGACTAGATATAAAGATGTATTTGCTTAGAGTTATGAAGATTTAAAAAAATTAAGGGAAGGTAAGCTACAACACCATATTCCATTAAAACCTGGTGTGTCACCTGTTAGGCAAAAATAGAGACCTTATAACCCAAGGTGGCATAAGTGATTTTTCAAGAGATCGATAAAATGTTAAAAGATAAAATTATATACTCAATACATCATTCTACATGGGTTACAAATATAGTACCTGTCTGTAGGAAAAATGGAGAGATTAGAATTTGTGTGGATTTCAAAAATCTGAATCAATCTTCTCTTAAGGATAACTATCCTCTTCCAATAATGGATCATATACTACAGGTAGTATCAGGGTTGGAGATGATGTCCATGCTAGATGGTTTCTCAAGATACAATCAGATTAGTGTGAAGTAGGAAAATCAACACAAGACAATATTTACTACTCCCATTGGAACTTTTTCTTATAACTGTATGCCTTTCGGCTTAATCAATGATGGGGCCACCTTTTAGAGAGCGATGGATTTGTCCTTCAGTGATCTAATAAACAAGATTATTATCATGTATTTAGATGACCTTATAGTCTTTTCAAAGAAAAGGGAGAACCATTGTAAAGATCTGGAGACTGTGCTAAAACATTGTAGACAACATGATATCTCTCTGAATACAAAGAAATCTATTTTTGTAGGTACTGAAGGCAAGCTCTTGGGATATATAGTTTCTAAGGAGAGAATAAAAATTGATCTAGAGAGAGTAGAAGCTATCTTGAAACTCACTCCTCCTGTTAACGTGAAGGGTGTAAGATCTTTCTTTGGGTAGGTCAACTTTTTGAGAAGGTTTGTCCCTGAGTTTTCTAAACTCACGAGGCATATTTATGACATGATGAAAGGAAATCAAACATTCAAATGGAATGAGTTAGGTAAACAAGACTTTTCTGATATTAAGTCTATGATTGCCAATGGCCCTACTCTTGTTCATCCTAAATTTGATAAATATTTTATTATTTATAGCTATGCTTCAGAGCACACATTATCTGCTATATTAGTTCAAAAAGATAAACAAGGGATGGAATCACCCATCACTTTTATGAGTGTCCCACTTAAGAAGTATGAACTAAATTATTTACAATGTGAGAAATATGCCTACATAGTGGTTAAAGTAGTGAAACAATTTAGATTCTACATATTGTACTCTCATACAACTGTGTTTGTTGTTGACTCAACTATCAAAAACATTTTAACTCAACATGATCTTAGTTGTAATAAAAGAGGAGCATGGGTGGTTAAGGTGTAAGAGTATGATGTATAAATCAAACCAACCAAGCTCATCAGAGGAAAATAGTTGTCAAACAATTGTTGAAAATAAACCTGATTCAAAAGATTTACCTCTTGTTTTATTTGCTGGGGTCAAAGATGACTTATTTTTTCAAATTACTTTTTACCTAACTTATGGAGGTTGTCCTCATTTGTTTGCAAGAGAGAAGAGGAATATAAAACTCAAGGCAGATAAGTATGTATTGTGGAATAATTCTTTGTACAAGAAGACTGTTGATGGTTCCTTTCTTAAATGTGTTGATAGAGAGCAACAAGTAAGATTCCTTAAACTCTTTCATGATGAATCCTGTGGGGGTCATTTCTCTTCTTCTGTGATAATTCATAAGATTCTAAGACATGGGTATTTCTGGCCAGGTATGTTTAACGACACCTATAAATGGGTTTCAAAATGTGAAAAATGTACTCAGTTTACTGGTAAGCCTCAAATGGCAGCTTTACCCCTAAGGCCAGTCATTATTGATGAACCTTTTCAGTAGTAGGGGTTGGATTTTATTGGACCTATCAATTCTAAATCTAGTTTTGATCACACTCACATTTTGACCACTACTGTTTATTTCACCATGTGGGTAGAAGTAGCTCCAGTTAAGAAGACCATGTTTGAAGTAGCATGTGATTTTATCAAGCAAAACATCTTGGTCAGGTTGGGGGTCCCTACGAAAATTGTCATTGATAATGCTTCTAGTTTTTCTTCATATGAAGTATCTTCATTATGTTATGATTATAGTATCTCTTTGGATCATTCCTCTGACTATTATCCACAAGGTAATGGGCAAGCAGAATCAAGTAACAAGAACTTGATATCCATTGTACATAAATTGGTAGATGACAATCAAAAGAATTGGCATAAGAAGCTCTATGATGCTTTGTGGGCTGACAAGATTACTCATAAGAGAGCCATAGGTATGTCTCCTTTCAAACTCATTTATGGTATGAATAGTACATTACCTATTCCATTGGAATTATCAGCTATCAATTTACAGAAAGCCATTGATGATGAGTAGTTTCATAATGCCCTAGATAAGAGAATAATGTTTCTGAGTAAAGTTGAGGAACAAAGAGAGGAGGTGGTTGATAGGATCTCATAAGATCAATTACAGGGAAAGAGGATCTTTGACAAGAGGGCCAAAAGAAGAGATTTCTCAGTAGGAGATTCAATATTACTTTGGGATAGAAGGAGAGAGCCAAGGGGAGCTCATGGAAAATTTGACTCTTTATGGAAGAAGCCTTTCATTATAAAACAAGTGTGTGGAAATAATGCCTTTATGTTTTCCTATCCATATGGTACTCCTGTACCTCTTCCATATAATGGTGAGAATTTGAAAAAGTGCAACATGTAAAATAGGTTGTCCCCCATGTGTATTATAGTTTTTTTTTTGTTGTCCTTTTTGTTTCTTAGTTTTGGTGTGACTCTTTTGCCCAATGAATAAGGCTTTGGGCAGCCAAAGACTCCGTGTTCTCTTCATCCTGTTTAGACTTTGTTCCTAGTTAGAGCCAGCTAATGCCCCAGTTTTGGTCTTTGTCCTTGTGCAATTAAAAATTGGTCTATTTGAACTTTCCTTCCTTGTCTTGGTGTTTTGTCTCTAAATGTTAATCTTTTTCCCTTTATCGACAAAATTGTCATTTCACAAAACTTAAACCTTTAGAGAATTCTACCTTAATTTTTCTTTGTTATCGGCTTTTTCATACATGTGCGAACTTATCTTCTTTCCCTTTGTGGTCGGAGAACTTTGTCGGAAAAGCTTCAGGTTTGCAAACTCTTTGGTTTCCCGATAGGTCTTCTTTGGTCTTTCTCATGTCATTCTTTTAGTCAAGTGAGTCTTCCTTGTTGATGTTTCTCACCTTTCATGAACTTAACTTGTGTTATCATTGTTCACTCTTGTTTCTTGAGTGTGATTTTGCCGATGATGCATGTCTATAGTTGTTTTGTGTTGAGTCCCTATTGCTGATAAAGGCGAAGTCTTCTTTGCCATAGCCTTATTTGAAAGTTCATGCAGGGAAGATTTTGCCTGCTATTGTTATAGATATTGAACTTTTCATAAAGAACATCATAGAATCATGTGGTTCAAAAACTCTTAAGTTTGTCGATAAGGATGGATAAGACAATTAGGAAGAAATCTACTTCATGAAATTAACTTTTCGCTGATATGGAGGTTAACACTTGAAGTTTTAGTTTGTAAACAAGAAAGTTCACCGATAGCGAAGTTTGATGATTGCTACTTTTGCCGATAAGGTATTCCAAGTAAAAGGTTGGTTCGTAAAAAGGTAAAATGATTGATACAAGGGTCGATATAATGAGCTGAGATAGTATTTATGAAGGAGCATTTAATGAAACCCTCCATCCAAATTATTTACTTTAAAAAGTAAATTGTTTCTCAAAACATAACTCATTACTATTTTGGACATGGTTTCAAGCTCCAGTTATGGTTAATATGTCTTCCTCTCCACATGCATCGTAGTTGAGGTGAGTGCACTACCATCTCCTTTTTAGTTTGAAGTAGTGCTAGCATTGGTGGAAGGACTTTACATTGTAATTTTTCATCTTTCATGACTTGCAAAGCCTTACCTCTTTTAACTGTCAACTGTAACCCTCCTTGGCCAAACATAAACTCTTTGCTCCTAATCACCATCAATGGCTCCATTAAGTGGTTACTCAAAATTTCCAAAATGAAATACAAATACCAAGGGCTTGACATTTCCTTCATAGTTGAGAACAAACTTTCTGGGGTTAAGGACACAGATTTGGGGCATATTGACCTCAAGGAATTCTAGGTAAGGATGAACAACAATCCAAAGACACCCATAGCTCAGAAAACCTTGGATAGTGGTTTGGTGCATGCCGATGGTTTCCCTCCAGTGGTTCAATGTACTGATTTAATTATGGCTTGCATCCACAGTTACCATGCTAAATCCCGTGAAATTAGAACTGCCAGTGGTAAAACTATTTTACATATAAATGTTGATGCCATCAACGATAGACTTAGATTACCAATGAGAGATGAATATGTTAATGTTTTGCAACAAACGGGTTGGAATTTCTTCATTGATGGCAAAAAGATGTGTAAGGATGGCATCACTACTACATGGCTCAAGAAAGAAAAGAAAGGAGGGTCGTAGTTGCTTAAAAACTTAGTAAGAGCCCTATTTAAAGAGGATATTTTAGACATTATCACACTATTACATAGGGTGGTGGGAAGTGAAGAGTCAAATGACTTTGCTATGTGGATGTGCCATTTTATACTAGTCATTTGTACAGGGAAACAATATATTGATTGGTTTCAGATAGTTAATAAGCATTTACATGATCAACTAGTGAACTTTAAAAAGAGGGGTAATAAATTCAACACATGTTCTTACTTGATTTATTTGTTAGCTACCACTCAACAGGTTTGGCTAGTGTTGAATATTGCTAGCTCAATGACTCAGGATACTCAAGGGTATGATTATTTCCCTTAGCTACAGGAGAAGAATGGCAACAAAGACTACAAGAGGGTCAATGAGGCTTTCCTTATGTTTATGGTGAGCAAGATATATGAGAATCTAGAAGTTAGGATCTCAACAGAAGCGACCAAATTGATCATGAAATTTGGAAGTTATTTCATACAATATGACATGTTTACATATTTCAGGATCGGTGGTTTTGAGTTTCCCCCTCTAAAGTTGCCTAGATATGCTTTAGATTGCTTGATATTCCTTGAATTGTGTAGGGAAGCATCCCTTGCGAGTAAGAGATACCATGATCAAAAGAAGAAGGGTTACCCTTTCCCTTTGAAATTGACTCATTACACATGTATGTACTAAACCTAAGAATGCTAAGAATGTTGACAGATTACTTTCCAAGTTTAGTTTATCTTCATATGATTCTAAAAGTTTCTTTGATATCAAGGATTTTGTAAAAAAATCTCTATTTTCCTATGCTGTGGGGACATCGTGTTGAACACACTGGGATGTTGAGAGGGGGGTGAATTGACATATATAAAAATTAACTACTTTATTCGTAGATCAGATCAAATTACTTAGAGAATAGAAAGTAAAACATGCACCACATTCATCAACATAATAACACCAAAATTTTTACGTGGAAAACCCAAAATTGGGAAACACCATGGTGAGTGTTATCTCACAATATATAATGCTTAGTGCTATAAAAGTTTACAACAGTGTTTTAGGGCTACACCCCAAGGAAGCTACAACTCCCTTCTGATTTTGTTTTAGGGCTACAACCAAAGGAAGCTACAACTCCTTGGAGAAAGCTCATTGCTACAAAGAATTACAATGACAACAAAACTATGAATTTCTATGAAAGAAGCATCTGACTTATGTTGATGTTGCAGTCCTCTTTTTCTACACAACTACTCCACCATACTGACTTTGCACACTCTCATACACAACACAAATAATTTTTTTCTTCTATATATAACCTCTGCAACATCTCAAAACATTGATTAGGTCAGCATCAAAAAGACTCTTAGTTGAAACGTGTAATTCTCCATAGGTCAGCATCAAACATCTACAATATGAAGAGTAAATAGGTTGTGGATCACTACACTTCATAATGGGATCCAAGAAACATCACTGCACATCCTCTAATATTAAAACAACCAATCAAGATCCACTGCATGTGAAGAAAACTAGATTGCCGGCCCAAACAATAGTACCACTACTAACTGACCATCTTCACATCATCGGGGAGAAGTCAAAAACATTATGCGGACCAAGATTTAAACAATGTATCCTCTCAAAACTATCCATACACCATTCTTCTGAAGTATCTAATCAATAGATGCATTCACAAAACAAGAAACATGTTGAATTGATGAAAACAGAGCATTCCAGACATACTGCGATATTCCAAGACTTAGGATTTTGCATTGCGATACACCGAATCATCTAAAAGTCTTAGAAATGAACTTATGCACTATTATGAACACATTCCCAGATCCACACAACCATATCTATCATTTCTGAAGGAAATCAGACTTAACCTAGGTATATTGTAATCCAAAGGATTGTCATATACAACTGTTTACTAATCGACTTGAGTACCTTATGCAGTATAGGAAATAAGAAAGAATTGCATGTGGTTCAAATTTGAGATACTATGAAGCATATAGAGTCTCTGCAGACACTCATATAGCTGATCTATACCTTCTTCATCTTCCACAAGTACTCAAACATGTGTTCTATAGAATACTTCTACATTTGGAATTGTCTGTATTACTTCTATAATTTGAGAATTGACATTGAGGACTGTTAGAGCACTTGATACTGCAAGTTAGTATACATTACATATCTCCAAACATATTTGTGAAACTGCATGGGCACAACTTCTCTTCTAGAGGAATACAGAGCATTTCAACAGGTCTTCACCATTGCTTTACACTGTCAAGCCACAGTCTGAAATTCTATCATTAATAAATTTCTTTGCTGATGGTGTAATTGTTGGAAAGTTAGTGCTTTAGTCTCCCGAAAGGTTGGTATTGTGCTTAGCATAGCCTTGGGATTCATGACATGGACTAACTGCCTCCTGTGGATTCATTAACTCTAGCTCTTGTATTAGAAATTGACAGGTTGACCTTTTGGTTTAACGACAATCATGGGCCAACAATTGGTATTAGAGCGAAAGGTCACGTGTTCAAATCCCCTTGGGCTAGTACTGGGGGGAGATTGTTGGAAAGTTGGTACTTTCATCTCCCGAAAGGTTGGTGCCATATTCAGCATAGCCTCAGGATTCATGACATGGACTAACCACCTCCCGTGGATTCATTAACTCTAGCGCTTGTATCAGAAATTGACAGGTTGACCTTTTGGTTTAATGATAATTGTAGGCCAACAGTAATGAGCTAAAATCTTGGATATAACACATTCATATACCAATCAACTTATCTTCTGAATCGTGAGACTAAATCTTACTTTGTGGAGGAATACATACCAAAATATTGTAATTCTGGCTTAGGATATACACTGTGAATGTCATGCCCGCATTTCCCATGCAGTCATGACACAACACACGTGTCATGTCCACATTTGACATGTGGTCATGACATGAACTGCAAAAAACTTTTCTACCTATCCCTAGGAACCTCCTCGCACGCGTCTGCATGCTCGATGGCAATACGCATAGGCGTAGACATGTCAACGTAATCATGATGGTGAAGGCTGTCTAGGGGGTATGCGGCACGTAGTGTGTCACGTCTAGGGTTAGACTGGTTTAATTTGAACCCTAAGTTCCTAGGTGAAGATGATTTCGTCAGCATCGAACCCCAACATATCTCAGATCAAAAATTGATACGATAATATGGTAAGATGGCGCATGATTAAAGTGGAAAGATGGATTTAAAATAATCAAAACAATGCATAAAATAATCCCTAAAAATCTAGCAAAATTTTGGTAGCATAATGCATTTTTAATAAATGCAATTTGAAATTCAAAATAAATCACCCTTAGGACGATTAAGTAAAAATTAATAATAAATTAAATCAATCTAAAGAATGAATTCAGAGACGATTTAAAATAATTTAATAAAATAAAGTTAAATGACACGACGTCAAAAATTCTAAGAAGAAAATTAAGTTTGTTATTAAATACAATTTGGCAATTGTATTTAATAACTAACTCAAAATTTAATTAAGGGAGGGAGAGAGTTTAAATAACTCTCCCCGCAAAATAATAATAAAACAGATGAAGTTGGCAAGATAAAAAAAATTCGTCAAAAAGGAATTTCATTATCCCCATTTAAAATAATTCTATAAAATAGGGAAGGGGGATAATACTCTTAATCAAAAATTTAATTTCAACAAGACGAGGCAAAACCATAATGCTAAAAATCAACTCATTCCAACTTAAATCTCAATAATTAAGGCAATTATGCCAAGAGTTAAAAAGATTAAACAATAAAAGAAAATAAGGTTTAGAAAAGAATAAAAGTAAAAACCCACAATTAAAATCCTCCCAATAAAAAAATATCCTCTCCTAAACAAAATGAGCAAAATCCCTAATTTGAAAATAACACTAAGTTCTCAAATGGACAACCCTATTTTATTTTTCTAAGTTTTCTCTCCTCTACTTGCCCTAATCTCATATCTTGTTTTACCTCCCCCCCCTTTTTTTTTTGTTCTCTATTTTTGTTGTAGGCTAGGGTTTTGATCAGAAGTGGAAATCATGGATCCTTCCACAGCCTCCACGGAGGTATAAGCAGTGTTTATCTATTTATTTATTTTCATCTATTTATTTATGTTTGGTTCAAGAGAGAAACTTGTGAGAATAAATTGCAGAATGTAAGAGTAAAAGGGTCGCCATCGCCGAAGGGAGGAGCTATGTGGAGGAGGAATGGAGCAGACAGCGGCGTGAACGGCGCGCTAGAGGGTCTGCCGAAGGAGCTGCAGAGGTTAAGGAACTGTGGCGTGGGAGGTGTCGGCCACAGCGGTAGTATGACGACAAAGCAGTTTGCGGGGGCACGCGAAGAGAGTAGCAGGTGGCGCATTGGGGAGAGGAGGCCGCGGTCAAGGGTTTTCGGTGGGGTGTGGGGGTTACGAAGGCGTGTGTGTGGGGTGTGGGGAGTTGTGACTGCGTAGCGGCGGATGAGAGTAGGGAGGGGGTGTGGGGGAGGAGGCTTAGCCTCCACCCACATTCGCGGGTGTGGGTGGAGGCTAAGCCTCCTCCCCCACACCCTCTCACATAAACAACAAAGTGCTGTGGGCGGCGCCGCCGCCCACATACCTTTATTGTTTTTATTTTTATTTTTATTTTTTATTTTTTTTACAAAATCTAACTTATTTTGTTTTTGTTTTAGAAACATATATGTATATAATAGGCATTATATATATATATCAGTTTCATTAACTACTCACAGTTTGATATATATGCAATCATATTTATATTTGTGTATATAGTATATGCAACAAAATCTTTATTTCTGTATTTTCTCTTTCTTTCAAGCATATACACAGGAAATGAAATATAAATCAACAACATAGTTTTATAAACTGATAAGATAGCTAATGTAGATTTCTTCCTATTTCTTTTGAAACATAAAATAGAAAGCATTATGTTCTCTTGGTGCCAAAATAAAATGGAAATCCACATCAAATAAAATATTATTATTTCAACTACCTACTCTTTTTTACTGAATCACACTAAATGGATAACTGAGTATAATTTCTTTTTCTACTTTTTTTTTTACAAAAAAATAGAAACATACCATAATGGAAATATATACTTTTGTTTGAGTAGTAAAAAAAATATACATAGTGCATTATTTCTCTTTTGAACAGCAATAGGGTGGAATATACATTTCAGTCTAGTTTTACTTTCTTTTCAACAACCACTAGTACTTAGGAATTTCACTACAACATAATAGAAAAGAGTTACATTATATATATATATATATATATATATATATATATATATATATATATATATATATATATATATATATATATATATATATATATATTCTTTT
Organism: Cunninghamia lanceolata; assembly: GCA_027924645.1. Taxonomy (NCBI): domain Eukaryota; kingdom Viridiplantae; phylum Streptophyta; class Pinopsida; order Cupressales; family Cupressaceae; genus Cunninghamia; species Cunninghamia lanceolata. Next base: position 1,972,043 of record BSBN01000178.1, on the reverse strand, counting down.
TCTGAACATTATACAAACACAAAAAATGCATTTCTCCCCTTTTTAACTACAACAGATCTAACATCAGCATTATAACACATGCCTATTTTTTTTGAGAACAAACAATGACAGAAATTTAACTCACATTTCTCATGCATTTCCCAAATCTTAACCCACAAAAATAGGGAATAAGCAGCCATAAATTAAATACAGGAACTTTACAAATCACTATACATCACATCCTTCTCCATGGCAATAAAACTTGCCAAAATAAATACAGTGAGGCCATGGCTACAACAGCCAAAAGAAATCTACCACTAAATCCACACAAGAGGGCTTCCATCTACTCTCTTCCTCCACTTAAAAACCTACACACATACACAACAACAAGAACCACAAAACCAATGACTTCCAAAAAGCTCTCCTCCCTACCATAGACCCGCAAGTGAGTCACCCCCGAGCTGGGGAGGTAGGAAAATCCACACGGGTGTACACTCCACAACAAAATAAAAACATCAACAACACAAAACAGCCCATAGGATTGTCACAAAACTCAACTCATAAACATGAGTTGTGGAGGGTAGGGAATGGATCCCTCAACTTAAAAGGGTTCTCAAAAGATGAAGTATCAACTCATGGCCTCAAGCCAAACTCTCAAACACCATTTTCCACAAAAACACAATAATCTCCATGGCACTCTTGCCATTAATAATCTGCTCAACAATAAAAGCCCTCAAGGCATAAACACAAAATGTGGGAGAGACCTCAAGGAGGTTCCTTTTCCCTACCCATGACAAGTTGAGCATTACCTCCATTGGAGGTGCTCTCACCATACACCCATCCCAACAACACAATGCAAAACAGCAAAACAACCAAAACAAAAACACAATACAATAAATAACAAGGGTGAGAAAACAAGTTAAGAAGGCCTACCTTCAAAGCCCTTAAAATGGAAGCAAGTTAGTGAAGAGCTCCAAGCCTTCCCAAGCCTTCCAATCCTTCAAGCCAAGTCTCTAACTCTCTAAATAAAATTGAAGAACCCCACACTCCTCAACAAGAGGAGATAATATAGGCCATGAATTTGGCCTTGAGGAATGAGAAGGTGACACTTGTCACCTTCTCCTTCCTCCTCCCATGCCACTTGCAAGGGAGAGGAAGTGTGAGGATGACAAGTGTCCTCCTCTCATTCCCTCTCAATCCTCACCCTATCCACTTGTGCTCTCACACGTGTGAGAGGACAAGTGGTGAGGTGGCAATCCCACTCACACTCGCAAGAGGATAAGGGATGCCATATGGCATCCTCCTATTCTCTCAAGGAGCCATCTTCCTCCAAGATGCTCTCACACGTGTGTGAGAGTCTTAGGGAAAGCTCCCACACACTTAGGCATCTTGGAGACCTCCCAAGTCTTCCTTGGGAAAGGGTTCCCAAACTTTGGGAAGGGAGATGAGTCTTTCCCAAGGCATGACTCATCTCCCACTTCCCTTAGTTTCAAATTTTCGTCACTTTTACCAAACCAAGGTTTAGAGTGACCAAACCTGAGTCAAATCTAGGGTTAGATGGTCCAAGTTGACCCTAGACTCATGGGTAACCACCTAGGGTAGCTTTTGGGACTGTAGGGTTCACAAAGGGGGTTAAAACTCACATTTAAATGGCCTGAAAATAAAATAAATACCAAGTGGTGTAAATCAAGTAAAATTATACAACACTCATTATTTAAATAAATAGACAAGGGGTACTAAGGCTGAAATAATAAAAATTAAATCAATTGCTTAAATCAACATTCAAATTCAAACGTGATCCTTATCCCTCTTAGGAATGGATCGGATTTACAGGGGATAATGTAGTGTGAACTCTACCTCTAATTTTCCCGTGGCTATGGAATGTGAAACCTACACATCTCGATCAAGTGTCAGTCATATCATGGGAAACATAGCCGAAGCAACTGGAATTAAATTCACGCAATTCGAATACATCAATAACCATCAATACATAACTCCAATTTAAACTGCATTTTGAATTATATGTCAAATAGTCCACATCACATAATTAACTAGAAACTCATAGCAATATAACATCTACTATATCCCATATGCCGAACTACAAAATATCATCCAATATGATCAAACCAAATCACATATGTCAAATCAGTGTCCTATCATAATCAGGAGGTAAAACATCAAGTCTGCATAATGAAGCATAGTCACTAATGTCTGATAATGTCAACACAAAATAGCATAATAGATCAAAATAAGGGTGGTGAAATAATCAGCCTCACATCCTCCTCCCTAAGACTGAACTTCCTCCTAGAAGTCGTCAAAAAGGTGAGGATAGAGTGCCCCTAAACTAGCTGCATCCTCCCAAGTCGCTGTGACCTCGTCATATCGATCCCACTAGACCCTAACCTGGTCTAGCTCTCGACCTCGAAGGCCCAGCGTCTGATGAGCCAATATGTCAATTGGCTCCAAAGCCAACTGCCCGTCTGCCTCTACCTGTAAAGTACCCTAGTCCAGCACATGAGACAAATCAGATATATATCACCTCAAAATAGAAATATGAAAGACATCGTGGATATGTGACAGGCTAGGTGGCAACACTAGACGATAGGCAACTGGTCCTATCTGCTCCAAAATCTCAAAGGGTCCTACAAACCGTGGTGCGAGCTTAGAGCCCTTTCCATAACGGATAGGACTCTTGTGTGGCCGCACTCTAAGGAATACCCTATCACCCACTGAGAAGCCCTGATCAATCCTCTTAGCATCGGCATACTTCTTCTGCCTATCTTGTGCCTCCTATAACCTCTCTCTAATCAGTGTGACTTGCTGCTCCATATCCTGAACAAGCTCTGGACCAATGACAACTCTGTCCTCTATCTGATCCCAACTCAATGGTGTCCTGCACGGTCTGCCGTATAAAGCCTTAAATTGAGGCATACCCAACGAGCTGTGATGCCCATAATTGTAGGTAAAATCAACTAGATATAGAACTCCTCCCATCTAGACTGATGGTCCATAACATACATCCGAAGCATGTCCTCCAACACCTGATTCACCTGCTTTGTCTGTCCATCTGTCTCGGGATGATAAGTGGAGATAAAGTTGAGCTGTGTGCCCAATGCCTGCTGCAAGGCTCTCCAGAATGCTGAAGTGAAAACTAGATCTCTATCAAAAATAATGCGGTGAGGTACTCCATGTAATCTCACAATATCATCTAAGAATACTCTTGCCACTACTGGCGCATTGTACGTCATGCGTACAGGTGAGAAATGCGCTACTTTGGTCAACTTGTCGACTGTTACCATGATGGCATCATGGCGATGCGAAGACATAGGAAGACCAACAATGAAATCCATGGAAAGGGTGTCCCATTTCCACTCAGGTACAACATGTGGGTATAGAAGACCCGCTGGATGCTGATGCTCAGCCTTGACCCTCTGGCACTCAAGGCATCGAGCAACAAACTCTGCTATATCTCATCTCATACCCGCCCAATGGTATAGCTATAGGAGATTGGCATGCATCTTCTTCACCCTTGGATGAGCCGCATATGGTGCTCTGTGAGCCTCTGATAACACTACAGTACGTAGGTCATCTGCGCGGGGTACATAGATGCGCTACCGATGACGAAGTAAACCATCTACCTCAAGTGAATACCCTGCAAACTTGCCCACAAGTGCTCTTTGTGCACTGATCTCCTGCTGCACCTCTAGATACCACTCATCCTCTTGCAAATGCTGAATAGTGCGATCCCTCAAGTCCACACTCAGAGTCAAGGTCAAGAGCTAGTAGCGCCTCCGAATCAATGCATCAGCAACTACGTTCTCCTTCCCTTTGATGTAGTGGACATCAAAGTCATACTCGCAGAGGAACTCCATCCAATGCCACTGACAGGCGTTCAGATTCAGCTATGTAAAGATGTACTGAAGGCTGTGATGATCAAAATGGAGCTCAAAGTGACAACCCAACAAGAAATATCTCCAACGAACTAGAGCATGAACTACTGCCGCTAAATCCAAGTCGTGCGTGGGGTAGTTCAGGTCATGAGTCTTGAGCTTTCGTGACTCATACGCGATCGCTCTACCACCCTGCATAAGTACAGCTCCCAATCCCTTAAGTGACCGTGCAAACCATATAATCTGCTACAGGATCAGGAACTACTAAAATAGGAGCGCTGGTAAAACGCTCCTTAAGGACCCTGAAGGCCCTCTCACACTGCTCAGTCTAAAGAAAGCTCTTCCCTTTCTGCTGAAGGGAAGTGATGGGGTGCACAATCTGAGAAAAACCCTCAATAAAGCGACGGTAATAACAAGCTAACCCCATAAAACTCCTGACCTCTGTCACACTAGTAGGTGCTAGCCAATCCCTGATAGCCTTGATCTTCGATGGATCTACTGAGATTCCATCGCCAGATAGGATATGCCCCAGATACTAAACCTCTGTCTTGAAAAATGCCCACTTCGCCAAGTTCCCGTAAAGATTCTGCTCTCGCAGGCACTGTAGAACCTGACGAAGGTGCTCCTCATGCTCCTCCTTGGTCCGTGAATAGATCAATATGTCACGAATCGATCTAAATAGGTGCGAAACACCCTGTTCATGAGACTCATGAACACTACAGGGGTGTTCGTCAAACCGAAGGGAACCACTGTGAACTCATAGTGGCCATAATGAGTCCGAAAGGCAGTCTTATGGATATCCGCCTCTATGATACGTAGTTGATGATACCTGGACTTTAGGTCTATCTTAGAGAACACCCTGGCTCCCTGCATTTGATCAAAAAGATCATCATTCCTGGACAGAGGATAACGGTTCTTCACAGTCACCTTATTGAACTGCCTCTAGTCCATACACAAATGAAGAGACCCATCCTTCTTCTTCACGAAGATGACAGGAGCGCCCCAAGGTGAAACGCTCGGTCGGATGTGCCCCTTCTCAAGCAAGTCCTCCAACTGTAACTTGAGCTCAGTGAGCTCATGCGTGGTCATCCTGTAGGGTGCACGAGACACTGGCTCGGCACCCGACACTAAGTCTATGTGAAAGTCTACCTCATGTCGGGGTGGCATCCCCGGTAACTCTGCTGGAAATACATCGACAAACTCTCTAAGGATGGGTTGATCATCTAAAGATGCCTCAAGCTCGTCATCTGATCTGTCGCTCAATGTGATGGCAAACATCTGACATCCCTTCCACATGCAGCGCTTAAGCTGTGAAGCAGATATCATACATACTGCTGTGGGCTTCTGCATGCCCACTATCTCAACCGATGTGCCGTGATCAGCTAAACAGCTGATTGCCTTTCGGCAACAATCTAGCTTGGCTCGATGAGCCGCAAGCCAATCGATGCCCAACACCACATCATGTGATCCTAATGTCATGACTCTAAGGTTGCATACTATGGTAAAGGGTCCCAAAGCAATCTCACAGTCATGGGCTAAGGCATCTACTGTTAGTTTGGCACCTGAGGCCAACTCAACCACCCACCTATCAACCTGCCTAGAGGCCACCAGCCTGCAACGCTCCACTAATGATGGAGATATGAATGAATTAGTAGCACCAGAATCAAACAGAATAGAAATGGGGTTACCCCCAATCATACTTGACGTCTCAATCACTGACACCTAAAAATCTGCCTGGCAATTATCAACCACTGCAAACATACGGTGGGATCTACCCACATCACCCATAGTCTGCTCGGATCCTCCTGCACGAGGTTGTCCCCCTGCTGTAAAACCTTGTGGACACTCTCTAGCTAGGTGTCCAGCTCCACCACAAACATAACAAGGGCCCCTAGCCTGAACCTGTCCAGTCTGAGTCCTACTCGACTGCTACTGCCCTTATCTACCAGTAGACCTTTGCGAGCCCCTATAAGACTACTGTGACCTCACGGGTCCCGCAGGTGGTCCCTGCTGCCTCTGATCTCTGCGCGGGCCCTGCTGCTGCCAACCTCTATTATGTCCCCCATGTAACCTCTACTGTGTCCTAACTCTCTGCTGCTACTGTGGCTACTACTACTGTGGGGGTCTAGGGGCTAAAGGTGCGGAGCTGAATCCCCTCTATGAGGTGTCTGTGATGGTCTACGGAAGCTCTGCTGATATTGCTTTTGTCCTCGATCCTGAAACTGAGGGCGTGAACCCTGCGCTCGTCCCTGAATCTCCTCAGTGATGTATGCCTTCTCGGCAGCATCACTCAAAGTCTGGGGGTCTGCCATCCGAACAGGCCTTGCTATACTGTGGTTCAGTCCTCGGATAAACTTATGCACTAGGAGTTTCTCGTCATGGAGATACTCTGCATATCTAGATAACTCTGTAAACCTACCCTCATACTGAGCCACTGAAAGTCCCCTCTGTTGAAGGTCATGGAACTCATTTATATGATGCTATCTATAATGGTCTGATAAGTAGCGTGCATTGAAGGGCTCAATGAAGGTCTCCCATGTGAGGGTGTCTAAAGAAAGGTGACGCTTGCACTTCTTAGTGTGCCACCAGGTAGTTGCTGCATCTCGCAACAAGTGTACTGCCACCCGGGCCTTCGTGTTGCCTTCATAAGGACGCAACATGAAGCATCTGTCTAAACTGATAAGCCACGCCTCTGCCTCGGCTCCCTCTGTGGTCCCGATGAATGTAGGAGGGTTCAACCTCAATAAATCCCTAATAGGGTCTCCTCTCTCTCTAGGCCTCCTGATAGGCTCATCTGTATAGTAGTCATAAGGCCTGTGACCAAAGTGCTCTACCCGTACTGCCTCATCATATCTAGCATGACGTGAAGGACTTCTGCTACGGGCCCTGTCGGCCGAACCAACCTCCTCTGTCTCTGGCAACTCGACATAAGGCTCCACACGTGGTGCCCCTCGCGGCTCTACGCGGGGCTCCACACATGGCTCAACACGGGACTCAGCTCGTGGATCCACGCATGGCTCCTCTCGCGGATCCTCGCGGGGCTCGACACGTGGCTCTATGCGTGGCTCAACTATAGTCGGTGGAAGCCTATCTAGAACTACCTGTAAGGGCTGCAAAATCTGTGGCCCAATATCTGGTATGACCGGTGGTGCCTGCGGTATCTGTGGGACTGGTTGTGCCTGTGGGACTAGCTGATCCGGTCCCTCCGCTGAAGAGTCAGTGTGCACCTCGGCGAGTGGAGTGCGGCAGGACTGTGCTCGCCAAACTCGTCGGGGAGGCATCCTACAAAAATGAGGTAACCACAAATTAATCAAAGTTGCGGAAATAAAATGTGCCCTAACAAGCCCAGTGTTTAAACTTAGGCTCTGATACCAAATGTCATGCTCGCATTTCCAATGCGGTCACGACACACAACACACGTGTCATGTCCACATTTGACATGTGGTCATGACACGAACTGCGAAAAACTTTTCTACCTATCCCTAGGAACCCCCTCGCATGCGTCTGCGTGCTCGATGGCAATATGCATAGGCGTAGACATGTCAATGTAATCGTGATGGTGAAGGCTGTCTAGGGGGTATGCGACACGTAGTGTGTCGCGTCTAGGGTTAGACTGGTTTAATTTGAACCCTAAGTTCTTAGGTGAAGATGATTTCGTCAGCATCAAACCCCAACATATTTTAGATCAAAAATTGATAAGGCAATATGGTAAGATGGCGTGTGATTAAAGTGGAAAGATGGATTTAAAATAATTAAAACAACGCATAAAATAATCCCTAAAAATCTAGCAAAATTCTGGCAGCATAACGCGTTTTTAATAAAGGCAATTTGAAATTCAAAATAAATCACCCTTAGGACAATTAAGTAAAAATTAATAATAAATTAAATCAATCTAAAGAATGAATTCAGAGATGATTTAAAATAATTTAATAAAATAAAGTTAAATGACACGATGCCAAAAAGTCTAAGAAGAAAATTAAGTTTGTTATTAAATACAATTTGGCAATTGTATTTAATAACTAACTCAAAATTTAATTGAGGGAGGGGGAGAGTTTAAATAACTCTCCCCGTAAAATAATAATAAAATAGATGAAGTTGACAAGATAAAAAAAATTCGTCAAAAAAGAAATTCATTATCCCCATTTAAAATAATTCTATAAAGTAGGGAAGGGGGATAATACTCTTAATCAACAATTTAATTTCAACAAGACGAGGCAAGACCATAATGCTAAAAATCAACTCATTCCAACTTAAATCTCAATAATTAAGGCAATTATGCCAAGAGTTAAAAAGATTAAACAATAAAAGAAAATAAGGTTTAGAAAAGAACAAAAGTAAAAACCCACAATTAAAATCCTCCCAAGAAAAAAATATCCTCTCCTAAACAAAATGAGCAAAATCCCTAATTTGAAAATAACACTAAGTTCTCAAATGGACAACCCTATTTTATTTTTCTAAGTTTTCTCTCCTCTACTTGCCCTAATCTCATATCTTGTTTTGCCTTCCCTTTTTTTTTTGTTCTCTATTTTTGTTGTAGGCTAGGGTTTTGATTAGAAGTGGAAATCATGGATCCTTCCACAACCTCCACGGAGGTATAAGCAGTGTTTATCTATTTATTTATTTTCATCTATTTATTTGTGTTTGGTTCAAGAGAGAAACTTGTGAGAATAAACTGCAGAATGTAAGAGTAAAAGGGTCACCGCCGCCGAAGGGAGGAGCTATGTGGAGGAGGAATGGTGCAGAGGGCAACGTGAATGGTGCGCTAGAGGGTCTACCGAAGGAGCTGCGGAGGTTAAGGAACTGTGGCGTGGGAGGTGTCGGCCGCAGTGGTAGTATGACGGCAGAGTGGTCTGCGGGGGGCGCGAAGAGAGCAGTGGGCGGTGCGTTGGGGAGAGGAGGCCGTGGTCAGGGGTTTTCGGTGGAGTGTGGGGGTTATGAAGGTGCGTGTGTGGGGTGTGGGGAGTTGTGACTGCGTAGCGGCGGATGAGAGTAGGGAGGGGGTGTGGGGGAGGAGGCTTAGCCTCCACCCACATAAGCGGGTGTGGGTGGAGGCTAAGCCTCCTCCCCCACACCCTCTCATATAAACAACAAAGTGCTATGGGTGGCGCCGCCGCCCACAGTCCTTTATTGTTTTTATTTTTATTTTTTATTTTTTTATAAAATCTAACTTATTTTGTTCTTGTTTCAGAAACATATATGTATATAATAGGCATTATATATATCAGTTTCATTAACTACTCACAGTTTGATATATATGTAATCATATTTATATTTGTGTATATAGTATATGCAACAAAATCTTTATTTTTGTATTTTCTCTTTCTTTCAAGCATATACACAGGAAATAGAATATAAATCAACAACATAGTTTTATAAACTGATAAGATAGCTAATGTAGATTACTTCCTATTTCTTTTGAAACATAAAACAGAATGCATTATGTTCTCTTGGTGCCAAAATAAAATGGAAATCCACATCAAATAAAATATTATTATTTCAACTACCTACTCTTCTTTACTGAATCACACTAAATGGATAACTGAGTATAATTTCTTTTTCTTCTTTTTTTTTACAAAAAAATAGAAACATACCATAATGGAAATATATACTTTTCTTTGAGCAGTAAAAAAAATACATAGTGCATTATTTCTCTTTTGAACAATAGTAGGGTGGAAAATACATTTCATTCTGGTTTTACTTTCTTTTCAACAACCACTAGTACTTAGGAGTTTCACTACAACATAATAGAAAAGAGTTACATTATATATATATATATATATTCTTTTTCTGAACATTATACAAACACAAAAAATGCATTTCTCCCCTTTTTAACTACAACAGATCTAACAACAACAATATAACACATGCCTATTTTTTTTAGAATAAACAATGACAGAAATTTAACTCACATTTCTCATGCATTTCCCAAATCTTAACCCACAAAAATAGGGAATAAGTAGCCATAAATTAAATACAAGAACTTTACAAATCACTATACATCACATCCTTCTCCATGGCAATAAAACTTGCCAAAATAAATACAGTGAGTCCATGGCTACAACAACCAAAAGAAATCTACCACTAAATCCACACATGAGGGCTTCCATCTACTCTCTTCCTCCACTTAAAAACCTGCACACATACACAACAACAAGAACCACAAAACCAACCACTTCCAAAAAGCTCTCCTTCCTACCGTAGACCTGCAAGTGTGTCACCCTCGAGCTGGGGAGGTAGGAAAATCCACACGGGTGGACACTCCACAACAAAATAAAAATACCAACAACACAAAACAGCCCATAGGATTGTCACAAAACTCAACTCATAAACATGAGTTGTGGAGGGTAGGGAATGGACCCCTCAACTTAAAAGGGTTCTCAAAAATGAAGTATCAACTCATGGCCTCAAGCCAAACTCTCAAACACCATTTTCCACAAAAACACAATAATCTCCATGGCACTCTTGCCATTAATAATCTGCTCAACAATAAAAGCCCTCAAGGCATAAACACAAAATGTGGGAGAGACCTCAAGGAGGTTCCTTTCCCCTACCCATGACAAGTTGTGCATTACCTCCATTGGAGGTGCTCTCACCATACACCCATCCCAACAACACAATGCAAAATAGCAAAACAACCAAAACAAAAACACAATACAATAAATAACAAGGGTGAGAAAACAAGTTAAGACGGCCTACCTTCAAAGCCCTTAAAATGGAAGCAAGTTAGTGAAGAGCTCCAAGCCTTCCCAAGCCTTCCAATCCTTCAAGCCAAGTCTCTAACTCTCTAAACTCCTCCCAAAATAAAGCAAAAAGAATAAAATTGAAGAACCCCACACTCCTCAACAAGAGGAGATAATATAGGCCATGAATTTGGCCTTGAGGAATGAGAAGGTGACACTTGTCACCTTCTCCTTCCTCCTCCCATGCCACTTGCAAGGGAGAGGAAGTGTGAGGATGACAAGTGTCGTCCTCTCATTCCCTTTCAATCCTCACCTTATCCACTTGTGCTCTCACACATGTGTGAGAGGACAAGTGGTGAGGTGGCAATCCCACTCACACCCACAAGAGGATAAGGGATGCCATATGGCATCCTCCTATTCTCTCAAGGAGCCATCTTCCTCCAAGATGCTCTCACACGTGTGTGAGAGTCTTGGGGAAAGCTCCCACACACTTGGGGGTCTTGGAGACCTCGCAAGTCTTCCTTGGGAAAGGGTTCCCAAACTTTAGGGAGGGAGATGAGTCTTTCCTAAGGCATGACTCATCTCCCACTTCCCTTAGTTTCAAATTTTCGTCACTTTTACCAAACCAAGGTTTAGAGTGACCAAACTTGAGTCAAATCTAGGGTTAGATGGTCCAAGTTGACCCTAGACTCATGGGTAACCACCTAGGGTAGCTTTTGAGACTCTAGGGTTCACAAAGGGGGTTAAAACTTACATTTAAATGGCCTCGAAATAAAATAAATACCAAGTGGTGTAAATCAAGTAAAATTATACAACACTCATTATTTAAATAAATAGACAAGGGGTACTAAGGCCGAAATAATAAAAATTAAATCAATTACTTAAATCAATATTCAAATTCAAACGTGATCCTTATCCCTCTTGGGAATGGATCGGATTTACTGGGGATAACATATTGTGAACTCTACCTCCGATTTTCCCGTGGCTAGGGAATGTGAAACCTCCACATCTCGATCAAGTGTCAGTCATATCGTGGTAAACATAGCCGAAGCAACTGGAATTAAATTCATGCAATTCGAATACATCAATAACCATCAATACATAACTCCAATTTAAATTGCATTTTGAATTATATGTCAAATAGTCCACATCACATAATTAACTAGAAACTCATAGCAATATAACATCTACTATATCCCATATGCCGAACTACAAAATATCATCCAATATGATCAAACCAAATCACATATGTCAAATCAGTGTCCTATCATAATCATGAGGTAAAACATCAAGTCTGCATAATGAAGCATAGTCACTAATGTCAACACAAAATAGCGTAATCGATCAAAATAAGGGTGGTGAAAAAATCAGCCTCACATCCTCCCCCCTAAGGCTAAAGTTCCTCCTGGAAGTTGTCAAAAAGGTGAGGATAAAGTGCCCTCAAACTAGCTGCATCCTCCCATGTCACTGTGACCTCGTCATATCGATCCCACTGGACCCTAACTTGGTCCAGCTCTCGACCTCGAAGGCCCAGCGTTCGATGAGCCAATATATGAATTGGCTCCAAAGCTAATTGCTCGTCCACCTCTACCTGTAAAGCACTCTAGTCCAGCACATGAGACAAATCATATATATATCGCCTCAAAAAAGAAATATGAAAGACATCGTGGATACGTGATAGGCTATGTGGCAACGCTAAACGATAGGCAACTGGTCCTATCCACTCCAAAATCTCAAAGGGTCCTACAAATCATGGTGCGAGCTTAGAGCCCTTTCCATAATGGATAGGACTCTTGTGTGGCCGCACTCTAAGGAATACCCTGTCACCCATTGAGAAGCTTTGATCAATCCTCTTAGCATCGGCATACTTCTTCTGCCTATCCTGTGCCTCCTGTAACCTCTGTCTAATCAGTGTGACCTACTGCTCCATATTCTGAACAAGCTCTGGACCAATGACAACTCTGTCCTCTATTTGATCCCAACTCAATGGTGTCCTGGACGGTCTGCCGTATAAAGCCTGAAAGGGAGGCATACCCAACGAGCTGTGATGCCCATTATTGTGGGCAAACTCAACTAGATATAGATACTCCCCCCATCTAGATTGATGGTCCATAACATACATCCGAAGCATGTCCTCCAACACCTGATTCACCCGCTCTGTCTGTCCATGTGTCTTGGGATCATAAGCGGAGCTAAAGTTGAGCTGTGTGCCCAATGCCTACTGCAAGGCTGTCTAGAATGCTAAAGTGAAAACTGGATCTCTATCAGAAATAATGCGGTGAGGTACTCCATGTAATCTCACAATATCATCTAAGAATACTCTCGCCACTGCTGGTGCATTGTACGTTGTGCGTATAGGTGAGAAATGCACTGCTTTGGTCAACTTGTCGAATGTCACCATGATGGCATCATGGCGACGCGAAGACATAGGAAGACCAACATTGAAATCTATGGAAATGGTGTCCCATTTCCACTCAGGTATAACATGTGGGTATAGAAGACCCGTTGGATGCTGATGCTTGGCCTTGACCCTCTGGCACTCAAGGCATCGAGCAACAAACTCTGCTATATCTCGTCTCATACCCACCCAATGGTATGGCTGTCGAAGATCGGTATGCATCTTCTTCACCCCCGGATGAGCCGCATATGGTGCTCTATGGGCCTCTGATAACACTACAGTACGTAGGTCACCTACGTGGGGTACATAGATGCGTTGTCGGTGACGAAGTAATCCATCTGCCTCAAGTGAATACCCTGCAAACTTGCCCACAAGGGCCCTCTATGTACCGATCTCCAATTGCACCTCTAGATACGACTCATCCTCTGGCAAATGCTGAATAGTGCGATCCCTCAAGTCCACACTCAGAGTCAAGGTCAAGAGCTCATGGCACGTCTGACTCAATGCGTTAGCAACCACGTTCTCCTTCCCTTTGATGTAGTGGACATTAAAGTCATACTCGCAGAGGAACTCCATCCAACGCCACTGACAGGCGTTCAGATTCAGCTGTGTAAAGATGTACTGAAGGCTGTGATGATCAGAATGGAGCTGAAAGCGATGAGCCAACAAGAAATGTCTCCAACAAACTAGAGCATGAACTACTGCTGTTAACTCCAAGTCGTGCGTGGGGTAGTTTAGCTCATGGGTCTTGAGCTTTCGCGACTCATACGCGATCGCTCTACCACCCTGCATAAGTACAGCTCCCAATCTCTCAAGTGATGTATCCGTGCAAACCATAAAATCTACTGCAGGATCAGGAACTGCTAAAATAAGAGTGCTGGTAAGACACTCCTTGAGGACCCCGAAGGCCCTCTCACACTGCTCAGTCCAAAGAAAGCTCTTCCCTTTCTGCTAAAGGGAAGTGATGGCGTGTGCAATCTGAGAAAAACCCTCAACAAAGCGATGGTAATAACCAGCTAACCCCATAAATCTCTTGACCTCTGTCACACTAGTGGGTGCTGGCCAATCCCTGAGAGCCCTGATCTTCGATGGATCTATTGAGATTCCATCACCAGATAGGATATGCCCCTGATACTGAACCTGTGTCCTAAAAAATGCACACTTCACCAAGTTCTCGTAAATATTCTGCTCTCACAGGCACTGTAGAACCTGACGAAGGTGCTCCTCATGCTCCTCCTTGGTCCGTGAATAGATCAATATGCCATCGAGGAAAATGATCACGAACCGATCTAAATAGGTGTGAAAAACCCCGTTCATGAGACTCATGAACACTGCAGGGGTATTCGTCAAGCTGAAGGGAATCACTATGAACTCATAGTGGCCATAACGAGTTCGAAAGGCGGTCTTATGGATATCCACCTCTGTGATACGTAACTGATGATACCTGGACTTCATGTCTATCTTAGAGAACACCCTGGCTCCATGCATCTGATCAAAAAGATCGTCAATCCTGGGTAGAGGATAATGGTTCTTCACCGTCACCTTATTCAACTGCCTGTAGTCCATACACAAATGAAGAGACCCATCCTTCTTCTTCACGAAGATGATAGGAGCGCCCCAAGGTGAAATGCTCGGTCGGATGTGCCCCTTCTCGAGTAAGTCCTCCAACTGTAACTTGATCTCAATGAGCTCATGCGTGGTCATCCTGTAGGGTGCACGAGACACTGGCTCGACACCCGGCACTAAGTCTATGTGAAAGTCTACCTCACGTCAGGGTGGCATCCCTAGTAACTCTGCTGGAAATACATCAGCAAACTCTCTAAGGATGGGATGATCATCCAAGGATGCCTCAAGCTCGTCATCTAATCTGTCACTCAATGTGATGGTGAACATCTGACATCCCTTCCACATGCAGCGCTTAAGCTATTGAGCAGATATCATACGTACTTCTGTGGGCTTCTGCATGCCCACTATCTCAACTGATGTGCCGTGATCATCTAAACAGTTAATCGCCTTTCGGCGACAATCTAGCTTGGCTCGATGAGCCGCAAGCCAATCCATGCCCAACACCACATCATATGATCCTAATGTCATGACTCTAAGGTTGCATACTATGGTAAAGGGTCCCAAAGCAATCTCACAGTCATGGACTAAGGCATCTACTGTCAGTTTGGCACCTGAGGCCAACTCAACCACCCACATATCACCCTGCCTAGAGGCCACTAGCCTGCAACGCTCCACTAACGATGGAGATATGAATGAATCAGTAGCACCAGAATCAAAAAGAATAGAAATGGGGTTACCCCCAATCATACTTGATGTCTCAATCACTGACGCCTGAAAATCTAACTGGCGGTTATCAACCGCTGCAAACATATGGTGGGATCTACCCACATCACCCACAGTCTACTCGGATCCTCTTGCACGAGGCTGTCCCCCTGCTATAAAACCCTGTGGACACTCTCTAGCTAGGTGTCTAGCTCCACCGCAAACATAACAAGGGCCCCTAACCTGAACCTGTCCAGTCTGAGTCCTACTCGACTGTTACAGCCCTTATCTACCAGTAGACCCCTTCGAGCCCCTATAAGACTGCTGTGACCTCGCGGGTCCCACAGGTGGTCCCTGCTGCCTCTGATCTCTGTGTGGGCCCTGCTGCTTCCAACCTCTATTATGTCCCCCATGTGACTTCTGTTGTGTCCTAACTCTCTGCTGCTGCTGTGGGGGTCTAGGGGGTAAAGGTGCGGAGCTGAATCCCCCTCTATGAGGTGTTTGTGATGGTCTATGGAAGCTCTGCTGATGCTGCTGCTGTCCTCGATCTTAAAACTGAGGGCATGAACCCTGCCCTCGTCCCTGAATCTCCTCAGCGATATATGCCTTCTCGGCAGCATCACTCAAAGTCTGGGGGTCTACCATCCGAACAGGCCCTGCTATACTGTGGTTCAGTCCTCTGATAGACTTATGCACTAGGAGTTTCTCATCATGGAGATACTCTGCATATCTGGATAACTCTGTAAACCTACCCTCATACTAAGCCACTGAAAGTCCCCTCTACTGAAGGTCATGGAACTCGTCTATATGACACTATCTATAATGGTTTGATAAGTAGTGCACATTGAAGCGCTCAATGAAGGTCTCCCATGTGAGGGTTTCTAAAGAAAGGTGACGCTTGCACTCCTCAGTGTGCCACCAGGTAGTTGATGCATCTCGCAACAAGTGTACTGCCACCCGGGCCTTCATGTTGCCCTCGTAAGGACGCAACACGAAGCATCTATCTAAATTGATAAGCTAGGCCTCTGCCTCAGCTCCCTCTATGGTCCCGATGAATGTAGGAGGGTTCAACCTCAATATATCCCTAATAGGGTCTCCTCTATCTCTAGGCCTCCTGATAGGCTCATCTGTATAGTAGACATATGGCCTATGACCAAAGTGCTCTACCCGTACTGCCTCGTCATATCTAGCATGACGTGAAGGACTCCTGCTACGGGCCCTGTCGGCCGAACCAACCTCCTCTGTCTCTGGCAACTCGACATAAGGCTCCACACGTGGTGCCCCTCGCGGCTCTATGCGGGGCTCCACACGTGGCTCAACACAGGACTCAGCTCATGGCTCCACGCGTGGCTCCACTCGTGGATCCTCGCGGGGCTCGACATGTGGCTCTATGCGTGGCTCAACTACAGCTGGTGGAAGCCTATCTAGAACTGCCTGTAAGGCCTGCAAAATTTGTGGCTCAATATCTGGTATGACCGGTGGTGTCTGCGGTATTTGTGGGACTGGCTGATCCGGTCCCTCCGCTGAAGAGTTAGTATGCACCTCAGCGGGTGGAGTGAGGCGGGACTGTGCTCACCGAACTCGTCAGGGAGGCATCCTACAAAAATGAGGTAACCACAAATTAATCAAAGTTACGGAAATAAAATGTGCCCTAACAAGCCCAGTGTTTAAACTTAGGCTCTGATACCAAATGTCATGCCCGCATTTCCCATGCGGTCACGACACACAACACACATGTCATGTCCACATTTGACATGTGGTCATGACACGAACTGCGAAAAACTTTTCTACCTATCCCTAGGAACCCCTCGCATGCGTCTGCGTGCTCGGTGGCAATACGCATAGGCGTAGACATGTCAACGTAATCGTGATGGTGAAGGTCATCTAGGGGGTATGTGACACATAGTGTGTCGCGTCTAGGGTTAGACTGGGTTAATCTGAACCCTAAGTTCCTAGGTGAAGATGATTTCGTCAGCATCGAACCCCAACATATCTCAGATCAAAAATTGACAAGGCAATATGGTAAGATGGTGTGTGATTAAAGTGGAAAGATGGATTTAAAATAATTAAAACAACGCATAAAATAATCCCTAAAAATCTAGCAAAATTCTGGCAGCATAATGCGTTTTTAATAAACGCAATTTGAAATTCAAAATAAATCACCCTTAGGACAATTAAGTAAAAATTAATAATAAATTAAATCAATCTAAAGAATGAATTCAGAGACGATTTAAAATAATTTAATAAAATAAAGTTAAATGACACGACACCAAAAAGTCTAAGAAGAAAATTAAGTTTGTTATTAAATACAATTTGGCAATTGTATTTAATAACTAAATCAAAATTTAATTGAGGGAGGGGGAGAGTTTAAATAACTTTCCCCGTAAAATAATAATAAAACAGATGAAGTTGACAAGATAAAAAAAATTCGTCAAAAAGGAAATTCATTATCCCCATTTAAAATAATTCTATAAAATAGGGAAGGGGGATAATACTCTTAATAAAAAATTTAATTTCAACAAGACGAGGCAAAACCATAATGCTAAAAATCAACTCATTCCAACTTAAATCTCAATAATTAAGGCAATTATGCCAAGAGTTAAAAAGATCAAACAATAAAAGAAAATAAGGTGTAGAAAAGAATAAAAGTAAAAACCCACAATTAAAATCCTCCCAATAAAAAAATATCCTCTCCTAAACAAAATGAGCAAAATCCCTAATTTGAAAATAACACTAAGTTCTCAAGTGGACAACCCTATTTTATTTTTCTAGGTTTTCTCTCCTCTACTTGCCCTAATCTCATATCTTGTTTTGCCTCCCCCTTTTTTTTTGGTTCACTATTTTTGTTGCAAGCTAGGGTTTTGATCAGAAGTGGAAATCATGGATCCTTCCACAACCTCCATGGAGGTATAAGCAGTGTTTATCTATTTATTTATTTTCATCTATTTATTTATGTTTGGTTCAAGAGAGAAACTTGTGAGAATAAACTGCAAAATGTAAGAGTAAAAGGGTCGCCGCCGCCGAAGGGAGGAGCTATGTGGAGGAGGAATGGTGCAGAGGGCAGCGTGAACGACGCGCTAGAGGGTCTGCCGAAGGAGCTGCAGAGGTTAAGGAATTGTGGCGTGGGAGGTGTCGGCTGCAGTGGTAGTATGACGGCAGAGCGGTCTGTGGGGGGGCAAAGAGAGCAGCGAGCAGCGCGTTGGAGAGAGGAGGCCGCGGTCATGGGTTTTCGGTGGGGTGTTGGGTTACGAAGGCGTGTGTGTGGGGTGTGGGGAGTTGTGACTGCGCAGCGGCGGATGAGAGTAGGGAGGGGGTGTGGGGGAGGAGGCTTAGCCTCCACCCACATCCGCGGGTGTGGGTGGAGGCTAAGCCTCCTCCCCCACACCCTCTCACATAAACAACAAAGTGTTGTGGGCGGCACCGCTGCCCACAGTCCTTTATTGTTTTTATTTTTATTTTTATTTTTTATTTTTTTACAAAATCTAACTTATTTTGTTTTTGTTTCAAAAACATATATGTATATAATAGGCATTATATATATATCAGTTTCATTAACTACTCACAGTTTGATATATATGTAATCATATTTATATTTGTGTATATAGTATATGCAACAAAATCTTTATTTCTGTATTTTCTCTTTCTTTCAAGCATATACACAGGAAATGAAATATAAATCAACAACATAGTTTTATAAACTGATAAGATAGCTAATGTAGATTTCTTCCTATTTATTTTGAAACATAAAACAAAATGCATTATGTTCTCTTGGTGCCAAAATAAAATGGAAATCCACATCAAATAAAATATTATTATTTCAACTACCTACTCTTCTTTACTGAATCACACTAAATGGATAACTGAGTAGAATTTCTTTTTCTTCTTTTTTTTACAAAAAAATAGAAACATACCATAATGGAAATATATACTTTTCTTTGAGCAGTAAAAAAATATACATAGTGCATTATTTCTCTTTTAAACAGCAATAGGGTGGAAAATACATTGTAGTCTAGTTTTACTTTCTTTTCAACAACCACTAGTACTTAGGAATTTCACTACAACATAATAGAAAAGAGTTACATTATATATATATATATATATATATATATATATATATATATATATATATATATATATATATATATATATACTTTTTCTGAACATTATACAAACACAAAAAATGCATTTCTCCCCTTTTTAACTACAACAGATCTAATAACAACATTATAACACATGCCTATTTTTTTTGAGAACAAACAATGTCAGAAATTTAACTCACATTTCTCGTGCATTTCCCAAATCTTAACCCACAAAAATAGGGAATAAGCAGCCATAAATTAAATACAGGAACTTTACAAATCACTATACATCACATCCTTCTCCATGGCAATAAAACTTGCCAAAATAAATACAGTGAGGCCATGGCTACAACAGCCAAAAGAAATCTACCACTAAATCCACACAAGAGGGCTTCCATCTACTCTCTTCCTCCACTTAAAAACCTGCACACATACACAACAACAAGAACCACAAAACTAGCCACTTCCAAAAAGCTCTCCTCCCTACTGTAGACCCACAAGTGGGTCAACCCTGAGCTATGGAGGTAGGAAAATCCATACGGGTGTACACTCCACAACAAAATAAAAACATCAATAGCACAAAACAGCCCATAGGATTGTCACAAAACTCAACTCATAAACATGAGTTGTGGAGGGTAGGGAATGGACCCCTCAACTTAAAAGGGTTCTCAAAAGATGAAGTATCAACTCATGGCCTCAAGCCAAACTCTCAAACACCATTTTCCACAAAAACACAATAATCTCCATGGCACTCTTGCCATTAATAATCTGCTCAACAATAAAAGCCCTCAAGGCATAAACACAAAATGTGGGAGAGACCTCAAGGAGGTTCCTTTCCCCTACCCATGACAAATTGAGCATTACCTCCATTGGAGGTGCTCTCACCATACACCCATCCCAACAACACAATGCAAAACAGCAAAACAACCAAAACAAAAACACAATACAATAAATAACAAGGGTGAGAAGACAAGTTAAGAAGGCCTACCTTCAAAGCCCTTAAAATGGAAGCAAGTTGGTGAAGAGCTCCAAGCCTTCCCAAGCCTTCCAATCCTACAAGCGAAGTCTCTAACTCTTTAAACTCCTCCCAAAATAAAGCAAAAAGAATAAAATTGAAGAACCCCACACTTCTCAACAAGAGGAGATAATATAGGCCATGAATTTGGCCTTGAGGAATGAGAAGGTGACACTTGTCACCTTCTCCTTCCTCCTCCCATGCCACTTGCAAGGGAGAGGAAGTGTGAGGATGACAAGTGTCGTCCTTTCATTCCTTCTCAATCCTCACCTCATCCACTTGTGCTCTCACACGTGTGAGAGGACAAGTGGTGAGGTGGCAATCCCACTCACACCCACAAGAGGATAAGGGATGCCATATGGCATCCTCCTATTCTCTCAAGGAGCCATCTTCCTCCAAGATGCTCTCACATGTGTGTGAGAGTCTTGGGGAAAGCTCCCACACACTTGGGGGTCTTGGAGACCTCGCAAGTCTTCCTTGGGAAAGGGTTCCCAAACTTTGGGAACGGAGATGAGTCTTTCCCAAGGCATGACTTATCTCCCACTTCCCTTAGTTTCAAATTTTCGTCACTTTTACCAAACCAAGGTTTAGAGTGACCAAACCTGAGTCAAATCTAGGGTTAGATGGTCCAAGTTGACCCTAGACTCATGGGTAACCACCTAGGGTAGCTTTTGGGACTCTAGGGTTCACAAAGGGGTTAAAACTCACATTTAAATGGCCTGAAAATAAAATAAATACCAAGTGGTGTAAATCAAGTAAAATTATACAACACTCATTATTTAAATAAATAGACAAGGGGTACTAAGGCCGAAATAATAAAAATTAAATCAATTGCTTAAATCAACATTCAAATTCAAATGTGATCCTTATCCCTCTTAGGAATGGATCGGATTTACAGGGGATAACATAGTGTGAACTCTGTTGGGTCTCAAAAATGTAGGTTGTGGATTCTAAGGGGATGCCAAGTGCTATGGTCAAATCTACAACATTTTTGAGCCAATGACTGGAGTTTGACCTTAATGATCAACTTCTCCCTGCGCTTTAGGTCCTGCTACAACCTAGGCAGGTGAACCTTTGATTATCAAAGCAGGTTGTATGATTAAATCTATGTTGGTTTGCTGCTAGTTTATCCAATTACAATGGCATACTTGTAAATCAGATAAGATATTGTAAACTAAATTCTAAAGAAAGTAAATGATTTAATCTAAATTCTAATAGAAATAAATAATAAATAACATGAAATGAATCTAAACTATAGCGATAAAACAGAGTAAAGATTTTAAATATAAGATGAATCAATAGTTAGACTGGTGCTTTGTCCATTCGGGCAACGGAGTCAGGATATCAAAAACAAATAACTTGTATCAGGTAATAACTCGATCTGATTGGCACATATAACTATTTGCAACTTGTACAAACGTGCAAGGAAGAAATCTTTAATTCATTCTTAATAATCCAAAGGACATAATTGTATTAAATGCAGAATATTAAAAGGATTTTAATCTTTCCAGAAAGAACCAACTTAAATTTGCAAATTAATAAATCAGATAAACTCTGGAGACAAATTAATAACCCTAATCAATTAATCGTACTTAGTAATCCATTCAACATTCTAAGATTACTATAATTGATGAGAAAGGATTTAATTCTCTCTGAGAAACCAATCAAATCAACTATATTGAATTAGCAAATGTAATCAGACAATTTGAACATATCCTTAACACATTCAAATTGAATAATCAGAAAATGAATGACATGGAGATAATTAAATTGATTGAATTAAAAACAACAAATAGATGATACCGTCACAATGTATTTCGAATTCGAATCCTCAACTGCTGCCTCAGAATGTATCATGCACCATAGCCTTTCTCAGAGCGAAATTGCATAGAAGGATCAAATTTGCATCAGATTGAATAAATCTAACCTAATCTAACCCTAAAATATTTCAAATGTGTTTTTTGTAAAAATCTAATCCTAACCTAATTCTAACCCTATTTCTAACTCCTTATTTTTGGGTCCTGGGATCTCTATTTAAAGAGATGCAACAAGCCTTAGAACCGTTACATTCATTTTGCAGTTTAAATAACTGATATAACAGATATATGGTTTCACTTGATAAGAAAATCATTAATCATCCGGGAAAGTATTTAATCTTCATAACTGCATCCTTTCATCTCCGGCTTGAAACACTTAATAATCATCCTAGGCTTAAAATTAATCTTCCCAAGCCGCTTCATTCAACCGCCAGTTGAGAATTGCTTCAACGTAACCAAAATCCTGCATAGAAAACAAATTATTCATCAGATAAACAACATATAAACATATAATTTACATTGAGATAATCCTTAGGACCTGTGGCGTGTGGTATAGTTTCCTTACTTCCGTTGCATATTCGCTCATGTATTTAGGGTTTTATCCTTTCCATAGAAATCCCTAACTTCTTTTCCTTTATGTTGAATGCCTTTGGCAGAAAATAAAATATTCCATATTAACCTTCATTATAGTATCATCGCGAAGAAAATAAAATAATTAGTTTATTTCTTCTTTGGCCATTAATCTTTATTTTCACATTTGGTAGTTATATTTTTCATATTTGTTGTGAAAATAATTACCCTTGATTAGGGTTTGACAATAACCTTCATGAAAATAATAATTATTATTCCTCTTTACCTTCCTTTAATTATTATTTTTCATTTGTATTAACCCACATATCTTTGCACTTTTGGTTTGGGCAAAATTCACTCGAGTGAAAACAATCACTCTTCCTCGGCAAAATATTTTACCAGCCTTTGTATGTTCTTCCGGAATATTTTCTAGGTGAAATAGTTACCTATTGAACTAATCCCTCCCATATCTTATTTCAGGATGAAAATATCAAAATTTCTCCTTGTATCGGGTTAAATCTTCTAAAAAATAATTCACCTCTTTACCACCTTTTGTGAAATCTGCCTTAACTTATCTCAATGTTAGATTTTCAAAACATTTCATTTTCAAAACATTTCCACCGTGATATTATACAAAATGCTATGTCCCACTATGCACTCAAATTTCGATGATATTTAATGCTTCTCCAAGCTTCTGTTGTTCCTAGTAAAATCTTGAAAGGCCAACCTCTACTATTTTATTTGGATTAGGTTTAAAGATGCCAATTTTGGGTAAAACTGAACTATAATTATATAACTCCTCTCAACCTTGAAATCCTTAAATTCATGCCAATGCCGCCTCCTTGGGTTTTCATAACCTACTTTTACCTTATTCTTTTTCATATTCTAATCCTGATATTTACTCCCAAGATATATTTAATAACTACTCAATGCTAATCATATTTCGTACAATATCACTTTGTCAAATATAGGATTTTATATGCTACAAAATAAAAGGCATGCATATTTCTATTTATCCAATTTTAATGTGCACAGTCTAATTACTTCTGCCAGTTTGATGCATGATAAAGTTAAATGAATTTTAGCAGCTTCTTGGTATGATTCATCAAAGAAAGAAAACTCTCCATGGTGTTTGGAGATTGTCATCAGTGTCTTCATATTCCAAGCAAAGATATTTTTTTGGTCAAGCTTTTGCAGATCCTTGATTTTTATTTCTTCATATGGATTTGTTTCCTCCTCCTCAGGCTCGTCCTCATGCATGATTGATTTAATCCTAGCAAATATACTACGTCTTTTTTGAGCAGGGGATTTTGCCTTGAATTCCCGATATATTGATGAAATGAAAGCACATGCATAAATAGTTTTCCCAAGACCCATTTCATCAGCTAAGATAACATTTTTTAATTTCTGTCAGTATTTTCTCAGCCAATTCAATGCTTCCAGCTGATGAGGAAACAAGGAACCTCCTCTATTGAATCACCAGTAACACGTTGACACTCACCAGTATGAGAAACAAATGGTGAATAAAACACTTCACCCAAAGCAATCAACTGAGATTCACCTGCATCTTTTCCTTATGAGGAATTTCCATGACGTATTTCTAGTTTTTGGTGTTTCCTACTAGCCTCAACACTATTAGTACCTAACCTATCATTGACTCTTGCATACTTTTCCTTACTCTCCCTATCAAAATTCCTTTCAAAGGCATATGATGTTGAAGGATTATATATTGAGAACAGTTTCATGCATTCCTTTTTCCATGTTTTCCATTTTGTACCTAAAGCAGTTTGCTCAGGGGCATTCCAAAGCTTTGCAACCTCATCCCACAAAATTGCATCCTCCAAATCCTTAAAGATACCTTTGTAAGTTTCTCCATACACTCAGCAGTTTTTGTGCTCTCACATTCTTGCTTCTAGAAATCAAAAGTTATCCTCAACATTATATTATCCATGAAGGGCTAATATATATTTCCAATATCATATTGTGAAGCTTTAGTAACATTCTACCTAAACCAGAGTAAATTGTACATTGAGCACCCTCCCTTGCAAATTCCTTCCAAACATTTACATTACGAGCACTTTCTACCACAGCCTCAACATGAAGTTGATCACTGGCATCCAACATATCAATTGCAAACTTTTGCAACATATACCACTGTGGGATACTGAGGTCCTTTACTAGTTCTTGTCCAATCTCATGGGTACCAAATGCAAGAGGTTTTGGTTTCTTCGAAATTGTACATGCAAGCTGTGAATCTATCAAAAAATAGCTGCTAGATCTTGGAAAGTAAACTACAATGTATGTTTTTCGTCCATGAGTTGGCATAGCTTTCATTATCACTGAAGGGCAATCATCCATGGAGCACTATATTCCTGCTTGCCACTTCCTTCTTTGCTTAAGGTTGTTCCATCATCGAATAGGCCGAGCCATGTATGAATATAGACTGGTTCATTTTTTTATATGGATGGACATCAATATGAATCTTTGTGGTGGCTATGAATAGCACAACATTTAGGAATTGGTGTGTAGGCTTTCTATGCTAGCTGCTTGATCATTATGATGCTCTTGATATGACTTGGAACTATGCCACCTATAAAGGTTTCGCACCACACTTTTCATTGCTCTCTATTTCTATATTGTATGCACCTTGTTGTAGAATGGTTGAGCCTTCCATCTGATATGGATGCGTCATAACTTCATACTTGTGCCCCATTATTTATCATATGCTGCACATATATTCACATAGGAGTTGCACTTTATTGAATTGGAGTTGCATCTTCATTGAATAGTATTGCCTTATTATCTATAGGTTGTGTTTCAACTTATATAATGTGTACCATACATACTTGCCAGATTTTATGGCTTGCACCATTTAATGTGATGTTGTGACTCCATTTGAGTGGCCCGCACCTTGTTTAATGATGTGATATTTGCAAAAGGTAGCATCATCATTTAAGCTATAGGCCACATCATCTTTTGAGTGGTGATGCATCTTTTGTATGCTATGGTTATGAATGCTAAAAGTTGCATGTTTGTTTTGATGCGTCAGCCTTCAAAAGGATGAACTTTCCTTTTATTGCGATTTTGCTAACTATAGGTGGCGCCATCATTATTTAATGGATGTTCTATCTCAAAATGCCTGAGCTTTCATCTTTCTATAAGAAGTTTACTTCATATATAATGTTTGTGCTGATCCTTATGGCCTGGTGCCTCATTTCTTGTTGGAATGCCATCTTGTAAATGACTGAGCATTACCAAATTGGTTGTGTATTTCTTCAGATAGAGCTGCTCTTTTAACTTTAAAGGCAACATCTCACATTTAGGATAGAGCTGGTGACATACTTTGAGACTGAGACTTTATAATATAAAGTGGTTGCACCCTTGTTTTATGGCTGATTTCATACTATAGCTGCGCCTATGTAATGCTTTGAATAGGTTGCAACTTCTTTTTGGAGGCTTGTGGTCATTTATTTGGAATGGCAAGCAATTATTTATAGTGGCTAAGATTTAACACTTGAATGACTGAACCATATTTTGAAATGTTGTGGTTGTTTAGATATGACTGTGTCTTAAATCTCATAGGGTTCATGCCTTAAGTCTCACTCATATCAAACGTTTTGATATGGTGTGAAAAAATTCTGAGTGAAATAAATATTTTCTTCTGTGTGAAAAAATAGGCCCACTCGTCTTTTTGTCTTCACAATTGTTCAACAGTGATTCTGAACTTCAATCCTTGGACTTTTCTTTTCTCGTAATATAGCACAGAACGTTAGGTTTCAAAGCTAGGTTAAAGTGGCAAGATCCAGATAAAATTACATTTTCTGCTTTAATGTAATTTTTTGTAATCGCCAAGTGATTTAGTACAAAATGTAAGCTTGGCAAGTTGTTTATAGTAGATTGAAATTTTTGTTATTGGCAATCAATAAGCGTAAATGTAATTTTGTAAAGATAATCACGCTTGCTTGAGTGTTTTAGTAATTCATCATATGTTTTATCGATACAACATTTGACTGAGAGTAAATATTTGTTTAATCGGAAATGATGGGATTGCTCTCTCAGATACTGTAGCAGAGCTGTTGATACACAAATCTTTGATGTGATTCATCCTGGTGCATGGCTATGACCAATTACAAAATTTTGAGTACTAAAATTGATTTTTTCTTCATGGGATCCTAAAAAAAATTTGGTGTGAAATTTTCAATTCTAACATAGGCTCTGTCTGGGGATGTATGTCCCTTATGGGCATGGCAAGATCCCAGATTTCTAGAGGAGCAGACCAGTGCCTACTCCATTGGGCAACAGAGTCCAATTATTTTCTCTGCCCTAAAATGATATGGTTCTAAAAAACCATATCATAACTGATGGCCCAAGGCCATCAGAAAAAGAGGCTTATATTTTCCCCTATCATATACTTTGTTTTCATCACGCTGTAATGAAACAAATCTAATCATATTACTAAGATTTGCATGATTGGACATATCCATATTTTTTAACAATGGTTCATTGATGTTGCTATATTCTTCATGATTATGCATCTAAAAATCATATGCAATCTAAGAACTCCCAAATGATAGGTCAAACCCATTTTTATCATGATATTTTAAGTAACAATATTCGTTATCATCCCCCAAATGATAATTCTCTATATGAACTGAAAAACAGGCAAAATGTATTTGATATTTACTTTTTTCAATGTTAGAATCATCTAATGGTATTATATCAGATTCAAAGTCGTCACCACTACTTTCAGCACTATATGTATTTTCCTCATACAACTGTGATATCCAGACTTCATTATTACAAGGTTTGATAGAACTTATCTCTGGACACATATTGCTATGAAACTCATAATCATCAATTGTTTCTATCTCACCTGAATGTGATCCTGATACTATATTTCCACACCAATCATATGGTCTACAATCACACAAAGTATCCTCACTGTCAGAGCATATGTATGTTGGACATGGTATTCGAGTATCATCCTTGTGTGCATATTTCTGATATTCTATAGTGAGTAATTCTGAAATTTGCTCACTGTTAAGTGAGCATATTTCTTCGTCCATCATGTTTCCAACATTTTCTTCATCTCTTTCAACATTACCACAATGCTCAAGATCATTAAAATCAGATACACCTGTTTTGTTAGCATGTTCACAAGATGATACATCACTTTGGTTATCTGAAGGCACTTCATCCCTCTCATAATTTAGATCTGAATGCACAAGAAATTCTTGTTCAGAAATATCTTGGCAAAGTATCACCTCATCTTCTTTTACTATGTTACCATACAACGGATTTGAACAAACCTGAAAATTATCCTTAGACATGTATATTTCCTCTTCATTGTCATCTTGTCCTGATTGCAAATACTCATTCCCCTCTTCTTCCCAACACTGTTGGTTATTTTCCTCTTCCTCCCAACACTGCTGATCCATATATGGTGGTGGGTGGGTGGGTAAAAACTCTGTCTTATATAAAGACTTATAGTAAGCATTGCAATGCGGCATATATTGTTGGTATTGTGGGGTATAGTGTTGTCCTAGTGGTGAATAGTGTTGAGGAATGGTACTTGCATTTATAAGCTGGGGCTCTTGTGGTGGCTTATTATGTTGAATAGGGTTAAGGTATGGATCATGAGGTAATCTTGGAGTATATGAAGCGTATGTGTTCTGAGAGGGTGCATGTGAATTGACATCACCACTCTGTTTATGTGGAGGGATAGGTTTTGGTGGTTCCAGTACCTGGAGGCCCAATTGTGCCAACTGTCTATCCAATCCTACTATTTGTCTATCTAGTTCTTTGCTTCTTTGTATCATCTGTGATCTCCTGAGTTGTTGTTCCACCCATTCTAAATACATTTCTAATTCCTGATCAGTCATGCTATTAAAGTCAACAACAGTTTGATCAATAAACTTCTCCTCATCATGTGGGTTGTTATAGTCATTATTTTCATTTGCATACCTATCATTTAATGGTTCTCCTTCATGTCTCCTTAGTTCAAAGAATGCATCTATAGGGGGTATGTTATCTTTTTTTATGTTTCATCAATTTTATTTTTGGAGTCACCACCTCTTGTGAGAAGAGAGAAATTAAAATACTTTTCTTCCCAACAGAGTCTTTTAATTAAAACTTTGGATTGACTCTATGACAAATGGCTTTAGGTTTTCAAGCAAACTATCCCCAGTAGAGTCGCCAATTTGTTGGGTAGACTCGGATGGGGAGTGCAAATTTAACAATTAAGAATCTATGTTTGAAGACCTGATTTAAAAGTTTTAATGACTCTATAAGGCGAGATGGCCCACTATTGGATTTTCTCAAGTTGTCCCCAGTAGAGTCACCAATTTGTTGCGACTCGGATGGGAAAAACTTTAGAATTTCTGGCTAATACTTTCACTTGACTCCACAGCAGAGTCGCTAATTTGTTGGGGCTCAAAAATGTTGTAGATTTGACCATAGGGCTTGGCATCCCCTTAGAATCCACAACTTGCATTTTTGAGACCCAACAAACTCTACCTCTTATTTTCCCGTGGCTAGGGAATGTGAAACCTGCACATCTCAATCAAGTGTCAGTCATATCATGGGAAACATAGCCGAAGCAACTGGAATTAAATTCACACAATTTAAATACATCAATAACCATCAATACATAACTCCAATTTAAACTGCATTTTGAATTATATGTCAAATAGTCCACATCACATAATTAACTAGAAACTCATAGCAATATAACATCTACTATATCCCATATGCTAAACTACAAAATATCTTCCAATATGATCAAACCAAATCACATATGTCAAATCAGTGTCCTATCATAATTATGAGGTAAAACATCAAGTTTGCATAATGAAGCATAGTCACTAATGTCTGATAATGTCAACACAAAATAGCATAATCGATCAAAATAAGGGTGGTGAAATAATCAACCTCATAGTGAAAGCCTTAGCCAAAATTCTGTAACTTTTCTCTAAGTGTGGTACACCAGAATGGTAGGATATTAATGTAGGCATGTTGGAAACATGTTAGAACATATGTACTCATCTCCGCATCACACTTAAACATTAGATTGATCACTGTATCACACTTAGATAACTTTTCTTCATCTGCTAGATCTTCTAGACTGATGTGCCTTAACCATGCTGACCTGAGTCAAACCGCCTCTCTTAAATCTTCCACTATCTATTAGCTTCATTATCTCTAACCTTGAGTTGATATCAATAACAACACACACTACCAACAATCTCCCCCTTTGTCATTGATGTCAACACTCAAAAAATATGTGTATAAACACTCCCCCTTAGATGCATATTTCTCTCTCTCTCTCTCTCTCTCTCTCTCTCTCTCTCTCTCTCTCTCTCTCTCCCCCTTTGACATCAAGGGCAAAGGGCCTGATATCTACTTCTTATGACATCCCAAAAATGTATAAAACTCCCCCTTACTGTTGGGAATTAAGGTGTCTCAACCTTGGTAATTCCTTGCATTTATTATTGTAATGTAATTTATTTACTTAGCCTATGATGTAATTTTTTTGCACATCATGTTTTGTCATCTAGTGCGAAGTGGCATGATGAGTTGTCACTCCACTTGTAAGGTGACTAGGATGGTTAAGTCACTCCACATAGAGATAGGTGTCCTTTTTGTGTGGTAGAGGTTTTCTACCATGTGTCAGCATCTTGACTAGTGTGTAAGTGAATCTTGACCGAAATGGTTGACATAATCTATGACATATAAGAGTTAGAAATAGAAGGTTCTATGACAGGTGAAGACATGTGTCACAAGGCATCTTGGAAGAAGGCATCTTTGGGTGCCCCAAGGAGGGTTATGACATGTAAGAGAATATGCTATTTATAGCCTGTTTATAACAGATTCTCTTACAGTTGTAAGATATGACAACTATGACAGATTCTATGACAATCGGTTGGTGCGTAAGAGCATCTGTCATTGCCCAACTTGGGAATAGGCGACCATTTTGGGATGGGGTGATATGAGAAGTGTCATGACCATGTTGCAGTGTTAGACAAGTGTCCCTAGGCATGGGTTTTGGGCCATGAGGCCAAGTTGGACGCCCTTTCCAAGATATGTTCATTTTTGCCTTGAAAACTTCATTATAAGCAAGTGCTTGGAGAGGAGATGTAGAGTGTGATTAACAGGTGTTGTTATGCTACCAGTTTGTCTCCAGATATGAGTGTCAAAGACTCTTGAGAGATTGCATTGCAAGTGTATTGTAAACCATTACAATTTTGATAATACATTATGCAGGTTTTGGAGTGGGGTTTTTCACTCGATAAGGGTTTTCCCCATGTATATCTTGTGTCTCTCTTCTTCTGTCTTACATTCTTATGTTGTTTGCTGCTGCAATATCTCTATTGTTGTATTAAATATCTTGTAATTGTAAAGGTTAAAATGAATTTGCACTCACCTCTCCTCATTAGATTAGTGTAGGAAGTGATTTCCGCACACCTAGCTTCCTTTCAGTTGGTATCAGAGCTGAGTTCTCTTTGGTCCTAGTTGTTGGATAGGGGTTTTGTCTAGTAATCTTAGGTTGAGTGGGAGTCTGTGTAGAGTATTCTAAAATCTTGTTGCAGGAATGAGATGGCAGACACATCTAGAAGAATAGAGATGGAGATGTTTAATGACACAAATTTTGAGTTATGGAAACTTAAGATGGATTGTTATGGAGTTGTTCATGTGGCTATATTGATCTGGAGCTCCTGTTTGACAGTATACAATAACCCTCATGCATGGTGGTTATGTTTTATCATTCTATGGTCGTTTGCAACAAAGTATTTATGTTGGGTGTTCATTCTTGGCTCCCTAATCACATGGAGAAACATGGGTTGTCATGACTATGGTTTGATGTGCTTATGTTGGGTGCTTGGTTTTAGTCCCTGGCATTGGAAGGCATTGTTTTGTTAATCTTGAATGCATGTAGGCTGTTGAGTTAATCATTGGATGGTTTGAAAGCTTCTGGAATAACCTAGTTCCTCTGTGTGCCCATGTGATGGTTGTGGAGTTGGTCTACAAGTGGGCCTGAAGTTCCTGGACCTCTATTTCATTTGGTTGGCTGTACTTGCATGTCTCAGTTTCATATTGATTTGATTTGAGGGTTTTGTAGATATTCTGTTCAAAAATCTATGGTTATGCTTATCTGTGTTATTCCATTATTCTGGTTTAACTATTTTGGTGGTTTTAAGACTTGTGGGTCTTCCAGATGATAAGTGGATATGGATTTGCATGTATGTCAGTGACATGGTGGTTTTGTAAATCTGCAGACAAACTATTTTTTTCATATTATGATTCCTTGGGAGTGTTTCTAGATGTAAGATAGTTGTAGGTTTGCATATATTCTTTGTGCATAATGTGAGGAGGTTTGTATCTTTCTCAGTGTGGAGATGTGGTATGTGATTAGTTACTCATCATTTCTACTGTATATGCTTGATTAGTTCTTTGATTACCATCACTCATTTGTGGACTTGTTGGCAAATTGAATCTAGAATTCATTTGATGGTTGAGCCTTGAAGTCTATAGATTGTCTTCTTTGGTATCTTAGTTTGCAGGTTACTAATGTAATGATGAGTTTGCATGTTACATTTGTTTTGGATCTTTGAGTTATGTAGTTTGTGGATTAGCTACCCATTAGTTGCAGTGAGATGACTCGAATGTGGATTGTCTTCATCCACGAGATTGATTTAGTGTTTATGCAGACTTTGTTAGTTGGCCTTGTCTGTGGTCATTTGTGTATTGGTATGTTGCATTGGGATAAGAGGATGAATATTTAGAGTGCATGGATAGTAAGTTATTTGGACTTATAGCATATTTATCACGATATCATGGATAGCTTGGTTACACAGTTTAGTGTGAGATTTTGACAGTGATGGTTTTATCTTCTTGACTTGGAGATCTTGGTTCTATTTTATTCTTTTGTGTTGTTGATATTGCATAGGACAATTGTTAGGTTATGTTAGAGCCATGGATGATTTTCATTTGAGAGGATGGTTATCATAATGCCTTGATAAGCTCGGTATCACAGATTTAGTGGGAGCTTCAGAAGTGATGTTGGATTCATCATATGTGATGGATGATCTTCTGCAGTGGATATTGGTATCATGGAGGAGCTCTTGGTTATGAGAGTTCTTTGACATTTTCAGTTTTTTTTGTCAGTAGATAGTTATCTTCATATGATTGGAGATGTTGACATCTTAGTTGAAGTGTCAGGTTTAT
Organism: Cunninghamia lanceolata; assembly: GCA_027924645.1. Classification (NCBI taxonomy): domain Eukaryota; kingdom Viridiplantae; phylum Streptophyta; class Pinopsida; order Cupressales; family Cupressaceae; genus Cunninghamia; species Cunninghamia lanceolata. The sequence continues at coordinate 1,939,123 of BSBN01000178.1, read as the reverse complement.
GTTTTGTCAGTTTGACATGTTTATCCTCTGTTTAGAGATGTTGATATTATGTCATGGTTTACTCTTGATGCTAGCTTAAAGTTTTGGCATGATATAGGTTCTCTTGTGACAAGATGTATGCATCATTGTACACTTTGTTGCATGTGATTTTCTTATGAGGAGATGGTTAGATCATGATGTCATGATGGGCTTCTTGATCATGCAGATGTGTAGTGGGAGTTTTGACAGTGATCTTGTTTTTTCTCTTTGGTTTTGAGTATTAATCATTTGCTTGAAGCTTCATGATTTTGCAGGATGCATTTGAAGTTGGCATGTATTGGTTGATGGATGCTTATGGATACAAGAGAGACTTGAGGTGAGGCTTGAGATCTCTTGTTGTAGGGATCATGTGTTGGAATGATAAATTTCAGTAGAAAGACCAAGGAGCCTTCCCTTGTGATGGACATGAATTCATGTTTGAACTTGAGAGGAGATTGTTCTAGGAGAGAGTATATGAGACTCGGTGTTTCTTAGTGGATCATTCTCATTCCCCACTCTCACTTCACATGGAAAAAAATGATCTAATAGGTATTGCCTAGGTTATTTCAGATTCATTTTTTTTATGCTTTGATTTCTCATGGATATGAATCTTGAGCTATATTTATTGGTTCTAGAGGCTTCATTGAGGGATGTCGGCATGGTTATCTTCTTGATTCGTATGGTTTGGTTTATGATGTTCATTTATGAGGAGTTTAGGAGATGTGATTGGGCTTATTCCTTGTTATGGAATGGTTATGAGTTTGATCTACCTAGATTAGAGAGGCTTACATCCATGTTGATTACATGTTACATATGTTTATTTGATCTTATGAGATTGAATGGTTGGGTGTTGTTAAGGCTTTTCAGTTGGGGTTTTGTGAAGGAGATCATACTTCGCACAACTTAGCCCTTGGTGGTGTTGGCAAAAGGACATGTTATGGTTTGCAGTTTCTTTTTATGGTCTCATATTTCTTCCTGAGGTTCTTATTCATCTAGTATGATCACTGTGTTTGTGGTCGTTGTTGTACTTTATTGTTTTTTAACAACAATATGTGTTCTTTTTAATGTATATCATTTGAGATGTGGAGGACTTGGGAGAAGTGGCGGAGATCAGAGGTGAGAGAGTGAGCAGAAAATTGTTTGTGGAAGTATGCTCTATTTTGTAGCAATTGGTTGTAGTTTGTAGATTATTGTGGTTATTCTTTGTATTATATGTTGTATTATAAGCCACACTTTTATGTAAGTGCTGATTGGTAGACTTTGAGTTGCTTTGGTTGGCATTGCTCATGCAGTTTGATTCCTAGGATGTATGTATATCTTTAGTAGATGGTTTTTCATTAGACTGCAATATCAAAGGTCCTCAGATTTTTTGCACATCAATTGTTTTGGTGTGTTTGTTATCATGGGAGACGGTAACTTTAAGCAGGACAGTGGATTATACAGGGATGAGAGTTGCAGTATGAGCTAAATATGTCATGTGCAAAAGTTCTATCAATGATGGTTTTTTAGTTGGGTGTAAACCATCAGCTGTGGTTGTTGTTCTAATTGTTTTGGAGCATACGTTCTCGATCTTGTTTTGCGGATGTTTGGACTTCAAAGTTATGTTCTGTTAATGGGTTTGAAGTTGGATACATTGGAGTGTCTATGTGACATTTAGTGTTTCATCATATTTTTGGCATTCTAATCTTTTGTCATGTTGGTGATCACTTGGGAGATGTTACAGGTGCTTCTGTAAAGCTCGTGAGCATAGTGGAGTTCAGTTGGGATGAGTATTTGGCAACTACTCATGCTTGCCAGTAAGCCATTTGGCTTAAGATATTGTGTTCAGATTTTGGTGTTGATGCAGGACAGATTACTATCTATTGTGACAGTCAGAGTGCGATGTTATAGATGAATTAATGAAACTAGTGGGCACAGAGAACTTCAAATGGTGTTTGGAGTCTATGGGCCTCTCGGCCTATAGCAGTTAAATCCTATTATTTCTATTGGCTTTTACAAGGTGTTCGACAAGTGGGAGAATGTTGGGAATTTTTTTAAAAGATAATGCGCCTGGTAAACTTTTTAATGTGACTAGCGATGCTGGTGCGACACGCCCTCCGGCTCCACGTGAATGCTTTTGCCTGGAGCAATGAACTGGTGAGGCCACAACATGGGGGACCTCATCCCCTAGCAAGAACACTTTAAATCCGTGAGCTTGTTGAACCAGCGGGGGTTTAAACTCTGGTGGCCGCCACTACAACTGAGCGACTTAACCACCAAACCATGCCCTTATCGGCTGGGAGAATGTTGGGAATTAAGGTGTCTCAACCTTGGTAATTCCTTGCATTTATTATTGTAATGTAATTTATTTACTTAGCCTATGATGTAATTTTGTTGCACATCATGTTTTGTCATCTAGTGTGAAGTGGCACGATGAGTTGTCACTTCACTTGTAAGGTGACTAGGATGGTCAACTCACTGCATGTGGAGATAGGCGTCCCTTTTGTGTGGTAGAGGTTTTTTGCCATGTGTCAGCATCTTGAATAGTGTGTAAGTGAATCTTGATCGAAACAATTATGACAAAATCTATGACATATAAGAGTCAAAAATAGAAGGTTCTATGATAGGTGAAGACATGTGTCACAAGGCATCTTGGAAGAAGGCATCTTTGGGTGCCCCAAGGAGGGTTATGACATGTTGTAAGGGAATATGCTATTTATAGCCTGTTTATGACAGATTCTCTTACAGCTGTAAGATATGATGGCTATGATGGATTCTATGATAGTCAGTTGGTGCATAAGAGCATTTGTCATTGCCTAACTTGGGAATAAGAGACCATTTTGGGATGGGGTGATATGAGAAGTGTCATGACCATGTTGCAGTGTTGGACAAGTGTCCCTAGGCATGGGTTTTTGGCCATGAGGCCTAGTTGGATGCCCATTCCAAGATATGCTCATTTTTGCTTTGAAAACTTCATTATTAGCAGGTGCTTGGAGAGGAGATGTAGATTGTGATTAATAGGTGTTGTTATGCTGCAGGTTTGTCTCTAGATACGAGTGTCAAAGAATCCTAAGAGCTTGCATTGCAAGTGTATTGTAAACCATTACAGTTTTGATAATACATTGTGCAGGTTTTAGAGTGTGGGGGTTTTCACGCGATAAGGGCTTTCCCCACGTATATCTTGTGTCTATCTTCTTCTGTATTACATTCTTATGTTGTTTTCTGCTACAATATCTCTATTGTTGTATTAAACATCTTGTAATTGTAAAGGTTAAAATGAATTTGCACTCACCTCTCCTCATTAGATTAGTGGAGGAGGATTGTTATATTTTGTACCTATATTTGTGTTCTCTGAAGGGGGTGTACTTACTTTATCTTCACCCTCTGTATTTTGAGCTTCAATATTTTCTAGAGGAGTAATCTCCTTATCTTTCTCAGTCATGTTGCCTTTATCCACTTTATCATCAAAGGAAGACATCTCTATATCTTAAAGAGGTACATCTGGTATATCTAGAGGAACTTGTTCCTCAACTGTCACCTTAGCATTCTTCATTTCTTCAAGGATTTTAGCAGTTTTCTCTAATGTATCCTCTAGTCTCTATTTCTCCCTTGTCTCTTCCCATCATAATATTAATTCTCCTTTTTGTTCTGAATTCCTTTGCTTGTTCTTGAGATATTCTAATCTTTTCGTCATCTGTGATGGATGGACCCACCTTTTTAATTGCTTGTTTCCTCATTTCTGCTTCTTTTGTCATGGCATCATTTCTCTTGTTAGTGAGCAAGTCTACAAGACTTGCAGGAAGTTGGTCAAAGATCTCAATCAGGGCCACATTTAAAGGCCATCATGTACCTAATTATAACATCTTCAATTATGGCTTTGTCATTGTTAGGCATCTCATCATAAAGCTCTGTTACACCCTTTAAAGCACCATGTTGTGCAATAGCATTCACAGTGGCCTCAAGTTGTAGGGGCACATAATCGGATTTTTCTTGAGTAGCTCTTTTGGTCTTCTTTGCTTTTCCTTTTCCCTTTCCTTTTGAAGTTTCTTCTTTTTCTTTTCCTTCTCTTGTTCTTGTTTTATAGGAAAAGAGGGATTAGGGTAAATAGCTAGATCCTCCTTTCACTACAAACATTCAAGGACATTCATCCAAGTTGAATCACAACTTTTGCAAGAGGACTCACCTACATGTTGATGGTCACTTGTAATGATGTGGAAATTCATAAATTGTTAATTAATGTATTAATTTAATACTCAAGTATGCTCAAAACCCTAATTATGTAAAATCATAAACAAATGGACAAATCACGACAAATGCTCATAGACATAGATGTAATATTCAGAGTAGATACATACTAAACTTTGAGATTCCTTATGTGGAAAAGTTAGGGGCTAAAGAGTAGGCACCCAAGCCCAACGTGTAGTTTTCTATTGAGAATCCTGGAAGATGTCTGTTACTTGTTTCTGCTATCCTGAAGATTTTTGTCAGAGATCTGGGGGCTTTGGTGTAAGGCGCCGCAGGCCAAGTAGTGCTTTTCTTCAGAGATCTAGAATCTACACACTTTGTCCCTATTTCCTACAACTCCACTCCTTCAGATATGCCACCTGTAACCTGCAATCACAGAGAATGGGGTTGGGGGTTGTGGCGTTTAGGAGCTTGCCTCAGTCAAGCCTCGGAAGGAGATTCAAGTCTTCCAAACACCGTTGTTAGATAAAAGAGTGCTTATCCCTGTAGGATAGAGGCAAAAACAAATTGATAACTTGATAAATGATTGATTCAACACAAATGGATATCACCTCAGAGGTGTAGCTCACATGTAGATGAAAATCCTTCAACACATGAGAAGATGAAGCTAAGTATGGAATCACAAACACAACAATATTCTGCTCTACAACAATGAATATCTTGAATACTCTAAAATCATAAGTTTTCCAAAAGTTCATAATCATCTTCTAGTTTGCAAATGAAACCCTAAACATACTTATATATGCAATCCCACTTTAGTTTTGTAATTCAAACTTAAGATGTTGGCAATGGAACCTTTTAATGGTCACATGACCGACATTCAAATTTAGGATTTGCCTAAAATAGGGCAAGACTAGGGTGTGAGTGCCCAAGCCTTGGGCTCCTTTTTCAAGGTAGGATTCATCTCAATAAAGTCCCCTTAACCCAATTTGACATGGGTTTTCAGGGATTCTTCATCGGGAGTTAAAATGAACATGCAAGATGCAAAACAAGGGACCTGAAAGCTAAACTTAGGAGGTAAAATTCCTAGGGAGACATTTTATGACATAACATTTAGCCCCCATTTTAATGTATGTACGAACATGCGACCCATACAAGCATTAAAGTATGGTCAAAACACAACAAACATGCCAGGCACTTGAAGCTAATGCATACACAAAGATTGAGGAACTATTTCTCGCTGCCAGCCTCAGGTAGACATTAGAGAAAACATGCCACAAACATGCCAAACATAGTGAAGACAGATTGAAGACACACAAAGCATGTTGAATACAGTAAATGCAGTGATTATTTCTTTTTCATTTTCATACATATAAATGAATGCAGATACATGGAAAGTAAAAATGCAACACACAACTGAAAATGTAGGAGGGGCATTTCTCCACGCTCTTTGGAATACATATGGGACAACAGACACACAATACAAATCTCAAAGCGTAGGAGGGGCATTTCGCCATGCTCCTTGGACTACAATTGAGAATAAACACGCCATACAAATCCCAAAGTATAGGAGGGGAATTTTGCCATGCTCTTTGGACTATACTTGGGAATAAACATGCCATACAAATCCCAAAGTATAGGAGGGGCATTTCGCCACGCTCTTTGGACTATACTTGGGAACAAACAAATGAAAGACACACAGAAAAAATGAGCACCGTATAGCATGCCAAAGACATACTATACGTCTAAAACACGACAAACAAGGCAATGGAAGGAACTTATTGCTAAGCCCCCACCATCTTAAGAACATTACATACACACTTGACAGTTGGGCTTATGCCACAACAATCGCCAAAGACACACTTAAGGGAGGATACACCAACCCCACCTACTCGGAGAACTTTTGAAATAAAAAGGATGTGCACTAGCTCAAGAGATACACTATCCCCACCTCCGCAGAGGGATTTAAATAAAATGATACACACTAGCTCAAGAGATACAATATCCTGCCTCCGCAGAGGGCTTTTCTAATTGCAATATAAAATAAAGATGTGCACTCGCATGGAGATACAACATCCTACCTCTGCAGAGAGCTTACAAACACGTTTTGTTAGTATCAAAATCATTAGATAGCTTACCTTTATATGCCCCCACCTTAAGGTGGTTGATATTGTGTACCGATATCAAGCACGTTAAGGTAGAGAGAAAACACATAAGGGAACAAGAGCTCTCACAAAGCCCATCCCCCCAAAGGTGACATGTACTTCACGATCACCGAATGTTCCCACAAACACACAATTTCCTGCAAGAAGAGAGGTTAGAAATCTTTCTCTAAGATAATAACCACATCATGATAAAAGCAATGCATAAACATAATCACATCAAGAGCCAAGTTTATACTACAGATTCAAAAATTGGGTATAACCATGGGGCTATACTGCAGAGAACTCAGAACCAAGTGTAACCAAGGCGAGACCCAAGATAAACAAAGTGCATGGAGTAGCTATATTGTTATGGTTTGTTAACAAATATAAGACAACATCAAAAATATCGCATGGAGTGATTCTACTAGCCAAACGTCGGATAATATATATCAACCCCAACATCATGTATGGACTACGTCCATTTTTGCTTAGTCACTGAAGGGACACACGGTCTATATCAGTATTATTGCTTTTCGTCATCCACCAGCTATATAGAACCACTAGAAGATGGTAAACGATAAATCAAGAGAGGAGAACAAGTGCCTTAGGGTCGTCACATAGGAAGGTGCCCCCAGGTCACCAACCGCAATGCTATGCCCCCAAGACACAACAAACAACAATGAAAATAGAGAAGCAAGATAGAAGAATGATGATACAAATAGAAGGGTCACAACAGAGGTGGTCTCCATGTATCCTTAACCTTACAAGAGTATCAAGGGTCATCCAAAGAGGCCTAAACAATGCATAACACATCATGGGGGAAACACAACACATATGTAAAGGGTTAGAAATACTTGTTGAAATCCAATGTTAAGAACATACATATCTAAGAGGAGGCCACCCTTGGGAGCAACTATAATAGTTGCTACAATGAGTGTGGCTTAAAGAGGGAGAAATACTTACCTATTTAAATGGGATATTTCCTGGTGGATAATTATTGTCTATCAACCCAAGATATCTTGCATATCGTTTTGGTCTTGTTGATATTGCATTAACATTGAGTTTAGGGTGATGAGAGGCTTTGGTGGGTTTTAAAGAACGATATCCAATATCACTTGTGTAGTTAATTCCAACAACTTGTAAAGGTACTCTGATTCCTTGTTGATTTGTACACCACAACAATTACCTACATAGTTGTTATTTTTGTACAAAATCTGAAATCCATGACCACAGAGGGAATCCATTTCTTTAGAAGATGGCGAGGCCTCGTAGGTATCATAATCTGTAGTATAAGTAAGAGTATTGTCTTTGTTTTCTACGAAGGGGATTTTGGGTTTCTTAGGTGTTTCCAAAGATTTCTTAGATGAGATTGATGCGACTTTTGATGTGTCAGAGTTATTAAGTTTATATTCCCCTAGACTGTAAGGATTAAAATCTAATGAGCCCCAATCGTCACCAAAAGTGCGTTTAATGTTTTAGAGTCTTGCACAACATTATCTGTGTCAAGAGGCATTGATGATTCCACTCGTAAGTTGTTTAAACTTTGCTAATTGTTAACTTATTTTTGCGTTTCAATATGTATACAACTATCCGATTTAGGATCGACTTCCATGGTGTAGAGCTTGTCTTGATAAATAAACTTTATTGATCGATTAAGGGTAGACGAGACTACTCCCATGGCATGGATCCAAGGTCTACCAAGGATCATATTATATGAAATCAATCCGGGCATGACATGAAAAAGGGTAGATAACATCATGGGTCCCACCTTTACAGGTAAAGTTATAGTACCCAGGGATTGTCTACCAACATTATCAAAGCCACGAATGCTAATTATATCCAGTTTAATCAAAGAGGTATCAATCTTAATCCTATATAACTAATTAAGACCACAAATATTAAGAGCCAATCCATTGTCAATCACATCTCACTTTATCAACTTTTTATTTACCGTGACAAAGATTATAAGAGGATTATATTGGTTTTAAACTTCAGCTGATGGTAATTCATGTGGTTGAAACATAATTTCCATTTTTGTCACATGCATAGAATCTAATAGAGCTCCTACATCATTCGGCTTAACAAAAAGTGGTACAATCACCTTCTATAAAGCTTCTTGGAGCATTCCATGGTATGTAGACAATGTTTGTAATAAATCCCATAGAGAGATCTTAGCTGGAGTAGCTTGAAGCTGTTTGACAAGATCATATTCTTGACCTCTTTTATGAGTAAGATGAGATGGCAGAGGGAGCATAGGTTGAGAACATGGAAGAGAGACAGGCACCTGAGGTGCTGGCTTACTTTATTTGTTATTATGGGTGTTGTATGTGTGAGCAATCACATTGTGGTGTGGTTGTTGCGACACATTTTGAACACCTTGATTTCTTTGAGTGATTTGTCTTGCATAGTTTATAATATAATCTGGGGGTCAAGGTGGTTTTTGGTCACCTTGAACTGTAATCACCAGTTTGAAGCAAGAAGGTGCATTAGGTGCCCCTTGCACAACCATCTTAGGAATATTGCTACACTTATCTAGTAACCCCTTGGTGGGTGGAATGAGTCTATTAGTAAAGATTGAATTAACATTGTTTTCCTCTTGATTATACCCAACATCTATCCCTAAAGGATTTAATGTGAGAGACCTTTTCTCATCGACTAATGCTTCATCCTGGATAGGGAGAGCATTGGAATGAAAGAAAGGTAAGGCATTTTTAGGAAGGTTAGGTGTTGTATCATTAGTGATGCCTAAGGGGCTTGAATTTACAACCACAGTAGAGCTATCCATAGTCTTCTCATCTAAGGTTCTTGGAAATTCAACTATAGGAGAAGTAGATAACTTATGGGATCATCAACATCATCATATTCTTTAGCTATCAATTCCAAGGCATTAACAAAAGAGGAATTTTCACACTTATCTTTCTCATTAGAGTTCTTAGAGATGAATTTGGTTAAATATTCTAATATCAAAGGATACGATCCTATGAGTAATGTGAAGCTTTCAAAATCATTTATATAACAAAGTAATCTAAGCTCACGTGTAGAACATTTAGAAACATCAATATCATGTACGCATGTTATGTGTTCTAGAACATGAGGGTTATCATTAGTGAAATTAGAGAAATTTTCAAAATACAAGATATACTCATGCAAATATTTCCATGAAGATGCCATCTTGAAATGTCTTGTAACATCAATATCCAATGAGATCTAGTAAAACAAGACATGCAAAGTTTTATGATGATTAAGGTATCCTAGATGTGTGACTATTTCGCTCCTAAACACTTGTTTGAGGGAAAGTACTAAAGGGACACACAAAGTAAACAAAAAACACAATGGATAGGAGGAAAATAGTACAACACAAAAAGGCCCAATTGATGATTTTATATATTTAGATTGAATGCAATGAAACAACACAAATTATGCTTGTTTATGCACCTAAAATGTTCACTTTTTTCATCTTTTTTCAATGCAAATGACTAAAAGATGAAGTGTTGTAATGAAATCAATGAGGGGCAGTGAATTAAAACCCTTATATCAGTCCAATAATGCAGCAATATCCTTCACAACACACTTTTCATGCCAATCTAGATGAATGCTAAGTCAAAATTTAATGAAAATGCAAGGTTTTTAAACCCTAACTGTGAAATTAAGGCATGAATATGTGCAAAATGATATATGAATGAAATATAATCAGATTTATGATGTAAAACAACTCATCTTAGATCTGAATTTGATTTTAAAGTTGTACAAAGCTCAATGCAAGTGCAATTTTTTAAGGAAAAATGAGTGAATAATGCTAGTTTTTGTTGAAATTAAATATGTGTAAATGCAAAATTTGAGATGTAAATGCAAAGACACACAATAATGAGAAACTACAATCAAAAATCAGGTTTGAATGAGTGTTTTAAAAGAGTAGTAAAATCTGAAATAAAATTTTAACCACAAACCCTAGCTTTTGGAAAAACTAGGCTATATGAAAAATGCACAATTTCAAGCAAAATCTAACAATTTAAGTATGAAAATGCAAAGTGAATGATTATAAAATGATGTACTGTTGTAATTTATATCAGATCTAATGTAAAAATCAGAAATTAAATGAAATTTAATGAAATTAATACAAATTATGCAAAATACAAGTCTAAGATGCCAGTTTTTTTCAAAATTTTTAAATTTTTCAATTTTTTTATAAATTTTCAAATGCAATAAGATGAAAATTAAATGAATGAATGTAAATCTAAAGTACAACACTCAGCAAGGTGCAAAATTCAATTAAAACATGGGTTCACCAAAATTTTTTATAGGAAAAGAGGGATTAGGGTAAATAGCTAGATCCTCCTTTCACTACAAACATTCAAGGACATTCAACCGCGTTGAATCACAACATTTGCAAGAGGATTCACCTATAGGTTGATGATGTGGAAATTTAGAAATTGTTAATTAATATATTAATTTAATGATCAAGTATGCTCAAAACCCTAATTATGTAAAATCGTAAACAAACAGACAAATCACAATAAATACTCATAGATAGAGATGTAATATCCAGAGTAGATACATACCAAACTTTGTGATTCTGGATACAGAAAAGTAGGGGGCTAAAGAGTAGGCAACCAAGCCCAAGGTGTAGTTTTGTGTTGAGAATCTCAGAAGATGTTTGTAACTTGTTTCTGTTGTCCCGAAGATTTCTATGTTAGAGATTTGAGGGGCTTTGGTGTAAGGTGCCTAGGTCCAAGTAGTTCTTTTCTTTAGAGATCTGGAATCTACACACTTTTTCACTATTCCCTACAACTCCACTCCTTCAGATATGCCACCTGTAACCTACAATCACAGAGAATGGGGTTGGGGGTTGTAGTGTTTAGGATCTTGCCTTAGTCAAACCCCAGAAGGACATTCAAGTCTTCCAAACATCATTGTTAGATATTTGCAGTTGTAACTCCCCCTGAACCAATATTTCCTTCTTTTAGTTTCTAGAGGATCCATCCACACCAGGAAGAGGTGTATATTAATGAGTGACAGGTAGCACCTAGATTAACATACCTTTTTACTTCCCTTCCTCCCATACTTTCATTTTGTTGTCCTAGCAATTGCACCATAGAAACTAAAAAGACTTGTTTGAAATATACTAATGAGAGATGAATTATTGAAGATCATTATTTTTTGTGAAAGGACTAATGTTGCAACAAACTAATGAAAATGTGCAGAAAAGTCTCTCTTTTTACATCCATAGGTGCAGTTGTATGGGCGAAGACAATTTTGAAGATCTCCAGAGATGGTCCTAATAATCTCCGGAGCCGATATGGAGGATACTATACTAGACTCCAACATTTTCCCAAAGTGTTGGAGGTATTCTAAAGAAGAGGGAGTAGGGAAGCAAGGAGTGGATCATCTCTAGATTCACATAGGAATCATGGATGCATCTCCAAAGTTGCTAGCAACAGCACAGTCTCCGGAGCTGCTGGTGATAGTGCAAAGTCTCTGGTGCTGCTGTCAAACTACATCTCAGGAGGCAACTGCAGTGCTTTGGAGTCTACTCAGCCAACACCAAAATGATTCAATGAAGACTCCAGTTGACTGCTAGGGATATGATTCCCTTTTTATTTGATTTTGTATTAGTTCTAAAAGACTTGTTAAGACCTATATTTCAGGGCCTCACTACCCATTGTTATTTAAGACTCCAGATTTAGTGGGACTTCTGTTCTATTAAAGCCTTTTTTAGTTTGCATGATTATACTCTTCAATAAAACAATTGTATGTTTTAGTTAGAATAAGAGATTGGTTGTATCTCATAGATAAACTAATGGATAGAAAAGTTAGTTCCAAAAGATATCTTATTGCTTGGACTAATATATGTTTAGTTAGGAGTAGCATAGTTAGGAGCAACAAAAAACATATACAAAATTTGGCTATTAGATTATTGTAATTTCTATTTTTTAGATAGATATACTTCTTGAATACAAGTGTACCTTGATGAGATTAGATTGAAGGAAAGATTATGTTATTACATTTTTGTACTGAGTTCTTGCTTTAGTCTTTAGTTCTGAAGGCATGGAGCAAGGGCCCACTCTCGCCATCAAGACAAGAGGCTAGTATCTATTGCTTCAGTTTATTTACATATTTTATTAGGAGTACAGTTTTATTGCTTTCAAAAGATAGATTTATTTATGTTTAATAGTTGTTTCCAATAAATACATGTTTCTAGCTTTATATTAGAACAGGTCATTTTCCAACAATTTACTGCTTTAGCATTATTTTGGTGTTTTCCGGGTTTCATTTCCTTGTAGATAAATCAGTAGCATTAATTCCTTAAATAGTAAAATTAGTAGAATTAGTTGGAGGACTATTGATTATGAAGTTCCTTATTGCAAACATCCTAGGACACAACCTTGAATTTGACACATGAAAAACATGAATAAATGCTAAGGTACAACGACTCGTCATTTTTGGTGCCATTGCCGGGGATGCATGTGTTAATAAGAAAAGCTTAGTTAGCAATCCTTTTTAGGTTAAATTGAATATGCATGGTTAGACCTAGGGATTCAAAAGGTAGATACATAAAACAGACACCCAGCAGCAAACTACAAGAGAAAGTAGCAGGTTGGCACAAGATCTTGTTGGAGAGGAACACTTAGAACCTACCTTGGAAACTACTCCCCAACTCGACATTCCCTCAGATCCTCAAAATCCCTCACTCTCTGAGTATATTCAAGAATTTCAAGAAAGATACCAGGCATATCCGTTACAAGAATCCACTTCCTCAAAACCCCACACTGAATTTCAAAGAGAAGAAACATCAGACATGGATGATAATCATGATGCAGAAGATAATCAAAATGCCAGGACCTTCTCATACCCAATTGTCCTTGCTCATGGAGATAATGCCCCTATGAAGAACATTTCATCTTCAAACCTACCAAACTTTAGGGGTCTTGCTTCTGAGGATCCAGATCAGTTTCTGTTTGAGTTTAAAGTTGTATGCAAGACCTATGACTATGGATCAGATAATCAAAAACTCAAACTTTTTCCATCAACCTTGAAAGATTCTTCTATGAGGTGGTTCGTGGGTTTAACCCCAGACTCCATTCATTCATGGGATCAAATGGAAACTAAATTTTTGGACAAATACAGGATTACTGTAGGGTCAGTGATAAAAAGGAGCTATTCAAAATTAAGCAAAAAGAGAATGAAAGTTTAGAAGACTATCTGGATAGGTTCAACTTTTCCTTGAGGAGATATGGCAATCCTTTGGCTCACCTCTTGGCTAGAACTCTATTTGTAAAAGAATTGGATAGAGAATCAAAATAGACACTAAATCTAATGGAGAGAGGAAACATTAACAAAATGGATAAGCTTGCTATAAAAGAACTCTACAGGAACTACTCTAGAACCCAAGATGGAGTGAGAACACCTACGTCTTTTAAAGGAAAGAATCTACTATAGGAAAAACATATATTCTATTACAAGAACTTATAAAGTTGACAGTCATAATAGAAAGCTACAGAATCTGATTTCTTAGTCTACAGAGATAAGAATAAATTTGCTATGGCAATACAAAATGGTGACATGATTTCACTTATCAAATCTATAGGCAAAGATCAATTTTTTATAGAGGTAAAATGGAAAAGGATTAACAAACTCAACTCTGCAATAATGATTTGATTTCAGTCAATAGATTAATTATACAGCAGGCCGAATTCATAGCCAAGCCGCTCTTAGTCAGGCCATCAATGCAAACAACAGGCCAAACCCAAAGTATGAAACAAGGTGAAAAAAGGTTGGCGACAGGGACACAATATACAGCAACTCAAGCAAGGAATAATAGAGGCTAAATGCCCAACAAAAAGGATCAATTCCAACAGAGTGTCACATTTTTTAAACAGGTCGTCACAGGCAACTCATATAGGCATTTTTGGTAGCCAAATCGAATGAATAGAGGGTAATGCATATGGAAAGGTCTGATCTAAATTATCATTGAGAATAAGAGAGAGAGAGGGCGACATGGATAACAAAGACCAGGTGACATACACATAGGTCGATTCTCTACATTACACAACAAGAGAAATTCCACGAGTTCTTAGCCAATATTTAGGCATGAAAGTTTTGTCTATTCTAAATTAACATACTATAAAATATTATCTAGAAGAATACCCATTTAAATGCTTACCCAAGGTGGAATCCTCTGCTGTTGTTGCTGCTCTTCTATCCTCTTGTTGCTGCTAAAATGTGGTGCCTTCTCTTTTTCCTTGGTCACTCCAAAAGAAAATAAAAAACATGCTATCTCATATAGGCGTTTGAGAGAAATAGGTTTCAAACTGAAGTCTCATTCTAGTTTTGCATGCAAATTTGTATTCAAAAAGCCACAAATAAAATCTCTAGTTAAAATATAATAAACTAATTTTTATTCCTGTAGCTGCATGACAGATTAACTTTCTTCTAATTGTTTAATTTAGAAATCTAATTATAATAGTGTTATAATTTTATTTATTTTTAAATAACCATAAATAAAATCAAAACAAGAACTATCTAATACTAATAATATATTTATACATAATTATTTGCAAATAATATAATTATTTATGTCTAATAAAGATATTGTCTTCCAAAGATCCACAAAATAGGAAAACATTATTTATTTATGTATCAAATAATAAAGAGCACACACAAATTTAAAAATAATTCAAGGAACATTAATATTTTTGACTAAATCATACATTCAAAATAAACTTATTATAATAATTAAAACACAATATATTCTAAGTGTCTAACCATCCATTGCATTTGTTATCCACACAATAATGCGTATTAAAACCATTCACAATTATGCAATATGAGACTATGTAAGTGTGTGAGTGCATCAAGGTTAGCCATACCACACAGTTCTTGCCAAGTGGCTAGAACATCTCTACCTGAACTATGTTCTCGTCTTTGACGAGTACTTGCATTCATTCACACTCAACTTGACGTCAATAGGTTAGTGCCTCAAAACATAGCCGAAGCAACATTATAATCATATCGATAATATCTAATATCTAAATCAATTTTCCAATTTTTTTGCATATCTAATTCCATGCTAACTACCTTCACACATATAAAATTACTTAAAGTAAAAGTCAATCACAGTAATTGTTCTCTAATCTATGATACATGAATTAATTAGACATTAGACTAAAATTTGCTCTTGGTTATTTATTCATGTATTTCCTTGTTGTGCTCTAAAGCTGTCAAGATGGAACAAGCTCTAGAAATTAGTGAATCAAACATGAAATTGACATAACCTCCATGGCACACCACCATTGAATTTGAATGATCGTTCATTGGTACCTTTGAGCAAACTCATACATTTGGCTACTTAGAAAATCCTCTCATATCATAGCTCTAACTCCTATTAAATGTGTGTGGGGAATTGTTGTAGCAGACACTGTGTGTTTTCCCAATCCATGAATCACATGTTCACCAACATCTTGGCTTTCAAGAACATGTGGTTCAACTACATTTTCTGACCATCCTGTGTTTGTTCTATTCATGAGACCATATTTCTTTTAGGCATTTTATTCAAACAGTTCAACACCTTGTCTAGGTTTCTACATTCATATACATGTTTACCAAAGCATTCCAAACTATAATATCTAACAAAAATCCCACTTCACAGTTTAGCACGAGCTGGGAGGATACCGATAATGGTTGTAGAGTTGAGCTTCACTCCTGGGCGATTGTGGCGTACCATAGTTGATAAAGATCAATTTTCAATCATGCTTAAATTGATCTCCACATGTTTCTATAGAGCTTTTCTTTTGACATAAGTTGAGAATATGTTAGAACAAGTTGTATTTCCTTGAGAGTTTGGGTAGTTATAATAACTACCTGCTCTTTCATTCATCAGCCTATCCAGATCATTTTACAACCTCATCGGTGTTATAAACAATTTTTGAAAAATATTAGAATGACCGATGCATGAAGATTTAGGTCCTTATGTAGTTATAACAACCACTTGTTTCTTGATGGATTTAACTAGGAGTTGAAGATGATTTTGAAAGTCCTCATCAACAAATTGAATGTATTTCACAACTTCATAACCGTCGATGTTAAAACTCACACTTTTTAATAAGTATTATGAGCTTCATCAGGGTTAAAACTTATTACATCTGCCCATTGATCACAAGCATCTCCTTTGTTGGCATTTAGAATAGGTTTTGAAACCTTTCCATATCATCGATGATAATTTTAAAATCTTTAATTATCTCCGATGTGTTCTTTGCAAATTGGTTACCAAACAATTATAACTACCTTTGTCATGAAATTTCTCCACGTCCCCACTCGGCAACTTCTTCTTTCTCTTGTTTCAATTCTCATCGGTGTTTGAAGATGATTTCAAAACTTCATTGGGACTAAGTAATACTTTCAAAACTATTTCAAACCCCTGATAAGAAAGATGTGAGTCTCCTTTATCGATGATTTAATGAATTTCTAAAATGACTTAAACACTTGATAAAAGGATGAGATCTCTTTTTACAAAGCTTTGTTAGCAACTTGGGGTACTTTAGAAACTTCATCAAAACTAAATGATACTTTCAAAACTAATCAAAACCCCCAATATGAATTTCCTTTGTTGGTATTTGAAATATTATTGAAAACATCATCGGCATGCTAAACCAGTTTCAAAATCCTTTCAAGAGTTGCCAATACTTATGAAACTATTCATAACACCCGATGATAAAATGAATAAGTTCCTTTTATTGGCATTATTGGAGACTTGATAACTTCACGGGTGCCAATTTGAAACTTTAAAAAATGATTACGTTGCCCAACATTACTGTGAATGTGAAGATGGCGAAGGATGCATAACTTTTGAATGATATAGAACCTGATGCAGGAGCATCTAGTGGTGTAAGGGAAATCTTACATCACCCAAAAAAAGATGTGTTTCAAAATTGTTGATGTTCTTTCCATTTCTTTTCAAAATTTGTGGTTTTGGTTCCATAATCGCTTGAATAATGATGTAGAACTTTCAGTTTTTTCAAACTGCTAAAAATAGCAACCTGCTATTTTTAGAAAGTTTGAATTTGGGCACAGAATGAATTGAAATTTTACAGGAAGTTTCATAACTGAAAAATAAGACCTTTGGCAAAGGAATCACACAAAGATCATTTGCGAGCTAAAAGATAATAAAGTTTCTGTTTCCTGAAAAATGCTTGAAAATTATTCAAACTCAGGTTTGAGGCACTAAACGGCCCCATATGGGCCCAAAAATGGCCAGAACTGACAAAGCGGGTTCTTAGCACGTAGAGCACTTTGCAAGCTTTTTGACGCATAAAACGGTTCGTCAATCAGACACCCGGATCAAAAGTTATGGCTCCTGGGAGTTGACCTATTTTTGGAGGGAGAAGCAAATTTTGAAATTAGGTTGTTGGCCACCAAAAAGCCTATTAATAACCATTTTTGGGAACCCTGAGAAGTAGTAGAGTTAAGGGGGGAAGTGTAGAGTCAAGAATAGGCGGGAAAATAGAAACCCTAGCTGATTTGGGGTTACAGAAGGTGGATGATTCTAGAGTTTGGGAATAGGAAGCTGTAATGTGTTGCAGCTTGTGGAGGGTTGATTCCTCTGATTGTATTTGAGCTTCTGTAATGTAATAAGTTGTCTAAATCAATAAAGAAAGTTCTATTTTCTGTGTACAATTTCTGTTGTTGTGTGTTTTATGATTTACCCCCTTCATCACAACCTTGCTAAATTGTTAATAACAACACCATGAGATCCCCTACTAGTTGATTATGCTCCAGCCTTTATAGAAACCATGATTTAATCATTTTCGTGAATTGCCCACCGAAAAATTAAAGTATTAAAATTTCTCAAACTGTAAGACATATTGACTTGAAAAGTTGTCACATTAGGTGAAATAGCCATATAAACATCCCTATAAAATGATTTCTTTCCACCCCTTGCATATTTTGAAATTTAATTGTTTTTGTGATTTGCCACATAATAGAACCGCTTCCAAGACTTCAATTGAAACAGACGAACAATTCCTCCTTCAAAATAGAAAGGAACTTGACACTTCAGGAGAATTTATGACTAGGGGTGACTTTACACAAAAGTTTAAAATTTGGCAAGTTAGAAACGAGGCCAACACTATTGCATTAAATGATTTGAATGTCAGGCGACCTCCATGAACTCCACTGAGATAAGTAAAATGTAGTGTAATTGAAATGCTATAACTACAAGGATAAAGCATGTAACAAGGGTTGGTCATTCTACTTTATGCTTGACTACAAGTTTTTAAGGCCATTCTAGGGTTTCGATATTTGTAAGTTCAACTTGCAAGGGACAAGGTCACATATTATAAATCATGGGAAGGGTTTCAAAAGAAGCACTATATGTAACTGAATGTATCCATGGAAAATTGTAATGATTTAGGGAAATCTTTGAACCTAGTGTGGGTTTTTCTAACCACATTTGTCGGTATGAATATAATGAGATTTAGATGAATGTGTGATAGTATTTTAAAGCATTGCAAGCATTTTTGGTGCTCTTATTTTCATTTAATATGGGTCAGTGCAGTTTCAAGATGGATTATTAAGAATGCTTGGTTTCATAAAGCCTTATCATTGATTTGTGTATGCAAGTCTAGTTCTAAGCATGATTTGTAGGTATGCTCTTTTCCTTGTTGTAGGTTGTGACTTTATTACCCACGGGAGTAGGCACCAGTCTTGAATAGTAAATGATCAAACACATTTTCATTACAATATCCTTGTCCTCATTAGTTTTAGTCTAGGGTTAGGATCCATCTTGTTCACTTGTTCGATTGATATTAGTGGTGTCATATTTCATGCAAGGTAAGATTGGTAAACCATTAGAGGACTTGTGTTGGCTTAAATAGAAATCATCCATAGGACATAGACTACTAATATCTTTAGGTACATGTACAAGAATTTTTTTATTAGCTTAAGAAGAGGTCTTACAAGAAACTAATGTGTAATAGGTTCAGTGATAAGTTTTAGGGACCATCAAATATTGGGTATAGTTGTTAAATGTTTCTCTATTGTTTTTCATTATACTTTTATTGTTTTGCTAAGGATATCTTTAGGAATACTCTCCTAGGTTTAGTTGAGCTTGAAATGAAGGTTAGTTCACCCACTCACAAGAACTAGTCAATTCATGCCATTGTTTGAACATAAGTCTTTCCCATCACCTTTGTTGACACTATCCTTGGCCTCAAGTTTTGGAGCCAGTCATTAGGATTTGTGGGAATACATGTTTGAGAGCTAACATATACCACTCAATTAATTATATGGTTCCTATATTTAAGATTATGTAAATACTTAGTTGTAAAGGAAAAGGACTTGGACAACATGAACATGGTATAATTGAGCCAATAGATGATAGGAAAATAAAGAATACTATAGTAATAGCTATATGCTAAAGGAAATGAAGAAATAATAAAATAATAGAAATAAAAAAGTAAACAACATTCAATATCCACATTTTGTGTTGATTTTGGATTTAGTGACACATCTTTTTCATTCATTCATACTCACTTTGTTCAATTTATGATTATACAGTTGTTTTTGGTGCATTGATTAATTAATCTTATAGCAATTCTATTAAGATATGTTGTTCATTGATTACTCACCTATTAGTGTGTATTGATTATTAGTGGTATATCATTTATATACACATTATTATACAAAAATAGGAAACACAAAGACAATATAATGCAAAAAATCATCCATGTCATAAGCCAATCTAAGAAAGTCACCTCATATATTAAGTGTTCAAACATGAATACAATCATAAATTACCCTATACATGTTAATTGGGGTGAGGTTGTCTCGAAGACCTCTCCTACCCCACTCCTTGCACTCTCCCTAGTGCTAGTACTAGATTTCAATCTTGACCTCTCATGTGACTAACTACTAATAGCTATCATCATACTTTAGATCCTCTTGATCTGGGCTTCTAGTAAGTTTTATATCTCTAATTGTCCTACTCAAGTCTTCACCTTGGAGGCTACTAGCTATTGTAGTACCATGGTAGTCACTACATTTCCTCTAGGCATGGGCTGTTGAGTACTTGTGACTTAGATTACATGCATCGATGAGAGCTATGCTTTATCTCAGCAAGCACATTGTTCACAGTGGGTTATCCTTTGTATCGGAAAGATGTGATCTGTCGGTGTGATCTGAGAGACTATCATCGATAGTGTGTGTTACTCCGATGGTGGTTGGTGTCGGTGAGAGTTATTCCAATAGAGAAAGGTCATCGGTATGATAATTGCTATCAGGCTTGGCTGAAATTCTTACTCCGATCACTTGTGTTACACCGATGGTAGCAAGGTTCTATCGGATCGGTGGGACTTATTATTATCGGAGCAGCTTGGGAGACTACTTCCAATGTGCGGGGTCTTACCGATGAAGGGCTAGTGGTATAGCCTATCGGGCTGAATTTACACTGTCGGCATGGTCTTGAGTTTCTTCTCCGATGAACTGTTGAAGGTTGGAGTCGGCAAGGTCTATCTGATGGAAAGGTGTTTGGCGTGACAAGTGACATTGGCGTGGCTGGAATATGTCTCTCTGGTACTTCATGTTACACCGACGAAGGATGAAGGCTTGGGTATTGGTGGGACAAGGAACCATCGGTGTGGATGGTGGAGTGGTCTCTGATGGCTTGGGCTATTCTGATAAGGTTTTGACTGGCATCGTCGGCAACAAAATTGCCGACGATAGTCTTACTGAGTGGTCAGGTATATAAACTGGAATAGTAGCCGTTGATTGGTGCATGTGGGATAATTAGATCTCATGAATATGAACAGTCGTGAAAATGGTTATGAGTTGGGCTGCTGGGAATTGGTTGATGCCTTGATGGTAACTATTACTCCATGATGTGGCAGAAGAACATAAAAGCAAATGTTGTATTAGAAAAGTATACGGAATACATTTATCTTTTGTAACTATTCAGTTCGTTATGGCAGTCAAACTGAATTTCCTCCTCTATAATGTGACATGTAAAATGCATTGAAATAGAGGAGTGCGAACAATGAGTGAGAACAGAGTTCGGGTGTAGGGTGATGTCCTGTGCTGTATGCTATTTGTGGCATGATAATAGTATGAAGGACTAACCTGAGTGCTAGAGAACTTTGTGCAGGGTTATGCTATCAATTATTCTTCCAGAGGAGCAAGATGTAAATCTCCATGAAAGGCTTAGTGCCAGATTTGTATTGTAACTGTATTTTTTGTTGTTGAATAATACAATGGCGATCTGGGCTTTTGGAGTGTGGGGTTTTTTACCCGTAAGGGTTTTCCCCACATATATTTGTGTCTTTTGTTCTATCTTTTGTGTTAGCATTTCTGTTGTTGAAATTAGATCGTGTTGCTTGTATTTCCTCTAAGGGTCAATGTTGGAAATGTTCTATGTCTGTTTCCGCTTTGTGGGATAGTTGTGCGTGTTTTTTGAAGCGATTGAAAAGAATTTAAATTTGTTGAAGACACCACTATTCTTAGAAATACGTTCTGAGATGCTTTCATTTCCTTAAAAGTGGTATTAGAGCCTTCTTCTGGGATCTGCTTTGTTGCTCACATATGTACGTTTGTGTGCTACATGTGTGTGCATGTAAGAGTTCCTAGTGTATAAGGTCTGGGTATTCCTTCTGTGATGATTTCTTAGTGTGACAGGCTTGAGGAAATCTAAAGGAATCGTCTGATGTTTGATCCTTGTTTTGAGTGAAGTTTGGTAGTTGATCTTGTCTTCATGTTACAGCAGGCGCTTGAAGGATGGTGAAGATGAAGAGATTGGAGCTAGTCATGATGTGGCTTGAGGCTCTTAGGTGACAATGTATAATCCTATTGCATGGGGGGGATTATGCTTTGTGGTTGTGTCTTTGCAGTAACTTTCATATTGGGTGTCTGTGTGAGAGGCTCTCTGATGATATGAAGAAGTTTGTGTTGCTACTCAGCCATGGAGTATTGTGCTTATGCTGGGATTTGTTCCTGGTATTGGAAGGTGCTGATTATGTGATGTCCCGATTGCATTTTGGTTATGGGGTTGATCCTTTTGAGGTCTGGAAGCTTTTGATATAAACTGACTTTCTCTCTCGGATGTTTGTACATGATGGTGGTCTTGGAATTGGTCTAAATTAGGCCTGTAGTTCTTGGATTTTCTTAATCCTTGTGGTTGTTTTGTACTTGCATCGGAAGGGTTTAATAAATTTTCCTTAAAATCTATGATGCTCATCTATGTTAATCTTTTTCTGGTTTGAGCTATTATGGTATTTTGGTTTTTGACTATAGAATCTATCAGATGTAAAGAAGATATGGATGTGCATGAATGGTTTTGCAGGTTTTACACGGTCAAGAGAAAAACTTGTGGTTTTGTGAAGCTGCAGTTAAGCTATTTCTAGACCCTAGTTTTTGGGGTGTTGCTGGATGATATAGTTGCAGTTTTACATGCATGCTCTGTGCATGGTGTGCGGAGGTGAAATGCTTTCTCTGCATGTGAGTACTGGTAAGTGATAGGTCACTCAGTATTTCTGTGGTAATACTTTTGGTTTCTTGACTATGGTGCTTAGGTTGTGGACGTGTTTGGCTAATCAGATTTGTAAGTAATCTGGTGCTTGAGTCATGTTGTCTACATTGTTATCTATTCCTTGAGATCTTAGTTTTGCAATTTCTAGTGCAATAGTGGGTTTGCATGTTTTAGTATATTTGGATCTATGAGTTATGCAGTTTTTTAGGTGTGTACAACCTATTGATTGCAGTGGGATAACTCAGAAGTGGACGGTCTATATCCACAAGATTGATTATGTGATTGTGCAGACTTGTTAGCTGGCCTTGTCTATGGTCACTTGTGCATTGGTGTGACTGTTTTGGAATGAGAGGATGGATGTTGTAAAGTACCTGAATAGTTAGTTAAGGGGACTTGTAGCATGAATATCGTGAGGTCATGAATAGCTTGGATTCACAGGTTTGTGTAAGCTATTGACAGTGATAGAGTATTTCCTTGGTTTGGAGATCTTGGTGTCACTTGGTTTTATTGTCACATGGACATGTTAATGTGTGGACCTGGAGGATTTTCAGATTAGGAGATGTTTGGTCATGCTGCTTGGAAAGCTCAGTTGTCACGATTCAGTGGGAGCTTTAGCATTGACTATGCATTCATCACTTAGTGGTGAATGATCTTCTTTAGTGTTGCAGATGTTACTAGGAGGAGCTCTTAGATCCTGTTGCTGCAGAAGGGTTCTTTCGCATTTGCAGGGGCACTATTTGAGGATGTGTAACATCTTGGAGTCATGGAGGATTTATGAAATCCTTGGCTGAGGTGTTGGTGGTGTTTGACAGATGATGTTGGTTTAGAGTATGGTTTGTTTCATGTCATGATATTTTCTTGATTTTTTGCTTTTGAGTTTTGGCATGATACATTGCTCTTGAGACCATGGTTATGTTCACCTGGAGCATGGAATCTCCAGAGGGGGATGGTAAGATCATGGTGTCATGATAATTTCCTGATTCATATGATTGGAGCTTTGACAGTGGTCGGGTGATTCTTTGTGTGTTGGATGCATTGATCTTTTGCTTGATTACTTCATGTTGGTGCAGTGATGCATTTGGAGTTTAGCATGAAATGATTATTTGCAGATACTCATGGATACATGGAGAATAAGGTGAGACTGTATATCCTGTGTTTAATCAGAGTTTGCAGTAGGAAGTTCGAGGAGTCTTTACCTTGGTTGAATGTGAGTTCAACAAAAGATCTAGAGGAGATTGTTCTTGGAGAAAGTCATTGGCACTTGGATATCTTGGAAGAACATTCTCATTCCCCACTCTTGGTCTTCTCGACAAGTTTCATTTGAGAGGTATTGCCCATTGTTTACTCTCAGGTGTGTTATGTTTTCTTTCATAGACATGGATCTTGAACTGCCCATAGATGGTTCTGGAGGATTCATTGTGAGAGATGGATAACATGATTAATCTCCTTGTGCATTTGAGTTTAAGATATTGTTCATTGATGAGGATTGTTAGGAGCTGGTTTATGGGCTAATTTCTTGAAATGGGAAATGGATTAGTTTGATCTTCTTTGGTTTGAGAGGCTTACATCCATGTTAGTTGCATGATTACATATGTTGAATTTGATCTGTTGAGATTGAATGTTTGTTTGGTTGTTTTTATGCTGTTCTCTTTGGGGTGTTTTGAAGGAGATCATACTTGACATAGTTGGCATTCAGAGGTGTATGTAGAAGGATTGTCTATAGGTATATGATGTGCAATGTTTCTCTTGGTCTCAATTATTTTTTTGATGGTGTGTTTCACATTACTTTGGTTTGAGGTTTTGTCCGGAGCTGTTGTGATCACTAGTTTGTGGTCATGTGCTTTCACTTATGTTCTTGGGTGATAGCATGAAGGTTCTGTTATCTCTTTCATTGTTGGGTGTGAAGAACTTGAGAGATTTCTGGACTAGTGTTGAGATGTATAGGTTATTGATTTACAGATTTTGCATATCATGGTGGATGTTTCCTTGGTACTACATGATGTTTACACTTACAATGTGATGCTATTGGTGGACTTTGTATGCCATGATCTTTTTCAGATTTGCATTACCCATGCAGTGGGAGTTCTTGGATGTGTTTGGTCTTCTTCGACTGGTTGACACATAGAGCTTGTATTTGTAGTTGATGGGTGCATATGTAGGTGGCATGAGTTTGCTGATGTTCATACCTTCAAGGTATGAGTGATTGGATGTTTTAGCACTGGCTGTGTGTGCTATTTTCAGTCACATGGGTTTTGTTTAGTTGGATGGGTGCAGTCAGTTTTCTGATTGTTGTTCTAGTTAATGTTCTATCTTTTTTCTGGAGGATGTTTTCATGGCTATGTTCTGGAAGCTTTGAAGTTGGTTATGTTGGAGCTTCTGTGTAGCTTGTGAGCACAGTGGAGTGGAAGCAGTATCAACTTTGGTTCTGAGCATTGATGGTTTCCTGTAATTTCCATCGTCAAGTGGGAGAATGTTGAGTACTTGTGACTTAGATTACAGGCATCGGTGAGAGCTATGCTTTGCTCAGCGAGCACATTGTTCATAGTGGGTTATCCTTTATATCGGCAAGACGTGATCTGTCGGTGTGATCCGAGAGAGTATCATCAATAGTGTGTGTTACTCCGATGGTGGTTGGTGTCAGTGAGAGTTATTCCAATAGAGAAAGGTCATCGGTATGATAATTGCTATCAGGCTTGGCTGAAATTCTTACTCCGATCACTTGTGTTACACTGATGGTAGCAAGGTTCTATCAGATCGGTGGGACTTATTGTTATTGGAGTAGCTTGGGAGACTACTTCTGATGTGCGGGGTCTTACCGATGAAGGGATACTGGTATAGCCTATCGGGTTGAGTTTACACTATTGGCATGGTCTTGAGTTTCTTCTCTGATGAACTATTGAAGGTTGGCGTCGGCAAGGTCTATCTGATGGAAAGATATTCAGCGTAACAAGTGACATCGGCATGACTGGAAGATGTCTCTTTGGTACTTCATGTTACACCGATGAAGGATGAAGGCTTGGGTATTGGCGGGACAAGGAACCATTGGTGTGGATGGTGGAGTGGTCTTCGATGGCTTGGGCTATTCCAATAAGGTTTTGATTAGCATCATTGGCAATAAAATTGCTGACGATATTCTTACTGAGTGGTCGGGTATATAAACTGGGATAGCGGTTGTCGACTGGTGCATGTGGGATAATTAGATCTCACGAATATGACCAGTTGTGAAAATGGTTATGAGTTGGGATACTGGGAATTGGTTGATGCCCTGATGGTAACTGTTACTCCATGACGAGTTCGTTATGGCAGTTGAACCGAATGTCCTCCTCTGTAATGTGACATGTAAAATGCATTGAAATAGAGGAGTGCGAATAGTGAGCAAGAACAGAGTTTGGGTGTAGGGTGATATCCTGTGTTGTATGCTATTTGTGGCATGATAATAGTATGAAGGACTAACCCGAGTGCTAGAGAACTTTGTGCAGGGTTATGCTGTCAGTTATTCTTCCAGAGGAGCAAGATGCAAATCTCCATGAAAGGCTTAATGCCAGATTTGTATTGTAACTATATTTTCTATTGTTGAATAATACAATGGCGATCTAGGCTTTTGGAGTGTGGGGTTTTTTACCCGTAAGGGTTTTCCCCACGTATATCTATGTCTTCTATTCTATCTTTTGTGTTAGCATTTCTGTTGTTGAAATTAGATCTTGTTGCTTGTATTTCCTCTAAGGGTCAATGTTGGAAATGCTCTATGTCTGTTTCCACTTTGTGGCATAGTTGTGCGTGTTTTTTGAAGCGATTGAAAAGAATTTAAATCTATTGAAGACACCACTGTTCTTAGAAATATGTTCTGAGATGCTTTCATTTCCTTACATGGGCAAGGCATGGTTACTCTCACCTATGCCTGAGCTAGCTCTATTTGTATCCTCTCTCTCCTCACAAATAGTTTTCTTCTCCATTTGTATCTCCATGTATTCTACAAATTTTTCCATCTATGCTATCCACACATGACTAATAGGATTTGAGAGTGGAGAAAACTAATGGACATGCACATTATCTCTTTCCATTAGTTGGACAATACTATTATAATCTCTTGTTTAATGTGATCCACTATTAGTGAGATCATGTTTATCCACTCCACAACATTAATTGCATATCATAGCATATGCGTGTTAGTTATGTTTACTTTTACATGTCACAAAATGTTACAAATATATCTACATTATACACATGGCATATCTATGTTGGCAAGAGACACTGCTATGATAAATGACTGAATGTTGTCATTGATGACAAGGCAAAGAGACCTTACTCTGGTAGATCAACTTGGTTTGACAACAAGGAATAAAAGGATTATGGTCCGGAAGCCTAAAATGGCTAAGTATGGGCAATATGTAGAATAAGTGTCAGAGATTGGGTCAGTATGCCTCCACAGTTGAAGATCACTACATGCAGTTCAGTTATGTTAATCATAGCTACTTGGTGATGATATGCTCCAGTGTTCAAATCCTGACTTCCTCCAAAAGTCATATGGTAAAGATTCTAAGTCCGAGTGAACGGAGTTAAGACGAGAACAGTGCATAGTGCCAGAGTAAAGGGTCCGCATTCTTTTGCAGTTGCACATTTTATCTTGCAGTTCTAACTATATGTTAAGAAGTCAATGATGAATGCTAGATATGGTTTTAGAGTCTCATATGGTCCGCAGTGGAAATAATGATGTCACAGTTGAATTGGTCAAGTGTGTGCTTAAGGGATAGGCTGACAGGCAAGATAGATCTATATACGAAGAAGATACATTATTTGAAGAATTAATTCAAGTAGTTGAATGATTGATGCTGACCTATATGAAGACCATAGTATGTTTTATTGGGTCCGCATTCCTGTTTGTGCACAAGATCAAGGCAACAAGATACAACACTTGTATACATGTTTCATGTCCGGGTTGCCGACCTGATTGTGAGATGAATCTTATTGTAGATATATATATATATATATATATATATATATATATATATATATATATATATATATATATATATATATATATATATATATATATATATATATATATATATATATATATATATATATATATATACAATGAATTTCGGTGTTGGAGTGTGTGAAATGTGTGGATAATGTGCGAATTTGATATGTGTATATTAATCAAATGTAGTTTGCAGAGAAGAAATGGATAATAAGAGCATAAAATAGGAGTATATGTGAAGCAGAGTAGAAAAGCAAGGCAAACAGTATGAAGTCCTTTGAATTAGTACACTAAGCATATTGATACTACACTTCAGCATTATGTAGATGCACCTGTAGTAGTCCTCTCTTGGAAGTGAGCTAATCCATCTTCTTCTCTTCTATCTTTCTGGCAGTGAGCGTGTTTGCAGTGAGCAATTCTTGGATAGTGAGTCCTTGGGCAGTGAGCCCTAAGGCTGAGAGCCTTCATGTAATTTGGTATTTCTATCATAATATATTGTGAGCTAACACTCACCATGGTTTTTCCCTTTTTGGGTTTTCCACATAAAATCTTGGTGTTTATGTGTTATGAATTTTTGGTAGCTCTTCTTATGTTTACTTTTCTTTCATATTATTGAATTTGGTGGATTAATGAATGTGTAAATGAAAAGTTTTTAAGAATACTGATTCACCCCCCCTCTCAGTATTCTTTGCATTCAACAATTGGTATCAGAGAAAGGTTCCTTGGAAGAGGATTAAAAACTTAAGGAAGATCTGGGATACTATACTCACATGGCAGCAAGAAGATTTGGAAATTGTTCATATGAAAGAAATAAAGAACTAAAAGTAGCTCCTATTGATCTTGAAAAATCTGAAGCAAAAATCAAGGATATGAAGGCTAATGTTCAAGAAGCTGATGAATGCATCCTAGAGCTGAGGGAGAAAATCAAGAAGTTTAAAGAAAAAATTAGGGAGCTAAATGATCAATTGGATGAATCACATGAAATCCTACATAGTTTAACATTGGAGGTTGAAAATAAAGAAGAGATTAAAAGGCATCTGAATCAAGTTGTTAAGGATAAGTTAGAGGAATGTGATAAATTAGCTAAATGTGTTACTTTTGAAATTTGATCTAGAAGCAGCTAATAGCTATAAAGAAAAATTCAAAATAAGCTCTGAAA
Organism: Cunninghamia lanceolata; assembly: GCA_027924645.1. Lineage (NCBI taxonomy): Eukaryota > Viridiplantae > Streptophyta > Pinopsida > Cupressales > Cupressaceae > Cunninghamia > Cunninghamia lanceolata. Next base: position 1,910,147 of record BSBN01000178.1, on the reverse strand, counting down.
AACTTGAGTTGATTGAAAGTCAGAAGAGTTCAGATGACAAGAAAGGTTTGGGATTTGAAAAAGGAGAAAGCTCAAAATCAGGACAAGCAAACACTCATTTTAAGCAAAACAAAGGCAACCAATTCTAGAATCAAAGAAGAAGACCTATAAGACCTCCGGTCAGGTAGTCAAATGCTCAAAGGTACGCAACTTTCAATGTCTATTGTTTTAAATGCAATAAGTTTGGTCATAAGGCTACTCAATGTAGGAGCAGAATGAATCAGAATGTTCCATCATTCCCTGGTCAGTGTTTTAATTGCAAGAAAATTGGTCATAAAGAAAATGCATGTAGAAGTATGATTAGGAATGGTCCCAACAATGCAAGAAATACTCAATCTTTCAAGGGGAAGTGCTTTGCTTGCAATAGATTTGGACACATGGCTAACCAATCCAGATCAAGAGTAAACCAAAGTAATCAAGGATAGAGGAATGTGGTATGCTCTAATTGCAATAAGTTTGGACATGTTGCATAATTCTGCAAAAGCAAGAATATGAAAAGGAACAACTTTCCAAAAAGGAAAAATACAAAACAAAGGAATGACAAGGGAAAGGAAAAGGTTGATCTAGTTGAAATCAAGAAAGAGATGGTAAAAATCTAGATAAAGAAAGATGTGATTGAAGTCAAGGATGAATCCACACTAGCCTTTGGTACAGATACTTCCCCTGGGAAGTAAATTTGGAGTTATGGCTCAAGGGGAGCAATATTGAACATCCTAATCCCCTAGCCAGTTAGTTAGTGATGAGATCCAGCATGAAGGTATGATCGAAAACATCATATAACAGATCTTTTGAAAGTATTTCTGGAAGTAAAAGATCAAATGTGGAACATTATGGAGCAATCCCAATCTATTGTACTCTACAATGAAATGGTTTGATCACTAGCATTTATGGCAATTAGGTCAAGACAAAACAAAGGGTCAAAAAGGAGTTCATTCAATGGACAATTCATTTTGCATTCAAGCTCTCAAGTGTCTAAGGTGAATTAAAGTGATACTTCAAGCAACTTTAGTGATTTCAAAAGTAATTTAAGGCAAGATCAAGCATAACCCTAACTTGACAAAAAGAGGTATTTTTCAAACTCAAAACCCTATTGTGAAGTTATCTAAATTTTTGTAAAGATGGCATCTCCTCAAGTAGTTGATATCACTGAGAGACCACAACAGAAGTTCAAGAAACATCCATACAAATCAACAAAGGTCGATCTGGTTGGTGCATTTTCAAAAATTCTGTTTGGTGTAATGCATGCGGAAGATGTAAGGGCATACATTCATGTTGCTCTAGAAGAATTTGGTGACAATAAGTTTGACGATCTTTATCTGAAAAATCTAAGTCATGGCAATTTTGATCTTAAGGAAGAATATAAGGTGCTAAGGGAGAAGAAATTCATTCAGTACATAGAATTTCCAACATTTGAGGAAGATGAATGGGTCCGGTATGTTTTAAGCAGGATACATGATGAATTCATGTGGCTAGAAAGACTATTTATGATCACAAAGAATGTGATAAGGGCCATAACTAGATTGAATTCTACCAAAATAGTACCTATGCTAAAAGCTGGGAAAAATGACATAGTGATGATGGCCACCAGAGCCAAATTTGACAAAAGGGCTTTAACAATCAACGACATTGAAGACCATGTAGTAAGGTTTGATCTATGATAATCGGCTACAAAATCTACTTTTCAAATCGGGAGAACTCTATCTCAGGTACCGCTATATACACAACCTATGAGATGATTAAGGAAAATAAAGATTATGATCATTGTGAATTGCTCCAGCAACAACTAATGGAGAATCTAAGGAAGACAAAAGAAAGCAAGTATCCTTTCAAATTTGGTATGTTGATAATGTGCTTATTTTTCTATTTTATGCAAGAATTACTTGGAATGAAGTTGATATGGTCTAGCAGCCAACTAGTTGCAATTCAAATTAGAAATCACCTGAGGAGCATAGGAAACAAAGATGCACAGAATACAGCCCCGTGGGGCTATTTTAAGAATTTTCAACAAGTCATGCATTCTAGACAAAGGATACCAGAATTAATTGTTGAGAGATATAAAAATGACATATGTTTCATTGTCAACAAAGATCAATGTATGATGGAGGTTGTTGAGCCTAGAACAGTTTGGATTATGCCAATGGGGTATGAAGTAGATGTAGATGTGTTAGATGGTTATGCCAAGCTTATGCTAAGCAAACCTAGGGATACCTCTAAGCTAAGATTTGGCACTTATGAAGATTATATGTAAAAGTCCATGTTGAACTAAGGAAACCAGAAACCCAAAAAAAGATGAGGAAATTGGTGGAGGACTATGCCCAGAGCATAGGGATCACAAAAGAAGAAATTGCCATAACAAGGGCAAGAACAACTAAAAAACTAGAGGAAGTTAATAAACCTCTGGAAGTTCAAAAGGTGCAACAAGAGGCACCTGCTGCACTAAAAAGAACAAGAGGTACAAGTTCCTCTAGAACAACATCTAAATCCTCTGGTATTCCCTCCACAACAACTACAGAAGAACATACAGGCAAGAGGAAGAAGACCAAAGGTTAGAGAGTGTATGTTAGTATTGATACAGTTGATGATGACGAAACAGAGTCTGATGAAGAGGTGAAGAAGATGAAGGCACAGAATGCACCACCCTCCAGTAAAACCCTTTGATTCCACAAAAGGGAAGACCTCCAGTAGGAGCAAAGAGAGAAAGAAGGCTAAGAATGTAGCATCTGCAGAAGAATAGGCTACAATAAGTTTAGAGGAAGTCTTGAAGGCTATTACAATTGACGACAACCTAAAACCAATTGCCCAACTTTATGATGACTACAATGATGCAAATAAAAGGATCATTAAAAATGCTATTGTAGAATACTTGAACATATACAATAAGGCCCTTATTGAGATAAGTGTTAATCTCCCAGATAGTTTAAGTAGTAGTATGTCTGCAAGGAAAGAAGCTGCTATGGTAAAAGACATTTAACTCAGAGAGCATACATTGATAAAATTATGTCTAGAAATCACTCCAGAAGAAAATTCTAAAATCTCCAAATTACTTAACAAGGAGTTCAGAACAAAGAAGAGGATGAATACTCTTATGGCGGATGACATTGAGAAGGTGGTTAAGGAAACTGAGGAAATCACCTTGAGAGTATTCAAGGAGTTTCATCTCCCAACAATATATGACAATGAAGAAACAAATGTTGGAGGTGACATAGCTATTCCAGAAGTGAGCCTAGATCAAGGGTTAGATAAATATGACAAAGATCCAAAGGAGAAAGAAGCCCCTGCTACTGATACAGTTGTCAAAGACAAAATTGAGGCAAGTCTTCCTCAACAACAAACTGATGGACAAGCACACAAGGAGAAGACCGAGGAGCAGAACAAAGATGATGATCAACAAGCTGAGATGAGCCTTGTACTAGAACAAAAGGTTGATGTTAATGAGGCTATGGATCTGGATCCTCTAGAGAAAAACCAAGATGAAGAAGTCTCTGATATAGCAAGAGACACTACTGAGTCTATCAAGGAATTCTTGTAAAGAGAGACACAAATCCCAGATGAGACTAAGTTTTTGCAAGGTCCAATAAACTTGGACTTAATGTCTCCTGTGTAGAAATTCAAACTAATATCAATTGTGCAAGCAAAGGCACATGAAGAAATATTGAAGTCACACATATAGGACAATGAGCTAATTGGTGAGACATCCATCATTTTGGAGAAGCTGATGCCATCATATCAAAAGGATATTTCAATGTCTTCAAAAAATCAACTCAAGGGACTCATAAACTCAGTAAGTATGCATTTTGAATCTTTTTAAAAGTCTGTAGAAATAAATATAAGAAAAGAGTTTGATGAGAAGAGATTAGTTGAGTTGAAGACAATGTTAGTCAATGATAAAACTCTATTAGACAATGGAATAAAAGATATATAGAGTGCCATCAAAGAACCTTGTGATTTGTACAAATTTTTCTTATCATGGCCGGAAGCCACAAAGGAGTTAGGAGAAAAATCAAGGATCTGGAGCTGTAGTTGATAAACATCTCTAAGTCATTTGACTCAGCAATTGAGTCAGTCAGTAGCAAAGAAATACAAGTGATCAATATTCATAATGAGTTAAGTAATATGATGAATAAGAGAGATAAAATGAAAACCATAATATGTCAGTTGAGAGGACTAATAAGTCCTAAGCTAAACTCAGTGACAAATCTTGCAGAAGAAGCACTGCAAGTAATTGCACTAATTGACACACCCTTTGATGTACAAAAGGTAGAGAAATTGGTCTTCCTAATAAATGGCCACGTTCAAATTTTAAAAAATGCAAAGAAGAGTTGGGATGGAGAATTGGTCCAAATCAAGATCATTTTCAGTGACATCCTACAACCTACAACAAATTAAGTTGAAGATTGCACCTATACATATGTGGTAGAGTATGACAGTTTTGAAGCTTTGACAAAATTTTGACTCTTGTACATACACCTTTACCATTAATGTCAAAGGGGAAGAAGAAGACTAGTGCAAAATGGGTAAAACACCGAAGGATGAGAAGAAAAATAGTGTGCATATAGTAAGGGAGAGTAGACAAGCATTTTTCACTAAGTGTTGCCATCAATGCCAAAGGGGGAGATTGTTGGCAAGAGACACTACTATGATAAATGACTGGATGTTGTCATTGATGGCAACAAGGCAAAGAGATTCCACCAACAAGGCAAAGAGACCTTACTTCGGTAGATCAACTTGGTCTGACAACAAGGCATAAAAGGATTTTGGTCTGGAAGCCTAAAATGGCTAAGTATGGGTAGTATGCAGAATAAGTGTCAAAGATTGGGTCAGTATGCCTCCAAAGTTGAAGATCACTACATGCGGTTCAGATATGTTAATCATAGCTACTTGGTGATGATATGTTCCATTTTTCAAATCCTGACTTCCTCCAAAAGTCATATGGTGAAGTGTCTAAGTCTGGGTGAACAGAGTTAAGATAGGAATAGTGCATAGTGCCAGAGTAAAAGGGTCCGCATTCTTCCACAATTGCACATTTTGTCTTGTAGTTCTAACTATATGTTAAGAAGTCAATGATGAATGTTGGATATGGTTTTTAGAGTCTCATATGGTCTGTAGTGGAAATATGTTGGAACTAGACAACTGAGAGGGGGGGGTGTGAATCAGTTGTCCCACAATAAAAACTTTTCTGCCTTTAGCCTTCTTTATTATCAGATTAGTGATGTAAACATTAAAGCATAGATCAACAACATAAGAGCAGAAATATAATCAACACATTTGACACCAAGATTTTGACATGGAAACTGAGTTAAGGGAAAAACCACGATGGGGGTTAACCCACAAAATGTGTACCCTGTTAAAAGTACTTAGTAAAATAGAAGGCACATGCCTTTGGGCACACTGCCTAGAGGTCACTGCTCAAAAGAGAGGCTCACTGCCTACATAATATATTTCAAAAGAATTAACTGAGAAATATCATCTACTTCATGCCTGATTTAGTTTCAATGAATGCTTAAGAACTTTCGCTTTGCCCCAAATTCATCCTCACACTCTATACTACTTTTGCTCCTTTCCTTCTCTGCTCTATTCTTGATCCTTTCTTCAGATTGATTTGTTTTGCACAAGGATGATTTCAATACCTCTTCAACAAGTATTTATATACTTCATCAACCTTGGAATGATCAACAAGGTTGGTTAACCTTGACACGAATCATCGCACTGTCGGCCAAACATAATTAAGACTTGAATCTTCTTCTACAACCACTCTATGCTTCATAAAAATACTCTAAGGCATCCACAACAGGCTAGGAACATCCGATTGACCAAGGTTGGGAAGAACATCAACCTCAAAGAGAAAATCTTCACTCAACAAGCTCAAATTTCAATGCAGACCTCTAACATAGTAGCCATACAACCTAAAGACCTCCACAAGCACATTGAATTCACCAATAACATTCAATCTAAACCAAATTATTAGAAGCATTTGAATCTTCCTCCAAAACCTCAAGGACACTCTCTACCATGACTGTCAAACTAGAAGGATAGCTTGCGAACCTCCAAACCATGAACCACTGGTGTTGATTATACACATTGACTTCCCAAACATGCCTTCAGATCCGCAGATCACAATTTTAAATTACTAGAGCAATCTGGACCTCTTTCTCGTCACTCTATCTTTCTTGAGTATTGTAGGAATTGGTTCTACTCAGATGGCCATAACTCCTTCAAATCTTCATGCAAATTTCTCAAATCTTAACTGGAGCAATCTCTGACAATCCTCTACACAGTCACATGATCTGCATGCATTAATTGTCATTAATTTTCTCAATATCCTCAACAGTCCGATCCTCTATGCAGACAACAAAATAGAATACAGTTGACACCAATGGCAACAAGGATATGTTGAGATCAATGACAACCCACTTAAGCACATATTTGCAACAATCTCCCCCTTTGTCATTGATGGCAACATATGATGTGAAAAACTGAATCTAACCATCAAGACAAGAACTTCTCCCCCTTTCTCTTCTCACTTCTGCAACTATTTTCTTTACTGCTCCCCCTTTGACATTAATGGCAAAGGGCACATATTTGCTATCTTTACTCCCTTTTTTCCTTTAGACTGATCCCAAAATTTGCATATTGACTACTCCCCCTTTGAGTAGTACCTTCTTAACATCAATCCGGATCACAAGATATGGATGTGAATTCCACCAGACTGATGCACCTTAGTTCTGCTTAGGAGGGTAATAACCCCTAACTTCTCTCTGAGATACTCAAAAGTATCCTTGGGAAGAGGCTTAGTGAAGATGTCTGCAATTTGATCTTTGGAAGGCACAAACTCCAACTTGACTTCATTCTCATTTACTTTCTCTCTAAAGAAATGAAACTTGATAGATATATGCTTTGTCTTTGAATGCAATATTGGATTCTTTGAGATGCTTATTACACTAGAATTATCACAGAAAATTATGATTGGCTCCTCAAACACAATTCTGATGTCCTTCAACATTTGCTTCATCCACAAAACTTGAGTGCAATTATTTGCTACTACTATGTAGTCTTCTTCTACAGTAGACAAAGATATTGACTCTTGCTTTTTGCTTATCCAAGAGACCAATCTTCTCCCCAAGAAGAATGTACCACCACTAGTACTTTTTTTGTCATCCACATCTCCTGCCTAATTAGCATCTATATATGCATGAAGAGTAAAGTTATTGTCCTTTGGCTACCATAGTCCATAATCAGTTGTCCCCTTGAGATATCTAAAAATTCTTTTGACTGCCATAACATGGGATTCTTTTGGATTAGCTTGAAATCTGGCAACAAGTCCAACTACATTCATGATGTCAGGTCTAGTCTAAGTTAGATAAAGCAGTCCTCCAATCATTGATCTATATCTTTTCTGATTTGCCTTGGGAGAGTCATCATCTTTGCTTAGCTTGCATCCGGTTACCATAGGTGTACCTATTGGCTTAGAGTCTTCCATTCCAAATTTCTTTAGTAATTCTTTTACATACTTGGACTGAGATATGAAGATACCTTTATTTGATTGAACAATTTGCAGACCTAGGAAGAAGTTCATCTCACCAAACATTGACATCTCAAACTCACTTTTCATTTGATCAACAAATGCTTTACACATGCATTTATTTCCACCGAAAATGATATCATCAACAAAAACTTCAATAATTAGAATGTCCTCATGATCAATTTTGAAGTAGAGATTACTATCAGTAGTACCTTTGCTAAATCCTAGCTTAAGCAAGTGCTTATCCAATCTGGCATACCAGGCTCTTGGAGCTTGCTTGAGTCCATACAAGGCTTTTCTCAATCTACAAACCATATCTCCCTGATCAGACAATTGAAATCCTTCTGGTTGCTCAATGTAGACTTCTTCCTCCAAATCTCCATTCAGAAATGCTGATTTCACATCCATTTGATATACTTTAAAATCTTTGAAGGCAACAAATGCAAGAAATAATCTAACTACCTCTATCCTTGCCACCAGAGAAAAAGTTTCTTCAAAATCAATTCCTTCCACTTGAGAGTAGCCTTTACATACCAACCTTGCCTTATTCCTTACTACCTCGCCATCCTCATTCAATTTATTCTGGAAGACCCATTTAGTTCGTTCCAATCACATTTTTGTCCTCAGGTCTAGGAACTAGATCCCATGTGTGATTCTTTTCAATTTGCATCAATTCCTCTTCCATTGCTTTGACCCATTTTTCATCATTGCAAGCTTCACTTACTGATTTAGGTTCAATCCTTGAAATCAAACAAATCTCTTCTTGATCTTCAAACATTTTTCTCCTAGTTTGAACACCTTTACTCTTGTCTCCTATGATCTAATCTTCAGTATGATTTAACCTTACATACCTGGGAGTTTTGGAGATGGTTTGAGCTTCTGTTTCTTGAACTTGTTCCTCATCATCTTTGTTAACTTTTGGAGTTACCCGTTCAACCTGAATCTGAGTCTAAACTTGAACTTGCCTTCCTTGATTTTGACTTTCATCTTGATCATCTGAATCATATCTGGAGTACTTGGAATGTCCTTCTTTGCTTTCATCAACTTTAACATTTGCACTTTCAACAATCTTGTTCAATCTTTTATTGAAGCACCGATAGGCCTTGCTTTGAGATGAGTATCCCATAAATATTCCTTCATCACTTCTTGCCTCAAACTTACCTAAATCCTCATCTCTTTTGATATAACATTTACTACCAAAGACTCTAAAGTATCTCACAATAGGAGGATGACCAAACCAAAGTTCATAAGGAGTCTTACCAGGATTTCCTTTGATCTGCACCCGGTTAAGAGTGTAGATATCAGTACTCATGGCTTCTCTCCAATAAACTTAAGGAACATTTGTTTCCATCATCATGGTTCTGGCAGCTTCTTGAATGGTCCTGTTCTTTCTTTCCACAACTCCATTTTGCTGAGGAGTCCTAGGAGCAGATAACTATCTTTTTATTCCATGCTTTTCATAGAAAGCATCAAACTTGCCGGAGGTAAATTCTCTACCTTTGTCAGATCTCAGACATTTTAATTTCCCACCAATTTCATTTTCAACCATCATCTTGAACACCTTAAACTTGTCAAGGGCTTCTGAGTTTTTTTTAGAAAAGTTACCCACATCATTCGGGAGTAATCATCAATTAACAACATAAAATATATGTCTCCTTGCACACTCCTAATTCTAGCAGGACCACATAGATTAGTATGTACTAGTTCCAATCTCTCACTTGAACCTTGTTCCTTACTCTTAAATGAAATTTTGTTCTGTTTTCCCAACTGACACTCTCTACATATGTTATTAGGTTTCACAAGTCTTGGAAGATCTCTTACAACTTGAGTAGAACTTATTTTGACAATGTTGTCAAAATTCACATGACACATCCTCCTATGCCATAGCTAACTTTGATTTGTCTGAGAAATCAAACAACTTTTCCCAGAACTACTTAAGTGAAAGATGTTACCTCTGGTTTGAGTACCGGATGTAACTTCAGTTCCGGAGCTTTCTAAGATTTTGCATTTACCATCCTTGAACCAAAGATCATAACCCTTGTCAACTAGCTGTCCAACACTGAGAAGATTATGTTTTAGTCCTTCCACATACAGAACATCATTAGTGCTGTTCTTGCCACCAAGAGAGATGGATCCTCTGCCACAGATTTTACTAGCTGAGTTATCTCCAAATTTCACAAGTCCTCCTTCATAGTTTTCAAAATTCACAAACTTACTCTTGTCACGTGTCATATGATGAGAACATCCACTATCAATCACCCATTCATCCTTTTCAATAACCTGAGAAGCCAAGGCACTTTCCACATTTTCATAGCTAGCAAATTCAGTAGACACCAGATCTTCTTATTTGATAGCAATAAACACCCAATCATTTTCAGATGAGCCTCCATGATCAGATTCATCATCTGTTACCCCTTCTTCTCCATTTTCTTGGACATAGTAACATTTCTTCTGACCTTTATACCTATTAGGGTTTGATTTTCAAAACCTTTTTGGACATCTTGAGGCAAAATTACCAATCTTATTACAAGAAAAACCTTTGAGTGGTAATTTTCCTTCATACTTACCGGATCCTCTTGGCATTCTTCTAGCAATAAGAGCTTCAAGATCTGCTATTTCTATTTAAACATCTTCAAGATCTTTTCTTATCTTCATAAATCTATTTGATCTTGTAGAGGAACTTTCACTCAGATCATATCTTTGTTTTCCATACACACTGGCCTTAAATGCAGATTCAAACTTGGGAAGAGAATCACCAAACTCACTTAATTTGAAAGCTGAAATCTTGCCAACCAGATGATCTCTTGTAACATTTGAGACTGTCTTGATCCCTTCTATAGCTGCAACCTTATGTTTATATGAATCTAGTAAAGATCTGAGTACTTTTGATACAATATCTGATTCTTCAAAAGTTCCACCAGTACACCTGATGCCACACACAAGTTCATTTATCTTTTGCATGTAGATTGTGATGTTTTCATCTTTGCTCATCCTCATAGTTTCAAATTTTCCTCTCAGACTTTGAGCTTTGCACATTTGACATATTTATCACCTTCATACGGAAACTCCATTTTTTTCCAGGTTTCATAAGCAATTTTTAGACCAAAGATATTTGTCATCTCTGAATCAGTCAGGGCACTCAACAAGGCTTCTTTAGCTTGAAGATTATTTTCAGCATCTTTGATTTGATCAGGACTTGAAGGGCCTTTCTCCAGAGGTTTATACTCAACACTGGTTATTGCCCAATAAGCATCGCCCATGCATTGCAAATGACACTCCATGAGATTTTTCCAAACAAAATAATTTGTTCCATCAAATCTTGGACTATTCTTCTTGTAGGTTGACATCCTGGATCTCCTCAAGTGGTTAGGCTTTTATGAGAGGATCTGGCTCTGATACCAATTGTTGGAACTAGATAACTGAGAGGGGAGGGTGAATCAGTTGTCCCACAATAAAAACTTTTCTACCTTTAACCTTCTTTATTATCATATTAGTGATGCAAACATTAAAGCATAGATCAACAACATAAGAGTAGAAATATAATCAATACATTTGACACCAAGATTTTGACGTGGAAACCCTGTTAAGGAAAAAACCACGATGGGGGTTAACCCACAAAATGCGTACCCTGTAAAAAGTGCTTAGTAAAATAGAAGGCACATGCCTTCGGGCGCACTACCCAGAGCTCATTGCTCAAAAGAGAGGTTCACTGCCTACAAAATATATTTAGAAAGAATTAACTGAGAAATAGCATCTACTTCATGCCTGATTCAATTTCAATGAATGCTCAAGAAATTTTGCTCTACCCCAAATTCATCCTCACACTCTATACTGCTCTCGCTCCTTTCCTTTTTTGCTCTGCTCCTAATCCTTTCTTCGGATTGATCTATTTTGCACAAGGATGATTTCAATACCTCTTTAACAAGTATTTATGTACTTCATCAACCTTGGAATGATCAACAAGGTTGGCTAACCTTGACACGGATCATCGCACTATCGGCTAGACACAATTGAGACTTGAATCTTCTTCTACAACCACTCTATGCTTCATAAAAATACTCTAAGGCATCCGCAATAGGCTAGGAACATCTGGTTGGCCAAGGCTGGGAAGAACATCAACCTCAAAGAGAAAATCTTCACTCAACAAGCTTAACCTTCAATGCAGACCTCTAACATAGTAGCCATATGATCTAGAGGCCTCTACAAGCATATTGAATTCACCAATAACATTCATTCTAAACCAAATTATTAGAAGCATTTGAATCATCCTCTGGAAACTCAAGGACACTCTCTGCCATGACTGTCAAACTAGAAGGATAGCTTGCGAACCTCCAAACCACGGACCACTGGTGTTGATGATACACATTGACTTCCCAAACATGCCTTCAGATCCGCAGATCACAATTTTATATTACCGGAGCAATCCGGACCTCTTTCCTATCACTCTATCTTTCTTGAGTATTGTAGGAACTGGTTCTACTCAGATGGCCATAACTCCTTCAAATCTTCATGCGAATTTGTCAAATCTTAATTGGAGCAATCTCTGACAATCCTCTACACAATCACATGATCTGCATGCATTAATTATCATTAATTTTCTCAATATCCTCAATAGTCCGGTCCTCTATGCAGACAACAATATAGAATAGAGTTGACACCAATGGCAACAAGGATATGTTGACATCGATGACAACCCACTTAGGCACATATTTGCAACAAAATCATAATGTAATAGTTGAATTGGTCAAGTGTGTGCTTAAGGGATATGCTGATAGGCAAGCTAGATATATATGCGGAGAAGATACATTGTTTGAAGAATTAATTCAAGTAGTTGAATGATTGATGCCGACCTATATGAAGACCATAGTATGTTTTCTAGGGTCCGCATTCTTGTTTTTGCACAAGATCAAGCCGACAAGGTACAACACTTGTATACACGTTTCATGTCTGGGTTGCCGACCTGATTCTAAGATGAATCTTATTGCGGATATATATATATATATATACAATGAATTTCAGTGTTGGAGTGTGTGAAATGTGTGGATAATGTGCGAATTTGATATGTGTATAATCTAAGGTAGTTTGCAGATCAGAAAAGGATAATAAGAGCAGAAAATAGGAGTATATGTGAAGCAGAGAAGAAAAACATGGCAGATAGTATGAAGTCCTTTAAATCAGTATACTGAGCATATTGATACTGCACTTCAGCATTGTGTAGATGCACATGTAGTAGTCCTCTCTTAGCAGTGAGCCAATCCATCTTATATCTTTCTAGCAGTGAGCCGTTTTGCAGTGAGCAATTCTTAGACAATGAGTCCTTGGGAAGTAAGCCCTAAGGAAATGAGCCTTCATGTAATTTGGTATTGCTATCATAATATATTGTGAGCTAACACTCACCGTGGTTTTTCCCTTTTTGGGTTTTCCACATAAAATCCTGGTGTCTATGTCTTGAATTTGTGGCTGCTCTTCTTATGTTTACTTTGCTTTCATATTATTGAATTTGGTAAATGGATTAATGAATGTGTAAATGAAAAGGTTTTAAGAATACTGATTCACCCCCCTCTCTCAATATTTTTTGCATTCAACAATCTATTTTATACTTTGGTCACCATCCTACTAATCCTTATCTACATCTGTATACACCTAAAAATGGGTTGTGTTGAATTAAATAAATATTTTAATATTTATTTAATTCTTTTTCACTGAAATAAATAAATATCCTAATTTATTTACCTGATTCACATTCATCGTAGTCTTTTAAAAATTAAATAGAAATCAATTTATTTAATTAAGTCATCCAAATTCCTCTAAATCATCCTTAATTGAATAATTCCAAATTATTTAATTAATCATCTATCCTAAAGTCTTAATTCTATAAATCCACGTCATCTCCACCTCACTTTACACCTCATCATGTTGCACACATAATTGAATATTTCTTAATATTTAATTAAGTAATTATCCTCTCAACATGTGCCCTATTTCTTTTCCACATGTGTCCTATTATTTCTCAATCATCTCCATGATCAAAGACACTTGTCTTCCAAATCCTATTTTCTCTCTCACATTCCAATGACCAAAGAGTCCTCCACATTATTCTCATAGTCTTCCACTTTTATCTCACTGGTCTTTGTGAGCATCATGACATGTGGCTTATGGTTCCACATATTCCTCTACCTTGTAAATGTAGTAGGAACATCTCCCCATTTTATCTCTCTTATCCCAACTAATCAAATCTCTACCATACACATCACAAGACTCATTCCTCCACCGTGGATCTTATGACACTTAGAATTGGCTAACCCTTAGCCTATAAAAGCAAGTTCCTCACCTCCATTTTGCATCACAAGAGCTTTAGTAAGTATATGTTGCATAAATTCCATCAAGCAATCAAGTGTGCCTTTGGCCCCCCTCATTTGTATTAGTATCATAATCTCCATAGTTGCATATTGTCATCTAGTTTCATATCAATATCCATAGCATTATCAATGGATTCATATCAATCATATCATCTTCATCTTAGCTTTGTAGTTTTGTTCACTTTGCATATTCATCCACAAAATCCATTCATCTCTTTGTCATCTTGGAAAGCAAGGAATTACACTTCTGAGAGCAACATCATTAGCCGCAAGATCATTGAGAAGATAGGAAACAATGGAATGCACGGGATAATCTATTTGCAAAGGTATAATATATGTTTATTGAATTTATCTTAGTTTCATTGAAGTTTTGAATTTGAGTAGGAATTCTAGAGTATTTGTGGTATCTTAGTAGGTTCCTGCATTAGTTTCAAATTATCAATCACAACATCTATCTACCATACTGGTTCTATTATTTATGGTGCCTCTGCCTCATCCATCTCTATACCTACCTCTTGAGGGTCACCATTTTTTTCCATAAGCTCCTTTGTTGCTAGTGTTGGTGCCTTGCCTCCATCTACCACATCTATTATATATGCATCCAATGGATTAAATGATGCTATATGTGCCTTATATCAATAGGATTTCCACTCATATGATTGTCCTACATCATCCTCATCAACCATCTCCATAGTCTCATTGATCTCATCATCATCTATGTGGACCCACTAAGAGAATGGGGGCATATCCACCTTCCCTAGTATAAATGATGATTGTTGGTGTTGCTTATATTATGGTGGTACTAAAGGTTAGATCTACTATATACCAAATTGTTATGTGTGAAAAAGAAGATGATGGTTGTTTATGTGTTGTTAATATAGATTTAATCAAACCCTCCTTTCACACATATCATTTGAGGACATAAACTGAGTTAAGTCACTACTATTGCAAGAGGACTCAACTACAAGTTTGGTGTCACTTTGAAATGATAAGGAAAGATAGGATGTATTGATAAATTTGTTAAACCCTATTCTGATTAGGCCTTAAACCCTAATTATGTGATTCCAGATACAAATAGATAGAATATGATAAATGATCACACAGGAAGGCACTAAATGCAGATTAGAAACATACCAGGATTTGGATTCCAGAAAGCAGAAACTTCTAGGACACCGGGACAGGCACCCTAGTCCAACAGGCCACTTTTTCTATAGATTTGGAACTGTAGGATGATGAAGACTACAACCTACTTCAGAGTTTTTGGCAACAACACTCGGGAGGACATAGGGTCAGGCAACCATGTACAGAAAGGAATATTCTTAATTATTTTCTTTAGATCATGAATCTTTATCCTCTGCCTTGATCTCCTGCAACTCCTCTCTGCAATATCCTGCACCTATAACCTATAATCACAAGAGAGGGGTTGGGGGTTGTGGTGTTTAGGAGCTTTCCTCAGTCAAGCCTCGGAATGCCAGTCAAGCCTTCTAACATTGTTGTTAGATAGAGTGTGTGTCCTTGGTGGATAGAGGAAAAATCAAATGATAAGATAGATTGATTGAAACACAAAGTAGATAGCACCTTAGAGGTGAAACCCTCATGTAGATGAAGTTCCTTCAAATCATGAGGAAATGAGTTGATGGAGCCAAATATGTAACAAACACATACAAACACAACACAATACTGCTCTACAACACAATGAATGCCTTGAATGCTCTTTGCTTGATAATCATAAGTTCACCTCCATCAACTAGGAGTACAATGAAGTCTTAAGCATGTTTATATATGCATTCCCGCTAACATTCGTAATTCAAATTGAAATGGCTAACAAAGGGAAACCTTTTAATGGTCATTAACCGACACATTTAAATTTAGGTCCCAACAAAATAGGTCTGGACTAGGGCACGGGCGCCCAAGTCTAGAGGCCTATTTTTGGTCATGATTTAGCTTTAGAGTGGACCCTAAAGCCCCATTTGTCATGGGTTTCAAGGGAATTTGCTTCGGGACAAGTTTTACATATGCATGATTAAATTAAGGGGACCTAGGAGCTAAACTTAGGAGGTAAAAGTCCTAGGGGGATATTTTATGACATAGCATTTAGCTCCCACTTTAATGTATGTATGATCTTACAACCCATACATGCATTAAAGTATGGTCGAAAACACATCAAACATGCCAAGCACATGAAGCTAAGGCATACACAAAGATTGAGGAACTATTTCTAGCCCCCAATCTCATGTAAGCATTAGAAGACACATTGAAGACACGCAAGACACGATGAAGATAGTAGGAAGCACACAAAACACAAAGAAGATAGTAGGAAGCACGTAAAACACGATGAAGACATGAGAGTAGTCATGACTTGAAGAAGACATGATTAAGCAATTATATATCTAAAATGCTAATTAAAGTAAACAAACACACAACGTGGGGAGGGACTCATTGCCACACACCTTTAGACCACACAAAAAGATACAAAACACATAGAGCATAGGGAGGGACTCATCGCCACAAAACTTTAGACTATGCCACAAAAATGCAAGACATGTAGCGAAGATACATAAAACACATGAAAGACACACAGAATACATGAGTGCCACATAGTATGTCATAGATACACTATACATATTATACATGACAAACATGGGAGATGGAAGAAGCTTATTGCTAAGTCCCACCATTTAAAAAATGCTACAGACACACCTAATGGTTGGTCTTATGCCACAACAACCACCAAAGACACACTTATGGGAGGATAGATCAAGATCCAACCTCGCCTCCTGATGAGGACTTTGTATAAAAGGATGTGCACTAACTCAAGAGATACACCATCCCGCCTTCTGCAGAAGGGCTTTGTATAAAAGGATAAGAACTAGCTCAAGAGATACATTATCCCACCTCACGGAGAGGCCTTTTTGATTGCAATTTAGATAAGGATGTGCACTAGCTCAAGAGATACAACATCTTGCCTCGCGGAGAAGGCTTACAAACATGCTTCGTTAGTGCCAAAATCATCAGACATATACCATTATATATGCCTCCACCTTAAGGTGGTTGATGTCGCTTAATGATATCAAGCACATTAAGGTAGAGAGAAAACATGCAAGGGAACAAAAGCTCTTGCAAAGCCCATGCCCCCAAGGTGACACGTGCTTACAATTGCTGAATGTTCCCACAAACACATTGATAAAATATGCTAAGATAAACAACAAGAGATAAGGTTAGAACATCTTACTCTAAGTTAATAACCAAATCACATCAAGGAAGCTATGTATGAAAATAATCACATCAAGGACTAAGGCTATACTCACGGGTTTAGAGCCAAGTATAACCTTTGGGCTATACTGCATATACCTTGGAACCGAGTGTAGAAATAGGGTGAGATACCATTCAAAGTGTACAAGAGAAGATTGAGTGGATTGTAACATGTTAGTCACAAGAAATACCATAAGATGATACATCAAATGGAGTGATTCTATTAGTCAAGCATCAGATATATATAAATCAACCCTGTCTTCATATATGGACTAGGTCCATTTTTTATTTCTCACTAAAGGGACACAAAGTCCGTATCAGTATTTATTTGTTTTCATCATCTGCCTACTAGGTAGAATCATTGAAGAAGGTAACCAATAAAAGTGAGAGAGGAGAACAAGTGCCTTAGGAATACCACATAGGAGGATGCCCCCAAAACACCCTCCGCAATGCTGTGCCCCTAAGACATGACACACAACAATAAAATAGAGGAGAGGCAAGATGAAGCAAATATAAGAATGGTCACAACAGAGGTAGTCTCCCAGTATCCTTGACCTTACAAGAGTATCAAGGGTCATCCAAGGAGACCTAAGCAACACATAACACATCATGGGGGTACACACACACATATATTCATTTTATGTAAGAGGAGTTCAAACTTGTGAGTATCTGATAAAGGTGCTCCATCAAGTTTTGTAGAAAGTGTCAGTAGTTCATACCTGATTGATTCTTATTTCCAAGACGGTCATGCGGTGCTTGTTTCTCAAATCCCTCTATATTTGAAATCTTTTCTTGCTTGTGAGGAGGGGAATCATTGCTATTTCCCACTTATGATAGCCACCTTGTTCTTTTATGATCCTTTGCTTTCTTATTTTGATGAATGAGTCTTCCACAGTGGAATGGGATATTTTCCACTAGGACAACATTTTCTTGTATCATAATATCTTGTCGTGGTTGTTCAATTTGCGTATTCAGAGTGTCTTGGTTATCTCCTAATCCTTGAAGGGATAACGATAGAGGAACCTTAGCATAGATACCCTTTCCTTGTGGATGAGGTGAGTCTTCAATCTTCATCTTATCCACTTCTATCATGCTAACTATTTCATCATAATCTAGATAGTCATCTTCTTGCTCTATTGTATTTTGCTCTACCATATTATTGTCATTGTGCTTAGGAAAGGGGTTTGTAAAGATCTCTAAATTTTGATTCAGAGGAGAAACCAACTTATTTCCATTGTCATTCACTCCAGTTACTTCTATTATATTAGAATGGATGAGGTCTTGAATTTCATGTTTTAGATGCATACATCATTCGATGTCATGTCTTTCCGATCGATGATATTGACATAAAGCATTAAAATCAAAATTAGGTCCTTGTATCCTATTACTATCAAATGGTTTCACAGGAGGAAGCTTCAAAAGGTTGTTGCTTACTGCTTGATTCATAATTGATTGAAGAGATTTAGATAATGGAGTAAACTATCGATATTGCTATTTGAATTGAAAAGGTGCCCGTTTAGGATTACTAATAGTGGACACTTGTGATTGAAAATTATTTGAATGATGTCCATTGATTTTGTGAATGTCCAGCCGTGGATTGACCAACTTGAGCCAACGAGTTTTGATTCTCATATTGACTAGACGAAAGCTAGTAATCACAAAGGGCTGTGCATAAATGTTGAAAAGAACTATACTTCATCAAGAAAATTTTATCACAAATGTTAGACTATAAATTCGTAATGAATACCCTCTGAAGATCTTCATCTTTTATCAGGTATTGTATTTGTGAGATGAGTTCTTGATATTGATTGATGAATTCTGTCAATTTCTCTTTTAAACCTTCTTTACAATGAACCAAGTCAATCAAAGAGATGATAGGTCCAATGTTTGTTTGGAAATGTTGTAAGAATTGATCAACTAGTTGTGAAAAAGAATTTATTGAATTCATAGGTAAAGAGCAAAACTATTCCAAAGTAGTATCTTTGAGAGATCACGGGAAAAGTTTCGCTAACAAGTCCTCTTCAAAGAAGAAATCACTACACATCGTCGTGAATGTTGCCACATGAGTATTAGGATCACCTTTACCACCATATTTTTTAAAGCGAGGAGTCTCAAATTTTTTAGGCATAGGAGTTCCTAGGATTGTATAAGATAAGGGACTAAGAGCATGATATGTTGGTAAAGTAGGTTGAGAAGAATTAGTCAAGTTTGTCACCTTTTGTTGTAAAGAGGTCATGCTTTGAAAAAGTTGATTTAAAAGGGCATCATTAGGAGATGTAGTTTGTTGTTGAGAAGCATTAGAAGCTATGGTCATGAAATTTTGAGGTGATTGGTTGTGAGTGGTAACGAAAGGTGGTTGAGGATAGGTGGAATGGAGAAGTGGTTGAGAGTGATTATTCATATAAGAAGTCACCCTAGGTGCCAAATTTTGATAATTGAATCCCACTGCCTTGTAATTCTATGAATTAATGCCATTAGATACTCCAATAATAGTGGTAGCATTACTACAAGCTTGTGCATTAGTAGTAATAATTGATGATGTAAAAGTAGACATTCTGGTAGTCGGTATAGGTACCGATACCTGTGTATGAGTCAGTGATGACATATTAATAATATTTGCATATTTAGTCACTGTCATAATGTTTTTATGCACCATATGGGCTAGTCCACGTAGTGTATTAACACCATCATTTCCTTCTTTTAATAACTCTGTTAGATTGTGAACAACATGTACAACCTCTTTAGCTATCCCTTCTTTTTCCACAAATGCTTGAAAATCAACTAGTTCCTTGTCAAGTTTATTTATTTGATCATCACGGACATGTGTTTTCACTTCAATAGGATCTTCAAAATCATGAAATTTTTGTTCTTCCATTGTAATTGTAGGAGGTATGATATCTTGCAAAGTTTGTGTTTCTCCCTTTGTAAAGTAAGTGTTCAATGGATTTTTTGATGTAGGAACACTGTTGCTATCAGGAGCACTAGAACCCATTAATCTAATAATTCTCCTTGGAGGTATGTTTCTATTAGGGCATAGGATTATACAACTCATGCAAAAGCATACAACACTCAATGCACAAACTAATAGAACAAACCAAAAGAGCAAGATATGCTTGTTGAAATACACAATGTGTAATTTAGCAAATATGCCAATTCTCAATCTAAAGCATTAAATGATGCCAAATTTTCAAATGAAAGATGAATATATGAATGCAAGATCTAAAATGAAATATATTTATGACAAATGCAATAAAACAAAGCAAAACTATGCTTGCTTATAAACCTAAAATTCTCATTTTTTTCACTTTTTTCAATGTAAATGTGTTAATAATGCAAATGTAAATGCAAAGGCACACAATGCAGCCACACTACAGTCAAAAATATGATTTTAAAGAGTGTTTAAATGAGTAATAAAATCTGAAACAAGATTTTAATTATGAACCCTAGCTTTTGAAATGACTAGGTTATATGAAAAATACAAAATTTCAAGCAAAAACCTAGCAAATAAGATATGCAAATGCAAGGTAAATGGTCATGAAAAGATGAAATGCTGTAATTTATCTCAGATCTGATGTAAATATCATAAAATTAAATGTTTTCAATAATATGCAAGGAAAATAATGCAAACTGTGCCTTAATGCAAGCCAAACATGCTTATTTTTTTCATTTTTTTCAATTTTTATGCAAGATTTTTGAATGTATGATGATGAATATGATATGAATGAATACAAAACTGATTACAACACTTAGCAAGATGCAAGTTCAATAAAAAAATGGGTTCACCAAAATATTATGTATGAAAAAGAGGATGATGGTTGTTTAGGTGTTGTTAAGATAGATTTAATCAAACCCTCCTTTCGCACATACCATTCAAGGACATAAACTGAGTTAAGTTAGCATTATTGCAAGAGGACTCAACTACAAGTTTGGTGTTACTTTGAAATGATAAGGAAAGATAGGATGTATTGATAAATTTGTTTGCCCTAATCCGATTAGGCCTTAAACCCTAATTATGTGATTCTGGATACAAACATACAAAATACAACAAATGATCACATAGGAAGGCACTAAATGTAGATTATAAACATACCAAGATTTGGATTCTAGAAAGAGGAAACTTTAGGGACACTGGGGCGGGCGCCCTATTCCAACATGCCACTTTTTCTATAGATCTGGAACTGTAAGATGATGAAGACTGCAACTTGCTTCAAAGTTTTTGGCAACGACACTCGGGAGTAAACAAGGGTGGATGCCCTTATCTAGAAAGGAATATTTTTCACTATTTTCTTTAGATCCTGAATCTTTATCCTCTACCTTGATCTCCTGCAACTCCTCTTTGCAAGATCCTACACCTGTAACCTGTAATCACAAGAGAGGGGTTGGGGGTTGTGGTGTTTAGGAGCTTGCCTCAGTCAAGCCCCAAAATGGCATTCAAGCCTTCCAACACCGTTGTTAGATAGAGTGTGTGTCCTTGGTGGATAGAGGAAAAATCAAATGATAAGATAGATTGATTGAAACATAAAGTAGATATCACCTTAGAGGTGAAACCCTCACAGAGATGAAGTGCCTTCAAATCATGAGGAAATGAGTTGATGGAGCCAAATCTGCAACAAACACATACAAACACAACACAATACTACTCTACAACACAATGAATGCCTTGAATGCTCTTTGCTTGATAATCATAAGTTCACCTCCATCAACTAGGAGTAAAATGATGTCTTAAACATGTTTATATATGCATTCCTACTAACATTCATAATTCAAATTGAAAAGGTCGACAAAGGGAAACCTTTTAACGGTCATTAATTGACACATTTAAATTTAGGTCCTGACAAAATAGGTCTGGACTAGGGCATAGGCGCCCAAGTCTAGAGGCCTATTTTTGGTCATAATTTAGCTTTAGAGTGGACCCTTAAGCCCCATTTGTCATGGGTTTCAAGGGAATTTACTCTGGGACAAGTTTTACATATGCATGATTAAATTAAGGGGACTTAGGAGCTAAACTTAGAAGGTAAAAGTCCTAGGGGGACATTTTACAACATAACACAAACTAACAAAGTACTCTCATAGTGAAACCTCTCATGGGTTTCCTCCTAGAAAACCACCATGATATCTTGTTGTGGCCTAACTAAAATTTATCATTTGTATCCTATCTAAGAAATTTGTAGGGATTTCATGTAGCCAATCAACTATCCTCCTCTAACTAAGGAGAGTGGTCCTCTCTCCATCTCCCTACCCTATTGGTATCCCAACGTAGTGATTGAGGCCTCAGTCATATATATCCATAGGTAACTTTGGTGACTAGGGGATCTTAATTTTCTCATAAGCCTAACCCTAGTAAGTTTGTTACCCTAATTGATATCTTAGTATAGTCCATAAATATATGGAGGTCATCATATAATTGTTCTTTCATTCACCTCCAACATGAATATTCTCTTTGATGCTCCTTTGCATCCTATATAATATCTATTAGGTCATATGATATCAGCAAGCCCTTGCCATTTGATAAGACTAGAATGCCTATGATAATTAAAAACCACTCACATTCCTTAGATGCATCTCCAACCAATTTATTAGAAAATCTTATGCACTCTAGGCATACCCCTCCCTAGTTGTGTAATACTGGTATAGATCCCTATCCTAGTGTAGGGTGGTATGGTGATCTTCTCTAACCCACCTCCCCTATTTTAGAAATTATGTGATCAACCATACATCCTTAAGCATCACTATAATCTCTCATATAGGTAAATGAAATATGTTTATAATTAAGTTCCATCACTCTGCTAGGGTAATGAGTATACAAATTTCATAGGTCAAGGCCTTAAGATGCATCATTGGCCTCACCTCGATACTCTCTAACATCACTATGTTTGTATCAGTGGCATGTCAAAATCTCAAGCTCTCTAGATTATAGTTGTGCAATTGCTCCTTGATCTCTAACTCATTCTACATCCACAAACAAAAACCAATTAATGTTAGTACCTTATCACAATAAAATTGAAATAAATGACTAAAAGTTTCAAATTTAGGTTATACTATATTTCAATTCATTTCCATCCAGATTGGTTCATATGTTAGATTAGTTTCATGGATATTGGTTCAGTCCTATGTAGTCACCTTGAAATTTGCACAAATTGGTCTAGTTCCTTGGGTTACACTAAAATAATAACAATTCCTTACACTTTTTTACATTTTGTGCAATTTTTAAAATTTGAAAAATTAGGTAAAAATGATGCAGCTTACCAACTCTAATACCTCTCTAATAGCTATGTGTGTTCACACTCTCTCAACCTACTAGGAATCCATCCTCTACACTACACCATGGTTTCACTCAAGAAAGCTCTCTTGCAAGTGATGGTAAAAATGAATTATCCTTTTCACCTTTTTATCCTTCTATATATAGTAAGTGAATATTTCCTTTTATACCAAGTTTTATCCTAATCATGTGAACTTGACATGTGATATCATTATTCATGATGACCTAGCTTATTGGCTATGATATATGACATGGACACATTTTTAGACATGCTTTTTATTTGTGTATTTATTACAATGTTTCTTTTATTGAGACAATGTTTATGTGTTGTATGATTACACATGACTCACACACTTATGGATTAATTTCACAAGGGGCATTTCATAATCATATTTTCTATCATCATATAACTTTGGATACTACCTTTTTATGATTATAATATTTTTTTGATAATCTCATTACTACATATGATAATTGCTTATTGATTGAGTAGGTTTGCATCATTACTAGGGATAGTTTTAGAGTGTTGAGATTCCTTAGTGCATTCTTCCCTCACCTAATGTGTCATTCATTATTATACCTTTCACCTTGGGTGATCTTATTCTTTGCACATTTCATGTGCCTTCATGCTCACATCTTGGAGAATATGTTTATTTATTGCTGGTTACGTATTGGTACTGACATTGTTTACATCTCACATGACATGTATCACTGTGCATATAGAACTTATCTACAATAGATTATTGTTTGTGTTGCCTCACCATTAAGGGCAACATACAAGCCCTTTAATCTATGTTCTTACATTCTTATTTCCTACTTATTATTGATATACCTTATTTGATTATCACATGATGTTATCATTGACATTGGTTACATGCTTGTTGTGCTTTACACAATGTTATATGTTTTCCTTACCTCGAATTCCTTGCATCATTTACATGCAACCAATTGGAGGGGGCATATATTATTATTATCCTTCCTTCATGATTATGATTGTAGTGATACACTTGTGACATTATGGTTTTTTTTGGTACTAGATAGAGCCTCATCACCATTTCCAAATGGACTATATCAAGAGCCCTTATCACCTTTT
Source organism: Cunninghamia lanceolata (assembly GCA_027924645.1). Classification (NCBI taxonomy): domain Eukaryota; kingdom Viridiplantae; phylum Streptophyta; class Pinopsida; order Cupressales; family Cupressaceae; genus Cunninghamia; species Cunninghamia lanceolata. The sequence continues at coordinate 1,885,626 of BSBN01000178.1, read as the reverse complement.
TGCATAATCATAATATTTTGTGCCTAGTTGGAGTCCTCCCATACTTCCACTTGGTTAGAGCCCTACTACTACTTTTGGTTTATTTATAATCTATCACCCTACTCCTTTTACTTTTTTAGACAATTTAGCAGTTGTGATTATGCTCATTTAAATACTTCTCTTTGGAACTTTTTCTTTTATGCTTATAGCTCAATATGGATCACTAATGGTGGGGAGAGTACACACAATTGCAATCCATTTTCATATCCTTTGAGTTTCTAAGATATTTAATCCCCATGTTGATGACTTAATTTATTTTGATGACATGCATCCTCATAGTAGTTCGCATGCAAGTCAACATGAGGGTAAAATGTAATAGAAAAAGTTGCATACCCATGTGATTCTCCACTATGTTTTAGATTGGAGATGATTAAATTATCCTTTATGTATTGACTAGTGTTCACTGTTCATCATTGTGGTTTAGATTCATAAGTGAAAAATTGACTTGTCATTTTCATGCAAGCAGATTTGAACCCCAAACTTTTAAAATTGAATTTCTTAAATTGGGCCAATGTTTCCCTTTGTTACTAGCCATTATGAGTTGATTACAACTCGGATTATATTTTAAATTGCACACTAGGGTGGCGTAGTTAAGGACTAAACCTAATTTATTTGAATCATCTAGGAATCAAGCTCACATTTAGGATTGATTGAGCATATATATAACTCAATTGCAAAAGACAAAAAGTGCTACATCAACATCCTAGGAGCATGCTACACGATTGGCTATTGTCCTTAATCTTTGTCCATTTTCATTGAATTGCTTTTTTAAGGGCTTTACTAAAGGAGAAAAAAAGCTTTCCTAACAAGCCCCTAAATAATGTCTATGGAGACCATGTTTTCAAAACAAAGGCATATCAGATTGAAGCAAATGATCTTCACTTCTGCATATGTAGTTTAGATCTGCATGTTAAGTTCACTTCTTATACACAAAGATTAGATCTATAGGCATGACCTTGAACTAGACAATCAACAAAGAATTTTATTGTTTTGAGGTCATCATGAGATATATACAAATTCTCTAGTATAGTCCTCAACTCTGATAATATTTTTTCATCAAATTGAAAACTAAATACCTTTTTATTTAATTTGAACATTAATTATAATATTTATCACAATATTTGTTATTAACCAACTCCTTATCCCAAAAATTCTGTATCATTAGAATTTAATTAATTTATCTATGATATTTGTGTGAGATGTAATTTTCCCTCTACCTAAATTGAAATGAAATGATGTATAATTTAATGTTCTAATTGAAATTAGTGGGTTCATGTGAACCACTACTCATGAAATATGGGTCATGTGTTCGACTCAAAAACTACGGAGTTAAACCCTGAAATAAAATATCATAATTCTAATTCTTCTATAAATGTCAAGTTTTTTAGTTTCTAATATTTAAGAAACTCTATTAATATTTTAGATATTATTAACGAACAGATCACATGTTATAAAGTAAAATAATGTTTGACTAAATAAACATTTTCATCTCAAAATGTGAAAAATAAGGTTGGAAGGTTTGTTGAAATCTAGTCAAATAATAAAAAAGGTTCTACGATAAACTCAATTGGAACCGAGTTCGAATCTCAGGGAAACATTAAAAAAAAAACTCCAGACATGTCTGGAAGACTTTCCCTTCACCTTTCCATTGTAATTTTGCTCCACATCTTTATGGTAATAAATATATCATAAAAAGGAACAAAGGAAAAAACCCTAGATCTCCAAGATCATCAAACTAAAGGTGTGATAAAAGTATCTTCCAGATTCTTCTCGAGTACAGACATTCATTAAGAAAACTTTTTTTTTTCTGTGAAAGACAGTGGACCCTCCATGCCAGAACAGTTATGGATAATATGGACCCATGATAAGTCCTCCACTTCCTCACATTTAATATATTTGGTAGCCATTAACAAAAATATCTCACAAACTTTTCTGAAAGTCAAAATTAAATTTAATGGTAGCCCAAATCTGACCAACTTGGCGTGCAAATCTGCAATAAAATAAGAGTACGTACAGCTAATCAATGGAGATAACTGTCAAACTTGTCTTAGCTTTTTAGCTGTTGTTTGTCCACCTTTTAAGAAGGTAAATAAAATGATTCCCAAGACAGACAGACAAACAATTGTTTACAACCAGAAACTGATGGTCTTGTAGGAATCTACTCAAATTTTTCTGACAGTTTACACATTATTACTGATGCTTCTCTGCTTCAGTTTTATGCTTTTGCTTTTGTTTTCTTTTGTGGGTTTCTAACTTTTAGAACAAGGATAAGTACACTGTACAGTTGTTTGCTTATCTTGGGTGGATGAATAAATCTTTGTCTGATTTAGGGGTTTGGGCATGGAATTTAGAGTGTTTCTTGTAATAACAGAAATACTGCTAAATGTGGTGGAAGACAGTTAAAAATAGGGTGGTTTCAAATTATCTATTTAAGGCTTTCATATTTTTAGGGAAATAAAATGCTCTGATCAATTTAGTAAGTCTAAATAGGGTTGACAGGTAATTAATGTAATTAGACTTTAGATTAAATAGGGTTGACAGTCTAATTAATGTTATTAGACTTTGGAGTTGAGATAATAAGATAAATATCAATGACAAATAAAAGAGGGATTAAGGATTATCTGGAAAATGGATAGATATTAAATTTGTTTGTTGAGATAATGTGATAAGAGGCTGTAAACTGGGGATTGATATTGGATTTGAGATCAAGGACTTGAGATCAATGAAATATGAACTTTTTGGGTGTTAGGACTGGATTGCACTTGTGATTTGGTCCACAAACACCTTTGTGCCACAAGCATTTACCTACTATAGAATTTGTTCTTTGGTATTTGCAGAAAATGTTCATCTGGGTGTATTTGTCTCAGAAAATGTGGTGCTAAAGATCATCGTTGGGAGATTTGCTATGTGTAGAGGGAAGGATGAAACTTCTTTGATGATAGTCAATGATGACAGAGGGAGCCCCTATGTTGATTTGACAATATTGAGAAAAGATAAAAAGGGGTAATAAATTTTGATTAGTTGATGTTCAATACAGATTTAGGTTGATACAAGCCAAGTTTGATGCCAACTACAGTGGATAATTGACATAGAGACAAATTGAGAAATGTTAAATGTTGATTATTGCATTGATGCCAATTGAGGCTGATGTGTGTGATATATAGAGTGATATTCTTCTTTTGGGATCATGTGTTGATCTAAAGTGCCCTAAGATGATGTCCTTAAATATACAACTCTAGATGTTCAATATAAAATTTTGGCATACATGTTGACATGTAATGGTCATATGTTGAGATTATTGACCTTGGAAAGTGGGAAATCTAGATTTTGAACTTAGTAGACTAGAATCACAGTGTGATCTAGTGCATGAAGGGAATCCCTTGGGAAGGTTAGTCATGTTTTGAAGTGGAGGATTTTGTATATCATAGTGCTAGGTTTATAATTGAGGTCAATGAGGGAGCCAAAAGAATCAAATTAGGTGCTAGAATCATGCATTAATAACATTGACATAAAGTGGCATAAAATATAGAGGCGAAATAGTTGAGTATGCACTTTTCTTTTCAACATTTTACCCTCACTTTTGTGTGAGAAAAATTAAGTGACCAAGCATGTCAAAGTAGAAATAATTGTGATTAAAAGGATATACAAGTTTTGAATTTAGAAATTTGATCAATTGGAACAAGTGTGCTCTCTTTCTCCCTAATAGGTAGGAGGCATCAATTAGGCCTATCATATCATCAAATAAAAAAAACCAACTTGTTACACTACACATATATTGGAAATAGAATTAGTAGATAATATGCCCCTTGAGTTGTGTGTACTACAAAGGAGTGCTCACAAATTGAGGAAGAGAGAAAAGGAAATTGTGACTAAAAATTGAGTATGATAATAAAATGTAAATTATAAATTGTAATTGAAAAGCTAAGTATGATTGATAAAAGAAAATTAGGTATAGAATGCATACTTGAGTGATACTTAGCTATGTGTGTGTGCAATTGATATGAGAGATGCCCCTAATTTTTCCCCCAATGAGAGCAAGTGTGGGCATATATAACTTGCAAAAAAAAAAAACATTGTCCTCAAGTAGCAAGATCAAGTGAAAGCATGGAAAGGAACCAGAGCATGACATTTAAAATGTAATGTTAGGAGATGTGACAAATAAAGCAAATGATAAACAGGAAAAAGAGTTTAGTCAAGAATATTAGTGAATTTTGGTGGATAAAGGCTAATCTCACAAATATGTGCCATTAAAATTAGCACTCCCTCATAGAAGTATCCTCTATGATGCTATGTCACTCATGTGGCTATGTTGGTGATGTATGATCATGAATTGTTATGAACAAAGGTGGTGTATAAAGGAGGCACACTTGATGTTTTCACTTGGGTTACATGCCCTTTCTTTTTGAGATGTTTCCACAGATGTTTATTTGTTCACATTGATCATTATCATGAGAATGTATATTTAAAGACTGTATCTTTTGTAACTTTTGTCTCATCTTGATTCATTTTACATAGCTTTGTTTCCTCTATAATTTTCATTAGAGTGGTAAGTTCATCTATCATACCACATCATGTTGTGCCATTAATGCTCACTTATATGTAAATCAGTTACACCCCATGTGTTTCTATCTACTTACTATTTACCTAGATTGGTTTATTTTTTGGAAAGTAAGTGATTATGGATTTTTGCATCTATTTATGTGTTTTATCCATTTACTATAGATTGGATATTTTGTGAAAATTGAAGTAATTATGAATCTTTGCATATTTGTGTTTTATCTATCTTGAATGCAATATGATGAGAAAAAGAATAATGCAATGTCTTGTATTAAATGTGGTTATTGTTAATTTATGATGATATTTTGATCATCTAACTATTGTGGCAATGATCTAAGTGGATGCAGGAATAGGTTGTCCCTCTAAAAAAGAGGGGAGGTATCACTCAGGAGAAGGACTTGGTTTGGTAAATGTAAAAGAAAAGCCTAAACTAAGCAACACACACACACACATCCTAATTTGACCTAAGTTGAGTCGAGTCAGTGTGGGTAGCAGTAAGTGATCTGAGTTATGTATCTTGATTCTTGATTAGATGTTCAAACCTACATGTTGTTAAGTGTTTGGTTGCTTTGAGAAAATAAAAGTTCATTCAAGTCCACGATACGTTCATATACTTGAGTTGATATGAGCATGAACATATGTAGGTAGACATACCTACGTATATTCATGAGCATATTGCTCATAGATATGGAGATGTCAATTTGGACTATGCAAGAATTATCGTCTCTCTTGTGTTTTTCGACGTTAAGTCTATGAAGTTTTTTACAACGTTAAATGCATTTTTGGTTATGAGTTATATTTGATTTTACGATGATAATTTATACATATGTGAATATATATATATATATATATATATATATATATATATATATATATATATATATATATATATATATATATTGATGTATCTATATATTTATCGTCTCTCTCTCTCTATATATATGTATTTAATATAAATATTATTATTATTTTCTCTTAATAGCAGAAATATAATTTTATCATTTTGTCGAAATTGATTTTCGTAAATATTGTTCTATGGTGATTAGAAGAATAAAAATATATAAAATTAGATTTAATAATAAAAAAATAAAAGAATTGTATTATATTAAAAAAATAAGATTAAAGGTGTTTAAATTCATAATAAAAGGAGATTAAATTATAGAAGTATAATAAAAAATTAAGGTTTAAAGTGCTTTTTAAATAGGGGATACGTTTCTTATGTTTTAATCGAATGTGGGCATGTCTTCTTAAGAGGCAACCCTCCCCCTCCTTAAGCCTTTTAAGTTTCTTTTGAAAGGTTAAATAACCTTATAGGCATGCGGGCCCTTTAGACATGGAGGCAGCTCATAAAATGCATGTGTTCTCGATGATGTTCCCCAAGGATTCCACGTGGGTTATGTAAGGAGGCCGAGGTGTTAAGGGGTTCATACTTATCCCTTAACCTTTTCCAAGTGCTTAGCTTTCGACCGTTAATATTTTTACTCTATAGTTTTTAACAAACACTTTTAATTTTATCTTAGCTGTGGAAAATGAACTAATTTTAGATTTTGTTAAGCATGTCCTCATAGTGTCAACATTTTTTGAGTTGGTTAAACATGTCATTGTATCGACATTTTTGAGTTGGTTGCAGTATAAAAGGGGGTACTCTCCCTCATTTTTATTCGCACCTTTTTCTAATCAAGAGCCTTCTCATTTCAAATTTGAGTTTTGTGTTAGTGTCAAAAGTTTGTCGTCTTGGTTTTGTAAATTGTTTTATTTGGATGAGCGAGTTAGAGTGTTAGAAGGACGTAAGAAAAAGAGTCTTGGATCCATTTGGAGCTATATTCTCAGACATGGGATTTATTTCTCCTTCTCTATGTTTTTCCTGTTTGCAAAACATTATGTGATGTATTGTTGTTAATTGATTACAATATTTAATTTTCGATGTGAATGTCTATTGATTATATATATATATATATATATATATATATATATATATATATATATATATATATATATATATATATATATATATATATATATATATATATATAGTAAACTTGTATTGTGAATGTGAGATAGTATCTATGGTTTGGATTTTACCTAGATAGTATCATGAATCAATCATTGATTGGTATTTGTATAGGAAAATTGTACAAGGGGAAAGATAGTGAGAGTAGGATTCAAGTGGTATTACTTCGATATATGTATCCTAGTAAAGCATGCAATAGATTAACCTTGGGACATGTGATCCATGGAAGAGGAAGATAACCTAGTATATATATTGTCATCTTTCCCAGTCGCGATAGAAGGGTGGGTGAATATGAGACAAAGAAAACTTTGGCCAAAGTGGTGTAAATAGCCAACGTTTACACTGTCTAGCTTCACTGTGTTCCAGGTTTGCATTACTAAGTAGAGATGTCATATTTTGATGGTTGTAGCCATAGTATGATAGTACTAGTTAATGTAGGACACAACACCTGCTCAAATTAGGCTTAACGTTGAGGTTGCTATACCAATCCCTTTGTTGAAGGGTAGGGCCATTTACCTATTTGGTAAATGTGCAAGGGACCGCAGTTAGTCCGTGGTTGGAGGTAAATCACTTGAGTGATGCTTCCCCTCATGCAGTTGGTGACCAGGAGTATTGAAGACAAACAAGTATACAAACATGTGATTCTATTTATCAGTTAATCTCTTGAAGCTTCTATGTAATTTATGAAAAAAGTTGTAAAAGTTGAACAGTCAATTCTTTTATTGAGAAATGTAATTTGGTTATGCAATAGAAGTTTGAAATATATTTCAAATGTGCATTATATCAAATGTTCAAAGGAAAAATTTTATTATTCCTGTTATGAATTCATGATTTATTTACTTTCAAGTTAAACTTAGAAATCTTAGTTGGTAGAACAAGTGGCATGTTACATGTGGTATCAGAGCCTGGGTTTCAGCTCTGGAACCTATGTGCTCACTATGATTCCCTATCCAACATTATGAGTCTAATGTTTGGAATTCTTATGCCAGGATGGTGCATCTCAAGATGACTGTGAGGAAATCAGTCATTAGGAATGACCGCTACCTCACGACCAAGAAAGAGAGGGAAGCCCTTGTTCGAACCATCGAGGGAACCAACGATGTTAATGATGCATGGATAGGAGATGAGGAAACCTTGAGTCATGCACTTTCTTGGGTGAGCCAAGAGAAAAGAAGAATGAGGGACGATGCCAACTTTAATCGTCTGCCATCGGTGTCTCCAACCAAGTTGGCATCCTTACCACTTTCTCGGGATATGCCCTTGGAACATAGTGTGAGCCCCGCTATGTTGTTTAGGGATCCACATATTCCTCCCTTGTCTCAGATAATTGTAATTTCTTCTAGTGAGGAGTCAGAGGGATATGTACCCTGAGATTATGTATTTGAAGGAAAATCAGAGGGATATACTCCACTCACCCCTATAGATGAGAGTGAATCTGATGGATACTCTCCTTCGAACTATCTTAATAGTCATTCAACGTAAATCCAAGGATATTTAAATCCTTATCTCTATGAATAAAAGAAAGTTTTCTTATCAAAAGCTTGTGTTATATGTCTTTTGGAAAAATGTTATGATTATAAATGTTCCTTTTGGAAAAGTTAGATGATTTTAGAATGATAAGTAAACAATCAAAGAATTTGACCTTAATGGAACCTACAGGGTAAACTTTATAGGAAAAAATGGTTCGGACCAGAAATAACTCTAGAGGGAGTGAAGAAGTAGGACAAGGGTCAGGGGACATGAACACAAAGTTGGATCATATTCTTGCGATGATGATAGAGACCAGGGAAAGAGTAGGGATCTTAGAGTAAAGAGAAAAGAATGAAGCAGGAAAAGAAGTCCCTGATGGTGAGAAAGAGGGAGAAGATTCTTGTGTTCATACTCGAGCAAGTGAACATGAAAATGAGGGATCACAAACCCAAACCCAGTCCTCATCTCAAACATATATTGAAAGGACTAAAAGAAGGAGGATGGCAAAGGAGCTATCTTGGGATATGAGGAAAATTACACCTCCAAAGTTTGAAGGTAGCACTAGTGGGGATGTGGTTGAGGCATGGCTTGTAGAAATGGAAAAATACTTTGAGTTTAGAACTATTCTAAGGTTACTAGGGTGCTATGGGGAGCTTTTTAGTTGGTAGGTGAAGCACCCAGTTGGTGGATGAGTAAGAAGACGGAATGAGGAATTAGTTCAACTCAACTCACTTGTGGAAATATTCTAGAAACATTGGCTACCCCAACTTTTCTATGATCAAAAGCTCTCAGATTTTTAGAATTTAAGGCAGGAGACTCCTCAGTTAGTGAATACTAGGATAAGTTCACACGTCTTTTGAGGTATGTGCCTATGCATAAGAAAGTTCTGTTGATGTATAAAATTGTGCAGGTTCTAACACCAACATGGGAAGTTTCAAGAATGTGAGACTCACTACTTGAAACAACCTCCATATTTTAAAGAAGCTGGCTCTTCTCTATTCAATTGGGTTCTGAGTGAAGGGGAAAAAATTAACAGGATTATAGAAACAATAAGTAAATCTAATTATGATGATGCGCCTAAGTAAAAAAGTATCCCTTCAATTCAAGCACAATGAAGCTATTCTCAAGATACAGTTATATTAAGGAGCAAATATTGCATGATCAATATAAATAGATATAATGAATATTATCAAAGGCTTATAACCAGACAACTTTGCAATGACACAGATGATATCAACCAAGGCACAAAATAGAGTTCTTCTTATTAATCTTCCAGCAACATAAAAGGTACAGATACATGCATAGATACACTAACTTTCTTATCAAGAACAACAAAATAAAGGCAAAAGTACATAAACTAGTCACAACAAAGTCTCTGACTCCTCTTTTAGATTTCTGACTAAAACTTATAAAAGATCCTTTAATCTCTATGAATGAATGAATTCTATCTCTCTATTACAAATATTGCATATTTATAATCATCGATTTGACCCAAGATTGCCTACAACAACCTGAATCCTCAACGGCCCAACAGAACTGAAGATCACTAAAATTACATGGCAGTTATGATCTTTTGAATCTTCAATAGCCATCCCTCCTACATGCTCATTGGCTGGGGTTGTGTATTATGTGGCACACGACCTGTATTGAGACACCTGGCGAGACCTGCACACATAAAACTGAAACAAAAATATGACAGATGGTAGCGTCCGCATCAAACTTAGAAACTCCTTTGTCTTCAAAGAAAACAACAAGAAAACGACACTTGTCACATTCCACAGTCTTCAAAAAATGATACATGTCCTATCCTGTGGAGCCTTTCAAAACCTGTGTCTTTATACTCAGGCGCCTTCTGGAATGACATCTGTTGCCACCCGCTTCACTTATAAATTGAGACACAATAATAATGGGACCCACAACCTTTAAAACTCACTACCCTTAAAGGGAAAGAACTAGGACAGATGGTGGCCCCCGCGCTCATGCTAGCTAACATGCGGCAACTCCCGCAACACTGCTGAAACCAAATAAATTGTGGCCCACCATTATTTATGTTAACATCAATATTAACACGGAAAGAGACACGTGACATCATCTACATAAAACTCAAAAGACACACGGCATCCTCTGCACAAAATGTAACAAGAAAGGAAGCTTTTGAGACTGCCTCCGCATGCGACACATGGTGCCGTCCGCATCACTGAAACAAAATAAACTATTGATGCTACCTGCTACGTGGCGCGCTCCGCATAATACTTGATACTGTAAACATTGTTTTGGATTTGACACTTGGTGCAACCCGCACACAGAAACATTTGAAGACCCACACACTAACATTTGAAACCCGCCCAGTAACATTTGAAACCCATGCAGTAAGCCACATATATTAAGCTGAAATTGAAGAAAAATGTAGAGTTTACTCTACAGTTCTTGGCAACCATCAGGACTTCTGAGCCTGCTCTGAAAGAACCTGAAACTGACAAAAAAGATATATATTGAAAATAAAACTTTTTGAATCATAAATTTTGCAATGCTGTCTAATATACAGACCATTCTGAATCTGAGAGCCCCTGTCTACTCTGCAAATCTGGAAAAGCAAAGTCAAGATTAATTATATCTTTATGAGAAAATGTTTGCAAAATTTGTACCATAGCCTTTAATTGAAATTCTAGTTGGGCCATAGGTATCAACACAGTTTCAACTTCTTCCACTGTTTATGAATCACTTAAACCCTAGAAAATTGTCTGATCATTTTGCTTAGTCAAAAGAAGGGCCTTGATGTCATCAATCATCAACACTGTGTTACTATCTGGGAATGGTGAAGGAAGCCCCAATTGCACTAAATCCTCTATATGTTTCTTCATACTCTTTATTCCTTCCTTTACTATATCCAGGAGCTCCTGACAATTTGTGGCCATAGAGTTACAACTCAAAACCTCATTGACCTTCTTAGCAACAACCATTCTATCATTGATACCTGCTGCTGATAATGTTTTGTCTGTTGTGTCATATAACTTTCTTAATAAAAGTTGAGAGTCAGAAACCCTCAATGAAACAGTAGACAAGGTGGCTTGCACCGAAGTTTCTACTTTCTCGTACATCTGCTGAGCATTTAACAGAAAAGTCAAAGATAGCTCTTTTACCAAATTTAGAACTCTAGCATTTTGTGGCCTATTAGCCAGCTCAATTGTCAGCTACTTTGTTCTTTGTTGCTCAGCCATGAGTTGTGCCTGAGCTGCACTATTGGCATTTTTCTCATTCAATAATTTTTGTTGCAAGTGTGTGACCTCTTTCAATTTATCCTGATATTTCTTTTCTGAAGTGGCTTTTTCTTGTCTTAAAACAGTTATTGCAACCTTTTCTTGTGCCATCTCAGTCTTAAGAGAAGCAATCTGGGCCTGAACAACCTGATGTATCTGCAATGAAATGGTATTCTACAATTGTTTGTTCAGATTATCAATCTCATTTTTCTTAGAATGAATCTCCCTGGCAAGATTGTTGCTATTCACTTTCTCTTGAGCCAAATCATTTTCTGCCTTTTGCAAGTTCTTGGACACTTTCAAATAGTCGATTGCCACAGTAGATGTAGTTTCATTTAGCAGCTCAACCCAATCCTGTGGCCTGAAGAGAGACATATCCATGGCCATGGCATTCATAGCATAATCTTGAGGTTGCATTTGTTCATTTGGCTTTATTACATTTGGAGACAAATGTGCAACTGTCAATGATTGTTGAATAGGGTCATAAAGTGACCTCATGTGTGCCACAACAGGGCTTTTGTTTTCCTTTTTCCTCTTCTTATCCATCCTGGCCTCTCTAGCCCTTTTTGTTGTGTTTTCTTGAGCTTGGAAGGTAGGAGGGGATGCAATATAACCTCCAGCAAAGGGGTGACCTTGGGTAGGCCATAGGGAATAGTAGATAATTGCTAGCTAGTAGAAACTTGAGGAGGGGTACGTTTAGGCACAGATGGAGAAAATAATGGGAATGTAATGGCCTGTGAGGACATGGCTAGTGTACTAGCAGTAGTGGCAGGGGTTGATGTAAGCACAACAAAAGTGGTAGGGGACATGGATGCCTGAATACTTGGGATTGCCACTCCTATAGCAGAAGAAAGAGATATAGGAGAGAAGGAAGAAGAAGTACTTACTTGAGTGATAGAAGAACTGATTGGCAATTGTTGCTACTGTGGTGCTGTTTCTTCTTCCTCTTCCTCTTGTAGGATCAATTTCCTGTGTTTCAGAGGCCTCTCTCTTATTTCCTTTGTTTCTTCATCTTCAATATTTACAACCAGTGGTGGTTGCAAAGGGATGATTTTGGAACCCCCAGATGCTGAAGCTGTTTGAGTCCCTAGAATTGTTGATGACACCACACCTTTTTGCTTCTCTAAGGTGCTAAGAGATTGAGGCCATGAAGATGCAGAAGCAATAGATGACGCCTATCTTATTTCTTGCATTATTGGGGCTAAATCTATTTCTTCCCCTGGCTCCTCATCCTTCCTCTAAATTTTGCTTGTGTCTAGACTTGAGATTGGGGAGGGATGCCACTCATCCTAGATTGATTCCCATATTTCATCATTTTCAACATTCCCAAATGAATGTGTAATCTCTGAAGTCTCGTGCCTGTATTTCTAATAGGCTTCAATCTTTTCTGCTCTCCAGTCTTTTTTTTTTAATGCTTTCCTCAGACCAGCAGTCATCTTCAACTTAGGGTCAAACTCCTTCTCTTTGACATAAAATTTTTCCCATGGCCTAGGCCCCTCATAGGGCAAATTAGTTAATTCCACATATAGATCTAGGTTGTCTTCCTTTGGATTCCTCCTGTCCTCCCAGAAAGGACGACCTTCATGTACCATCTTGGCACAAACCTTATTATTTATAATCCAGGAGGCTAGAAAACTATCTGGGTCATATTTCCATCTATCCTCTATGATGAGGAGTCCAAGGGTAGCTAACTTCCTTAAGAAGAGGCCCTCTGCACCTCTAACTTCAAGTATCATATTTTTTCTGACCCATGGGACATCATACATCTTCTTCTTTCTTTTCTTGTGGCCAAAGTAATTATCAACAACAGGTACTTGATGGGTAACCTCTAAGAATACGACCCTAGGGGTCAATATTTTAGGCAATAGCACATGTTCCCCAGCAAAACCTTGGACTCTGATTATTGTATTATGTGCTCCGAAGAAGTAGTCAAAGGGAATTGGACAATTGGCTATAAAACCCCTAATACTCTGTGTCATCCTATGTTCCATAGGCTCAAGGATTAACTGGCAGAAAGCGAGGGTGACAAAGGACTCCCAAAACTCATAGGGGTCAGAGGTTTCATATAACACGTGTCCATACTGACACAGGGATGGTTTTACCATGACCAAAATCTGGATCATACATATTTAAATGCATATGCTGTGCAAAATGACCAAAGTTCTGATACAACATAAGATGAAATAGGAAAGCGGAATACCTGAATACTCGCTTTGTTTTGAAATTTGTGAGCTGATCAATCATGGTAGCAACAATTTGTTCCAAAAAATCTAGCCGGTACTCCTGTGATTTATCCATAGTTTTCATTTTGAAAATGATTGCCAATTGCCAGTCATGAACTATGTTGTCCTCCTTCATTCCAAAAATGAAAGCTATGATTGAAATTGCATCCTGAACATTTTGCCTAAATTGTGCCCATCCAATGGGTAGTGTGGGCATCCGAGTATTATCCTCTCTAACTGCATCTTTGAATTCAGGAACTTTAGTGTGTTATGTAAATTTTCCCATGTGCCTTGCATTTTGGCAATAGTTGGAAATGTGGCCGTTCTATCATACTATAGGGCCATCGTGTCCCTTATGGCCTTGGGCGTAATATGCACTATGAAAGGGCCCTGTTGAATAGAATTTGATGGTGCATGAAACAATTCTGCACACAATTCGATTAGCTTGGGACAAGGGTAGACATTTTGGACCAGGAATTGTACCAATTGAGAGGTCCATATCCTCATAGCAAAAGTCTCAAACTACCCCTTGTTCGCCCGGATGGGGCACCTCTGATGTGCCCCCTCCTGGAGACTCTTGGTGTTCTTTTGAAGGGGAGTGTTGTATATGTCATCTACATAGTTCTTCACCTATTTTGGGTCGACAGATAGGACTTCCTTGGTTGTGCAGGTGCCGAATCATATGATTTGCTATTTAACAGTTTGTCTGTCGACTCAAAAATTCGAAGTCCCTCCCATGGTGCCTGTGTCTCAGACATATCTGTATCTTTGTGAGAAGAATGAGGGAAGCTTTGACACAGAAAAGAATGAAACTATTTTATCAGAGTGATACTTAGCTAAAAGGCACTTGTTAGGGACAGAGTTCAGATGCAATAGCGATTTAGAGCAGAGAGATAGAAACAAAATGATAGTTACACTTGGAAGGACTTAAAGCCTAGCTCATTGGGGCTTATGGAAATAATAAATGACACATCCCATCTTATTAATGTCATTAATGCTAAGAAATAGCTAGTGTATCTTTTTGAAATCCACATTGAATAGAGTGTCAGATATGTTATGAGAGTAGCTATCTTTATGAAAAAGTGTGTACCTCCTTGATATTTTGGGGATTGCCGAACAAGCTTAATAAATGCAAGGCTAAAAGAGAGGGGGCTTTGCACTGCTTGACACGTGTTCACTGAACACTTATTTGAAAGGGAAAGCGGGAAAACAAAAAAGTAAGAAAAGGAAACAAAACTAACTATGATACATGATGAGCCCCTTCTTAAGTGAAAAGTTTTAGAAAGATCCCATTTACCAGAATCTCTTCAGGTTCTCCATTCATGGTCTCTAGCTCAAATTTTGTTGCTTGCAAGAACGAAATCTAGAAGGGCCCATCCATAATGATTCAAATTTGCTGTGTTGACCTAGCTTGGCTGTTCTTTCATCCCATTTCAATACCAGAGAGCCAACTTTAAAAATGGGATTAGGAGTCTTTTTATCAAGCTAGTCCTTAACCATTTTCTGATGTTTCATTAGTGATTCATGTGCCTTTTCTCTCTTTTCTTGGACTTCCAACAGTTCAGCAAGTCTAACTTGCATGGGACCATTTTCTTCAATTTCTATCTATTTTAACAATTGCAAAGTAGGAATCTCTAAACTTAGTGGCATCACTGTAGGTTTACCATAAACCAACTCATAGGGAGACATTTTAGTCACTTGCTTTGGCGTGATCCTGTCAGCCCACAGTGTTGTATTAAGTAACTTATGCCACTCTCTATGATAATTAGTCCCTATCCTTTTTATGAGTCTGATAAGGTTTTTGTTAGTGGAATTTGCCAGATCATTACCTTGTGGGTAATAATTTGAAGAAGTCCTCAAATATATCCCATTTCTTAATGCAAACTCAGATAATTTGGTTCCCAAAAATACTTTAGCATTATTTGATATGATGGTACGAGGAGGACCAAACCGAGAGGTTATGCCTTCTAAAAATTCTAGTATGACCTTTTTTGTTGCCTTTTTGAGTGGTACTACTTCACTCCACCTAGTAAAGTAACCTGTTGTTGTAAGAATCCATTTGTGTCCCATATTTGACACTGGATTGATCATACCAATAAAATCTAGACCCCATTGAGCAAAGGGTTCATCCACAACTATGAGACTTAGAGGCACTGCTACATTTCTCCTTTTGCCAGTATAAAACTGGCAAGCCTGGCATTCCTTAACCATTTGATGGCAATCTGTAAACAGAGTGGGCCAAAAATATCCTACTTGTGCTACTTTAATTGCAGTAGTCCTTGCTGAAAAATGTCCACCCGAGGCTCCATGATGCAATTCATGTAATATTCTTTGAGCTTCATCCTTCTCTATACATCTTAAGAGTATACCATCAACATTCCTTCTAAATAAAATATGATCAATTAGTACAAAATGGGTTCCTTGCTGCCTATAGTATCTTTTCTTATCATGGGAGAGCTCATTTGGTAATATCCCATACTTCATAAACTGTATCTTATTTTTGACCCAAGAATCTTGGTCAACCTCTTAGAGTTTCAATACATTTTCAGTATCTTTGTTTCTTCAGTCACTGTTCTTTCTATGTCTTGGGTCATGTATTGGCACAATACTTTGCCTTTGACTAACTTGGTGGGTCTTACTTCTACATCATATTCTAGAATCTTTGTTATCCAATTGGCTCTTTTCTTAGTGATCTCACCCTCCATAATATATTCTCTTACACTGGAGTGAGCCACTAGTATCAGAATCTTATTTCCTGTTACCAAATGTCTGAATTTTTTAAGGGCTTTTACTAGGGTGTATGCTTGCTTCTCCATGAAATTATATCTAGACTCATATTCCCTGAGAGTTCTGGAGAAAAAGGCTATTGGATGCTCTCCTTCTTGTTGATCATCTTTCTGGGTTAGAACGACAGCAACACTGAATTCTCCCCCATACACATACATTATAAAAGCTTTAGAAAAATCTGGGTTTCTGAGTATTGGGGCTGTTGAAATGGCTCTCCTGACTTCTTCAAATGCCTATCTTCCTTCTGTGGTCCATTTGAAAACCAGATCTTTTTTAAGCAACAGTGTCATTGGTCTAATTAGACCTGCAAAATCAGATATGAATCGGCTAACAAAGTTAATTTTTCTAGAAAGGATTTAACTGCTTTCTTGTTGACTGGTAGAGATAGGTTCATTATGGCTGTGACCCTTTCTGGATCAATGGGGACTCCTTCCTTTGACACTATGTGTCCTAGAAGCTTACCTTGAGGTACTGCAAAGATACATTTCTTGGGATTTAGAGAGATTTTGAATTCTGGACATTTCTAAAAAACAACCTCTAAATGGTCAAAATGATCTTTGGCATTCTTAGAAAAAATAGTCAAGTCATCTAGATAGATCAGAATAATCTTATTTATAAGTTCCCTGAATGCTACATCCATTGCACGCTGAAATGTAGCCCCAGCATTTGAAAGGCCAAAGGGCATTTTAGCATATGCAAATGTTCCCCACTTTGTAGTGAACACAGTCTTATGCTAATCTTCATCTGCTAACCAAATTTGATTATATCCTGAGAAACCATATAGCAAGGAAAAACTTTCTGACCTAGCCACAATCTATAAAATTTGTTCCATAGAAGGTAGGGGATAATGATCTTTCAAAGATGCTCTATTCAGATCCCTAAAATCTACTCAAAATCTTATGTCACCATTCTTCTTTCTTACAGGCACTAGGTTTGACACCCAAGTTGAATGCTTAATTGGGAAAATAATCTTTGATTCCAGGAGCTTTTATAGTTCATCCACCATTAGAGGTTCAATTCTAGGATTCACTGGCCTTTCCTTCTGTTGGACTGTTTGGATCCTTCAGTAAGCTCTATGGTGTGTTGGATGATATCTCTATTATAGCCATGGAGGTCTTCATAGGTCCAAGCAATCACCCTATCATATTTGTTACATAAAGCAATCAACTTTTCCTTTTCCTCTTGGGTTGTATAATTATCTATTTTCAATTTTCTTCCTTCACTAACTTGGATCTCAGAATAATCTTCCTTATTTGCCTAAAACCTCCTCTTCTCTAGGCTTGCATCCTCTGGATCAAACAAATTTTCTAGAGTAATCAATCCTTTAGGGAGTTTATTTGATTTTAGCTGGATAATTTGATCACCATATGCTTCCTCAATTTTGGGATGTAATTGATCAACAAATTCACCTGATTGATGTAAGAATGAAAGTACTTGCAGATCATTGTCAAAAACTTTCTAATTTTGATCTGGAATTGTTGGTCTCACTACAACCTTAACTAACTCATTGTTAATTAATAGATCACTTGCTGGGTCAAACTGTGAACCAATTTGTGCCATTCTATCTGCTTCTGAAGTTTGGGCTTTGGGAACTACCTCAATATTGAAAGCCTCAAAACCATCTATTAGGTTCCAGATCTTGTGCCGATAGGATCTCATCCTTACATTTTTGGCTATTGCTTTCTCTCTGATTTGTTTTATCACCAATTCTGAGTCTCCTTTTACTATCAGATTCTTTATTTCCTTTTTCTTTGCCAACATGAGTCCATGCACCAAAGATTCATATTCAATGTCATTGTTGGTATAGGCAAACTGAAAGCGAATGGCTCTTAGATTTTTCTCACCATTTGGGGCAGTAAGGAAAATACCTGCTCCAACACCATTTTTACTCCTAGCCCCATCAAAATTTAGGGTCCAGATCTCTGAGTCTCTTTCAGATTTTCCACTTTCTGATAATTCTTTCCTTATAATATTAGGAATTTCTTGGTCTTCTTCAAAAATAACATAAATGCCTAGACCAGTAGAGTCATAGTTTCCATAGGGATCACTCTGGATCATGGTCAATAGTTGATTGTTCTCTTCTTCCTGTTGGTCATGTTTGGTCCAGTCACCTAATTCTTCAACAAAGACTCTCTCCCCTTTACTCATCATGGCATGGGATACTTCTAATTTTGGGGTTGGTTCATTTGTAATATGGTCTTTGGATAATGGCTCAGACAATACTTTCATCTTTGTCCCATATTTAGTTCTCAAGACAAGGTGTGACCAATCTAGTGACATGTAACCTCCTATTTTGGCTGTGAAATCTCTGGACAAGCATAAACCAAATACAGGTGGAATATCTATGACTACCACATCCTGATTGACAATTATATTGGGACAAGTATATAGTTGTAATGGAAGTTGTTTGATTTTTCCTATAGTTTGAACAGATTTCCCATCCAATTGCATGACCCCTCTTGTAAGTGGTTCATACTTTATCTTTAAAGCATCTTCTATCTGCTTTGGCATTACTGTAGTACTGGCCCCAAAATCTATCATTGCATTATGCAACAGTTTTTTTTTCCAACTATTAGAGTCAAATAAAAGGGATTTGGTTTAGATTTACCTACCTCAGGTGCATTGTTCAACAGAGCTGTTGTTTGTAGAGGTACAATATCTTTATGTTGGAGTTTCTATTTATCAGTAGCTCCTCCTTTAGCACTAGTGTATTTAGAGGCTTCTTGACCTTGTAGAGCTTCTTGTAACAGTGTCTTCTGCTCAGGAATAGCTAACATATCCCAGATTGATATGTGTGCTGGAGTTCTTTTCAGCTGGTCTACCATGTTTACAGGTCTTAATGCTTGTGTCTTTGAATAATAAGGGTACCTTATCTTGTCTAGCACCTGTCTTGAGGCTACTTGATTCTGCACAGGCTGGGGCATGTCTTGCTTAGAGACTGGATTGTGATGATTTTGAAATGGAGGAGTTCTGATAATTTCATTATTAGTGACTTCAGGTTGCTCCATCATTCTCCTCTTTGATCTGGTGTAATAGTCTGACTACACCAATGTTTTCTTTAAAGTGGATGCCTCATTTAAGAACACTGAATCTTCCTCTTCAATCCATGAAAACAAGGCATGTTCGGGGGCTATTTCCTCTTCTTGTTGTATGGACATCCCTTGCATCTGGGCCACCATTACTGCATTTTGAACACCAGGGGACTGATATGGTGGAGTTTTAGAGGTTGAGAATTGCCCCTCTAACCCTCTCTATTCTACTATTTTTTGCTGCAAATTACCTCTGGGACAGTCTCTGGGCATATGGACATTGTTGCAGGGAAAGCACCAAGCATTTGTGTCATCTACTAAGTTATTTTGCCTTGGAACTATTTCTCTATTGGGATTATAAGGAACAATTTGTAGAGGTGTAGGGACTGAAACCAACTAGTTTGAAGGCTGAGGATTAGTTTGCCTCTGAGGGCCTTGATATTGATTTGGCTGAAAGGGGGGTCTATTTCCTTGGAAACCTTGATAAGGGGGCTTTGAATAGGGATTTTGTTGTCTCTTTAGGTTGATTATCTCATTTGAGAAGGTCCTTAGAATGTTCTTGACATCATCCATTTCAGATGGTTGAGCAGAGGTGGTTGCCCTAGTAGGTTGTTGGGGTACTGGAAAGGAATACATGGACAGAGGTGGAGCTATAAGGTTAGGAGCCTCTTGTGGCAAAGGTAGGGTAGTTTCTGGGAACATGGGCATAGGAGGCCTTGGGGGCAATTTTCCAGCATCTATCAAGTTATTTTCAGCCTTGACTGCCAACTCATATGCTTCTGGTAGTGTCTGACCTCTTAGAGACTGAATCATTACTGATATATCAGAGTTAAAAGCTTTGAGGTAGAACACAATAGCCATACCTGATAATGGTCTTGTTGTAGCAAGAATTCTATCCAGGTCTTTTGAAATCTTGAGTTGAAATCGGTCATGGCTTCTTGTGGTGCCCTTTTGATGGTGATTAATTGTTGTAGCAGGGAAGATTTATCACCTTTCTCTTCAAATCTTGCAAAGAAAGTGTCACCAAGTTGATCCCATGTAGATATTGTATTTGGAGTGAGAGATCTATACTAGTCTAGAGCCTTTCCTTTGAAAGGAGCTGCTAGCAGTCTTATTGCCACATTTTGTTCAGTAATAACATGTACTGCACACACATCAGATACATTTTGCAGATGTTCCCCAAGTGTTTTGAAATCTTGTCCACTGAACTTAGGTTGAGCCTCCAAAGCATTGGCTAGAATAGGATCCTAGGTTGTTGGTGGTACTGGGAGAATAAGGGGACTACCAGTATTCCAATTTGCATAGTTCCTTGGAGGTATAGATGCTCCCATATTTATTCTTTGTGCTATTGCAACCTGATTCACTCTTCTCCTTGGAGTAGTTACTAATGGTGGTAAAAGAATGCCTGGATTAGTAGCAGACTGAGCTCTTGTTGTAGGTCCACAGCTCTAGCTCCTTGTTACTCTCTGGCTCATACGATCTTGATAGAATCTTCAAGAAAGGTCCCACTGGGTGTGCCAAAAACTGTTGATGTATAAAATTGCATAGGTTCTAACACCAACATGGGAAGTTTCAAGAATGTGAGACTCGCTACTTGAAACGACCTCCAGATTTTAAAGAAGCTGGCTCTTCTCTATTCAATTGGGTTCTGAGCGAAGGGGAAAAAATTAATAGGATTACATATACAATAAGTAAATCTAATTATGGCAATGCACCTAAGTAAAAAAGTATCCCTTCAATTCAAGCACAGTGAAGCTATTCTCAAGATACAGTTATATTAAGGAGCAAATATTGCATGATCAATATAAACAAATATAATGAATATTATCAAAGGCTTATAACCAGACAACTTTACAATGACACAGATGATATCAACCAAGGCACATAACAGAGTTCTTATTAATCTTCCAGCAATATAAAAGGCATAGATACATGCACATATACACTAACTTTCTTATCAAGAACAACAAAATAAAGGCAAAATGACATAAAGTGGTCACAGCAAAGTCTCCAACTCCTCTTTTAGATTTTTGACTAAAACTTATCAAAGATCCTTTAATCTCTATGAATGAATGAATTCTATCTCTCTATTACAAATACTGCATATTTATAATCATCGATTTGACCCAAGATTGCCTACAACAACCCGAATCCTCAACGGCCCAACAGAACTGAAGATCACTAAAATTACATGGCAGTTATGATCTTCTGAATCTTCAACGGCCGTCCCTCCTACATGCTCATTGGTTGGGGCTATGTATTATGTGGCACACCACCTGTATTGAGACACCTGGTGAGACCCACGTGCATAAAACTGAAATAGAAATATGACAGATGGCAGTGTCCACATCAATCTTAGAAACTCCTTTGTCTTCAAAGAAAACAACAAGAAAAAGACACTTGTCGCATTCCATAGTCTTCAAAAAATGATACGTGTCCTATCCTGCAGAGCCTTTCAAAACCTGTGCCTTTATACTTGGGAACCTTCTGGAATGACATTTGTTGCAACCTGCTTCACTTATAAATTGAGACACAATAATAATGGGACCCACAACCTTTAAAACTCACTACCCTTAAAGGGAAAGAACTGGGACAGATGGCGGCCCCCACACTCACACTAGCTAACACACGGCAACTCTCGCAACATTGCTGAAATCAAATAAACTGTGGCCCACCATTATTTATGTTAACATCAATATTAACATGGAAAGAGACACGTGACATCATCCGCATAAAACTCAAAAGACACATAGCGTCCTCCACACAAAATGTAACAAGAAAGGAAGCTTTTGAGACTACCTCCACATGCGACACATGGCGTTGTCTGCATCATTGAATAAACTATTGATGCTACTTGCTATGTGGCATGCTCCGCATAATACTTGATACTATAAACATTGTTGTGGCTTTGACTGTGGCTTTGACACTTAGCGCAACCCACGCACATAAACATTTGAAACCCACGTAGTAACATTTGAAACCCACGCAGTAAGCTGCAGATATTAAGCTGAAACTGAAACAAAATGTAGAGTTTGCCCTACAAGTTCATTATGGGGTTGAACAATCAAATAGGTGGAGAGGTGGACATGCATGGTCCTACCACCATGGACGTTGTATACGAGAAAGCTCTAAAGCAAGAGCAGAAATTGAAGTCTATCGCCAACTACTATGAAAAGAATAGGAAAAAGTTTAACTGGTCTCAGAATAAGCAAACTTTTGGTAAACCTAATGAGGTGCAAGGATTTCAAAAGCAAGCAGAAAAGAATTTTTACAATAATTGGAGTGAACCAAAGAAGGACCAAAAAGGAAATAACTACAGTAACTTCAACAACGCTACTAGGAACATCACCAATTCAGAGAGAGCTTCTAGAAAGAAGGGGCCAATTAAAGGATGTTTCAATTGTGGTGGTGATCACTATGCTAGCCAATGCCCCAACAAGCCTTCAGGATCACAACCCCATGGTAATTCTCTTCCACCACAGTGGGAGGCATTTCAGCAAAGGATACACGCTGCAGTAAATAATAGACAAGCTGAATACCAGATCACTCCAGTGGAAATAGCAGGTACTTTATCTGGTATACCCATTTCTATTTTAATAGATACCAGTGCCATAGAAAACTTTATTTCACCTAGATTAGCTAGTAAAATGTCTAGAAGAGCTGGTTATATGGAAAAATCATGGGTTGTTGAATGCGCAAACCAGACAAGAGCTAGGGTGGACCAATGTTTGTTTGAAGCAAGGGTTGAACTTCCTAGTTTCTCTACGAAAGTCAATTTGTATGTAGCTCCCTTAGGGTCTTATGATGTCATCTTAGGTATGAATTGGTTATGGAGGCATAGGGCTAAGGTAGATTGTCATGTAAAAACTGTGGAATGCTTAGATGATATTAGAAACTGGATATCTTTACAAGGGACACCTAGAGAAGTTAAGTTGCGACAGATCTCCGCAGTTCAGATGTATAGGGAAAATAAGAAGGGCTGTCAACTCTTTGCGGTAAAAATTGAAAAACTTGAGGAATGTGAAGTTAAGGATGGAGAAATAGAAAATGCAGAAAGGATGGATATGGAGAAATACCCTATCCTTAGAGATTTTGCAGATGTATTTCCAGAAGAATTACCAAGATTACCTCCTAAAAGAGTGTTTGATTTCTCCATTGATATTATTCCAGGATCAGAACCTATCTCTCTAGGTACCATATAGAATGACGACAACTGAATTGATGGAGTTAAAATTTCAATTGGAAGAATTGTTGTCCAAAGGATTGATAAGGCCAAGTGTTTTACCTTGGGGAGCACTAGTGATCTTCGTCAAGAAGAAGGATGGAACATTACAATTGTGTATAGATTACTAGATGCTCAATAAAGCAACAATGAAGAATAAGTATCTGTTGCGGCGTATTGATGATCTCTTTCATCAAATGCAAGGTGCAACTATGTTTTCCAAAATTGCTTTGAGGTCAGGATATCACCAGTTGAGAATCAAGGATGAAGACATCTCTAAGACTACTTTCAAAACAAGGTATGGCCATTATGAGTTTACAGTCATACCTTTTGGGTTAACAAATGCACCTGTAGTATTCATGAACCTTATGAAAAGTGTATTTAGAGATTGCTTGGATAAATTTGTTTTGGTCTTCTTGGATGATGTTTTGATTTACTCCAAGAATGAAGAGAAACATTTTCAACATTTGGAAATAGTACTCCAATGGCCAAGAGAGCATAAGCTATACGGGAAACTTTCCAAGTGCACCTTCTTTCAGAAGGAAGTACAATATTTGGGTCATGTGATTTCAGCCAAAAGGATTGTAGTTGATCCAGCCAAGATCAAAGCAATACTTGAGTGGCCAATGCCAAAGAATGTTTTTGAAGTGAGAAGTTTCATGGGTTTGGCTGGATATTACCGTAAGTTTGTGAAAAACTTTTCTAGTGTAGCTTTTCCTATCACATCTCTTCAGAGGAAAGGGAAAAAGTATGAATGGACCGAAAAATGTCAAGAAGCATTTGATCTCCTAAAGAAGAAGTTGACCACGACTCCGATTTTGAAAGTGCCAGATCCATAAGGTAATTTTGTAGTAATCATGGATGCATCATGAGAAGGTTTGGGTGGAGTATTGATGCAAAGAGGGCAAGTCATCACATATAAGTCAAGGAAGCTAAATCCTTATGAATAGAATTATGCTTCGCATGATTTAGAGTTAGTAGCAGTAGTTCATGCATTGCAGATGTGGAGACACTATCTGATGGGTAAACCTTTTGAACTAAAAATGGACTATCATGGTTTGAAGTATCTATTTACACAACCTAATCTTAATGCAAGGCAAAGAAGGTGGTTAGAATTAATATCAGACTATGATTTTGACATTAACTACATCAATGGAAAGGAAAATTGGTGCAGGAGCACCTACCTGACAGCTGGTCTTGATAAGGCAGTTAGTAGTTTTAGGTCTTGATTGTGTTTCCAAGAAGGTCTGTTCAGACCAAATGCATGTAATAAGGTCACGCTGACCATGATAAGGTCATGCTGACCAGGCTTTTACTATTTTTAGTTAGTTTGTTAGAACAGCTGTCATGCTGTAGGGTCCGGTTGGATCTCCCAGCCGCCTGGAGAGTTCCCAGCCGCTTGGAGTCGGGTCAGTAGTACTCGTAGGAAAATCTTTATAAGCATGAGGATCGGTTGATATTGGATACACAGATAGATATCATCGATCGAGCTAGGTTGCAGAGAGTGAGACTGAGAGAGAGATTGATCATTGTATTGCATCTTTTGAAATCAAATAAAGTGATCCTGTTTGTGTTCTTTCTCTGGTTGGATTCCATTGTTAAATCGATTTGCTGGTTTGAGAGGTTTCATGGATTTACTGATCCATTCCACCGGTTGATTCGTCTGATCGGTGGAATGGTCATATACAGTAGGTTAGTAGTTAGTTTGTTTGTTCACATGCAGGTGTGCAGGTTCGCCGTCAAGAGGTGTTGAAGACCCTAGCATGGGCATGTGCTAGGTCGAGTTGATAAGTTCAAGTTGGAAGATCACCCTGAGAGTGGATCGGGTTGTCCCTGGAGGATCGGCAAAGTGAAATTTCGCTAAGTGAAGAAGTTCGTCAAAACGGCATCATCAGGATATTTCTGCAAATATCCTGCAGTCAGTTCGGATATCATCATCCGGATAAGTGGAGGAGAGCATGATGCTTTTGATTGCATGAAGTGCAAGTGCGTCGGGGTGATCATCATCAGGAGGGCCGAGGAGGAGTGTATCGGCATCAGGTTGAAGATCGGGTTGATCAAGTTGATCGCGGGCCGAAAAAAAAACTAAGTTTGGCCAACAGCAGGATATGACGTCATCATCATCATGATATACATCATCAGGACATTTCGGAGCGGCAGGATATTGAGAAGCTGCGGGTGACGTCATCGTCATCAGGATCTACGTCATCAGGATATCGGGTGACGCAAGCATCGAGAAAAGGTGCGAGGAGTTAAGGTTTTGTCATCATCAGGATAAATGGGAAGAACCGGATGTTCGTTATCCTGTTGAATATCATGATGTTGAATATCATGATGCTGAAGGAAGAGAAGACAGAAGTTGTCGCTGAAATGAACAGTGGACGTCAGGAGGATGTTCGCGCTGGTCGAACATGATGATGCTGCCAAACATGATGATGCTGTCGATAATCGAGTAAGGTGATGCTGTTGACAGGCAAAAGTGCGAAGGCTTGTTTGCAGGAGGATATCGGTTGGCAGGTGAAATATGATGATGATGCTGACAGTGAAGTCAAATATGATGATGATGAGGATGAATATGATGATGATGATGGGCTGCAGACATCCATGCTGTATACGAAGGTTATAGTGTGGATGCCTCTGCATCAAAAATAGAGTTGCTAATGCCTTAAGTCGAAGAAGGCATGTATCTTCTTTGGTAGTAATTAAGACAGACTTCAAAAGTCAAGTATTGTAAGGATCCAAGGGTGACGAGTTCTATGAATAAGTCAAGCAAGCACTCTTGAGAGATTTGCAAGATAAGAGGTATGAAGGATTTAGTTTTGAACCAAATGGATCATTGAGATTTAATGGAAGAATTTATGTAATTGATGTTGGTGAACTAAGGAATTTGGTATGGAAAGAAGTTCATAATGCATCATACTCAAGGCATCCTGGTGTTACCAAGATGTTAGTGGATGTAAAGCCATTATATTTCTGGAAAGGGATGAAAGGGGATGCTGCAAGGCTTGTGGCAAGTTGTCTAGAATGTCAGAGAGTAAAAGTAGAACATCATCATCCCGTAGTTTTACTATATCCTCATGATATTCCAAAAAGTAAGTGGCAGGTTATTACCATGGATTTTGTGCAAGGTCTTCCAATGTCGGGGAATAAGCACAATGCCATTCTAGTGGTCGTAGACAAGCTTACAAAGGTAGAACATTTCATACTAGGTAATCTTTCAGATGGAGGTCCAGTAATAGCTCAAAAGTTTATTCAAGAGTTGTTTAGATTGCATGGGATTCCTAAAATATTATTTCTGACAGGAATGCTCATGTAACTTCTAGGTTTTGGCAAACCTTGTCTTCTTAACTAGGAACTCAGTTAAACATAAGTTCAACTTATCATCTGGAAATAGATGGGCAAACAGAAAGAGTAAACCAAGTACTGGAAGATCTTCTAAGGATGTATTGCGTGGATCAACAATACAAATGGGAGGATTATTTACCTTTGGTAGAGTTTGCATACAATAACTCTTATCATTCTGCGATAAAAATGGCTTTGTTTGAAGCATTGTATGGCAGGAAATGTTGAACTCCTATAAGCTAGGATAAGCTAGAAGATAGGATAAGTCTTGGGCCAGAAATGCTGTCAGATATGGAAGAACAAGTTAAGATTATCAAGCAAATGTTGGTAGAAGCTAATGACAAACAAAAGGGTTATGCAGATGCCAAACAGGTTCCTAGGAATTTTTCTGTTGGGATAAGGTGTTGTTGAGAGTAAAACCCCATAAGAGTTCGATAAAGTTTGGGAAGTCATCCAAACTAGCTCTGTGCTATGTAGGTCCATTTGATGTCCTAGAAGAAGTCAATCCTATGGCTTACAGAATTGCTTTTCCACCAGCTCTTGCTATGATGCATAATGTTTTTCATGTGTCATATCTTAAGAAGTATGTTCTAGGGGATAATCATGTTATTGACTGAATGCTTTACAGGTACATGACCTAGGGGTGGTAACAATCTATCCTCTCAAGGTGCTTGAAATGTGTAAGCTTCACTTATGTAATAGAGAGGTTCTGCAATGCAAGGTCTAATGGGATCAGTATGCAGAAGATTCTGCCACTTGGGAAGATTATGCTGAGATAAAGCAGAAGTTTCCACAAGTTATTCTAGATTTTGAAAGTTTTGAAAAATAATATGTTTGTGATATGACACTCTTTATGTTTTACTATGTTATGATAATGCTTGATACTTAAAAGTCATCAGGGACAATGATTCATAAGGGGGGGAGTATGTTACACCCCATGTGTTTCTATCTACTTACTATTTACCTAGATTGGTTAATTTTTTTGCAAAGTGAGTAATTATAGATTTCTGCATCTATATATGTGTTTTATCCATTTACTATAGATTGGATATTTTGTGAAAATTGAAGTAATTATGAATCTTTGCATCTTTGTGTGTTATCTATCTTGAATGCAATATGATGAGAAAAATAATAATGTAATGTCTTGTATTAAATGTGGTTATTGTTAATTTATGATGATATTTTGATCAGCTAACTACAGTGGCAATGATCTAAGTGGATGCAAGAATAGGTTGTCCCTCTAGAAAAGAGGGGAGGTATCACTCAGGAGAAGGACTTGGTTTGGTAAACGTAAAAGCGAAGCCTAAATTGAGTAGCACACACACACATCCTAATTTGACCTAGGTTGAGTCAAGTCAGTGTGGGTAGCAGTAAGTGATCTGAATTATGTATCTTGAGTCTTAACTGGATGTTTGAACCTACATGTTGTTAAGTGTTTGGTTTCTTTGAGAATATTAAAGCTTGTGCAAGTCCACAATACGTTCTTATATGTGAGTCGATATGAGCATGAACATATGTAGGTAGACATACCTACGTATATTCATGAGCATATTGCTCATAGATATGGAGATGTCGATTTAGACTATGCAAGAATTATCGTCTCTCTTGTGTTCTTTGACGTTAAGTATATGAAGTTTTTTATGACATTAAATGCATTTTTGGTTATGAGTTATATTTGATTTTACAATGATATAATATATATATATATATATATATATATTGATGTATCTATATATTTATTGTCTCTCTCTCTATATGTATTTAATATAAATATTATTATTTTCTCTTAATAGTGGAAATATAATTTTATCATTTTGCAGAAATTGATTTTCGTAAATATTGTTCTATGTTGATTAGAAGAATACAAATATATAAAATTAGATTTAATAATAAAAAAATAAAAGAATTGTATTATACTAAAAAAGAAGATTAAAGGTGTTTAAATTCATAATAAAAGGAGATTAAATTATAGAAGTATAATAAAAAAATTTAAGGTTTAAAGTGCTTTTTAAATAGGGGATACATTTCTTATGTTTTAATCGAATGTGGGCACATCTTCTTAAGAGGCACGCAGCCCCCCTTGAGCCTTTTAAATTTCTTTTGAAAGGTTAAATAACCTTATAGGCACGCGGGCCCTTTAGACATGGAGGCAGCGCATAAAATGCACGTGTTCTTGGTGATGTTCCCCAAGGATTCCACATGGGTTATGTAAGGAGGCCGAGGTGTTAAGGGGTTCATGCTTATCCCTTAACCTTTTTCAAGCGCTTAGCTTTCGACCATTAATATTTTTACTCTATAGTTTTTAACAAACACTTTTATTTTTATCTTAGCCTTGGAAAGTGAACTAATTTTAGATTTTATTAAGCATGTCCTCATAGTGTCAACATTTTTTGAGTTCGTTAAGCATGTTGTCATTGTATCAACATTTTTGAGTTGGTTGCAGTATAAAAGGGGTTACTCTCCCTCATTTTTATTCACACCTTTTTCTAATCAAGAGCCTTCTCATTTCAAATTTGAGTTTTGCGTTAGTGTCAAAATTTGTCATTTTGCTTTTGTAAATTGTTTTATTTGGATGAGCGAGTTAGAGTGTTGGAAGGATGTAAGCAATAAAGTCCTTGATCCATTTGGAGGCATATTCTCGGGCATGGAATTTATTTCTCCTTCTCTATGTTTTTCCTGTTTACAAAACATTATGTGATGTATTGTTGTTAAGGGATTGCAATATTTAATTTTTGATGTGAATGTCTATTGATTAATAATATATATATATATATAATATATATATATATATATATATATATATATATATATATATATATATATATATATATATAGTAAACTTGTATTGTGAATGTGAGATAGTATCTATGGTTTGGATTTTACCTAGATAGTATCGTGAATCAATCATTGATTAGTATTTCTATAGGAAAATTGTACAAGGGGAAAGATAGTGAGAATATGATTCAAGTGGTATTACTTCGATATATGTATCCTAGTAAAGCATGTAATTGGTTAACCTTGGGATATGTGATCCACGGAAGAGGAAGATAACCTAGTATAGAGATTGTCATCTTTCCTAGTTGAGATAGAAGGGTGAGTGAATATGACACAAAGAAAACATTGGCCAAAGTGGTGTAAATAGCCAACATTTACACTATCTAGCTTCACTGTGTTCCAATTTTCCATTACTAAGTAGAAATGTCATATTTTGACAGTTATAGCCATAGTATGGTAGTACTAGTTAATGTAGGACACAACACCTGCTCAAATTAGGCTTAACTTTGAGGTTGCTATACCAATCCCTTCGTTGAAGGGTAGGGCCATTTACCTATTTGGTAAATGTGCGAGGGACCATAGTTAGTCTGTGGTTGGAGGTAAATCACTTGAGTGATGCTTCCCCTGATGAAGTTGGTGGCCAGGTATTGAAGACAGACAAGTATACAAACATGTGATTCTATTTATCAGTTAAGCTCTTGAAGCTTCTATGTAATTTATGAAAAAAGTTGTAAAAGTTGAATATTCAATTCTTTTATTGAGAAATGTAATTTGGTTATGCAATAGAAGTTTGAAATATGTTTCAAATGTGCATTATATCAAATATTCGGAGGAAAATTTTTATTATTCTTGTTATGAATTCACGACTTATTTACTTTCAAGTTAAACTTAGTAAATCTTAGTTGGTAGAACAAGTGGCATGTTACAAAATCCTCCCTTAATTTTCATTTTGGGTGATATCTTTATGTAACATTAACATGGGATGTGCTATCCATATCCTTGAACTTTTGAGTAAAACCAACATGTTCCTTATGACTAGATTTGGAAGGATCCCCCTTATCCATTCTACTTGCTCAAATTATGGTGCTACAAATTGAACTCCTTTGTAATTAATATCCTCAACTTGAATCACATTATCACTAATAAGATCTTAAATTTTAAGCTTTAATGTGATACACCTACTTGTAGTATTGGCCACATCTCCAATGATAATCACAAAAGACATTAGTATTGAAATATT
This sequence comes from Cunninghamia lanceolata, assembly GCA_027924645.1. Classification (NCBI taxonomy): domain Eukaryota; kingdom Viridiplantae; phylum Streptophyta; class Pinopsida; order Cupressales; family Cupressaceae; genus Cunninghamia; species Cunninghamia lanceolata. The sequence goes on along the minus strand of BSBN01000178.1, from coordinate 1,854,675 downwards.
TTCAGACACCTTTAGATGTAATCATTGGTTTGATGGAAAGGTGATGAATATTTGTTGTAGAAGTTTTTATAGCACTACATGTGGAGGAAATGGTAATCTAGTGAAATTTCTAAATTATTTTAGTTTTACTTGTGATGCAAGAGCATCTAGTGGTGTAAGGGCAATCTTGCATCATCCAAAGAATGATGATTTTATTTTTTGTTATTTTCAATTTTGGTATTTTCATATACCCATTTGCTTGAATAATGATTCTGAACCTTCAGAATTTATAACCTACTAAAAATAACAAGCTCCTATTTTTAGAAAGTTTGCATTTGAGCACGTATGGAAATGAAAATTTACTCAAAGCTCCATAATTGAAAAATAAAACCTTTGGTGAAGAAATTGGCCAAGGATCATTTATGGGTTGAAAGATATGAATGTTTTTCATTTCTTTAAAAACCCTTGAAAAAGTTTGAAAGTCAAATATGAGGCACTCAGAGGCTTCGTATGGCCCCAAAAATGGGCAGAATCAACAAAGAAGATTTTAAGAGTGTAGATATCTTCACGAGCTTTTCAACACATCAAACGGTTCTTCAATCAAATACCCAGAGCAAAAGTTATGGCTCCCATAAGTTAGGCTATTTTTGTAGGGAGTTACAAATTTCAAAATTTTGGTTGGAAGGCACTAAAATGGGCTATTTATGAACATTTTTGGGAATCTTTTGGAGTATTAGAGAAGGGGGGAAAAGTGGCGAGTCATGAAAAAAGAGGGAAAATAGAAAACCCTAGCAAATTTGAAGCTATAGAAGGCAGAATGTTCCATAATCTAGAGATAAGAAGTTGTAATGTGTTGTACCCTATTGAGGATTTCATCCTCCCAGTTTATGTAATGTAATTTGTTTCTAGTTCAATAAAATAACATTCCTATTTTCTGTGAGAAATCTATGTTGTTGTGTGTTCTAGGATTTACCCCCTCGTCAACTTGAGTGATGTTTGTCATGAGAAGCAACATGATAGTTTAATGCTATGTGTAGTCTCAGGTTGGATAGTGGGATATGTATATATGGGACATGATGATATCATGTGCACTATGGTCTTAAAAAGATGATGCATAATGAGAGGATATATATAATGTTCCCAAATAGACTCATTATGGGCATCTAAATATGATGTATCATTAGGTATCATGAATGAGCCCATAAGACCTCTTATAGAATGACCATTATAGGTTGAGAGATTTGTGTCACAATGAAAGCACACTCTATGGGAAAAGGTAATGTAGTCAATGAAATCACATGCAAGAGTAATAAATACACCATAAGAAGTATAAGACACATCAAACCAATGTAATCATTGGTTTGATGGGAGGTAAGGTGATAACCATTTTTGTAGAAGTTTTTTGTAGCACTACATGCAAAGGTTATGGTAATCTAGTGAAACTTCTAAATTCTTTGAGTTATACTTTTGATGCAGGAGCATCTAAAGGTGTAAGGGAAATCTTACATCACCCAAAAAAAATGATGATTTTGTATTATGTTCTTTTCAATTTTGGTGTTTTTGGATACCCATTTGCTTGAATAATAATTCCGAACCTTCAAAATTTCCAACATGCTAAAAATAGCAAACTGCTCTTTTTAGAAAGTTTGCATTTGAGCACATATGGAAATGAAAATTTACTCAAATTTATGGAATTCAAAAATAAAACCTTTAGTGAAGGAATTGGCCAAAGATCATTTGTGGGTTGAAAGATATTAAAGTTTCTATTTCTTTAAAAACCCTTGAAAAAATTTTAAAGTCAAATATGAGGCACTCAGAGGCCCCGTATGGCCCTAAAAATGGGCATAATTTATAAAGTAGATTCTAAGAGTGTAGATATTTTCATGAGCTTTCGAATGCATCAAACAATTTGTTAATCAAACACTCGGATCAAAAGTTATGGCTCTCAGAAGTTGGGCTATTTTTGGAGGGAGTTACAAATTTCAAAATTGTCTAGAAGGTGCCAAAAGGGGCTATTTATGACCATTTTTGGGAATCTTTTGGAGTAGTAGATAAGGGGGAAAGTGGTGAGTCATAAAAAAGGAGGGAAAATAGAAAACCCTAGCAGATTTGAAGCTACAGAAGGCAGAAGGTTCTAGAATCTAGAGATAAGAAGTTGTAATGTGTTGTAGCCTATTGAAAATTTCATCCTCCTAGTTTTGTAGTGTAATTCATTTCCAGTTCAATAAAATAATATTCCTATTTTTTGTGAGAAATCTATGTTGTTGTGTGTTTAGGAATTTACCCCCCTCATCAACTTGAGTGATGTTTGTAATGAGAAGCAACATGATAGTATTAATGCTATGTGTAGTCTCAGGTTGGATAATGGGATATGTATATATGGGACATGATGATATCATGTGCACTACAGTCTTCAAAAGGTGATGCATAATGGGATGATATATAATGTTCATAAATAGACTCATTATGGTAATCTAAATATGATGTATCATTAGGTATCATAAATGAGCCTATAAGATCTCTTATAGAATGACCACTATAGGTTGAGAGATTTGTGTCACAATGAAAACACACTCTAGGGAAGAAAGTAATGCAGTCAATGAAATCACATGTAAGAGTAATAAATAGACCATAAGAAGCATAAGACACATCAAACCATTGTAGAGCCTCATCAATTAAAGTTTATCTAAATGCATCCATTAGGAAAACATCATCATGCATGTGAACATAATATACAAAAAAGAATGAGTTAACATGTAATTACGCATATTTTTTCCTACAAAAGCTATCAATCACTAGATCTCTAGTAATGTATACATTATAATAATCATGAGCTGATCCATCGTTAGATATAGAAACATTCACAAAATTTATAACATTATCATGAGTTACTTGTGACAAATGATCATTTTCTCTAAATATAGTAACACCAAGTGAGAAAGAAGGTAATGCATGCTCACTAAGTAAGCAAGAATCATTGAGATCCTCATTAGTTAAATAATCAAGAAACCATGAACCACTAGGTTCATGCATAGGAGAGTACAAGGGTGGAGAGGAAGGGCCATCAGAAGATGCATGGAGAATTTCATCGTTAGGTGTAACCACATATCACGTGTCATGATCCATATATGTATCAATAGAACTTAGGTCCATGTAACTATTATATGCATGCAACAAGTAAGATTAGTATTAAGGTCATGAAAATTACTATCACTAGTCATAGGAAGAGTATAATAAACATTAAGCTCATTCATAGGTGAAGTGGGAGCATTCAAAAGAGAACAAAAAGCAATAACAAGTTCCATGAATGATGAAAATCACATACACAATGAAATAACACACCCATTGAACACACACCGCTATCCTTGTGGTAAAAGGAGATAATGTCATCAAAGTTCAAAGGATCAAATATAACATATTGTAAAAACACATTGAAATCCTTGACAAATACATGGATAGAGGCTAAGGACAAAGGTTTATGGAAATCCATGATGAAGTTTTAGCAATGAAAATCACACAAATTTGGATTTGTAATCAATTATGGGCTAAACCTTAGATAATGCACTATATGCACAAGGATAAATCAAACGTAAATAAATGATGGTAAAAGTTAGAGAAATCAAATCTAGAACTTATAAAAAATAAAAATTTCTACACTTAAGGATAGATGTGGAAGTTATAGGTTCACCAAAATTTAGGGAAATAAAATGTCCCCTACTATTAATTAAATATGAATAGGGGTGATAGATTGATTAATATAGTTAGACCCTAAATTAATTTATGTGCTAAGATTTGAGGCACTATGATGATAAATAGAAATGATAAATGAAAGTAAGAAGGGTTAGTGTTTACATTGAATGTGGATCGACATTGACTTTGACTATTGAGACACTATGATAAAAGCCTATAAACTAGAAATTGATAGTGGATTTAGAATTAGAGATCAAAGATAAATGAAATATGAGATTTCTTGGTGTTGGGAGCGGATTAGACATGTGATTGAGTCCCTAAACATGTTTTCACCACATGACTTCATCTATTGTAGAATTTATCCTTTGGTACCTACAACAAATGTTTCTGTGAGTATATATCGGTATATAAGAAACTATGGTACTAAAAATTAATGTTGGGAGCTTGCTATGTACATATAGAGGTATGCAACTTACTTGGTCATAACTAGATCCCTAGGTTGATTTGACAATATTGAGAATTAGTTAGCATCTAATGAACTCTAAGACTAATGCAAGATGAGTTGGATGCAAACTAAATTGATTCTAACTTTGATTGATAATTAAAATAGAGAAAAACTAAGAAATATTATATGTTAATTTATAATTGCTATGTTTAATGCTAATTAAGATTGAATTATGATTGATTCCAGTTAAGACTAATGCATGTGGTATTTAGAGTCACATTATTTTTTTGTGATCTTGTGTTGATCTAAAGTGTCCTAGGATGATATCTTTAAACACACAATCCTAGACCTGTATTTTGAAACTTTTGGTGCCCACATTGACATGTAACAATCATATCCCAAGATTGTTAGCTTTATCAAATAGAAAATGTAAAAATTCCCAAGGACTTGATCATGTTTTCCATCCATCCTAGGGGAATAGATCACATATGTGATCTAGTCTAAGAATTGAAATGTCCTAGGAATTGGGTTAGTCATGTTCTGAAATGGAAGATTTTGTATATGAGACTATTGGACCTTCAAGATTGGGGTTAATGAGTGTGTCAAAAGAGCCATATTAGGTTTTATAATCATGTATTAATGACACCCACACAAAGTGATGCAAAACATAAAGATCAAATATTAGAGTCTGCACTTTTCTCCTCTACAATATTATAGATGGAGGTGAAGGCCTTAAAATTGATAAATTCAACCTTACCTAAAAACATGTTTAGATCCTTTTCAATATCCTTCAAAGTTTGGGTTCATTTTTATTTCTTTTGTAGAGACAATTAGAATTGGTTAGTGTAGAAATGAGATTAATTTATATTTTAGGTTACATGTTCATGTCCAAATAAATATAATGGTCCCATACACCAATTTAATATCTCTCTTAATACTTACTTATATAAACTACTTTTACCTTGTGTGTGTTGTTGGGGGGGGGGAGGGGGTGGGGGATAAAGAATAGATAACTTAATTATTAGGGTAAAAATTCTTTTCACTTATCTACATTAGTTTCCACTAGTATTCTATTGTAAAAGAGTGAGCTTACTTTAGTTTATCTAAAACAATGTAAACACAATATTTATTACCAAGTAAATTAAGTTATTTGTTCCTTTACTTAAGGTATCATATTTAGACTATATTTGTAACTTAAGCAATACTAATAGAAAAAAGGAAGTGATAAATGAATTAAGGAACTAGGAAATTAGATGAAGAACAATTACACAAAAAATAGAACCAGGATATTGATGTGTATGGCACGACTTATGGAGTTAGATTGTTGTCATGGGTAGCATGGATGAATTTTGATACCAAGAGACTAATGCACCCATTTGGATGTTAGTGTGGTAATGTTCTAGTCCATTATGTATAAAAAAATAAAAAAATGTAGAAATAGTGAACAAGAACTTGCAAAAAAATGGAAACAAAAACAAATAGAGTATCAAGAATATATAGAAAGTAATTTTATAGAAATAAGATAACTAGAAATAATTAAATAATCATAAAACCAAATAATTTGGTGTTAGGATAGATCCTCAATGTGTCAAAGAAAAAATAAATGTAATACCTACATCTAAGATAGGAGAAAATGGGGTGACTGATAAGAGCTTGCCAAGGTAGTCAAGCCCCTATTTAAGTCTTTTGATCTCCATGTGCAGTTGAATACATTATATATATGTATATGTATGCATGCCTTTTAAAAGTGTGTCTGCCAATAAAAGAACAATAATGCAAGTAATAACTGTAAATCGTAATAAAAATATTTTATAATGCTATATGTAGAGAGAATCAAGGAAATATAATCACCAGTATTACCAAAAGGAAGAGGCAATTATGGTTTCAAGTAATTTTAAACTTATAATAACTCAAACAATATTAAATACTACTTAAAATAAAAGAAATAAAGGATTGTTACCCCTAGCAAGAAAATGAGAACAATTAAAGGAAAATCCCAAGTATTATCAAAGAAGAAAGGGCAATCTTCTTGGGTTTTCTAGAGAATAGAGAGAAAGATAGAAAAGAGGTCAAGCACAAGTTAAATACTCAAGGAAAGAGAGTATACACCTTTTCTTCAAATAAATAACAAGGGAGATATTACTGCTTTAAAGAGAGGAAGTGTCATGCCCACATTTCCCATGTGGTCACAACACACCACGCACATGTCATGTCCACATTTGTCATGTGGTCATGACACGAAATATCAAAAACTTTTCTACACGTCCCTAAAAACTCCCTCGCACACATCAAGCTTGCTCGGTGGTATACACACAAAGGCACAAAATGTCAATCGAACGTCGGGGTAACGTGGTCACCTTTTGCAGCCCTTGTGATATGAAGCCTACTAAGGGGGTTATGCGACACGAGGAACATCGCTAAGAGGGTAGGTTCCTAAACAGGAACTAACCCTAGTTTTTTTCTTAGATGAGGTGATGTGATTTCGATAGGTTTCAAAATCCAACTCTAAGAACTATAACAAAAATGAGATTAATTACTTTCATCAAAACTTAATTAAAATTACTCAAATACAATTAATGTGATAGATTCAACACATGAAATAACCACTTAATTACCCCTTTCCTAATCTAGGGAAAATTTGGCAGCATAATGCCACCTCATTATTAATGGGGAAATAATTTTTAAATACACAACCTTTATTACAACCTTATCAAAAAGAAAAATGAATTAAATCTAATTACACCTGTAAAATAATTTATGTTAACATTCATTCAAGGCAATGAAAATAAAATACATTCACATTAATTAATTAGATCAATTAATTAAAATTTGCATAAGGTTTGCACAAGTACAAAGGTGAAGGGATAAATAAATTAATTTTCAAATAAGACAACAATATATCCCACACCAAAATTCCCACTAAAAAAAAATCTACTAATTAAATTAAAAAGACCAGGGTTAAATTTAAACCCATTTACCCAATAAATCAAAAAGCAATCAAATAAGGCAATAAAAGGATTTAAATTAAATAAATTTAAACCCACTTAACCCAAAAAATCAAAAAGCAATTAAATAAGGCAATAAAAGTATTTAAATTAAATAAATTTTCTAACATTATTTCCCAAATAATAAAACAATAAAATAAGGCAATAAAAGGATTTAAATTAAAATAATTTAAAAATAACGCCTCTAGTTAAAACCATTTATAAAAGAAATTAATTTAAATCTAAATATACTCTTAAACCTACTTTACTCCAACATTCCATATTAGGCCAAGGCTATAAAATTAAATAATTTATTCATAATCTCTAAGTAAACAATTAAATAAAAATCACTTTAAAAAAGGATAAAAGTAATTAAATCTCCTAACATTATTTTCACATCCCAAATCCCTTTAAAAAAAATTAACGCACTAAAAAATTAATTAAAAAGGCTAGGGTAAAATTTAATCCCACTAACTTAATAAATCAAAAGGCAATGAGATAAAGCAATTAAAATGGCTTTATGAGAAAGCAAAATTTGAAGAAAGGAAACTCACGTGCACCAAAAAAGCAATATTTTAATCTCTTATAATTACCAGGTAATAAATAATTTCTCCTCTCCTCTAACCCTAATCTATCTTTTCCTATTTCCTTATTTTATAAAAACCCTAACTCATTTTGTATTTTGCTTTCTAAGTTTTCTTTTCTCTTCTACCTAACCCTATTTTTTCTTTTCTCTTTAATTTTCTCTCATGTTGCAAGTTGCTCAAGCTCGGCCATGGAGGCTCTCAATCCATTTTGTTTTGCAAATGATATACACATGGTTTTATTTTGATTTCCACAGAATATATATACACACACACACCTGCTGCTACAATTTTAACCCATGAATATATATTGATACCATTTTTTCTTTGTGCATGAAATGTTCCAGGGAGGAGGACGTTTATATATATATATCATGTTATGAAACCATCAATGAGCAGGGCAAAAAGGGGATCGGTCGGTGGTCGCGCATGTTCATACTACAGGTTTAAATATTTTCAATGGGCACTGGGTGACATTTTGGAGATAAGGGGAGTGGCGAAGGGGCGGCCTCCCCACCTACCCTCCACAGACATGTGGAGGGTGGACGAGGGGTCCGTCCCCCCTCCACATTTTTATGTTTCAAAATTGTGTGTGGCGGTGGCCATGGCTGCCGTCCTAACTCTTTTCTGCCTCAGTTAAAACGCTTGCAGCCCAATTTAGGGCTTTAACCCTAATCTAAAAAAAAAATTTAAATCTCTCTTTTTTTTATAATATGTTTTCTGTTATATGAAGTGCCACAAAAATCATTTAAGATGTAATATATATAATGTAAGAAAATAGGTTCAATATATAGGTATATATACATTTTTACATAAAATTACAAGTATTTTCCTTATATATATATATATAAATAAATAAATTGTAAGCTATTTTTGTAACAACAAGCCACACTGAGCAAATATTTCCTTCCAGCCAACTAAAAAGTAGTATTCATTTTCTCCTCATAACTCAAATGATTTATTCATTTATGCATAAAACCAATAAGCTAAATATTTCACTCAGCAAGCTAACATGATCATTTTCTTTTCTCTATAGTATCTATATTCACATTTTGCATGTATATTTTTTTTGAAAACAAAATAGCAAACTAAACTTTTCAACAGCCAACTACATTTAAAATAAAAAATAAAAACAGTAGGCTAAATTTGTATAACCAGCAAGTTACATCTTGCATATATTTATTTTTGCAACTGCAAATGCACATATGTTCTCTTTTGCCTTTTTTAACAAACAATACATTCCTTTAGAAAACCAATACAAGTAATAATACAGTACCTTGAAATAACTTGAAAACATAAATATATTTTTCTGTTTACAACCAATACCCAAAGAGAGCTCACTCTCTTACAATAGTTTTAACAAGGGCTCAAGGGCCATGGCTTCCAAATAGCCATACTAACAAAAATCATAGAAATAATAACTCCCTCCAAAGCTCCAAAACTCCAATGTCATCAAACCTGTCACAAAAACAACAAATGCTCTCCCATGCCCATGGGATGCTCACCTCCATGCCATAGATTTGTGAAGAGTCACCCCCGAGCTTGGAGATCACCCTCAACCCAGTTTCACACCACAACGAGTTTCACACAAAAACACACACACAAACAATTTTACACCCTCCCAAGGCTTGCACACAACTAATCCATTTTCATGGATTTTGGGGGTAGGAGAGTGGATTGCTCTCAACTCTAGAAGTGCACCCAAAATCTCAAATAACTCATATTTCTCATAATACAAGGCCTCTAGCCTTAACATTTCTCATAATACAAGACCTCAAGCCTTAAAAATTCTCAAATATCACATTTTCAAGGCACTCATGCCTTCACAAAAATTCTCAATGCTTCTCAAAATACTCCATGGCCATCAATACCTCAATGAACATAGTGAGGGTGACCTCGAGGAGGTTCACTCCTCTCCCACCCCAACAAGATGAGCTCTCCTAAATGGAGAAACTCATCCAAACAACCAACAAAACACCAAGACTCAAAAAGAACACACAAGAAAGATTTCTAACACATTGAAATGTAAAAAGAAAAGGGAAGGCATAAAGCCTTGAGCTTACCTTTAAAGCCTAAAATGGTAAAAGTTGGTGGAGAGCTTCCCAAATCTCCCTCCAAGCTTCTTTCCTTCAAACTTCTCCAAATTCTAGCTATCTCTCTCCCAAGCAATAATCAAAGAAAAACAAGCCCCCCAAAAAAACCCTCTCCCTCTCTCAAAGAGGGAGTTTAATATGCTACACACAAGAGCCTTGAGGAATGAGAAGGTGACATGTGTGAGAGCATGGGGAACGGGCCTCTCACACTTGAAGGCCTTGGGAGCTTCCCAAGCCTTCAAGATAAGGTAGACCAAAACCAAGGGTAGTGGGGATGGTCAAGGTGGACCCTTAACTTGTCTACCCCATAACCAAATTTAAAAATTCATCACTTAACTTTGGGGTAAAGTTATAGTGACTCAATGAAGGTTATACTATGGTTTAACATGTCCAAATTTGCTTTAGACCCTAGGGGTATGACCTAGGGTCATTATTTAGCCAAAGTAAACATCATAGGGTACACAAAATTACAAGAAAAGGCCCAAAAAAATAAATGACACCAATGGTTCAATTTAAACAATACACATTTACAACACATTAATAAAATAAATAGAAAGGGTGAAACCTAATCAGAGTTAAACATAAATGCAGACACCATGAAATCATCATGCACCAACACATGTGACCTTGGTCCCTCCTGGGACTAGATCGACTTAAACATGAATTTCACATAGGGTATGGGAGGACATCTAATTTTCCATGGGCATGAAAAATCACCTGCACACTTACGCAAACAGATTGATAGCACATGTTCATCATAGCCGAAGTGAAAGGAAATGCACACACACACAAAATCACATAATCATCTAAATCCTCAATAGTAACACATAGCATCATTGACAAGATTCATAATTTACTGCATTTCTAAACCTCAATTCAAGATTAAAATCACATAATAATTTATTAATTAAGTCCACAACTAATTTCCCAAATAACATCAAAATTAATGTCACATATCATATAATCGTTAGTGAAATCTAACAAGTAAGATATAACCACATCACAACATACTAAATCTAACAAATCAAAACATAGGGATAGAATCAAGAAAGTCTGAATAACGGGATCAACAATCCCAATATCCATGTGTCATAGATACTCTGAATAATAAGTCTCATAAACTAAAACAAGAAGTACAACACATGGTAGCCTCACATTACAACACTAAAGGTTCCAGTTTAAACACAACAGGTGATATTCCACCTCTACACTACATTTTCTTGAAGATAGAGTCACACTCATAAATCGGACCCTTAGCTAGGGTGAGGTAAAACAATATGGTCTGCAAGTGCAACTAATCTAGTCGCACAAGGGTGGGCCTCACAGGAAGAGAAATGATGGAAGAATCCCAAATATGCTTAAGGAGCCAAGAGAGTGGTTGGATCCTGGTCACATTGATTGGTAAAGGAGAATAAATATTTTGTTACCATAAAAGGAGAAATAGGGGCAACAAAAGGAGAAATCCCTAAATGATTATGGGGAGGCCAATAGGAGGATCTCAACCTAGAAATGACAAAGGCTTGAAATAGAAAATGTTAGTATACAAAATATCTCATGAATCACAATTTTAAACATAATAATTAATAGAATACTAACAATTTGCAGATTTGTGAAGAGGGATTTGGAGCTTGGAATGAAGACCCAAGATGTAAAGTCATCCATATATTTTCTCAAGTATTGTTGTAACCCTATGGTGAGCCTTGGGGAAGAATGGAGACAAGGGGATAGGAAGGAAATAATGATATTTTAGAGAGAGAGAGCCTTTTATTGACAAAATAATAGACATTAATGAGAGAATTCATGAAATTAGGGTTTCAATTATTAGAAAAGGAAATCAAATGTTGTTTGATTTTTTATTTGTCATGAGTTAGGGGCACTGACATCAATGTGATTGCACTTGAGTCCAAATGTAAATAGAACAATATAAAGTTATAGAAGTAAGCCAAAGATGAGATTAAGATTACATTTGGAAATTTAGTGACGGAAAAGCTCTAGGTAATACGTTAAGTGTAATCAATTATTATGTTGTTTGAAAGGAACACTAAAGTGAGTGCAACATGTAGAGTGAAAATTGCAAGGTATGAAATTTTTGGCACTACATTTTCCCCCACTTTAGTGGGCTAATGTTGAAAGTAAGCATATGTCTGAAATATCATAATACATATAAAAAGGATACAAAATAACATGTCTAGATACGCGGTCTATTGGAAAATTTCTAGTGTTGTCATTGATGTTAACCTCTAGTAGATAGTTCACCTGGTTTCCAAGTGCTTTTGAGAAAATATGAATAAAAAGGTATGCAATGTGATGGAAGTGTGCTCAGTGTTGTGCTCCGCATTTCTTCATAGTTGAAGATATGCTTGTGCAGTTTGGAAGTGTTGATCAGAGGTGTTCAAAGGAGTTATATTCAGAGTTTTAGGTTCTAGATCATGCAGAAGTGAAAGATGTGTTTGAAAGAGTGTTTTCATGTGGAGAAGACTGTTTGGGAGAAACGAGATTGCTCTGCATTTCTTTGCATTGAGGTTTCTTGTCCCGCAGATTTGGGGATGTGCTTATACATTCTACATCTACATTCCATTTAAGTTTTTGGTGATGGGTTGCTCTACAATTTTAGTCATTGTGTTGGTGTTCAGAGGTAGTGGATCCTGGTATGCAGATTGAAGACATTTTTTGTTTCAGGAGATTGTGGAAGTGTTGCAAGAGATTTTGATGGTGTTGAATGTTATGGCAAGGCGTGTGAATACTGTGGAGTGTCTCTCTCTGGTACGCATGATATTTTTGGACTTGGAGAAGCATGGATGTGGTCATTAGCTCAGGTCTAGCCGACCTGGCTTACTAGCGCCATATGCAGACGTACCTTGTGGATTGTGAATGTGATGAGTAGCTTGGTGATACAGATTTGAGTCCTAATTAACCCTTGACATGGCCCACTATCACTTCTTTCCATCGCAGAAGTGTTTAGTGCCAACCTAATTGGTGTTACATGTTTGATGTGCACACGCTTCATTAGGACTGACCTAATTGAAATAGGTCTTGGTTGTAGATGGTATAAATGCAAGATGAAGTTGAGTGGAGACAAGTAGAGAAGATGATGCGAATGTGAATCAAGGGTAGTGAGTTGTGTATGAGCTTAAATGCTTATGACTCTGAAATGCAGTGAGCAAAAGGTGTCTACATTTCAATGTGCTTAAAGTTGTTGGAGGTAGTGAGCCAAAGGTTGCAGATGGAAAGAAGTGGCAGTGGTGGATCTCTCTTATTTCTTTGAGATAGTGAATCTCTTTGTAATAATCTTCTTCTATTCTTCTCTCTTCTAGATAGTGAGTCCTTCTGGGCAGTGAGCCCTTAGCAGTGAGCCTTTCTTTGGCAGTGAGCCATTGACAATTAGCCTATTGATTTTTGGTGTTGTTATTCATATATATATGTGAGATAATCCTCATCGTGGTTTTCCCCTTATTGGGTTTTCCATGTAAATCTAGTGTTCTTATGTGTTTTGGATGTGTTTGCATTGATGCTTCATATGTTTACATTCTACTAATGCATGTTAATAGGTTTATGCTTGGAATTGCTTTGAGGGTTTAAGGTTTTAATATGTACAAATGATTCACCCCCCCTCTCAGTTGTCCTATACATTCTAACACAGTCTTCATGTCCCTACACTAAAATTTGTCAGATAAGTCTATCTAGGAAATACATCCTAAAAGATAAATGTGTTAGAGGAACATAACTTGTAAAATAAATGTGCTAGATAAAATAAAATTCTAGGGAACACATATGTAGGTGGGTCAAGTCCTACAACACAAATATGTGAAAAATGAAACTCTACAAAATAGATGTTAGTGCCACATGTTATGTATATGTGAAAATAATTTTGAGTATGGGCTAGAAGAAAGGTGTTTATATAGGAGTGGAAGGAGAAAGTTGTGTGACCCCATGGGTGTAGAGAAGAGGTATATATATGCGTATAGAATTAATTCCTATTTCTTCTTGATGTATCGACAGAGGCTAGGTCAACATGCTGCTTAATCTACCCTGGAGCCCACCTTCGCCAATTAAAATCTTGTAACTCAGAGATCATCCTACAAATCTGTATGGTAGGAAGTTTTTTGGCACATATGGTAACATGTCTACTCAGTTTCATTCTTCCAGGATGATTTTTGATGGGGTATTTAATTCTTTCATGACTGCAATCGGGCTAGATTTGGTGTTCTGCAAAGTTTCAAATCTCACAATTCTGAGGGCAACCCATTTCTTTCTTTGGTCCAAAACTTCTCTAGTTTTAGTTTCATGAAAATTGGAGATCATATGATGCATTATTTTAATGCGTTTTAGTTGTGGCGAAGGCATCCGACAGGCTAGTTTACAAAGGAGGTCCCAAAATTCTTTCAGCAATGCAAATTTTGAGGAAATGGGTTTTCTTTGAATAATTGATAATGGCTATGTGCAAATTTTCATGGTCCTTGGATATCCCATGTGCCTACAATGAACAAGCACCATTTGCCCAGAGAAGGAAAATAGATATTTGCCATTTGCCTAAAGTTGAAAAGTGAAATATTAAAATTAATTTTGGGCAAAAGTAATATTTTAAATGTGAAATGTTTTATTATGAACATTGGTTTAAAAAGTTCATGCTTTAAAAAGGGCAAATATTTGATTTTTTGGGGATTTTGTAGCATCGCACGACAGTTCATCCCTCTCCCCTGAAGCCATGCAATGGTGCGACTCACCATTCCTAGGAAGATTTTGACCTACTTTCTATTCTACAACAAAGATTTGACACATCTTGATCTTCATGGTGGTTCCTCTAAGGCGTTTTGGACAGATTCAGGCAGAATTAGTTGTAGAGAGGAATGTTGCTCACGTTTTTGAGCTTCCAGGCATTTTTTTGGGGTCCATTTGAGCTCAAATTTGTTGTTCTATGCTTTAAATTCATCCCCTAACCTATCCTATTGCCTAGGCAGAGCTTTTAAGTGTATTTGTGATGATTTTCAGGTGCCTGTAGCTGTCAAAACGCCCCTGCACTGTAAAAAATGACCCAACTATGATTGAATTGGGCAAATATGGTTTGAAGACCTTTTGAAATTTGCTCTCCATGATCTTAAAGGGCTGAGTTTGATCAAATAAGCTTGAAGAGAAGCTACACAGGCCTCATTTCGTGGCATCACAGGAGGATAAAGGAGCCATTAGACATGTTGTGCGACGGTGCGAATTGGAGATACCCGACAACTGCAATATTAAAATGTGGACAAAGTCAAAAGGGGAAAATAAATTAAAGTCATTTTGCTCCATATTTTATATTATATTTTGTCTTCTCCTCTTTTTTGTATATTTTGTATTTCTCCAGGTTCATTGGCAGCAACTTGTAATGAAAAATTCACCTAACTTCCAGGATGTAATTAATTTTTAGGGCAACATGCTCTTGTTTCTATAACAAAGCATGCTATTCCATTTTGTATGGGGCTGGACTCTAAATACAAGGTATTCAAACATTTGGGAGACAACATTTTGTAGGAGTAGATGTCTAGATTTGGGTTGCAGGATTGCATTTTGCTTTGTAAGTGAACAAAATTATGTATAACAATCTTTCTATTTCAGGTTGAGATAAATGAAAAACACTGTGTGTGTTACATATGGTTGTCTCCTTGGGTATGAGATTTTTTCTTTTAAGCAAAGTTGGTAAGGGTTTCTGAGCTTATTTGCATACACTTGCTATGTTGTGTATTTGATTTGCTGCATCTTTTCAAGGAAAGGATTAAAATTGCTTTAAATTAGATATAGGGAAAAGTGTGTTATATCAAGGGATTAGTGAAAGTAGAGCCATAGGTGATACCCTTTCTTGGGCCATTGTTGTAAGATAATAGTGATTTCTATTAAGCCCTCTAGATATGAAGTTGTGTTGTTATTAGGAAGCATTTGCATTGGTTGAATGTCTAACTCTGTTACACAAATAAGGCACCAATCTGGAATCTATTTTCCCGAAGGTCCAGAAACTCATTGAATATAAAGACAAATCATTTAAATCAGTTACATTATGTTTTGTTTTAGTTTAGGAGCTACATGTTCTCAGATATAAATGGTGAAGATAAATCAAGAACATTGCCAATCTGGGTTTAATCTTATACATCTTGATACAAATCTGTGAGAACATTTTTGCCTTATTGTGTGAAAAACAAATCTATTGTGATAGTAAAAGGGACACCCCCCTAGGTACAGTAGAACTTAAGTGCAAGGGAGATATGAGATAATCTCCCACTCAGTTGGCCAAGTCCTCCATTAAACTTGAGCATAAGAAGTGGCAAATCTTTAGAGTTTGATGTGTGCAAATTTGGGAACCAACATGAAATGGTGACTCTGTTGGGGATCAGTGCATTATTTTTGTGGAAAGAGTCAGAAAATTAAAGAATATGAATATTTGTTTCAAATATTGAAGGTTTCAAACCTAGAAAAGTTTTATTGTAGCATCTTAAAAGTGGTTATGTGCGACTTTGCTGTCGGAAAGAACCCAGAAATAAAATAATCCTTAAGGAGTTTTTAGCTTCTTAAAGACTCATTCCTTTGCAAAGGAGGTGGTGACTCTGTGTATGAAGAATCTGATAAAGGATACAATGAATTTCTAGATCTACATATTTTCAATCAAGAAGAAGGGTTAGCAGCTGCTGTAGTTGTTCCAGGTACTTCTATTCTAGTTTTCAAAAAAGGGCTTATGTGAAAACCATGGTGTATGAGTTTTAAATGGATTCCCTATTAAGTGAAATTAGCATTGGTTAAAAGGGAAATGGTGGAAATAAGTTTGCATACTCTTATGTTGTAAATTTTAGATCATATATTATGATGTAGTATACATAATTGTTGAAATGAAGAAGATGTATTGAGCATAATGATAACAAGGTTAAATATCAGGAAATGCTTGAGTTTAGGTTGTAAATGAGTGAATGCATGGTTGAAGTGTGATGCTTGTGAAAGCATATGAATATGTATTATCAGTCCATTCATCCTGGTATGGTGTCAAATGTAACAATGTATAATGATCAGTCCCAACCATGTAATAAAAGAAGTTTTAGCATTGAAAGATATAGAGCCATCAATTTCGGTGGAATTAATGGTTACCCAAATGTCATTCCACCTGAGGTCAGAGATAAGCTACCAAAATTTAGTGGTACAAAGAGTGAATCACTAGAAAAACACTTACAATAGTTCAGTGATCTAATGGATGATTAAGAAGTTGACCTTGAGGATGTAATCATGAGATTGTTTGCCCAATCCTTGAAGGATGAAGGATGAAGCAAGAGAGTGGTTCTTGAATTTGTTACCACATTCAATCAAGTCTTGGTAAGAATTTCAATCAGCTTTTAATGAGTAGTTTGGTCAAAGGGTTTGTGTGTCTTCCATGCTCATTGATTTCTTCAATATCCATATTGAGAAAGAGGAATTGGTCCTTGCTTTCAATCTTAGATTTGTAAAGGCTTTAAAGAGAATTCGAGAAAATATGAGACCAAATGATGCATTATGCTTTTTTGTATACCTGGTTGCATTTGATGAGGAAATGAGCTATTTGTTGAGAGATAAGGAACTTACCACATTGCATCAAGCCTACAAATTTGCTATGGATATTGAGAATAATCAGAAATATGGAATGCCTATAGGATACATGGTTGCGAGTGCTGGTTATTGCAAGGTATTTTATATAGACCAACAATGTAAATTAGAGATTATGAATAGTTGTCAAGGTTGTTATCAGTCTACTTCCCTAATTTATGCATCATTCCAGGGTGTTGATTATGTCTGTCCTAGTATAATATTTGAGCCAACAAATGACACAATGAACTTGAATGAAGTAAATATGTTTAAAGCTGAGATTATACCTCATGGACCTTTGGAAAATGCATATGAGCAGCCAAGAAGCATGTATGTTTTTGTAAACAATATCTTAAGTGAGTTCCAGTCTACTGTCCATAATCATGTACTAGCATATAACACATGTTAGATTGAGTCTCAAGTCTCTTATCAACAATGTGAAAAGAAATCAAATGATTGTGAAGGGATGTCTCCATCATGTGATATGCAAGAATTGAGTGGTTTTGATCATGACTTTGACAATGTGGAAGATTCAGTTAATGATGACCCTGCCAAGGTAAGACATGTCCAAAATTGCCCAACCTATGAGGTTGATGGGAATGATTGTTGTTCTAGTTTTTCAAGTGACATGTATGTGACTGATACTTAGACTTCTTCTCTTTGTGAAGATGATATTGGTATCTAAGCTTAAAGTGGCTTTCAAGGATTCTCAAATCCATTGTATGATGAGGCAATGGAGATAGATCAGATGGTGTTTTGTCATAATATATTCGAAGGTGGGCTACATGAGATTTCAAATCCATTATATCAGGAAACAACTATGCTTTCAGATAATCTAGATTTTGAGTACTTTCAGTGTTCAAATCAGCTGGATGACTGCTTGGTGATGCATAATAGTGAGATAGATGATGAGAAGTGCTACATGTCATATAATAATGCATTGTTTGATGAATATGACATATATACATTACTTGATGGCAAAGGGTATGCCAATATGTGTGCTTATATGCTTGATTTTAAAGTGCAGAGTGACAAAGGTTAGCTTGATAGTGATAGGCTCAGAGAAATGGTTAGAGATGTCAGTGACTACGCATGTGGTCAAGCATATTTTAGTCGTGTTTTTAGATTGTGTTTGGGTCAGTCAAATCAGAATCATGTGTTTGATAGGGGAAAGTATTGGTTCTCCATTTTGGTGGCCCGGGGCCACCAAATAAAGTTTGAAGTCTGATTTGTAGAATGAAGTAATAGTGGTCAAGTAGCCCAATGGAGTAGGCACTTGGTCTACATCCTGAAGATTTGGAATCTCGCCATGTCTACAAGAGGCATGTGTCCCTGAGAAAGAGCCACTGTTTACACCTTCAAATTTTGCAAATTTGAAGTGCCTATTTCTTCTCGATGTGTCAATAGAGGCTAGGTCGACATGCTGCTTAATCTACCCCGGAGCCCACCTTCACCGATTAAAATCTTGCAACTCAGAGATTATCTTGCAAATCCGTTTAGTAGGAAGTTTTTTGGCACATATGGTCACATGCATACTCAGTTTCGTTCTTTTAGGATGAGTTTTGATGGGGTATTTAATTCTTTCTTGATTGCGACTGGGCTAGATTTGGTGTTCCAAGAGTTTCAAATATCACAATTCTAAGGGCGACCCATTTCTCACATTGGTCCAAAACTTTTCTAGTTCTAGTTTCATCAAAATTGGAGATCATATGATGCATTTTTTAATACGTTTCAGTTGCGGCGAAGGCATCTGGCAGGCCAGTTTACAAAGGAGGTCCCCAAATTCTTTCAGCAATGTGAATTTTGAGGAAATGGGTTTGCTCTAAATAATTGATAATGGCACTGTGCAAATTTTCACAGCCCTCGGATATCCCATGTGCCCGCAGTGAACATGCGTTGTTTGCTCGGAGAAGGAAATTAGATATTTGCCATTTGCCTAAAGCTGAAAAGTGAAATATTAAAATTAATTTTGGGCAAAAGTAATATTTTAAATGTGAAATGTTTTATTATGAACATTGCTTTATAAAGTTCATGCTTTGAAAATGGCAAATATTTAATTTTTTGGGGATTTTGCAGCATCGCATGGCAGTTCATCACTCTCCCTTGAAGCCATGTGATGTTGCGAAATCACCATTCTTGGGTAGATTTTGACCTACTTTCTATTTTGCAGCAACAATTTGACACCTCTTGATCTTCATGGTTGTTCCTCTGAGGCATTTTTGGCAGATTCAGGTAGAATTGGTTGTAGAGAGGAATATTGCTCACGTTTTTTAGCTTCTAGGCATTTTTTGGGGTCCATTTGAGCACAAATTTGTTGTTCTATGCTTTAAATTCATCCCCTAACTTGTCCCATTACCTGGGCATAGCTTTTAAGTGTATTTGTGATGAGTTTCGGGTGCATGTAGCCATCAAAACACCCTTGCACTGTCAAAAACGACCCATCTATAAATGAATTGGGCATATATGGTTTGAAGAGCTGTTGAAGTTTGCTCTCCATGATCTTAAATGGCCGAGTTCGATCACAAAAGCTTGAAGAGAAGTTACACATGCCTCATTTCGCGGCATTGCAAGGGGATGAAGGATCCATCAGACATGCTATGTAACAGTGCGAAATGGAGATACCTGGCAGCTGCAATATTAAAATGTGGACAAAGTTAAAAGGGGAAAATAAATTAAAGTCATTTTGCTCTATTTTTATATTGTATTTTGTCTTCTCCTAATCTTTTTTGTATATTTTGTATTTCCCTAGGCTCATTGGTAGCAACTTGTAATGAATTTTTTTAAGATAATATGCCTGGTAAACTTTTTAATGTGACCAGTAATGTTGGTGTGACACACCCTCTGGCTCCATGATGCTTTTGCCTGGAGCTATGAATTGGTGAGGCCACAACATGGGGGACCTCATCCCCAAGAGAGAACACTTCAAACCCGTGAGCTTGTTGGCCTAGCGAAGGCGTAAAGCCTGCGAGCTCATTGGCCCAGCAGGGGTTTGAACTATGGTGGCCACCACTACAATCGAGGCAACTTAACCACCGAACCATGCCCTTATCGGCAACTTGTAATGAAAAATTCACCTAACTGCCAGGACGTAATTAATTTTTAGGGCAACATGCCCTTGTTTCTATAAGAGAGCATGTTGTTCCATTTTGTATGGGGCTGAACTCTGAATACAAGGTATTCACGCATTTGGGAGATAACATTCTCTAGGAGTAGATATCTGATTTTGGGTTGTAGGATTGCATTTTGCTTTGTATGTGAACAAAATTTTGTATAATAGTCTTTCTATTTTAGGTTGAGATAAATGAAAAACACTTTGTGTGTGTGTTACGTATGGTTGTCTCCTTGGGTATGAACATTTTTCTTTTAAGCAAAGTTGCTAAGGGTTTTTAAGCTTATCTGCATACACTTGCTATGTTGTGTATTTGATTTGCTACATATTTTCAAGGAAAGGATTAAAATTTTAAATTAGATATAGGGAAAAGTGTGTTATATCAAGGGATTAGTGAAAGTAGAACCATAGGTGATACCCTTTCTTAGACCATTGCTGTAAGACAATAGTGATTTCTATTAAGCCCTCTGGATATGAAGTTGTGTTGTTATTAGGAAGCATTTGCATTGGTTGAATATCTGACTCTGTTACCCAAACAATGCACTGATCTATAATCTATTTTCCCAAAGGTCCAGAAACTCATTGAATATAAAGACAAATCATTTAAATTAGTTACTTTATGTTTTGTTTTAGTTTAGGAGCTACATGTTCTCAGATATAAATGGTGAAGATAAATCAGGAACATTGTCAATCTGGGTTTAATCTTATACATCTTGATACAAATCTGTGAGAACATTTCTGCCTTATTGTGTGAAAGACAAATCTATTGTGATAGTAAAAGGGACACCCCCGTAGGTGCAACAGAACCTGAAGTGCAGGGGAGATATGAGATAATCTCCCACTCAGTTGGCCTAGTCTTCCATTAAACTTGAGAATAGGAAGTGGCAAATCTTTAGAGTTTGATGTGTGCAGATTTGGGAACCAACATGCCCCTCTTGAAATGATTGTGTGAAATGAGTGTAATCATTTTAAGGAGAGACAACAATGAGAAGGAAATAAGTGAATAAAATAAGAGTGTGTGTTAGAGAGGAGTGTATGTAGAGTGTAGAGGTCAAGGAATTACTAAAGAGATCAATTGCCTTATGGCTAGATATATTGTTGATGTATAAAATTGTGCGGGTTTCAACACCAACATGGGAAGTTTCAAGAATGTGGGATTGACACTTGAAACAACCTCCAGATTTTATGGAAGCTGGCTCTTCTTTTTTCAATGGGGTTTTTGGGAAAGGGCAGAAAAAATAAGATTACAGATACAATGAAATAAAACTCTTAAGGCGATGCACCAGAATTATATATGTTTCATCAATTAGCACAGTGACTAAGTCCTTATGATTTTCAGCTACATCAAAGAGCAATGAGCATGGTTAACATAGACATATTATAGATAGATTTAGAATCAAAGGCTAAACTCAGAAATTATACCAAGACACAAAAAATATCATCGAACAACACGGAACATAGCTTCTTTCATTAATTGATTCAACAAAATACATGAGACACATAAACATGCATAGATCTATATGTTTATCTCCTTTGAAACAACTATGAAGTCCAAAATGATATACTCCAATCACAATAATATCTCTTTTTATTTCCCTATATGTAGATCTAGTTACAAAAATTCCCCCTATTTATAGAAGAAAAACAAGTTTCAAAACATCCCTAGCCGTTAAGAATCCGCAACCATCTGCAACTGAACTAGAACTGATTGAGCACAGGATCTATCTGAATCTACAATCGTATCATCCTCATACTCCCATTGGTTGAATAGTACTAGATATGTGGCCCAATAACTATCAGTTCTATTGAGACACGTGCCTTCCACCGCAAGCTTCAAACGACTCCAAAATGCTACGTGGCTCTCCCGCACGCATTAAGTTTAGCTTCCCTTTGACATAAGGAGAACACACGATGCATTGTCACTTGGTGGAATCCACCTCCTTCTATTGTTGTTACGTGGCAACACCCGAGAGCCTCAAGACTGGGATGTTGGCAAGAGACACTACTTTGCATTGATAAGTGTTGTCATTGATAGCGAGTAAGATCATCTCTATCGTCCACATAACACAATTTGTTCATACTGGAAATTAGAGTGAGAATTTGTCTAATTCTGGACAACCAAGAACAGAGCAGTAACAGGGTCTAGTATTTTGGTCTGGATCTCTCCGGTGGCAAGTCATGATTCGCTGCAGATCTAGGTGAGTCATATGCATAGTCAAGATAGTCTAACTCCAGACTTTTGTCCTCCAGTGATGAAGGACTCAAAAGATATTAGCCTCTGAGTATCAGGTTCCAATTTGTCAGAGCAGACAAGGAGAACATGTTGACCTTGTAGAAGATTTTGATTCCGGATATATAGAAGTTGGTTATTGGGTAAATGTGATGACCAGTGATATTGGCTGACCTAATTGATGATTTGTGAGTGTAAGTTTTGGTCCACATATCATATTATGTATGGATCTAGCCAACAAAGCAGAGTACTCAACAAGTTCTAAATGTTCTTTGAAGCTGACTGGGAAAATGATTGTAGGTCATGTTGGGGATATATATAGCCAATGGAACTGGATGATTTAGCATGTGGTGTATATGAAAAAGGTGTATGTGAGAAGAGCAGAACTCCAAAGTGTGAATGAAAGAAGAATAGTAAGAAGAGGAGATCAAAGATGAAATGTGTAAGATCAGTTTTTGTACTTAACCGAAACTGAAACTCTTGCATAAGTAGATGCTATTAATTAGTTTAGATCTCTGTTATTCTATTTTAATATTTCCATAGGCAGTGAACCTCCAATTGAGTAGTGAGCTCTGGGCAGTGAGCCTGAATGCATGTGCATACCCATTTGTAAAAATAATTTTAACAGAGTATTAATTTTTATGGGTTAACCCCCACCGTGGTTATTCCCTTAACTGGGTTTCCACGTCAAAATCTTGGTGTCAAATGTGTTATTTAAGTTTTCTATTCACAAGTTATTGATTGATACTGAAATGTTTATATCATTAAATTGATTATAAAGAGCTAAAGGAAGATTGAAAGTAAAAAGAAAGAAAATGTGTGACAATTGATTCACCCCCCCTCTCAGTTGTCCAGACCTAAACCAACAATTGGTATCAGAGCGAGGTTCCTTTGGAAAAGTTTAACAACTTAAGGAAGATTTGGGAAGACAGTAAAATGGATGAATATAATCTTTAAGGACAACTTAATCTCGCCCTAGATGATCTTGAGCAGTCCAAGGTAGAAGTCCAAGAACTGCAAGATAATCTCAAAAAGGCTAAAGATTTCATTGAGATCTTAGACAAAAAATTGAGTAGGAAATCCAATGCAACAGGAAAGGAACAACCTCTTCAACTGGAAGACAAGACCCTGAAAGAAAAGATGAAAGACTGTGAAAAGTTAGCTAAAGAAGTTGTTGTCCTTAAACATGAGATGGAAATTAGGGTGATGAGACTAAGGAAATTGAAGATAACAAGAAGACTGAAGATGAAATGAAATAAAATCTGAAGAGAACTTAAGAATGCTGCAGGTTGGATGGAATAGCTAGTCTCCTAGAATCTAATCTACAAGAAAGTAGAAATAATGAGATAGAACTTGAGAGACAGATTGTCACTCTCAGACATGACCTAGAAATTGCAAATGAGTATAAAGAGAAGTTAAAAATAAGCTCAGCTAAACTCGAAGCACTAATTGAAGATTAGAAATAGGATCATGACAAGCGTAATATTAAATATGAGAAAGGTGAAAGCTCTGGATCTGGACAAAGGAATTTCCAACCAAGGAATAAAAGGAACAGAACTAGAAAACCTCCGGTAAGACAACCTAATGCTCAAAGATATCCATCATTTAATGGAAATTGCTTCAATTGCAATAAATTTGGTTATAGAGCTATTCAGTGCAGAAGTAGAGCAAATCAAAATGGTCCATCCTTCTTCGGTCAATGCTTCAAATGCAAGAGGTATGGTCACAAATCCAATGAATGTAGAAATATGACAATGAATAACTCAAATGATAATTCTTTCAATGGCTACTGCTTTGCTTGCAATGGATTCAGACACATGGCTAATCAATGCAGATCAAGAGGAAATCAAGTGTGCTTTAACTGCAATAAATATGGTCATATTGCAAGATTATGTAGAAATAGGAACAATGGAAGAAGAGGTCCGGTAAACAGAAAACCAGATGAGCAGAAACAAGACAGAGGCAAAAAGAAAATTGATGTGAATGAAATGCAGAGTAAAATGAACAAGATTTGGACAAAGAAAGATACAATAAACAATAGTGATGGATCCACACCTGAATCTGGTGCTGACAATTCGTCTGGGAATTAAGTCAGAAGCTCTGGCTCAGGGGGAGCTGCATAGAACATCAATTTCCCCGAGTTAGTAAGTGAGTGCCTGAGTCTAGCACAATAAAAGAGAATAATCTGAATTGGTCCAAAAACCTTAAAAGAATTTTTGGAAGAAAAGGTGTTGATATGGAATCTTGTGGAGTGATACATGAAGAACTGTCAAAAACAATGTAACCAGATATAATTAGGGCAATGCATTTATTACAAAGGTAAATTAGGTAATGTGAAGATTTAAAAGTCACTTGGTAGTTCATTTGAATCACCTTGCATTCAAAGAAAACAAGAAGAAGAGCATTTGAGCTGCAAATTCAGAGACCAAGGCAGAGAGCGAATTCAACTGGCAATTGTTCAACCCTAACCCTATGAAAGAAAAAGGTACCTCTTTGTAAAGATTTGAATCTAAAATTGTTGAGATGACTACTCCTCATGTTATTGACATTATTGAAAGGCCTCGACCCAAATTTAAGAAGCATCCTCACAAATCAATTGAAATTGACCCATTAGGTACCTTTTCAAGTGTTCAGTATGGTGTGTTGCATGTAGAAGACATTAGGGTTTACATTCATACAAATATAGATGAGTTTGGAGATTCTAGGTATGTAGACTTGTTTGAGAAACAACTCAAGGATGAAAATCATGAACTTAAACTCGAGAGCACTACAGGATAAACACTTTATTCAGATTATGGGGTTTACAATATTTGATGAGGATGAATGGGTCTGATATGTCTTGAGTTAGATGCATGATGAATTCATTTGGTTGTTAAAACCATTCAAGAATGCGATATCAAAAACGTAACTGGTTTAAACTCAACTAGAGGATTGCCCATGCTCAAATCTGTGAAAAACCAGATAGTAACTGATGCTACCGGAGCCAAGTTTGACAAAAGGGCAATGACCATTAATGATATTATAGAACCGGATGTAAAATTTGCCTCCATGGTGATTGGGTACAAGATTTACCACTCAAGCAGAGAAAATTATGTTTCTGGAATAGCCATATATGCTACATGCAAGATGATAACATAAAATATTGATTATGACTTGTGTGAACTGCTACAGAATCAATTGATTGAAAATTTAAACAAGATCAAAGAGGATAAGAAAAATAGTTTCAAGTATGGCACATTGATTCTATGTCTATTCTTTTACTTTATGAATGAAGTACCTGGGGTAAAAGGTGTGTACTGGAATAAGGATGAGCTAGTTGCCATTCAGATCAGAAATAATCTTCGCAGCATTGGTGATTTCAATGCTCAAAAAATTGCAATATGGGGTTACTTCAAGAATTTTCAGAGTATGATGCACTCAAGGGAAAGAATCCCTAATTCAATTATTGACAAATACAAAAATGAAATATGCTTCATGGTTGATACTGATCAGTGTTTAATGGAAGCAGTAGAACCCATAACTATTTGGATCATGCCCATGGGGTATGAAGTAGATAAAAGGATCTTGGATATGTATGCTCAACATCTACTAAGCAAGCCCAAAGACACAACGGTTGAAAGATTTGGAAATTATGAAGATCCGAGTTTAAAGTTGCATACTGAGCTTAGAGAACCTGAAACCAATAGGAGAGTAAGAAAAGAAGTCGAGCAATTAGATGAAAATCTTGGTCTAAGGAAGGAAGATGTGAAGAAATTCAAAGAAAGAATAGAGAAGGAGAGAAAGAGAAACAAAATAAGAAATAAACAAGTGATCTAATGGAATTCTCATCCACTTCAAGAACTACAAGAAGCTTTGCTATTGCCTCTTCTCCTCCCAAAACTACAAAACTGGAAGCAAAATCATCTAGAAAATGGGAGAAAAGGAAGAAAACAAAATCATCTCAGACCTATGAAAGCATAAGAGAAGAAGAAGTAGATACAGACTTTGACATTGAAATCAAGGAACTAAAGGTCACTGGAACAAAAGCTGCAAAGTTAACCAAAGAAAAATCCTATGGAAGAAAAAGGACTAGCAAAAAGCAAAAGACAGAAGAGTATGAGGAATATGTTGAGAAGCCCACACTCTCCCTAGAAGATGTGATAAAATCAATCACTGTGGATGGTAATCTAAAACCCATGATTGAATTCTATGATGAATACAATGATATGGATAAAAGGGTGTTGGAGGAAGCAACCATCAGATATCTCAACATCTACAACAGGGCACTGATTGAGATAACTTTTGAGTTACCACAAAGTCTGGAAAATATCTTGGAGTTGAGAAAAGAAAATGCCAAGTGCAAGGATGTGGAGATCAGAGAACATGAGATAATAAATTTGTGTCCTCAAATTTCTCTTGATCAGATAGATATGATATTCAAGGAAATCAAAGATGACTTTAAAAGAAAAAGGAGACTGAACAAGCTCAAGCTTACAGAAACAAGTGAAATAGTTGAAGAAACTCAAGAGATTCTTTTGAAAGCATTAAGGAAGTACAATTTTCCCATAGTAATAAAAGAAGTGTCAGATGGTGAAGAAGAGAACATTATTGAGCAGTAATCTGAATTGGGCGAAGCCTCTATTCTGGAAGTGGAACAAGCAAATTAGGAGAATATAGAAATGTTGGATAAAGTAGTCGGTGGAGGAGATACTCCTAATCCACCTAATATGTCAGAGAAAGAGGATAATATTACTACTTCACAGAGCCCTCCGGATCAGGTAGCAAGTGATGAACAAATAGGAAAGAGTTCTTTTGCAGAAAACACAAAGAAAGATAAAGTAGAAGAAGATGGTGCAAATGTTGAAGCACCTAAAGCAGAGACAGAGAAATTAGGAGATCAAAAGGATGGTTCTAAAATGGCTGCAAGAGACACTATAGATGCAGTAAAAAGTCTTCTTGAAAAAGAGATGAGTGAACTTGATGAATCTGAACTACTCCAAGGTCTAGCCAATCCAGATGCTCTCTCTCCAATTCAACTGATGAAAATAGCATCATTCACCCAGGTAAAGGCCAAAAAAAATATGTTAAAATTCCACATGGAGGACAATGAACTACTGGGGCTTGCATCCAAAATTCTAGAAAATTTAATGCCTACCTACCAAAAGAATCCATCTGATTCCTCCTCTGAACATCTGAAGAATCTTGTAAGTTCTCTGAATACTTATTTTGAGTCCTTTGAGAAAGTCTGCAGAGGCAAAAGTTTAGAAAGAATTCCTAGATAAGAAATTTTGTGAAATAAAGAATCTGATAGGAAATGATAGAAGAATACTAAGTATTAGCATAAAAGTATTCAGAATGCTTTGAATTATGGAAGCGATATGTACAAATTTTGTCTATCATGGCCCAAAATTAATGATGGTATTGAGAAAAAGATAAAAGAGCAAGAACAAAAATTTTCAAATCTCTCTCAAAATTTTGATCCTCTAACAGTTTCGCCTATAAGTCAAAAATGTCAAGTAATTAGGATGACAGATGCAATAAAAAGGCTTGTTAAAGAAAAGTGTAACATTATAAAGAGAATGTGTGAGCTCCATAGATTAATTGTACCTAAGTTAGAGACAATGTATAATGCCCTATCTGAAGCTCAGAATGTAGCTCAGACTAGTGATCCAGCTGATCCATCAAAGGCAAAAGTATTTTCATTTTTGCTAAGTGGGCACATCTCCATTTTGGATGGAATGAAGAGTACTTGGGCCTCTGAACTTGTACAAATAAAAATCAT
This sequence comes from Cunninghamia lanceolata, assembly GCA_027924645.1. Classification (NCBI taxonomy): domain Eukaryota; kingdom Viridiplantae; phylum Streptophyta; class Pinopsida; order Cupressales; family Cupressaceae; genus Cunninghamia; species Cunninghamia lanceolata. The sequence continues at coordinate 1,826,228 of BSBN01000178.1, read as the reverse complement.
CTTTGCAAACATTCTCAAGTTCATGTAAATAAGACTCAATAATTATTTGTACATATGCGATAGTATATACAGAAATTTTGGAGAGTTTTATCTTGCAGACCCCACCCTTTGCCATTGATGTGAAAGGGGGAGTGAAGGGCAGTGAAAAATGAGGTATTCAGGAAAGGGGGAGCACCGGAATAAGTGAAGTACATGAGTGTACAGACAAAGGGGGAGTTGCTCTAGACACTTAGTCATTTTTCACTAAGTGTTGCCATCAATGCCAAAGGGGGAGATTGTTGACAAGAGACACTACTTTGCATTGATAAGTGTTGTGATTGATGGAAACTAATATCATCTCTATCATCCACATAACACAATTTGTTCATACCAGAAGTTAGAGTCAGAATTTGTCTAAGTTTGGACAACTAGGAACATAGCAGTAACAAGGTTTGATATTTTGGTCCGGATCTCTCCAGTGGCAAGTCATGATTAGATACGGATCTAGGTGAGTCATATCCATAGTCAAGATAGTCTAACTCCAGACTTTTGTCCTTCGATGATGAAGGACTCAAAAGATATTAGCCTCTGAGTACTGGGTTCTAGTTTGTCAGAGAAGACAGAAGGAGAACAGGCCAACCTTGCAGAAGATTTTGATTCTAGATGTATAGAAGTTGGTTATTGGGAAAATGTGATGACCAATCATATTGGCTAACTTAATTGATGATTTGTGAGTGTAAGTTTTGGTCTACATCTCATATTATGCATGGATCTAGCTGACATAGCAGAGTACTCAACAAGTTCTAAATGTTCTTTGAAGCCGACTGGGAAAATGATTATAGGTCATGTTGTGGATATATATAGCCAATGGAACTGGATGATTTAGCATGTGGTGTATGCAAAAAAGGTGTATGTGAGAAGAGAAGAATTCCAAAGTGTGAATGAAGGTAGATCGGTAAGAAGAGTAGATCAAAGATGAAATGTGTAAGATTAGTTTTTATACTTAACTGAAACTAAAACTCTTGCATAAGTAGATGCTATTAATCAGTTTAGATCTCTGTTCTTCTATTGTAATATTTCCATAGGTAGTGAGCCTCCAATTGAGTAGTGAGCTCTGGGCAGTGAGCCTGAATGCATGTGCATTCCCATTTGTAAAAATACTTTTAACAGAGTATTAATTTTTGTGGGTTAACCCCCACAGTGGTTTTTCCCTTAACCGGGTTTTCACGTCAAATTTTTTGTGTCAAATGTGTTATTTAAGTTTTCTGTTCATAAGTTATTGATTGATGCTGAAATGTTTATATCATTAAATTGATTATAAGGAGCTAAAGGAAGATTGAAAGTAAAAAGAAAGAAAATGTGTGACAAATAATTCACCCCCCTCTTAGTTGTCCAGACCTAAACCAACATGGGACACATGGCAGACTAGCACGGCTTTCAAAAGTTCTTTTTTTTCTCATCCTTCAATCACCCGTGGTAGTGACACTTGGCACTCTTTGCTTTACTTAGAAACTATAGTTATAATATCTTGGGGCCCACCATTTGGTACTTCGACACTTCAAAACTTATTAAAGAAAAGGTGACACATAGCCACTTCCACATATTGTGACAAGAAACACGTGGCACACTGACACTCTTTCTTGATGCCTCTTTCAAAAGTTTCTCCATGAATCCCCGTGGAAGTGACACTTGGCACACTCCGACAGCAGGTAGAAACTATACAAGGAGAAATACAGCTGAAGATACATGTCAGATTTCTGTGGCACCTGACAACTGCAAACTAAAGAGAAGAAACCTAGCACACTGCATCACTCTTGGTCACTGCTCTTATTGCTTTTTACCACCTTACCATGTGGCAACTTTGTGCGTCTTTTGGAAGCATCTTTTCTTTTGGGTTTCTCAAAACCCCACCATGCTAACACTTGGTGAACTTTGTGGATGGAACATTATAACACAAACTAAAAATAAAACTATATAGCTATGACCAAATAATATCACAAAATGTAGAGTTTTAACTCTACAGTTCTTGGCGACAATATGTGATTCTATGCTTGCATAGAGAGAACCCCGAAAATATATGAAAATATTCAAAAATAAAAATTGCACCGCCATCACCCAAAGAATCACAACTTCTACAATGTAGCTTGATATCCAAACCATTCTGAATTTGATGAGCCTTGCCTCTTTTGCAAATCCTGTAAAGAAAAATCCAAATTAATAATTTCCCTATGAGAAAAGGACTGAAGAATATGCACTACTGCAAGTATCTGGAACTCAAGACGGGCCATGGGAATGATAACTATTTCCACTTCCTCCACACTTGAAGAGTCACTCAGACTTTGAAAAATAGTCTAATCATTTTGTTTTGTCAACACGAGGGCCTTAATCTCATTGGTCATTAAGACTGTGCTATTGTCTGGGAAAGGAGATAGGAGTCCCAACTGTACTAACTCCTCAATGTGTCCCTTCATCCCTTTAACACCTTCCTTCACAATATTTAGAAGTTTCTTGCAACTCATAGCAGCTTCATTACAACTTAGGACTTCATTCACCTCTTTTGCAACAATCATTCTGTCATCCACCCCCGCAACTAACAAAGCTTCATCCGTTGCATCATAGATCTTTTGCAATAAAAGTTGAGAATCAGAGACTCTCAAAGAAACAATAGATAAGGTTGCTTCAAGCAAAGACTCTACCCTTTCACACAGTTGTTGAGCTTTTAATAAAAAATGAGTGTAACCATAAGCTACAAAATCTCCTCAGAGATTCTTTGCCATGCAGATACATAAAGCTCCTTAACCATTTGCAACATTCTAGCATTCTGCGGCCTCTGACTCAGTTCAATAGTCAACTGTTTAGTCTTTTCTTGTTCAGCCATGAACTGGGCCTAATATATGCTATTTTGATTTTGTTCCCTCAGTAGGGTCTACTGTAATTGTGACACTTTTGCACCTTATCATGATATTTCTTTTTAGCAATGGCAAGTTCTTGCTTCAATGCAACCACAGTGACACTTGCCTGTGTAATTTCATTCTGCAATGTGGCAACATGGGCTTGGGATGCTTGGTATACTTCCAAGGACACCATAGACTGTATATCCATATTAAGAGTGTCAATTTCCTTGTCTTTAGCCCTTATCTCTGTTGTAAGGCTACTATTTGTGGATTTTATTTTTGCTATGTCTGCTTCCAGCTTTTGCAACTTTCTTTTCACCTTAAGATAATTAGATGTGATAGTTGTAGTAGTTTTAGTCATCAACTCCACCTTGTCTTGTGGCCTAAAGTGGGCTAAATCCATAGCCATTGAATTCATTGTATAATCTTCTAGCTTCATCTGTTCTATAGGCTTGACTACATTGGGAGTCAAGTGGGTAATAGTCAGAGACTGTTGAATGGGATCAAATAGTGATCTCATGTGGGGGGCAGTAGGACTTCATGTTTTCTTTCTTCCTTTTCTTCTCAATCCTAGCTTCCCTTGCCTTCTTAGCAGTATCTACCTAGGTTTGAAAGGTGAGCGGAGAGGCAATGTGTCTTCCAGCAAAAGGATAACCTTGTGGCAAACCATACAGGATAGTAGCAATTTGTTGACTAGGGTCAACCTATGGCAAAGCCCACTTGGGCATGGATGGGGAAAACAAAGGTAATGAAATGGCCTGTGATGATACTAAGGATGAGAAACTAGCAGTAGGGGTAAAAGATTGCAATGGCACAACAGAGGTGGCAAGAGACATGGAAGAATAGGTCATTTGGGTTGCCACCCCTATTGAAGAAGCAGAAGGAGAAATAGAAGGAGGGATACTTACCTAGGTTGTTGCCGTGGTCATGAGGACTTGCTATTGTGGGGGCTCCAAGACATTGCCTTCAGTATCCTCCTTTTGCAATACTAGCTTATGCCTTCTTTTCAGAGGCCTTTCTTCTTTATCCTCAGGGTCTTCTTCTTCTGACACTTCCTGTAATGCTACGAATGCTTGTTGGGAAACTACCGCTCCAAGACCCTCGATGCCAAAGCTATATGGGTCTCATGAGATGGCAATAATGTAGCCTTTTATTTCATAAGAGCACTAAGAGATTGAAGCCACGGGCCCCTAGGGACTTCTATAGTTGTTTTCTCTATTTCTTCTATCTCCTGAGCTGTCTCTAGTACTCCTGTCTCTTCTATCTCCTGAGAGCTACCTGGAAGGTTACTTGTATCTGGGCTTGATATAGGGGTCATATGATACTCATCCTAGATTTGTTCCCATTGCTCATCTATTTGAACTCCCCCAAAAGTATGGGTGAATTTAGAAATCTCCTGCCTATACCTCCAATAGGCGGCTATCTCTTAGCACTCCAATCTTTATTCTTTAGAGTTTGTCTCAGACCAGGAGTCATAAGTTTCTTAGGATCATATTCTTGTTCTTTTTTGTAAAAAGTTTCCCATGGTTTGGGACCTTCATCTGGCAGATCCTTCAACTCTACATAGAACATAGGATTATCCTGCTTGGGTGACCTTCTCTATTCCCAAAAAGGCCATTTCTTGTGAATGAAAACAACAAAAACCTTGTTACTTACAATCTGAGATGCTAAAAAACTGTTAGGATCATATTTCCACTTATCTTGTACTATTATGAAACCATAAGTGGCCAGTTTCCTTAACAAAAGGTTCTCAGTTTCTCTCTTTTCTATGATAATCTTTCCCTTACTCCAAGGGACATCATACATCTTCTTCTTTCTCCTCTTATTATCAAAATTATTATCAATAACAGACAACTGGTAGCCCACTTCCAAGGTTGTAGCCCTAGGAGTTAAGACTTTTGGAAGCATAACAGGCTCACCAACAAAACCATGAAGCTTGATAATTGTAGTATGAGAACCAAAGAAATTGATGAGGTATAAATAACCTCATTTCTTTAATGGATCAAATAGCCTTTTTGCACTATCCAATTCCCTAGCCTTGCCAATTTATTTATTTTTATAGGCAATATTTATCTGTTTTTAATAAAATATTGTACAAATCTAGATTTCCTAAATTGATTGAAACTAGCTTGTAAATGTTGATTTAATGGCATGGAAAGTTGGGTAACTGTGTAGGTTAATGCATTGCCTAAGAAGTGGACATCATGCAGCTATGAACGAGTGCGCCAGAAGTTGTGGGCGCCAAAAAATTTAGGCTTGCATTTAATGAAAACTTTATTTTATTCTACTATTTCCATGGTTACCCAAAAGACATTAAGACTCCACTCAGAGTCCTATTTATGTTTAAAAGACAATAGTAGTTAATTTTCTATTTTTTAGTTATAAGACTTCTTCAACTGGCATTTTCCTGCCATTAGAAGTTTAGGAGTTTTTGAAGAAGTTTAGTTTTGTTGTTGCTCAAAATATGGATATAAAATAAACACTATGGATGAATAAAAATCAATCCTTTAGTTCTCAAAATCATTAGACCTATGTACTTGCAATATTTATGAATGAAAACGATATTCTGAGTTTTAGTTTCTTTTAAAAATATGAAGATTTGAATGGAGTTCTCATGTGTTGTTGAAGTGATTGAATGTGATTTGGAATAAGACAAACTTCTCCCATGAGCTGGCCACTCACGAGACTGTAGGATAGATAAGTATTTCATTTCTGTGGATGTTTTTATTTAGTTGAAGATAGTTTATGTTTAGCTTCTATCATTAACTTGCAGGGTGTGTTGTGAAAAAGTTAAACTGTTGTGTATTGTTGTTTGGAACTTTCTATGTTCATTGGAAGTTTTCCGGTGCATCTGCCTTAGTTAGAATTACTGTTTCTTGATGGTTAGAATTTGGAGTGCTTGCAGTAGCAAATTGCAGTTGTGAATTGATAAGCATAGAATTTATCTGCTTTCTAGTGTAGAGTTTATCTGCTTTCTAAGTGTAGAATTTATATGCTTTCTAGTCTAGAGTTTTCATGCTTCTTAGTATAGAATTTGAATGCTTTCTGTAGAAGGATAAAATTGTTGTTTCATTCCATATACTATTTCAACTTTTTTTAACAAGATCTAGAAAACTATTTCTCAATGAAATATCCAAACTCCCTATTGCAGATAGCCTTAGACACTACCCCGGTCGATAAATTGATAATTTTCATCTAAAGTGTTAGGACCTTACGACAACCTGTCAGAAATAATCACAAGGAATTTTGGAATTGGTCAAGAAACCTCTCATACTATTGGTCATTTTGTTATCAACAACCTCATACTCTAATTGCTCAAAGACAGGGGCTAGAAAACACTCGACAAACTCATAGGTGTCTATGGTCTCTGAGAGGACATGAGTCCAGGTGGACACTAGGATTATCCATTTATTGCTTGCCTCATGGTCATACATATTCAAATGCATATACTACTGGAAGAGATTATAATTTTGATACAAAATCAAGTGAAAAAGATAGGCTGAATACTTGAAAACTTGCTCCTGAGAGAAATTAGTTAGCTGCTCAATGATGGCTTGGGAGATGTGCTCTAAAAAGTCAAACATGTATTCAGTAGATTTATCCACCGTTTTGAGTCTAAAAATCACTGCCAAGTGCCAATCATATACCCTCACATCATCATTCTGACCGAAGATGAAAGACAACATAGAGATGGCGTCCTGCACATCAACATTGAACTAACCTCGGCCAGTGGGTAGTGGGGGTAATTAGGTATTGTCATTATCCAAATGCATCTCAGTATTGAAAAATTTGACCTTACTATGAACACCACTCCATATATTTTGCAGCTTGGGTATGGTAGCGAAAGTGGCATTCCTATCATGATACGGGGCCAATATGTCTCGGATTGCTTTGGGGGTTATTTGGAGCATGAATCTATTGTGCTGAATTGTGGAAGTCTGTGGATCAAAAAGCTCCGGACACATCTGAATCAATTTTGGGTAGGGGTGGACAATAGGAACCACAAATTGAGCCAACTGAGAGGTCCAGATCCTCATTCCAAATGTTTCAGATTCTCCCTTTTCTACCTGTTGGAGACATCTCATATGTGCTCCCTCACAAAGATTCTTCAGATTTTTTGACAACTGGGGGTCAAATATCCCATCTGCATAATCTTTCACCTATGTAGGATTGACACTAACCCCCTTATCTATGGCTCTAGTCCTTGGGTAGCTTATTCTTGGTTGTGCCTTTGCAGAGGTGTAAGCCTTACTACTTTTCCATTTTTTTGGCAAGTCGAATAGACCCTCTTGCGGTGACTGACCTTCTGCCATGTTTGTATCTCCCTAGAAGCTTTAGAAACTACAAACGAGCTCAAACTATAACAAAAACTAATAAGGAATTGAAACTTCTTGACATAGGTAATGGGAATTCGAAGGGCCTTGAACAAGAAATAGCAAATGAAGCTATTTGAGAAGCTTAAAAACTTGGCTCAATAGAGACATTAAGTGATATATTAAATGACCCATCACATCCAATTAATGCCATTAATAAACACGCTAAAATGACTGCTAGTGTATCATTCCAAATCTGCATAGGACTGTGTGTCAAATCGGCATTAAAGATGATGATCTTTTGAAATGATTAGCTATCTTTATCAAAGTACCAGAACTACCTAATGACTTTGGAAAGTGCAACTGCTAATTATGAGAGCTAATGTGTTGTGGACATGTGTTCTTGGAACACTTATTAAAAAAGAAAGCAGGAAAAGCAAGACAAAAGAAGGAAATGAAACTAATGACACCTAACTAACTATGATACAAGGTTAGGTTTGAAATTATGTGAAGTGTTTCAAAAAGATCCCATTAATGGGAATCTCTTTAGGCTCTCCTTCCATATTTTCCAGCTCAAATGCATTATGCTACTTGCAGGCACGAATCTTAAAAGGGCTAGTCCATAGTGAGTCAAACTTGATGTGTCGACCTAGTTTAGCAGCTCTCTCATTCCATTTCAAAACTAAGGACCTGACTTCGAAATTTGGTTTAGAAGTCTTTCTATTGAACCATTTTTTTATGGTATGTTGATGCTTCATCAAAGATTCATGTGCCACTTCTCTTTTCTCTTGAACTTCCAATAATTCAGCGAGCCTCACATGCATTGGGTCATTTTCCTCTATCTCCAACTATTTTATCAACTACAAAGTGGGGATTTCTATGTTCAATGGCATAGCCGCATTCTTGCCATAGACTAGTTCATATGGGGACATCTTAGTCACTTGCTTTGGCATAATTCTATCTACCCATAGTACTGAATTGAGAGACTTGTACCAATCTCTCTAATGATCAACCCCCATTCTTTTTATGAGTCTAATCAGGTTCTTATTCGTGCATTCTGCCAAGCAATTGCCTTTGGATAAAAAATGGATGAAGTCTTCAAGTATATCCCATTCTTTAAGGCAAACTCTGACAATTTGGTCCCTAAAAATGCCTTAGCATTATCAGATATAATAGTGTGTGAAGGACCAAAATAGGTAGTTATTCCTTCAAGGAACTCTAGAATCACCTTCTCAATGGCTTCCTTAAGTGGTACTTCTTCACTCCATCTTGTAAAATAATTAGTTGTAGTAAGGATCCACTTATATCCCTTACTTGAGACTAGATTAATCATCCCTATAAAATCTAAACCCCACTATGCAAAGGGTTCATCCACTATTATGGGACTCAAAGGTAGAGCCACATTCCTTCTCCTTCCAGTATAGAACGGACAAACCTGACATTGCTTGACCACCTAATGACAATCTATAAACAATATGTGCTAGTAGTAGCCAGCCTGTGTAATCTTGACGATAGTAGTTCTTGCTGAGAAATGTCCCCCTAAGGCTCAATAATGGAGTTCATGTGTTATCCTTTGAGCTTCATCCTTTTCAACACATCATAGTAGTATCCCATCAAAATTGCTTTTGAACAAAACATGATCAATTAACACAAAATGGCCTACCTGTTGTCTATAATATCTTCTTTTATCAAGGGAGAATTCACTAGGGAAAATACCAGTCCTCATGAACTAGATTTTGTTGCTCACCCAAGAATCTTGATCAATCTCTTGGAGTTTCAACACTGTTTCATCCTCTATTTCTTCCAACATTAATGTTTTAGTGTCTTGGGAAATATATTGGTAGAGTCCCCTTCCTCTAACCAATTTGGTAGGTCTTACCTCTAAGTCATTCAAAAATCTTGGTTATTCAGTTAGCCCTTTTTTCTGTAATCTCACCTTCCATAATGTATTCTCTAACACTTGAGCGAGCTACCAATATCAAGATTTTGTTCCCTATTACCAGATGTTTGAATTTCTTATGAGCTTTAACCATGGCATAAGCTTGCTCTTCAACAAAATTATACCTGGATTCATACTCCCTTAGTGTCCTGGAGAAGAATGCGATTGGATGCTCTCCCTCTTCTTTGTCATCTTTCTGATTCAAAATAGCTGCAATATTGTGTTCCCCTCCATATACATACATTATGAAGTGTTTAGAGAAATCTAGATTTCCTTGTACTGGAGTAGTCGAGATAGCTTTCTTGATTTCTTCAAAAGCCTGCCTCCCCTCAGTCAGCCATTTAAAGACTAAATCCTTCTTCAACTTTAGGGTAATGGGCCTAATTAGCCCTGCAAAATTAGATATGAATCTACTGACAAAATTAATCTTACCTGGAAAAAAGACTAAATTGCCTTTTTATTAATTGGTAAAGACAAATCAAGTATAGCTCTGACCCTTTCTAGATCGATTGAGATTCTATCCTTTGAAACAATATGCCCTAACAATTTCCCTTGAGGTACTGCAAAAACACACTTCTTAGGATTTAAAGAAATCCCAAACTCTTGACACCTCTAAAAAATAGCTTCTAAATGCTCAAAGTGATCCTTGGCATTCTTGGTAAATATAGTGAGGTCATCTAAATAGATTAGAATGATCTTATTTATGAGCCCCTTAAAAGCTATATCCATAGCGCGTTAAAAAGTGGCTCTAGCATTTGAAAGACCAAATGACATTTTGGAGTATACAAAGTTCCCCACTTTGTCGTGAACATTGTCTTGTGTTTGTCTTCATCTGCCAGCCAAATTTGATTGTATCCTAAAAATCCATCAAGTAAGAAAAATCTTTCTAATCTAGCCACTATCTATAAAATCTGCTCCATGGATGGTCGAGGATAGTGATCTTTTAATGATGCTTTATTTAAGTCCTTGAAGTCTACGTAGAGCCTAATGTCCCCATTTTTTTCTTACTGGAACCATATTAGATACCCAAGTTGAATGCTTAATTAGGAAAATAATCTTAGACTCAAGAAGTTTCTATAACTCATCCACCATTAGAGTTTCAATTCTAGGATTCACCAGTCTCTGCTTTTGGTGAATAGTTTTTAATCCTTCAGCAAGCTCTATAGTATGTTGAATGATATCCCTGTTATAACCATGAAAGTCATCATAGATCCATGCAATCACTCTATCATACTTGTTGCATAAAGAAACTAGCTTATCTCTTTGCTCCTGAGTAGTGGCATTACCTACTTTCAACTTCATCCCTTTGCTGACCTAAGTTTTAGAATAATCCTCTTTGCTTGCCTTAAACCTCCTTTTATCTAGGCTCACATCATCCGGGTCGAACAGGATCTCCAACGTTATTAACCCTCTTGGAAGTTTATTAGATTTCAATTGAATAATTTGGTCACCATATGCTTCCTCAATCTTAGGCTGCAACTGGTCAACAAATTCTTTGGAATGTTGTAGAAACAGAAGCACTTGAAGATCATTGTCAAAAACTTGCCAGTTTTGAACATTGTCAGGAATTGTTGGTCTGATAATGACCTTCACTGCTTCATTATTAATGAGCAAGTCACTTGTCGGATTGAACTGAGAGCCAATTTGTGCCATCCTATCTGCTTCAATATTCTGAGCTCTAGGGACAACTTCTATGTTAAAAGCATCAAAGCCATCAATCAAATCCCAAATTCTATGGTGATAAGATCTCATTCTTACATTCTTTGGCACAACTTTTTCTTTGATTTGTTTCACAACCAGCTCTGAATCACCTTTGACTATTAGATTCTTTATCCCTTTCTTCTTGGCGAACATAAGACCCTGTACCAAAGACTCATATTCAACATCATTATTTGTATAAGCAAATTGGAAGCATATGGATCTGAGAATTTTCTTGCCATGTGGAGAAATGAGACATATAACTACCCCTGCACCATTCTTACTCCTGGCCCCATCAAAATTCAAGGTCTAGATCTTAGAGTCTTTATTTGAATCCTCCTTTTCGGATGTCTCTTGGCTCAAAATATTTGGTATTTCTTGACCCTCTTCAAAGATTACATAAGTCCCTAAACCAGTAAAATCATAATTGCCATAAGGTTGCTCTGCATCATGGACATCAGTTGATTGTTCTCTTCTTTATTTTGATCATATTCAGGCCATTCTCCCACTTCTACAAAAGCTCTATCCTCCCTATTCATCATAGCATGAGATGCTTTGATTCTTGGATCCGGTTCTTCAGTGATATGATATTTAGATAGGGGCTCAGACAACACCTTCATCTTTGTCCCATATTTAGTTCTTAGGATCAAATGTGACCAATCAAGTGACATATACCCTCCTATTTTGGCTATGAAATCTCTAGATAGGCATAGTCCAAAGATAGGAGGAATATCAATAATCACCACATCTTGCAAGACAGTTATATTTGGGCAAGTATACAACTGCAATGGGAGTCGTTTGATCATTCCTATGGTTTGGACAAACTTTCCATCTAATTGCATAACCCCTGCAGCCAGTGGCTCATATTCTATTTTTAAAGTATCAGCTATTTGCTTCGGCATGACTATAGTACTAGCCCCCGAATCTATCATTGAGTTGTGCAATAGTTTCTTGCCCACTATTAAGGTTAGATAAAATGGATCTGGCTTAGATTTGCTTACCTCTGGTGCAACATTTAGCAGAGCGGCTATCTGCAGAGGTGGAGTATCTTTGTTTTGGGTCCTCCCTTTATTTATACCTCCTTCTTTTGTATGAACAACGTTAGGATTTGCATGAGTCTGCAATGCTTCTTGTAATAGCATCTTTTACTTGGGAATAGACAACATATCCCATATTGACACATGTGCAGGGCTTTTCTTCAACTGTTCCACCACATTCATGGGCCCCAATGTTTGTGTCTTAGGGTAATAAAGATACCTTGCTCTTTCTATCACCAGGTTAGAGATTCCTTGATTCAGAGCACCCATAGGTACTTCTTGCCTTGAAACATAGATGTATTGACTTTGGAATGGAGGATCCTTTGTTGCTTCATTTGAGTTAATTCCAGGTTGTTCTAACATCCTTCTCTTCAATCTGGTATAGTAATCAAATTGTACCAAGGGCTTCTTGGAGGTAGATGCTTCATTCAGAAATATTGACTCTTCATCTTCTATCCATGAAAATAGTGCATGCTTTGGGGCAATCTCACCTTCTTGTTCTATTGACATCCCCTGCATTTGTGCTACTATTGCTACATTTTGAACACCAGGTGACTTGTAAGGAAAGGGGCCTAAAGGTACAACAACTTGACCCTCCATTCTTCTTTGTTTGCTACCCTTTGCTGTAAGTTGCCTCTAGGACAATCTCTGGGCATATGTGTATTATTGCAAGGAAAACACCAAGCATTGGAGTCTCCAACTATATTATTTTGTCCAGGAACCATCTCTCTATTTGAATTAGCCAGGACAACTTGTAATGGTGTGGGTACTATGACTAACTAGTTTGAAGGTTGAGGATAACTTGGCTTCTGTGCTCCATGGTACTAATTTGGTTGGTATGGGGGCCTATTACCTTGGAATCCTTGGTAAGGAAGCTTTGTATAAGAAGTCTGCTGTCTCTTGAGGTTAATAATCTTATTTGAAAAGGTTCTAAGAATGTTCTTGACATCATCCATTTCAGATGGAGGAGCAGGAAGTGTTGATGTGGTCGGTTGTTGAGGTGTCGAGAAAGTGTACATAGACACCAGAACTGAGGGATTATTAGTAGTTTCTTGTGGCAGAGGCATAGAAATCTCTAGAAACATAGGCATAGGAGGCCTTGGGGGTAGTTTCCTAGCATCTATTAAGGTATTTTCAGCCCTCATGGCTAATTCATATGCCACTGGTAAGGTCTGTCCTCCTAGAGACTGAATCATGACTGAGATATTAGAATTGAAACCCTTAAGATAAAATACAATTACCATTCATGTTGATGACCTAGATGTGGCAGGGATTCTATCCTAGGTCTTTTAGAATCTAGTATTGAAATTTGTAATGGCTTCTTGGGGTTCTCTCTTTATGGTGATCAGTTGCTATAACAGAGAGGATCTATCACCCTTTTCACTAAATCTTGCAAAGAAAGCATCTCCGAGTTGATCCCAAGTAGATATTGAATTTGAGGTCAAGGACCTATACCAATCCAGAGCCTTCCCTTTGAAAGAAGCAACCAATAACTTGATGTCAACATTTTGTTATGTGATGACATGCACATCACACACATCAGATACATCTTGGAGATGTTCTGCTAGAGTCTTGGTGTCTTCTCTTGAAAAATTGGGTAGTGCCTTCAAAGCGTTAGTAGGAATTAGGTCCTAGGTATCTTGCGGCATTGGGAGAATAAGAGGACTACTATTGTTCCAATCTGTAAAGTTCCGTGGCGGAGCAGGTGCTGCCATAGCTATTCTTGGCGTCCTTAATGACTGATTTACCCTTCTTCTTGGAGTAGCTGATAAAGGCGGTAACAAGATTCTTGGATTAGTAGCTAATTGAGCTCTAGTGGTTGATCCATAGCTTTGACTCCTTCCTACTCTCTAGTTCATATGATCTTGATCAGGAATCAAGAAAGGTCCCACCGCGCGTGCCAAAAACTGTTGATGTATAAAATTGCGCGGGTTTCAACAACCAACATGGGAAGTTTCAAGAATGTGGGATTGACACTTGAAACAACCTCCAGATTTTATGGAAGCTAGCTCTTCCTTTTTCAATTGGGTTTTTGGGAAAGGGCAGAAAAAACAAGATTACATATACAATGAAATAAAACTCTTAAGGTGATGTGCCAGACTTATATATGTTTCATAAATTAGCACAGTGACTAGATCCTTATGATTTTCAACTATATCAAAGAGCAATGAGCATGGTTAACATAGACAGATTATAGATAGATTTAGAATCAAAGGCTAAACTCAAAGAAATTATACGAAGACAGAAAATATCATCGAACAACATAGAATAGAGCTTCTTTCATTAATTGATTCAACAAAATACATGAGGCACAGAAACATGCACAGGTCTATATGCTTGTCTCCTTTGAAACAACTGTGAAGGCCAAAATAATATACTTCAGTTGTAGTAATATCTCTCTATATTTCCCTATATGTATATCTAGTTACAAAAATTCCCCCTATTTATAGAAGAAAAATGGGTTTCAAAACATCTCTAGCCGTTAAGAATCTGCAACTGTCTGCAATTGAACTAAAACTGATCAAGCATAGGATCTATCTAAATTTGCAACCATATCATCCTCGCGCTCCCATTGGCTGACTGGTACTAGATATACGACCCAATAACTATCAATTCTATTGAGACACGTGGCTTCCTCTGCTAGCTTCAAATGGCTCCAAAATGCTACGTGGCTCTCCCGTGCGCATTAAGTTTAGCTTCCCTTTGACATAAGGAGAACACACGATGCATTGACACTTGATGGAATCCACCTCCTTCTACTACTGTTACGTGGCAACACCTGAGAGCCTCAAGACTGGGACACATGGCAGATTGGCGTGGCTTTCAAAATTTATTTTGTTTCTCATCCTTTAATCACCCGTGGTAGTGACACTTGGGACTCTCTACTTTACTTAGAAACTATATTTATAATATCTCAGGGCCCACCATTCAATACTTCAACACTACAAAAATTATTAAAGAAAAGGTGACACACGGCCATTTCTGCATATTGCAACAAGAGACACGTGGCACATTGACGCTCTTTCTTGATGCCTCTTTCAAAAGTTTCTCTGTGAATCCCTGTGCAAGTGACACTTGGCACACTCTGGAAGTAGGTAGAAACTATACAAGGAGAAATATGGCTGAAGATACGTGTCAGATTTTTGTGGCACTTGGCAACTGCAAACTAAAGAGAAGACACCTAGCACATTGTGTCACTCTCGGTCACTACTCTTATTGCTTCTAACTACATTACCACGTGGTAGCTTCACACATCTTTTGGAAGCATCTTTTCTTTCAGGTTTCTCAAAACCCCGCCATGCTAACACTTGGTGAACTCCAAGGATGACAACATTATAACATAAATTGAAAATAAAACTATACAGCCATGACCAAATAATATTACAAAATGTAGAGTTTTAACTCTACATATACAAAGGAAAGAATTGATTATGACTTGTGACAAGGAGCATGACAAATGCTCCCATATAATTAGTGAGATATGGTTATAACTATGTCATAGAGGTGTGTATAAGAAGGATAATTGGTAAGAAAATAGGGACACATGTTGAAGAAGCTCAAGATAAAATGTTTGGTGAGGGAAAAACTAGTAAAAGTTATACCATATGGAAGAGGGTGGATATAAGACTTGTATGTAATAAATTTGACAGGTAAAACAAAGCTACACTTTGCAATTATGGCCATTTCCATGAAATAGATATTTTTGGGAGGGGTAAAAATTTTAAAAATTGAAAGGTAAATTTTGAAATCCTATAAATAGGGACATTTTACAAATCATTTGGACTAATGTAAAATAGTGAAATTAGAGAGAAAAGAAGAAAAAATGAGCCAAAATGCCTTAGAGACAACCTTTTTGACTTATGAGACTAGACAGTTTGTGGGCTAATGTGGTAGCATGGGTTGCAAATTGAGAGGTGAATTCTAAAAACTTTTCTAGGTTAGTTTTGGTCCATTTTTAGAGGAATTCGAGTAGAAGAACTATAATAGCATCCTAATTTTGCACTTGGATTTGAGGACTATGTTAGCATCCTTACTTTGTGGGGAAGTCCAAAGCATCCCTTAGGACCCACTTAGTTTACTAGTGCATGTATTTGTACATCCTCATTTTACAAGTCTATTTGAGTTGTGAGTTGGAGTCCTTGAAGCATAAAGGCTTCTAAAGGTCCTGTTACTAAATTATGTTCACACCTAATTTAGTTAGACTTGAATTGCAGTTGTCAGAAAAGGAATAAAAGAAAACTTTTAAGTGTAATGATCAATCAGTGAATGTATGACATCTTGGCAAGAGAAAAGCAAAGCTCATTTGTCAGAATACTCTAATAGTTCAACTATCAAGCCATCCTAACAAGTGAAGTTATCTAATGACAAGAGACCACACAGTCAATGAATAACAGAAGGTTTTAACTGGTTTTATCTTTCAAGTATGAGATTTAATTGAAATATTAAAGTAATCACCATTCAGTTTAAAGGAAAGGTATTTATAAACTATCATTTCATATCATGTTTTGAACATATGTTTCATATAAGATTCAATTATTCTATCCTATGCATTTGATTCAAAAAAGTAAACATACATAAATCACTTGCATAAGGTAAAGTAACTGGTCATATTTAAAGAAATGTTTAAATGTGTCTCACACAAGCCGTGGGAGTGACTAAACTGAGCAATGCAAACATTGTGCAAGCTATACATCTGAGGATAAAAGGAAAATAAAAGAACATATGAGGAAAATATATATCCATCATTGCCTTTTAGAGGTTGATCTTCTTGATTTGCAGCTTGATCTTCAAGTCTTCATCTTTCACTCCTGATCAGGATAGTGTACCTGCAAAATTGGAGAAAAGCCCCGTTAGAAGCACTAGATATGCAGATTCTTCATATGCTTTATCAATAGACATACAAGACTTGTAAACATTATGCATTTGATGTGATTGGATCAAAATCAGACATGTGCAATAAATCTAATCATCATGAAAAATATCAATCAACTTCAAGAGGTATGTTTTTATGCTAACTTGTTTGTTCACTGTGTAGGTATAGGAAAAGTAATGTTGCTGATTTGAAGACATTAAAACATGAGGAGAAAATGTGGCTCCCACAAGGGTAGAGCCCAACATGTTTCCTTTTTATTCATTTGAAAAGGATATCAAATTGCAATAGACAGAATGCATTATTCAAAGAGATACTGTACATTAGAATAGTCAAACTTGCAAATGGAGTGAAGTCATCATCATAGAAGTGAAGAGGAGTAGTTTCTCCTATAAACTATACCCACTTCAGAAAACAATTTGTCATAATAAGAAAATCATGTTCAAAATGCTTTATCACATGCTACAGGATGAGCAGTGATTCTAGTCAAGATTTGTCAAATATACCAAGGACATGAGTACAGTCATTAAAGATGTATAAAGATGCAGAGAAAGTATAACAATCTTATAATCCAGAAGACAAATTGCAAGAAAGAGAATAGCTCCTGTCAAGACACTGATCATAAATGAACAAGTATGTATAAATAGTGACAAGTATCAGAGGAAAGAAGCCTCATGTTTATCTCTTTATACAGGTACCAGTATAATGATAAATGCAGTGTGTACAAGAATGGAGCAATAGTCCCATGATTGTATCAAAATGAGCAGTAGCATGAAGTAGAAATACATTTGAGTGTGATAAAAGACAACGAAATATATACAACCATAGTATTTTTATGCTAAAATTGAAAAGTAAAGTCATATATTGCAGAAGCTACAGAAGGTAGCATAGAAAGGATCAGATCTGAGTGACCATGTCATACAAGAGAGGAATGATAAAACTATAAGAGTATGATATTAAACCCATATGGGGTTTTTACATTTAAATACAAATACAAAAAATAAAATGCTATTACAGGCCATGAAGAAAGAGTATTGTTGGTTGTGACTGAAGGAGTGTTCTTTCTTTAAAAAAATAAAAACCCATGTCAAAGATTTTGAAACCCTTGTGTTTTTTGAGTAATCATGATATGCAGAAGTTTGAAATGAAGATATAGTTGCAGGCCGTAGCCAAAAGTTAGGGTTTTTCTTTCAACATTTTAAAAACCCTAATGTTTAATATTTGCAGTCAAAGGAAATGCTACATAAGAAGATAGAATGTCATTAGCGTAGCCAGAGGAGTATATTCCTACAAATTAAAATACAAACCCTCATTTTTTTTCAAAACCCTAACATATTCAGGTATTTAGAAGAGAATGAGGACAAAGAAAGGAAGATACAGTCATAGCCGCAGCCAAGAAAATGATTTTCTTTAATAAAATCAAAGCCCTCTGCATATATTTTTGAAACTCTTGTCTTGTATTCTTATATACAGTTGAAAGAAATGATACAAAAGATGATAAATATCATGGCCATTGAGAGAGGAAGGTGTTTCCTACAAAATATTCAAACCCTCAAGCTTCATTTCGAACCCTCACGCATTTTTCAAGTTACAGTTGAAGAAAAGAGTTTTGAAAAGAAGATACAACCAAGTCATTGCTAAGAAAGGTCTCTCTTTCAAAGAAAAAGAAGACCCATTTCACTTCTTGAAAACCCTTATTAAAAATGCATACACAGTTATGAGAAGTGAAAATGGTAAAGGCAGATGAGCTTACCTTATATTCTTGCACTAAAAGAAGAAATGTTACATGGTCGGGGCCCTTATGCCTTTGAAACCTCTCAGAAATGATTAGGTTACAGTCGCCAAATGAAGAAACACAGAGAGATAAAGAAGCCATGTTAAGAAGGTATAATGAAAGATTCATATAATACTTAGAGAATGACCATTTAGCTGTGGCCAAAAAGAAGTTACAGTCACAAGAAAGCAAGAAAATGACCAAACTATCAACACAAGGAGGCTTACCTTTCATGTTTTACCCGAAAATGAAGAGAAAATCGACCAATAAGACTCAAAATTGTAGAGGAGAAGCATATTTCCATCAAACCTTAGCTATCGGCCCATAAAGTTGCAGAGCCAAAGTGCAAACAAAATGAAAGGATGAAATGATGACTTTTAGGGTTCAATATCTTCTTTTGATAGTTGGTGTCTTTTTCTTTTCATCAAACTTCTTTTTGACTTAATAAAATTAAAATCATTGCCTTATCTGATCCCATGGTCAAGACTTGTTTAAGTCTTGTTACCTAATGATAGTGCACAGGGGGGGGTGTGAGGCCAAGTTCTTTTGCCTTTATCATTTGATTCTTTTGAAAAAGTCAAAAAAATGCAAATCATGTCATAGTAAGGTGTCGACTATATAAAGGATAAGGTCAAAATGCCTTATACATTTCAAAATGCAGGTGCAAGATAAAGTCAATAAGGTAAATCATGCTAAGGCATGGAGTAATAAGGTATATGGATAAGGTGATAGATGCATTGTGAAATCAAATGTTAAAGGATATGGATAATGTAATGATGCACGGAATAATAAGGCAAGTATGGATAATGCAATGTGAAGACAAAGGTGATATTGAGGGGATGATGCATGGTGGTGGAGTGATAAGGAGGTATTTGTTATGCATTGTATGCATGTATAATGCAACTATGTATTTTCTTTTGCATGGAGTAATAAGGTTTTAAAGATCCATTTATCATTCCCTTGATAATGCATAATTATTTTTGCATGTAATGACCTAAGAATTTGCATGTGAGTGATAAGGAGAGAATATTCTTTTATTTTCATGCATGATGACCTATTTCGTTTTGGCATCATTGTTAATGAAATCATGCAAATCATGTAATTGTAAAAGGAGAGATAAGGTGTTATTTTTTCTTTTTTCTTTCTTGCATGATTTTAAAACCATAAATAATGTAAACAAATTAATAAAGTAATATTTTATAAATTACTTTATTATTTTGTCACAAGTTGTAAAATTAAAGAAATTAGACAAATTGAAACTCATAATAGAGTAATCATGCAAAGGATTACTTTATTCATGGTCCACATTATCTACACATGCAAAATCATGTAAAAATGGAGGAGCTGAGTTAACTAAAGACTTTGAGGTCTTTTTGCATGATTTGGAGGTCAAATTGGAGAATTTTGGTCGACTCTTGGGTCAAACACATGGAGACAAGCAGTTTTGAGCTATTTTTGCTCATTTTGAGGCAGTTTTGACCCTTACTTTTAGGGATTTCATTGTTTGCACGTGGATCACATTGGAGAGCTTATTTTTAGAGGTAGTTGACTGCAGTTGATTTTTTGTGTGCCTCTTGGAGAGAGCAAACTATATATTGTAAAAAAAACTTAGGTTTTTCAAGTTCTTACCTTTTTTCTCTTTACACTTTGAGAGAGAGAGGTTTTGTAACTCACTTATTTGCATATTTATAGATATTACAGTAGGTTACATGTTTTAAACTTTGTTGTTATGCAATTATTTCCTTTATTTTTTAGTTTGATCAAGTATCTACCTTCCATTAATGTAACTTGTATGAGTGATTTGATGAGATTTTATTGTTTTTAACATCAAAACCTTTAAAATAATTGTCTTATTTATATTTGCATTTGTTAGATAGCTTTGAAAATCATAGGTCTTAGGCTGTGCAATTGGAAAACCTTTCTTTTATGTTGTGAAAAAACCCCTTTTCCTTCAAACATAAATATTTTCCAGCCTCCCTTAGAAACATTTTTGTGATAAATTTTCTGAAAGTGGTTCATGTGGATAGATTTTCTGAGATCTATTGTGAGTTAGATTGCCAAGTTTTCATCATTATTAGGTGCATCACCGTACTTTTACAATTTTATTTGCTTTTAGAAAGATCTTTTTTACTCTTTTCCACATCAAATTCATAGATCTAATTGAATATTTTAAGGGAACCAACCCATAATCTAGAGGTTCAAACTCAACATAGGTCACCCACAGCCTATGTTTGATCCCATGTTTCAAAGGATTGTTGAGTATCACCACTTTACATCATAGGTGCAATCCTAATCAACAATAGTTTTTGGCATGCCTGTTGGGACTTTGAACTAATTTTTATTTCAAAATGGATTTATTATTGCTGTTGTTTTGGTACGATCAGGAGTTAATACATCTTTTTTAGAGGTTTTATTTCAAAATACCTAGCGACTCTAACTTTCTAGTTTGAATAGATTAGATTTTTGCAGCCTATGTAAAAGATTCATAAGATCAAGTGTTGTTTTCCAACTGTAGACACCCTAAAATGACCGTGTCGTTGAATCACTTGCATTTCGTCATTTCTGTCTAATCACCTGCATTTCAAACGTTAATTAAATAATCTAATTATTTGATTAATATCATCAAATTCTTCTAAATCTCCTAAATTCAACATTAATTAAATAAATCCTCTTTATTTAATTAATTAAATCAAATTCCTCTATATTCTTCCACAATTAAATAATTTTTAATTATTTAATTAAATCATTATTCGCTTTTCGAAAATCATATCCACATTAATTAAATCCCATTATTTAATTAATTCAACAAATTCCCTCTTATCTAAAATTAAATAATTCTTAATTATTTAATTAAATAAAAAATTATTCTTCCAAAATCATGCACAACAATTAAATAAATTTATTTATTTAATTTGCTTTCAAATCTTCTAAATTAAATAATTCCAATTATTTAATTACTTTTTCCAAAAATATCTTCTCTAAATTTAAATAAATCAATTATTTATTTAAATGGCTTTTTCTTCTAATTTGAGTTATCTCTAAAATAACTCAAGCTTTCTTACTCATCAATTAAACTTTCTATATTTAATAAAGCAAAATATCTTCTTTTCTCATGCAAATCTATTCTACTTGTTTTAAATCACTTAATTGATTGCTTTATTCTTTTAATTGATTTATCTCTTCAGTTAACTCATTCTTCTATTCTTGATAACTCCTCTCATGCAAAAGAAAGCAAGACACATGTCTTCTTCTCATTCGTTGCACATTCCTCAACTGTTCTCCTCCGTTGATTCTTCTAAATTATCTGGACCGTTGATCGATCTTCATTGAAACCTATATAAACCCCCCTCATCTCCTTCATTTAGCCTCTCTCTTCGATCGTATTTTCAGGCATACTTAACAGAGCTTTGAGCATACACAACGCATCTATTGAGCACTATAATGATCTTTTGACATTGATCTCTTGAGCACATACTTGCTTGTTGCAGCCATGGCTTTGCAACTACATTGAGCAATCCACATATCTCCAAAAGGGAACAATACAAGTTTTGGTAAGAGCTTTCATTTGTCTTTGATTTGTGATTTATGGCTTTTACTTAGATTCGTTTCCTTTATATTATTGGGTTCTTTGGTTTTATTTAGTTTAGATTTAATCCATTTTTCCATATACACATTCTGGCACGCCTGGTGGGACCCACTAATCCCTTTGTTTCTTTGAGAAATTTGTTTTTTTGAAGTCAGAGTACAGCACAGCGTAGACGATATTGCACAGCGCGTCTGGTAGTATCTCTAAGCGCTCTTGCAAGAACAGTTCAGCGCTACTGGCGGCACGGCCGCACTTCTGGCCGCACAGAGCAGCGCTTTCGGTGACACAGAGAAGCGCTATTGGTGGCCTTGTTAAGCGCTTCTGGTTAAAATTAGGTTTTGACTTTACTCACGGTGCTTTTGCAGGGTTTTTCTCATTTCAGATCTGTGATTTTGGTTGCACAAACTGTTGTATTTGTCTTCCAAACCTGATTTTTGATATCTCCTAAGCTAATTTATTTAGGAGTATCCTTAAGTTCTACTAATCTATTGTGTTGACCCATTTTCTGAGTTTTCCAGATTTCACGACCCAGATCTATCAGATATCATTATCCAGACGGTAGATCCACCATGAAAAGTCATTTTTGCCTGGTTATTTTGATAAAAACTAATATTTTCTGTATCTGAGACAGTACAGCGCTTTTGGCTACCCAGTATCACGCTTTCAGTTACACAGTGACGCGCTCCTGGTTATTTTACAGCGCTTTTGTTATTATCGTTACACGCTTTTGGTATTTATCGCAGCGCCTTTGGAATCACAGTACAGCGCTTCTGGTTATTGTTCAACGCTGCTAGTAATATTCTGTTGCGCTTCTCGGCTATCTTAAAGCGCTTTTGGTTTACAGTGAATCGCTTCTGGTAAGACAGTAACACGCTTTTGGTCAAAGTTGATTTGTTTTTTTTGCTAACTTGTGAAATTTTGGTGGAACTAACTCACTTGTTGCAGCTTCTTATTACTCACACAGAGCCAATAGGTGTTTTCTTAATATGTTCATGCAGGACGAGCGTTGAAGACCTCTTTTGATTTATCTCACTAAGTCTTAGAAACACATTGCATGCTTAAAAGGATAATTGAACAAATCTTTTTTGCAATCTAAGTCTTAGGAATATACTGCATTTCTTAAGGGACAATGGACATGCATGAACAAACATCTCAATTTTCTAAAGGACAATGGACATAAATGCCAAACACTTCATTTCATAAGGGACAATTTACAACTACAATCGTGTGTGTGCATAGCTTAGTTGCACCTTATTTTTCTTATAACGGGACAATTGAACCTTTGTGTGACGTGCTTGCTTTTACTTTTTTTGTACTTCCTTTAGAAGGGCCTGCTTTTGGATTGCGATTCATCCAAAAGGGACAACCCTAAGCGGAGTTTTCCTTTGAACCGCTATATAAGAGGGATAAGGCGAAAGCCAAGTCCTAACCGACGTCAGCCTTACCTTGTGGTGCCAAACTGAAAAGAGGTGTACTAGCTCTTTGTGGAAACGATTTTCACATTGAGCGAAGTGTTTGAAACTCTTAGTAGGATTGGTTAAAGCTTTTAGTAGCTTGTCGCATTGCTCGTAAGGCGTTGGTCCCTCAAAGTCACTAAGAACCAATTTAGATAGAGACTACCTGACCTACCTCCGAACATTGCGGTAATCATCAGTGCAAGGGAAATCGATTTAAACCCTTAAGATACTCACCATTGGCTCCCTTGAGAAGAGATAGTATTCCCTTGGACATAAAGCTCTTGTGACCTACTTGAGCTTTCCAAGGGGAGGGTGAGATATCCCTACCTATCGTCTCTCGCAAAGATACTAAATATCTGACACCTTTATGGAATGATATTTTTATCGACGGAGTATTAAGTTGTGAGCTAATCTACTACAATGAAACCTTGTCTCTAGGGATAAAAAGTGCTTGTTATTGATTGCAACTGTATTAGACCTGTGGAAACATTGGGCTTGTTTGGAGCCTTGAACATACACTATCTGTTGTGTCAGTCCTTGTGCCTTTTTTGACCAATTGTTTGCTGTGTTTTCTCTTGCCAAACCAATTCAATCAGAAACAGAAAAATCTTGCCTTTGAAAAACATCAGACACTACTTCAGCGCCCCTGGTATTACAGCAGCTCGCCTTTGGTAATACAGTAGATCGCCTTTGGTCAGCAGTAACCCGCCTCTGGCAAAACTCTACTTCAGCACCCTCGGTATAACAGTAGCTCGCTTTTGGTCACTGTAGCTCGCCTTTGGCATAGCAGTAACTCGCTATTGGCAGCTCAGTCCATCGCCTCTGGCCCACAGTAGCACGCTTTTGGTAGGACAGTCCTGCGCCATTGGTCAAACAGTATAGCGCTTTTGGTCTAGTACTTTGTGCATTAGAGTTTGTCCATTTCTTCAAAGCATCTCACAGATTCCCAGCATTACATTGTGTCCAGGCATATCCCATGGTCACCACTAGGCTACAGCAAACCATGAAATAGGCAAGTTGTCCCTAAGAAGCACAAGTCACCCCCTCGCACACCACAATCAGGTCATCTCAACATTACTCCCAAGGTGACTCCTAGTACACCTGCGGTAAAACCAATCAGCTCTCCAAACATGCCACACATAGATGAACCAAGCAATCCTCATGAGGATAGAACCCCTTTTCTAAATGCACCTCAGTATACCACAGGCTTGCCTCTGGATTTTGTCCCACAAGGTTATATCATAGATCAAACCCCATCTCAAGAAGAGCGACACTTTGAAATAGGTCAATCCTCTCAAGAAGATGGGCAAGATCTTGATGAATTTATACAAGATCCTAGAGCTATAGCTGCCTTTGATAAAATCCTTAGTGAGAACCAGGATCATTTCTTTCCCTTGCTTGCAAAGCAAGGCGCCAAGTTACCTCAAGATTTTGATGTGTCCACTCTCAAGGAGAGCACCAACACCCAAGAAACCATACAAGCGGTGCAAACCATGTCCATGGTGACTACGCCCCTACCTACTCAAGGCTAGCAATATAGGAATCCCCTTTTCCGAAATCCAACAGAGGAGAGGCCCATATCACCACTTTTGACTCCTATGTAGATCTATCAAAACCAACAAGAAACTCTCCAACGTCAAGCAGAGTTAACTAAGCAAGCCACCTTAGCTCGATCGAATGTGCAACCACCTCCTAAAGTGTCCACCCCAAGCGCAAGCAGAATCTTGGTTACCCCATCACGTGTAGGTTTCCCACCTAATTACAATCCAGGGAACACTTATGTAGCCATGCAACAAGGGTCTCAACAAATGCCACCTCCTATATCATCACACCTGCATGTCCCTCAACCAATTGGAGTCACGCAGCCCCAACCACAACATTCTTCTACTCTCATCCTCAAGCAACCCTAACCGTCGTAAATCACTTCTACCTATGTTCCTCCACCACAACATTCTTCTACTCTCATCTTCAATCAACCCCCACCATCGCAAATCACTTCTACCTATGTTCCTCCTCCACAACGTTCATCCATGCTCAACTTCTTTCATACATTGCCTAGCCACTCTCAACATTCCCAACATCAGGTTTCCCAAAGCTATGTGCCACCATCACAACCTAATCAAACGCACTTTATCTTTCCTCCCCCCAATATGTTTCTTCAACCATCGCAAAGCCAACATTCTTACCTAGCGCCACCTCCACCTCTGCCTACTCAAGGCCTCCAATTCCAACCCAATCTGAACCAATCATACAATCCATACAATCCCAATCAATCTTATGACCCTTACAATACCAGTATGCATGGTTTACAATATAATCTTCCATATGGGCAACACCAACCACTTTTTGGACAACAGGAGATGTTACCAACCCCTCCCACAACTATGGAACTAAAGATTGCGGAGGTGCAACAACAGCTATTTGATCTTACGTTTGGCCACACCAAAAAGACCTTCTCTTTAGAGGAAGTGTGTCCTTATCCTTTTGATCGGTCATTACCAAGGATCCCTTTTCCTCAAAATTTCACTATTCCCAAGTTCGATAAGTACAAAGGAAAAGGTGACCCAAAAGACCATCTTAGGGAATTCTATCTTGCTTGCTTCGAGGTCTCTCATAACGACACATATCTTATGCATCTTTTTCCTCGCAGTCTTGGAGGTCAAGCAATAGAATGGTTCTCACACTTACCTACGGGTATCAAGTCTTTCAATGAGCTAGCAGAAAAGTTTGCCACCCATTTTTCTTACAACGCAGAGCATGAGATTTCCATGACGGACCTATGCAACAATAAACAAAAAAATGGTGAAACTTTCATTTCTTTCCTCCAACGATGGAGACAAATGGCTAATAAATTCCCTTTCAAGATTCCAGAGAAACAGCTTGTTAGCATATTTGTGCAGAACCTCAACCAAGAGTTAGGTTTCCATTTGCAAATTCTTAGTGCTACAACCTTCGATGAAATCACATACAAGGGTATCAACATTGAGAAAGCCCTCATTGCTAAGGGTGTGGTCAAAATCTTTAAAGAAACGAAGGATAACACTCCTCATCAATAGTCGAACGATAAACCCAAATATTGGAACAAGAACAAAAACGTGGTCAATGATGGAGTGGTCGATACTAAGCATGTCCAAACGTTGCAAACACCGCTACAACTCTCCAAACCAAGTCAAGCTCCACCTCAACAACAGCAGCAACAAAGGCAGCCTTATCCCAACCAACAGCAACGACAACAGGAGCGGCCCCAACAAGATTACCCTCTGCGACGTCAATTCACTCCCTTGGGAGTACCCATCGAATTGGTCTTACAGCAAGCTTTGCAGAAAGGGCTCATCACCTTACCTGATGCTCCCCCATATGGAGAACCTGTCTACAAAACTGCACGTTACAGAGACAATGAGTATTGTGAGTTCCATAGGAGCAAAGGTCATCGAACTGCGTCTTGCATGAAGCTTAAGCACCACATCCAAAACCTCATCGACGGTAATCAAATCACTTTTGAGGATGAATCACCAGCGCAACACACGAACAAGGATCTCGATATGTACAAGGAACCATTCCCTCATCACGGTCCACCTCCTCCTCAGGATAGAGGTAAAGGTATCAATCACGCGTCCACATCTTTCGATTCCATTGTAGGTCATTTTGAAGAGAGTCGAGTGTCTACCCTCACCATCAAAGGCAAATCTACGAATTGTGCTGTTACTACTCATCGAGGTCATGTCACCATTCGTGCACCTACACCTAGACTTCTGGTTCAGTCTGATTATAATCTTGTCGAACATCTAGGGAGAACACCAGCATAGATCTCTATTTTGGACCTTCTACGGTCATCACCTACACATAGAGTGGTGCTAGAAAAAGCCCTCCAAGAGTCATTCGTTCCTAACAACATAGCAGTCGCAGATTTCCAAGCCATAGTGGGTAATATTGCTTCACCTTACAACATGGTCTTCTCTGAGAAAGACCTCCCCTCCCATGATCCTTGTCACAATGATGCCCTCCATATTGAAGTTCTCATCCATAAGCGCAAAATCAAACGTATACTCATAGATGGTGGTGCTGGTCTCAACATTTGTTCTTTAAAGTTACTAAAGCAATTGGGATACTCTGAGGATCACGTCAACACTGATCATAGTATTACAATCAAGGGGTATGATGATGCAGAACGCCGTTCAGAAGGTGTTATTCACTTGCCTATACAACTGGGCCCAGTCATGCTTGAAACCAAGTGTCAAGTCCTTGATATCGAGCTGCCTTACAACATTATTCTTGGCCGCCCATGGATCCATGCAATGAAAGCTGTTCCCTCCACGTACCATCAGTCCCTCAAGTTCCCATACAATGGTACGGAGATCACCATCCCAGGAGATCCTAATCCTTTTGAATTTTGTCGTGTCTTGCAAGGAAGCTATAAGAATTGCTACCAAGTGCCTAAAAATGATAAAGCCCTTGAATCCCATCTCTATGTTGACCCTGAAACTCTCATGCAAGCCTCTACAAGTGAGCCTACACCCCTCCCCAAAATCACAGCACGCGTCCGAGATATAGGCTTTGGCACTTATGATATCTCTGAATCTTGTTGTGTAGGGTGGATGCCTTTATCTCCAAAATCTTACAGCAAACCACCCATTGCTAAAGTTACCCAAAAAGCTACTATTCCTCCCCCAACATTCCTAACCCAATTCCAACATGGACGGTTATTGGAAGAGGAAACTATTGAGGACATCTCTTCTTGGCTCTACAAGGAGAAAGAACCAGTTACGATACCAGTTAAGCAATATGGCAATGGCTTAAGGATAGTGAAAAATATGGGCTATAAAGGCAAAGGTGGCCTTGGGAAAGAGAATCAAGGCACTATGGAGCCCATTGTGGTAACAAAGAAGCTAGACAAGAAAGGATTAGGATTTGGTAAGAAGGTACCACGCGCCTCGGACATCGAGTATATCCTCGACGAGGTAGCTGACACTTTTCCCGCCGATTCGACATCTACAGAGGATATCGTCGATGACTCTTCCCTCCACATAACCAATCTATTCGCAGAATCCTCCATTTTTACACTATCCTCTGTATCCTTAACTTCCAACACCAGCACCCAGAATGTCACGCTTGTCTACCCTGAGCTTATCGATTGGGACCAACAAGGGGCCCCCGTTATAGATGTCTTTCAGAATGACGAAGCTTTAGCTGAGTTCATGGGACTTTGAGAAGGTATCCCTCTTGGCGATCACAAGGCAGGTTTTGTAAGGGAACTTGAGCCCACGGCTTATTTTGGTGAGAATACCAAATCCTCTAGTCGCAAAAGTGCAAATAAAGAAAGATCTCTAGGTGAAAACCACACTGTGGTACCTCCTGATCATAAAATAGTAAAAATAAAGGACGTATCCAAAGGTGAAAACCCAACTGTGGCACCTAAGGATGGAGGATTTGACCTTCCCTTACCATCTAAGTACCAAGAAAAATCAGCTCTCCTAGTGGAAGATTCTACCGAGATCAACCTGGGTACAGAACAGGATCTAAAGACAACATTCCTAGCGGCATCCTTATCTGACACAGAGCACAAAAATCTTAACAACTTCTTCTTGTAGCGAACCATCAACTTTGCATGGACCTATGCAGATATGCCAGGGCTAGACCCTAAGCGGGTAGTTCATTATCTCACAGTTGATCCCAAGGTGAAACCAGTCAAGCAGAAATTGAGAAAAATGCACCCACAGATAGCTCTCTTGGTGAAGGTGGAAGTACAAAAGCTATTAGACGCAAAGTTCATACGACCTATTGACTATTCAGATTGGGTCTCAAACATTGTACCTGTGTCTAAGCCTAATGGGCGCATCCGCATGTGTAATGATTTCAGAGATCTCAATAAGGCATGTCCTAAAGACGACTTTCCACTACCAAACATTAACATTATAGTGGACTTGACAGCAGGTCACGAGATGCTTTCTCTCATGGATGGATTCTCAGGTTATAATCAGATAAGGATAGCTGAAGAAGACCAACATAAAACAACCTTTACTTGTCCTTGGGGCAATTATTGTTGGTGTGTCATGCCGTTTGGTCTGAAGAATGCAGGAGCAACCTATCAGAGAGCAATGACAGTGATATTTCATGACCTCTTTCATCACATCATGGAAGACTATGTTGATGATATACTAGCTAAATCTTCTCGAGCGGATCACATACAGGTCCTAGGACAGATTTTTGACAGGCTTGAAAAATACCAAGTAAGACTCAATCCAAAGAAGTGTGTATTCGGCGTAACATTAGGGAAGCTATTGGGATACATTGTATCTCATAGAGGCATCGAAGTAGATCCAGCAAAAGTAAAGGCTATAGTGGAGATGCCTCCACCAAAGAACCTAAAAGCATTAAGGAGCCTCCAAGGAAGGTTGCAGTCCATTCGACGTTTCATCTCACAGCTAGCAGATAAATGTCAACCCTTTCAGCACTTACTCCGAAAGGATGTCTCGTTTCGATGGGACAACAAGTGTCAGGCAGCATTTGATCAACTTAAAGAGTATCTAGCTATGCCTCCTGTATTGGTTCCACCAGTGGCAGACAAACCTTTGATCTTATACATCTCTACTACAAACTCAGCCCTAGGGGCTCTGCTAGCACAGAATGATGACACAGGAAAGGAGCATGCAATTTATTACATCAGTAGAACCTTGGTGGGATACGAGCTCAATTATTCACCAATGGAAAGGGCTTGTTTAGCAGTAGTGTTCGCCTCCCAAAAGTTGCGGCATTACATGCTGAACCAACACACAAATCTGATAGCTAAAATTGATCCCCTGAAGTATCTACTAGCAAAAGCAGTTCTCACAGGCAGACTAGCTAAATGGGTCATGATCCTTAGTGAGTTTGATATTGAGTACACCGATCGTAAGGCAATCAAAGGACAAGCCCTCGCGGATCAACTGGCAGAAGCACCTATGAAAGATACACATCCTATGGTAGCAGACTTTCCTGATGAGAATCTCTTCACTCTTTCCAACTCCATACTGTGGAAGTTGTACTTTGACGGTTCTTACACACAGCATGGATCAGGAGCCAGCATCTTATTTGTTACACGTCAGAATGACTACATTCCAAAGTCATATCGGCTTGCATTCCCTTGTACCAACAACATAGCCGAGTATGAAGCACTCCTCATAGGTCTCAATACAGCAGTTCAATGGGACATCATAGAATTACAAGTATATGGAGACTCACAGCTAGTCATTCGCCAAGTCACAGATGAATACCAAACAAAAGATGAAAAGTTGGTCCCCTACAAGCAACTAGTGGATGCCTACAAACCACATTTTTCTACCATCACATTTGAGCAAATTCCAAGAGAACATAATAAAGCTGCGGATTCTATGGCTTCTATAGGGTCACTGATTGATATGCCTGCTAATACACAGAAGTGTGAATTCTTGATCGAGCAATTGTTGATACCAGCCGTCGATGTTCCTGTTACTGAAATCATCTGCGAACTTGTTGGTCCCAAATCCCCATGGTACGAAGATATCTATGAATACCTTAAACACCAAACCTTTCCCCCTGACCTATCATCCACCCAACGCAAAACCTTTATCTGTCGATCCTCTCGTTACATCATTCTAGGTGATACACTATATTGCCGGAGTCTCGATGGTATCCTCTTACGATGTCTCAACGCGGAAGAAGCCGAAGCTACCTTACGAGACATACACGAAGGTGTCTGTGGCGCACATTCTACTAGTCCTAATCTTGCTAAGAAGATACTCAGAACAGGTTATTACTGGCCTACAATAGCTCAAGATGCTGCACAGTTTGCTAAGAAGTGTCTACAATGTCAGCAGCATGGGGATTTGATTCACGCACCAGCTCATGAATTACAACTTGTGACAACTCCATGGCCTTTTTCTCAATGGGGTCTCGACCTTGTAGGACAAATCCACCCTTCCTCCTCCAATGGCCACAAGTTTATCATTACCGCCACTAAGTATTTCACGAAGTGGGTGGAAGCCATTCCTATGACCTATATCACCGGTAAGCAAATAGCCAAGTTTATTCTAAACTACCTCATATGCCGGTATGGTATTCCCCAAGCCATTGTCACTGATAATGGGAGACCATTCAAGAACCAAGATGTCTCTGCCTTATGCATACAGTACAATATCCAACATCGCTTTTCAACTCCCTACTATCCACAGAGTAACGGCCAAGCTGAGGCTTCCAATAAAACCATTCTCAAGATCCTCAAGAAAACGGTCAATGAAGCTGGTCGTGATTGGCACTTGCAACTCAATCCCGCCCTATGGGCCTACCGCACTAGTATCAGAACACCAACTGGTGCCACACCATATGGCTTGGTCTTTGGCTCTGAAGCCATCCTACCTATAGAGGTCGAGATCCCATCGCTCAGAGTATCCATGCAGGACCTGATCGGCGGAGATGAGTATCGCACTTCCAGATTAGCTGAGCTTGAACTACTAGATGAGAGGCGCCTTGCCGCACTTAATCATCTCCATGTCTATCAAAACCGCCTCTGGCGTAATTACAACAAAAAGATCAAAGAAAGATGGTTTCAAGTTGGTGATCTTGTACTTAAGGAGAATCAGAGAAATCAAGCGGATAGAGAAAAGAAGGGGAAGTTTGAGCCTAACTGGTTAGGTCCCTTCATTGTGACAGTAGCATATGGATCAGGAGCTTATACTTTAGCTACACCTGATGGCATTCCTCTAGATGAGCCACTTAACAGTGTCCATCTCAAGAAGTTCTATGCCTGATCCTCAGAGTATTCCCACAAAAAATCAAAAAATCAAAAAAAATCAAAAAAAATCACAAAAATAAAAAATCCAAAAAAAATCCGTCCTCTGGTGAAAACCTGGCAAACAGACACCTTGGATAAGTACCATAGTGAAAACCTGGCAAACAGGCGCTATGCGTAGAGTCAGCATCCATCGTCTATCAGTCCTATCCACTCCTTGTCCAGTTCGCAACCTGCTTCATCCATCCATCCATAATAAAACCATTGACTTTGTTTGCATTTCCATCTCCCTACCTAGTATAGCTTGGAAATTTGTCAGTGTCCCTCATCGTCATCCCACATCTTGATCTATGTCTACAGTTAACACTGTCTTGTCCTAGGTCAAGTCTTTCTGTGTCTTCTTCGGCGGTCACCCCTACAGTTTCCTCTACCAGAATGGGGGCAACTCTTTCCTTAGCTTCAGTCTAGGATTGGTTCCTTGTTCGTGGTTGGCAGTGCATACTTCAATCTTGTCTCATTTCCATAGGTAACACCCTTTAACGGACACTTCGCTCCTACGATAAGGCTGTTATCTTCTCAACACTTGTTCTACATCATCACCTCCACCAGAACTACATACTATTATCTCTTCTCAATCTTAAAGTACCTTGATCCCATGGATATGGGTATGTAGGTAGTCTGGAATACGAAGGACGTTTCCAGTACTCAGGTACATAAGATCATCTCTTCTCCGCTCTTTTCCCACATCATCACACTAACCAGAACTACATATCATCTCTTCTCAATCTTAAGGTACCTTGATCCCATGGATATGGGTATGTAGGCAGTCTGGAATACGAAGGAAGTATCCAGTACTCAGGTACATAAGATCCCCTCCTTTCACCTTGACCCATTCATCACTCTATCCAGAACTACATATTTATCACGTTCATTTTCCATCGTAAGTGTGCCTTGATCCCGTGGATACAGGGTATGTAGGCAGTCTGGAATATGAAGGATGTATCCAGTACGCAAGCACACACGATCCATCATTCTCCACCCGTCCCAATCCGTTAGCACTGCCATCCTTCTAGTCTTCCATTTTTCAAAATCCATTCGCCTCGACTTGACTAACTCACGCAGCAAGCTAGCACATCCCTTCTAAGCAAAAGTCCTTAACAAACCTGAAGCAAGGAGGCTTCCTTCCAGCGTCAACTACTGTCCTGCATACCAATTGCCAACATCAGCTAAGTACTGCTTAACCAAGCCCTAGATCCACAAGCTTGTCTTCTACGAAGTGTTCCATTGTCGAGACCAACACACGCGTCTCCTACGACATGTGGCATTTCCTACAGCGAGATATTGTCTTTTTAGGTAGATAGCCCCCTTTAACGTACACAGAGCTCCTATGATAAGGCTGTTATCTTTCCTATCCAATCTATCCTGAGCAACCTCTTTAGCAAGAGAATATGTTGGCTGTATGTTTACTTTGTAAGTCAGTCAATTTGTGTTATGGTTTATCTTTTGTTCCTTTTCCAATACCTATTCAAGACTACCTTGATTTCTCTATAATCTTGGTATGTTGCGATGCAGTACGGATTGGGGGCATAGTCATTTCTTTCTGTGTGCCGTGTTTGAGGAATGATCTCTAGCATCTTTCTTAGCATTCTATTTATCTTGTGTGTGTTACCTCCTAGCATCTTACATATTAATATTTCTTCTTGCATTTACATGTATTAAAGTTTATTTTATGTTCAAGACTATGGCTTATTCACACATTCCAACAAGGTTATATTATGTCTAAGGGATCTAGGTTCAAACCGTTTGCTTGCAGAGTCAACGTCCGCGCACTCGGATATTACTGCACCTTGGTCTTTTATACCCTCGTGGCGAACTATCCACGTGCTATATCAAACTAAGGATTGCTCTTTATATACAAATGCGAAGCCATTGCAACAAGCTCATTCATCCATTTCCATAGCCTTTATATCGCTTTCATTACAGTAATCGATCAACAGTCTCCATCTCCTCCTGTTCTCCTCTCTGGTGCATATCTGCAAAACCCACATGTCAGATATCACTAGTCATCACATCTATATCATCATCTATCTCTATCATCATACATCTATAAGCATCATATAAACAGCATATGTCATCACATGAATCCATAATCATACATACATATCATCACATCCATGACATCAAGGAATGCATACACAAAAGCATGAACAGCAGTGAGTCGAACAGATCATCATATATATATCATGTAACGGCCGGCATAATACAAAATCTCGGTGTCTACATCAATAATACAAAATGTGTATACATCTAAATATACACCAATATAGTACATCAAGGCTATCAAGAGCCCTCAAAACATACATCAGAATGCACGCAGGCATATGTCCAAAATGATACAATATGATACAATATACATGAAAATGCCCTAGTGGGTAGAGCTGCCCTCCTGCTGTGGCCCCTAGCCTCCCCCTGTGCTTGGTGGAGGTCCCCCTAATGGTCCTCCTCCTCCCCCTGGTGGAAAAAGTGGCCCTCTAACTGAGGACGCTGACTGCCCTGTCCTCCGGGATCCTGATGCCCCTGACCTGCTCCTGTCTCTATAACTCGGTGCCTGCTGAGCTGCCGGCACCGCACCCACGTATAGGCCCCTGTAATACTCTGCCTCCCGGCCAGCTAATACCAGCTCACCCTGCACACGGACGAGCTCACTGTATAGGGTCCTCTGGTCTGCACCCAGTGCACGGCGTGCCTCCTCTCTCTCCCGCCTCACTCTAAAGAGTGTAGCCTCTGCTGTCAGCCG
The DNA here is from genome assembly GCA_027924645.1 of Cunninghamia lanceolata. NCBI lineage: Eukaryota > Viridiplantae > Streptophyta > Pinopsida > Cupressales > Cupressaceae > Cunninghamia > Cunninghamia lanceolata. The sequence continues at coordinate 1,791,141 of BSBN01000178.1, read as the reverse complement.
TAGCTGTACCTCAGCATCTCTCTCTCTCCTAGCCTGTGCTACCACCTCGGCGTCTGCTGCTGGTGCGGCCGGCGGCTGCATCTATCCCTGTGCCTGTGCATGTACCTGGGCCTGCAGCTGCCTATATGCCTGCACTTGTGCCTGTAGCTGCGCCTGCACCTGTGCTAGGGCTGTCTGTGCTGCTGTGGCTGCCTGTGTCTGTACCTGGGCTGTGGCCTCTGCCTGTCTCACCTCTGCCCGCGCTGTATCCCTGTCTCTCCTCAGTCTAACCATCTGGAGCTCTAGTCGAGTCCTCCGGGCTATCTCCTCCTGCAGCAGTCGCTCGACCCTCTGCAGATCAGTCTCTACGACTGGGCCCAATGCCTCTGCCATCTCAGCATCCTCCTGCTGGCCACCTGCCTGCTGTCCACCTGCATGCTGTCCGGCTGCCCTGGCCTGCCGCCTCATCCTGGCCTCTCCGCCAAGGACTAATACCTCTCCCACTGCCCCTACTACACCGGGTGTAGTCAATCTCATCAGCCTGTGTGTCTGCCAGTACTGATCATAGTCTGGCAGTGTCCCTGGGTCTGCTAGCCCAGAGTCCCAATCCCATCTCACGGGGATAATTCCCCGCACCTCTGCTAATGCTGTCGCCACTGGGATCACTGCGTCCCAGTCTCCAGTCTCTCTCCGCGTCCTGGCATGTGTGGCCTCCCCCACTGGTAGCCCCTATGGTAGGCCAAACTGTCTAAGTACCCGCTCGGGAAGATATCTCTCTATCATATCTGTCCATCTACCGAACAGATAGCAAGCCTGTCTACAGTACATGAGCTGCTCGTGCTCATCCGGCCACTCCTCGCATAGTAACCACGGCCTCCATATAAATATGTCCATCTCGTCAATCTGCTGCCTCCAGTAGCTGACAGATCCCATCCTCCGGTGTGTCATCACCCCATCATATAGAAACACATACGGCTCCCCTCTGTCTCGGTGGCGCTGTGCCATGGGTCAGATAACGGGAATGTGCTCCCACGGGCTGTAGTAGAGTCACCCCTGTTGAGAGGCTCCTGCCTCTCCTGTATACGCAGTAATGCATATCATGATATAGCTGTCCCAACACGCAGGGTCCCCACGCGTACTGTCTGCCATGGGTGAACATCCCAGATAGAACTATCCCCCAGCCAACTAATAGTCCTCTCGATCTCCTGTCCGGACACAGGAAGCCGCCAATCAACGATGCCATGATCCAACGGATCCTATCGCAGAGTCTCGGGACGTCTGCCCATCTGATCTCCCCATCGTCTATCCATAGGTCGTCTGTGCAGAAGACCTCCTCCAAGCCTGCCTCGCCTCGTGCCGTGTCAAAGTCAACAATCTCCCCGTCTATCCGGATCCGCAGGATGCGATATACATCCTCCAGTGTCACTGTAGCCTCCCCTGTCGGGAAGTGAAATGACGAGGTCTCACTGTGGTATCTCTCCACGACTGCTGTCACTAGGGCGAGATTCGCCCTAATGTGTGTCAGGTGTGCCACATACCACAGTCCTGCATGCTCTAGGAATGCATCCTCCTCCCATGTCAACTGAACAACCTCATGTGCAATCGCGTGGTGTCGCTCCCGCGACATCAGTGGCGGCAAAATCCTCTGCATCCATAACAAATCACGTGTCAGTTCTTCCATAACCAAATCCTCATAATCCTATCTACCCCTGGGATCTGCTATGTAACTCCCAACCATCCCTTTTCCCTCTTGTCGGCTAGGCTAGGCGTCTCTCTTCTATGTCCCCCCATTCTATTAAACCCTAACTTTTATTCTATTCAAACCAAAAGTGCTTTGTTTACACAAAAGCGCTGTCCCTCCCTGCCACCAGCGCCCTACTGTCCATCCAAAAGCGCTGCATTTTTTCTGCCAACTGTGCCTTGTTTTCCACAAGCGCTGCACCCACATGCCAACAGCGCCGCTCTATTTTTCCAGAGGCGCTTCATTTTTTCCTCTCCCCACCATTTGCGCTGTCCTACCCTCGCAACTGCGCTACACTGCCTAGCCATAAGCGCTGTGGGATTTTGCATATGCGCTGCGACGCGGACCCCAACCACCAAACGCGCTGTGATTATACCACTAGCGCTGCGCCCGCCTACCAGACGCGCTGCGGCGCTCCAAAAGCGCGCCGAATGACTACCAGACGCGCTGCAGAAGCCTACGACACTTTTGGATTTCTTGCTCACCCTACCTACACCTAGCCCTAATCTACCCCTAATTGACAAATTAAAAGGGGGTTTTCGATCACTTACCGCTGCCGGAGCTCCTGCTGGCCTCCCGTAGGTCCGCACTAGCTCCGCCCAATGTCTGTGCACTGGAATCGGCATCTCTCCCCGCTGTCTGCTCACCTCTCTCTCCACTAAGTTTAGAAGCTCTTCTCTCTAAATTTAGAATCTCAATGGGTGCAAATGAGGATTGTGGTCCCCATGGGACCTATTTATAGTGTCCCCACCCTTAGTTTTCTTTCCCACCCCGTTTTCTACTTTTCTTCCCACCTGGTCGCGCAATCTTCTAGTCGAGCGTCAACACCTTTCCTCTATCGCTTCCCTGTCTTCCCGCTCGAGGGGGCATACGCTGGGGCAACTAGCTACACTAGGGCATAAAAATTGTATCACCTCTTCAACAATTAATTTCTTTGACGCAACGCTACATGCTACATTGCATCAAAGAGGGGCAAAATGTAGACACCCTAAAATGACCGTGTCGTCGAATCACTTGCATTTCGTCATTTCTGTCTAATTACCTGCATTTCAAACGTTAATTAAATAATCTAATTATTTGATTAATATCATCAAATTCTTCTAAATCTCCTAAATTCAACATTAATTAAATAAATCCTCTTTATTTAATTAATTAAATCAAATTCCTCTATATTCTTCCACAATTAAATAATTTTTAATTATTTAATTAAATCATTATTCGCTTTTCGAAAATCATATCCACATTAATTAAATCCCATTATTTAATTAATTCAACAAATTCCCTCTTATCTAAAATTAAATAATTCTTAATTATTTAATTAAATCAAAAATTATTCTTCCAAAATCATGCACAACAATTAAATAAATTTATTTATTTAATTTGCTTTCAAATCTTCTAAATTAAATAATTCCAATTATTTAATTACTTCTTCCAAAAATATCTTCTCTAAATTTAAATAAATCAATTATTTATTTAAATGGCTTTTTCTTCTAATTTGAGTTATCTCTAAAATAACTCAAGCTTTCTTGCTCATCAATTAAACTTTCTATATTTAATAAAGCAAAATATCTTCTTTTCTCATGCAAATCTATTCTACTTGTTTTAAATCACTTAACTGATTGCTTTATTCTTTTAATTGATTTATCTCTTCAGTTAACTCATTCTTCTATTCTTGATAACTCCTCTCATGCAAAAGAAAGCAAGACACATGTCTTCTTCTCATTCGTTGCACATTCCTCAACTATTCTCCTCCGTTGATTCTTCTAAATTATCTGGACCGTTGATCGATCTTCATTGAAACCTATATAAACCCCCCTCATCTCCTTCATTTAGCCTCTCTCTTCGATCGTATTTTCAGGCATACTTAACAGAGCTTTGAGCATACACAACGCATCGATTGAGCACTATAACGATCTTTTGACATTGATCTCTTGAGCACATACTTGCTTGTTGCAGCCATGGCTTTGCAACTACATTGAGCAATCCACATATCTCCAAAAGGGAACAATACAGGTTTTGGTAAGAGCTTTCATTTGTCTTTGATTTGTGATTTATGGCTTTTACTTAGATTCGTTTCCTTTATGTTATTGGGTTCTTTGGTTTTATTTAGTTTAGATTTAATCCATTTTTCCATATACACACCAACTTTTGAATGAGTAAACATCTCTATCCTTCATGGGAACATGTCATATCATCCATCATATCATGAAAATGCTACTAATCCACCATCTTATCAGCCATATCATATCAGCCATGCTACTGATTTCAACCCAAATTCTATGGTTTCTCAAGGAAACCAACATGCTTAGTAGGCTTACCTCCCACCCACCCTAGTTCAGCCTTTTGGCAGCCTATACATAAACCAAATCAGGCTCAAGAGTCTGCAAAGGAGGTGATTGCAAGTATAAAGAGTATGTCACTTGATCTCAATAACAAATTGCTAAAAATCAATAAGCAGATAGAAGAGATCAAGAAATAGTAGGAGTATGAGCAGCAACAAGAAGAGATGGCTTATCAGGCCTATCTCTATGAGAAAGACTTGTTGATTCAGAGAAGACAAGATGAACAAGATCTTGCAAGGGAGGTTGCAGTCAAAGAAGCACAAATAAAACATTTGCTTGCACAAGTACAAAGGCAAGAGATCTAGATAGCTGCATTCATTCTAGATCAACATGTTCAAAATGAGGTTAGTAGATATCAAATTTCAAGTTTCAAAAGTTTTGATTTTGTTCAAGAACCTATTTTCATTCAAAATCAGTCCATTAATCCTCAGTATCAATCACATTAAGTGCCTAAATCAAGTCATCAAGCTTTTGAGCAAACATGGCAACCTTCTTGGACCAAACATCCTAATTATAAAATGTTAAATCTTGTTAAAGATACCCCTTCCATACCAACCCAAAATTAGGAAGGAGAAGAGGTAGTTAAATCTAAACCTATCAAGATTCCAAGTTTCAGTCCAGCGCTAAAGGTGCTGCTATTTTTTCTGTGTTCCCAGCTGAAAGTAAGCATAATACATATGATGTGGAGCAAGAGGTCACTGCTGCCCCAAATCCTTTACATTTTGAATCATTTGAAAAGTTCTCTAATGTTGTTCACAAGATAAATGAAAGAAGAATACAAAGATTGGAAGGTCAAAATCTTCAATTACAAAAACAAGTTGCCCACATTCCCAAAGAGAATAATCCAGACAAAGAAGAGGATTCAGTTTCTTTGTTTGATCAACTGCCTTCTTTTGTTGATCAAGATGAAGACATCATACAAGTATCGAAATTACCAGCTAATTTAAGACAACTAGATGATATTGCAAAACATGACCTACTGTTGGTCCATAAGGACCAGGATGATGTTGAGGCCTCAGTTCATCTAGAAGAGCAAAAGGACAGTCCCATTTTGGAGACTAATAATCTTGTTCTACATGATCATAGGATTGATTACCAGGCTAGATATGAAACTAAATCAAATGACATTCTCTGTGAAAATAAAACATCTAATTTGTTTTCAGACCAGTCATGTGAACTAATTAAAGATATTCAATCTTTTCAAAATAATTCCAAATCTGATTGTCAAGATCCTGATTGTTTAGCTTGTAGGGAGCTTGCCAATCTGCTGGATTCTTATAGCGATTGAAAGCCTAAGTCAATAAATGATGAGTATAACAAGGTAAATTAGGTTTCTAAATTTTTTCCTTTTTCATTTTAACAATATGAGGATAATCAGTTTGAAGATAGCAAGGAAGGTGTGCAGGTGGAGCTTTTGAATGATAAGCAATGTTTGGTTGGACTAACATTAATACCTAGTTTTACATAGCAGAGGGATAAAATACATATAGATTCAATGCAAGAATATCAGTTAGATGAGAGTATGTTTTCAGTTATTATAGAGGATTTTTGTACTAACATTGATAATGATCTGATACCATGTGAATCAACAGTATGTGATCAACAGGATCAGGCCAGAAAGGCAAGCTTTCATTCAGTTCATTCATGTGGGTTAACTATTTCAAATCAGATTGAAATTGCAAGTGAAGACACAACAACAGATTTAAATCAAGACATCAAGAGTATTGGCCAAAGATACATCATTGCAAGAGGGTGTCCAATCAGGGGTTTAACAGATAAAGAACTAAATAAGGAGACACAAGTTACTATTATTCCCAAAGACGAGATTGCAACCTTATAACAACAGTGCCAAATCATTTATTCACCTTATAACAATAGTATTTGTGATCAGGTTCAGATGGTGAATGAGTTTGTTTTCATTCTTCAGAGAGTTTTGTAGCATTCTATAAGGTATGTCCTTATGAATCATATCTTATTAGTAGCAAAACAGCTTGCAGAACATCTTTTCTTAATCAGAAAGGGAATTATTTTACAAAGCTATTTAATGGATTTGTTTGACTAGTAACCATGACTGGTTAGTGTAGGGTAGATTAGAATTTTGGTTTTATTTTGTTTTCCAAGAAGTGCACATGCACATTTTTCTGGCCATGTTCTAAGGAGGTCGGAATAGTTTCAATTTTAGTTTTGTTTTACTGCTGTAGTTTTTATCAGTTTGAGTTGCAAGAGGTTTTTCAAAGTTTCAGGTAGAAAAAAAAATCATATGCCCAATGGAATTTCAAGGTTACTGGTTCTGATTTGTTTAGTAGGCAAACACACCTGAGAGCTCGCTAGAAATGTTACTAAATTATGTTCACACCTAATTTAGTTAGACCTGAATTGCAGTTGTTAGAAAAGGAATAAAAGAAAACTTTTAATTGTAATGATCAATCAGTGAATGTATGACATCTTGGCAAGAAACAAGAAAAGATCATTTGTTAGGATATTATGATAATTCAATCAAAATTGTCAAGCCATCTTGACAAGTGAAGTTATCTGATGACAAGAGACCACACAGTCAATGAATGATAGAAGGTTTTAACTAGTTTTATCTTTCAAGTATAAGATAATTGAATTATTCAAGTAATTGAAATGAAGCAATGTACACAGAACATACTTCCTACACCAATCTAATGAGGGGAATGAAGTACAAATTCATTTAAATCCTTACAATTGCAGCAACATTAAACTAATAACATAAAGATTACAGTAGAAACACAACACAGAAAGAAGGTGACACAAGATATACTGTGGGGAAAACCTTTTCAGGTAAAAAACCCTACACTCTAAACCTGCACAATGTATTATCAAAACAACAATAGTTTACAATACACTTGCAATGTAAGTCTTCCAAGAGTTCACAAATGTCGATTCTAGAGTTATTCTGGCAGCATAACAATACCTGTAAAACACTATGCAACTACAACTCCAAACTATGCATTTTATAGAGATTACAAGGCATATCTTGAGAGCATCTTGGGATAGGCGTCCACCTTGGCCAGATGGCCATTTTCAGCATCAAAGGACACTTGTCCTTTCTATCCTTACATCCCTTACATCTGTCAGACATGGCAGATTTGACTTTCCCAATGTAGAGCACTCCAGGCTAAAAATAGACTATGACAGATTCTCTTACGCGACTTACAACTGTCATAAAATCTGCCCACAATATCAAACTTAGATGTTGTAAGAGAATCCATCATACAATGCTAAATATAGCATATTCTACTTACAACATGTCATAGCCCAACTTGGGCACCCAAAGATGCCTTTCCCTCATGCAAAGATGCCAACCGACACTTGTCCTCACTTGTCATAAGAATCTCCAAACATGGCCCTTACGCATCATACATTCTATCATATGGAATATTTCCTTCCACATACCAAAGATTCTGACACATGGCAAATTAATGCCACCTCAATATGGGATGCCCAAATCCATGTAGGATTGACTTGACCATCCAAGTCACATTCCAAGTAAGCTGACATGTCACCATGCCACCTCAACTATGTGACCAAATTGAATGTGGAAGTAAAATACAATATTAGGCAATAATTAAATATACAATTAAATTACCAATGCTAGGAAATTGCAAAGGTTGAGACACTTTAATTCCCAACAGTAATCACCATTCAGTGTAAAGGAAAGGTATTTATAAACTGTCATTTCATATCATGTTTTGAACATATGTTTCATATCAGATTCAGTTATTCTATCCTATGCATTTAATTCAAAAAAGTAAACATACATAAATCACTTGCATAAGGTAAAGTAACTGATCATATTCAAATAAATGTTTAAATGTGTCACACACAAGCCATGGGAGTGACTAAACTGAGCAATGCAAACATTGTGCAAGCTATACATCTGAGGATAAAAGGAAAAGGAAAGAACATATGAGGAAAATGTATATCCATAATTGCCTTTTGAAGGTTGATCTTCTTGATTTACAACTTGATCTTCAAGTCTTCATCTTTCACTTCTGATCAGGATAGTGTACTTGTAAAATTGGAGAAAAGCCCCATTAGAAGCTATGGATATATAGATTCTTCATATGCTTTATCAACAGACATATAAGACTTGCAAACATTATGCGTTCGATGTGATTGGATCAAAATCAGACATGTGCAATAAATCTGATCATCATGAAAAAGATCAATCAACTTCAAGAGGTATGTTTTTATGCTAACTTGTTTGTTCACTATGCAGGTATATGAAAAGTAATGTTGCTGATTCAAAGACATTAAAACATGGGGAGAAATTGTGGCTTCCACAAGGGTAGAGCCCAGCATGTTTCCTTTTTATTCATTTGAAAAGGATATCAAATTGCAATAGATAGAATGCATTATTCAAAGAGATACTATGCATTAGAATAATCAAACTTACAAATGGAGTGAAGTCATCATCATAGAAGTGAAGAGGAGCAGTTGCTCCTATAAACTATGCCCACTTCAAAAAATAGTTTGTCAAAATCAGAAAATCATATTCAAAATGTTTTATCACATGCTACAGGATGAGCAGTGATTCTAGTCAAGATTTGTCAAATATACCAAGGACAGGGGTACAGTCATTAAAGATGCAGAGAAAGTACAATAGTCTTATAATCCAGGAGACAAATTGCAAGAAAGAGAACAACTCCTATCAAGACAGTGATCATAAATGAACAAGTATGTATAAACAGTGACAAGTATCAGAGGAAAGAAGCCTCATGTTTATCTCTTTATACAATGACCAGTATAATGATAAATGCAGTGTATACAAGAATGGAGTAAAAACCCCATGATTGTATCAGAATGAATAGTAGCATGAAGTAGAAATACATTAGAGAGAGATAAAAGACAATGAAATAGCATACAACCATAGCATTTTTATGGTAAAATAGAAAGGCAAAGTCATATATTGCAGAAGCTACAGAAGGTAGCATAGAAAGGATCAGATCTGTGTGACCATGTCATATATGAGAGGAATGATAAAACTATAAGAGTATGTTGTTAAACCCATATGGGGTTTTTACATTTAAATATAAATACAGAAAATAAAATGCTATTACAGGCCATGAAGAAAGAGTATTGCTAGCCATGACTGAAGGAGTGTTCTTTCTTTTAAAAATATGAAAACCCAAGTCAAAGATTTTGAAACCCTTGTGTTTGCTGAGTAATCACCTTATGTAGAAGTTTGAAAAGAAGATATAGTTGTAGGCCGTAGTCAAAAGTTAGGGTTTTTATTTCAACATTTTTAAAACCCTAATGTTTCATATTTGTAGTCAAGGGAAATGCTACATAAGAAGATAGAATGCCATGGCCGTAGCCAGAGGAGTATATTCCTACAAATTAAAATACAAACCCTCATTCTTTTTTTCAAAACCCTAACATATTCAGGTATGTAGTAGAGAATGAGGACAAAGAAAGGAAGATATAATCATAGCCACGGTCAAGAAAATGATTTTCTTTAATAAAATCAAAACCCTCTACATATATTTTTGAAACCCTTGTCTTGTACTCTTATATACAGTTGAAAGAAATGATATAGAAGATGATAAATGTCATGGCCGTTGAGAGAGGAAGGTGTTTCCTGCAAAATATTCAAACCCTCAAGCTTCTTTTCGAACCCTAATGCATTTTTCAAGTTACAGTCAAAGAAAAGAGTTTTGAAAAGAAGATACAACCAAGCCGTTGCCAAGAAAGGTCTCTCCTTCAAAGAAAAAGAAAACCCATTTCACTTCTTGAAAACCCTTATTAAAAATTCATACATAGTCATGAGAAGTGAAAACGGTAAAGGCAGATGAGCTTACCTTATATTCTTGCATTAAGAGAAGAAATGTTACATGGCCGTGGGCCCTTATGCCTTTGAAACCTCTCAAAAATGATCAGGTTACAGTCACCAAATGAAGAAACACAAAGAGATAAAGAAGCCATGTTAAGAAGGTATAATGAAAGATTCATATAATACTTAGAGAATGACCATTTAGCCGCGGCCAGAAAGAAGTTATAGTCACAAGAAAGCAAGAAAATGACCAAACTATCAACATAGAGAGGCTTACCTTTCATGTTTTGCCAGAAAATGAAGAGAAAATCAACCAAGAAGACTCAAAATTGTAGAGGAGAAGCATATTTCCATCAAACCCTAGCCATTGACCCATAAAGTTGCAGAGCCAGAGTGCAAACAAAATGAAAGGATGAAATGATGACTTTTAGGGTTCAATATCTTCTTTTGATCATTGGTGTCTTTTTCTTTTCATCAGACTTCTTTTTGACTTAACAAAATTAAAATCATTGCCTTATCCGATCCCATGGTCAAGACTTGTTTAAGTCTTGTTACCTAATGATAGTGCACAAGGAGGGCCCGTGAGGCTAAGTTCTTTTGCCTTTATCATTTGATTGTTTTGTAAAAGTTAAAAAAATGCAAATCATGTCATAGTAAGGTGTCGACTATATAAAGGATAAGGTTGAAATGCCTTATTATACATTTCAAAATGCAAGTTCAAGATAAAGTCAATAAGGTAAATCATGATAAGGCATGGAGTAATAAGGTATATGGATAAGGTGATAGATGCATTGTAAAATCAAATGATAAAGGATATGGATAATGTAATGATGCATCGAATAATAAGGTAAGTATGGATAATGCAATGTGAAGACAAAGGTGATATTGAGGGGATGATGCATGGTGGTGGAGTGATAAGGAGGTATTTGTTATGCCTTGTATGCATGTATAATGCAACTATGTATTTTCTTTTGCATGGAGTAATAAGGTTGTAAAGATGCATTTATCATTCCCTTGATAATGCATAATTATTTTTGCATGTAATAACCTAAGAATTTAAATGAGAGTCATAAGGAGAGAATATTCTTTTATTTTCATGCATGATGACCTATTTCTTTTTGGCGTCATTGTTAATGAAATCATGCAAATCATGTAATTGTAAAAGGAAAGATAAGGTGTTATTTTTTCTTTTTTCTTTCTTGCATGATTTTACAACCATAAATAATGTAAACAAATTAATAAAGTAATATTTTATAAATTACTTTATTATTTTGTCACAAGTTGTAGAAATTAAAGAAATTAGACAAATTGAAATTCATAATAGAGTAATCATGCAAAGGATTACTTTATTTATGGTCCACATTATCTACACATGCAAAATCATGCAAAAATGGAGGAGTTGAGTTAACTGAAGACTTTGAGGTCTTTTTGCATGATTTAGAGGTCAAATTGAAGAATTTTGGTCAACTCTTGGGTCAAACACATGGAGACAAGCAGTTTTGAGCTATTTTTGTTCATTTTGAGGCAGTTTTGACCCTTATTTTTAGGGATTTCATTGTTTGCTCGTGGATCAAATTGGAGAGATTATTTTTAGAGGCAGTTGACTATAGTTGATTTTTTCTATGCCTCTTGGAGAGAGCAAACTATATATTGTAAGAAAAACTTAGGTATTTCAAGTTCTTGCCTTTTTGCTCTTTACACTTTGAGAGAGAAAGATGTTTTGTAACTCACTTATTTTGAGATTTACAGAGATTACAGTAGGTTACAAGTTCTATACTTTGTTTTTATGCAATTATTTCCTTTATTTTTTAGTTTGATCAAGTATCTACCTTCCATTAATGCAACTTGTATGAGTGATTTGATGAGATTTTATTGTGTTTAACATATGAACCTTTAAAATCATTGTCTCATTTATACTTGCATGTGTTAGATAGCTTTGAAAATCACAGGTCTTAGGCTGTGAAATTGGGAAAATCTTTCTTTTATGTTGTGAAAAAATTGCTTTTCCTTCAGACAAAAATATTTTCTAGCGTCCCTTAGAAACATTTTTGTGATAAATTTTCTAAAAGTGGTTTGTGTGGATAGATTTTCTGAGATCTATTTTGAGTTAGATTGCCAACTTTGCATCATTATTAGGTGCATCACCATACTTTTACAATTTTATTTGCTTTTAGAAAGATCTTTTTAACCCTTTTCCACATCTAAGTCATAGATCCAATTGAATATTTTAAGGGAACCAGCCTATAGTCTGGAGGTTCAAACTCAATATAGGTCACCCATAGCCTAAGTTTGATCGAATGTTTCGAAGGATTACTAAGTATCACAACTTTGCATCACAAGTGCAATCCTAATCGACAACAGGTCCAAGTAAATTTTGGATTTAATTTTTCATGTTCGTGAAGTGATTTTTGTGTTTTATGATGTTATGTTTATAGTTATGTTAGAGCTTTGATAGGATTTCCTAGAGTTGAGAGAGCATCCACATAATACACTTATCTATAGCTATTATGATTGGGTATTGACACAAATAGATGAGGAGCTTCTTAAGGTTGTAGGATTGTACAAGGTGATTAGGTTACTATAAATGACATTTACTGAGTGGATGCTTGGGGCTCCGATGGAGCAATGGGACTCAAAGGCTCGTGTCTTCTAGATTCCTACAAGGGGGCTTATAGTGAACTTAGAAAATGTGTGGTTCATTCTATGGTTATTTATTTTAGGTAATAATGTGGTGGATTTGGATTATATTGCATAAGAGTCCATCTAATAGGGGTACATTTATGCATTTGACTGATATATTGGTGAGACTAGTGGTCATATTTATTTGGATCTAGGCATTGCCAAATGTAGGGGGTGCATGCAACATTTATTTAAGGAATTATGATTGATATGGTGGATAGCATGGTGATGGTTGATGGAATAGGGAGTCACTTTCATGGTGGCTTGATCTATTACATTAGGGATATGGAGGACAAGAGAACTATTTTAGTTTGGTTCAGTGCATGTTGACCCATCTCTATTGTGATATGCACTAATACATTTGGTGGGAGGGAAAGATCTTGATGTCCAGTGTATATTATTATAAATTTGAGATTCTGATAACATAGCTTTGACATGCCCTATTGAATTTCTATTTTCCATAGCTATAGACTCATTGTCTATGAATGTTTATTTGCTTGAGTGAATTTAGTGGTAACATGGTACTATAGTATACTAGAGACAAATTTTTGACTAGCTATTAGGGGATGGAATTATATGGAAGCTATACAAGGGCATGCCTTAGTGGCTAGAGGATAGATACCATATGTCACAGTTCCATTAGACATGGTGGTATTAGGTGTGAAGGATAACAATGCTAGAGCAATTTTGTTATGAGAAAGTTTTATGCTAGTTTGGGGTAGTAAAAGATTTACAACCCTTATGCATGATCTATTTGAGGGATGTGAGATCATATCCTTAGAGAGAATATAAGTATTTGATGCCCAATTTTAAGGATCATGCAACTACGAATGAGGATGATGTAGGTAAGGTTGTAATGAAGCTAGATGTGGATGACATGGGGTGACCCTATTAGCACTATTTTTATATTAGCAATTTCATGTGTTCTTCATGCCCCTTGAGTCATGTATGTTTTAATTTCATGTCTAGGGTGTGTTCATGTGCATTGAGTTATCATTGTGGTGCTTCTGGTTCAAGCTTTAATATACTTTCAGGGTGAGCCCAAGTGTTTATCATGGTTGCTTGTACTCCTAATTGGTAGCCTATAATCTTGTGCCATATGGAAATTACATGGTAGAATTGGTGGAACTAATCTTTTATTAATGTGTTTGTGTGTGCTCCAAGGTGGGGGAAATCTTATTGTGTTGCATTGTGCCTACTTGGCAATGTGGTGGGTTTGATGTTGAATGCACATTACTTTTCCAATATGTGGATGCCATGTGTTTTCTTTGGTTGGGTTTGGTTCCTTTGGTGATTTCATTTGACCTTCTAATGCATTCTCATTGCGCTTCTTGGGCCTTTATGGTATTATGAGAACCATTTATCTACATTTTTATCCTCTATCTTTTCTATGCCTATAGATCTTGCCACAATTTCAATTTATTTACCTACCACCTACACCCTCATGGTTTTCAAAGGCTCATGTGTTATCTTTGGAGTTTTTATTTCTCTATTCAAGCAGATGAGGATTTGTTGTTCTAGTGCATGGTTGGTGACTATTTTGTATATTTATGGCTTGATTGGTGATGCATATTTGTTAGCTAAACTAGTTATGGCTTAGTGTGCTCTATGTATATGCATTTGGGAATGTTTCAAGCCACGTGTAGGGTAGGCTATGCTACAAGATTAAATCTTCTATGCCTTGAGGTTATTTTGGAATTGAATGGAAGTAAGTTTGTTGAAAAGGGAAATATATGCACAAGAGGATTCTTAGTTGAAAGAGGAATTTTTTCCCCTATCCTATAGATGTAAAATCCCAAGGATATTTTCTCAATAAAAAATGAAATTTGATTAGATTGTTCTTTCCATTGATAAATTAATTATAAAGATTGAGTGCCAGTATACTTGGCTATGTCCTAGGATGATACAAATTGCATGATCGTATAAGGTCCCTATAGTTGTATGAAACTTTTTATATTCTCTATTTCTTGATGAAAAAGTTTAATGGTTGTTTCTTAGGCATGACCCTACTGCAAAGGTGTTCTCACTTAATCCAACATATTCTAGGGCATCAATCAAAGTTTTAAGCTATGTCTCTCATGTTGATACAATGTTATAGGTTAGGTGAAGGCATTGAATGTAGAAGTTTCCTCATGGTGCTAGTGTCTCCACACATGTCTAGATGTATGTAGGGAGTAGGCGTGCTATATTTGTTCCTAAGGCTACATTTGCTTGCCTAGTATTATATTGACTAGTATCCATGTAGAGAATTGTAAAATGTTTCAAAGCATATTTGAGAAACCCATTTGAACATAATATGTGGATTCAACTTGTACATTTGTGAATTTTTAAAGTATGCTTTCAAATTGTATGACCAATTTATCAAATTTAAATTGATCAAAAGTCAATTTTCTTCCAATATCTTATTTATCACTGATAACCATCCTATAACCAATGACCTTATTTATCCTTTATTTATTTAACCTTGGTATCTAATAGAGAACATTTTTTTAATTCCAAGGATTAGCCCAATATTGGAATTAAATCAAGTTTAGATCAACTCATTAAAGGATTTCTGCAAATAAAAAGTCACAAAACATAAGGCACCTACATTCATACTTATAGGAAGTATTATCCTAGGTTAAGAAATTTGATCAAATATCTTTCTCATTTCTATAGAGAGTTGAATGTAGTGGAAGACTACCTAGCCAATTAGGGAGTTATACATTTGGAATTTCCTCCTTAGAAAGTAAATATATGAACAAATGTTGAAATCTTAAGCATTATATTTAATTAGACAAACCCACTAATGATTGTGGTATTCTCATGTTTAAGATATTATCTCTTAATGTGTGTAGGATTGTAAATAAGACAAGCATATTCACACATATAAACTAATTATTTAATTATCATGCATTACTCCATAAGGTGACATTGTGTTGTTAATTCTTGAAAGGTTTTAAATAGCAGTTGTATTATTTGTGAATGTCACATGGTGCTTGAGTAGTGTTCCTCTTTGGTATTGTCTTGTGCTTGTGGTGTATTTTGGTAATAGGTATATGGATCAAAAGGGTTTTGGTAGGGATTATTTGTGCCATGATAGTGTGTTAGATTTTTACCTAAAAAATATTTCTAATTGCTCACCCAAGGGCATGCTCAAAGTAGTGAAGGCTATTCTAGGAATATTGAATGGGTTGTGTGATAATGGGAGTCTTAGCTCAAGGGACTATAATCCATGATTTTTTAAAGAAATTGAAAGGAGAAATGGTGGATGTGGAGGTCTGGGAGAGCCTAGAGAATATTTACTCCATCTAGATTCTAAGGTTGAGGAAGCACTAGACCATGTGGAACAAGCCTCCTTTATAGAGGTGTGGTATAAGAAGTTATTTGTTGGGTGTTGTCACTAGAATATTTTACCTTCTTAAACACCTAGCTTAGCTATTTAGTGAAACATGGGAAGGCCTCTCAAAGTGTGGGATTAGATAGCTAGATATCAACCTCCAAACAAGGGATGGTTCCTTGTTACCTATTATTAAAAATACGTAATGTATAATCAGTTTTAAGTGTAAAACACTACTCATCAATCTAACTAGGTTTTCATCATGAAAAGGGGTAAGAAATGATTGAAAATAAAAATGAGGTGATACACCAATGATAAGGGGATCCTTGGACCTACTTCAAGCACACAAATAACCTCAAGAAGCTAACCTACATTCACATAAACTCATGAAAACATCCACAGAGGTTAGAAAAGAAGAGTGCAACTACAAAAGGAACTGATATCTACAAGAGAAACTTACAACTCTTCAAGAAAACATAGTGAGAATGTATATGAGAAAGGACAAAATTAGTTCATCTTATTGTTGATGAAGGCTTAGTATCTATTACAAATCTATGTATGCAAAAATCTATTACAAAAATCTAGAGAGAATCTCTATCCAATTACAACCAGATGTATTGGAAAAGAAAAACATCCTTGAATGCTTTGATTTAACCTTCTTGGGTGTAGAGGGAATATTTATTTGGTTTTCACAACTGAGAATTCTTGAAAAGGCTCAAAACTACCACAACATTTGAAGACATGCTTTTTTGGAGTAGTGGAACTAGACTCTTGATGGCCATAACTTACTCCAACTACTCTTGTATAGAAATAGGAACATGTTTCCTATTCCCTTCAACTATTTGATACCTTTCTCTCATTTTATGAGGCATAGTAATAAGTATTTCTCCATATGGAATCTCAACTGTAACTTCATGACCTCTTTATGGTCCCCCAACAAAATATTATTCTAGTTTGCTTTCTCTTGAAATATGGATTATAGACACGTTGGATGTTCTAGATGCCCTAATTGAATTACCACTTGTTTCCCATCATGAGGAGCTTTGGTAGTATGATCTACAAACAATAACTTTGCAAGAGTATAGAATGCAGTCTATGGCACTTGAGATCCAAGACCATTCCACCAAATCATGTTAAGAGTAGGAGATGGAAGATTGGGTTGCACTTCAAGATCTCTCTCTTCTTTATAGTTTGCACCTTGCATGATTATATCCTCTATTTTCATTCTAGACCTATGCTTGATCCACCCTTATGAACATGGCCTCTTTTTTGAAAATACACTATCTATTGTATTTGGAACTCTTTCACTAGTCTAGTAACATGATTTTGGCTCTTCATAAGAAAGGCCTTTGGTCCTTTTGGAACTTCATTAATGCATAGATCACCAGCTCCTTCCAAATTTCTCTTCATAGACATGTAATGGCATTTAGCAGGGTCTATTTTGTTGTCATTAAACCTCATAAGGATTTTACAAACCCTTAGAACCTTTCATGCCTTTGCAGACTTGTTCACGTTTTCACAGGATCTTTAGGGTTCTCACATTACTTCTAGAGCTTTCACCACTTTGTGCATCTCCACATATCTTTAGATAACTTTAATAGACCTTGCTAAGCTTTACAAGTCTTCCAAAGCTTCAACAAACCTCTTAAAAGGTTATACAAACTTTCTAGAGTTATACACACTATGCATTTTAATGTTTATTTAAACAGTCTCACAAACTTTACATAGACCTGTAGATTTTTCACAAGCCCTTCTAATGTTTGATAGACCTTTATGAATCTTTAAACACCTCTATACATGTACATGATCAAATTATGCAGACAAATGTATAGTTTTTTCTTTAGTAATAGGGAAATTTTGGTTTAGTGGGTGAACATGCTTGTAACTAGGAAATGATAGAAAAATCTTGGAAGCATCACAAATATATGGCATTGTGCACATGTTCTAGCAAACATTTCATTTTTTAAAGATTTCTCAACCCTTATTGCTGCTATTTTCCATGAATATGATCAAAT
This sequence comes from Cunninghamia lanceolata, assembly GCA_027924645.1. NCBI lineage: Eukaryota > Viridiplantae > Streptophyta > Pinopsida > Cupressales > Cupressaceae > Cunninghamia > Cunninghamia lanceolata. Next base: position 1,773,266 of record BSBN01000178.1, on the reverse strand, counting down.
GTTGTTTTAGAAGATATTTTAAGCTCCAAGTCTAGCTTTTGCCTTGGATCATGGCATGTTCTCTCTTGAGTTCTTCTATTCATATAGTATATCTCTCCTAAATTAAGATCTATATATTCAATCAACTACTCCTTGAACTGAGAATAAACTCAGAAATGATTACAACATGATAGTCCTTATACTACCTAAAACTGACAATGAAGCTCACTCCTTTCGATGATTGTACTTCTACCTCTTCACTCTTCTTTTGATGATTGAATCAATTATGCACATTATTCACTTCCTTTTTGTCACAAAAATATCTTCATGATGAACCAGGACAAGCTCTAACACTTCTGCTCTTTCTCTTTCAGTCGCACATCATAATGCATTACACATTCATATTCTACTCCATATGCATTCATATTCGCAATCATACTTCACCTAGATCAACTAGGTTTACAATATATACATGATATTGCATTGATTACATTACAAGTCAGCCAATACAACAAGAATATTATAATTTACAAGTTGGCCAGAGATCACACAACATGAAACATGTAGAGGGCAAGCCCTAATCATGAACTACATGCAACACTAGGAAGAGAAACATGCCTTGCATATCCTAACAGATGCTTAATCTAATCCTAAACATTCTTCACTACATCATCCTTGAAGGAACACCATCTGCGTGCTTCAAACAATTGAATTAGGTCTCCCTTAGGAAAGAAAACATGAAGCTTGTAGTACATCGGTCTTTACAATCTTGATGGTACTCATGAATGATTAAACATTACTTGTTCTTCTTCTAGATGAGTCAGCAGGACGTACACAACATCTCCAAACACTTCTTGAAGTCTGCATAGCAACAACTTTGTAGCGCACATCATCAACATTCCTCAGTCAGCCTCAACAACAACAATTCTTCACAAACTAACTTGAAAACTTTGTGCGGTACTAGAAACATGAAATATCTGCATGTGTTTCAATCCTAAGAAACATAGAGACATGTGGAATGTCCACATAAACTCATATAAATGAATTGTACATTCTCTAATTGACACAAGTAGTCAAACATATGCCTTGAGAACAATTAGGCATCTAGAACCATCTATAGCACACTGTCATTTGAAACCTAAACTTGTGGATCACCAAATCACTTGATACTACAAGGTAGCATGCATTGAACATCTCTGATCATGTCCACAAAACCACATGGAAAAATCTTCACTTCCAGAGGAATGCGGAGTATTCCAATCAGCCTTCATCATTGCTTTACTTTGTTAGAGTATATACTAGAACTCTATCACTTATAACTTTCATTGCGGAGGAGCAAATGATACAAAAATTTGTATATAGCACCTTTTGAACATATTGAACTAAACTTATGAACCAAATGACCATATCTTCAAATGCGGAGGAATGCAGAGCATTTTACCAATTGGTCTTCAAAGCAACTTCTTGCATCAAAAACCTTCACTAACATCTGTTGACTAGAACCTTTTTGTAACAGAACATACATCCTTAGGAACAACATGAAGGATCATACAACATGCTATAGGTCATTAACAACATCTTCTTAACCTTAGCAACTTCTAATTCTCACTTTAATATATCATTATGATATCATCTCTACTAACCATAGACATGCTCAATACAACTTTACTTGATATTAATCAAGGCATGACATCCAACCATGAACATCAACAACCACTGCTAGCACACCATCAACATAGTATATCATCATCATAAGCATCCAAGCATAGTATTGACATCAATGACAACCACATCAGTGACAACCTTAGATAACATAGGTGCAACAATCCACCTCTTTGGCATTGATGGAAACACACACTAGCTCATTCTCCCCCTTTGACATCAAGGACAAAGGGAAACTTCTTCTCCTCCTTGTGTCACAAAATCTCCTTTTCAACCTTCTCTGTCTATCAGCAACAACCACTACCTGCTCCCATGAGAGGTAGCCACCATCAGTCCAAGAGAAATATATAGCATGAATTACTCCCCCTGGACAGATGCACCACCTACGCATCTAGCAAGAAGGAGGGGCAATTACCCCTAAATTTTTCCAGAGATACTCAAAAGTATACTTTGCAAGAGATTTTGTGAAAATGTCTACAATTTGATCCTTTTTTGGAACATATTCCAACTTCACTTCCTTATCTGCAACCTTCTCTCTCAAAAAGTGATACCTTATTGATATATGCTTGGTTCTAGAATGCATCACTAGATTCTTGGAAATATATTATTTATTCTTATTTTCCTCTATCAATAAATAAATATACTAATTTATTTATTTGATTCACATTTATCCTATTCTTCCAATAATTAAATAAAATTTAATTTATTTAATTAAATATCTGAATTCTTCTAAAGTTATCTCTAATTAAATAATCCTAATTATTTAATTATTCTTCTAAGACAAAGTTATATTCCTAAAATCCACATCATTCATCCACATCACTGTACACATCATTTGACACCTCACCTCCATGTTGCACCATAAATTAAATATTAATAATATTTAATTAATCATTTGTCCTCAGCACATGTCCTCTTTCCTCTCAACCATCCCTACTTTGTAGAAGTTGGTTTCGCCACATCATCATAGTCAAAGTTTACTATGAGACACTTGTCTCATGAATCCTATATTCCATCCAACATCCCAACAAACATAGACTCATTCTTCCATCTTTCTCTCATGGTCTTTGTGAGCATCTCACCATGTGGCTCCTTGTCCTACATATCTCTCTATCTTGTCAATGTAGTAGGAACATCCTCCTTCTATATCTCCCCTCATCCAACTAATTCAATCTTGACCCTACATATCATTAGACCAATTCCTCAACCATTGATCTTTTGCCACCTGGATCTAAGCCATCCTTTGCCTATAAAAGGAAGCCTCTCATCCTCATTTTGACACAACATAAGAGAGTTCATCCATTCATGCTACTAAAATTCATATCAAGTATCAAAAGTGTGCCTTTGGCTTCCATTTGCATAACATTATCATTTAACAATCTCCATTAGCTTATCATTTAGCATTATCCATCTCCATTGTTGCATTGCATTACCTTCATCAAATATCCATTATCATAGTTTAGCATTGTAGAAATCATTCACTTTGCATAAAATCCACCACAAGTCCATTCATCTTAGAGTCATCTTGAAACAAAGAAGTGCATTCTGAGAGCATATTTACAATCAGCAAAAACAAGATCTCAAGAAGATAGGACACAATGGGACATGAAGGAGAAATATGAGTTTTGAAGGTATAAATCATGTTTATTTCAAATTCTATGTTTTTCTATTAGTTTCATTGGTGATTTTGGTTTGACTAGAAATTAAGAGCATTGTGGTAGCTTAATAGGTTTTTATTGTTGTTCTCCAAATTATCATCATAGATAGCACTAGTAATATCATACAAAATAGGAATAGGCTCATCGTACAATACCTTGAATTCCTTCAATGTTTGCTTCATCCACCATACTTGTGTACATCAGAATGTTGCTGCAATATAGTCTACCTCTGTAGTTGATAAAGATATTGAATCTTGTTTCTTAATATGCCATGAAACCAATCTACTTCCTAAAAAGAAAGCACCACCACTTGTACTTCTTCTATCATCAAAACAAATAGCCCAATTAGAATCAATGTAAGCATTCAGATCAAAGTCATTACCTCTTGGATACCATAAGCCATAATCTAGAGTTCCCTTCAAGTATTTGAATATTCTTTTCATTGCCTTCTCATTAGTTTGCTTAGGATTAGCTTGATATCTGGAAAACACACATAATGCATGCATAATATCAGGTCTAGAAGCAGTCAAGTATAATAATCCTCCAATCATAGATCTATAAAAAGTTTGATCAACCTCCGGTGACTCATCATTCTTGCTCAAGTGACAACTAGTGACCATAGGAGTACTTACTGGTTTGGAATCTTCCATACCAAACTTCTTAATCATTTCTCTAACATACTTAGCATGAGAAATAAAGATACCATCATCTAGTTGAACAATTTGAGGCTCAAGGAAGAAAGACATCTCACCAATCATAGAAATCTCATACTCTTTTTGCATCTCTTTTGCAAACCTCTTACACATATCATCATCTCCACCAATGATAATGCCATCAACATATACTGCAACTATCAAAATTATGGCTCCTTCTTCCTTAATGTAAAGATTACTATCTGTGGTACTTTTCTTGAAGCCTTTCTAAAGTAAGTATTTATCCAACCTAGCATACCAAGCTCTAGGTGCTTTCTTGAGTCCATACAAAGCCTTTTTGAGTTTGTACACCATGTTTGGATCTTTTGATAACTAAAAACCATCTGATTGCTCAATATAGACCTCTTCATCTAGATCACCATTCAAGAATGCTAAATTGACATCCATCTGATAAACCTTGAAGTTCTTGTGAGCAACAAGGGAAAGAAACATCCTGATTGCCTCCAACCTAGCTACCAGAGAAAAAGTCTCCTCAAAATTTATGCCTTCAACTTGTGAATAACCCTTATGTATCAATCTTGCTTTGTTCCTTGCAACTTCACCATCTTCATTCAGTTTGTTTTGGAACACCCACTTTGTTCCTATAACATTCTTATTGGCTAGTCTGGGAATCAATTCCCATGTCTGATTCTTATCTATCTGATTCAATTTTCTTCCATTGCCTTCATCCATCTATCATCTTTGTTAGCATTAGCAAAGGTTTTTGGGCTCTATCTTTGATAGAAAACACAAATTCATTTGCTCACTTGCTTTTGCAAGCCTTCTCCTAGTCTGCACACCTTTATTCTTATCCCTAATGATCTGATCTGCTAAGTGATCCCTTTGAACATACTTTACTGGAGTCTTAGGGATCTTCTCTGATTCTTCTTCCTTCTCTTCTTTCTCCTCTTCTTCTTCTTCTTCAATGCAGGGAGGTATATCAGATATGAAGTCCTCTAGTTCTTGTGAGAGTTGATACAAGTCTTCATCTACCTTGACATTTTGTCATGCCCACATTTCCCATTAAGTCATGACACAAAACACACTTGTCATGTCCACATTTGTCATGTGGTCATGACATAGAATATCAAAAAAATTCCACACATCCCTAGAAACCCTCTAGCATGCATCAGTGTGCTCGGCGGCAATATGTATAAGGTGTAAGCATTTTGATCAAATTCAGGGTAATGCGATCATATGTGCATTCCCCTACGTGATGAAAGCCAACTAAGGGGGTCAATGTGACGTGAGAAGCGTCACCACAAGGGTTAGGATCGATTGATTAAAACTTTAAGTTTTCCTAGGTGAGTGACGGGATTTTGATACGAGTCGAAATTAAAACCCTAACTCTAATTTCATAAAAGAATTAAATAACCACTTAAATAAAACATCTAATTTGCAGAAAACATTAAAACATTACTCAACAAAAGGGATAAAGTTGCTAACATAAATAGTCCTAATTTCCTGGAAAAATCTAGCAGCATAATGCCTTATTAGCATTCAAAAATAAATAATTTAAAAAAGTCTCCCGTTAATACGTTTATGAGAAAAAATTAGATTAAAGGTTAAATTAAATCATCTAATAAGTGTTATTAAAATTAACTTTCTGATGCAGAGGCATCCACACTAAAACCTTGACATACAGCATGTATGTCTAAAACCCATCATCATCATCATGTTTTCCTTAACACTGTCAGCATCATCATATTTTCTCTGCCGACCGATATCCTCCTGTAGACAAACCTTCGCCCTTTCGCCTATCAGCAGCATCATCATATCCGGCTATCGGCAGCATCATCACATTCGGCAAGCGCGATCATCCTCCTGACGATCACTGTTCATCTTACTGCCAACCTCTATCTTCATCGTCATGATGTTCAACATCATGTTCATCAGCAGGATATAGAACATCCGGTTCCTCCCATATATCCTGATGACGACAACCTCATGCACCTTTCCTTCGATGCTTACATCACCCTGATATCCTGATGACGATTATCCTGATGATGATGACGTCACATGCAGCTCCTTCAATATCCTGCTGCCCCGATATCCTGATGACGATTATCCTGATGATGATGACGTCACATGCAGTTCCTTCAATATCCTGCTGTCGGCCAAACATAACATTATCGGCCCACGATGGTTTTATCAACCCGATCTACTAACTTATGCCGATACGCTCCTCCTCAGCAACACCTGATGATGATCACCCCAATGCACATTCACTTTATGCAATCGACTGCATCATGCTCATCTCCACTTACTCGGATGATGCCCAAAGTAATTGCAGGATATACACAGAAATATCCTGATGATGCCGTTGTGACAGATTTTCCAACCTTAGTGAATTTTGATCCGCTGAACCTCCTGAGGTGACCCGATCCGCTTCCTGGACAACTTTCCAGACTCTAACAACCAGCACGACCTAGCACATACCCATGCTAGGGTTCTCAACACCTCTTGATCGTGATCCTGCACACCTGCATGCAAACGAACATAAAATGCAGACTAAACCCTAAACTACTGTACATAGCCATTCCATCGATTCGACGAATCAACCGGTGGAATGGATCAGCGAATCCATGCAACCACCAAAACAGCAAATCGATTACACAATGGAATCCAAACAGAGAATGGACAAAACAGGATCTCTTTATTGATTTCAAAAGATGCAAATACAATATTCAGTCTCTCCCTCTGTCTCACTCTCTGCACAGTCTGATCGATGATCGATGATATGCAATACCAACCGATCCTCATGCATAAATAGGATCTCTTGCGAGTACTACTGACCTGACTCCAAGCGGCTGGGAAATCTCTCCAGGTGGCTGGGAGATCCAACCGGACCTACAGCATAACAGCTATCTTAACAAACTAGCTAAAAATAGTAAAGTATGGTCAACATGACCTTATTACATGCATTGGTCTTATCAGACCTTCTTGGAAACATTAACAAGACTTAAACTAACTAACTGCCTCATGGAGGCCAGCTGTCAGGTAGGTGCTCCTGCACCATACTCCCCAACAGAAAAGAACTCATGTCCCATGAGTTTAGTTGTGGAAGTCCTCCACCTTTACACTTTGTCATGTCAGTGTTCTGACCTGTTCCAGCTTTGTCCTCTGCTGTCTCTTGGCTGCTCCAAGACTTCTGAACTATAACTTGCTTGTTTGCAAGTAAATCCTCATGCCTGTCAATGTAGGCCCTTCTCTCACATACCTTGTGTTTGTCAGGTTGCCTGACTAGAACCTCTATCTGAACTGCCTCTTGAACTTCTGTACTGTTCAACTCTGTCTTTCTTTCAACCTTTATAGGACAAACAATAGTCCCAACTATGACAACATCCTTATCATTCCTCTCAACTGCTTGCTGTTTGCAAACCTGTTTCTGAACCTACTGCTGACCTCTATCAGTCAAAACTGAAACTTTCTTCAACCTGTTGTCCTTAACAACTTCTTTCCCTGCAGTGTCCTCAACTACCTTTATGCCTGCTCCTATAGGCATCTGCACAAACTCCTTCTTTCCCACTAAAATGATTTTGGCTGCCCCCTGTGCTGCAGCATTTTCCTGCAATGGCATCAACATAATAGTCTTCCCATCTTTCTTGATGGTGTAGGTATTAGCATACCCATCATACAGTACCCTTCTATCAAATTGCCATGGTCTACCCAACAGTAGGTGACAACATTCCATGGGCAAAATGTCACACAAAACTCTATCATGATATGCTCCAATCTGAAAATCCACATATGCCTGTTCATAGACAAAAAGTGATTGACTATCACTCACCCAAGATGCCTTGTAAGGGTGATGGTGTGGAATCCTTTCCAAATTTAGTTTATCCACCATCTCCTGAGATACCATGTTGTCTGTTGAACCAGTATCAATGACAACCTTACATACTTTACCTTTGCTCTTGCATGTGGTCTTGAAAAGAGCTCTTCTTTGCATCATATCTTTTGATGTCTGCAAACTAATTCTCCTTAGCATCAATGCTTCTCCCTCCTCAGGATATCCATAATCTCCTTGATAAGTGTTTGAACTCTGCACACTTTGCTCTACTTTCTCTTCTTGCACAAGTTGTACTCTCTTGTCATTCGTTCTATCATTTCTGGATGATGAACCTTTGCTTTCTAGAATTTGACAAATGGATGACCAAACTCACCAAAGGTGTAACACTTTCCTGAAAATGTAGTAGAACCTCTACCACCTCCGAATCTTCCTCTATTACCTTTCCATCCACCTCTGAAGTCAGACTGTCCCTGTCCTTTACCAGTGTCTTCTTGACCCTCATTGGTTTGCCTTGTTGTAGGGGCTGCTCCTCTTCCCCTCATATTGTTGCCTCTTCCTCTCATGGACTTATCTTGTCCCCTATTCATCTTTTCTTCAATCTTGATTGCCATTTGGTAACAATCCTCCACACTCTTAGGGTTAGCTAAAACTAACTCATCCTGTATGTTCAATCTCAAACCAGCCAAGTACCTAGCCACCTTTTCTACCTCATTCTCATGATGACCAGATCTCATACTCAATTTATAAAACTCCTCAGTATATGCCTTCACATCCATTTCCTTCTGCCTTAAAAATTGCAGCTTCTTAAACATCTGAATCTCATAATCCTTAGGCAAGAATTTACCTTTGATCCTTGCTACCATTTTATCCCATGAAGTGATCTTTGACTTCCCTTGTTTCCTTCCCTCGGATTGTACATAATCCCACCAAACCAAAGCATGACCTCCTAACTTGGTCTTTGCAATCTTTACCTTCTGATCCTCAGCAACATCTTCACATTCAAAGTGAATATCAAGTGCAGCAATCCAATCCAGCAACTCATCTTCATTCAAACTTCCATTATACTTGGAAACATCAACCTTTACCTTAGGTTTATCACTTTGCACTGCCTTTAACAGTTTTGCAAATCTCTGGTCTTCAGCATCCAGATCTTCAGCTACCTCTTCATACTCTTCAACAGCATCTTCATCTTCTTCAGACTCACTGTCTTCCACTTCCCTCTTTTTGTTCTTTTCCAGGGCTACAAGCCTGGCTTGAAGTGCTTCAGCAAGCTCCTTCATCTTCCTCATCTCTCTGGCATGTTTTTCCTTCATCTCCTGCAATTCCCTTGCAGTACCACTACCTTTCGGAGGCATTTTGTCAACCTCTCACTCCTCTACCTCTGTCCTTTCGGTGACAGAATCAACTCTACCTCTGCCCTTTCGGTGACAGAATCAACACACAATAGCCCAGACCTTTTGCTGAGCTCCGATACCACTATGATGCAGAGGCATCCACACTAAAACCTTGACATACAGCATGTATGTCTAAAACCCATCATCATCATCATGTTTTCCTTAACACTGTCAGCATCATCATATTTTCTCTGCCGACCGATATCCTCCTGCAGACAAACCTTCGCCCTTTCGCCTGTCAGCAGCATCATCATATCTGGCTATCGGCAGCATCATCACATTCGGCAAGCGCGATCATCCTCCTGACGATCACTGTTCATCTTACCGCCAACCTCTATCTTCATCGTCATGATGTTCAACATCATGTTCATCAGCAGGATATAGAACATCCGGTTCCTCCCATATATCCTGATGACGACAACCTCATGCACCTTTCCTTCGATGCTTACGTCACCCCGATATCCTGATGACGATTATCCTGATGACGATGACATCACATGCAGCTCCTTCAATATCCTGCTGCCCCGATATCCTGATGACGATTATCCTGATGATGATGACGTCACATGCAGTTCCTTCAATATCCTGCTGTCGGCCAAACTTAACATTATTGGCCCGCGATGGTTTTATCAACCCGATCTACTAACTTATGCCGATACGCTCCTCCTCAGCAACACCTGATGATGATCACCCCAATGCACATTCACTTTATTCAATCGACTGCATCATGCTCATCTCCACTTACTCAGATGACGCCCGAAGTAACTGCAGGATATACACAGAAATATCCTGATGATGCCGTTGTGACGAATTTTCCAACCTTAGTGAATTTTGATCTGCCGAACCTCCTGAGGTGACCCGATCCGCTTCCTGGACAACTTTCCAGACTCTAACAACCAGCACGACCTAGCACATACCCATGCTAGGGTTCTCAACACCTCTTGATCGTGATCTTGCACACTTGCATGCAAACGAACACAAAATGCAGACTAAACCCTAAACTACTGTACATAGCCATTCCACCGATTCGACGAATCAACCGGTGGAATGGATCAGCGAATCCATGCAACCACCAAAACAGTAAATCGATTACACAATGGAATCCAAACAGAGAATGGACAAAACAGGATCTCTTTATTGATTTCAAAAGATGCAAATACAATATTCAGTCTCTCCCTCTGTCTCACTCTCTGCACAGTCTGATCGATGATCGATGATATGCAATACCAACCGATCCTCATGCATAAATAGGATCTCTTGCGAGTACTACTGACCCGACTCCAAGCGGCTGGGAGATCCAACCGGACCTACAACATAACAGCTGTCTTAACAAACTAGCTAAAAATAGTAAAGTATGGTCAACATGACCTTATTACATGCATTGGTCTTATCAGACCTTCTTGGAAACATTAACAAGACTTAAACTAACTAACTACCTCATGGAGGCCAGCTATCAGGTAGGTGCTCCTGCACCACTTTCCAATTAAATGAAAATTAAATTAAATAAAACAATTAAATAATTACCCCCATAAAATAAAGACCAACTAATAAATATAATCCAAACAATTAAATTTATTCTAACAAGTCAATTATAATCTCCCCAAAGTTAGAGGTCTTAAGGGTAATAACCTCATCGTAACTAAATAAATTATAATACATTTATATACTCCCCCTAAAAGTATTAAATATAATATTCTAAAAAAAAACAAATAAATCTTCCCCAACCTATAAAAATTAAAATAAACAATAATAAGGCAATAAAAAGGATTTCCAAATTAAATAAATCAAACCCACTTATCAAAATAACACTTAACCCTTTACCCAAGATAACAAGGCAACCCAATTAAATAAATTAATAAAAAACTCATAAGTTAAGTGAGAGGGAAAATAATAAAATCTAATTTTAAAATCTCCCTTGCCCTAAAATTTTTTCCAAATAAACAAATAGTTTCCTTATGGGATAAGGAAAGCCCTAACCCTAAGGGTTTCCCATTTGTTTTCTTTTCCCCATTTTTGTTTTCTCATCCTCTCATCTTTTGTGTTGCAAGTTGGGAGAAAGGGCAGCCATGGACAAAGCTCCCACAGAAGTATATACACTGGGTATATACCCATATCAAAACCCTTCTCTTTTTTTTAAAATGTATATATATATATACTATATTTTTTACCAGAGATAAAATATTTTATCCCTAGTAAAAAAAATATAAATATATATATATGGCAGGGCAACCATGCAGACCGAAAAGCCAAAACATTTTGAGCGATGGGTTTAAGGGCATTTGCAGGTCGCATAAATATCAGTGACCGAAGGTTTTACGCCTAACACAGTCTTTATTATAAGGAAATAGGGGTGGGTAGGGAGCGAACTCCCCACCCATCTCCCACCGCATGGTGGGAGGTGGGTGGGGGGTTCGACCCCCCCCCCCCCCCCCATCCCCCAACACAAAGCAACAAAAAAAACTCAGAATACATGGGGCGGCGGTAATACCCGCAGTCCCCCAAATATTTTGCTTCCCTATCACATTCTCCTTTGTGCATTTTTTTTAATCGATGGGTATTTCTTAGATCCGCTAATATTCTCAAATAAAAACATTTTATTATATATATATATATATATTATATAATTTCCTCTCTCTAAAACATTAGTAAGCTTAATAAAATATATCTCTATTTAATTCTAGCAACATTTATTTGAATGTAAACACAATATATATATATATATATATATATATATATATATATATAAACTCTATATATATGTGTATATATATATATATATAAACTCTATATATATGTGTATATATAGAGTTTATATATATATATATAATCTCTCTCTCTCTCTCTCTCTCTATATATATATATATATATATATACTTAAACAAGAATGCATTTGCTCATCATTAACTTAATTGTTTTGGTAAAATAACAGAATTGTTTTCAATAAAAGATATGAAATAAATCTTTTTCTTTATTTTGCAATATATATATATATATATATATATATATATATATATATATAAAAGAAGGCAACAACACTATGCTTTATATTTTCTCTTTGGAACAAAAATCAGCAACTAAAATTTTTTTTTTCTTGAAAAACATATAAAATGAAGAATCAATTTTAGGCATATTTTGACAACAATTTAAAACAACCATTGCTCACATTATTTTCTTTCATTGTAACATTTCAAAGAAAATCTCATAAAATAAAACAACCACTATAATATATATATATATATATTTACAACTTCAAAATAAAATACATCCAACCCAAAATATAAACATGTAACTTTACATAATAAGAGAGGAACAATCTTCTCTCTTTACTTGAAAACAACTACACAAGGTCAAACTTGGCCAAGGCTCTCAAGGAGCCAAAATGACAAAACTCAAAGATTCATAGCCTCTTTCTTTCAAGTTCCAATGCTACAATAAACTTGCAAATAACAAATATGGGAAGGGAGACAAAGCCATGAAATACCGCTCTCCTCCCTACCATAGACTCACTCGTGAGTCACCCCTGAGCTTGGAGGTCATCCACACACAAGAAAATTTCACTCCACAACACAACAATGTACACAAAACAAATAACATGAAGAACACCCATGGCTTGCACAAAACAAAACTCATAGAAATGAGTTTAAAGGGGTAGGGAAGTGGACATCACTCAACTCAAGAGTGTCACTCCAAATATCTCAAAACTCAACTTTAACAAGGCCTCAAGCCAACACATTTATACCAAATCTCACATGTTTCTCCATGGCTATCAAGCCATTCAAAAATGTTCATAATCACAACTTGTCCTCAAGGTTAAAATACCAAAAACTAGGAGGTGACCTCAAGGAGGTTCACTTCTCCCCCACCCCACACATGTTGAGCATTTTCTCCAAATGGAGAGGCTCTTATATACACCCATAAAATCCCCAAAACAACAAAATGTAAAATACACACACACAAAACCATCACACAAGAAATGTAAAATACATAAAGAAAGGCATCAAGCCTTGAATCCTACCTTAAATAGCCCAACAAGGAAGATAGTTGTAGAAGAACTCTTCCAACTCCACCTCCAAGTTCTTCTCCAAATGTGTCTCCAAAAATTCCTCTAACTCTCTCCCCCAATTCAAATAAAATTAGAAAAATAAAATGAAATCAACAACCCTCTCCCTCTCTTCAAGAGGAATTAAAATAGGCTCTCCTCATGAGCCTTGAGGAATGGGAAGGTGACACATGTCACCTTCTCCTTCCTCCTCACATCCACTTGCAAACTTCATGGAATGTGGGGGTGACACATGCCACCCTCCCATTCCACCAAGTCTTGTCCCCTCCACTTGTGCTCTCTCACACATGTGGGAGAGAAAGGTGGAGCCAAAGAAGGATATGGGTATCAAAAGTGCCCCAATCCTATCCTCTCATGAAAGCCCACAAAACCCCAAGGTACTCTCACCAATGTGAAAGAGCTTTGGAGTTGGGTCCTCCACAATTTAGGGGTCTTGAAGATTCCCCAAGCCTTGGAAAGAGGTGTGGCTAAGGTTGAGTGTTTGACCCAACCTTCCACTCCTTCCCAAACTTTCATTTTCGTCACTTTACTTCAGGGTGAAGTTTAAGTGACCAAATGAGAGTTTTCCTAAGGTTAGACAAGCTCAAATGGTCCCTAGACCCTAGGGGTACAACTCAGGGTCACTTTTAACCCATTTTGAGCACCATAGGGTGAGAAAAATCACATGAAAAGGGGTCACAAAGTAAAAAACTAAAAAATGAATCAATTAAACATTACACCTTTACAACATCAAAATACAATCAATTGAAAAAGGGTAGACCTATCCCAAACAACACCACAAATAAACATTATGAAAATTCATCATGTAGAACACAGTTGATCTTGGCTCCTCTTGGAACTAGATTGACATAACATGAGAATTCACAAAATGTGTGGGATAATCTCCGATTATCCGTGGCTTGGTTGGAACACCTACGCACTTAAATAAAATATTAATCCAACATGTATATCATATCCAAAGCAAGGGAAACATACACTCACACCATCGTGTAATCATATAAAACATCATAAAATCACATCATAATTAGATTCAAAATTTTGCATTTCTATAATCCATCTCAAAATAAAATTGCATAGAAAATCCATAACATAATCTCACAACTAATATCACAAATAACATCGTAATGTATATCGCATGTAAAATCATCATCAGTGAATCAAATCAAGACCTAGTCTCATCACAACATGCTAAACATAATTAATCAAAATAAAAGCATATAGTCTAATAATTCTACAAATTGGGATCAACAGTCCCCAAAAGTCTAAAATGTGTCTCCAACAGTAATATGAAATGATCAAAATAAGGGAGTGAAAAGGTAGGCCTCACATCCTCCCCCCTAAGGCTAAACTTCCTCCTGGAAGTCGTCAAAGAGGTGAGGATAGAGTGCTCTCAATCTAGCTGCATCCTCCCAATTCACCGTGACCTCATCGTACCTGTCCCACTGGACCCTAACCTAGTCTAGCTCTCGACCTTGAAGGCCCAGTGTCTGATGAGCCAATATACGAATTGGATCCAAAGCCAACTGTCTGTCCACCTCTACCTGTAGAGCACTCCAATCCAATACATGAGATAAATCAGATATATAGCACCACAAAACAGATACATGAAAAACATCATGGATGCACAACAGGCTAGGTGGCAAGGCTAGATGGTAGGCTACGGGTCCTGTCCACTTCAAGATCTCGAAAGGTCCAACAAACTGTGGTACAAGCTTAGAGCCCTTTCCATAACGGATTGGACTATTGCGTAGCCGCACTCTCAAGAATAATCTGTCACCGACCGAGAAGGTCCAATCTAATCTCTTAGCATTGGCATACTTCTATCAATCCTGAGCCTCTTGAAGTCTCTATCTAATCAAGGTCACCTGCTGCTCCATATCCTATACTAGCTCTAGCCCAATAGCAACTTTGTCCTTTGTACAATCCCAACTCAACGGTGTCCTGCAATGTCTGTCGTACAAGGCCTGAAAAGGAGGCATACCCAACGAGCTGTGATGCCCATTATTGTAGGCAAACTCAACTATATATAGATACTCCTCCCATCTAGTCTGGTGATCCATAACGTACATATGGAGCATATCCTCTAGCACCTGATTCACCCTCTTCATCTTACCATCTGTCTTTGGGTGATAAGCTGAACTAAAGTTGATCTGTGTACCCAATGCCTGCTGTAATGCCCTCCAAAAGGCTGATGTGAACACTAAGTCTCTGTCAGAAATGATACGGCAAGGTACTCCATGAAATCTAACAATCTCATCCTAGAATACTCTCACCACTAATGGTGCATTGTACGTCATGCGTGTAGGTGAGAAATGCGCCACCTTGGTCAACTTGTCAACTGTCACCATGATGACATCATGATGGCGAGATGACATCATGGTGGTGAGATAACAAAGGAAGACCAACAATGAAATCCATGGAAATGGTGTCCCATTTCCACTCAGGTATCTTGTGAGGGTATAAAAGACCTGCTGGATGCTGATGCTTGGCCTTGACCCTCTGGCAATCAAGGCAATGAGCAACATACTCTGCAATATCCCATCTCATACTCACCCAATGGTACAGTTGCCGCAAGTCAGCATGCATCTTCTTCACTCCTGGGTGTGCTACATAAGGTGCTCTATGAGCATCTAAAAAGAACTACTGCACATAGGTCACCTGTACAGAGTACATAGATGTGTTGTCAATGTCTAAGTAACCCATCTACCTCAAGTGAATATCCTACAAACTTGCCTACAAGGGCCCTCTATGATTGGATCTCCTACTGTACCTCAAGAAACCACTCATCCTCAAGCAGATGTTGAATGATGCATCCTCTCAAGTCCCCACTCAACTTCAAGGTCAGGATCCTGCGGCACCTTTGACTCAATGCGTCAGCAACCATGTTCTCCTTCCCTTTGATGTAGTGCACATCAAAGTCATTCTCACAAAGAAACTCCTTCCAACGCCACTGATGGGCATTCAAATTTAGCTGCATGAATATGTACTGTAAGCTGTGGTGATCCGAATGAAGCTCAAAATGGCAACCCAATAGAAAGTGTCTCCAACAAATGAGAGTATGAACCACTGCTGCGAGCTCTAAATCATGAGTGGGGTAGTTCAACTCATGGGTCTTAAGCTTTCGCAACTCATATGCGATCACTCTACCACCCTGCATAAGCACGACCTCCAAACCCTCAAGTGATGCATCAGTACAAACCACAAAACCCTCTGCTTGATCAAGAACTGCTAAGATGGGAATGTTGGTAAGATGCTCTTTGAGGACCCCAAAGGCCCTCTCACACTGCTCAGTCCAAGTGAAGCCCTTCCCTTTTCGCTGAAGGGAAGTGATGGGGTGCGCTATCTTACAGAAGCCCTCTACGAATCTGTGGTGTTACTTGGATAACCCCATGAAACTCTTGACCTCTGTCATATTGGTGGGTGCTAGCCAATCTCTGATAGCCTTGATCTTCAATGGATCTATGGAGATACCATCGGCAAATAGGATGTGCCCCAAATATTGCACTTCGGTTCTAAAAAAGGCACACTTCGCCAAGTTGCCATAAAGTTGCTACTCTCTCAAGCACTGCAATACCTGCCGTAAGTGATCCTCATGCTCCTCCTCAGTCCATGAGTAGATCAAAATATCATCAAGGAAAATGATCACAAACTAATCCAAGTAAGTGCGGAAGACCTCGTTCATGAGACTCATGAACACTGTAGGGGCATTCGTCAAGCTGAAGGTACTACAGTGAACTCATAGTGGCCATAACGAGTCCGAAAGGTAGTCTTATGGATGTCCGCCTCTGTGATGTGCAACTGGTGGTAACCAAACTTCAAGTCTATCTTAGAGAACACTCTGGCTCCCTACATGTGGTCAAAAAGATCATCAATCCTAGGCAGAGGATAATGGTTCTTCATCGTCACCTTATTAAGCTACCTATAGTCCGTGCACAAATGAAGAGACCCATCCTTCTTATTCACAAAGATGACTGGTGCACCCCATGGTGAAATGCTAGGTTAGATGTACCCCTTCTCAAGAAACTCCTCTAACTACAACTTTAGCTCTGTGAGTTCATGTGTGGTCATCCTGTAGGGTGCACGAGACACTGGCTCGACACCCGACACTAGATCAATGTGGAATTCTACCTCTCTGTGAGGTGGCATACCTAGTAACTCTGGTGGAAGGACATTGGAAAATTTCCTCAAGATAGGATGATCATCTAATGATGCCTCTGGCTCATCCTCTAATATGTCGCTAACAGTGATCGCAAACAACTGACATCCCTTCCGCATGCAAAACTTAAGCTACTGAGAAGATATCATACGAACTATTGTGGGCTTCTAAATACCCACTATCTCAACTAATATGCCATGATCATCTAAACAACTAATCAGCTTTCAGCGACAATCTAGCTTGGCTCTATGAGTTGCAAGCCAATCCATGCCTAAAACTACACCATAGGATCCTAAGGGCATAACCCTAAGGTCAGATATTGTAGTGAAGGCCTCTGAAGAAATCTCACATTCGTGAACCAAAGTATCTACTGACATCTTGGCCCTAGTGGCCAACTCAACCTCCCACCTATCACCCTACCTAGAGGCCACCAGCCTACAACACTCCACTAACGATGGAGATATAAATGAATCAGTATTGCCAGAATCAAATAAAATAACAATGGGGACATCCCCCATCATACCTGCTATCTCAATCACTGAGGCCCAGAAGTCAGCTTAGTGGTTATCAACCACTACAAACATACAATGGGATCTACCCACATCTCCAACCATCTGCTCTGATCCTCCTGCATGAGGTTGTCCCCCTGCCGTAAAGCCTTGTGGGCACTCTCTAGCTAAATGTCCTGCCCCACCATAAACATAGCATGGGCCCTGAGCCTGTACCTGACCAGTCTATGTCCTACTACTCTGCTGCTATCTAGTCTGACTCGTGAACACCTGA
Source organism: Cunninghamia lanceolata (assembly GCA_027924645.1). NCBI lineage: Eukaryota > Viridiplantae > Streptophyta > Pinopsida > Cupressales > Cupressaceae > Cunninghamia > Cunninghamia lanceolata. Next base: position 1,755,089 of record BSBN01000178.1, on the reverse strand, counting down.
GAACCCCTGTAAGACTGCTATGACCTAGTGGGTCCCGTAGGTGGTCCTTGTTGTTTCTAATCCCTACGCGGGCCCTGCTACTGCCAACCGTGATTCTATCCTCCCTATTCCCTCCGCTAGGGCTAGACCTCTATTGATACTACTTTTGTTGTTACTGTGGAAGCCTAGGAGGTAAATGTGCAGAACTAAACCCTCCTCTCTGAGGTGGCGGTGGTGGTCTATAGAAATTCTACTGCTGCTGCTGGCTGTGATCCTGAAATTGAGGGCATGAACTCTAACCTCATCCCTATATCTCCTCTACAATGTATGCCTTCTTGGAAGCCTCGCTCAAGGTCTAGGGGTCTACCATGCGCACTAGTCCTCATATCCCCTTATTCAAACCTCTGATAAATTTGTGAACCAGAAGTTTTTCATCATAGAGATACTCCGCATAATGTGACAACTTAGTGAACCTGCTCTCATACTGTTCTACGGTAGAACCTCGCTACTGTAAATCATGGAACTCATTAATACAACGCTGCCTGTAATGGTCTGACAGATAATGTGCATTAGAGCACTTAATGAAAGTGTCCCATGAAAGTGTATCCAAAGATAAGCGGCGCTTGCACTCCTCAGTGTGCCACCAAGTCACTGTTGCGTCTCTCAACAGGTGAATCACCATGCGTGCCTTCATGTTGCCCTCGTAAGGATGCAACACAAAGTACCTGTCTAAACTAATGGTCCCTGCGAAGGTGGGTGGATTCAGCCTAAGTAAATCTCTGATGGGGTCTCCTTGGTCTTTGTGTCCTCTGATAGGCTCACCCACACCATAACCATAAGGCCTGTGATAAACCTGCTTTACCCTCACAGCCTCCTCTCACCTCACAAGATGCGGAGGGCTCCTGCTAAGAGCTCTCTAAGATGAATCAACCTCCCCCACTGTGGTGTTAGGTATCTCAACATAAGGCTCTACATGTGGTGCCACTCATGACTCAACTCAGGGCTCTACACATGGTTCCACACGTGACTCGGTATGTGGCTCCTCTTGTAGATCAATGCGTGGCTTGAAACACGTCTCTACTACGGCCGGTGGTAATCTATCTAACACTGCCTATAATACCTGTAAGATCTATGGTCCAATATCAGGTGCGGGTGGTGCCTATGGTGCCTGTGGTGCTGGTAGTCCCTGACCCTCAGCTAATGAGTCGCTATGCACCTCTACAGACGCAGTGGCACATGAATGTGCTTGCCTCATTGTGGGTGGCATCCTTCAAGAACAAGGTAATTACGAATCAAACGATAATGCAGAATAAGTAACATGCCCAAACAAGCCCAGTGTTTAAACTTAGGCTCTGATACCAAATGTCATGCCCACATTTCCCATGTAGTCACAACACGCAAGACATGTGCCATGTCCACATTTGTCATGTGGTCATGACAAAAAATATCAAAAAAATTTGACGCATCCCTAGAAACCCCCTCGCACACGTTAGCATGCTCGATGGTAATATGCATAAGGTGTAAGCATGTTAATCAAATTTAGGGTAATGCAATCACATGCACATTCCCCTACGTGATGAGAGCTGACTAAGGGGGTCAATGTGACATGAAAAGCATCGCCACTAGGGTTAGGATCGATTGATCAAAACCCTAAGTTTTCCTAGGTGAGTGACGAGATTTTGATTCAATTCAAAATCAAAACCCTAACTCTAATTTCATAAAAGAATTAAATAACCACTTAAATAAAACATCTAATTTGTGAAAAATGTTAGAACATTACTCAACAAAAGGGGGAAAGTTGCTAATATAAATAATGTTAATTTCTTAGAAAAATCTTGCAGCATAAAGCCTTATTAGCGTTCAAAAATAAATAATTTAAAAAGGTCTCCCATTAATACGTTTATGAAAAAAAATTAGATTAAAGGTTAAATTAAATCATCTAGTAAATGTTATTAAAATTAACTTTCCAATTAAATGAAAATTAAATTAAATAAAACAATTAAATAATTATCCCCATAAAATAAAGACCAACTAATAAATATAATCCAAATAATTAAATTTATTCTAACAAGTCAATTATAATCTCCCCAAAGTTAGAGGTCTTAAGGGTAATAACCTCACCCTAACTAAATAAATTATAATACATTTATATAATCCCCCTAAAAGTATTAAATATAATATTCTAAAAAAAAAACAAATAAATCTTCCCCAACCTATAAAAATCAAAATAAACAATAATAAGGCAATAAAAAGGATTTTCAAATTAAATAAATCAAACCTACTTATCAAAATAACACTTAACCCTTTACCCAAGAGAACAAGGCAACACAATTAAATAAATTAATAAAAAGCCCATAAGTCAAGTGAGAGGGAAAATAATAAAATCTAATTTTAAAATCTCCCTTACCCTAAAAGTTTTCCCAAATAAACAAATAGTTTTCTTATGGGATAAGGAAGCCCTAACCTTAAGGGTTTCCATTTTTGTTTTCTCATCCTCTCATATTCTTTTGTGTTGTAGGTTGGGAGAAAGGGCAGCCATGGACAAAGCTCCCACAGAGGTATATACACTGGGTATATACCCATATCAAAACTTTTTTTAAAAGCGTATGTATATATATACTATATTGTTTACCAGGGATAAAATATTTCCTATTAATTGCACTGAAGAGTATATGCCAATTATATATATATAGCAGGAAAACCATGGAGGCCGAACAACCAAAACATTTTGAGAGATGGGTTTAAGGGCATTCCCAGGCCGCATACATATCAGCGGCTGAAGGTTTTACGCCTAACACAGTCTTTATTATAAGGAAAGAGGGGTGGCTGGAGAGGGAACTCCCCACCCATCTCCCACCGCATGGTGGGAGGTGGGTGGGGGGTTCGACCCCCCCATCCCCCAACACAAAGCAACAAAAAAACTCAAAATACACGAGGCGGCGGTAATACCTGCCGTCCCCCAAATATTTCACTTCCCTATCACATTCTCCTCTATGTATTTTTTTTAATTGATGGGTATTTCTCAAATCCACGAATATTCTCAAATAAAAACATTTTATTATATATATACAGTCTGCCAAAAGTTTTCTCAGAAACATAAATATTAATAAAAGATATATATGTGTGGGTGTATATATATTTCCTCTCTCTAAAACAATAGTAAGCTTAATAAAATATATCTCTATTTAATTCCAGCAACATTTATTTGAATGTAAACACAAAATATATATTCATACACACAAAGAGAAAATATAAAGCATAGTGTTGTTGCCTTCTTTAAAAAAAAATTTGTATATTTATATATTGCAAAATAAAGAAAAAGATTTATTTCATGTCTTGTATTGAAAACAATTCTGTTATTTTACCAAAACAATTAAGTTAACGATGAGCAAAAGATTTATATATAAAACCTTAAACAAGAATGCATTTGCTCATCATTAACTTAATTGTTTTGGTAAAATAACAGAATTGTTTTCAATAAAAGATATGAAATAAATCTTTTTCTTTATTTTGCAATATATAAACACACACACACACACACACATATATGAAAGAAGGCAACAACACTATGCTTTATATTTTCTCTTTGGAACAAAAATTAACATCTAACAAAATTCTCTTTCTTGAAAAACATATAAAATGAAGAACATATTTTAAGCATATTTTGACAATTTAAAACAACCATTTCTCACATTATTTTCTTTCATTGTAACATTTCAAAGAAAATCCCATAAAATAAAACAACCACTATAATATATATATATTTTTTCAACTTCAAAATAAAATACATCCAACCTAAAATATAAACATGCAACTTTACATAACAAGAGAGGAACAATCTTCTCTCTTTACTTGAAAATAACTACACAAGGTCAAACTTGGCCAAGGCTCTCAAAGACCCAAAATAACAAAACTCAAAGATTCATAGCCTCTTTCTTCCAAGTTCCAATGCTACAATAAACCTTCAAATAAAAAATATGGGAAGAGGGACAAAGCCACGAAATACCGCTCTCCTCCCTACCATAGTCTCACTCGTGAGTCACCCCCGAACTTGGAGGTCATCCACACACAATGAACTTTCACTCCACAACACAACAATGCACACAAAACAAATAACATGAAGAACACCCATGGCTTGCACAAAACAAAACTCATAAAAATGAGTTTAAAGGGGTAGGGGAGTGGACATCACTCAACTCAAGAGTGTCACTCCAAATATCTCAAAAATTAACTTTAACAAGGCCTCAAGCCAACACATTTATACCAAATCTCACATGTTTCTCTATGGCTCTCAAGCCATTCAAAAATGCTCATAATCACAACTTGCCCTCAAGGCTACAATACCAAAAATTAGGAGGTGACCTCGAGGAGCTTCACTCCTCCCCCACCCCACACATGTTGAGCATTTTGTCCAAATAGAGAGGCTCTTACATACACCCATAAAATCCCCACAACAATAAAATGCAAAATACACACACACAAAACCATCACACAAGAAATGTAAATTACGTAAGGAAAGGCATCAAGCCTTGAAACCTACCTTAAATAGCCCAACAAGGAAGATAGTTGAAGAAGAGCTCTTCCAACTCCACCTCCAAATCCTTCTCCAAATGTGTCTCCAAAAATTCCTCTAACTCTCTCCCCCAATTCAAATAAAATTAGAAAAATAAAATGAAATCAACAACCCTCTCCTTCTCTTCAAGAGGGATTAAAATAAGCTCTCCTCGTGTGCCTTGAGGAATGGGAAGGTGACACATGTCACATTCTCCTTCCTCCTCACATCCACTTGCAAAATTCATGGAATGTAGGGGTGACTCATGTCACCCTCCCATTCTACCATGTCTTTCCCCCTCCACTTGTGCTCTCTCACACATGTGGGAGAGAAAGGTGTAGCCAAAGAAGGATATGGGTATCACAAGTGCCCCAATCCTATCCTCCCATGAAAGCCCACAAAACCCCAAGGTACTCTCACCAATGTGAAAGAGTCTTGGAGTTGGGTCCTCCACAATTTAGGGGTCTTGAAGACTCCCCAAGCTTTGGAAAGAGGTGTGGCTAAGGTTGAGTGTTTGACCCAACCTTCCACTCCTTCCCAAACTTCTATTTTCGTCACTTTACTTCAGTGTGAAGTTTAAGTGACCAAATGGGAGTTTTCCTAAAGTTAGACAAGCTCATATGGTCCTTAGATCCTAGGGGTACAACCCAGGGTGACTTTTAACCTATTTTGAGCACCATAGGGTGAGAAAAATTACATGAAAAGGGGTCACAAAAATAAAAATTAAAAAATGAATCAATTAAACATTACACCTTTACAACAACAAAATACAATCAATTGAAAAAGGGTAGACCTATCCCAAACAACACCACACATAAACATTATGAAATTTCATCATGCATAACATAGTTGATCTTGGTTCCTCTTGGAACTAGATCGGCTTAACATAGGAATTCACAAAATGTGTGGGATCATCTCTGATTATCTGTGGCTTGGTTAGAACACCTACGCACTTAAACAAAAGATTAATCAAACATGTGTTGGTGTGAACAGGGTTATCACCTAACCGTTTTACCCTTGTGTGGATAATTCATCTTCTTTAACTATTTACTAGTTAAATAATATTCACACATCACACATAATTCACACATGTTAAGTTGACTTAGTGAGTCTTCTAGGTGTTTCTAGTTGAGTCTAGTTGTGTGTTGAGTTATTGATAGTTGGAGTGAGTTGTCTTATCCTCCACATGTGCAATTAGTTATCATCCTCTAATTGACACATGTTGTAGGAATATCTCCACCTTTCTAGCTCTCACCTTGTCTTTATAGGCAAGGCATATCATGTACATTGTATCATCCTTATTTTGCATTTAATGATAGAATAACATTATTCTTTCATTTGATCTCTCTTGTGCTTTCATGAAGTCCTAGATCTTGGGTGGCTCTAATCATAACCAACTCTAACATGGTATCAGAGCTCTAGGAAGAATCACTTTGTGTTAGCCATTTTTGAGAGATCTTGAGTGTAATTTATGGTGGATCTTGATGGTTGAGTATGCTCTTCTCTTGCATCACATGATGACCTAGAGAATCAGAAAAACTTGATAGAAATACCAGTTTTGTCAAGGTTTCCCTTTTTTGCCCAAGTATTACAGGTACATTTTGGTGTGTGTTGTTGTAAATCAGACTTCACCATTGCATCCGGAGCAACCAAAATAGTCAAGATCACCTTTTGTTTCATCCAAATCGAACATCGGAGGCAAAATTGATGAGGTTTTTAATTTGAGGCTTTTTGGCATGATTTGGGAGGTACCAACAATTTCAGAGCAGTTTGGCCCAAATCGGACATCGCCATTGCATTTAGAGTGGCCAAATCAGTAAGGATCGACTGTAAAATCATCCAAATCAGATAAAGTTGTAGCGAGAGGAAAAAATTTTTACCTCTCAACCGTATGGATATGTCACAGTCGGCATATTCTCGAAATCTTTGCTTAGTACTATGTTAGCGGTCGAATCAAAATCTTCAGTGTACGTTTTTGATAAATAAAATATTCGCAGGGTAATATATTTGTTTGCAAGTTCAATTTATTTCTTTGCAGATATCAGTTGTACCATGCTTGCATAAGGTACTACATGTGCAGAGAAGGTGCCAACATCAACGGATACCGCAGAACAATCATGGGACGCCACGTGTGGCGCAGGCCCCCACATCCTCATTCAACTCTTCACCGGCGAGAGTCTCCTACCTCCAACAGTGGCATATCTGGCAACTCTACGGCCAAATAAGTTGTGATGGTCATCAAATCTTCAGTGATCAGCATTTGCTTAGCACTTTTGATGGACTTTGCAGATTTACCAGCGAACACAATGACAATCCAATACCATATCCACTACAAGCCCGGTGGTCAAATTTCATTTGGCAGAGATCATACATCTCCCGACTAGCAAATAACATCGACCTCCTTTGGTGGATCTGCACACATGTCGGTGATGGAAATTTTTTAAACTCAGCAGTTGTTTCTCATCAGCGGCCTGTGTACAAATCTTGGCAGTTTAAAGGCATTCATCAGGCGGTCAAATATCACCAGCAGCTTAAACTCACACCAGAAAGCTATCTGCATTGGCGGTAACTTTAAATCCGATCTCCCTTGGTGACCATTCAAATCATTGGTGGTCATATGCAAAAAATCCATCGACGTCTTCCTTGAATCTGTTGGTTGTACCTATCGGCTGATTCCTTGAACCCCACGATGGTTTCCACAAATATCGGGCTGTTTATAAGCCCGGACGGTGGTAGCATTTGAAATTTCTGGCAGGTTTAAACCACTGCAGTAGTGGTTTCTTGCCAACATCCAGTAGTTTTGAACAAAAACTTAGCAGTTTTTGAATAATCTTGGCAGTTTTGTATTTGAACAGGTGGTTTCGGCCTTAAAAAAATAGTGACTTTGCCCAAACCCGGCCACTAGAAACCACTGCAACCAAACTGGTGGTTTTTTACAGTTAATGACAATTTTGACCATTTAACAGTGGTTTCCATTTTCCACTGGTGGTTTTTCCTATAAGGACAGTGGTTTTTCGGTAGTTTTTTGCTTTTTTGGGTAGGGGCATTTTTTTCTGACAAAAGGGAATATTCTACTAGCATCAGCATTAGGGGGCCATTTTTGCCCCTTAAAGCCCTAAAAGGGAGCTTTTTATCTTTTTTGCATAAAATTTGTCCACGGTGGCAAAATTCGGCAAACAAGATATCGTCGGAAAGCTAACAAAGAGCACTTCATAGTGGTGTTAGTAGTTTTCTAAAATTCTACTACAGGTGACTGCTACAGCAGTTTGAAGATAGGTCTTTATTTTTCAGCTTCTGATCTCACAACTTCTTGCCACGATCTCTGATTTTCACAATTCTTGCAGCATCAGAAAGGTATTCAAGATCTCTTCAAATCCATCCATGCACTTTTCTCATATTTTTCTCTAGGTTTATTTTATTCCATTTGTCGTCTTTTTGGCTTTTGGGTGATAACTTGAACATTTTGGTACTTGAGAAAGTGAAGCTTGTTTTGATGGTATCTGTTTGCTATGGTTAATCATTGTGAGCATTTGTAATCTCCTTTGGATCTCACTTTTAAAAGATTTTCATGTTTTCCCAAATTTGGTCCCTTGAGGACAATTGTAAATCCCACTAAGTATAAAGTGCCACAATCATTCTTTTTTAGGGGGGTAATCTCTTTGATTGAGTAACAGGGGGGTTGTTCTTGTGTTCTTTTTTGTACTCTTGCATCATGGAACTAAAGAAACTTCCTCTACTCACACCATATAACTATCATGAGTGGAAAACTAAAATGGAGATTCATTTAAGAAGTTTGAAAATTCAGAGTAACAATGGGTACAGAAATTGAACCAACTGCAACTGCAGAAGAGAGAAAGTGGTATAATAGATGTGATCAAGCCTATGGAACACTAGCTTTTCTATCTCTCCTGATCTTCTTTTTCATATTGAATCTTGTACTACACCTAATCAAGTGTGGACTACCTTAGAGAATCTCTTTGGTAAACAAGATACAATGAGAGGTTTCAAATTGGAGAATGAACTAATTGGTTTGAATCCAACCAATTTTGCAAGCATCCAAAACTTCTTCACAAAACTAAAATCACTTAGATTGCAGATCAAACAATGTGGAATTGAGAAAGAGGAAACTCAATTGATTCTTTCAGTCCTTGCCAAGCTTGGTCCTGACTATTCAGTTTTTGTTTCTACCTTTTATGCTACAATAGATGCACTTGGGAAAGCTTTCACAATGCCTTCACTTGATGAGTTTTTTGCATCACTCACAAGGGAGCAAGCTAATTTAGTACACATGGGCAAATTGAAGTCTCCTAAACCTCAAGCACTTCTTGCTAGTCAAGGTTCAAAGGATCAAAAGGCTTCAACTAGCAAAGGCAAGAAACATAAAAGTAAGGATTTCAAGAACAATGATCAAGCAAAGGAGTCAACCAAATCACCTAAGTCCTCATCCTCTCCCAAGGAGGAATCATCTAAGAAGGAGAGACTAAAGTGTGCATATTGCAAGAAACTAGGACATGATGAGCATAAGTGTTATGAGAAGAAAATTGATGAGTTGACTCACATTATTGAAAAACACAATATCAACATGCCATCATCATCACCTAGTACATCCTCTTCTTTGACACCATAATCATCTCCACATACAGGGACAACAAGCATTGCCAATGGGACAATCAAAGGAAAATGACAAGCACTCTTTGCTTTAACAAGTCTACAGTCAGAGAGATGGCTTCTTGATTCAGGGGCTTCTCATCATATGGCATCTTCACAATGGATGTTCTTTTCATTCGAGTCATGTACTTTGACACCTATTTTGATGGGTAACAACACATACATGCATGTGACAGGTAAAGGAATTATTGATGTTGGAGAGAATACATTCAACAATGTGCTGTGTGTACCTTCCTTGACATCCAATCTCCTTTTCATCTACTAGATTACTCGTTGTGGTGCAAGAAATATAGTTGAGTTCACTCTTGATTCTGTGATCATATGGGACTTGGAGAGCAGAGATATCATTGCAGTTGGGATGGTTGATCATGCATCTCACTTGTATACCTTCTCGCATTTTGTTTCTTTTGATGATGTAGATCCATTGATTCCTATTCGCATTCATCCATCAAGTGTGAATCATGTTTCTGAGGAGAAGTTTGGTCACTTGAACCTTGGTGTCCTTTCATCCACTTCAGTTCCTGAGACTAGTGCTGAGATTCCATCACCTTATCATCTTGCTTCTGTAGAGATCAAAATTGACATGGTTTCATCTACTTCAGTAGAGCAGGATCATATAGGTCTTTCAGACACAGCTTTGTGGGATTCTTTCTTGGCATGTATATCAGACTTGTTTTGTGAGTCTCATATTGCAGATTTGGAGGACACACTTGAGGGGATATCTCTCCTCTTTGATGACAGTTACAGCACAACTATTATCCCATCTACTTCATCTTTGGAGGTTGTTCTTCATGAGTCTACCCAGGATTTTGGATTGGTCACACCTCATTGCATTGTGGCATTCCTTGATTCTAACATGTGGACATTTCAGTAGTCTTCAAAGGCATCCATCATGAGGCTTTTTCCCTCATCCCTTGAGATGGAGTTTCTTTGACATCATCCTTTGGACTTGTTTCTTCCTAAGGGAAGAAATGTTGTTTGCAAGTACATGACACTTTCCAGCATTCATCTTCAGGCATTCACCATCGACACATGAGCTACTTCATTGTGGGGGGGACCTATAGTCTCACACTTGCTCTCCTCTAGGGCGTATTTGATTGTACATATGTGATAGAGGTTGTCCTTGGGGGGTCATGCTGAGTCCTCCTATTATCACTTCTTCTTTCACTTTCATTATTTCATGCATTCTCACTTTTGGACAAGAGTTTTGTCCCATGAGGTTTTCTCCTTTTCTCCACTTGAGATTTGTTGTACATGGGTACCTAACATGGCCTAGTAGTTAGGACCCATCCATCATTCCATCTTTCTTTAGTCAGCTACTCCCTAAGTTGCACTTAAGGGGGGGTGTTGGTGTGAACAGGGTTATCACCTAATTAGTTTACCCTTGTGTGGATAATTCATCTTATTTAACTATTTACTAGTTAAGTAATATTCACACATCACACATAATTCACACATGTTAAGTTGACTTAGTGAGTTTTCTAGGTGTTTCTAGTTGAGTCTAGTTGTGTGTTCAGTTGTTGATGGTTGGAGTGAGTTGTCTTATCCTCCACATGTGTAATTAGTTATCATCCTCTAATTGAATCATGTTGTAGAAATATCTCCACTTTCCACTCCACCTTTCTAGCTCTCAGCTTGCCTTTATAAGCAAGGCATATCATGTACATTGTATCATCCTTATTTTGCATTCAATGATAGAATAGCATTATTCTTTCATTTGATCTCTCTTGTGCTTTCATGAAGTCCTAGATCCTGGGTGGCTCTAATCATAGCCAACTCTAACAACATGTATATCATAGCCGAAACAAGGGAAACATATACTCACACCATCACATAATCAAATAAAACATCATAAAATCACATCATAATTAGATTCAAAATTTTGCATTTCTATAATCCATCTCAAGATAAAATCGCATAATAAATCTATAACATAATCTCACAGCTAATATCACAAATAACATCATAATGTATATCACATGTGAAATAATCATCAATGAATCAAATCAAGACCTAGTCTCATCACAACATGCTAAACATAATTAATCAAAATAAAATCATAGTCTAATAATTCTGTAAATCGGGATCAATAATCTCCAAAGTCTAAAATGTGTCTCCAATAGTAATATGAAACGATCAAAATAAGGGAGTGAAAAGGTAGGCCTCACACATTTGTACTTTCAATCATCTTTCCCAATCTCTTGTTGTAGCATCTATAGGCCTTGCTTCTAGTAGAGTAACCAAGAAAGATCCCTTCATCACACATTGCATCAAACTTCCCAAAGTCTTTTTCATCTCTCCTAATGTAGAATTTTCTGCCAAAGATCTTGAAATATCTAACAGTGGGAGGTCTTCCATACCATATCTCATAAGGGGTCTTAGTGCTATTGACACTCAAGTGTACACTATTGAGCAGATAGACAATAGTGTGAACTACTTCCTTCCAATACATATTAGGCAGATTGACATCTTTCAACATTACCCTATCCATCTCTTATACAATCATATTCTTCCTCTCCACTACCCCATTCTACTGAGGGTTCCTTGGAGAAGACAGATGTCTCCTAATACCATGATCTTCACAAAACTTTTCAAATTCATTTGAAGTAAATTCACCTCCTCTATTAAACCTTAAGCATTTGATCTTAGCATCCATTTTATTCTCAACTATTGCTTTGAAACTCTTAAGCTTATCAAAGGCTTATGATTTTTCTCTTAAGAAAGTAACCCAAGTCATTCTAGATTAATCATCAACAAGCAACATAAAATACCTTTCACTTTGTTAACTCTTTGTTCTTGTAGGGCCACATAAGTCAGTGTGAATCAGCTGCAGAGGTATTGTAGAAGAATACTCCTTGCTCTTGAAATTTGTCTTTGTTTATTTTCCCATTTGACATTCCTTGCATAATGTGTTTATAGGCTTGGTTATCTTTAGCATATCTCTCACCGCATGAATAGAGTTGATCTTTACCATATTATCAAAGTTGATGTGTCCCATTCCATTGTGCCATAGTCAACACTCACTAGATTGAGCCAATAAACAGGTTCTTCCATTTACCTCCTTTAGATGATAGATATCTCCATAAGTCTTAATACTTCCTGTAACTAATTTTTCAGACGCTGCCTTCCTGATTTCACAACCTTTGGCATGAAAGGTAACATTGTATCCTTTATTGCACATCTTACTAAAATTGAGAAGATTGTGCTTTAGTCCTTTGAAATAGAGAACATCCTCAATCATGATCTTCCCATCAATAGTTATAGCACCCTTTCCATAGATTTGTGTTGACTCATCACCAACAAACATAACAAGTCCACCCTTCCACTTCTTAAGGCTAATAAACTTCTCCTTGTCACCAGTCATGTGGTTAGAGTAACCACTGTCAATTACCCAAGCATTAGCTTCTTCTTTTGCATGAAAGGAAATCCATACAACCATTGATTTATTATTTTGATCATCCTACAAGGTATCAAAATTTTTACAATTCCTAATATCATCCTTTTTGTTACCAACATTCAAGGCCATGAAAAGTGTTTCATCATTTGAATCATCATGATCCTCATCTTCTGAAGAACAACTACTCTCCATGGAATACAAACTTCTTTTGGGCTTCTCTCTTTTGTTATTTTTCTTTGAATCTTTAAAAGGACATTTAAAAGAAAAATGACCAATTTTCTGACAATTGAAGCATTTGAAAGGTAACTTACCTTTGTATGTGCTGATGCCCTTCTTCAATCTTCTTACAAAGTTTGCCTCTACCTCATCAAGGTCATCATCTTGATTAGTTGCTTCATCTTATGTCTTCTTACTTGCTTTGAATGTTGCTTCCTTCTTTGGAGCACATTTATCAAATTCTCTCATTTCATAGGTTGTGAGAAAGCCAAACAATTGATCTACTATATATTGATCCAAATTCTAAGTTTCTTCAATAGCAGACACCTTATGACTGTAAGATTTAGGAAGAGATCTCAAAACCTTCTTCACAATCTCATCTTCTTTCAATTCTCCACCAAGACCTCTGATGCCATTAACTATTTCATCCACTCAGAGCATGTAACTAGCAACGTCTTCATCTTCTATCATCCTCAAGGTCTCAAATTTGCTCTTGAAGATTTTCGTCTTGGCTTGCTTCACTTTACTATCTCCTTCGTAAATGCTGCTAAGTTTTACCTAGACATCCTTAGCAGATTTGCAACTCATTATTGCCTTCAAAAGTTCTAAATCAGCTAGCCCACTCAAGATAACACTCTTTGCCTTGGCATTGTTATCATACAACTTAATCTCATCAACATCTATAGGATCAGAATCAAGAGTAGTGTAGTCATTCTTGATAGCTTGCCAAACACCAAACCCTAGAGAAGATAGATACTTTTCCATCCTTAGCTTGCAAAAGGAATAATTTGTTCCATGAAACATAGGTGCCTTGTGAGATCCATTATGAACCATCTCAGACCTTCCTCAAGAGGTTAAGCTTCTTCTAAGTAACATGGCTTTGATACTATTGTTGAACACACTTGGATACTAAGAGGGGGGTGTATTAGTATCCAAACATATTTCAAATCCTTCGAAGCATATTAAAACTTAAACTTTACAGCATTAACATAAACATGAAAGATCAACACAATGCATAATAACACATAACACCAGATATACATGGAAAACCCCAAAAGGGGAAAAACCATGGTGAGGATTAACTCACAATATATGAAGCTCACTGTAATAAAAGATTACAACTTTGTTTTAGGGCTACAACACAAGGAAGCTACTACTCCTTGTTGACTTTGTTTTAAGGCTACTATAAGGAAAGCAGAGGTGCAGAAGATAGCTTCCCTAATGTTAATTCAAAGGGGATAATGCAGATAGGTAAATATCAATTTAAAAACTATAGATAAACACACCAGAAAAATAGAATAAACATTCCAGACAACAAAGAATGACCCCAGATTTACGTGGGAAAACCCTTTCGGGTAAAAAACCCACCACCACAAGAGAGACTATCTTTATTACAGTAAACTGAATAGTTAGAATAAAGATCCCGGCTCTATTGCTTAGGTATCGATTCTCCACCATTATACAAAAAATTATTTTCTTACATCTGTACATCTACTAAAAAAATGTATAATCAAATTGTTTCATCAATCATGACGAGCTCTCTAAATCTCTATAAAAACCACAACCTTCAAGAGCAAACTAAAAAAATGTTTTCACTTCTGCCTTAACTGCTCATTTCAACTGACTCAGCATCGCTGTCCCAACCATCGCGTAACTATCGTCTGACAATTCACATATTCGTGAGAAACATTAGTCCCACATGCATCAGACATCAGGCGTAGCAGTAATATATATGCATGCCCAAAAGAACATTGACTGTCAACACATATGCCAACTAGACCAACAAGTTTACCATTCACCGTCCATCAGAAAGACACTAGTAGTCAGAGAGTTATCTCTAAACATCGTTGATGATAATTTTCTTACCGATGTCCAAACCTTCAATCTCCATCGGTTGAACCATTGAACCTGTGGAACCAGTCGGACAAAGTTCAAACCTTTGCCGAAGTATCCAATGCATAAAGGTTGAACCATTGAACCCGATGAACCCGACTCGCAAAGTTCAAACTTTCATCGAAGTATCTAATGCATAAAGATTGAACCATTGAACCTGATGAACCTGATGAACCCGACTCATGAAGTTCAAACCTTCACCGAAGTATCCAATGCATAAAGGTTGAACCATTGAACCCGATGAACCATTGAACCCGATGAACGAAGTTCAAGAGTTCACCGACAATTCAACCTTTGTCGATGAACGATGATGAAAACCAATGAATGAGGTTCCAAGCAGTAACTTGAGACATTAATTCTCTTCAATCTCCCACTTGGCGAAGAGATTATTGCTACCTCGTAATCCTCATTTGATTACAGAAAATTATGGGCTCAAAGACCCATTTCATTTGAACACCATTTGAACTTGGCCATGCTCACTGGTTTAGTTAAGGCATCAGCGACATTTTCCAAACTGTCAATCTTTTCTAGCGTCACCTTCCTGTCTTCCACCATATCATGAACAAAGTGATATTGGACATCAATATGTTTTGTCCTAGCATGAAATGTAGGATTCTTCACCAAACATATAGCACTTTGACTGTCACAGTGTATTTGTATCTGCCTGGCATTAAAACCAACATCAGAACACAACCTCTTCAACCAAACAGCTTCTTGGCATGCACAATTAGCTGCCATGTACTCTGCCTCTATTGTGGACAAAGTGACTATAGCTTGCTACTTGCTCATCCAACTGATAGCACCACCATTTAACGTGAATACATATCCACTGGTGGATCTTCTACTGTCAATGTCCCCTGCCCAATCAGAATCAACATAACCCTAAATGCTTATAGACCTCTGAGATCCAACTGAGTTTCCATGATAGCAAATAGTATAATTAGAAGTTCCCTTCAAATACCTCATAACTCTTTTCACAACATCCCAATGTGATCTGCCTGGATTCGCCATAAACCGGCTCAAAACTCCCACTGCTTGGGCAATGTCTGGTCTGGTACAAACCATTACGTACATTAAACTGCCAACAACACTTGCATAAGGCTTTTTTTTCATGTCATCAATTTCATTCAAAGATTCTGGACAATCTTCAACAGATAGTTTCATTCCCTGCAAAACTAGAACAACTAGTTGTTTGGAATCAGACATTAAATTTATCAAGAACATTGGTAATATATTTGCTCTAGCTAAGCCAAAGCTTTCTCATAGATCTGTCCCTTTTGATTTCAATTCCTAGAATGTACTTTGCTGCCCCCAAATTCTTCATTTCAAATTTCAAGGACAACTGAGCTTTTAAATATGAGATCATCCCCTTACCATTGCCAATGAATAACATGTCATCCACATACAGTCCAATTATAAGAATTTGATCACCATTAGTTTTATAATAAACATAGTGATCAGATTTAGATCTCACATATCCTAGAGATAGAACATACGTATCGACTTTTGATACCACATTCTGGGAGATTGCTTCAAACCATAAAGAGACTTCTGAAGTTTACATACCAGATGTTCTTTACCTTTTACCACAAAATGCTCTGGTTGGGACATATAAATTTCTTCTTCAAGGTCCCCATGAAGAAATGTTGTTGTCACATCCATCTGCTCAATTTCAAAATCATATGCTGCTGCAAGTGACAACAGAAATCTAATGGATGTCAGCTTAGCTACAGGAGAAAAGATTTCTCCATAATCTATACCTTCCTTTTGGGAATACCCCTTAGCAACTAGTCTTTCCTTGTACTTATCAATACTACCATATGGACCATATTTCTTTTTAAATACCCACTTACAGCCCACAAGTCTTCTACCTTCAGGCAAGGGCACCAGATCCTAGGTTCCATTTTTCTCCAATGATGACATTTCATTATCCATGGCTTCCAACCAAGAATCTAAATAAGATAAACTAATAGCTTCTTTCACAGTCCTAGTTTCATCAGTATCAGTAAGTAAAGCATAGGCACAACTTGAATCAAGTACTGAAAATCCAGACCTATATGGTTGTCTTCTTTCACGTGTAGACCGCCTCAATGGTTGAGGTGCTGGTTCAGGTTCTTGCTCTGGATCTGAATCTTTGGAGCTACTAGAACTCACATCTAAATCATCTACACTTGGTGTTTGTTGTTCCTCTTTTACAAGGGTCAGAGGAATATTAACAACACTCTTTTCTTTCTTCTTTTCTATCTTCTCCGACTGAGGATCAATAACTAAAGGTTTCAGCTCTCTGAAAATTACATTCCTGCTGTAAATTACTTTTTCAGTTTTAGGATTCCAAGGCTTGTACCATTTAACACCGACTCCATAGCCAATAAAGATACATTTGACTGCCTTGTAATCCAGCTTAGACCTTTTTACCTCAGCAATATATGCCTCATAGCCAAAGACACGAAGATGTCTTAAGGAGTGCTTCTTTCTAGACCACGCTTCCATAGGTGTCTTATCAACCAATGCTGAAGTAGGAGAACGGTTCAACAAGTAACAAGCTGTAGCAACTGCCTCAACCCAGAACCTTTGTTCAAGACTAGAATAACTCAACATACTTCTTGCTTTCTCCATCAATGATCTATTCAATGTTTCAGCAACTCCATTTTGCTGTGGAGTATAAGGTGTAGTCTTATGCCTTTTTATACCATGATCTACACAATATTTATCAAAATCCGCATTGCAATATTCACCACTGTTATCTGTTCTCAAGCATTGTATTTTTCTACCAGTCTGATTTTCCAAAAGAATTTTAAATTCTTTAAATCGACTGAACACTTCTGATTTATTTTTCAAAAAATATACAAATGCCCTCCTTGAATAATCATCAATAAACGATACGTAGTATCTTGATTTAGCTAAAGAAGGAACATCAACTGGACCAAAGACATCAGAATGTACATATTCTAGAACACCAGTAGATTTATGAGAACTAGAGTAAAAAGAAACACGGTTCTGTTTTCCATATATACAATGTTCGCATAAATTGAACTCCAGATTACAATCAATCAACCCATCTACTAGGGTTTTGTTTTTCAAGGTTTTTAAACCTTTTTCACCTATGTGACCAAGTCTATGATGCCAGAGCATTGTTTTCTCTACAGGAAGTTTAACTTCCATAGAGTTTGCATCATGTGTTACAATGGTAGCTTTTTCAGATTTTGCAGAGACACTATTACAGCACACTGGTTTAGCATCTAACCTATACAAAGTTCTAATGCGTTCACCCTTTGCCAGTACAATAGAACCTCTAGTCATCTTACAACCACCATTCACAAAAGTAACTTGCACACAAACATCATTAAGCTTACTAACAGAAGTAAATTTTGAGCCAGACCTGGGATGTGTAATACTCCATTCATTCCCGTTATCCTTCCATCCGGGAATTGGATTCTGACTTGTCCTCGGCCAACAATTTCTAGTGTTGAATCACTTGCCAGAAACACCTTCCCACCAGCATACGGTTCATACTTTGTGAACCACTCTCTGTGAGATGTCATATGAAAAGATGCTCCTAAATCCACCAGCCACACATCTTCAAATGCAGGCATTGCCAAGGCAGCAATGAAGGCATCAGCATCACTCTGAGAAGAATCGTTGTTGGAAGAGTTCTTCTTCTTCTTCTTTTTCTCCTCTTCGCAGTCTCTTATGATGTGTCCTTTCTGCCCACAATTCTAGCACTTCACCTTGGACTTTGTGCTAGGAGATTTCGATCTCCCCTTTGTGATGCAGAGTGGAACGCAACGGAGGCAACCTAATAGGAAGGAGCTGCCAATAATACAAACAACCTGATAAAAATGTCTATCGGTTGAACATCATCATCATATTTCCTAACACCAACAGCATCATCACCTTTCAACAGCATCATCATATTTCGAATGATCGCAAATATCCTCCTGTCGACTACCATTTACCTCCTTCGACTGTCGCCTATCATCATCATGATAAACAACGGGCGCAAACATCCTCCGGTTGCACTGTTCATCGGGTGCCAAATACAAGCGGCATCATCATGATATTCAATATCACCTTCGTCAGCAGGATATCCTAATATCCGGTTGTCCAAATATCCTGATGACGTTCCACTTCAACAACTTACCTTCGATGCTTCACTGCCCGACGATACAAGCAACAACATCATGATATTGTTCATCCGGCTCTTCGAAACCTCCTAATGATGCTAATACAACTTCCTGCCTACGCCGATACCTTTCCACTTAGCGACAACAGGATAAACTCGCATCGAGGGATTTCTTAATATCCTGATGACGATGACGTCATATCCTGATGACGATGACGTCACACATCATCCTGATGAACTCTTCAACACTTAGCCAAAAACTCAACTTTCACGCCCGCATCCGTTAGCGATATGCGGATGATGACCTTCCCCGAGAGATGATCCTGACTGCGATATATACACTGAGTATATATCCAACTCAAAACATCATGATGCACCTGCAACATGCAAATTTCAACAACTTCATGACCCGATCCTGATGGCGATGGATTCGCAGATGATGTTGCGGCTCGTCCCGACTGGAAACGCACATGCAGACTCCTGTGTATCCTTCCACTGCATGAAAACACTCACAACCGCATAATTTCACAAAGATCCTGTGACGACCGGGCCGGATCACCTCCAAACCAAAATCTAACAGTTTATCTTCTAGACCTAGCACATGAGGATGCTAGGCTGATTTATAGCATGCTTCTAACAGATCTCTTGAACAATGCAATGCATAAACAGAAAACACAAATGCAATCTAAGCTATGATACAGGACCATTCCACCGATTTGCAGGATCAACCGGTGGAAGGGTTGAAAGTGGTCATTAGCTTGCAAAACGGAAAGGAAATCAACACAGATGCAAACAGATAATGCAAAAGATGAGATCTTATTCAATTGAAATTCAATGTCCTGAATACAGCTCCCCAATGTCTGAACTGCTCTCCTGAATATCTACTCAACACCAGTACATCAATATCAAAACTATATCAAACTATATCTAAACCCTACAGATCGAAGGCATATATAACAAATCCTTCGAGTACTACTAACATCACTTCCCAGCGGCTGGGAGCTTCCAAGCGGCTGGGAGAGAGGACAGCTCAGACTCTCTTATCCCGATCTCTAACTGCCTACACTTACTCCTATGTTGAACTATTACATAGCATCGGTCCAGTGGACCTTATTACATGATAAAGTCAAACATACTAAAAATAGATTATCCCGTCATCATGCTGATAATTATCCTACCTCCTGATCATGTATGTCATCATGCGGACCTATATCCTGATCATGAGCGGGTGCTCCTGCACCATACTCCCCAAAAGAAGAAATCTCAAGTCCACTTGAGATGAGAGTATCAAGGTCAGCACCATGCTTCTGTATCTGTTCTGCAGTCATCCATACTGCTTCAGAAGTCGGTTGTCCCTTCCAAGAGACGAGGTACTCCAAGTACTTCTTGTTCCTGGTCTGCTTGACCACTCTAGTGTCCAAAATCTGCTGTATCTGTGGAGGATCATGTGGAGGAATGTCTTCAGCAACTGTATCCTGTAGGATATCCTGATCTGCATCTGGATTAGCCTTGTATGGAGTTAAGTCACATACATTGAAGATAGGAGATAAACCAAGATCAGGTGGTAGTTGGATCTTATAAGCATTCTGTCCATGCTTTTGCAAAATCTGACATGGTCCAACTTTCTTTTGCATGAGCTTAGTATACTTCCCCTTAGGGAGCCTGTCTTTCTTCAAGTGAACCCAAACCAAATCTCCAACAGCAAATTGAACATCCTTCTTCTTCTTGTCAGCATACTCCTTATATTTCAAAGTGGTTTGCTGGAGTTGGGTCTTAACCTGATCATGAACTTCTTTGATTGCTTCAGCAAAAGCTTCTCCATCGGCACTAACAGGATCTGCTGTAGGTAGTTCTCGCAACTCTAAAATACCTCTGGGATGCATTCCATACACTACCTGAAAAGGCGATTTTCCTGTGCTCCTGTTGACAGTATCATTATATGAAAACTCAGCTTGAGACAGGATATTGTCCCACTTCTCTCCATGCTGTTTTGTTAAGCATCTAAGTAGATTCCCCAAGGAACGGTTCACAACCTCAGTTTGTCCATCTGTTTGAGGATGATATGCAGAGGAAAATGACAAATTGGTTCCCAGCTTCCTCCATAGGGTTCTCCAGAAATGACCCACAAACTTCACATCTCTGTCTGAAACTATGCTCAAAGGTAACCCATGAATTCTGACAACTTCCCTGAAGAATAAATCTGCAATATATGAGGCATCTGCAGTGGTTTTGCATGGCAAGAAATGTGCCATCTTACTGAACCTGTCCACTACAACAAAGACACTGTCAAATCCTCTCCTGGTCCTTGGTAAACCTAAAACAAAATCCATACTGATACTCTCCCATGGTCTGGAAGGAATGGGTAAGGGCTGATATAACCCTGCATTAGTTGACCTGCCTTTAGCCTTCTGACAAATTACACAGGTTTCTACAAATTTCCTGACATCTGACTGCAACTTAGGGTAGAAATAATGCCTCCTGACCAGATCAAGAGTCTTGTCTATACCAAAATGACCTGCCATGGCTCCACAATGTTTCTCCTTGATTATATTCAACCTCATAGAACACCTTGGGATGCACAACTGTCCACCCTTAAACAACAATCCATCTTGGATCAGGAATTCAGAGAACTCAGCATGGTATTTCTCCCCAAAAGAAGTACAGACCTGATATATTTCTCCAAAATCTTCATCAGACTCATACATGGTCTTGAGTGAATCAATACCAACACTCTCTAACTGAATCTGATTGACTGTGAGAACTCTTCTGCTCAAAGCATCTGCAACTTTGTTTTTGACCCCTTTCTTATGCTTCAAGGTAAAAGTGAAAGCCTGTAGTGTTTCTACCCACTTCATATGTCTGTGGTTCAGCTTCTCCTGACTGTTGATGAAACTCAAAGCTTGATTATCTGTGAAGACTATGAACTCCTTTGGCATCAGGTAATGCCTCCATTTCTTTAGGGACTGAACTAGAGCATACATTTCCAGATCATATGATGAATACCTTTTCTTAGCATCATTGAGCTTTTCACTGAAAAATGCAATTGGTCTACCCTCTTGACTGAGTACTGCTCCAATGGCCATGTGACTGGCATCCCACTCTACCTGAAAGATCTTATTGAAATCTGGAAGTGCAAGGACTGGCTGCTGTGCCACCTTCCTCTTTAATGCCTCAAAGGAATCATCTGCTCCTTGAGTCCAAACAAACCTGCACTTTTGTCCTCCTTTGATGGTATCCAACATGGGTGCACAAATATGACTGAACCCTCTGATGAACTTTCTGTAGAAGGTTGCTAACCCATGGAAACTTCTGACTTCATTCATGGTCTGTGGAGTTGGCCAATTCAAAATGGCACTCACCTTCTCCTTATCCATCTGCAGCTTGCCTTGTGAGATGACAAAACCTAAATAGGTGATCTCCTGTTTCATGAACAAACACTTGTCCAAGTTTATCATCAGCTTCTCTTCATGTAACCTCTTGAGAACCAGCTCTATATGCCTGAGATGTTCTTCTCTGGTGTTACTGAAAATCAGAATGTCATCTAAATAGACTATGACAAACTTACCAATGAATTCCTTCAGAACCTCATTCATCAGCCTCATGAAAGTACTAGGGGCATTAGACAAACCAAATGGCATAACCTTCCATTCATACAAACCTTCATTTGTTTTGAATGCTGTCTTCCACTCATCACCTAGTCTAATCCTTATCTGATGGTATCCACTCTTCAAGTCTATTTTAGTAAAATACTTGGCATTTCCCAAACAATCAAGTAAATCCTCAATTCTGGGGATTGGAAACCTATACCTGATTGTGATCTTGTTGATGGCTCTGGAATCTGTGCAAAGCCTCCAAGTGCCTTCCTTCTTAGGTGCTAGTACAGCTGGTACTGCACATGGACTCAGACTCTTCCCAATCAGACCTGAATTCATCAATTCTTCAATCTGCCTGGCTACTTCTGCATTCTATTCTGGGGTGAGCTTATAAGCTGCTTTATTTGGAAGTGTAGACCCTGGAATCAAGTCTATGCAATGACTGATATCTTTGACAGGTGGTAGGGATCTTGGCATTCCCTCTGAGATAACACCTTTGTACTTATCCAATAACTCTTGGACAGCTGGGTCTATCAACCTTGGCTTCTTCTCCTTCTTGGCTTCTTGCTGTTGTTTCTTATTCACACTCATACAGGGGATTAGGGCATATGCAACTGCACCTTCTGCTGCTACTTCTTTCATAAACTGTTTGCCTTCCATCAGCATGACCTTCACTTCTTTGCCTTTAGACTTCTCCTCTTTCTCCTTCAATGGGAATAGTGTTACATCCTTACCATCTTTAGTGATTTTATAGGTGTTTTTGACACCATCATGCTGTGCCTTCAAATCATATTGCCATGGTCTTCCAAACAAAAGGTTGCAGGCATCCATCTTGGTGATATCAAACAACAACTTATCTTTATATCCACCAATCTGGAATTCTACCCAAGCCTGCTCTTCTACAGTTGTCTGCTGACCTTGAGTAAGCCATGAGACTTTATATGGAGATGGATGAGGCAATCTCCTAAGCTTCAGCTTCACCACCATTTCTTCAGACACAAAGTTCTCAGTAGAACCAGAATCAATCAAAACTTTACAAGCCTTACCTCCTGCTTTGCAAGTGGTTCTGAAAAGGGACTTCCTCTGAGGGGCTTCTTTATCAGGTACCTTCATGGTAGTTACTGTTCTTCTCATCATCAGGGACTCTCCACTTTCTAGATATCCATAATTCTCAGGACCATTCACACTCTGAAAATCATTAGAACTTGTCCTACTCTGATTATCAGGTTCATTGACCAGATTTGTCCTCCTTTCACCTGCTGAGCTTGTGGCCTTGTCTGGACATCTGCTGGCTATATGGCCTTCTTTGTTACAGTTGTAACACCTGATGGATCCTCTGCCCTGGGATCTTCCTCTGTAAGGTCTTCTACCTCTGAAGTTTCCTTGCTGACTGAAATTCTCTCTCTGACTTTGGCTATTGTTGCCCTTGCTATTGTCTTGACTAGACTCTCCTTGATATCCCTGTCCTTGTCCTCTACCTCTGAAAGGACTTCTTCCACCTCTTTGTTGTCTTCCTCTTCCTCTGTTGTTCTGATCTTGTTTTCTCTTCAGCTTTTCTTCCACCTTCAGTGCCAACTGAAAACTTTTTTGCACTGTATCTGGGTTATGCAGACTCAGATCTTCCTGAATATTAAACCTCAGTCCATTCAGGTATCTGGCTACCTTTTCTTCTTCACTTTCTTTCACCTTTGTCTTCATACAGAGTTTCATGAACTCTTCTGTATATGAGCTGACATCTAGCTCCTTCTGCTTCAGGTTCTGCTTCCTCTTGTGTAACTGGATACTGTAATCCAAAGGAATATAAGACTCCTTTACCAATTCCATCATCTTCTTCCATGTGGCAACTCTACGTTTTCCCTCCTGCACTCTATCATCCTGAACAAAGTTCCACCATGTCAAGGCAGCTTCTTTCATCTTTGACTGTGCTATCTTCACTCTCTGCTGTTCTGGTATCTCCTCTGTCACAAAGAAATTGTTCAGACAGTCTATCCATTCCATTACTGAATCAGGGTCCATCTTACCTGTAAACACTGGCAAGTCCAGCTTCACATCCATGGTTCTCCTCTCCATGGCCTTGAGGGCGTTCAACAGCGGTCTCTGGTCTGCAGGAACGACCTCCTCGCTCCAATTAGGGACATCCTCTTCTTCCCTATCATCTTCTCTACCAGAACCTACTCTGCTCCTCAACTTTGCTAACTCATCTTTCAACTCCTGATTCTGAGCCTTCACGGCCTTACTTTCTGCAATCTGTTTCTTCACCAGAACTGCCAACTCAGCGTTGGTCATCTTTGTTGGAAACTCAGATGTTCCTTCTTCGTCTGACATCCTGCTTATCTTTTCCAAAAGATCCTAACCTTTGCTCTGATACCACTATGATGCAGAGTGGAACGCAACGGAGGCAACCTAATAGGAAGGAGCTGCCAATAATACAAACAACCTGATAAAAATGTCTATCGGCTGAACATCATCATCATATTTCCTAACACCAACAGCATCATCACCTTTCAACAGCATCATCATATTTCGGATGATCGCAAATATCCTCCTGTCGACTACCATTTACCTCCTTCGACTGTCGCCTATCATCATCATGATAAACAACGGGCGCAAACATCCTCCGGTTGCACTGTTCATCGGGTGCCAAATACAAGCGGCATCATCATGATATTCAATATCACCTTCGTTAGCAGGATATCCTAATATCCGGTTGTCCAAATATCCTGATGACGTTCCACTTCAACAACTTACCTTCGATGCTTCACTGCCCGACGATACAAGCAACAGCATCATGATATTGTTCATCCGGCTCTTCGAAACCTCCTGATGATGCTAATACAACTTCCTGCCTACGCCGATACCTTTCCACTTAGCGACAACAGGATAAACTCGCATCGAGGGATTTCTTAATATCCTGATGACGATGACGTCATATCCTGATGACGATGACGTCACACATCATCCTGATGAACTCTTCAACACTTAGCCAAAAACTCAACTTTCACGCCCGCATCCGTTAGCGATATGCGGATGATGACCTTCCCCGAGAGATGATCCTGACTGCGATATATACACTGAGTATATATCCAACTCAAAACATCATGATGCACCTGCAACATGCAAATTTCAACAACTTCATGACCCGATCCTGATGGCGATGGATTCGCAGATGATGTTGCGGCTCGTCCCGACTGGAAACGCACATGCAGACTCCTGTGTATCCTTCCACTGCATGAAAACACTCACAACCGCATAATTTCACAAAGATCCTGTGACGACCGGGCCGGATCACCTCCAAACCAAAATCTAACAGTTTATCTTCTAGACCTAGCACATGAGGATGCTAGGCTGATTTATAGCATGCTTCTAACAGATCTCCTGAACAATGCAATGCATAAACAGAAAACACAAATGCAATCTAAGCTATGATACAGGACCATTCCACCGATTTGCAGGATCAACCGGTGGAAGGGTTGAAAGTGGTCATTAGCTTGCAAAACGGAAAGGAAATCAACACAGATGCAAACAGATAATGCAAAAGACGAGATCTTATTCAATTGAAATTCAATGTCCTGAATACAGCTCCCCAATGTCTGAACTGCTCTCCTGAATATCTACTCAACACCAGTACATCAATATCAAAACTATATCAAACTATATCTAAACCCTACAGATCGAAGGCATATATAACAAATCCTTCGAGTACTACTAACATCACTTCCCAGCGGCTGGGAGCTTCCAAGCGGCTGGGAGAGAGGATAGCTCAGACTCTCTTATCCCGATCTCTAACTGCCTACACTTACTCCTATGTTGAACTATTACATAGCATCGGTCCAGTGGACCTTATTACATGATAAAGTCAAACATACTAAAAATAGATTATCCCGTCATCATGCTGATAATTATCCTACCTCCTGATCATGTATGTCATCATGCGGACCTATATCCTGATCATGAGCGGGTGCTCCTGCACCACTTTGATTTGGACTTAGACTTCTTGTCCTTCTTGCATTTTTCCTTTGATCTACCTCAAACAGACAGGGCCTCTTTGGCTGTCTCAGAAGATTTCCTCCGCATCTCTTTAGATAACAATGAGGTAACAACCACTTCAGTTGTAAACATGGTTGTTGTACTTCCAATAGCCATCACAAGATGATCCCATGAGTCAGGTAAGGAACACAATAGAAGCATACAGCAGTCTTCCTCTTCTATTTTTACACCTATAGACGTCAACTGTGCAACAATCAGATTAAATGTGTTCAGATGGTCTGCTACAAATGCACCTTCATCCATCTTCAGAGAATACAACTTCTTTCTAAGGAACAATTTATTCACCAAGGACTTGCCCTGGTAAATATCTCCCAACTTCTTCCACAAATCTTTGGCTGACTTCTGTTCATGGATGTTCAATAGAACAGAATCTGCAAGACTTAATCTTATCAGTCCTTTGGCTTTTCTGTCAGTTAGGTCCCAATCTTCTTGTTTCATGCTTGCAGGTTTAACCCCAGACATAGCAACCCAAAGATCTCTGTCGACCAGCAAATCTTCAACCTTAATCTTCCACAAGTCAAAGTTTGTGCCATTGAACTTTTCAATGTCTATTTTTCCTGATGTACTTGCCATCTTATTTAATAGAATAGACCTCTACAAAACTCCCACTCACTGAACTAACATAAAAAAACCAACCTACCAACAAGGATAACACAACTGGCCAGGCTCTGATACCACTTGTAAGGAAAGCAGAGGTGCGGAATACAGTTTCCCTAATGTTAATTCAAAGGGGATAATGCAGACGGGTAAATATCAATTTAAAAACTATAGATAAAAACACCAAAAAAATAGAATAAACATTCCAGACAACAAAGAATGACACCAAATTTACGTGGGAAAACCCTTTTGGGTAAAAAACCCACCACCACAAGAGAGACTATCTTTATTACAGTAAACTGAATAGTTAGAATAAAGATCCCAGCTCTATTGCTCAGGTATCAATTCTCCACCATTATACAAAAAACTATTTTCTTACATCTATACATCTACAGAAAAAAATGTATAATCAAATTGTTTCATCAATCATGACGAGCTTTCTAAATCTCTATAAAAACCATAGCCTTCAAGAGAAAAATAAAAAACCATTTTCACTCCTACCCTAACTGCTCATTTCAACTGACTCAGCATCGCTGTCCCAACCATCGCGTAACTGTCGTCTGATAGTTCACATATTCGTGAGAAACGTTAGTCCCACATGCATCAGACATTGGGAGTAGTAGTAATATATATACACACCCAAAAGAACATTGACTGTCGACACATATGCCAACTAGACCAACGAGTTTATCATTCGCCGTCCATCGGAAAGACACTAGCAGTCAGAGAGTTATCTCTAAACATCGCTGATGATAATTTTCTTACCAATGTCCAAACCTTCAATCTCCATCGGTTGAACCATTGAACCTATGGAACCAGTCGGACAAAGTTCAAACCTTCACCAAAGTATCCAATGCATAAAGGTTGAACCATTGAACCCAATGAACCTGACTCACGAAGTTTAAACTTTCACCAAAGTATCCAATGCATAAAGATTGAACCATTGAACCCGATGAACCTGATTCGCGAAGTTCAAACCTTCACCGAAGTATCCAATGCATAAAGGTTGAACCATTGAACCTAATGAATGAAGTTCAAGAGTTCACTGATAGTTCAATCTTTGTCGATGAATGATGATGAAAACCAACGAATGAATGAATGAGGTTCCAAGCAGTAACTTGAGACATTAATTCTCTTCAGCTACAACCCAAGGAAGCTACTAATCTATAAAGAAAGATTTTAGGGTCACTCCCAAGGAAGCCACAACTCCTTGCTAACTTTGTTTTAGGGCTACAAGCCAAGGAAGCAACTACTCCCTGAACTGAGAATAAACTTAGAAATGATTACAACATGATGACCCTTCTATTGCCTGAAACTAACAATGAATCTCACTCCTTTTGATGATTGCACTTCGGCCTCTTCATTCTTATTTTGATGATTGAATCAATTAGGCACATTCTTCACTTCCCTCTTATCACAAAAATATCTTCAAGATGAATCAGGAAAAGCTCTAACACTTCTTCTCTTTCTCTTTCAGTCGCACATCATAATGCATTACACATTCATATTCTACTCCTTATGTACT
The DNA here is from genome assembly GCA_027924645.1 of Cunninghamia lanceolata. NCBI lineage: Eukaryota > Viridiplantae > Streptophyta > Pinopsida > Cupressales > Cupressaceae > Cunninghamia > Cunninghamia lanceolata. The sequence goes on along the minus strand of BSBN01000178.1, from coordinate 1,726,499 downwards.
CATATTTGCAATCATACTTCACCTAGATCAACTAGGTTTATAATATATACATGATATTACATTGATTACATTACAAGTTAGTCAATACAACAAGAATATTACAATTTACAAGTCAGCCAGAGAACACACAACATGAAACATGTAGAGGGCAAGCCCTAATCATGAACCACACGCAACACTAGGAAGAGAAATACACCTTGTGGATCCCAACACATTCTTAACCTAGTCCTAAACATTCTTCATAGGATCATCCTTCAAGGAATAATATTTGCACGCTTTACACAGTTGAATTAGGTCTCCCTTAAGAAAGAAAACATGAAGCTTGTAGCACATTGGTCTTTACAATCTTGGAGGTACTCATGAATGATTAAACATTACAAGTTCTTGCTTGTTCCAGATGAGTCAGTAGGACCTACACAACATCTCCAAACACTCCTTGAACTCTGCACAGCAAAAATTGTGGCACACATCATCAATATTCCTTAGTTGACCTCAACAACAGCAATTCTTCACAAACTAACTTGAAAACTTTGTGTGATACTAGAAACACAAAAGATCTACATGTGCTTCAATCTTGAGAAACATAGTGATATGTATAATGTTCACATAAACTTATACACATAAACTCATATAACTGATTTATACATTATCCAATTGGAACAAGTACTCAAATATATGTCTTGAGAACAATTAGGCATCTAGAACCATCTGTAGCACACTGTCATTTGAAACCTAAACTTGCGGACCACCAAATCACCTAATACTACAAGGTAGCATGCATTGATCATCCCTGATCATATCCACAAAACCGCATAGAAAAATCTTCACTTCTAGAGGAATACAGAATATTCCAATTAGCCTTCATCATTACTTTACTCTGCCAGAGCATAGACTAGAACTCTCACTTATAACTTTCATTGCGGAGGAGAAAATGATATGAAACTTTAGATATAGCACATTCTAAACATACTAAACTCAACTTCTAAACCACATGACCATATCTTCAAATGCATAGGAATGCAGAGCATTTTACCAACCAGTCTTCAAGGCAACTTCCTGCATCAAAAACCTTCACTAACATCCAAAGACCAAAACCTTCTTGTAATATCACATTCATCCTTAGGAACAATAGGAAGGATCATACAACATGCTACAAGTCATCAACAACATCTTAACCTTAGAAACTTCTAATTCCCATCTTAATATATCATTATGATATCATCGCTGCTAACCACAAAAATGCTCAATACAACTTTACTTGATATTAATCAAGGCATGACATCCAACCATGAACATCAACAACCACTACTAGCACACCATCAACATAGTATATCATCATCATAAGCATCCAAGCATAGTGTTGACATCAATGACAACCACATCAGTGACAACCTTAGAGAACATATGTGCAACATATCCATCATGAGCTAAGACCTCCTAAAGGTGAGAGAGTATTGAATATCATATAACAAGATGGCAATCTTACATTTTTAGTTGGTGGTACTTCAAACTAGGTTGTATTTTCCATTTTCTCATTGAGTTATGATGTTTATCATTTTGATTATGGGTAAGGAGGTAAGAAAACTCAGTGTGTTTGGATTAATCATGGATGTCATGAGTTTCTTCAATTGCTGATCTTACATGAATTGTATCCTAAATATGAGCCTAGTTTGCCTATATCCTTCTTTTCATAATATAAGGATGAGTTTTCTAAACTTTGGACCTTGACATGTACCTTCTTACTCTTGCACATATTGAGAAATCAATCATGAGAGAGTGTAGATACTTGTTGTCCTAAACATTTGTACATAGTATTAGTTAGTTTTGGTTTCTTAGGTGTCCAGTTTGCTTGAGTTTGCTTTGAGTTTGGTTAGTTAGTTGTTTGTTTTTCTTTCTCTTTCTTATTTGTTGGATATATTTAGTTTTTATTTTATTGTTTTAGTGTTATTTTTAGTTTGTTTGGGTCTTGCTTTCAGTCAATTTTTAGCTTGTTGGTGATTTGCCGTCTTATTTTAAGTTTCAGGGTCATCCTCCCTTGCTTGTTCCTTGATGATCAGAGGGTTGTTTGCAAGTGTGTACAATGAGATTTTTTGGATTATGTCCCCAAGTTTTCCTTTGAGAAACATTAGTCATAAACTAAGGGTTTTCTTGTGGACTCCATTGTTAGTGTTGGATGGCATGATGCTTGTTCTTGGGGGACGATTCAATTGTTTGGTATGTCTTGAATTGTTTTGAGATTTTATAACTTTCACATATTAATAATCCAAAAGTTCCTAAGTGAGTCTTTGTGATCTTGCATTAAGTGAAAAATTTGAAGGTCTCAACCTTTCCACCACTATGATTCCCATCCTAGCAAAGTTAAAAAATATGCATGATGTCACAAAGATTGCACCCTTGTTGAACCTAGTTCAACAAACCCTGTGATACAATGGGAATAGCTTTTAGGTGTGGGACCTTGAAAATTGAAGCTAAACCTCCAGATAAAGGGTTGGTTCCTTGACTAAACTAAGCCTCTGAAACAAAAAAAAACTACTCTAAACATACTCTATATTAATTAGTGGAAAAGGGAAAAGGAAGATAACTAAAGCAATAAATGTGGTGATACACCAAGATGTTTTTTGAAGAACTTCTGACTAGTTATTGTAGGCACAAAATGATTAGTACAATTGATATACTCACACACAACTCATAAAACTCTTGCAAAGGTTTGAAAAACGATGATGAAATCACAAGGAAACAACAATTTCAAAAGACAACGTCATATTTTTTCAATAAGACATGGTACAAAGGGCATGATTGAGGCAAAACCAATAGGTTTTTATTTATCACAAAAGCATGTTATAGATGATATAGGTGCTTTTACAATACTTTTCTCTTAAAATTAGAGATACCTCTTCTAAAACATAGAGAATAAAATAACAATCATGTGTTATAAGGCATTCATATGTTGATTCAATAGCTTGGAGAGAATATAGGAACATGTTTTTGAAGAAATAATGACAACTTGTCTTTGAATAGCTTGGTCAAACCTCAATTTGAGGCATTAGAAGAACATAATTCTTCTTTCTCTCCTCAAAAGCTCCATTATAGCATGAAAAAAGGAATTAGTTGAGTTGAGCAACCTAGAATCTAGAATTGCTCCTAGAAATTCTCCAACAACTACCTCCACCTTCCTAGATAAGTTTCTGATGATGGTGTGTTGTCATAATCTCCCCTTGCTGTCTTAACATCCCTCAACTACTTCTTGCATGCATGTAGGATACGTCTTCTATATTCATACAACTGTTTTGACCTCCTATAGGCATGGTAGAAGGATATTTTATCGAATTAAGTTTTGAAAGTACATCATGAAAGGTTTCTTCATGACCTTTGACCACCATTATCCCATGTTTCTGCTTCATTAATGATGAGCACATACAAGGGACATTTTGACTTGCTTCAAAATCCTGATAGGTCTTCATAATGGGTCAACCATGCCTTGGATAAGTTAAATAAACCTTTCAAACCTACCTGAGCTTAAGGATGAAATACACTTTAGGCTTATGCAAGCTCATGAAATGATAGTGCAAGCTTCCTTGTTCTTAGAAGTACACTTATAATGTTTACAGACCATTCAAAAGACTTCACTAAGTTCACAAATCCTTGATGTCAAAATAACTGTGATGTGGAAGGCTTACTTTTGTATATGATGTCAAGAAAGTGGTGATCAAAGATGTCAAAAGAGTAAGTGATTAGAGGTATTGTAATGTGGAAATAATAGTGATGTGTATATGTTGTCAAAAGAGTGATGATCATAGGAGCATACAAAGGAGTAATGATCAGAGGAGTTGTGAGGTGAAGGATATCATGATGAAAGTCATGAGCTATTGTTGGGGATCTGTATCATTAGTACATAGTTGTATCTTATCTTCTAAAGTTCATGCATAGGTGAAAGTTGTCAAGTTGAAGGATATGCTGACATGAAGAATTTATAGTTTCTTGTTTTTTGATGAAAAGTGTTGTGAGTGTTGCATTCATTGCCTCTTGTTGAAAATCATTGCATAGAATATGAAAGAAATTGTATAAGGTTTCAACCTATCAAAGGCACATGAAGTTGCATTGAAGGAGCCTAGAAGATTGTATGACATTCTACCGTAGATGAAGTTATGGCCTTGTGGTTTGGAGGTTAGACATAGACAACTATGAAGTATGCATGATCCTAATTTCAGAGCATAAAAGTCACCACAGAGTATTCCAGAGCTAGCAGAGTGAAGACAGTGGTATAGTGTTGTTGTAGTCACAAAGGGACAATATAATGGTCTACATTTCTCCACACTAGAAGATATGATCTTGCGGCTTGGAAGATAGATAGAAATGAGAGGTATGATATACTCAAGTTTCAGATGTTACATTGTACCACAGTGATTTCCAGAGTTAGTTGGGTAAGGAAAAGTCATGTTACTATTAGGATTATCAGTGGGAGAAAGTAAAAGCCACCACATTTCACTGCACTATAATGTTTGGAATTGTTGTTTGAAAGATGAGTTCATATTGTTTGTATGTTTTCTTAATTCAAGTTTCAAGTAATGTGGAGTACCACAAGTATGAGTTTCAATGATTTATATCAAGACACTGTATTTAGGCTATGTAAGGGATATCGACATCAATGTTTGATTTCTTGCACCAAAAAGGAGCATGAAATGATAAAAGGAGTATATGCGAAGACTTTAAAGATCACAAGTGTCTATGGCATGAACCACATGATGATATCTCTCTTCTCCAATACCGCATTGGGTTTAGAGCTAATGTGTGAAAGGTTAAGTGTTTGTGGAAGCCAACATGATATGATTAGATGATTGTGCCATTTGTTTGGAAATGAGTACCAACTTTGAGATGTGTGCTGAGGTAAAATAGTTCTAGTTTATCATTTGGTTTGAACTGCATAATGGAATTTTATTCCTACATCACTATAGATGATTTGGGAGTTGATAATCTAGGCCATTACACATTTCATCTAGGCCAACAAAGGTGGAGTTTTGAAGACTTATGGAGCATATAAATGAAAGATCAAGATTGTTACAAAAATGTATGAAAGTGAGTGAGAGTGTGCAAGTGTAAAAGTGAATGTATGTGTGTGTGCGGAAAAGATAAATAATCTAGAAGTTGAGAGGTATCTTTAGAGGCTACAATGCATGATTCATAACAGAGGTAGTGTTGTGTTGTGTTGCAGAGGTGTTTTGAAGAAAGCAGAGTTGTTTGAGTAGAGGTGTTGTTGTGGAGGTGATTGAACTAGTAGAATCTATCAAGTGTTTTGGTACATAGGTTGGAGCCTCTTCTTGTAAGTGTTGTATCACTTTAGGGAGTTGTAGCTTCCTTTGGGTTTGAGCCCATAAAACTATGTTCAGGGAGTTGTAGCTTCCTTTGGGTTGTAGCCTATAAAATTTGTTGTAAATCTATTTTTATTTGTGAGTTTGGATTTGGATAGTAGATCCAAGCATCTTGCTCATCGTGGTTTTTTCACTCTAGGGTTTTCCACATAAATCTAGAGTTTTGGTTGTGTGACTGTATGACTGTGTTTTGATTTGCATAGCTTGCTTCATTATCTACTTAAGGCAATAGAAAAATTTGGTTGATTAAGTTGATTTAGATTAAATTGTGACATATACTAGTTCACCCCCCTCTCAGTATATTAGAGTGTTCTAATAAGAGCTAAGTTCCTTGATACAACCTAACAACTAAAGGTAGATCTTAGATTAGAAAACATGGCGCAAAAATAGTCTTCTTATAACAAGGAACAACTATTTGATGGAACTAACTATGCCTTATGGAGTCTAAGGATGGAATCCTATCTTACCTTGCTCGGGTATGATGTTTGGAGAGTTGCAATGGATGCTTATACTGAGCTTTCTCATCCTATTATAGATCAGAATGAGAAGAAGGCCCATGAAAGCAATGCTAAAGCCAAGAATACTATCTTAAGTGGTCTAACCAATTCAAAGTTTTTCAAGGTAGTGCAATGTAAGATAGCCAAAGAGATATGGGATAAACTCAAAAATTTGTATGAAGGAAATGATAGTGTAAAGCATGAAAGATTACAAACTTACAAAGCAATGTTTGAGAATCTAAGAATGAAAGAGGAGGAAACCATTGCTAACTATTTTCTCCAAGTGGATGAATTTGTCAATGGAATCAAAGGGCTAGGTGAAGAAGTGACTAAGTTAGTGGTTGTGAAGAAAATCTTGGTAACTCTTCCCCATAGGTTTGATTCAAAAGTTTCTGCTATTAGAGAAGCAAAATATCTCAAGACACTTATCATAGAAGAGTTGTTTGGGTCTCTCACTGCCTATGAGATGAGAAATGAAGTCCAAGGTACATTCAAAAGAGAAGATGCTTTCAAAGAAGCAAAGAAAGAAGGAACATCTGGTTCACATAGTGAGTCTAAGGAAGAAGAAGAAATCTTTGTGAGAAAGTTGAAGGGTTCAAGAAAGTATAAAGGTAAGTTATCTTTCCAATGTTTTAAATGTGGAAAAGTTGGTCATTATGATTTTAAATGTCCTTCTGGAGAAAAAGAAAATAGTAGCAAGGGTTTCGAAAGGAGTAACTTCAAAAGAAGCCTCATTTCCAAAGGAGACTACAACTCCTCAGAAGAAGTAGATCACTATCATCAAATGATGAAAGAGGAGAGTCCCTATTCATGGCCATGGTAATCTCTGATACTTCTAACAAGACTATGGATGAAGAAGAATGTGAAGTTGATTTTGAATGTGAACTTATTTTTACTCTTGAAGACTTGGAATGTGTAAGGAAAGAGAACAAAGAACAAAAAGCTCTAATTGAAGATAAGAAAAATGAATGCACAAAACATGAGAAAGAAATCTCTTCACTCAAAAGGGAATTGGAGAAAGCAATGTTTGGAAATCCAGATGCTTTTGAAGAAACAAATCTCATTCTAGTCATGTCTCAAGGAGGAAGATATGTAAGACCAATTCATGCAAGACAGATCTTCTTAAATAGGTTCAATCATGCCTTTTTTGGTTTTTGTTTTATCTATAATAAATATGGTCATGAGGCTATGGATTGCAAGTCTAGAATGAAAAGAAGAAATTTTGTAAGTAGGAATTCTCTTGCTTCACTAGTAGATATCAGTGTGACATGTCATATTTGCAACAATTCTAGACACATAGCAAGATACTGTAGAAGTAGATTAGCAAAATTAGAAACTTAGGTGGTAGATATTAATGAGCTAGACAAGGAGAGTGACACTTCCAAAAGACAGGTAACAAACAATAAGGTTGAAAATTTAATGATTGTACGAATAGAATTTTATGCCCAAGGACAAACTAATCCTTGGGTTATATATAGTGTATGTTCAAGTCACATGATAGGTGATAAGAGCAAATTCATCAATCTTGTTAAGTGGAATGGTGGATCAGTCAAGTTTGGAGATAATACATCTGCAAAGATTTGTGGAAAGGGCACCATAAGTATTGATGGAAGATCTTAAAAAAAAGATGTTCTATATGTAGAAGGACTTAAGCACAATCTTCTAAGTGGAAGTCAGATGTGTAGCAAAGGATACAACCTCATATTTCATGAACAAGGATGTGAAATCAGACGAACAAATACTAGTAAATTAGTGGTAGAGGGTTCAAGGATAGAAAACAACTTGTATAACCTAAAGGGTGTTAATGGAATGAATTATCTTCTAGGATAGACAAATGAATGCTAGTTGTGGCACAAAAGGATGGGACACATCAACTTTGACAATCTTTTGAAAATCAGCTCCATACAAGTAGTAAGATGCATGCCAAAGATTACCAAGCCTACAAGCACCCTATGTAAAGAATGTCAGATTGGAAAGTAGACAAGGACAAGATTGAAGACCAAGGAGTATTATTCTACAGAGCTATTGGAAATGATTCATACTGAATTGTGCGGTCCTACCAAGACAAAGAGTCTCCAAGATGAGAGGTATTTTATGTTGCTCATTGATAATTACTCTAGGATGACATGGGTTACATTTTTGAAAGAAAAATTAGAAGCTTTTAGTAAGTTTAATATTTTCAAATCCATGATTGAAAATGAAATAAATTCTAGAATCAAGTGCTTAAGGTCTGATAAATGTGAGTTCACACAAAATGAGTTTGAGGAATATTGTGAAGAACATGGGATAAAAAGGCACTTGTCTACTACAAGAACTCCTTAGAAAAATGGAGTTGTGGAAAGGAAGAATAGAATAGTCCAAGAGATGCCTAGAACAATGTTGAATGAAGCCAACCTGCCTGATGCATATTGGAAAGTAGTCCACACTATTGTCTATATTCTTAACAGAGGACAACTAAGAGTTAACACTAAGACTGTTGGGATAAGGTGCCATTAAACTTGTAAATACCATTATTGTATTATTCCATTTATTATTGTAATTACCCATAAGGGATGTACTAGTTTCATCGACAGTGGTAAAAATTATTTACTATCCATGGTAATTATGGATTGTTGCACCGGTAAGTTCTGGAGTTACCAGCAGTAGTTATGGGATGTCATTTACTATGGTAAATGGTAATTGGTCAAATTGGGGTGCACATGTGGAGGAATCACCTATTTTTAGTCTTATGACGCACGCCATAGATGTTGTAAGAAGGTGTAAGAGATTCTATGACAAATGTAAGTTGTCATAAGAATCTATGACATTTATGCTAGCATATGACGCATCATAAGATGTTGTAAGTGGCTATGTTTGGCCCCTAGGCGTTCAAGCTTGCATGGGCATCTTTTACCAAGTGTAGGATGCATGTATCACAACCTATTTTTGTCCATGGATGCCTAAGGTTGTATTGTTGACTCTTGACAAGTGTTATGAGCTTGTAAGAAGTCATTGATTGCTACATGGATGAAGATTCCAAGGTGGACACCCATCTTGAGGTTGTGTAAATTCTATAAAGCCATGGCATAGTAGATGAGATGTATAACAGGTTTACAGGTACTCAAGTGCTGCCGAAATGCTATCGGATTGAAGGCTAAAGGAGAGATTGTTGGTGTTGTTGTATTGTAAATCATTTTTAAATTGTTGGTTGTTTTAAATTCCCAACCTGATTCTCGCAGCAAACCTATAAAATCAGCCACTTATTAATGATCAATATGCCTTGAGGGATTGGCCAATGAATAGGAGATTTAAGGGGAGGAGGCCTTTTCTTAGTCCCCTTTGTTCTTCCTCTGCACTTTAGGCTCTATGAAACCAAGGAGGGTGTTCCTATTATGAACAGTAATTGGATTTGATTGAAGGCTATTTCTTCTTGACTAATGCCTTCTTCTTTTGAGGCAGAAAACAATGTTTTTATTTCAAATGGATGGGGTTTCCTATGGGATGCTTAGTGTGCCAACACTATTCTTATCATAGATATGTTCCTAGTAATTGCTTGAAAGAATGTATGATAAGGTAAAGAGATGGGCTAAATTCTTTAAGCTCTAATCTTATTCTTTGCAGAGGAACATGTAGAAATTAACTTAACCAATATAAATATCTAAAACCTATTGCTAGAAGGGAAAATATTTGGGTTAAAAATACTTTGAGGATATCCAGAGGGGTGTAAGTTCAGTATAGTATCCATGAAATAGATCAGTGCCTATCCAAGGGCCAAGGAGTCAAAAAGGTCAAAATGATGAAAATTAAACAGACAACGATGTAAGAAACTTTAGTTTATTGTAAACGTACAACAATGTCATACATTAGGAATACTTTTACTAGCTTTGAAATCAATTGTACTTAATTATCCCTGTATACCCTAATCATATATGATATTTTCTAATAGCAATTTTTATATTACTCCTTGAGTAAAGGCCATAAGAGAAATATGCCAACACAGGAAAGACTATGTAAATGAATAAATATGATTCTTGAACCAAATATATATTCATAATATGAAACTGTATACATGAAGTACGAGACAGTGTATTTCAAAACTCAACAAAATTTGTAAAATAAATTATTTAGTAACCTACATCATAGCTTTCAAATATTCAATCAAGAAACTAGAAGAGACTCAAATTGGAAACTTGAAAACAGACTACTAATTCTGTTGCAGAAAACAAACTTATTTACAACTCCTCCCTGACTAGAATGATTCCTATTTCAGACTCAGTCTGGAAATACGACCTCCAACCAATGTCTTCTCATAAGCCCTAAATTACCTTTTATAGATGCAAGGGAGCAACAAGCTTCAGGCTTATGACAAAAGAAGTTACAAAATTTACTAACCAATAGATGCAGCTGAAGAGGCCAGTGCAACTGCTCTGCAACTGTATGTTCTGCCACTTTTGGTGGAGAAGGAAGCAAGGCTTTTTATGATGGTTGTATTACTGGAGGTCATTAGAACCAAGCACTCCTCAAATACCACCAATGTTTTCAATAAGAATACTTACTGCTCTGCCCTTCCAGACCGCACGCCAAAAGATGAGAAAACGTGCAAGGAAAAAATTGAAAGGAGACCCAGGATGATAGAACTTCCTTCACTATTTCGAGGTTCCATTGCACAAGTGAGATTTCACCCTCCAAGTCTCAAAGTTTCATGCAATTTCAACCGAGTAAAAACTTGGGGAATCCACACCTAGCTTGCCTCAAAAGTAACGGGAGCCAAGCCAAGAGAACAATAGCAACAACAACAATTCTTCTCCCATCCCTCATTTCTCTCATCTGGGGGTCCAATCTCCTTACACCTAGAGTTAATGCTTTGTTAGGAAAATTAGATGTAAGGGAGGGGTAGAGGAATCTAAGAACCTTCTCTACTTCAAAGGGAATCTACCAACTCATAGAAATAAGGAACTACTGGAGAAGGAAGAATACCCCTCAGAACCCACCGTCAAATGAGATGAGAAAAGGGAGAAGAAAACACAGCATTACAATGGATGTTGTTGCTAATCTCTAATTTTCCCTACACCACCTATTCCAGAAGATATAATTCCAAGTCTTTCTAATTCTGTAAGGACAAATTGAGAGCCATGAGAACAAGGAAGAAAATCCTCAAGAATAGGGGAGCTGATGCAGGAACTTCCAGAGATCATAACTTTTGACTCGGATGTGGGTTTTCTATGAGATTTTACGAGTGGATGCGTTATGAGGTGGAAAGTGGTTTCGCAACCAACCTTGGTGGGTTGGACCCTGTTTTGGCACTTTTTCTGGGCTTGAAACTTTCAACTTAGCCCTCAAAATAGTAATTTAGTGTTTTTTTCTACATTTTTATAGATTTTTAAAAAGTTGCTTTTGTAATAAATCGAAACTCATGTTTCAAATTTAGAATATTAGTTGGCATTTCATCCTACCTTAGTTTTAGGAAGATTTTCAGAAAAAAATAGGATTTTTAGGATATGATTGTAAAATTACCTAAAATGGCAAAATCTGACAATTGTCAAAATCTGCCAAAAAAGGTAATTTTTTGATTTTTTTGTTTTTCTTGGATATAAGAGAGTTTTCTCTCATTGTAGCAACAGAGTTGATGAATAGAAGTTTTTTATGTTGCAGTCTTCAAATCTTTGGCTCTCACATGATTAATGGCAAAATTGTAGTGAGTGTATGTTGTGTGCTGCATCAGAATATTTAGACTTATGAGACTATAGGTGTGTGTGTTATATTGTATTGGAGTTTCAACTTCACTATTTTAATTTAAATAATATGTTGGGTGGGTAGTAAAGATGAGGAAAACTAGAAGATAGAAAAACATGAAAGAAGTGTTGCAAGTATGAGGTGAACCAGTGTTGTCATTGATGTCAACATACTCATATTGCATTGATGAGAAGGATTGAATGAGCTATGTGCTGAGGATATTGAGAAAATTAGTCTCAATCAGGAACAGTGAAGAACAGTGATGAGAAGAAGGCAAAAGTACTCAAAAGGTTGTGATTCAGAGGATGCGGATTAAAGGGTTTGTAGATATGAGTCTCGAGATGATCTAGTTAAGATTTCAGAGGTCCGCATGAAGATGTGAAGAAGTTGTGAGCGATCAAGTAGAACCGGTTCCGGGAGACGCTCCAGAGTGATAGAGTATTACAAAAAGGTCTGGAGAGATCCAGAAGTGCATTGTCCTATTCTATGGATTGGACAAAGTGTTTCGGATGTCCTTGTGATTTATCATCTTGATTGGTATGTGGTTTAGAGGTCTGGAAGCCCCTTTTGCAGTATGACAATGGCGATAGACTATGTTCTTGAAGTTCTGGATGAGGAAGAGAAGAGATTCCAGTGAGTAGAGGAAGTGTGGATGTACCTGGTCATTCAGGCAAGCCTGTGAAGGTTCTTGGATCATATTAAGGTTGTGTTGTTGGTCTGCATTGGTGGTAGAGCCCAGAATTGAAGATATTCCTCTGGATGAAGTTCTTGTTCAGACTAGCTGACTGGATGAGTTGTTCATCTTGCGAATGTTCTTGTGGTGGCCGACCGAATGTGTTATTCATCTTGCGAATGTTCTTATGGTTGATTGCCGACTTAGATGATTGTTCCTAAGTCGATGTCTTGTATAAATAAAGGTTTGTGAGTTTATTTCGAAGTGGGTTGTGGAGCGGATGAGTGTGGTATAGCAAAAGAGCGAAAGGCAGAGCAGGTGTGTCTCGAGCTTAAATGGAATTGATCCAGACATGGTGAAGATGTCATTCTCTAGTTCAAGGTTGTGTTACTTATGATCTTGTAGACAGTGTGTCTCTTGTAGGCAGTGTGCCTCCTTGTGAGCAGTGTGCTCGGGCAGTGAGCCCTAATTGGCATGTGCCATTCATTTTTCTTATTCTTCTAACAGAGAATAATCCTTGGGTTAATCACCCCGTGGTTTTTCCCTTAACCGGGTTTTCCACGTCAAAAATCTTGGTGTCTAATGTGTTGATGTTTATCTACTCTGGTGTTTATGCTTTTTTCTTTCATGAATGGTTAATTGATATGCTATTAACTAACAAGAAGAAACAAGTGTTTGAAGTAGAAGCAAGGTCTTTGTACAACTGATTCACCCCCCCTTTCAATTGTGTGCCCTAGATCTAACAATTGGTATTAGAGCCAAGTTCCTCTAAAAGGAGCTTAACCGCTTAAGGAGATCCAGGATGTCATCATACAAGAAGGATAGTCCGAAGTTCAATGGAACCAATTTCTCGCTCTGGAAAGGTCGCATGAAATGTCACTTGGAGTGCATGGGAAAAGCATACTTGTCGATGGTCACAAAACCATATGTACCTCCACAGGGTGGTCCGACAACTTTGAATGAAATCACAGATGTTGAAAACAATTTGCAGACCAAAGAAGCTCTTCTAAGTGCATTGAATGATTCAGAGCTCTTACCTTTATGCCAAGGGTAAATGAGCTGGTGTGTGGAATTAGGAATGCTAGTGGAGTTCTAGATGAAAATGAAATTGTTTGCAAAATTCTTAGATCCCTTCCTACTGCCTACAAGATCAAGGTTGCTACCATTGATGAATTCATAGCCCATACAACTGTCACAAGAGAGCAATTGGCTGGAAAATTGGCTGCATTTGAAATGACTAAGTTTGGAGATGATCACCCCAAGACTGAATCTGCATTCAAGGCCAGTGCCCATGTGAAAGGCAAACAAAGATTTGATTCAGGAGAGAATTCTTCAAGGAAGTTGTCATGGTATGATCAAGCAAGGAAAGACATGGAAGAAGAAGAAGCAAAAACAGCTCAACTTGAAGCCCTCATTGCAAAGAGACTGCCAAGAGGATTCGGTAAGTATGAAGGAAAACTACCCTTTAAGTGCTTCAACTACAATAAGATTGGTTATTTTGCTTCAAGATGTCCGGAAAAATCTGCAAGGTCAAATGCTAACAGACAAAGGTTTCAAAAGAACTCCTATTATGTTCATGAAGAAGATGATAATGAAGGAGTAATAGATGATGAATCAGAAATGGGAAGCAAATCCAGAAATGAATGGGTGTTTATTGCCATCAAGGAAGAAGATTCAATATCCTCTGAATCTGTCAATCATAAGGTTGTAGAAAGAGCTTTGGCTGCCCAAGTTGAAGAAAAGGATGATTGCGTTATTGACAGTGGATGTTCTCACCATATGACAGGTGACAAGAACAAGTTCTTAGATTTGGAAAGGTATGAAGGAGGAATGGTAAAGTTTGGTGACAATTCTGCTGGCAGAATCAGAGGTAGAGGAACTATTTCTTTTGATGGAAAGAGCAAAACTGGTAATGTACTTTACGTTGAAGGATTGAAACACAATCTTCTCAGTGTTGGTCAGTTGGTGGGCAAAGCCTATGATCTCCAGTTCAAGAATGGAAGATGCAGGATCTTTGAAAGCTCCCAAACTAAGATTGCATCCGGTACTCAAACAAAAGGTAATATCTTCCATCTAGTTGGTTCTAATAAAAGTTGTCTGTTTGTTCAAGTTGATCAGAGTTGGTTATAGCATAGAAGGATGTGTCATGTGAATTTTGATAATATCATCAAGATAAGCAACACTCAGGATGTGAGAGATCTTCCAAAATTGGTGAAACCTACAAATAGTTTGTGCAAAGAATGTCAGCTAGGTAAAAAAAAGCAGAGTCTCTTTCAAAAGCAAGGATCAGTCCATTACCAGATTACTGGAATTAGTCCATACTGATCTATGTGGTCTAACAAGAATCAAGAATATGCAAGGTGATAGATATTTCATGTTACTGATTGATGATCATTCTCAAATGATGTGGGTTACCTTCCTAAAAGAGAAATCAGAAGCCCTTGAGAAGTTCAAAATCTTCAAAGCTATGGTAGAGAATCAAACCGGATTGAAATTGAAATGCCTGAGGTCTGATAGAGGTGGTGAATTCACATCTGGTGAATTCATAGACTTTTGTGAGAAGCATGGCATAAGGAGACAATTGTCTGCTCCTAGGACTCCACAGCAGAATGGAGTAGTTGAGAGAAAGAACCGGACCATCCAGGAAGGATCCAAGACAATGATGATGGAAGCAAATGTTCCTTAGATGTTTTGGAGAGAAGTTGTCAGCACTGCAGTCTACACTCTTAATCGAGTTCAAATTAGAAGCAATACTGGTAAGACTCCTTATGAACTTTGGTTTGGTATAACTCCTACTGTGAGATATTTCAGAGTATTTGGTAGCAAGTGTTATATCAAAAGAGATGAAAATTTAGGAAAGTTTGATGCTAGAAGTGATGAAGGAATTTTCTTGGGTTACTCTACTCAAAGCAAAGCCTACCGGTGTTACAATAAGAGATTGAGAAATTTGATAGAAAGTACAAATGTGAAAGTTGATGAAGGAATTGAGAAGCCCTCAGGGTTTTATGAATATGATGAAGATGATCAGAATGATTCTCTAGTGCAAGGAGCTCAATCCTCCTCTGAATTTCAGATACAGACTGATCCGGTAAATCAGGAAGAAGAGGTTTGTCTAAATGAGCCTAATCAAGAAACAATAGTGCAAGAAACTCCCAAAGTTCCAAGGTATGTAACTCTAAATCATTCTAAAGATCAGATCATAGGTGACAGAAGCAAAGGGGTACAAACAAGGAGAAGAATTGCTCAAGATTCAAATGAATGTTGTCTGATTTCAAAGATTGAACCTAAGACAATTAATGAAGCTTGCAATGATGAAAACTAGACCAAAGCAATGGAGGAAGAGTTTATGCAAATTAAGAAAAATCATACTTGGGATCTTGTTCCCAGACCTAGAAACAAGAATGTGATTGGAACCAAATGGGTCTTCCAGAACAAACTAAATGAAGTTGGTGAAGTAATTAGAAACAAAGCTAGATTGGTCTGCAAAGGCTACTCTCAAATAGAAGGAATTGATTTTGAAGAAACCTTCGCTCCGGTGGAAAGAATTGAAGCAGTCATATTATTTCTTGCATTTGCTACTTTCAAAGACTTCAAGGTATATCAGATGGATGTCAAGTCTGCCTTCCTAAATGGTGATTTGGAGAAGAAGTTTACATTGAACAACTGGATGGATTTCAATTGTCTGATCATGATGATATGGTCTGCAAGCTAAAGAAAGCACTGTATGGTTTAAAGCAAGCCCCAAGAGCATGGTATGAAAGGTTGGATAAGCATCTTGTGCAGATTGGATTCAACAAAGGTACTGCTGACAGTAACTTATATTTCAAAATTGATCATGAAAACATTTTGATTGTTGAAGTGTTTGTGGATGATATCATTTTTGGAGGAAGAGATAGTATGTGTAAAACTTTTACAAATCAGATGAAAAGTGAGTTTGAGATGTCTATGCTTGGTGAAATGAATTTCTTCTTGGGTCTGCAAATTACTCAAACAAAGAAAGGGATCTTCATTTCTCAGACCAAATATGTGAAAGAATTGTTGAGGAAATTTGGGATGGAAGATTCAAAGCCAACGAATACTCCAATGGCAACCAGATGCAAGTTGAGCAAAGATGATGACTCTCCTAAGGCAGACCAGACAAAGTATAGATCAATGATTGGTGGATTGTTGTATCTCACTCAAACTAGACCGGATATTATGCAAGTTGTTGGTCTTGTTGCTAGATTCCAGGTTGATCCCAGAGAATCTCATGGCATGGAAATCAAGAGAATCTTTAGATATCTAAAAGGGACAGTGGAGTATGGTTTGTGGTATCCTAGAGATCATGATTTCTCTCTTCATGCTTACACAGATGCAGATTGGGCAGGAGATGTGGATGACCAGAAGAGCACTAGTGGTGGAGTATTCTTTTTGGGAAAAAGGTTGGTTTCTTGGCTAAGCAAGAAACAAGAGGCAATATCTCTGTCTACAACTAAAGCAGAATACATTGCAGTAGCAGGTAGTTATACTCAAATCTTATGGATGAAGCAGATGTTAAGAGACATTAAAGTAGAATATGAGGAGCCTATCACAATTTTCTGTGATAATTCAAGTGCAATAAATATTTCTAAGAATCCGGTGTTGCATTCTAAGACCAAGCACATATCTATCAAGTTCCACTTTCTGAGAGAGCAAGTGAACAAGGATGAAGTTAGATTGGAGTATGTACCCTCCAAGGATCAGATTGCAGATATTTTTACCAAACCTCTTCCCAAGGACTCTTTTGAGTATCTCTGGGAGAAGTTAGGGGTCATGGCCCCTCCGGTGATGAACTAGGATGCACTGATGTGCATCAGTCCGGTGGATATCACAGTCATATCTTGTGATCCGAATTGATGATGGGGAGTTGTTACTAAGGGGGAGTAGCTGGTATGATTCTGATATGTTCGAATTGCAAGTATGAGCCCTTTGCCATTGATGTCAAAGGGGGAGAGAAGTCATGTGAAAAACAAGTGGTTGATGATCAAAGGGGGAGCAATAAGGGAAGAGAAGACACGTGAAGAGTTGTTGTTGATAGGGGGAGCTGTGACAGAAAGGAGAAGTTCTTGTCTTAATAGTTTTTCACATCATATGTTGCCATCAATGACAAAGGGGGAGATTGTTGCAAGTATGAGGTGAACCAGTGTTGTCATTGATGTCAACATACTCATATTGCATTGATGAGAAGGATTGGATGAACTATGTGCTGAGGATATTGAGAAAATTAGTCTCAATCAGGAACAGTGAAGAACAGTGATGAGAAGAAGGCAAAAGTACTCAAAAGGTTGCGATTCAGAGGATGTGGATTAAAGGGTTTGTAGATATGAGTCTCGAGATGATCTAGTTAAGATTTCAGAGGTCCGCATGAAGATGTGAAGAAGTTGTGATCGATCAAGTAGAACCGGTTCCGGGAGATGCTCCGGAGTGACAGAGTATTACAAAAAGGTCTGGTGAGATCCGTAAGTGCATTGTCCTATTTTGCGGATTGGACAAAGTGTTTGGGATGTCCTTGTGATGTGTCATCTTGATTGGTATGTGGTTTGGAGGTCCGGAAGCACCTCTTGCAGTATGACAGTGGCGATAGACTGTGTTCTTGAAGTTTCGGATGAGGAAGAGAAGAGATTCCAGTGAGTAGAGGAAGTGCGGATGTACCTGGTCATTCAGGCAAGCCTGTGAAGGTTCTTGGATCATATTGAGGTTGTTTTGTTGGTCCGCATTGGTAGTAGAGCCCAGAATTGAAGATATTCTTCTGGATGAAGTTCTTGTTCAGACTAGCTGACCAGATGAGTTGTTCATCTTGCGAATGTTCTTGTGGTGACCGACCGGATGTGTTATTCATCTTGCAAATGTTCTTATGGTCGATTGCTGACTTAGATGATTGTTTCTAATTCGATGTCTTGTATAAATAAAGGTTTGTGAGTTCATTTCGAAGTGGGTCGTGGAGCGGATGAGTGTGGTATAGCGAAAGAGCGAAAGGCATAGCAGGTGTGTCTCGAGCTTAAATGGAACTGATCCAGACATGGTGAAGATGTCATTCTCTAGTTCAAGGTTGTGTTACTTATGATCTTGTAGACAGTGTGTCTCTTGTAGGCAATGTGCCTCCTTGTGAGCAGTGTGCTCGGGTAGTGAGCCCTAATTGGCATGTGCCATTCATTTTTCTTATTCTTCTAATAGAGAATAATCCTTGGGTTAATCACCCCATGGTTTTTCCCTTAACCGGGTTTTCCACATCAAAAATCTTGGTGTCTAATGTGTTGATGTTTATCTACTCTGGTGTTTATGCTTTCTACTTTCATGAATGGTTAATTGATATGCTGTTAACTAACAAGAAGAAACAAGTGTTTGAAGTAGAAGCAAGGTTTTTGTACAACTGATTCACCCCCCCTCTCAGTTGTGTGCCCTAGATCTAACAAGAAATACAAAATAAAAGTAGATTATACCTTCACAAGCTTCCAAGTCTTGTTTTCCTTGATAAGGTAGAGGAGCTTGCACCCAAGAGCTCCTAGCTTTACCCAAGTTGATGAAGTATAGATGTGTATGGCTCTTTGATCAACACAATATGAGGATTGATAGAGGATTTGATGGAGATCAAGATGAGATGATATGGCAATGGGATTAGGAATAATTTTGGTATTATGAGATTAAGATGAAGGAGATGGGGAGATATTTCGGCATAGTTTTGATGCAAGAAGAAGGATGTTAAAATGGCTTGGGTTGGCCTTGTATTTATAGGCAAATTGGAGAGGATCTTGATCCAATGGTTGAGATTCAAAGTTGAAATCAAGAGTTGAGATGGGAGGATGAGATCAAAGGTGGAGATCTCATCAACAAAGATGGAGGGTTGATATTAAATGTAAGTGTTAAATTCACATTGGAAAGGATGGGGAATAAATTAAAAATTCATTTCCATGGGATAGTGTGAGGATGATGTGGACTTGTCAATGAATTAAAAATTCATCTTTGTGGGGGAGTGTTTGAATACAAAATTAAGTTTTATTGAAGAGTGTGAGGACATGTGACACATGCACATTTTTGGGGCCTTACATTTGTAATCTAATTTCATGGAGAATGTTTTAACATGAAAATAGAAAGGTGAATTGGAAGGGTCATGTGACCTTTTGAATAAAAAATTGATTTTTATTCAAAGTGTGTGGGAGGATGGGTTAAGCAAGGTTTGACCATATTAATTAAGTGTTTAACTTAATTAATACGGCTATAGAAAATTATTGAGGGGTTAATTAGGGGTTAAAATTAATTAAATAATGATTTATTTAATTAATTTAGGTCTAAGAGATAGGTAGGTTAGACTAGCCAATTAAATAATTGATATTTATTCAATTAGACTAGGTCTAGACTATAGGATAGGGTAGATTAATTAAATAAACATGATTTATCTAATTAATCATGATTAGGGAGATGGAAAAATTAACTAAATAAATATTGAAAATATTTATTTAATTAATGAGGGATAGTGTTGTAAGGTTTAGTGATAAATTAGATGAATTAATTTATCACAAGTGGATGATTTGGGGTAAATGGCTAAGGGTAGATGATTAGAGATGGCTTAGGTTAGATTAATCAAATAAATTGATTTTATTTAATTAATTGGGAAAGGATAAGTTAGTGATGTGAGGATGTGGGAAAGTGGCTTGCAGGGCAAGTCATTTTTAGCTGTCTACATTTTGCCCCTCTTTGAAATGATGTTATAACATTATTTCAGAGAAGTCTAAGATATAGAGTTAGATTGGATAGAAAAAGACTTTGGTTTAGAAGAATAGGATAAGGTTTAGGGATGATTGGTAAGGGTGATGCCCCCTCAAGAGGAAAGGTGGGTTGCAAGAACATGGGTGTGCTCTCGAAATGGATGAAAAGATTGATTGAAATGGTTGGAGGATATGGGGTGAGATGAAAGGTTGATGATTTTGGGTAGATTGGTTGATGGATGATTATTGTGCTGAAAATGATTTAGAGAAATCCTAGGTTTGTTATAGAAAAGAGGATATTTTCACCAAGGTATAGAAGACTAGGGTGATGATGTTTATCCAACATTTGCATGGACTAGACACGTAGACAAGAGGGTGATCCCATGCATGCCCAAGATAGCACAACCTTGTCTAGACAAGGGAAGGGGACACATAGCATAAGCCCTTAGTACACAAAAGGTATGAAGAACCTTAGATGCAAAAGGAGATTAATATGATAGAACTGACCCTACGATTCACAAGATATGAATACTGGCTTGGAGTAATGAGACCAACCCACAAGCATAGCATAAAAAAGTAATGACTATGCCCCATTCTAGATATTTTCACCACATACCATGATATAGTGAGATCAAGGTAGTTTGATATGATCTTCGAATAGGAAAAAATATAAAAATCAATAACCAAAAGACCAACGGACCCAACAAATAGCCATTGTATCTCTTGCCAAGATGGATGGTGATTTGATGATGGATTATGCCTATTGTAGGAATGATATATCCATTAAGGAAGGAATTAGTGGATGATTAGATCATGCCCATTGTAAGAATGATAAATCCTAGGGCATGGTTTTGATCGTTGATGTTGTAAGATTGGCGCAAGATATGATAGTTACAAGTTGTGGTTGATGTTGATTTGATAGTTGATGATTTTTGTTAAGGGATGATGCTTTGATAAGTGATGCAATGCTTTGGATATTATATTTTGGATATAGTGTAAGCTCAAGGGATAGAGACCACCCAAGTGGGTTGGATGGGTGCATCTTCTATACCTGAGTATTGGAAACTTCCTTTGTATTCTAGACTGCCTACATGCCCTGTATTCATTGGATCAAGGCTCACTAAGATGAGGAAAACTAGAAGATAGAAAAACATGAAAGAAACATAAAATAAAAGTGGATTATACCTTCACAAGCTTCCAAATATTCTTCACTCCTTGATAAGGTGGAGGAGCTTGCACCTAAGAGCTCCTAGCTTTGCCCAAGTGTTATTGATTTGTATATGTGGATTGTTCCTATTCTTTCAACACAATATGATGAGGATAGTGATGTATTTGATAAAAGATTTGGTAGAGATGAGGATGAGAGATGAAAGACTAAGATGATTTTAGCATTATGATGGCATGATGGAGAGATTTTAGAGGAATTTTGGCATCGATTTGATGCTACGAAGAAGTTGTTGAAATGGCTTGGGTTGGCCTCATATTTATAGGCAAATTTGGAGCGATTTGAATCTAATGGCCAGGATTCAAAGTAGAAATCAATGGTTTAGATGAGATCAAGGGTTGAGATCTCATCAACAAAGATGAAGGGTTGGGATTAAATGTGAATTTTAAATTCACATTGCGAAGGATGAGGAATGAATTAAAAATTTATTTCCATGAGATAGTGTGAGGATGATGTGGACATGTCAATGAATTAAAAATTTATTTTGTAGGGGAGTGTTTGAATAAAAATTAATTTTTATTGAGGAGTGTGAGGACATGTGACACATGCACATTTTTTGAACCTTACATGTGTAAGCTAATTTTATGGAGAATGTTTTTAACATGAAAATAGAAATGTGAGTTAGAAGGGTCATGTGACTTTTTGAATAAAAATTGACTTTTATTCAAAGTGTGTGGGAGGATGAGTTAATCAAGGTTTGACCATATTAATTAAGTGTTTAACTTAATTAATATGGTTGTAGAAAATTAGTGATGGGGTTAATTAGGGGTTAAAATTAATTAAATAATGATTTATTTAATTAATTTAGGTCTAAGAGATAGGTAGGTTAGACTAGCTAACTAAATAATTGATATTTATTCAATTAGACTAGGTTTAGGCTATAGGATATGGTAGATTAATTAAATAAACATGATTTATCTAATTAATCATGATTAGGGAGATGGTCAAATTAACTAAATAAATATTGAAAATATTTATTTAATTAATGAGGGGTAGTGTTGTAAGGTATAGTGATAAATTAGATGAATTAATTTATCACACGTGGATGATTTAGGAGGAATAGTTAAGGATGAATGGTTTAGGATAAATTAATTAAATAAATTAGGTTTATTTAATTAATTGGTGAAGTGTAAATTAGTGATGTGAAGATCCAGGAAAGTGGCTTGCAAGGAAAGTCATTTTCAGGTGTCTACATGCCAAATGAAGATGAGGAAAAGTAGAAGATAGAAAAACATGAAAGAAACACAAAATAAAAGTGGATTATACCTTCACAATCTTCCAAGTCTTCTTCACTCCTTGATAAGATGGAGGAGCTTGCACCCAAGAGCTCTAGCTTTACCCAAGTGTTGTTGATTTGTATATGTGAATTGCTCCTATTCTTTCAACACAATATGGTGAGGATAGTAATGGATTTGATAAATGATTTGGTAGAGATGAGGATGAGAGATGAAAGGCTAAGAGGATTTTGGCATTATGATGGCATGATGGAGAGATTTTAGAGGAATTTTGGCATGGATTTGATGCTATGAAGAATTTGTTGAAATGGCTTGGGTTGGCCTCATATTTATAGGCAAATTTAGAGGAATTTGAATCTAATGGCTAGGATTCAAAGTAGAAATCAATGGTTCAGATGGGAGGATGAGATCAAGGATTGAGATCTCATCAACAAAGATGAAGGGTTGGGATTAAATGTGAATTTTAAATTCACATTGGGAAGGATGGGGAATGAAATAAAAATTTATTTCCATGGGATAGTGTGAGGATGATGTGGACTTGTCAATGAATTAGAAATTCATTTTTGTAGGGGAGTGTTTGAATAAAAAAATAAGTCTTATTGAGGAGTGTGAGGACATGTGACACATGCACATTTTTGGAACCTTACATGTGTAAGCTAATTTTATGGAGAATGTTTTAACATGAAAATAGAAAGGTGAGTTGGAAGGGTCATGTGACCTTTTGAATAAAAATTAATTTTTATTCAAAGTGTATGGGAGGATGAGTTAAGCAAGGTTTAACCATATTAATTAAGCGTTTAACTTAATTAATATGGCTGTATAAAATTAGTGAGGGGCTAATTAGGGGTTAAAATTAATTAAATAATGATTTATTTAATTAATTTAGGTCTAAGAGAAAGGTAGGTTAGACTCGCTAACTAAATAATTGATAATTTTCAATTAGACTAGGTTTAGGCTATAGGATAGGATAGATTAATTAAATAAAAATGATTTATCTAATTAATCATGATTAGGGAGATCGACAAATTAACCAAATAAATATCGAAAATATTCATTTAATTAATGAGGGGTAGTGTTGTAAGGTATAGTGATAAATTAGATGAATTAATTTATCACAAGTGGATGATTTAGGAGGAATAGTTTAGGATGAATGGTTTGGGATAAATTAATTAAATAAATTAGATTTATTTAATTAATTGGTGAAGGGTAAATTAGTGATGTGAAGATGTGGGAAATTGGCTTGTGGGGCAAGTCATTTTTAGGTCTCTACATGCCAAATGAAGATGAGTAAAACTAGAAGATAGAAAAACATGAAAGAAACACAAAATAAAAGTGGATTATACCTTCACAAGCTTCCAAGTCTTCTTCACTCCTTCATAAGGTGGAGGAGCTTGCACCCAAGAGCTCCTAGCTTTACCCAAGTGTTTTTGATTTGTATATGTGGATTGCTCCTATTCTTTCAACATAATATGATGAGGATAGTGATGGATTTGATAAAGGATTTGGTAGCGATGAGGATGAGAAATGAAAGGCTAAGAGGACTTTAGCATTATGATGGCATGATGGAGAGATTTTAGAGGAATTTTGGCATGGATTTGATACCATGAAGAAGTTGTTGAAATGGCTTGGGTTGCCTCATATTTATAGGCAAATTTGGAGGTATTTGAATCCAATTGCTAGGATTCAAAGTAGAAATCAATGGTTGAGATGGGAGTATTAGATCAAGGGTTGAGATCTCATCAACAAAGATGAAGGGTTGGGATTAAATGTGAATTTTAAATTCACATTGGGAAGGATGAGGAATGAATTAAAAATTTATTTCCATGGGATAGTGTGACGATGATGTGGACTTGTCAATGAATTAAAAGTTTATTTTTGTAGGGGAGTGTTTGAATAAAAAATTAATTTTTATTGAGGGGTGTGAGGACATGTGACACATGCACATTTTTGGAACCTTACATGTGTAATCTATTTTTATGGAGAATGTTTTTAACATGAAAATAGAAAGGTGAGTTGGAAGGGCCATGTGACCTTTTGAATAAAAAAATGATTTTTATTCAAAGTGTGTGGGAGGATGAGTTTAGCAAGGTTGGACCATATTAATTAAGTGTTTAACTTAAAATTAATATTGCTGTAGAAAATTAGTGAGGGGGTTAATTGTTGATACGATTGTTAGTCATATTAAGAATGATAAAAATTCACAAAACAAACCTTTATCTTCTTAAAGAATACAATTAATTCAGGATGAATTAATGATTCCAAGTCTTCGTAGATCAGAACATGATCTTCTAATAATCTCTCAATAGGTTGATGTGAACTTGTTGTTATTCCATGTTGGGGCCTTACACATGATATTTGATGTAATTTGTATCCAAATATGTAGATATTTGGTATGTTCCACTTGTTCTATGTAAATCTCAACAAATAATGTTAAATCCTACAATCTCTAATCAGAATATGCACATATTCATTCTAAGTTTGATCAATTCTTTTGATCTTCACTTTGATTAAGATTATTCATGATGATGTGTTTAACTTTGATTAGTTCTTTCGAATTTAGTGAAATTTGAACTAATCTTTGCTCAATTTTGCTTCTGCACTATGAATTTTCCTAAATAACATGTCTACAAGCTAGTATTTCCATGATCTTTATCATTCTTTCAGATTATTTGCATAATATTTTCAATTCTACATGTGATTTGTTCAAATATGCATATGATATTCATGTATCTACATATGTCTGCATATTTATGGTGTTTTGCTTATCGTGTATCAATATTTGCAATTCGATGATGATTCAATGAAATTTAAAGAAATTGAAATGAAATTCTAGAACTATTTAAAGTGAGTGAGTTTTGATATTTGGTCAATATGCACAATTTAACATTTCATGAAAAGAGATATAAATCAAACCATGTGTTGCCAAGTCACTCCACAACTTCACACAATTGATGCTAATCTTCTAAGGTATAGGATGACAACAATATCCACCAGTTGACATGCACTCCAAGGGATGCAACAAATCAGAGTAAAATATCAAGATGACATCTACACAAGATTACTCAGAATTTATGATCAATTAGTAATATGTATCTCTATTTCATTCAACATTCAAAAGTATACATATATACAATCAGTCTCAAGAAAGAACCATGTAGCTCGACAATTCTTTCTCGATTAAGCTCCTAATAATCTACAAAATGGCAGTCCACCTCCTTTTGTAGAACAGGGAGAGGATGTGGTTACAATTAATCCAATGATTAGGATCACTTTCAAAAGATTTGATGGTCAAGATTGAATGTGACACATGATTGCCAGTTGGAAATCAATTTGGTGGTGTACAACTGGCACACAAGAATATTTTGGAATCATTGACTTGGTCAACAGGATCCTCCTTATTTTGTATTATCATCAGACTCTTCAGTAGTAGATGGTTCATCCTCTATTACTCTGCATCTAATACCTTGAATGATCTCGTATGCCTGGATAGCTTTATCTATCTCTACACTATCCAACACCTTGGCCTTCTTAGCTACATATTCCCATGTCTTTAATTGTTCTTGCATAGATATCCACCGGTTAGTCCTATTATCCTTCTCTTCTTTATATTTCTCTATTTTGGCCTTCATCCTCATAGCCTTATCAATGGTTGCCTCAGAAAAATGCTTGATCGGGTCCTCTGCTACAAGCTTGAAATTATCTTTGAATGTCTTAGTAGCAAAATCCTCATCCTGATTTTCTACTTATCCTTTAACCTTGCCCTCAAGGGCTTCCAAAATCTCTATCTCTTCTACTAGGAGGTCATGTATCTTTACACTAACAACATTAGCCTTAGCATTACACCTCTTCAAGATATCCACCTCAAATATTACATCCTCGTACTAGTTATCCAACAATGGTAATGTCTGAGGTGTTAAGACATTTTTGGTCATGAGGATATTAGTATTTGTTCTCCTCATATCTTTGAGTATGGCTAGATGCTTTTCACTCTTTATCAGTCTTTGGCTAACTTCTCTTTTCACTTTGTCAACCTTTCCTTTCAGGTTACTCAATAAGTACCAATTGGACAATGAAATTCGTATTACTTATTCACCATCAACCAAAAATTTGGTGAACCAATTATCCATTATTTGTGCATGATATTTCTACACATCCAATACAACTATCTCTTCTTGTGATACCAATGTCAATGAAATGGAAGCTAATAAGGGCACATTTGTTGGTGCCACCAATCCCTTAATAAATGACTGCATTTGAGCAATTTGCTTCTTGTACTCTTTATTCTTAGCCTTTTCCTTAGCTATCCTAGCAAGAAAAGCATATATGCTCTCCTTAGCCTCTTGACCTTCTTGCTTTGCAGTTGCAAATCCTAGGTCCAATGTGGTAATTTGAAACTCATTAGCTTTTATTTCCCCCTTTGCCTTATCTGCAATAAGTATAGCTACCTGAGTTGTTCTCTTCCCTATTATGGGGTCTCTCTTTATTGTTGAAGTAGCCCTAGCTCTTCTCTTTGGTTTGGCTACTTCCACTGAAAATAATGAAGAAATATCAAAATTAGAATAATCAATAATTTGAGGCTGATTTACCTCATGCATGAGCCAATGTGGTACACTAGGTATAGACCCTTGTTGGTCAGTTTGCTCAATGTGAGTATCATGTAACTTCCACATTTTGTTCCTTTGGAATGTCTTCTTCTTGTACATTTTGTTGCTGTTATTGCTCCTCATCAGTAGGAACCTCTTTATCTATTTGTTGCTGATCATTCTATTGTACATCATCTTCTGATGTATTAACCTGATCTCTGGACATACCCTTATCAAGCTCTTCACTTACTAGCACCTCTGTCTAAACATCCTCATACCACTTATTTGCATCTATGTGCATATCCTGAGGTGGCTGTACATTCTAATCTTGCACTTGTTGATCTTCTTGAGGAGGAGGGGTAATGTTCACATTAGTTTCTTGATGGCTAGGATCTTGTGCATCCTGATGAGCTTCTTTATCTCCACCATATTTTTTCTCCTCTACTTTATTCTCATAATTTTTATTCACTGGATCTTCCTATCTAGATAGCAACATTTATGTACCTTTAGGATCCTGAGATCCAGATGTAACCATAGGACCTGTTTGTCCAGATGTTTCTATTTGTTGTCCTTTTTCAATTACCTTGGCTTGTTCTTTATCAACATCATGTGTATCATGTTGTGCTAGCACTTTAATGTGTGCATCTATATCCATGGCCACATTATCTTCAATCTCCACAACCTCCATGGTTCTATCATTTCCTTCATCTTCATGCCCATCATATGTTAAATAAATTATAGCAGGGCTAGTTACCTTCCCTATCAATCCATCTAGGCCTATCTTATTGGCTGCTGCCTCTAGATTATCTACTTCTTCTTCTTCCTCCCTTGTGACTTGTTGCACTTGAGGTGTATTTTGAGGAGTTAGAGTAGTATTTCTAACTAGGTTTTCCATAGGACTGGCTGCTACATCTCTTGTCACCTCATCATCTGTGAGGTCTATTGTTTCATTTAAGGGCAGAGATGGATCATTCATTTTCTTTCTTTGCTCTTCCTTGGCCTCTTCAGCTAACTTAGTTTTAAATTTCACAATAGTTGGGATGGGGACATCATGTTGTAAGCTTTGATGTACTATCTCTATCTTGAATAGCCCCTCACCTCCCTTCCCTTTCAACAAGATATCTAATTGGTAGCTTGTAGAGCCTCTCATTATTGGTGCATGTCCTCTCTTTTTCCTTGGGACATTAGCCCATGCTAGTAAATCATGACTTTTCCTTCTTTTCTCCAAAGGCACTTCATCCTCCAAATCCTAATAACTAGTCCTAAGTTGCTCTATATCTTCATCTTGTTCCACAGGAATTTTAGATGTTGTAGTAGCAGAGGCTGAAGCTTTCTTCTTTTGAGACAGTAACCTTGGAGTTATCTTGATGCCAACTTCAGTACTTCTCTTAGCTTCTTTGGTTGAAGCTCCTTAGGCTTTCTTCTCGAGGCCTTGCCTCTTATCATCTAGGAAGTCATCATATTCATCTTCAGGCAATTCTTGCGTCTTCCTCTTCTTATCAATTATCCTGGCCACTCTTTTGGCCTTCAGATTGGCAACCTGTTGCTCCACCCATGCCTTGGTCAGTGTCATGACCCTTGCTGATATGAGGTCCAGAGAGGTTACCTCTGGCTAACTCCAGTCTAGTGGGGATATGGTCTCTACATAAATTTTATTATCATCATATTCTTGTGACATTCTCATTTCATCATCATGATGCAGCTGTGGAGGTACTGGAATACAGTGCAATGTGTGAATCTCCTTCAATGTCAATCTTTGGTAACTCCTCCTTACCTCTACATCATCTAGGCAATCTGCCCAATAATCTTCTAAATGTACCTGATGCACATGCCTCTTGTTTATGTGCTACTCCATTCTTCAGTAGGGATCATATTACTTGGCTAGTGGAAAAGGTTGTAAGTGCAACATCTGCAAACCTCCCTCTACTTCTTTAGCTACCTTAATGTCAGGGCATATATACCATCCAATATATAGAGGAAAATTGACATTGGGCTTCTTATTTTTCTTTACAAATGCCTCATATGAAGGTACTATCTACCTAGTCATCTGCATAAGGATGAATCTGTCTGTAGGAAACCTCAGAAAAATTAGGGGTTGCCCATTAAATCCTTCCATTATGATGTATGTAAAGGCTGGGAACTGGATGAACCAGGTTCCATTCTTTACTACGACCTCCTGAGCCTCAATGCTCATTCTTTTAGCTCTGTCATCCTCCATCAAACGGACTAGATGCATGACAAAACAATCATTAACTCTTTTTTAGTTTTGGAGAGATGACCTGCTCTCTAGTTGTGGGTAATGACCCCATATGTTCACCTCACTAAGGTTTCTTCCAACTTTGCCTATTGTTTGCAAGGCATCAAACGTACCCTTGGTTGCATAGGCATAAACCATATATGATGACATATGGAATAAGTTTTCCTTACCTCCAAGATTCTTCATATCTACATCTAGGCTATCACTAATGAGTGATGCCCACTATATTTGTGGTTTCAACCATTCTTATGATTCCGTACATCCACTGCTCAAAGTTCCCAACATGCATCTTCCCCCTCATCCAGCTCAGCATAACCATCATGTATTGTACCTCAGGTGAAATCAAACTTGTAGAGGTTAACAGGAAGCCTAGTTGCTACTTTGTAGGTTTTGTCTTGGGATCTCTAGGCTGAAAACATTATCTTTCTACAATCTATATACTTGCTCTGGTATTGATTCTTCAGAGCCTCCACATCTATCTTGTATAACCTAGGGCCTATAGGTAGGTGGAATGTAGCTGTAATCCCTACAGCTAAGAAGTCTACATATGCTCTGTCATGTTTGTCCACACTTCTTGTTTCTCTGTTATAATTCTCTACACATGCGGCGACTAGCTCAATAGCTTCTATTGCATACAGAATCCACCAGCATGCCACATCCCTGAGTTGTAAATATTTATTAACATAAGGTTTCCACCATCCTTCTCTGATTTGGTTGTCCATGCCTCTAGACTGATATTTCTGGCATGTGTATCTCCTATTTGCCCAAATTTGAAACTAGATCCACTGGGCTATGGGTACATGGGAACCATGAACTCTACATCACTTCTATTCTTTCAAGCCTCCATGATATCCTACAATGGCGAATATGCATATTTTAACCTAACATGTAGTTTCTAAGTTCAACCAGTTAATTTCTTGATATCATAACATTCAACACATATAGAGCATATTCACATGTATCATTATTCAGATTTACCCTAAGTAAATGCCATTTACCTTTTATTGTGTAGAAACAACAAAATGGGGTTTTAATCATCACATACCTGATTTGTGTGCTTAAATCTAATTAGTTGATGTCAGGATATGCAAATTCATTGTGTATTTGTCCTATACCATTTGTCATCCAATGTGCACACCGTTTCGTTGTAGTTGAGGATCTTTGTAATGGCCACCGTAAAAGTTCTAGAGCTCTGTAATTTCTCTTTTTGAATGCTTTGTGAATGTTAAAGCAATCAAAATTCACCTTTTAAACGTTAAAATTGAGAGATTAGGACATAATTAATGTAGAAATACTCATGTTCGTGGATATCGGCATCGAGTCCTTAGGATCGTAACAAGTGGTGCTATATGATTTGAATTTTCAAATGTCCACCTACTCTTTTGTGGCATTTAATACAAGGTGTACATATTAATGAATATCCAAATGTTTAAACAATGTACATACCTTTTAGAATATGCATATGCATATGACATCGTCATGATGTTAGTCAACATTGACCAACAATGAGTATCAAGTCATGAATATTCAAGGGCATTTTACCTTTGATCGTTGAATGTCAGGATATTATGAAATGTCCAAATGGGAAAATTCACCATGCCACATAGCACCATCTGATTGGTCCATGGAAATCTATGTATTTTGGGTCGTGGGGACAGGGATGTGGATATTAAGAAATATCTAGATATTAGCATTTATGAAATATCCCCAATTTCAAATGGGCAAATGACATCACCTTCCTTAAGGTTATTCTCGGTCAGGTATATCATGACATCATTAGGACATTCGCAAAGGTTCGGGCATTAAGTTAATGTCCAGGATGTTAAAGCTTATCAATATGTTATGAACTCTTAATGTTTGGATGATGTCACCACCTTTTGTTATTTCTCAAAAGCGAGGTCAGATGACATCATCGGGATATTTATGAATGTCAGGGTATTGAGTTAATATCCAAACATTGAGTTTTATCATTATATTATAGTAAGTCAGGATATTAACTAATGTTCGCATCTTAAGATTGAATATGCACACTTGCGAATATCCATGCATTTGACAATTTACCACATTACGGGCTAAAGTTTGACGTGCGCACATTTGTGAATGTGTAGACATTGAGTTTTCCTTAATAATTTTGTGATCAGGACATTAAGTTAATGTCTAGATATTAGGAAATGTGCAAATATCCCTAAGATAGTTTGACTGAACTTTGACTAGGCATAACTTCTTGGTCTTAGGGAATTTTGGGATGCTTCAAAAAGCAATCCTGCGTAGAATTTTCTGCGCTTTCATTTGGCAGGGTTTATGATGAAAAATTTTAACTTTGAAAATCTAGACTATATCTCAATGTCCTGACATGCACAGGATGGGATCCTGACATACATTTGCTATTGATTTTTTTACCATAACACCCAAAAAGCAAGGGAAACAAGCAAGCCAAGCCAAAAAATGTTGGGTCCCTATTTTTTTGGGGCAAAATGGGGTGTGTTGTGTAACCACACAACATTAATTAGAGGTTCAATTTAATTAAATAATGATTTAATTAATTAATTTAGGTCTAAGCGAAGGTAGGTTAGACTAGCTAACTAAATAATTGATATTTATTCAATTATACTAGGTTTAGGCTATAGGATAGGGTAGATTAATTAAATAAACATGATTTATCTAATTAATCATGATTAGGGAGATGGACAAATTAACTAACTAAATATTGAAAATATGTATTTAATTAAAGAGGGGTAGTGTTGTAAGGTATAGTGATAAATTAGATGAATTAATTTATCACAAGTGGATGATTTAGGAGGAATAGTTAAGGATGAATGGTTTAGGATAAATTAATTAAATAAATTGGATTTATTTAATTAATTGGTGAAGGGTAAATTGTTGATGTGAAGATGCGGGAAAGTGGCTTGCGGGGCAAGTTATTTTCAGGTGTCTACGTGCCAAATGAAGATGAGGAAAACTAGAAGATAGAAAAACATAAAAGAAACACAAAATAAAAGTGGATTATACCTTCACAAGCTTCCAAGTCTTCTTCACTCCTTCATAAGGTGGAGGAGCTTGCACCCAAGAGCTCCTAGCTTTACCAAAGTGTTGTTGATTTGTATATGTGGATTGCTCCTATTCTTTCAACACAATATGATGAGGATAGTGATGGATTTGATAAAGAATTTGGTAGAGATGAGGATGAGGGATGAAGGCTAAGAGGATTTTGGCATTATGATGGCATGATGGAGAGATTTTAGAGGAATTTTGGATTGGATTTGATTCTATGAAGAAGTTGTTGAAAATTTGGAGCAATTTGAATCCAATGGCTAGGATTCAAAGTATAAATCAATGGTTCAGATGCGAGGATGAGATCAAGGGTTGAGATCTCATCAACAAAGATGAAGGGTTGGGATTAAATGTGAATTTTAAATTCACATTGGGAAGGATGAGAAATGAATTAAAAATTCATTTTCATGGGATAGTGTGAGGATGATGTGGACTTGTCAATGAATTAAAAAATTATTTTTGTAGGGAAGTGTTTGAATAAAAAATTATTTTTTATTGAATAAAAAATTATTTTTTATTGAGGAGTGTGAGGACATGTGACACATGCACATTTTTGGAACCTTACATGTGTAAGCTAATTTTATGGAGAATGTTTTTAACATTTAAATAGAAAGGTGAGTTGGAAGGGTCATGTGACCTTTTGAATAAAAAATGTTTTTTATTCAAAGTGTGTGGGAGGATGAGTTAAGCAAGGTTTGACCATATTAATTAAGTGTTTAACTTAATTAATATGGCTGTAGAAAATTAGTGAGGGGGTTAATTAGGGGTTAAAATTAATTAAATAATGATTTATTTAATTAATTTAGATCTAAGAGATAGGTAGTTTAGACTAGCTAACTAAATAATTGATATTTATTCAATTATACTAGGTTTAGGCTATAGGATAGAGTAGATTAATTAAATAAACATGATTTATCTAATTAATCATGATTAGGGAGATGGATAAATTAACTAAATAAATATTGAAAATATTTATTTAATTAATGAGGGGTAGTGTTGTAAGGTATAGTGATAAATTAGATGAATTAATTTATCACAAGTGGATGATTTAGGAGGAATAGTTAAGGATGAATGGTTTAGGATAAATTAATTAAATAAATTGGATTTATTTAATTAATTGGTGAAGGGTAAATTAGTAATGTGAAGATGCAGGAAAGTGGCTTGTGGGGCAAGTCATTTTCAGGTCAAGTCATTTTCAGGTGTCTACGTGCCAAATGAAGATGAAGAAAACTAGAAGATACAAAACATGAGAGAAACACAAAATAAAAGTGGATTATACCTTCACAAGCTTCCAAGTCTTCTTCACTCCTTCATAAGGTGGAGGAGCTTGCACCCAAGAGCTCCTAGCTTTACCCAAGTGTTGTTGATTTGTATATGTGGATTTCTCCTATTCTTTCAACACAATATGATGAGGATAGTGATGGATTTGATATAGGATTTGGTAGAGATGAGGATGAGAGATAAAAGTCTAAGAGGATTTTGGCATTATGATGGCATGATGGAGAGATTTTAGAGGAATTTTGGCATGGATTTGATGCTATGAAGAAGTTGTTGAAATGGTTTGGGTTGGCTTCATATTTATAGGCAAATTTGGAAGGGATTTGAATCAAATGGCTAGTATTCAAAGTAGAAATCAATGGTTGAGATGGGAGGATGAGATCAAAGGTGGAGATCTCATCAACAAAGATGGAGGGTTGATATTAAATGTGAATTTTAAATTCACATTAGGAAGGATGAGGAATGAATTAAAAATTCATTTCCATGGGATAGTGTGAGGATGATGTGGACTTGTCAATGAATTAAAAATTTATTTTTGTGGGGGTGTTTGAATAAAAAATTAAGTTTTATTGAGGAGTGTGAGGACATGCCTTACATTTATAAGCTAATTTCATGGAGAATGTTTTAACATGAAAATGGAAAGGTGAGTTGGAAGGGTCATGTGACCTTTTGAATAAAAATTGATTTTTATTCAAAGTGTGTGGGAGGATGGGTTAAGCAAGGTTCGACCATATTAATTAAGTGTTTAACTTAATTAATATGGCTATAGAAAATTAGTGAGGGGGTTAATTAGGGGTTAAAAGCAGTTAAATAATGATTTATTTAATTAATTTAGGTCTAAGAGATAGGTAGGTTAGACTAGCTAATTAAATAATTGATATTTATTCAATTAGACTAGGTTTAGGCTATATTATAGGGTAGATTAATTAAATAAACATGATTTATCTAATTAATCATGATTAGGGAGATGGACAAATTAACTAAATAAATATTGAAAATATTTATTTAATTAATGAGGGATAGTGTGGTAAGGTTTAGTGATAAATTAGATGAATTAATTTATCACAAGTCGACAATTTGGTGTAAATGGCTAAGGGTAGATTATTAGGGATGGCTTAGGTTAGATTAATGAAATAAATTGATTTTATTTAATTAATTGGGAAAGGATAATTTAGTGATGTGAGGATGTGGGAAAGTGGCTTGTGGGGCAAGTCATTTTCAGGTGTCTACAGGTAGATCTGATTTCCTTCAATATGATTATTTTAAATGATTAATTGCATCTTGATCGTATTTTTAGAATACTTGATTTAATTGAAATGTTCATTACAAATGATTAATATTTATTTACGTAATTTATGTCATTGCTTTGGCTATTGTTACATTATGGTAAAATGCATGTAATGTTTGCATTGAGTGTGCATGAAATTACATGTATTGACCAATAAGTGAAATGTGGAGTAGATGACATGGGATGCTTAGTCATCTCACCTCATCATCCTTGTGTTGTTAAAACTAGTAAAAACCTCAGATCTGAATCAATTGTATTCCAAATTTCCCCTTCTGATAGACCTATGGATGTCTTCTTGGGTGTGTTCAATTTATCGCTTGTGTTATTCTATGTGTGCTTGGTATGTGCAGAATGATTTATGATGCCTTGAAAATCATCATTTTATGTTATCATTCCCTAGTTTCGAGAAAAATCATTTAAATGATTGTTTTATATTCTAGAAAATATATTTAATTTGAAAAGGTATTTTAATTAATTGCTTGGTGTTGAAATAGATTAAATTCTATTTGTAAAGAAATATTTTAGTTTTGAATTATTGTGTTAATGAAATTAGCTTGGGGATAGTTAATTGGGGTTTAGCCTAATCTTGATTAGTGAGATATAATGAAAAAGCCCACTTTGTATTTCTTATTCATTATGCGTTTTAGGATTTTGGAGAGAAAAATTAAAGGAAAAAGACTCATTTTCAAACCCTCTTCAAATAATTTGATTTCTGAGTGCTTGGAATTGCATGGATATGAAAGTTGATCGAAGGAGAATTGTTTGGAATTTAATTCTACATTCATAGAGGTAATTATTTTATGTATGATTTTGATTAGAAATTGTTATTTAAATTTTTCATTGTGCGAAGTAGAAAATTTTGGAAAACTAATTTTACTACAAAGATCATGTCAAAATTTTGCAATTTTATTTCAAAAGTGTGTTGTTGGGTAGGAAGGGAAGAAAAGGGTATGTTCAAGCATTTTCAGTGTTTGAAATTCTTGGAAAACATGAAAATTGCATGACTTTCCCTGTTTTGGCCTATCAAATTTTGTTAGAGAAATTATGTGATTGGAAAAGATTGTTGTTGGGCTAATTTAGGGCAAGAGGGTATTCTTAGAATTTTAAATTTCATTGAATTACAAAAAAGTGATTTTTTGTGTGGGAAGTGGGTAAGGATGCTCCAAGATCCGTCAATGGTGAACCCTAGACATTCTTGAAATTATTTTATTTTATTTTATGGATTTGTTTGGAAATTCTGAATGTTGCATGTTATGAGGAATAATGGACTCTCCCTTAGATTTAATTTAATAGTTGCATTGGGAAGCATGCTTTCAAGTGAAAAATGCTCTTTTCTATTTTTTGGTTCCTTAAAGGAGGATGCCCTTGATTATGTGGGTTGGATAGTTCCCAACTCGTTGAATGATGTTGGATACAAGGAGTGCACTAAAGAAGTAACCCTTGAGCCTGTTTAGAGTGTCTAGAGTGGCTGGCACATACCTTGTGTCTCTTATGTGTGAGTGGTGGATGTACACCAGTGTCTCTTACGTGTGTGTGGTGGGTGTGTACCTTGATCCTCTTATGTGTGAGTGGTGGATAGGCACCTTGATGCTCTTTTGTAAGAGTGGTGGCATCCTTATCTTGATGCTCCCATGAGAGTAGTGACACCATTGTTGAGATTCTTTTTATTGAGTGTTATCATTCTTATGCATTGATTGGCGTGTATGCCATATGTTGCCTTTATGTTCTTGTGTTGTGAGTAGTCGCATGTGTTTTATGAGCACTAGTGATGCAAGCATTACCTTGTTGTTCTTGTGTGTGTGAAACCATCTTGTGACTCTCATGTGAGTTATGGTGTTTGAGAATCTTGTACTTGATTGAGTGTTCTATGTATTCCTTGTATTGGTGTGAGATGGCCTTGATAGAAGATTTGCCATGATCGTCTTCTTTGTAGCTCAAGGGTTGTCTAAAGTGGCATAGGCATATATTGCACTTGTTGATGGTAATATGGTAGGGTCATGGGTAGCATTTCCCCAATGGTCATATTGAGATGATCTTTCAAGAGTTGGATGAGTTCTTTGTTCATTTTAGGTCATTTAACTATATTGTACTATGTGCTTGTTGGGGCACTTTGGTGGTGATTTATTATGATCTATTATTTATTTATAGGACTAGGATCCTTCATGTTTGGGAAGCATCCTCCATGTTATTATTTTATGATGTCATTTGGTTAGAAAATAAATCATGATCTAAATGGAATTTATCATTTTGTAGCATTATCTCATGTGTTGGAAATGATTAAACGAGGATGTTGGAGTTCTCTATTTTATATGTTATACTTTTATTATGGCATATTTATTGACTAGGTTGTTGTGTGCCCACATTATGATTGATATTACATTGGGAACATGGCCCATTTCAATGTTGATGTTGAACAAGCATGGCATTCCGTTTGGAATTTATCATATTTGACATGTATGTTAGCATATTGGTGGATATTATATATGTCTATACTTGAGTTAATTTTATGCTTTTATATTATATGTCATGTTTCTTATGGTTGTTTATTGGATACCATGTGATTGGGATTCTTGTGGATCTGTCATTTTGGCGAGGCATTGTGGTTGAACCTTCATTCGGCTTATAGGTCGAGTGTCAACATCGTTGGTTGTGTTTCCAACATGTTGATATTTTTTTGGCTTGATTAGATGCTTTATTTGTGTTGAGATAGGTGTGTCCTTGGTTTTGATCTTCTTTCTAGTACCATAGTGTTTGTGTTTGTCATGTTTGTTGATCTCCATCCTTGTTGGAGAGTGTTTTCGACATGCGTGCTCATTGTCAATCTTGATTGGCTTGGAGTTCTTAGTTTACCTTATAATGTTTGATAGGGGTTCTTGAGTGTTTCTATGGTTTGTAGTGGCCTTGGATATGCATGAGATTTGTTCCAAAACTTGTGCCTTTGAGAAAATTTTGTTCGGGCAATGTTTAGGGACACTAGCACCCCAAGTGGACTCTAATGCCCAGGAAGCACTCTAGCACCCAAAAAGGACTCTAGTGCCCAGGAAGGACACTGGTACCTAGGTGGGACACTAGCGATAAGTTCTAGTGTTACAAAAAATTGCTAGAGTCCTAGAAACATGTTGCCATCTTGTTTCATGTTGTGGTCCTTGAACCATCGGACAGTGAGCATTTCCTGACATTTTTGGATGAAAGTTTGTATATGAAATTTGTTCCCCTTGGTCCTTCAATTCCTCCCATGTTTTTATCTTGACTGGAAGTGATGTATTTTGTGAGTTATGACCATTTTGTCTTGGGAAGCGTGGATCATGTTGTGTCAATTAGTTGTCATTTTTAGGGAAGGTTGTGATCTCCCTAGTGGATCCCCTTCTTGACTAGGTTCTTTGGTATGCCTTGTGGTTGTGTAGCTTCATGTTGGGATGGATTTGAGGTGATTAACAACCTCATCCTATTCCATATGGTTGTGAGAGTGTGGGGTTGTGTATTGGCATTTGACCTTCATCATGGAGTGAATTCCATTCTCTCGTAGGGTTATCATGTTGGCCTTATCACACGATTGGTATGTCTTTCACTTGTGTTTGGTTGGTGTGTTTAGACCCCGAGTGGTCATCTTGGTTGTTTTCACATCATGTCCTAGAGTTTCATCATGGGATGCTATGATGATTCTAGTGCATTATTGTGTAATTGGGACATGTGCAAGCCACAATTACATCAAAAAAATGTGTTCATATTTTTCTCTATTAATGTCCTAGTGTAAAAGTTGGGACATTACAACTAGTATCGGAGACCATGTTGCTACATTGGGAGCTCTGGGCTATTTTTGGTTCATGATGCTTTGCATGTGTGGCATGACTAGATATATATTTTCTTATGATATGATGTGTTTTCCTTGTTGTTGTGTTGATGTGTGTGATTTGTGTGTATAGGAAGATGCCTCCTAGGAGCTATCACCCTCATTGGGGTGGTTTGGATAACCCTAATCGAGAATCTCTAGAGATCTAGAGTGATCATTATCCCTTATTGAGGTCAGTGCAACCTAATGAGGAGGTTGGACTTCCTAAGATTGCAGGGTTTCTTAGAGGGTTGTTGACCAAGCTTACTGGTGCAGGAGCACCTACCTGACAGCTGGCCTCCATGAGGCAGTTAGTTTGTTATAGGTCTGGTTAATGTTTCCAAGAAGGTCTTATAAGACCAATGCATGTAATAAGGTCCAAGTTGACCGTGCTTTTCTATTTTTAGGTAGTTTGTTATGACGGCTGATGACAGCTGTATAGTTTGTTAGTTCAGTTGGATCTCCCAGCCGCTTGGAAGCTCCCAGCTGCTTGGAATCGAGTGGTAGTACTCGCAGGAAATCCTATTTATGCAGTAGGATCGGTTGGTCTTAGGACAGATTGAGAGATAGATACAGATTGAAGAGTTAGATTGTGCTATGTGAGAGACAGAATATTGTATTTGCATCTTTTGAAATCAATAAAGAGATCCTGTTTGTGTCCATTCTCTGTTTTGAATTCCATTGTGTAATCGAGTTGCTGTTCTGGTGGTTGCATGGATTCGCTGATCCATTCCACCGGTTGATTCATCAAATCGGTGGAATGGCTATGTACAATAGTTTAGGTTTTAGTTTGCATTTTCTGTTTGTTCGCATGTATGTTTGCAGGATCGCAGTTGAGAGGTGTTGAGAACCCTAGCATGGGCATGTGCTAGGTCGTGTTGGTTGTTAGAGTCTGGAAGATCACCCAGGAAACAGATCAGGTCACCTCAGGAGGTTTGGCGGATTGAAATTCACTAAGGTTGGAAATTCGTCACAACGGCATCATCAGGATATTTCTGTGTATATCCTGTAGTTACAACGGGCATCGTCTGAGTAGATGGAGGTGAACATGATGCAGTAGTTTGCATAAGGTGAATGTGCATTGGGGTGATCATCGCAAGGTGCTGCCGAGGAGGAGCGTATCGGCATAAGGTAGAAGATCGGGTTGATAAAACCATCGTAGGCCGATAATGTTAAGTTTGGCCGACAGCAGGATATTGAAGGAACTGCATATGACGTCATCGTCATTAGGATAATCGTCATCAGGACATTCTGAAATATCACCCGATAAAGGTTTATCCTGCTGACCATAAGTGTTTTGGCATAGGCGTAAGGCATCGGGGAGATAAGTGGATCGCGGAAGAAATATTCGGCGGAATATTCGTCATCAGTATAAAGTTGAGGATCATCATCAGGATGTTTCAATATGACCGGATAAGTCATATCCTGATGCTGTTGTTTGAGTAGTCAGATATCGGGGTGACGTAAGCATCGAAGGAAAGGTGCATGAGGTTGTCGTCATCAGGATATATGGAGGGAACCGGATATTTTATATCCTGCTGATGAACATGATGTTGAACATCATGATGCTACAGAAAGCGTTTGGCGGTAAGATGAACAGTGAACATCAGGAGGATGTTTGCGCTTGCCGAATGTGATGATGCTGCCGATAGCCGGATATGATGATGCTGCCGACAGGCGAAAGGGCGAAGGTTTGTCTGCAGGAGGATATCGGTCGGCAAGAGAAAATATGATGATGCTGACAATGTTAACAAAAAATATGATGATGATGATGGGTTGTAGACATACATGCTGTATGTCAAGGTTTTAGTGTGGATGCCTCTGCATCATAGTGGTATCAGAGCTCAGCAAAAGGTCTGGGCTGTTGTGTGTTGATTCTGTCACTGAAAAGACAGAGATAGAGGAGTGAGAGGTTGACAAAATGCCTCTGAAAGGTAATGGTACTGCAAGGGAATTGCAGGAGATGAAGGAAAAACATGCCAGAGAGATGAGGAAGATGAAGGAGCTTGCTGAAGCACTTCAAGCCAGGCTTGTAGCCTTGGAGAAGAACAAAAAGAGGGAAGTGGACGACAGTGAATCAGAAGAAGATGAAGATGCTATTGAAGAGTATGAAGAGGTAGCTGAAGAACTGGATGCCGAAGACCAGAGATTTGCAAAACTGTTAAAGGCAGTACAGAGTGATAAACCTAAGGTAAAGGTTGATGTTTCCAAGTATAATGGAAGTTTGAATGAAGATGAGTTGCTGGATTGGATTGCTGCACTTGATAATCACTTTGAATGTGAAGATGTTGCTGAGGATCAGAAGGTAAAGATTGCAAAGACCAAGTTAGGAGGTCATGCTTTGGTATGGTGGGATTATGTACAATCCGAGAGAAGGAAACAAGGAAGGTCAAATATCACTTCATGGTATAAAATGGTAGCAAGGATCAAAGGTAAATTCTTGCCCAAGGATTATGAAATTCAGATGTTTAAGAAGCTGCAATTTTTAAGGCAGAAGGAAATGGATGTGAAGGCATATACTGAGGAGTTTTATAAGTTGAGTATGAGATCTGGTCATCATGAGAATGAGGTAGAAAAGGTGGCTAGGTACTTGGCTAGTTTGAGATTGAACATACAGGATGAGTTAGTTTTAGCTAACCCTAAGAATGTGGAGGATTGTTACCAAATGGCAATCAGGATTGAAGAAAAGATGAATAGGAGACAAGATAAGTCCATGAGAGGAAGAGGAAACAATATGAGGGGAAGAGGATTAGCCCCTACAACAAGGCAAACCAATGAGGGTCAAGAAGACACTGGTAAAGGACAGGGACAGTCTGATTTCAGAGGTGGATGGAAAGGTAATAGAGGCAGATTTGGAAGTGGTAGAGGTTCTACTACATTTTCAGGAAAGTGTTACACCTGTGGTGAGTTTGGTCATCCATTTTTCAAATGTCCAGAAAGCAAAGGTTCATCATCCAGAAATGACAGAACGAATGACAAGAGAGTACAACTTGTGCAAGAAGAGAAAGTAGAGGAATGTGTGCAAAGTTTAAACACTTATCAAGATAGAGTTCCTGACAATTATGGGTATCCTGAGGAGGGAGAAGCATTGA
The DNA here is from genome assembly GCA_027924645.1 of Cunninghamia lanceolata. Lineage (NCBI taxonomy): Eukaryota > Viridiplantae > Streptophyta > Pinopsida > Cupressales > Cupressaceae > Cunninghamia > Cunninghamia lanceolata. The sequence continues at coordinate 1,684,692 of BSBN01000178.1, read as the reverse complement.
TGCTAAGGAGAACTAGTTTGCAGACATCAAAGGATATGATGCAAAGAAGAGCTCTTTTCAAGACCACATGCAAGAGCAAAGGTAAAGTATGTAAGGTTGTCATTGATACTGGTTCAACAGACAACATGGTATCTCAGGAAATGGTGGATAAACTGAATTTGGAAAGGATTCCACATCAACACCCTTACAAGGCATCTTGGGTGAGTGATAGTCAATCACTTTTTGTCTATGAATAGGCATATGTGGATTTTCAGATTGGAGCATATTAGGATAGAGTTTTGTGTGACATTTTGCCCATGGAATGTTGTCACCTACTGTTGGGTAGACCATGGCAATTTGATAGGAGGGTACTGTATGATGGGTATGCTAATACCTACACCATCAAGAAAGATGGGAAGACTGTTATGTTGATGCCATTACAGGAAGCAGCTGTAGTATAGAAGGCAGCAAAAATCATTTTAGTGGGAAAGAAGGAATTTGTGCAGATGCCTATAGCAGCAGGCATAAAGGCAGTTGAGGACACTATAGGGAAAGAAGTTGTTAAGGACAACAGTTTGAAGACAGTTTCAGTTTTGACTGACAGAGGTCAGCAGCAGGTTCAGCAATAGGTTTGCAAACAGCAACCAGTTGAGAGGAATGACAAGGATGTTGTCATAGTTGGGACTATTGTTTGTCCTATAAAAGTTGAAAGGAAGACAGATTTGAACATTGCAGAAGTTCAAGAGGCAATTCCTAAGGTTATTCAACCAGGTATTCAGATAGAGGTTCTGGTAAGACAACCTGACAAACACAAGGTATGTGTGAGAAGGGCCTACATTAACAGGCATGAGGGTTTACTTGCAAGAAAGCAAGTTACAGTTCAGAAGTCTTGGAGCAGCCGAGAGACAGCAGAGGATAAAGCTGGAACAGGTCAAGACACTGCAAAGGCAAAGTGTAAAGGTGGAGGACTTCCACAACCTAACTCATGGGACATGAGTTCTTTTCTGTTGGGGAGTATGGTGCAGGAGCACCTACCTGATAGCTGGCCTCCATGAGGCAGTTAGTTTGTTATAGGTCTGGTTAATGTTTCCAAGAAGGTCTTATAAGACCAATGCATGTAATAAGGTCCAAGTTGACCGTGCTTTTCTATTTTTAGGTAGTTTGTTATGACAGCTGATGACAGCTGTATAGTTTGTTAGTTCAGTTGGATCTCCCAGCCGCTTGGAAGCTCCCAGCCGCTTGGAATCGAGTGGTAGTACTCGCAGGAAATCCTATTTATGCAGTAGGATCGGTTGGTCTTAGGACAGATTGAGAGATAGATACAGATTGAGGAGTTAGATTGTGCTGTGTGAGAGACAGAATATTGTATTTGCATCTTTTGAAATCAATAAAGAGATCCTGTTTGTGTCCATTCTCTGTTTTGAATTCCATTGTGTAATTGAGTTGCTGTTCTGGTGGTTGCATGGATTCGCTGATCCATTCCACCGGTTGATTCATCAAATCGGTGGAATGGCTATGTACAATAGTTTAGGTTTTAGTTTGCATTTTTTGTTTGTTCACATGTATGTTTGCAGGATCGCAGTCAAGAGGTGTTGAGAACCCTAGCATGGGCATGTGCTAGGTCGTGTTGGTTGTTAGAGTCTAGAAGATCACCCAGGAAACAGATCGGGTCACCTCAGGAGGTTCGGCGGATCGAAATTTGCTAAGGTTGGAAATTCGTCACAACGGCATCATCAGGATATTTCTGTGTATATCCTGTAGTTACAACGGGCATCGTCTGAGTAGATGGAGGTGAACATGATGCAGTAGTTTGCATAAGGTGAATGTGCATTGGGGTGATCATCGCAAGGTGCTGCCGAGGAGGAGCGTATCGGCATAAGGTAGAAGATCGGGTTGATAAAACCATCGTAGGCCGATAATGTTAAGTTTGGCCGACAGCAGGATATTGAAGGAACTGCATATGACGTCATCGTCATCAGGATAATCGTCATCAAGACATTCTGAAATATCACCTGATAAAGGTTTATCCTACTGACCATAAGTGTTTTGGCATAGGCATAAGGCATCGGGGAGATAAGTGGATCGCGGAAGAAATATTCGGTGGAATATTCGTCATCAGTATAAAGTTGAGGATCATCATCAGGATGTTTCAATATGACCGGATAAGTCATATCCTAATGCTGTTGTTTGAGTAGTCGGATATCGGGGTGATGTAAGCATCGAAGGAAAGGTGCATGAGGTTGTCGTCATCAGGATATATGGAGGGAACCAGATATTTTATATCCTGCTGATGAACATGATGTTGAACATCATGATGCTGCAGAAAGCATTTGGCGGTAAGATGAACAGTGAACATCAGGAGGATGTTTGCGCTTGCCGAATGTGATGATGCTGCCGATAGCCAGATATGATGATGCTGCTGACAGGTGAAAGGGTGAAGGTTTGTCTGCAGGAGGATATCGGTCGGCAAGAGAAAATATGATGATGCTGACAATGTTAACAAAAAATATGATGATGATGATGGGTTGTAGACATACATGCTGTATGTCAAGGTTTTAGTGTGGATGCCTCTGCATCACTTACCCTAGGAAGGAGGAGGCATGAGCATAGGATTCTCATCTGTTCTCAAAGGAATGGAGAGTTATTTTTAAGAGAGAGAGTGTTCCAAGAGCCCACTCTAGTTTAGGTGGAGGGAGAAAATCAGACAGGAAAGATCTTGTTAGGAGGCTAGACATTTGATGTATGAATTTAGTGTGCTAGCAGCTCATATGAGAGATTTATTGTGAGCTAATCCACCTACCTTTGAGGATTTGACTGAGGGATCTATGATTGAGAGTTGGATTTTGGAATTATACAGGTGTTTTGTGATGCATCCGTATGGTAGAAGTACTAGTGCTAGGTGTGTCATCATGCACTTGTGAAGGTTTTCTTCCACTTGGTGGTGCCAAGAGGAGCAAAAGTGTCACCTTTATATCGCGACAATTTCATGGGAGACCTTTTTGGAGAGGTTTTGCTCATGTTATATTTATGATCATTTTAGGGAGCATTGTGCAGATGAGTTCCATGAGCTTCAATGGTTGGGTATGACTATGGACCAATATGTGAATTAGTTCTTTGAACTGAAACAATATGCTAGCTCAATGGAGGATGAGGGCTTGCTTGTGCAAAGTTTTGTTAGATGTTTGAATACTCGCATCAATGGAGGTGTTCAAATTATTGATTCAAGGACCTTACAAGTTGCTATGAAGAAGGCCAGATTGATTGAGGAGAATTTGGCAAGAGGTTTTAGAGGGAAGGTAGGAGTGCAGGTTCATGCTACTTCTGGGTTAGACTCGAGGGTTTAGGATTCAAATCCCCCATCTAGGAATGGTGTAGGGACATCATCTATTACTCCTTCTACACCTCAACAACAATCTAGGAAAGGGTCCATGTGGGCTCAAAATAGAGAGCATTGCAAGGAGCAACAAGAGTAATCTCAGGATGGATTTGTTTCTCCACCTCAATAACAACAATTTGGTGGGAGTCAATTTAGTGTTGGCTTCTTGAGTTTTGAGCAGTCAAGTAGGCCTCAGCCCACATAGTCCATTTGAGAGGACCTTCCTTTGAGTGTGGTGTAGTAAGTCATTTTACAAGCTACTATCCCCAAGGCGTTGTCTCAGTTGGTAGATAGGGTGTCACTATATCAGAGCTGATAGTAGGTGATATGGGGAGATCACACCGAGCATTTATTGTAGTTGATCATCAGGTTGACCTTCAAGCTTCAAGTGTGGATTTTGTAGCTAGAGCTAGGTGGTGATCCTTGTTTGCTTCCCATATGCAGTTTGCAAGGCCTTCTGAGTCAAGGCATGGACTTGGTAAAGGTCTAATGGAGTATCTTTTTTGTGTTCTTATTGTGAGAAGGCTACATGGTTGTGGGTGCTAGTCCTTGTTTTGTCGTAGGCTTCTAGGAGTAAACCTATCCCTAGTGGGGGAGGATGTAATGCCCATAAGCATTTGTTCCTTTCTCTTTGTGTCCTTTGGCATTGTTGGTTTCTCAACCTGTATCACAGTAATTCTTAAATATTTATAAGATCCTATGATTGGAATTACTAGAGGGTTGGCCAACGAACGGGAGATAGATTAGTAGTGTTCTCCCCTATGCTTTAGGCTCTACAAAACCTAGGTGGGTCCCCTTAAGACACTATTTGGAAATATAAAACAATTTTCACGCTATAGTGCCAAGAAGATATGAGTTATCACACAAAATGACAAGGAAATTTAAGAATTAAGCACCTATATGATTCATTCATTGTGACCTTTGATATATAGTGTGGAGAATGCAAATAATTATAAATAAATTACTACAGATTTGAGATTTGCCATTTTAGAATATTTTTTGGTTGGCAAAAATTTAAAACCAAACTGGTGCCTATTTAGTGAGTACCGAGTCAATACTTTATGCATTACTTCATTCAAACATTACATACACCTAATGCTCAATTTAAGCTTTGATAAATATTACTGCCTTTGGCAACAATAATGACTTGCATAAGGATGTTATAGTGCTTTCATACTTAATGATCCATTTGTATTTCAAACAACATTACCATCTCTTGCGAAAGACTTACCCTATTTCATAAACAAAAACTAACACAAAAATCAATTCGTAACAACAAATGTGCACGAAGAAATCAACAATCCTTGATTATTGGTTTCAAATAAATGCTTGCAATACAAAATGGAGATAAATATCATAGTACTGGATGTTCTTTATATATGTTCAATCAGATAAATCATGCTATCACAAAGATGTTACTGTTTTCTCTCAGATTTGCACCCTTTCTAAGTTGTAAAACTTGGCAATCTAGAGAAACATGGGATCTTTCCAAGGTCTGTGGGTCACCTATGTTTGGAAAGAACCTCTGGAGAAGGCCAGCTTCCTAGCTGGTTATCACCTAAAATCTACTAGATTTGCTGAGGAAAAGGGAGAAGGAAAGCTTCTAAAATGAAAGATAAAACTAGAAAGCTTGAAAGTAGGGGTGATTCACCAGGTTGAATAAAAGAGCCCTCACAGAACTAAGAAGATGCACAACACAACTAGATACAGCAAGTAGACATACGCAGATTCAGATGATTTTAGCAGAGGTGAGAAACAAAAGGGTTGAGAGGAACAAAATGTTCACACACAATCATATGCAAATTCACACTAAACTAAAAAATCAGTAAAAGAGGTAAAATAACTTGCATATATTCAATAAGAAGGCATGGTTATAGTAGAGGAATGCTCTGTTTGGAAATTAGAAGCATATATTACTAAAATTTCCAACAACCAACCCTTTTTACATCTTATGCCTATGCATATATAGCATTTACATTTTGACCCAAGTCAGTCACAATCAAATTGTCGCATGTTTGCTCTATCAAAAAAAATCATCACCAGAAGGGACGTGCTAACCTGTAAGAAGTTATGGAATAAAAGATCTAGAAACGGGGTAGATGGAAGATATTTATGGTCATCAATGTGAAATATTTGTAGCAATGAATGCTACAAATATCTGGAAAGGGTAGGTGAGGAATCAGATTTGTATTGCACAGAAGCAGGATGCAAACCGTCAAACAAAGTTTTACGGCACTGTAGATTCCTCAGTCCTCTAAATTTGGCATCTGATTGCTTGAAATTGCTAAATGATCGGGCCCTGCATTTGATACAATCGGCCCTTAAATTCCTTGTTGAAACTACAAATTTGAATGCATGCCGTCAAATTTATCTTTGCTATAAAAGGGCCGTCGTTTGTATTCATACAAACATTGCATCAAATTTTGAAAGTGAAAATATCCTCCTCAAAGCTCGCCAGATGAAAGAGGAGGCAAAAACAAGCACATTTTCCTTTTGAAGCATGTCAAAATTTGCCAGGATGAAGGAGATATGGGTGGTCAAAGTTGCGGTCAACTGCATCTTGTATCTGCATATCACTTTGCCTCTGTACTTGTATATGCTTGTGTATTTGTATAGGATTTTGTATTTGTATATGCTTTTGTATGTGCAATTGTATATACAATACAATGGCCAGCATACAGAAGCGTGCCTTTACCTTTTGAATTTCCTTTTGCATCCTCTGCCCTTGCCACGTGTCAACATCTAATTTGCCGCTGCACTGAAATTGAGACCCATCGCTAAAAAATTGCATCTTCCTCATCGGCCATCGGAAAGACCACAAACTAAGTCGTTGATGCACTAAATCTCGCTGAAATCCTTTGTATGCGACCCTCTGTATATCTGATTGTATATGAGATACAATCGCATATACATACAATGCAGAACTCAAAGGATTATCAACCACTTGGCAAACTCAGTGTTGAGTTCCGCAGTTGTATGTCGAAGTGCATTGTATATGCCGATATGCAAAGAAGAAAAGATACAACCTTGGACCTGTTCTAAAGTTCCTTTTAGCAGAGGTGAGAAAAAAAATGGTCTAGAGGAACAAAATGTTCATAGACAATCATATGTAGATTCACACTAAACTAAAAAATCATCTAAATTTGTGTATGTCTACTTGCTCAATCTGGTTGTGTTGTGCATCTTCTTAGTTCTGTGAGGGCTCTTTTATTCAACCTGGTGAATCACCCCTACTTTCAAGCTTTCCAATTTTATCTTTCATTATAGAAGCTTTCTTTCTCCCTTTTCCTCTGCAAATCCAGTAGATTTTAGGTGATAACCAACTAGGAAGCTGGCCTTCTCCAGAGGTTCTTTCCAAACACAGGTGACCCACAGACCTTGGAAAGATCCCATGTTTCTCCAGATTGCCAAGTTTTACAACTCAGCCAAGGTGGAAATCTGAGAGACAAGAGTTACATATGTATTAGAGAAAGCTACTCTTAATACAACCTACAACAATTCTAACATCCCTTTCAATATTTTCCAACAACTTTACAAATTAAGCTCATCCCTTTTATAGAAGAAGGGGTTAAATACAAATGCATCAATGACTACCACATGTCACTCTCACATTTGTCCCAAATGGACCCATCCAATAGAAACAGTTGTAACAGATGGGGTGTTTCTTGAGGGTGGTTTTCCACGTTCTGCAACTAAGACGACACAACAGAAGAGCTTGATTTGGTCTTGATCCACCCAAACTAAGATGTTGGCTCCTACTAACATTAGAGGTGGCAATGGTGCATTTAAAAAGTGTTCCTCTCTTGAATCCCTAAGCATTTTAAACATTAGTCAGAGACTAGGATTCAATGGACGCAACCACCTTGTGCACTCCTAATGTTAAAGGTGGCATGAAAGAATTTGTTCTCTTTAGGTTGAACTAGGAGAGGAAAAGACTTCATCCTAGAGCTACATCACATGTTCTACCAATAGGCACTCCACACCAAATTATGAACAAAAGTAGACAAAGATCAGATAGGCAAGATTGCACTATCTACCCGGAGAAACAGGCCACTAGGAAGAAACAAAAGGGCCTAGATAGTGAATGATTCCTCCCTAAGAGTTGACACAATTCCTTTGTCCACAGGCATAAATTTAAAGACATTGAAGGCTTTGGGGATGCAATTAGAATGTTTCTACCCTGTTATGAAGTTGGGAGAAAGGACCAACTTCAATAGGGGAATAGAGGAATCATATGTCACTTTGATTCTTCCCATGAACGCTCTGCTCTCCATCAGAACCTTGTGTCATGGTTTGAACTTTTTCTCGAGAGGAAAGTGAACCAAACACCTCTCATTCCAATTCCACCCATCCTAGGGAAGAATTCCACTTTTCCCTTTAAGTTCATACAATTGTAGGCATGAAAAGGTTGAGAAGCCCTAAAGAAACAAGAGAATCATTGATAACCTTTTTTAAAACATAGAAATTACCCCTTTTAGAACAAGTTGAAGGATTAAGATGATATCTACAACATCACACTTCATTTTATAGGCAAAACTTAGATTATTTTAGCCCTTGGGAGTGCACACAATCATGACTAAATCCATTTGATCAATCATACTTAAATTCATGTCATTCAGCTGTCTGAGGCATTAATGAAGAATTGTTACACATACATAGAAGATTTGATTAAAGCTCTAGGTGATGTAATACATATCCACATCATGTCATGTATTTTTGTACCTATGTGATATGTTCCATTTTCAAGCCACTCACCTCCTAAAAACATTGCCCACTTGTTGACACAGACCTCATACTCGACATTGAATTATGTTTCAATTTCCCTCATGAAACTACCTAATTCTTATTTGAATCCAAATAATTCATTCATCCTAACACCACACTAAACTAGATCTACTTGGCTCTCCCATGTGACAAATGCAATTAAGGTTTGAGGTGATGTTGCAGAATTTTTCATCTCGATCATGTCATGATATCCTACAGCCACCATCGTCTAGAATCAGGGTAGCAAACACACTTCAAAGGCATCATACTACTTGACCTTGTAACTCAACATCATATCTATCTAAGATATCATTTAATGTGTCCATCAATTCACACATGCCTTATAGTTCAATTAGGGCTTCAAGATCAATTACTATCGTTTCAAATATAATGGGACATTACTTCGAGTAATTAATCTTCAAGCAAGCCAATATCAATTCATGTGCCATAATCTAAAGAATATTTTAAATATTGACCACTAATTCATCATGCAACTAAGATCCATGGCCCATGCATGCAACAACTTCTAGCACTTAGGCCCATCTCTATGCAGGGGACACATGTCAATGATTCGCACACCCATGGTCCTTGAGAAGCATCTGCATAGTGAGGCTCCATTTGAGGTGAAGCCTAGTACTGTACCAAAATGTCACCACATGTTCGTAGTCATAGGACATGCCCCTTAACAAAAGGATCATTCACAAAAAGTGGTAGACAACCTCCATAAAATCTTTCCTCTTCATATATCTTAGCAGGTCCCATCGACACATGGCAGCATGGCACTCCCTCACTAGATGTCAAGTTACCAAGCATTAAGATTGAGTGTGGGCTCAACAAATGTACACCTTCATGGAGTTCCTTCAAATTTCATGGGCCCATCTTAGGATTACAATACAATTTTTGGTACTTGAGTGCATCCATTGGGGATTAATAAAAAGAAAGGTCTTAGCCAATAAATCTAACAAAGGGGCCAGTAGACACACGGTGAAGAGGACACAATTTAGGTAACTTAAGCGAATACAACCAACTATGCAGGTCACCAGCAAATTATACCCTTGACTCTAAAATTTGAGGATTAAAACATGACGCTCCAGAATGTGAGAAAATAATTCAAAACAAGAACCCTAAACTGTAAAGATTTTGCAAATTCTAACAAGCATATCGGTGTTATACGATATTATTGTTATATTTTGTATTGTAGATTGGTGATCGCTACTCAATACCAATGCTCAATCTGGATTCTCGATGTGAATATTTGGACTTATGAGACTTTATATATGTGTGTGTGTGTGTTATATTTTATTGGAGTTCTAGCTTCATTGTTTTCATTTAAATAATATGTTAGGCAGGTAGATCTGATTTCCTTTAGTATGATGATTTTAAATGATTAATTGCATCTTGATCATTTTTAGAATACTTGATTTAATTGAAATGTGTATTACAAATGATTAATATTTATTTACGTAATTTATGCCATTGCTTCGGCTATTGTTACGTTTTGGTCAAATGTACGTAACATTTGCATTGAGTGTGCAGGAGATTATAGATATTGACCAATGAGTGAAGTGTGGAGTAGATGACATGGGACACTTAGAAATCTCACCTCACCATCCTTATGTTGTTAAAAATAGTAAAAACCTCATCTGAATCGATTGTGATTTCAAATTTCCCCTTGTGATAGACCTGTGAATGTCTTCTTGGGTGTGTTCAATTTATCATTTGTGTGGTTCTGTGTGTGCTTATTATGTGCATAATGATTTATGATGCCTTATAAATCGTCATTTATGTTATCGTTTCCTAGTTTAGAGAAAAATAATTTAAATGATTGTTTCATGTTTTAGAAAATATTTAATTTGAAAAGGCATTTTAATTAACTACTTGGTGTTGAAATAGATTAAATTCTATTTGTATAGAAATATTTTAATTTTGAATTATTACATGTTAATGAAATTAGCTTGAGGAAAGTTAATTAGGCTTTAGCCTAATCTTGATTAGTGGGATATAAGGGAAAAGGGATTTGTATTTCTTATTTATTAGGTATTTTGGGCTTTTGGAGCGCAAAGAAGGAAAAAGACTCATTCTTAAACCCTCTTCAAAGAATTTGATTTTCTAAGTGCTTGGAATTACTTAGATCTAAAAGTTGATTGAAGGAGAATTTTTTAGAATTGAATTTTGCATTCATAGAGGTAATTCTTTTCATGTATGATTTTGATTAGAAATTGTTATTTAAGTTTTTGATTTGTACAAAGTAGAAAATTTTGGAAAACTAATTTTCCTACTAAGGTCATGTCAAATTTTCTAAAACTGTAATTTTATTTCAAAAGTGTGTTGTTAGGTAGGAAGAGAAGAAAAGGGTATGTTTGCATTTTCAGTTTTTGAAATTCTTGGAAAATGTGAAAATTGCATGAATTTCCTGTTTTGGCCTATTAGATTTTGTTGGAAAAACTATGTGATTGGAAAATATTATTGTTGGGTTAATTTAGAGAAAGAGAGTATTCTTCAAATTTTGAATTTCATTGAATTGCAAAAAAGTGAATTTTTGTGTGGGAATTAAGGATGCTCCAAAATCCGCTAATGGTGGACCCTAGACATTCTTGAAATTATTTTATTTTATTTTACAAAATTATTTTGGAAATTACAAATGTTGCATGTTATGAGGAATGATGAACTCTCCCTTAGATTTAATTTTATAGATGCACTAGGAAGTGTACTTTCAAGGGAAAAACACTCTTTTTCTATTTCCAGGTTCCTTGAAGGAGGATGCCCTTGATTGTTGGGTTGGCTAGTTCCCAACTCGTTGGATGATATTGGATGCAAGGAGTGCACTAAAGAATTGCCCCTTAAGCCTTTTTTGAGTGTCTAGAGTGGTTTTCATGCACCTTGTGTCTCTTATGTTTGAGTGGTGGATGTACACCCTATGTCTCTTATGTGTGTGTGGTGGGCATGTACCTTGATACTCTTATGTGTGAGTGGTGGATGGGCACCTTGATGCTCTTGTGCGAGAGTGGTGGCATCATTACCTTTATGCTCCTATGAGAGTATTGACATCATTGTTGAGATGCTTATTTTTGAGTGTTATCCTTTCTTGTGCATTGATTGGTGTGTATGCCATATGTTGTTGTTATGCTCATGTGGTATGAGTAGTCGCATGTGTGTTGTGAGCACTAGTGATGCAAGCATTGTTTCTCTTGTGTGTGTGATCCCATCTTGTGACTCTTGTGTGACTGATGTTGTTTGAGACTCTTGTACTTAAGTGTTCTACATATTCCTTGGATTAGTTTGAGATGGCCTTGATAACGAGTTTTCCATGATTGTCTTCTGCATAGCTTGGGGGTCGCCTAGAGTGGCATAGGCATCTATTACACTCGACAATGGTAATATGATATGGTGGTGGGTAAGATTTCCCCATGGTCCTATTGAGATTATCTTTCAAGAGATGGATGAGTTCTTTGTTCATCTCGGGTCATTTGACTATATTGTACTATGTGCTTGTTGGGGCACTTTGGTGGTGATTTATAATGATGTATATTCATGCTTTGTATTATTTATTTATTGGAACACAATCCTTCCATGTTTGGGAAGTATCCTCCATCATATTATTTTATGATGTCATTTGGTTGGAAAATGAATAATGATCAGGATGGAATTTATCATTTTGTAGCATTATCTCATGTGTTGGAAATGGTTAAATGAGAATGTTGAAGTCCTTTTTATATGTTATGATTTTATTATGCCATGTTTATTGATTGTTTTGTATTGTTCTCACTTTATTATTTATATTTCCATGATTGGGTTTGTCATGTCCCATTTCAATGTTGGCGTCGAACGAGCATGGCATTTCATTTGGAATTTATCATATTTGACATGTATGTTAGCATATTGGTGGATATTATATATTTCTATACTTGATTTATTTTTATTCTTTGAGATTATATGGCATGTTTCCTATGGTTATTTAGTGGATTCCATATGATTGGGATCCTTGTGGATGTGTCATTTTGGTGAGGCATCACGGTCGACCCTTTGTTTGAATTCTAGGTCGAGTGTAGACATTGCTATGTGTGTTGCCCACATGTCGATGTCTGTTTGGCTTGATTAGATTTTTTTTTTGCATTGAAAGAGGTGTTTTGTTTGTGTTCACCTTCTTCCCAGTGCCTTGGTGTTTGTGTTTGTCTTAATTGTTGATCTCCATCCTTATTGGAGGGTATTTTTGACATGCATGTGCATTGTCAACCTTGATTGGCTTAGAGTTCCTTTTTACCTTTTGAGTGTTCGATAGGGTTTATTGAGTGTTTTGGGTTTTTAGTGGCCTTGGGGATGGATGAAATTTGTTTTGGAACTTGTGCCTTTGATAAAATTCTATTCGGGCAATGTTCAAGGGGGTTCTGCCAGAATAATGGGTTACACTTTCTAGGACATCCTGATTTTTACTGAAATCGCATATTTTTAGAAAATATAATGATTTAAGCCTTGAAAGGTTCCATTTAAAGTATTTTAATTGAAGAGGGTTTGATCAAACCCCCTTGGATAGAACCCTGCTAGTTTTAAACCATACCTATAATGGAGTCTCCTCTACACCTATCAAAATGCTGATAAAAAACCACTTTTGATTTACCTTTTGGGGGATTAAATGAATTAATCTAAATTTTATGTTTTGTAAGTATGTAGTACTTATTATAAGCTTCCCAAAAAGTATATTTTAAATATATTTAATTTGATTATTATATTTATTGTTTATTTCTTGTGAATGTAGGTTTTTCACTGAACATCAAGTTCTCTGTTCTACACACATGGAAAATTAGTAAATTAGTGAAAAAAAAATTCTCAAAAATATCTATGCCCTAGGTATTGATGTCCTTGTTTCAAAAAAAAATTGAATTTCGATACATACAGAAAAAGTTATGTTTTACAAAATACGCCTATGTCTATTTTATAATTGGTTTGACTTCAAAACTTAATTAAAAAAAATATTCAACAAAACATTATGAAACCAAATGCATGCCCTATATATCAGTGCTGCCAATCTAAATTCAAAAGAATCAGAATTTTATCCTTTGTAGAAAAAAAAGTTATGTGCTACAGAATACACACCACTTTAAAAAAATGTTGTTTACTATTAAAAACTAGTTATCAAAGGAGACACAAAAAAATTTACAATTTAACTCCAATTTTTTTAAAAAATATATATTTAAAATCTACAAACAAAATCTCACAAATCATTAGTTTGCATCATCTTCAAATTCCTAATGGTTTAGTGGCTATAGGTGTCAGAAAGTGAAGATTTAGTTCAAAATGTGGATTTTAATGTCAAGTTTGGCCAAAAAGTGTAACCCATTATTGTGGGATGACACAGGGAGACTAGTGCCCCAAAGTGGACTCCAACACCTAGGAAGGACTCTAGCACCCTAAGAGGACTCTAGATCCCAAGAAGGACACTAGCGCCCAGGTGGGACACTATAGCTAAGTGCTAGAGTCCCAAAAATGTGGTGTCCTCCTGTTTCGTACTGTGGTCCTTGAGCCATTAGACAATGAGCATTTCCCAACATTTTTGGGGAAACTTTGTATATGAAAGTTGTTCCCCTTGGTCCTCTAAGTCCTCCCATATTTTTATCTTGACTGGATGTGATGTATTTTTGGAGCTATGACTATTTTTTGTCTTGGGAAGTGTGCATTGTGTTGTGTCGACTGGCTATCGTTGTTTTCAGGGAAGGTTGTGATCTCCCTGGTGGATCCCCTTCTTGAGTAGGTTGTTTGGTGTGACCTATGGTTGTGTGGCATCATTTTGGGATGGATTTAAGGTTATTACTACCCTCATCCTATTCCATGTGGTTGCGAGAGTGTGAAGTTGTGGATTGGCATATGACCTTCATCGTGGAGTAAATTCCCTTCTCTCATAGGGTTATCATGTTGGCCTTGTCACATGATTGGTATGTCTTTGACTTGTGTTTGGTTGGTCTGTTTGACCCTAAGTGGTCACCTTGGTTGTTTTTGTTTCATGTCCTAAAGTTTCATCATGGGATGTTGTGATGATTTTAGTGATGATTGTGTAATTGGGACATGCACATGTCACGATTACATTGAAAAAATGTGTTCATCATATTTTTTGTCTATTAATCTCCTGGTGTAAAACTTGGGGCATTACATTACTTCTTTTATTTATTGTGTGCTTGAGATTGAGGTTTCATAGTCTAGTTTTGTAGGTATTATTATGCTACTAAAATATCTCTAGATCTTTATATTAGTATAATCTCCTATGAAGGCTTGATCTTAAATTTATATTGTAAGCCTCTTTGTGTTACTAATAATGTAAATTTGGTTTAGAATTGGAGACTGGGTGTTCTCTCAAACTTAGATTTCCCCAAGGTATATGCTTTGTTATGATTGTGTGTCCATTCTTTCTATGTTTAAAATTATATATCTTTTCTATTTACATAGCTCTCCTCTTAGATTGATTTTGGAAGTTTTATCTAGCTCCCTTTCATTTGGTATTAGATCGTAATGGTCTTAGTTATTAGGTGTTAGGGTTAGAAGGTTTTTTTGTTTGAATTCATCTTGGTTTCAGTAGGAGCTTTATGTATAATGGGTCTTGTTTATAGAGAAAATGGTCAGCACATCTCATTTGGAGATGGAAAAGTTCAAGGGAATGAATTTCAAGTTATGGAAGCTCAAACTGGAGGATTTGTTGGTGGATTAGGATCTATAGCTCATCTAGTCATTAGAATCAAACCTAGAACCATGCAACATGTAGATCGGTATGTGATGGATAGAAAATTGAGGAGCATCATTTATCTCTATTTTTTAGATTCAATGCTCTTGAATGTTTTAGGAGAAGCCACCTTGAGCTCCTTACAGTCAAAGTTGGTAATACTCTATCAATCCAACTCTATGGTGAATTAACCTTTTTGTGAAATAAGTTGTATTCATTGAATATGGGTGATGGTGACTCTATTTAAAAACACTTGAACACATTCAACATTGTGGTTACCTAGCTAAAGTCCATTGGTGTGCAGATCGATGATGAGGATCAAAGTATCATTAAACTTTTGTGTTCCTTGCCAAATTTATGGGACAACCTAGTTATAGCCATCAAAATCATCACCACTAAGTTGGCATTTGAAGAGGTGGTGGGTGCTCTTATTTTAGAGGAGATGAGGTAGAAAACTCAAGGCATCATCAAACATGCCTTATTTTTTCATGATAGATATCATGCCATAACATGAATGTTTTTGAGTGTTATCCCACAAATAATAACATGATATCCCATAACATGAATCCACTTACTTTATATACACAACTTACAAGGTGCAGGCTTGCAAGAACATGATTCTCTGTTTATTTGAACACTGAAGGTTACTTATGATTACTCCCTGGTTATAATACTAAACCATGAATAGCATGTGAAATCTAATCTAACCCTAATCTACTCCAACTAACAAGATAGAGGATGATAAAGAGAGAATGATAGCCCTTCACCAATATGGACCAATGCCTACTCCATTGGGAAATAGAGTCATAAAATGTAGGGAGAGAGGAGATACATCTGCAAAACATCTATGGAGCTAGAAATGCATTCTCATACATATCAAAGATTACTTCTCATGAAATAGACATACTTATTAATCCCAAGCAGAACTGCAATAACCCATTTGCAACAAAGTAAAGTCCAATACAAAAGCTCTGTATTGCATTAGATGTTGTCACACATACATATGACCTCAGTTACAATCACACCAATAAATGTGGTGAGAGAAAACACATAGTTGTGTTTAACATGTCAACTCATATTACCTGAATTATCAACTCAATTTACCATTAAGTAAATAGTCATGATCCATATAATCATATTTTTGTTTAACAATAATCAATTCATAATCAATAATTAAAATACATATCTTTTTTGAATAATTTCAAAACTAAAATTTGCAACACATTCAAAGATAACATAATAGTGAATTCCTTTCACTGTACAATCATAATGTTTTGCTCATGGCAACAATGATAAGTTTTACATAAAAATTTTGACTAACAAGTGATATGATAGAATATACTGCATCTAGAGTGTTGGCATCTATCTTCATAAGTCTTGACATGTCATCTTCCTCGGAAGGAGAGCATCACTCGAGTGCTTTTCCTCCAACCACAGTCCAGTGGTCCCTCGCACAACTTCCTTCCTAGAAGTGGCCCTACCCTTCACAAAGGAAATAGATATAAGGAACCAATAGGTTTTCCATTTGAGTCTCTAGTGTTGTGTCCTTCATAACTCTTCATGGTCATACAACTATAGATCCACTCTAACTATGTATGACACTACTGGAAGATTATTCCATCTGGAGCATAGTGAACCGACTAATGCATGCAGAGACGGATGCATTACTTTGGCCAAAGATTTAATATACATAGACATTTTGCAATGAATGTAGTTGATTGTTCACACACTTCTAACTCGACTTAGAAGTTGTCTCATCCTGTAGTGATTTTAAACATTACTTGTTTATTCATCATTTCTTTTCAGTCAAACTAACTTAGTAGCATTCCTTAGTCCAGGATATATACACATATACATTATAAATAGGACTAGGTAATTCTTAGTCCATCTAACTTAGATTACTAACTCTGATTCTTGGAGTTCAATCCAATGGTTTCTTGTTGCATCTACAACACAAAATCTGTGACTACTTGTCCCCTTTTTCCTTATTTCAAAAGTGTATATTCATAATTAGTTTGATATCTAGTACCAACACAAGAGAAGTTTTGTATAAAATCTCTGAAGTTCTTCAAACAACTCATATGGGTTGAGGATTCACATCTAATCCTCTACGAAAATGACTTTACTTGGTTTTACTCAAAAGTTGAAGGTAAAAGAATATTACGTTTACCAAACATTTTTGCATAAAAGAGGTTATCCATCTCTAACCCCATAAGATATTTGGAGAAATAAGAGACTATCAATTATTTGACAATAATAACTACTTATATCGAGTCTCAAAAACCATCTTCATTCTTGAAGGTTAGCTAGATTTTCTTACAAAATAGTTCATTGTATAGCATTATACCATTCGATCTTATTGACTAAAGGTATTCTTTAACTACCACTAGACTAGTAGTTTTATCAACATGCATGAAAGAAAGAACAACAGTTATGTTTAATGCTACTCCAACTCTTGACTTCGAGTGCTTCATAGTCTTACATAGACTTACTAAACTTAAAGTTCTATAAAGAATATCTCTCGGCCTATGGCACTATCACAGTCGACCACCCTCCAGTTATACCAATAGAGCAATATCACTGTCTTGTTAATAGACAAATATATATGATATCCACATCATTCATTAGACAGTCCATGCCACCTCTAAAGAAGTGATAGATAATAATAACAATATAATCATTCTACAGAGGTAGAAACATTTATAACCCTATCATTCCCAAATTACACCATTACTATCATTATGGTAGTGGTTATGGTCAGGGTTCTACTTGCACGTAGACCTGACAAGTCTATCATAAACTTATACATAAAGGAAAATGATTAAACATATTTACATCGGCTGCCACCTTTCTTACTCATAAGGTGGGCCATGTAATATCTATAAACAAAACAATAGCATGGCTCTCGATGGTATTGCAAAGGTTACAACAAAAACAAGCTTTATCCATATGTAACAATTTTAAATCGAGACAAAAAGTGTTTAACATGAATGGCATAAGGTTTGGCCCTGGCCGACATACGATACCACGTAACACAGTGACAGTCATAAGGAAGAAAAAAGATGCGTATATATTATATCTTCAATCACAATTGAAGTATATGATAATACTTGAGCACTCAGCTACAACTCCTTATCTGTTCCTTTGAGCTCCTCCATGAGTTCTCTCCCTTGCCAACTTTTATGTTCCTCTTTTCTTCCATTCTTCCTGGCTAGAAGCAGACATAAAAGAAAACACTAAAAAAAACTAAGAAATCCTTTTTAAGAGAATATGATTCTCTCTACTCCATATTCATTGATGCTAAACTTCCTCCACCATATTCTCCATGAGAGGGCATGCATCCTTCCAGCTACCCCAATCACCCCCGTGGCCATAGTGGGTTATTCCCACTCTTTCCCTTATTTTGAGGGTTGAGGAGAAAGTTCTCCCCTATGTGAGCGTAGAGATAGCATCCGTGGGGAAATTCTAACACAAAAGAAATAAATATTAATATCTAAATAAAACAATTTATTTTTATCATTATAATATATTTAACAAATATATATATATATATATATATCAACTTAATGGTAACATTACCATCTCAACATAAGTTGATATTCATCCCCTACTAAGGTGCGAGAGTGGATCGAGGCCTTCTCTCCCTTCACCACCTTATGCTTACATCAGCATCAGCTATTGAGCAAAGTAGAGAAAAAGATCCAAAACTTTCTCGACCAAATCAATGAAGTTTGACGTTGGAAAATCTTTTCCCCACATCAAATCAATAATGGTTGAATCTAGGATAATCTCAGGATAGCAATTATCTGACACATGCCTTCTCTTGTAAGGGTTCACATAATGATGTTTTTGAGACTTCAAATGGCAAACCGGTCTTTTCAAAATATCTATCCCCTTCTCTCTGGTGATACTCTCCTTCCATTCTTGAAGGTAGATTCCTTTCCTAGTTACACTCACAGTCATATGAACCATAAGCAGCGTATCATCAATAAATCATAAAATATTATGATAAAATAATCTCAACAACATATAATCTCATGTCTAATCTAAGCATTAATCATAACCCATATAATCAATGATTTATCTTGATATTTTCCACAAACATCAAATCATTAACCTATGATTTTTATCCAATTTATCACTTAAAAAGTAAAATTAAGCTTAGTCAAGATTGGGGATGTAACATTGTGACTATACATTCCCTTGAATCATCACAAATGGCCATGGAGACATACTATTACATGACAATGTGTAGTGAAAATCCTTCCTACGAGTTACAAGATGGATTCCATCCCTTTATAGACTAGACAAGCTTTGTTTGATTCCCTAGAATCACCATGAAGCACTCATAGACCTAAAAATTGGCTCAGTGGCCAACCACTAAAAAATGAATAACAAGACAATATATATCTTCTTTCATCCTTCCCTAATATACATTGAATGAGATCTACATTTGAAATTCTTCCCACTCAAAATGAATGGATTGGATCATGCACAGGTATAACAGGTAGTTGAGAACTCACATACTACATTCATGGAATTCTTAGAAATGGTTGAGGTGGTTGCAGTATTTGAATGCACACGTGCATGCCTTTAGCACCAATATATCAATCTGTTCTTTTATTTTGGCACCCATTGCCTTGTCCATTTGAAAACTTTACACTTTCTATTACTTTTTTGTTCTCCTTTTGGTTGTTTGGCAAGTTCACAAACTCGTGAACTAGCTGAAATGCCTATTTCTTCTTCTTCCCTTTGTTCTTTCTTTTCTCTCTTATTTCAATCATTCATGCATGTCATGAACTTATGAACCATTTTCAACATTTCAGTGAGTTCATGAACTAATGAACTTGCCAAAACATTTATTTCTTTCTTCGTTTTGGTGATTTAGTAAGTTCATGAACTGGTGAACTTTCCAAAACATTCTTCTTCATCATTTCTTCTTTTTGGACTTTTATGAATTTTGCAAACTAGTGAACTCTTTTGTTGTTTCGACAAGTTCACAAGCCTACGAACTTGCGAAAACATATAACTTTTCTTCTTGCTTCTCTTTTATGGCAATTTGATGAGCTTGCCAACTAACAAACTCACTACAACATTTGGACTCCTTTTTCTTCTTCATTTGCTTTCCCATTTGTCATCCTTTCAAGAAAACTAAGAACTTACAAACCTTTCAATAGGTTCACCAGTTTGCAAACATGTTGAAAAGCTAAAACACAATGCCTTTCAAGTTTTTGGCAGGTTTGTAAATTGGTGAACTTGCTGAAAGGCATACACTTAGAAGTTTCTTGAACGAATTAAAGGTTTTTTGGAGGTTTCTAAAGGTTTTCAAACATATAATAGGGTCAATGGGGAAAATAAAAGGCAAAATGTAGGAAAAATAGGCAAGGACATGGAAGGATTTAAAATTTTCAAATAGGGTGTCACGTCTCAAACTATGATGCATTCTGGACTTAACTATAATTAGAACTATTTTATGGATAATTGGTTGTGGATTAATTGTATGTTACTTTTATTGAAAATGATGAAATGTTTAGTGCTTCGGATATGGATTGTTCACTAACCTATTAATGGAGATTTGAATTTAATGTTGGTAGGTTGTTGAAGATAAGGGTGTGGTTAAGGTAGAGGTGATTAGCTCCCTGGCAGGGTTGGGATGGAGAGACTCTAGGTTGCACACACGAGCACTTAGTTACATCTCATTTGCATCTTATCATTTCATGATAGATCTTATATTGATGAATTGACTTATTGCACATGTTAAATTGTCTTCAGTTATGCTTGCTTTATATGCAACTAATGGTTTTTAGTTAAATTCAAATACTTATTACTGGATTAGAATAAATTTAAATAGTACATTTTCTTTATCAAATGCTATGTGAAAGAGAGTGATTTTTCTTTTAGAATAAACTACATATTTATTGTTTTGGGGTTAATTAGAAGTGAGTAAATAAATAGATATTTGTAAGGTGTTTAAAATAATATTTGTCCATTTTGTAGAATAAATTCTTAATCAAATAATGATGAAATTTACTAGATAGATTAAATGATAAATATTAAATTTGTTTTATTGTGATATTTTCTCATTCGAATAATAGATTCTTGTATTTTTTATTTAGAAAATGACAATTAGAGAAGAAAAGAATAAAATAATAATAGAAATAAAAGAAAAACGAATAGAAATAAAGAAAACAATAGAAAAAGAAACCAAAATTAGAATGAAAACTAAAAAGCAAAAATCATAAAAAATAGAAACAAACCATATTAAATTAAAAGAGAACCACAAGGAATTTCATATATATACAGAGTTCGAGAGAGAAAAAGAAAAAGGAACAGGGGAGGCGACGACAGAAAGGAGAGGAAAGACTTCCTTCCAGGGGCACATTGAGGAGTAGAGGTGACCTCAAATCAACTAGTGACTACAAGGTGCCTATTTTTCCATGAAACTTGTGATATGATAATTTTTTAAATGAAATATATTATTACTAGTAAATCGTTGTGTCCATTGGAAGTATAGTAACATTGATTAATTATTAAACCAGGATCCCTATTTTTTTAGGTGTTTCTGATATATCTATATAAGATTTCCTTTCCTTTTACCTATGAGTCGATTGATCCTGCCCTCACAGTATAGACTCTATCGGTGCCTTTCCTTTTCTCTTAACCAGATAGATTTCCCTATGAATTCTATTCATTACCTTCTTAATCCCTTGTGCCTAGGATCTCCTATACCATTTATGTAGAATTAGTAACGTTATATTTTGTTGTGTCAAACTCTTATCTATGCATTAAGATCTAAACAATGATTCTTCTAAAACTTAAACACCTTGGCTTTCCTATTGGGATCAATAATCATTAACTTGTTGCTGGCCTAGACGAGTATGGCATTGTGCTCCTCATACTATTTTGTTTTGCATTAAACATTGTATATTTAGTAATAAGAATTGGCCTTATTTTTGTATTATTCTTTTTCTTCTTTGAACACCTCATTATGCCTATAGATAGTTCTTTTGTAGTAAAAGCATCCTCCCTATTTGTCTTCAGCCTCCACGATTTGGAATATAGTGTTAGTTAGCAAATAATGTAACTTCAAATGAAAATTTTGCATGTAAATCGATCCTAATTAAGATCCTTTCTTACTGCGAAATGCATCTGTTATCCCTATTGTAGATATCATTGCTTGGTCTCATAGAAAACCAGTGAACTCCCTAAAGTCATCTCCTCTTTGATATTCAGCTTGTATATTATGTTATATGTGGTTATATATGAATAAGGTTTATTCCTCTAGTATACTGTCATTGCCATAATCAGGAGATCCTATTTTTCTTTTGTTACTTATATTACTACAATTCCAAACCAACTGTAACGTTTCCTACAATATAGGTTATCTACTACCATACTTTCTACGTTATGTTGTTCTTTTGTCTATGGACTTTTAATATTCGTTGGTAGCCTTATGTTCTATTTCTACCAACAAACCCTCTTTATCTCTGTCATAGTCTATCTCTTATCTTTTACCTTATAGTTCTTTAGAGTCTCTCTCTTTTATGTTGACGTCTTGTGATGTGTTTGTATCATCGCCCCTATCGGTCGTTCCACTTGTTTCGAAGGTTGTTTCTCAAATCTTGTTATTTTCCTTCTAACTATTCATTATACTTAAGTTCTGTTATATATCTTAAAAGACCAAAACTACATGAATATAGGAAATAAAGAAATGATAGATATTAAACCATGAAATTAGATATTTTTATTTACAAATACATAGGTTACAATACAGTTAAAACTATGACCAAAAATTAGGAATTCAGACTTGGCCAGATACTAGAACTATGTCTCCTTTTGTGTATATAATTCGATACAAATAATATTATAATTAAAGGTTAAAGGATTGAGATATGCTTAAAAATTCTTGAACTCTACTATCATAGATAAGTATATAGAATGGAATTATAAATATAAAGTAAGACACATTGCCTCATTTTACCATTGCATTAATTGAGAAATAAGCTCATTTCTTTAGATGATAAACCTTGCTGGTATTGTTAAATTGGATCAAACTTGTAATCTATTGCGAATAATCTCTTGTAAAAATGCTTGCAATATGTTGTTTGCTAATGAAATGGAAGTAGTATAGATTATGTTGAAATCTTAATGAACTCCTTCCGGAATAGGATGCTGAGTGTGGAGTATAGACACGGTAATTTTCTTTTTCAAAATTACCATTATGTTTATTTATTGCTTTGGCCAAAGCTAGATGTACCATTGAAATAGATGGGTGTTAAAAGCCTAGTTGTATTAATTTTTTTGTCTCTGCCACATCCTGCATGCAAGACATATGTCATTCTAGTTAGTAAGAGTGCATATAGACATCAGGCTTGCATCAAGAGTTCCCTCCTGCCCATTTGTTCCAGATTGCTAGGCTCCTTGTGCAGGGTTGGGAATTTCTTCAAGTTAGGAAGAAACCTGGGGAAGTGTAGCACCTTGTGGTTAGATGGAAAAAGCACCTTAACCATGCTCTTGGCTTCGGCTTACAGAAGACTGGTGGGTCACGGTGGCTGAAAACAGATCTTATATGTTATGTAATTCAAAATGGATATATGTACTGTATTGATGTACTGTATTGATCACTGTATGGCTTCGAGCCCAAAGATGTAATTATACTTTCATTGATGTAATTTTGATGTATCATTCATGTACTTGGAACAATTATATAGAATGTAATGTTATTTCCTTCTTGTGCTTGTAGATGCACTTTACATATTTGGAAACTTGCAAGATGTTATGTATTTTTGTATATCTTTGCTAATGGAATAAATCACTTTATTTATTTGGATTGAGTTATGCTTTTTATTGACTTTTTTTAGTATGTGGGATTTTTGGACTTTACATAGGGTCCCAATAGGCCTAAGGGACTTGAAAAATAAAAACCTTGTTGAGGGGTTAACTAATTGGAATCAAGATTTTTATTTCTATGAATATTACATATATGAGAAATAAAATTGTGTTTAGTTTTATTCAAGTTCTTCTAGATTTAATGGTGTTTTATGTTTGATCCATTGTGATGTTTTTGGTCTTGTAGATGTACCTTCACTTGGAAAATATTCATATTATGTTACTTTCACTAATGAATTCTCTAGGAAAACATTTGTCTATTTTTTGAAGTTAAAGTCTAAGGTCTTCTAGTGGTTGAAAGAGTCTAAGATTATTGTTGAGAACCAAATGGGTAGAAAGATCAAGGTGTTGAGAGTGGAAAATTGTGTAGAGTATTGTTCAATAAAGTTTGATGCATTTTCTAAGTTTAATGGAATCATGTGACATCAGACAAATACATACACCCATCAACAAAATAAAGTTGTAGAGAGAATGATTATGATGTTGATGGAGAGGGATAGGAGTATGCTCAATGGTTCTATTAGGACTGGCAAAATTAGCCTAGGTTATACCCAGTTCTGTCAAACCTTAATCCAAAAAATCCATCAAATGAGTCTTGACCTTGTACCATCCATTCCCCAAGTCCAAAAAATCATTTGTTACACCTTTATCTAGTTAGATTCCATCATACATGTATGTTTTTACTCTAATTTGTGTTTTTTTAAGTACCGCACTCCCGTGGGGCTATGAAACATGCCCTAGGAGTCTCTTGTGGGGATGTAGGAGCTTGTGACAGGGTCACCGCACTACTACAATGAAGAAAAGAAGCACTGCGAGATGGCGGTAAACAAGACCTATTATTTCAAAGGTACTGCGGCCCCATGGCATGGACAACATAGAAAATTGAACTGGGAGCAGGTTAGCAGTAAACCAAAGCTTGACATTTAAGTGTTACCACAACCCCACGACATGGACATCACGGTGATCAAAAGGTCTACGAACTAGCGGTGAGCAATAAACTTGACAGTAAGTGGTTACCGCAGCCTTGCAATAAGAATAACATAACCTTTTCAAAGCTGGAGGGATGGCAGTAGGAGGTTAATGAAGTATCAAGGGGTCACCACGGCCCTGCAACAATGAAATATGAACATCTTGAATGTTTGCAGGTTGACAGTAGTAAGACAAAGTGATCCCGCTATCCCGCGTTAAAGATATCATAACATTGGATGCTAGTGTGGGACTGTGGTAAAAGGTGAGCATAAGTAGTAATGGTTATCGTGAGCCCACCAAGGGATTGATAAGGGCTAAGTGTGGCCTGCAGTAGTGTTGTAAGCATCAAAAGTTGAAATATACGCCCCACTGCCCCATGGAGGCCTGTATTTATTATAGCGAGATTGATGACTGTGTATTCAAATAAATCTTGTCAATATATATCTTCCATCCAATTAAATTAGATTGACGATGCATATTCAAAGCTACATGAATGTTGAGATCTCTCTATCTCTTGGCACGAATGTGATTAATGGCGAGGTGACCAGCGCAGGGACTGATAAAATATGAAGTTTCACTTCATTTTTTCATTCATACAAGCTTAGAAGTGTTTGGAGATGACTAATTTGAAGTTTGGAGTGTGCTCTGCTGGTTCTTCTCAACCGAGTAAGTGAAATATGTCCACTGCTCTATCAAAATTGATATTGTATAGGTAGTCTTACTTTCAAAAGTTGCTCAGTGATTCAGAACGTCTTCAAAACCCTAGTTCAGTAAGAAAAGGGAGCCTTTAGCTCCAAAAGAAAATAATGCCACCTAAAAAGACTAAATCAATGGGTAAGAAAAGGGAGCCTTTAGCTCCCAAAGAAAATAAAAGACCTCTCCAACAATCTCTGTTAGATGTTCTGCCAAATTCAGTTGATAAGGGCTACAAAAAGATGTTCAAAGATGAGACACACGGTTGTCGTGATGCCCTAATTCCCATCTCAGGGTGGAATTTATTTTGGTATTTTTGTGAGAAGAAGGATGCACAAGGCCCTATTACAAACCCATGGGTATTGGATTTGGCCAAGCTGGTATTACCAAATGTTTTTGTGGATGTTGAACTCATCATAGTATTGGCTTAACACTACCATGCCGCTACAAGGATAGTGAGGGCACCAGATGGGTCACCCTTGGGGACAGTGACTAGAGCTGCAATCATTGATTGCTTCATGTTGAATAAGCAAGATTTGACTAAGGTTGACACTTAGAAGAGTGAAGAAGAATACACCAAATTGAGGAAGACTCATCGGAGTGATGAGCTTCCAATGTATATGCGAAAGGGAGCTAATAATAAAAGGATTCCTATTCCCACTACTTCTATTGAGCCATTTGCAGTGGATGATTTTGCAGTGTATTTCAAGAAGACATATTTCTCTCTTTGCCAAGTATTGGGAATGGATGCCTAGGACAGAATGCCAATTGGCCTGATGATGATGGCTATGAGGATACAAAACCCAGAGGTCAACATTGAATATGATTTCGCTTCTTTCATTGAAAAAGGATTGCATGATGGACCCATTACATTTAGATATTATTCTTTGTCATGTCATTTGATCTTGTATCAAAATAGAAGTAGATGGACAAAGAGGATGGACCTGAGTATGATTGATCAAAGAGGACAAAGACTACCTGTGCAATGTTGGTGTTACACCTAGGACAACAACTGCAAGAACTGTAACTATGTGGTGTTCCATGATGACTTTGCAATCACGATAATGGCTACTCTTGGGTACCTTTCTCCAAGATTGTCTAGGGACATCAGAGAAGTATTGAGGCCTTTTGCATTGAAGCTTGAGCAAGGTCACATGCATAATTTTCTTGATTGGTTCTTTCTTCCAGATCACATTGTGATAAGAGTCTATGGGTGCACACAACCACCCCATGCATTACCTAAGTGTGTGCATGATAGATTAGCATTCCTGGAATTCGTGTGGTAGATGCTCTAGATGGAGAGGGATGTCATGAAGAAGTAGAAGAAAGGCACATTTTTTCCAGATTTAACTGTATTTGGAGAATTATCTGTGGGCTCTAACACCTTAGAGGAGCTACAAGGTTATTTAAAACAAAATATTCATTGAAGTCAAAAACAAAGAGGGTATGTGACCCTGAAGGCCACATGAATTTTGTTATACAAGTCATTCTTACTAGGGTTGGGATATCCCATCAAGTCAACTATGATGAGGATGTGATCAGAAATTGCCTCACTCCTAAGGAGGTGTATGATAGAAAAAGAAAGTGGGAGATTTTGATGGAGATAGAGAATGACAAAAAGAAAAAAGACCCTAGTTTCCTTGGATTTGTTGTTGAGGAAATTAATCCATTGAAAAGGATCAATTTAATAATTGATAATTTTGAAAGAATATATAGCAATGCAGAGAGGCATCCTATAAAGATTGTTAAGCTCTCAGTAAAGAGACCAGCTGGAATTGTGATTGTTGAGGCACCCCATGATGCAATGTCAGTGCAGAAGCCTCCATCCCTTGATCAGCCAATGTCCAAAAAGTAGATAATTGATAATGTGCCTCCCTTGGTGCCATATGAGATGTCAAAAGGAGTAGGTGACACTAATGAAGTGGCAAGTATTTTTAGACACATGGGTGAGGGTGAAGGAGTTGATCAGCGCCTTGTTGGCCAAGAGACTGAGGCCCACAAACCTGAGGCTAGAATGGACACACAAGAACAAGGTGAGCCTGAAATGCATGAGGATGAGAGAATTGTAGCCTCTATGAGATTCATGGATGATGATGAATTCATCAATACTCCAAAATTCCAGGACTTTTGGTTAAAAATGAAAATGAAAGAATTTGAAGAGAAAGTTGAAATAAATAAAATGGGAGTAGATAAATCCCAACGTGACAAGATTTTAGCCCAAACATTTAAGGAAATCAAGATTGATGAAATAAATGTCAGCCCACAAGAGGCTAGACAAATGGTCCTCAAAAGCAATATGTTGATCATTCTTGGTATGGAGTTGAAGAAGATGTTTTTGTTGGATCAAGTGAAAAGTTAAGATGATCCTATGATGGTTGTTGAGTTTTATTTTGAGGATGGTGTGAGTGGTGTGGGCTACAATTCAAAAACTGAGACCTTAGCACTATGGGCCACTCAAAAAAAGTACAAATAAGCCAAGATTGTTGGATGTGATCCAAGAGCTAAGAGGAACAACAATGGTGAAAACTTTGAAGGACACATCAGCCCTAGAAGTAGCCACATTGACCATGCACTCAACTATGTTCACCTAGGCTGTTGTGAAAAATTTGTAACTCAAAATGAGTGAATATGAGAAAAATCAAATAGAAATGAATGATGAGGTGAACAAACTGTATCTGGAAAATATGAGGCTAAAGTAACAACTGAAAGAAATTGACTTTCTCAGAGCAAGGTAATTGTGCCTTATCATCCCTCTGTGTCTCAAGGAGTTGGCGATACCACTATTCTGGTTGAGTAGCTGAATGCAGTGAAATAGAATTTGGACAAAGAAATTGAGAAGTTAAAAGAAATAAATGAGGCCACCAAGCAAGAAACAAAATCCAAGATTTTTGGTGTAGTTGAAAAGGTTTTGGAATATAGGGTCAAATTGGCATTAGATAAGATTGAAGTGTTGCAAGTATGTGCCTAACCGGTGTTGTCATTGATGTCAACATATCAGTGTTGTCATTGGTGTCAACTGTACTCTTGTTTTGATGCTTGATTGTAATGAGTTAAGTGTTGAAGATAATAAGCATTCTTGATATAGCATAACAGTCTAGTAGATTGCTCTGCATTTCTTGTAGAATGAATATCTTTGTTTGTGGATTGGAAGTTAGTTAGAGACATGCCTGAAGATGCTATATTCCAAGTTTGAGCATCTGGTATGAAGATTTGAGTGAGTTATGTTCACCAGAGTGAAAACTGCTTTTTTTGTGTATTTGGTGATGACAGGAAGAGTGTATAATGCTCTGCATTCCTCCGCATTTAAGTATTTTAGTCTGTGGTTCTGGAATCAAGTTTGTAATGATGATAAGTGCCTTCATCTCTGATGGTTCATGATTTGGTGGTCCGCAAGTGATCTTTTCTTTATGATAGTAGCTAACAATGTTGTTTATGTGCTCCGATTTGAAGACTCTTCTTGGCAGAGTGGTTAGAGATTGTGTGGTTGTTCCTGGTGATTACAATGTGCTTGTGGATGTCTCCTGATCATGTTCCTACCTTTGGATTGGTCCGCAAAGAGAAATTTGGATCGTGGATGAAGACTATTCTTAGAAGACTTAATGTTAACACCAGTCTTGGTTGACTTGGTTGATTTCACTACTTGCAAAGATACATCAAATATTGTGAAAGCATGTCATGGCATGGAAGATTAAACTTGAGTCCTAGCTAAGGTTTAACATGATTTGCATACATCTTTACCTTAGCAAATTTTGTTTAGGTCTAGATCTATTTCTATGTATGTTTGTAATGCTGACCTTGGAGATTGTTCCAATGGTTGAAGAATGTAATGCCGACCTTGATGTACATTCCAAGGTTGATGAAGTGTATAAAAACATGTAATGTAGTTACGAAAAAGATGTCCTTGAGTGAAAATGAAAAGATAAGTGCGAAGGTGCAAGAAGAGCAGAGCAGAGGAGTTATACTATGCTTCAATGGAACTGAACCCAAGCATGGAGTAGATGCTATCAAATTAGTTCACCACCTCTTGGCAGTGAGCCCCAACATTTGCAGTGAGCATTTTGGGTAGTGAGCCTCTATTTTTCAATATTGCTATAACATATTTATATCTATGGGCTAACACCCACTGTGGTTCTTCCCTTATAGGGTTTTCCACGTAAAAATCTAGTGTCTCATGTGTTGAATGTGTTATTGTGTTGAGCTTCTTGTTTCATGTTTTTATGGTTAAATCTTAATAATCCTAATTGAAGATTTGATGTGTTGATAAGTGATTAAAGTTTTAGAGACAACTGATTCACCCCCCTCTTAGTTGTTTGGTGCATTTCAACATGAAGGTGTTCATAGTTGTTATTGTTCTTTGTCTCAAGCACTAGATCAAATGAATGTAAATATTCCTATACTAGTAGACCCTTTGCTCAAGAAAAGGCAGCCAGTCCACCATACTTTGATCATCCTGTGCAAAGTTTTGCAGAGAAATATATAAATGCCCTTGCTGCCTTGAAGCCAAATGAGAAAATGGTCAAGATGGTCATTGAGGAATTCTAGTATGCATTAGGAGAGAGCCAAAAGGTGAAAGCAAAGATAGAATCCTTTGGCACATTCAAACATTAGTTCATCCCCGGCATTCTAGAAGAAGATAAGCAACTCAAAAGCCTTGAGAAATGGAAAGAGGAATGTGATCAAATGGTGTCTCGTATTGTTGAGCACTTGAAAAAGGATGAAGACTTAAATGTTCACGGTTTCAATTTGATCTTGGATCGATTAATTGCATTAGATGCAAGATATGCAAAGTTCATTTCATATGGCAGAGGACTTCTCAACAAAAGATGGAAAGATCATCAAACAAATGTACTTCAAATTCAAGCGTACAAGTGGCCAAGTGACTACACAATGTATCAATGGGAGAAAGAATATTTGTCTCAAGAGGATTGAACATGACAAGTGTGCAGTGGAGCTATTTGAACACTAGGCTGGTGTCAGCAGTCATCAAGTCACCTTCATCGAGCCTTGGTTGGCCCCATCATCTTTTTCTTGTTTTATGTTTTATTTCATCAAAATGTATTTGAATATTTGGTGGTCTTGCTAAGACTTGCCAAAAGTAATTTTTGTAAAAAGACATATCAAAGGGTGGGAATTTGAAAAGTCCTTTTTGGAATGTAAACGGTTTGAAGCTTGTTGCTTCCTTCATAACTATAAGAAGGAAACCAAGACCATGGGGAAAGGCTCTTTGGGAATTGGATTTTGGAAAGAGACATTGTAAAGGCCTATTTTCTGAAGCATATCAATGAAAGAGCTGCATTTCTCTGGTGTTTGAATTTTAGTTCTCAATTATTTGTTGAATGTTATTGATAGAATTTTATCCGGTTGTCTCCATTTTGTTGTCTTCGTATTATTTAAATTAGTATATCAAGCATATGTCTAGTTTATCAAAACACAATTCATGTTTTATGTGATTTGTCTAGTAGGGTTTCTTCAAGTAAGGATTAAATTCCTTTAAATAGGTCATAGTAATTTGGAGGTTTCAATTGGATAAGTAAGAAGAACCTGGTAAAAAATAATTTTGCATGTTTATGCAAGTCATAAACAGTATTGTGCCAAATAATTTGAGTTATAGCCAGAAGGAAGACACACATCTATTTATATTCTGACTCTGTTACCTAGGAATGGCACCGATCAATTCATTTCCAAAACCATTCCTTGTATAATATTCCAAACAAATTTTAATTTTATGTTGTAGGAGTAGGAATAGTGGTTAGTATAGTTTGAAGAAAATCTATTTTTAAATTTCATGCCAGTTTGAAATAGATTGGAAAGGATGATTTAATTGACAAAATTGCATGAAATTCGTAATCTGCTCAATCATCACCAATTAGTCTTGAAGAGTTGACATTTAGTGGTGATAAAGAGGTACACCCACCTAGGAATAACATAGCCTGAAGTGTAGGGAATTCCAATCATTTTGATTCATTCTAGGTGTTGGCCAAATCAGTTGTTGAACCTAAATATAAAGCCTGGCATACTTTTAGGGTTCTACAATCTACAAATTTGGGAACCAACATAGCTACCATCAATATTAATGATTTCCAACTCAACCATCCCCATATGAGATCAAGGATATAGACTATTAATCAAGACTTTTCCCTTTAAACATTAGTAATTCCTTTAGCCCATCCCATTCATGAGCATCCTTTCTCTCAACAATCATTATAAGAGTATTATTAACACCTTTATTGGCTAGGAGATTAGTCAAAATGTTTTGTCTCTAAGATAGTGAAAAACTTGACCTATTGGAACTTATATATCCACAACTTCACTTTTTCCAGATACAAATTCATCCTCTAAGTGGGACTTCTACCTCTCTTAAGATTAGAAATGACAACTAGTGAGTCATCTTCAACATCTAACTCTTTAAAACCTTTCTCATATGCATAGATAAGACCAACTATAAGTGCCTCTCATTCTGCTTCATTATTAGTTTTTTACCCCAAAAGTTGAGATTCACCAATCAAAAAAATACCTAAGACCTCCCTTATTAAGTAGCTAGCACTTTTCATACCTAGGTTCCCCTTAGAGGCACCATTGCAATTCAATTTCACACCTTTCTTAAAAAAAAGCCATTTTTTTCTCCTACCTTCTTTCTACAATCTCTTAACTCTTGAATGGATTCTTGAGGCATATTTTTCTCTTCCACACATTTACCAATATCATTTTTCAGTTCTAAGGGACTATTCCCCATACTTCTTTTATCCCCATTTTCACATTTTTCATTATTCAGATTGAGGATTCAATTAGACTTATCATATGCTCTACTAAAGAGGAGTCATGTTTTTCACATGGGCTTTCCTCCATACCCACTATTTCTCTAGTTTCATTATTTTTCTCGACTTTGTTTTGGACATTTCTAGCATTTTCTTTAGACAAAGGAGAAGTTTTATCACCTAATGGCCATTACATTTACACATAAATTAGGTATTCAATTCCCCTAGTTGGCAGACTTCACACTAAATAACTCTATTCTCAAATTGAAAATAAAATATTTTAGAAATGGGGCTTTCAAGATTCATAGATAGCAAAAGTATAGCATTCATATGTGGTAGAGTAGACTTGGTGTCTTCAACCTACAACACATCTCCAAGAGTTTTTAGGGCATGCAGAATTATGGCCCATAATTGAGGAGCGATATTATTAATTTCCACCCACCTTAGAACCAACATGATGAGGACCTCATGAGGAGTTAGCTCAAGATTCTAGGAGATAGCCCAAAAGATAGATTTTCCCATGGTCTAAAAGGATTTATTCAAAACCCTCCTTTGCATATTAGAGTTTTTGAATAAAACAATTAATAAGTCATGTTGAACCAATACAAAAGGACACATAAATTATCATTTTCTTTCCCCAAACATAAGCAGCCCATGCATTAAAAAAAACTAATAGCAAGGTAACTTTATCTAGATAAACAAAGAAAATAGCAATGCTTTTAAGTCTCCCTTCTTTTTAACCACTTCCACCATAGCATGATTTGATTTGACAACTAGCATTTTAGGGAAAGAGGATTCCTTTCCAATTTTTTTCCTCTACTGATGGGGCTTTTTCCTTAAAAGATGTTGTTGATGTCTCTACCATAACAATAGCTTGCTACAAAATTGGATGTCTTTGGAACCTATGTTGCTTCGTCCTCCTGAAGAACACTTTTTTACATGTTTCCTTTCCATCTTACAAACTATTATTACCTTCTTTTTTTCATGGCTCTACATATTAACATACCCATCCTTACTTTCCTTGAATGCCAATTTGATAGTGTTGCATTAAAAAATTACTTATCACATCATATCTTACAACCCACACAGTTTTTTATATGCATTTAGTTTAGCACAAGCAAAGCTTAAGGAAGGGATATTAGGTACTAATCAATCCCTATCAACCACTATATTAATTTTGACAATAATCACTAATCTCATGCTAGCACAAGATTTAAGACATCTTGCTATAAATTATGAATTTGATAATTTAAAATTTTAAAAACTTCATAAACTTACCCAATTAAAGCCATACATCATAATGTTAATTAGCACAATCAATTAGAAAAACAAGTATAAATCATATCAAATAAAACAAAATGCACTAAGGAGAGCTAAATAATGAAGAAACACAAAATGACGAAGAGTACTAATCAAATCCAATTGCAAGAGAAAGTGTGTCTCCAAGAGAAACAATGGAGGATGACTATTTTTCTTCCTCACCAAGCTCCGAAGCAACACCTTCACCTCCTCCTTGGGGGATCAAACCTCTATCAAATTTTTACCTTTTTGAGGATAGTTCCTTTAATAAAGTTGTAATTAATGTTTCTCAAAATGTGTGATAGATGCTACTCATTGCATGTTTTTCTATATTTTATATCTTTGAATGGAGCGCATCTCACAACAAGACTTGAAGAATGATTTATTACTTAATACAAATCAATATCCTTTTGAGTGTCTGAAAAATAGTTAATTTACATGTTCACTACTTGTTTTTACTTTGACACACATCTCCCTAGTAGTTCTCATGCACATCTAAGTAGGGGCAAAATGTAACGGTGAAAATTGTATACCCATGCCTCTTTCCATTATATTTTTGGCCTACTTTGATTAGAGTGTTGTTAATGCAATAATTAACTTACAAATGACATAACTGCATGTAAAATTGGTTCATGACATTCCAAATCCTAATCCCCATATTCACATTCTTGATCCCAAGACCTATTATTCATCACCCTAGATCAGGTCCACAAGTGTAGACTTAACCCAAGTCACTTCTACTAATGTGTCCATCTAAACCCTTCACTTTTAAAATTCAAAATATAAATTCTTACCTTGCCAACCTTTTCACTAGCCATTATAAGATGACATAGCACATATTATGTCGATTTGTGTGATTGGTTGTTGTATTTAGGACATCCATTCATTCATTTGAAGATCATGTGCGAGGACAACCTAAGGCTTATGCAAGAATTTATCATAGTGCATGTATGAGAGCATCATAGTAGAATTATCAAAGCATTTACAATGCTTACTTGCTATCTCAATCCTTTCATTCAAATTTCTAAAGTTAGTCCACTATGGGTTTGACTAAGGAGAACATGACCTTTGTAATCTTGTAGGTGCCCCAAAAGTGTTTGTGAACAATGTTTGTCCTTACAACAAGCAAACATTAGAAATTAAGGTGTGTGATTTACATTAGGCCACCTCTTGCAAGTTCAGGTTTGCATGCATTAATTCTAGTTTGTGTCAAAGATCGGAGATTAGATCTACACCCACGAAGGTGAACCAAGGTGAAGAACAATCAATTTGTAGAATGAGAGATCTTCATCTAAGTCAACCTTAAAAGTCCATAATATTGGCGAATTGGTTCTTGATATTTGGCACATCACTTTTCCACCATCAATCATCAAGCTAAGTATCACATTCAATTTATTTAAATTCCACATTTAATTTGACATTTGTTTCAATATCAATCTTAACTCATTATGCCAAAATATTTTTTTTATTATTGTGATTTAATTAATCATCCTAAAATAATTTATTTAAAGAAAAAAATCATTTTATTTCTTTACAACCCTTACTTATTTGTTTGGGTTACATTACCAAAACTTCCTTCCACGTTTTCTCACACCACTCTCCCACATACAACCTTTTAGAGTCAGTAGCACTTAAATGACTTAAATCCATAGAAACAACCAAACGCTTACTCCCATATCTGTAAGAGGAGAGTTAAACTTAAGTAATAAAAGGGTCTACCATCATTAATATTTTGCATGAGTTAATACTACCCTTACATGTTTATGGATTTGTTTGGATTACTTTGCCAATAAATTAAGCATAATATTTAATTTTATTATTGATCTCCATTTTATAATGAAGATCTCATCTTATAATAAAAATAGAGACCTATATATGTGTATTAAAGTATAGATTTATGTGTGAAAATCCTAACAAGATATGTTTTTTTAAATTGTTTAAAATGATATATTATTCAAGTAAAGATAAGTAGGTTTTTTGAGCTATGAGCCTTGACTACATGACAATATGACTTCCTATTTAACAAGAATAGAACCTAAAAGAGTCCTATGTAAGTTCCAATAAAATTTAGAATTTAAAGGTGTTCTACTTTTAATGAATTTATATATATTAGTATAAATAAAATGTTTTAAACAATGAAAAATGAGTTCTGTCAATGATTGGATAGATTTAAAATTTGTACAATGTAAGGTGGAGATTTTCTATGTAGATTATAGAACATAAAATAGTATGCTTGGGTATGCTCCGTGCTTCTATTCATGATGATTCTAATGATGACTTGGATAATTTTATAAGAAGACTCTATATTTTTAAGCATCTCCAAATTCCTTGACTTATTCATCTTCTTGGGCCCATATTCAAAAGGAAACTGATTTTCACAAACTTCCAGTAACATCTTAACGAACAAAAGGTTTTATCTTGTTAACATCATGGGATCCACTTACGTCTACTCATCTGTTCGATGTTTTCTGTTAGCACTGGTCTTTTTTAAACAACATCTTCAAGTGGGGACTGATGTTGGAGGTAGATATAACATTTCATCTTCCTTTCGAAATGTCAAGGATTTATATTGACAAGTCACTTCTCTGTCTTAGTGGTGTCTGCTATTATTATATCGAACTCAAATCCTGTGCCAAACTTCACTATTACCATAGTCACCAATGGACCTTGGGGGTTCAGGGACCTTCTCTACAGTCATATCTTGGTAATTATACTTTAAGTTTTATATACCCGTACCCTTTATCATATACTAGGATACCCTGTTTTGAAATGACATCTCCAACATTGCAAAGATCTACCATTGTGAATTAAAACATGCTAAAATATGTTATTGTTCATAGCAACTTAGCACTGACTAAGTTCTAGTGCTAAGTTGGGAATGACGAGGAACATGTTGAAACTACATAAGCATTGTTGTTGGTAGTTATTAGGGTTTGTATTGGACTATTTGTAATGGTAAAGATTAATTGTCACTCTTACAGACCTTCGATTTTGTATTCTTTTCCTTTTGGGGGGTTAAGAAGGATATTTTGAGATATGCTCCTTATGGGTTGCACTGACTAGTAAAATTATCTCACATTTGTACTGCTAAGCTGTCTGGCAAACATGTCCTGCAAAGATCTACCACTGTGAATTAAAACATGCTAAAACATGTTATTGTTGATAGCAACTTAGCACTGATTAAGTTCTAGTACTAAGTTGGGGGTAACGAGGAACATGCTGAAACTACATAAGCATTGTTGTTGGTAATTATTAGGGTTTGTTTTGCACTATTTGTAATGGTAAAGATTGATTATCACTCTTAAAGACCTTTGATTTTGTATTATTTTCCTTTTGGGGGGTTAAGAAAGATATTTTGAGATATGCTCCTTGTGTATTGCCCTGACTGGTAAAATTATCTCACATTTGTACTGCTAAGCTGCCTGGCAAACATGTCCTGCAAAGATCTACCATTGTGAATTAAAACATGCTAAAACATGTTATTGTTGATATCAACTTAGCACTAACTAAGTTCTAGTACTAAGTTGGGGGTAACGAGGAACATGCTGAAACTACATAAGCATTGTTGTTGGTAGTTATTAGGGTTTGTTTTGCACTATTTGTAATGGTAAAGATTGATTCACTCTTACAGACCTTTGATTTTGTGTTCTTTTCCTTTTGGGGGGTTAAGAAGGATATTTTGAGATATGCTCCTCATGGGTTGCACTGACTAGTAAAATTATGCTCACATTTGTACTGCTAAGCTGCCTGGCAAACATGTTCCACAAAGTTGCTCCTAATATAAGAAACAATGCTCATTCTCTTTGACTAAGCTACTAGGTCTAATGGGTTTTTGTTCTGTCCAAAACCTCACAAGACTTGCACTTGACCTGGTCGCTTTGGCCATTGGGCACATGATTTGATCCCCAGTATGAGGCTTGAAACTTGCCGAAACTACCCATGCTGCATGTCATCAGAATAATCTTCAATATTGAACTTCTCATGTGCTCTAAGGCCTTCTTTGGTTGTCTTCTAGATAACCTGCCTAGAAGTCTTTGTCCATAATGGAAAATGTATTCCTCAGAATTCTTCGCTCTTAGAAAGTTAATGAAATTGGAGAAACTATTTCATTGTTAATGTTGAACATGGTACCAAATTAAGGACTCCATCTTTCTTGTGCTTTTTCCTTACCTGCACCAATCTTGGAACAGTAGATAGGACCAACCAAAGCCTCAAAGACTTCTCACAAAAAGTTACAAGACTATTGTTGGACCCCAAGAGCAAGTGCACAACCTTGTTCTCTTGAGCTGTATTTCTTAAGTTTTTCTCCCAAAAGCAGGATTTTCTCTTCAGACTGGCATTAATCTTATGTTTCAACTTTTGTACTAACGAATTTCAGCTTCCACAGTTCATTGTGTCTAGGAGACCCAAAATGTCAGTTTCCATTCTCTCTCTACACAGTTTGTTCCACAAGCTCGTTTTTCTAATCCTGAGAACTGATGGTAACAATGTAAAATATTTAATTTTCCAGTAGCCACAGACGATAGTCATTTTGATCAAAAGAAGAATGTAAGCTATATCACAACTTATCACATGCCTCGTGTACTCTAACAAGTCTACATTGTTAAATTGCATGGTGTTGGAAGACATTCTTGATAGACAAGAAATTCTGAGATACTGCATCTTCAAAGGCTTTCCTATTTAATATTTTCCATATCTTGGATCTAAAAGAGAAGTGTGACACAGCTTACATCTAGGACAACCATCATTAGACAAATAATGATAGACATTATGGATCAGAACCATTCACACTTTACTAAGGTGAAATTAATAATGCATTTCTCATGACCCTGTTACTAACCTTCTTGTTGCTATGATTAGGTAGGGGTGTTAGCGTGCTTAGATATCACTTTCAACATTGTATAGCCCAACAAAATATGGCACAAAGGCTGAAAAGTGCAGTTTCAGATCAGTTTAGGGAATGCTTCTGCATAGCCTAGATGCCAAGTAAATGGAAATGCCAATCAGATTAAAACAAACACATAACCACAAATTTTGTGCCAAATCAGAATAAAACAAACCCATAATTACAAACATTTTGCCAACTATATTTTATACTTTTGAAGTTGGGAAAACAAGCTCAAAGTAAAAATTTTAAACCCCCAATAGTGTATTGTGCATTGTATACTAACAGTTGCTTTTTGAGAAAGATGAAAAACATGCAACTCAGTCAAATTCAAAAAGAATTTACAGAAATGGATTTTGTAATAGAAAGTCATGCAGAGCTGCAGATATATAAGTATTTATCATCTGCAAGTGGAACGTGAGGCTATAACAAATTAATGCATTTTTACAGATATAGGTATCCTACCATTTATAATCCATTCTAGCAATCGTAGTAATAGCTGGTGACTAACAACAATAAAGTTTATTGATAAGACTGAATACTGCATAAATTATACATTTGAATATAGACCTATTTTGTCTGGACTTAATGCCAGATTTACATTAATTTTGTAAGATAATTGGAGGATTATCTTTGTAATGGATTTCCCATAGAAATTTGAAATTTTATGATCCATGAATCATGCCAGTTGCAGAGGTTCTGATTACAGGACTCTCCTGTATGTACAGATGATCCAAGCATCCAGCTTAGAATTTAGGTTGAGCACCGATCATCAAGTTATATTTCTCACCCTGCTTGTTGTGTATCTGGAACTCTTGGAGCCTATTAGCTCATTAATTCTGAGCCATGTATGAATCACAAGTCTCACTTCGCATCTAAGTTTCTAACAATAAACAAAGATTGTAATCAATGCTCAGCCTTCATATTGCTTGTGGGCATTGACCCTGCAAATACAAGTTCAATTTGTAAGAAGAGAACAAAAAACTCACTCCATAGAGCCTATAGGTAGATCCTAACATAAAGTTCTGAACATACCACTGTTTCCTTGGGATTTGAAAGGAGTTTGAATATTTTGTGCAAATCCCATCTGAACAATGCTTTGGAGCTCATCATCCCATACATTTGATAACTGCACATGTTTTATAAGTCGCATCCACAAGTTCAAAATTAGCAAGAAAGGAAATTTCTACTTCCTACTAAAATCAAACATGCATTCTACACAAGGGCAGGGAGGAGAACATAAAAACATGTGAAAAGATTATTCATTGGTGCAACAATAATGAACTTTATCATATGCATAGTTTACTACCTGAGCAATGGCATCTCCATAACCGTCAACACATGCTAATTGAGCATTCATTGTTCTTCTAATTGCTTCTGCCTGGTTTAGCACACCATGTCCTTCTGTCCCAACGTGTAGAAGCCCCTGTTGGGGTTGATGAAGCTGGGGATATGAGGTATTAGATTCCGGGGCACAAAGCATGGTTGGTAAGGAGCCTCGCAACTGAAGCATTTTTGAGAAAACAAACAACTCAGTTATGAGCTTTATACAGAATTCGGCACACCGCAAAATGGATGACAGCACAATAATTGTTATACTTGTTATTCTCAATTTGTAAGCAATTGAAAGAACTAGCTAGTGCATCTTATTAGGATTGAACAATATCACCCAAGGAACTAAGAATTCACAAACAAAAAATGAAACAATCATGGGTGTTGAATGACAGAGCACCGCAGTACTGAATGCCAGGTTAAAGATTCATCGAGAACATGTTTCTGTTCATATGGACATTTGATATTCTCATTAAGTGGCAAAGCTTACATCTTTAGCAAGAAGTGTTTCTATGTTGAAGTCCAAACGAGGGTTAACAGCTGCAAGCTTCATTGACAAAAACTGCAACCAATAAAAACCAAGCCAAATCAGAATGATCCATAAATGTGGCACTTAGAGATTGAACAAATATTAGGGACTTAATGAAATACATTTTACTCTCTTACCTCGACTTGCCGTTGAAGTGACTGAACATAATTTATTATCTCATCAAGCATCACTGCTTTTCCAGTTACCTGCAAATTTAGACCTCGTTCAAACACGTTGCATGAAAAGCCCATATTGCAAAAACAGAAAGTAGAATATGTGAAAAATCCAATTAAGCAACTGGCAGATGGGCACTACCTTACTACATCCAGGAACAAGATCCTGCAGAAACTTCATGCGTTCACTAATCTTTTCCCTCCTCACCTGCCAGGTACATGAGTTTATTAGCTTTATCTGACCAAAGTAATCATGATAATGACTCAAGTGTGCAAGAATCAAATATTTCATCCTTAAAAACTCTTTACAGAACGTACTCTCTCTGCAAGGCTATGACTATTAGTTGCTTGGCCTCGCCTTGCTCTGACATGAATGTAATCTTCTTTGGGCGCATCTAAAGTTTTAGCATTCACACTAGAACTTTGTTCTGCCTTGGATTTTACATCATCCTTCTCCAACAAACCTTCCGAAGCTATGTACTTCATGCATTTCAACTCATCCGCCTCTATACTCTGTCAGGAATTATATGCTACAGTCAGAAAACATTTTCAGTTTACAAGACCACCACCATTTATCTACAGCTTGTTCAGTGCCTGGGGATGGACTTATGAAATGACTATCCAGAATCTATCTTCAGTGCATAAGGTTTCATTCAGAATTAATTTTCAGTGCATAAGAATTACTTAAAAGGGAAAAATTTAATGGACTATTTTTCTCCCATTGTCTAAACCTTTTACCAATTTTGAAACTAGATTCATCAATCATTAAAACTTCCCAAAAGCACTAGTTTACTGTCTATATTACCTATGTTTACTGCACTCACCAAAACTTACAAAGTGTCAATGTTAGATATGTTTTTCTGATTAAACTTTAACATATAATACAGTGAGTTGACGTGAAAAAGAAATAGTCAGGGATTCAGGGCCATGTATGTAAGGTCGACATGGCCAGGGTTTAGTGCATTTCTTTTGTATAAATAGAGAAGAGCGTCAAGATATAAAGGCATTCATCCTTGAGTCGTCTTATTGGCACTATCTTATCTTTGTTTTTCTTCGTTGCAGTTGGCCATCATGAGAGTGATTGTATTTATTAGTTTAGGATATCTAAAGATGATAAATTATTATCCAAATTATACCCTAATTATAAAAGCAAAATCACATTTCTTAATCTTTTCCCATGAAAGCCCATGATTCAGAATTCGGAATAGCTTTCCTCAAACAAAGGATAACTCAAAGACCAAAACCCATTGAAATCCAGTTTCATCTTATGCTTTCACAATGTACAATACAAACTTTATAGGGTGAGATTTTCCATGTAACTCTGTTGTTCAACGGATATAACTTTCTAGTTCGTTGATGCTATATAAGATGGATTTCTTCAAATAAACAAATAAAGATCAAACTTGAATTACCTAACCAATTTATCTTATGTCAGTCATACAAAGCCAACAGTACCTTTGTATCCATTCCAGCTTCAGACAGAGACAATTCATTTGCCTTATCCTTTGGCAATTGTTGTATTTTCTTGCGTTTCCTTCCAGCAGCTTCGCCTGTAATCTGTTCAGAACTGGAAGAATCCTCTCTGGCAGTACTAGCTTCAGCATCATCAGAGTCATTGCCCCCTGGTGTGGAAGACCTTGACAGCCTTCCAGCTTTTCTTGGAGTGCAAACTTCTTCCTTTGATGGAGAAGCAGCAGCCTTGATCAGTTCAGCCATATTTGTAGGTCTGGGGATCTTGGGCATGGCTGAATTATCAACCCCAGATCTGGGGAAGACAGCTTCACTAAGATTGAAAGCAGCACCACTACCACCACCCACACCAAAGCAAGAGAATCTTGCAGCTCTTTCTGCAAACCCATTATCACAAGCTAACTGAGCAATGCCCGGTGTTGATGTTCCTCCACTCTGCATTAAAATCCCAGAAGCGTTCCAACCCCCTGAAGATCTAAATGGCAAAGCAGAAGAAGACCCACTTGATCTACCAATAACTACACCATCACCAGCCATGCTACCACCATTATCAATGGCATTGCTTGGAATAGATGAAGAACCCACTAATGTGTTTGAATTGAGAGGCATACTACTACTACTAGTTTCCCAGCTACTAAAATATGAAGCATTGGGAACAGAGGACTTCACATTTTGCAATGAAGATGTTTTATTTGTGGGTACAGTATTTTTCATCATAGCAGAGTTTGTACAGGGTCCTGATGTCTGAAAGTTCATATTCACACTAGAACTCGCATTTCTTCTATCAAATACTGCATTCTTGTCGTGTTGATCATTGGAGGCCATAAGGCCTAATTTCAAAACTGCAATTTTAGGCTAATTCTAAAAGGCTGAGTGACCAGAGAAAAAACAAGCTAAACTTTTATTGTCAATCAATCAATCAACGCTGAGACAAACACTTACAAACTTACTAGCTACTACAACAACAGTACTACCTACTCCAGGAATACAGCAGTAGCAGAAGCATATTTCATAAATGGCCCTCATTGAAATGACCCGGTTTCTGCATCCAACTAAATTTCTGTAAGAAAACAACAATGAAAGAAAAAACAAAGGTGGTCCTTAGGTAGATTCTTTTGGAGAGCAGGAACACCTTTTTTAATAGGAATACTGAAGAAACTGCAGGTGATGTTCCCTTCCACCATTACACAACAACAGAACTGAAAGCAACAGAGGCCTTCGCAGTTAAATGACTCTGCCCAAAACTAATGTACCTATGTCTGTCACATGGTCAAATGTATTTACTTAGCTGGTCTTTTCTGGGTATTTGAGCTCCCCAACCAGCCTTCTCCTCCATTCAATACACCAAACTTGTTTTTTTATGTTCTTTTAATCTTCCCCTCTTTTGTTTTGGTCATGGGAGTGGGTGTAGCTGTTGGGTATTGATTCTACCTTGGCTTTTAGTTACTCCACCCAAGACTTACATCATGTTTAGATATCATGGTGATTTTTGTTGTCAATATAATATGGGTCTTAGTTTGGCGTGTCAAAATGATCATACAAATTGGTTTATGTATCAAATGTATATACTCCAAGAATTTTTTTTTCTTTTATCAAGGATTAATGTTAATAGAATGCAAATCAAGTTAAGTACCTTCTTGTTATATCCTCCATGTCAACTAAATGTTAGGTTGTTGAATATATTAAATGGGCTTTGTGTGTATAGTCTTTGTGCTGAGGGTTAATATCACCATACACATCGGTCAATGTATTACATGTGTATGTTCTAACGATTAATGATAGAATGCAAACCAAGTTGAAGGAGGATGTTGCTATGTTTTATTGGTGTTTTTGGTCTAGTTCATTATCTTATGGTATGTTTTAGGGTTTAGTTTAAGGTTTTTTACTGTAGGATTTTTTAGAGTTTTATAAATGGTCAAAGTCATTCCCTCTACAACTAATGTTGTATCTAGAAACGAGAAGGGCTCCCAAATGTGCATGAAAATTCATCTCAAAAGTTTATGACGAAGTAATTCCTCAAAGTCAAATGTTATTTTGCCAGTAGATGTTCTAGTGTTTCTCTGTAACTGGTATGAGAGCTATAATCTTATTTCATATTATGTGAGTTGTAATTCACTAAGCAATAGTTGATGTATTGGGTTAGGAATTCTTGGGAGCCCCACAATAATATTTTTCTTGTTCACCTTTCATGACCCCTAGTAGGTCAATATGTTGCTTAACTAGTCTAGTTGTTGGTTTATGAGAACCATGCTGCTAGTGCTTTCTTGTTAGACTTGGGATTTAGAAGTCTCATAACAAGCATCCCTAAAAGTCATAGTGTGGGTTGAAATCCCAAGACTATCCATTCCTAGGTGAGATTTCCTAGAGTAAATTATCTAGCCTCTTGGTCATTTTATTTTCCATAAACTTAAAAGTTCCTTAAGACTCAGCCCCATAGACGAGTGTGTGTGGTGGTGGAGCTCAAGTTGAACCTTAAAAAATCTATTGAGATTCAAGCATATGGTTCATGTTTTACACCAAAGGCTACCTATGTCAACCTTCCTAATATTTGTTTTAGATGTCAAGCACTCCACCATAAAATTAGGGATTGTCTACTTATGCCTAAGTTGCC
Source organism: Cunninghamia lanceolata (assembly GCA_027924645.1). Taxonomy (NCBI): domain Eukaryota; kingdom Viridiplantae; phylum Streptophyta; class Pinopsida; order Cupressales; family Cupressaceae; genus Cunninghamia; species Cunninghamia lanceolata. Next base: position 1,640,262 of record BSBN01000178.1, on the reverse strand, counting down.
TACCAAACAAACAATAGAGTTTCTAGCTTCTCTTGTTCAAGAGACCTCAAGAGACCAGTTAGTCAATAATTGGTGGTAGAACACTAGTTGTTCTTAAATAGATTGAAGCCAATGAACCCCTACCTAAAACCTAGTTTGTTTAGAATGGTGACGTTGTTGCCATGACAAAAAACTAATACTATAGTCATGGGCAAGAGCCCAACTCTTAGTTCATCATCACAATTTATCGTTGTTCCAGGTTGCCATGTAGCCACTAGGACATTTATTGCGAGTGTTCAACCCTCTAGGTGCTCTCACAACCTATCTAATGACGAGGATTCACCAAGGGGAGAATTTGACAGCAAATATCATTCTATTTCACTTGAAGATTATATCCTACCAATTTAATGTCATTTGCTAAGTCACCATTTGTTGTGTTAACAAACAATGATGATGACCAGGGAAAGCACTCTTTGGAGGACCCCTCCATATGAATATTATTTCATGGAATGTTCATGGATTTACAGAAGCTTCCCATAAGTTTTTTGTTCAAGCGACTTGTCAATAGCTTGGTTCATTTAATATTATTTCTTTATAGGAAGTCAAAGCTATTTAATTTTTGCTTCAAGCTACCTTGAAGACCATTTAGCCTCATGCCTTTTAGCTTGTCACCTAGCATGGTGATGGAAATGGTGGTACTGCATTTTAATTTCCCCATGGTGTCATATGAGCTATACTTGGCATTGATGGTTAGCTAATAGGCATGGTCAATATCTATGCTCATAATGATGGTCTAGAAAGAGCAGTGTTATGGCATTAGTTGGTTGACAACTTGCCATTTTCTAATTGACTTTTTTGTGGTGACTTTAATATGGTGGAGTCACTCGAGGATAAATTTGGCATGCTTACAATGCATTGGTGTGTGGACAAACAAGAAGCTTGGTTTTATTTTTAAAACCATTAGGAGTTGTTAGGACCATATATTTGGTGGTGGCTTACTATGACAAATCCATGGTAAATGTAGTATAATTTGTGGGTTGGAGAGGATAGACTACTTAAATGCCTTTATCATGCTATGATATCTAAGAAACACATGGTCTACCTTTTCAATCTTAATGGTACATTGACATGAGAGTTCATCTGGAGATTATTCTCTCTAACCATAATCTCATCACTTTTAAGGTTGAGTAGGAAAATGCACTGTTGAAAATTCCTAGCACTCGTTTTTCCTAAATACATCACCACTCAATCATAAAGGGGTTGTCCACCTCATCAAGTAGGTTTCAAACTTGAAGCCATGTCCACTGGTGTCTTCTAACTTAATTGGGTGGCACAACTAGATGATTACTTGCACCGCCACCTTCTTGTAGTGGTTTAGCAAGTAGGTTGCTCAAGTTCACAAGAGAGTCAACAATGTAGTTGTAGTGGAGTTCTCCCATGTCGCTTATGAGCTTGAGAATGATCCTTTTAACATGTAACTTTAAATCTAGGTGGCCCAACTCAATCACATCCTCAAGATTGTTGATAACCATTGATCCAAGGGTTCTCAAATATAAGTTTGCCTTTTTTGGCTCAAGGTGGCTGATAAATCCACTATATATTTTTTTAAACTATATGCATCAATTATGCTTAGCTCAAAATCAAAATGGTTAAGACAAATCATGGGGCACTTTCTGTACTCCATGAGATCTCCCAATCTTTCCTACAACAGTATAACATGTCCTTTCAAGTGTAGGAAGACACATTAGAGTGGTGTCATGTTCTTCAATAGTGTTTAGAGGTGGTTCCCACTAAACTTAGCCATGTAGCTCAAATTTCCTATAATTCTCAAATCACTTTAGAGGAGCTCTATGATGCTCTCATGTAGATGGAGAATGACAAGGCACTAGGCCTTGATATTTTTTCTTGCAAGTTCTATAAATCCACTTGGCACTTCACAAGACCTAGCCTACTCCAAGTGTATAAGGAAGCTATTCGCAACCATTCCTTAAGGTTAATGATCAACTATGGTAACATCAAATGTATTACCAAGGCTAGGTATCTTGAGATTATCATCAATTGTCAACCCATCAACTTGTTGAATGTCTCTTATAAAATCCTTGCAAAAGCCTTAGCACTTCACATCTACCACCTTTTTCCTTCTATCATGTGGCTTGAAAAAACTAGTTTCATTAAAAGTTGCTACATTCTTGATAACATCATTGTTGTTTGGGAAGGGATGGAATGGGCTAGAGCATCTAGGAAAATTTATTTTATTTCTTAAGTTGGACTTTGAAAATCTATATGATCATATTGAGTTGCCCTTGATTTAGCCATGCTCAAAGTATTAAGGTTGGGGTAATTTTTGCAAGTAGTTCAAACTCTCTTTTTGAATGCTTCAACTTGCCTTTCCATTAATGACAGGGCCTGTAAAATTTTTGGCATCTTTTATTCCACCAAAAAAGGTTGTCATGTTGCCCCTTGTATGTTCTTGTCGCAAAAGCATTTGCTATCTTCTAGCTCACAAAGCCTTGCTCAACCTGGTTAAGGGTATTTCCCTTCCCTCTTCATCTTAGCAGCCTATCAATGGTCATTTATGGATGACTCTTTTCTCCATTTGGTGAAGCACCATTAGTATTTCAAAGAGGCCATGTCCTATTTGGACACTTTTTGCCTCACTTTAGGGTCCATCTTACAATGGAATAAGACTCAATGCTATAGGTAAAGTCATTTTCCCATGCCTTTTTGGTTGAATCGAAGTGGATTGACAAAGGTGAGACATTCAAATTTCTTTGTATTCCATTTTCCTTTGAAAGTAAATCCGCCACTGTATCGAAATATGTCATTTAATAGGTGGAGAAAAAGATCTCTTTTTTGGATCTCTAAGTCACTTTCTCTTGTAGGGAAGATTTGTATAAAAGTTCTCACAATTATCCATGTTTATTATTCTTTCTGCTAGGATCCTTCAAAGCTGTCTATGATAGGCTGGTAAAGCTTATGCTAGATTTTATTTGGGCTAATGGTAACTAGTCTCATGGTTTCCATAGGGTTGTGCGGGATATTTGTTTCCTCCCTCAAGATAAAGGTGTCATGGGAATTATTGATCTACACAGGTAGAGTATTATACTCTATGCTAAGTAGATTATTAGTGACATTGATGGCTCTAAAGCATGGAATAATCTTCTAAGACATTGCATTGAAGTAGGTGCTCCTTATGGCAAATAATGTTGGAAGGGCATTGATTTCCATCAATATTAAGGGTTCATTTGTGGCTCAAAGAATTTCAAGGAAAGTTTTTAAAAATGTGAAACCCTTCCTCAAATGGGTTGGTGATGGCTTTAGAAATGGGCTTTCCTTCAATGAAAATAATTTGTGGTGGTCCCCTATTATCAACACTTCCAATTTATCACTTGCGGAGACTCCTGAGATTAAAGCTCTTAAACTATTTTGTAAAGGCATTTGCACCATCCAATGTCTTTTCTCTTTTAGAGACTAGACCCCACATCTTTCTTTGTAACAAAAATTCCATCTTTTTTCTTTAGATATACCTTCTATTATGTGCATACAAGATCATATCTCTGTTGTTATGTTACACAAGTTGGGTCTTTAGCCTCCGCACACTTGGTGGAAAGATTAATAGTGAAACTATGATACCAGATTTCAAAATTATACATTGAGTCTCATTTATAGAGTGTCCAATCATTTTTCCCTAGCTCTTACTAAGCTTAACAAGTATTAGGGTTGTTAATCTTCTACACAATTGGCTTTGTAGAATTCAGAGAATTTGGTAGTCTAGGATTGAGCATAAGATTTTAGTGCCCATATAATTAGATGTCAAGTCTCATGTCTATTGATGAATAAAACCTTTCAAGCATATATTTGGACTTGTCCTTGTGCTTAGATGACCTAGAAGTGGACTCATAGCATGTTCTCTCCTTTTCATCCATATTTCTTCTCCTAAAGAATTGTTCTTTTTTAGGGATAGAACCTCCTAGCCTACTTATATTGCTAGATTATGGAATTTCTTTAGAGTTGCTATTCTTTTTCCTTTGTAAGTCTACAAATGTTGTTATTTTCTCTATTGAAGACATTGTATGTATTTTTTCTCTAATTGAGAAAGTGAATGCGGTTTCTTTTGTGTACTTATATATTTAAGCCCAAACTAAGAAGGTTGCTCTTGACTTCTAGCATTTGCAATATTTTCTCAATCATTAGGGAGCACTCCATGTACTACGAGTTAGATACCTCCTAGTGGAAATATTCATACCACCCCTCCACTTGACCCGTGTAGGTGGAGCCACTTTCATAGTGGGAGCTACTTCTTCATGTCTCATGTGCAACAACAGGGATATCTACATCTCCACATGGTAAAGCTTATGGGCATAGACATAGTGGCATTGAGGCCACAATTATGATTTTGCCACTAGGGTGGGGTGTTATTTCCCCCTTCATTATGCAAGATTTGCAAGATGGGTGAGAAGTTCTTGGTCCTCTACCTGATGAGCACTCAAAGTGGGAGGTTCCAAAGTGTGATGATCCCCTTTGCCACTACCTAGTGTTGTTTCTTGTTCTTAAGTTTATTTTTTATGACTTAGATTTTTCAATCTATTTTTATAGTATATTTAATGTTTTGGTTCAATCATGCCAATTGGCCACCTTTTATTATAAATCTTCTAATATATTTCTTAAATTTGTATGATTAATATGATATATTAGAAATGTTTTTAATAAAGAAATGTATAGGTCAAGCAAATGCTTAAATAGGCCTATTTAATTTTATATTGGGGGCATTCTGATTAATGGGAGAGAGAAATACTTTTATTAATTAAGAGGAGAGGGTTTATATGTGTAATGAAATAAAACCCTACAATAAATATTTAGGCTAATCAATTAATTATGATAATCAACATCTTAATTAATTTAGGTAAAATAGTTAATTCTAGGTGCATACCTAAAAATGATGAATTCGGTACCCAAACATATATAAAATGATTCAAATAAATGCATACCTTGGATCTAGAGAGAAGAGGATTGATTTGACTATGATAGAGATTGGATACATGAAATTTGAGAATGGATCTCAAATGAATAGGTAGTGATGAATTTGCTCTTTAAAATCTTGAATTGTGTGGAGACTCAAATCAAGGCTGCAAGGTAGCCCTAAAACTCCCAAGGGTAGACTTGATGCTTTTGAATAGCCTTGACCTTTATGGTCAACCTTGAATTCCAACAATTAGGGTTTTAGTACCTACAAAATTTATTCACCAATATTTGTACCTACACGTAGAAAATGGGTGATATTGAGAAACGTAGCTAGAACTTTCTATGGCAATGGGAAATTCTTGAGACTTCCTTGATTATAGTCAATAACCATTGATTGATTCAATAATTTTGTGACAAGTTGGAAGACGTACCAAGTGTTGTATGGAACAAATGTGTAGGTAGTTGACAATGATGTAATGAGAAGTTAAGACTTGATTTAATGTATATGAAGTGTACTAAATGCCTAAGTGCAATAATTAGGATTTGATATTATTAATGTAAGAGTTGATATAATTGTAATGATTGAGGAAAAGATAGAGCTATGGAAAAGGATTCCCATGATTCTATGTATTTCAATGCATGATGAAGGGCAATGATCTCTCATGATGGAAATGACCTAGGGGTGATGTATTTTTATACAAGTCATAGGAACACAATTTAGACTTTTGGCACTCACATTGATAGATCATTAAGATTAAGCTAAGTGAGCCTAAGGTCACAATAATTTTGAATTTACATTGAGAGGGTCAAGGTCATAAGGACAACCCTAAATTGGGTAGAGAAAACATTAATCTAAGAACTAAGACTTATCTAAGCAGAGTTAAAATGGTATTTTTATTGTGAAATCGTTTCTCGGTCAATGAGTGTATCAAATTATACAAAATCATGTGCTAGGATTATGTACTTAAGACATCCATGCAAACTGATATAAATGAGAGGCAAATGTGTGAGGGTATATGGATTTTTCACCTCTATATTTTGCTCCCACTTTGGTGTGCATGAATTTATCTATATGAACAAGCATACCAAAGTAAAAAGAAAAGAAACAAGAACAACTTACAAATATTAGTGATCTCTCATGATGGAAATGACCTAGGGGTGATGTCCTTTTATACAATTCCTAGGCACAAAATTTAAATTTGTTGCACTCATGTTGATGACTAATGGTAAGATTAGGCTTATTCGACTTGGGTCCAAAATAATTTTAAATTTATAACCAAGAGGGTTAAGGCCACAAGGAAAATCCTAAACTAGGTAGAGAAAACATTGATTTGATAAATAAGACTAATTTGAGTAGAAGTAAAAAGGTATTTTTGAGTGTGAAATTGAGTTTGTTCAATAAATGTGCCAAATTAGTCAAAATCATGTGCTAGAACTATGTACTTAGTACATCCACATAAAATGGTGTAAAATGAGGGGGAAGTGTAAGGGTGTGCACTTTTCCCCTCTACATTTTCCTCCTATTTTATGCATGTACATCTACATGAGTAATCATACTAAAAAAAGAAAAGAGACAAACATGATTGGAAGAAAAATAGTTGGAGTAACAATCTGTTGCTTAGTATTCAAACTTTTTGCTAAGGCATGTATCCTTTGTCTTCATTGCCACTTCCTTTTCTTTTCTTATTTCCCTTAGTCATTTCTCCTTTGTTTTCTTTGTTAAGTTGGTGATCTTCCTTATTTTTGAACCATAGTCGGCAAGTTCAAAAGTTCACGAACCGCCCGACTTCCCAACTTGCATTAGGATCTAGCGTCAAGTTTTTATTATGTCAATCTTTGTCCTTTTTCCTATAGTCCAGTCGGTAGGTCAGATATTTTCTGAACCTCTGAACTTCAAAGTCATCGGTTCAAAAGTTCATTTCTTCCCTGACTTCTCAACTTCTCGACTATGGTGGATCATATCTCTTGAGGTACTTTCATCCAAGATGGCGTACGGTATAGGGAAGTGACAGATGGCATGCCACATTTAAGCTGGAGTATGTGCGAACACCATGGCACATTTTCTGGAGATAACTTATGGCATATTGTGGGATTTTTGAAGATTGACATGCTACCAGTAATTAATGCCATTTATGAACATTTTGTGAGATGTGACATTACAAATTTAAACCAATTCACTATCTCATTTGAAGTGTTCATCTTTACATCAAAGGGGAAGCATTGCAGAATGAAGGGAGATAAGTCTGCTACGTGTGAGGAGTGCGCAAGATTCAAGGTTCACAAGTTAGCACGTTCGGATATCATTTTCAATTTCTTTCTTTTCTGCATATAAGGCACTACATTCTTTGGGAGTTAAAAATCACATAGCTTCATGAATCTGTGTTGTGGAAACCATGTGAGTCCTTTGCATTTCTCTATTTCACCTACATTTTCCTCCAAGCTTTTGTGAACTAGTTTCTGAAGTTGGTAAAGATGAAGTTTAAGTTTCAAGGAGCTCCCGTAGGTCCTGTGGTAGAAAACACTTTGTCTGGGGTGAAAGACATAGAGCTGGGACACATTGATTTTGATGACTTCTAGCTGAGAATGCAACCTGAAGGATGATCAATCCTAGCTACCAAAATTGTAAATAGTGGCTTGGACAGAGTGGGAGGTTTTCCACCTGCAGTGCATTGTCCTAAATTGGTGATCACATGTGTAAACAACTACTTGCCAGAGTTACAGGAGATAAGAGCTTCTGATGGTTTTGTGGTTGCGAAGATTGATTCTGTGTCAATTGCTCTTGCCTTGAATTTAGTTGAGTATGAGGAGAATGTAGATGTTCTGTGTCATCAACTTGGACTTATTACAATGAGAGAAGAGATTGGTGCTAGAATTGCATTGCTAAATGTTGGTTGGAGATAGAGAGAAAGGGGAAGTCATGACTTCCTACCAATCTTAAAAGAAGCCAATTTAAGGAGGAGATTTCAGACATGATTATGCTATTGAACCATGTGGTGGGAAATTCTCAATAGTGATACTTTTGCTTTCTAGATGTGCCATTTCATTTTATTAATTTGTGGAGATCATCAAATTGATTGGGCCAAAATAATCAGAGATAGTATGCATGAGCAATTGATAAACTTTTTGAGGAATAAGGAGTTTCAAATGGGTTCACAATTGATATGTCTATTGGCTCATAGAGAGGTTGCTTGGCCTAGCTTAAGGTCCCAAGGGTTACCTATCGTCGACATGCCTCTGTATGACACTTTCTTTTAGCTTCGGAAGGAGGAAGATGCTAAAGATTTTCAAAGAATTAATGATGCTTTTACAATGTGGTTGACAAAGATAATTGATGGCACATTAGAACAAAGGTTCTTAGCGGGTGCAGCTACACTTGTTATGAATTTTGGAAGTTTTTATGTGCAATTTGATCATTTTTCATACATAAGGATTGGGGATTATGAAAATGCCCCATTGAAATTGATGTTGTATCCATCTGACTATCTCATGCTTTTGGAGGTATGCAGACAAATGGCTTCTGTGAATTTGAAGTATCATGCTATGAAGAAAAAGGGGTATTCTTTCCCCGTGACTGTCATTTTACTCTTGTAAAAATAATGATGTTTCAAGAAATGTAGATAAGGCCTTGTCTAAATTTGGTCTTCACAGTTTGTGGACCAGAGTGTCTTTTGATAGTAAACATTTTGTAAAGGAGAATATGTATGGGGGTGGGTCTTATCAGCACAAACCTCAACTGGAGGATTATTGGGAGGATTGTCTAAATGAAAGAGAAGTTTAGAGGAGATGCTGGATGAGACTGACAATTGATCAAATTCATGCCTTTGATCTCCCCATGCAAGTGCCTAATATTGTAGATGATGGTTCAGACATTTTGGATACTGGTTTTCAAGAGGTTTCTTTGCAACCTCTACCTCCTATGAGATGGTCAGAGAAAGAAGTGACTGACATTAAACTTCACTCTTTTGGTGTCATAAGAATAGAGAAATGGCTGACGAAAAAGCTTAGAGAGCAAGATGGTTCAAATACAGCTAAAGAATCATCAGCTCGGAGCTAGGTTAGGCCAAAACTGTGCATTCTCAGAGGAAGACATCTAGTTTGGATCCAACTATGCAAGGAGTTGGCTCACAATCGAGCGTGGATGGCGAAGGACCCCCAGAGGAGAATAATAAGTTGAAATCTGTGTGTGAGCTGGATGGTCAGCTAGTAAAAAGTGATACCAGATTGGCTACTTCTCCACAGAAAGCAGACCATGTGCCACTAGTTAATGACTCTATTAATGATAGTGATTCATTAACTTTTATGCAGTTGGGAGAAGACAATATTCTTCAGTCTTTGTTGAGTACTCAGAATTCTCCTAGTTCAAATAATCCCCCTGCACCTGATTCTTCTTCAGTTCGGGTTGATGGTGTTGCAAGTATGGCTAATGTCACCAGTGTTTCCACCTCTTCTCCTTCTTGGTTGAAGAAAGAAGTTGAGAAGAAAAAGAGATATACTCCAATGGTGGACACTAGTGTTGATAATGTGGCCAAGTTATTGCAAGATACTCCAAAGCCCAAGCATGCCAGGAGAATGTCAAGAATGGTCACGGACCATACTATAGGCAATCAATTCCTTGAAATTGTCGACCCTGTGGGAAATAAGAATGAAAGCGAAGTGACTGAAGTAGACTTTAATGTGAGAACGGTGGATTTGGAACCTTCTACCACTGAAGGAGATATTTATCATGCAGAATATTCAGTCAGCAACTTGTCAAAGAGAGTCAAGAAAGAATATGAGAAAAACCATAAGCTGCTTGCTCAAGTAAGTGCCTTGTCCTCTTTTATTCAATCAGTTCTAAGCATTACTACGTCCTCATCAGATGCAATGCCAGATTTAAGTGTAAGTGTGCCAGATCCTAGTCGTTTGCAACAAATAAAATAGTCCAGGGCTTTGAAAGATGTTGTGAGACAATGGGTAGAAAAAGTAGTCTTTGATGGTCTCTTATTTGTTGAAGAAGCTGTTAAGTTATTTGATTCTATCTCCGGTAAAAGAGAGATCTTAATTATAGAATTATAAAATGTTAGGAGTGATCATAATAGCCTCTCTTTAGCTTCAATGGAAATTAAAGAAATGGCCAAAATGGATGTAAAAGTCCTCATAGCTGAACAAATTATAAATGCCCCAAACAATTTTGACGCACTAGCTTGGATAGATGTACTCGAATGGAGATTAATTGTGTTGACATTAGCTGAAGATGATATAAGGGATGTGATAGCAACTTATTATGCTAAAATGAGAAATATTAAGCTTAATTTTGCATTCCTAGAAATTGAAGCGACTAGGGAAAATGAGGACAAATTATTGGATGTTAAAGAAATAAAGCAAAACTTCAAGAAGTTGTTGGCAGAGGAGATCATGGACTATAACGTCATAACCAGTGAATCACTTGAGAAGATGGCAAGGACTACTTCTTATATCAAAACTGTCAAGAATGGGCTGGATGAGATTCATCAAAAGATTAATAATACATATAGGGCAGTTTGCAAGAAAAAACATAGGATTAGCATGACGAGTACTCCAAGTGGCATGTCTCTTTCTCCTTTTCTCACTAGGTATCAAGCATACAAGACTAGGTGAAGGGCACAAGTAGCTCAAGTGGCGCAAGAGGACGTGAGTAAGGAAGCCAAACAGGTGGAAGATGAAGATGTGGTACAAATTGATGTTGATGACGTTAGCGATGAGGATGTGGCAACCCTCAATTAATTCTCTTTTTATGTTTTTGCAAAATGTTGTTATATGCTCTTGAACTATTGGCTCTGGAGGGCCCTTTTAATATTTATTGTTTAAACTCTTTTAAATCGGCTGTCACCAAGAAGTTGTTAGGGTTAAGACAGTTATCATATGGCTTGCTATAAATTTAATATGCAAGTTTGTGTATGGATATTTATGGCAAATTTTGTTTTGGCAATAGAGAATTTTGATACTTCTTTTCAATTGCTTTATATGCATATAATGAAAATCAATGTAGTGGAGATTTAAGTGATCATAGACTTTGTGTTATGGTTATTTGAATTTATGTTCTTCCTATGTTGAATATATTACTACTAGTGTTGGTAGCATTTGTGCATTGAAGTGATTAGATATCTTTAGTTTTGGCTCATTCTTATGGATGGTTTATCTGTTGATATATTATTTAGAGTGGTGATTATATGGTGTATGATGTTGATTTGAGTTTATAATATTGTGGTGGTGGAAGTCTTTGTACTTCTAGTTATTTGAAAAACAAATATATGCCTTTATTGCTTTCTAGTTAAAAGCTCTACCTTTATTTTTGCTTTCTGATTAAAAGTAATCTTGATTTTTCATTCATAAGAACATCTATCGAAGGTAGTTGCACCTTTTAAAATAAGCAGAGAGCCATTATAAAATACCAATATAATAGGCTCAATTGTTGATTACATTTGTCATCCGTATGGGTGTAAAAATATAGAGTTAGGTGACAAATCTGTTAACCAACACAATCAAAGTCAACCCATGAACTATATATAAATTAAGAGTGTAATTAGTAATAATATGTCCTTGTTAATTTTGTGTGTACCATAAAGGGGTGCACACAAATAAAGTATATATAGAGGGAAACAAGATAAAATTGGTATTTGACCACTAGGTTGGGATCTGACCACTTTCCCATAATCCTCTTGGCACATAAAATTGGTAAGAGGAAAAGGTTCCCCTTCAGATTTGAAAAGCTGTGGTTGCATCACCCAGACTTGAAGGATAAGATCAAAGAGTGGTGGAATATAAATGTGGAAGGATTTGCCATGTACAGATTGTCGAAAAAGTTGCATAATGTCAAGATCAATGTGCAAAAGTGGAACAAGTCCTCCTTTGGGTAGATCTTTAAGGAAAAGGAGAATATCAGAGTTGAGCTGAATAGGATCCAAGGTGAAATCCAAGAGGGAGGTATGACTCAAAACACCCGGGAAGAATAAATTACTCTTCTTAGTGCCCTCCATGAGATCATCTCTAAGGAAGAAGATTTTTGGATACAAACATCTAGAGCTGTCTGGCTTTAGAGCGGTGATCACAACTCTAAATTCTTTCATTTGACAACTCTGAACAATAGGGCGGCCAATAGAATCAAGGAAATCTCTTCCAGTGGTAGGAAAGTCATGGAGGAAGTTGAGATTCAGAAGGAAGTGATGCTTTTCTTCTCTAACTTACTCAAAGCAGAAGGGCCTCTATTTCAAAATATGGAAAATACTATGCTACATGTCATCCCCAAAGTTGTGAATGAAGATGATGATAGAATGGTGACTAAAATTCCTTATGAGGAAGAAATTAGAGGTGTTGTGTTCTTTTTTGAAGGTAACAAGGCACCTAGCCCGGATGGTTTCCCCCACTTCTTCCAAACTTTTTGGGAAATTGTGGCCAAGGACATTTGTAATGCCACTAAGGAATTTTTTGGTAGCAATTTACTTAAAGAATTAAACTCTACCTTTCTTGTCCTTATTCTGAAGAAGAGTGGTGCTATCTCCTTTGCAGATTTTAGGCCCATTAGTTTGTGTAATTTAATCTATAAGATCATCTCGAAGGTGTTGGCTTGCAAGCTTTAGGTGCTCCTTCCTAGCATTGTGTCCTTGTAGCAGAGTGGCTTTGTTCCAGGCAGACATATCCTTGACTCCATTATCTTAGTTCAAGAGAACATGCATTCTTTGGGAATGAACAAAAAGGCAGGTTTCCTTCTTAAGCTTAACCTCATGAAAGCCTACGATAGGGTGGATCGGAACTTCCTTCTCAATGTTTTAAGGAATTTTGGCTTCAATGAGAAAACCCTTTAGCTTTTCTGACAACTCATCTTTTCTCCCAAGTTCTTCATCCTTATTAATGGCTCTCCCTCAGGATTCTAAGTTCAAGAGGTTTGAGACAAGGGGATCCAATTTTGCCCTTCCTTTTTATTGTCATGGTTGAAGTCCTTGGCAGAAACATTCACAAAGAAGTTCATGATGGGCTGATCAAAGGTTTATGACCCTCTTCATTGGGACTCTCCTATTCTCGTCAACAATTTGTGGATGGCACTATCATTCTGGGTGAGGCCTTTGTTAAAGAAGTTGGTTGATTGAAGAGTATTCTGTAGAATTATGAGATGGCTTATGGTTAGAAAATTAGTCTCCCCAAGAGTTTGATCTTCTTTTTCAATACCCCAAAGATCAAGCAACAAAAAATTGCATGTATTCTACAATGCAAAGTTGATTTCTTACTGACCACATATCTTGGTATGCCTCTCTATGAAAGAAGGATTCTTGATTCCTTTTGGCTCAATATGGTGGATAAATTCCATTCCAAACTTGTTGGATGGAAAGGAGTGATCCTTAGTCAAGTGAGCAAGACCCAATTGATTAAATCTACCCTTCATAATTTTCTTGTTTATTCCATGTCCCTGTTTAAAATCCCAACTAAGTTTAGAGATAGAATTGAAAAAATACAAAAAAGACTCCTCTGGTCAGGAACTGAGGAGAGGAAAATAATCTCCCTGGTTGCTTGGGACCTAGTTTGTAAGCCTAAAAAGATGGGTGGCCTTGGTCTAAGGAAGATTAAAGAATTCAATTCTGCCCTCCTGGTAGCCAATGCTTGGCACTTGATGAATGAGAAGAAAGAATGGACAGGGATTATTAAGAATAAATACTTGAGAGGATTCAATAACTTTAGGAATGCACTGGATTGCAATGGTCTTTCGAAGGGATCTGAAATTTGGAGAAATATATCTCAAGCCAGAGAAATTATTAAGAAATGTTCTAAATGGAAAATTGGGGTTGGTAGATAGTGTTGATAACTGAGAGGGGGGGGGTGAATCAGTTATCCTAATTATTTCCCTTATTGATCTTTCTTATTAATTGATGCAGCATTGAATCAAACACAAAAACATTACCATGAAATAAGAAACACATAACACATTATTTTTGACGTGGAAACCCTGTTAAGGGAGAAAACCACGGGGTGATTAACCCAAAATTATTCTCTGTTAGAAGAATAGGAGATTACAAAAAATGGCACTTGCCAATTAGGGCTCACTGCCCGAGCACACTGCTCACAAGAGGCCCACTGCCTACAAGAAGACACACTGTCTACAAAGTGATAAGAATCACAGTCTTGAACTGATTGGAAGCATCTGCATATGCTGGAGTTCAGTTCCGGTTAGGCTCAGTACACTGATCTGCTGCACTTCATCTTTCCTCTGTTCTTTATTCTGCTATCTTTCACATACCGGATCCTTTTTGCTACCTCTGCTCTGTTCTTGACTTATTCGCATATATATTAATTACTTCACCCTCTTCACAACTAAATCCATCCTCTATATATATCCGCACAGGTAATTTCATCACCTTTCTAGTCGGCATCCGGAACAGTCTAGTTTCTTACAAACTTTGTTCTGTCGGCTGAATCCTTGCTCACCAAGCAATGCGGATCAAGCATATACTAGTAGATATCATTAATCATGTCGGCCAAACATGATTCATGCCTTCACAACTTTTATCATCAACAGTAACACATCCGGAAAGTAGTCTGATACTCTGTCAGTCAGTTCTTCCTCTGTTTTGACTGTGTCTCAGGAATCCGGTACTCAACTATTCATATCTTTTTCCTTGTCCATCACCGGAGGCTAAATCCTTGGAATATACCACTCAAGGTAGTCCTCTTGACTTCCCCAAATCTGCACTGCACCAAGACACTTCCTCTGAGAGATCCAGATCAATCTGTCGGACCTTGCCACATGCTCTGTTCTTGTTCACCGGACCACAACAATCTTTATTCTGACTTCCGGTAGAGACACATTATGACTTGCGGATATGTGGGATGACCTTTGTTGCCATCAATGACAACAACCATGAATCCATATAGTGTCTCTTGCCAACAATCTCCCCCTTTGGCATTGATGGCAACACTTAGTGAAAAATGACTAAGTGTTTTCACTATGCTCCCCCTTTGCTGATACTCTGTCTTTATATACAATTTTCGGAACTCCCCCTTAGTTGGATTCCTCATTTTTCACTGCTCCTCACTCCCCCTTTGACATCAATGGCAAAGGGTGGGGTCCGCACACCAAAATTTTCAAAAATTTTCTATACATAGCCGCATATTTACATACTCACATATACTGAAGAATGTCTGCAAAGGATGTCTGCAATTGGATCATTTCTGTAGCCCAACTTTGCTTCATTCTGTCCAAAATTGAAATGTGACCACTCAACAAAAATGCAAAAGCTTCTGCCCGCTTGAGATCTGTCGGATCTTTTGTTTGGGCGGTGGTCTGAGCATCACTGATGGCCTCATGCATAGTTTCCAACTTAGGGATTATAATCCTTCTAAGTTCTCCCATCCGGTTAGTGATATTCTTCCTTTCCTTCTCAAGATTCTTTATTTCATTCAAGACTGCAATAGTCTGACATTCTTGATTTATTATGGAGGAAGAGAGAGGATCAAAACTTTGAGATAAGCTTTGTAGCTTGTCCTGTTCCTCTTTTATTTTCTTATCAATTGCTGCTGTTGCCTTTGGCCAGGATATACAAAATTTGTAGATGTCACCGCCATCCTTAAGAGCATTCTCTAAGCTCTTTATTCCAATGCTCACAATCTTCCTATCTTTAGAGATTAATTCTAATACCTCTGAAAATCTTTTATCCAAAAATTCCTTCCGGACCTTTTCTTCAGCTGATTTTTCTAGAGAATCAAAATGTGTATCAACACTGCTGACTAAGGTTTTTAGATTACCGAAAGAGGAGGCTGTCGGATCTATCTGGATTGATGGCATAATCTTTACAAGTACTCCGGAAGCAGCCTCTATCAACTCACAGTCTTCCATATGAGACTTCAGGAGTTTTTTATTTGCCTTGGCATTTGCAAATGAAGCTATCTTCATTGTTTGTACCAGAGAGAGAGAGTCAAAGTCGAATGGGCCTTTTAGAAGCTCCGGTTCATCAATCTCTAAAGTTTCTTTGCTCAAAAATTGTTGAACAGTTTGTGCAGTGTCTCTTGCCGGAGACAGATGTTTCTTTTCTTCTGCAGTCTTGGAACTGTCAACCTCTTTATCTTTCACCCCTGCTTCCTTCTCCTGTAATTGCTCTTCTTCTTTGGATCCGGAGACTGTAGGGGAAACCGGAGGAGAGATGCTTGTATGTTCAGGGCCCACTTCTTCCGGAACAGATGATTCCAAATCCGCAGCTGTTTCTGCACCTAAGTCCTCTACAACAGGAAGATTGAACCTTTTGAAGGCCTTCCGGAGGATCTCTTCTGTCTCTTGGGCCACTTTGTCAGTCTCACCAAGCATGAGTTGATTCATCCTGGCTTTACTTCTGAACTCATCTTTGCAGTCCTTGAAGATTATGTTCATTGTCTTGGGATCAATTTGAGGATATAGCTGAATAGCTATCTGCTCCCGGATCTCAAGATCTTTTGCATGAGCATTGTTCTTTCTTACTTCCAATTCCTTTTCTAGGCTTTTAGGAATAAGAGATATGATCTCAATGAAAGCCTTATTATATATGTTCAGATATTTGACTGTGGCTTCCTGCAGAGTCTTTTGGTCAGCCTCACTGAAGTCATCATAAGATTCAGTCATTGGTTGAAGGTTTCCATCCACCGTGACCGACTTGATTACATTCTCTAGAGACAGAGTGGGCTTTTCAACAGATACCTCTGCCATTTCATCCTTGTCTTGTCCTGAGGAGGGTTTACCGGATCCTTTCTTCTTCTGCTTCTTTATTTCTTTTACTCCCTCATCTGACTCTATTTCCTCTTCATCCTTTTGGCTTTTATAAGCCCTTGTGGCTTTTGTCTTGGATCTTTTACCGGATGCCTGGACTTCCAGTTTTGAACTTTTGGTTGAGGGAGGTGCAGATCTTTTTGATGATCTGGTCCAGGTGGGAGTTTCAACCGGAACACTTTCTTTACTTTTCTCTTATTCCTCAGCCTTCCTCCTCTTTTCCCGGCTGGCATCAAGTGCCTCTTTTGAGATGCCTAGGCCTTGAGCAATATGCTCAACTTCTTTTCTTACCTTCCTCTTTATCTCCGGTTCCCTGAGTTCTACATGTAACTTTACACTCAGTTCCTCAAAGGTTCCAAACCTTTCTGCCTTAGGATCTTTGGGCTGGCTTAGCATGTGTTGAACATGCAGCTCTACTATCTGTTCATCCACTTCATACCCCATGGGCATGATCCAAACAGTCCTTGGCTCTACTACCTCCATTAGACACTGATCTGTTTCAACCATGAAGCATACTGTGTCTTTGTACTTTTCTACAAGGGATTGGGGTATTCTTTCTCTTGCATGCATCATGCTTTGGAAGTTCTTGAAGTATCCCCATAGAGCTGTATTTCTTGCTTTGGCATCCCCAAGTTCATGCAAATAGTCTCTGATTTGGATGGCAACCGGTCTGTCATTTTGCCATACCCATCCACTGGATCCGGGAAGCTCATTCATGTAGTAAAAGAAGAGACAAAGGATCAGATTGCCATATTTGAAGGAGTTTTTCTTGTCCTTCTTAATCTTCTGCAGATTTTCAAAGAGTTGGTTTACTAGAAGCTCGCACAAGTCATAGTCTGCATTCTCCTTTAACATCTGATAGGCTGTGTAGATTACAGTTCCTGGTACTGAATTTTCCCTACTGGAGTGATAGATTTTGTAACCAATTATTATAGCTGCAAATTTGACATCCGGTTCAATGATATCATCAAATGTCATAGCTCTCTTGTCAAACTTGGATCCGGTTGCATCACTGACTGTCTGATTTTTGACAGATTTGAGAACAGGTAATCCACCGGATGAGTGCAGACCGGTTACAGCCCTAATTGTGTCCTTGGTGATCTTGAAGGGCTTGTTCAACCATAGGAAGTTGTCATGTACTCTACTTAGTACATACCGGACCCATTCATCTTCTTCAAAACAGGGGAAATGAATGCACTGTGCAAAGTGTTTGTCCTGGATGGTTTTATACTGAGGTTTGCTCTCAAAGGAGTCATCTATCAATTGTTTGTGATAGATATCCATCAGTTTTGATTCTCCAAAGTCTTCAAGATTCGCATGGATGTAAACCCTAATATCTTCCGTATGCAATACACCATGAGGAACACTAGAGAAGGCTCCTAGTGGATCTACCTCCAATGATTTGTAAGGATGTTTCTTGAATGAGGGGCGAGGTCTATCAGAGATCTTAACTATATTTGGAGTAGCCATTCTTCAAAGATTTGCAGTGAGGTAATGAAAAATGGAGAATACCTTATGCGCCTTCGATTTGCACGGAGTGATTGGATTGATTTCTTTCTGCAATGACTTCGGCAGGAGATCCTTGGTGTGCTTGATGAATCTTGTTGCAGAGCTCCACTATTCGCTTCTTCTTGAGTGCAGAATGAGCAAATGACTTTTGAGAAATCCCTTATATTGCTCCGCGAACCCTAATATCTGTCTGCAATAAATGCTTCACCTACATTATTCCGGTTTGCCTTGTCTGGATAGCTTGGAGTATCCCGGATTAGTCCTGATCTGTGAATATCATCCGGATCTTTTAATCATGAATAAATCGAAGTAACATATTACAAGAACATCCCAAACACTCTGTCCAATCCGCAGAACAAGATAGTGCACTTCCGGATCTCTCCGAACCTTTTTGTAATCCTTTGTCATACCGGAGCATCTCCCTGAACAGGTCTTATTTGATCGATCACAGCTTCTTCATGACTCCATGCGGACCTCTGAAAACTTGACTGAAGCATCTCAAGACTCATATCTGCAAACCCTTTAATCCGCATCTTGTGCCACATTCGGCACCACTTGTTTGGCTGGGGGAACAGGATTTTCTTTGAGTCTCCCCCTGAGCCTGAGCTCACTTTTTAATTTCCGGAAGAAATATCAGCACCAGAGTCTGGTGCGGATCCAACCTCTACATTCTCTGAACTTTTCTTCACCCAAATCTTGCTCATCTGATTCCTAACTTCATCCGCATTCATCTTTTGTTTACCCTTGTCTTGATTCTGATTATACACCGGACCTCTTTTGTCCTGATACTTGTTTCTGCAGACTTTAGCATTATGACCGGACCTATTGCAGATTTGGCAAATAACATTTCTTTGCATATTTGACTGATATCCTCTTGATCTGCATTGATTAGCCATATGACCTACTCTATTGCATGTAAAGCATCTACCTTTGAATGATTTGTTTACTTGCATAATTCTGCATTCATGGGATTTGTGTCCATACCTTTTGCAGTTGAAGCACTGTCCGGAGAAGGATGAATTAATCTGATTCATTCTCATTCTGCACTGATTAGCTTTGTGACCAAAGTGGTTGCAGCTGTGGCAGTATCCATTGAAGGATGGATATCTTTGAGCATTTGGCTGTCTTACCGGAGGTCTTCTAGGCCTGCTCCTTGGATTTTCTGATCCAAGATTCTTCTGACCGGATCCGGAGCTTTCTCCTTTCTCATATCCCAAACCATACTTGTCATCTGTCTTCTTTTGACTTCCAAGAAGAACTTCAAGTTGAGCAGAACTTATCTTGAATTTCTCTTTATATTCATTTGCTGTTTGAAGGTCTCTTTTGAGAGAGGCAATTTGATCCTCAAGTTTTTCTTCATTATCTTTGGCATCTTCAAGATCAGATTCAAGATGTCTGATAATCCTGTCCATCTGGTGGCATTCTTCTGATTTTTCTTTAAGAGATTGTCTTAGATTGTCTTCAGCCTTTCTTTTTTCTTCAATCTCTTGAGTAAACTTTATAGTTCCTGATTCCATTTCATGTCTTAACATAATGACTTCTTTTGATAACTTTTCACATAACTTGGTTTGCTCAGTCAATTCTTCATTTGTATTGCTTTCTTCACTTTGTCTTGCCAACTGTTGGAGCAGCTCCTTTCTCTTTTTCATAGAGAGACTTAATTTGTCTTTTAATTCTCTCATGAATTCATCAGCCTGTTTGAGTCTTTCCTTTAATTCATTGACTTCAGAATTTGACTGTTCAAGATCCTCAAGAGCAGTCTTGAGTTGCTCCCTTAAACCATATGCATCCATTTGAACTCCTAGATCTTCCTCAAGCTGTTAGGCTCTATTAGGAGGAACTTGGCTCTGATACCAATTGTTGATAACTGAGAGGGGGGGGTGAATCAGTTATCCTAATTATTTCCCTTATTGATCTTTCTTATTAATTGATGCAGCATTGAATCAAACACAAAAACATTACCATGAAATAAGAAACACATAACAC
Source organism: Cunninghamia lanceolata (assembly GCA_027924645.1). Classification (NCBI taxonomy): domain Eukaryota; kingdom Viridiplantae; phylum Streptophyta; class Pinopsida; order Cupressales; family Cupressaceae; genus Cunninghamia; species Cunninghamia lanceolata. Next base: position 1,620,086 of record BSBN01000178.1, on the reverse strand, counting down.
AGTATTTTTGACGTGGAAACCCTGTTAAGGGAGAAAACCACGGGGTGATTAACCCAAAATTATTCTCTGTTAGAAGAATAGGAGATTACAAAAAATGGCACTTGCCAATTAGGGCTCACTGCCCGAGCACACTGCTCACAAGAGGCCCACTGCCTACAAGAAGACACACTGTCTACAAAGTGATAAGAATCACAGTCTTGAACTGATTGGAAGCATCTGCATATGCTGGAGTTCAGTTCCGGTTAGGCTCAGTACACTGATCTGCTGCACTTCATCTTTCCTCTGTTCTTTATTCTGCTATCTTTCACATACCGGATCCTTTTTGCTACTTATGCTCTGTTCTTGACTTATTCGCATATATATTAATTACTTCACCCTCTTCACAACTAAATCCATCCTCTATATATATCCGCACAGGTAATTTCATCACCTTTCTAGTCGGCATCCGGAATAGTCTAGTTTCTTACAAACTTTGTTTTGTCGGCTGAATCCTTGCTCACCAAGCAATGCGGATCAAGCATATACTAGTAGATATCATTAATCATGTCGGCCAAACATGATTCATGCCTTCACAACTTTTATCATCAACAGTAACACATCCGGAAAGTAGTCTGATACTCTGTCAGTTAGTTCTTCCTCTGTTTTGACTGTGTCTCAGGAATCCGGTACTCAACTATTCATATCTTTTTCCTTGTCCATCACCGGAGGCTAAATCCTTGGAATATACCACTCAAGGTAGTCCTCTTGACTTCCCCAAATCCGCACTGCACCAAGACACTTCCTCTGAGAGATCCGGATCAATCTGTCGGACCTTGCCACATGCTCTGTTCTTGTTCACCGGACCACAACAATCTTTATTCTGACTTCCGGTAGAGACACATTATGACTTGCGGATATGTGGGATGACCTTTGTTGCCATCAATGACAACAACCATGAATCCATATAGTGTCTCTTGCCAATAGATAGGTTCATTTCTGGAATGATCTTTGGTTTGGTAGCACCCTACTTAGACAACAGGATTGGGCAAGTCCTTTCGAAGAATTATGCTCTACCACCTTTGAAATGAAGGTTGTGGATTACATTGCTGATGGCAAGTGGAAGAATTTCATGATGATCGATAGGCGGATGGAGGAGTTCCAAACCAGGTTAAAGCTCTTACATATCCCTTCTAGTATGAAACAAGATCAACTCATTTGGCAGGCCACTTCTTCTAGTCAGTTCTTTGTTGCATCTGCTTTCAAAGGTTCGATTCCAAAGCAGGATGGCCCTCCCTTCTAGGCTAGCTTATGGGATGATAAACTTATCCCTAAAGTTAACATATTCTTTTGGTTGCTTGTATAGAATAGAGTGCTTACTATTGATAATTTATGTAAAAGAGGCTTCTCTTTGGCTAATAGATGTCCCTTGTGCCTTAAGAATGCTAAAGACTCTTTTCGCTTGCTCTTCTCTTGGCCATCCTCTTTGGAGGTCTAGAATAAGGTTCTCTCTTTGTGGAACTTGAGTTGGACCTTTCCTAACTCCCTCAAGGAGTTGGTTACTCAATGGTTCTGCCATGTTTCCAATATGACCCTTAGATTTCTGTGGTCCTTGATGATCCCTCATATTGCCTAGAGTCTATGGAAGGAGCGAAACAATAGAGTTTTCAAGGAGATTAGCCTGGATTCAGAAAACTTGTTTTTCAAGCTGGTTAGATGCATTAAGGAAAATTTTAAAGTCAGGATTGAAGAGCAACTTTCTCAAGGAACCAAGTTGGAGGTGTCACAAGTGGAGGTTGATATCTCTAAGAATTAGAATATCCTTGAAGATATTTCCACACCTTTTAAATGCATGAAACAACCCCACGAGGAAGCGATGTGGAAATTGCATCCTAAGGGATGGATCAAAATTAACTTTGATGGGGTAGCGAAAGGGAACCTTGGAGCTGCTGGTAGTGGGGGAGTGATTAGAGATGATCATGGTAGGTTTTTAGCGGCTATGGCACTCCCTCTGGGTACCCAGACTAACTACTTTGCCGAAGTTGTGGTGGCCTATTAAGTGATTGCTCTTGCTCATGCTAAGGGGTATAGAAAAGTTTGGGTGGAAGGGGATTCAAATAACATAATCAATTGTCTAAAGAATTCCCTAAAACCTAGTTGGTCTATAGCAACCTTTATTGAAGATGCTATTAAGATTTTAGGGACCTTTGAGGAGATTTTTATTTCTCATATTTTTCGTGAAGGAAATGAGGTGGCAGATATCTTTGCCAACCTTGGAGTCACTAGCCAAATGACAACCATATGGGGTGACATGGAATTAACCCCAAGCAAGGTTAAGGAGTTGATTATTAATGATTGCAAACATGGAATGAGGCTCGAGGAGCAATGAAGAGATCATTATGATCTCAAAGGGTCGGAGGGGTTACTTTTTTACAAAGAGGTAGGCCACACAAATTATGGGTAGGATTATTGGGCTAGGTTTTCATTACAGGCTTCTTCTTGTTCTCTTTCTGCTCTATGGTAGTTGTGAAGGAAACATGGATTTGAATTTTATCATGGGTGGTGAGAGGAATAGAGTTGAGCCCTCTTCCTGTGAAGGAGTCCGTTAGAAGCAGAAGGTGTGGAAAATCATGGAAGATGGTGGTTTAACTCCCTATATGGAAAAATTACATGGGGCCGACCCTAATGTCATTGAGTTGTTTGTGAAGAATTATAAGAATAGGAAGGTCATGGAATATGGCTAGGAGATAACCATTACAGAAGACTTCATTTCTTCGGTCATTGGGTTGTCTACCAATGAGAAATTTTTTTTCCATGAATGCAAATATAGTGAGGAAGCCCTGAATAATTTTTTCAAGGGCAATGAGCATGACAAGTTGGTTAAGCTACAGTCTGGAGGGTATAATCACCTTTCAATTAAGTCGATATGGGCCAAGGTGGTGGAGGTGATTATGTAGTATGTCACCTTGGATGGGAGGTACATTACAGTCTACAGCTATCACTTTAATTTGCTCAACCATTTCCTCCATGGTATGTGTGTCTCCATCCTATTTTATTTGCTTTCTTTGCTAGAGTATGGCCTAAAGGAAAATTGTAGAAACCCTAAAGTGCCCATATTGCATGAAGGCCTTATTCTTTTGATTATGGAATATATGAAAAACAACATTCCTAGAAAAGGGCTTAAGGATAAGCACAATGCCAAGAAAAAGGTGTGTATGGTGTCTAGTGATGAGGAAACTCAATCTGATGATGAGGAGTGGGTTATGGAAGAAGAAGAGGAGGAAAGTGAAGCTGGGTCTAGCAAAAATAGAAGAAGAAATAAAAATAGGGAAGTGAATATCTCCTGGATGGATGGGTCGAAGACAGGGGATGAGTCTGACTCCTCTCTTAAGGTGAGTAAAGGTAAGAAGAGTATGCCTGTGAAAAGGAAACCTTGGGTTTGGTGAAGAAAGGTAAATAGTTTCCTGACAAAGGGAACAAGGAAATGGGGTTTGATAAGGGTTTGGAGAGTGGTTTCAAACTAAGGAAACCTGTGGTAAAACTTTGCATACTTCTGATCCTAACATTGGACTATGTTTTCCTAAGACTCCCGACCCATCTGGAAATCTCCCTGAGGACTTTGATGTCCTATTAGCCAAAGCTAAAAACAAAGATGAAGTGGAGGAGGTGTTTGGGTTGGTGAAAAATGTTAACTCACAATACAAGATGACTAAATGGTTCTTTGTCGAAATCAACAGAATCAACATAAAATTGTAGCTCATGCAAGAAAGCCTGGGGAAAGGAGGTAATACCTCGGTTGATCAGGATAAACTAATTTTCTAGAATTGGGAAGCCATACTGAAAATGGAAGAAATTGAGTGTGAAATGGTTAGGATGAGGGAAGAGTATGGCACGAGAGTCCAGTACTTGGAGGAAAAATTAGTGGAAGTCAATAACAATCTAGAGAAGATGATGCATATTAGCAAGTTAACCATTTAGAACAGTTTAAAGGGCATGAAGTTGTTGACAAAGAAACTCAAAGAGCTTAGAAAAGATCAGTTCAAAGACTTTGGAGCTGATGAAATTTTGAATGTGGAAGACCTGGGCATACAGGACAAAGAGGAAGGCACTAAAGAAAAAGGTAAACATGAGGCTATGGATGATATAGGTGGCCCTTCAACATGCACAAGGGGAAGAAGTTTGAGGAGGAGAAAAAAGAGTTGATAAACTTCACCAAGTTGCATGAGGAATTCTACGAGCAAGAAATTGAGGTAGCAGAGACCCTTAAGAAAATGACTTAATCTGGGTTGTTCTTTTTTGCTATGTTTCTATGTTTTTGTTGTTTATGTAGCTTTCGGTTGGTGCCTGGTTGGCTTATTGTTCTCAGTCTGCATCTTTTTGCGAAGGGTTTTGGGGCCCCTTCAAAACTTGCTTTACCAATATAATCAAAAATAGGATAAAAACTGAGCATGATAACATGATAATCTTGGTATAGAAAACTAAGCATAAGAGTGATAAACACAATACCAATAACTAAGTATAAGCATGATGATCTAGTTATGAAAATTTGAGTTCTAAATATGTGATAAGGAAATTAGAGGAAGAACATAGATGTATACTCTAGAGTCAAAAATTACATACTTCACAATTCTCACTCTATGTCACTGACTCATTTTAGCATTAATTCCTATAGACATTTTTAGTAGTCACTTAACCTATTTCTATGTGTAAAACATATTAATAGTGGTGTAAAGCATATTGATAGTGGTGTATTGACCCACATCTTATTCCTCATCTCTTTCTTTCTTTCTCGTTGATTTTAGTGAAAGTGTTCACTTGGACACTATCATGATTGTGGTAGTGACCTTGGTCACTAGCACAATCAAGGTAGTGTCCTCTCTTGAAATTCAATTTTGTAACAACCATAAAATAGATGCCTTCATCTTTTGTTTGTTTTCAATGTCCAATTTGATGTATTGTATTTATAAAAATGATTTTTCAACATCACTTGGGATTCTAAGTTGTTCTATATTTTCTAATCCCTTTTGGTTTTATATAGAAATTCCTCTTGTCTATTCTCTACATCCTACTATATGCCTTCACCATTATTCTCCCTTGTTATTTCCATTATAGTTTTCCTCCATAGCTAATCCATAGACAAACTTCATTCCTACAATCTCCATGGAACTTTGTTGAGTCCACTTCCTATATTCTTCCATTCAAATAGCACAACACACACTATATAAAACCTCCATATGATTTTTCTACACTTGTTGAAGCACTAACCACCTTCACATTCTACACCTTAGGGAATCCACACACTCCTATAATCTATAGTATTTTTGAGGTTCAATTTCTCCATACTAGGGGATTAATTGAGGCACTCCCAATCAAAACTAACCACTTTCCTTTTCCCAACAAAACTTCTACGTTAATATCCCATTATAGGAGGATCATCTTTGAAGTTTTCAACCATTGTGACCATCAAAAGGCCCAAACAAAAATTCCCTACAATTTTTAGAGTTGTATGATCAAAGGACACCACCATTTGTTTTAGGGTGGTAGCATAGTTTAGGAGATCAACAACATAATATTTATGGTTGGTACTATTAATTCTTAGTTCCTAGTCACTTATATCAACTTGGATGGTAGCATGCTTCATAGTTCACCTATGTAGGTTTAGAGTTCACTATTGTAGTCCCTCGAGTCTTGATCATGAATTCCAAATTGAGACTATCTATGTCCAAAAATCTAGATTCTAGAACATCCTTCCAAATATTTCTTCAAGTTTCTTCAGCATTCTTCTTGCATTAACCATCAAATCAAGGACACACTCACTCACCTTATTCTCTTTCCTTTACACAGTACCAATTTCTTTTCCCAAATCTAGTGTATTTGTCTAGGCTTATTATTGTTTTAGTTATAAATTCAATTAAAAATGAATGCAATAATTTAGGAAAATATATAATAAGTAGGTAAAATGCCTTTTCACTTTCTAAAGGTAGAAAAATTTGTCCTACATTTTGGTAATCATAGTGGATGAAGATTAAATATCCTCCATCTTTTCCCCCCAATTAAAGAAAATATGAATGCATGTACCCTACAAAAAGGAAAACAACAACCCTACCCCCCATGGGACTCTCTACTAGAATGTCACATCTTTTATATCTTTTCTCTTGAGATGCATTAGTGAGAACTTGTTTATGTACTTTGTCATGTTCATTTTGTTTGATAGCCTCATGTGTAACATCAACATATGGTGTATGATTGCCATAAAAAATAATATACTATGATGTAAAAGATCTTGTTCCCATAAATCACACTCATATTTGCATACACTAACACATAATTATAAAAATGAATGATAAGAATAGTAAAATAGTTATTTTTAAGAAATGTAAGCAAACCTTTGATAAGTAAACTTTTAATCTCACTATCTAGTAATTTGAAACTCGTGTTAGCAACCATAATTTGAAATATTAACACATGTAGTACTTGATTGTTTCATGTTCCACTTGTTTACATTGTGTTAATTGACCAATAATTGTATTAGGCTCAATATTCTAGAGAAAATGTTCAACAAAAGCATTTTTTTAATTCTCAAAAGAAGTAATGGAAGCATGAGGTAAAAATAAAACCATGTAAGTGCACAAAAACTCAAGATTCATGAAAAAAAATCTAGCAAGTAACTTGTCCTCATGAAAATAATCTAAACATGTAGTTTTGAAGGACCTTATGAATTAATGGATCACCTCTGCCATCATACAATGTAAAACTAGGCACCATGAATCCATTTGGTAAAGGATAAGTCAAACCATCATATGCTAAAGGATTATTTCATGTCTCACTAATGTAATCCTTCTTTGTAGATCTTTGCATATCATTGAAACAATTTTCCACACATGTTGTAACTTGCTCAAATTGATGATCACTTGATATGAAAGATAAATATCATCATCAACATGCCCAATATCCTTATGTGTATACATATCATGTGTAGTAGTGAAGGAAAGTGTAATTTATATTGATCTTTAAATGTTTTCATATTATCCTCACACTAATCTAGTAAAAATTGTAAGAGATCCTCATGTCATTCTTCTTTATGTGTATCTAAGCCACATGTTTGTTGAATATGATATATGGGGAAAAAATTATGATGGGTATGCACTTCAAAATTATTTAGAGATACATCATAGAGAATTATAAAATCTTACAAACTAAAGTCCCCATAGAAATCCAAATGTTGAATATCATCATGATGGATAGATAAATCCATGAGATCTCCTAAGGAAGGGTCACTATAAGGTGAAAGATGAGAAGCATGACAAAACATTTTCTAGGGACAAGAGTAAAGTAATCTATAAATGCACACAACAAATCATGGAATATTGTATAATTTAACCATGACATGTACTAAACCAATGTTTTTATCTACCAATCAATATATCCCCAAATGAATGCATTCATGTACCATCATCATGCATATATTCACAAAATGAAGATAAGAATGATCTAACATGTATCCTTGCATCTTCATTTCCACTAAATGCCTCTATTATTGTTTCTCTATTTAAGTATGCAGTGGAATATATCATCTTGAATCAAGATGTCATCAAACACATCTTGTGAAGGAGAGGATAAAGGATGTTAATCATATAAGCAACTATCACTAAGCTCCTCATTAAATACATCATCAATAGACCATGCACTAATATATAGAGAGGAAGGACTATCAATAGCTACATGGGAGATATCATCATCACTAAGAAAACTAACATCACATGAATGTGAAGTAAAATCACATATCTCAATCAAGAAAGCATATGGGTTCCTCAATAAACAATAAATCATTAGGTGCACACATAGGATAATCCCTAGGGAGGAGTATCTAAATATTTAGCATAAGAAAATATAGACAACTCCAACATCCTTAATCACTCTAGAGAGAAGTAAAATATTCAATAAATCATGTGCCAATGTAGGGAATTAATTATAAGCTCAACATAATATAAATTAAATCATTGCAATGCCTCATCAATTGAGGTGCTTCTAAAGTCATTCACTAAAAGCATTTCATCTTCTATATTCTTAGAGTACAAGAATGACTTAGCATGTAAATATGCATTATTAGTTACATTAGAGTAATTAAGCATAAATTCCTTACTAAGAGAAAAAATGTCATTATAAATGCATCACAAAGCCATGAATAATCAAGACTATCCATGAAATCTACATGAGATGCTAAAGAAGTATCATCATAATGTAAATCAAAATCATGTAGAAAAGAAGTTGAAACATGTGTATCCATATCCCTAGGTTTCTCATAAGATGACACATCAAAAGCTCATAGACTAAAGGATATATGAATATATCATGAGATGTATGAAGAATATCATCACTAATGAGCATATATGGATCCATCATTTAACTCAAATTTAATATAAAAATTAAGAAATGAGATGTAAATAATACCAAGACAAAAATAAAAAAAATAAAACCCTAAGGAAAAATCCTAGGGCATGTAGAATGATAAGTTCACTAAAACAAAGAGAAGAAATACAAACCTCTTCCAATATCTAGAATAATAAATTAATTATACAAATCAATTTAGAAATTAACCTAGATAAAGGGGTTGAGTCTAGATATGTACCTGATTTTAGAACTGCAACAAAAATAAAATGGCTAAAATAAATGTGTATCATAATGTCAAAGAGGAGATTGATTTGACTATGACAAAGGACATATACTTAGATTCTAAGACTAGATCTAAAATAGATAACTATTATGAATGTGTATTATGGAATCTAGAACTGTGTGAAGACCTAGATCAAGGCTACAAGTGTGTGGTCTTGAACCTTCTAAGTGTGAGTGTAGCCTTGAAATTCTAGACTTAAACCTTTTGTGCAACCCTAGACTTTGATAAACTAGGGTTTTAGTGTTTGCTAAGTTTATTCACTTGTACTTGCACCTACAAATAGAAAACTTAGTAGTACTAAGAATCATTTTGGAACTTGTTATGCCAAGATAAAAAGTTGGCTAGCTTCCCTTCTCATGCCTTAGTCAAGCCCAATTAAATGATTCAATTATTTTGAAAGGTTGGAAGACACACCAAGTAATGTATGCAATATATTCTTAAATATATAAAAATGATGTGGTACAATGATGCTAAGTGCTTGAGACAATGATGCAATGATGTGCAATAATTTTTGAAATGATGGGCTAAGTGCAAGACCTAGGGTTTTGATATTTGCTTATGTAACTAAGATGACCAATGCAAATACTAAGTGTTGATAGAGGTGTAGCTATTGAGTGATTATTTTTATAGTAGATGTTAAGGGATTGTTTGAATTATGGATGATTATTAAAGTGACCTAGGGTGATGTCCTTTTATACAAGTTCTAGGCACACAATTTAAACATTTTGGCATGGGAGTGGGTGAGTAATGACTTGTTGGGATTGAGTTAGCCTCGAGCCACACTTAATTTTAAAATTGGTCAAAGAGGATCATGAAAGGAAGTAGAAGTATGGAATACACTTCCTACACTAATCTATGAGAGGAGGTATGTGCAAAATAAACTTATCGAACACAATTAGAAATAAGAATAACACAAAAACAATATACCATAAAACAATGATTACGTGGGAAAAAACCCTTTCAGCAGAAAAACCCACACTCCAAAGAAAAACCAATTGTATTGTTTAGCAACCACCAAGTTACAATACAACTTCCAAGCTACATCTTTATACGAGTATCACCAACATTTAGGTTTTGGAGCAATTTTGATAACATAATGTACCTACAATTCACCCATACTACACTCCAACTCAAGCACCCAATTTATAGAACATGAAGAAGAAGAAAACCACAAATGGTTTTACAAAACCATGTACCAAATCCATGAGCCCAAATTGGCACACATTCCAACACCCCATTATTGGTCTTGGTCTTGGGCTATATTTAGAATATTCATTGTATCTATTATAGTTGTCATAACTCTATCATAGTTGACCACCTAACTTGGGTGCCCCATTTTATTCTGTTCTCCATTTCAAGATGCTCTATAACATGTGTCACCAATTATCATAATGTTTCTCAATATTTCAATGTTACTCCCCTAATATGTTATAAGTAACTTCCATCTGACAATGTCATAAGATACTCTTATAGATCATAGTGACATTAGATGCTCTTACAACTTCATACAAACTTTCCAAACTACTTGACAAATGGAAAATAATGCCAATACAAAATGAAATTTCCCATTTCCCAATATAAGGCCAAAATATTAAATAAATACAAATAATTAATAAATTATAATAATAGGATGTAAGGTTGAGACACCTTTCCCAATAGGTCAAGCTTGCAAGTGTGACCCTAAATTGGGTAGTGAGAACAATAATCTAAGAGTTGAGAATGTTTTGAATAGAGGTATAGTGCTATTTTTTAATGTAAAACTAAGTCTAAAATTAGTGAATGTATTAAATCAAACAAAATCAATACTATAGGCTTAAAATACCCATAAAAAAATGAAAAGAAAAACATAAACAATGAACTTTTCATTTTACCCTAATGTACAACATTAATATAGAAATAATAAAAATGTATTAATATTAAAACTGTAGTGTTTATCTACCCAATATATGCACCTCTCCATATTAAAATAAAAATAAAAAATCAACACACAAGTTGTTGCATCAAATATCCTTAAGTGGGAAGAGGCCAAACAATCAAAACAAGTGGTTATTATGGTGATTCACCATGCCATCATATAGACAAGTGATCATGTTTCAAAAACTTCACAATCAACCTACTAATGAGATAGTAAAAAAACTTGACTCTAAAAATAAAAATGCTTATACTAGTTGGGAGATAGATTGCTTGGGAATATTCTACATATTTCATTATCTTTCTTAATCTTTTATCTTTTACTGGTTCGTAATACTACTTGTTTTGAGAAAAATCCAAGACACTATTGCAATGCAAACAAACCAACCTTACTGAGAAATCTCCATATCATAGTCCCAATGATGTAGTGTGTTTACTCATAAGAGAACTTTATAAACTTTCTTTTTAATTGGATTAAGTTATATAGTTAAAAATAAAAACAGGACAACTATTTACTATCTTTTCCTAAAAATGAGATATACAATTGTTATTAATTGACTAACTGTTAAAAATTAAAAAACATGACATTTAAATAAAATAATCAAAACACTTACAAAATTACATTGCCTAGCTAAACACAGAGCAGAGAATAAACTCCAAGTAGAGCAGAATATAAAGACTTACAACAACAAAACTAAACAGAATTCTACATAAAATAGCACAGTGATCAATCATAACTAACAACAACATTCATGAATATAATGCATCAACGCACCATTTAGAGTTTCATTGCTTTTTCTATTACTAGAATAGGAATCATGTTGGGTTCTCCTATGCTCTCCATATTTCTATTGCTGAGAATTCTTCCTCAGCAGGGCACGTGTTCTAAACTCCTAAGTTCAATTGTTCAACTTTTGCCAAGAACTCTATAAACTCTTTATGGAGCTCACTGATTAGAAGTCTCCCTATTTTTATTTTACTTTCATGTTATTAGAAATTACTTTTTAAGGGTGGAAAGTGTATTATTAATATTTTTTAATTTGTTTTTTTAGTTAATTTGATTATTTGTCTTGAATGTAATAAATTAGTATTTAAGGGATATATTTTTATATAAGAGTTTTCATCTAACTAGTAATTTATTAGATTCCGAGTCTTTATTTTTTAGTGGTCTAAACCCATGCTATATATTTATTGTTTTCTATTTCAAGTCAAACTTGGTTTAGAATTATAGTTGTAGTTTTGACCCCTAAATTTCTGAAATCAAACTTTAACATGGACCCAATTTGACTTATTTTTTAACTAGTTGTTTTCTGTGGACTCAAGTCACAATATTTAAATTAAGGTGCTAAGTCATTGTATAAAAGGATAAACTCTAATTCATTTTAGAGATCCATCAATTAGCTCCAACATCTCTTAACCAATTATTGCACTATCACTTAGAGAGCATTGCATTAGCATTTGAGATCATAGGGACAACTTAGGCTTCTGTAGTTCTATTTGGTGTGTCTTCCAGTTTGTTCAAAATCATTATATTGATCCAAGGGTTTGACTAAGGTAAAACGAAAGGAGAAAATGGCCTCTCACACCTAACACAACAATCTCTAATAGTATTTTTTAGTAATGCGAAGTTCATATATTAGAGGCAAATAAATTTCTAAATACCAAAAGTAGAGGGATTAAAACCACAACAAAAGTTTAGAACTATATATATTTGATTGAAACTACAAGTGTAGGATTGAATCAGGGTAAAGTGCAGGTCATCTCTCAGTTTATTAGACCTTTGTCTCAGATCTAATAGAAAAAAATAGGATTGAATCTTTGAAGATAAATTACAACAGAGCATCTCCATATTACAAATGAAGTTGAATATCTGCATCTTCTTTATCAATTTTATGAAACATGTTAAAATAAAATTTTAAACTTAGCTCGTGTCTAAATGCATTTACTTTTTTTTTGGTTTGGTTAACCAGACTTGTACTTGTCTCACACCAATAGTATTTATTAAGATTTAAAACATACAACCATTACCTATATCTTTGCGACAACTTAACTGTATAGACTACCTAAAAATAAAAATATATTTACTTTTTATTACTTATTTACATTTAATGCAAATCAAATTTAAGGAGTTGCTTGTTAAATCATATTGATGAGGAGACCACCTAAGAGATGGCTAGAGTTATAGATATCAATAGATATCAATGTTTTCATACTTTTCTTGGCAGTAGATATTATTGACACCCTTGAACTTTATTATATTTTTTTTAAAGAATGATTAGCAAAGCTTCACGTTATGCTAAAAAATTTCTCTTTGAATTTCATTACTCTTTCCCCCTCCATTGTAGTTTCATAAAACATGACCCGAAAAAACATGTGCTCATGATTTTAATTTGATATATTATTATATAATATTTTTTATTTACTTATTCGATTAAGGAAAAAAAATTATTTATTATGTTATCTTTGTTATCTCAAGGCATGTTGATGGTATCACTACTTAGCTTTTTCTAGATTTGTTCCCCATTTGGATTAAGTCCAATTCCTTCAATTTTCAAATGTATAGTTTTTCAACACATTTAATACATCACCATATTTCACATAGATTATTGTCACAAGGATAGGAATCCCACAAACCTAATGTCTACCAATTGGTTAGAAAAGACTTGAAATATGAGCTTATATGATTAATGTTGATTGGTGTGTATAACTAGGATAAAAACCATATCTAAAACACATAGAAGAAACCATATTTACATGGGGCTTCCCCCAACCATTGCTAACAAACACAATAGAATAAGAAAAAGATAAAGAAAAGTTGGAACATAAAAGAATAAGGGTCCTTAGCCTATCACTACCTTGATATTAACAAAATACATAGAATTTATTAGAATTTTTTACAATCATTTCCTTAAACAAATGTATGCACCTACAATGTAGCTAATGAGGATCTACCATCATTGACATCCTTATAACCAACAACCTAGCCAATAAATATATAATATTATCTCTGACATCTTTAGGAACCCTAAGCTTTCACCCTGCCATATATCTAAAGCATAATGCCTTAAAGAATTCGGTCCATATAAGCTAGGCTGTCACCGTTTCAACTTTTAAAAAAGCTAAACTAACCAACCATCTTTTCAAAGTAGTTTTAAAAGATTTATGGGGATTGAAGATTTGTTTAATGATTTAAGGAATAGTTTAACCATTCTTCAGCCAATAAGCACATCACTGAAGTAAATTAAAGTAAAACAATCCGATTCTTGCAGTAAGATGAAATCCAAAGCAAATCCTTGGTGGTGATGTTTTTTAATGGTGTTATTATTAGGGCTCTTCCTTCAAGGTTAACTTCTCTCGTTTATATACTTATACTTAAACCTTCTAATGTAGTTTATACCATCAAAGTAATCAAAATTGGGATCCACTTCATTGAAATAATCGTGTCTAAGCTACAATCCAACTAGATAAACAACTTCGATGAGTTCTAGAAATTTTTATTAAAATTTCTTTAGTCTAATAATCTCTACCCTCGTTAAACACACCACGAATCATTTGGTTATGGATTAAGCAAATTTATTTAGTAAAGGAGTGCATTGAATAACACCCTAACATTTAAAAATGTTAGAACATAATTCATCATCACTTAACTTCCTTGTCTCAAGCATTAAATAATATTAATATTCTCTTATGTGATGAAATAATTACGTATAGGAAATCTATCCCCAAGAGTAGGATCCTAATGCAAGTTGTTCCCTTAACCTCCATTTTCCCTTTACTATATAATTGTAAAATTCTAAGGTAATAAACCACAACTCATAAATATCTATTCTTAATTAAAATTTAAATGAGCAATAGTAACTAATATTTTTAGAAATTAAAGTTTGAGAAAATATTTATAAGAAGGTTTCACTCTGCCATATTTTTTTGTTAAGGGTTACTTGGGTTTTTAACCCGGTTCGAGCCCAGAGAGAGCCTTATGGGGATCTCTTCTCATGACTTTATTGCTGAGACCACTACTGGGGGGTCTGAGTCCCCAAGGCATTATCACCTTTTTTGTTCAAACCCACCAGCTCATTGGCCGAACGAAAGCCCATAGCCTGCAAGCACGACAACTCTTCACCCTGCACCCCCCCTTTGCCCCACACACACACACTCACACTCAATTTTAATACCTTAAAATATCAATTACTATTTTTCATTTACATTTTAATTAAACCTAGATAATTATGAGTTGTGGCTATATATATATATATATCTGTGTGTGTGTGTGTGTGTGTGGTTTTAATGTCGAATAATCTATGATATAGTCATTTAAGTGTAGTCACATAAAATTTAGGGAACTTTGTGTAAGTTCTAATAAATTTTGTGTCAATAAGTAAGTCTCAACATCACCTCATGTTATGTTATATATATATATATATATATATATATATATATATATATATATATATATATATATATATATATATATATATATATATATATATCTATGTGTGTGTGTGGTTTTGATGTCGAATAATCTATGATATAGTCATTTAAGTGTAGTCACATAAAATTTAGGGAACTTTGTGTAAGTTCTAATAAATTTTGTGTCAATAAGTAAGTCTCAACATCACCTCATGTTATCTCACAAGCATCTATGACCTTATGGGCCATTGTGCATACTCTTGCAATCCTTCATGTACCATCGTTCATGCTCTTACAATCCTTTACATTCCACTTGGATGTCATCCACATAGTCAACTACCTGGCACACATGGTACTTTCAAAACATTTCCTCTATAAACCATGTAACTAGAACATCAATCATTAGTAATCTAATTATTAGTAGTTGGAAGATCAAGCAATACTAGTTATGGGATATGGACTATTTTGTAACTACTTTGTAACATCTTGTATATATATAATACATATATTCATTGAATTCTTCACATTGAGGATC
Organism: Cunninghamia lanceolata; assembly: GCA_027924645.1. Taxonomy (NCBI): domain Eukaryota; kingdom Viridiplantae; phylum Streptophyta; class Pinopsida; order Cupressales; family Cupressaceae; genus Cunninghamia; species Cunninghamia lanceolata. The sequence continues at coordinate 1,604,583 of BSBN01000178.1, read as the reverse complement.
TAAAACATAAGATAGTCTAGGCAAACTAGTTGGATGTGTTTATCTCTTTTTGGTTACTAGAACTCTCATTCTTAGCCTTGACATTTGTAAAATCCATTATAACCTATTCATTTTTGCATTGAATTGAAGCACATTATTGCTAAAAGTCACCTACCCATTTGAATGTGTATTGGTTTACTATGTCTTTTGGTTTTCCTCTGCATATTCTATAATCTTATCTTTCACTAAGATAAGATTGTCCTCTCGACCTCCTAGGCATCTAGATAATTGGTATTAGAGCAGTGCTTTGCACATGCCTATACATATGTGCACACAACTACAAAGGAAGGTTTCTCACTTCATTTGATTTTTGAGTACTCAAACAAGTATCGTAGCAAGAGTAAGCTAGTTGATAGATAGAAGCATACATCTGAGATTCCATTAAAAGTTAAAAATGACTCGAGACACTCTTGAGACACAATGCCAAGAGCTCTTTGAGAAATTCCCCAAAATCATGGTTGAGTTTGGACTGATGTTAAAACACACCATCAAATAACATGTTCTTGCTTAATACCAAGGCCCTTTTAGCTTGCAAGTCAATTTGGATACCTAACATGTGAAGGAAAAATTGACACCATCACATTACATAACAAGATTCAACAACTCAAGACATATTTCTCAATCAACAACTTTAGTGATGTACAAAATATTTCCTTCACAACATTGATATCGTCCATATTAGTGTCCCATTGGTGGAAATCACAATGTGTAACACGAAAGAGATATCAATCCTATTCAAACTTGGAATTCATTTGTCAACACTTTATAGGAGGAATACTACCTTATTAAACATCTTGAGGATGAGTAGACGAAGTTATAGAAATTGCAACACAAGAAAAAATCAGTTGAAGAGTACACTAATAATTTCCCTGACTACTCTACATGCTTGCATGAGAACACCCTAGACCAACATAAAGTGCTCAAATACATAAGAGAATTATCACCTTATATTCATGCCAAAATAGATTTCTTGACGTTAAATATATTAGAGCCTAAGCATTCTACAACACATCAAAGATTAAATTCAAGGCTAACCTTGAGTAAAATATTTCCTTGCACAATAATAAGATAGTGCAAGAATCCACTTCCAAGCCTTATGTGTAGAAGTAGAATTCCCATATGTGGAAGTAACTACAACCAAATCCTTTGCACCAAATGCTAAAGCATCAACATCATCCATGTCAAAGCAAGACAAAGGCAAGGAGAGGTGACAATGTAATAAGTGGTACCATTTTTATCACACTAGTTCCCATGGTGACATCAAATGCCACATACAACAATATTTGATTAGACAATCCACATTAGATCTTGTGTAAATTGAGGATATTAATCTAGAGGCAACTTGTATCAACACTAGCACCGTGTCACACCACTAGAAGGTATGGCATAATACTTGGGATGCCATATGCATATGTTATAGATTATATCTATCAAGCAAAGTCACAATGGTAGACAATGCATGTTGACAACTACTATTTCAACCTTAATGAGTCTTCATTGAGACCAAGGTGGCCTTGATCTTTTACAAACAATATCGAAAGAACATTTTGCACTTGCAAAATTCCCTGATTCTCATGGTTCATCCAAAGCCACTTCTGAAAGAAAGCAAGTGCATATATAATTGGCAGTACACAAGGTTGCACAACCACCATGCAATAATAATGAATTGACAAGGTACTACAATAATATGGATATGTCTTTGAGTAGTTTAAATGTCTTTCCACACATTGTGCATGTTACAACACATGATTGATTTGGTTCCTAGATCCCATTTTTTAAATAACCCTTTGTATCACATATTAGTTTAGTAGAATGATGAATTCAACACCAAGTTCAATATCTAATTGATCAAGGAAAGATTAGACCCAACTATTCTCATGTGGCAAGTTGATAGTCCTTGCAATAAATAATGATGGTGCATGGCATTGTTACATTGACTATCACACAGTCAACAATATCATAGTAAAAAATAGGTATACCCTGCCACACATCAATAATCTCTTGGACTAGCTCCATAGTGCATAATACTTCTTTAAGATTAAGATCAAATTAGGATATCACCAAGTATGTGTCCATCCAAAATACATTTGGAAGACCACAATAAAACCAAGGAGGGATGTGTCTTTCAGGTTGACCAATGTGCCAACAACATTCATGCACCTAATTAACAACATACTACAAACTTTTATCAACTGCTTCATCATTGTCTACTTGAAACATCCTCATATTTAGCAAGACTTGGGAGGAGCATGTTGAGAACATCTTTCGCATCCTAGACACTCTATACCAACACATGCATTCCAACTTCAACAAGTATACCTTTGGCACCACAAAAATCTAGTATCTAGGATATATCATTGATCACATAGGCATCCATGTTGACCTAGAGAAAATCAAGGCAATTCAAGACCCTACATAACTTTATGCAACATCACTAATTTGTCAAATTTCTTAAATTTGCAAATTTATACTATATGTTTGTTCTCAAAGTCTCACACATCACTTGGTTGCTCACTTAGATCATGCATGCCAAGGGGTGATCCCACAGTATTGTGTCTCACTTTTTGGCCAAAGTAGGACACTAAAATCACCATTTTTAACCAAAATTTCAATTTTTGACACCTATAGAAACTAAACCATTAATAATTTGAAGATGATATGAACTAGTGATTTTTGAGATTTTGTGTGTAGACTCTAAATATTTTTTTTTTAATTTTAAGAAATAATTTTTGAATTTTTTTTACGTAACTTTTAATAACTTATTTTTTATAGTTAACAATATTTTTAAAAAGTGACATTTATACCATACATCATAACTTTTTTTATGGAAAGGATAAAATTATAAAATTTTAAACATACATTTGTAACAACAATATCTAGTGTATAGATATTTTTTCATAATTTTTTGTTGAATATACTTTTTTATTAATTTTTGAAGTGAGATTTATTATAATTCAGACATAGGTTTATACCATACAACATAACTTTTTCTGTATGTATCCAAATTAAATTGTTTCATTTTTGTTGAAACAAGAACATCAATATCTAGTGTGTAGATATTTTCAGAATTGTTTTCTCTATTTTTTATTTTTTCACATGTGGAATAGAGACCTTAATGTTTCGTGAAAAACCTATGTTCACTAGAAAATATAAACTAAATATAATAATAAAATAAATATATTCAAAATCATACTTTTTAGAAATCTTATACCAAGGGCTACATGCTTACAAAATAGAATTTCTAATTGACTTCATTTGATCCCCCAAAAGGTGAAGCAAAATTGGTTTTTTGTCAACATTTTGATAGGTGTAGAGGAGACTCCATCGAGGTTTTGATTTAAGACTAGGGGGGTTCCTTCCAAGGGGGTTTTATCTAAGGGGGTTTTATCTAACCCCCTTCACTTAAACCCCTTTAGAGGGAACCCCTCAAGGCTTAATTTTGTTATATGGAGCCTAATCAGACTCGGAGGTTAAATTTTCCCCACTTTTATCAGCATAGTTTCCCCCCAAATTATTTAATAGGGGTTTGGGGGTAGCACCCCCAAGACGGGGTCCAAGGGAAGTGCCCTTGGCGCACTCCCTGTCGCAATATAGGGTGGGTTCGAGGGGCGGTACCCCCGCGGGGGCTTGGGGGTAGCTCCCGTGAAACCTCAAATGACTTTTATTATTTTATAAAGGCGTGAGGAGTTATTTTTTCTATTAGCTGACATAAAAAAACCCTATTTTGTAACCAACATAAGTCTTGATAAAAATAGCTAAGGGTTAGGGTTTCCATTATTTTTTTGTATTGTAGCATTTGCAACGGTATTGAGTTGCATGGATTGCTAGTTGTAATCGATTTGATTGCTGGATAATAATATTGGACTCTCTGTTGGTGGATGTAGCCCAAGTTTGGGTGAACCACGTTAAAAATTGTCTCTTACTGTTATTTTTTTGTGTATTTTTCATTCTTCTATTTAATCTTTACTTGCATTTAATTGATATCTTTTGCATGCAATTCCTAACACTTAAACCATTAATTTGGATAATTACATAACAACATGCCTTTGAGGAGCTCAAGAAACATATTTGCAAAATTCCTATTCTAGTAATTCCTAACATTGGGCACCCCTTTGACATTTAGACTGATGCAACTTACTATGCTCTCAACATAGTAATCACTCAACATGGGCATCTAGTTGTGTACCATTAAAATACCTTTAGTGACATATTTTAGCTCTAGTCCAACTATGATAAAGAGTTATATGCCATTGTTCAAGTTGTCAAGCATGGTCCCATTGTATTCTATGCAAGGAGATGGGCAGTCATTCATATCATAAGCCACTTCAATTTTTACACACATATGGTAGGTTTGAGAATGTGTTCTATATGAAGGGGATGAGATATTTGTATCATTTCCATCTATTGATAAATCACAAGAAGAGGAAAGATAATAAGGTAGTGGATTACCTCAACTATTTTCCAAGTCAAGCATCTATCATAGTGCTAGACTAACATGACCACAACTTCTTTGATTAGGAGACTCTCTACATAGAAAAGATAAAATTCATCTAGATGTACACCATGCTTGCACAAGGTAAATAGGTTAGAAAATTCTATTACTCTAATAGGGTTTTCTACAAGGTTAGGAAACTCTATGTTCCAAAAGTTGCACCTCATTAATGACTCATCTAGGAGGTGCACTACACCAATATAGTTGGACACTTTGACATTACCAAGACACTTATAGTGCTACAAAATAATTTCTTCTTGCTTCATATGCACACAAAAATTGAGCACCATATCAAGTCCTCCATTCCTTGTTCATAGATATGCCCACAAATAAGAAATTGGGGCTCTACACACCTCTAGTAGTACCATAAACTCCCTAGGAATACATCAACATGGATTTCACGAGTGAACTAACCATGAAAAACATAAGAATGACTATGTTTTTTGTGGTAGATAATTTTTCAAAAACGTCCATCATGGTTGCATGCAATAAAATAATTACAATGTAGAAGATTGTGCACCTTTTCTTCAATGATGTTTAGATTCATTTTAGGCTAACATCCATTGTTCTAAGTGCAACCCTTAGTTTGTTAGCGTTAGAATGCACAGGACAACTGAGAGAGAGGGTGAATCAGTTGTGTATTAAAACATTAAACCCTCAAAGCAACTCCAAAAATCAACCTCTTATTATGCATTAGAAGAATGTAAACATATGAATCATCAATGCATACACATTCAAACACATAAGAACACCAGATTTACGTGGAATACCCAAGAAGGGAAAACCACGGTGAGGATTAGCTCACATATATATGAATAGAAACATTGAAAACAAATAGCCTCACTGCCAAAAGAAAGGCTCACTGCCAAGAAGAGAGAAGAAAGAAGAAGATTGTTACAAAGAGATTCACTATCTTATTTGCAATAGGATAAATCCACCACTGCCACTCCTTTCCATCCACAACCTTTGGCTCACTGCCTCCAGCAACTTCAAGCACACTGAAATGTAGACACCTTTTGTTCACTGTATTTCGGAGTCATAAGCATTTAAGCTTGCACACAACTCACTACCCTTTATTCACATTTGCATCTTCTCTACCTTGCTCCACTCAACTTCATCTTGCATTTATACCATCTACAACCAAGACCTATCTCAATTAGGCCAGTCCTAATGAAGCGTGTGCACCTCAAATGTACAACACCAATTAGGTTGGAACTAAACACTTTCATGGTGGAAAGAAGTGAAAGTGGACCATGCCAAGGGTTAACTAGGACTCAAATCTGTATCACCAATCTACTCATCACATCCACAATCCACGAGGTACCTCTATAAATGGCACTAGTAAGCTAGGTTGGCCAAACCTGAGATAATGACCACATCCACGCTTCTCCAAGTCCAAAAACATCATGTGGACTAGAAAGAGACACTCCACAACATTCATACACCTTCCCAAAATATTTAGCATCTTCAAAATCTACTACAAAACTGCCATAACCACCTAAAGTAAAGAATGTCTTCATTTTTGCACATCAGGATACATTGCTATAGAACACCAACACAAGAACTGAACTTGCGGAGTACCCCACTACTAGAAACTTCAAGGGAAGGTAGATATAAGTAATATAAGAACTTTCCTAGATTCGCAAGATTAGAGACCTTAACACGAAGAAATGTGGAGCATTCTTATTTATTCCAAACAACCTTCTTCATAGTAAAACATTGTTAAGCACATCTTCTATTACCACTCGATCTAGAACCTGAAACTCTGAATATAACACCTCTAAACACATGTGATCAACACTTCCAAACCATACAATCATATCTTTAACTATGAAGAAATGCAGAGTAGATCACTGAATATACCTCTATCACACTGCACACCTTTTTATTCAAATTTTCTCAAAACCACTTGGGAACCAAGTGAATTACCTATTAGAGGTTGACATCAATGACAACACTAGCAAGTTTCCAATAGTTAGCACATTCTAGCAGTTCTTGTGGGAGAGATTGGATACACAATTGTATTGGCCCATAACCTTTTGAATATGATGACATTGCCCAAAGAAAAATAAAACATTCAAATATAATATATTTAACCTACACTAAATCATAACCTCAAGATTGAGCTAAGAGCATGCAAATGTTAATGAAAGACAACAAAGTATCTCACCAACACAAACCCTTGTTGCACCAAAGTGTATTTTCTTAAAATGATTGATATTGATGGAGAAGATGAATGCGGTTGCTCTTCAAACCTACAACATGCCTTTGCTTTCCACTTGATGATGAAGTGGCCTAGGAGATGAGGTATTTATAGACTTGGAGTGGATGATTGATGGATGAGACAAAATCTTGGGAATGGAGGGATAGGTTTGATTGAGAATCAAGAGTGCATGATAAACCACCAAGTGGCATGATTTGATTGGTGCACATGATTAGTGCAAGGATTGAGAATGATATAGAGGATGGAGATTTAATAGATTTGAATGGAGGTATGAGATTGAAAATGGGATTTTTGAAGCAATGTGCATGCATGAATCTGTTACATCGTAAAATGTGTACACTATCATTATACACCTACTTTAGCACCCAGGTGGACCTAAAATGTTTGCACTTGTTAATTAGGACCTTTTATAACACTTTTTTGAACATTAAGCATGCAATTCTTGATCCCAATGCACAAAACCTAGAAAATTAATTATAAGGTGGGATCAAGCACACTTTAAGTGCCTTATCTTGTAGGTTTGGGGCTAAAGGACTAAGGCACGCAAGTGCACTTGTCCCCTTTTTAGGCCTATCCTAATTAAGGGCTTGTTGGTTTAGGAAATCTTAAATGATTCCCAACGTCAGCCTCATGTGGTTTAATTATCTAGAAATCAATAGGATTGCAAAAAAAAAGTAAGTTAGTTTATTCATTTGAACACACCGAACCTATCTCTAACTTCTTGAGGGATTCTTCTTCTCTCTCATGTTCTCTACTCTTATCTAAATCTCTCTATTATGGATTATTTTGTGGCACTAACATATTGCAGGTCTTGTGAAGATCTTTCCATTTCTTTGGGCTACACCAACTGTCATGTCCCATATCAAAATTGATCATTTTCATTCCAATTAAAGATTGGAATGGAGAATCTAACTTCATCCATCAATGAGAGCAAGAACAAATACTATGATATCATCATTCATTCCTATGCAGTATAAGGAAAGAATATAGATGACTTGGTCCTACATGGGAATAAGGGCAAAACATGATCACCGATTAAGTTAGAGATCACTGATGTGGCAAAAGAGACAAGTCATCAGGGAAGAGGTGACTAAGACAAAGAGCATATTGAGCTTCCTTAAAGCAATCCTTCATCTAACTAATTAGCGCCATAGAAAATACAAGTTAATGAATTAAACATTTAAATATGAAATATTGCCTTCCTTCATATGGCCGATGGGAGAAGAAGTCGTCTAAGTAAGAGATGCAATGACAAATGATACTAAAACATTAATTGCAAGATAATTAGAAAAAAGGTAGTGATCAAATAGATAAGACAAACAACAATCCATGTTAAACAAGATAGTGTTGATTATGTTAACTAAAGATGGTGATCCTTGAGAGGCAACGTTTGGTAAAGGTAGTCGATCGAAGGTATAAGAGGGAGTCATGGGCATTGTCATGGATATCGAAGAGAATAAGCATCGATCAGTATTCAATTCAGACCAACCTCAAATCATATATCAAGTAATACCATCTATAAAATAGTTTGTTTGTTGTAAATTAGCGAATACACAAACAAGTATTCCATCAAGACAAATTTAAGAATTCCATCGATCAGTATTCAATTCAGACCAACCTTAAATCATATATCAAGTAATACCATCTATAAAATAGTTTGTTTGTTGCAAATTAGCGAATACACAAACAAGTATTCCATCAAGACAAATTTAAGAATAGTAAGATGGTTTACATCAGTAGTAGCCAAGAGATAACATGTTAAAGAATCAATCAAACCAGGTATGTCATCTTGTCCAAGATAATACATTTGTGATCATAAATATGTGAATGGTCTCTCTGACATAAATTATAAAAGAATAAGATAATTGAATGAGAATATGTATAACATAATAAAATGGTAATATCTCTAACATGAGGATATTACATAGAATGAGAATATATATACGTGAATAGAATGAAATGAAAATATTATAAATATAATTGGAAGGAATAGTATAAGAGTATTGGTAATGAAATGTAATATCATCATAGAATGAAATATATTTCCTATGATAGAAATGACTATCATGACTATAACATGTGATATAAGAAAGCTTATTAGAATGAATAAATATGATGCCAAGGAATGGCAATCAATGGGATAGTACAAGGAAGTTCTCGAGAGGAACAATATGATCAATGGTACTATCTCGTGATCCATGGGGATCTCGAGATAGTAATGATAAGTAATAAAATGATTCATTAAACCATGATATAATCAGAGAGGAGTACATAGCCTCACCCTTAATCTTTCTATCACCCTATGAGTATGGTAGTGAGTTAAGGAAGAGAGGTATAATGGACCTAGGTGACCCTCAAGTGGATGAAGAACACCGCGTGTAGTGTGAAGTCCCTTGAGCCAAGAGGCAAAGAACACCGCATGTAGTGTGAAGCCCTTGTGGTGCAGGAGCACCCCAAAAGTTGTCTAAGTTTGTCATTTGTAAGGCCTAGAGCCAAAATATACCTGATTGGACAAATGTGTCCCCTAGATGAACGAGTCCTAAGATGTAAGCCACTTGGTATTAGTAAGTAGGTTGTAACTGTCTTGTAACGGACGGCAGAGGTGACGAATCGATTCAGATTCCATAGAAGTGTAACTGATTGGCAGTGGTGGTTCGTTTTCCACCATGTGTAACTGTCAATTGAGAGTCTTTATATAGTTGGTCTCTGTTCGTGTAGAAGGAGAAGCGAACGAACAGGAGGAGAGGAAAGTGAACTATTTGTATGTATAATCTTTGGAAGGAATAGAAAAGGTTTAGTTCCTGGTCTAATTACAGAACATCGATTTGGTGTCATTCCACTGGTGGGTTTCTTCGAAACCAGTGGAATGACCTCCATGTAGTTAGATTTATTTTTGTTCTATAGTTTCTGTAGTTTTCGTGTGTTCTATTCGGTTACAATGTGCAAAGAAAGTTAACAGCGTGAATTTTGGGTTGTATCATGAAATGTGCATTCTATGAGTATATCACTTTTGTATGTAGGTGAGCATTTCTTGAGTATATCACAGATGTATGTGAGATCAATCGGGGTGTATGCGTCAGTCGTATGACAGAATAACTTGTATGTATTTGTCCTTTGTATGTCAAGGACATTCAACTGGTTGGGTCAAAGATTGTGGACCCCACCGATTGTAGAACAAATTATAGGTATGCATTGGTGTAAGATCACCCATCAGAGAAGAAGAAGCAAGTGTGGCCGAAGAAACAAGTCCTGCCGATGACGAAGTTGCTATGTAGCCCGTCGGTGTGAGTAATACTATCGGCATAAGAAAGTCACTTTGGACCGACGGAAGGAACCCTCACCGATCGGGGTGAGAGGCGAGAAGTCTTGCCGATGGATGGCTCATCGGTGAAAGGTGTGTTGTCGGGGGATGCAGAAAATGTGCCGCCGATAGCTATTATCTTGCCGATAGGCAAGAATAGGTATATTTCGGTGTGACATTTAAATTGTCTTGCCGATATACACTGTAAAGGTTATTTTGTGGGGTTTTCGAGGGATCTTCCACCTGTTTTGTATGTTATCTGGTTTCCCTCTGCATCAAATTGGTATCAGAGCTAGTAAAAGCTCTGGGAGGAGATGTTGTATTGATTCTGTCACTGAATAGGCAGAAGAAGAATGAAGAAGAAGAGAGAAGCAAGAAACTGAAAGAAAGAGTGCTAGAAAGGAATTTTGCTGACTTCCGGTTGCAGGTGCTGATTCACTCACTACAGTGGGCAGATGAGAGGTCTGTCATGGAGCCATAGGAGATAGTTCAAGGGCCTGAGAAGGAGGTCCAGTTGGTGTCGCCAAAAGTCCTGGGGAGAGAGGCGAGAGAGGACTCCCAGGTGAGGGACAGAGGTGTTGGTGTAGCATGAAGGAGTGGATTTCAGTTGTTACATTTCGGAGGCAGCCATTGATAGAAGGCACAGTCGCAGAGACATAGAGGAAGCAGCAGAGGCATCCAGTTAGTATTGAAGACATCAAAGCCAAAAGATATTGCAGGCTTTTCACTGAGCATTTCCATGGGACATGGAAATTTTTCAAGTCTGGGAGTATGGTGCAGGAGCACCCCAAAAGTTGTCTAAGTTTGTCATTTGTAAGGCCTAGAGCCAAAATATACCTGATTGGACAAATGTGTCCCCTAGATGAATGAGTCCTAAGATGTAAGCCACTTGGTATTAGTAAGTAGGTTGTAACTGTCTTGTAATGGACGGCAGATGTGACGAATCGATTCAGATTCCATAGAAGTGTAACTGATTGGCAGTGGTGGTTCGTTTTCCACCATGTGTAACTGTCAATTAAGAGTCTTTATATAGTTGGTCTCTGTTCGTGTAGAAGGAGAAGCAAACGAACAGGAGGAGAGGAAAGTGAACTATTTGTATGTATAATTTCTGGAAGGAATAGAAAAGGTTTAGTTCCTGGTCTAATTACAGAACATCGATTTGGAGTCATTCCACTGGTGGGTTTCTTCGAAACCAGTGGAATGACCTCCATGTAGTTAGATTTATTTTTGTTCTATAGTTTCTGTAGTTTTCGTGTGTTCTGTTCGGTTACAATGTGCAAAGAAAGTTAACAGCGTGAATTTTGGGTTGTATCATGAAATGTGCATTCTATGAGTATATCACTTTTGTATGTAGGTGAGCATTTCTTGAGTATATCACAGATGTATGTGAGATCAATCGGGGTGTATGCGTCAGTCGTATGACAGAATAACTTGTATGTATTTGTCCTTTGTATGTCAAGGACATTCAACCGGTTGGGTCAAAGATTGTGGACCCCATCGATTGTAGAACAAATTATAGGTATGCATCGGTGTAAGATCATCCATCAGAGAAGAAGAAGCAAGTGTGGCCGAAGAAACAAGTCCTGCCGATGACGAAGTTGCTATGTAGCCTGTCGGTGTGAGTAATACTATCGGCATAAGAAAGTCACTTTGGACCGACGGAAGGAACCCTCACCGATCGGGGTGAGAGGCGAGAAGTCTTGCCGATGGATGGCTCATCGGTGAAAGGTGTGTTGTCGGGGGATGCAGAAAATGTGCCGCCGATAGCCATTGTCTTGCCGATAGGCAAGAATAGGTATATTTCGGTGTAACATTTAAATTGTCTTGCCGATATACACTGTAAAGGTTATTTTGTGGGCTTTTCGAGGGATCTTCCACCTGTTTTGTATGTTATCTGGTTTCCCTCTGCATCACCTTGGGCCTAAGGTTATGTAAACTTAATAAATGTGCCCAACGTTAGATGACTCTCAAGAGGGTGAGGAATATAGTGTGTAGCATGAAGCCCCTTGAGCCAAATGGTGAAGAATTGCTGCATGTTGCAATGAAGCCTTTGGGCCTACAGTGGGATGGTTACACCAGCGCCTTAACATAATCGTACTCATATGGGGTGCGTGAGTAGAGTAGATTAACAATCAAGCTCCATAATGACTCTCCCGAGGTATATCATGGAAAGATTTATGTGAAAGAAATGAGAATAAGAAATGTATATATGTAGTAACTTTATTGTTGATTATGATTATGAGGTTACTAACCCTAAGAGGAAATGTGAAAGGTATATATGCTAATGAACTTGATATTGATTATGATTATATGGTTATTAACCATAATTGCAAAATGTTGATATTATAAGGATTTATTGGTTACTAATGTTCTCTTTTACAAGTTAAAATTGTGTGCAAGGTTAATAAATTTTGACTTACTAGAAGGGGACATTACAAGTGGTATCAAAGCAGCCATCCTGCTAACCTGTGAAAAAATTAATGCAACATTACAAAAGACATTCTGCACCTAACAACAACAACATGGATATGAACAATGAATTAAGAGCCTTCATGGAGATGACCACTAAAGCAATGATGGACCAAAATGAAAGAACCACTAAATCCATGATGGAGCAAGGTGAAAAAACAACACAAATGTTTCTTGAAGCACTCCAAAAGGTGGGAAATATTGTAGACCATCTTAAGACTCACTCAAAAAATGGAACATAAGTGGGATCTAACCAATCCGAAAATAACAATACCTCATCAATCCCAAAGGTTCCTATTCCATCCTTTCTTCCTAAAGAAGAAACATCAAGAATGGAAGAGTCTACTCTAAATTCATTGAGTATGGATGATATTGCACGATCCTATGCAAGCTTGGAACCTGAAGTAAGAAGGGTAGTATCATTTAATGACTATAGCAATTCAAAGAGAAATGAAGCAGCCAAAATGGAAAGAAGACCCATGAATAAAGATCTAAAGCATAAAGCAAACAAGGTCTATCAACCCAACTTTGATGGCTCCAACAAGATCTCTACCCATGCATGGCTACAAAAACTTAATGATTACTTCCATCTAAGTCCTATGACTGAGAAGGATGCCTTGCAATTCGCCATCCTACACTTGGAAGGGTTAGCATATGAATGGTGGCAACATGGAAAGCATACCCAAGGTCATCAAAACATAGCATCTTATAAGACTTCTCCTATAAGTTCATCAAAAGATTTGATAGGAGGCACCTGCAAGAGGACTTTAAGGAGCTAACACACTTGAAACATGGGATGATGGAGGAATATATCCAAGAATTTGAGAAATTATCTATAAGGGTTTCTAGAGTCGAAGAGGACCAACTCACATACCTATTAATTAAGAGTTTAGATGAATCATTAAGAAACCTAGTAAGTGCTTTCAAAGCCACAAACTCAAAAGATGCCATAGACATGACACTAAGACTTGAAAAGAATAATAAACCAAAACCCTACACCAAACCATTTCCCAAAAAGGGTCAATTCTAAAAACCATTTCATCGTAAAAATGAAGGAAAGGATAAAAACCCATGCTATAAGTGTGAAGAGCCATGGAAACTTGGGCATACTTATCTAAGAGATGAACTAAGAGAAAAGGGTTTATGTTTTAAATGTAAAGAGAAATGGGGTCCAGGGCATAGATGCGGACAAGCCTGCAATATAGAGGCCTTATCTGATGAGGAGGTAGAAGAAAACCCAACCAAGAGGAGATAGAGAAAACTATAAATGAGCTCCTAGAGATGGGTCATATTCAGCCTAGCTCTAGCTCCGTTGCATCATCAGTAGTCTTAGTAAAAAAGAAAGATGACACTATGATAATGTGCATTGACTACCAAGCCCTGAATAAACAAACAATTAAGAACTGCTATCCTATTCCCAGGGTGGATGAACTTATTGATGAATTGCACAAAGCAAAGTATTTTTTGAAGATTGATCTATGATCTGGATATCACCAAATTTGGATGAGAAGAAGACATCCCCAAAACAACCTTTAGGTGTCACTATGGACATTTTGAGTTCTTAGTCCTACCCTTTAGATTGACCAATGCTCTGGTGACATTTCAATCATGTATGAACCATAATTTTCAAAAGTAATTACGGAAGTTCCTGTATACACCTAAAATTGGCTCATCTTGAATTAAATAAATATTTTATATTTATCTTAATTCTTATTTTCTTCTGTCAATTAAATAAATACTCTAAGTTTATTTGATTGGTTCATTATCCCATAACTAAATAAAATCAATTTATTTAATTAAATTCCCTAAATTCTTCTAATGTCTCACATAATTAAATAATCCTACATTATTTAATTAATCCTAAATTACTCTATCCTAAGTCCTAATTTCATAAATTCCACCTCACCAATCCACCTCATCTTTCCACCTCACCTTTTCCACCTCACCATGTTGCACATGTAATTAAATATTTTAAATATTTAATTAGCTAATATTCCCTCACCCACATGTCCTATTTATCCTCTAGTCAAAATTAGTTAACTCATCAATCAAATCTGTTAACTAATTAGTCATTTGAGTTCACTAATTAGTCATTTGAGTTCACTAGTCAATCTATTCTGTTGACTCCTCAATCAACCCAGTTAACTGATCAATCAATTCAGTCAACTCCCCAATCAATTTACTTAACTGATTGGTCAATTCTGTTAACTCTTCAATCAATTGTGTTAACTCCCCTATTGCATGATGGAGCTTGGACACTTTTCCTCTTTCTATTCACGCACATTCCTCAACCATTCTCAACCTTTGATCTTCATATTTCTTCTCAACTGTTGATCTGCTCTCACACATTTCTATAAATGCAACCCTCTTCTTCTCCATTCCATATCCCATTGTTTGAGTAAACTTATGCTGCAGAAACACAAGCGCGCCTTTGGCACCCCCATCTCCATATCATCTATCATCCATCAATAATGTGTTGACACAAAGTATCATAGCCAACTTCATCTTGTCATCTTGAGGACTTCGAAGCAAGGAAGCAAGCTTCCTGAGGGCCATATTCATCTCCATCAAGATCAAGACAGAAAAGGCGAGCAATGGAAGATGAAAGGTGAAAGGTTGTAAGTATCATTTGTTTTGTTATTTAAATCTCATTTTCTCCTTCATATTCTAATGATGTTTGGGTTTATTATTGTTATTGATTAATCCACATTTTACCCTCACAGTTCCTATTGATCTTCTTTGATGATATCTTGATATATAGTAAAACCTGGTAAGAGCACCTAAAACATATTGATGAAGTCTTATCCATCCTCAAACAAGAATCACTCTATGTGAAGGCCTCCAAATGTGAGTTTTGGATGGAAGAGATTCTATATTTGGGGCATAAAATTAGTGCCAAAGGTGTGAAGGTAGACGAGGAAAAGATTAAGGCCATAAAAGAGTGGCCTAGGCCAAGAACCCTAACCCACTTAAGTGGATTCTTGGGGCTATGCAACTATTATCGAAGGTTTGTCAAGAACTTCTCCAAGATTGTGGCTCCTCTCACCAACCTAACCAAGAAAGGACTATTCCATTGGGATGATGTAGCACAAAGAGCCTTCGAGAAAGTGAAAGACGTAATGAGTACTTGATCGGTGCTATCCATACTTGATTTCTCATTGCCATTCAAGCTAGAGTGTGATGCATCTGGTGAAGGCATTGGTGCGGTCTTAATGCAAAATAGGCACCCTATAGCCCTCAAGAGCCTCAAACTAACAGTAGCTGAAAGACTCTATTCAACTTATGACAAGGAGATGTTAGCCATTATGCACACCCTAGCCAAGTTCCGGTAATAACTTGTGTGCAGGAAGTTCTCAATCAAAACAAATCATAATAGTTTGCAATTCTTCCTTCAACAATGAGATTTGAATGACATGCAACAAAAATGGGTAAGCAAACTTTAGGCATACAATTTTGACATAGCTTGTACTAAAGGAAAGAATAATGTGGTGGTTGATGCCTTATCCTGAAGGCTACATCTATGTGCCATGTCTAGCATATCATCATATTGGAAGAGTTCCATCATCACAGAGTATGTCAGGGATCCCTACACAAATGATGTGATGGAAGGAAACATAAAAGATGAGGGCTATATCATAAAAGAGGACCTCATCCTCTATAAGGATAGAGTATATTTGGCAGTAAGTTCTAAGATGAAGGATAGAGTAATCAAGGAGTTCCATGACAATCCCCTTACTGAACACCAAGGATACTATAATACATACAAATAGGTAAGAGAAAGGTTTGCATGGAAAGGGCTTAAAAAGGATGTACTTAGGTATGTCCAAGAATGCACCATATGCCAGAGGAATAAAGTAGAGCACTCACACCCGGTAGGATTATTACAACCACTACCCATACTCGAACAAAAGTGGAGCAGCATTTACATGGACTTTATTACTGGACTTCCTAAAGTACAAGGAAGTGATTGTATTTATGTGGTGGTGGACAAGCTCACAAAATATGCACACTTTATGGCTATCTCATTTGAGTACAAGGCCCCTTAGGTTGTCGAACTATTCTTCAAAGAGATTTTTAGACTCCATGGGCTATCAAAGAATATAGTCAGTGATAGAGATAGTCATTTTGTGAGTCTATTTTGGCAAGAATTAATCTGATTGTCCAGAACAGAGCTTACACCAAGTATGAGTTATCACCCTCAAACCGATGGGCAAACAGAAATAGTAAACAAGTGGATTGAGGGCTATTTGAGAAACTATGTGACCGAATAACAAAAAGCATGGATAAAATAGCTACACATGGGAGAATATTGCTACAACATAATTTATCATATGTCCATTGGGATTAGTCCATTCTAGGCCCTATACAGGTATGAAGCCACATCATTCAAAAATTTTCTTCTTACTTTAACAACATGAGGACATCATGAGAGTCCTTAAGGACAACTTGCATCATGCACAAAACCAACAAAAGATATATGCAGATAGAAAGCGAGTTGAAAGAACATTTGAAGTTGGAGATATGATGTTCTTGAGGTTGCAACCATATAAATAGACTTCTATTAAGGTCAGCAGATCCAAAAAGCTAAAACCTTGATTTTATGGTCCGTATAAGGTTTTGAGAAGGATTGGTGAGGTTGCTTACGAGTTGGATCTTCTCGGGAATAGTAAGATTCACAATGTATTTCATGTTTCTAGACTTAAGAAAGTGCTTGGTCAAACAATCACCCCATGTGAAGAATTAGCTCCTCTCGATGATGAAGGACAATTGATCCTAGAATTTGAAGAAGTATTAAGCAAGAGAGAGAGAAAGTTAAGAAATAGAACTATCATGGAATATCTCATCAAGTGGAAGAGATTATTGATAGATGATGCTACATGGGAAGGAGCAGAAGTCATGAACCACCCAAACATACAAATTGCTTGAGGACAAGCAATCTCAAGAGGGGAGGCCTGTCATGTCCCAAATCAAAATTGATCATTTCATTCCAATTAAAGATTGGAATGGAGAATCTAACTTCATCCATCAATGAGAGCAATGACAAATACTATGATATCGCCACTCATTCCTATGTAGTATAAGGAAAGAATACATATGACTTGGTGCTACATGGGAATAAGGACAAAACATGATCACTGATTAAGTTAGAGATCACCGACGTGGCAAAAGAGATAAGTCATCAGGGAAGAGGTGACTAGGACAAAGAGCATATCGACCTCCCTTAAAGCAATCCTTGATCTAACTAAGTGGTGCCATAGCAAATACAAGTTAATGAATTAAAAATTTAAATACAAAAGATTGCCTTCCTTCATATGGCCGATGGGAGAAGAAGTCATCTAAGTAAGAGACGCAATGACAAATGATACTAAAACATAAATTGCAAGATAATCAACAAAAAGGCAACGATCAAATAGATAAGACAAACAATGATCCATGTTAAACAAGATAGTGTCGATTATGTTAACTAAAGATGGCGATCCTTGAGAGGCGATATTTGGTAAAGGAAGCCGATCGAAGGTATAAGAGGGACTTGTGGGTATTGCCATGGCTATCAGAAAGAATAAGCATCAATCAGTATTTAATTCAGACCAGCCTTGAATCATATATCAAGTAATACCATCTATAAAATAGTCTATTTGTTCCAAATTAGTGAATACACAAACAAGTATTCCATCAAGACAAATTTAAGAATAGTAAGACAGTATACATCAGCAGCAGCCAAGAGATAACAGGTTAAAGAATCAATCAAACTAGGTATGTTATCTTGTCCAAGATAATATGTTTATGATCATAAATATGTGAATGATCTCTCTAAAATAAATTATAAAAGAATAAGATAATAGAATGAGAATATGTATAACATAATAAAATGTTAATTTCTCTAATATGAGGATATTACATAGAATGAGAATATATATACGTGAATAGAATGAAATGAAAATATTATAAGTATAGTTGGAAGGAATAGTATAAGAGTATTAGTAATGAAATATAATATCATCATACAATGAAATATACTCCTTATGATAGAAATGACTATCATGACTATAATATGTGATATAAGAAAGCTTATTAGAATAAAGAAATATGATGCCAAGGAATGACAATCAATGAGATAATAAAAGGAAGTTCCTGAGAGGAACAATATGATCAATGGTACTATCTCATGATCCATGGGGATCACGAGATAGTAATGATAAGTAATAAAATGATTCATTAAACCATGATATAATTAGAGAGGAGTACATAGCCTCATCCTTAATCTTTCTATCACCCTACGAGTATGGTGGTGAGTTAAGGAAGAGAGGTATAATGGACCTAGGTGACCCTCAAGTGGATGAAGAACACCGCGTGTAGTGTGAAGTACCTTGAGCCAAGAGGTGAATAACACCACATGTAGTAAGAAGCCCTTGGGCCTAAGGTTATGTAAACTTAATAAATGTGCCCAACTTTAGGTGACTCTCAAGAGGGCAAGGAATGCCGCGTGTAGCATGAAGCCCCTTGAACCAAATGGTGAAGAATTGCCGCATGTTGCAATGAAACCTTTGGGACTACGGTGGGATGGTTACACCAGTGCCTTAATGTAATTGTACTCATATGGGGTGCCTGAGTAGAGTAGATTAATGATCAGGCTCCATAATGACTCTCTCGAGATGTGAAAGAAATGAGAATATGAAATGCATATATGTAGTAACTTTATTGTTGATTATGATTATGAGGTTACTAACCCTAAGAGGAAATGTGAAAGGTATATATGCTAATGAACTTGATATTGATTATGATTATATGGTTATTAACCCTAATTGTAAAATGTTAATATTATAAGGATTTATTGGTTACTAATGTTCTCTTTTACAAGTTAAAATTGTGTGCAAGGTTAAGAAATTTTGACTTTCTAGAAGGGAACATTACACCAACTTATTGAGTCAAGTTGTGATGCTGCATCAATCATGCTAGGGTTTTCATGCTCACAATGACTTCTTTCCTTCATGCTTTGTTCTAGCATTCTGTTCTACTTCAGATTTGCCTTTGCTGTCCTAGGGCACACACTCTTTATCTATCATCATTGCTATTGTGGAGGTGGAAACACCACTCACAAAGATTGAATTAGGAAAGCTCCTAAATAGAACCCAACCATTTTCCTTCTTGTGTGTGTGTAGGTTGGAGAAACAAATTTCTGAAGGTGATCTCTGGGAAGAGGACAGAGCTTGTAGGTACAGACCCAACAAAGGAATTAGTTTTTGTAAACCCTAATTAGGGTCTTGGTCACCCAAGATCCCTTTACCTTTTACCTCCCATCTCCAGATCTAGGTTCTCCTGCATTCACTGGTCTTTGTGGTTCTTTTAGATTATCCATAGTTGTTTCCGATTGTTTATTATTCTCTGATCTTTGTCAATTAGGGTTTTTTTGTTCTACCCTAGTTTGATTGGTTGGATTTAGTTGATTCTCCTCTAATAAAACAAAAGGGTAGATCCTTTTTAGTTTGTCTCTCCTTCTTAGTTATAAGCCAATCTTAGTTTGTGTCCTAATGTTTTTTAGAAGAGGGTTTGACGTAGTTTGATCTATTAAGCTAGTCTCTCTTTTCTATCTAACATTTTGGTGAACCCATCATTTCTTGCACTTTGGCATCCTTATTGAATTATATATGAGCTATTTTATATCTTATATCTGATTATATTACATTCATTCATCATCTTGCATAGTTATATAGCTTAATGTTTCATCATTTCATTGTTAGGGTTGGAAAAAACCTTGCATTTTTAGGAAATATAGCTAATATTCAACCTAGGGTTTGTAGATTAGTGTGTTGTTTCAAATCTTGTTTCATTATTGGGCTGATTAAAGGGATTTAATTTTATGTACCTTATCATCCTTGTTGTTCTAGGACATTCTTGCATGTTTGCATTGAAAAAAGTGAAAAATCAAGCATTTTAGGCTTAGAAAAAGGCATATTTGTGCATTATTTTCATTGCATATGTTTTAGATCATTGTACAAAGATTTAAATATCTGATTTTTTCATCAGATATGGTTTATATTACAGTATATAATCATTTCACGGTGTTGTATCTTGCATTTGAAGCTCTCATTTGCTAGGGTTTTGTCAAAAAGTTGCATTTTTGGAAAACCTAGTCAAATTCAAAACATAGGATTTGTAATTAAGATCTTGTTTCAAATTTTTTTGATATTAGTTAAATTTAAAATCTGATCTTTCATTTCTGTATCATGTCATAAATGTCATTTGTGTTCAAAAAGAATTCTTGCATTGAAAAATTGTGGTTTAGGAAGTAAGCATTTAGCATCTAAGGTTTTGATAGTAAATCCTAGCTAGTCTTTTTAGTGCATCTTTGTCAAAGAAAGATTCTAAATATTTATTTCATTAAGTGGATAAATCATTTAGGCACTTCTTTTTCACATACTACACATCCTAGATTTACAAGACTTAGTTGTTATGGTCTTCAAGAATATCACATTTTTGGAAGACCCCGCTTCTCTTGCACTTTTAGGTCTCTGATTGAAATCTTATTTTGATATTGGTGATACTTGATTAATGCATAGATATGATTGTACATTTCTATTCCATATCATATTTGCATATATTAATCAAGAGAATTCATTATGGATGCTTCTTGTTATTCATCTTTGGAATCTTTGTTTGCATACATTATAGATTTTGAAACTTTTGCTAAATTCACTAATATGCATCCTTATGTCTTAAATCACATATCTTACATATATGATATTGACATTTCTAAGTGTTCCATATATAAAATCCTTTGTTATATATCTAATTTTGATATATTCACAACTCTCATGGGTGTGTATCCTTCGATATTAGAAGACTTTATTGAATTCATCTCCATGAATTGTCATGTGAAAGATGATGGTGATAGTTCTTCATCTACAAGTCATGATAATGCCATGTCTATTCCCATGGATCTATTCTCTAATGCATGTGATTGTGACTTAGCTTTGCCTATTTCACCCTATGATTTGGATCCCTCTCCCAAAATTATTCCCACTTGTGAGGATATTTTGGTGTAAGAGAATGAAATCATGGGCACACTCCTTAGCATCACTCTACCCTCTCTTCATTCCAATGCTCTCCCTTAAAAATATGAAGCATTAGTGGATGAGGAGCCTTCTCTCACAAAGGATCCTCCATGGGTAGATAATGGACACTCATCTCATCATCTTACATATTCTATTTCTGCCTTAGTACATGAGGTTTATATGGCTCATCCTATAGATCTTCCGCCTTTGGTTGAATGTTCAAGTACCTTAGATATCAATAAGGATGTGAAGACCCTTGATCTTCCTCCTTTGGTTGAATGTTCAAGTACCATGGATATCACTAAAGATGTGAAGACCCTTGATCTTCCTCCTTTGATTGAATGTTCAAGTACCTTGGATATCAATAAGGATGTGAAGCCCCTTGGTATTTCTCCTTTGGTTGCATGTTCAAACCCCTTGGACATCATCGAAGATGCAATCATCAACAATTTTCTTAACAACACTTTACCAACCCTTCATTCCAATGCTATCCCTTCAAAAGATGAAGCTTTAGTGGATGAGAAGTGATCTCTCACATTAAATCCCTTAGAGATGGATGTTGACCTTACTCAAAATGAAAACAATGTCAATTCAATCATCATTAATAGAATTATTCCACCCACTAAACAGATAGTGAATAAGTGTACTAATATTCCTAAAATCATTATGCATGAGGCACCTAACACACTTCCTCACTTCAAACTGGTGACAATGCGGTTCAAGATGATCCAACATCACCTCGACCCTAGGCTTAGTATCTCAATATCACAAAACAAATTACTCAAAAGAATCAAGGTGTTCAAAATGTGTTGCATCATCACATAATTTCTCACACCTATAACACCCACAATAAAAGTAAGCAAGCACTAGGTGTTCCCACTTATCTTCCACCTTCTCAACCTTTTCTTCCTCCACCCCCTCATCTTCCTACTCATATTAGTAAAGAATATGATCTTGTTGAGCAACTCCATGCTACTCTGGCTAAGATCTCTTTATGGGACTTAATACAAACATCACCTACATACCATGGAATGATCCAAGAAGATTTACAAAAGGTGATTGTTCCACTTGTTGTTCATCTGAATGGTGGAGCAGCTTTGTTAGATTATATGCATGTGACAAAATCAGATATTGTTTTCCAACAACATGAATTACCTCCCATAGAAATTATTGCAATCAAGGGAGGAGGGTCTGGTGGGGGATTGTCCAACCTTGTAGCCTAATCAGTTAACACCATGATCATAATTGATATGCAATGGAAGCTAACAGCTAATCAACAGAAAGATAAATGATAATCATGAACACATAACACAAGATATATCCTGGGAAAACCCTAACAGGGAAAACTCAGCCTTCAAAGCTCATTCTTCTTATATTATGATCTCAAAACATATTACATATGCCACTCAGGATTTTACAAATGCTAGGATACATCCTAAGGTTGCAAGAGATTTGTATAACAACATTCTTCCATGATTTCTTTCTTCTACATCTCAATCTTCCGCTTTGCAACTCATTCTGCTTCTTTCTCTACTTTCCACTTTGTTCTACTACTCAATTAGATCCAAACAAGTTAAGATCTTGCTTCCTTTCTTCGTGCCATTGATTACTGCTTAGAAAAAATCCTTGATCTCTTATTTATACCCTCTGCAAGCTTTCTAATCATTAACAGGTCAGCCTAATTGCAACGACTAGTTAGGTAACATGTAGACACAGATAGGTTAGACCTAAGCATAAGGTATTGCTCCAATGGTGCATAAAACTTTGTGCAGATCTCCATGAAGGTCAGCCATGTCCTATAATTCATTGGATAATGTTCCTTGTAGCTCCACAAGTCACAGATTTGCTCTGCAAGCCGATTAGACTTCACTAAACATTGTCGACTCTGCTATGTGAAGACAGGTAATCTTCTGATAGTGATATCTCTCCAAAATTGAACCCAAATGATCTAAATTTTAGATATGTTGTAGAATGTGATGTCCATTTATTAAGTCTAGCTCCATAGCCTCTGATATGTAAATATAGTTAAATGTGGTATTCTCCAAGGTTGCTCTCTTAATACTCTACAACTTCACTGTTAACTGTCTCAATTGTTCTGAATGCTTTCAGATGCTCTTGCATCAGACTCAAGGTTATTTGAAAAGTGAGCCTCTTCACTTTGGTCTAAATTGTGCCAGATTTAATGTGATCCCTTAGGATAGGTTTGGTGATATGTTTTCAGGTACTGGCAACTGCCTCAAGGTCGGCAGTCTATTCAAGTCCATCCTGCAAAATTGCCTCAAGTTCCTCTAAGGTTGGTGCTCTACTTGCAAGCCTTGCACTACCTCAATGATAAGCAGTCTAAGTAAGTCTTCTCCACAAGTTGCCTCAAGTTCTTCATCTTGTCATGGTCTAGGTTTGACGGTCTAATTGCAAGCCTTGCACTACCTCAATGATCGGCAGTCTGAGCAAGTCTTCTCCGCAAGCTGCCTTAAGTTGTTCATCTTGTCATGGTCTAGATTTGACAGCTATTTGCAAGCCTTGCACTGCCTCAATGATTGGCAGTCTGAGCAAGTCTTCTCCGCAAGCTACCTCAAGATCAATGTCTACTTCAATCCATTTAAGAGTCAATAAATACATACTTGCATCCTTCGGAACAATTAGTTACTCTCTTTTGATTTAGTCAACATAGTCTTGAATTTCTTTACGCACATTCTGATTTCTGATTTCACATACAATTTGATCTGCACTCATCAGGGTGCCATAGTTTCTTCTCTACATATACTTCTCCTATACCATTCTCTATTCCTTTATCCATGTTTCCTTTACTCTGATACATAAACTTTCTCCCTCGGTAGAGTATCTTGTCATTTCTTCTTTCTCTGCAACATGAATTTCCTTTCCCTTCTATGCTTCACACTTGTCCACACACAAACTTTCTCTTGCACTGCTTCCTCTGGTGATTAGTCTATAGCATAACTCTTCCTAAGATCAATGCTTCTCCTTATTTTGGTTTCTCTATCAAATTTGATGTCTCAAAAAGTTCATCTTCCTCTACATGCACTATCTCTGCATCAACAGGCTCTTCTTCTTCTGCATAAACTACTTCTATATTTGTTATTTCCTTATCCTTAGCTTCTTCGGTAACAGGTTCTTGTTGACATTTACTACTTGATTTTTTTCTCCTCCAAACTTGAAAATAGGTTCCTTTGAATGGCCTTCTATCAAATCTTCTTTCATCTCTTACATGTATCCTTCACTATGATAAGAATTATGATTCCTGTCATCTCTCCCTCTGTAGTTTGAATTACTGTTCCGGTTCTATTTCACATAAGGCCTGCATCTTGATCCAAATCTTCTTTTCTCCTCAACATATGAATTCTTCCATCTATACAACCTTCTAAACATAGAAGTAACTTGCTTCCATTTTGCTCCATCAATCCTCCCATAATCCATCTGCATACAATCTATCATAGGCTTTCTCTTCCTCATTTTATTCCAACATATCTTTTTAGAATGATTCCTTAACCCATAAGACTCACAAGGATGTAGATTCCAACATAATTCCTTTTCATGTCTAGGTCTATTACAATGTGAACAATATATACCTCTTCTTCCCTGATTTGATTTGTTTGAATTTGCAATAACATCCTTACCTCTATCATATCCAAGGCCTTCACTTCTTGATCTTATTATTGGTTCAATAGGTTCTGTAATTCCTTGCTGATGCTTTCTCAATCCTTGTTCTTCATATCCCATCCTCTACATGATTTTGAAACCAATACCATCTCCAACCAATGCAGGCTCAGTCACACTATCATCTTCAATCTCATTGTCTAAAGAAGCTTCTGCATCATCACAAAAACCATTAGTATCACAAGAAACATCACAAAGTTTAGGTTTAGATATCAGAATTTCATTCTCTTTTATGCATGCTACAAGTGACCGCTCCAACTGATTAACATGTTCCTTCAATTCATATATTTCCTTCTTTTGTAGATTGTTCTCCCTTTTCAATTCTTCCAGACTTTCTTTTAGATCTCTATTCCTTTTTTGACCTTCCAAAACAACTTGAAACCTTCTTCCAAATCTTCAAATCTCTTTTCAACTTCCTTAAAACAATTTCAGTTTTGCCTCTAAATCTTCATTCCTCCTTCTTGCACTTTTCAATTCTTCTTCAAGGGCATCATATTTATCTTCTCCTAGTTCTTTCATCTTCTCCAACAATTTAGAATTACATTTCTTGATTTTGCACAATTCTTCTTTCAAAATATCCTTTTCGCATATTAAGGTTTCATTCTCTTTCTTCATCCTTTTTCCAATCTTCCCCATTGAAACAAATCAGATAAACAACTTAATTTGAAAATCATACCCAAATATTTCTTGCCTTGATCTCCTTTAGCAATGATACTTGTTACTTCTAGGGTTTCACACTTATTCCAACATTGTCTATCCTTCCAACAGATTCACAACTATCCAGCAGATTCACAACTAGCTCTGATACCACTTAATGCAATCAAGGGAGGAGGGTCTGGTGAGTGACTATCCAACCTTGCAACCTAATTAGTTAACATCATGATCATAATTGATATGCAACATAAGCTAACAACTAATCAACAAAAAGATAAATGATATTCATGAACACAATACAAGATATATCCTAGAAAAACCCTAATAGGGAAAAACCCAGCCTTCAAAGCTCATTCTTCTTATATTATGATCTCAAAACATATTACATATGCCACTCGGGCTTTTACAAATGCCAGGCTACAACCCAAGGTTACAAGAGATTCGTATAACAACATTCTTCCATGATTTTTTTCTTTTACATCTTAATCTTCCGCTTTGCAACTCATTCTGCTTCCCGCTCTACTTTCCACTTTGTTCTACTACTTAATTAGATCCAAACAACTTAAGATCTTTCTTCCTTTCTTTTTTCCATCAATCGCTACTTATAAACAATCCTTGGTCTCTTATTTATACCCTCCACAAGCTTTCTAATCATTAACAGGTCAGCCTAATTGCAACGGCTAGGTCAGACCTAAACATAAGGTATTGCTTTGCTGGTCATAAAACTTTGTGCAGATCTCCATGAAGGTTGGCTAGGTCCTATACTTCATTGGATAATGTTCCTTTTAGCTATGCAAGTCACAAATTTGCTCCATAAGTTGATTAGACTTCAATGAACACTGTCGACTCTACTCTATGAAGACAAGTAATCTTTTGATAGCGATATCTCTCTGAAGTTGAACCCAAATGATTTGAATTTCAGATATGATGTAGATGATGATGTCCAGTTATTAAGTCTAGCTCCATAGCCTCTAATATGTAAATGTGGTAAAATGTGATATTCTCCAAGGTTGCTCTCTTAATACTCTACAACTTCACTGTTAACTGTCTCAATTCTTCTGAATGCTTCTGAATGCTCCTGCATCAAAAATTCAAAACCAAAAGCCTCTTATGATATTCATCTTCTTCAATAATATGAGAGTTAGATGTACCATGATTGATGGTGGATCAGGTATTAATGTTTCTAGCATAGACTTGTTATGTAAAATCAATGTTGATACCTCTCTCAATAAACAAGATAACCTTGTCCTTCGTGGCTTTGATAATGTTGGTAGGCAATCATTGGGTACTATTACCTTACCTCTTAGGGTTGGTCCTATGACATTGCCTACCCTTATCCATGTCATGCCTAATTCTCTTTCATACAATCTTCTTCTTGGTAGACCATGGATTCATGCCATCGGGGCATTTCCATCTACCCTTGATCGTTCAATAAAGTTCATCTTTGAAAACAAATTACATACAATTGAAGCCGATCTAATTCTAGAAAGTTGCTTACAAATAGAAGTGATATATCAAATTCCTTTAAGTAATTTAATCTCTTCTTCAACAAAAACCAAATCGCTATCCTCCACTGCTAACAACAGTGTTGATCAGTATAGTGCCAATCCTTCAAATGCATTTTGCGGTGATTGTTATCACCTAGAATTACACCCTGCTTGAAGTCCATTCAAGCATTCCAATGACACAATGGGACTGATCTCAAGATGTGAGACCTTGCAGATGAAATTAGACCTCCAGAGAAGGCTGGTTCCTCTTTCTGAGCTTAAGGCTTAGAGAAAAAGATAAATCTAATGCTACGGTCATAGGGAAAAGGGGAAGAAGGAGAAGCTAGAATTAAAAGGTGATGCACCAAGATTTAGGGTGTTTAGCTGGAGTTGACATAACACAATAATGATTTTAAAGGCTGAATAAACTAACATAGTCTCTTTATAAAAGGTCAAAATAGAATACTGAAACCTATAAAGGGACCATTTTATCCACAAGATAAGTGAGCAACATTCAAGCAAACATAGTGAAAAAGAATATGAGAGAGGCAGAATCAGTCGCATATTAATCATAGAGGCTAAATAACCAAATTACAAAGAGAGAAAAGATAAATACATATTAGAAAAGACACAGAATGATAACCTTCCCCTCATAGTTGAACTAGAAATGAAGACAAGAGAGGACCAAAAGAGGACACAGCCCATCAGATTCATATATTTTTGGGAAATATCATGAGGCCATGATCAAATATCTAACGGTTTAGCCTGAGTAAGGACCCATCAACCAATCAACAAAAATACATTTTCAACATATGCATATATAGCTTTTACAAATCACTATGCAACCCTATGCACTAGGAAAAGTGGTCAACAAGTAAAACTAGTCACCCATGCTGCATTGAATTTGGCTTAGAGGCCCTGTCAGAAAATCTATGGATTTTGAGTGTTGTCCATATCTTGGCATGTTGAAGAATCCGCAGTCTAGATGGTCACCCATATCTTGTGGTACATTGAATTGGCCTTGGAAGGACCTTCAAAAGGATGGGTTGCAAGGCTACAAAATCTAATTCATTGATTTTTGGTACCAGGCATTGAATTTCTACACTATTTTAGCTACATGCATTACCTCAACCTGCAACAATGGTGTCACCTGTGGAAGCACATTTTTAGGGCACTCAAAAAATCATGCCTTTAAATATTTTACAACACTCTAAAATGTTGACCTTTTATTTTACTTTTGGAGCCTTTTTATTTTTACCTTTATCAGCAAATTTGCCCTCTGGCAAACTCTCTAGTCGGCAAACTATCAAGTTTACAAACCATCCTTCTAGACGTCTTTTTCTCTTTTGGCTTTTTGGCCTTTTATTGGCAAATCACCCTATTGATGAACTTGAGAATCCATGAACTAATCGGTGAGTTGTGATTTTGCCGATCTACTGACTTCTTGTCTTTTCTTGTATTTTCCTTGCTTTCGCCTTTAGTCAGTGAAATCTCATTTTTCAACCATTTTCCCTTTTTTCTTTATCTTTCCTTTCCTTTTCGCTTATCAAACCATTTGCCCATTGATGAACTCTTTTGTGCCTTAACCTTTGTGCCATGATTGCTAGCTTGTCCTTCTTTCCACCTTTGACAGATCTTCCTCTATCGGTAAAACCTCTTGGCAGTGAACATTCTATTTCACGAACTTTGACTTCAATGCTCACTTGGCTATTTTCCTATCTCTATGCCAGTGGGTCACCTTATTGGTGAATTGACCAATCAATGAACCTCTTAGTTAGCAAACCTGGAAGTTCATGAACTGCCGACTTCGCTGACTTCACTTTAGCTTTCTCCTCTTTTCTTCCTTTCTTTGGCACCATTTGACTTAGCCGCCTTCCTTCTTCGTTATCAATTTCCTCTATCGGTGAACCAGTCAATCGATGAACTGGAAGGTTTGCGATCCATCAAATTTTCCAACAAAGGCCTACTTTGCATTCTTTTGCCTTAGATAATTTTTCATTCTCGATGTCTATTTAGTTAACGATTTAACTGATCAGCAAACTTGAAGTTCGCCAAACTTAATTTTTTCTAACCAAGGCAAAAGACAAAGGCAAAATACGTAGATTTTTTTAGGATTTATGAAGGGAGACTTTTTTCCATTTAAGATTTCTCAAATCATCTATTTTTGATGGAAAAAAGGCCAGATTTTTAGGCATATTAGCCTGGTCTAAAATATGACAACATTTTGTTGACTATGTAGGGGTGTTTGCCTACTAAACAATACATATATAGGGGTTGGCCAGACCAATACAAAATTGAACATGCCTCCAAAAAATAAAAGAACACAAAACACACAAAATAAACAAGGCAAACAATCTCCTGATGAGGATGTAGTCCATGCAAGAACACTTATTGAAAGGAAAACTACATAAAACAAACCTATCCTAAACCTAAACTAACCAACCAGAAAACTAACTCAAACAAAGCCATTAACTGGTTTTTCAAAATAACTACCTTTTCTCAACAATTTACAATGCTTTCCCAGCTTGTGGGTAATTAATAGGAGATGGGGAAGGAGTTGATATATAACAAATTGGTGAAACATTTCCCCAAGAATAGGATCAAACTCACTTATCCACTTGAACTGATTGGAAATGCAACTACTAAGAGGTGGATAAATGAGTTGATCCGACTCATTTTGATGCTTAACTTCATGCTCAGAGGTAAGCATGACAAGTGGTAACTCCTCATGGTCTGTCCCTGGTTGGGCTAGATGTCTGATAGGAAATCCCTTTGAAATGACATGTAAATCAACAGAGTTGATCTCATGCCTCTGCTCTATTTCTTTCTCTTCTTGTTGGTCTGAAATCTCTAGCTCTTGTGGCTTGACTGGGAAAATGGCTACCTCCACCTTGTGATCATGTTGTTTAGGGAGGCCATCTGAAATAGGCTTTGAAAAGAAGCCCTAAACCTGCTCAATGGTGAAATCTGTTGGCAAGAGACACTGCTCTGATGAATGATTAAATGTTGTCATTGATGGCAACAAATAAAAGAGATTTCACTGGCATGACAAAGAGACTTTACTCTAGAAGGATAAATGGCTAAGTATGGGAAGTATACATTATATAATGTAAATGCCAGTGTTTGTGTTAGTATGCCTCCACAGTTGAAGATAATCATATGTAGTTTAGGTATGTTATTCATAGATACTTGGTGATCATTTTCTCCAATGTTTAAGTCTTGACTTCCTTCGAAAGTCATATTGCAAAATGTCTAAGTCCAGGTGAACAGAACTAAAATAGTGCACAATGCTAGAGTAAAAGGGTCCACATTCCTCCATAGTTTCATATTTTGTCTTGCAGTTCTGAAGGTATGCTAAGAGTTCAATGATGAATGTTGGTTATGAATCTTTGAGTCTCATATGGTCTGCAGTGAGAGGTTTAATGTGACAAATGAATTGGTCAAGCATGTTCTTAAGTGACAAGCCGACATGCAATGTTATATCTTTATGTGGAGAAGATATATTGCTTGAACAATCAATCTAATTGGTTGAATGATTGATGCTGACCTATATGAAGACTATTAAATGATTGTTTGGGTTTGTATTGTTGTTTGTACAGAAGATCAAACTGACAAGGTAGAATACATTGTATACACGCTTCATGTCTGGCTTGCCAACCTAATTATGAGATGAATCTTCTTGTGGATATAAATACTCGATGGATTATGATGTTGAGTAGAAGATAAGGAGTATGTGTGCAAATTTGAAGTGTGAAGGATTATAAGTAGAGTGCAGAGCAGAAAAATAAAACTAGGGCAGAAAATAGAGTATATGTAGTAGAGTTGAGAGGCATGGTAGAATAAATGAAGAGCTTTGAATCTATGTATTGAGCCTTCAATGGAACTGTGTTCCAGTATATGGGAGATGCATTTACAATAGTTCATTATTGGAAGTGAGCCAATTTTCTTCTATCTTCTATCTTTCTTTCTTAGTGGATAGTGAGTCCACTTGAACAGTGAGTCCACTTGGGTAGTGAGTCCACCTGCAGTGAGCATTTCTTTGGGCAGTGAGCCCCATGGTAGTGAGCCATATGTAATCCAGTATTGTTATCATAATATATAGTGAGCTAACACTCACCGTGGTTTTTCCCTTTCTGGGTTTTCCACGTAAAAATACTAGTGTTCATGTGTTATTTCTTTATCGTAGCTATTTTTATGCTTATTCTACTTTCATGTCATTGATTTTGGAAATTGGATTAATGAACATGTTAAGAAGTGGTTTTGTGGAATACTGATTCATGCCTCCTCTCAATATTCTTTATATTCAACAATTGGTATCAGAGCTTGGTTCCTTGGAAGAAGCTTAACAGCTTAAGGAAGATCTAGGAAGGTGTACACATGGCAACCAGAAGATATTTCACTTCTCCTGAAGCCTCATATGAAAGCAATGAAGAATTACAAGCTGCTCTTATTGATCTTGAAAAACCTGAAGCAAAAATCAGGGATCTGAAGGATAACATACAAGAAGTTGATGAATGTATTCTAAAGCGAAAAGAACAAGTCAAGAAGTTTAAAGAAAAATATAAAGAGGTTGGTGAATAATTGATATCAGCAAATAAATCCCTGGATGATTTGAAAGTGGAAGTTGTAGAAAGAGCTAAAGTAGAAGAAGATCTAAAATTGTTGGTAAAAAGCAAATTAGAAGAATGTGATAAACTTGAAAAAGAAGTTGAAAGCCTGAAATTAGATTTGGAGAAAGCTAAGAGCTATGAAGAAAAGTTCACGATAAATTATAAAAAACTTGATAAGATGATTGCTAATTAGAAGAGTTTTGATGACAAGAAAGGCTTGGGATTTGAGAAAGGAGAAAGTTCAAAATCAGGTCAAGCAAACACTGAGTTGAAGCAAAACAAAGGCAACCAGTTCAGGAATCAAAGAAGAAGACCTAGATAACCTCTGATCAGGTAGCCAAATGCTCAAAGGTACCCATCTTTCAATGGCCATTGTTTTAATTGCAATAGGTTTGGCCATAAAGCTACTCAGTGTAGGAGTAGAATAAATCAAAATGTTCCATCATTCTCTAGTCAATGTTTCAATTGCAAGAAAATTGGTCATAGATCAAATGAATGTAGAAGTCTGGTAAGGAATGGATTTTACAATGTAAGCAATACTCAATCAATCAATGGAAGGTGTTTTGCATGCAATAGATTTGGACATATGGCTAATCAATGCAGATCAAATCCAATCAATAGAAGGAATCAAGGACAAAGGAATGTGGTATGCTACAATTGCAATAAGTTTGGACATGTTGCATGATTCTGCAAAAGCAAGATTGAGAAGAAAGACTATCCTACAAAGAAGAGGAAAATAGAGTAGAGAGAAGATAAAGGCAATAACAAGATTGATCTAGTGGAAATCAAGAAGGAAATGAGCAAGGTCTAGATTAAGAAGGATATAAATGAGGTTGCGAATGAATCCGCACTAGTTTCTAGCGTAGATACTTCCTCCGGGAAGTGAATTGGGAGCTCTAGCTCAAGGGGAGCTATGTTGAAAATCCAAAACTCCCAGCCAGATAGTTAGTGTTGGAATCTAGCACAAAGATATGTTGTGGAGTTTGATATGAAGGATCTCATGGAAGAAACTCTAGAAGAAAAAGATTTAATGCAATACATTACGGAGCAATCTTGATAGATTGTATTATACCATGTGAAGTGTTTTGACAACTTTTGAAAGATAACATTTATGACACAAGCAAAAGTTAAAAAGGGTTGTATCTGAAGGAAGAATCACTTTGCAATCATCTCTCAAGTGTCTAAGGCAAATGAAAGAGAAAATTCTAGCAACTTAGCGATTTCTAGAGCAATTCAAGATGAGATCAAGCCAAACCCTAATTCAGCAAAAGAGGTATTTACAACTTGAAAACCCTTTTGTGAAGTCTAAATTATTCCAAAAAATGTTTACTCCTCAAATAATCAAGATAATAGAAAAGCCCCACCCCAAGTTCAAAAAATATTTCTTTAGATCATTGGAAAATGATCCTGTAGGGGCATTCTCAATTACTCCACATGGAATTATGCACATGGAATATGTTAGGGCATATATTCATACCAATTTAGAGGAATATGATCACATGAATCTTGGCAAATTATACTTGGATGAACTGACTACTATTGATGTTGAGTTGAAAGATGAATATAAAGTTCTAGGAGAAAAGAAATTGGACACCTGGTTGGACTTTCCTGCGATCTCGAATGATACATGGGTTAAGTTTATTCTAAGCAATATTTGTGATGAGTTTTTGTGGCGTGATGAACCATATATCATAACTAAAGAAGCTATCAAAGTTATAACTGGTATGAATTCTTTCAGGAGGACTAAAGGCAAAAAGAAAATAAAGAACAATTTAGTAATGCAGCTAATAGTAGCCAAATTTGATAAGAAAGCTCTCACGATAATGATATTAAGGATTTGACTATCAGATTTGCATCAATGATTATTGGTTACAAAATATATTTTTCACACATGGAAAACTCTATGTCTGCACTAACCATATACACAACATATGACATGGTAAAAAACAATACAGATTATAACCTATGTGAATTGATCTGAAGTGAATTAATGGAGAACTTGAAAAGAACAAAAGAGACAAATTATCCCTTCAAATATGGAACTTTGATCACCTGTCTACTCTTCTACTTCCTGAGAGAGCTACCTGGCTTGGGAAGCATTGTTTGGCTTGATCACACACTAATATCAACTCAAATAAAAAATCACCTGCAAAATTTGGGAAATACAGATAAGCAAAATGAAATCCTATGGAGTTACTTCAAGAACTTTCAAAAGAAAATGTCATGTAGAGTCCAGATAATTGAAAATGTAGTGATGAAGTATGAATAGGACATTGTATTCATGGTAGACAAAGACAAATGCTTCATGGAATCTATGGAACCAAGAACTGCATGGGTCCCTACATTAGGGTATGAAGTTACAGAAGATATCTTGACTAAATTAGCTGATGTACTACTAAATAAACCAAAAGATCTCAAAGAAGATAGGTTTGGGACATTCAAAGGATTATTTATGGAATATGAGCATTCAGAGAAAATATCAGATGAACAAATAAGTGAGGCAAAAATCAAAGTAGAAGGATCAAGACCCTTAAATGATCTAATGGAATGAAAGTCAAACACTCTAGAAAGAAAATATGAGAAAGATGAAAAGCAAAAACATGTATCTAGCTCCAAGAAAAGAACAAGGATCTCATCCATTACAAAAGCCACTATTGGAGTAGAGAAAGAAAATCCAATAGAAGAAAAGAAAAAAAAGAAAGTTACACTTAATGAAGAATAAGCGGCAAGAGACACTATTGTAGATCAAGTTTCAATTGACTATGCTAGAATTTTTTTGAAAAAACAACAAAGAACTTATAGATCCGAGACTCACCCAAGACTCTGCAAGGACCAATAAATCTGGCTTCTATGTCTCCTATGGAGAAACTCAAACTAGTATCAATTGTGCAAGCTAAGGCTTAGAAAGAAATGTTGAAAACATATATATAGGACAATGAACTCATTGATGAGACATCCAGTATTATGGAGAAACTGATGCCCTCATACTAGAAAGATACATCAGTATCATCAACTACTCATATCAAAGGTCTAACAAATTCTGTAAGTACTCATTTTGAATCCTTTAAGAAGTTTGCTGACATTAAGATTAAAAAGGAATATGAAGACAAAAGACTAGTGGTATTAAAAACCAAGTTAGATAGTGATAAAATTCTGTTAGAAAGCAGCATCAAGAATATGAAAAATGCAATCAAGGATGCCTGTGATATATATATTTTGTCTGTCATGGCCTGAGATCACTAAGGAAATATAAGAGAAAGTCAAAATCTTGGAGCTTCATCTAGCAAATATTTCCAAGACCTTTAATTGAGCAATTGACTCTATCAGAAGCATGGAAATACAAGCTGTAAATATTCATAACAATATAAGTAGTCTAATCAAGAAATGGGAAGAAATGAAAAACGTTATGTGCTAGCTGAGAAGGGTAATAATCCCTAAAATTTAGTTCATTACAAGCTTAGTTGAAAAAGCCTTAAAGGTTTAGTAGACAACTGGCATGCCTATCAGTGCACAGAAGGCAGAGGATTAGGTGTTTCAAGTAAATGAGAACATCCAAAGTTTGCATAGTACAAGGATAAGTGGGTTGAAGAATCAACACAATTAAAGATTGAGTACAATAATAGCCTCTCTCAAGAAACTAAGTGATTTGATAGATTATATATGTACATATGTGGAAAAGTATGACAATATTTGTAGTTTTGACACAATTTTGACTCTGGTACGTACACCTTTTCCATTGATGTCAAAGGGGGTGAAGAAGACCAGTGGAAAATGGGAAAACATCTAAGGGGGAGAAGAAATATAGAGTAAGGGGGAGGAGACAAGCATTTTTCACTAAATGTTGCCATCAATGCTAAAGGGGGAGATTGTTGGCAAGAGACACTGCTTTGATGAATGATTGAATGTTGTCATTGATGGCAACAAACAAGAGATATTTCATCGGCATGGCAAAGAGACTTTACTCTAGAAGGATAAATGGCTAAGTATGGGTAGTATACATTACATAGTGTAAATGATAGTATTTGTGTTAGTACGCCTCTACAGTTGAAGATAATTATATGCGGTTTAGGTATGTTATTCATAGATACTTGGTGATCATTTTCTCTAGTGTTCAAGTCTTGACTTCCTCTGAAAGTCATTTGCAGAATGTCTAAGTCTGGGTGAATAGAACTAAAATAGTGCATAGTGCTAGAGTAAAAGGGTCCGCATTCCTCCGTAGTTGCATATTTTGTCTTGCAGTTCTGAAGGTATGCTAAGAGGTCAATGATGAATGTTATGAATATTTGAGTCTCATATGGTCTACGATGAGAGGTTTGATGTGACAAATGAATTGGTCAAGCATGTTCTTAAGTGACAAGTTGAAAGGCATGCTAGATCTTTATGTGGAGAAGATATATTGCTTGGATAATCAATCTAAGTGGTTGAATGACTGGTGCCGACTTATATGAAGACTATTAAATGATTGTTTGGGTTTGCATTTCTATTTGTACACAAGATCAAGACGACAAGGTAAAATACATCATATACATGCTTCATGTCTGGCTTGTCGACCTGATTATGAGATGAATCTTGTTGTAGATATAAATACTTGATGGATTATGATGTTAAGTAGAAGATAAGGAGTATGTGTGTGAATTCAAAATGTGAAGGATTATAAGTAGAGTGCAAAGTAGAAAAAGAAAACTAGGGCAGAAAATAGATTATATGTAGTAGAGTTGAGAAGCTGGGTAGAATAAATGAAGACCTTTAAATTTGTGTATTAAGCCTTCAATGGAACTATGATCCAGCATATGGTAGATGCATTTACAATAGTTCATTACTGGAAGTGAGCCAATTTTCTTCTATCTTCTATCTTTCTTTCTTAGTGGATAGTGACTCCACTTGGATAGTGAGTCCACCTACAGCGAGCATTTCTTTGGGCAGTGAGCCCCATGGCAGTGAGCCGTATGTAATCCGGTATTGTTATCATTATATATAGTGAGCTAACACATTGTGGTTTTTCCCTTTTTGGGTTTTCCATGTAAAAATATGGTGTTCATGTGTTATGTCTTTATGGTTGCTACTCTTATGCTTATTCTACTTTCACATTATTAGTTTTGGAAATTAGATTAATGAACATGTTAAGAAGTGGTTTTGTAGAAGAGTGATTCACCCCCCCTCTCAGTATTCTTTATATTCAACAAAATCACCCTCAAGGAATGTTGATTTGATGTCACATTTTGAGCATAAAAGATCTATCTCATCCTAAAAGAGGTCTTCAAACTCCTCAAAGAATGCAGGTATGAGGAGATCTACCTTGGCTTCATTAAATTCTACACTTTCTACAATGGAGCTACTTACATGCTCCTCTTCATGAGCTGGAACCTCATTGTCATGTTCATTCCCACATGCCAACAACTTGCCACCATTTTTCATGTCCCCATGCTGCTCTAGAACTATTATTAATGTTGGCATTTGCATGCCTTCTTCATCTTTAATGTAGCTGGGCAATTCATGAAATAGGTTCACACCAACAACCTATTTTGAAGCAATTTACTTTGCAAACTCTCTAGTGCCCTCATCATTTGACTACAATCCCACTAGATTTTACTTGACCTATCTCTGCAACAAGAGGTTCTCACCATGCAATTTTTGGGTTTTATTCTTGTTTAGTTTTCGACAAGCATGGGAAAAACTTTCAAATGAATCAAAATCTAAGGGACTCAACCCTACACCTGGATTGCCACTACCTTTATGCTTAGTGCACTACTACTCTATCATATTTGGCTTAACTTCTTCTTGCAGTGGGTTTGAGTTTTTAGTTTTAATGGTGCATGAGGGTTCACAAATAGCAGGCCGCTCCACATATGCCTCCAACATTCCCTTTTTGGTTCATAGACCCACAATCCTGCCAAATAAATAGTTTCTCCTTTAAGAGTGAGCTAGGGCATGAGGGCTCATTATCAACATGTGGTACCTCCTTAGTTACATGCACCTCCCTCCCTGTCTCATCCCTCCAATTTGCCCAATAAATAATAGGCCCACCTTTGAAAAGTGAAACTATGTCAGGACAAGAGGGGTGACATGGAATGGGGGTTGGAAGGGCTTCTTGAGAGGGTCATTCATGAGGAATAATAGGTTGGACTTGCACAAGAATAGGCTCTCGTGAAGGTTGAGGGCCTCTGAAACTTAGGATTTTGAAATTGGAAGGTGGTCTCAGAGGATTAGAGGTTTTCCCCTGCCTGAAGCTTGGGATTTTGAATATGGGAACTATTTCTTCTGCATGCTAAACTTATGCATAAGGGAGGGATTTTTTAAAACTGGGAATGGAGGAAACTAATTGGGCTTCTAGCCTCCTTGTCACTTGGGCCTCTAATTGCTTTAACTACTCCTCCAACAAGGTTGCAAGCTACATAGAAATTATCTCTCAATAAGCTCTTTCCTCTGCCTCCATCCATTATTGGTGAAGACAGACCTGATAAGAAAGCTCATCTTGCTGTTGGTTATACATCTGCTCCCTCTTGATGTCATCAAACTCCTTTTGAAAATTCAACATGATATCTTTGAAACTCATATTGTTGACATCTTGAGGTTACTCAGAGGGTAGCTATGTTGATTTGGAGAAAAGAGGACCTCTTGAGGATGATAGTAAGCATGAGCAGGGGTGGGAGGGAGGTAAGCATCATGAGGACACTGCTAACCTACTGAAACAAGGGTGTATGGCATAAAAATAGAGGCATTTTGGGCCTGAAATTTATAGTAGGGAGGCATATAATTTGTATTTTGACAAGGTGGAGGAGAATAACCATAGCTTCTATAATAGTTTGACATAATGGAGAGTTAAAATTAAAAATCATTTAAACAATCAGAAAATAAGAGCAAACAAGTCTACCCTTTTGAGAAGTGAGCTCATTCCAGAGAGTCACTTGGTGATTGAAATGCTTCTGAAAGCAAGTTAGACTAGGAATACCACCAAAATCTTGATCTTTGAAGTTCTTTAAGTACTTGAACTGGCTACACCAGTAGATTTGTCGAACAAAGTCACCATCATGCTTGTTGAATGCTTTCACAGTTGCACATAAACTAAGAACATCACCAAATCTTCTCAGTTTAGCTCTTACTCATAGTAGAGGGTCCCACCATGTGTACTAGAAACTATTATCACCTAGAATTGCACCCTACTTGAAGTTCGTTCAATCATTCCAATGACACAATGGGACTAATCTCAAGGTGGGGGACCTTGCAAATGAGATCATACCTCTAGAAAAGGCTAGTTCCTCTTTCTAAGCTTAAGGCTCATAGAAAAAGCTAAATCTAATACTACGGTCACAAGGAAAAGGGGAAGAAGGAGAAACTAGAATTGAAAGGTGATGCACCAAGATTTAGGGTGTTTAGTTGGAGCTGACATAACACAGTAATGATTTCAAAGGCTGAATAAACCAACACAAACTCATCTAGTCTTTAATAGAGGTCAAAATAG
This sequence comes from Cunninghamia lanceolata, assembly GCA_027924645.1. Classification (NCBI taxonomy): domain Eukaryota; kingdom Viridiplantae; phylum Streptophyta; class Pinopsida; order Cupressales; family Cupressaceae; genus Cunninghamia; species Cunninghamia lanceolata. Next base: position 1,565,120 of record BSBN01000178.1, on the reverse strand, counting down.
AATCCTGAAACCTATAAAGAGACCATTTTATCCACAAGCTAAGTGAGCAACATTCAAGTAGACACAATGAGAAAGAATATGAGAGAGGTAGAATTAGTTGCTTATATTAATCATAGAGGCTAAACAACCATTACAAAGAGAGAAAAGATAAATACAGGTTAGAAAAGACACAAAATGATTACCTTCTCCTCATAGTTGAACTAGAAATGAAGATAAGAGAGGTCCAGAAGAGGACACAATCCATCAAATTCATACAGGTCTAGAAAATATCATGAGGCCATGATCAAATATCTAGTGCTTCAACCTGAGTAAGGACCTAGTGACCAACCAACAAAAATACATCTTTGACATATGCATATATAGCTTTTACAAAGCACTGTGCAGCTTTGAGCACTAGGAAAAGTGGTCAACAAGTAAAACCAGTCACTCATGTTGCATTGAATTTGGCCTAGAGGTCTTGCCAAAAAAATTGTAGATTTTCAGTGTCATCCATATCTTGGCATGTTGAAGAATATGCATTCTGGATGGCTACCCATATCTTGTGGTACATTGAATTAGCCTTGGAAGGACCTTCAAAAGGATGGGTTGCAAGGCTACTTCATCTAATTCATTTATTTTTGGTACCTAACATTGAATTTCTACACTGTTTCAGCTACATGCATAACCTCAACCTGCAACAATGGCATCACATGTGAAAGCGCATTTTTAGGGCACTAAAAAATTGTGCCTTTAAATATTTTATAACACTTTAAAAGTGTTGACCTTTTATTTTACTTTTGGCACCTTTTGATTTTGTCCTTTATCGACCAATTTGCCCTTTGGCAAACTCTCCAGTCGGCAAACAATCGAGTTTGCAAACCATCCTTTTGGGTGACCTTTTCTCTATTGCCTTTTGGGCCTTTTGTTAGCAAATCACCCTATTGGTGAACTTGAGAAACCATGAATTGATCGGCAAGTTGTGATTTCATTGATCCATTGACTTCTCCTTGTCTTTTCCCATGTTTGCCTTGCTTTCACCTTTAGTCAACGAAATCTCATTTTTGCAAACCATTTTCCTTTTTTGCTTTATCTTTCCTTTCCCTTTCTCTTATTGACCCATTCGCCCTGTTGGTTTTTCTTCTGAATCAGCAGAGGGTTTTCCAGTTCCAATGCACAGGCAGATTCAGCCAACTAATACAAGAGGTTGCGAGAGTTGCCTCCCCTTCACTTCTGGTTCTGCTGCACCAAGGGGGGTATCCCTATAGCTAAAGATGTAACATTGACTAGCCCAATGACAGAAAGATTTAGCTTGACAACAATAGGCAGAATACTCTCATGTATGGACCAAGATGTGCATGATACATCACAAGGTTGGCAACATTCTTGGACATATTTGTTTGGTTGTGGATGAGAGTATGCAGGGGTCCTAATCCTACTCCTACAAATTAATAGGATGGAAGATTTGAAAAGATGGATTTTATGCTTTGGATGCAAGACAAGGGGTTTTGGATCATAACTACTAACCCAGGAGCAGATCGGTGCCTATCTCAGAGCAAGGAGTCAACTAGACATATACAAGAGAATGGATTGCATTTTGGATTCAAGATTGATGCTTGCCTTACAAACATCACCCAAGAATAGGTATTTAGCTGCCTCTACTTACATACATCCCAGCTGACATACAACCTTCTCCATACTTCACCTAAAACAATTTAATCCACTCCTTGAATGGAAGTTAGAGATGAAGCATGTGATACAAAAATCCATACCCTAGAACCTGAGAAACCCTTAGCAGCCAGATTCAAAAGAAGGAAAAGCATGCAACACATGGAGACAAGTAGCTAAACACATGCATAAGAGCATTTTTCATATAGAACAACAATGAAACTGAAAATATCTGCAATGTACATTCATAATGCAACTCATAAACTCCAAAATGAGATAAAACAACAAGGAAATGCCCTGTTTTTCACTATTCACACAAAAATGCCCAGGTCTTCAACAACCACAAATGAGTAACACCATCTACTATATACAACAAGGAAGGTGTACTCAGCATTAATCACATGGCAATTCAAAATTTGCTAGATACAGTGCATCATGAGAAAATGGTGCTCAACATTGAATGCAGTAGGTAGAGAAGGAGACAGGAGGTCTCGAGCCCTGCACCGCCGCCTAGGGATTCACATCTTCAATCTGGTGGTTGATCTGTCCATGCATTCACCCATACCCTATAACATCCACCATTAAAGGTATACCAACTCGCGGCCTTGGGAAATGCAGTAGACTGTGCACCTTTGAAATTTTCCTGCCAAAAATCATGACCTGACTTTTCAAATCATGTGGGACCAAATTATCCCACATTCATCCGACAGCAACCTCCTCAACACTTTATAAACTAGGTCATGAGCACATATGATGTCGCGCAATTTTACCTTGCGTGACCAGCGAACCATCCACCAAGACCCCATCATCATGACCTGCGCCATCGGCGAACCACCTACATGATATCCTGATATGAAATATCACCCCGATATTTCACATCACCCGACCAACCACATGACTTGATACAAAATATCACCCTAAGGGAAATATCACCCCAATGATGAACCTCATTGGTACAACCTGATGCATTGGAGAAAAATCCTCCTCATCATATTCATACCAAATACTTCACCAATGATCCTTCTGTACTTGCTCATGTCCTCATCGGCGATTAGTGGGTCCCTCATCATAGCTGCTGATAATATCATGTCGAAGACCACATGATGCATCCCACTGGACCAGATGATGTCATCATCATATTGCAAAGGGTGATATTCCGTGGCAAGGGTGATATTCGAAAGATGACTGATGTTTGGAATATCACCCCCCGCAAGAAAATCAAGTCACCAGATAGGTAGATATCATCCTCATGTAAAATTGATGTCCACACCTTAGGATGATCAAGCAAACATGAGGTGATAAAACAACATAGGCGTGATCGAACATAGGGGTGATCATAACTAAGATCACTTGACATTTGAAACATGACCCCCCCAGAATATTGGGTCATATTGAAACCTTGCCTTGACGCAACATCAGGGTGATCTTCACAAGATGACTGATATTTGAAACATCACCCCCCAGGGCGGAAGATTAGGTCATATATGAAATATGACCCCCCACAAGAATATCAGGGTGACAGAAACCCTGACTTAGAATTTTTTGGACTTTTTTGGGAAGTGCCTGCAAAATTAATTGCTTGAAATCTGAATATTCATGCAGGCACCAACATTGGCTCTGTTTGGAGATGCATGCCTCTTGCAGGCATGGCGAGAACCATAGATATCTGGGACGTAGACCAGTCTCCTATCCATTGGGCACAGAGTCATGAAGCTGTACTGACCTGCATCACAGATCACACTTGGTGGCCCAGGGTCACCAAGAAAGGAAAAACCTATATCTCCCTTTGTCAAATACCTTGTTTTCATATAATATCACTGGATCAACCCTAAAGATGCTGCCATGATTCATCCACAAACAACCCTTGTCATTTGCACACTCAACCATCTTATTTAGCTTGTCACTATCAACCTTATGCAAACAACCATCAACATCAAGCAACATGTGAATGTCATATTTATCAAACAATGCAATCCCATATGGCATATATCACTTATCATCATTTGTATCAGCAATATGCATTGTAAAATGATCTCCCAGCTAGACTGAAAATTGAAAGCACTCAAAGTCCACCATGTAGCTAGGAGCATCAGGCCTCATTATATCATAAGCTGGCATATCAAAGAAAAAGATTTCAAGTCCATAATTGTGCACATCATGCACACAACCATCAACTGCACCAAAATGGAAAGGATCAGACTCAGGCACCTCTCTGCAATAATCTTCATGATGTATGTTAGTTTCTCTTTCCTCAGGATAAAAATTAGAATCCATAGCAATAACAGTGCCTTGATTTTCACAATACTCAAACAGATCCTCATCACTATATGTGTCAAAAAGGATTGATCCAAGTGTTTCAGCTTCATTATGGTATGCTGCTGGTTCATGGGCAGCAGAACATGCATTTTCATTACCAATGAATTCCTTGTGTGGAGGAGTATCAACCTGTGTACCATAAGCAAAACTAAAATCAAACAAAGAACAATCATGCTCAGTACTAGCACTTGTTTCAATCCCTGATTGCTCTTCATCATCTCCATGTGTCTGAATAAGAGGCAGTGATTCAAACATGGGATTGCCCCTCCATTTGCTTATATGTTCTCTATCTTGTGCACAATACTCACAATTATCTCAACAAATCCACTCAAACAAGCATTCATTGCTGTCCATAATCTCATCATTGTTTTCAGAACCAGAGACCTCAACCTTGTAATGGGAGTCATCATTGATCCTTCTATTGGCATCCTTCATTGGAGAACAACCTAGTTGAGCATTATTATCAGTAGTATGTTCAAGTATAGCATTCTCAACTTCTATCTTCTCATTTACATATTTATCTTCAAATGATGCCATGATCACTTGGTCATTTACAGCTACACAACTATTAATCATACCAAAGCTTGTGGATAGAGAATTCTGCATGTGCTCATTTCTCATTTTTTCTATATTTTCTAAAAACTCGTATGCCATCTGCATACTTGTTATCTTGAATTCCCTCAACAATGCACTAGAGCCCTCCTCAAAACCTTCAAAATATATGCCAATGTAGGCTGAAGTATCAGGTCTGAAGTCTTCAAGGATTTGTGAAAGGGCTACTGTAAATCTATGACTAAAATCAGTACAGGGCTCTTCATCTTATTTTCTGATTTCCATTAATCTTGCAACAAGATCATCAGGTTCTCTTGCAAATTCTTCTCTAAAACAGTCAACAAGTTCATCCCAACAGGCAAAGGATCTCTTTGGAAAGCTCAAATACAAATCTCTAGCTCTAGCACCAAAGGATCTAACAAAAAACCTCATCCACATATCCTCATCTCTGAATGAGTGTCTCTCCATAAAGCCATGAAAATTTTGGATATGTGCACCCCCATCACACACACTGTGTCCACTAAATCTAGGCATATGATTATAGATCTGAGTAGGCATACTTTCAACTTCATAATCAACCCATGACAAATCTAGTTGGTCATACAAAGGATCAAAAGCGCTGACAAGAGGTTTAGCATTCTGACTAGCAGACACAACAGGGTTATTATTTAACTGAGCCTGCCTAGCCTCTAAGGATATCAACCTATTCTTTATCTCTTCAATCTTTTTACATAACACTTCATCCCCCTCTTGACTAAGTATGGGTGAATACATATTTGGATTCATATAAATTTCACTCTTAGACATCATATATCTGCCTAAGACCTAAGGCTTCCCCTTGGCATCTAGCTTATGCAATAAAACAACAAATATAAATGGGAAGGAGCTAGGTACCTTTTCTCATCCAGATGCTGAAACCATGAACAAAACATTCTTTTATCACAACAACATACATCAACCTTTCATGTGCACTTAAATCTTATTTGTAGAGTTGCCACCTCTCCAAAGAGGATAAAATTTTCAAACAACTAAAAGCTCATCAACTATCTTTTTGAGTTCATTCCACCAGCAGAACGCCATATTGTTAGTGGCTCAGATGGGAAAAACTTCACCAGAGACTGCAAGATAACACTTTCAAATCACATCCCTAGTAGAGTCACCATTTTGTTGGTTTTTCTTCTGAATCAGTAGAGGGTTTGCCAGTTCCAATACATAGGTAGATTTAGCCAACTAATACAAAAGGTTGCGAGAGCTGCCTCCCCTTCACTTTTGGTTCTGCTGCACCAAGGGGGGTATCCCTATAGCTAAAGATGTAACATTGACTAGCCCAATGACAGAAAGATTTAGCTTGATAACAACAGGCAGAAATGTATGGACCAAGATGTGCATGATACATCACAAGGTTGGCAACATTCTTGGACATATTTATCTGGTTGTGGATGAGAGTATGCAGGGGTCCTAATCCTACTCCTACAAACTAATAGGATGGAAGATATGAAAAGATGGATTTTATGCTTTGGATGCAAGACAAGGGGTTTTGGATCATAACTACTAAGCCAGGAGTAGACCGGTGCCTATCTCAGGGCAAGGAGTCAACTAGACGTATACAAGAGAATGGATTGCATTTTGGATTCAAGTTTCAAGAGGTTAGATTGATGCTTGCCTTACAAACATCACCCAAGAATAGGTATTTAGCTGCCTCTACATACGTACATCCCAGCTGACGTACAACCTTCTCCATACTTCACCTAAAACAATTTAATCCACTCCTTGAATGGAAGTTAGAGATGAAGCATGTGATACAAAAATCCATACCCTAGAACCTGAGAAACCCTTAGCAGCCAGATTCGAAAGAAGGAAAAGCATGCAACACATGGAGACAAGTAGCTAAACACATGCATAAGAGCATTTTTCATATAGAACAACAATGAAACTAAAAATATCTACAATGTACATTCATAATGCAACTCATAAACTCCAAAATGAGATAAAACAACAAGGAAATGCCCTATTTTTTGCTATTCACACAAAAATGCCTAGGTCTTCAACAACCACAAATGAGTAACACCATCTGCTATATACAATAAGGAAGGTGTACTCAGCATTAATCACATGGCAATTCAAAATTTGCTAGATATAGTGCATCATGAGAAAATGGTGCTCAACATTGAATGCAGTAGGTAGAGAAGGAGACAGGAGGTCTTGAGCCCTGCATCGCCACCTGGGGATTCACATCTTCAATCTGGTGGTTGATCTGTCCATGCATTTGCCCATACCCTGTAACATCCATCATTAAAGGCATAACAACTTGCGGCCTTGGGAAATGCAGTAGACTGTGCACCTTTGAAATTTTCCTGCCAAAAATCATGACCTGACTTTTCAAATCATGTGGGACCAAATTATCCCACATTCATCCCACAGTGACCTCCTTAACACTTTATAAACTAGGTCATGAGCACATATGATGTCGCACAATTTTACCTTGTGTGACCAACGAACCATCCGCCAAGACCCCATCATCATGACCCGCGCCATCGGCGAACCGCCTACATGATATCTCGATATGGAATATCACCCCGATATTTCACATCACTCGGCTGACCACATCACCTGATACAAAATATCACCCTAAGGGAAATATCACCCCGATAACCAAGCTCATTGGCGCAACCTGATGCATTGGCGAAAAATCCTCCTCATCATATTCATACCAAATACTTCACCAATGATCCTTTCGTACCTGCTCATGTCCTCATCGGCGATTAGTGGGACCCTCATCATAGCTGCTGATAATATCATGCCAAAGACCACATGATGCATCCCACTGGACCAGATGACATCATCATCATATTGCAAAGGGTGATATTCTGCGGCAAGGGTGATATTCGAAAGATGACTGATGTTTGGAATATCACCCCCACAAGAAAATTAGGTCGCTAGACATGCATATATCATCCTCATGTAAAATTGATGTCCACACCTCGGGATGATCAAGAGAACATGAGGTGATAAAACAACATAGGGGTGATCGAACATAGGGGTGATCATAACTAAGATCACCCGACATTTGAAACATGACCCCCCCGGGAATATCAGGTCATATTGAAACCTTGCCTTGACACAACATCAGGGTGATCTTCACAAGATGACTAGTATTTGAAACATCACCCCCCGGGGCAGAAGATCAGGTCATATATGAAATATGACCCCTCGCAAGAATATCAAGGTGACAGAAACCCTGACTTAGAATTTTTTGGACTTTTTTGGGAAGGTGCCTACAAAATTAATTGCTTAAAATCTGAATATTCATGCAGGCACCAACATGCCCATCGGTGAACTCTTTCATGCCTTAACCTTTATGCCATAGCTGATGGCTTCTCCTTCTTTCCACCTTTTTTAGAGCTTCCTCTATCGACAAAACCTCTTGGTGGTGAATCATCTATTCCACAAACTTTGACTTCGCCACCCAATTAGCTACTTTCCTTTGTCTCTCTGTTGGTGGGTCACCCTATTGGTGAATTGACCAATTGGTAAACCTCTCAGTCAGTGAACTTGGTGATTCATGAACCACTCATTTTTCCAAATTCACTTCAACTTTCTCCTCTTTTCTTCCTTTCTTTGGTGTCGTTTGACTTAGCTACCTTCCTTCTTCGTCGGTGATTTCCTCTGTCGGTGAACCAACCAATTGGTAAATCAGCAGTTTCATGAACCATCAAATTTTTTGACAAAAGCCTTCTTTGTGTCCTTTTGCCTTAGAAAATTCTTCCTTCCCACTATCTCTTTAGTCAGTGATTTCGTTGATCGATGAACTTACCGATCGACGAACTTAAAGTTTGCCAAACTCAAATTTTTTTGACTAAAGAAAAAGACAAAGGCAAAATACTTAAAATATTTTAGGATTTGTGAAGGGAGACTTTCTTCCATTTAAGCTTTCTTAGATCAAATATTTATGATGGAAGAAAGGCGGGATTTTTGGGCTTATTTTGGCCTGGGCTAAAATATGACAATATTGATGATTGAGGTTCCTTAGATTTTACACCCTCCTTTACGGGTGAATATAAAATCTCACCCTCACACCCAAAGACCTCGAAGGTAAATTAAATTTCTTCAACACAATTTTCTACTCCTACAGAGTTTAAACTCAAGAAAAATGATGATGGCACCTTTAAAATAGATGAAGATCTACCTTCTTCTATAGAATGGAAGCCATTTGTGATAAAGTACCATCTAATTCTAATACATGTCATGGTATGATGAGGTCTCTTTAAATTTCAACCCCCACAAGATGGTTGAAACAAAGTTTGACCCTCCTCACCATGATGAAATGAATGATCCTTCCTCTTCAATAGATTTCAACAAAGACAGTCATATGATCTCTCCACTTCCTTCAGATTTGGACAAGAGTTATGTGTTGCATTTGGGTTGTCATTGATGTCAACAATGGTATGGAGTGTGGTGGTACCCCTTAGGGTTTAGGGTTTTAGGTCTATAATGTTACAAGTGTTTACCTTTACAAAATCCTTTTTTCCCTAATTCCTTAGGTCATGCGCTTTATTATCTAAATTTATGTTGACTGACTGGAGTAAGTTTCTAGTCCCTTAAGTTATAACCTTAAGTCTCAACACCCATAAGGTGACCAACCCTGTCTTCTAGGTTTTACCTTTTGTGGCCCATAAAAGTTAAATCCAATGTCCTGAGTCTTCCCATAAGTCTTTAGGTTTAATAAAGTGAATATCCCAGTATCGCAGCACATCATTAATGATGTCATCACCCTACTACGTGACTGCGACAGGATGAGACTTGTCCAAGAATCTATGCTTATGTCATATTCCACTAAGAATCCTATGCTAACCAACCACATGTTGCCAGATGTCAGTATAAAGGTGGTCCGTAGGGAAGATTTTAATCCAATAGTTGTGCTCCATTGGAAGGGTATCTCACAGGATGGAATCTTCACTACACGATCGCGAGATGGAGACACGTGGCGTTCTCTTATGGAAGAAGTGAAAAGAAAATGGAAGGCGGGCGTGTGGAGGCTTAATCGCACCCGTACACGGTAGGTAAGTGGTGGGCCATCTCTGGCTGTATGGCAGCAAGATGGTGCCACATGTCTAGTCTAGACAAAAAGTGATATGATCTACAGAGAGAGTACAATTGATATGGCCTATTCTAATTGTTCGAAGACTTTTCAAACATGATGACTGAGATTTTCAAATCTCATGGGTAAATGGTGGCCGTAGATCTTGTGAGAAAGAATTCTAATCAATGGTGCAATTTTGAACTTTTGGAATGAACGTTGGAGGTGTGATGTAGCACAAATGAAGAGTAAAGTCGAGGCTACCTCTATTAATGCATCAGAGGATAGGCTACAAAGCTTAAAAGGAAGAAAAGCTAGGGCTATGCATGTCATTTCTTCAAGCATACACGATTTCCAGGCACAAGAAGAGCTCTCAAACAAGTAAAGAACATAATTTAGATTCCTGCAAGTGTTAACCAATAAGTTCACTCTGTATTCTTATGCCTAGTATATTTTTTAGTTAACTACTTGATTAAGGAAATAAATAGTTTCTTGTGAAAGAAGCCCTAGCTTGCTAATATCAATCTAAAAATGAGTTGACCAAGCTAGCCAACCCTCCACCTATAAGCATAGTTTAGATGAGGATCTCATGATCCAGCTCCCTGGTTCTGCTAGGACAACTTTGAAATTGCATGGCCCAGGTGAGCCTAAGGATAAATTCCTTAATTACTGTTATAATTGTTGGGATGCCATTTTGCCTGTTCCTGGTTGGATCATGTTCGAACATTGGCATAGGAGAATGGATTATAAGGCCCCTATTTGTCATACCTAGAAATTTGATCTAGCTAAGCTTATCTATCCTAATGTCTTCCCTAACCTTGACCTAGTTAGGGGAATAGCACTAAGGTATGATTCTACTACAAAGACAGTCGTAGCTGGAAATGGTTCAAAAATTATCAAGCTTACCAAAGGATTCATTGCTATAGTATTCAATTTAGACCCTGTAGCTAGCAATCCAATTGAGCTTCCTACTCTGAAGAGGAAATACCAGACTGTAAAACATGCTTATAGGGATTACAACCTAGCTAAGCACATACCAAGGGGTGTAGATGGTAAATTAGTGAAGATTTTGGCTAGTGAGAGGGAGCCCTTTCAGTCCAGTATGTTTATGGACTATTTTATCAAGACTTATCACAGTCTATGCCAAGTATTGGGCAGGGATGCTTCGGATAGAATGTCCATTTCTTTAATGATGATAGCAGTTGATATTCAGAATTAAGAGGTCAAAGAACCATATGATTATGCAACTTACATTGCTGATCATATACACAAACAGATGACAGACATTAAGAACAATCTGTCAAAGCCGAATGTCCATGTTGAATTCACATGGTACTCCATGCTATGTCACATGGTTTTATTTGCTTTATCTGGGATGTGGTACCAAAATTTACATTTTAAAAGCATAGATGCTCAAGGAAATATGTTTCCAGTACAACTATGGACTTGCATGATTGACATGCATTGCACAACTATGGACTTGCATGATTGACATGCATTGCACTACAACATATTATGTCATTTTTGAAGATTATTTTGTGAGGAGAATCCTTGGATTTTTGGAACTGGAAGGTGAAAGGCTGCATCTAGATGTGCTATACTTTTTAAGGCCTTTAGATAGGACTCCTTACTTAGGAATTGATCACAATTGGGGTGATTAGCTCTTCCATGAGAACACCACTTGCATTAGTGTCTATGGATGTGAGACCCCACCTCATATGTTGCCTAAATATCCTAAAAGAGTGGCATTTTTAGAAGTCATTAGGCAATTAAATGGTTCTGACAAGGAGCACCTAAGGAGGCACAAGAAGGGCTCATTCTTTCCTTCTTCCCTCAGATTTATTGATTTTTTAATAGTTAATAAGAGTGGATTGGATCAAATTTATTCATTCATGCAGTGTTTTGGAATGTATTTGGAACATCCAAGGCATTTTTACCCTAAGGGCCTCATCAATAAGGTAAGGGTCAACAAGGGAATGCCCAGATATTCTCACCAGATTGACTATAGTGATGATATTGCGAGGAATTATTTCACATTGGATGATGTCCATCACTTAAGGATTAAGTGGGACACTATTATGATAAGTGAGAAGATGAAGAAAATGATAAATCCTACATATCAGGGTGCATTTACAAAAGTACAAGACCCAATTCAAAGAATTGAGAAGATGTTGGACAATGCAGAGTAGCTGATTGGTTCTGCCCCTGTCGGAGAAGAGAGGCCCACTTATGAGCCTGGCAGCTCAAGTAGAGGATATGCTATCAAAAGGGAATCAATTAGCGCCTCCCCTGCTAAAAAAGAAGAAAATATTGATTTAGAAAACCCTGAGGAAATTGAGGTAGTTGATTTGGAAGGGGAAGAAGAACATGTGCAAGAAGTTGCCCCTTAGGTGAATTCACTTGATAGAATAAGACCCTATTCATCCCCTAAAAATAGGGTAGTGAGAATAATGAGGAACCCAGCTATGGACATTGAAGATGTTAGGGTGATGGCCTGTAACAAATTTTTAGAGGACGATGAATTTGTCAATACTCCTAAATTCAAGAGTTATGTTTTGAAGGTAAGGAGTGAAGAATTTCAAAAGAAGGTTGAAGATGCTAAATCTAGAGGAGACCCTACAAAATATGATGCCATTACTCAAAGGGTCTTGAAAGAAGTAAATCAATCCATAAGTGTAATGACTCCAGAGGAGGGGAGAGCACTAGTTGCAAAAAGTAATATTTTGCTTCTTCCTCAATGAACCCTATCAGATGCCATTGAATTTGATACAATTACTAGAGATGACTCAGATATAATAGGTAAGCAGATTGAAAAGGCTCTCTCTGGTGCATCCTTCAACCCTAGATTTGAAACACTGGCAATATGGGCTCTAGCCCCAAACCATAATAAGCCTAGGGTTGAACTGGAGGATTTGGTAGGGGATGTAATAATAAAAAGAGTATCTAACACCCCTGCTCCCCAAGATGCAAGCCTAAATGTATAGACTACACAATTTGCAGAGGGAGTCACTAATAAATTACAAAAGGATCACAATGAGTTGCAACTCAACTATGCTCAAGTAGTTTTAGAGAAAAACAAGTTGAAGTAGCAATTATCACTAGGAGCTAGTACTTTAGCTCCCCCACCAGTGATTCCAATAGAAGATTCTTTCCCAGTTGATACAGAGCCTCTCCTTTCAGAAATTAGAGAACTAAAGGAGGTTAACAAAAAATTGAAAGAGGAAAAGGAGACTAAAGTAAAAGACATGGTCACCAACTTGATAAAAAATAGGGTGACCAAAATGTTGGCTAAGGTAGATGAGACTTGGAGGTCTTACTCACAATTGAGGATAGCTTATGAGAAGCATGAATCATATAAGCAAAGGCTATCAAGTGTGAAAACTAATTGGCTGTAAAGAAATGCAGAGATCAGGGATTTTCATAGGTGTTCAAGGTTTGATGTGCAGGCACCCCCTGAACTAAAAATGGTGATGGACATGTTGCAACATCTTGAAGGAGTTGCCATTTTTCAATTGAAATTAGATGAAATTTTGGTAGATAAGATGCAAGCCATAGAAAAGATGGACACAAAATGGTTGCCACATATTTTGGAAGGTGATGGAAAAACTAAAGACTTGGACACATGGAAAAAGGAAATAATAGATAATGGTTACCAGTTAATTCCCACTTGTTGTGATGAGGGCGATCCAACTATGCAGGTGCTAAGCTTATCACTTGACAAGCTGCACATAGTTCAAATAAATTTTGAAATATTTTGCAAAAATGTAAAGACTATTTTGGACGCCAAGTATGTCAGTCATAATGGTAAAATTGAAAAGATTATCTCATTCCCCTAGCCATCTGAAAAGACATATAGTGAATGGAAGGACAAGTATGGGTCGCAAGACTGAAAAGGCCAACCACCATCTCCCCAGTATCAATGAGGCAAATCTTCTTTAGGCGGCTACACATTTCCCGAGTCCATCTACTCTCTCTCTCTCTCTCTCTCTCTCTTCTTCTCTCCAATGAAGTAAATGTTCTCAACACCATATTGGTGGTGCATTGTATCAAGAACCATTTGAAGTGATATTTTAATTAATGCTGAGTACATGTTCTTGGTCTGCAAAAGAATTGTGTTATTTATTTATGTTGTTGAAGATTTTGGGAACTTTTGGAGAGTGAATGAAATACATGTTCTACTGGTCTACTTCATCTCTTGTCTTGTAAGTTTATGAGTTATATGTTGAATGTATGTCTACATATATGTTATTCAGTTTCATGTTGATTTAAATGAGAAATGTTGTATGCATGTGTTTTGTTAGCTGTCTCCTTATTGTGTATGTTCTTCTTTTGAATCAAAATAACTATGGGTTATCTGAGATTCTAGAATATAGATTCACTGTATTGCATACTTAATCCTCTACTTCTATTCAAAGAATAGATTAAATGTTTTGGGTTAAGTATGGGTAAGAATATATTGCAATAAGGATGTCTGTAAGTAGAGCTGACTGAATACTCTTTCTTGGGTAGTGTTTGTAAGGAAAATACTAATAAAGCCCCTTGAAACTTGATTGTTATTCAAAAATTTATGCAAATAATTCACATATATATGTCTATTTGACTCCATGCCCTGAGATAAGCACTGATCAGTTCTAGTCTTGAGTTTGTGATTCAAGCCCAAGTTTTGTAGCTAAACACATAAAACAAAGACTAAACAACATCTTTAAACATTTAGAACTTTAGAAGTAGTTTAGGTTTCAAATCCTCTGGTTCATAACTGAATATAAGGCCAAAAGCTAGCCCCTTTGCACTTATCTCACAGTCTTGGTCTGTGTTAGAGAGGATTTATCTACTTTATATCAATATCCCAGCATGTTCATAGATTTATCCCATGGATGTTGAATAGGGAATACCCCCCTAGGTTTTGTAGAGGCTAAAGAAGGAGAGGAGACATTTAGAGTCTATCTCTTGTACTGTTGGTCTCTGACCTGAGTGTCCTATTGATAAGTGATGGCTACCTTGTAGGGATACTCAGGAAACATTTAGTTGGAAAAACCCAACAGATCTGGTGACTTTGTTGGGGAGCTCTATATAAGAACCCTAGTCTAGATCCTAGTTCCCATTTGTGGGTGGCGACTCTGAGAAAATCTCCTAGCTGGTAAAATAGAATTTATATGCAGGGGAGAAGATCCTTGCGCAACCCCTTATTCCAAGAATTACAAATCTGGTAACTTTTGTAGAGGCTAAAGAAGGAGAGGAGACATTTAGAGTCTATCTCCTATACTGTTGGCCTCTGACCTGAGTGTCTTATTGATAAGTGATGGCTACCTTGTAGGGATAATTAGGAAACATTTAGTTGGAAAAACCCAACAGATCTGGTGACTTTGTTGGGGAGCTCTATGTAAGAACCCTAGTCTAGATCCTAGTTCCCATTTGTGGGTGGCGACTCTGAGCAAATCTCCCAGCTGGTAAAATAGAATTTATAAGCAAAGGAGAAGATCCTTGTGCAACCCCTTATTCCAAGAATTACAAATAATATGTATAGAAAAAAGGGAACTACTCAAACTAGTCATGAAGGCTCACCCAGCCCTAGGAATAATGATGATATCCAAGATAATCCTAGGTCCTTGGGATTGTAACCACCCTATTTTTCTAACACAGAAGCTGAGATTCAAGAGATGTATGAAAGACAACAAGGTAATAGGACAAGGTTAAGATCAAAGGTGTTTCAAGAACACCCTTTCTTAGATCCTCTTGATAGATTTGAAGATACAGAGTCCCCAAGGGATAATGATGACCCTAATAGAAAGGGACCATCCTCTTGTATGCCAAAAGATGATGAGTTAGCAAAAGAAATTAGAAATCTCAGAGTAGAACTAGACTATTTGTAGGCTTTGAGAATAAGAGATGATATGAAACAAAAGGTACAAGATTTGAAAATGGCTTAACAAGACTCATTTCCCACCCTTGATAATGTAAATGTGCTCAGAAACCAATAGATAAATGAGGTTTAGAACCAACAAAATGATTAGAATATCCTTAGAAATGATCAAGGACTTAATCATCATGTGAATCAACATCGTCAAAACAATATGAGACAAAATGCAAATAATGTTAGGATGCCATAGAATAATGTGGGAAATCAAAATAACAATGTCAATGCCAATAGGAATGCAAATTGCAACCAGCTTGGTAGGAGACCTATGTAGTTGGACAAGTTCAGACAGTTAGATTTCGATGGCATTCCTGGTTATCCCAACCCCATTGACAAAAATATAAGGTCTAAAATACCAAAGTTTTCAGGAAATAATGTTGTGTTAGGAGAAGATCATTTGAAGGATTTCCAAAATGTCATGGATAATTTTGAAGTTGAGCATGAAGATGTCTTTATGAAACTATTATGCAATCCCTAATTGATGAAGCTAGAGAATGGTATAGAAATTTGCCTGATCAGAGTATTACATCATGGGATGACTTTAGGAGGATTTTTAGAGAATAGTATGGGGATAAGACTAACCCTAGTTTTATTATCAATGCATCCACTAGTATTTCCAAGGGGTGAAATGAGCCTGTTGTTGATTTTAATGCTAGGTTTACCAGAGTGTTGAACAAATTGCCACCTCATATGAGGCCAAATGAATTGATGTGTATGTTATTGTACATAAATGCTTTTGATGCCAAAACAACTTATGAGCTAAGAGACAAAAGTCCAAATAGTCTTAGGGATGCTTTCAGAATTGCAACAAATTTTGAAAATAATAGGAAGGCATCTAGCAAGACAAATAGAAGAGATGATGTAAGAATTTTATAAAATCCAAATAATAGGTCTTAGAATGTTGAAGGAAATACTTCCACTTTTGAAGATAAACTGGATAAGTTGACATTAGTTGTTAAGGACCTAAGTTATAGACTTGCTAAAAATGAGAAAGGGCTTGGTCCAGAGAGGCAAGTTTACCAGAGGCAAGAAAAGAGGCCACAATTGCATGACATGCCATACAACACAAACTAGCACAATGGTAAACCCATTCTTCCAAATAACAAGATTGATCAAAGAACTCAAAATGTTAAGGAGACTCCTGATCCCCTAAAGAAGACTGTAAATGTTCTGGATGGCACTCCATGGTGTATAATTTGTTAGATGCCTCATTCACAGTCATAGTGTATGATTGCCTAGTCTTTTTATAATGATGCTATTGCTTGTGATGAGTGTAATGAGCCTCATTATGTAGAAGATGACAATGTTAATATGCTCTCTGTAAGTGGAGATTACTCTTCCTCTGATGAGGTTGACATAGAAACAAATGTGAATGAAGATAAAATCTGTCAGCAGGATTGTTCTGATGATGAAAATGAGGATCATTAGGTTTATGCTCAGGATTCATATGTCCCTTTAATTAATTTGAGGAGGCCTTCAGATGAAGAAATTAGATCTCTTATAGCTGTTGCAATAGCCCAAGTTAAGAGTAATTATAACCTTAGAAATAAACCTCAAGCAAGAGATTCAGGTAAGCTAGGAGGCACCTTTGCTAAACAACCTAAATATAAACACAAAAACCTTGAACCACAGAAGAAATAAGGTAATAACAGTAAGAAGGACTTAAGGGATAAGTCAGGTCAGAACACTAAGAGTCTAGAGGATAAGGTTTCTCAGAATGAAGAAAAGGTTAAAGGTTCACCTGCTGAAGATGACAATTAGCAAGCCACTAAAGCCAAAACTGGACCAACTCAAGATAGGAGTAAAAATCAAATTCAAGCTATAAATGTTATACAAAATTATGCCCCCTTTGATATAACACAAGCTCTATCCCAAAAGAAAGTCTCAGTCCCATTAATGGAGATAATAAAAATTGAAGAATATAGAGACAAGGCATTATCTTTGATTTCAGGGGTAGCTCATCAGGCAAAACAAAGTGCCAAGGATCATAGTAAAAAATAAGAGTTGTCTATTGATGAGGATGAGGTTCCTAAGGTCAATGCCAAAATGTCCTGCACAAGTGGAACCATTTTATGTTTCTCTTGTCATCAATGGAAAGGTAGTTAAGAATTGTATGCTTGACTCGAGTGCATCAACAAATATTATATCTCTGGCTATTATGAAACAAATTGGGTTAAATATTGATAAAGCCTATGGGAAGTGCTATGCCATGGATGCTAGAGAAGTGCCATTCATAGGAATTATGAAGGATGTGGACTTTATGCTTGCATCTTATCCATAAAAGACCTACAAAATGAATATAACAATAGTTGATATAAAGCCACAGTATGGCATGTTGCTGTTAAGAAGATGAGTTGCATTGATTGGAAGAAGCATGCAATTAGATTTATCCTATGCCATGATCCCTATGAATGGTAAGGATGTCAAGCTGGTTAGAGAGGAAAGGTCACCATAAATAGTTGAGGATCAGGAACCAGAAGATCATGTTTGTTTTGTGGATACTGACTGTGAAAATTTTAGAATTGTCTCAGATGATGAAGAGAATAAGGAAAAGGGTTTTTGCATTAAGGAGCCTGATTAGCATGGTCTTTGGACTATGTATTTTGATGGTGCATGTTCAAAGGAAGGTTCTGGTGCTAGAGTGGTATATCTGTCTCCAATAGGTAGGATCCTCAAATTCTCTTTTCTACTAAAGTTTGCTTGCACAAACAATATTGCAAAATATGAAGCTCTGTTATTAGGATTGAATGTTGCACTAAAGCATGGGATTAAGATGTTAAAAGTATTTGGAGATTCAAGGTTAATAGTTTCTTAGGTAAGAGATAAGTATGCTTCAAAGAATAATAGGTTGAAACAATATAAACATGTTGTCTGGGATACTATTGAATTATTTGATGCATTTTCAATAAATTGGATAGAAAGATCAAAAAATGTCATGGTTGATTTTTTAGCTAATATAGCCATAAGGCCAGATGATGTCACATTATTTGACATCACAAATGTTGAAGTTAAAGTTAGGCCTACAGTGCCAGAAAATATATGCAGTTGGCAAGTGTTTGATGATGCTAAAGACTTGTTGAGATTCGTACATTGCATAGATGAATATGAGAGTCAAGAGATTGATGTCCAAAACTTTTTAGAAGTCATAGATGGAAAAGAGAGTCTTTTGGGGAAAGAAGTAATACAACTTAAAACAAACAAAGTCCCTAGAGGGTTAGTAGCATTAGAAAGAGCATTTGATAGTAGAGATCAACTTACTACAAAGGCATCTCCCACAAACAAGGATGATCTAGAAGAGGTGAATCTAGCGACACATCATGCCCCAAAAAAGGTGTATATTGGCAAATAGAATAAGCCACATATTAGGACTATGTTGATGGCATTGTTAAGAAAATACAAACATGTCTTTGCATGGTCGTATGAGGATCTAAAGGCCTATAGAGAAGATTTATTTCAGCATGAGATCCCTTTGAAGCCTGGAGCTAAACTATTTAGACAAAGCAAAGACCTATTAATCCTACCTTATCTCCAAAGATGCAGGAAGAACTAAAAAAGCTTAGGGAGGCTAGAATAATCATGCCTATCAGACACTCAACTTGGGTGTCCAATCTTGTCCCAGTCAGAAAAAAGAATGGAGATATAAGACTCTATGTAGATTTTAGGAATTTGAATGTATCTTCTTTGAAAGATAACTATCCACTCCCTAACATGGAGGCTATTTTGCAGAAAGTGACAAGTGATGAGTCTAGTTTATGACTCATATTTTGTTAAACTTTATTGTCTATTTGTTGTAGCTATCTTGGACTTTGATACTTTACTCTTGGTTTTTTTATGTCATTACCCCCAAAACTATAACTTGTTGAACATAAGTCATTTCTTATATCCCTTGGTGGTAAAGACATGCTATTTGAACTATCTATGTTAATGTTGCATATGGTTAATGAATATTACTCCAAGGTGGTTACAAATGAGCAATTATTTGTGTGTACTAACATTATTTTACATATATAATTGGCATCCATAAAGTGAGGAAGATTCTGCTGAATGGTCGCTTACCATAAAAGTCAAAGGTGGTGGTCATTCAAATATCAAATGGAGGGAAAGCAACCATTTTGTAACTGATCTTAAATATCTGTTGAGAAAATTTAGGAGTTATAGTTATGCTAAATCTGCATTAAAGCAACTCGCTTGACCTGATTTCCTGGCATGCGTAACTTCCTTCCACTTTCTATGTTTTCCATAATGTGGCATCCTCCTATTCTGTTGGAGTTGACTGCCCTGTTAGTTAGTTAATAGTCTTTCTTCTATAAATAAGACCTAGATACTCCTTTTTGGGGGTTGTTGTGTTGTTGATTATTCAAAGATTGTACTTGCATTATCCAATTTTCAGTAATACAGTTATTATGTTCAGTTGTACTCATCCTTTCAAATGAATAAAAAAAAGTTGTGAGTTCATATTTTTGAGTTTACATTTGTTTTAGGGAATACTCATCCAAGGGGGCCCACTTGGTGAGAATTCCACCTTTTAGTTTAGTTGCATTTTCTGTTAAGTGTTTAGTAAATCTGGCATTGAATGTTCCTGCAGCCACTAGAATTATATTATGTGTCTGTTCCTGTAGCCAAAGCAGATAGAGGAGTTTCCTGCTTGTTCACCTAGATAGTTACTTTGTGTTATGTACTTGATTCCAGAATAGCTATTGGTTAATATTCAATATTCCTGTTGTTTCCTTTTTAGCAGTTTATCTTTAGCATTATGTCGTTCATAGCTATAGAATGAACATGGCCACTTTGAACTTCTTAGTGCACATACTGTGCTGACCCATTTCAAGTTCACATCCCTAGGTTGACAAGTGAAATGCATCTCCATAGTTATTAAGATAGCTACTTAGTTCAGATGTCTAATCTCTGAGTTATAGTTTTAAGAGCTCAATTGTTAAGTCATCGTGAGAGACCAACCTTTTTGGCACCGTTGCCGGGGATGGTGTCAAACTAAGAAAATCTTTGGAGTCATTTTTAGTGTTATTCCTTGCAGTTTTTCCTTAAAATGTGTGTTAGTTAGGAAGAAACCATTTACAACCCATCAATATTTTTTGTGTGAGAAGTGGCTGATATTGAGTATATTGCATGCATAGAGGTAGGAGAAGAGATGCTTTAGGGAGATTCCTTCCTAATGATTTGACTCACCCAAAAAAAGAAGCAGAAGTGAATCCTTTCCTTGATGCATTCCCTGATTTGAATAGCTCTGAAATCTCCTCTGAAGAACAAGATACCCCAGATCTAGTTGAAAATCCCTTTGCTTTGATAGTAGGTCAAGCAGTCATGGCTGCCCAAAATGTACCTAATCAACCACCATTTCCATTCCTGATTGCTCTTCAAAATGAAGTGGATAATCTCGAGAACATACCTGCTTCAGCTCTTCCCAAGTTCTATGGTTTTCCAACAGAAGACCCAGACACCTTCTTGTTTGAATTTGATATCCTCTGTAGAAGCTATGACTATACTAATGATGCTCATAGACTTAAGTTGTTTCCTACTACCATGAAGGATGCTGCATTAAGGTGGTTTATGAGTCTAGGTAGTGATGTTGTCAATACCTGGGAAGAAATGAAAGATAAATTTCTTGAGAAATATAAAGACTACTGTAGATGTGGGGCTATGAGAGGCAATGATGTTTTCAGAATGCAACAGACAGAAGATGAGAGTTTGGAGGATTACATCTCAAGGTTCCTGTTTTGTTTACAAAAGTCTCGTCATCATGCACTCACTGAGGATTCTCAGAAACTGCTCTTCCTCAGGGGAATAAGTGAGCATTGCACAGATGCTTTGGATTTAATGGGAGGAGGAGATATTACCCAAGTATCTTGGGATGATATTAAGAAGTTGTGCCAGAATTATTCCAGAGCTGCCATGAAGAAAGGAAGTGGTTATCATTCCCTTGTGGGTAAAACCTCTACTATTGGAATTTCCAGGATGGAGATAAGCCACTTGCTATCTGATTTTAAGCAAGATATTATAAACAATATGGCGACTCAGTTGGATACACTCTAGGCAAAGAAGAAGCATGAAGAGGCTGATGCAATGTTGGCAGAATATTGTCCTCATTGCAGACAAAAGAAGAGGGATTGCAGATGCAAGCTGGTAGCTAACATTGATAGCAAGCAGATTCCACCTGAGTTCAAGCCAATAGAAGTTGAAGAGGATCAATACTTCTATGTTGCACAAAGGAGGCCATGGGCACCAAGACAAGGTATGCCACCAGATCCATTGTCATATGCTGGTCCACATTTTAATACTTATGCATCTGGTAATCAATGGCAACAACCATTTCCATCTAGTTATGGAGGATATCCACCTCAGCCTTGGAACAACCCTCAAAATGCTTGGCCAAATTACAAAAACCCTACACCCCAGTGGCAACAACCCTTAGGGAATTGGTAGTCACCTCTAGGAAATTAGCAGCAAACATCTCAATGGAGAGGACATCAATGGCGAAATCAAACCACTAATTACATTCAGACACCTCCTCAGCCCCAACAGCCTACCATAATGCGTCCACTTGCTAGCTCCAGTTCAAATACACCTAAACCTACTCAAATACCATCTCAACCCTCACCTAACCCAAATAATAGACCACAACAATAGCCATTATATTCTGCTGATCCAAATCAATACCCTGCATATGTTGTGAATGTCAGTGATATGCATATGCGTTCAGGAACTACTTTGGTAGCTCCTTCAAGACCTGTCATCACTGAACTTTCTGAGGAAGAAGTGGAACCTAAAAAAACCCCCATTCAGTCTAATGTGCCTAAAAATCTTGAATCTATGACAGTTAAGTAGACTCCCCAAGAACCACCATTTCCACAAAGGTTAGAAACTGTGAAACAAAAGGTAGTAGAAGAAGAACCCACCTTTGATATTCTAGAGCAGTTGAAACATGTATGTGTTAAGATACCTCTATTTCAAGCCATAAAAGATGTTCCTATATATGGCAAAGCAATCAAAGAAGCATGCCTTAACAAGCCAGGCAAAAAAAGGAAAGACCCCACTATGGTCCATGTGGTGGGATAGTTGGCTGACATCATGCTTGGAAAGGTGATTATTCCTAAATATAATGAACCAGGAAGTCCTATAGTAGGAGTTGTCATAAACATAATCCAAATCAGAAATGCTTTGATTAATCTTGGAGCAGCCATAAATGTAATAACAAAGGATATCCTACAACAACTGAATGTTGCAACTATGAGACAACCCCTACTATCCTGTAGCTTGTTGATAGCTCTACTGTTAAACCTGATGGGATAGTTGAGGATCTTGTAGTATCCTTGGACTCATGGGAATATCTAGCTAATTTCATGATACTTTCTCCTAAAGCTACATTGGGAGGATACCCCATCATTTTGGGAAGGCCATGGTTAGCCATAGCAGATGCTTATATTGGGTGCCGGTTAGGAGACATGACCATCTCTAATGGGAGAAGCACTAAAACACTTGTTCTTTACCCACCTGCACAACCATCTCATGATATGGATAATCCTGTTTGGCCTCATGTTGGTGAAGAGGTAGAGGAAGCTAATTCTATCAAGTAGCTTATGATGATAGGCAGAACTTCTTTCCTGTAGCTTCAAAGAGAGGAGGAGGTGGTGTCCAATATAATCCAAAATCTTTATGCAGTTGAAGAAGCATCATCCTCTCATTCTGCTGATTCAGAAAGGATGCTTGTTCCAATTTTTCCTGTAGCATCAGGTATGTTACATACATTGCTTCCACAAGAAGTTAAAGTACCTAGCATTAATGAAGTAACTATGGTTGATTTCATAACTCAAGTGGAAATTTTAGAGGACAGATATCTTAATATTAATAACAACTTGACTCAAGAACAACAGTTGTCCTTGGCAAAATTGTTAAAGAAACATAAAAATGCTTTTGCATGGGATTATCATGACATGAAGGGATTGGATCCTACATTATGCACTCATAGGATTTACGTAAAGGAAGATTGTACACCAGTAAGACTACCACAAAGGAGAATCAACCCTGCACTAAGAGAAATTATCAAAGAGGAATTACAGAAGCTATTAGATGCAGGATTTATTTACCCAATCTTAGATAGCCAATGGGTGTCCCCTTTGGTTCTTATGTGCAAGAAGGGAGGAAAATGGAGAGTATGTATTGATTATAGAGAATTAAATTTTGCTACCAAAAAGCACCATTTTCCCCTTCCTTTCATAGACCATGTTTTGGACTCACTTGCAGGAAAGCAATACTTTTCCTTTTTGGATGGATTTAGTGGTTACAATCAGATTCAGATTGCACCTGAAGATCAAGAGAAGACAACATTTACCTATCCTTGGGGAACATATGCCTACTCAGTGCTTCCATTTGGCTTATGCAATGCATCCGCAACTTTCCAAAGAGTAGTCATTAGCATATTTTATGATATCTCACATGATTGTATGTAAATCTACATGGATGATTTCACTACTTATGGTGCTACATTTGAAGAGGCATTAACAAACTTAGGCAAATTTTTGGAAAGATGTGAAGACCATAGCCTATCATTAAATAGTGCAAAGTGCTTCATGATGATGCAGGAAGGGGTAGTGCTTGGGCACTATATTTCTCAAAAAGGAATACAGGTAGACCCAGCTAAGATTGAAGTCATCATCAATCTGCCCATTCCTGCAAAGCAAAAGGATGTCAAAAGTTTCTTGGGTCATGCAGGGTATTACAGACGCTTCATTAAAGATTTTAACAAAATGGCATCCCCATTATATACCCTTCTGACAAAAGATGCTGAATTTAAGTGGAATGAAAACTATGACAAAGCATTTTCTGACCTGAAGGTAGCCTTAACCCATGCTCCTATACTTAAAGGCCCCAATTGGGAACTTCCTTTTCACATTCATACTGATGCATCAGATTATGCCATAGGAGTAGTTTTAGGCCAGAAGGAAGGAGTCATTGACATGCTATTTATTTTGTTAGCAAAAACTTACAGGGTGTTGAATTCAACTATATATTCACAGAAAAGGAAATGTTAGCAGTCATCTATGCACTCAATAAGTTTAGGCACTACATAACTAGTTATCAAATATTTGTGCACACAGATCATGCAACCATTAGATACCTCATGAACAAACCTCTCATCTCAGGTTGGTTAACAAGATGGGTGTTGTTAATGCAGGAGTTTGACATCACCATTGTGGATAAACCAGGAAAAGCCAATGTGGTTGCAGATTTTCTTTCAAGAATGACTACATCAGAAGATAACCAGGTCATTGATGACTCTTTTCCTGATGAGCATTTGTTTTCACTCTCTATGCAAACACCTTGGTATGTTGACACAACTAATTACCTAGTCACAGGAAGAGTCCCTCCTTACTTCTCTCCTAAGGAAAGAAAGGTACTCATTGAAAAATCATTTCCTTTTTCATGGATTGCTGGATGTTTGTTCTACACTGGACCGGACAGTGTCATGAGAAGATGTGTGAGAGAAGATGAAACATATGACGTTTTGCATGCTTGTCACAATGAACCTTGTGGAGGACATTTTGCAGCAAAGTAAACTACAATAAAAATTTTGAATGCAGGTTATTATTGGCCTACACTATACAAGGATGCAGCAAGATATACCAAGAAATGTGATAGTTGTCAAATGATGGGTCGTCCAACAAAGTCTAATGAGATGCCCCTTTATCCTCAGCTTATGATTACTCCATTTGATAAATGGGGGTTAGATTTTGTAGGACCTATTGATCCTCCATCTAATGGTAAATCTTATATCTTAGTATGCACTAACTATGTAACTAAGTGGGTAGAAGTTAAAGCCATGAAACATGCAAGAGACAATAAGTTTGCAGAATTTCTTTATGAAGAAATCTTTACAAGGTATGGAGTCCTCAGAGAATTGGTGACTGATCAAGGAGCTCAGTTTACCTCAACTCTAGTTGCAGCATTAGTACATGAATACAATATAAGGCACAAGAAGTCTACTCCTTATCACCCCCAGGCTAATGGCCAAGTTGAAGTGACTAACAAAGAATTAGAAGCTATTTTGACCAAGACTGTGGCAGTTCATAGGAAGGATTGGGCAAGTAGGTTGCCAGAAGCTGTCTGGGCCTATAGGACAACTTGGAAAATAACTACTAGTTTTACTCCTTTTGATTTGATGTATGGCAAAATAGCCATGATGCCTATTGAATTTGAACATAGAACTCTTAGAACTGCACTTGACTTGGGGATGGATTTATCTCAAGAACAGAAAGAAAGAATCATGCAGCTTAATGCTTTGGATGAGATGAGAAAAGCAGCTCTACATCATATAGAAGTGGTACAGAATTAGAGAATCAGGTGGCATGACAAATACATTAAAGACAAGAAGTTCCAGCCTAGCGATTGGGCTTTGCTTTATGATTCAAGGTATCAAGAAAATGCAGGAAAATTGTAGACAAGATGGCTAGGCCCATATGAAATTGTTGAAGTGTATTCCAATGGTGTTGTTCAACTTACTACTATTGACCTTGTCAAATTCAAACTATTGGTCAATGGTCATAGACTTAGGTTATATCATAACCTAGCCTCCAAAGAAGATTTCTTGTAGTAGTTCAATCAGCATGCAACTCTAGAACTTCCTGCAGCCACATTTAGCAGACCTCGTGTCCCTCCTTCTGGCTAACCAAGGTACAATCATAATCATAATAAAGATTTCCACATTCATGGGAGTCCATTCTTTCACTTCTTCACCCATCCACCCACCCATATACATTCTTCTCTCTTCCATAACATCTATTGATTATACTTCATCCCACCTCGCTTCAATCCACTTCACTTGCATTCATTGCTTAAAAAATTCTTCAACATTACCTGTTACTTTCTCCATAATTCTAGCAACAGATCTTCCTCAAATAAAGGTACGCACACTTCCATAATTCTCTCTTAACTGCCTTGTGGTTTGTTTATTTAATTATCGCGCATTAATATAAATATTTCTTGTCGCATGTCATTATTCCCATCCCTATCCTGTCATACTTCATATTCGCATGTGTGGACACATGCCTAAATATAGGTTGGGGAGGGAGTGTAAATATAATGACCACGTGTCTGTTCGTCCATATGTTTTATGCCTAAATGTTAGTAAAGTTTTGAAATTGTATAATTTGAATCCTAAGTGAGGTGATGGCTCATGAGTGTGAGATGACATCCTTCATCGATCACTCATTTATGCCTGTACCACCCTTGTCTTGCATTCCCAAGAAAAGAAGCTGTAAAAGAAAATGCAGCTAGCGTAAGTTTTTGAAAACTTACAGGGTTGCAGGAAGGTGAAGCTTGTTTTCAAATTTTGCGTAGAAAAACTTTGTAGTTTGATTGATTTCAGTCAACTAAGTCATGGGAGGAGGTTTAATTCGAAGTGAACCCACAGTTCATGATGCATTGTTACAGGATGCACTTAGCCAGGCTGAATTCAGAAATTGTGGTTAGATAGACTATATCTTGAAATTAAATGGTTTTGATGAAAATATTGCTTTGGAATTTGCTCAGATGTTGTTTGAAGGTAAAGCAGTGGTAAGAGGTTTAGAGGTGTTGGCCACAGAAGAAAGAATTGCAGAGGTTACAAGTTTGCCTATTGATGGAGAAGAATACCTTGTTGCTAGAGATGCCAGGTTAGCTAGGGCTGAGTTTACTGAACCTAGGGATCCACCATTGATTATAGACAAGCAGGGAACCAAAAGAACCTCTTTGCCAGAGCCATGGAAGTAGGTAGCTGTTCATGTGGTGAAATACATCACTTGCAAAGGTCGATAGTTGAACCTTCACTCTGTGCATTTTAAATTGCTAAATCATATGAGACATGGAAGAAGGATGAACATGCCAAATGTGCTTCACCACCTACTCTAGATTATGGCCACTAAAACTCAAAAAGGTAGGCCAAATTCTGTCTCTCACCAATGTTTAATAAAATTGCTTGTTGAGAAGTCTCTGCATGATGTATCCGATATGTCTTGGGAGGAATTTTTGGAAATTGATCAAATAAGACCTAGTCATTTGCAACTTGTGGTTGTGCCACAACATCATAGAACTAGGAGAACCATACGTGGAGTTGAAACTACTCCAGGAACTTCAACTTCCAGTGCAAACCCTCCTGCAGCAAAACCAGCTATTGAAATTAGCTCTTCTGAAGCAGAGCATGCAGATAAAGAAAATTCTTCAGATTCTGACAGTGACAATATTCCTCTTGGTAATTTAATTCAAACTAGGGCACAGAGGAGAAGGACAAAAATAAAGAAGGGCAAAACCAAAAAGAAAACTACAAAAAGGAAAGTGTTGCATTCTAGGAAATGAAAAGCTGATACTGTTCTTCCTGTAGCTGAAGAACAACATGAAAGCCCTTCTAGTAAATTGAGACCTACTGAACCTGTCTCTGGTGCATCTACACAGACAAGCCCTAGGATTGATGAAATAATAGTTGAGGAAATAGAGACCCCAGTGGGGCATGATAGTGATGTAGAAAAGGAAGATATAATTAAGGAAGCAACAGATGTAACTCTGGCAGACCTTATTGCCACTGTTGAGCATATGGAGAAACATGAACATGAAAGTAAACAAGAGTTCCTGTAGCAAGACACCATGCAGCCACATTTGGCTGAGCAATCAGAAACCCTGCAGCCTATGTCACAAGAAGAACTGCCATCTGTGCCAGGAAAACCATTGGTAGGTATTCACAGACCTCTTGGTTTTTCAATGCAAATGGTTGCCATGAATTTGTGGAATGAAATGCAGAGGAGAGAAGAGGAATGGAAGAGGGAGAAACATAGGTTGAAAGCTGAAATTCAAAAGAGGGATGAAGAGATTAAAGAAAAGGATACAAAAATTACAGTTTTAAAAGAGAGAGTAGATGGTATGGTAGCTTTGGTGCCTCAGGTGTTAGAATGCAGGACTCCTCCGAGAGTCTATGCTCTGTATTTAAGAGAAAGGTACCTCTCTTTTAAATTGGCAAGAATTATTTCTAGTTTGAACCCTTCCATTGAAACTCCTCTTGAATTTTTCAATGCTTATAGGATTGCTCCTCCAGAAATAAAGAATCTGTTGTGTGAATTTTATTTGCATGTTGTGTCCCAAGACCATGAGTGGAACCCCTTGTTGTATGTTGGGGATGTTTAGTTGAGGGCATTTATGTCCTGGATGAAAAACGAGGTTAGTTGGGGACAACAATACATGGCTTATAAGCAATTAGAATTCACCACTCCATTGCCTATTAGAGCAGAATCTGGAAATCCAAGAAGTATTTTTAATGATTGGCATAGGATGCTTTATAGGCCCAGTTATGGCAACAGAATCCTCCAGGAAAGAGAAGCAGGATACATAGAATATGAAAAGATGGCACATACTACTAGAGAATCTATGAAAGGACAGCTGACACAAAGGTGGACTAGTTTATCTGATGAGCTAAAATAGGCAGAGCCTCACTCCCTGCAGAATTATGCTGCAGCATGTAGAAGAGCAGACAAATATATTCAGATTGGAAGGACAAAGGGACAATTCTGGCTTCCCTTAATTTTTCAACCACCCCTCCTATTGTGGCCAGTGCCAAATTATAGATTTTATCAGTATGATATTGTAGAAGAAAAACAAAGATGGAACAGGTTGGACAGACAACAAGGATTCTATTGGGATCCTATTTCATGCACTAGAGAGACAGATATTGGACAATTGGCAGTTGCTAACTTCAGAGCATTGACCAAACAAAAGAACAACCCTTCCTCTGCTGGAGGACCAGCAAAACCTTAGGTTGGGGAGAGTGATGAGTCTAGTTTATGACTCATATTTTGTTAAACTTTATTGTCTATTTGTTGTAGCTATCTTGGACTTTGATACTTTACTCTTGGTTTTTTATGTCATTACCTCCAAAACTATAACTTGTTGAACATAAGTCATTTCTTATATCTCTTAGTGGCAAAGACATGCTATTTGAACTATCTATGTTAATGTTGCATATGGTTAATGAATATTACTCCAAGGTGGTTACGAATGAACAATTATTTGTGTGTACTAACATTATTTTGCAGATATAATTGGCATCCATAAAGTGAGGAAGATTCTGCTGAATGGTCGCTTACCATAAAAGTCAAAGGTGGTGGTCGTTCAAATATCAAATGGAGGGAAAGCAACTATTTTGTAACCGATCTTAAATATCTGTTGAACGAATTTAGGAGTTATAGTTATGCTAAATCTGCATTAAAGCAACTTGCTTGACCTGATTTCCTGGCATGCGTAACTTCCTTCCACTTTCTATGTTTGTACACACCTAAAATTGGCCCGTGTCGAGTTAAGTAAATATTTTAATATTTATCTTAATTCTTATTTTCTTCTATCAATTAAATAAATATTCTAAATTTATTTGATTGGTTCATTATCCCGTAATTAAATAAAATCAATTTATTTAATTAAATTCCCTAAATTCTTCTAATGTCTCACATAATTAAACAAATCCTACATTATTTAATTAATCATAAATTCCTCTATCCTAAGTCCTAATTTCATAAATCCACCTCATCTTTCCACCTCACCTTTTCCACCTCACCATGTTGCACATGTAATTAAATATTTTATATATTTAATTAGCTAATATTCCCTCACCCACATGTCCTATTTATCCTCCAATCAAAATTAGTTAACTCATTAATTAAATCTATTAACTAATTACTCATTCGAGTTCACTGATCAATCAATTCAGTCCACTCCCCAAACAATTCACTTAACTCATTGGTTTTATTCTGTTAACTATTCAATCAACTCAGTTAACTCCCCTGTTGCAGGAGGGAGCTTGGACACTTGTCCTCTTTATATTCACGCACATTGCTCAACCATTCTCAACCTTTGATATTCTTATTTCTTCTCAACCGTTGATCTTCTCTCACACATCTCTATAAGTACAACCCTCTTCTTCTTCATTGATCCATCCATCGTTTGAGTAAACTTATGCTACGGAAACACTAGCGCGCCTTTGGCACCCCCATCTCCATATTACTTATCATCCATCAATAGTGTTTGAAGCTCATCTTTAATCACACAAAGTATCATAGCCAACTTCATCTTGTCATCTTGAGGACTTCGAAGCAAGGAAGCAAGCTTCCTGAAGGCCATATTCATCTCCATCAAGATCAAGACAGAAAAGGCAAGCAATGGAAGACGAAAGGTAAAAGGTTGTAAGTATCATTTGTTTTGTTATTTAAATCTCCTTTTCTCCTTCATATTCTATTGATGTTTGGGTTTATTATTGTTATTGATTAATCCACATTTTACCCTCACATTTTTGGCGTCCACTGTGGGGCACTTGCCCCTTTATCTCATCAAAATCTGAGCTTTTTTTGTAGACAGGTTCCGTACAGGTGTCGCACAGGTTTTTGACAGGCTAATTTGGTACATCTGATCAATCCTGTGGTGCTTTTGTCTTCTATTCTAGTGCTTGTGGTCATCCGGCGCATTTACTCCTTGAGACGACGTATACGATTCATTTTATGATGCTTTTGAAACTACGGTGCATATACCTCACCAGACGACGCTTATACTCTATTTAATGGTGCATATGTTATTTTAATGCATTCATTTCATACTTTTGTACTTTTGACACATATCTCAGCACATATGTACTACGACACATGCAATCTCTATTTCTGCACATTCAGACTGCATAGTGGTGCTTCTGTCCTACACTGTGGTTTTAGAGTTCCATCTGATTTTTATGTTTGAGCTAAAGTTTGTCTTACAAGATTAGAGGTTGGATTAGATCATTTAGCTGCATTAACTAGTTCTTTTAGATTAATTAAGGGAAAAAGTAACCAAAAAAAAAATGCCTGCATACTAACTTCACATAGTCCATAACTAGGAAGAAAGTAACTGAACCACTGCTATCTTTGCATTGTTGATTTCTTTTCCTAAGTTAGATTATTGCTATCTTACAAATGGGGAAATGAACAATGCTATCTTTAAATACACTTCCAAGTTAACAAATGCGTGAGTGCAGAAATAGATAGCCCATTTAGTTGTTTTCCTTTTAACTAGGTTTGGATTAATCAGTGTCTTTTGTGTTTATCGAATGACAATAGGCTTATGCTCTCCCCTTAACTGGGTGACTAGAATGTTAGACTTGTTATTCCATTTGTTCAACCTTTAGAGGTGCCTGTGCTTGGATGCACGCTTGTCCAAGTGGGAACAACCTTGAGTGGAAACAGGCTAAAGCCAAGCCCTACC
This sequence comes from Cunninghamia lanceolata, assembly GCA_027924645.1. NCBI lineage: Eukaryota > Viridiplantae > Streptophyta > Pinopsida > Cupressales > Cupressaceae > Cunninghamia > Cunninghamia lanceolata. Next base: position 1,533,366 of record BSBN01000178.1, on the reverse strand, counting down.
AATCCACTTAAAATAAATGTGCTTGAGCTGAAAACCTCTTGCAACGAGTGCTTCTGTGTTACACCAATGGTCAACCTCCCCCCAAACCCTCTAAGGCATAACCCTTTGAGGCTGGGAGACTCCATAACAGAGAGTAGTGCTGCCGTGTGTAACCACTCGAACGGTTGCCCTTACTATGAACCAATTGTGTAGTATACCAAAAACCCCTATTTGTTGATGCAAAGGGCGGAGCCCTTAAAGTGGCGTCGATTCATGTGATTCTTAGTAGAGGTAGCAGGGACAATCCTATGGTTCGGTGGGGGTATGAGCCTAAGGAAACCTGGATTTGGTATGCGTGAGAAGTGAGTGCCATGGAGGGGAGTCAGTGCTACCAGATCTTGGAGCTACATGCTTTGAATTTGCACAACTAGAGGATTCAATAGATATTGTCCTATCCAGCTTAGGGTGTACTTGTTTTTGTGTCAAAAAGTCCAAAAATACAGAAAAATAACAAAAGATAAAATCATGAAAACTTCTATGTGTTTGCTGTGTCTTGGCCATAATTGAGCATCAAATTTTAGAAACACCAAGTTTTCAACCAAAAAATCTGAAAAATCTTGAAAAACGTTCCAAAATTCTGAATGACCAAACTAAAAGTTAGAGTTACGCATTTGTCACGACTTGTGGTGCATTTGATCCAACTTACGGTGCATTTAAACTCTGTTGCGACGCTTTTGAAAAACCACAGAATTGCACATTTGATCTAACTTTTAGCGCATTTGATCTCTGTTGTGGTGCTTTTAACTCTGCGCATCCATTCCAAAGAGTAAAATTAGTACCTTCAAAGAGCAAATTTTTCAAATTTTCAAAAACCATTTCAAACTGTCTCAGTTTTTCCAAAACCTAATTAAGATCTGGCAAATACACCATTTTCCTCATCTTCTGTACCTTAACTGCTTTTTCCTACCTCATCCAAAAAATCTCGCAAATTTCTTCCAAAGTCCAACAAGGTTAGAACTAGGCTATTCTTGATCACATCCAAAATCTCAAACAAACCTAGTGAGGCTCCACTATCAAGGATCACTTATCCTTTTCTCTAGGAACTCCACTAGTGGTTTGTGCCAGACTAGTCACTCCAAGCAAACGGATTTCTATCATCCTTGCTTCGACTATCATCTTGTTCACCCATTTTGTTTGATACCAGACTAATCTAAGAAGAACCTCACTATAATCTTGTTCCATTCTAGCATTTTGTTCAAATCTTTCTCGTTCCATCCCGTCTCTGGTCACCATTTGCATGGTCTTAACACGGTAAAAAAAATAAAAGTAGATTGAAATGGCTAAGAGAATTATTCCAAATGCTCACGAATATGATGAGGAAATTTCTATGGATGAGATCCTTCATTCGTAGCATGACCCAAAATTTCAATGCCTATTAGAAGGGGTACTTGCCCAAGACCCTACCAAATTCTTTTTACACCTAGCAAATCTAGGAATCAAGCTCCCTAAAGATTATGACGTAGAGGCTCTAAAAGAAACTGAGGAAGAAAGAAACCCTAAGGGAAGTAGACATGAGGAAGTACCCTCAGATAAAATCAAAGTAACCATTGATTCCATGGATGCCCTAAGTCTAGTGAACCAAAAGATTCAAGCTTTACAACAAGAATTCACAGACACAAGAATAGGAGAATCGACCAAACACTACACTCGAGAGGATATTTCACCATATCCTTTTGATAGGACCCTGATCATGATACCTTTCCCCTCTAAATTTGAGGTGCCAAAATTAGATAAATATCAAGGCAAGGGTGATCCACGGGACCACATCAGGGAATTCAATGCTGCATGCCTTGAGGTCACACACAATGACACTTACCTTATGCGACTGTTTCCACAAAGCTTAGGAGGACAAGCCATGGAGTGGTTTTCTAGACTACCACCCGACATTAAAACATTCAATGAACTTGTGGACAAATTTATCACCCACTTCTCTTACAATATTAAGCACGACACCTCAATATTGGATCTTTGTAACACCAAGCAAAAAGGTGGAGAATCTTTTGCCACCTTCCTACAAAGATGGAGATAGTTGGTAAGTAAATGCCCACACCAAATGCCTAAAAAAAAATGTTGGAAATGTTCGTCCATAACTTGCAAACTGATCTAAGCTATCAGATACAAATCCAATGTCCTATTTCCTTTACCAAGGTCATTGAGATGGGTCTCATCACTGAAAAAGCTTTAATCACAAAAGGGCAAATCAAGCTCTATAAGGACACTCCTAGTACCAACAACAACAATGATAAACCAAGATTTTGGATGAAAAACAAGAATATTGTAAATGATGGGGTGGTGGATGCCAAGAATGCAGTACCTAAACAACCAATTTTAAATTTATTGGCTCCTCAAAATAACCCCCCACAAAACAAACCAAGAAACACAGAATCACAGTTTTCAAACTTTCAAAATTGGAGAAAGTTCACACCTTTGGGTGAATCATTGGAAACTGCCATATAGAAGTTAATGACAAACAAGATCATAACACTTCCCGCAGCACGAGATTATGAACCAAAAGTCAACTCCTCTTAGTGGAATGACAACGATTTCTGTGAGTTCCATCGAAACAGGGGGCACAAAACCAATGATTGCATTGCCCTAAAACACATTATCCAAGACTTGATAGAGCAAAACAAAATATCCATTGATGGACATACCTCTAACAATGATCACTAGGCATTCAAGGATCCTCTTCCCAACTACGAGCAGGGAGGACCTCCAACTTAAATAATAGTGGAAATAACAACGCCAATTACACAAACGTAGCCTTTGACTATGTTGTTAACCACATATTGGAGAGTGACCCACATATCAATGTGATCACTATAAACAAGGATCTAGATTGTAACGTTACCACCCGCAGTAACAAGGTCACTCTTAGAGGAACCTCCACCTCGTCGGCTAGTCAATACAGTATCTTGGATCAGCTCCATAAGACATCTACACATATCTCCATCCTAGAACTTCTGCGTCTATCCTCGTCCCATAGGGCCATACTTGACAAAGCCTTAGTGGAAGTCTTCGTTCCCACGAACCTAGCTGAAGAACAATTTCAAACCATGGTCGGTCACATTTCCTCACCTCATTCCTTATCATTCACTGAAAATGATGATATGTCAATAACCCAACCCCATAACACCTCTCTTAATATTGAAGCTTTCATAAACAAACACAAGATCAAAAGAGTCCTAATCGATGGAGGAGTTGGTTTGAATATCTACACCTTAAAGCTAATCCTTGCATTGGGGTTTTTGGAGAAAGCCATAGATCCAGAAAAGAAAATCACTATCAAAGCCTATGATGAGGAGGAGAGAACTTCCAAGGGAATTATTACTTTACCAATCAGAGTGGGACCTATAGTAAAAGATGTGGCTTGCCAAGTCCTTGATATGGAGCTAGCATATAACATCCTTCTTGGGAGACCATGGATACATGCTCTGAAAGCCATTCCATCAACATACCATTAGTGTATAAAATTCCCTCACGAAGGTCAAGAGATCACCATCCAAGGTGACCCCAATCCATATCAGTACTGCAACTCCATTCAATCTAAACCTGAAGTTGTGATTCCTCACAATCATGCCTCTACTTCGTCTTCATCTCGAGTTGACCCAGCTTCACTTGCTTCCTCTTCAAGAGCGTCTCAACCTAAACTCCAACTCAAGGATAAGGGCTTGGGTGAGTATATAATTTCCCAATCCCCTTGTTTGGCACAACTCCCCCTATCTTCCAAATCTTACGGGAGACCTATCCTGAGAAAGCCCATAGCAAAGAAAGCTACCAAAGGACCTTTCATCAAATGGGGAAGCCTCAAAGAGGAGAGCAATGAAAAAGATATCCTACAATGGCTATATAAGGATGAAGGCAGTTCATCAACACAACATGACCATCCCACTATACCAACTGCAAGGTATGGTCAAGGATTCCAAATGCTACAAAGAATGGGGTATGAAGGACACGGTCCACTCGGTTCAAGAAAGGATGGTATCATTGAACCCATCCAACCTCTAACCTTGACAACCTGAGACACTACAGGGCTAGGATATACTGGAGCATCAAGAAACAATAGGGAAAATAAAAATAAAGGTAAACAACCAGAAACATCTACTAGCAATTTGGTGGAGCAAATTCAGCAAATGCAACTTCTTCATGGGAGTGAAACTGACTCAAATGAATATAAGTGGGATAGTCTATCGGAACTATCCTGTGATGAAAAAGATATCGACGTTATCCACGAGTATGACCCAACCCATGATAATGAGGAACGAGGTCCAAGGGCTAGACCGCTAGAGTCTGACCCGCATAATAACAATAGTGAAAGTCGTGAGGAAAGAATGATACCCCCTTGACGGATCCGCTAATAGAGAGTACCATCGCAGACCTTGTCCATGCTTTTAACAACTCTATCCTAACCATCAAAACCGTTGAACCTGAGCAACCCAATGATCCCTTACTGTTGGTGCACCCTGAACTTATAGACTGGGACCTAGAAGGTAGTAGCCCTGAGCTTGATACCTTTGAAAATGATGAAGCCATCATAGATTACCTTGAGCTTAGAGATCATATACCCGCAGGGGACCACAAAGCTAGCTATGTTATAGAACTCAATGAGAAGGCCTATTTTGGAGAGAGTGCCAAGCCTTTTAGTCTCAAAAATATAAAAATAAAAGAATGATCTAATGGTGAAAACCACTCTGCGGTAGTGTTAGATCATGAAAAAAGTAAAAATAAAGACGTATCCAATGGTGAAAACCTCTCTGGGGCACCGAAGGATGGAAGGCTTGACCCTCTACCCAATCTTACACATCAAGAGAGATCGTCAATCTTGATAGAACCAACAGAACCGATCAATGTTAGCACAGGTGATAATCCCAGAATGATCCACATGGCAAAAGCTCTAACAAAACAAGAAAAACTGGCATTCACCGACTTCTTCAAGAGAAAAAAAAATCAACTTTGCATGGACATATGTCAACATGCTAGGGCTAGATCCGAATCTCATCATGCATCACTTATCTTTAGCTCCAGGAGCTAAACCAGTCAAGCAAAAACTCAGAAAGATGCATCCACATGTGGCCCTCATGGTAAAAGAAGAGCTGAAGAAACTGTTAGATGTCGGCTTCATCAGACCAATAGACTATCCTGAGTGGATTTCAAACATAGTACCAGTGGCTAAACTAAATGGTAGAGTTTGACTATGTAATGACTTCAGGGACCTGAATAAAGCTTGTCCGAAGGATGACTTCCCCCTGCCAAACATTGACATGATTGTAGATCTCACGGCAGGACATACCATGCTGTCACTAATGGATGGTTTTCTGGATATAACCAGATAAAAATTACACCTAAAGACCAACACAAGACTGAATTTACATGTCCTTGGAGCACCTACTATTGGTGTGTCATGCTATTTGGTTTGAAAAATGCTGGTGTAACATATCAGAGAGCTATGACCACAATCTTCGATGACATGATGCACACTATAATGGAAGATAATGTTGATGACATTATGAAAAAATCACTTACAAGAGAAGGACACCTGGTAGTGCTGGATAAAATCTTCACAAGACTTGAACAGTTCAATGTGCACCTCAATCCAAAGAAGTGCGTATTTGGAGTTACCTCAGGTAAGCTGATAGGATACATATTGTCTGCAAATGGAATTGAAGTCAACCCAGCTAAAGTGAATACCATCATGGAAATACCACCTCCCAAGAATCTCACTCAGCTAAGGTCCCTACAAGGAAAACTATAATCTATCAGAAGTTTCATTTCTCAGTTGGCAGACAAGTGCCACCCATTTTCCCGCCTTCTACATAAGAATGTCCCTTTTAGATGGAATGAGTCATGTGAGCAAGCATTTCAACAATTAAAAGAATATCTGATGACACCACCTGTGTTGATGCCACCAATTCAAGGTAAGCCTCTACTACTGTATATCTCAGCTACACCAACAGCTCTAGGAGCTCTTCTTGCACAACAAAACCATGAAGGAAAAGAACAAGGAATATACTATATTAGTCGAACACTTGTTGGGTATGAGCTGCAATACACGCCCATTGAAAGAGCATGTCTTGCTGTGGTCTTCGCCTCGCAAAAGTGGAGACATTATATGTTGTCACATTCTATCAAGCTCATGGCAAAGATCGATCCACTCAAATACTTACTCAACAAGGCAGCATTAATAGGTAGATTATCTAAATGGGTCATGCTCCTCAGCGAGTTTGATATCGAATATGTAGACAGGAAAGCAATAAAAGGTCAAGTGCTTGCAGATCAACTGACAGATGCACCTCTCACAGATGACACCCCTTTGAGCTTTGAGTTTCCAGACGAATCTATCTTTCATGTCACTACAACAATCTAGAAAATGTACTTCGATGGATCTTACACTCAACATGGATTGGGGGCAGGTATCTTATTGGTTACCCCTAGTGGCGACACTATTCCAAAGTCATATAGATTACTCTTTCCTTGCACTAACAATGTGGCAGAGTACGAAGCCCAAGTCATCGGTGTCAAGCTAGCAGTCGAATGGAATATCAAAGAACTACAAATGTATGGTGATTCACAACTAGTCATAAATCAAGTAAATGATGGCTACCAAACAAAAGATGAGAAACTGATCCCTTACAAATGGATGGTAGATGACTTAAAGGAATACTTTGATGAGATCTCTTTTGAGCAGATACCACGGATAGAGAACAAAGTTGCGGATGCCATGGCCATGATTGCATTTCTCCTTGATATTCCTGCTAATCAAGCACGTTATGAGTTCTTGGTAGAGCCAGTGATCTATCCTGCATACGACACCCCTAAATCCCATATCATTTGCCACATTGTCAGTGTTGATTCCCCCCTATATGGAAATATCTTTGCCTACCTTAAAGAGAATACCCTCCCACCTGACCTCTCTAGTAACCAAAAACAAACCTTCATCCGTTAGGCATCCCGGTATCCCATTGTCACTAATACCCTATATCGTAGAGGTCTCGATGGTACTCTCCTTAGATGTCTCGATAGTGAGGAATATCAAACCGCCCTAAGCGAAGTGTACAATGGTATATGCGGGACCCACTCTAGTGGCCCTACCCTGGCTAAGAAACTCATATGCATGGGATACTACTGGCCAGCTATGGAACAAGATGCGTATCATTTTGTAAAGAAGTGCACAAAATGCCAAGTCCATGGGAATCTAATACACGCACCAGCACAGGAGCTACAGTCATTAACGACTCCTTGGCTTTTCTGTCAGTGGGGACTCGACTTAGTGGGCAAGATTCATCCTCCCTCATCTTGCTGCCATAAATTCATAATCACTACCACAGAGTACTTCATGAAGTGGATTAAAGCCGTGCCTTTACCCAACGTCACAGGCAAACAGATTGCCTCTTTTATCTTGAACTATATCATTTGTCGTTATGGTATCCCTTCATCCACTGTCACGGATAATGGACACCCCTTCAAAATCAAGATGTCAGGGAACTATGCAACAAATTCCATATCCAGCACCGCTTTTCAACCCCATACTACCCCCAAGGCAATGGTCAGGTGGAGGCATCAAATAAAACCATACTGAAAATCCTAAAGAAGATTGTCAATGATGCCGGCTGTGATTGGCATGTCCAGCTAAATCCTGTGTTGTGGGCCTACCACACAAGCATCCGCACACCCATAGGTGTAACACCGTACTCCCTAGTCTATGGATTTGAAGCAATCTTTCCCATTGAAGTCGAGATCCCCTCCTTGCGAGTCTTGTTAAAAGGCCTCATATCTGATGAAGAATACAGAGTGACCAGACTCCATGAATTAGAGCTGCTTGAAGAAAGAAGGCAATAGGCCTTTAACCACCTAAAAGCATATCAGCAGAGAATGTCTAGAAGCTACAATCATAGATTCAAGCCCTGAGTCTTCCAAGTTGGTGATCTAGTCCTCAGAGAAAATCCTAGAAATCAGCAAGACAAAGAAAAGAAAGGAAAGTTCGAACCCAACTAGCTAGGTCCCTATGTCATCATTGCAGCCTATGGATCGGGGGCATATCAACTGGCTACATCTGATGGTGCACTGTTTGATGATCCTATCAATAGTATGCATCTCTAAAAGTTCTACACCTAAACCCCAATGCAAGGGAGTCCTGAAAAAAAAAAATTGAAAAATGATCAAAAACAAAACAAAAAAAATCAAAAAATGGAAAATAGCAAAAAAATTGTCCTATGGTGAAAACTTGGCAAACAGGTGCCTAGGATAGGTACCATGATGAAAACCTGACAAATAGGCGTCATGTGTACTTTTAGCTTATGTGCAAATAAAAGAAAGTGGTGAAAACTTGGTAAATAGGCGCTATTCTATGACAAACCACTTCCTCCATCTGTTGTGACTTCATGTCTCTTGTGTCTCCCATATCATTCATCTTGAACCAGTCCTTTGAATCGTTGTCAAACTATGTCACCTCTGAGTTATCACGTAGGCAAGGCCATTCTTAAAGCGCCCTCGAGGCTCCACTGTCCCATCTATCCCATATTGGTCCTTCTATTTGTCTGAGTCCGTACCATTTCTCAATCTTTCTATCACCTAGGTCTTAGGTCCATCAAGTTCACCCTGAACTATGTTGCCTCTGCGTCGTCATGTAGGCAAGGCCATTTAGCAATGAGCCCTCGAGGCACTAGGTCAGTCCCTTGGGGTCCATCTCTCGATGTCCTATCGCACATAATAACTCGATCCTTTGTCTACACTGGGGGCAACTCCTCGACCTAGTTACGGATTTGAATTCTTGAATGCCACCTTTCTAAGAGGATACCAATGAAGGATTGTGATACTTTCACTAGACAAACACGCGCAAGAAAAAAAACATGCTTCCAAGCAAGAAAATCTTGACGCAAAACATCAGCCTATCCAAACCAAAGGCGAGAACCATACTGAAGCACCCAAAACTGATTCTATATCAATTATGGCAAAAAGACACATCTAATGCAAGAATGTTTTGTGAATAGGTTAACTTACATAGTCTTCAATTTTTGTCATTATGTCTTCCTATGCTACTCGAGGATGCCAAAAGCTAGAGATGCTATGATGGGGGCATAATCATTTTCTTTGTTTGCTGCTTGTGGATTACACTTTAGTAATGTGATGACTTTCTATCTAACGACATGATCAGTAAAAGATCATTAAGGACTTTGAAGTCTGAACATGAGAAGGGGCAATCCTTGTTTGTTGAAATGCAAGAAGTACTCAGGTCATCTAGATTCAAGTTTGACTAGATGCTTGTATCAACTTGCTATATCAAAATCCATGTAAGGAGTTCTCAGGTCATCTTGGTCTAATTATACCTTAATGCTTTTATTTCCTTACAACATTTCAAAAAGCAAAAAGTACCAAAAAGTGCCCAATGATGAAAGCAAAAGACTTGCAACCTCGAAGATGACAATCCATATCCACATCCCAAACCAAAATTTCCATACCATCCATACCATAATAAAATCCTGCAGTATATCAAATGAAAGCGAATATTTTTCTTCCACCTTTCTATATCATCTCTGTGTTGATTGAGTACATTTGGACATATCAAAAACATAGCATAGGCAACACATCATATCACATCCTTTGCATACAACATAAAATATTGGATCATTTCCATACATTTTAAAGTGCATTAGGTCATCCACATACATTTACATCCATACATCATATCAAAAGAATCAAAAACATCGACAAATACATATAGAGCTGCATGATCATAATAATATCCATAAACATATCCATACACATTTGCATTTACATATCACATCATTCTAAATCCATCTACTATACAAAGCATCATAAGATATATTGCATCCATAGCATATAAAACAAAGAATACATACATGTAGAACATCAATAAACTGCATCATCATTTATATCATCCAAAACATGTCCAAATGTATAATATATCAAAAATATCTGTCCATCTCTTAGAGTCACATCATATAGTGTATACAAGCTACACAAAGATAGTGATACATGTCTCGGGGCAAAAATGATACATATACAGGCTATCTCAGCCGTCAAAAATTGGTACATCATAATAAAAAACTGGTATAAGTATCCAAATCTGACTAGCCCTGTTGCCGCAGAGCACTGTTCCCTGCGCCACCCTCTCCTTTGTCTCCCCTTGATTGTTGTGGGCCCCTGACTGATCCTACAGATCGGGATCCACCTGCCCTCTATGACACCCCAGACTAGCTCCTGAAGCTGGGGACATGCTACTCCACTAACATTGTCCCGTGGTATAGACCTCTGTAGTACCGAGCCTGGGCCTATGCTCTCACAAGCTCACTCTGAACCTAAGCTAGATGCATCTGTGCCTGCTACACCTGAGAAACCAATAAACTAGATGTGCCATATGTGCCCATAGCTACCACAGCTGAATCCCTCTTTGCTCTCATCGCCCGCATGCTGGCTAAAGCCGCATCTCTCTCTAGTCAACTTTGATATCCTCCCTGCATCTGCATCTCTTCGAGACTCTGCCGCCCTCAGATGAGCTCGCAACTGCCTAACCTGGCTCTGTAATGCAACCATAGCCTGCTGCTGTAAATTAGGCTTTGGAGCCTGCCCTGCCTGTACTTGTCCTGGTGCCACCTACTGTGCTGGCACCTATCCCTGTCCCTGCTGCTATGGCACCTGCTGCGCGGGCACCTGTGCCTGTACTTGTCCTGTAGCCTGTGGCTGCACAACTACCTGTTGACCTGAAGGTCCCTCCCCAGACCTCCTCCTTCGGCTCAGTCTACCACCTCCTCCACCACCACCTCCTCATCCTCCATCATCTCCCTAACCTCCTCTCCCCCTCCTCCATCCCCCTCAACTCCTACCAGCTATACCCTCGTCATCTAAATCCTCCTTGTCGATACGAGGAGCTAACTCTCCAGGTCCTGAGTATCTCAGGAATGGATGTGCGGCAAACCACTCCTCATAATTTGGTGTCATGCCAGCATCCACCATCTCCCTCCACATGGGCCATGCTGCGTAAGGGATTTGCTGAAAGTCGGTCAGCGCCTCCTTGTATGATGCCACATGACCCCATCTATATCTCTCTGCATGGGTCCTAGCAAACCATGCCTGTCCCTGTGGTCTGCCTTGTACTCGGCCAAACTGCCTCTGCACCCTGCTAACAATCTGCCTCTCTAGTATGTATCTCATCTTGCCAATCAAGCATCGAGTCTGAAAGTAATAGGGTAATTCATCATCCTCATCCTCGCATACCTCACAGTCTAGGTATGGGCACCAGATAACTGCATCCAAGTTATCAAACGCGTCTCTCCAATACTCCAGCTTCCCCAGCCTATGCTGGGAAATCACACCTGCATAGCCATAACTGTAGGGCTCACCCCTCTGCCCGTGAAATACACATATCAGCTGTGTGATAGCTATGTGCTTCCGCAACCAAAACTAAAAGAGAGACACACCTGCTGATAAACTAGATCCTCTATGGTACACTACTTGATGCATATCTCTGTATAAGTGTGCCAGTAGGCACACACCCCATGCATACTGCATCCCATCTGTAATCATTGTCTCTAACATCCTCCCCCAATCGATCAGGAAGCCGTGTGACCTCCTATCGGGGCATACTATGCCACCGATCAATCCTGTCACTATGCTCGGGAAGTAGTCATAGCAGTCATGTATGTCCTACCACAAAATCACTTGCTCCACCAACCCTGAGTCATCAAACACATGTCTACACTCCTCCAAGCCAGTGTCCCGCTGTCACTTGTACTCAACCAGCTCTCCCTGAATCGGGAGGTGTAGAATCCATTACACATCCTCAAGGGTAATCACCATCTCCCCTGTCAGCAGATGGAATGTGCCATCCTTGCTGTGGAATCGCTCAACCACCGTGTTGATCATGATGTTAATCATAAGCGAACATAGAATAAAAATTGCACAACAACCTTTACTCATCTTGAAAGATACAATGAATTCAGAGAATTCATGATCCCAAGTCTCCGTGGTTTAGTTCATAACCTACTGACGTTACTCAATGGTTGATGTGTGTTGTTGTTTTCCATTTTGGGGCCTTACGTTCATCAATAGGATCTGATAAGATGCTACAAAGAAACATTATTTCACAGTATATTTCTCTAGATGATGTATTTATACTTAAATCTTTGCATGATATTTGTCAATTTGACATGCTTTAACTCAAATATGCTACTGATTTTCAATTATCTTCGAGATATCTAGATATTTATTACTATTTGCTTCTGATTGTCAATTATTGCAATTGTGATGGTGAATTATTTTGAAATTAAAAGAAACTGAAAAGAATACTTCAAATAATGATGAACCTTCAATTATTGAGCCACATACACATCAAATACAGTCATGAAGAGAAGAGATCAAACCATATGTTCACTAGGACATTCCACAGCTAGATACAATCGATGCTAACTTCAAAGGAAAGGAATGAAGACAACACATGCAAGCTGATATGCACTCCAAGGGATGCAACAAATCAAAGCATGTATCAAGAATTCATACACTAATTACTCAAGATTTATGATGGATTGTAATCAAAATAGTCTTCTCATTCATTAAGTATGCAAGAACATATATGTGTACAACAACTTTGGAATAAGCCTTGAATATTTCAGCAAATAGATTTAAATTAAGTTTCGAATGTTCAAAATAAAGCATCCCTGCACCTTTTATAAAACAAGGTGAGGGAGTGGTTACACATGATATATGATCAAGATTTATCTATTAAGATCTACGGTGGATATTCATCCTTGACTTAGTCAACATTTCACGTGGCACAGGTTGCCAGCTGGCAACAGAGGCAACCATCTGAATTACTTGTTTTATCTAAATGTCGGATGCTTATGCCTTCTTTGGTATCACATCTTCATCTACTCTTCATTAGGAGCATCAGGATCATCACTTCTTGTACCTTCATCATCATGATGATCATTACTTTGCATATGGGCCTACATGATTATCCTGACATTTTTATATTCTCCCACCACTCGTTCAACTTCTCTGCCATCCTGAGTTTTTGCTTTGGCAATGACATGCTTGTGGGCTTGATATTTATTTCAAAGAGCCTCCAATTTGCTCCTCCTACTGCTTGATGTTTCATTGTAATTCTCCACCCTGACCTTGATCCTCATGATCTTGTCCATGGCTTCTTCTGTTAGGTGGATAAGAGGGTCATTAGCTATAGGCTAAAAGTTATTATGCAGAGCCTTTACTGCAAACTCTTCATCTTGATTCTCAATCTTTTCTTCTATTTTCCCCTCTAGGGCTTCCAGGATCTCTATTGGCAAACCCTAAATCAATAGTAGTGATCTGGAATTCTTCCAGGGTGATTTTGCCTTTCTCTTTTTCAACTGTGGGAAGTGCTATCTAAGTGGTCCTTCTGCCCGTAGCAGGATCTCTTCTTATGGCTGAGGTTAACCTGGCCTTCCTCTTCGGCTTCATTATGGTCTCTAAAAATAGGGTTGACACATCAAACTCTTGAATCTCCAAACCTGACTCTGTATCTATTTCTTTCTCAAACCATGGAGGAACTTGGTCTCCAGATCCTTAGCGTCCACCACCATCATGCTGATCACCTTGATCTCCAGTAACTGCATATGTTTTTGATGGAGATGGTGACTTCCTTATTTCTTCCTCATGATGCTCTTCATGAGGGTGATCCTGGGGTACTTCCTCCTATTGAGGAATTTCTTCTTATGGTGGAGGATCTTACGATGCATCCACATGATGATCTTGTAATTGGTCCTGTACTTCATAATTTTTGTTTCATCCCCTTTGGGAATTTCCTCATTATGAGGTGTTTCTACCTAATTTTGGATCACATTCTGATCTGCACCTATAGTATCTACTTCTTGAGTCCTTAGGTCATCCTGACTTGATGTATCCTTTTCACCAGAGGCTTCTTTAGTCTAGGGTACTTCTTCACTTAATATGACCTTTTCATTTCCACCCTTTTCTTGGACTTCAACTATTTTGGGCTCATTAGATATATCTTGTTGTTGTTGACCCATATCTGCAGTGTGGCCTTATGTTTCTGTCAACTTAATCTCCTCAACATTTTCTATTCTCTCAGGTGTACCCACTAGATTTTTAGGATGTGCTACATCCTCCTTGTATGTTAAATCTATCATTTCAGGTCTAGTCACCTGATCCACTGGTTTATCAAGCCCTATTTGTTGTGCAATCCTTTCTGGACTGTTTTCATTTTCCCATTCCACTTGCTTCAGTTCTTCTAACACAGCCACCTATACTGATGGAGTTCCTTGAGGAGTTATGCGGGTGTTAGCAGCAAGGGTTTCCATTTGTTGAGAGGTTACATCCTTTACTACCTCATCATCAGATAAATCAACTGTCTCTTCCAGTGAGACAAGACTACTTTGAATTGGCCTAGAGGCTTCTTTCATTTGTTCTTCAGCTTGTTCAGTCTTAAACTGAACAATGGTGGGAAGTGGCACATTGTGTTGCAGTTCCTTTTTGAATACTTCTCCACTAGCTCCCCTCAATACTATGGGGTCATGTTTTATTTCACCTGTCATGGATGTTCTTGGTTTCTTAGGTGTGGATGCCATCACCTGAGGTGCTTTTCTTTTTCTAGTGAGGGGCATTGGGTCTTCCTCTGCAGGCTCTTCATCAAGAGGAACATCCTCTTCCATTTGTTTTTGTGATGCCTAACCCTCCTCATATGTTTCAATAGTTTCAACAGCTGGCCTCTGGATCTTTTTAGCTTTTTGTTTATCTATAGGAGGCAGTGCTGATGAGGCTGATGCCTATCCTGAAGCGGATGCATCCTCAACTATTATAATCACTCTTTCAACTATTACCCCTTTAGGTTCATTATCAGTTTTCTTACCTCTGGGGGGTCTCTTGCTTTGTTCTTGAGGCGGCATTCTTTCTCCTTTAGATTTCCTCTTTTCAATTAGAAAGTCATCATATTTATTGTCAGGAAGCTCTTGCCTCTTCTTCTTATTGTCAACTGTAAGGGCTACACCCTTCTTCTTTAGTGCATTTATTTGTTTATTTACCCAAGATTGGGTTAACTGCAGCATCCTGCCTGTAAATTGATCTAATGAGATATCCTCAGGCTGTGCAAGATTAGGTGCTGAGATTGTGTCATTGTATATCTTCTTTTCCTCATATTCATCAGCTATTATTTTGCCACCATCCCTCTTTAACTGAGTAGGCATTGGAATACAATCAAAAGTTCTGATCTTGTTGAGAGTCAGCCTTTGGTATTTTCTTCTTCTAGCCTAAGCTTCATCCTCACAATCTGTGCAGAGATCCTCTAAGTGCTTCTGATGGATGGGCTTCCCCATGATTTTCTGCATCCTCCCATATGGGTCATATGATCTTGCCAAGGGGAATGGCTGTAACTTCATCATGTCTAGACCAGCTATGGCCTTCTTAATGTTATCAAAATCTTGGCATAAATACCAACCCATTGTTACTGGAAACAATACTAGTGGAATCTTATTATTTGCTTTGTAAGCATCCAGTATTGTGGATATCTGTCTCATGAATTCCATCAGAACAACTGCATCCATGGGATATCTTGGGAGCATGAGGGGTTGTCCTGCAAAGCCCTCTATTATGATATAAGAGAATGTGGTATATTGTATAAACTAGGCACCATGCCTGTATATGACTTCTTGAGCTTCCATGTTCAGTCTTTTAGTCATATCTTCTTCCATTGTCTTGACTAGATGCATAGAAAATGCATCATTCACTAATTTGTAATTTGGAAGATAATTTTGTCTTTGCAACTGGGGATAATCCCAGATGTGGGCATCATTTGTAGTGCCACCAATCTTTCCTTATGTTGCAAGCGCACTGAATGTAGCTTTGTATGCACATGAGTATACCACATATGAAGTCATATGAAATGAACATTCTAAGCCTCCTAGGTTCATGAGCTGCTCATTTAGGGCATCACTTATCATTTTGGCCCATAATGGCTTGTTGTCTGTATACAGACACATCAGGATAACCCCATAGATCTAATCTTTGAAACTCCCAGCATCAAGCTGGCCTGTCACTCTACTAAGTAGAGCTATCATATATTGGTATTCATCATCAAAGTCTAACTTGTACATATGCACTGGTAGTTTGGCAGCTATAGTATAAGGACTATTCTTTGCCCTCCATTGATACATTCTCTTCCTAGCAGCTTTCTTGTTGTTTATATATTTAGTTTCCAGTTTCTTCAGATCAATATTGACAACCTTCTTTCCCAATGGTAAATTGAAAGTGGTTGCAATCCCCCTGATGGACAGATCTGCATACACTCGACCATGCTTTTCCACTTTCGTTGTTTGTGGATTGTAGTTTCTGGCACATTCAATAATCAATTCTGGAGTCTCCATAGAATAGCAAAATCCAGTTGCGTTCCACATTCCTGACATGGAAACGGCATCCAACAGGGTATTATTCTTGTCATCACACATTCTAGATGATCAAGTGACCAAATCAATGCTTCCCTGGTGTGTATCTGTGATAACGCCATATTTGAAGCGTACACCTTCAAGCTGAGCGAACATTGGTTTAAGAAATTCAGCATCAAATTTGCTCAACCTCTTGTCTGCCATGATTTCCTGTAATAAATATGACCAATCTTACCATACAATACTTCACATACATGCATACAACATTATATCTTCACGGCATGATGCACATTATATTAATTAATCATCACTTCATCATGATATGCATAACATATATCTTCAAACCAGCAAAAGCATACTACCTGGACATGCAGAAAACGACAGGAGGAGGGTTTTAATTACTTACTTGATAGCGTTTAACTCCTTGATTAAGCTGATGATTATATGAAAGAGATTCAGATACCAGTGATAATCACGTGTCCTGTTCTGCTGCAAGCCATGTGTGTCCGCAAGTAGGTTGTATGAGGGTTTGAAAGCTCTGTGCTCTGTAAAAACTGGTTTTATCGCAAGGTAAGTGTAAAATGACAGTGTAAATTCACTTTATCCTCCTTATTAGGGAAATTTTAGGGCAATACAGGGTTTATTCAATCTTAACCATTGATCTCCTGTCATTAATTCATGGATGCTTCCAAGTGTTTGGATCACGTTCACAATTATCGGGAATCCACCTACTGCATTTATTGTATTTAATGTTGCATGGAAAGAGGAGTGGGGTGATCTTTGGAAGATCAGGTGATATTCTAAATATCGGGTCATGTTTAAAATGTCAGGTGATATTAAGAAATATCAGGATGACATCATCAGGATAGTGACTTAGTTTATCGTTGTCACACTATGACGTCATCGTCATGTTATGTAGAAAGGGTCGCTATTGGAAATATACCTCTGTGAGGTAAAAAGGATGATGATGTCATCGTCATGGCAATTTTCATATCTCATCAAGATTATATGACATCATCATGATATTGGCTTTAGGGTGATATTTTGTGACAGGGTGATATTTAGGAGATAGGGTGATATTTAGAATATCGGGTGATATTGGGAATATGACCCCTGCAAAATTTATGACGTTGTTCGACAGGTAAATGTTTCTATCACCTAAAATTGACGTCTAGATCTCTGGATAAATGATTTATCAGGTGATAAAATTGGATCGGGGTGATCTTTCATAAGATGACTGATGTTAAGAAATATGACCCCCCCTCGGAATATTAGGTTTGACTAGGACTTTGACTCACCATAACTCTCGTTCCCTAAGGAATATCAGGGTGATCAGAAAGGCAAACCTATATGAAATTTTGTACTCTATCCAACCATGAGGTTATTGACATGAAATATGAACTTTGAAGAACTGACCTCATCATGATGACTTACCTAGTGCCCTTATGCAGGATCATCTGCATGACTTACTTTTACTAGACCGCTAGCAAATAGAAAACACAAGCCAAGCCAAGCAAAAATTTGGGTCCCTATTTTGTCAAATCAAAATGGGGCATGTTGTGCAACCACACAACAACTTGCCACCAAATAAAAAACCAAAATTCCAATGATTCAAGTGATGTGAACACATTCTAACATAGCATTCTAACTCTCTTCAAGCATAAGCATCATAATATTTCTGAATGATAAAATGTCCTCATGGTAACAATGCTAACAAAGGATCAGTAGTGTGCAAATGATTAATTATCCTTATCTTGAAAGCAAGTTGAAAACATGAGTAATTGATGTTAAGCTACATAGTTGGAGATCATCCCGCATAGCCAACCTGGATAGAGCCTTGCTACTAGCAGGCTCCATAGCCCTGGTAAGGTTATCTATACAATCCCCCTAAGTAGAGCACCACTACCAGCAGGCATCTATAGCCCTGGTAGAGTTACTTAGATGACCTAATTTTATTATATTTTTGGATTTTTTAACATTTATACTTTATATATCTAATGTCATCATGTAAGCTCAATGTGCAAGGTATGGTCACTTGCTGTTTTAGGTTGGAGATTGCATTGGTAGCAAGGGAGTCCCTTTAGATTTTTCACTTAACACCTATACTTGTGTTTTCAACAAACCCAAGGCTGTTAGGTGAGTCATTGTGAAAAAATCACTTTGGTTAAGAAAAGACACCCTGATGAAAAGATATCACAGACCTGATCATAAGTACTTTCTCAAAATGAGTCATAACCTATATATGAATGTGTTCTCATCACTTGAATCCTAACAATTTAGTTATTTTCTAGGATGATGAGCTACATCATCTTGACTAACCAAAACAAAAACTCAACAAGCAAACAATGTTAGATCTAGGGCACACAACTGAGAGGGGGGGTGAATCAGTTGTACAAAAACTTGCTTCTACTTCAAACACTTGATTCTTCTTTGTTACTTAATAGCATATCAATTGATCATTCATGAAAGCATAAAGCATAAACACTAGAGCAGATAAACATCAACACATTAGACACCAAGATTTTGACGTGGAAAACCCGGTCAAGGGAAAAACCACAGGGTGATTAACCCAAGGATTATTCTCTGTTAGAAGAATAAGAAGAAATGGATGGCACATGCCAATTAGGGCTCACTGCTCGAGCACACTGCTCACAAGGAGGCGAACTGCCTACAAGAGACACACTGTCTACAAGATAACAAGTATTACAAACTTGAACTGGAGATTGACATCTTTACCATGTCTAGATCAGTTCCATTTAAGCCCGAGACACTTCTGCTTTGCCTTTCACTCTTTCGCTATTCCACACTCATCTGCTCCATTCCACACTTCGAAATGAATTCACAAACCTTTATTTTTTACAAGGCATCGACTTAGGAACAATCATCCAAGTCGGGTAATCATCCACAAGAACATTCGCAAGATGAATAACTCATCCGGTCAGCCAGCCTGAACAAGAACATCTTCATCTAGAAGTATATCTTCAATTCCAGGCTCTAACACTAATGCGGACCGACAACACAACCTCAACATGATCCAAGAACCTTCACAGGCTTGCCTGAATGACTAGGTACATCCGCACTTCCTCTACTTACTAGAATCTCTTCTCTTCTTCATCCGGAACTTCAATAACACAGTCTATTGCCACTATCATACTGAAAAAGGTGCTTCTGGACCTCCAAACCATGAACAAATCAAGATGACACATCACAAGGACATCCCAAACACTCCTTCCAATCCGCAGAATAGGACAATGCACTTCCGAATCTTATCAGACCTTTTTGTAACACTCTGTCACTCCGGAGCATCTCCTGGAACCGGTTGTACTTGATCGATCACAACTTCATATCTTCATGCAGACCTCTAAACTCTTAACTAGATCATCTCAAGACTCATATCTACAAACCCTTTAATCCGCATCCTCTGATCTTCATCTTATCTTGGCCTTTTACCTTAATGTCATCACTGTTCTTCACTATTCCTGATTAAGGCTAATTTTCTCAATATCCTCAGCACACAGCTCATCCAATCCTTTTCATTAATGCAATATGAGTATGTTGACATCAATGACAACACTGGTTATCCTCATACTTGCAACAATCTCCCCCTTTGTCATTGATGGCAACATATGATGTGAAAAACCATCAAGACAAGAACTTCTCCTTTCTGTCACAACTCCCCCTATCAGCAACAACTCTTCACATGTCTTCTCTTCCTTTACTGCTCCTCCTTTGATCATCAACCACTTGTTTTTCACATGTCTTCTCTCCCCCTTTGACATCAATGGCAAAGGGCTCATACTTGCAAATCTAACACATCAGAATCATACCAGCTGCTCCCCCTTAGTAGTAGCTCCCCATCATCAATCTAGATCACAAGATATGACTGTGATATGCACTGGATTGATGCACATCAGTGCATCCTAGTTCATCACCGGAGGGGCCATGACCCCTAACTTCTCCCTGAGATACTGAAAAGAGTCCTTGGGAAGAGGTTTAGTAAATATCTGCAATCTGATCCTTGGAGGGTACATACTCCAATCTAACTTCATCCTTGTTCACTTGTTCTCTCAGAAAGTGAAACTTGATAGATACGTGCTTGGTCTTAGAATGCAACACCGGATTCTTAGAAATATTTATTGTACTTGAATTATCACAGAAAATTGTGATAGGCTCCTCATACTCTACTTTGATTTCTCTTAGCATCTGCTTCATCCATAAAACTTGAGTGCAAATACCTACTACTGCAATGTATTCTACTTTAGTTGTAGACAGAGATATTGCATCTTGTTTCTTGCTTAGCCAAGAAACCAATCTTTTTCCCAAAAAGAATGCTCCTCCACTGGTGCTCTTCCAGTCATCCACATCTCTTGCCCAATCTGCATCTATATATGCATGAAGAGAAAAATCCTGATCTCTAGGATACCATAGGCCATACTCAATTGTTCCTTTTAAGTACCTAAAAATTCTTTTGATTGCCATGACATGAGATTCTCTGGGATCAGCCTAGAATCTTGCCACAAGACCAACAACCTGCATTATATCTGGTCTAGTCTGAGTGAGATACAATAATCCTCCAATCATTGATCTGTACTTTGTCTGATCTATCTTAGGAAAGTCATCATCTTTGCTCAACTTGCATCTGGTTGCCATGGGAGTATTCATTGGCTTTGAATCTTCCATCCCAAATTTCCTCAAGAATTCTTTCACATATTTGGTCTAAGAAATGAAGATCCCATTCTTTGTTTGAATAATTTGCAGACCCAAGAAGAAATTCATTTCACCAAGCATAGACATCTCAAACTCACTTTTCATCTGATTTGCAAAAGTTTTACACATACTATCTCTTCCTCCAAAAATGATATCATCCACAAACACTTCTACAATCAAAATGTTTTCATGATCAATTTTGAAATACAAATTACTGTCAGTAGTACCTTTGTTGAAACCAATCTTTAAAATATGTTTATCCAGTCTTTCATACCAAGCTCTTGGGGCTTGCTTCAATCCATATAGTGCCTTTTTCAACTTGCAGACCATATCACCATGATCAGATAATTGAAATCCATCCGGTTGCTCAATGTATACTTCTTCTTCCAAATCACCATTTAGGAAGGCAGACTTAACATCCATCTGATATTCCTTGAAGTCTTTGAAGGCAGCAAATGAAAGAAATAATCTGACAGCTTCAATTCTTGCCACCGGAGCAAAGGTTTCTTCAAAATCAATTCCTTCTATTTGAGAGTAGCCTTTGCAGACCAATCTCGCTTTGTTTTTGACTACTTCACCAACTTCATTTAGTTTTTTCTGGAAGACCCATTTGGTTCCAATCACATTCTTGTTTCTAGGTCTGGGAACAAGATCCCAAGTGTGATTTTTCTCAATTTGCATCAACTCTTCCTCCATTGCCTTAGTCCAGTTTTTATTATTGCAGGCTTCATTTACTGTTTTAGGTTCAATCTTTGAAATTAGACAATACTCATCTAAATTTTGAGCAATTCTCCTCCTTGTTTGCACTCCTTTGCTTTTGTCACCTATGATCTGATCTTCACAGTGGTTTAGAGTTACATACCTTGGAACTTTGGGAGTTTCTTGCACCTCTAACTCTTGACCAATCTCATTGACACTTATCTCTTCTTCTTGTCTTACCGGATCAACTTGACTTTGTTTCTTAGAAGAGGCTTGGATACTTTGAATCTGAACACCATTCTGATCATCTTCACCATACTCATGAATTCTTGAGGGCTTCTCAATTGCTTCATCAACCTTTACATTTGTACTTTCTATCATCTTTCTCAGTCTCTTGTTGTAACACCGGTATGCTTTGCTTTGAGTGGAGTAACCCAAGAAAATTCCTTCATCACTTCTAGCATCAAACTTTCCTAGATCTTCATCTCTTTTGATGTAACATTTGCTACCAAATACTCTAAAATATCTCACAGTAGGAGTGATACCAAACCAAAGTTCATAAGGAGTCTTACCAGTATTGCTTCTGATTTGAACTCGATTGAGAGTGTAGACTGCAGTGCTGACAGCTTCTCTCGAAAACATCTGAGGAACATTTGCTTCCATCATCATTGTCCTGGATGCTTCCTAGATGGTCTAGTTCTTTCTCTCTACTACTCCATTCTGCTATGGAGTCCTAGGAGCAGACAACTGTCTCTTTATACCATGCTTCTCACAAAAGTCTATGAATTCATCGGATGTGAATTCACCACCTCTATTAGACCTCAGACATTTTAGTTTCAATCTAGTTTGATTCTCTACCATATCTTTGAAGATTTTGAACTTCTCAAAGGGTTCTGATTTCTCTTTTAGAAAGGTAACCTACATCATCCAGGAATGATCATCAATTAGAACATGAAATATCTATCACCTTGCATACTTTGATTCTTGTCGGACCACATAGATTAGTATGAACTAATTCCAATAATCTGGTAGAGGACTAATCCTTGCTTTTGAAAGAGACTCTGCTCTATTTACCTAGCTGACATTCTTTGCACAAACTATTTGTAGGTTTCACCAATTTTGGAGATCTCTTACAGCCTGAGTATTTCTTATCTTGATGATGTTATCAAAATTTACATGACACATCCTTCTATGCCATAACCAACTTTAATCAACTTGAACAAACAAACAACTTTTATTAGAACCAACTAGATGGAAGATATTACCTTTTGTTTGAGTACCAGATGCAATCTTAGTTCTAGAGCTTTCAAAGATCCTGCATCTTCCATTCTTGAACCGGAGATCATAACCTTTGTCCACCAACTATCCAACACTGAGAAGATTGTGCTTGAATCCTTCAACATACAGTACATTACCAGTTTTGTTCTTTCCATCAAGAGAAATAGTTCCCCTACCTCTGATTCTACCAGCAAAATTATCACCAAACTTTACCATTCCTCCTTCATACCTTTCCAAATCTAAGAACTTGTTCTTGTCACCTGTCATATGGTGAGAGCATGCACTGTCAATAACCCAGTCATCCTTTTTTTCAACTTGGGCAGCCAAAGCTCTTTCTACAACCTTATTACTGACAGATTCAGAGGATATTGGATCTTCTTCCTTGATGGCAATAAACACCCATTCATTTCCAGATTTGTTTCCTATTTCTAATTCATCATCTGTTACTCCTTCATTATCATCTTCTTCATGAACATAATAATAGTTCTTTTGGAACCTTTGTCTGTTAGAATTTGACCTTGCAGATCTTTTCAGACATCTTGAAGCAAAATGACCAATCTTATTGCAGTTGAAGCACTTAAAGGGTAATTTTCCTTCATACATACCAGATCCTCTTGGCAGTCTCTTTGCAATGAGGGCTTCAAGTTGAGCTATTTTTGCTTCTTCCTCTTCCATGTCTTTCTTTGCTTGATCATACCATGACAACTTCCTTGAAGAGTTTTCTCCTGGATCAAATCTTTGTTTGCCTTTCACATAGGCACTAGCTTTGAATGCAGATTCAGTCTTGGGGGGATCATCTCCAAACTCGGTCATTTCAAATGCAGCCAATTTTCCAGCCAATTGCTCTCTTGTGATAGTTGTATGGGCTCTGAATTCATCAATGGCAGCAACCTTGATTTTGTAGGCAACAGGAAGGGATCTGAGAATTTTGCAAACAATCTCATTTTCATCCAGAACTCCACTAGCATTCCTAATTCCACACACCAGCTCATTTACTCTTGGCATAAAGGTAGTGATATTTTCATCATCTCTCATCTTCAATCTTTCAAATTTCCCTTTGAGACTTTGCAACCTTGCACTCTTAACAAACTCATCTCCTTCATGTAGAAGTTCTAGTTTAGTTCAGATCTCATAGGCAGTTGGTAGGTCAATAACATTTGAGATCTCTGAGTCAGTCAATGCACTTAGAAGAGCTTCTTTTGTCCACAGATTATTTTCAGCATCTGTGATTTCATTCAGAGTTGTCGGACCACCCTGTGGGGGTACATATGCTTTTGAGACCATGGTCAAGTATTCTTTTCCCATACACTCCAAGTGATATTTCATGCGACCTTTCCAGAGAGAGAAGTTGGTTCCATCAGACTTTGGACTATCCTTCTTGTATGACGACATCCTGGATCTCCTCAAGCGGTTATGCTCCTTTTAGAGGAACCTGGCTCTGATACCAATTGTTAGATCTAGGGCACACAACTAAGAGGGGGGGTGAATTAGTTGTACAAAAACTTGCTTCTACTTCAAACACTTGATTCTTCTTTGTTACTTAATAGCATATCAATTGATCATTCATGAAAGCATAAAGCATAAACACCAGAGCAAATAAACATCAACACATTAGACACTGAGATTTTGACGTGGAAAACCCAGTTAAGGGAAAAACCACGGGGTGATTAACCCAAGGATTATTCTCTATTAGGAGAATAAGAAGAAATGGATGGCACATGCCAATTAGGGCTCACTGCCTGAGCACACTGCTCACAAGGAGGCACACTGCCTACAAGAGACACACTGTCTACAAGATAACAAGTATTACAAACTTGAACTGAAGATTGACATCTTTACCATGTCTGGATCAATTCCATTTAAGCCTGAGACACTTCTGCTCTGCCTTTCATTATTTCACTATTCCACACTTCGAAATGAAATCACAAACCTTTATTTATACAAGACATCGACTTAGGAACAATCATCTAAGTCGGCAATCATCCACAAGAACATTCACAAGATGAATAACTCATCCGGTCGGCTAGCCTGAACAAGAACATCTTCATCCGGAAGTATATCTTCAATTCTGGGCTCTAACACTAATGCGGACCGACAACACAACCTCAACATGATCGAAGAACCTTCACAGGCTTGCCTGAATGACCAGGTACATCCACAGTTCCTCTACTCACTAGAATCTCTTCTCTTCTTCATCTGGAACTTCAATAACACAGTCTATTGCCACTGTCATACTGAAAAGGTGCTTTCAGACCTCTAAACCATGAACAAATCGAGATGACACATCACAAGGACATCCCAAACACTCCTTCCAATCCGCAAAACACTCTGTCACTCCAGAGCATCTCCCGAAACTGATTCTATTTGATCGATCACAACTTCTTCATATCTTCATGTGGACCTCTAAACTCTTAACTGGATCATCTCGAGACTCATATCTACAAACCCTTTAATCCGCATCCTCTGATCTTCATCTTATCTTGGCCTTTTACCTTAATGTCATCATTGTTCTTCACTGTTCCTAATTGAGGCTAATTTTCTCAATATCCTTAGCACACAGCTCATCCAATCCTTCTCATTAATGCAATATGAGTATGTTTACATCAATGACAACACTGGTTATCCTCATACTTGCAACAAACAAAGCAAAAACAAAAACAAAACAACACTGTACAAATAACTATACAAATATACACTATGATACACATGACTAACATGAAGCTACTTAGGCTTGGAAATAATGTTTGAGGAACTGTCCATTAACTGGTAATGGAACATCCTCATCTATCAAGTGTTTAAGCCTAAAAGTACTGTCTCCTAATATCTCAAAAATTTGGAAGGGACCTATCCATAATTTATCAAACTTACCATGGTCTCCTTTCCTCTCATGGGCTTTGTCCCACATTAGGACTAAATTGGATATCCCAAAGCCTTTAACTTTGGCTCTCTTGTCAAACCAACATTTGACAATAGCCTGATGTTTGGCAAATTGATCAATTGCCTGACTTCTTTTCTCTTCTAGGTGCATCAACTGAAGCAACCTGACTTCTTGGTTATTGTCTATGCCTAGGTACTCTTGGGCAAACTGTGGGGTAGGAATCTTCAGGTTAACGGGGAGGATGGGATCCACCCCATACACTAAATGAAAAGGTGTATTTCATAGTGCAACCTTCATTCTAGTTCTGTCTACCCACAAGGCATACTTTAGTAGGGTATTCCACTCCCTAGGGTTCTTTTCTATTAACTTCTTTATGATATTCAACAAATTTTTATTAGTGGATTCTGCCAATCCATTCCCTTGAGGATAATAATTGGATGAGAACTTCAGTATGATCCCATAATCGAAGGCCAACTTGAAAATTTGGTTGAAGTAAAAGCAGAGCCATTATCACTTACCAGAGCATAGGGAACCCCATACTTAGTGACTATATTACTTTCCAGAAATCTGATGACATTGTCTGCATTGCAAGTCTTGCTGCTAGTAGCTTTAGTCCACCTAGTATAGTAGTCAGTAATCATTAAAATGTACCTGTGGCCAAATGATGATGGAAGATTAATTGGTCCTATGAAATCCATGTTCCATTGTGCAAATGGGCATATCTCCATCACTGGCTGCAGAGGTTGGGCAGCATATCTCTCTCTATTGGTAGCAACCTGACATGTATGGCAGCATTTAATATGTTTAGCAGTGACTTTAAAAATTGTTGGCCAGTAATATCCTACCCTTAGAATAGCATGAGTTGTGGCTAAGGATGACCCATGTGTTGTTCCAAATTTGTCATGTAATTCTAACAACACCTTGTCTACTTCTGGCCTTTCTAGGCATCTTAAGTATATTCCTTCATAATTTTTATTGAAAAGTACCACTGCTTTCATCATGTACTTCTAGGACCTTATTTTTAGGGCTCTTCTTTGTGAAGCCTACAGTCTGGGAGGACATCTTCCAGTAATCAGGATATGCCTAATGTCTGAGTACCATTTTCCACTGTCCTTCTCATTGATAACATACAACTAACTTGTGATATTTGGATCAATCTCTGTTATCATCTGGCTTAAAGGCTGTCCTCTTACTACTTTCATGAGTGTGATATCCATGTCATATTCATGTAGGACAGTGATCCACTTAGCCCTCTTCTCACCTGGCTCGCTCTCCATCAATAACATCTTCACTGCTGCATTAGGTACCACAACAATCACCTTGCTCCTCAAGATATAGTGCCTGAATTTCTTTACTGCTTTAACCAAAGCAAGGGCTTGTCTTTTTACATCCATGTATCTGAGTTCTGCATCTCTGAATGGGCAGCTCATGAATGCTATAGGCTTTTCTTCTTTTTCTTCATTTCTTTGTGTTAGCACTACTGCAGAGGTATGCTCTGAAGCAAATGAGTAAATATAGAAGTCCTTGGTGTAGTCTGGACTAATCAGCACTGGAGCTTCAGATATAGCTTTCTTTATGCCTTCAAAAGCTGCTCTAGCTTTTGGTGTCCACTCAATCTTTGCATCCTTTTTCAGCATAGCATTTAAAGGTCTAACTATTTCAGCAAACCCAGTGATAAACTTCCTGACAAAATTTATCTTACCAAAGTAAGATTTGAGCTCTTTCTTGCTTCCAAGAAATTGTATTTTCATAATAGACTCCACCCTGTCAGGATCAATGATAATCCCATTTTCAGTTATCAAGTGGCCCAATAATTTTTTGGTTGTTACCCCAAATATACATTTCTTGGGGTTCAAGGATATCCCATACTGTTCACATTTTTTCAATACCCTTCTAAGATCTTCTACATGGTTTCCTCTATATTTAGAGAATACTATTATGTCATCCATGTATACGACTATGCATTTTCCTATTAAGCCTCTGAAGGCTATGTCCATTGCGCGCTGGAATGTTGCTCCAGCATTTATCATCCCAAATGACATGCGTCTATAAGCAAATATCCCCCACTTTGTGGTGAAGGCAGTTTTCAGTCTGTCAATTTTGTCAACCATTACCTGATTATAACAAGAAAAACCATCCAAAAATGACATCATTTTTGCTCCATTTACAATCTGCAGAACTTCATCCAGAGAGGGTAAAGGATAATTATCTTTCTTTGAAGCTCTATTCAGGTTCCTGGAGTCCACACATATCCTGATGTCACCATTTTTATTCCTTACTGGCACTAGATTAGCCACCCAGGTGGAGTGTCCAACAGGAAATATGATCCTTGCATTTAACAATTTCTTAACCTCCTCAAAAATTATAGGTTCCAGCAAGGCATTGACTGGCCTTTGCTTCTGTTTGAAAGGCTTGGCATCTAGTTTAAGGGGTATGGTATGAGTTATGACTGATGTGTCATATGTTTTCAACTCATCATAAGTCCATGCAATGACATGGATGTAATCTTTGAGTGCTTGAGTTATTCCTTCTAACTCTTCTTCTGTGCAAACCTTCCCTATCAGAACATTCCTTTTGTCATCATTTTGTCCAATATTCACTTGTGAATATTCTCCTCCATCTACTTTTGGAAGATCCTTCTGCTTCAGCATGTTGTTTAGATCAAAGGATTTTTCTAATTCAATCATTCCTTTGGGAATCCTGTTTCTAGGCAACTCTAATATTTCTTCTTCTTCCCAAACATGATCTTCCACATTGTTCTCATCTATGATCTGAGCATTAAAAACATCTCTGTTAGATATGAAATCCAAGATATGCTGATCATCATCAAAGACTTGGAGATTAGTAACATTATCAAGTACTGAAGGCACAGATATCAGCTCTACTCTTCAAACCAGAAATATACAGTGGCTCTAAAGTACTAGCAGCTTGGGCTAAAGCATCTGCCCTATGGTTCTATTCTCTAGGTATGTGGGTGATATTAAATGCATCAAAATCTTCAATCAGGTCCCACACCTTGTGTCTGTAATTAGACAGTTTTTTGTAATTGCAGGAGTAAATTCCTCTCACTTGTCTCACTACTAATTCTGAGTCTCCATAGACATGCAGAATTTTTACTTTCTTCTTAAGGGCAAACAATAGCCCACGTATTAGAGCTTCATACTCTGTTACATTGTTAGTACAGGGAAATTGCAGTCTATAGGCTACTAGGTAAGACTTTCCTGATGGATCAATGAAATCAATCCCCAGTCCAGCACGTTGTTTTGACTTGGATCCATCAAATCTAAGGATCCACAGTTTATCTTCAGCAAGAGGCCTACTTGAGCCTTCTTTCTTCTTTGCAGCTTTGGCAGCTGCTCCACCTGATATCCATTTTAACTTAGATATTTTAGCTTTCTTAAACTTTGCCTTATCCACCGTATGTGAAGCTAATCTTTCTTCTTTCTTTCCATCATCAGAAGGGTGATCTTCTGGACTAGGCACTAAATGTCTCTTTAAAATATGTAGACACAGTGAACAAGTAGTCTCTGAGTGAGATGCTTCATGCAAGCCATACCATCCTTCAGTCAGTGCATCTTGTGCAAGTCTCTCTTGTCCTATCATCTTTTTAATTTCCTCTGATAAAAACTCCTCAAATCTGGTCAAGTTACTGCCTCTATCGTCATTAGATAACTCATAATCTGACTCCATCAAACAATCACTCCCTGGGGTGATCTTATTATTTTTTTTACCCTTATTCTCATTGCAGACTAGAATTTCTTCTGTCATCTGGATAAAATCCTCATCCTGACTCATATCCTCTCCTGTTCCTATAGCAGATGAACAAAAATTAGTATGATCATCATCACTATATGTGGAACTTACCTCTGATGATGATGATGTCTCTCCGTATGTTTGCTCAAGCTCCATCATGTCAATGCAGGCTTCACAAGTTTTCTCAGAATGTGCTTCATCATGTAATCTGTACCAACCATCAATCAAAATATTGTGAACAGGTATATCCAATAATTGACAGCATTTTACTTATTTGGACAAGTATATTTCAAAACTCTTGAAACGATCTATTTCTGTTTCATTTACATGATCATGATCAAATCCAAAAACTATAGCATTATCATCCTGAGGATGATCATCATGAAAATCATACATCAAGACTTCCTCTATCCTGACAGTCTGAGGTCTAATGGAGTAAACTCCGGGTTCAACATTCACGTACATGATCTCATTTGTTTTGTTGTACTCGGTGATCATGTGTTTCATTCTTGGTTCAGCATCTACCCTTATCTGGTTTGGTATCCCCTTCCAAGGTAGCCACATATGATTGAAGTCGGTAGACATATATCCATTGAAGGTTTTGTACCAATATCTGCTAAGTAGCATCCCATATGTATCATGTATGTCAACTACCTGAATGTCAATATAGTATTGGATCCTAGGGTCTGATGCCAGTTGCATGTGAATGTGAGTTAATTCTCCTATTACATTCACCTCTGTTTTGTCTAGTTGGGTTACCTTTTCCAGAGATTTAGCAGGATGCAACCGTAAAGCATTACATATGGACAAGGGCATGGCATTGATGGATGCTCCTGAGTCTACTAAACAGTTATGCAAATTCTTACCAAACATTCGTATGGTAAGGAGAAATGGAGGTGATTCATTCTTATCTCTATACAAGGTCATGTGAGAGGTCTCTGCAGTTTGAACAGTAGCCGAGACTTTAGTTTTAACATTATTATCTCTGACAGCATGATCCTTACCTCCAGACTAACCTAAAGTATGGCTATCCTCTTTGGGAGCAGGATCATCTAGTGATTTCATGAATGCTTTCTTAATGGCTGGAGTTTTCAGCAACTCTGACAAGGATAGGCTGATTTTGATCTTTTTCATCTCATCTGCCAGATAGGTGACTAACTTGTCAGATTCATGAGGCATATTCAAAGCTTTTGATGCTGTGTTTGGTGATGCTAAATATTGAGCATTGACCTTGGGAAATCCTAGGTTATTGCTTTCTTTGGGATCAGGAGGTGTGTTGAAATTATTCGGAGGTATGGACCAGTAGGTCTGTTGGCATTATTTCTCAAGTTATAGTTATGCTTACCTTGGTACTGCTGTTGGTAAGCATGTACCTCCTCATGTTCATTTGATGGCTCATTGTCATCCTCAAAGGGAAAAACATAATTTGACTAAAAAACCATAGCTGATTCTTCAAATGTCTGGGTATAATGCTGATGAGATGACACAGTCTGCTGATAAGTCTGATCAGTATAACTTTCTAGTACTAAAGTTGAATCATATCCACAAGGAACAAGCTCATTCCCTTCTACATGATGTGAATTTCCTATAGTATTGGACACCTCAGTTTGGAAAATACTTGCAGCAATTTGAAATTGTGGGCAATCTAACTCTGCATGAGCATTAGTATTGTGTATCCTACACCAATTAGTGAGGGCTACCTCAACAAGATTGACTCTAGTAGTCTGTTTAGCTTCACTAGGAGGCTGATTATCTAAAGGTGATGGTAATGAACCATTATTTGTCCTAGAGTTTCATACTCTAGGCTGTCTAGGAGGATTGTTGTTGCCACTGTTATTGTTGTAATTATTGTTGTTATACCCTCTGTTAGGATAACTAGGTCTATCATTGGTATAGCCTCTATTCTGATTAGGCTGAGAATAGAAGTTTTGGCTTCTCAGGTGAGTAATCTCAGTAGTAAGTTTCCTTAGCTGGGCTGATATTTCCTTGATTTCCTCTTTCTCTTCTTGGACCTTGGCTACTACATTTTTAGTTTGAGGTTTGAAAAAGGAAGATCCATGGTTATTGTTGAACTGGTTAGCACCCTGAGGCACTTGTGTCTGACTTGGATACTGTGGCATCTGACCATTTCCATTAGGAGGAGGCATGATACTTAGTGGAGATATTTGTAATGGTGTTGGCATGACCACTGGAGGTATCATAGCTCCATTAGGATATTGTGCAGGATATGTAGGATATCCATGTAGTGTAGGAAAGGCTATGTTTGGTGTTGGAGTAGGTACTAGCTATTGATTGACTTTGATAGCTTCTTGGAAAGCTCCTGTCAAAGTTGTGATTTTAGGATGTGCTCTTCTGATGAACATGGAATTCAATGGATCCAAAGTTGAATAATAGATACTCCTGGTAGCTTCATCAGTCACAATATAAGGGGCAACTAACTTGGATAGCATTTTTTAGAAACTAGCATTAAAGTTGGCAATAGGCTCTCCCTCAAATCTTTTGATTGTAGCAAATAAATGATAGTTCATTGAAGGATCAATGGGAACTTTGAATCTATCTGTGAAATCTTTCTCAAGAATAGCCCATGAACCGACCAAACCCTGACCAAGACTAATATACCAATTATAAGCCTCTTCCCTTAAGGAAAAAGGAAATAATCCACATACAACGTCCTGATGCTCAATTCTGGCCCTACAACAGGCTTCCTTGAAAGTTCTGACATGATCATTTGTATCTTGACAAGGATGATATTTTGGACAAAGTTTATCCAGATTCTTTGGTAAAGTATGATATGCATTAAAGGTCAAAGGTGACTCTGCTGCAAAGAACAACATTGCAACTGGAGGAGGTTGAACTTGAGGTATAAGGGGCTGAGGCTGAACTTGAGGTTGGATAGGTGATCCTGTGGGTATTTGCAAACCAATAGGAGTTACAGGAGGTCTCTCTGGTGAAGCTCCTGATGCACTAGAACCTGGAGTATGATGAATGTCTATAGTTCTAGGTCTAAATCCTCTAATAGGTAATTTGTCAAAGATTCCACTGGATCTAGACCTGGTATTTGGCCTGAGAGCCAGGATTTCTCAATTTAGAGGAAAATTGGCTAGATTATTGTAAAGATCGGTCAAAATTCACCAGCAAAGGCTGTTTCTATGATCAGAAAAGTATACTGACTGGATATTTATAGAATATTTGCAGAGATGCTACAAATATGAGGTATTATTTGAAGTTTTGTGTCACAAACGATAGGATATCAAGTTTTTCAAGCTAACTACCTCAAAGATTTGGGTAAATTTACATGAGACAAGGCTTATTTCTGCAAATTCATGATGGTCAGCTAAAAGATTGCAATATTTATGGTTAACTTTGAAAACTTCACATAGGATTAGCATGTACAAGCTTAGAACAACAAATATTTGCATCTAATCAGAAATTTGGCAGTGTCTGAGTGTTACCTTACGATCTTTATCATCACCTAAACTACTGATGATGATCTTGTAGCTTTGGGCCCTCCTTCTAGTGCCAATTTATGTTGATCATGATGTTAATCATAAGCAAACATAGAATAAAAATTGCACAACAACATTTACTCATCTTGAAAGATACGATGAATTCAGCGAATTCATGATCCCAAGTCTCCGTGGATTAGTTCATAACCTACTAACGTTACTCAGTGGTTGATGTGTGTTGCTGTTTTCTATTTTGGGGCCTTACGTTCATCAACAGGATCTGATAAGATGGTACAAAGAAATGTTATTTCATAGTATATTTCTCCAGATGATGTATTTATACTTAAATCTTTGCATGATATTTGTCAATTTGACATGCTTTAACTCAAATATGCTACTAATTTTCAATTATCTTTGAGATATCTACATATTTATTACTATTTGCTTCTGATTGTCAATTATTGCAATTGTGATGGTGAATTATTCTGAAATTAAAAGAAACTGAAAAGAATACTTCAAATAATGATGAACCTTTAGTTATTGAGCCACATACACATCAGATATAGTCACGAAGAGAAGAGATCAAACCATATGTTCACCAGGACATTCCACAGCTAGATACAGTCGATGCTAACTTCAAAGGAAAGGAATGAAGACAACACATGCAAGCTGATATGCACTCAAAGGGACACAACAAATCAAAGCATGTATCAAGAATTCATACACTGATTACTCAAGATTTATGATGGATTGTAATCAAAACAGTCTTCTCATTCATTAAGTATGAAAGAACATATATGTGTACAACTTTGAAATAAGCCCTGAATATTTCAGCAAACAAATTTCAATTAAGTTTCAAATGTTCAAAATAAAGCATCCCTACACCTTTTATAGAACAAGGTGAGGGAGTAGTTACACATGATCTACGATCAAGATTTATCTATTAAGATCTATGGTGGATATTCATCCTTGACTTAGTCAACATTTCACGTGGCACAGGTTGCCAGTTGGCAACATAGGTTGCTAGCTGGCAACTATCTAAATTACTTGTTTTCTCTAAATGCCAGATGCTTATGCCTTCTTTGGTATCACATCATCTACTCTTCATCGGGAGCATCAGGATCATCACTTCCCATAACTTCATCATCATGATGATCATTACTTTGCATATGGGCCTACATGATTATCCTGACATTTTCATATGCTCCCACCACTCATTCAACTTCTCCGCTATCTTGAGTTTTTGCTTTGGCAATGGCATGCTTGTGGGCCTGACATTTATTTCAAAGAGCCTCCAATTTGCTCCTCCTGCTACTTGATGTTTCATTGTAATTCTCCACCCTGACCTTGATCCTCATGATCTTGTCCATGGCTTCTTCTATCAGGTGGATAAGACGGTCATCAGCTATAGGCTGAAAGTTATTATGCAGAGCCTTTATTGCAAAATCTTCATCTTGATTCTCAATCTTTCCTTCTATTTTCCCCTCTAGGGCTTCCAGGATCTCTATTGGCAAACCCTAAATCAACAGTAGTGATATAGAATTCTTCTAGGGTGATTTTGCCTTTCTCTTTTTCAACTGTGGGAAGTGCTATCTAAGCAGTCCTTTTGCCCCTAGCAGGATCTCTTCTTATGGCCGAGGTTAACCTGGCCTTCCTCTTCGGCTTCATTATGGCCTCTGAAAATAGGGTTAACACATCAAACTCTTGAATCTCCAAACTTGACTCTATATCTATTTCTTTCTAAAGCCATGGAGGAACTTGGTCTCCAGATCCATGGCGTCCACCACCATCATGCTGATCACCTTGATCTCTAGTAACTGCATATGTTTTTGATGGAGATGGTGACTTCCTTATTTCTTCCTCATGATGCTCGTCATGAGGGTGATCCTAGGGTACTTCCTCCTGTTGAGGAATTTCTTCTTATGGTGGAGGATCTTGTGATGCATCCACATGATGATCTTGTAATTGGTCCTATACTTCATCATTTTTTGTTTCATCCCCTTTGGGAATTTCCTCATTATGAGGCACATTTGCATTCGTAAATGTCATTGTATCTACCTTAGGTCCTCCTACCTAATTTTGGATCACATTCTGATCCGCACCTGTAGTATCTACTTCTTGAGTCCTTAGGTCATCCTGACTTGAGGTATCCTTTTCACCAGAGGCTTCTTGAGTCCAGGGTGCTTCTTCACTTAATATGACCTTTTCATTTCCACCCTTTTCTTGGACTTCAACTAGTTTGGGCTCATTAGATATATCTTGTTGTTGTTGACCCATATATGCAGTGTGGCCTTCTGTTTCTGTCAACTTAATCTCCTCAACATTTTCTATTCTCTCAGGTGTACCCACAGGATTTTCAGGATGTGCTACATCCTCCCTGTATGTTAAATCTATCACTTCGGGGCTAGTCACCTGATCCACTAGTTTATCAAGCCCTATTTGTTGTGCAATCCTTTTTGGGATGTTTTCCTTTTCCTTTTCCCATTCCACTTGCTTGAGTTCTTCTAACAAAGCCACCTATACTGATGGAGTTCCTTGTGGAATTATGCGGGTGTTAGTAGCAAGGGTTTCCATTTGTTGAGAGGTTACATCCTTTACTACCTCATCATCATATAAGTCAACTATCTCTTCCAGTGAGACAAGACTACTTTGAATTGGCCTAGAGGCTCCTTTCATTTGTTCTTCAGCTTGTTCAGTCTTAAACTAAACAATGGTGGGAAGTGGCACATTGTGTTGCAGTTCCTTTTTGAATACTTCTCCACCAGCTCCCCTCAATACTATGGGGTCATGTTTTATTTTACCTGCCATGGATGTTCTTGGTTTCTTAGGTGTGGATGCCATCACCTGAGGTGCTTTTCTTTTTCTAGTGAGGGGCACTGGGTCTTCCTCTGCAGGCTCTTCATCGAGAGGAACATCCTCTTCCATTTGTTTTTGTGATGCCTAACCCTCCTCATATGTTTCAATAGTTTCAACAGCTGGCCTCTGGATCTTTTTAGCTTTTTGTTTATCTATAGGAGGCGGTGCTGATGAGGCTGATGCCTGTCCTGATGCGGATGCATCCTCAACTGTTATAATCACTCTTTCAACTATTACCCCTTTAGGTTCATTATCAGTTTTCTTACCTCTGGGGGGTCTCTTGCTTTGTTCTTGAGGTGGCATTCTTTCTCCTTTAGATTTCCTCTTTTCAATTAGAAAGTCATCATATTCATTGTCAGGAAGCTCCTGCCTCTTCTTCTTATTGTCAACTGTAAGGGCTACACCCTTCTTCTTTAGTGCATTTATTTGTTCATTTACCCAAGATTGGGTTAACTGTAGCATCCTGCCTGTAAATTGATCTAATGAGCTATCCTTACGCTGTGTAAGATCAGGTGCTGAGATTGTGTCATTGTATATCTTCTTTTCCTCATATTCATTAGCTACTATTTTGCCATCATCCCTCTTTAACTGAGTAGGCACTGGAATAGAATCAAAAGTTCTGACCTGGTTGAGAGTCAGCCTTTGGTATATTCTTCTTCTAGCCTAAGCTTCATCCTCACAATTTGTCCAGAAATCCTCTAAGTGCTTCTGATGGATGGGCTTCCCCATGATTTTCTGCATCCTCCCATATGGGTCATATGATCTTGCCAAGGGGAATGGTTGTAACTTCATCATGTCTAGACCAGCTATGGCCTTCTTAATGTTATCAGAATCTTGGCATATATACCAACCCATTGTTACTAGAAACAATACTGTTGGAATCTTATTATTTGCTTTGTAAGCATCTAGTATTGTGGATATCTGTCTCATGAATTCCATCAGAACAACTACATCCGTGGGATATCTTGGGAGCATGAGGGGTTGTCCTGCAAAGTCCTCTATTATGATATAAGAGAATGTGGTATATTGTATAAACTAGGCACCATGCCTGTATATGACTTCTTGAGCTTCCATGCTCAGTCTTTTAGTCCTATCTTCTTCCATTGTCCTCACCAGATGCATAGAAAATGCATCATTCACTAATTTGTAATCTGGAAGATAATTTTGTCTTTGCAACTGGGGATAATGATCCTAGATGTGGGCATCATTTGTAGTGCCACCAATCTTTCCTTCTGTTGCAAGTGCACTGAATGTACCTTTGTATGCACATGAGTATACCACATATGAAGTCATATGAAATGAACATTCTAAGCCTCCTAGGTTCATGAGCTACTCATTTAGGGTATCACTTATCATTTTCCCCCATAATGGCTTGTTGTCTGTATACAGACACATAAGGATAACCCCATACATCCAATCTTTGAAACTCCCAGCATCAGGTTGGCCTGTCACTCTACTAAGTAGGGCTATCATATATTGGTATTCATCATCAAAGTCTAACTTGTACATATGCACTGGTAGTTTGGCAGCTACAGTATAAGGACTATTCTTTGCCCTCCATATATACATTCTCTTCCTAGTAACTTTCTTGTTGTTTATATATTTAGTTTCCAGTTTCTTCAGATCAATATTGACAACCTTCTTTCCCAATGGTAAATTGAAAGTGGTTGCAATCCCCCTGATGGACAGATCTGCATACACTTGACCATGCTTTTCCACTTTCATTGTTTGTGGATTGTAGTTTCTGGCACATTCAATAATCAATTCTGGAGTCTCCATAGAATAGGGAAATCCAGCTACGTTCCACATTCTTGACATGAAAACAGCGTCCAACAGGGTATTATTCTTGTCATCATGCATTCTAGATGACCAAGTGACCAAATCAGTGCTTCCTTGGTGTGTATCTGTGATAACGCCATATTTGAACCGTACACCTTTAGGCTGAGCAAACATTGGTTTAAGAAATTTAGCATCAGATTTGCTCAACCTCTTGTCTGCCATGGTTTCCTACAATAAATAGGACCAGTCTTACCATACAATACTTCACATACATGCATACAACATTATATCTTCACGGCATGATGCACATTATATTAATTATTCCTCACTTCATCATGATATGCATAACATATATCTTCAAACCAATAAAAGCATACTACCTGGACATGCAGAAAACGACAAGAGGAGGGTTTTAATTACTTACTTGATAGAATTTAACTCCTTGATTATGTTGATGATTATATGAAAGAGATTCAGATACCAATGATAATCACGTGTCCTGTTCTACTGTGAGCCATGTGTGTCTGCAGGTAGGTCATATGAGGGTTTGAAAGCTCTGTGCTCTGTAAAAACTAGTTTTATCACATGGTAAGTGTAAAATGACGGTGTAAATTCACTTTATCCTCCTTATTAGGGCAATTTTAGGGCAACACAGGGTTTATTCAATCTTAACCATTGATCTCCTGTCATTAAATCATGGATGCTGCAAAGTGTTTGGATCGCGTTCGCAATCGACGGGAATCCACCTACTGTATTTATGGCATTTAATGTTGCGTGGCAAGAGGAGCGGGGTGATCTTTGGAAGATCGGGTGATATTCTAAATATTGGGTCATGTTTAAAATGTCGGGTGATATTAAGAAATATCAGGATGACGTCATCAGGATAATGACTTAGTTTATCATTGTCGCACTATGACATCATCGTCATGTTATGTAGAAAGGGTCGCTATTGGAAATATACCTCCGTGAGGTAAAAAGGATGATGACGTCATTGTCATGGCAATTTTCTTATCTGATCGGGATTATATGACATCATCATGATATTGGCTTTAGAGTGATATTTTGCAATAGGGTAATATTCAGGAGATAAGGTGATATTCAGAATATTAGGTGATATTCAGAATATCGAGTGATATTGGGAATATGAACCCCACAAAATATATGATGTTGCTCGACGGGTAAGTGTTTCTATCACCTAAAATTGACGTCTAGATCTTTGAATAAATGATTAATCAGGTGATAAAATTGGATCGGGGTGATCTTTCATAAAATGACTGATGTTAAGAAATATGACCCCCCTCAGAATATCAGGTGTGACCAGGACTTTGACTCACCATAACTCTCGTTCCCTAAGGAATATCAGGGTGATCCAAAAGGCAAACCTGCATGAAATTTTGTACTTTATCCAACCTTGAGGTTATTGACATGAAATATGAATTTTGAAAAAAATGACCTCATCATGATGACTTACCCAGTCCCCTTATGCAGGATCATCTACATGACTTACTTTTACCAGATCACCAGCAAGCAGAAAACACAAGCCAAGCTAAGCAAAAAGTTGGGTCCCTATTTTGTCAAGTCAAAATGGGGCGTGTTGTGCAACCACACAACACGTTGCAATCAACATCGCCTGGTTCACGCGAACCTCAGGAATGAAGCAAACATAGTGAAAACCCATAGCACCCAGTGCCTCACGATCTATCTCAGTCAATATGTATTGCTGTAGCAATGGCAACAGGAACTGCTCTCATGACATAAGAACATCCCGAATATCCTCCTGCAACCAAGCAAAGCATAACGTCAAAGCAATCCATATCCAAGCAAGCCTACTCAAAGCAATCCAACTATCCTATCAATGACTTAACATATCAAATTAATCAAAACAACATATCATCTCTTGACTAGATTCTCGATAATCTCAGAGATCGCTTATCAATTGACGCATCGATGAAGGTGCCAATTGGGTTAATTTTGTTAAGTCAATCAATTTTTCCTAGTGCAAATGCACCGATCCATATCACATGTGCCGCTTCACCGTGAATACGCTGCCCTTTGACGTGTATGCACCATTTTGGCACATGCACCGCTTCTTATGTCACATGCTCCATTTCCTAGGAAATTCGCCAATTCCAAGCATATATGCACCGACAGTTTGAGCACATGCACAACATAGCAACATATGCACCATTTTGGGGGTCACATGTGCCAAACGATAGTTCGGTGCATCTGTTCTAGTTATTTTCCCTAGCCATTAATGAGCCTAATAAATGACTTTTAGCAAGTTTTGAAGAACTGCATACCAGGGGTCCTGCCTCTGCTGGCCGATCGAACCATCGGATCCCCTCAAACTGGTGCTCCTCGCATGGAATATCCATCTCTCTAGCTGCCATACTCTCCTAAGCTCTCAAGAAGACCAATCAACTATGGACAAGTGTACAAATGAATAGAACTTGTGGACCCAGCTCCTATTTATAGCAAGTGATTCATATCTGACTGCATGACAACTGTGGCTACTTCCCGTATCTGTTCCTCTGAACCATGTCCTATTTTTCTCCATCCTAACCCACTTTTTACCTTCTTCTTCATGAGATTGTCCATCTCACACCCTTCTACCTTCTTCCTGTCCAATCTCCCGAGGGGGCATCCTGTCGTCAAACTTGTACCAGGGGCAAACTGGGGCATGTATCATTGTTAGAAATTTATTCTTTCAAACAACATGATGAAACACATTACTTCAAAGAGGGGCAAAATGTATACACCTAAAATTGGCCTGTGTCGAGTTAAGTAAATATTTTAATATTTATCTTAATTCTTATTTTCTTCTATCAATTAAATAAATATTCTAAATTTATTTGATTGGTTCATTATCCCGTAATTAAATAAAATCAATTTATTTAATTAAATTCACTAAATTCTTCTAATGTCTCACATAATTAAATAATCCTACATTATTTAATTAATCATAAATTCCTCTATCCTAAGTCCTAATTTCATAAATCCACCTCATCTTTCCACCTCACCATGTTGCACATGTAATTAAATATTTTAAATATTTAATTAGCTAATATTCCCTCACCCACATGTCCTATTTATCCTCCAATCAAAATTAGTTAACTCATCAATCAAATCTGTTAACTAATTACTCATTCAAGTTCACTGATCAATCAATTCAGTCCACTCCCTAAATAATTCACTTAACTGATTGGTTTTATTCTGTTAAATATTCAATCAATTCAGTTAACTCCCCTATTGCAGGATGGAGCTTGGACATTTGTCCTCTTTCTATTCGTGCACATTCCTCAACCATTCTCAACATTTGATATTCTTATTTCTTCTCAACCGTTGATCTTCTCTCACATATCTCTATAAGTACAACCCTCTTTTTCTTCATTGATCCATCCATCGTTTGAGTAAACTTATGCTGCGGAAACACTAGCGCACCTTTGGCACCCCCATATCCATATCACTTATCATCCATCAATA
Source organism: Cunninghamia lanceolata (assembly GCA_027924645.1). NCBI lineage: Eukaryota > Viridiplantae > Streptophyta > Pinopsida > Cupressales > Cupressaceae > Cunninghamia > Cunninghamia lanceolata. The sequence continues at coordinate 1,492,060 of BSBN01000178.1, read as the reverse complement.
GTGTTTGAAGCTCATCTTCAATCACACAAAGTATCATAGCCAACTTCATCTTGTCATCTTGAGGACTTTGAAGCAAGGAAGCAAGCTTCCTAAGGGCCATATTCAATTCCATCAAGATCAAGACAGAAAAGGCGAGCAATGGAAGATGAAAGGTAAAAGGTTGTAAGTATCATTTGTTTTGTTATTTAAATCTCCTTTTCTCCTTCATATTCTATTGATGTTTGGGTTTATTATTGTTATTGATTAATCCACATTTTACCCTCACAATGTTTTCCATAATGTGGTGTCCTCCTATTCTGTTGGAGTTGACCACCATGTTAGTTAGTTAATAGTCTTTCTTCTATAAATAAGACTTGGATACTCCTTTTTGGGGTTGTTGTGTTGTTGATTATTCAAAGATTGTACTTGCCTTATCCAGTTTTCAATAATATAGTTATCATGTTTAGTTGTACTCATCCTTTCAAATGAATAAAATAAAGTTGTGAGTTCATATTTTTGAGTTTACATTTGTTTTAGGGAATATTCATCCAAGGGGGCCCACTTGGTGAGAATTCCACCTTTTAGTTTAGTTGCATTTTCTATTAAGTGTTTAGTAAATCTGGCATTGAATGTTCCTGCAGCCACTAGAATTCTATTCTGTGTCTATTCTTGCAGCCAAAGCAGACATAGTAGTTTCCTGTTTGTTCACCCAAATAGTTACTTTGTGTTATGTACTTGATTCTAGAATAGCTGTTGGTTAATATTCAATATTCTTGTTGTTTCCTTTTTAGCAGTTTATCTTCAGCATTACTTCTTTCATAGCTATAGAATGAACATGGCCACTTTGAAGTTCTTAGTGCACATATTGTGCTGACCCATTTCAAGTTCATGTCCCTGGGTTGACAAGTGAAATGCATCTCCATAGTGATTAAGACAACTACTCAGTTCAGATGTCCAATCTCTAAGTTACAGTTTTAAGAGCTCAGTTGTTAAGTCATTGTGAGAGACCAACAATAGGGTGTGAGCTCTTATCCATGATGGATGGATTTTCAGGATATAATCAAGTGAAGGTGAAAGAATTAGAGCAATACAAAACTACCTTCACAACTTCATGGGGAACCCATGTTTATGTAAGAATGCCATTTGGACTGACAAACACAGGTGCTACATTCCAAAGAACTATGGATGTTACTTTTGTAGGATTGATTGACTCAATCCTAGTTGTATATTATGATGATTTAACTGCTTATTCAAAGGAGGATCAAAATTGCATGCAACTAGAACAAATTTTTATCAGAGCATTAGAGTATGGCATCTCACTTAATCCTAAAAAGTGTGCTTTTGGGGTAGTAGAAGGAAAACTATTAGGGCACATTGTTTCTAAAGATGGGGTTAGGATTGATCCTAAGAGGGTTGTAGCAATTGACAAAATCCAAATTCCCAAGATAGTGAAAGGAATTCAATCTTTATTTGGGCAAATCAACTTTGTTAGGAGATTTATTCCCAACTTTGCAAAAATTACAAAAGACATATCCAAAATGCTAAAGAAAGGTGAAACTATAAAATGGGGAAGTGAAGTAACCCAAACTTTCTAGAATATCAAAGAAGTTGTCAAGATGGCTCCTATATTGAAATCTCCTAATTTTTCCAAGCCATTTCAACTATTTTCATTTACCTTTTTTCACACAATTGTTGCATGTCTATTGCAGAAAAATGAAGATGTTTTTGAGCAGACTATTGATTTCTTTAGCAAGTCATTGTAGACAACAAAGTTGAAGTATGACATCATGGAAAAACAGGCTTATGCATTAGTCAGTGCAGTTAAAAGTTTTAGACCCTATTTGGTAGGATCTCAAATTAATGCATATGTACCCCATGCAGTAGTCAAAGATATTTTCACTCACCAGGAAGTGACATGAAGAAGATGTAGATGGATAAACAAATTACAAGAGTTTAACATTGAAATATAGATTACTAAATTGGTAAGGGGACAAGGTTTAGCTAAGTTGATGGCACAGTCAAATTTGGAAGCATGTCAAGTCAATATGACTCAAGATGGAGTTGTAAACATGTCAGAGTTAGAATGGTATAAGGATATCATGTACTATTTTCAAAATTTAAATTGTCCTTCTCATTTTACTAATAGCCAAAAGAGAACCCTAAAGCTACATGCTATCAAATACATTGTTGTTCAAGGATAATTGTATTGGATGAATCCTGATGGTGTGCTACTCAAATGTGTGGATGAACTTTAGGCTAAGAATATTTTAAGTGACATGCATAAAGGAGTATGTGGTCGACACAATACTGTCAAGACAACAACTCATAAGATCCTTAGGGTAGGATACTGGTGGCCAACACTCTTTTTAGATGCACAAAAGATGGTAAGAAAGTGTGATCGCTGTCAAAGATTTTTTGGGAAGCTCAAGTATGAAGGTACATTGCCCCTTAGAACTGTAACAGTGAAGGCTCCATTCCAGCAATGGGGAATTGATTTTAGAGGGGAAATCTCAAAGAAATCAAGTGGAGGACATAGTTGGATCTTAGTTGCTACTAACTATTTCACTAAATGGATTGAAGCTATCCCAACTAAGAAGGCCACAAGTAAAGTAGTGTTTGATTTCAAGAGCACAATATAATAAGATTTGGAGTGCCAGCAAAATTGGTTACAGACAATGCCATGTGCTTTAGGTCTGGTGAGATTGTTGACTTCTACAATAACTATGGAATTAATCTATCCCACGCATCACCATATCATCCACAGGGAAATGGTCAAGCAGAATCAAGCAATACAAGTCTTATGAAGATCATCAAAAGGATAATTGATAAGAACAAAAGGGCATGGAATTCAAAGTTAAAGTTAGCACTATGGGTTGATAGGGTGACAATAAAGAAGGTAATTATGAAGTCACCATTTGAGTTAGTGTATGGCACAGAGGCCAAGTTACCAGTAAACAATCTCTTGCTAGTTTACAAATTCATACAGGAGAATGATGAAGAAATAGAAGATCTATTGAATGAAAGGATAAACCAATTGATTGCAATGGATGAGACTAGAAGAGAAGCACAAAAGACCAACCTCAAGAAATAGTAAAAGGTAAAGTATCTATTTGATAAGAGGACTATAGAAAGAAACTTTTAGGTTAATGATTTAGTCCTTGTTTGGAATGCAAAAGGTCAGGACAAGGGAAAACATGGCAAGTTTGAAGCCCTATGGATGGGCCCATATCTGATAAGTAATACTCATGGAGAGGACTCTTATTTTCTTCATGCCCTAAATGGTAAATTGCAGGAATTATCAGTGCATGGTCAATTCCTTAAACCCTATTTCTCATGAATGAATCATATACATTTGTGCACAATGTAAAATATGTGTATATATTTTGTAAATGTTGTATATTCTTGTATAGTTAGTTTTGTCCCTGTTTTGGTCTGATCTACCCTGGAGTTGTGTGGTTCTCGCTGCAATCTCATGCTTGTACATCCTCAATCAGAGCCAATGGTGGTACCCCTTAGGGTTTAGGGTTTTAGGTCGATAATGTTATAAGTGTTTACCTTTACAAAATCCTTTTTTCCCTAATTCCCTAGGTCATGTGCTTTATTTTCTAAATTTATGTTAATCATTTGCAGTAAATTTCTAGTGCCTTAAGTTATAACCTTAAGTCTCAACACCCATAAGGTGACCAACCCCGTGTTCTAGGTTTTACCTTCTGTGGCCCATAAATGTTAAATCAAATGTCCTAAGTCTTCCCATAAGTCTTTAGGTTTAATAAAGTGAATATCGCAGCGTTGCAGTGCATCATCAGTGACATCATCACCCTGCTGCACGACTATGATGGGATGACACATGTCCAAGAATCTATGCTTACACCCTATTCCACTAAGAATCCTATGCCAACCAACCACATGTTGCCAGATGTTAGTATAAAGGTGGTCTGCACGGAAGTTTTTAATCCAATAGTTGCACTCCATCACAAGGGTATCTCACAGGATGGAATATTTGCTACGCAGTTGCAAGATGGTGACACGTGGCATTCTCTTATTGAAGAAGTGAAAAACAAATGGAAGGTGGGCGTGTGGAGGCTTAATTGCACTCACGTATGATAGGTAAGTGGTGGGTCATCTTTGGTTGTGAGGCCGCAAGATGGTGCAACATGTCTAGTCCTAACAAAAAGTGATGTGATCTACATAGAGAGTACAACTAATATGGCCTATTCTGATTGGTCAAAGACTTTTCAAACATGATGACTAAGATGTTTATATCTCGCAGGTAAATGGTGACTGTAGGTCTTGTGGGAAAGAATTCTAATCAAAGGTGCAGTTTCAAACTTTTACAATGAATGTTGGAGGTGCGATGTAGCACGAATGAAGAGTAAAGTTGAGACTACGTCCATTAATGCATTAGAGGCTAGGCTATGAAGCTTAAAAGGAAGAAGAGTTAGGGCTGTGCACATCATTTCTGCAAGCATACATGGTTTCTAGGCACACGAAGAGCTATCAAACAAGCAAAAAACATAATTTAGATTCCTGCAAGTGTTAACCAGTAAGTTCACTCTATATTTTTAGTTAACTGCTTGATTAGGGAAATAAATAGTTGCTTGTGAAAGAAGCCCTAGCTTGCTAATATCAGTCTAAAAATGAGTCAAGATAGCCAACCCTCCACCTCTAAGCATAGTTTAGATGAGGATCTCATGATCTAGCTCACTGGTTCTGCTAGGACAACTTTGAAACTGTATGGCCCAAGTGAGCCTGAGGATAAATTCCTTAATTACTGTTATAATTATTAGGATGCCATATTGCCTATTCCTAGTTGGACCATGTTAGAACATTGGCATAGGAGAATGGATTAAAAGGCCCCTATTTGTCATGCTTGTAAATTTGATCTGGCTAAGCTTATCTATCCCAATGTCTTCCCTAACCCTGACCTAGTTAAGGCAATAGCACTAAGGTATGATCCTGCTACAAAGACAGTCGTAGCTAGAAATGGTTCAAAAATTATCAAGCTCACCAAAGGTTTCATCATTGCAGTATTCAATTTAGACCCTACAGCTAGCAAGCTAATTGACCTTGCTACTTTGAAGAGGAAATACCAAACTGTAAAATGTGCTTATAGGGATCACAACCTGGCTAAGCACAGGACAAGGAGTGTAGATGGAAAATTAGTGAAGATTTTGGCTAGTGAGAAGGAACCCTTTCAGTCCAGTATGTTTATGGACTATTTTGTCAGGACTTATCACAGTCTATGCCAAGTATTGGGCAGGGATGCTTTGGACAGAATGTCCATTTCTTTAATGATGATAGCAGTTGATATTCAGAATCAAGAGGTCAAAGAGCCATAAGATTATGCAGCTTACATTGCTAACCATATGCACAAACATATGACAGACATCAAGAATAATCTGTTAAAGTTGAATGTCCATGTTGAATTCACATGGTACTCCATGCTATGCCACATGGTTTTATTTTCTTTATCTGGGATGTGGCACCAAAATTTACATGTTAAAAGCATAGATGCTCAAGAAAATATGCTGCCGATACAACTATGGACTTGCATGATTGACATGCATTGCACTACAACAGATTATATCATTTTTGAAGAGTATTTTGTGAGGAAAGTCCTTGGATTTTAGGAACTAGAAGGTGAAAGGCTACATCCAATGTGCTATACTTTTTAAGGCCTTTAGATAGGACTCCTCACTTAGGAATTGATCACAATTGGGGTGATTAGTTCTTCCATGAGAACACTACTTGCATTAGGGTCTATGGATGTGAGACGCCACCTCATATATTGACTAAATATGTGCATAAAAGAGTGGCATTTTTAGAAGTCATTAGCCAATTAAATGATTCTGACAAGGAGCACCTAAGGAGGCACAAGGGCTCATTCTTTTTGTCTTCCTTCAGATTTAGTGATTTTTTATTAGTTGATAAGAGTGGACTGGATCAAATTTATTTAGTCATGTAGTGTTTTGGAATGTATTTGGAACATCCAAGGCATTTTGACCCTAAGGGCTTCATCAATAAGGTAAGGGTCAACAAGGGAAGGCCTAGATATTCTCACCAGGTTGACTATAGTGATGATATTGCTAGAAATTATTTCACAATGGATGATGTCCATCACTTAAGGATTAAGTGGGACACTATTATGACAAGTGAGAAGATGAAGTAAAGGATAAATCCTGCATATCAGGGTGCATTTGTAGAAGTGCAAGACCTAATTCAAAGAATTGAGAAGATGCTGGACAATACAGAGCATCTGATTGGTTCTACCCTTGTAGGAGAAGAGAGACCCACTTATGAGCCTGGCAGCTCAAGCAGAGGATATACTGTCAAAAGGGAATCAATTGGTCCCTCCCCTGCTACAAAACAAAATTATTGATTTGGAAAACCCTGAGGAAATTGAGAGATTTGATTTGGAAGGGGAAGAAGAACATGTGCAAGAAGTTGCCTCTCAGGTGAATTCACCTTACAAAATAAGACCCTATTCATCCCCTGAAAACAGGGCAGTGAGAACAATGAGGATCCTAGCTGTGGACATTGAAGATGTTAGGGTGATGGCCTGCAACAAATTTTTAGAGGATGATGAATTTGTCAATACTCCTGAATTCAAGAGTTATGTTTTGAAGGTAAGGAGTGAATAATTTCAAAAGAAGATTGAAGATGCTAAAGCTGGAGTAGACCCTATAGAATATGATGCCATTACTCAAAGGGTCTTGAAAGAAGTAAATCAATCCATAAGTGTAATGACTCCAGAGGAGGGGAGAACACTGGTTGCAAAAAGTAATATTTTACTTCTTCCTCACTGGATCCTATTAGATGCCATTACATTTGATACAATTATAAGAGATGGCTCAAATATAACAGGTGAGCAGATTGAAAAGGCTCTCTCTAGTGCAGCCTTCAACCGTAGATTTGAAACACTAGCAATATGGGCTCTAGCCCCAAACAATAATAAGCCTAGAGTTGAACTTGGGGAATTGGTAGGGGATGTAATAATAAAAAGAGTATTTGACACCCCTGCTCCCCAAGCTGCAAGCCTAAATGTACAGACTACACAATTTGCAGAGGCATTCACTAATAAATTGTAGAAGGATCACAATGAGCTGCAACTCAACTATGCTCAGGTAGTTGTAGAGATAAACATGTTGAAGCAACAATTGTCACTAGAAGCTAGTACTTTAGTTCCCCCATTAGTGATTCCAACTACAAAATCTTTCCTAGTTGATACAGGGCCTCTCCTTTTAGAAATCAGAGAACTAAAGGAGGATACCAAAAAATTGAAAGAGGAAAAGGAGAAGAAAGTAAAATACATGGTCACCAACTTGATAAAAAATAGAGTGACCAAAATCTTGGCTAGGGTAGATGAGACCTAGAGGTCTTACTCACAATTGAGGATAACTTTTGAGAAGCATGAATCAAATAAGTAGAGCTTGTCAAGTGTGAAAACTAAGTGGCTATGAAGAACTACAGAGGTCAAGGATTTTCACAGGTGTTCAAGGTTTGATGTGCAGGCACCCCCTGAGCTAAAACTAGTGATGGACATGCTGCAACATCTTGAAGGAGTTGCCAAGTTTCAATTAAAATTAGATCAAGTTTTGGTAGGTAAGATGCAAGCCATAGAAAAGATGGACACAAAATGGTTGCCATATATTTTGGAACATGATAGAAAAACTAAAGACTTGGATGAATAGAAAAATGAAATAATAGATAATGGTTACCAGTTAATCCCCACTTGTTGTGATGATGGTGATCCAACTATGCAAGTGCTGAGCTTATCACTTGACAAGTGACACATAGTTGAAATAAATTTTGAAATATTTGGCAAAAATGTAAAGACTATTTTGGATGCCAAGTATGTCAGTCATAATGGCAAAATTGTACATAATATCTCATTCCCTTAGCCATCTGAAAATACATACATTGAATGGAAGGACAAGTATAGGTTGTAAGATTGAAAAGGCCAACCACCATCTCCCTAGCATTAATGAGGCAGATCTTCTTCAAGCGGATACACATTTCCCAAGTCCATCTCTCTCTCTCTCTCCTTCTCTCCAATATAGTAAATGTTCTCAATTCCATATTGGTGGTGCATTGTATCAAGAACCATCTGAAGTAATATTGTAATTAATGTTGAGTACACGTTCTTGGTCTATAAAAGAACTGTGTTACTCATTTATGTTGTTATTGAAGGTTTTGGGAACTTTTGGAGAGTGAATGAAATACAAATTCTGTTGGTCTACTTCATCTCTTTTCTCATAAGTTTTTGAGTTATATGTTGAATGTATGTTTGCATATATGTTATTCAGTTTCATGTTGATTTAAATGAGAAATGTTGTATGCATGTGTTTTGTTAACTGTCTCCTTGTTGTATATGTTGTTTTGAATCAAATCAACTAAGGGTTATCTGAGATTATGGAATATAGATTCACTCTATTGCATACTTAATCTTCTAATTTTGTTCAAATAATAGATTAAATATTTTGGTTTAATTATGGGGAAGAATATATTGCAATAGGGATGTCTATAAGTAGAGTTGACTGAATACTCTTTCCTAGGTAGTGTTTGTAAGGCAAATACTAATAAAGCCCCTTGAAAATTGATTGTTATTCAAAATTTTATGTGAATCATTCACATATATATGTCTATTTGACTCCATGCCCTGAGATAAGCACCGGTTAATTCTGGTATTAAGTTTACGATTCAAAGCCCAAGTTTTGTAGCCAAACACATAAAACAAAGACTGAACAACATCTTTAAACATTTAGGACTTTAGGAGTAGTTTAGGTTTCAAATCCTCTGGTTCATAACTAAATATAAGGCCCAAAGCTAGCCCCTTTGCACTTATCTCATAGTTTTGGTCTGTATTAGAGAGGATTTATCTGCTTTATATCAATATTCTAGCAAGTTCATAAATTTATCCCACGGATGTTGAATAGGGAATACCCCCTAGGTTTTGTAGAGGCTAAAGAAGGAGAGGAGACATTTAGAGTTTGTCTCCTTTACTATTGGCCTCTGACCTGAGTGTCCTGTTGATAAGTGATGGCTACCTTTTAGTGATACATAAGAAACATTTAGTTGGAAAAACCCAACAGAGTGCTATAGTATGGAAGTGTAAAAAGGAAGTCAAAGGGAGATTGCAACAGTATAGTGATCAGAAACATTGTGAAGCAGATCAAGAAAGAAGAAAAAAGGAGATGGATCAGTATCATCTATACATAGTCATACCTTATCTTTGATATATGTAATCTTATGATAAGTGTATGCTCTCAATGTCTTTGGTATGTTGGTCATGGATGCTTTATGTTTGGATGATATGAAGTCATGTGGCTTAGCACCAGATAAAGAAAGTTGCAATAATCTGGCTAAGTAAAGTCCGAGTCAAGAGAGGTGTCACAAGCTCAAAGGATTATACCACATTTTTCTGTACTTGACTATATGGACCTACGAATTGGATAGATGGCTAGGTATTGCACTCAGGTACCTATTTTTCAAGTTTGAGGCCATAAAGTTTATCATAAGGTATTTTGGAATAAAAAGAGTAAAGACAATAATGGATCAGGGTAAGGGCAGTCATAGAGGATAGGAGAATGCTCCGCATTTATCTACAAATGAAGATATGACTTGGTGGTTTGAAGAACAAGTAAATATTATTGTGTGATATGCATTTCTCAAGTTTTGAGTGATTATATGCACCACAGTTGGTTCTCTGGAAGTTTGTTGTGTGAAGAATAGATTATTCGTTACTTAAGGTAAATAGTGGGAGATAGTCGAGGCCACCACAGTTCACCACATGTTAGTATTTGACCTTGCTAATTGAATGATAAGTTCATATGGCTGATTTGTATGTGTTGTTCTAGTTTCAAATGATTATGTTTGCTGTAAGTATGTTGGTCATTGTTTTATCTTAAGACTGTGTAAGCAATGATTGTTAAGGACACCAGAAACATAAAGTGTTTTTGCCAACATGAAATGTCCAAAAATGATAAAATAAGTATACAAGAATAATTTACAAGACATATAATGCTCATTGTGTGGCCCACATGATATAATTTGTTTCCTCTAGTACCAATTTTGGGTCCAGAGTTAAATATAAGGAAGGATAAGTGTTTGCTATGCTGACCTGATATATGTTGATGGTTATATCATATGTTTTGGAGTGTGTGCCAGAATGGAAGAGTGTACCAAGGCAAAATATGACATGATTAAGTCTTTCTCTTGAATAGCATTAGAGTTTTACTTATCGCATATGTTTGGGAGATGACTAGTGTGGCCACTACACATTCCATGTCACATGTTTCATTTTGGTTAACCAAGGAGAATGCTTTTTTATCTTGCGGAGGATATAAATGAAGGATCAAATGTGTGAAATGAAGTATGAGTTGAGTGTTGTGTGAAACCTTTTGAGAATGTGTGAATATACTTACTATAGAAGCAAACTTCATGATGAAATGTGGAAAGGACTAGTTTATGTAATGTGATACTATTGTAGAGGCAGTTGTTTGTGAATTGATGATGGAGGAGAGTTTTCATAAATTGTTTTGTTGTGGCAGAGGTTGATATTGTGATTGTGAAGAAGTGAGAATGTTGTGTAGAGGCTAAAATGATTAGCAATTAGTATTATGGGAAGAACATTTGAATCATATAAGTTTGTTGTGTAAAGATTGTAAGTGTTGTAACTGTTCAGGGAGTTACAACTTCCTTTGGGTTGTAGCCCATAAATAATATTGTAATCTTGTTTAATTTGTAAGGCTAGATTTGGATAGTAAATCCAAGAAGCTTGCTCGCTGTGGTTTTTCCCTTCTAGGGTTTTTCACCTAAATATGGTGTTATGGATGCGTGCTTCTATGCTCTTGTGCTTTTCATGTTTTAAAATGCTTATGTTAGGTTGAATTATGTTGGAAGAATTTAATAATTTGAATAAGTACTGATTCACCCCCCTTGTTAGTACTTTTGTGCTTTCAACAATTGGCATTAGAGCTAAGTTCCTTGTATGTAGCCTAACAACTGAGGTAGATCTTGGAGTGGAACACATGGAAACTAAAATACTATTTAATGGAAAGAATCCTCTGAAAGATGATGAAGACATGACAACCTATTATCATGAAGATTGTGTAGTTGATTTTGAAGGAGAATTCATTTCTTCTCTAGATGATCTAAAAGCAACAAGAAGTGAAAATGAAGAATATAAGATTAATCTCAATGAATCAAAAGAAGCAATTGTCAAATTGAAAGTTCAAGTTGAAGAAGGTAAGAAAGTTGTAGATTGTTTGAATGCTAATCTCAATGATAAATCAGTTGAATGTTCCAAACATGAAGAAGAAATTATCTTTTTGAGAAATGAATTGGAAAAAGCTAAGGATCAAATAGACAAAGGTCTAAAACTGAAAAAGAGCACCAACATCCTTGATGAAATAATTAGTAGTCAAAGACCTCTAAAGAATAAAGGTGGCATTGGATTTGAGAAAGGCCAGTGTTCTAAAATAGACATTCCTGAAGGCATGTGTGAAATGAAATTAAAAGTACCCTGCTTTGAAAACCTTGAGGAGACTAAATATGAGGAGTAGGAGATGGATGATAATGACTTCATACTAGTCAGCAATAAGAAGAAAGATCTCAAGAGATCTCCTCCTAGACAAGCTACTGATACAAGGTTCTCTCAATCTTTTTATGGTTACTATTTTTCTTGCAATAAATTTGGACATAGGACTATTGATTACAAAACCCAATTTAGAAGAAATGATAATATGAGGAAGAATTCATTTGTGCTTGTAAAATATGATTCTATGATCTTGTAGTCCTTCTATGGCTATTGTTATGCATGCAATAATTTTGGTCATAGGGCTGTTGAGTGCATAACTAAGGTAAGGAGAAATAGTATATCCTCAGATTATAATGTTGTTTGCTACAAGTGCAACAAATTTGGGCATAAAGCAAGATTATGTAGGAGTGGTTATGTGAATCATCTGTTCAACATAAAAAGATAGAAATTTGTGACTCAGCAAAAGAAGGAAATGACAAAGATATGGAGAAGGAAGATAGAACAAGATGATGATAAGAAGGATTTGAATTTGTGCTTTTGCCTAGTGTAGAAGACTAAATTGTTGATTGAGATATGACATAAGGGTCAAGGGGAGCCAACTAGTGTATATCTATCCTTACCCCCTGAATATTTGTTGGCTTCTACAAGTGGAAGCTAAGTATACAGATGAATTGGAATGAAATTAGTTGGTGGAGATGTTGATACGGTAAAACAGTCTCTTTTTCCCAAAATTTTGGAGTATAATATTATGATGTGGAGGATTGCATAAGGTTCTTAAGTCTCTATGAGTTCATAGGCCAATCTGACAGCATGTTTACCTAACTGAACAAAAGTACATTAATGAGGTATGTTAGGGTAAAAATAAAAAGTTCTTATGCTTCCTCTGAATGATCAAATCTCATTTGAAGACAAAGTGTTTGTATTCAAAGCTAAGAAGAGAAGAAGAAGACCTCTAGATCCCTTGGTGATTTGAGCTAAAGAAGAATTCTAGATTCTGACCACTCAAAGTTGAAACCCTAATAAAACAAAGGTATTTATCTGATATGTTAAGAACCCTAATCTATGAATTAAAAGAAGCTTGATATGGCAACTCTGAAAGTTGTTGATGTCTCTAAAAAACCTAGACCGAAATACAAGAAGTATCCATTCAAAGTGATGGAGACTAATAAAGATGGGAAATTTTCAAATATTCTAGCATATGTGGTATACACTGAATATGTTATGTTCTACATTCAATCTAAGATGAAATTGACCATATGAAGTTTGAAGAGCTTAGGGATCAACTCTTAGATGATGATGTAAGTTACAAACTAGAGTTTGCAAATGTAGGTGTCAAGCGGCTAGACATATGGAAGGATTACCGTAATTTAAATAATGGACATGAATGGGTGAGATACATACTGAGTAGAATACACGATGAGTTCATATATCTGGATAAGCCCCACTAGATTACTAAGGATGCAATTAGGGTAGTAATTGGGTTGTGCTCCACTGGACCTGTACTAGTGATGAAATCAATAAAAAATGAGAAGGTTACTGAATTAACCAGAGAAAAATTTAACCAGAGGACTCTAACTGTGAGTGACATAACTGATCTAGGTGTTAGATATTCTACTATGGGGATTGCATACAAATTCCATTTCACTGATAGAGAGGGATCTGCTACTAGTACTACCATTTACACTGCATACCAAATGGTCAAGGAGGGAAAAGATTTTGACCTCTATGAGGTCATGAAAGAATAGCTCATGGAGAATCTAAGGAGAACAAAGGAAACTAAATACCATTTCAGTTTTGATACTCTAATAATCTGTCTTGCATTTTGTTTCATGAATGAGTTACCAGGCTTTAGAGGAAAGTTTTGACAACAAAGTATTCTAGTTTTTGCACAAATTAACACATAAGAGGCTATGACCCCAATCACTACAATCAAATGTACTGGGGCTTCTTCAAAAATATACAAACCAACATGCATGCAAGAGATAGATCTCCATCTAATGCTATAAGGTGGTATGAAGGACAAATCACCTTCTTGGTGGACAAAGATTATACCTATATGGAGGCCATTGAACCCAGAACTATATGGATTCCAAGATTGCCATATGAGGTCTCTAGAGAAGAAATAGGGGTCTATGTTGATATTTTGTTGAGCAAAACCAAAGACCCTGTTGCTAATAGGTTCAGTACATATGATGAAATCTTGAATAAGATGCATAAGAAAAATGTAGAAGAGCATCTTGAGAAGAAAAAGGATGAGCTACATAAAAAGTGGCGCATTTCATCTAAAACTACATCAGAAGCCCCTACAGAGGAAGCACAACATTCTCCTACTATTCCACTAGTTGTTCAAGGACCAAGAAGGTCTAGCAGATCTACTTCTGCTATTGCAAATGCACCACATCCCTCTGAATTAACTCAAACTGTCTCAATCAAAAGAAGAGCTGCAGCTGAAATTTTAACTCAAATGAAAACAGGTGAAAAGAAGTAACCAAAAAGTAGCCTGCTAAGAGAAAGAAAGTTAATATTGAGGAGGTAGAAGAAAGTGAAGAGAAAGAAGTAGGAGATGGAGGCACATCTCATCCATAGAATAAAGAGAAGAAATCTAAGAAGACTCCCCTATCAACACCTGAATGAGCACCTCTTTCATTAGATGTAGTTTTCAATGCTATTGTACATTATGTTATCCTAAAGGATACGAAAGAATTATATCCAAAGGTTCCATCTAAAGATTAGAGTACCATTAAGAAAGCCATTGTAATCCTTAAATGATGTTATTGAGTAGGTTCCAGAAATTCTAGCTGATGTTCTAAGAGAAAGGAGAGAAAAAGTTGTTAAAATGGATGATAAATTGAGACAACAAGATCTTGATAAGGCTAGGTCTTCCATGACTCAAGAAGAAAAAGATAAAATGGAATAAATGCAAGCTCAAGAGTTGAGAACAAAGAAAAGAGTAGATGCTCTTATGAGCATGGAAAAAGAAGACCAAGATAAGATTCAAAAAGAAATTGAAGACGCGACAAATAAAATACTTGAAAGTATAAAAGTTACTGATAATGTGAAGTAGTCACAAGTTTTTCCACCACACGGTCCAGTATCTCCTCCGCATGACTCACATAAACAAATTACTCAAGAGGAGGAAGAAGAGCCTTCAACACAAGATGTAAACTAGGCAAAACAAGATAAATGAAATAATAATGTGCATGATCACCCTTCTCCAGAGAATACTGAGCAAAAGAGTAATCTTGAACAACATGAGGAGCAGGTTAATGTTGATATAGGAGAGGGCCCAGAAAAGGAACAAGACATTTCCTCCTTGTCTTCTTTGGTTGAATCAACTAAAGAGTTCTTAGTTCAGCAGATGCAAATACAACCAATCATTACTCCGTAACTATTATAGTTGCTTATGTTGGATGGACAAGTTAACTTGTCCAAGATATCTCCCCTTCAGAAGCTACAACTGGAAGACATGCTTTAGTCCAATGCAATACAAGAGATACTACAGCAACAAGTGGAAGGAGTTGAAGTATTGGAAGAAGCAATCAAGATAATATAGGAAGGACTCCTTGAGGCAAAAAGAGATCCATCCTTGCCACCTACTCATCAAATGAAGCTTATGCTAGTGTCTTTTAAGGCTCATTCATCTTACCTTGAGAAGTAAGCTGAGCTGAAGATAATAGAGAAGATAAATAATACAAGACTAGATGATGCCATGTCTCCTAGATGTGCTAAGACACATAATAAGTTGTAAGAAAACATGAAAAATATTAAAAAATGCATAGAAGATGCCAAATTTTTGTATCAATTTTGTTTGAATTGGCCTGTAACCACCCAAAGCATAAAAGATCAAGTTGACTCTATTGAGTCATAGTTAATTCAAGTGGCTAAGGTATATGATTCCTTAGAAGATAAAGATGGAACTATTAAGACCCAAATAGAAAGTCTCCATACTCAGTTATGAAAGGAAGCAAGGTATGCGGAACACACTTCCTACGCTAATCTAATGAGGGAAGTAGAGTGCAAATTCTTTTAAATCCTTACAATTATAGTGTTATCAACCCAATAATAGAGATATTCTAGAAAACAACATACACATAGAATGACACAGAAGAAGAGAGACAAGATTTAACGTGGGGAAAACCCTTTCGGGAGACAAACTCCACACTCCAAAACCTGCATAATGTATTAACAAATTTAAATGTTGTTTACAATACACTTGCAATGCAATCTCTCAGGGGTTTTTGACTCTCGTATCTAGAGGTATTCTAGCAGCATAATAGTACCTGTCAATTACATAATGCAACTCCTCCTCAAAGCACCTATTTATATAGAAAATACAAGGCAAAATTGCCTCTATCTTGGAATGGGCGTCCAACTTGGCCTCATGGCCCAAACCCACACCTATGGACACTTGGTCAACATTTTAAGATGCTTCTAATACTTTTCCACACACCCCATTCCAAAGAGGTCACCTATTTCCAAAATGGGCTATGACAGATACTCTTACGACTCTTACGACCATCATAGATTCTATCATAGCTGTCATAACTTACAATTGTAAAAGAATCTATCATACACAGACTATAAATAGCATATTTTCTTACAACATGTCATAGTCCACCTTGGGGCACCCAAAGATGCCTTTTTCAAAGATGCTCTTCGACACATGTCTTCACCTGTCATAGAATCTCCTATTTTTGACTCTTACATGTCATAACTTAGTCATAGGAATCTGTCATGACCGTTTCAGTCAATATTCTTGTACACAACATCCAAGATGTCGACATATGGCAAAATATTCCTAACACAAAGTGGGACACCTATCTCCTCATGTGAGGAAAAAATTACAAGTTGTCATCTTCCATGTAGGATGACACATCACCGTACCACATCCCACAAGATGACAATATGAATTTACAATTTAATTTACAACATAGGCAATAAATAAATAAATATAATGAAAATAATACAAGGAATTACAAAGGTTGAGACACCTTAATTCCCAACATTCTCCCACTTGATGAACACCTTCTAAGAGCCAATAGAATTAATAGGATTTAACTATTATAGGCTGAGAGGCCCATAGACTTCGAACACCATCTGAACTTCTCTATGCCCACTGGTTTCATCAATGCATCTTCAACATTCTTCAAAGTATCTAACTTCTCCAAATTTACTTTCCTATCCTCTACCATGTCTTGCACGAAGTGAAACTCTACATCAATATACTTTGTTCTGGCATGGAAAGTTGGATTTTTCACAAGGTAAATCACACTCTGACTGTCACAACAAATTGTAATTTGTCCTGCATCGACACCAATATCTGAACAAAATCTCTTAAGCCAAATGGCTTCCTTACAAGCATGAGTTATTTCCATGTACTCAGCTTCTATCATGGACAAAGCAACCATAGGTTGTCACTTACTCATCCAACTAATTGCACCACCAAACATTGTGACCACATATGCACTGGTGGATCTCCTGCTGTCAATGTCACTTGCCCAATCAGAATCCACAAATCCATGAATACAAACTGAATACGGAGGTCCTGTAATATTACCATGATAGCATATGGAATACTCAGAAGTACCCCTCAAATATCTGAACACTTGCTTAACTGCATCTCAATGTATCCATTTAGGATTAGCCATAAATCGACTAAAGACTCCCACTACTTGGGCAATGTCTGGTCATGTGTAGACCATAGCATACATCAAACTGCCAACAACACTAGCATAAGGTACTCTGCTCATATCCTCCACCTCACTAGGAGATTTTGGAAAATCATTAATAGACAAGTTTGTCCCCAAAGAAATAAGAACACACAATGGTCTACAATCTGCCATGCTAAACCTATCCAACACAGTCTTCACATACTTACTCTAGCTTAACCAAAGTTTTCTGTTAGTTTTGTCTCTTCTGATTTTCATTCCTAGAATGTACCTGCCTGCCCCTAAATCTTTCATTTCAAACTATGCTGCCAACTGAGACTTAAAATCAGAAATCATATTCTTACCCTTCCCAATCAGCAACATATCATCAACATATAATGCAACAATGAGAATATGATCACCATCAAACTTATAATACACATAGTGATCCGATTTCGATCTCACAAATCCAATTGACAACAAAAAGGCATCAAACTTCAAGTATCACATCCGAGGAGACTGCTTCAAACAATACAAAGACTTTTTCAACTTGCAAACCAAATTTTCTTTACCTTTCACTATGTAATGCTCTGGCTGTGACATGTAAATCTCTTCCTGCAAATCACCATTAAGGAAAGTTGTTTTCACATCCATCTGTTCTACCTCTAAGTCATAAGAAGCTGCAAGAGATAACATAAATTGAATGGATGTCAGCTTTGCAACGAGAGAGAAAATTTCACCATAATCAATACCCTCCACTTGTGAGTGCCTCTTTGCAACCAATCTAGCCTTGTACTTTTCAACACTGCCATTTGCTTCGATTTTCTTCTTGAACACCCATTTGCATCCAACGGGTTTCCGTCCATCAGGCAAAGGCACCAAGTCTAATTTTTTATTCTTTTCCAAAGAAGCCATCTCATCTTCCATGGCCTCCTTCTAGGAACCTGCATCTTTCATGCCCATGGCCTCTTTCACAGTTCTAGGCTCATCAGTGTTAGTAAGTAAAGCAAAAACACAACTAGAATCAAGCAATGAATAACCAAACCTATCAGGTTGCTTTCTTGTTCGTGTAGATCTCCTCAATGGATGAGGTTGAGGTTCTACTTCTTCTTTTGAGCTTTCAGAGCTGCTAGAGCTCTCCTCATCATCAAGTCTCATAGGGTCTATCCATTCAGTCTTCTCAGGGGTAGAAGGAAACTTAACTGCATCCTCTTTCTTTTCTATCTGTTCTGGCTATAAAACAACAAAAGATGTGTTAGCTCTCTGAAGATAACACTTCTGCTATACAACACCTTTTTAGCCACAGGATCCCAAAGCTTGTATCATTTCACATCGACACCATAGCTAATGAAGATACACTTAACAACCTTGTTCTCCAATTTAGGCCATTTCTCCCTAGGCACATGTGCATATGCCTCACAACCAAAAACATGAAGATGTCTAACTGAAGGCTTCTTACCAGACCACACCTCCATAGGTGTCTTTTCAACAAGAGCTAATGTAAGAGATCTGTTTACCAGATAGCAATCAATGGCTATAGCTTCAACCCAAAACTTTTGTTCGAGGCTTGCTCCACTAAGCATACTCCTAGCCTTCTCCATCAGTATCCTGTTCATCCTCTCTACAACTGCATTTTGCTATGGTGTATAAGGAGTTTTCTTATGTCTTTCAATCCTTTGCTCTTTACAGAACTTCTTGAACTCTGTAGAAAAAAACTCACCACCATTATCAGTTCTCAAACACTTAATCTTTTCACTAGTTTGATTCTCAACAAAAGCCTTAAACTCTTTGAACCGACTAAAGACTTCATATTTGCTTCTGAGAAAATAAACCCATGTCCTTCTACTGTAATCATCTATGAAAGATACAAAATATTTAGATTTGGAAATCGAAGGAACATTAACATGACCAAACACATCAGAATGAATAAGATCTAATAAACCAAAAGACTTGTGAGAACTAGAGTAAAATTGAACATGGTTTTGCTTTCCATAAATGCAATGTTCACAAAAGTCAAACTCAAGAGTACAATCATTTAACCCCTTAATGAGGTTTTTATTTTTTAGGGCACACAAACCCTTCTCACCAATGTGGCCATATCTCAAATGCCATAAGATAGTCTTTTTAGTAGGAAGCTTAACTTCCAAAGCATGTGGACTACCATCAGAACTAGTTATAACAGATTTCTTCACTGCTAGTTTAGATGGTGGGGATGAGTGACTACATCTCTTTTCTTTGAGTTAGAAGAAATATTGTACTGTGAAGTGCATGCCTCTAGGTAAAACATAGCACCTCTCTGAGTACCCTTAGAAAGCACCATAGATCCTCTAGTCATCTTGCATCCATCCTTCAAAAAGGCAACTTGCACACCTGCATCATTCAACATACTTACATAAAGTAGGTTCCATTTTAGGCCTGGGATGTGCATAACCCTAGTGATCCCCTTCACTCATCCAATAGGGAATCAGATTGAGACTCTTCCACGACCAACAATCTTCAGATGAGAATTGTCACCCAGGTACACTCTTCCACCATCGAACTTTTCATATTTTGTAAACTAGTCTCGATGCGAGGTCATGTGGAATGATGCACCAAAATCAATCAACCACACATCATTAGATGCATGGGTGGCCAGGGCTGTGATGAAGGCATCACCATCATCTTGTGACTTGTCAGAATCTAAATCAAGAGCTTTGTTCTTCTTTTTCTTCTTCTCTTTGCACTCCTTTCAGAAATGTTTAGTTTTGCCATAGTTCCAACAGAGAGCCTTGGACTTTCCAAGAGATTTGGATCTCCCATGGGATTTGGATCTGCCCTTCTTAGCTTTCTTGTCCTTCTTTTTCCCTTTCTCTTTGGGTCTTCCACGAACCACAAGAGCCTCTTTGGATGCCTCAGAAGACTTTCTTTTCATCTCTTCAGATAAAAATGAAGATACAACTTCATCCATTGTGAAAGTGGATGTGGTGCTTCCAATAGCCATCACAAGATAATCCCACCAGTCCAACAGAGAACAAAGCAAGGTCATACAATGATCCTCCTCCTCCATATTAACACCAACTAATGTTAATTGAGAAATTAACATGTTGAAAGCATTCAGGTGATCTGCAACAGATCCTCCATCCTCCATCTTCAGAGAATACAACTTCTTTCTCAGAAAAAGTTTGTTCACCAGGGATTTAGCCTGATAAACATCATCCAACTTCTTCCAAAGGTCTTTTGTGCTCTTCTCCTCATGGACATTTAATAGGATCGAATCAACTAAACTAAGTCTTATGAGACCCTTAGCCTTTCAATATTTGAGATCCCAATTAGCTTGTGCCATAGTAGCTGGTTTTACACCAGATACAGTTTCCCATAGGTCACGATCAACAAGTAGGTCTTCCATCTTGAGTTTCCACAACTCAAAATTAGTGCCATTAAATTTCTCCACCTCGATTCGTCTAGATGTGCCTATCATCTCTTTTCCTGCAACAAGATTACAAAATACTCTGCATAGGACTCCCACTCAAACTAAGATCAGACCAAAAAACCCCTACCCAACAACTAGGACCAAAGGTGATCAAGATTTGATACAAACTGAAAGGAAGCAAGGTACGCAGAACACACTTCCTACACTAATCTAATGAGGGAAGTAGAGTGTAAATTATTTTAAATCCTTACAATTATAGTGTTATCAACCCAATAATAGAGATATTGCAGCAAACAACATACACATAGAATAACACAGAAGAAGAGAGAGACAAGATTTAACATGGGGAAAACCCTTTCGGGAGAAAAACCCCACACTCCAAAACCTACACAATGTATTAACAAATCTAAATATTGTTTACAATACACTTGCAATGCAAATTCTCAGGAGTCTTCAACACTCGTGTCTGGAGGTGTTCTGGCAGCATAATAGTACCTATCAATCACATAATGCAACAACTCCACAAAGCACCTATTTATAGAGAAAATACAAGGCAAAATTGCCTCTATCTTGGAATGGGCGTCCAACTTGGCCTCATGGCCCAAAACCCATGCCTATGGACACTTGGTCAACATTGTAAGCTTCTAACACTTGTCCACACACCCCATCCCAAAGAGGTCACCTATTTCTAAAATAGGCTATGACAGATGCTCTTACGACTCTTATGACCATCATAGAATCTGTCATAGCTGTCATAACTTACAGTTGTAAGAGAATCTATCATACACAGGCTATAAATAGCATATTCTCTTACAACATGTCATAGTCCACCTTGGGGTACCCAAAGATGCCTTTTTCAAAGATGCTCTTTGACACATGTCTTCACCTCTCATAGAATCTCCTATTTCTAACTCTTACATGTCGTAACTTCGTCATAGGAATCTGTCATGACCGTTTCAGTCAGTATTCCCTTACACAACATCCAAGATGCCAACATATGGAAAATATTCCTAACACAATGTGAGATGCCTATCTCCTCATGTGAGGACAAAATTACAAGTTGTCATCTTCCATGTAGGATGACACATCACCGTGCCACATCCCACAAGATGACAATATGAATTTACAATTTAAATTACAACATAGGCAATAAATAAATAAATAAATAAATAAATACAATAAAAATAATACAAGGAATTACCAAGGTTGAGACACCTTAATTCCCAACAAGTTAAAGCAACTCTTGAATCAAAGGGAGTAGGTAAAGAATGAAATTGGACAATTTAGAGAAGTAGTAAGTATGAGACTAACAATTTTAACTGGCAGTTTAACAGAAGCTGAAAATGTTGCACAAAAAGTGAAGGTCCCAACCACTCAAGTGGATACAAAAGATTTGTACATTTAGTTTGAAAGTTAACTGCACATCCTATCTTCTACAAAGAAGAACTGGGATACTACACTTTCCCAGTTGAAGGTGATCTATAAGAATGTTCTACCTTCCAAATAAATAGAAAATTCTGTGAAGGTAAGACAAATTTTGATAATTATGTAGCAGAGAATAAGTTAGGAGTAATATGTGACAGGCAGTCTGTATATATCATCCATGTATATCTTAAGAAAAATGAAGAACTAGTTTTTTTTGTTAACTTCAGTTTTGAAGAGATTGAGACTACTCCTCAGGGGGAGTTGACTGATAAAAGGTGATAAGGAATACTTAGACAGGGGGACCTTACTTATTTTTTTCAGAACAGAGGAAGACCACTAGCCCCTTGCCATTGATGTGAAAGGGGAGAAACATATGCATATTAGGTCAAGTGTTACCATCAATGACAAAGGGGAGATTGTTGCATTTGGGTTGTCATTGATGTCAATAGTGGTATGGAGTGCTATAGTATGGAAGTCTATAAAGGAAGTCAATGGGAGATTGCACCAATATAGTGATCAAAAGCATTGTGAAGAAGATTAAGAAAGAAGATAGAAGGAGATGGATTAGCATCATCTGTACATAGTCATACCTTATATTTCACATGTAAGATTATTCCATGTATATGCTCTAATATCTTTGGTGTGTTGGTCATGGATGCTTTATGTTTGGATGATATGAAGTCATGTGGCTTAGCACTGGATAAATAAGGTTGCAATAATCTAGCTAATTAAAGTCCAAGTCAGGAGAGGTGTCATAGGCTCAAAGGATTGTACCGCATTCTACCGCACTTGACTCTATGTACCTATGGACTGGATAGATGGATAGGTATTGCACTCAGGTACCTATTTTCAATTTTGAGGTCATAAAGTTTACCGCAAGGTATTTTGGAATCAAAAGAGTAAAGACAACAATGGAATAGGGTAAGGGCAGTCATAGAGGATAGGAGAATGCTCTGAATTTCTCTGTAGATGAAGATATGACTTGGCAGTTTGGAGAACAAGTAAATATGAGTGTGTGATATGCATTTCTCAAGTTTCAAGTGATTATATGCACCACAGTTGGTTCTCTGGAACCCTGTTGTGTGAAGACATGATTATCTATTGCTTAAGGTAAATAGTGGGAGATAGTGGAGGTCACCACAGCTCACCGCATGTTAGTATTTGGCCTTGTTGACTGAATGATAAGTTCATATGGTTGATTTATGTGTGCTGTTCAAGTTTCAAATGATTATGTTCACCGCAAGTATGTTGGTCATTTTTTTATCTCCAGACTATGCAAGTAGTGATTGTTAAGGATATGGACAATAGAGATCGAGTGTTTGCACTAGTATGAAATGTCTAGAAATGATAAAAGAAGTATACAGGAATGATTCACAAGACATATAATGCTCATTGTGTGGTCTGTATGATATAATTTGTTCCCACTGGTACTAGTTTTGAGTTTGGAGCTAAATATAAGGAAGGATGAGTGTTTGTTGTGCCGACCTAATATATGTAGATGATTATGCCATATGTTTGGACTGTGTGCCAACATGGAAGAGTGTGCCAAGGTAAGATAAGACTTGATTATGTATTTCTTTTGAACTGCATTGGAGTTTTACTTACCGCATATGTTTGGGAGTTGACTGTTGTGGCCACTACATGTTCCATGTCACACATTTCATTTTGGCCAAACGAGGAGAAATTCTTTTGAGCTTGTTGAGGATATAAATGAAAGATCAAATGTGTCAAATGAAGTATGAGTTGAGCATTGTGTGAAAACTTTTGAGAATGTGTGAATATACTTACTATAGAAGCAAACTTCATGATGAAATATGGACAGAACCAGTTTATGTAATGTGATACTATTGCGGAGGTAGTTGTTTGTGAAATGATGATGGAGGAGAGTTTTCAAAAATTGTTTTGTTGTGGTAGAGGTTGATATTGGCATTGTGAAGAAGTGAGAATGTTGTTCAGAGGTTGAAGTGATTAGCAGTTAGTATTGTGAGAAGAACATTTGAAATAGATAAGTTTGTTATGTAAAGATTATAAATGTTGTAACTATTCAAGGAGTTGTAGCTTCCTTTGGGTTGTAGCCCATAAATACTATTGTAATCTTGTTTTATTTGTGAGGTTAGATTTGGACAATAGATCCAAGCAGCTTACTCACTGTGGTTTTTCCCTTCTAAGATTTTCCACATAAATCTGGTGTTATGGATGTGTGCTTCTGTGCTCTTGTGCTTTTCATGTTTTAAAATGCTTATGTTAGGTTGAATGTTGTTGAAAGAAAATAATTTGAATAAGTACTTATTCACACCCTCTTAGTACTTTTGTGTGTTCAACATTATATGCTTGGATTCAAAATTCTTTCAAAGCAAGGATACAATGGAAATGGGTTAGGATGTAGAGAACAAGGAATTAAGGAACCTGTGGAATCAACACCACACTTGTCTAAAGTAGGTTTAGGTTCTTGGCCTTCTCCTATGTTCTCTCCACCATGTTCACAACAAAAAGGATTGCTTCCCATTCCCCTTAAATCTTGTCTTCTATCTCAACAAGAGTATATTTTGTCGAGTCTACTCAAAGACCACTTAATCACTCTTCATACTCCAAAACACAAAAATATTCAACAAAATTATTATTCATCACCACATTATTGTGCATATCATCAAGCACTTGGCCATTACACTAATGAATGTCGAGTCTTGGGTGACAAAATTCAAAAAAAATGAACAAGGTTTGGCTCTAAAATATCAGACATCATTTAAATCAAGGTCTCCTTTGTCATGTTGATTCAAGGTCTTACTGTTTCTTGTGATTGATATATGATGTATGTATTCTCCTTATATATTCTTATTCTCTATATGTTCTTCATGTCTCACGTATATTCTTGCTATGTGTTCCTTATGTATTCTCCTTAAATGATTCATGTGTATTCCATGTGCATGTGCATGTATTCCATGTGTATTTCATGTGTATTTCATGTGTATTCTATTCTTTATGCCTTATGTGTATACTCCGTGTCAAACATGTATACTATATGTATGACATGTATACTTTTTCTATTGCGTATATGCTTTGTGTATGACATCTATGCTTTGCATGTTGCATGTATACATTGTGATTTCTCAAGTGTATGCCTAGTGTATATCTTGTCTTATCTCATGTTTGCTAAGTGCTTCATGTATGAGTTAATCATGTTTTGTGTCTTATGTGTATGCTAATCATCATAGACTCCTAGGATCCTAAACTTGGGGGCTTGATTACCCCTTAATTTTGGTGACATTCTACAGCTTCTATGATCCTATGTGTTTACAACCTTAGAATCCTAATCTTGGGGGCTTAATCACCCCTCAACGTTGGAAGAATTATTTGGCTTCAATGTTTTTTGTGTTTGAAGTTTGTCTTTTCCATCCGTTAGTATGAGTTCAAACGTAAGTTCGTACCCACACTAACGTTGAGGCTAAATGTTACATCATAAAATGTGTACACTATCATTTTACACCTAGTTTAGCACCTGGGTGGACCTAAAATATTTACACTTGTTAATTAGGACTTATTATAACACCTTTTTGAATATTAAGTGTGTAATTCTTCATCCCGATACACAAAACCTAGAAAAGTAATTATAAGGCAGGACTGAGCACACTTTAAGTGCCTTATCCTAGAAGTTTTGGGCTAAAGGACCAGGACACCCAAGTGCCCTTGTCCCCCTTTTAGCCCTGGCCTAATTAAGGGCTTGTCATCTTAGGACATCTTAAATGATTCCCAATATTGGCCTCATGTGGTCTAATTCTCTAGAAATAAATGAGATTGCATATAAAAGTAAGTTAGTTTATTAATTTGAACACACCGTAGCTATCTGTAACTTCTTAAAGAATTATTCTTCTCTCTCATGTTCTCTACTCTTTTCTAACGTTCTCTATTGTGGATTATTGCTGTGACACTAACATATTGTAGGTCTTGTGAAGATATTTCTACTTCTTTGGGCTACAACAACTTCTTGAGTCAAGTTGTGACACCACATCAAGTATGCTAGGGTTACCATGCTCATGGTGACTTCTTTCCATCATGATTTGTTCTAGCATTCAATTCTACTTCAGATTTTTCTTTGCCCTCCTAACGCACATGCTATTTATCTATAATCATTGCTATTGTAGTGGTGGAAATACCATTCATGGAGGTTGACTTAAGCAAGCTCCTAAATGGCACCCAACCACTTTCCTTCTTGTGTGTGTGCAGGTTAGAGAAATAGATTTCTAAAGGTGATCTCAGGGAAGAGGACATAGCTTGTAGGTATAGACCCAATGAAGGAATTAGTTTCTGTAAAACCTAATTAGGGTCTAGGGCACCCAAGTGCTCTTGCCCTTTGACCTCCCAATTTTGGATCTAGGTTCTCCTCCATTCACTGGTCTCTATGGTGCTTTCAAATTGTCTGTATATATTTCTAATTGTATTTTATGCTCTGATCTTCATCAATTAGGGTTTTCTTATTCTACCTTAGTTTGATTGGTTGGATTTGGTTGATTCTCCTCTAATAAAACAAAAGGGTAGAACCCCTGTAGTTTGGCTCTCCTTATTAGGTAGAAGCCAAGCTTAGTTTGTGTCCTAATATTTTGTAGAAGAGGGTTTGACCTAGTTTGATCTATTAAGCTACTCTCTCTTTTCTATCTAATAGGATCCTTGTGTATACCTTAAGCCATGTGCAAGGTTGACTTGGCTAATTGAAATTTGAGAATGTGCAAATAATTAATTAGTTGATTAAACTAGGTTATTGATAGTACATTTCTTAGAAATAAATGCAAAAATTAGAAAATAGTAGACCACTTCAAGGGGTCACCTCTAATTAGAAAATAATAATATGAATTCAATATTAGAAGTTATGATGATTTGGGAGAGCTTTTTCTTCCTTATTTATAAACTATGTAGGAACACACTCCATCCTAATTAAGAGGGCTTAAGGAAGTAACTAAAACTAATGAATGAAAGTACTAAGGTTAAGCATGCCACAAGTGTTTAACCTTATTATACTTAGTGTAATGGGCTGCCCTATTTGTAAATTTTTTTAATTTATGTGTTAGTTTTATTATTATTGTGGCCTTTTTGAACTAGATAGAATTTGCAGAAGGGGTTTTGCATTTTACATGTAATGTTTTTGCAAATAACAATGAAAATATATAACATGTAATGATAACCTAGAAAAGATATAATAGATATGCATAAAAGAAAAATGACCTAGATCATAGAATTGCTCCAAGTGAATTACAATAACATTGTTGAGAATGTGGGCTGATGACGGTGTGGTTCGGTGGTTAAGCCACTCAATTGTAGTGGCAGCCACTAGAGTTCAAACCCCTGTTGGGCCAACGAGATCGCAAGGTTTTACGCCTTCGCTGGGCCAACGAGCTCGTGGGTTTGAAGTGTTCTTGCTAGTGGATGAAGCCCCCCATGTTGTGGCCTCACCGGTTCATTGCTCCGGGCAAAAGCATTCACATGGAGCTAGAGGGCATGTTGCACCAGCGTCGTCGGTCATGTTAAAAAGTTTACTAGGTGCATTATCTTTAAAAAAAAAATTGTTGAGAATGTGTCTCAAACTCACTATAAAACCTTAGCTCTGTTGTTGTTAACTCCTTCATCAGCTTGTGTTATGTCAGAAAAATGCACCCTTGGGGGCTTTTTCCTAAAGGTTTAGCTCCCAAGTCTTTAGATTTGCATTTAGAGCATTATGCACGATAATTTAGACTCTCGATGAGAAAACCCTTGGGTCTTGTGATAAATAGGACCTAGGGGTGCTATTTTAATGATCATTGAGCAAAGACAGGGGGTGGACAAGGGCACTAGGGCCCTAATCTAGCCCTATTTTGGTTCTGCACTAATTTTAAAAGTTAGGTTTGTGACCGTTATTTGGTTTCTAGGCCAACATTATAAGTTTCATATACGAAATTCTTGGCAGGAATCTTAGTAGTTGCATATATAAGCATGTTAGGGTTTTATTTTCAAACTAGAAGAAGATGTTTGGCAAGAAGATTGTTGTGAACTTCAGGTTGGATTACATCTTCTCCTCATGGCATTGAAGAGATTCTTCCTTCCATGAGAGCTTCATCATCAAGGTGGCATCTATTGTGTTTTCAATCATTATTATTTGGATTTTTGCCTCTATCCCACAAGGACATGCACTCTCTCTCTGACAATGGTGTTTAGAAGACTTAAATGTCTCTTTGAGGCTTGACTGTGGCAAGCCTCTAAACACCACAACCCCCTCCCACACTCCTTGTGATTGTAGGTTACAGGTATCAGATCTGGAGAAATTGGAGTTGTAGGGAAGGTAGGTAGACATTGAAGATTTCAGATCTAAAAAGAAGTAAACATTATGTAGGATTTCAAGACAAGGGCACCATCAACATTGTCCCCTGCATTAGATTTATCAGAAACTGAAGGTACAACAAAAATCTATGCCGGAAGGAGATCAAGACTTTGTGGAAAAAGTAGCACCTTGGACTAGGGCGCCATCACCATTGTCCCCGACATTTCCCTTTTCTAGACTACGAAAAATAGTGAGTTAAGTTTCTTTGCTCTCTACTTTATTCCTGTAGCATTTGTTGTAATTCATAGATTTGATCACTATTTTGCTTAAATTAGGGTTTCAAGAGCATTAAAGCATTAACTAGAAACATTGCGTGATAACTTCTAAATTTCTTAGCAAAACACCAAGTGGCAACTCAAATCTAATAGTTGACTCTCCTCTCGATGGGAGAAGCACTTAGTTGAAAAGCCCTTGGAATGTTTTGTGGAAAGGAGGATTCAAACTAAAACAACAAACCCCATCAAAACATCAATCCGTCAATCCCCCTTTTCCATATAAATTTTTTTGGTGAACCCATGTGTTGAACATTGTGGCACCTTGCATAGTGTTGTTTGATAGATTTACATTCATTCATTCTATTGCATTTGAAAAAATTAGAAAATTTGTAAAAATTGGCATATTAGGCTTCCATTTTTGTAAAATTTGAATTAATTGGCACCTAATTTCAACTAATTTATTTTATTTGAATTAGATATGATACAAAATAGAGAAATTCATCATTTACAATTCATTTGCATTGTATTTGCATGCTTGATTCGCTAGAAATTGCTTGAAATTTTGCATTTTTCATGAAAACCTAGTTTTTCATAAGCTAGGGTTGTAGTCAAAATCTTGTTTCAGATTTTACTACCTTGTAAAAACACTCATTAGTTTTTATTTTTAATGGTAGTGTTGCATCATAGTAGCCTCCTTGTGAAATTTCATGTCTAGGGTTTGAAAACTTGCATTTTTCACTAGATTTGGCCTTATTGTCCTACTAGATTTGCACTCCAAGCATGTTGTAAGGGATTTTATTACACTAATTGCATGTAATTATCATTATTATCTTCTGTCCCTTATCAATTTCCTTACAACACCCTTTATTTTGGGCTTTTACATTGAAAAATTATGAAAATTTGCATATTTTCGCTATTTTTGCACTGGGGTTTGATCTAGAGTGGCACTATAGGTGTGTTGTAATAGAATTTTTGGCATTAGGTGGCTGTTATTATTGTTATAAGTTTCTTTCCATCATCATTTTCCTTACAAAACCAGCTGCCCAATTCTTTTGCATTGAGATTCGGTGAAAAATTGCATATTTTGGCCTATTTTCAATAGGTTTTGACTTATCAACTTTCTAGAGTTGCTGCAAAAGCATGTTGTAAAAGGTATTTTTGAATTAGTGGACTGCTATTAGGCATATAATTTTTTTCCCCTCTTGAAAATCTTTACAACACCTCTTCTTTCACTTGTTTGCACAGAGAAAAGTTGAAAAATCAAGCATTTTAGAGCATATTCGACATTACCTTTGCATTTGCTTTTTGCATAAGTTTTGGAAGATCTTGAAAATTTGATATGACACTCCTTTGAAAAATAACAAATGGATTCTCAAAATAATAATAATTCTAGGTTTGTTCGTAGGCCTCATCTAAAAAGAAGAGCCCCTGAGCTTGAAATAACATTCACACCTCATGACAAAGACATGGTAAATACCGAAGGGCCTCTTTATATCATGGTAAAGATAATGGAACAACCTATGCATGGAACACTCATAGATCCTAATTGCATGACAAATGTGGTCATGGAAGATTTCCTCCTTAAGCATGAAATGGTACAAGAATCCTATGAACCATCGAATTTGAGAATTAAAACACATAATGGAGCTTTAATGAAATTGATTGGCTAGATAACTCTAATGGTCTTGGTCTATGATAAGGCTGTGGATCAATCATTTTATATAATCCCCTTATTTGACCTCTTCTGTGTAAAACTTGGACACCCTTGGCTTAAAGCTATGAATTTTGTTCCTTCTACCATTCACAAATGTATAAAATTTCCTTTGCGTGGAGAGATCTGCACTATCTATCATAATGATTATCAACCTCTGGTTAAGGACAAGAACTTTATTCTTGATTACTTTTGGCAGCAACTTGAGATAGATCTTGAGCCACAAAGAGATATAAATTTCATAGAATACAAAAAATACAAAGCAAAACAACTAGCTCGAGTGGCTAGGTCTCCTTTGCAACCAATAAGAGAAGAACAAGAAACAAGCATAAAACAAGATTATTATGGCTTTGATGAAAATTTTGACAAGAAAAATGTGGATAAGGAAAGGTTCCATACCCAACCTCATCCATGGAGAGATGACATTTATGCCAAGGTCTCTCCCCCATCATCCTTACATGGATCGAGAGGCTTCCATAGACAACAAAATATTCCACCAAGACCAATGAGATTTGAACATGGTGCTTCCTCCTCTACTGTGCAAATAATGGAAAAACATAACAATGATGAAATAAGCAACAAGACAAGAAGAAATAGACTAGTAAAATAAAGGAGGAGAAGAAGAAAAGCTTATATCCAACTGATTTCAAATGAATAAGAGAATATTCAACCTAACATTGAGAATCAAGAAGAGCTTAAAGATGAACAAGTTGAAAACAAGAACAACAGTTGGGCTTTGGTACCTTACACACCACTTTCATCTATCATTCAAGATTGGAAGGATGATGACCTCCTCAATGATGACTTCTAGCATGGACCTCTCTATAGGTAGGTATCTCTAACCCTTTATCTCTCATGATGTGCTTCCCCCGTGATGTGCTATGTGTTGTTAGGCCTCCTAGGATGACCCTTGATTCTCTTGTAAGGTCAAGGATACTAGGAGACTGCCTCTATTGTGACCTTCTTCTATTTGTATCATCATTCTTCTATATTGCTTCTCTGATTTCATTGTTGTGTGTTGTGTCTTACGAACATAGCATTGTGGTTGGTGAATTGGGGGCACCCTCCTATGTGAATGTCCCTAAGACACTTGTTCTCCTCTCTAATTTATTGTTTACCTTCCTCTAGTATATCCATCTAGCTGGTGGATGATGAAAAACATTTATATTGATGTGGACCTAGTGTCCCTTTTGAGAGTAATAAAAAAATGGACCTAGTCTATATATGACGACGGGGTTGTAACAAATTATCCGATGCTTAGCTAGTGGAATCACTCCATGATTTCTCTATCTTGATGTTGATGTCGATGTTGTCTTATCTTGCTGACAACACTTTAACAATACTACTACTATCTGCACTTTGTTTATCATGGATATCGCCTTGCTTGGATCTTGCATGTAGTTGATCATATGCATTGTTGTTTATCATGATTATTTGGACACTAACACTTTTCTTATAGGAATGTGTTTGTGGGAACATTTACTAATCGCAAAGTACATGTCACCTCTAGGGGCATGGGCTTTGCAAGAGCTTGTATTCCCTTGTGTGTTTTCTTTCTACCTTAACGTGCTTGATATCGGTATGCGATATCAACCACCTTAAGGTGGGGGCATATATAAGGTAATCTATATGCTTTAGATCATAGTAAAGTGTGTTTGAACAATCTAAAATCAATCAATCATTTAAGCCCTCTTCAGAGGTAGGATATCGAGCATATCCTTTTATCTTAAGCACTCATTGTGAGGTGGGGATCATGTATTTCTTAGAGAGATTTTATTATCCTATCATTTTCAAAATGTCCTCATTGTGAGGTGGGGAGCGGTTATGTGACTAACTCAACCCTTAAGCGTGTTTTCAACTATTGTTGTGGCGAAGCCCAATCGTCAGTGTGTGCCTATAATGTGCCTGAGATGGTAATGAATGTAGAAATAGTTTCACTCCATTGATTGTCTATTGTGTTTTCTCTTTGTCTTTAGCATGTGTGTGTGTGGCGTGCTTGTTCTCAAAGTGCAAGACTGGTGGCGATAAGCTTGAAAGGAAGCTAGGTGTACAGAAAATGCTTCCTACACTAATCTAATGGGGAGAGGGCTATGCAAATTCAAATTTATCCTAACTATTATAGAAACATTAAACCATTAACATGAGATATTGCAGCAAACACATAACAGAGAAGATGAGAGAGAAGAAGAGAGACACAAGATATACGTGGGGAAAACCCTTATTGGGTGAAAAACCCCACACTCCAAAACCTGCACAATGTATTATCAAAATAAAGATTGTTTATAACACAATTGCAATGCAAGCTCTCAGGAGTCTTTGACACTCATATCTGGAGACAAATTGGTAGCATAACATTACTTGTCAAACCTGTAATACATCTCCTTCTCCAAGCACCTGTTTATATAGAATATACAAGGCAATATTGGTCCTATCTTGGAATATGCATCCAACTTGGCCTCATGGCCCAAACCCCATGCCTAAGGACACTTGGTCAACATTGTAGAATGTTCCTGAAACTTGTCCATAGCTTCCATCCCAAAGAGGTCTCCTATTTCCAAAATGGGCTATGACAGATGCTCTTACGACTCTTACAACTGTCATAGAATTTGTCATAGCGGTTACAACTTACAACTGTAAGAGAATCTATCATACATAGGATATAAATAGCATATTCTCTTACAACATGTCATAGTCCACCTTGGGGCACCCAAATATGCCTTTTTCAAAGATGGTTCATGACACATGTCTTCACTTGTCTTACAAGATTCTATTTTTGACTCTTACATGTCATAACTTTGTCATAGGAATCCCTCATAACAGTTTCGGTCAAACATTCCCTTACACAACATCTAAGATGCCAACACATGGAAAAATACTCCTACCACAAAGTGGGACACCTATCTCCTCATGTGAGGACAAAATTACAAGTTATCATCTTCCATGTAGGATGACACATCAACATGCCACATACCACAATATGACAATATGGAATTTACAATTAATTTACAACATAGGCATTGAATTAATAAATACAAACATAAATAATGCAAGGAATTACAAGGTTGAGACACCTTAATTCCCAACATTCTCCCACTTGTCAAATACCTTGTAAGAGCCAATAGAATAATAGGATTTAATAGCTATAGGCCAAGAGGCCCATAGACTTTGAACACCATCTGAACTTCTCTATGCCCACTGGCTTTGTCAATGCATCTGCAACATTCTTCAAATTATCTACCATCTCCAAATTTACCATTCCATCCTCTACCATGTCTCGCATGAAGTGAAACTATACATCAATATGCTTTGTTCTGGCATGGAAAGTTAGATTCTTTGCAAGGCAAATTGCACTCTGACTGTCACAATTGATCATAATTTGACCTACATCAATACCAATATCGGAACACAATCTCTTAACCCAAATGGCTTCCTTACAAGCATGAGTTGCTGCCATATACTCAGCTTCTATCATTGACAAAGCAACCATAGGTTGTCACTTACTCATCCAACTAATAGCACCACCAAACAATGTAAACACATAAGCACTGGTGGATCTACTGCTGTCAATGTCACCTGCCCAATCTAAATCCACAAATCCATGAATATCAACATAATGCAGAGGTCCTGTAACATTGCCATGATAGAAAATGGAATACTTGGAAGTACCCCTCAAATATTTGAACACTCGCTTAACTACATCCCAATGTACTCATCTAGGATTAGCCATAAACTGACTAAGGACTCCCACTACTTGGGCAATGTCTCGTCTTGTGCAGACCATAGCATACATCAAACTACCAACAACACTAGCATAAGGTACTCTACTCATGTCCTCCACCTCACTAGGAAATTTTGGACGATCCTCAATAGACAACATTGTTCCTAGTGAAACAGGAACACACAATGGTCTACAATCTGCCATGCTGAACCTATCCAACATGATCTTCACATACTTACTCTGGCTTAACCAAATTTTTTTGTTAGTTCTATCTCTTCTGATTTCTATTCCTAGAATGTACCTGGCTGCCCCTCAATCTTTCATTTCAAACTGTGCCAACAACTAAGATTTGAAATCAGAAATCATATTCTTACCCTTCCCAATGAGCAACATATCATCAAAATATAATGTAACAATGAGAATACGATCACCATCAAACTTATAATACACATAGTGATCCGATTTTGATTTCACAAATCTAATAGACAACACAAAGGCATCAAACTTCAAGTACCATCTCTTAGGGTACTGCTTCAAACCATACAAAGACTTCTTTAATTTCCAAACCAAATTTTCTTTACCTTTCACCATGTAATGCTCTGGCTGTGCAATGTAGATTTCTTCCTCCAAATCACCATGAAGAAAAGTTGTCTTCACATCCATCTGTTCTACCTCTAAGTCATAAGCTGTTGCAAGAGACAACAAGAATTGAATGGATGTTAGCTTTGTAATGGGAGAGAAGATCTCACCATAGTCTATACCCTCCACTTGTGAATACCCCTTCACAACCAATCTGGCCTTATACTTCTCAACACTACCATCTGCACCAAATTTCTTCTTGAACACCCATTTGTATCCAACGGGTTTTTGTCCAGGAGGCAAAGGCACCAAGTCCCAAGTTTGATTCTTTTCCAAAGAAGCCATTTCATCCTCCATGGCCTCCTTCCAGGAACTTGTATCTTTCATGTCCATAGCTTCTGATACAGTTCTAGGTTCGTCACTATTAGTAAGCAAAGCAAAAGTACAACTAGAATCAAGCAATATAAAACCAAACCTTTCAGGTTGCTTTCTTATCCATGTAGACCTCCTCAAGAGCTAAGGTTGAGGTTCAACTTCTTCATCTAAGATTTCAAAGCCTCAAGAGCTCTCCTCATCATCAGGTCCAACATTGTCTTTCTGTTAAGTCTTCTCAGGGGTAGCGGGAAACTGAACAACATCCTCTTTCTTTTCTTTTTCTTTTGGCTATAAAACAGTGGAAGAAGGTGTAAGATCTCTGAAGATGACAGTTCTTCTATACAACACTTTTTCAGCCATAGGATCCCAAAGCTTGTATCCTTTCACACTGACACCATAGCCAATGAAGATACACTTAACAGCCTTGCTCTCCAATTTTTACTACTTCTCCCTAGGCACATGTGCATATGCCTCACAACCAAAAACATGAAGATGCCTTATTGAAAGATTTCTACCAAACCACACCTCCATGGGTGTCTTTCCAACAAGAGCTGATGTAGGAGATCTATTTACAAGATAGCAAGCAGTGGCAATCGCTTCAGCCCAAAACTTTTCTTCTAGGCCAGCTCCACTAAGCATACTCCTAGCCTTCTCCATCAGTGTCCTGTTCATCCTCTCTGTAACTCCATTTTGCTGCGGGGTGTATGGAGTTGTCTTATGTATTTCAATCCCAAGTTCCTTGCAATATTTATCGAATTATGTAGAATAGAACGCACCACCATTGTCAGTTCTCAAACACTTAATCTTTTTACCAGTTTGATTTTCAGCAAAGGCCTTAAACTCCTTAAACTATAGACTTCAGATTTTCTTCTGAGAAAATAAATCCATGTCCCTCTACTATAGTCATCTATGAAAGATACAAAATATAGAGATTTTGATAATGAAGGAACATTAACAGGACCAAATACATTAGAATGAACAAGGTCCAACACACCAGAAGACTTACGAGAACTCAGATAAAACTGAAACATGGTTTTGTTGCCATATATGCAATGTTCGCAAAAGTTGAACTCAAGATTACAATCAACTAACCCCTCAACGAGGTTTTTATTTTTTAGGGTACACAGACCCTTCTCACCAATGTGGCCAAATCTCTTATGCCATAACATTGTCTTTTCAGCAGGAAGTTTAACTTCCAAGGCATGATTACAACCATCAGCACTAGAAACAAGAAATTTCTTCACTACTCGTTCAGATGGTGGGGATGAAGTGAGTGCTGCCCTCTTCCTTGAGTCAGAAGAACTATTGCACTGTGAAATGCATGCCTCTAGCTAAAACATAGTACCTCTCCTAGTACCCTTAGCAAGCACCATAGCTCCTCTAGTCATCTTGCATCCTTCTTTTGAAAAGACAACCTACACACCTGCATCATTCAAC
Organism: Cunninghamia lanceolata; assembly: GCA_027924645.1. Taxonomy (NCBI): domain Eukaryota; kingdom Viridiplantae; phylum Streptophyta; class Pinopsida; order Cupressales; family Cupressaceae; genus Cunninghamia; species Cunninghamia lanceolata. The sequence goes on along the minus strand of BSBN01000178.1, from coordinate 1,455,682 downwards.
ATACTTACAGAAAGCAAGTTTCCTGCTAAGCTTCAGATGTGCATCACTCCAAAGATCCCCTTCACTCATCCATCAGGGAATCAGATAGAGACTCTTCCATGACCAACAATCTTCAGATGAGAGTCATCACCCAGGTACACCTTTCCACCATCAAACTCCTCATACTTAGTAAACCAGTCTCAATGCGAGGTCATGTGGAATGATGCACCAAAGTCAATCAGCCACACATCATCAGATGCATGGGTTGCTAGGGCTACGATGAAGGCATCACCATCATCTTGTGACTTGTCATAATCTAAATTAGGAGTTTTCTTCTTCTTTTTCTTCTCCTCTTTGCGTTCATTTCAGAAATGCCTGATTTTACCACAGTTCCAACAAAGAGCCATGGACTTTATAGGAGATTTGGATCTCCCATGGGATTTGGATCTACCCTTCTTAGCTTTCTTGTCTTTCTTCTTCCCTTTCTCCTTGGGGCTTCCACGAACTGCAAGAGCCTCATTGGTTGATTTGGATGTCTTCCTTTGCATTTCTTTAGATAATAGTGAGGACACCACATCTCCCATCTTGAAGGTGGTAGTGGTGCTTCTAATAGCCATTACAAGATAATCCCACAAATCTAGCAAAGAATAAAGCATGGTCATACAATGATCCTCCTCCTCCATTTTCACACCCACAGATGTCAACTGTGCAACGATCATGTTGAAAGCATTCATGTGATCTACAATAGATCCTCCATCTTCCATCTTCAGAGCAAACAAATTCTTTTTCAGGAAGAGTTTGTTCACCAAGGACTTGGCCTGATAAACATCACCCAACTTCTTCCGAAGATCCTTCGTTGTCTTCTCCTCATGGATGTTCAACAAAATAGAGTTAGCTAAATAGAGTCTAATGAGACCCTTAGCCTTTCGATCTTTGAGGTCCCAATTATCTTGTTGCATTTTCTGCAAGTTTTACACCAGATACCATTTCCCATAGGTCACGATCAACAAGTAGGTCCTCCATCTTCAATTTCCACAACTTGAAATTAGTGCCATTGAATTTCTCAACCTCTAACCTTTTGGATGTGGTTTCCATCTCCTTGTTGCAATAAGATACAAAATACTTTGCACAAGACTCCCACTCAACCTAAGATTAGTTCAAAAAACCCCTACCCAACAGCTAAGACGAAAACTGGCCAGGCTTTGATACCAATTGAAAGGAAGCTAGGTGTGCGAAAAATTCTTCCTACACTAATCTAATGAGGAGAGGGCTATGGAAATTCAAATTTATCCTAACCATTACAGCAACATTAAACCATTAACATGAGATATTGCAGCAAACACATAATAGAGAAGTTGAGATAGAAGAAGAGAGACATAAGATATACGTGGGGAAAACCCTTATTGGGTGAAAAACCCCACACTCCAAAACCTGCACAATGTATTATCAAAACAAAGATTGTTTACAACACACTTGCAATGAAAGCTCTCAGGAGTCTTCAACACTTGTATCTAGAGACAAACTGGTAGCATAACAGTACCTATCAAATCTGTAATACATCTCCTTCTCCAGGCACCTGTTTATATAGAATATACAAGGCAATATTGGTCCTATCTTGGAATGGACGTCCAACTTGGCTTCATGGCCCAAAACCCACACCTAAGGACACTTGGTCAACATTGTAGAATATGCCTGACACTTGTCCACAACTCCAATCACAAAGAGGTCGCCTATTCCCAAAATGGGCTATGATAGGTGCTCTTACGACTCTTACGACTGTCATAGAATCTATCATAGCTGTTACAACTTACAGTTGTAAGAGAATCTATCATACATAGGCTACAAATAGCATATTCTCTTATAACATGTCATAGTCCACCTTGGGGCACCCAAATATACCTTTTTCAAAGATGGTTCATGACACATGTCTTCACCTATCTTACAAGCTTCTATTTCTGACTCTTACATGTCATAACTTCGTCATATGAATCCGTCATAACCATTTCGGTCAAACATTCCCTTACACAACATCCAAGATGCCAACACATGGCAAAATACTCCTACCACAAAGTGGGACACCTATCTTCTCATGTGAGGACAAAATTACAAGTTGTCATCTTCCATGTAGGATGACACATTACCGTTCCACATCCCACATTATGACAATATGGAATTTACAATATAGGCATTGAATTAATAAATACAAACATAAATAATGCAAGGAATTACCAAGGTTGAGACACCTTAATTCCAAACAAAGCTCCTCTACACTTTGGGATTTGTTTGGTGTGTTTGTTCTTAAGGTGTAAGATTGGTGGTGAACAACTCCTCTACACGGGATTTTGTTTGGTGTGTCTGTTCTCAAATAGTGCAAGACCGATGGTGAAAAACTCCTCTACACTTTTTGGGATTTATTTGTTTACTTTCCTTGTACTTGCATTATATATTTCATATAGAAAAAGAAAGAAAATAATCACTACATTCATTGTATTCTCTGTGCTCTGTGTGTCTTCAATGATGTATTCTCAATGCCTGTGATGCAGAGTGAAACGCAACGGGAGCTAACTAACAGGAAGGAGGAGCCAAGTATACAAACAGCATGATAAAACTCCCTATCGGCTCAACATCATCATCATATTTCCTGTAAACACCAACAGCATCATCATATTTCGGTCGAGCACAATTATCCTCCTACCGACTACTATTCACCTCCTCCGCCTGTCGCCTATCATCATCATCATGATATTCAACGGGCGCAAACATCCTCCTGTTGCACTGTTCATCGGGCTCCAAACACTAACGGCATCATCATGATGTGCGACACCACCTTCGTCAGCAGGATATCCAAATATCCGGTTGCTCCAAATATCCTGATGACGACCACTTCAACACCTTGCCTTCGATGCTCCAATAGCCGACGACACAAGCAACAGCATCATGATATGATTCATCCGGTTCTCTCGAAACCTCCTGATGATGTTAATACAACTTCCTGCCTACGCCGATACCTAACCACTTAGCGACAACAGGATAAACTCGCATAGAGTGATATCTCAATATCCTGATGACGATGACGTCATATCCTGATGACGATGACGTCACACAATATCCTGATGAACTCTTCAACACTTAGTCAAAAAAACTAAACTTTCACACTCGCATCAGCTAGCGATACGCGGATGATGAGCACCCCCGAGAGATGATCCTGACTGCGATATATACACTAAGTATATATTCAACTCAAAACATCCTGATGTACTTGCAACATGCAAACTTCAACAGTTTCATGACCTGATCCTGATGGCGATGCATTCGCAGATGACGATGCGGCTTGCTCCGGCTGGAAACGCACATGCAGACTCCTGTGTATCCGTCCGCTGCATGTAAACACTCAGAACCGCACAATTACACAAAGACAATATGACGACCGGGCCGGATCACCTTCAAACCAAAATCTAACAGCTTATCTTTCTATTCCTAGCACATGAGGATGCTAGGTTGATTCACAGCATGCTCCTAACTGATCTCTTGAACAATGCAATGCATAAACAGAAAATACAAATGCAAACTAAGCTATAATACAGGACCATTCCACCGATGCGCAGGATCAACCGGTGGAAGGGTTGAAGGAACCCATCAACTTGCAAAACAGAAAGGAAATCAAAACAGTTACAGCTGATACAATCAGATAATGCAAATGATGACGATGACGTCATATCCGTCCACTGCATGTAAACACTCAGAACCGCACAATTACACAAAAACAATATGACGACCGGGCCGGATCACCTTCAAACCAAAATCTAACAACTTATCTTTCTATACCTAGCACATGAGGATGCTAGGCTGATTCACAGCATGCTCCTAACTGATCTCTTGAACAATGTAATGCATAAACAGAAAACACAAATGCAAACTAAGCTATGATACAGGACCATTCCACCGATTCGCAAGATCAACCGGTGGAAGGGTTGAAAGTACCCATCAACTTGCAAAACGGAAAGGAAATCAAAACAGATACAACTGATACAATCAGATAATGCAACGATGAGATCTTATTCAATTGAAATTCAAAAGTTCTGAATACAGCTTCACAATGTCTGAACTGCTCTCCTGAATCCCAACTCAACACAACACCAATACATAACACACTAACTTAACATCTGTAATCTTAATATATCTAAACCCTAACAGATCGAAGGTATATATAGCAAAGTCCTTCGAGTACTACCAACTCACTTCCCAGCGGCTGGGAGCTTCCAAGCGGCTGGGAGAGAGGACAGCTCAGACTACCTTATCCCGATCTCTAACTGCCTACACATACTCCTAGGCTGAACTAATACATAGCATCGGTCCAATGGACCTTATTACATGATGAAGTCAAACATACTAAAAATAGCAAAAGCCTGGTCAGCATGATCTTATCATGATCAGCATGACCTTATTACATGCATTTGGTCTTAACAGACCTTCTTGAAAACATAAACAAGACCTATAACAAACTAACTGCCTCATGGAGGCCAGCTGTTAGGTAGGTGCCTCTGCACCATACTCCCCAAAAGAAAATAACTCATGTCCCATGAGTTAGGATATGGAAGTCCTCCACCTTTACACTTTGCCTTGTCAGTCTTCTGACCTGTTCCAACTTTGTCTGCTGCTGTCTCTTGGCTGCTCCAAGACTTCTGAACTGTAACTTGCTGTCTGGCAAGTAAATCCTCATGCCTGTCAATGTAGGCTTTTCTCTCACATACCTTGTGTTTGTCAGGTTGCCTGACTAGAACCTCTTTCTGAACTACCTCTTGAACTTCTGAAATGTTCAACTCTATCTTCCTGTCAATCTTTATAGGACAAGCAATAGTCCCAACTATGACAACATCCCTGTCATTCTTCTGAACTGGTTGCTGTGTGCAAACCTGTTTCTACACCTGCTGCTGACCTCTGTCAGTCACAACTGAAACTTTCTTCAGCTTGTTGTCTTGAACAACTCCTTTCCCTGCAGTGTCCTGAACTGCCTTTATGCCTGCTCCTCTAGGCATCTGCACAAATTCCTTCTTTCCCATTAAAATGACTTTGGCTGCCTTCTGTGCTGCAGCTGCTTCCTGTAATGGCATCAACTTAATAGTCTTTCCATCTTTCTGGATGGTGTAGGTATTAGCATACCCATCATACAGTACCCTCCGATCAAATTGCCATGGTCTACCCAATAGTAGGTGACAACATTCCATGGGCAAAATATCACATAAAATTCTATCCTGATATGCTCCAATCTGGAAATCCACATATGCCTGTTCAGAGACAAAAAGTGAATGACTATCACTCACCCACGATGCCTTGTAAGGGTGTGGATGTGGAATCCTTTCCAGATTCAGTTTATCCACCATCTCCTGAGATACCATGTTGTCTGTTGAACCAGTATCAATGACAACCTTACATACTTTACCTTTACTCTTGCATGTGGTCTTGAAAAGAGCTCTTCTTTGTGGGGATTCTTTGTCAGGTACCTTCATGGTAATCACTGTTTTTCTCATCAGCAGAGATTCTCCACTTTCTGGGTATCCACAATTATCAGCCTCCTGATCCTTTTGATAAGTGTTTGGACTCTGCACACTTTTCTCTTCTTTCTCTTCTTGCACAAGTTGTACTCTCTTGTCACTCGTTCTATCATTTCTGGATGATGAACCTTTGTTTTCTGGACATTTGAAAGATGGATGACCAAACTCACCACAGGTGTAACATTTCCCTGAAAATGTAGTAGAACCTCTACCACCTCCAAATCTTCCTTTATTACCTTTCCATCCACCTCTGAAATCAGACTGTCCCTGTCCTTTACCATTGTCTTCTTGACTCTCATTGGTTTGCCTTGTTCTATGGGCTGATCCTCTTCCTCTATTGTTTTGTTCTTGTTTTCTCTTTAACTTCTCTACCACTTTCAATGCCAACTGGAAGCTTTTCTGCACTGTATCTGGGTTATGCAGACTTAGATCTTCCTGAATATTATATCTCAATCCATTAAGGTATCTGGCTACCTTCTCTTCTTCACTTTCTTTCACCTTTGTCTTCATACAGAGTTTCATGAATTCTTCTATATATGAGCTGACATCTAGCTCCTTCTGCTTCAGGTTTTGCTTCCTCTTGTGTAATTGGATACTGTAATCCAATGGAATATAAGCTTCCTTTACCAATGCCATCATCTTCTTCCATGTGGCAACTCTACGTTTTCCTTCCTGTACTCTGTCATCCTGAACAAAATTCCACCATGTCAAGGCAGCTTCTTTCATCTTTGACTGTGCTATCTTCACTCTCTGTTGTTCTGGTATCTCCTCTGTTACAAAGAAATTGTTCAAATAGTCTATCCACTCCATTACTGAATCAGGGTCCATCTTACCTGTAAACACTGGCAAATCCAGTTTCACATCCATGGTTCTCCTCTCCATGGCCTTGAGGGCATTCAACAGTGGTCTCTGGTCTGCAGGAACGACCTCCTCGCTCCAATTAGGGATCTCTTCTTCTTCCCTATCATCTTCTTTACCAGAACCTACTCTGCTCCTCAACTTTGCTAACTCATCTTTCAACTCCTGATTCTGAGCCTTCACGGCCTTGCTTTCTGCAATCTGTTTCTTCACCAGAACTGCCAACTCAGCGTTGGTCATCCTTGCTGGAACCTCAGATGTTCCTTCTTCGTCTGACATCCTGCCTATCTTTTCCAGAAGATCCTAACCTTTGCTCTGATACCACTATGATGCATAGTGAAACGCAACGGGAGCTAACTAACAGGAAGGAGGAGCCAAGTATACAAATAGCATGATAAAACTCCCTATCGGCTCAGCATCATCATCATATTTCCTGTAAACACCAACAGCATCATCATATTTCGGTCGAGCACAATTATCCTCCTGCCGACTACTATTCACCTCCTCCGCCTGTCGCCTATCATCATCATCATGATATTCAACGGGCGCAAACATCCTCCTGTTGCACTGTTCATCGGGCTCCAAACACTAACGGCATCATCATGATGTGCGACACCACCTTCGTCAGCAGGATATCCAAATATCCGGTTGCTCCAAATATCCTGATGACGACCACTTCAACACCTTGCCTTTGATGCTCCAATAGCCGACGACACAAGCAACAGCATCATGATATGATTCATCCGGTTCTCTCGAAACCTCCTGATGATGTTAATACAACTTCCTGCCTACGCCGATACCTAACCACTTAGCGACAACAGGATAAACTCGCATAGAGTGATATCTCAATATCCTGATGACGATGACGTCACACAATATCCTGATGAACTCTTCAACACTTAGTCAAAAAAACTGAACTTTCACACCCGCATCAGCTAGCGATACGCGGATGATGAGCACCCCCGAGAGATGATCCTGACTGCGATATATACACTAAGTATATATTCAACTCAAAACATCCTGATGTACTTGCAACATGCAAACTTCAACAGTTTCATGACCCGATCCTGATGGCGATGCATTCGCAGATGACGATGCGGCTTGCTCCGGCTGGAAACGCACATGCAGACTCCTGTGTATCCGTCCGCTGCATGTAAACACTCAGAACCGCACAATTACACAAAGACAATATGACGACCGGGCCGGATCACCTTCAAACCAAAATCTAACAGCTTATCTTTCTATACCTAGCACATGAGGATGCTAGGCTGATTCACAACATGCTCCTAACTGATCTCTTGAACAATGCAATGCATAAACGGAAAATACAAATGCAAACTAAGCTATAATACAGGACCATTCCACCGATGCGCAGGATCAACCGGTGGAAGGGTTGAAGGAACCCATCAACTTGCAAAACAGAAAGGAAATCAAAACAGTTACAGCTGATACAATCAGATAATGCAAATGATGAGATCTTATTCAATTAAAATTCAAAAGTTCTGAATACAGCTTCACAATGTCTGAACTGCTCTCCTGAATCCCAACTCAACACAACACCAATACATAACACACTAACTTAACATCTATAATCTCAATATATCTAAACCCTAACAGATCGAAGGTATATATAGCAAAGTCCTTCGAGTACTACCAACTCACTTCCCAGCGGCTGGGAGCTTCCAAGCGGCTGGGAGAGAGGACAGCTCAGACTACCTTATCCCGATCTCTAACTGCCTACACATACTCCTAGGCTGAACTAATACATAGCATCGGTCCAATGGACCTTATTACATGATGAAGTCAAACATACTAAAAATAGCAAAAGCCTGGTCAGCATGATCTTATCATGATCAGCATGACCTTATTACATGCATTTGGTCTTAACAGACCTTCTTGAAAACATAAACAAGACCTATAACAAACTAACTGCCTCATGGAGGCCAGCTGTTAGGTAGCTGCCTCTGCACCAGCCTGTAACTATCTTCTCCATGTTTTGTGTGTCTGTTATTGTCTTCAATATGTGTGGCATGTCTTCTCTATGCTTGGTGTGTTTATTGTGCTTGTCGACCTTACTTTAATGCATGTATTGGCCTTTTGTTTAATACATACATTAAAGTGGGGGCTAAATGTTATGTCAGAAAAATGCACCCTTGGGGGCTTTTTACTAATGGTTTAGCTCCCAGGTCTTTAGATTTGCATTTAGAGCATTTTGCATGACAATTCATACTCGTGATGAGAAAACCCTTGGGTCTTGTGATAAATAGGACCTAGGGGGTGCTATTTTAATGACCATTGAGCAAAGATAAGGGGTGGACAAGGGCGCTAGTACCCTAGTCCAGCCCTTTTTTGGATCTTCCCTAATTTTAAATATCAGTTTTGTGACTATTATTTGGTTTCTAGGCTAACATCATAAGTTTTAAATATGAAATTCTTGGTAGGAATCTTAGCAGTTGCATATAAAAACATGTTTAGGGTTTTATTTGCAAACTAGAAGATGTTTGGAAAGAAGAATGTTGTGAACGTGAGGTTGGATTACATCTTCTCCTCATGTCATTGAAGAGCTTCTTCCTTCCATGAGAGCTTCATCATCAAGGTGACATCTATTGTGTTTTTAATCATTATCATTTAGATTTTTGCCTCTGTCCCACAAGGACATGCACTGTCTTTGACAATAGTGTTTAGAAGACTTGAATGTCTCTCCAAGGCTTGACTGAGGCAAGCCTTTAAACACCACAACCCCCTCCCACACTCCTTGTGAATGTAGGTTACAGGTATTGGATCTAGAGAAAGTGGAGTTGCAGTGAAGGTAGGCATACATTGAAGATTCTAGATCTAAAAAGAAGCCGACACTGTGCGAGATTTTGGGACAAGGGCACCATCAACATTGTACCCCACATCAGATTTGTCAGAAAATGAAGGTACAACAAAAATCAGTCCTGAAAGGAGATCGGGACTTTGTAGAAAAAGTAGCACCTTGGACTAGGGTACCATCACCATTGTCCCTGACATTTTCATTTTCTAGACTGTAAAAAATAGTGAGTTAATTTTCTCTACCCTCTGCTTAGTTCTTGTAGCATTTTTAGTAATTCATAGATTTGATCATTGTTTTGCTTAAATTAGGGTTTCAATAGCATCAAAGCATTAATTAGCAACATTGTGTGATAACTTTTGAATTTCCTAGCAGAAAACCAAGTGGCAACTCAAATCTGATAGTTGACTCTCCTCTTGATGGGAGAAACACTCAGTTGAAAAGCCCTTGGAATGTTTTGTGGAAAGGAGGATTCAAACTAAAACCACAAACCCCATCAAACCATCAATCAACCTGATAGTTTGATTTTGGTGGGATGTAATACACAGTCCCATCGATAGTCCAAAAGCTAATCAGCGGGAGGTGGTTATATTGCTGGGATTGTATCCCATTTCTCTTAGATGCTATGATGGTCTATCAAACTCATTTTGGTGAGACCTATTCATTTCAGTGGGACATAGTTTACTATCTCCTCGATGGTTTGATTACATGGACTTTGGTTGACTGCGGTAGTGTGGTGGATACCAAGCGGTGATGTGGATGTCACATGTGCCAATGGTAGGGACCACTTGGTGAGTTTGGTAAGACACCTTCATATTAGTGGGAGATGATATGCAGTCCCCATGATATGGTGAAACACTTGACTCTACTGGCCCATATCTCTTGTGGTGGGTCTCGGGTAGACCCTGAGGGAGAGCAGTGACTACCTGAGCATTGATCAGAAATGGATGATTTGGCAGGTAGTACAGTTATCGAAGAGACTTTGAGAGTTCAGAGAGAGTGTAGTTGGTGTCTCTTCGATGGTTCAAATGTCAGTGATAGTTAAACTGTATTGTAACTATTTGTCTATGGAAGTTGAATCGAACCATTTCCTATTGGAATGTAAATGAATGTTGTAAAAACATTGAATGGTCTACTAGATCGATGATGATCAAGAGTGTGAATTGGAATTGTAATGCTATCAGATTTTCTCCAAAGATGGAAAAAGATGTAAATCTCTAGTAAAGGCTATGAGCCTGATATTATCTTATAACTTGTATGCTTGTTGCTGAATAATACAATGGCTCTATGTTTTTGGAGTGTGGGGTTTTTTACTCAAAAGGGTTTTCCCTACATAAGTCTTTGTGTTCTTATCTTCTGCTCTAACTTTCATGTTTAGTGACTATGTTTATTGAATTTGTTTAATGCATGTTGTTGAAACTAGTTTTAAATTGCAATCACTTTCCTATAAGGTTTAATGTGGGAAATGAACTATGTTTGATTCCACTTTATGGCAAAGTAGTATGTGTTCTGAGGCAATCAGAAAAAATGATTGTTACTACAGACACTTACTAATCTTAGATGCTCATTTTGAGATGAACTGTATTTTTCCTACAATTGGTATCCAAGCTTGGTTTCTGGTTATGAGTATTCCTTCTATGAGGATTTCTTAGTCTGGCAAGCTTGAGGAAATTTGAAGGAATGAGTTGAAGATTTTTCCTTTGTTGAGTGAAAGTTGTTTTGGTGCAGTCATGGTTAGGAGGGTCCTCAAAGAGAACAATCCAGGCCGTGTACCTAGAGTAAACACAACAGAAACAACTCCAAGATATGAAGCAAATGCATATTCAATCATTCAATATATCATAAATTTAAATACAAATTGGTTGGCAATATGTGGGCTTACAATTAGGGCTCAGAAGCCTCATTATAGAATATAAGAATATACACATGATATAACTTTGAAGTCCTCTTGCAAAGAATCCAAACTATCAACTTCTAAATTATTGATCACTACTTTCCTAGGGATCTATTACATCATTATATATCATATCTAGAACATAAGATTCCTCCGCGTTAGCCAAGGAAGATCAAAAACTCCAATGAAGAGCTGTAATGTGTGTACACGGATAGGTCAGACCTAAATGAATAGAACTCCTCCACAAATGAATGGAATGATATGTAGATCTTGAGGAAGGTTGGCCATGAACCTAACAACATTGAATGATATGTCTTTGAACTTCACAAGTTGTGAAATGCTCTGCAGGTCTTCTCCTTTAGCTGATTGCCTGAGACTACCAATATGCTCTGTTCTAAGAAAATAATCAATCTTTTAATAGAGATATCTTTCCGGTACTTGATCCAAACGCTTTGAATTTCAAATATGTTGTAGATGAATGAATCTAGATGTTAAATCCAACTCTACAAGGTCTAAGATGCAACTATGGTAGATTGCAGACAAAAATACAGAAACTTCTACTGATTGAACTGCCTGAACTGAACTAGAAAATGAAAGGAAACAAACTGAGCTACAAACAAATTAAAATGCAAATGTTTTTGGTTGATGCAAGATTGCTCTTGAAACAAGGATGCTCCTGCATCAGACATTTGGGGTTATTGAAAAGTAAGTCCCTCACTTTGCTGGGGCTAGAGGAAAACCAAGATGGTCCACCTCAGCCTAAGAAATCCATAATGAATCTTCTTTTGGTTTGTTTTTCTACTTCACCAGGCATTCTTTGTATTGCCTTCCTCTGGTGCTGTGTCCAATTTTGTTGTCCAAAATGTCTTCAATCTGCTCTGATGCTTGTTGTGGTAACTACTTCTTGAGGTCTTCTTCAATGCAGTCACTAAACTCTGCTCATTATAGTGGTATAGGTCTACAATGTTGAAAATAGGTGATATACCCATTGTTTCCAATAATTCCACTTCATATGCATTTCCTGAATCAAACTTCCTGAGTATCCTACAAGGTCTAAACTTCTTCTTCAACTTGTTATATGTCTCAACTAGAAATCTTTCTTTTCTCAAGTACATCATCACTTCATCTCCAACTACAAATTATTTGTGTCTTCTCTTCTCATTTGCTTTCTCCTTATACTTGTTGTTCAGATCCTCCAAATGTTTCTTCACCTGATTATGCATTGTCCCCATATGTTATGCAAATTCTTCTGCTTCTACACTTCTCTTATCTATCATACTAATATCTCTCAATTTTGCAACTCCTCTAGGGTTTACTCTGATAGCAATCTCAAAAGGTCTTCTTCCGATACTCCTATTCACTGAATTATTGTATGAAAACTCTACTTGTGAAAGAATCAAATCCCAACTTCCTGCCTTCTCTCTAACCAAACATCTCAACAAGTTTCCCAAACTCCTATTCACTACCTCTGTCTGTCCATTAGTCTATGGATGAAATGCTGAACTAAATTTCAAATCTATCTTCATCTTCTTACAAAGTGTCTTCCAAAAGTATCCAAGAAATCTTGTATCTTTGTCTAAAATGATTCTCTTAGGTAATCCATGCAATCTCACAATCTCCTTGAAAAATAGGTCAGCTACATGCATTGCATCAGTTGTCTTCTTACAAGGTATGAAATGTACCATCTTTGAAAATTTGTCCACCACTACAAATATTGAATCATGTCCTCTTTTCTGTCTTGGGCAACCCCATTACAAAATCCATACTTCTGTCTTCCCAAGGTCTCTCTGGTACAGTCAAAGGTTTATACAATCCAGTATTCTTACTCCCTTTTGCAACTTGACAAACTCTACAACTTTGCACAAACTTCCTAACATCCTTATGTATCTAGGGCCAAAAGTAATTTTCACTCACCAAGCCATTTTTTTATCAATGCCAAAATGTCCTGCCAATCCACCACTGTGTTTCTCCTTGATCAAATTATCTCTCATGGAACCTCTAGGTATGCACAATTGGTTTCCTTTGAACAACATGTCTCCCTAAATGAGATAATCTAACCACTTACTCCTATCTGTCATAATAGGTTCCTTACATGCTTTCCAAGGTTTTGCAAAATCAAGGTCTTCTTCATACATGTTCTTCAATTCATCAAATCCTATTACTTTAACTCTCATCTCTGTTAACAAGTTTCTTCTCCTACTTGACGCATCTACAACTTTGTTTGGTTTTCCACTCCTATGCTTCAACACAAATGTATAACTTTACATGAACTCTACCCATCTCATATGTCTATGATTCAACTTTCCTTGACTGTTCAAATATTGCAAAGATTTGTTAGGTCTCAGAAATGCAGGTTGCCAATCCTAAGGGGATGCCAAGCTCTATGTTTAGATTGGCAACGTTTCTGAACTAACTTGATGAAATCAACCTTCAAGGTTAGATGATTTCCTTCACTTTAGGTCCTGCTACACCTAGGTGGGTAAACCTTGGAAAATTAAAGCAGATTGAATGTGAATGCGTGGACAAACTAAATCTATCTACAATGGCATAAGATGTAGGATAGATGAAAGGCTTGCTGACTGATTTTAGGTTTAATGTCTAATGAGTAATTGGTATAAATTGTATAAGCAATATCAAGGTAAAAGGTTTTAAGTAAAATAAGACTAGTGCCTTGTTGGGTAATAGAGTCAGTTTGAAGGACCAGGACTAATGGTTTCCTAATGGTAATAATTCTAGTTATTTGGCACAGTTTTAGTTTATAACTTGTATAAACGTGCAAGTAAATGACTGACAAACTCTTCTTGATAATCCAACCAAATAAATTCAGATATCTTATAATTCACCAGAGGGTACTTTAATCCTTACTTGAAGGAACCAAATGAAATGAATAGACAAGATTAACAGATAATATTTTACTAGAGACAGAATGGCAATCTAATTGTATGGCCCTACTTAGTAATCCAAGCTTAATACTTCCAGGCTACTGTAACTAAATCAGAAGGGTTTAATTCCTTAAATGGATACCAACCTATTTAATCACATAGATACAGCAAATGTGTATTGACAGATCAAATATATACTTGATATGTTTAATCTGAATATCAAGGAAATGCAGAAATGGAGACAGCCACACAATTGAATAATCTTAACAAACAACTGATACCAAAGCAGAACCATTGAATCAGAGAACTTCAAACTTCTTCTTCAAATAAAATATGCAACATAGTCATTTTGAAACATTGTATATATGATGTATCTGAATATATTCTACTGCTGATCCCCTCTCAGCATCGATTGTTTGGACTTATATAGATATTTCTATGAAGAGTCATAACTCTTCAATAAGTTTTTTGGGAACTTAACAAACATTAACAACTATAACATAATTATGATTAGGCTCTATTTAGCCACAAGTAGACTTTAGCCAAGTAATCCAAATAATCCTACTCACGATGAGAATCAGTAAGGTCAACAGCACTTCTGGTAATTATATCAAGTGTGATCATGCTTTCCAATTGTTTGCAAACTTCTTTAGATGCAGAGGCTTTGTCTTTCAGAACTCCTGTGGCTTTGTGCAATATAATTTGACAATCAATAATCCATTCTTCCTTGCTTTTTACCTCTCCATTGTCCTTAAATATCCTAGGCACTCCTGTGTTTGAGGCATCATTTCCTTCCTTAGCATCAGCTTTAAGTTTGTCATAATAATTTTGGTGCTGTTTGAGAAATGCTTTTGCATCAGAGATATCTGTACTATCAGCAGTACTTCTGTTTTGTAGTTCAGTCAATTTCTCTCATATTCTTTTTTCAAGTCTTTCATGTTCTTGAACTGCTTTATGATTCTCTAAGTAATTATCGCAAAACTGGTTTAACCACCGCACCATGTTTGCATACCTGCTCTGCAATATTGTAACAAATGCATCTATCTGAATTTGGGTTGCCTGATCAGGGGATAACACTTGAATGCCCTGTGAGCTCTCACCTTGAGTTATTCTTTTTGTGGACTGGCCAAAAGTACTCTTAACAGCGTCCTTCAAGTAATCATTTTCTTTTGTCAGTCTTTCACAATTCAATTTGTATGCATCTCTTTCTTTGATCAACATTTGAGCTTGTGCTTTATTCAATTTTGCAACATTGATACCAATGTCTGCTATAATTATAGGGTTAGTTTCCCCTGCTTTCAAAGTCATAACGTGGCCAAAAGTCTTTTTAGTATCTATGATGGCCGTCTTCTTATGGGGAGGGTATAACGCCCATATCATCAAGGAATTTTTATCATTATTATACCTTGTTCCCATATATACTTCATTAACTCCTTTTGGAGTAAGTTTATACTTATCATCTCTGTTATTTAGAAAACTGTCAAAAACCAAAGCAGAATTTAAATCCAGACCAAGAAAAATCTTGACCCCTACATCTTTAAGTAACTGTCTACCCTTGCTAGGTGTCATGTCTTGCATCTCTTTATCTATTGTTTCCTTCAGCATATCTAATAATTGTTTTTCATTATCAGCAGAGACATCATCTACTGACTCTCTGATTTCTTTCCCTTTGTATTTATACAAAAATGATTTAAATTCTTTTGATTGAATAAACTTATCATCTGAAATGAAAGAATCATAGGCTGTTTGGCGTGGATACTTATCAGCAGACCCCTCCTCATCATGTAGTACAACAGGAGGCTGATATTGTTGCATTTTCCTCTTGGACATCTCTATCTTTTTATCTGGTGGCTATTCTTGCCCTGTCAGTTCTTCATCTTCAGAGGATACAACCTCAATTTCTGCTAACTGCTTTTTCTTTTCACTTAGATCCCTGTTATATTTTTCTACCACCAATTCGACTTTTGCTTCCTCTAAATTTCTAATGACATCATCATGTGGATAATGTATGTGCATGTATCCACTGAGATTTTGTTTTCTTCTTGCAGAGTCAATAAAGCCTTCAGGGTCAAATCCTTTTCTCATCTCAGCAGTCATCATGTTATAATGCATTAATTTATCCATAATGAGATTGTAACCTTCTTTTGAAACCACAGTAAAATCTCCAAAACATAAGGTGCTGGGCATAAACGATTGTTTGTCATGTGAACTCAAATGCATCACATTTGAACAATGCATTTTCTTGATTATCTCTAGATATGCAAGCCTGTCAGGGACAGTCTTGGGCAATATGAATGGAGCATCCTCAAAACCATAAACTCTGATCATAGTAGCATCTTCAAAGCAATACCAGTCTCCCCAATTATGAGTGACAGTAGGGGGGCCACCAAAATCTTTTGGTCTGAGGAATCTTTTTATTTCAGTTGAAATTGAATATTCACAGGGGTGATTAAAATACCTATACAACACTTTTACACAATGCTCTTCAAATTGAGCATAGCTGGAGTGGGCATATCTACTATCCCAAATTCTGGTCCACATTTGTACAAGTATCTTTTCCCCTTTCTTATCTGCAGCAACAACTTGAAACTCACTTGGCCATAACCCTACTTCCTGGCCATAATATAACACCATGTGCATAAGCATTGAGTAATGCTCAAAAGAGCATGCTGGAGCACTGTTTTTTATTGCCGATAAACCAAAGTCCATTCTATTAGCAATATAGGAGGCATAATCGAATTGCCTTGCATTATGACAATGAATGTCAGAGGCTATGACCATCAGAGGAATAGTCATGAACTCAGGGACCTCTGAACCCAGGATTTGGCCTACAGAGAAATAGGTATATTGTATATATGGTTCAAATATGGCTACATGAAAGGGAGGGCCATCATTTTCAGTTAAGGGCATCACTTCTCCTTCAACCCTGGGCCTATGAATGGGCAACCTCCATCCATTGTAAGTTGTGTCCATTCTCCAATACTCTTTATCCAGATCTTCATAAATGATAGGGACAGTGCATAAATCATCTAAATCAAAAACCTCACAAATAGCATTTTTTGACAAATGCACAATTGGTTCTCCCTGTGGGTTGCAGATGGCTTTCAGGTTTGAATTATAATGTCTGGCAAGCAATTGAAGGAGTTCCACATTCAGGAATACATTGGGTACAACCAGTTTTCCTAAATTCATGTGCCATGGGTTTGACACAGGAGCATTCCTAAACCTTCTATTACAGTGAAATCTGAAAAGTTCATATCCCCGAATTGGGGTCCAGATATCTCCCAGGCATTTGTGTTTATCTTCTAATTTCTCCACTTCTGCCCTGAGTTGGGCAGATCTTCTGGCCTTGGGAGTTGACCCAGGCAATTGGTCAATTAGGTCCTGATTCAGTTTTCTTTCACTTTCTCCTCAGGGGTTTGTTCAGTTTTTTATTTCTTAGGCTTACTGGTTTCCCCTTGTAACTTTCTTCCTTTTCCCTTTCCTGGAGTTTCCATTTTAAAACTTTGGCAGAGAATTTAAATACAGGCTATACAGTGGTTTGTGTATATGTACCTGTCGTTCGGTGGCTGGAATTGGAATCCTCTGCTTTTGCCTTAAGAGTTCTTCTATATTCTCTTCTCAGACAGTTTTTTGCAACTATAATGATCATATAAATTTTGTAGCTGTTTGTATTTAATTATCTGATCAATTCAATGTTCATCGCTGTGAAATGTCACATCACCATAACTCTTCTTATCGGCGTGAATTTTAAAATGTCTGGGCGACCTTAATGGTTTTATGGCGCAAACAGTCAATCGACATGACCCCTCAATTTTATTCTCGACGCTATGTAATGTCATATCTTCAAGTGGGCGCGACCATCGGCATGACTTCCTTCATCGCCATGTGATTCAGATTTCACTCCGAAGTAATGAGTCTTACCGATATAATTTGTTTATCAGGGTGATTAATACTATCGGGATAACATAATTATGTTTCCCTAACTTTTGTTGTCCCACTGATAGTCATGTTACTTTGGATCGGAATGACTGTTTTAATGTCTTGCCGCTAGAGTATACCCATCGGAATGAAACATACTATCGGGATAGCTTTCAAAAGATAACCTGATCCGAATCATCTCACCGATGGTTCTTTCATATTCTTTATTGGGTAGAGTATGTTAAAGTATCACCGATACCTTTTGATCGCCGTGATTTGTGAATCGGCGAGACCTAATTCCCTTGTTCTGATATGTTGAGTTGTCCTGACAGATACTTGTATCGCTGTGAGTCTTGCCGAAAGCTCTCTTATCGCCAAGACATTGAGTATCAGAAACTTCTTTGTGTCTTATCCCGATAGTTTACTTCTTGCCGATGGCCATTTGCTTCATTACCCCCGCAGGATGTTCGGTGAGACTCTTGCCGAAATACTTCATCGGTATGATATATACCGTCGGGGCAATTTTTAAAAGGTCATCCGATAGTTGTCTGTCATACCGATCGGTATGACCACTTGCTTCTCTTGCCTATGTAAGGTCATCAGTATTACTTATTCCATCGGTGACTTCCATAGATTTCCTTCCGATCTGCCTTCTCACGCCGATGGCTATTTTGAAATGATTCCTTATGTGTCGGTGTAAACAAAAAAATATCTTGCCGATGGATTGACTTTGAAGAAATTTGGCACTGCTCATCCATAGACACCTTGTGAGATATATTAAATTTTTATTATGGTCTTTTGGGGTGTTTTTTAGGATTTGTTCAAGTATAATGGAGTGAAAAGATAGTAAAATTTTCAAAAAATTTACTGTCCTAACAGTGGCTCTGTCTGGGATGTATACTCTCTGTGAGTATAACAAGGATCCAGATCTCTTGGGGAAGTAGACCACATATTTTATTTATTTTGGGGTGAGGTTTTTATGAAAATGGGAAAAGGAAAGTAACAAATGATGGGGAGCGGGAATGATTCCTAAACTACTGTGCATGGAATAAGATATTTTTAGAATTATTTGAAGGTTGTCCATGCACTGGCAACGCTCAATTCTCTTTGTACATGTTTATGAAAAGAACTGCTTCAAATATTGCCCATGTACAGGCAATTCCTGCTCCTCTCCTGACATATTCTGTACATAGTAAGAATCATCACCTCCCTTGCCAGTGATAACGAAAGGACCCAACCACATGGCTTCAAATTTTCCATGTTTTCCTTTGTCCTGACATCTTGCATTCCACGTCAGTACCAGATCATTTATTTCAAACTTTTTGTCTTTGGCCTTCTTGTCAAAGAGATATTTTACCTGTGATTGTAATTTAACATTCTGCCTCTGAGCTATTCTTCTTGTTTCATCAAGCTCTACCAATTGTTCCAACCTTTCCTCCATTGGTTCAGGAATATTCAAGTCTTCCTGGAGAATGAATTTGTATACTGGTATAAGATTGTCCAATGGTAACCTTGCTTGTGTTCCATATACCAACTCATAAGGAGATCTCCCAATTGCCCTTTTTATAGTAATTCTATCAGCCCATACTGCCATTCTCAATTTTGAATCCCAAGCCTTCTTATTTCTATCCAACATTCTTTTTATGATTTTCAAGAGGCTCTTATTACTTGATTCAGCTTGTCCATTGGCCTGTGGATGGTAGGGAGTAGCATAAGAAACAGTGATACCATGTGTACTGCAAAACCCTTTGAATTCATCAGATCTAAAACACATCCCATTATCTATAATCAATCTTACTGGAGTACCAAATCTGCATATAATATTATCCATTAGAAAACTAATCACAACTTTACTTGTAGCCTGTTTGGTTGGGATTGCTTCCACCCATTTTGTAAAGTAATCAGTAGCCACTAAAATCCATCTGTGCCCTCCACTTGGTTTTTCTGAGATTTCACCTATAAAATCAATACCCCATTGATAAAATGGAGCCTCAACCTGCATAGGTTTTAAGGGTAGTGCTCCTTGATATTTTAACTTGCCTGAGAACTTCTGGCATGCTTCACACTTTCTAGTGTACTGGTATGAATCATTAAAAACTTTAGGCCAATAGTATCCTACCCTCAGGATTTTGTGGGCTGTAGTTTTCGCTGAGAAATGACCTCCACACATGCCTTCATGCAACTCCTTCATAATACGTTTTGACTGATATTCATCCAAGCATAATAGTAGAACCCCATCTCTATTTTTCCAATAAAGATCCCCACTGATGAGTACATATTTTGAAGCTTGTAGTTTGAGTGTCCTCCTTTTGTTATCATCATATCCTTCAGGACACTTCATATGATTTAGATAATATATTATATCAGTATACCATGGAGTGTGTTCAATACTGGTACTTGCATCAACATTACATATCTGAGAGGCTTCTAGATTACTTTCAGTCATCAATTTGGCAAGACCCTGTCCCCTTACCAAATTCGTGATTTGGATTTCAATGTTGAATTCCTGAATCCTATTGATCCACCTACATCTCCTACCAATGACTTCAGTTTGGACCAATACATCCTTCACTGCAGCATTAGGAACATATGCTGTGATTTTAGCTCCCACCAAATATGGTCTAAAATTTTTAACTGCTTTTACCAATGCATATGCTTGTTTTTCAATAATGTCATATTTCAACTCTGCATTCTGAAGGGACTTGCTGAAGAATGAGATAGGCTGTTCATATCCATCATTGTTTTTCTGTAATAACACTGCTGCTATTGTATGATAGGAAGCAAATGAGAAAAGTTGGAAAGTTTTACTGAAGTCAGGGGATACTAAGACTGGAGCTTGCTTCATTGCCTCCTTAATATTACCAAATGCTTCCAGTGTTTCTGTTGTCCACTTTATTTCTGAGTTCTTCTTCAGCATTCTTGATATAGGACAAACAATTTCTGCAAAATTTGGTATAAATCTTCTGACAACATTTATCTGGCCAAAAAATGATTGTATGGCTTTTACATTCTTTGGAATAGGGAGCTGATCAATTACTTTTACCCTTTCAGGATCTATTTTAATTCCTTCCTTCGAGACTATATGGCCAAGCAATTTTCCTTCTGTCACTGCAAAATGGCATTTTTTAGGGTTCAATGATATCCCATATTCTAGGGCTTTGATAAATATTTGTTCTAAATGTGTGCAATGATCTTCGGCCCTTTTTGAATATGTAGTCAAGTCGTCTTGATATACTATCATAATCTTATTGATCAATTCAGCAAAAGCCACATCCATTGCTCTTTAGAATGTTGCTCCAGCATTAGTTAATCTGAATGGCATTCTCAAATATACATATGTTCCCTACGGAGTGGTGAATGCAGTCTTAAATTGTTCAGAATCCTTAACCTTTACCTGATTGTAACCAGAGAAACCATCCATCATTGACAACAATTCGCATCCAGTGACTTTCTGCAATATTGCCTCCATATTGGGAAGAGGATAATTATCTTTGAGGGAAGATTTATTCAAGTTTCTGAAATCCACACACAATCTAATATCACCATTCTTTTTCCTGACAGGCACTAAATTTGAAACCCAGGAAGAATGTCTAATAGGTTTGATTATAGCTCCATCCCTTAACTTTGTAAGTTCCTCTAGCATTTTAGGGGCTAGTGTAGGATTAATCAGTCTCTGCTTCTGTCTGAATGGTTTAGTATCTGGCTTTAGTGGTATCTCATGTTGAAATAAATCCTCTCTATATGCCTTTAAATCATCATATGACCAAGCGAATACATGCCTGTACTTCCTGAGCAGGTTGATAAGTCTGCTCCTGATTTTTGGGTCAAGACTTCTTCCAATATACACATTTTTTGGAGTTGTTTGTGTCCCCAAATTGATTTCTTAAAGGTTACTAGGTATCACTGGTGTGTCTTTCTTTTTATATCTGTCATGGCCATCAAATGTCTTTTCTAATGTAATAAGTCCTTTGGGTATCTTATTCGTTTTCAACTGAACCACTTCTTGGCCAAAAAGGGTTTCCTTCCCATCATGTTCCTCCACAAATGCACTGAAATCAATTTCTTGATTTTCATAATAATCAACACAATGCAAGAAATTGATTATATCAGCATCACTATCAAATACTTGCCAGTTCTGTATATTATCAGGGATGGTAGGTCTAGTTTTAAATTCAACTTCTGTGATTCCTCCTAATGTGACATCATCTCTCTTTAATGCAATGTTTGCTAAAAAGTCTGCCATAATGTTTTTAGACCTATCAACCCAGCTGATTGAAAAGGCATCAAATAATTCAACACTATCCCAAACTGCATTTCTATACTGTCTTAATCTTTTATTTTTAGATAAGTATTTTTCTCTTATTTGGGAGATGACCAGTTCAGAATCACCATAGACAGCCAACTTTTTTATTTTGTGTTTGGTGGCTATGTTTAAGCCAATGAGCAGGGCTTCATACTCAGCTACATTATTTGTGCATTCAAATGTCAATAGGAAAGAGTATTTAAAAGTTTTACCTCCTGGTGAAATGAAAATTACTCCAGCCCCATTTCCTATTTTGCTGCATGCACCATCAAAATACATTTTCCACAAATCATTTTCTTCTTTCATAGATTCAGTGTGTATTGGATCAGTGTTATGCAACTCTGGTGTAGTTTCTCCAACTTTGAAAACTCGCAAATCTGTGTCACAAAAGAAATTCACCTGATGCCGGTCCATTCTTTCTATAATATTGTTATACCTTGGCTCTCTGCACAATTTGATTTCCTTGTCACCCACTGGTATGGTGGCATATGATAAATCTAACTGAACATTGCCTCCTGCCATTGAAGCCCATTGCTTTGATAGAAGCATCCCATAATACGGTGGGATGTCAACCACAGTAATGTCAATGTTATAAGTGGCTTCAGGATGTGAGGCAAGTTTTATCTCTACATCCTTCATGATACCAACTACTGGAATAGATCTGTTATCCATTGCATAACACTAGCCATACGTAGTATCAACCCACATTCCCAATTCTTTCATAACTGCTATAGGCATGATGTTCATAGCAACACCTGAATCAATCATGCAATTTCTGACTATCCTGTTCTTGATTACTAGTGTAGTATAGAATGGGTCTACCTGTGAGGGATTTTTTGTAAGTGTGTCACCAAGGTATACCTCAAGCATTTTGAAATTTTCCTGATGCACATTATTTGTTGTTTTTTCAAACCCTTTATGTTTTGGATTTGGTGTATCAGAAATCATCTTGACAACTGTACTCCTATATTTATCTATTTTCATCATCTCTAGAAGTGGGACTGATATCTTCACCTGAGACACTGCATGTGCAATGTCAAAAGAATGGGCTATGATCTGATCATTTTTTTCTATTTTTGTGTTCTCTTTTTCTTGATTTTCTTTCATTTTACTTTTATCCCCCTTTTCTGGTTCTTTAGATGATGATTTTGTATTATTCCCTTTGTTATTCTGGTCTTTTATAAATACACTCCCAGGAGTTCCTTGCCCAACATTTGTTGTTCTATTCCTTAAGTTATAAGTGTTTCGAGCTTGAGCCACTGCAGCCATTGTGAGAGCTTCTCTTTCATCCTCAGTAGGTTTTCTCCATTAACCATATGACTTGTTGTTATAACTATCTTCTTGGTCTGAGAATACCTCTTGTTCTCCCATGTTGATATGATACTTCTGGTTCCCTACATCATACTCATATCCTTCTTCTTCTGAAGAAGAATAATCTTCTGTCACCACACATGGTGTATCCTGCATCATATTGATGGTATGATTATCCCTATTATAGTTGTATAGCATTTCCTCTTGCTGTATGGATTTAGCTACCTCACAGTATTCAGGTAAATGTGGTAAATTACATACAAAACACCAAGGCTTATTTTCTGCCATGTGTGCCATGTTTCTTTTCAGGGGATCAGGAGTATCTTTTCCATATGGTTGCTTTCTATTGTTATCGATAGGTCTTCCATCCTTCCAATTTGTATTGCAGGGCATATCATGTAACCTAGGTCTATCATGTCTATGCTGACCCTCTGGTTTAGTTTGTTGAACATTTGGATTCTGAGGATTTCTATGATTATCCCTCTTACTGACCATTCCTGCAGCCTTCCTATTATTTTCAATAGTTATGGCCACTTTCTGTGCTTCGGCCAAGGTTGCAAGACACCTGTTTCTAAGTTCATATCCTGTTTTAGGGTCAAATGCTTTCATATAGATACTTAGTGCTGCCTGGTCAGATAACTTAGCCCCATGTGGTACCTTATTATGTAACTTGGAAAACTTCAAGTTGAAATCAAATACTGACTCATTTTGATACTTCTATATACTTATTAATTCATGTAGTGCAAACTCAGGAGCATATTGGTTACCATACTGATCCTTAAACTGGTTATGGAAATTAGTTATTGAATTGATTGATGCATCAGGCAAGCTGTTAAACCAATCTCTGGCATCTTCAGTGAGGGACATCATAAATAACCTCATTCTAATGTCTTCCCAATCCATACCAATATCCTGTACAAAAGCATTAAAACTTCTGATATGATCTTCCGCAGATATTGCATTATTTCCAGTAAACTTGGGAACCATATTTCTCCAAGTACTGTCCATAGGATATGGATACAACTGATATCCAGTTAAATCAAATTGACTACATATATTTGCAAGGTTTTGGGGTGGGAAATTCAAAGGTGGTGGATTGGGATAATAATTGTATCCACCTGGTGTCTGATGATATGCATACTATTGATGTTGGTTCATGTGGGGGTTTGTGTGATGATTTTGTGGTCTATAGTATTGTTGACCAGGGGGTGGGTAAGTATTTACTATGTGTTGAGATACATTACGTATGGGAGGTGGTCTAGGGTTTTGGGGAATAGTGTTCTGATGACTTCCGGAAGCATGTGAGTTTTGAACACCACTTGTATTTTGCTGTGTATTTCTTGAAATATTCCCTCTATGCGGGGGTACATATTTTGGGGGAGCTGTTTTGGTTTTATTTTTCCTCTGTTGAATTTCTTGCTGCAACAACTCCCTCTCTTCCTGTATCTTGTACCTTTCAAGTTCCTTTCAGAGCATGAGTATTTCCTATTGTTCTTCACTCATGTCCTGATTATTTATTTCCTGATGTTCTGGATTATCATTCATTCCTTGATTTGAAAATCCATATCCTATCTCTTCTCCCTGATGTAATGACATCTTGGAATCATGTTCAGCTTGGTTCCTATCAATATCCCTCATGACCTTTGCATCATGATCATGCTGTTCTTGAGGAGTGGGTCTGTACCTTGCCAAAATATCATCAGTTGCTCCACTGAGGTTCTCGTTTGAATCATGCAAAGGTGTGAACTTGTTGTGAATTGAAATATTTTGTTCTGAATCATTCTCTTGGATGTCCAGATTATTATCTTGGTGGGAATGCTTTGAATTCACATTTATTTTGGAAATGTTTCTAAGTGGTGGAGATGATTGCAAATTTCTGCCTTCCATCTTGGATCTCCTACCATCCATTTGATATTGAATTTTTTGTTATAATTGTAACTAGAGTCGCCACCTATTTAAATAGGAAAAGTTTATATTTTATCTGTAGGGTTCTTGTTACCAGCAGAGTTACCAACTTAAATTTTCTGAAATGACTCTATGAAAGAAAGGATTAATTTCTAAGGTCTTTTACTAGTCCCCAGCGGAGTCGCCAATTTGTTAGGTCTTAGAAATGTAGGTTGCCAATCCTAAGGGGATGCCAAGCTCTATGTTTAGATTGGCAACGTTTCTGAACTAACTTGATGAAATCAACCTTCAAGGTTAGATGATTTCCTTCACTTTAGGTCCTGCTACACCTAGGTGGGTAAACCTTGGAAAATTAAAGCAGATTGAATGTGAATGCGTGGACTAACTAAATCTATCTACAATGGCATAAGATGTAGGATAGATGAAATGCTTGCTGACTGATTTTAGGTTTAATGTCTAATGAGTAATTGGTAGAAATTGTATAAGCAATATCAAGGTAAAAGGTTTTAAGTAAAATAAGACTAGTGCCTTGTTGGGTAACAGAGTCAGTTTGAAGGACCAGGACTAATGGTTTCCTAATGGTAATAATTCTAGTTATTTGGCACAGTTTTAGTTTATAACTTGTATAAACGTGCAAGTAAATGACTGACAAACTCTTCTTGATAATCCAACCAAATAAAATCAGATATCTTATAATTCACCAGAAGGTACTTTAATCCTTACTTGAAGGAACCAAATGAAATGAATAGACAAGATTAATAGATAATATTTTACTGGAGACAGAATGGCAATCTAATTGTATGGCCCTACTTAGTAATCCAAGCTTAATACTTCCAGGCTACTGTAACTAAATCAGAAGGGTTTAATTCCTTAAATGGATACCAACCTATTTAATCACACAGATACAGCAAATGTGTATTGACAGATCAAATATATACTTGATATGTTTAATCTGAATATCAAGGAAATGCAGAAATGGAGACAGCCACACAATTGAATTAACTTAACAAACAACTGATACCAAAGCAGAACCACTGAATCAGAGAACTTTAAACTTCTTCAAATAAAATATGCAACATAGTCATTTTGAAACATTGTATATATGATGTATCTGAATATATTCCACTGCTGATCCCCTCTCAGCATCGATTGTTTTGACTTATATAGATATTTCTATGAAGAGTCATAACTCTTCAATAAGTTTTTTGGGAACTTAACAAACATTAACAACTATAACATAATTATGATTAGGCTCCATTTAGCCACAAGTAGACTTTAGCCAAGTAATCCAAATAATCCTGCTCACGATGAAAATCAGTAAGCTCAACAACACTTCTGGTAATTATATCAAGTGTGATCATGCTTTCCAATTGTTTGCAAACTTCTTTAGATGCAGAGGCTTTGTCTTTCAGAGCTCCTGTGGCTTTGTGCAATATAATTTGACAATCAATAATCCATTCTTCATTGCTTTTTACCTCTCCATTGTCCTTAAATATCCTAGGCACTCCTGCGTTTGAGGCATCATTTCCTTCCTTAGCATCAGCTTTAAGTTTGTCATAATAATTTTGGTGCTGTTTGAGAAATGCTTTTGCATCAGAGATATCTGTACTATTAGCAGTACTTCTGTTTTGTAGCTCAGTCAATTTCTCTCGTATTCTTTTTTCAAGTCCTTCATGTTCTTGAACTGCTTTATGATTCTCTGAGTAATTATCCCAAAACTGGTTTAACCACCGCACCATGTTTGCATACCTGCTCTGCAATATTGTAACAAATGCATCTATCTGAATTTGGGTTGCCTGATTAGGGGATAACACTTGAATGCCCTGTGAGCTCTCACCTTGAGTTATTCTTTTTGTGGACTGGCCAAAAGTACTCTTAACAGCATCCTTCAAGTAATCATTTTCTTTTGTCAGTCTTTCACAATTCAATTTGTATGCATCTCTTTCTTTGATCAACATTTGAGCTTGTGCTTTATTCAATTTTGTAACATTGATACCAATGTCTGCTATAATTATAGGGTCAGTTTCCCCTGCTTTCAAAGTCATAATGTGGCCAAAAGTCTTTTCAGTATCTATGATGGCCGTCTTCTTATGGGGAGGGTATAACGCCCATATCATCAGGCAATTTTCATCATTAGTATACCTTGTTCCCATATATACTTCATTAACTCCTTCTCGAGTAAGTTTATACTTATCATCTGTGTTATTCAGAAAACTGTCAAAAACCAAAGCAGAATTTAAATCCAGACCAGGAAAAATCATGACCCCTGCATCTTTAAGTAACTGTCTACCCTTGCTAGGTGTCATGTCTTGCATCTCTTTATCTATTGTTTCCTTCAGCATATCTAATAATTGTTTTTCATTATCAGCAGAGACATCATCTACTGACTCTCTGATTTCTTTCCCTTTGTATTTATACAAAAATGATTTAAATTCTTTTGATTGAATAAACTTATCATCTGAAATGAAAGAATCATAGGCTGTTTGGCGTGGATCCTTATCAACAGACCCCTCCTCATCATGTAGTACAACAGGAGGTTGATATTGTTGCATTTTCCTCTTGGACATCTCTACCTTTTTATCTGGTGGCTGTTCTTGCCCTGTCAGTTCTTCATCTTCAGAGAATACAACCTCAATTTCTGCTAACTACTTTTTCTTTTCACTTAGATCCCTGTTATATTTTTCTACCACCAATTCGACTTTTGCTTCCTCTAAATTTCTAATGACATCATCATGTGGATAATGTATGTGCATGTATCCACTGAGATTTTGTTTTCTTCTTGCAGAGTCAATAAAGCCTTCAGGGTCAAATCCTTTTCTCATCTCAGCAGTCATCATGTTATAATGCATTAATTTATCCATAATGAGATTGTAACCTTCTTTTGAAACCATAGTAAAATCTCCAAAACATAAGGTGCTGGGTATAAACGATTGTTTGTCATGTGAACTCAAATGCATCACATTTGAACAATGCATTTGCCTGATTATCTCCAGATATGCAAGCCTGTTAGGGACAGTCTTGGGCAATATGAATGGAGCATCCTCAAAACCATAAACTCTGATCATAATAGCATCTTCAAAGCAATACCAGTCTCCCCAATTATGAGTGACAGTAGGGGGGCCACCAAAATCTTTTGGTCTGAGGAATCTTTTTATTTCAGTTGAAATTGAATATTCACAGGGGTGATTAAAATACCTATACAACATTTTTACACAATGCTCTTCAAATTGAGCATAGCTGGAGTGGGCATATCTACTATCTCAAATTCTGGTCCACATTTGTACAGGTATCTTTTCCCCTTTCTTATCTGCAGCAACAACTTGAAACTCACTTGGCCATAACCCTACTTCCTGGCCATAATATAACACCATGTGCATAAGCATTGAGTAATTCTCAAAAGAGCATGCTGGAGCACTGTTTTTTATTGCCGATAAACCAGAGTCCATTCTATTAGCAATATAGGAGGCATAATCGAATTGCCTTGCATTATGACACTGAATGTCAGAGGCTATGACCATCAGAGGAATAGTCATGAACTCAGGGACCTCTGAAACCAGGATTTGGCCTACAGAGAAATAGGTATATTGTATACATGGTTCAAATATGGCTACATGAAAGGGAGGGCCATCATTTTCAGTTAAGGGCATCACTTCTCCTTCAACCCTGGGCCTATGAATGGGCAACCTCCATCCATTGTAAGTTGTGTCCATTCTCCAATACTCTTTATCCAGATCTTCATAAATGATAGGGACAGTGCATAAATCATCTAAATAAAAAACCTCACAAATAACATTTTTTGACAAATGCACAATTGGTTCTCCCTGTGGGTTGTAGATGGCTTTCAGGTTTGAATTATAATGTCTGGAAAGCAATTGAAGGAGTTCCACATTCAGGAATACATTGGGTACAACTAGTTTTCCTAAATTCATGTGCCATGGGTTTGATACAGGAGCATTCCTAAACCTTCTATTATAGTGAAATCTGAAAAGTTCATATCCCTGAATTGGGGTCCAGATATCTCCCAGGCGTTTGTGTTTATCTTCTAATTTCTCCACTTCTACCCTGAGTTGGGCAGATCTTCTGGCCTTGGGAGTTGACCCAGGCAATTGGTCAATTAGGTCCTGATTCAGTTTTCTTTCTTTCACTTTCTCCTCAGGGGTTTGTTTAGTTTTTTGTTTCTTAGGCTTACTGGTTTCCCCTTGTAACTTTCTTCCTTTTCCCTTTCCTGGAGTTTCCATTTTAAAACTTTGGCAGAGAATTTAAATACAGGCTATACAGTGGTTTGTGTATATGTACCTGTCGTTCGGTGGCTGGAATTGGAATCCTCTGCTTTTGCCTTAAGAGTTCTTCTATATTCTCTTCTCGGACGGTTTTTTGCAACTATAATGATCATATAAATTTCGTAGCCGTTTGTATTTAATTATCTGATCAATTCAATGTTCATCGCTGTGAAATGTCACATTGCCATAACTCTTCTTATCGGTGTGAATTTTAAAATGTCTGGGCAACCTTAATGCTTTTATGGCATGAATAGTCAATCGGCGTGACCCCTCAATTGTATTCTCAACGCTATGTAATGTCATATCTTCAAGTGGGCGCGACCATCGGCATGACTTCCTTCATCGCCATGTGATTTAGATTTCACTCCGAAGTAATGAGTCTTACCGATATAATTTGTTTATCGGGGTGATTAATACCATCAGGATAACATAATTATGTTTCCCTGACTTTTGTTGTCCCACCGATAGTCATGTTACTTTGGATCGGAATGACTGTTTTAATGTCTTGCCGCTAGAGTATACCCATCGGAATGAAACATACTATCAGGATAGCTTTCAAAAGATAACCTGATCCGAATCATCTCACCGATGGTTCTTTCATATTCTTTATCGGGCAGAGTATGTTAAAGTATCACTGATACCTTTTGATCGCCGTGATTTGTGAATCGGCGAGACCTAATTCCCTTGTTCTGCTATGTTGAGTCGTCCCGACAGATACTTGTATCGTTGTGAGTCTTGCCGAAAGCTCTCTTATCGCCAAGACATTGAGTATCAGAAACTTCTTTGTGTCTTATCCTGATAGTTTACTTCTTGCCGATGGCCATTTGCTTCGTTACCCCCGCAGGATGTTCGGTGAGACTCTTGCTGAAATACTTCATCGGTATGATATATACCATTGGGGCAATTTTTAATAGGTCATCCGATAGTTGTTTGTCATACCGATCGGTATGACCACTTGCTTCTCTTGCCGATGTAAGGTCATCAGTATTACTTATTCCATCAGTGACTTCCATAGATCTCCTTCCGATCTGCCTTCTCACGCCGATGGCTATTTTGAAATGATTCCTTATGTTTTGGTGTAAACAAAACAATATCTTGCCGATGGATTGACTATGAAGAAATTTGGCACTGCTCATCCATAGACACCTTGTGAGATATATTAAATTTTTATTATGGTCTTTTGGGGTGTTTTTTAGGATTTGTTCAAGTATAATGGAGTGAAAAGATAGTAAAATTTTCAAAATTTTTACTGTCCTAACAAGATTGATGATCTGTATACAACACAAACTCTTTAGACAACAAATAATGTCTCCACTTCTTCAAGGCTTGAATTATGGCATAGAAATCTTGATCATAAACTGAATATCTTCTCCTTGCATCACTCAACTTCTCACTGAAATATTCTACAGGTCCACCTTCTTGACTTAACACTGCTCCTATTGCATTCCCACTTGCATCATAGTCTACTTGAAATAGCTTATTGAAATCCGGTAATGCTAATACAGGTTGCCCTGTCACTTTCTACTTCAACAACTCAAAACTTTTGTCTACTCCTGATGTCCAGTTGAAATATTTTCTATCACCTCACATTGTCTCTGTCATAGGCTTACAAACTGAATTAAAATTTTTGATGAATTTCTGGTAGAAACTAGCCAATCCATGAAATGATCTAACTTCTCTAATGTTCTCTAGTGTAGGCCATTCAACAATTGCTCTCACTTTCTCAAGGTCCATCTTCAATCCTTCTGTAGAAATCACAAATCCCAAGTATACCAATTCTTCTTTCATGAAACTACACTTCTTGATATTTATCAACAATTTCTCTTCTCTCAGTCTCTACAATACTTTTCTAAGGTGCTTCAAATGTTCCTCCTTTGTCTTACTAAAAATTAAAATATCATCTAAATATACAATAACAAACTTACCCAAGAATTTCTTCAAGACTTCATTCATCAATCTCATGAAAGTACTTGGTGCATTTGTCAATCTAAAAGGCATTACTAACCACTCATACAATCCTTCATTTATCTTAAAAGCAGTCTTCCATTCATCTCCTTCTCTGATTCTAATATGATGGTATCCACTCTTCAAATCTATCTTTATGTTCAAAATACTTTTCTCCACTCAAACAATCCATGATATCATCCATCCTAGGTAAAGTAAATCTATACTTAACTATGATCTTGTTTATTTCTCTAGAGTTTGTATACATTCTCCATTCTCCATCTTTCTTTGGTGCTAATACTGTAGGTACTGCACAAGGACTCAAAATTTCTTTGATCAAACCTTTTCTCAACAACTCCTATATCTGCCTATTCAATTTTTCATTCTCTACCGGTGTCATTCTGTGTAATGCTTTGTTAGGTAAACTAGCTCTAGATATAAGATCCATGTGATGGCTCATACTTCTAATAGGTGGTAATCCTTCATGTACATTATCTGATATGATTTGTTCATACTCTGTCAGCAACTCCTTTATCTCCTCTAGTTGTGATCCTTCATTCTCCTTCTTCAATGTTTTTGGCTTCTTAGGGATCAAAGCATAACACAAGTTCTCATGTCTCAAACCATCTAGAAATCTTCTTCCATCTACCAAATAGATTTTAGCATTTCCACATACTTCACTCTTAGGATCATCTTCCAAAGGAATCAAGGTAATTCTCTTCCCATTTGATGTTATGGTGTATGAATTCTTCCTCCCATTATGTATAGCTTTTCTATCATATTGTATGGTCTACCCAACAAAATATGACAAACATCCATAGGCATAATATCACACAAGACTTCATAATGATAAGTTCCAATATGAAATTTCACCAAACATTGCTCACTCACTAGTACCTTATGATCATCCTAAATCCATGCTATCTGATAGGACTTAGGGTGTTTCAATCTTTCCAACTTCAGCTTAGTCACCATCTCCTCTGAAACTAGGTTATCTAAACTACCACTATCAATAACAACTTTACAACATTTACCTCCTGATTTACATCTTGTTCATAACAAACTTTTCCTCTGTGGTGGTTCCTCATTTGTCTCTACTTGAAAAGTGCTCTCCTCATCACAAGTGATTCTCCTTTCTTAGGTTTGCCAACTGAACTCAGTGATCCAACAGGGTCTTCCACATAGGCTGCTCTTCCACTATTCTCTATTCTCTTGTTTGTACTCCCTTGATTACATTCAAATGCACTATGTCCTTCACCTCCACACTTAAAACAGGTTCCTCTAAATGTTCTCTTATTAGGTCCTCTTCCTTCTCTTCGATATCCTTCACTCCGATATGCACTAGGGTTTCCTCTGCGGTAGAAATTTCTATCATCTCTTTGGTATGCATTGTTATGTCTGTCCTCCTTATTGAATGTGTTCTCTTGTCTATTCTTCTCTGCAAATGACCTTTCTCCTCTAGAAAATGTTCTACCTTTATAAAATTTACCTCCTCTACCTCTCTATCTCTGATCATGCCTCTTATTCAGCTTCTCCTCAACTTTAGGGCAAACTGATATGCTTCTTCCAAAGATGTCATCGTTACCAAACTTAGTTCCTCTTGAATGTTCAATCTCAGTCCATTGATGTATCTAGCCAGTTTCTCTTTGCTTGCTTCATTGTGTGTTGTCCTTATGATCATCTTATGAAATTCTTCAGTATACTCCTTCATAGATTTGTCCTTTTGTATTAGGTTTTGCAATCCCTTCAACATTTCCAACTCATAGTTAGTAGGTATAAACTAGTTCTTTAATTTTGTCACCATCCTATCCCACTTTGTAATCTTTTCTTTTCCTCTTCTATTTCTATCCAACTGAACTTCTTTCCACCATATAGCAGCATGTCCTTTCAACTTTGTCTTTGCAAATTGCATCAACTTCTTCATACTCAAAGTACTCTTCCATGTCATTTATCTAGTCAATCAACTCTTCAAGGTTGAAATTGATAGTGTAGTTAGGAACATCAACTCTAGGTCTTTTCCCAATCTTTGAAATAGCTCACAACATTTTGACTTGATCTGATTCTTCTTCTTCATCACCTCCTAGGGTTTTGCCAATTTGTTCCACATATTGAAATTCCTCTTCGTCACTACTTTCAACATTAGGTCTAGGTGTCAATCCTCTTCCCTGATCTTCCTTGACAACATCTAATCAAATTCTCATTGTTTTCATCATTTCCATGATCTCATCCATCCTACCAACCATAGTTCCAACAATAGAGATTCTCCTCGGTGGCATCTTCCTAGGATCAAGTGCAAACTGCCTCAAGTTTGGCGATCGGGCTACAAGGTGACAACTACCTCACAATCGGCAATTGATTGTGACACAATTAACCTACCTCAATTCAGTGATCTATCTACAACAAGATCTTATAGAATTACTTTGCCTACTTCACTCAATTTTCTCCCAAAGATTTGAACTTTCTCTTTGATACCACTTGGTACAGTCATAGTTAGGAGGGTCCTCAAAGAGAACTAGGCTGTGTAGCTACAGTAAACACAATGGAAACAACTCCAAGATATGAAGCAAATGCAAATTCAGTCATTTAGTATATCATGAATTCAAATACAAATTGGCCAGCAACATGTGGGCTTACAATTAGGGCTCATAGGCCTGATTACAAAATATCATAATATACATGAGATATAGCTTTGAAGTCCTCTCACAAAGAATCCAAACTATCAACTTCTAAATTATCGATCACCTCTTTCCTAGAGATCTATTACATCATTATATATCACATCTAGAACATAAGATTCCTCCATGTCAGCCAAGGAAGATCACAAACTCCAATGAAGAGTTGTAATGTGTGTACACGGATAGGTCAAACCTAAATGAATAGAACTCCTCTGCAAATGAATGGAATGATATGTGGATCCCAGGGAAGGTCAGCCATGAACCTAACAACATTGAATGATGTGTCTTTGAACTTCACAAGTTGTGAAATGCTCTGCAGGTCTTCTCCTTTAGCTGATTATCTGAGATTACCAGGATGCTCTATTATGAGAAAATAGTCAATCTTCTGATAGTGATATCTTTCTAGTACTTGATCCAAATGCTCTGAATTTTAGATATGTTGTAGATGAATGAATCTAGATGCTAAATGTATCTCTACAAGGTTTGAGATGCAACTGCAGCAGAATGCAGATAAAAATACAGAAATTGCTATCGACTGAACTGCCTGAACTAAACTAGAAAATGAAAGGAAACAAATTGAGCTACAAATAAACTGAAATGCAAATGTTTTTGGTTGATACAAGATTGCTCTTGAACTAGGGATGCTCCTACATCACGTTTTCTCTTTTTTGTGTTAGTTTTAGGAGTTAACACATAGTTTGAAGGATGGTGAAGATAGAGAAAATGGAGCTGGTCACTTTGAAATGATGTTGATCTGGAGCTCTTGATAAGTAATGGAATCATTCTGATGCATGGGGTGGGATATTTTTTCCTTTGTGGTTGTGTTGTAGCAAAGCTTTCATATTGGGTGTCTGTGTAAGGATTCCCTAGTGATATGGAGAAGCTTGTGTTGTTTTTTAGCTATGGAGTAATGTGCTTATGCTAGGTGTTTATTCTTGGTATTGGAAGGCACTATTTTTTTTGTTACCCCGATTGCATATAAGCCATGGAGTTGATCATTGGATGATCTAGAAGCTTCTGTAATAGCCTATCTCCCTCAGATGGATGTGCATGTCGGTGGTTGTGGAGTTGTCCTGAAATGGGCCTAGAGTTCCTGAATTGCTTTTTCCTTTTAAGGATGGTTTTTACTTGCATGGCTCAGATTCACATTTCTTGGATCTGAGGGTTTTATAGATTTTCGTAAAAAATCTATGGTTAATTTTCATCTATGATAATCCATTATTCTAGTTTAATTGTTATGGTGTTTTTTGTTTCATACTTTTGAGTCTTCCAGATGTGAAGTGGGTGTGGATGTGCATGGGTGTTTTTTAAGACACTACGGTTTTGTAGGTTTTACATGGTCAAGATAAAAACTTGTGGTTTTGTGGAGCTGCAGTTAAGATACTTTCTAGACCCTGGCTTTTGGGGTGTTACTGGATGAGATAGTTGCAGTTTTGCATGCATGCTCCATCCATGGTGTGAGGAGGTGAGATGCTTTCTCTACATGAGAGTGTTGGTTCATGATCAGTCACTTAGCATTTCTATGGTGATGCTTGGTGGATTCCTAGACTATGGTGCTTGGGTTGTGGACCTGATTGGTAAATCAGATCTGAGCATGATCTCGTGCTTGAGTCTTGTTGTCTACATGGTAATCCTCTTTTGAATCTCAGTTTGTTGATTATTAGCACAATGATGTGTTTGTATGTTTTAGTGTATTAGATCTACTAGTTATGTAGTTTTGTAGATGTGTATAGCCTATTGATCACACTGGGATAACTTAGAAGTGGACTGTCTATATCCACAAGATTGATTTAGTGTTTATGCAGACTTGTTAGCTGGCTTGTCTATGGTCACTTATGCATTGGTGTGGTTATTTTGGAATGAGAGAATGGATGGTGTATAGTACTTGGTTAGTTGGTTAAGGGGACCTATAGCATGTGTATCACAATGTCATGAATAGCTTAGATACATAGTTTTGTGTAAGCTTTTGATAGTGATGGTGTATTTCCTTGGTTTTGGAGATCTTGGTGCCACTTGGTATTACTGTTAAATGGACATGTTCATGTGTGGACCTAGAGGATTTTTAGATTAGGAGATGTTTAGTCATGATGCTTGGAGAGCTCAATTGCCATAGTTTAATGTGATCTTTAGCAATGACTATGAATTCATCACTTGGTGATGGATGATCTTCGTTAGTGTTTTAGATGTTACTAGGAGGAGCTCTTAGATCCTATTGCTGCAAAAGGGTTCTTTCTCATTTGCATGGACAGTATTTCAGGATGGGTCATCTTCATGATATTGAAGATGTAACATCTTGGAGTCATGGAGGACTCATGGAGTATTTGGTTGAGGTTTTAGTGGTGCTTTAGAGGTGATGTTGGTTTAGATTTTGTTTGTTTTATGTTAGGGTATACTCTTGTTTATGCATTAGAGTTTTGGCATGACACATTGCTCTTGAGACCATGCTATGTTCACTTGGAGCATGGAATCTCCTAAGGGGGATGGTAAGATCAGGATGTCATGATAATTCCTTGATTCAGATGATTGGAGCTTTGATAGTGGTCTAGTGATTTTCTATGTTTTGGATGCATTGGTCATATGCTTTAGAACTTCATGATGGTGTAGTCACGCATTTGGAGTTTAGCATGAGATGATTATTGGTAGGTGCTCATGGATACATGAAGAATGAGGGGAGGCTACATTTCTATTAAGATGAGAGAAGTGTTGTTGAGATGGTTACTCTTGAGGAGATTTCAACAAAAAGTTTGAAGAGCCTACACCTTGGTTGGATGTGAGTTCAACAAAGACCTATGAGGAGATTGCTTTTGGAGGAGTCATGATGGCTTGCATATCTTGGAGGAGAGTTCTCATTCCCCACTCTTGGTCTACTCAATAGTTTATTATTTGAGTGGTATTTGCCCATTATAGCTTTTAGATGTGTTATGTTTCGTGCTTTGGTTCTCATGGCATTGAGTTGATTCATGGTGATTGATTATGGAGACTCATTTGAGGATGGTTTAGCATGAGTCTATATGCTTTATCTTTCATAGATATGGATCTTGAACTATGAAGTTAGTTCTGGAGGATTTGTTTGAGGGATGTTTGGAATGGTTATCTCCTTGTGCATTTGAGTTTGAGATATCATTCATTGATGAGGACTGTTAAGAGATAGTTTATGGGCTAATTTCCTAAGATGGGAAATGGAGTAGTTTGATCTTCTTTGAAAAATCTTACATCCATGAAGTTACATGATACATATGTTATGTTTGATCTCTTGAGATTGAACAATTTTGAGTGTTGTTATGCTATTCTCTTTGGGGTTTTATGGAGGAGATCATACTTGACATAGTTGACACTTAGAGGTGTATGTAGGAGGATTTTCTATAGGTATATGATGTACAAAGTTTATCTCTTTGTCTTAGTTATCTTCTTGGATGGTTGGTTTCACATTACATTGGTTTGATGTTTTGTTAGAGCTATTGTGATCACTAGCTTGTGGTCATGTGTTTTCACTTATGTTCTTGGGTGATGACATGGAGGTTCCTTTATCTCTTTCCTTTTCTAGGTGTGGAGAACTTGGGAGAGCTATGGAGACTTGTGGTGAGAGTTGTTCTTATAGGTTATTGATTTACAGGTTTTGCATATAATTGTGGATGGTTCCTTGGTACTACATGTTGTTGTTTACACTTTCTATATGACTCTATTGGTAGACTTGGTATGCCTTGATCTTTTTTAGATTTGCATTACCATGCAATGGGAGCTCTTGGATGTGTATGTCATTCTTTGATAGGTTTACACATGGAGCTTATGATTGATGTTTATGGGTGTATATATATATTTAAGGCATGATTTTACTATGTATTGTATACCTTGGAGCTATGGGTAATTGGATGATTAGCACTTGCTGTGTGTGCTATTTTTAGTCATGTGGGTTAATCAGTAGGATGAGAGTAGTTAGTTTTTTGGTTGTTGTTCGAGCTGATGTTCTATCTTATTTTCTGAAGGCTGACTTCATGATTGTGTTTAGGTTGAAGCTTTGAATTTGATGTTGTTGATGCTTTGATATAGCTTGTGAGCATAGTGAAGTGGTGGCAGTATTCTATATCCTTTGCTATCAGTTGGATCTGATGTTTGTGTTCTTTAAACTAGTGCATATAT
The DNA here is from genome assembly GCA_027924645.1 of Cunninghamia lanceolata. Taxonomy (NCBI): domain Eukaryota; kingdom Viridiplantae; phylum Streptophyta; class Pinopsida; order Cupressales; family Cupressaceae; genus Cunninghamia; species Cunninghamia lanceolata. Next base: position 1,417,229 of record BSBN01000178.1, on the reverse strand, counting down.
GCCTTGGCTCGTTCCCTTTCCTTTGGTGGATGGTTGGAACTATTGCCTGAGATGGTCGACATCTTGGATGTTGTTGTAGGTATCTTGGTTGGAGCATGGAATAATTGTTTAAGATTCTTGAGATTGCATGTATGGTTGTGATGATGTGATTTAGCGACTTCAAGCATTGGAAGGAGTTTAGTGAGTTCTTTGACAAGTGGGAGAATGTGTGTCTCAAACTGATTCTAAAACCCTAGCATCATTGTTGTTAACTCTGTTGACACTCATTTTGACTGGTGGTTTTCTGAGCAATCTTCATTCAGGCACTCTCCCTAAGTATCCAAAAAATGCTCTAAGTAACGGACCTCCTCAGTATTTTTCAGCTGCATCATCATATTTTCTTGAGGAGGAGGTCATCATCATCATGTTCTCCTTCGACCGGTTTCTCATCGTCATCATCATATTTCGCTGTCGGGTGATGTTCGGGTTTTATCCTGATGATGCTGACGAGTTACAGTGCGCCCTTATCTGCTTGCGAGGGTGATTCTTCAAAGTCTCCGGTGATCTTCCATTTATCACCTTGCGCAGGCATGATGATGATGTTGCTTATTCTTTGAGTTGCTTGACCTAACTTGTTTTATCCTAAGGGTCGTCATCATCATCATTTTTCAGTTGTCATCCTGCTGCTTGTGGAGGTCATCATATTTTCTGCCTTCATGATATTTCGCCGGGGTGATATTTCTATCATCGGGTGATCTTGGCTATGATCATCCTGATGATGTTGTTGAAGAGTTCTAATTGCGACCCGATATTCGCTGGGGTCATCATATTTTGGAACGTCAGGATGATCTTAGTCAATATCATCCTGATGATGTTGTATCACTCCTTGTTCTTTGTTTCTCATCCTGATGATGCTGACGTCATCCGTATATCAGGGTGATATTTTTCTTTCTGCCTAACTGCATCATGATATTCCGAAGGAGGGGGTGATATTTTCATATCACCCGGATATATGTTTGTTTGTTCGAACACCATGATGATGCTGATATCAGGGAGATATCCGCCTGCTGGCTTCGCGCATTATCTACTGGGGGTGATCTTTTCAAGCAGCATCATCATATTCAGTTTTCGCCCCGATCTTACAGAGGAGCTACAGTGCAACCTGATATTTGAACGTCAGGAGGATATTTCCAAATATCCGGTTGTCTTCCGAATATCATGATGATGTTAATATGATGATGACGTCATCAAGGTCCCGCGGGGGTCATATTTCTAACACTGATCATCTTGAAGAGACCTCCTGATATTTGCAAACATGATGATGACGTCATCCGGATATGAGGAGGTGCGCAGTAGGCAGATATGATGATGACGTCAGCAGGATATGATGATGACGTCATCAGGATGTTCATCGGCCAGACTTTTGTTATAAGCTCAGCAGGAGGATGTTCCTCCGATGGATCAGGTTGTCCCGATTATCATGAAGGTTATATTTCAAATATCATGATGACGTCAGGGTGATATTTCGAACAACAGGATATCATGCTGCTGGAAGATGATGATGATGAGTCTATACTAGTGTCGTCAGGAGCAAAAGCGCCGACATGATATATGCTCATGACCTAGTATATAAAGTGCAAAGGAGGTTGCTGCGGGGTGCATGTGGGATAATGTCATCCTGCATATTCGAAACATCATGATGATGTATCTCGGCGGGAAGCGGTTGCGACTGTCTGTTTGATGTTCTTCCCGAGGCCGCGGGTTGGTGCGCCATCAATGGCGATTGTTGCAGAGGTATGGGCGATGGCGTGGACGAATGTTGTACCTGATTGAAGATCTGAATCCCTAGGCGGCGGCGCAAGGCTCGAAAAATCTTCCTGTCTCCTCCCCTACCTGCTGCATTCAAGTTTGAGCGCCATTTCTATGGTACTGTATATCTGGCGAGAATTTTGGTCAACCTGGTAGTTGATGCTGAAGACACCCTCCTGCTATATAATGCAGATGGTGTTATTCTTTTGAGGTTGTTGAAAGTTGATGATTTTGGCTCTGTAATCCATAACCAGCTGATCTGGTTGCTCTATACAATTATCTTGTGAGTTTATGTATCTCCTGTTGTAGGACTTGGCATGAATCCACTGGTTTCATGGTTGATCTTATATGAGTAATGCTGTTTAGCATGTGTTGTGTTAATTCTGTCTCCAGTATTGCATGTATCCTTCTTCTGGATCTGGATGTTTGCTTATGTTTAGATTCTAGAGCATAGAATTCCTATGTTGAATGTCTGATCTTTTAACCTCTGCTCAAGGGGCAGATTAAACTGTTTTCAGGTTGAACATTGGGAAGGGTATACTGCAGTAGGGATGCCATAAGTAGAGATAGCTCAACACTCTATATTGGGAGATATCTGTAAGGCAGATATCATGTGTATCCCCCTGAAATCCAGTTTTAGCTATTTATGCTGATCATTCACAGGTGTATGTCTACCGACTCCAAGCCCTGGATAGGCACCAATCATGCTGTGTTCTTGTGTTATACACCATGTCCAGCTTTGCATCCAAATTCATATCAAAACACTTCATACCTCCACCTGTTAGTTGTAGGAGTAGGATTAGGAACCCCCTGCATACTCTCATACCCAACCAGACATCATGTCCAAGAATGTTGCCAGCCTTGTGATCTATCATGCAGATCTTGGTCCATACATGAGAGTATTCTGCCTGCTGTTGTCAAGTTAGATCTTTCTATCTTTGAGCCAGTCAAGGTTACATCTTAAGTTATAGGGATACCCCCCTTGGTGCGGCAGAACCAGAAGTGAAGGGGAGGAGCTCACGCAACCTCCTGTATTCAGTTGGCCTGAATCTGCCTGTGCATTAGAAGTGGCAAACCCTAATGCTGATTCAGAAGAAATGTCAACAAAATGGCGACTCCGCTGGGGAAGGATTGATAAAATAAAGAATAATACTTGTGACCCATCCGAGTCACTAACAAAATGATGCTCTGCTGGTGGAATGAACCTGGAAAAGTAGCTTTCAGCTGCTGTAAATTTTGTCCTCTCTGGAGAGGTGGCGACTCTGCAAAAAAGATCTAAATGCACATGAAAGATAGATGTATGTTATTGGTTGACAGATGTACATATTTCTGCATCTGTATGAGAAAAGGTACCTTGTTACTTCCCCTTTATTTGCTGTTTTACTGCATAAGTTAGATGCCAGGGGAAGCCTTAGGTCTTAGACAGACAAAGGATGTCTAAGAGTAAGATTTTTATGAATCCAAGTATGAGTTATCCCACACTCAGTGGTGAAATGTTGGATAAAGGAATAGAGGAGATAAGAAATAGGTTGATATTCTTAGAGACTGAGCAGGCCCAGTTAAGAAGCAGTAACCCTGTTGTGTCTGCCTGTCAGAAAGCTAAACCTCCTGTCAGCCCTTTTGATCCTTTGTATGACCAACTGGATTTGTCATGGGTGGATTATAAAGTAGAAACTATGCCTGCTAGGATATACTGTCAGATGCCAAGATTTAGTGGTCACAATGTATGTGATGGGAATGCACATATCCAAAATTTTCAAAGTTTTATGGGAAAATATTCATTCAGAGATGAGGATATGTGGATGAGGTTTCTTGTTAGGTCCTTTGATGCAAAAGCAAAAGACTGGTATTTGAGCTTTCCAAAGAAATTTTTTGCCTGTTGGGATGAGCTTGCTGACTGTTTCAAGGAGGAATTTGCAAAAGAACCGGCTGATCTTGTTGCAGAATTGATGAGAATCAGAAAACAAGATGAAGAGCCATTTGTTGATTTCAGTCATAGGTTTGCAGTAGCCCTTTCACATGTCCCTGAAAGTTTCAGACCTGATATTTCAGCCTGTGTTGGCATATTCTTTGAAGCTTTTGAGGAGGGCTCTAGTGCATTACTGAGGGATTTCAAGGTGACAAGTATGCAGATGGCATACAGGTTCATTGAGAATGTAGAAGAAATGAGAAATATGCACCTGCTGAAACCCCTCTCCCCAGGCCTTGGTGTGAAAAATGGTTATGAAGCTGCAAATGACCAAGTCATGAAGGCATCATGTGAAGATGAAAAGATGAATGTTGAGGATGCCAGTGAAAGGACTAATGAGGATTCCCATTGCAATCATGAGGCAGCTGACCATGAAGACAATAACGAGGTTGTGGACAGCAATGAGCAATTTTTAGAATGGACCTGTGGAGACAATTGTGAGTATTGTACTCAAGACAGAGAAGATATAAGCAAACAGAGAAGCAGTCCTATGTGTGACCCATTGCCTACCTTTCAAACACATGGAGATCATGAAGAGCAGTCAGAAATTGAAATAAGTGCTAGTTCAGAGCATGATTGTTTTTCATTTGATGGCTGTTTTGCTTATGACACACAGGCTGATACTCCTCCACAGAATGAATCCATTGGTGATGAAGAGGTATGCTCTGCTGCCCATGAACAAATGGCATACTATGATGAAGCTGATGTACCTGGGCCACCCATTTATGACACATGTGGTGATGAGGATCTGTCTGAGTGTGGTGAAGATCTAGACACTATTTTTGGCTTGGATTCTGTTTCTCATCCTGATGAAAGAGGAAACAACATACATCAGGTAAGTGATTGTAAAAATGTGCCTGATTGTAAAGAGGTGTCAGAGCCTGATCTTTTCCAGCCTGGTGTACCAGATGGTTGTGTACATGATGTGCACAATTGTGATTTTGAAAGCTTTTCTTTTGATGAGCCAGCATATAATACAATGAGCCTTGATCTTCCTAGTTGTGTGGTGGACTCTGAGTGTTTCCTATTTGCAGTCCAGCTAGGAGATCATGTTGCAATGCAAGATGATGATATAGATGATAACCTGTATTCCATACCATTTGAGTATGCATTGCCTGATACATTCTGCACCCACATGTCACATGATGCTGAGGGTTATCTGCACAAGGATAATGACAAGCTAAATCAAAAGGTTGAATATGCAGATGACAAAATTTGTTTGTGGGTGGATCTTTGTAGTATCTCCAAGCTTGACCCAGTGCATGCAGATGAAAACAAGATATTTGACAAAGGGAGATACATGTTTTTCTTTTCTTGGTGGCCTTAGGCCATCAAGTGTGTTGGGTGATGCAGGTTAGTGTAGTATTTGACTCTGTGCCCAATGGATAAGGGACTGGTCTGCATCCCAGAGATCTGGGGTTCTCGCTGCAGGTTTTCACCTGCACGTCCCCAGACAGAGCCACTGTTGACACTCATTTTGACTGGTGGTTTTCTGAGCAATCTTCATTCAGGCACTCTCCCTAAGTATCCAAAAAATGCTCTAAGTAACGGACCTCCTCAGTATTTTTCAGCTGCATCATCATATTTTCTTGAGGAGGAGGTCATCATCATCATGTTTGTTTCCATGAGGGTCAGCATCATCATGTTCTCCTTCGACCGGTTTCTCATCGTCATCATCATATTTCGCTGTCGGGTGATGTTTGGGTTTTATCCTGATGATGCTGACGAGTTACAGTGCGCCCTTATCTGCTTGCGAGGGTGATTCTTCAAAGTCTCCGGTGATCTTCCATTTATCACCTTGCGCAGGCATGATGATGATGTTGCTTATTCTTTGAGTTGCTCGACCTAACTTGTTTTATCCTAAGGGTCGTCATCATCATCATTTTTTAGTTGTCATCCTGCTGCTTGTGGAGGTCATCATATTTTCTGCCTTCATGATATTTCGCCGGGGTGATATTTCTATCATCGGGTGATCTTGGCTATGATCATCCTGATGATGTTGTTGAAGAGTTCTAATTGCGACCCGATATTCGCTGGGGTCATCATATTTTGGAACGTCAGGATGATCTTAGTCAATATCATCCTGATGATGTTGTATCACTCCTTGTTCTTTGTTTCTCATCCTGATGATGCTGACGTCATCCGTATATCAGGGTGATATTTTTCTTTCTGCCTAACTGCATCATGATATTCCGAAGGAGGGGGTGATATTTTCATATCACCCGGATATATGTTTGTTTGTTCGAACACCATGATGATGCTGATATCAGGGAGATATCCGCCTGCTGGCTTCGCGCATTATCTACTGGGGGTGATCTTTTCAAGCAGCATCATCATATTCAGTTTTCGCCCCGATCTTACAGAGGAGCTACAGTGCAACCTGATATTTGAACGTCAGGAGGATATTTCCAAATATCCGGTTGTCTTCCGAATATCATGATGATGTTAATATGATGATGACGTCATCAAGGTCCCGCGGGGGTCATATTTCTAACACTGATCATCTTGAAGAGACCTCCTGATATTTGCAAACATGATGATGACGTCATCCGGATATGAGGAGGTGCGCAGTAGGCAGATATGATGATGATGTCAGCAGGATATGATGATGACATCATCAGGATGTTCATCGGCCAGACTTTTGTTATAAGCTCAGCAGGAGGATGTTCCTCCGATGGATCAGGTTGTCCCGATTATCATGAAGGTTATATTTCAAATATCATGATGACGTCAGGGTGATATTTCGAACAACAGGATATCATGCTGCTGGAAGATGATGATGATGAAGTCTATACTAGTGTCGTTAGGAGCAAAAGCGCCGACATGATATATGCTCATGACCTAGTATATAAAGTGCAAAGGAGGTTGCTGCGGGGTGCATGTGGGATAATGTCATCCTGCATATTCGAAACATCATGATGATGTATCTCGGCGGGAAGCGGTTGCGACTGTCTGTTTGATGTTCTTCCCGAGGCCGCGGGTTGGTGCGCCATCAATGGCGATTGTTGCAGAGGTATGGGCGATGGCGTGGACGAATGTTGTACCTGATTGAAGATCTGAATCCCTAGGCGGCGGCGCAAGGCTCGAAAAATCTTCCTGTCTCCTCCCCTACCTGCTGCATTCAAGTTTGAGCGCCATTTCTATGGTACTGTATATCTGGCGGGAATTTTGGTCAACCTGGTAGTTGATGCTGAAGACACCCTCCTGCTATATAATGCAGATGGTGTTATTCTTTTGAGGTTGTTGAAAGTTGATGATTTTGGCTCTGTAATCCATAACCAGCTGATCTGGTTGCTCTGTACAGTTATCTTGTGAGTTTATGTATCTCCTGTTGTAGGACTTGGCATGAATCCACTGGTTTCATGGTTGATCTTATATGAGTAATGCTGTTTAGCATGTGTTGTGTTAATTCTGTCTCCAGTATTGCATGTATCCTTCTTCTGGATCTGGATGTTTGCTTATGTTTAGATTCTAGAGCATAGAATTCCTATGTTGAATGTCTGATCTTTTAACCTCTGCTCAAGGGGCAGATTAAACTGTTTTCAGGTTGAACATTGGGAAGGGTATACTGCAGTAGGGATGCCATAAGTAGAGATAGCTCAACACTCTATATTGGGAGATATCTGTAAGGCAGATATCATGTGTATCCCCCTGAAATCCAGTTTTAGCTATTTATGCTGATCATTCACAGGTGTATGTCTACCGACTCCAAGCCCTGGATAGGCACCAATCATGCTGTGTTCTTGTGTTATACACCATGTCCAGCTTTGCATCCAAATTCATATCAAAACACTTCATACCTCCACCTGTTAGTTGTAGGAGTAGGATTAGGAACCCCCTGCATACTCTCATACCCAACCAGACATCATGTCCAAGAATGTTGCCAGCCTTGTGATCTATCATGCAGATCTTGGTCCATACATGAGAGTATTCTACCTGCTGTTGTCAAGTTAGATCTTTCTATCTTTGAGCCAGTCAAGGTTACATCTTAAGTTATAGGGATACCCCCCTTGGTGCGGCAGAACCAGAAGTGAAGGGGAGGAGCTCACGCAACCTCCTGTATTCAGTTGGCCTGAATCTGCCTGTGCATTAGAAGTGGCAAACCCTAATGCTGATTCAGAAGAAATGTCAACAAACTCCATCAGCTTGACAGTTTCATTTTGATAGGACGTAGTACATAGTCCCATCAATAGTCCAAAAGCTCATTGGAAGAAGGTAGTTGTATCACTAGGACTGTATCCCATGTCTCTCCGATGCTACAATGGTATGTCAAACTTATTTTGGTGGGTCATAGTTTACTATCTCCTCGATGGTCTGATTACATGGACTTTGGTTGACTGCAGTAGTGTAGGGGATACCAAGCGATGATGAGGATGCCATGTGTGCCGGTGGTAGGGACCACTTGGTGACTTCAGCAAGACATCTTCATATTGGTGGGAGATGATATGTAGTCCCCCTGATATAGAAAAATATTTGATTCCACTGGCCCATATCTCTTGCGGTGGGTCCTGGGTAAACCCTGAGGGAGATCAGTGATTGGTTGAGTGTTGATCGATGGTGGATGACTTGGCAGGTAATACAATTATCGAAGGGACTTTGAGAGTTTAGAGAGAGTGTAGTTGGTGTCTCTTCAATGGTTTGAATGTCAGTGATAGTTAAATTGTATTGTAACTATTTGTCTATGGAAGTTTAACCATTCTGTTTCCTATTGGAATGTAAATGAATGTTGTAAAAACATTGAGCGGTCTGCTAGATCGATGATGATCAAGAGTGTGAATTGGAATCATAATGCTATTGGATTTTCTCCAGAGATGGAACAAGATGTAAATCTCTAATAAAGGCTATGAGCTTGATATTGTATTGTAACTTGTATGCTTGTTGCTGAATAATACAATGGCTCTATATTTTTGTAGTGTGGGGTTTTTTACCTAAAAGGGTTTTCCCACATAAGTCTTTGTGTTCTTGTCTTCTTCTCTATCTTTCATGTTTAGTGATTTTGTTTATTGAATCTGTTTAATGCATGTTGAAAATAGTTTTAAATTGCAATCGCTTTCCTATAAGGGTTAATGTGGGAAATGAACTATGTCTGATTCTGCTTTATGGCATAGTAGTATGTGTTTTGAGGCAATCAGAAAAAATGATTGTTACTGCATGCACTTATTGATCTCAGATGCTCATTTTGGGATGAAGCATATTTTCCCTACAAACATACCCATATGCAAATCTTCAACTTCATATGACTGTTATACACGGACCATCAATATAAGCCATAGAAAATCACTCCCAAATGCCTAGAAATGAATGTTGTTTACAAACAATGAGTTTCATCTGATTCTATGGCCCTAAGCGACCTTTTCACAAGAGGTAGATAGCTCCAAATGAGGACATCTAACCTACTATCAAACCCCACATCCCTATCTATGATGTACGGCCTATTGGGTAACTAGTATAATGAATAAACTCTCTAGAATGGGAACCAAATCTGTCATGGATGTATAGTAAATAGCTACAACTATATATATGCCCCAACACCCCCCAAAAAGCACAAACCCTTCATAAAACACTCAAATCAGATGCTCCAGGTGTACGACCTATATTGAAATGGTATGACCTATTATTGCTATTCATAACTACTCCAAACACCTATAAATCACACTCCAAACACCTAGAAATCACACTCCAAACTATCCTACAATATCTCTTATTCATTCTTCAAAAAATGAATATTATCATGGTGCAATCTCATCCAAAAAGCATCAAATCAAAGCACAAGCAAAGCCTCCGTATGAAGCTCCTAGAAACCCTCTTGAAGTTGTCTCTCAAGCACAAGAAGAGTGATCTTACAAAGGTGTACATCCTTGCAAAACCCTTGTCCAAACCCCAAAGCCAAGCTTCAAGATTGCTCATCAAAATAATTTCCAAAAAAGAGAGAGATATAAATTAAAGTAACTATAGCCATCTAACTATTATAAGTTAAATATTTAATTTAACTTATACTTTGACATATAATCCCCTAGCCATCTTGAAAGCCAACTACAAAGTGCTAGGTGCTCCAACTAGCAGACTATAAATAGGAAGTAGGTCAACGCCACCTATGATCCCTCCTACCTGACTTACTATTAATAGTAAGTCCTGGAAACTGACCCAAAAAGGTTCCCTAACCACATCTATTAGCCTTTGGGAACCCTGGAATGGGCTAATCACTCCATCTATTTGCATGGGCTAAGAAGGGGACATTACACTTAGAAAGATATAATATTAGGAACCTAACATGCCCATCCCTTAAGAAAATCATTGTCCTTAATGCTTAGCAACTTTGGATGCTTTTATATGAATTGTTCATCTTCCCATGTTGCATCTTCAATTGGTGTTTTCTTCCACTTGATTATGGATTCTGAGATGTCTCTATTTTGAAATTGTTTCACTTGTTTCTCAATGATTTCCTCAGGTTCCAAAATAAACTTCCCTTCTTCATCTAACGCAGGTGATTATGATTGGATTGGAATATTGTTACATATTACTTTCTTCAATCAAGAGACATGGAAAATAGGGTGAATTTAGAACAGGGTGGAAGTTCCAATTTATAAGCTACACTTCATATTTGATGGTTGACCTTATAGGGACCATAAAATTTGTTTGCAAGATTTCTAATATTAAGTTTCTTAAGTGACATTTGTTTATAAGATTGCAACCAAATAAATACCCAATCTCCCTCCTTAAATGCATCTCACTATAGTGTTGATCTTCTTTTTGTTTCATTCTAATCTAATCCATAACTAAATTCTCCTTAAGGATTTGTAACATTTCTTGTTGGTGTTGAATATGATCCTCTATTGCATGACATGTGGAATGAGATTGTAAATAAGAAGTAATAGATGGTGGTGGATATCCATAAAGAGCCTCAAATGGAGTTATCTTTGTTGATGTGTGAAAAGATGTGTTATACCACCACTTTACTAGTGGTATCCATTTGGACCACTATGTTTGTTTATGAAAGGAAAAACTATGTAAATATCCTTCCAAACATTTATTCACAATTTTTGTTTGGCCATTGGATTGTGGATGATAAGATGAGCTATGTGCTAGTTTTGTACCCCATGTTGCAAACAAGTTTATCCAAAACATGCTAGTGAAGATAGGGTCATGATCACTCACTATGATTTTGGGAATTCCATAAATTTTTTGTACATTTTACATTAATATATTTTCCACAGTACTAGCACGAAATGGATGAGAGTCCAAAAAAATGTGCATACTTAGTGAGTCTGTCCACAACCACCAAAATTACATCAAGATTATTTGACTTTGAAAACCCTGTAATGAAGTCCATGGATATTTCCTCCCAACATTGTGTTAGAATGCCTAATGGTTGTAAGAGGCCTAGAGTCTCTATTATTTCACTTTTATTTTGTTGGCATAATGAATATTTAGCCACAAATTTCTTTACATCCCCCTTCTTCCTAGAAGAAATCTTTCTTTATATGATGATAGGTCCTTAAAATATTGAATTTTCTCCTATTGGTGATTCATGCATTTGAGATAATATGCTATATTTCAACTAAGGATTTTTGTACAAAAAGAGCATATCTTTGTACCATAATGAATCACCTTTCCAAACATACTTATCTAAAGAAGATGGGTCATTTTAAAGTTTAATAATGAGCTTCTTTATTGGAGGATCATGTTGCCACCCTTCTTGTGTAACTTCTAACCATTCAGGTTGTAATAAAGAAATGACACAAATTTTTTCTTCCTCTACTTCTTATTGAGAAAGGGCATCAACTACAATATTCTCCTTATCTTTTTTGTAAATAATTTCATAGTCATACCCTAACATCTTCATAACCCATTTTTGTTGCTCTTTTAAAGATAGTTGTTGCTCCAAAAAATATTTTAGAGTCCAAGGGGTTGATATTAATTGGTTAAAATATTGGGTTCTCATTCTGGAGACCCAAGTTCAAATCCCCATAGGGATATCTAATATGGAGTTATAAGTTGTGACTCTTGGTCTTCCATACTTGGCTTCTAATGTGGATGTGGTCTCTAAATAAAGTGGACTTATAAGTAGTGACTCTTAGTCTTCCATAGGTGATTTCTAGTGTGTTTGCTCATAAAGAGCTTGTATTAGTCTCTACTAAGTGCTCACAAGAGCTTGTATTGGTCTCATGTTGATGCTTGTATGTGCATAATATTTGTAAATGATATGCAATATAAAAATATTTGACTCTCATGATCTGTCTTGACTTTGAAGTGCCTTCCCAATAAATATTGACTCTCAATTGCTAAGGGATACCCTTCTTGCATCAATACTACCCTAATACCATGTCTAGAAGTATCACATTCCACCACAAATGTCTTAGAGAAGTTTGGGCTAGCTAGCATAGAGTGGAAGTAAGAGCTTCCTTTAGTTGTTGAAATGCTTGGGTGGATAGCTCTAACCATGAAAAATAATCCTTCTTCAATAATGTTGTTAAGGGTGTTGCTATACAAGCATAGTTACAAACAAATCTTCTATAGTATCCCTTTAGACCCAAAACTCCTCTCAAACCTTTGATATTTTTTGGTTTTAACCACTCTTGTACTACTATAATCTTCTTTCAATCCACCTTAATACCTTCATGTGACACCACATTGTTTCAAGTATGTTCTAACTAGTGTTGTCATTGGTGTCAACTATGCTCTTATTTTGATGATTGTTTGTGATGAGTCAATTGCTTTGTATTGTCTTATATAAGTGCTGAAGATGATAAGAAGATATTTCTAATACTGAGTTTCCAAGTGCTTTTGAGAAAATTTGCTCTCCAAGTGGAAATACTGTGTTGTAGAGTATTTAAGCTTGTAGAATAACTCTCTGAGTTTTGCTCCACATTTCATCAGTATTGAAGAACAGAGTATGAGATTTGGATATATTTTAGATAAGTGTTTCAAGATGCTAAATCCAAAATTTTGTGGTCCAAATCGCTATGCAGAAGAAGTTCCATTCACCAGTGTGAAGACTATGCTTGATAGAGTTTGCAGTGCAACAAAGAGGAAGTATTTTGCTCTGCATTCCTCCACAATATGTTATTTGGTGTTACAGTTCTAGACTTAAGCTTACAAGGTCCTTAGCTTTCTTCATTCCAAAGTTTTTCTGATTTGGTGCATTGGGAAGCAAGTTTTTGATAGCAGAGTTTGACAGTGTTTGATCGAGAGCAGTCTGTGATCCATCTTCAAGAAAAGTAAGTTGAGATCTCTTGTGGTTGGATTTTCCAATTTCCTAATGATTCTATGGTGTTTGTAGATGTCCCCTAAATGCATTGAATTTGTGTGTCTAATTTACAAGCTATAATGAAGCTCTTGGAAGTGTGTGACTTAGTTATTCTTGATGTTGTATACTTGTTCTAGCCAACCTGGTGAGTCACACTTGTTGCAGAGGTAATTCGTGGATTGTAGAAGTGTGTACAAGCATGTGAAGATGTATTTGGGTCTAAGCTAAGCCATGATATATTCATCCTTCATGCTTTTCCTTTGCAAGTCTGTTTAGGTCTAGTCCTATTTTGAAATTATGTATGTATCCTGACCTTGGAAAAAGTTCCAATGGTCATAGATTGTAATGCTGACCTCGATGTACATTCCAAGGTTGATGATAGGTATAAATACATGTAATGAAGTCATGATTATTGCAAATGTGTGAAAGGATGTGAAGTTAAGGTGTGTGTATTGAAATTGTAGAGTAGGAGAAATATATTGCGTTTCAATGGAACTGAACTCAAGCATGCTGTAGATGCTACTATATTAGTCCACCCCTTGGTAGTGAGCCACCCACCGGTAGTGAGCCAACCTTTTGAGCAGTGAGCCCTGGGAAGTGAGCCTTCTTGGCAATGAGCCTCTTTGATATTCAATATTGTTACTACATTATATTATGAGCTAACAATCACCATGGTTTTTCCCTTTCTAAGGGTTTTCCATGTAAAAAATTTGGTGTTCATGTGTGAATGGTGTTGATGTACTCAGGTTTTGTTTCTACATTTCATGTTTATTCTTCATATTAGATTAAGTGGTTAAAGCAAGTTAATGTGATTATGAAATTGATTAATCAAGGTTAAAGTTTTGATACAACTGATTCACCCCCCCTCTCAGTTGTGTTGTGCCTTCAACAATTGGTATCATAGCAAGATTCCTTGGAAGAAAGCTTAATAGCTTGAGGTAGGTCTAGGATGGAACACAAAAAGGACACACCATAGTTTTATCAATCTGACTATGCATACTGGAAGGTACGCATGGAAAGTTATCTTATTTCTATAGGTTATAGTGTTTGGATGATAGTCAAAAGTAAATATGAAATACCTAAAGATGGTCCAAAGACTAAAGAAGAAATCAAGGAGTTTGAGTTGAATCACAAAGCTAAAAGTGCTTTGTTGAATACTTTATCAATGTTAAAATGGCAAAAGTTGCAGATCTTGCAACTACTCATAAAATTTGGGAAAAACTAAAGAATGTTTATGAAGGTGATGCATCCATCAGGAAAGCTAAGTTGTAGAATTTAAAGACCACATATGAAACCATGCGAATGTCTGAAGATGATAACATAACAAATTACAGAGAGAAGATTGATGAAGTTGTCAGCAGCATCAAGGCCCTTGGTGGAAAGTTAGAAGATGAATATGTTATTGAAAAAATACTCAGAACCCTCCCAAAGTCCTATATTCACAAGGTATCTACCATTAAAGAGTTTCTTGAGTTAGGCAAACTTACAAAAGATCAATTGATTGGTAAACTAATTGCCTTTGAAATAAGGGAATTTGGTACTATTGATGGTCCTGTAAAAACTGTGATTGCTTTCAAGGCCAAGGAAGAAAAGACTTCTAGATCAGAGAAGTATGCTGTGGAATTAGATGAAGAAGATTTTGTAGAACTTGAGGCAAAGTTTGCAAGTAGAATAAAAAGAGGTAGCAAAGGAAAGCTACCCTTCAAATGTCTCAATTGTGGAAAAAATAGTCACTATGCTTCAAGATGTCTTGACAGAGCTTTGAAATTCAATGAAAGTAAAGGAAAGATGGTAAGAAAGAGTTACTATGTTAGAGATGATGATGGTGTAACTAATGATGAATCTAATTCTGATGATGGCAATAGTAGTGAATCCTTGTTTATTGCACTTAGAGAAGAACCTGCTTCTGCTAACCTTGCTAGCTATGTGAAAGATGGAAGTTCAGGATAGTTGTTTGCATTTCATTGTGAAAAGGAGGATGAATGGATCATTGACAATGGATGTTCAAATCACATGACTAGAGACAAAAGTAATTTTGTTATGTTTAAAAAATATGATGGAGGACTGGTTAGGTTTGGTGATGATGTAGTTGGTAAGATTTATGGAAAAGGATTAGTTACTTATGATGGCAATCATAATACATATGATGTTCTTTATGTCAAGGGATTGAAGCATAACCTTCTAAGTGTTAGACAAATGTGCAACAAAAAATATAATCTTGTGTTCAAGGACAAAGGATGTGAGATAAGAAAAAGCTCTGGAACCATAATTGCTGCTGGTAAGAAGACTCACGGTAATGTTTATCACTTGAAAGGATCTAACAACTGTTGTTTGTTGGCTAAGATAGATGAAAGTTGGCTATGGCATAAGAGAATGGGTCACATCAACTTTGATAATCTGGTGAAAATAAGTATTGCTTAGATTGTAAGAGATCTACTTAAGATTGTGAAGCTTGCCAATGTTACATGTAAAGATTGTCAATTGGGGAAGATGACATAGACCACCCTCAAAAGAAAAGAAAAATTCTCTTCCAGTCTACTAGAGTTGGTGCATATAGACCTTTGTGGTCCTACAAGAGTAAGAAGTCTGCAAGGTGATAGGTATTTCATGCTTCTTATTGATGATTATTCAAGAATAACTTGGGTTACTTAGAGAAAATTAAAATCCCTAGACAAGTTCAAAACTTTCAAAGCTATGGTTGAAAATGAATTAGATCTAAAAATCAAGTGCTTAAGGTCTTATAGAGGAGATGAATTTACTTCAAATGAGTTCAATGCTTTCTATGAAGAACATGGAATAAAGAGACATTTGTCTGCCCCTCGGACTCCTCAACAAAATAGAGTGATTGAAATGAAGAATAGAACTGTTCAAGAAGATACTAAAACAATGATCAAGGAAGTAGACCTATTGGAAGTGTATTGGAAAGAAGCAATACTCACTACTATTTATATTCAAAACAAAGTGCATGTCAGAGCAAAAGAGACCAAGACACCTTATGAATTGTGGTACGGTAAGACTCCTACAGTCAAATATTTAAAAGTTTTTGGAAGCAAATGTTATCTTAGAAGATATGAAGAATTAGGGAAGTTTGATGCTAGATGTTATGAAGGCATATTCCTAGGTTACTCAACCAAGAGAAAGGCTTACTGATGTGATAATAAAAGATTGAAAAAGGTCATTGAAAGTGCAAATGTAAAGGTAGATGAAGATCTTCAATTGGATGGATATGAATCAGATGAACCTATTGTCACAGAGAAGGTAGAGAAAGACAAAGAAAAGAAAGTTTAGACTAAAGTACAAGTTGCTCCTGAAGGGGAAGAAATTCAAGAAGATGCTCCTAAGAGAATTCCAAAGACTCCCATGTATGTGCAAAGAGATCATTCTAAAGATCAGATTATAGGTGATAAAAAGAAAGGTGTATTGACAATTAGGAGAGCTGCAGAAGAACAAGTAAATCTCTATTTACTTTCAAAGGTGGAACCTAAGACAATAAATGAAGCTTGCAATGATGAACATTGGGTCAAGGCAATGGAAGTAGAATTAATGTAGATTGAGAAGAACAAGACTTGGGAATGTGATTGGAATAAAGTGGGTTTTCTAGAACATACTGAATGAGGTTGGAGAAGTTGTGAGAAAAAAAGCAAGACTTGTGTGCAAAGGCTACTCACAAGTGGAAGGGATAGACTATGAGGAGACTTTTGCTCTAGTGGCTAGATTAGAAGTAATTAGATTATTTTTGGCTTTTATTGAACATAAAGATTTCAAGGTGTATCAAATGGATGTGAAATCTACCTTTCTGAATGGTGAGTTAGAAGAAGAGGTATACATAGATAAACCAAATGGATTCCAGTTATCAGACCATCTAGATATGGTGTACAATTTGAAGAAGGCTCTATATGGATTGAATCAAGCTTCTAGAGCTTGGTATACAAGACTGGATAAGTATCTACTGCAACAAGGTTTTAGTAAAGGGTCTACAGATAGCAATTTGTATATCAAGGCAAGCAAAGATCAAATCCTGATTGCTGAAGTCTATGTGGATGATATTATAATTGATGGAAATGAAGGAATGTGTAAGAATTTTGGAGATGAGATGCAAAAGGAGTTTGAGATGTCTATGTGTGGTGAGATGAATTTCTTCCTTGGATTGTAAATCAATTAGACAAACAAAGGTATCTTCATTTCTCAATCAAATTATCTTAGAAAGTTATTAAATAAGTCTGGAATGGAAGACTCTAAACCAGTGAGCACTCCTATGATTACTGGATGTAAGATGATTAGAGCAAGAACATGTCAATGATTGGAGGATTGCTTTATCTGACCACCACTAGAGCGGATATCATGCATGCAATTTGTCTTGTGGCTAGATTTCAATTAGATCCCAAAGAATCACATTTTGTCACAGTGAAAAGGATTTTTAGGTACTTGAAAGGTACTCCAGATCATGGTCTATAGTATCTAAAGAATAATGACTTCTCCCTAAGTGCCTATACAGATGCAGATTGGGTTGGTTGTGTTGATGAAATGAAAAGCACAAGTGGAGGTGTATTCTTCCTGTTGTTCTCAAAATCAGCTACGCTCGTTTTTGTAGGCAACCCCCACGAAACTTGTCCGTTTCGTGAATCTACACTCTAAGTTCGCAGACCGAGACAAGATTCTCTTCGTCTCGCGCGAAGACTTTTGACATTCTAGACTAGTTTATGACATCCCTGTGAATAGGTTTCTCGATATTTGCGAGGAGCATTCAAGTCGTAAATTGGTTTAAATGTTAACTTAAGTCATTTTTTAAGAATAAGTTGAATTTGAAATCTTGATATGCAAGAGCGGCGAATTTTGCCGCTCCTGCATATCTCTTTTTGACTTCACATGTAAGGTCGGTGAGTTTTGCTGCTCCTTCATGTCCCATTTGTTTTTCAAACATGTGTAGTGGCGGCAAATTTTGCCACTTTTACATATGCTTTTCATTTTTTATGTAGAGGTGGCAAATTTTGCTGCCACTACATGCGTTCTTTTGTTTTAAATGTGAAGTCGGTGAATTACGCTGTCATAGCATGTTTTGCTTTTCCTTATTTCCTACATCGACGGCCGGAATCTCTGCTAGCACAAGATCTTTGGAATCTTGGTCACGCAGTGCCATTAATGGCCACTCGTGCCACTCGCTCAGCGTTTATGCTCAGGTTATATATTGTGTTTTAATGGTTTATTTCCCCATTTCACCCTCTCTCCTGAGCTAAGATACCAGACTCTCCTAACATCGCCCGATCGCGCCATCGGACATAGGGTTTTCAGATTCAAGAGTAGGTAAGTTTTACCTCTTGTCTCCATTCTATTTCTTCTTCATGGTTTATCAAAGATGCTTCATTTTTCGTGTTTAATTTTTGTTTTTGGTTTTCTTTACGTTTTTGTTTTTGTTTTGGTCTGTTGTTTCCGTATTATGTTTTCGCCTAGGGCTGCCCTAGGTTTTTGTCCTGTATCAGCTAGGTATTCTATTACCCTAGATTCCCCAAACCCTAGCTACATGCCATTATTGTAACATCGGCGGATTTCGCCGAGCCTACCTGAAAGCTACGTGACCCTTTCCGAGTGTCTAGTCGGCGAATTTCTTGGCCTTTGCACTCAAACCTCCAAATTTCATCAAAAGCAAAGACGGTGAAATATGCCGCTAGAACTTCACCTTACCTTTCGATGTAAAGATGGTGAAATATGCCACTCATACGTATATGGAATTCCCCTCATGAGATGTCGGTGAAATTTGCTGACCAAACACCAAGAAGCGACAAAACTCAAATGCAGAGTCGGCAAATTTTGCCGCTCCAACATAAACCTTTGCCTTTCTTATTTCTTGCATCGACGGCAAATTTTGCCGCTTATACCAATTCAGTCTTCTTTCAACATGCACGGGCGGCAAAATTTGCCGCCAATGCAAATAATACAAAACCCTCATATGCAAGGGCGACGAATTTTGCCGCCTGTGCAAAAATGTCCCAAATTTTCCCAACTCTAGAAAATTTCCAATTTTGATTTCCCGAGCCCACTTCTCCTCTGATTCTTGGCCAGATCGCACTATAGCCCTTTTTCAAGCGCATTCCCATAGTCGTGATCATCAACATGCAATTTTCCTAGATTGCCCATATTTTCCCTAATTGCATGATCATGATTTTTGTTGCAGTTTCTTCTGTGGACTTTCATTCAACGTCAGACTTCTTCTCGGTGAAAGTTCGTCCAAATGACTGTCTTGTCCCCGAAGAAGGCAAAAGCAATGAAGTACAAATATCAAGGTGTTTTCCCAATCACCTCAGTCCATTCTAATGTAGAGGACATTAGAGATACAGATATTGGCCATGTTGATATGGCTGAGTTTGTAGAGAGAACCAAGTCAAGCAACCCTAGTGCTATGATGAGGAAGATAGTAGAAAGTAATATTCATCTGGTATCATCCTTCCCGGTGGCGGCTCACAATACATAATTTGTTCTTCAGTGTGCACATTTCTATAACAAAGATATTAGAGCCGTGGTGGATGCCAGTGGTAATGTGATAATCAGGTTGGATCCTGAGTTCATTGACAAGGTGTTCATGTGTCCTCCTGCGACAGAGGTATTGAAGCTTGACTTTGTTGAAGCTCAAAAGGAATATGACAACAATCCAGAAAAAGAAAAGAAAGTGATCAACAACAAATGGTTGAAGATTGCGAGGTCAAGTTTGTCAAGGTGGCCACATAGTTTTCCTCAAAGTGATTTTGTGGAAGAAGTTGGTGACTTGATTACCCTCCTCAGCAGGATAAGAGGTTTGTCTTCCTCTTCACAATTTCATGAATGGATGTATCCTTTCATAAAGGTCATACTCCAGGGCAGGCAAGTTATTTTCTGGGGAGAACAAATCAGTAATGCTTTGCATGACCAGCTGACAAAGGTATCCACTACCTCTAAATTCTTCATGACTTCCTATCTGGTATACATTGCAGCCTCCATGAGGATTTTTCCAGGATTATCATCAGAGGGGGATAGGAGAGTAGTCCCAGTATACCAGTATTATTCTCAGCTGACATTGAAAGGCTCAATTCACCATTTCAGGAGAGTGAATGATGAGTTCTTTGCTGTATTTTTGTGTCTTTTTGATCCCCAACTGGAGTAGAGAAGAATTTTAGACGAGGCATGGACAGTGGTTAATGACTTTGGTTGCATGTTTTTGCAATTTCCATCTTTCTCATACTTGAGGGTTGGCTTTTTCCAAGGCTACCCTTATATGCTTCCTAGGTTTCCTTCAGATAGACTAGTCTTGATGGAATTGTGCAGAAAATGATTGTGGTGCATAACAAATAGATGGAACTCAAGAAGCCTGGCTTCAGATTTCCAGTGGAAATCGACAGATATTCAGTGTTGAGTGTCGCAAAGGCAAGGGCTATGGAGACAGAAATGCAGTTGGTAACCATGAAGCAATTCAAGAGGAGGCCAAAATTTGACTACCGAGGCGTGAAGGATAAAATCAGGAGGAAAACTCAGTTTCATGAACCTATGGTGGAAGCTGTTTGGATAGATTTGAGAACAGAGGAAGATATCAGGAAACTGGACTATAGTAGGCTGTCTCTAGAGCAAATTTAATATCTGGGGCTTGCTGATATTCCAGAAGATCTTGTGGATGATGGGGAATTGGTTGATGCCAAGTATGATGCAGAAAAGATAGCTAGTACTTGTTGGTCATGATGTTAGTCAGAAACAAACATAGAATAAAAGTACACATTAACCTTTATTCATCTTGAAAGATACAGTGAATTCAGAGAATTCGTGATCCCAAGTCTCCGGTGATTAGGTCTTAATCGACTGACGTTACTCAGTAGTTACTGTGAATTGCTATTTCCATTTTGGGGCCTTACGTGAAAATGTACTATCATCATGACGTTCTTGCAGAAATTCTTTACAGAGAAGTCAAATTATGCGGTTATTTGATGAAAAGAAGTAAAATACCTCGATCTTTGCATGATATTTTTAGTTGTGCATACTTAGTGTTCAAATATGCTAAATATTTGTGATTATCTATGAGATGTCTGCATATTTTGGGTTGTTTGCTTAAGATTATCAGTTATTTGCAATTATGACATTGAGATATTATGAAATTGAAAGAATTCAAAGGAAATACTTCTAATTAAGTTGAACCTTTAGCTTTTGATCCACATACATGCTTGATACTGTCATGAGGAGAAGAAATCAAACCATACATTCACCAGGACGTTCCACAGCTAGATATAGTTGATGCAAACTTCAGAGGATAATGAATGAAAACAATACATGCAACATGATGAGCACTCCAAGGGACGCAACTAATCAAAGCACATATCCAGAATTCAAGCATAGATTACTCAAGATTTACGAAGATTTGTAATCAAAATACTCTTCCCTTTCATTAAGTATACAAAAGACATGTACATATACAACAGCTTTGAAATAAGCCCTGAATATTTCAGCAAACAGATTTCAATTAAGTTTCGAATGAATATAACAAGACACTCCACCACCTTTTATAGAATAAGGTGAGGAATCCGTTACAAGAGATCCACGGATCCGATATGTCAATACAAATCAATGGTCATCATTTCATGACTTGCCAATTTTACAAAAAGGCACAAGTTGCCAGCTGGCAACTACCTATATTACCTATGCAAAATATTCCCCCTTCATGATGTATCTTCATCATGCTCTTCATCTGATGCATGTGGGTCATCATCATGTACATCACTTCCTGACTCTTCGCTATCCTGATGATGATGCTGCTGCATATGGGGTTGCATGCTGCTCTGGATCTGTTCATATGACCGCACAACCTGATCTATTCCTCTGCCATCTTGAGTTTTTGCCTTGATAATGGCGTGCTTGTGTGCCTCATACTTATCCCTGCTGTTATCCAGCTTATTTTCTCTATCCTGCAATGTCTCACTATAGGTCTCCATCTTGACCGTGATCCTCATCATTTTATTTATCACTTCTTCTGTCAAGTGGACGAGCGGACCATCATCTTCCATTTGGAAGTTATTACGCAGAGCCTTAAGGGCAGAATCTTCATCTTGATTCTCTATCTTCCCGTCCACTTTGCCCTCTAATGTTTCTAGCATGTCTGCTTCAATGCCCACTAAATCACGTAGCCTCATGCTGATCTCCCTCAGCTTATTATTGCATCTCTTGAGGACTCCGCATTCAAACTGCACATCCTTGTACCAGATATCCACTAGTAATGCAGTATTATTATTCAATACCTGCTTACTGATAAGCAGTTGTGGATTTAGCTTCCTTATTTCTCCCAACAGGCTGAGGACTTTCTCTAGTTTATAAGACCTTTTTCCGGTCTGCATGTGCAATCTGTCCACCTTGGTTCTGGAGTCACTCAATATGTTCCATCTCTTCAAAGAACCCTTCATTATTTCTATAGCATCATCCAATGTGGATGACATCCATTTCCTTATTATGGAAGCCTCATGTTTCATGAGGTCCAGTTTATTTACTTCCTCCTGAGAAATGGCAGTCAATGGGACTGCAGCTTCACCTGTAGTATCATCAGGGTTGGTTAAACCCTTAATGTATGCATGCAACTGAGCAATGTGCTCTTTATGTTGCTTGTTTTTCTCCTTCTCTCTTTTCACTTTCTGAATTAGAAAGTCTATGATGTCTTTTCCCTCCTGACCTTCCCGCTCTTCATTGGCAAAACCCAAATCAACTGTGCTTATCTGGAATTCATCCACAGTGATTTTGCCTTTCTCCTTCTCTACCGCAGGTACAACAATTTGTGCGGTCCTTCTCCCTGTCGCCAGATCTCTTTTGATGGCCGAAGTCATTCTGGCCTTTCTCCTGGGCTTCATTATATCCGTGGAGAACAGGGTGGAGACATCGAACTCTTGAATTTCAAGTTCCTCCTCAATATTTACCTCCTTTTCTAACCATGGAGGCACCTGATCATGCTTTTCAGCATCATGCTGCTATTCACCCTTATCTCCCGTTTCTATCAATATGTGTTGTGGAGATGGTGATTTTTCCTTTTCTTTCTCTTGATGCTCGCCTTGCTGCTGTTGATCCTGAGGTGCCTCCTCCTGTTGAGGAACTTCCTTTTCTGGGGGAGCATCTTCTTTGTGTGGAGAACCCTGCGGTGTACCTGTATGTAGATCATGATGACCATGATCTTTCTCCATTATTACTTCACCTGTCCCTAGTTCTTCCCCTTGTGGAGGTTGATCATCCTCCTTCTATTTCTCAATTTTTGGTGGTGTGTCCACCGTACCAGCTATCATAGGATCCGCCCGAGGTGATGGCATCTGTTCTGCAGCTGTTACTTGTTCTGTGCCTGCACTATCCACCTCCTGTGCCTTAGCAGCTGGATCCTCTATTTCTTCTTTCTTTTCTTCATCAGCCCCTGCTTCTTGGACCTCTACTATAGCAGGCCCTGCTGATGCATCTTGTGGGCTTTGCTGGCCTGATTCAAGAGTATGGCCCTCTGCTTCGGCCATCTCTATCTCCTCTGTCAAGTGGCCCTTATCGGGTGATCCTGCTGGCTTCTCAGGACTTGCATCCTGTTTCTCTGTTAAGTCTACCACTACAGGACTTGTCACCTTAGCAATCAGTGTATCCAGCCCTATGTCCTGTGCTATCTGCTCCAGGCTCTTCTCTGGTTCCGGGCTCTTTTCTCGCTCCGCTTCTGCTTGTTTTATCTCCTCAAGCACTGTTTGAACCGTTGGAGGCTTGTGAGGAGTCACACTGATGCCAGCAGCTGTAAGTGTTTCCATTTCTTGTGCAGCCACATCCTCCACCACCTCATCATCAGACAAGTTTATTGTCTCCTCTAGCGAGACATGCCTTTCTGCTTGTGCCTGAGATGCTTCCTTTTGTTGCTCTTCTGCGAGTTCAGTTTTGAACTTGACAATGGTAGGAAGTGGAACGTTATGCTGAAGTTCTTTCTGCACTTCACTACCTGCCCCTTGTACTTGTGCTGGGGGTTGACTTATTTCACCTCTCATGGAGGTTCTTGGTTTCTTAGGTGTGGTAGGAACCAACACCTGTGGAGCTCTCCTTTTTCTTCTGATTACCAGTGGAGCTTCTTCCTCTTCTTCAGGATCCTCCTCCATGAGGATAGCTTTGCTTGGTTGCTTGGATGACTGACCCACTTCTTGGGTCTCTGTGATTCCAGCCTCGGCTGTCTTGGTTTTCTTGGGCTTTGGAGGAGAATCTGATTCTGATCCTGATTTGGTTGGCTCCTCCGCTGTGAATACTGCCCTTTCAATCATGACCCCTTTGGGTCCCTTCTCCACCTTCTTGCCCCTTGGGGCCCTTTTGCTAGGCTGCTGTGGTGGAGGGATCCTCTCTCCCTTAGTCTTCCGCTTCTCCAGTAGGAAGTCATCATATTCATCTGCAGGGATGTCCTGCCCCTTCTTTTTGTTGTCCACCGTGATGGCAACACCTTTCTTCTTCAGTGCCTCTACCTGTGCATCTACCCAAGCTTGGGTCAAGTGTATGGTTCTGGCAAAGAATGGGTCCAAGGACATATCCTCCTGCATGGTGAGGTCAGGTGCAGAGATGGTATCATTGTAAATCTTCTTCTGCTCGTATTCATCTGCCATTATCCTGCCGTCATCACTCTTCAGCTGCTGAGGGAGGGATATGCAATCAAATGTCCTGATCTGGTTCAGAGTCAACCTCTGATACCTCCTCCTCCTGGCTTCTGCCTCATCTTCGCAGTCAGCCCAAAAATCTTCTAGGTGCCTCTGGTGAATAGGCTTTCCTAGAATCTTCTGCATTCGGCCGTAAGGATCATATGGTCTCGTTACTAGGAAGGGTAGTAAATTCATCTTGTTCAGAGTGACCATCACCTTATTTATATTTTTGGAGTCAGGGCACATGTAGTTGCCGATACTGACTGGGAACAAAATTGGTGGCAGCTTCTTGGCATCCTTATACATTTGTATGATGGTGGAGCCCTGCCTGATAAATTCCATTAAGACTACTGCATCAGTAGGATATCTCGGCAGCATCAGGGGATGTCCTTCAAAACCTTCTATCCTGATGTAGGAAAAGGTGGCAAATTGTATGTACCATGCCCCATGCCTGTATACTGCCTCCTGAGCCTCCATGCTCAGTCTTTTAGTTCTGTCATCTTCCATGGTCCTTACCAGATGCATAGAGAATGCATCATTGACCAGTTTGTAGTCCTTGATATATTTGGTTCTTTGCAGCTGAGGATGATAATCCCATATATATGCTGCATTTGTGCCCGTCAGTTTTCCATCTGTCACCAGGGCATCAAAAGTGCCTCTATAAGCACAGGAATAAACAATATAAGAGGTCATGTAGAAGGCACAATCTGAACCTCCCAGGTTCAATAGCTGCTCATGCAGAGCATCGCTAATTATTTGGCCCCACAGTGGCTTGATGTCTGCATACAGGCACATCATTATTATGCCATACATCCAATCTCTGAATTCACCAGTATCAGGTTGGCCAGTCACCCTGTTCAGTAGGGCAATCACATACTGATATTCCTCATTAAAATCAAACTTGAACATGTGCACAGGGCTCTTGGCCGCTGCATTATATGCGCTGTTCTCAGCCCGCCAAGCATACATATTCTTTCTGGCCGCCTTCTTGTTGGCCTCATATTCTCTTTCAGACTTTTTCAAGTCTACACTCTTTACCTTACTGCCCATTGGCAGTCCAAATGTCTGGGAGAGACCTTTGATGGATAGGTCTGCATATACCCTCCCATGCTTCACCACCTGCCTCGTCTGAGGGTTATAATTCTGGGCGCATTCAATGACTAGCTCTGGAGACTCCATGGAGTATGGGAAGCCAGCAGCGTTCCACATACCTGATACAAACACTGCGTCCAATACCGGACTCTTATCTTGTCCATCATTCAGCTTGGCTGACCAAGCCTCCAGGTTGGTAATCCCCTGGTGGGTATCTGTAATTGCCCCATATTTGAACAGGACCCCTCTCTGAGAAGAGAACATAGGCCGGCTGAATTCTTCCTGATTCTTGACTAAACATTTTTCAGCCATGGGTACCTGCAATTAACAACATTTCCTCTGACAACAGGGATATGCATGCATACATATTGCAAATATCATGCCTATTGCATCAACTCCACATTACTTACCTACATGGATACATAACCAGAACTTTCAACATTATTTAGAAACAACATGATGAGGGTTTCAGTTCACTTACCTGGTTATGCAGATTTTTCTTTATACCAGTATATCGTCAAGACGCTCTTAATTCAACTGCTGATCACTTCCCTCCTTCTATCTGTGAGCTCAAATTGTGCAACGGTAGCTATTATGCGGATATGGAGTCTAGTGCTTTGTAAAACAATTTTAACGCAAGTAAATGTAACAATGGCGGTTGAATTACCTTTTAACCTCGCAGTTAGGGTAAATTTAGGGCAACTCTAACAAGTTAGATTGCAATCTTTGATTATTCGTGCGAAAACTCAGGATCTCGCCAGGTATTTCATTGGGTTCTGGGATCGGCGGGAATCACCTACCATGTCTGCGCGCATTTAATGATAATGGCGGCAAAGGGAGCAGGGGGATATCCATATGACAAGATATCATGAGGGCAGGATGATATTTCACAAATATCGGGTTGAGTTTCGATATCATCCTCCCCAGCATTGAAATTATTATCGCGACAAGATTCGTGTAACAATGCACCCTTTGTTTATGTTTAGCACATCAGGAGGATATTTCAGTTTATCGGGTGATGTTTCAAAAAATAAGATGATGATGAGACAAGCTTGCTCATCATTCTTTCGGAATATCAGGATGACGTCATCATGATATTCATTCTTTGTATCAGAAATGCTTCATGACGTCATCGTCATATTGGGTGAACATGATCATGTTTACAAAATATCCTGTCGAAATGTAAATATGATGATGATGTCATCAGGATGTTTGTTTCTTCGTTTATCGTATTCAGATGATGTCATCAGGATGTTTGCTAAGGGTGATATTTTGTGTCAGGAGGATATTAATGAATATCGGGTTACTTTCAAAACATGATGTTCGCGGTATAGAAGACCGATTGACGGGAAAGACTTACTACCATTTAAAGTTGACGTTCGGATATTTGAGCCGCAGGATATATCAGGGGATGTCTCAAATATGATGATGTTGTTCGAAACATGACTGAGGTTATAAACTATGGCTCCCCCTCTTGTGAATATCAGGTTTGACCAAGACTTTGACTGTCCATAATTCTCACATCCTGATGAATACTAGGGTGATGTAAAAGGCAAACCTGCATGAATTTTAATGTTCTTTCAGAATGTAAGGTCATAGCTACGAAATGCGAATTTTGACAAACTGACCTCACAATGATGACTTACCTCATCCTGACTCAACGTGATGATGCACTTGACTGATTTTTACCAAACTGCCAGAAAGCAAGAAACACAAACCGAGCAAAAAGAAGTTGGGTCCCTGTTTGCCAAGTCAAAATGGGGCGTGTTGTGTAACCACACAACAACTTGCCACCAAAGAAAATGAACAAATTCCAATTATTCAAGTGATGTGATCACATTTATCTATAGTTTTCTAATTTCGTCTAAGTGTAAGCATCATGATCCTCTGAATGATAAAATTTCATCATGGTGATAATGCTAACAAAGGATCAAGTGTGTGCATATGATTAATTATCCTCATCTTGAAAGTAAGTTGAAAACGTAAGTAACTGGTGTTAAACTACATAGTTGGAGATCATCCCTCATAGCCAACCTGGATAGAGCCTTGCTGCCAGCAGGCGTCTATAGCCTCGGTAAGGTTATCTGTACAATCTCCCTAAGTAGAGCCCCACTGCCAGCAGACGTTCATAGCCCCGGTAGAGTTACTTAGATGGCCTAATTTTATTTCTCTTCTGATTTTCTCTTTAACATTTATATCTGATATCATCATGTTAGCTCATTTGTACAAGGTACCATTACTTGCAACTTTAGGTTGGAGATTGCACTGGTAGCAAGGGAGTCCCTTTAGATTTTTCACTTAACACCTATACTAGTGCGTTCAACAAACCCAAGGCTGTTAAGTGTTTCATTGTGATGGATTCACTTTGACCAAGAAAAGCACCCTGATGAAAAGACATCATAAACCTGATCACGAACACTTCTTAGAATGAATCATAACCTATGTTTAAATGTGATCTCATCATCTGAATCTCAACAACTTAATTATTTTCTAGGGTGATGAAGTGCATCATCCTGACTTACCAGAACAAAGGTCCCAACCAGCAAAACAAAACAAGCACAACAAAAAAACTATACAAACAACTATACAAATATACCTTATGATACATATGACTGTCACGAAGTCATTCAGGCTTGGAAATAATGTTTGAGGAATTGTCCATTGACTGGCAACGGAACATCCTCGCCTGTCAGGTTCTTAAGCCTATAAGTGCTGTCTCCTAAGATCTCAGAAATCTGAAAGGGACCTATCCATAATCTATCAAACTTACCATGATCACCTTTCTTTTCATGGGCTTTATCCCACATCAGGACCAAATCTGATATCCTGAAAGCTTTAATTCTGGCTCTCTTGTCAAACCA
The DNA here is from genome assembly GCA_027924645.1 of Cunninghamia lanceolata. Taxonomy (NCBI): domain Eukaryota; kingdom Viridiplantae; phylum Streptophyta; class Pinopsida; order Cupressales; family Cupressaceae; genus Cunninghamia; species Cunninghamia lanceolata. Next base: position 1,388,645 of record BSBN01000178.1, on the reverse strand, counting down.
ACGTTTGACAACAGCCTGATGTTTTGCAAATTGGTCAATCGCTTGACTCCGCTTTTCTTCCAGGTGCATCAACTGAAGCAACCGGACTTCCTGCTTATTATCTATGCCTAGATATTCTTGGGCAAACTGTATAGTAGGAATTTTCAAGTTTACAGGGAGGATAGGATCTACCCCATATACTAATTGGAAGGGTGAGTTTCCTAATGCAATTTTCATTCTAGTTCTGTCTACCCATAAGGCATATTTCAGAAATGAGTTCCATTCCCTAGGATTTTTCTCTATCAGTTTTCTTATGATACTCAGTAAATTCTTGTTGGTGGATTCTGCTAATCCATTTCCCTGGGGATAGTAGTTGGATGAAAATTTAAGTATGATCCCATGATCAAAAGCCCAACTTGACAATTTGGTGGAAATGAAGGCAGAACCATTATCACTTACCAATGCGTAAGGAGTTCCATACCTGGTGACAATGTTACTTTCCAGAAACTTAATGACATCATCTGCAGTGCAAGTTTTGCTACTGGTAGCCTCAGTCCATCTAGTACAATAGTCAGTAATCGTTAAGACATACCTATGGCCTGAGGAAGATGGAGGATTGATCGGTCCTATGAAATCCATGCCCCACTGTGCAAATGGGTGCTCTTCCACCACTGGCTGCAACAGTTGCGTAGCATATTTCTCTCTGTTGGCAGCAACCTGGCAAACATGACAACATTTAACATGATCAGCCGTGTCTTTAAAAATTGTAGGCTAGTAATATCCTACTCTGAGGATTGCATGTGTTGTGGCCAACGCTGATCCGTGTGCCGTTCCAAACTTGTCATGTAACTCTGTCAAAACTTTATTTGCTTCTGGTTTCTCTAAGCATCTTAGGTATATTCCTTCATAATTCTTCTTAAACAAGGTTCCTCGCTTCATCATATACTTCTGGGATCTTATCTTCAAGGCTCTTCTCTGTGAAGCCTGCATTATTGAAGGACATCTTCCGGTGATCAGGATGTCCCTGATGTTTGAATACCATTCTCTATTGTCTTTCTCATTGATCACATACTGCTGACTGATGATGTTTGGATCAGTTTCAGATATCATCTGGCTCAGAGCTTGTCCTCTCACTAGCTTCATTGGTGTGATATCCATGTCATATTCTTGTAATACAGTAATCCATTTGGCTCTTTTTTCACCAGGTTAACCCTACATCAGCAGCATCTTCACTACTGCATCTGGTACCACAGCGATCACTTTACTTCTTAGTATATAATGTCTGAATTTCTTTACTGCTCTAACTAATGCAAGTGCTTGTCTTTCAACATCTACATATCTCAACTCAGCATCCCTGAAAGGACAGCTCATGAAGGCAATTGGTTTCTCTTCTTTCTCTTCATTTCTTTGAGTTAACACTGCTGCAGAAGTATGTTCTGAGGCAAATGAGTAGATGTAGAAATCTCTTGTATAATCTGGACTAATGAGGACAGGAGCATCTGAAATGGCCTTCTTTATATCTTCAAAGGCAGCCTTGGCTTCTGGTGTCCACTCAATTTGTGCATCCTTTTTCAACATGGCATTTAGTGGTCTGACAATTTCAGCAAAGCCGGTGATGAACTTCCTCACAAAATTTATCTTACCAAAGTAAGACTTAAGTTCCTTTTTGCTTCCTGGAAGTTGTAACTTCATAATAGACTGCACCCTGTCAGGATCAATGATAATTCCATCTTCTGTGATCAGGTGGCCTAGTAACTTTCCTGTTGTGACTCCAAATATGCACTTCTTAGGATTCAAAGATATTCCATATTCTTCACATTTCTTCAGTACACTTCTGAGATCGGCAACATGATTTCCCCTTTCCTTGGAGAACACCGTCAGGTCATCCATGTAGATGACTATACATTTTCCTATTAAGCCTCTGAAGGCTATGTCCATTGCTCGCTGGAATGTAGCTCCAACATTTATAAGTCCAAATGGCATACGTCTATATGCAAATATACCCCACTTTGTGGTGAAGGCAGTTTTCAACCTGTCAATTTTATCTACCATCACCTGGTTGTATCCTGAAAAACCATCTAAGAAGGACATCATTTTGGCTCCATTTACAATCTGTAGAACTTCATCCAAAGAGGGCAAAGGATAATTATCCTTTTCTGATGCTCTGTTTAGGTTCCTGAAATCTACACATAACCTGATGTCTCCATTCTTCTTTCTGACTGGCACAAGATTTGCCACCCAAGTGGAGTGCCTTACAGGAAATATTATCCGGGCATTTAACAATTTCTTAACCTCTTCAAGGATGATTGGCTCAAGCAGAGCATTGACTGGCCTCTGCTTCTGTCTGAAAGGTTTTGCATCTGGCTTGAGAGGTATAGTATGAGTTATGACAGAAGTGTCATATGTCTTTAGCTCATCATAAGTCCATGCAATTACATGTATGTAATCTTTAAGGGCCTGAGTTATTCCTTCTAACTCTTCTGGTGTACAAACCTTACCCAATAAGACGTTTCGCTTGTCATCAGCTTGTCTAATATTCACTTGTGAATATTGACCTCCATCTACCTTAAGCAGATCTTTATGTTTAAGCATATTATCTAGATCAAAGGCTCTTTCTAATTCAATCATACCTTTGGGAATTCTGTTACTAGGCAACTCTAATATCTCATCTTCTTCCTAGACATGATCTTCCACACCATTCTCATCTATAATCTGAGCTTCAAATATGTCTCTGTTTGATATGAAGTCCAGAATGTGCTGATCATCATCAAACACCTGGAGATTAGTCACATTGTCAGGTACTGAAGGTACTGACACCAATTCTACTAAAAATCTCTTTAGACCAGATATAGACAGCGGTTCCAACGTACTGGCGGCCTGTGCAAGTGCATCTGCCCTCTGGTTCTGTTCTCTTGGTACGTGAATGATATTAAAGGCATCAAAGTCTTCAATCAAGTCCCACACTCGATGCCTGTAATTTGATAGTTTTCTGTAGTTACAGGAGTAAATTCCTCTTACCTGTCTCACAACTAGTTCTGAATCCCCAAAGACATGCAGGATCTTTACCTTCTTCTTATGAGCAAATAACATTCCATGAATCAGAGCTTCATACTCTGCTACATTGTTAGTACAGGGGAACTGCAATCTGTAAGCTGCTAAATAAGATTTCCCTGATGGATCAATGAGATCTATTCCTACCCCAGCACCTTGCTTGGATTTGGATCCATCAAACCTCAGGATCCAAGGTTTATCCTCAACAGGACACTTAGCTGAAGCTTCTTGTCTCCTGGCAACTCTGGCTGCTGCTCCGCCTGATATCCACTTTAACTTGGGGATGTCATCATCCTCAAGCTTCTTCTTTCCTTTATTTCGTGAGCCTGATGGCTTTTCTGTTTTCTCTTCCCTATCAGCAAGAGGATGATGTTCAGGATCTACAACTGCATGCTTCTTCAAAATGTGTAAGCATAGTGAGCAATTTGTTTCTGAGTGAGGTGCCTCATGCAGCCTACACCAACCTTTAATCAACACCTCATGGGGAGATTTATGCTGTCATGCCATCTTCTCTATTTCTTTTACCAGAAATTCTTTGAACTTCGTTAGGTCACTACCTTTGTCTTCATCAGACAACTCATAATCCGGTTCCATGAAGCAATCACTACCAGGAGTGATCTTTTCTTTTTCTGCATCATTTATCTGATCGGACACCAGGATCTCTTCTACCTTTAGGATATGATCTTCATCATGATCTGTCGACTCTTCTGTTCCTGTAGAAGACAAATAAGAATTAGTATCGTCATCATCATCAGATGTAACATTCACCTCAGAATATGATGATGATGCTTCACTATACGTCTGCTCCAGCATCATCATGTCTAAGCATGGTTCACAAGTCTTTTCTGAGTGTGCTTCGCCGTGTAATCTACACCATCCATCAATCAAAATGTCATTAGCAGGTATATTCAATAATTGGCAACGTTTTACTTGAGTAGATAAATGCATCTCAAAATCTCTGAAGCGATCTATTTCATTCTCATTATCTGGATCATTATCAAATTCCATACTTGACATGTCCTCATGATAGTCATCATCATGATGATGATGAACATCAAGCATTAGAATTCCTCTATTTTAACAGTCTGCGGCCTGATGCAATAGACTCCAGGTTCTACGTTTACGTACATGATCTCATTTGTTTTGTTATATTTCGTGATCATATGTTTCATCCTAGGTTCAGCATCAATCCTGATCTGATTAGGTATACCTTTCCATGGCAACCACATGTGACTGAAATCTGTGGACATATATCCATTAAGCGTTTTAGACCAATCTTGGCTAAGTAACATCCCATACGTATCAGGTATGTCAACTACCTGAATGTCAATGTAATACTGGATCCTAGGGTCAGATGCTAGCTGCATGTGGATGTGAGTTAGTTCTCCTACTACACTTACTTCTGTCTTGTCCAGTTGAGTGACCTTCTTTAAGGATTTAGCAGGATGCAGTCCTAATGCGTTACATATTGACAAAGGCATAACATTCATTGAGGCTCTTGAATCAACCAAATAGTTGTGCAAGTTCTTGCTGAACATTCTTATGGTGAGGAGGAATGGAGGTGATTCAGTTTTATCTCTATACAAGGTCATGTGGGAGGTTTCGGCAGCTTGGACTGTAGCTGACACTTTAGGCTTGATAATGTTATCCTTAGCAGCATGATCTTTGCCATTGGATTGACTTGAAAGATGATTATCCTCTTTAGGAGTAGGATCATCTAGTGACTTCATGAATGCCCTTTTGATGGCAGGAGTTCTCAGTAACTCTGATAAGGACAGGCTGATCTTGATTTTCTTCATTTCATCAGCCAAATAACTGACTAACTTGTCAGACTCCTGAGGTGCATTTACGACTTTTGTTACTATGTTTTGGGGAGACAAGTATTGAGCATTCACCTTAGGGAACCCAGGGTTATTGCTAGCCTTAGGATCAGGAGGTGTGTTGAAGTTGTTTGGAGGTAGAGATGATGTCAATGGACCAGCAGGTCTGTTGGCATTGCTCCTCAGGTTATAATTGTGCTTACCAGGATATTGCTGCTGATATGCATGTACTTCCTCATGCTCTCTTGCAGGTTCATTTTCATCCTCAAAGGGAAAAACATAATTTGTTTCAAAGGTTAAGGCAGACTCTTCACAAGTCTGATCATAACTCGGATGAGGCTGATTAGTGTATGTTTCTAGCACAAAAGCTGAGTCATATCCACAAGGAACTATCTCATTTCCTTCTGCCTGAGGTGGATTTCTAGAAGTGTTAGACACTTCAGTCTGAAAGATGCTGGCAGCAATCCTAAATTGTGGACAATCTAATTCTTCATGTGCATTTGTATTGTGGATCCTACACCAATTGGTAAGGGCTGCCTCAGCAAGATTGACTCTAGTAGTCTATTTAGCTTCACCTGGAGGCTGATTATCTAGGGGTGATGGTAATGAACCGTTATTTGGCCTGGAGTTCCATATTCTAGGCTGTCTAGGAGGATTATTGTTATTTCCACCATTATTGTTGAAGTTATTGTTGTTATATCCCCTGTCAGGGTAGTTTGGTCTGTCATTAGAATAATTCCTATTCTGACTTGATTGGGAATAAAAACCCTGATTTCTCAAATGTGTTACTTCTGTGGTGAGTTTTCTCAACTGAGCAGAAATTTCTTTGATTTCTTCCTTTTCCTCTTGAGCTTTGGCAACTACATTTTCTGTCTGAGGCTTGAAAAAAGAAGATCCATGGTTACTGTTAGATAGATCAGTACCCTAAGGTTTCTGAGCATGTGCAGGATATTGTGGTAATTGGCCATTTCCATTAGGAGGAGGCATGATGCTCAATGGCGGTACTTGCAAAGGTGCAGGCATGACTACTGGAGGTATCACTGCTCCATTTGGATATTGTGCAGGATACTGTGGTGAATACGGTGCAGGATATTGTGCAGGATATTGTGACTGCATGCCAGGCAAAGTAGGGAATACTATATTTGGAGTAGGAGTAGGTATCAACTGCTGATTTACCTTGATAGCTTCTTGAAAAGCTCCTGTCAATGTAGTGATCTCAGGATGTGTTCTCCTGATGAACATGGAAGTTAATGGATCCAGGGCTGAATAATAGATACTCCTAGCGGCAGCATCAGCTACTACATATGGGGCAACTAGTTTGGACAACATTTTCTGGAACCTAGCATTGAAATTAGCAATAGGTTCATTCTCAAATCTTTTGATTGTAGCAAACATGTGATAATTCATGGATGGATCAATAGGGACCTTGAACCTGTCAAGAAAAGCTTTCTCTAAGACAGCCCATGAACCAACAGAGGCTTGGCCAAGACTGATGAACCAATTATAAGCCTCTTCCCCTAGGGAAAAAGGAAACAATCTGCACACCACGTCCTGATGTTCTATTCTGGCTCTGCAACAAGCTTCTTTAAACGTCCTGATATGATCATCAGCATCTTGATAAGGATGATATTTTGGACAAAGTTTGTCTGGATTCTTTGGTAACTCGTGATATGCATTAAAGGTCAAGGGTGACTCTACTGCAAAGAAAGACATTGCAACCTGAGGGGGCTGAACTGGTGGTACAGCTGGCTGAGGCTGAACTAAAGGTATACCCCGAGTTTGAACAGGAGGTGTCGCGGATATACCGGAAGGTATTTGCAAACCAACAGGAGTTACAGGAGGAGGTCCCGGTGAAGCTCTAGACGCACTAGACCCTGGAGTATGATGAATGTCTACAGTCCTAGGTCTGAAACCTCTAACAGGCAATTCTTCAAAAATTTCACTAGGTCTGGACCTGTTATTTATCCTGTGAGCCAGGATTTCTCGATTTGGAGGCAAATTGGCTGAAATTTTGCAAATATTGGCTGGATTCCACCGGATGAGGTGATATTTGCGGTTAAATGGCAAATCAGACTAGATATTTATGATATATTTGCGAAGATACTGTAAATATGACAGGATATTGGGGTATATTGATCGTAGCACGAGATCTCAAGTGTTTAAGGCTTAAATTCTGCAAGACTTGAACAAATTTACGTATCTTTGGTCAATATTTAGTGAATTTAGGAAGATCTACTGTAAAGCTTGCAATATTTATGTGAGATCTAGAAATCTTTACATAGAATGAATACGTACAAACTTCTCACAGCAAATATTTACGTAATTTACTGAAATTCACAGGCGATCTGAGCTAACCTTACGCTATGCGTCATCAAACCTGAAAATAATGATGATGAGTGTGGTTTTCCGGACTGCCCTCCTTCTAGTGCCAATTTATGTTGGTCATGATGTTAGTCACAAACAAACATAGAATAAAAGTACACATTAACCTTTATTCATCTTGAAAGATATAGTGAATTCAGAGAATTCGTGATCCCAAGTCTCCGGTGATTAGGTCTTAATCGACTGACGTTACTCAGTAGTTAATGTGAATTGCTGTTTCCATTTTGGGGCCTTACGTGAAAATGTACTATCATCATGACGTTCCTGCAGAAATTCTTTACAGAGAAGTCAAATTATGCGGTTATTTGATGAAAAGAAGTAAAATACCTCGATCTTTGCATGATATTTTCAGTTGTGCATGCTTAGTGTTCAAATTTGCTAAATATTTGCGATTATCTACGAGATGTCTGCATATTTTGGGTTGTTTGCTTAAGATTATCAGTTATTTGCAATTATGACATTGAGATATTCTGAAATTGAAAGAATTCAAAGGAAATACTTCTAATTAAGTTGAACCTTTAGCTTTTGATCCACATACATGCTTGATATTGTCATGAGGAGAAGAAATCAAACCATATGTTCACCAGGACATTCCACAGCTAGATACAGTTGATGCAAACTTCAGAGGATAATGAATGAAAATAATACATGCAACATGATGAGCACTCCAAGGGACGCAGCTAATCAAAGCACATATCCAGAATTCAAGCATAGATTACTCAAGATTTACGAAGATTTGTAATCAAAATACTCTTCCCTTTCATTAAGTATGCAAAAGACATGTACATATACAGCAGCTTTGAAATAAGCCCTGAATATTTCAGCAAACAGATTTCAATTAAGTTTCAAATGAATATAACAAGACACTCCACCACCTTTTATAGAATAAGGTGAGGAATCCGTTACAAGAGATCCACGGATCTGATATGTCAATACAAATCAATGGTCATCATTTCATGACTTGCCAATTTTACAAAAAGGCACAAGTTGCCAGCTGGCAACTACCTATATTACCTATGCAAAATATTCCCCCTTCATGATGTATCTTCATCATGCTCTTCATCTGATGCATGCGGGTCATCATCATGTGCATCACTTCCTGACTCTTCGCTATCCTGATGATGATGCTGCTGCATATGGGGTTGCATGCTGCTCTGGATCTGTTCATATGACCGCACAACCTGATCTATTCCTCCGCCATCTTGAGTTTTTGCCTTGATAATGGCGTGCTTGTGTGCCTCATACTTATCCCTGCTGTTATCCAGCTTATTTTCTCTATCCTGCAATGTCTCACTGTAGGTCTCCATCTTCACCTTGATCCTCATCATTTTATTTATCACTTCTTCTGTCAAGTGGACGAGCGGACCATCATCTTCCATTTGGAAGTTATTGCGCAGAGCCTTAAGGGCAGAATCTTCATCTTAATTCTCTATCTTCCTGTCCACTTTGTCCTCTAATGTTTCTAGCATGTCTGCTTCAATGCCCATTAAATCACGTAGCCTCATGCTGATCTCCCTCAGCTTATTATTGCCTCTCTTGAGGACTCCGCATTCAAACTGCACATCCTTGTACCAGATATCCACTAGTAATGTAGTATTATTATTCAATACCTGCTTATTGATAAGCAGTTGTGGATTTATCTTCCTTATTTCTCCCAACATGCTGAGGACTTTCTCTAGTTTATAAGACCTTTTTCCGATTTGCATCTGCAATCTATCCACCTTGGTTTTGGAGTCACTCAATATGTTCCATCTCTTCAAAGAACCCTTCATTATTTCTATAGCATCATCCAATGTGGATGACATCCATTTCCTTATTACGGAAGCCTCATGTTTCATGAGGTCCAGTTTATTTACTTCCTCCTGAGAAATGGCAGTCAATGGGACTGCAGCTTCACCTGTAGTATCATCAGGGTTGGTTAAACCCTTAATGTATGCATGCAACTGAGCAATGTGCTCTTTATGTTGCTTGTTTTTCTCCTTCTCTCTTTTCACTTTCTGAATTAGAGAGTCTATGATGTCTTTTCCCTCCTGACCTTCCTGCTCTTCATTGGCAAAACCCAAATCAACTGTGCTTATCTGGAATTCATCCACAGTGATTTTGCCTTTCTCCTTCTCTACCGCAGGTACAGCAATTTGTGCGGTCCTTCTCCCTGTCACCGGATCTCTTTTGATGGCCGAAGTCATTCTGGCCTTTCTCCTGGGCTTCATTATATCCGCGGAGAACAGGGTGGAGATGTCGAACTCTTGAATTTCAAGTTCCTCCTCAATATTTACCTCCTTTTCTAACCATGGAGGCACCTGATCATGCTTTTCAGCATCATGATGCTGTTCACCCTTATCTCCCGTTTCTATCAATATGTGTTGTGGAGATGGTGATTTTTCCTTTTCTTTCTCTTGATGCTTGCCTTGCTGCTGTTGATCCTGAGGTGCCTCCTCCTGTTGAGGAACTTCCATTTCTGGGGGAGCATCTTCTTTGTGTGGGGAACCCTGCGGTGTACCTGTATGTAGATCATGATGACCATGATCTTTCTCCATTATTACTTCACCTGTCCCCAGTTCTTCCCCTTGTGGAGGTTGATCATCCTCCTTCTGTTTCTCAATTTCTGGTGGTGTGTTCACCGTACCAGCTATCATAGGATCCGCCCGAGGTGATGGCATCTGTTCTGCAGCTATTACTTGTTCTGTGCCTGCACTATCCACCTCCTGTGCCTTAGCAGCTGGATCCTCTATTTCTTTTTTCTTTTCTTCATCAGCCCCTGCTTCTTGGACCTCTACTATAGCAGGCCCTGCTGATGCATCTTGTGGGCTTTGCTGGCCTGATTCAAGAGTATGGCCCTCTGCTTCGGCCATCTCTATCTCCTCTGTCAAGTGGCCCTTATCAGTTGATCCTGCTAGCTTCTCAGGACTTGCATCCTGTTTCTCTGTTAAGTCTACCACTACAGGACTTGTCACCTCAGCAATCAGTGTATCCAGCCCTATGTCCTGTGCTATCTACTCCGGGCTCTTCTCTAGTTCCGGGCTCTTTTCTCGCTCTGGTTCTACTTGTTTTATCTCCTCAAGCACTGTTTGAACCATTGGAGGCTTGTGAGGAGTCACACTGATGCCAGCAGCCGAAAGTGTTTCCATTTCTTGTGCAGCCACATCCTGCACCACCTCATCATCAGACAAGTTTATTGTCTCGTCTAGCGAGACATGCCTTTCTGCTTGTGCCTGAGATGCTTCCTTTTGTTGCTCTTCTGCCAGTTCAGTTTTGAACTTGACAATGGTAGGAAGTGGAACGTTATGCTGAAGTTCTTTCTGCACTTCACTACCTGCCCCTTGTACTTGTGCTGGGGGTTGACTTATTTCACCTCTCATGGAGGTTCTTGGTTTCTTAGGTGTGGTAGGAACCAACACCTGTGGAGCTCTCCTTTTTCTTCTGATTACTAGTGGAGCTTCTTCCTCTTCTTCAGGCTCCTCCTCCATGAGGATAGCTTTGCTTGGTTGCTTGGATGACTGACCCACTTCTTGGGTCTCTGTGATTCCAGCCTCGGCTGTCTTGGTTTTCTTGGGCTTTGGAGGAGAATCTGATTCTGATCCTGATTTGGTTGGCTCCTCCGCTGTGAATACTGCCCTTTCAATCATGACCCCTTTGGGTCCCTTCTCCACCTTCTTGCCCCTTGGGGCCCTTTTGCTAGGCTGCTGTGGTGGAGGGATCCTCTCTCCCTTAGTCTTCCGCTTCTCCAGCAGGAAGTCATCATATTCATCTGCAGGGATGTCCTGCCCCTTCTTTTTGTTGTCCACCGTGATGGCAACACCTTTCTTCTTCAGTGACTCTACCTGTGCATGTACCCAAGCTTGGGTCAAGTGTATGGTTCTGGCAAAGAATGGGTCCAAGGACATATCCTCCTGCATGGTGAGGTCAGGTGCAGAGATGGTATCATTGTAAATCTTCTTCTGCTCGTATTCATCTGCCATTATCCTGCCGTCATCACTCTTCAGCTGCTGAGGGAGGGATATGCAATCAAATGTCCTGATCTGGTTCAGAGTCAACCTCTGATACCTCCTCCTCCTGGCTTCTGCCTCATCTTCGCAGTCACCCCAAAAATCTTCTAGGTGCCTCTGGTGAATAGGCTTTCCTAGAATCTTCTGCATTCAGCCGTAGGGATCATATGGTCTGGTTATTGGGAAGGGTAGTAAATTCATCTTGTTCAGAGTGACCATCACCTTCTTTATATTTTTGGAGTCAGGGCACATGTAGTTGCCGATACTGACTGGGAACAAAATTGGTGGCAGCTTCTTGGCATCCTTATACATTTGTATGATGGTGGAGCCCTGCCTGATAAATTCCATTAAGACTACTGCATCAGTAGGATATCTCGGCAGCATCAGGGGATGTCCTTCAAAACCTTCTATCCTGATGTAGGAAAAGGTGGCAAATTGTATGTACCATGCCCCATGCCTGTATACTGCCTCCTGAGCCTCCATGCTCAGTCTTTTAGTTCTATCATCTTCCATGGTCCTTACCAGATGCATAGAGAATGCATCATTGACCAGTTTGTAGTCCTTGATATATTTGGTTCTTTGCAGCTGAGGATGATGATCCCATATATATGCTGCATTTGTGCCCGTCAGTTTTCCATCTGTCACCAGGGCATCAAAAGTGCCTCTATAAGCACAGGAATAAACAATATAAGAGGTCATGTAGAAGGCACAATCTGAACCTCCCAGGTTCAACAGCTGCTCATGCAGAGCATCGCTAATTATTTGGCACCACAGTGGCTTGATGTCTGCATACAGGCACATCATTATTATGCCATACATCCAATCTATGAATTCACCAGTATCAGGCTGGCCAGTCACCCTGTTCAGTAGGGCAATCACATACTGATATTCCTCATTAAAATCAAACTTGAACATGTGCACAGGGAGCTTGGCCGCTGCATTATATGCACTGTTCTCAGCCCGCCAAGCATACATATTCTTTCTGGCCGCCTTCTTGTTGGCCTCATATTCTCTTTCAGACTTTTTCAAGTCTACACTCTTTACCTTACTGCCCATTGGCAGTCCAAATGTCCGGGAGAGACCTTTGATGGATAGGTCTGCATATACCCTCCCATGCTTCACCACCTGCCTCGTCTGAGGGTTATAATTCTGGGCGCATTCAATGACTAGCTCCGGAGACTCCATGGAGTATGGGAAGCCAGCAGCGTTCCACATACCTGATACAAACATCGCGTCCAATACCAAACTCTTATCTTGTCCATCATTTAGCTTGGCTGACCAAGCCTCCAGGTTGGTAATCCCCTGGTGGGTATCTGTAATTGCCCCATATTTGAACAGGAACCCTCTCTGAGAAGAGAACATAGACCGGCTGAATTCTTCCTGATTCTTGACTAAACGTTTTTCAGCCATGGGTACCTGCAATTAACAACATTTCCTCTCACAACAGGGATATGCATGCATACATATTGCAAATATCATGCCTATTGCATCAACTCCACATTACTTACCTACATGGATACATAACCAGAACTTTCAACATTATTTAGAAACAACATGATGAGGGTTTCAGTTCACTTACCTGGTTATGCAGATTTTTCTTTATACCAGTATATCGTCAAGACGCTCTTAATTCAACTGCTGATCACTTCCCTCCTATCTGTGAGCTCAAATTGCGCAACGGTAGCTATTATGCGGATATGGAGTCTAGTGCTCTGTAAAACAATTTTAACGCGGGTAAATGTAACAATGGCGGTTGAATTACCTTTTAGCCTTGCAGTTAGGGTAAATTTAGGGCAACTCTGACAAGTTAGATTGCAATCTTTGATCATTCGTGCGAAAACTCAGGATCTCGCCAGGTATTTCATTGGGTTCTGGGATCGGCGGGAATCACCTACCATGTCTGCGCGCATTTAATGATAATGGCGGCAAAGGGAGTGGGGGGATATCCATATGACAAGATATCATGAGGGCAGGATGATATTTCACAAATATCGGGTTGAGTTTCGATATCATCCTCCCCAGCATTGAAATTATTATCGCGACAAGATTCATGTAACAATGCACCCTTTGTTTACGTTTAGCACATCAGGACGATATTTCAGTTTATCGGGTGATGCTTCAAAAAATAAGATGATGATGAGACAAGCTTGCTCATCATTCTTTCAGAATATCAAGATGACGTCATCATGATATTCATTCTTTGTATCGGAAATGCTTCATGACGTCATCGTCATATTGGGTGAACATGATCATGTTTACAAAATATCCTGTCGAAATGTAAATATGATGATGATGTCATCAGGATGTTTGTTTCTTCGTTTATCGTATTCAGATGATGTCATCAGGATGTTTGCTAAGGGTGATATTTCGTGTCAGGAGGATATTAACGAATATCAGGTTACTTTCAAAACATGATGTTCGCGGTATAGAAGACCGATTGACGGGAAAGACTTACTACCATTTAAAGTTGACGTCTGGATATTTGAGCCGCAGGATATATCAGGGGATGTCTCAAATATGATGATGTTGTTCGAAACATGACTGAGGTTATAAACTATGGCTCCCCCTCTTGTGAATATCAGGTTTGACCAAGACTTTGACTGTCCATAATTCTCACATCCTGATGAATACTAGGGTGATGTAAAAGGCAAACCTGCATGAATTTTAATGTTCTTTCAAAATGTAAGGTCATAGCTACGAAATGCGAATTTTGACAAACTGACCTCACAATGATGACTTACCTCATCCTGACTCAACGTGATGATGCACTTGACTGATTTTTACCAAACCGCCAGAAAGCAAGAAACACAAACCGAGCAAAAAGAAGTTGGGTCCCTGTTTTGCCAAGTCAAAATGGGGCGTGTTGTGTAACCACACAACAGTACTCCTTTACCTCCAATCCAATGGTCCCAAAAGGAGTTGACTTCATTAATGAAGAGGTTTGAGCCCATATTGGCTAACACCAATAAATGGCTGGAAGATAAAGGAATTACGCTGAAGGAATTCCTCATTGGTTCAGAAACTGAAGTTCAAGAGTAGACTGGTAAGAAGGTTGAAAATAGAACGAAGAACAAGAGTGATGCTCCATCATCCTCTAAAACACATAAGCCTAAAATCAGATTTGTGACGAAGAAAGCAAAAGTTGTTGAGGAGGAACTTGAAATAAAAGAGATGGAAGTCGAGGAGCCAGTGACTGAAGATCCAGTGACTGAAGAGCCAGCTACAGAAGAGATGGATGTTGAAGATAGGAATTTAGATCAACAAGATGAAGAGGCTTTGTCTCCACAGGACAATACACCTGTTGCACCCCCTGTGTCTGCTTCCCCTATTAACATTCCTTCCTCTGAATCCCCCTCTCCTCCTAAAATAATCTTTGATAATCCCCACAGCACTTTTGAAAATGTTCTCCGCTCTTCTGATTCAATTCCTAGTTTGTCTTCTTCATCTTTTGATATTGGAGACACATCCATGTTTGATCATTTTGTGATGAATACTGAACAAGTTTCAAGTGCCAATGTAACAGGTGCAGTTTTTACCAACACCCCGCCTATTGTTTCTACCACCAGTACAAGCACAGTTCCAGGAACACCAGCGGTAGGAATGGATCCCAATGTGAATACTTCTCTGCTTCCACCTTGGTTGTCAGCTTACATGCCAAAGAGAAAAAAGCAAGTCATCTCTCCAGATGATTTTGATTTCACTAAGTTGGTACCTGCAAAACCTAAGGCCTCGAAGAAACCAAAGATCCTTTCCAGGGTACTTGAAGATAAGGGGCATAAATTTTTGGAGATAGCAAAACCCCCACAGGATGCAACTGTTGAAAATTTTGATATGAATGACTACTCAATTTCTAGGGTTGAATTGGGTAAAATCACCCATGAGAGTGCTAAAAATGATATGCAGTCAGCCATGGACATCCTGATCCAGAAGTTCAACAGGGAAAAAGAAATGAAAGATTATTACAAGGCAAAGGTAGAATAGCTGACTGCAGTGGTAAGAAAGATCACTTTGAATTCAGAAGCAGTTACTCCAGAGGCTGTTTCTGTAGAAGACCCCGTCATTCTGAGGGCAGAAAAGACTCACCTCAGAGGAAAAGTACTTGAAGAGTACTTAGACAGGATGCGAGCACAAGGAATCTCTTTGCTCACAGAGGTATTTGAGAAAATGGATAAGATGAGGAAAATAAGGGCAGAACTCAATGATCTCATTGATGCCATCTCTCAAGATATTGAGTGCACAGAGGATACTCATGATAAGTGGGTGGAAATGAGGAAGCTAAAAATAAGTACCTTGATATCCATTGGCGCCATTTCTAACAGGGATTCATACACTGAAACAAAGGAAGCTCTGATGTACAGGAGCAGTATGCTAAGGAATTTGATCAAGGATCTTGAGGCTGCAAAAGAAATCAGCGAAGAAAATGATGTCAACCTTTTGCATAAGTTGGAGGAACTGCCTTGTAAATTGGTATCACAAGATAACCAATTTCTTTCAGCAGAAGAAATGATTAAGGAATTTGAAGACATGTTCCAAAAAGAATTTGAAGATAAAGCATTTTCAATAACTTCTGTGGACAACCTCTTAGACAACCAGTTAACCTTGGACAATCTGAAAACTAGGTTAACTAATCATGCCAAGTCAATCACTACAGTGAGGGACGCCATAGTGAGGGCCAGGATGATCTTCAAAAACGCATTCAACCCAGATAGCATTGAAATGCAAGCGGCCTTCACTATGTATGATCACCACATGAGAAAAAGTGGTGACACAAATTGAAGTAGCTGGTTTTTCCCCTTAGTTTATTTTCTGATTTTCACATGTACTTTCAAAACAATTTTGGACATTTTTACATGTACATTTTCAATATGTAATTACATGTAAAAATATAGGAAGTCCCAAGTCAATAAGGACTCCTATTTTTGAATAAGTCAAAGTAGTTGAAGATTTCCTAGATTTTCTCAAGGTCTTTCCCTATAAATAAAGGGGACCTCTTTTGTAAATATCTATCTTTGGTCTATTGCAAGAAAACTCTGGCGAATTGAGAATCAAATCAAGACTTTGTGCTTTTTGTGAAAATCAATATTCAAATATTTATCAATACAAGAAAGCAAGTTTAATTCCAATCTTTGTCTTGGAATTATTTGTGTTGTGATAGTTTTGTTCTTACGTCTTGCTATCATAATCTTATTTGATAATAATTGAAGTGTGGAGTTTATTACAAGTGATTGAAGAGCGCTCTTAATTTGATTCTGGTAAACTTTGTGTTATCAAATCAGTTGTGGGTTATATGTTCATGTTTGTGAGAATACAATAGTTTGGAGACTTTGTGCTGCAAGTTGTTCTATTTGATTTACTTTTATCATCTTGAAGAGGAGTGAAGACTTTGGGCTGCATTCTACTTCAAATAGTTCTGTTTACAAGTAATCAGTGAGGTAACAGAAAACTTTGCGTTTCTGTGATTTTGTGATAATTTATAAGTTTTATATCAAGAGTTTGAAATATATACATCTATTCTGAAAAAAGAGAATGAGATGAGATGGAACCATCACCAACATAGTTTTTAGTGTACATAAATTTGATAAGTTGTTTGATTTGCAAAAGTTAAATAATTAGAGGGAACCTCCCCTTGCTGAGAGGAGAGACTTTGTCTCATCATAGCTGTGGCTGATATATCCATTTTTCCATTAGCGAGTTAACGACAAAATATTCACCCAACACTTCCTTAGAGATAGGGTAATGTCTTGGCATAGAAAGAAACAAGAATCGGTCTCCTTATCTATTGAAGAGGTAGAATATATTGCTGCAGTAACATGCTACACTCAGGTGTTGTGGATGAAATAAACCTTGAAGGATATCAAAGTTGAGTATGAGGAGCCAATCCCTATTCTTTGTGATAACACAAGTGCCATAAACATTTCAAAGAATCCAGTGATGCATTCAAAGACAAAATACATTTCAATCAAATATCACTTTTTGAGAGAGAATGTTGTGAAGCTTGAGTATGTGCCTACAAAGGATCAAGTTGTTGATATATTCACTAAGGCCCTTCCAAAGGACACATTTGAGTATCTCTGGGAAAGGTTAGGGGTCATTGCCCCTCCTTCATTGAACTAAGTGCATAAGGAGATGCATCAGTCCAATGTACTTCAAAGAATATTTCTTTCTGGACTGATTTAGGAGGCTGCCCTTCAGGGGAGTAAAGAGTGATCTAAGTTGATTATTGCAGTCAGGGGGAGTGAAAGAATATTTCTAGATGCTAAGAGCAGAAGCATGCAAGTATGTGCAGTAGAAGAAATATGATGTCCTTTGCCATTGATGTCAAAGGGGGAGAGAAATCATGTGAAAAACTCAGGGGGAGAAAATGCTTTAGATGTGTAAAGAGAAAGGGGGAGATGGATGAATATAGATTCTTGTCTTGATGGTTTTTCACATCATATGTTGCCATCAATGATAAAGGGGGAGATTGTTGCAAGTATGTACTAACCAGTGTTGTCATTGATGTCAACATATCCATGTTGTCATTGGTGTCAACTATGCTCTTATTTTGATAATTGTTTGTGATGAGTCAGTTGCTTTGTATTGTCTTATATAAGTGCTAAAGATGATAAGAAGATATTCTTGATACTAAGTTTCCAAGTGCTTTTAAGAAAAATTTCTCTCCAAGTGAAAACAATGTGTTACAGAGTATTTAGGTTTGTAGAATAACAGTCTAAGTTTTGCTTTTCATTTCCTCAGTATTGAAGAAGGAAGTATGAGATTTGGATATGTTTTAGAGAAGTGTTTAAAGATACTAAATCTAGAATTTGGTGGTCTAGATCGCTATGCAGAAGAAGTTCCATTCACCAGTGTGAAGATTGTGTTTGATAGAGTTTGCACTATGATAGGGAGGAAGTATTTTGCTTTGCATTCCTCCACAGTATGTTCTTTGGTCTTGCAGTTTTGGACTTAAGCCTACAAGGTCCTTAGTTTTCTTTATTCCAAAGGTTTTGTGATTTGGTGCTCCGAAAAGCAAGTTTTTGATTAGTAGAGTTTGGCGGTGTCTGATTGAGAGTAGTCTGTGATCCATCTTCAAGAAAATTAAGTTGAGATCTCTTGTGGTTGGATTTTCTAGTTTCCAAATGATTTTATGGTCTTCGTAGATGTCCATTGAATGCATTGAAGGTGTGTGTCTAATCTGCAAGCTATAATGAAGCTCTTGGAAGAGTGTGACTTAGTAATTCTTGATGTTGTATACTTGTTTGGCTAACCTGGTGAGTCACACTTGTTGCAGAGGTAATTCATGGATTGTAGAAGCATGTACAAACATGTGAAGATGTATTTGGGTCTAATATAAGCCATGATGTATTCATCCTTCATTCTTTTCCTCTGCAAGTTTGTTTAGGTCCAGTCCTATTTTGAAATTATGTATGTATGCCGACCTTGGAGAAAGTTTCAATGGTCTTAGATTGTAATGCTGACATTGATGTACATTCCAAGGTTGATGATAGGTATAAATACAAGTAATGAAGTCACGATTGTTTCAAATGTGTGAAAGGATGTGAAGTTAAGGTGTGTGTATTGAAAAGG
The DNA here is from genome assembly GCA_027924645.1 of Cunninghamia lanceolata. Lineage (NCBI taxonomy): Eukaryota > Viridiplantae > Streptophyta > Pinopsida > Cupressales > Cupressaceae > Cunninghamia > Cunninghamia lanceolata. The sequence goes on along the minus strand of BSBN01000178.1, from coordinate 1,369,861 downwards.
CAACGCAGGAGAAATATATTGTGCTTCAATGGAACTAATCTCAAGCATGTTGTAGATGCTACTATATCAGTTCGCCCCTTGGTTGTGAGCCACCCATTGACAGTGAGCCAACCTTTTGAGCAGTGAGCCTCTTTGATATTTGGTATTGTTACTACATTATATTGTGAGCTAACACTCACCATGGTTTTTCCCTTTCTAAGGGTTTTCCACGTAAAAAATATGGTGTTCATGTGTGAATTGTGTTGATGTGCTTAAGTTTTGTTTCTACTTTTCATGTTTATTCCTCATATTAGATTAAGTGGTTAAAGCAAGTTAATATTATTTTGAAATTGATCAATCAATGTTAAAGTTTTGATACAACTGATTCACCCCCCATCTTAGTTGTGTTGTGCCTTCAACACACATGTCCTAAGTATTCTACTTCTTTCACCCCAAAGACACATTTGGATTATTTTGCATGGGGTTTATTATCTTCCAATACCTATAATATCTTCTTTACATGTTTCAAATGTTCTTCCCATGTTTTACTATAGATGAGGATATCATCAAGGAATAGCAACATAACTTTTTGAAAAAATGGGCGGAACCTGAATTCATGAGGCTTTGAAAAATTGATGGGGCATTAGTGAGACCAAATGACATAATTGGGAATTCATAATGAACCTCATGTATTCTAAAGGCAGTCTTATGTATATCCTCTTCCTTTATTTAGATTTGGTGATAACTTGAATGCAACTCTAACTTAGTAAAGAAAACTACACCATTCAATTCATCTAATAATTCATCAATAACAGGAATAAGAAACTTGTCTTTAAGAGTGAGCTTGTTGGGCTCCATATAATCTAGGCACATTCTCCATGATTGATTCTTCTTTTTAACCATAACCACTGGAGATGAATAGAAAATTTTACTAGGACAAAAAATTCATAAATCCAACATTTCCTTGACTAATTTTTTGATGTCTACCTTCTATTCATATGGATAATGATACGTCCTAATGTTAGGAGGAATACTTCCTGGTATTAATTCAATGGCATGATCATGGTATCTAATTGGAGGTGGATACTTGGGTTCTTGAAAAAGTTGTTGATGGTGTTGAATGATCTCTTGAAGTTCTAGTGGATGTTAAGTTTTCACATATTGTGCTTCTACAAAATGTATTTGTGCCATTATGCCATAAAAACCTTTCTTAAGTAATTTTTCCATCCTGTGGGAGCTAATAATTTGACTTGGTGGTGATTTTACTCCTATAAGATTATATTTTTGTCCATTTTCACTAAAAGTCATGAATAATTCTTAAAAATTAAAGGATATAGTATTCCCAACTATTTAATCCATTGCACTCCTAAAACTACATCTACTCATCCAATTAGGATAGAAAACATTTCTAAATCCAACTGATATCTCCCATTGATAGTTTTATATGATGTCATTTACCACCACAAGAGAGTTATTTTCCATTAGATATCATGAAATGAAAATTAGAGACTAGATACATAAAACAATTAAGCTCATTAACCAATCTTCTATCAATAAAGCTATGTGTACTACCTAAATCAACCAACACTATCACCTTTCTCTTTTTTATATATAACCAAACACTTTAAGTGTTTGTAGTGTGCTTAATCCATTCAATGCATATAGGGAGATAGCAATATTTTCTTCCTCCTCTAAATTTGCATGATCAAGTTCTATATTTGGTTCTTCTATCGCTACTTCCTCTTCTTCAACCTCATTCTCAATAATCATTAGTCTCTTCTCATTATTACCACACTTTTGAACCCTAGACCACTTTCTATCACAATGCCAACATAGACCTTTTTATTATTTCTCTGTCTCTTGTTGATGAGAGAGCTTATTAATTTATCTTGGGTAAAATTAGTTCCATTTTTGTTAATAGGATTAGTCACATTTCTATCCTTTCATCCTATGGTTTAACCTTGTGTGGATCTTCTAGCGGTGAAGTTTCATTGCTCAATATTTAATGCTTGTTACATAGGTTTTCTAACTATACAAGGTTCCAACAATCAAATATCATGTTAATTTGTTAATTAAGCCCATTGATGTAGAGTTGTAGCCTTTGATAAGGTATCACATCTTGAGTCTGAATTTCCAATCTCATATGCTCAACATCATATTTAGTTACAGAGCCTTTTTGTTTTAAATTTATTATTTGGATAAAATAGCTTCTCTTCCATGGTTTCTCATATTGGGCTACTAACTCATTTTTAAATTCTTTCCAACTAAGAATTTCCCTTACATTTCACTCATCATCCATTGGTACCATTGATAATGTTCAAATTCTAAATGTAGTGAGGCTATGTCAACCATTGCATTTTCTACTATATTATGAAGTTTAAAATATTGTTCCATGAGACTTATCCATGAAGTTACATTTGTACCGTCAAACTTATAAATGTCTATTTTGGGTGGGTTTAATTTTAGACCTTGAAAAGGTTATCATATCCCTTGATATTATCTATTAGGGTTGTACCCACCTTGGTGGTTTTTCTAGGGGTTTAATTCTAATAATATCTCTTGTTTAAACTTATCTAAACCCTCATTTAAAGATGTACAAATAGGTCAAATAAATTATCCTTAATAAAATGTACCACTATTTCACATCCTAGTAGAATTTATCCCTCGATTTTATGTGTTGGACAATAAAGAGAGTCCTTATATTCAATATTTGTACAAAATTCCTCTAATACTAAAGATGACATGGCTTATAATGTGTTTATATTTTGAGCTCTATGTTTTTTCTTTATTAAGTAAGCGAGGATAGTATTTGGTGCAAGTTGTAACCATAAAGCTTTAGAACATGGGCTATTATTGAATTTGATGTTCATCTTTTGACTAAATTTTGACCACTAAATTACATAATGTATTTTATCTCTAATAATAAATTACAAAGAACTGACACAACCTAATTTTTCATAAGCTTTCCAAAAATATAAAATTTGGCTAAATTTGCCACCTATAGAGCTAATTAATGGAAAAACAAAAAAATAAAATAACTTGTACAAAAATTATGATAGAAAGCTATTTTTTTTATCTAAACCTTTATTTATTCCATGCTTTAAAACCTAAAACAAATTAGGTCTATATTCACAATGTTTTGAAAGTTATAGCAGAAACAAAAATCTTGGCCTAAATCGTAGCTCTAATACCACTTGTTAGGATATTTCTTGGAAATAAATGCAAAAATCACTAAAATAGCAGACCACTTCAAGGGGGTCACCTTGAATAATCAAAAAATAATAATATGAATTCAATATTAGAAGGTATGATTATTTGGGAGAGCCTTCTCTTCCTTATTTATAAGCATAACTATATAGGGACACACCCCTTCATCTTGATTAAGAGGGATTAAAGAAGTAACTAAAACTAATAAATGAAAGTGTTAAGGTTAAACATGCCACAAGTTCTTAACCTTATTAGATTTAGAAAGATAGAATATTAGGAACCTAACAATTATTTACTAAACTAATGATGAGGAAGATTTTTGGGATAAGTTATATAAACATTATGTATTCATTTAATTTTTGGGGGAATAATGAGGGAGAGATGGATTTAATTAAATAAATTTGAATTTACTCAATAAAAGGTTAGAACATTAGAATAAAGTTGAGTTAATTAATTAATTAATTAAATGATCATAATTCATTAACTTAATGCTAGGAGGATGGTTAGATTAATTAAGTAATTTATTTAATTAACATTAGAGGAAGATATGTAGGATGAATTTGGTGATGTTAGGACATGGTAAGATTTAGGTGTCTACACCTTTCATCCATATATAGATAGCTAGATTTAGGTGTTTATATTTTGTCTCTTAAAGATGGTGTCATGATAACTAAGAGAAGTAACAACATTTCAAAGGAAGATAAAATATATTGATTTCATCACTTGGAGGGGAGTGACGAAGAGGAATGAGGTAGGAATACCCCCTCAAGAGGATAGGTTGGTTTGAAGAACATGGGTGTGCTCTCAAAATGGATGAAAAAAATATTAAGAAAGATGTTGAGTGATTAATTGAAAAGAAAGATGGGGTTAGAAATGGATGTTAATGATTGATGAAAGGGATTGGAGGATAATAGATAGAAGTAGGTATAGGGTGAATGTTGAGGATGATAAGATTGCTTGAGAAATGGAGGGAGATATGAATGGATGGGGTGGATGATAGGCATGCTAGTTGATTGAGCAACCTAGTGTTTGATGTACCACTTAATGTTATACACTAGGGTATAAAGACCATGGTGACGATGTGTCACATGCATAAAGGATTGATTCAAAAGAAAAGGTCACAAGTGAGCATATGATATATGGCACCATGATATGTACGAACATGATGTCATTGTGGAAATACATTGCAAAGACCATTACATATGAAAAATAAAACTAGAAAACACACAAGCAAGCAAGAATTCACAAATGATACAAACAAAACAAGATGTTTCCCCTAGTCAAGATAAAAATCCATGATTGATTGATGATGATGATAGTGTTGTTGATGTGGGAATGATATATCCCAAGAACAACATAAGGATTGGGAATGATATATCTCGATGATGATGGTTTAATTTGAGATGATCAAGGATTGTAGCAAGGCTAATAACAAAATTGATGGATACTTTTGGATAATGTGCATGATTGCTTGGAAAGATTTATGTGGATTAGGCATTTCTTGTGTTTGGATGGACTACTTTAGGATTTCTTGAATTTGGATGCACTACTTTGGGATTTCTTGGGAGTGTTGCATTGGATTATGGTTGGGTGTCCTTTTGCTTGGAACCAATGACAAGGAAAAACCAAGTCTAGAGATGTAAGGATAAAGGGAGGATTGGATGGAATGATTTAGGGATTGTTGATAGTGGATGGGAGATTTATGATGGATGGATGGAGGGGTTTAAGATGTTATCTCCAAGGACTACATCACACAGGAATAATATGCCCCACTCTAGATATGTTTTTCATGATGCTGCACTGCGATTTTTGTGACAATACATAGAATATTTTCTATGAAAAAATGGGTACAACAAGAGGTGTCTAAATCATGTTTCAACATTGTGCTCCTATCCTTATCAAGGTCAAAGTAGGAAGGGAGGAGAGATGGAGTATAATGGGATAGATATGCAGATATATGGATGGGTATGATAGGATTGGTATGAGAGGATGGGTAAAACTTGCCCTCAAGTGTAGGGTGTTCATAGATAGATGATGTACGTATGACACCCAAGAATAGTTTTTAATCATGGTATTGGTCTAAGGTGCCATAAGAATGGTTTTCACCATTGGATGATTTTTCTCTTTACTTTTTTTTTTCTAATTTTTTCTTTTTTGATAATTTTTTAATTTTTCTACTTTTTGATGTTGGGATGGGAAGGCTAGATGTGGATTTAGGATTTTTGGACTCAAGCATTTGTTTCCAAGATGAGATAATATTATCTCTTTCTAAATAACTACTCCACATGGACCATGTTGTCTATGTTGCATTCTATAGATGTTGTTGGAAATCATGTTGATTGCTAAGTTGGCTTCTCCAACTGCAAACATGGTACCATTGTTAGGAAATTACCAGGATGATCAAACCAATTCCTACATAACCCTATGAGAGAACGTGATGCATACAAGCTTACAAAATTAGCATAATTTAAAGATCAAATAGACAAGCCACAAGATAACATAAGATATATCATAGGACAACCCTCAAGAGGGAAAACCCCAGCCTCCAAAAGCATCCACACTTAATGTATTATTCAAAAATAAAACATTACAATACACTTATAGAGTCTTGTGAACACTTCTAAAACATAAAGCTCCTCCAATGCATCCTCCATGTGTCCAAGCATGAATCCACACATCCCATGCCATGCTTCACATATGCACTCACAAGAGAAACTCAATACATTGACAACCCACTCAACTAGCCAACCCAAAACACTAACCATGTGCATGCTTTTATAGACTCAAGATCACACAAATATAACTTGTGGTATTGGGAAAAGTATGTGACTCAAAACTATAAGTACACAAAACCATTGACCCCTCATTTAATTCTTGCAATTAAGTTTTCACTTTATGCTCCAATTAATTAATTATTATGTGTCTCCCACACATAAAATAACTAACCCAATGTTACATACAACTTTTACAAGTGGCCCCAAATAAATATTTAATGTGGATAAACACATTTCCTAGATGTACCACAAATAAATATTTATTTTACATTATTAAAATATATCATTTTTATGCAAGGCATACAACACACCTTTTCTAATATTCTTCCACTTGTTGTATACATTGCATAAGGGTCAATCAATGAAATGCATCATCATAGACATACATGAAACCACATGAATCTCTAGAATGCTATCATGTTTTATCAAGATACTTGCAATAAAACCAAGGTGACCACCATCTCAAGAAAGAACTCTCATCCTCCAACATGCCACCTATGGAAGAAAAGGAACATGCCAAGGTGAAGATGCACCAATCTAAAGAACACAAAAATCAAATCCAAGTGATAACAAAGGATCCAAGCTATTGTCAAAGGCAAACAAACCCACATGATTGGAAATAGAACCCACACCACATGCTAATACATCCAACTATCCATACCTCCTAGATATCAACATCATTAAAATCATGCCAACAATATGTCCAACTCTTCTATCACAATCACAAGCTCCCTATGTAAAACCTATCAATGAAGAACATACATATCTAGGAACTCCCATTGTATGGGTAATATCAAATCAAAATAGATCAAGGAATATTAAGTCTACCAAAAAACACTCAAACCAAGGTGTGGCGAATCAAAACCATGTAGTACCAAGAACAATCACAATGATCTACACATGCAACACAAATAGCTGCATACTCCCTCACAACATGTCACTATAACTCTCCCAAATCATATGAACATGAAAGTCCATGATGTAGCCATAGAACAAGGAGAGTGATGCAAAAGCATCCAGAGGTGTAGGGAAATCTTACATCACCAAAAAAAATGATTTTGTTTTCTATTCTTTTCAATTTGGGTTTTTGTGAGTACCCATTTTCTTGAATAATGATTCAGAACCTTCAAAGTTTCCAAAAAGGCTGATAATACCAGCCTTACTATTTTTAGTAAGCCTACATCTTAGAAATGGTTAGGCCCAAATTTTTTTCCAAAAGCTTTGGAATAGCAACATGTTGGCAAGAGACCCTATATGGATTCATGATTGTTGTCATTGATGGCAACAAAGCTCATCCCATACATCCATAGGACATGGTGTGTCTCTACCGAAAGTCAGAATGAAGATTGTTGTGGTCCGGTAAACAAGAACAGAGCATGTGGCAAGGTCCGATAGATAGGTCCGGATCTCTCAGAGGAAGTATCTTGGTAAAGTACAGATTTGGGGAAGTCAAGAGGACTACCTTGAGTGATAGATTCCAAGGTTTTAGCCTCCAGTGATAGATGAGGTAAAAGATATGAATACTTGTGTACCGGGTTCCTGAGTGACAGTGTGAACAGAGGATGAACTGACTGACAGAACATCAGACTATTTTCTGGATGTATTAATGATGGTGGTAAAGGTTATAAAGGCATGAATCATGTTTGGCCAACATGATTAATGATTTCTACAAGCATGTACTTGATCCGCATTACTTGATGTGCAAGGATTTAGCTGACAGATCAGAATTAGTGAAAAGATTGACTATTCTGGGTGCCGACTAGAAAGGTGATGAAGTTACTTGTGTGGATATATATACACGATGGATTTAGTTGTGAGAGGTGTGGTTGTGTGTTGTGATGTGCGAATAAAAGCAGAAGTGTAGAGCAGAAGCAGTAAGGAAGGTCCGGTATGTGAAAGGAAAGCAACAAAAGAAAAGAGAAAAGATGAAGTGCAGCAGATCAGTGTACTGAGCTTAACCAGAACTGAACTCCAGCATTTGTAGATGCTTCCAATCAGTTCAAGTATTGTATTACATTCCTTTTGTAGACAGTGAGTCTCTTGTAGGTAGTGTGCCTCTTGTGAGCAGTGTGCTCAGGCAGTGAGCCCTAATTGGCAAGTGCCATTTTATTTTTCTATTCTTCTAACAGAGAATACAATCTTGGGTTAATCACCCCGTGGTTTTCTCCCTTAACAGGGTTTCCACGTCAAAAATATTGTGTCATGTGTATTTCTATTTCATGGTTGTGTTTACTTGTTTGAATTAATGCTACATTGATTAATAAGAAAGTTCAGAAAGAAGAATTAATTAGGATAATTGATTCACCCCCCCTCTCAGTTATCAATAATTAGTATCAAAGCAAGGTTCCTCCTAACAGAGTCTAACAGCTTGAGTAAGATCTAGGAATCCAAATGGATACATATGGTTTAAAGGAGCAACTCAAGACTACCCTTGAGGATCTTGAATAGTCAAACTTTGAAGTCAATGAATTAAAGGAAAGACTCAAACAGACTGATGATTTCATGAGAGAACTAAAAGATAAATTAAGTCTCTCTATGAAAAAGAGAAAGGAGCTGCTTCAGCAATTGGTAAGACAAGGTGAAGCTAATGATGCAAATGAAGAGTTGACTGAAAAAACCAAGTTATGTGAAAAGTTATCAAAAGAAGTCATTATGGTAAGACATGAAATGGAATCAGGAGTTATAAAGTTTACCCAAGAGATTGAAGAGAAAAGAAAAACTGAAGATAATCTAAGACAATCTCTCAAGGAGAAATTAGAAGATTGCCACCAAATGGATAGAATTATCAGACATCTTGAATCTGATCTTGAAGATGCTAAAGAAAATGAAGAAAAACTTGAGGATCAAATTGTCACTCTCAAAAGGAATCTTCAATCAGCAAATGAATATAAAGAGAAATTCAAGATAAGTTCTGCTCAACTTGAAGTTCTTCTTGGAAGTCAAAAAAGGGCAGATGACAAGTGTGGTTTGGAATATGAGAAAGGAGAAAGCTCCCGATCCGGCTAGAAAAATTTTGGATCAGAAAATCCAAGGAACAGGCCTAGAAGACCTCTGGTAGGATAGCCCAATGCTCAAATACATCCATCTTTCAATGTATACTGCCACAGCTATAATCTCTTTGGTCACAAAGCTAATCAGTGCAGAAAGAGAATGAATCAGACTAATTCATCCTTCTCCGGACAGTGTTTTAACTGCAAAAGGTATGGTCACAAATCTCATGAATGCAGAAATATGCAAATGAACAAATCATTCAATGGTAGATACTTTGCATGCAATAGATTAGGTCATATGGCTAATCAATGCAAATCAAAAGGATATCAGTGAAATATGCAAAGAAATGTTGTTCACCAAATCTGCAATAGATCCGGTCACAGTGCAAAATTCTATAGAAATAAGAATCAGGACAAAAGAGGTCCGGTATATCATAATCAGAATCAAGATAAGGGTAAACAAAAGGTGAATGCGGATTAAGTTAAAAGTGAGATGAGCAAGATTTGGGTGAAGAAAAGTACAGAGAATATAGAGGTTGGATCAACACCAGACTCTGGTGCTGATATTCTTTCTGGAAATTAAAAAGTGAGCTCTTGCTCAGGGGGAGACAAAGAAAATCTTGTTCCCCCAGCCAGTCAAGTGGTGCCGGAATTAGCACAAGAAGAGGATACGGATTAAAGGGTATATAGATATGAGTCTTGAGATGATCCAGTTAAATATTTTAGAGGTCCACATGAAGATGTGAAGAAGTTGTGATTGATAAAGTAGAACCAGTTCCGGGAGATGCTACGGAGTGACAGAGGGTTACAAAAAGGTTTGGTGAGATCTGAAAGTGCATTGTCCTATTCTGCGGATTGGACAAAGTGTTTGGGATGTCCTTGTGATGTGTCATCTCGATTTGTTCATGGTTGGAAGATCCACACGATGTTCATAGATCAGGATAGATCTGGTTCTTCAAGTCATCCGAATAAGGCAAACCCAAATAATGTAGGTCGAGCATTTATTGCAATCTGGTATTAGGGTTTGCAGAGCAATATAAGGGTTTTCTCATTAATCATTTGTTCATTCTGCACTCAAGAAGAAATGAAAAGTGGAGCTCTACAATGAAATTCCTCAAGTTCATCGAAGATCATTTGCAGAAGTCTTTACATCCAGAAATCAATTCAACCAACTCCGTGAAACCGAAAGGCGCAAAAGGTATTTTCCATTTTCAATATCTCACTGCAAATCTCTTGATAATGGCTACTCTGAGTATTGTAAAGATTTCTGATAGACCTCGCCCTACATTTAAGAAACATCCATACAAATCCTTGGAGGTAGACCCCCTAGGTGCATTTTCCAGTGTTCTGCATGGTGTTTTGCACACCGAAGATATTAGGGTTTATGTACACGCAAATATTGAAGAGTTTGGGGAATTCAAACTAAGAGATATCTATCACAAACAATTGTTAGATGATTCTTTTGAGCTCAAACCCCAATACAAGGGCCTCTTGAACAAGCACTTTGCACAATACATACATTTCCCCTGTTTTATGGAGGATGAATGGGTTAGGTACATTTTGAGCAGAATACATGACAATTTCATGTGGTTAAATGGACCATTCAAGATCACTAAAGATGCCATCAGGACAGTTACTAGACTACACTCATCCGGTGGGATTCCTATTCTTAAATTTGTAAAGAACCAAACTGTGAGTGAGGCTACTGGATCCAAGTTTGACAAAAGAGCAATGACAGTAGATGACATCACTGATCTGGATGTCAAGTTTGCTTCTATGATCATTGGATATAAGATATATCATTCTAGCAGAGAAAATTCTGTACCTGGAACTGCCATCTATACCGCTTATGAAATGCTAAGAAAGGATACAGACTATGATCTTTGTCAGCTTCTCTTGAACCAACTCTTGGAGAATTTGCAGAAAATTAAGAAAGATAAAAAGAACTCATTCAAGTATGGTGGATTAATTTTGTGCTTGTTCTTCTACTTTATGAATGAGCTTCCTGGATCTAGTGGCTGGGTATGGGAGAGTGATAGGACAGTAGCCATCCAAATCAGAGATTATTTACATGGACTTGGTGATAACAAAGCACAAAGTATAGCTCTGTGGGGATACTTCAAGAACTTTCAGAACCTGATGCAAGTAAGAGAAAGGATTCCCCAGTCTTTTGTTGAGAAATACAAAGACACAGTCTGTTTTATGGTAGAAATTGATCAGTGCCTAATGGAGGCAATAGAACCAAGGACAGTTTGGATCATGCCCATGGGATATGAAGTTGATGAACAGATTGTAGAGCTGCATGTTCAACACATGCTAAGTCAGCCTAAAGATCCAAAGGCAGAGAAGTTTGGAACCTTTGAGGAACTGAGTGTAAAAATTCATGTGGACCTCAGAGAACTAGAGATGAAAAGAAAGGTGAGAAAAGAAGTAGAACATATTGCCCAAGGCCTTGGCATCTCAAAGGAGGCACTTGATGCCAACCAGGAAAAGAGACAAAAAGCTAAGGAAGAGAAGAAAGAGGTAGAAAAGGGAATCAAGAAATGTGCTCTGGTAGAAACTTCCATCCAGACCAGATCTTTAAAGAAACCAGCACCTGTCCCTGCCAAAAGCTCAATACCAGAAGTCCAGACATCCGAAAAAGGAGAAAAGAGAACAAAGAAAAAGGCAACAAGGTCATATGTTAGCCTAAAGGATGATGAGGAAACCGAATCAGATGAGGAGATAAGGAAACTAAAGAAGAAGAAGAAATCATCTGGTAAACTCTCTATTGGTCAAGGAGAAGAAGAGAAGGAAGAGAAATTTGTTGAAAAACCCACTCTCTGCTTAGATGATGTAGTGAAAGCAGTCACAGTGGATGGGAAACTACAACCCTTAACAGAATTCTATGATGATTATAATGAAGCAGATAAAAAGATTCTGGAGGAAGCCACAGTTAAGTTTTTAAACATTTACAATAAAGCTTTTATTGAAATTATCTCTCTAATTCCTAAGAGTCTAGAAAATGAGTTGGAAATGAGAAAGACCAATGCCATGGCAAAAGACCTTGAGATCCGAGAACAGATAGCTATTCAGCTATATCCTTCAATTGATCCCAAGACAATTCAAAGATTGCAAGGATGAATTCAGAAGCAAGGCAAGGATGAATCAGCTTATGCTTGGTGAGATCGACAAGGTAGCCAAGGACACTGAAGAGATTCTTTAGAAAACCTTCAAGAGATTTAATCTTCCTATTTTAGAGGACTTGGGCACTGATCCCTCAACCACATGTGTTGCAGAAGAAACCACTGAGAAAATGATAGAAGAGGTGGGCTTCGAACAGACTAACATCTCTCCTCCGGGTTCCCCTACAGTCTCCAAATCTAAAGGAGAAGAAAAATTGTAGGAGAAAGAAGTAGAGGTGAAGGAAAAAGAAGATGACAATGCTAAGGTTGCAGGAGGAGAGAAGACTTCAGCAGAGAAAACCACAACTGCTAGTGGTGGGAATGTAGAAGGAGAGAAAACTCCAAAGGATAGCTCTAAGACTGCAAAAGAGAAGAAATATCTGTCTCTGGCAAGAGACACTGCACAAACTATCCAAGAATTCCTGAACAAAGAAATAATGGAGATTGATGAACCGGAGCTTCTACAAGGTCCATTCAATTTTCATTCTCTTTCTCCGGTACAGACAATGAAGATAGCTTCATTTGCAAATGCTAAGGCTAATGAAAAACTCCTAAAGTCTCATATGGAAGACTGTGAGTTGATAGAAGCTGCATCCGGAGTACTAGAAAAGATCATGCCATCTTTTCAGAAGGATCCCACAGCCTCCTCTTCCGGTAATCTCAAAACCTTAGTCAGCAGTGTTAGTACACATTTTGATTCTCTAGAAAAATTAGCTAAAGAAAATGTCCGGAAGGAGTTTTTGGATAAGAGATTCTCAAAGGTACAAGGATTAATCACTAATGATAGGAGAAATATGAGTATTGGGATAAAGAGCTTAGAAAATGCTCTTAAGGATGGTGGTGAAATATACAAATTTTGTATCTCCTAGTCCAAAGCAATAGTAGAGATTGAGAAGAAAATAAAAGAGCAAGAGGATAAACTACTAATTTTGTCTCAAACTTTTGATCCTCTCTCTTCCTCCATAGTAAATCAAGAGTGTCAAGCTATTGCAATCACAAATGCAATAAAGAATTTTGAGAAGGAAAGAAAGAACATAATTAACCGGATGGGTGAACTTAGAAGGATTATTATCCCTAAGTTAGAGGCCATGCATGAGGCCATAAATGATGCTCAGATTACAGCCCGGACCAATGATCTGACAGATCTTAAGAAGGCTGAAGCATTTGCTTTCCTGTTGAGTGGTCACATTTCAATTTTGGATAGGATGAAGTAGAGTTGGGCGACAGAAGTTGTTCAGTTGAAGAACACTTTTGCAGACATACTTAAGTATATGTAAGTACTCCATATATATATACTTATGCGGCTAAGTATAGTTAAAATTTTGAAATTTTTGGTATGCGGACCCTACCCTTTGCCATTGATGTCAAAGGGGGAGTGAGGAGTAGTGAAAAATAAGGAATCCAACTAAGGGGGAGCTCCGAAAAATGTATATAAAGACAGAGCATCAGCCAAGGGGGAGCTTAGTGTAAACACTTAGTCATTTTTCACTAAGTGTTGCCATCAATGCCAAAGGGGGAGATTGTTGGCAAGAGACACTATATGGATTCATGATTGTTGTCATTGATGGAAACAAAGTTCATCCCATACATCCGTAGGACATGGTGTGTCTCTACCGAAAGTCAAAATGAAGATTGTTGTGGTCCGGTAAACAAGAACAGAGCATGTGGCAAGGTCCGACAGACAGGTCCGGATCTCTCAGAGGAAGTATCTTGGTAAAGTACAAATTTAGGGAAGTCAAGAGGACTACCTTGAGTGATAGATTCCAAGGTTTTAGCCTCTAGTGATAGATGAGGTAAAAGATATGAATACTTGTGTACCGGGTTCCTGAGTGACAGTGTGAACAGAGGATGAACTGATTGACAGAACATCAGACTATTTTCCAGATGTGTTACTGATGGTGGTAAAGGTTATAAAGGCATGAATCATGTTTGGCTGACATGATTAATGATTTCTACAAGCATGTACTTGATCCACATTACTTGATGTGCAAGGATTCAGCTGACAGATCAGAATTAGTGAAAAGATTGACTATTCCGGGTGCCGACTAGAAAGGTGATGAAGTTACTTGTGCGGATATATATACATGATGGATTTAGTTGTGAGAGGTGTGGTTTTGTGTTGTGATGTGCGAATAAAAGCAGAAGTGTAGAGCAGAAGCAGTAAGGAAGGTCTGGTATGTGAAAGGAAAGCAGCAAAAGAAAAGAGAAAAGATGAAGTGCAGTAGATCAGTGTACTGAGCTTAACCAGAACTGAACTCCAGCATTTGTAGATGCTTCCAATCAGTTCAAGTATTGTATTACATTCCTTTTGTAGACAGTGAGTCTCTTGTAGGCAATGTGCCTCTTGTGAGCAGTGTGCTTAGGCAGTGAGCCCTAATTGGCAAGTGCCATTTTGTTTTTCTATTCTTCTAATAGAGAATACAATCTTGGGTTAATCACCTCATGGTTTTCTCCCTTAATATGGTTTGCACGTCAAAAATATTGTGTCATGTGTATTTCCATTTCATGGTTGTGTTTACTTGTTTGAATTAATGCTACATTGATTAATAAGAAAGTTCAGAAAGAAGAATTAATTAGGATAATTGATTCACCCCCCCTCTCAGTTATCAACACAACATAACCATTCTTGGTAAATTTCAGCCCAAGATCATGTTTGGATTTCAAGATATTAAAGTTTTGATTTTTAAGGTTCATGGAAAAAGTTTCAAAATCAATATTGAGGCACTTAGAGGTTCCATAATAGCTTAAAAATTGGATGAAAATAAAAATGTCCCTAAAGGGATATTTTTTGGAAGTTTAGTTTTTTGTGAGATTTCCTATGCATCAAATGGTTAATCAATCAGACACTCAGATCAAAAGTTATGGCATCCAAAAGTTGGGCCTCCCATATTGGAGGATGTAAAAAAATGTGCGAGACACATAAAAGAGTTTGTTAAGGGATGATACATGTGTTGACGAGTGTTTTGACACATCAAAAGGCATTTTTTGTTAGTAAATAATTTGGGTACCACTTTGGGTGGTTTTAGCTCATGATTTTGTAGTACCATTTGATGGTTTCATGTATTGTATTTCTTATATATCAGGTGCTTAAGATAGAGGTTGTAGGTGGAAGTATGATAGATGTTGAGTTACTTATAGGTCTCTAGTTGGAGACACTCTTGTGAAAACTTTCCTTGCAAGTATATTGTAATCTTGTTGAGTTTTTGAATTTAATATATTGAGTTGCCTTTCGAGTGTGGGGTTTTTCACCTGAAAGAGTTTTCCCCATGTAAATCATTATGTTTGTGGTTTGAAGCTTATAATTTGTTGTTGTGACTATGTTGGGTGGAGTACACCCTCATCAAGTGGAATCAAAGTGAGTTTTTCCTGAGTGTGCAAACATATCTTTGAACAGTGAGGTAGTTTGTGCCAGGACCTTGAGATCATGTGTTTGAAGGTGGAAGCAGAACCACTAATTTAAGGTAGCTTCACACTGAGGAATTTTTACATTAAGTATAAGAGAAGAAAGAAGAAAATAAAGATGCCTCCACATAGAAACCGTGTTGGTAGAATCTTGTTGTGATAGAAGAAGGGTTTAAAGCTCTGCAAAGGTAGATTAATGCAATCCAAGAGGAACTAAGAAGAGGGTTTGAACCAAGAAGGAGAGATGAAAGTGAAGATGAAGCTGATGCACCCCAAGATGATGTACATTATGAATAAAATGATGGAGAAGTAGAACTTGAACATGTTAGATTGCTAAATGCCATAACAAAAATTGAGAAAAGGCCAAAGATTGACATGTCTGCATTTTTTAGTAATCTCAATCCAGAAGAATTGATAGATTGGATCAATGACATGGAGGAATATTTTGAATATGAAGAAATAGAAGATCTTAAGAGGGTCATGTTTTCCAAGACCAAGATCAAAGGTCATGCATGAATTTGGTGGAAGAAGGTACAGTTAGAAACAAACTGAAAAGGAAAAGAGAAGATCATCAGATGGGATAGAATGGTTGATAAATTGAAGAGTCAATTTAGTCCTATGGATTATGAGTTGGAAGTTCTAAAGAAAATGCAAGGTCTAAGAAAAATGAACAAGATAGTCAAAGAATACACTGAAGATTTTTACAAACTCATCATTAGAGCAAGTCACATAGAGGCTAATAAAGAGAAGGTAGCCAAGAATATCAATGGGTTGAAACCTAGTATCCAAGAAGAATTAAGCCTAGTTAGATTGGCAACTATTGAAGATGCATATCAATTTACAATGAAGGTAGAAGAAAAGTTGTGACAAGGTGTCGCTGTACCTCATCATTTAATCTATTTTTTAGATGTCAATAATCCAGGGGTTGTGTCCATGGCTATTTGCAACTAGGGATTCTATAGTTATCACTTTCACTAACTAATCTGAACTACTTCTACTAACTTGAAAATATTAATCTATCTACTTAATAAATTTAAGGAATGCTGAAAATAGGATAAAACAGGAAATTTACTCAAAGCAATCTTAAAACAGTAACATGCATCTACCTATCAAAATCAGTAAATACTTTGCATAATAGAAAGCTGAATTAATAAAACAATGGTACTAGCCTCCTACCTTAGTGGTGAGAGTAGGCCCTTGCTCCACACCCTTGGGGCTGAAGGCTGCAGTAGGGAATCGACACAAAAGAAGATTACAACTAGATCCAATCCAATTCATTCAATCTGCATTCACGAAAATATTGCTAACACAGAACTAAGATTACCGAGAATCAGAATAATTCCATCATTGTATATTTCTTTTGCTATTTCTACAAGTATATATCCAAAGAGTGATGACACATCACTTAACCTATCTATCAGTTCTTCTATGAGATGACATCCATCTCTTTATTACACTAGATGTTTAACTATGAAAGAAAATAATGCAAATAAAAGTAGACTTGAGTGGAACAGAAGTCCACTCAAAATCAAAATCTGAGTCTTAATACATTTGGGCATTGAGGCCTTGAAAATAAGGATATTGAATCAGTTCCATCTGTAACTTCATGCAAAAACTTTGAAAAGATAAAACTTCAACAGTTTAACTAAAGATGACCTGTCATCACCCAGGTGATGATTTGAGTGAAATGAGGGGTATTATGACCACTGCTGAGAGTGCTTGGTCGACAGCTTATGCTGGAAATATGCCCTACTCTCAAGAGGTGCCAGAGATAACTATTCCTGACTACAACTCCAGAGACGTGTCTACAGCTCCGGAGATATGTCTGCAACTCCAGAGATACGTAGCTTTCTCTGTTCAGCTCTGGAGATGCTCCAGACTCTCGTAGAGCTCTAGAGAGTCATTCGTCATTTCTTCAAAACTTTAGGTGTCAAGGCACTTTGGTATTGTCTCTGAAGATCATTGAAGACTATCTCTGGAGATGCACAAAATTGTTGTTCCTGGCATCTACACCTGTTGAATCAAAAAGAGAAGTTTTCTGCATTTTCCATCAATTCCATGCACATTAGTCACTCAATCAAAAATTATACTCTTAAGTAATCTATCTCAATTAATCATTAAATAGAACGATCTTGCTAGCTTATTTGGGTGTAGACATTAGGAAAGATGGACTCAAGAAGGAGAAAAAGAGAGGCAAAAAGATGTGTTTCATGAGTGTAACTTGACGCTCATCATCCCCCCCTACCTAAGGTTTGGCAGGTCCTCCTGCTTCTCACATTCAAGATTTATTCTAGTGAAGCAGCTTGTCAGTTAGGCTATAATCTTGGGCATAGGTGGTCCAAGTTGTTCGGTTGATATTACCATTGCCTTTGTACTCATCAACTTGCTTCATCCAGTTCTACAATTTTTCATCTTCCATCTGTTTTGCCCAGACAGGGAGTGGCTCAATTATTAGAGGGGGCTTGTACCATCCACCTATCCATTCATGCCTATGGTTATCCATTAGTTTGGATATCATCTTTGCCTTTCTCATGAATAATCTTAAGTTTGCAGGGGTGACCACCTCTCTCATTTTCTGCTCTGAGGTCAAAATATTCCATATCTTCTTTGCTACAACAAGTACTGGATTTGCTGAATTGATCATGAAAAGGCCAAAATCGATGGAACATTCCTGCAAACTTTTTAGGTATAATAGAAAAATTGTGTTCTTACTATCAGGATGATAGAGAAGGGACCTGAATTTGATCCTAAAAGCACCAAGATTGGGGCATTCCTTCCTGATGAAAGGTCTGTTTTTAAATCCTTCTTGAGATGATCCTCCATCCTTTCATTCCAGATCTGATGATTCCTCATTAGGGACATAAATTCCTTAAGCTGACATTCCCCCACAAAATGATTAAGAATGAAAGTGATATCATTAACACAGAACCCATGTAAGTATAATTCACATAGGAAATTCTTGTCCTCATCATTGCTTCTGGTATATGCTGTCATGAATCCTTCTGTTGTTTCTGTATCCTCAACGGTTAGATAGGACTAAAGAGAATTTCCTCGGCAAGACTCTTTCCTATAAGAACATGGAGTAGCTGGCACTTGGAGGTCTGTAGGATAGAATTTTTGAAGAAAGGGAAGCCATTTCAATGATTTTGCCTTCCAAAGTTGCTATTCTTTTTGTTTTGGCAGTGACTGCCCTTTGTAGCTGCAAAATAGGCTTGGAAGCCTCATATTCTCTACACCTCTTCTCCCAATAGGATAGGGCTTTGGGAATGTCAATGGGGATTGGACCCACATAGGCATCTGTTTGTATTTCCTGCTCATTGGTTGCCCTTGGACCATCCAATTCTTGAATATATTCCTCCTGGTCATCTAGTCTATTGTTGGCCCAAGTTAACTGTTTATCCTGGCTTTGTACTTTCTCAATCAATGCTACCATTATTGTGAGGCTATTGTCTCTAGCCCTAGTGAGCTCAGAAACACTCTGTGCTACCCCTTTTTCTTTTTCTTCCAACAATTTGGATACCTCAGTTTTGTTTGCCTCTAACTCTGCCTCTTTCTCCTGGATGATCTTGTCTTTGCTTTGGAGTTTTGTTTGTAGATTTGCAATGATTTGTTTTTGCTCCATTTCCACCTCTACTCTAACCTTCTTGAGGTCAGTAATAATCAGATTCTTGCCCCAGAGTAACCTTTTTAAATTTTTAATTTCTTCCATCATCTGCTATTCTTTTGAAATTTCCACATCCTCTTGATCAGAGGGATGAAAGAAGGTTTCTTCTTCTGCTTCTATGGCTATTGGCTGTTCATTAGGGTTTTCCATGGCCATCTTCCTTGCATTGTCAATTGTACCCTTCTACCCTGCTTCATCCTTTTCTTTAGACTGCCTTTCCTGAGGGTCCTCTTGGGGTTCCTCTTCTTTTATTGGCACCGATGAAGGTCCAGCCTTATCCTCATATGTTCTAAGTTCCAGGAGTACCTCAGCCAGGAGGGCAGTATCTTTCTTGGCCTGTGAGAGCTGTCTCTTCCTTTTGCTTCTCCATAGCAGAGGTGGGGTAGGTGACTCTGGAGCAAGTCTCTCTTCCTTATAATCTGAGGAAATAGTAAAAGTTTGTATATATTCTGTCTCTGGAGCACATGATGGTTTTGAAATTGGTCTCTCTAGAGCACATGATGGTGCTGGGGAAATTTCTCTTTGTTTCCTCTTCCTGACCAGAGGGATCTCATCTGAATCATGAGATGGTTCTTCAACCCACCAGGTTCCCTCTATTCTCTGTCCTGACCTTCCCTCTATTAATTCCTTAGGGCAAGATTCCTTAGTTATTTTTCTCCTAACTGAGCAAGTCATGTAGGGGGTTTGTCTAGGAGTAGGTTCTGCAATTTCTTTACCTTTCCTTCTTTTATCAGGAACATGGGCTTCAAATAAGGTTGCCTCCTGCGAGGGCTTCTTTCCTCTATGAACAGTTGTGGAGGAGGCTGAAGGCTCAATTTCCTCTTCTTGGTGGGTAGGGGAACTCTCACCTCCTGGTTGTGCCATCTCTAGTGCTTTGTTCTGGGGATTCTTCTCAAGAAAGTGTTGCCATAATTCCTCCCCATTGGCCTGAGACAGGAAGTGGTGTTTAACTACTAGAAAGATAAGACCATGATGTTTCATTGGACCCTTATTCTACTGATATTTCTCTGCAGTTGCCCTGATGGAACAATATAGAAAATTGGGAATGTTTATGCTATACTCAGGGTGTCTATTTCCATGTCTTAAAAAAATCAACATTTTCATGACTGGCCCTAAAACTAGAGAGAATTGACCATTACAAGTAAAGTATTTCATTAACCAGGTGGTAACAGATGCCCAAGGGTTTGGGAGTGTGGACCTCAGAATTCCTTTGACTTCATTTTTATTCGAATGTAATTAAATAGCAGGTTCATCACGAACAGAGAAATTTTTAATCAAATTAGTGTATAAGGTTTTCAAGTGGTAAATCCTCTCACCTTGTTCAGGAAGTCTAGAAATGTGGCTGATAGTGGCTGAGGAGAAATTGATTTGTACTCCTCTGACAGCTGTCTAATTGTCCCTTAAATTCCTGAGGAATTCATCCACAATATCCTCTTGAAACCCTTCAAATTTTTCTAAGAAGTCTAACCATCCTGCAGCCCTTAAAATGTTTGTTGTAGCTCCATCCTACAGAAGGTGCGCAACACTTTCTGGCTCAAACTTCTTCTTGACCCCCATTGCTGAATTAGTTCCACCTTCTATGTTTAATTCCTTACCTCCTCAATCTGCAGTTTATCTCTTCCTCTTAATCCTGTAGGCACCGAAGGACTGTGCAATGTGCTCTGTAAGCTCCGGAGATCTGTTCAATTGGCTCTATTCTTCAGGGTACTTCAGAGGTTCGAATGAGGAATTTTATGTTTCTCAACTTAGGCTTATGCAGATTAGTTAGAGTACCAAGGCAGTCATAAATGTGATAGAATGTTAGGACACTCCAGAGGCAAGGGGGTAATACGGTACAGATGGCGGCATGTGTGAATTTTTGAAAGGAAATGATGGAAGGAGGTCGTGGCATCATGGTAGCACCCAAAAATAGGAAGACAAGATAGTTGCTAATAATGATTAATTAAAGATAGAGTTACCTAGATTAGTTTTAATGATGAGGGTGATGTACATGGCAGAGATACTGCGTCATTGTTGGAGACTGCATGTGTCATGGCACATGAGCAGCTTGTGGCAGCTGGAGATGACGTCCACTTACTCCGTTGGCACGCAACCTACAATCATTGCGCTGAGTGATCCAAGAATCCACGTTCCTTGGTGATGTCAGTGCTGGCTTTGTGAATACCCCTTCAAATGATATTCGTGCCAATTGAATTTATTCTTTTGTGATAAAGTAGAGGATGAGTCATGATGACCTCATCATGTGATGTGTCTACTTTACCACCTGGAGAGGTGGGTCCCCTCCCTTATTATTTGAAACTAACTTCTTTATTGACAGAGCACCGGAGGTGCTCCTAGTTGGGAAGCGCCAGAGGTGCTCCTTTTTGAGAAGTGTTGGGGGTGCTCCTTGTTGAGAAGCGCCGGAGGTGGTCCTGATTTGAGAAGCATCGAAGGTGCTCCTGGCATCTGATCATCTCTGGAGCTCAATTATTTCAACTGTCTTAAAGAAGGGAACCACCATTTTTAACTCCCTTGGTCAAGAAAGATAGCCATTTGCTAGTTTTCCATCTTTCTCTGTGTTTTTTTTTCTTTTTTTTTATAAATTTTTAGAAGGCCGCCATTTGCTGGTTTTCAACCCTCCTTTTTCTATTTTTTTTTGAGAATCAATCCAACACTGGGATAGAGGAGGTATCCCCTATATCAAAACTCAAATCCTTGAGAAACTCTTCTTTAGTAGATGGTCTTTTGTAGAGCCTGATTTGGTGACCATTTACTAGAAATGTGTCTGTGCTTCCATCAATAGGTTGCAATGATACTGTTCCATTTTTAAAAACTTCCTTGATTTGATAAGGACCCATCCAATGAGTTTGTAATTTCCCTTTGAACTCCTTGAATTTAGAATCATAAAGAAGAACCCAATCACCTTGTTGAAATGTCCTCCTTTTGATGTGTTGGTCATGCCATTACTTCCTCTGATACTGAACCAGTTTTGTTTGCTGAATGGCCTCTGTCTGAATTTCATCCAACTCATTGAGCTGAAGAATTCTATTCTGTTGAGCTATAAACAATGGTAGACCAATATCCAATGTAGTTTTAAGTGTCTGGAGTTCAAATTCTATAGACAAAATAGGCTTTTTCCCATAAACTAATTCATATGGTGAGAACTTTGTTGTGGACTTCCAAGTGGTATTGTAAGGCCAAACTGCTTCAGGTAATCTACTAGCCCAATCTTTTCTGTTCATTGCTACTGTCCTTGTCAGAATATTTTCAAGTTCCCTATTGGTTACTTCTACCTGCCCATTCGCTTGAGGATGGTAAGGTGAAGATTTTTTGTGCTTGACTTGATATAAATCTGTGAATGCTTTGATTACCTGTGAAGTAAACTAAGGTCCTCTGTCTAAAAATATTGATCTTGGGGCTCCAAATCTTAAGAAAATCTTATTGTAAAGGAAATCAGCAACTTTTTCTTCTCTTGCAAATTGTAATGCTTGAACCTCAGCCCACTTAGTAACATAGTCTGTGCATACTAGAATGTACTCCTTGCCTGATGATGGTGGTGAAATTGGTCCCACAAAGTCTAGACCCCACTGCTCAAATGGTTCTATCATGACTTGAGGATGTAGTAACATCCCCTAGGTAAAGGTTGGCTGTCCCATCCTTTGGCACTGGTCACAGTGCTGCACATACTTGTTTGTATCTTTATGAAGAGAGGGCCAGTAGTAACCAGCTCCAAGGATCTTGTGGACTGTCTTGTGGAAAGAGTAATGGCCACTAGATGGTTCATCATGACATGCTCTCAACACATCAAAAATCTCATCAGCTTTTAAACACCTGCGTAGAATGAAATCAGGACCACATTTAAATAGTAAACCATTCAACCATTTGTAAGATAAAATTTCTTTAACCAAATGTTTTCTTTGTTTTGAGGTAAAATGGGATGGATACAAGCCTGTAGCTAAAAGATTAGCTATGTTAGCAAACCAAGGTGTAGTAGAGGATATATCAAAAAGATGTTCATCTCGGAACTTGTCCTCCACTAGTTGGTTTTCTCCTCCTGTATGCAATCTTGAAAAAAAATCAGCAACCAAATTAAACTTTCCTAGATTATCAACTATGGTAATATCAAATTCCTATAATAACAATAACCACCTGATGATCCTTGTACCCACTACTGGTTTATTCATTAGGTACTTGATGGATGCATGATCAGTGTGTACAAATATCTTATATCCAGTGATGTAATGCCTGCATTTGTTTATAGCATAGATGACTGCCAATAATTCTTTTTTAGTTGTTGTGTAATTTCTTTCCGTAGAGGTAAGGTTTTTGCTGATGTAATAAATGGCATGCATACTTTCTCCTTCCTCCTTTTGTCCTAAAACTGCCCCAATGGACTCATTTGAAGAATCAGTCTGTATGTGAAATGGCAAAGTCCAATTTGGTCCTCTTAAAATTGGTGTGACAGTAAGCTTCTCTTTCAAGGTCTCAAATGCTGATTGACATTCTTCTGTCCATAGAAATTCTATGTCTTTGTTAAGCAGGGTAAACAGGGGGGCAGCTATTCTGCTAAAATTTTCTATGAACCTCCTATAGTAGCTTGCATGACCCAGAAAAATTCTAACATTTGTCTGACTTTTGGTTGAAGGCAACTGTGTGATCACATCTATCTTGTTTTAATCCACTTTGATCCCTTTTTTTGAAATATGGTGTCCCAAAACAATTCCTTCCTCTACCACCATAAAGCACTTTTCATGGCTAAGGGATAATTGATTTTCCTGACAACATTTTAGTACTTTCTCAAGGTTTGTGAGAGCTTCCTCAAAATTATCCCTATACACAGTAAAGTCATCCATATAGACCTCCATGCATTCATTAGCTAGTTCAGCAAAAATAGCTAAAACAAGTCTCTGAAATGTAGCTAGGGCATTGCATAGCCCAAAGGGAAGAACTTTGTAAGCAAAGGTTCCCCAAGAGCATGTGAAGGTGGTTTTACCCTGGTCTTCAGGTGCTACTTGAATTTGATTATACCCACTGAATCCATCTAGAAAACATAAATACTTTCTCCCAGCAAGGTTGTCCAGAACTTGGTCAATGAATGGTAAGGGAAAGTAGTCCTTTTTTGCGGCCTTGTTGAGTTCTCTATAATCAATACACACCCTCCATTTCCCATTCTTTTGAGGCACTATGACAAGGGGTGAAACCTATTGACTATTTGAGATTGGATATATGAACCCTGCTTGAAGTAATTTTTCTATTTCAGTTTTGACAATGTCCTTTAAAGCAGGATTCAATCTTCTTTGGGGTTGTCTAGTAGGTTTAATATCCTCAGTGTATATATGATGGGTAGAGATCTTAGGAGGTATGCCTTTCAGATCTTGGTATTCCCAAGAAAAAGATGTTGAATGGGAAATCAGAAGTTGGATGAGTTTTTCTTCCTGAATGGTTGTTAACTAAGTATTGATATTAAGTGTTTTCCCTGGTAAAATCATGACCTGTTTTGTGATTTGATCCATCGATGTAGTTAATCTGCACATAGGAGTCATGGTATTGAGAGGACAAGAATGTGGAAGCAACATATGGAAAGTGGTTAAGTCTCTGTAAAATGTTTCCCCACAAGGAATGATGTTGGCTAGGGTACAATGAGAAGAATTAAGTTCTCTCTTAGAGTCTTGGGTGAGTTCCATCACATCCTCATTAATTAGGATGTGAGTAATGTCTTCTGTTGTATCATAGTATATTTCTTCTTCTCATTCTCCCAGATGTTCCTTAATGGTTACCATAGCTACTGAGGCACTGTTGTCATTATTTTCTGGCTCATCCACCCATACTCTTCCCATATAATGCATTGGTGGTTTAGCTGAAGGATACAGAGATATTTTCTTCAGATCTATCCCATTAGAAATGACCATATCCCCAGTTCGACAATCAATAGATGCTGCTGTTGTAGCCAGCCATGGTCTTCCTAAGATCAGTGGATAAGCATTTCTCTGGTTTCTAGGTTCTAATATCAGGAAGTCCACTGGAAATTCCCATGAATCTATCACAACTGGTACATCAGTGATTACCCCTTTTGGAATAGCTACTGACTAATCAACAAGTTGAAGAATTGTAGTTGTGGATTGGATACCTGATAGAGCTAATTTGTCCATTGTGTGGACTGTCATTACATTAATTGCTACTCCTAGATCAACTAGAACATTTGAAATTTGTACCCCTGAGATGAAAATAGTTATGACAGGGTTTCCAGGGTCTCCATATTTTGGAAGGAGAATTTCTCCCATCAACAGATCCAGTACTTTTCCTTCCACCTATTTTGTGGAGGGAAAATTTTTCTTCCTGCCCTGCATTTTGATACAATGCTGTTTAATAAACTGATTTAGTTCTAGAACATCTTTGATTGCCTAGAGAAGAGGAATTTCAATGTTTAGTTGCTTGATTTCTCATAAAAGTTCTGATTCTAGGTTGGTTTGGATTTGTTTTTGTAAGATCTTTTTCTGGGGAACATTCTGTTTAAGCCATTCTAGGTATGGTGCTAGTTTTTCCATCTCTAGAGCTCTTATCGGAATTGTGTTTAGGAATGTTCTCTAGAGTCAGTCTTCTAGGAGCAACTCTAGAGTTGTCCAAGGATGATTCTTTTAGCACTTTTTCATTATTAATCTCCTCCAAGGGTTGAGTGGATGAATTTTCAGGTTCCTCATTATTGGTTACTTCAACTATTGTTGGAGGAGATGGTCTTGGGAATGCTTTCCCAGAACGCAGCTGGAGATTATTTGAATATATAGCATTAATTCTAGCTAGATTTTCTTGCTCTGTCATGTAAACAGCCGCTCCCTGTTTATTCTGTGGGTTTGGTATAGGCTGAGCTGGTAAAGGTGGTTGACTAACTAGTTCATTCTGTGCTTGACCTTGTGTGTTGGAGGGTCCAGTTAGTAAAGCTTGTTGTTGGGTTGGAAATGTCTAGGTTGTCCCTAGTATTATTGATTTTATCCCTATTGAGAACCCCAATGAGGTTGCATGTCTTGTGATCCAAACTATGGTGGCCACTGTTGATTTCCCCAAGGCTGATTTTGCCAATTTTGGTTTTGCCAATGTTGATTTGGCCAATCCTGCTATCCCCAAGGAGGATTATTTTGAGGCCCATGCTAAGTTAGATTCCATTGATTATTTCCCCAATTAGAAGGACCCCTGTAACAGGGCTGGTTTGGATACTGATTGTAAGGAAAATTCCCAGCTTGTTTTTGTCCCACATAGTTCAATTCCTCTTCTATTACAACATTCTTCTTACTCAATCTTTTCAAGGCTAGAAGTTGACTACATTGACTAGTAGGATGTTCCTTATCACAGATCTGACAAATCTCTGATTTGTCTAATGGGTATTCTCTTCATAGACGTTTGTTTCTACACCTAGGACAATAGATGGAGAGTGGTTCAGTTGCTCTGTTTTGATCAGTTGTTCTAGTTTTTGTCTGAATCCCATCCAATGTAGTATTTAATTGGACCAAATTGTCTGTTTTTAGATTTACAATCTCTTCCATTAACTGCCCTATTTCATTCCTCCCTTTAAAAGTTTTGGATGACCTCACTCCATCTTGGGTTCTAGAATAGTTCATGTAGAGTGCTTCTATATCAGGTATTTCCATTTTGTTTATGTTCCCTTTTCCCATCAGATCCAGTGCTTGTTTTGATTCTTTATCCAATCCTTTTACAAATAGGGTTTTGGCCAAGGAGTGATCTACTGGGTTACCATACCTTCTCAAGGCAAAATTAAACCTATCCACATAGTCCTCTAAGGATTCTTCCCCCCCTACCTAATTTTAAACAGTTCTTCATTTTTATTATTGGATCTGCAGTAATCTTGGTATTCTTCCAAAAACTCTGTTTCCATCTGATCCCAAGAACATATAGAATTCTGGTGTAAACCCATAAACCATCTCATCATAGAATCTTTCAGAGTTGAAGGGAACAGTTTGAGTTTCTGGTTATCTGATCCATAATCATAAGTTTGGTAGACTATTTTGAATTCAAACAAGAACTGATCTGGATCCTCAAAAGAAAGTCCTCTAAAGTTTGGCAGGTGTGCTAGTGAGATATTCTTCATAGGAGCATTGTCTCCAGCAGCCAAAACAATAGGATATGAGAAGGTTCTTGGAGCCTAATTTTCCTCTTCCCCATGATTATCATTTTCAATGTTTAGTACTGGTTCTTCTCCTTGAGGTTCTAGGAAATTAGGTTCTACCAGAGGATCTACCTAAAACTTTTGTTGTAACTCTTGGATGTAATCAGCAAGTGAAAGATTTGGAGGATCTAAGGAACTATTGTTTTGAGGTGCAGCTTCCAAAGTAGTTTCTAGGTTTCTCTCCTCAACAAGATCTTGTACCACCCCACTGCTTTCCCCTATGGCTTGTTGTTGGGGTGTCTGCTTGATATATCTTCCCTTCAGATCTCTAGCTCTAACCATACAAATCTATCCTAAAAACTATTTTAACCTAGTTTCCCTAATTAACACAAGATGTCCCCAACAACGGCACCAAAAATGACAAGGTGTCATTGTACCTCATCATTTAATCTATTTTTTAGATGTCAATAATCTAGGGGCTGTGTCCACGGCTGTTTGCAACTAGGGATTCTATAGTTATCACTTTTCCTAACTAATCTAAACTGCTTCTACTAACTTGAAAAGATTAATCTATCTACTTACTAAATAAATTTAAGGAATGTTAAAAATATGATAAAACAAGAAATTTACTCAAAGCAATCTTAAAATAGTAACATGCATCTACCTATCAAAATCAGTAAATACTTTGCATAACAAAAAGCTGAATTAATAAAACAATGGTACTAGCCTCCTTCCGTAGTGGTGAGAGTGGGCCCTTGCTCCACACCCTTGGGGCTGAAGGCTACAGTAGGGAATTAGCACAAAAGAAGATTACAACTAGATCCAATCCAATTCATTCAATCTGCATTCATGAAAATATTGCTAACACAGAACTGAGATTACCGAGAATCAGAATAATTCCATCATTGTATATTTCTTCTACTGTTTCTACAAGTATATATCCAAAAAGTGATGACACATCACTTAACGTATCTATCAGTTCTTCTATGAGATGACATCCATCTCTTTATTACACTAGATGTTTAAATCTAAAAGAAAATCATGCAAATAAAAGTAGACTTGAGTGGAACAAAAGTCCACTCAAAATCTAAGTCTGAGTCTTAATGCATTTGGGCATCGAGGCCCTAAAAATAAGGATATTGAATCAGTTCCATCCGTAACTTCATGCAAAAACTTTGAAAAAAATAAAACTTTAACAGTTTAACTAAAGATGACCCGTCATCACTTAGGTGATGATTTGAGTGAAATGAGGGGTATTATGACCACTGCTAAGAGTGCTTGGTCGGTAGCTTATGCTGGAAATATGCCCTACTCTCAAGAGGCACCAGAGATAACTGTTCATGACTATAGCTCCAGAGATGTGTCTGCAACTCCGGAGATGTGTCTGCAGCTCCGAAGATATGTCTGTAGCTCTGGAGATATGTAGTTTTCTCTGTTCAGCTTCGGAGATATGTAGCTTTCTCTGTTCAGCTCTGGAGATGCTCCAGACTGCCACAAAGCTCCAGAGAGGCATTCCTCATTTCTTCAAAACTTCAGGTGTCAAGGCACTTTGGTATTGTCTCCAGAGATCATTGAAGACTATCTCCGGAGATGCACATAATTGATGTTCCTGGCATCTACACCTGTTGAATTAAAAAGAGAGAAGTTTTCTGCATTTTCCATCAATTCCATGCACATTAGTCACTCAATTAAAAATTATAATCTGAAGTAATCTATCTCAATTAATCATTAAATAGAACAATCTTGCTAGCTTATTTGGGTGTAGACATTAGGAAAGATGGACTCAGGAAGGAGAAAAAGAGAGGCAAAAAGATGTGTTTCATGAGTGTAACTTGGCACTCATCAAGTTGAATAGAAAATTTAAGAATAAACAAAGAGGAAGAGGTCATGGTGGAAGAACTAGTGGAAGATCATATGGGGGTCATGGACAACAAGATGAGCAAAAGAAAAATGAAGATGCAGGTACCAACCAAACTAACAAAGGTAAAAATGCATACCACCCTCAAGGACATAATGATGGGTACTAGAGAGGAAGATGTAGATTTGGAAGAGGGCCTAAAAGAGGAGGATTTAGAGGAACCTATTTCAGATGCAGTGAAGAAGGGCATAAAACATATGACTGTTAAAAAAATTAGGGAGGAACAAATAGAAGCCCAGAGGGTAATGCTAGAGTTGCCCATGTTGATGAGGAAACAACATCTAAACATTTAGAAGATGTAGAAAGAGGAGAATCTCTTGATATCAGAAAAAGCCTTTCTAAAAGAAGAGGGAAAAGTAGAACCAACACAAAGAAAGAGCCTATTCCAAACAAGGTGTAAATTAGGAGGTAAGTGTTGTGATGTGATTATTGATAGTGGAAGTATAGATAATCTAGTCTCTAAAGAGATGGTCAAAAAATTGAATTTGAAGAGAATAGAGCATCCACATCCCTATATGATTGCATGGTTGCAGAAAGATCATAGAGCTTTGGTTAATGAATAGTGTTTAGTAAAGTTTAAGATTAGAGATTATCATGATGAGGTGTTATGTGACATTATGCCAATGGATGTATGTCACTTGTTATTGGGAAGTTCATGGTAGAATGATAGATATGCTATCCATGATGGCCATGCTAACACCTATTATGTGACAAAATATGGAGTGAGACATAAGTTGAAACCTGTGAGAGAAGCAGAGGAAAAGATATGTAGTAATGCTAGAATTTGTTTGGTAGATGGTAGATAATTTCTGAATGGAATAAAACACAAACATATGTGCTTTGCCTCAATTCCTAAACTCAATAAAGAGGAAGGAGAAGATGCACCTGCAGAAATTGTAGATATGTTGGATGAATTTGAAGATATTGTTTCAAATAATGTACCTAAAATTTTGCCACTAGTGAGAAGGATAAGTCATCAGATGGATTTGATACCAAGAGCTAGTTTTTCTAACAAGGCAACCCATAGAATGACTCTTGGAGAAAATGAGGAGTTGAATAGATAAGTTCATGAATTATTGAAAAAAGGTCTAATCGGAGAGAGTTTGAGTCTATGTGCAGTACCTATAGTACTAGCACCTAAGAAGGATAGATAATGGAGGATGTGTATCAATTCTCATGCCATCAACAAAATCACAATCAAGTACATATTTCCTTTGCCAAGGATGGATGATATCATGGACTACCTAAGTGGAGAAAAGTATTTTACAAAGATAGATTTTAAGGGTGGGTATCACCAAATAAGGATACAAGAAGGAGATGAATGGAAGATAGCATTCAAGACAAAATAAGGACTATATGAGTGGTTAGTGATGCCATTTGGACTATCCAATGCACCGAGCACCTTCATGAGGCTCATGAATGAGGTACTTAAAGAATTTCTAAGTAAGTTTGTTATTGTCTATTTGGATGATATTATAATTTTTAGAAAAACCTTGGAAGATCATTTGACACATGCTCATAGAATTTTTGAGAAATTGAAGGAAGAGAAATTGTTGATAAATCTAAGGAAGTGCAGCTTTGTGAAGGATTTAGTGTACCTAGGATTTGTGATCTCAGATGAGGGTCTTAAGATGGATTAGAGAAAGTAAGGGCTATCATAGAATGGCCTACACCAAGGAATATTATTGAGGTAAGATCATTTCATGGATTGGCTATTCTTTACAAGAAGTTCATTAGAAATTTCAGCAAAATTTGTACATCTTTAACTAAAACAATGAGAGGAGATAGAAAAGAATTAAAATGGATTTTAGGGGTAGCCAAGATTTTTGATTTGTTGAAGAAAAAAGTTATAGAGCAACCTATTTTAGCACTTCTAGATTTTAACAAGGTATTTTAGGTAGATTGTGATGCTAGTAGTAGCACCACAGGAGCTGTATTGAGTCAAGAAGGAAGACTCATTAAATATTTTAGTAAAAAAATCAATGATGCTAGGAATAAATATTTCATTTATGATCAATAATTCTATGCTATTTTTCAAGCTTTAAAGAAATGGAGACATTATCTTTTGCCTAAGGAATTTATTTTGTACATTGATGATCAAACTTTACAATATTTGAATAGCCAAGTGAAGTTGAATTAAATACATTTGAAATGGGTTGAATTTTTGCAAAGCTATACATTTGTGTTGAAGCATAGAAGTGGGAAGTCTAACAAGTTGTAGATGCCTTGTGTAGGAGGTAGAATTTGTTGGTGGAGATGAGAATTGAAGTTGTTGGGTTTGAAGAACTCAAGCATTTATTTCCAAAAGATCTAGATTTTTCAGAGGCATGGAAAGCTTGCCTAGAGCCTGTCACCATGGACAAAACATAGTGGTTAGATTACATAATCCAAGATGGCATGTTATTTAGAGGAAGTCAGTTGTGCATTCCAAGAAGTTCCATGAGGGAGAACTTGATAAAAGAAAAGTTTAGTGGGGGATTAGCAGGACATTTTCATATAGATAAGATAGTTGCATCAGTAAGTGAGAACTATTATTGGCCACAGTTGTATCAAGATGTGAAAAAGTTTGTACATAGTTTCACAATATGTCAGATGGCTAAGGGAGTAAGTCAAAATACTGGTTTGTATCAACCTACACCTGTACCTGAAAGACCATGGGAAAACATTAACATAAATTTTGTACTTGGTTTGCCAAGGACTTAGAGAGGTCATGATTCCATTTTTGTGGTGGTTGATAGATTTTCCAAGATGGCACATTTCATTCCTTTCTAGGAGACAAATGATGTAGTTCATATTGTAGAGAAAATTTTCAAGGATGTGGTTAGACTTCATGATCTACCGAAGAGTATAGTTTCAGACAGAGATACAAAATTTGTTGGATATTTTTGGAGGACATTATGGAAGAAGTTGAAAACAAATTTAAAGTTGAGTTCTACACATCATCCACTAACTAATGGTTAGATAAAAGTGGTAAATATAAATTGGGAAACCTTTTGAGATGTTTGGTAGGAGAAAATCTAGATTTGATTTAGCCTCTTTGAGTTTGCATAACTCAGTTAACAGGAGTACAGGAAAATCATCATTCCAAATTTTATATGGAAGTACTCCCAGATATGTTTTAGAGTTGAGGAAGATGGATAAGGAGGAAAAGAGAAGTGCATATGTAAAAGATTTTGTAGAACACATGAATAATATACATGAGGAGGTAAGGAAGCATATCCATAAAATGAATAATTAGTATAAGAAGGAAGATCAGAAAAGATGATTCAAAGAGTTCAATGTTGGAGATGAGGTCATGGTCCACCTTACAAAGGAAAATTTCCCCATAGGAACATATAACAAGCTAAAGATGAAGAAATTTGGACCTTGTAAGATTTTGAACAAGCATGAATCAGGGAATGTCTATGAAGTTGAGTTATTGAGTGGGATCAATATTTTACCTCATGTGTTCAATATTGCTGATTTGACATAGTATCATGAAGGAAGTATGGAAGATGGGAAAGTAGATAGATAGTGGAATATCCTAGTACCTATTTTAGAGAAGGAAGAAATTGAAGAAATAATAGATAGTCATGTGAGAAGGAGCACAAGAAATAGGCAGTATGAAGAATATTTGATCAAATGGAGAGGATGACCCGTTGAAGATTCATCATGGTTATCCAAAGAAAAGATTGACCACATTGGTTTTCCTCAAACACTAGAGATGTGAAAAGGTCACTTCTAAGATTACCCTGAGTGTCTTATGTAGGAGCATCTAGAGGTGTAGGGTAATCTTGCATCACAAAAAAAATGATTTTGTTTTCTATTCTTTTCAATTTTGGTTTTTGTGAATACTCGTTTGCTTAAGTAATGATTCAGAACCTTCAAAGATTCCAAAAAGGCTTAAAATACTAGGACTTACTATTTTTAGTAAGCATACATATGAGAAGTGGTTGAGCCTTAAATTTTTCCAAAATATTTGGAATAGCAACATAAACATTCTTGGTAAATTTCAACCCAAGATCATGTCTGGATTTTAAGATATTAAAGTTTCAATTTTTGAGGTTCATGGAAAAAGTTTTGGAATCAATTTTGAGGCACTTAGAGGTTCTGTAACAGCCTAAAAATTGGTTAAAAATAAAAATGTCCCTAAAGGGATTTTTTTGAAGTTCAAAATTTCACTATCTTTCCAATGCATCAAACGATTTGTCAATCGGATACTCGGATAAAAAGTTATGGCCTTCAGAAGTTGGCCCTCCTGTATTGGAGAATATAAAAAATGTGTTAGACACAAAAAAGAGCTTTAAGGGAAGCTACACATGTTGATGAGTGTTTTGACACATCATAAGGTAGCTTTTATTGGTAAATAATTTGGGTGCCACTTTTGGGTGGTTTTAGCTCATGGTTTTATAATATTGTTTGATGGTTTCATGTATTGTGGCTCCTATATATTAGGTGCTTAAGGTAGAGGTTGTAGGTGGTAGTATGATAGATGTCGAGTTGAACCTAGGTCTCAAGTTGGAGACACTCTTGTGAAAAATTTCCTTGCAAGTATATTCTAATCTTGTTGAGTTTCTGAATAATATATTGAGCTAATTTTTGAGTATGGGGTTTTTCACCTGAAAGGGATTTCCCCATGTAAATCATTGTGTTTGTGCTTTGAAGCTTATAATTTTTTGTTGTGAGTGTGTTGGGTGGAGTACACCCTCATCAGAGAGAAAACCTATAAATAATATCATGTGCTCCTACCATCACCTCAAAGTGCTAAGCTGTGTCAAGTATGATCTCCTTTAAAACTCCAAATGAAAAGCCTTAACAACACCCAACCATTCAAACTCCTAGATCAAATGAAACATATGTATCACGTAAAACAAACATGGATGTAAGCCTCTTTTAAAAAGGAAGATAAACTCAAATATCCATTCCTAAAACCAGGAATAAGCCTAATCAACATCTCCTAAACTCCTCATAAATAACATCATAAATCAAACTCATATTAACAAGGAGATAACCATGCCAAACACCCCTCAAATGAACCCTCCAAAACCAATAACCATAGCTCAAGATCCATAACCATGAGAAGATAAAGCATGAAAAAATGCATCGAAAGGATGGGCAATACCTCTTAGATGATAAACTATTGAATAGAACAAGAGTGGGGAATGAGAATGCTCCTCTAGGATACACCAAGCCACAATGACTCTCTCCAAGAACAATCTCCTCTAAGGTCCATGAACTCATGTCCATATCTAGGTGAAAGACTCCTTGATCTTCCTGCTAAAACCTCCAATGAGTAATCATCTCAACAAATGTTTGTAATCCCAAGAGAACTCTAGCTTCACTCAAGTCTCCAAGTATCCATGAGCACCTACAACCAATCAATCCATGCTAAGCTCCAAATGCAACACTGCACTATCATGAATCTCCCAAGCACATGACCAATGTAATCAATACCAAGAGAACCAACAAGATCATTGCCAAAGCTCCAACTCAAGAATCAAGAATCCAATCATCACATCATGATCTAACATCTCCTCTTAGGAGATCACATCCTAGTCTCAAGAGAACATGTATCATGCAAACACTCTAACACACAATCAAGAGTCAACCATGGCACAATAAAAACACCTCTAAACCAAGAATCAACATCTCTAGTCACATGAAGATCATCATCTCCTAAAAATAGTACCCAAGATGTCAAAGCACTCATACTGCATAAGAATCATAATCCAAGAATTTTTTCCATGAAACCTAACCATTTTAGAAGATCATCCATCACTGTCAAAGCTCCCACTGAACCGTGATATGAGCTATCCAAGGTATCATGATAACCATCTCCTAAATGAATATCACCATGGTCCACACACATAACTACAATACCTATGAAACCAAGTAGAACCAAGATCTCCAAGCCAAGAAGATAAACCATCACTGTCAAAAGCTCACACTAAACCATGTAACCAAGCTATCCATGAAATCTTGATAAACATGATACAAGTACCAATAGTTAACTATCTAGGCACTCTAATAATCCATCCTCTCATCCTAATACAACATACCAATGCACAAATGACCACAGGGTAAGTGCATGGAGTTGTTGGACCAAAAAGTTGCCACATGACTTTTTGGTCCCATGTAGAGGAAAATACGAGTGCGTTATAGTGCGCTCACATTTTTCTACTTAAAAGAAAAAAACACACATTTACCCATACCCACAAGCAAAAATAGAGTTTGGAGAGAAAAACCAGAGTTTATAGCGCAAGCGTTTTCAAGGAAGGGCAAATCAAGCAAGTGCAAAGAGAGATTGACATTTTCATGATGCCACCTCACCAAACCTACTCCTGAAGATGTCATGAAGCAAATGTGGAGGGTCTAGCATCTATAGAAGGTAGGGTTTGATTAATTTTTGTTAGTTTGAAAAAAGATTTTGACTTTTGCAATGTTTGATTAGTTTTTATATTGAATTTACAGTTAATGAGGAAGGAGAAAACACAAATCTAGTTGAGGAGGGTCAAAACAACCTTGAAAACCCCCCAACCCCTCAAAATCCTCCACCTTCACATCCTCACCATGAAAGACATACTCAAGAAAACTATTTAGGGTAAAAAGAAGAAAAATAAAAGACATCTTCAAACCCTAATTGAAATGTTAAACAATCCTAGTGTAAGCACCAATCGTAGGAGAGCACTTGCGAAGTCATTAGAGATGATTGTTTCTCACACCGAATCAGTGACAAAAAAATCACTAAATTTCATGACTATAGGGAGAGGTGTTGACAATACTATGCTGACAAATTATCTTATGAACAAGTGAAGAATGAAAAAATTACAAAATCTACATTATGTGCACACTTTATTAATCCTAAAACTAGCCATAGATTAGAAGAGACTTGCAAACGGTTCCATATTCATTGGTGTAGGAATCAAGATATATCCCAAAATTTTTGGGATAGATGGTACATGGTGTTTGATGAGTGTCCATGCAACAATAATGAGGTGCCACAATATTTCTTGAGGAAACTCCATTGTGAGTTTGTCCTCAAGAAGATTCCTAATTATTTTGACATTCAAGAGTTCCAAGGCAGAGGTGGTGGCTCTGCCCAAGATAGAGAGGGGGCTCAATGAGACCAAAACTATGTACCTAGGACCCTATTGAGGCTAGAACATGTGTCACTTCCTTTGACTTTGAAGGAGAGTGTTGAGGTGGAGACACTACATTCATTGATTGCTCTCATGCAGTCTCTAGCATAACACGATGATGATCTCACCCAGGCTAATGAGGGTAAGAGTAGTAGGCGTCATTTGTCCCCACATTTGTGTAGTTCTTGTGGGAACCTATGTGATTATGGGATGCAGGACTCATGATAGGATTCTCAATAGGATACTACGATGCGGGGGCAACATCCAATGATGGACACATCCATATTGGATGATATTGTTCTCATAGATGATGTATTACAACGTACATTTGGTATTGACTCTTAGGTAATTTTTAACAAGTTTCATCTTGATTTAATATATTCTTATTTGAAATTTGTAATTAATTTTATATGACTATCTATATTATAAGTCAAAATTAATATATGTAATTGTCTGTACAATGAAATTCCAGGGTCAAAGTCTTCATCTTGCCTCTATTAGCTGTCCATTGGTGGGTTATGAGAGGAGGTCAAGTCAGCAGGTATGTAATTTATTGCATGATCATAAATATTGTGCATATATCAATGGTAATATTATTTAGTGACAATTTGATGATTTCAACAGGGAGCTTCACTAGCACCTCCATGGTTTCCTTGGTCCCCTAGATGCAAAACCACTTATACAAAGGTAAATTTAACCATTTGTAGTCATTATGCATTCAAATAATGTTATGTATCTATTTTGGTTGAATAACCTTGAACTCTATTTTCAGATGTTGAATATGGAGACTCCTCATCTTCATGAGTCAGTGCAGGTAGGCATTGTTGCGACCATGTTGTCTTCAAATCCTTTGACCAAGGTATGAGCCAATAACATGGAAATGCCATTTTGTATTTCTTGTTTTATCTCATGTCATTTGATGTACATAAATGATATTCATGTTTAGTCAATTTTTCTTCTTGATGCTTCTCATAGGAAGTCACAACTCCAACATGTCCAACTACAAATGAAGAGAGAGAAAAGATGATCGAGGGTGATCATCGGCTAGTAGTAAGTGATCAATTACATATGTGATGTTATATATTTCATGTTTTCTATATTAATGTGCATATTGTTTGATTGTATTAATAGGTGGAGTTACATAAATCTCTGTCAAGGAGGTCTACTCGACGAGAGAGAGAGGATGAGTCACTAGTTGGCTCTCCATCTTCACAACCAAACAAGGGCCACCAATTATTGTTGGGAATTAAGGTGTCTCAACCTTTGCAAATTCCTAGCATTGTCTATTTAATTGTGTATTTATTTATTGCCTAATTTTTTATTTACTTGCACATTCATTTTGGTCACTTAGTTGAGGTGGCATTGTGACATGTCATCCTACTTGGAATGTGACTTGGATGGTCAAGTCAAATTCACATGGATTTGGGCATCCCATTTGAGGTGGCACTAATATGCCATGTGTCAGCATCTTGTGGTATGTGGAAGAGGACATTCCATATGATAGAATCTATGACATGTAAGAGCCAAGTATAGAGATTCTTATGACAAGTGGAGACAAGTGTCAAATAGTATCTTTGCATGAGAGAAAGGCATCTTTGGGTGCCCAGGTTGGGCTATGACAAGTTGTAAGTGGAATATTCTATATTTAGTCTTGTATGATAGATTCTCTTACAACATTTAAGGTTGTTATTTTGGGCAAATTTATGATAGCTATAAGATGCGTAAGAGCATATATCATAGTCTATTTTTAGCCTTGGAGCGCTCCATCTTGGGAAGTCAAATATGCCATGTTATGACAGATGTAAGAAAGGTATATTCATGTTGGAAAAGTGTCCTTGGATGTTGAAAAATGGATATGTGGCCAAGCTGGATGCCCATCTCTAGAAGCTTTTCATTTATGCCTTGTATCTCTATATAATGTGGAGTTTGGAGTTGTAGTTTGCATAGTTGATGTACATGTACTATTATCCTACCAAAATCACTCCAAAAATGAAATTTGAAGACTCTTGGAAGAACTTGCATTGCAAGTGTATTGTAGACTATTATTGTTTTGATAATACATTGCGTAGGTTTTAAAGTGTGGGGTTTTTCACCTGAAAAGGTTTTCCCCATGATATATCTTGTGTCAAATGTTCTCTTGTGTTTGTGTTTGCTTCTGTAATATCTTTGTTATATGTTTAATATTGCTGCAATTGTAAGGATTAAAAAGAATTAGCATACATCTCCCCTTATTAGATCGGTGTAGGAAACATTTTTGCATACCTTTCTTCCTTTCAATTGGTGTCAGAGCTTGATCACCTTTGATCCAAGTTGTTGGGTAGGGGTTTTTTGTACTAATCTTTGATTGAGTGGGAGTCTGTGCAGAGTATTCTACAATCTTGTTGCAGGAAGGAGATGACATGCACATCTAGAAGAATAGATTTGGAAAAGTTTAATGGCAGAAATTTGAAGTTGTGAAAACTCAAAATGGAAGACGTGCTTGTTGATAGAGACCTATGGGAAATAATTTCCAATACAAAAACCAATGGCAATGGCACAGGTAGATTGGGATCTCAAAGATCACAAAGCTAAGGGTCTTGTGAGACTCTGTTTAGTTGATTCCATCTTGTTGAATGTTCATGAGGAGAAGACTGCGAAGGAGATGTGGAAGAAACTTGGTGATGTTTATCAGGCTAAATCCTTGGTAAACAAGTTATTCCTATGGAAGATGGAGGATTGATTGCAGATCACTTGAATGCCTTTAACATGTTAGTTGTACAGTTTACATTTGTTGATGTGAAGATGGAGGAGGAAGATTATTGTATGACCTTGCTTTATTCTTTGCCAGATTTGTGGAACCACCTTGTCATGGCCATTGGGAGCACTACAACCACCTTCAAGATGGATGAAGTGGTGTCTTTGCTGTTATCTGAAGAAATGTGGAGAGTCTTCCAAAGCGGCAAAGGAGGCTCTTGTAATTCATGGTAGACCCAAAGAGAAAGGGAAGAAGAAGGACAAGAAAGCTGAAAAGGGAAAATCCAAATCTTGTGGGAGATCCAAATCTCATGGAAAGTCCAAGGCAGTGTGTTGGAATCATGGCAAAACTGGGCATTTCCAAAAGGAGTGCAAGGAGGAAAAGAAGAAAACGAAGAACACCTCTGATTCAGATTCTAACAAATCACAAGATGATGGTGATGCTTTTATTGCTGCCCTAGCTACCCATGCATCAGAAGATGTGTGGCTAATTGACTCCGGTGCTTCTTTCCACATGACCTCACATAGAGGTCGGTTCACAAAGTATGAAGAATTTGATGGTTGGAAAGTGTACTTGGGTGATGACTCTCATATGAAGATAGTTGGTTGTGGAAGAGTCTTGATCTGATTCCTTGATGGATGAGTGAAGGGGATCAATGGGGTGATGCACATCCCTAGTTTAGCATGAAACCCACTCTCTATAAGTAAATTGAATGATTCAGGTGTGCAGGTTATTTTCTCAAGTGGAGGATGCAAGATGACAAGAGGAACTATGGTGCTTGCTAAGGGTACTCAGAGAGGCACTTTATTTCAGCTAGATGCATGCACTACTTAGTACAATAGTTCTTATGATTCGAAGAAAAGAGCTTCAGTCACTTCATCCTCACCATTGGAACCAACAACGAAGAAATGTGTTGCTTCAACTTCTGATGGTAGTGCATTTTGGGTACCTAAGGGTGCTCATGCTTTGGAAATGAAACTTCCTGCTAAGAAGACAATGTTGTGGCATGAGAGACTTGGTCACATTCATGAGAAGGGTCTTAGAGCCCTAAAAAATAAAAACATCATCGAGGGGCCAAATGATTGTAATCTTGAGTTTGACTTTTGTGAACATTGTATATATGGAAAGCAAAACCATGTTCATTTTTACTCGAGTTCTCATAAGTCTTCTGGTGTGTTGGATCTAATTCATTCTAATGTATTTGGTCTTGTGAATGCTCCTTCAATTTCTAAATCATTATATTTTGTATCATTCATAGATTATTACAGTATAAGGACATGGATTTATTTTCTTAGAAGCAAATCTGAAGTCTTTAGTCATTTAAAAGAGTTTAAAGCTTTTGTTGAGAATCAGACTAGTAAAAAGATTAAGTGTTTGAGAACTGATAACGGTGGCGAGTTTTGTTCAGTAGAGTTCAACAAATTCTATAAAGAACATGGGATTGAAAGGCGTAAGACAACTCCTTACACCCTATAGCAAAATGGAGTTATGGAGAGGATGAACATAACATTGATGGAGAGGGATCAAAGTATGCTTAGTGGTGCTAGCCTTGAACAAAAGTTTAGGACTGAAGCTGTAGCCAATGATTTCTACTTGGTTAATAGGTCTTCTACTTTAGCTCTTGTTGATACGACACCCATGGAGGTGTGGTCTGGTAAGAAGCCTTCATTGAGACATCTTTGTGTTTTTGGTTGTGAGGAATATGCACATGTGCCTAAGGAGAAG
Source organism: Cunninghamia lanceolata (assembly GCA_027924645.1). NCBI lineage: Eukaryota > Viridiplantae > Streptophyta > Pinopsida > Cupressales > Cupressaceae > Cunninghamia > Cunninghamia lanceolata. The sequence goes on along the minus strand of BSBN01000178.1, from coordinate 1,329,091 downwards.
AGGTCAAAATTAGAGAACAAGGAAGTTAAGTGTATCTTCATTGGCTATGGTGTCGGTGTGAAATGGTATGAGCTTTGGGATCAAGTGGATGAAAAAGTCTTGTATAGTAGAAGTGTTATCTTTAGAGAGGTAACACCTCTTGTTGTTTTATAGCTAGAAGAAAAAGAAAAGAAAGAGGATGTGGTTTAGTTTCCTACTACCTCTAGGAAGACTAAGTCGAAAGACCATGTTGGACTTGATGATGAGGAGAGCTCTAGCAGCTCTAAAAGTTTAGAAGAAGAAGAAGAACCTCAACCTCAGCCTTTGAGGAGGTCTACATGAAACAAGAAGCAACCTGATAGGTTTGGTTATACATTGCACTAGATTCTAGTTGTGCTTATGCCTTGATTACTAGCACTGATGAGCCTAGAACTGTGATAGAGGCTATGGACATGAAAGATACAGGTTCCTGGAAGGAGGCCATGCAGGATGAGATGACTTCTTTGGAAAAGAATAAAACTTGGGACTTGGTGCCTTCTCCTGATGGATTTAATGGGTGTTCAAGAAGAAATTTGGAATAGATGGCAGTGTTGAGAAGTACAAGGCAAGATTGGTTGCGAAGTGGTATTCACAAGTGGAGGGAATTGATTATGGTGAGATTTTCTCTCCCATTGCAAAGCTAACATCTATTAGGTTCTTGCTATCTCTTGCAGCAACTTATGACTTAGAAGTGAAACAAATGGATGTGAAGACAACTTTCCTTCATGGTGACTTGGAGGAAGAAATTTATATGTCATAGCCTAAGCACTACATGGTGAAAGGTAAAGAAAATTTGGTTTGTAAGTTAAAGAAGTCTTTGTATGGTTTGAAGCAATCTCTGAGGATGTGGTACATGAAGTTTGATGCCTTTGTGTTGTCCATTGGATTTTTGAGATTGAAATTAGATCATTATGTGTATTACAAGTTTGACAATGATTGTCTTCTCATTATTGCATTGCATGTTGATGATATGTTGCTGATTGGAAATTGTAAGAATATGATTTTTGAGTTAAAGTCTCAGTTGTCAGCACAGTTTGAAATGAAAAACTTAGTGGTAGCCAAGTACATTCTGGGGATGGAGATCATAAGAGATAGAGCAAACACATTTTTTTGGTTAAGCTAGAGTATGTGAAGACTATGTTGGAGAGATTTAGCATGGCAGATTACATACCATTGTGTGTTTCTGTTTCATTGGGGACAAAGTTATCTATTAATGATTATCTAGAGTATCCATATGAGATGATGGATATTAGTAGAGTGCCTTATGCTAGTGCGGTTGACAGTTTGATGTATGCTATGGTTTGTACAAGACCAGACATGGCCCAAGACGTGGGATTCCTTAGTCAGTTTATGGCTAATCTTGGATGGGTACATTGGGATGCACTAAAGAGAGTGTTCAGATATTTAAGGGGTACTTTTGAGTATTCCCTATGTTCTCATGGTTATCCTACAAGACCTCTGCATTCTGTGAGTATTCATGGATTTGTGGATTCTGATTAGACAAGTGACATTGATAGCCAGAGATCCACTAGTGCAAATGTGTTTACCATGTTTGGTGGTGCTATTAGTTGGATGAGTAAGTACAACCTGTGGTTTCTTTGTCGCAAATAGAAGTAGAGTACATGGTAGCAACTCATGCTTGTAAGGACGCCATTTGGCTTAAGTGGTTGTGTTTAGATATTGGTATTGATGCATGACATATTACTATCTATTATGAAAGTCAGAGTGCAATTTGCCTAGAAAAGAATCCTACTTTCCATACCAGAACAAAGCATATTGATGTTCAATTTCATTTTTTATGAGATATGGTAGAAGATGGGAAGGTGATATTGGAGAAGGTAGACACTTTGAATAATGTTGTAGATGCATTGACAAAACTAGTGGGCACATAGAAGTTCAGATGGTGTTCAGAGTCTATAGGCCTCTTGGCCCCTAGCAGTTAAATCTTGTCATTCTTTTGGCTCTTGTAAGGTGTTCGACAAGTGGGAGAATGTTGGAAATTAAGGTATCTCAACCTTTGCAAATTCCTAGCATTGTTTATTTAATTGTGTATTTATTTATTGCTTAATTTTGTATTTACTTGCACATTCAATTTGGTCACTTAGTTGAGGTGGCATTGTGACATGTCATCCTACTTGGAATGTGACTTGGATGGCCAAGTCAAAATCACATGGATTTGGGTGTCCCATTTGAGGTGGCACTAATATGCCATGTGTCAACATCTTGTGGTATGTGGAAGAGGATATTCCATATGATAGAATCTATGATGAGTATGAGCCAAGTATAGAGATTCTTATGACAAGCGGGGACAAGTGTCAGAGAGTATCTTTGCATGAGAGAAAGATATATTTGGGCACCCAAGTTGGGCTATGACTTGTTGTAAGTGGAATATGCTATATATTTAGTCTTGTATGACATATTCTCTTACAACATTTAAGGTTGTTATGTTGGGCAAATTTATGACAACTATAAGATGTGTAAGAGCATATGTCATAGTCTATTTTTAGCCTTGGAGCACTCCATCTTGGGAAGTCAAATCTACCATGTTAAGATAGATGTAAGAAAGGTATATTCATGTTGGACAAGTGTCCTTGGGTGTTAGAAAATGGCCATGTGGCCAAGATAGACTCCCATCTCTAGAAGGTTCCCATTTATGCCTTATATCTCTATATAATGTGGAGTTTGGAGTTTTAGTTTGCATAGTTGATGTACAGGTACTATTATGCTGCCAAAATCACTCTAAAAATGACATTTGAAGACTCTTGGAAGAACTTACATTGCAAGTGTATTGTAAACTGTTATTGTTTTGATAATACATTGTGCATGTTTTAGAGTGTGGGGTTTTTCACCTGAAAATAATTTCCCCACGATATATGTTGTGTCACATGTTCTCTTGTGTTTGTGTTTGCTGTTGTAATATCTCTGTTATATGTTTAACATTGTTGCAATTGTAAGGATTAAAAAGAATTTGCATACATCTCACCTTATTAGATTAGTGTAGGAAACTTTTCTGCGTACCTTGCTTCCTTTCAATTATTTGATAGAAGTCCATAGGAAACTAGATTTTGGGACATTTTTGTATGCCTAGATGGCTTTGTATACATATTTTTGTATCTTACCGATGTATATTTTTTTATATTCTTGTATGGATTTGTTTAAACATGCCTATATGGATTTATATATAGACTAGATGTTATGTTCATGACATTATTTATATGACAATTTATATTAAATATTTAATATGATGATAAATTATCATTATAGGAATTTGGTTTTACACGTGCCAATTGCATTTTCTTTAAAGTTTATAAATCATTTTCAAATAATCTATTTTTTTTCATATCTTGCAATCATTGCATTCCATGAGACTGTGCATTTATTTGAGGCATTGAATGTCAAACAATTCATGCACCTTGTCTATGCTTCTACACTTTCCATACATGTCTACAAGGGTAACTGCAAATACAATATGTGACAAAATTCCTATATCCTTTATGCTTTGATGGTTGTTCACACCATGTTCTCTAGATCCAATTTTGGCATAGGCAAAGAGGATGTTGGATAATGTTGTGCAATTTGGTTTTAGATGTGCCAATTGCATTTGGTTGAAAGTTTCTTTTGTGTATTTGCTTGAAAGTTTCTAAGGCCTTATGAAAAATCCATTTCATGCATATCTTGCAATCATTGCATTCCACTAGACAACATTTCTTTGAGCCATCATGTCAAACAATTCACGTTCCTTGTATATGCTTCCACACTTTGCATACATGTCTCGCAGGGTAGTTGTAACTACAACATTTGACAAATTTCCTATATCCTTTATGCTTTGATGGATGTCTATACTATGTTCCAAAGATACCATTTCTAAGGTTTTGAATTTGGCTTTACACCCTCCAATTACATTTTCTTGAAAGTTTCTAAAGCCTTATCAAAAAATCCATTTTGTTCATATCTTGCAATCATTGCATTCCATGAGGCAACATTTCTTTGAGGCATCATGCCAAATAGTTCACGTGCCCTTGTCTATGCTTGCACACTTTGCATACATGTCTTTGAGGGAAGTTACAATTACAACATCTAACAAAATTCCCATATCTTTTATCCTTTGATGGATGTCCATTTTGGCATAGGTAAGGAGGATATTGGCTAAGGTTACGGAATTTGGCTTTACACCTGCCAATTGTATTTTCTTGAAAGTTTATAAAGCCTTATCAAAAAAATCCAATTTTTGCATATCTTGGAATCATTGCATTCCATGAAATAACATTTCATTTCAAGGCATCATTTCAAATAGTTCACGTACCTTGTCTATGCTTCCACATTTTGCATACATGTCTACTAGGGTAGTTGCAACTACAAGATCTAACAAAATTCCCATATCCTTTATGCTTTGATGGATGTCCATACCATGTTCCAAAGATCCTATTTTTCCATATGAAGGGAGGATGTTGGATAAGGTTGTGGAATTTGTCTTTACACTTGCCTATTGCATTTGCTTGAAAGTTTCTAAAGCCTTATCAAAAAATCCATTTTTTTCATATCTTGTAATAATTGCATTCCATGTGACGACATTTCTTTGAGGCATCATGTCAAATAGTTCATGTGCGTTGTCTATGCTTCCACACTTTGCATACATGTCTTTGAGGGCAATTGCAATTACAACATCTAACAAAATTTCCATATCTTTTATTCTTTGATGGATGTCCATACCATGTTCCAAAGATCCCATTTTGGCTTATGCAAAGAGGATATTGGCTAAGGTTGTGGAATTTGGCTTTACACCCACCAATTGTATTTTCTTGAAAGTTTATAAAGTGTTATCAAAAAATCCTTTTTTGCATATCTTGCAATCATTGCATTCCATGAGATGGTATTTCATTGAGGCATCATGTCAAATAGTTCACGTATCTTGTCTATGCTTCCACACTTTGCATACATGTCTACTAGGACAATCGCAACTACAAGATCTAACAAAATTCCCATATCCTTTATGCTTAGATGGATGTCTATACCATGTTCCAAAGATCACATTTGGGATTTACACCTCTAAATTGTATTTGCTTGAAAGTTTCTAAAGCATTATTTAACAAATCTATTTTGTGCATATCTTGCAATTTTTGCATTCCATGAGATGGCACTCTTTAAGGTGTTCTATCAAACAATTCACATGCCTTGTCTATGCTTCCACACTTTGCATACATGTCTACTAGGATAGTTGCATCTACAATAGATTTGACAAAATTCCCATATCATTTATGCTTTGATGCATGTCCATATTGTGTTCCAAAGATCCCATTTTGGCATAGGTAGGGAGGATGTTGGTTAAGGTTGTGCAATTTGGATTTACACCTTCCAATCGCATTTGTTTGAAAGTTTCTAAATCCTTATCAACAAATCCATTTTGTGCATATCTTCCAATTATTGTAACATATATACTTTGAGCTTAATTATTACCAAAATATACACAATAAAAATTCCATAAATAAGGGTTTCCTTAAAAATCATTTTAGAGTTACAATAAAGCCATAGGTCTATCCTATAGCCCTTGCAAATATTTCAAATTCTTTTAAGGTAACATTTTTCTCATATGCACATACATAGTTTCTATTCACATATTCAATCAAAGTAAAGCAATTTGACTATCTTCTTAAGGGCTAATAGCAATACATCTTATCAGTGAGACTATACACATGGAACTAACAACTACAACAATATTCAAGAGAAAACTAGTCATTTTCAAAGGCACTCTACTTTTTTCTTTACCATCATCTTTAAATTCATTCCAAGCACATTAATAAAGCCTCTATGGTTTGTCACTATGACTAACATAATGCCATTGACCTTCAACATTTAATGCTTATAAGATAAAGTCCAAATGTATAATACTTCTCAAGAAACCAAACCCTTTTCCACCATCCAAAATAAAACCTACTTAATATTCATCACAATCAACTTCACAAACACCTTCAGAAACCCTTACCACTATTGTAAAACAAAATCAACCCAAAGAAGTGACACTTGAGAGCCCACTTGAATCCAACCATGTAATAGGGTCATAGTACCCAAAGAGAAGAAACAACTAGAAGACTCAATATTACACAAAATTCACCACAACCAAGCCTTCACCATGAAGAATACAAGCCCTCAAACATATTCATGATAACTTCAAGTGAATTACACACCAATAATGAGTAGTAAGATAATTTGATATGAAAGCCAAAAATCATGTGTTCTATCAAAAAGTCCATGACAAGGTGTCGCTGTCCCTCATCATTTAATCTATTTTCAGATGTCAAAGAACCAGGGCTGTGTCCACGACTGTCTGCAACTAGGGATCCTATCGTTACCAATTTATAGCTAGTCCTAATTTTTAAAAGAAAGATTAATCTATCTGCTTGTTGAATAAATGTAATGAATGCTGGAAAACAGAATAAAACAGGAAATGTACTCAAAGCAAAGAAACAACAACATGCATCTATCTATTAAAACAAGAAACACCTTTATAAGAGAAAATTGAAACAATAGAATAGTGATACTAGCCTCCTGCCTAAGTGGTGAGAGTGGGCCCTTGCTCCACACCCTTGAGGCCGAAGGCTATAGTAGAAAATAAGCACAAAAGATGATCAAAACTAAATTCAGTCCAATTCATTCATTTCTGCATTCATGAAAGTATGGCTATAACAGAACTGAGATCTCTGAGAATCAGAATAATTTTATCATTGTTGTTCTTCTACTATTTTCCAAGAGTATATATAAAAATGAGTGATGATATATCACTGAACTTATCTACCAGTCTTTCTATGAGATGACACCATCTCTTTATTGTACTTAACTGTCTAACTTATGAAAAATCACCATGCGAGAAAGGTAGACTTGAGTGGAACAGAAGTCCACTTAGAAGTCTAAGTTTAAGTCTTAATACACTTGGGCATCAAAGCCCTAAAAATAAGGATATTAGATTAGTTCAGCTCGTAACTCATGCAAAATCTTTGAAAAGATAAAACTTTGGCAGTTTGACTAATAGTTGACCCTACACCACTCAGGTGATGCTTTGAGTGAAGTGAGGGGTAATAAGATCACTACTGAGAGTGTCTGGTCGACAGCTCTGCTTGGAAACATGCCCTACTCTTAGGAGGCACTGGAGATAGTTGTTCCTGTCTGCAGCTCCGAAGATACTCCAGACTCTCGCAGAGCTCCGGAGAGGCATTCCCCATATCTTCAAAACTCCAGGTGTCATGGTTCTTTGGTATTGACTCCGAAGATCATTGAGGATGATCTCCGAAGATGCACAAAATCGTTGTTCCTGGTATCTACACCTGTTGATTCAAAAAAGAGAGAGAAGTTCTATATTTTTCCATCAATCCCACGCACATTAGTCTCCTCATCAGAAATTCTAATCTTAAGTAATCTATCTTAATTAATCACAAAATAGAATGATCTTGCTAACTCATTTGGGTGCAGACACTAGGAAGATGAACTGAGAGAGGAAAAAGAGAGGCAAAAAGATGTATTTCATGAGTGTAATTTGGCACTCATCATCCCCCCCATACCTAAGGTTTGGCAAGTCCTCCTGCCTTTCACAATCTAGATTTATTTTGGCGAAGTAGCCTATCAGTTAGGCTATACTCTTGGAGATAGGTGGTCCAATTGGTTCTGTTGGTGTTACCATTTCCTCTGTACTTATCAACTTGCTTCAACCAGTTCTGCAATTTTTCATCTTCCAGCTATTCTATCCATACAGGGAGTGGTTCAATTATCAGAGGAGGCTTGAACTGTCCACCTATCCATTCCTATTTATGTGTATCCATCAGTTTGGATATCAACTTTGCCTTTCTCATGAATAATCTCAGGTTTGCAAGGGTGACCACTTCTCTAAGTTTCTACTTTGGGGTCAAAATATTCCATCTCCTCTTTGCTACAGCAAGTACAGAATTTGCTGAATTGACCATAAAAAGACCAAAGTCAATGGAGCATTCTTGCAAACTTTTCAAGTATAATGGCCATATTCTGGTTGCATTTTCAGGATGATAGATAAGGGACCTGAATTGAGTCTGAAAGGCAAAAGGATTGGGATATTCTTTCCTGATGAAGAGATCTGTTTTTAAATCCTTTTGGAGATGATCTTCCATCCTTTCATTCTAGATCTGTTGATTTCTCATTAGGGACATGAAGGCCTTAAGTTGGCATTCTCCCACAAAGTGATTAATAATGAAGGCTATATCATTAATATAGAACCCATGCAGGTACAATTCACATAGGAAGTTTTTGTCTTCATCATTGCTTTTGGTGTAAGCTGCCATGAATCCTTCTGCTGTTTCGGTATCCTTAGTTATGTCAGACAGGACTAAGGAGAGTTTCCTTTGCAGTACCCTTTCCTATAAGAACATTGAATAGCTGGCACTTAGAGGCCTACAAGATAGAATTTCTGAGGAAAGGGAGGCCATTTGAATGATTTTGCTTTCCAAAGTTGCTATTCTTTCTGCTCTGGCAGTGACTGCCCTTTATAATTGCAACATTGGCTTGGAGGCCTCAAATTCTCTACACCTTTTCTCCCAATGAAACAGTGCTTTGGGGATGTCAATGGGGATTGGACCCAGATAGGCATCTATTTGAATTCCCTGCTCATTGGTTGCCCTTAGGCCAGACAATTCTTGAATATATTCTTCTTGGTCATCCAGTCTATTATTGGCTTAAGTTAGCTATTTATCCTGGATTTGTACCTTTTCAATCAGTGCTGCCATTATTGTGAGGCCATTGTCTCTAGCCATGGTGAGCTCAAAAACCTTCTATGTTGTTTCTTTCTCTTTCTCTTCCATCCATTTGGCTGCCTCACATTTCTGTGCTTCCAACTCTGCCTCTTTCTCCTGGATGATTTTATTCTTGTTTTGGAGGTCTATTTGGATATTTGTAATAGTTTGTTTCAGCTCCATCTCCACCTCTACTCTAACCTTCTTGAGGTCAGTAATGATCAAATTCTTTCCCCATAGCATTCTTTTTAAATTTTCAATTTCTTCCATTAATTACTATTCTGTTGAGATTTCTATATCCTCTTGGTCAGAATGATGAGATAGAGTTTCTGCCTCTATTTCTGTGGCTGTTGGCTGATCATCAATGTTATCCATGGCCATCTGCCCTATTTCTCCCAATGTATCCATTTGCCCTATTCCTCCTTCTACAGTGTTCCTGTCTTGAGGATCCTCAGCCGTTGCTCGCACTGATGAAGGTCCTACTTTATCCTCACATGTTCTCAATTCCAGGAGTGCCTCAGTGAGCAGGGCAGTATCCTTCTTAGCTTGTGAGAGTTGCCTCTTCCTTTTGCTTCTTTGGAGCAAAGGTGGGACTGGTGCCTCTCGAGCAGGTCTCTCTTCCTCATAATCTGAGGAGATAGTAAAAGTTTGTAAGTTTCCTGTCTCCGGAGCACATGGTGGTGTTGAAACTGGACTCGACTCCATATGAACAGATGGTGCTGGAGAATTTTCACTTTGCTTCCTCTTTCTGACCAGAGGGATCTCATCTGAATCATGGGATGGTTCTTCAGCCCACCACTTTCCCTCAATTCCCTGTCCTATGGAGGAGAACTCTCACCCATCTAGTTGTGCTATCTCTGGTTCTCTGACCTGGGGGTTGTGCTCAAGAAAGTTTTGCAATAGTTCTTCTCCATTGGCCTGAGATAGGAAGTGGTGCTTGACTACCAGAAAGATGAGGTCATGATGTTTCATGGGTCCCTTACCCTGTTGGTATTTCTTTGCAGTTGCCCTGATGGCAGAATATAGGAAATTGGGGATATTTATGCTATATTCAAGGTGCCTATTTCCATGTCTAAGAAAAATCAGCATTTTCATTATGGGCCCTAAAACTTTGGAGAATTGGCCATCACAGGTAAAGTACTTCATTAACTAGGTAGAAATAGTTGCCCAAGGGTTTGGGAGTGTGGACCTCAAAATTCCTTTAACCTCATTTTTATTCATATGCAATTGAATAGCAGGTTCACCACGAACAGAATTTTTTTTAATTAAATCAGTGTATAAGGTTTTCAGGTGGTAGAACCTCTCACCTTGTTTGGGAAGTCCAGAGATGTGGCTGATAATTGTTGAGGAGAGACTGATTTGGTTTCCTCTCATAGTTGTCTAGTTGTCTCTTAAATTCCTAAGGAATTCGTCCACAATATCCTCCTGAAACCCTTCAAACTTGTCTAGGAAATCTAACCATCCAGCAGTCCTTAAAATGTTTGTTGCAGCTGCATCCTTCAGAAGACCCACAGTATTTTTTGGCTCAGACTTTTTCTTGACACCCAATGCTGAATTGATGCCACCTTCTATGTTTATTCTTTTACCTCCCCAATTTGCAGTCTATCTTTCCCTTTTATCTCTGTGGGCTCCGAAGTATTGTTCAAATTGCTCTGTAGACTCTGAAGAATTGTTTAATTTACCTTATGCTTTAGTCTATTCTAGAGGTTTGAATGAGGGATGCTATTGTGTTTAGGCTGTGCTTATGCAAATGGGTTAAGGGACCAAGGCAGTCATAAATGTAGCAGACTGACAAGGCACTCTAGAGGTAAGGTGGCATTAAGGCACAGAAGGCAACATGCTTGGATGTGAAGAAGGAAATGATGGTGGAAGGAGTGGCATCGTGGCAGCACCCAAAACAGAAAGACAGGATAGTTACTAATTAATGATTAATTAAAAATAGATTTACCTGGATCAGTTTTAATGATGAGGTGATGTTCATGGGAGAAATGCTGTGCCATTTTTGGAAACTGCACACGTCGTAGCAATTAAGCAATGGCTTGAGATGACGTCCACTTCCCACTTGTACACGACCTGCAATCATTGCACGGAGTGGTTCAAAAATCCATGCCCTTAGGTGATTTCAGCACCGGCTCATGAACACTCCTACAAATGATTATTATTCTAATTTAATTACTCTTCGTGCTGAAGTAGAGGATGAGTCATGATGACCTCATCAGATGATTTGTCTACTTTACCACCGAGAGAGGTGGGTCCCTCCCTTATTATGGAAACTGATGGCGTTATTAACAGAGCACCGGAGGTGCTCCTAATTAGAAAGCGCCAGAGGTGCTCCCGGTTGAGAAGCACTAGAGATGCTCCTAATTGGAAAGCACCAGAGGTGCTCCTGATTCAGAAGCACCAGAGATGCATTGGGCCAACTTCTGGCAACTGATCATATCTGGAGCTTAATTATTTCAACTATCCTGAAGAAGGGAACCGCCATTTTACTGGTTTTCAACTCCCTTGGTCGAGAAAGACAACCATTTGCTAGTTTTCCATCTTTCTCTATTTTTTATTTTTATTTTAGAAGGCCACCATTGCTAGTTTTCAACCTCCCCTCTTTTTTTTTTTTTCAGAAGGCAACCATTGTTGGTTTTCAACCTCCTTTTTTTTTTTGAAATCAGAATAATTCAATCCAACACTATGATAGAGGAGGTATCCGCTATATCAAAACACCGATTATTCAGAAACTCTTCTTTAGTAGATGGTCTTTTGTAGAGCCTGATTTGGTGACCATTTACTAAAAATGTGTCTGTGCTCCCATCAATCGGTTGCAATAATATAGTTCCATTTTCAAACACGTCCTTTATTTGATAAGGACCCAGCTAGTGAGTCTACAATTTCCCTTTGAATTCTTTGAATTTAGAATCATAAAGAAGAACCCAATCTCCTTGTTGAAATGTCCTCTTAATGTGTTGGTCATGCCATTGCTTCCTCTGGTATTGAATCAGTTCTATTTGCTAAATTGCTTCTGTCTGAATCTCATCCAACTCATTGAGCTAAAGAATTCTGTTCTGCTAAATTATAGACAATGGTAGACCAACATCCAATATAGTTTTAAGTGTCTGGAGTTCAAATTCTATAGATAATATAGGTTTTTTCCCATAAACCAATTCATATGGTGAAAACTTCGTTGTGGACTTCCAAGTGGTGTTGTAAGCCCAAACTGCTTCAAGTAATCTACTAGCCCAATCTTTTTTGTTCATTGCCACTGTCTTTGTTAGAATATTCTCAAGTTCTCTATTAGTTACTTCTACCTACCCATTTGCTTGAGGATGGTAAGGTGAAGATTTTCTGTGCTTGACTTGGTATAAATCTACGAATGCCTTGATTACCTGTGAAGTAAACTGAGGTCCTCTGTCTGAAACTATTGATCTTGGGGCTCCAAATCTCAAGAAAATTTTATTGTAGAGGAAATCAACAACTTTTTCTTCTCTTGCAAACTGTAATGCTTGAACCTTAGCCCACTTAGTAACGTAGTCTGTGCACACTAGAATATACTCCTTGCCTGATGATGGTGGTGAAATTGGTCCCACAAAGTCTAGACCCCATTGCTCAAACGGTTCCATCATGACTTGAGGATGTAGCAGCATTTCCTGGGTAAAGGTTGGCTGCCCCATCCTTTGGCACTGGTCACAGTGCTGCACATACTTCTTTGTGTCCTTATGAAGAGAAGGCCAGTAGTAACTGATGCAGAGTGGAACGCAACGGAGGCAACCTAACAGGAAGGAAGAGCCAATTGAACAAACAGCCTGATAAAAATGTCTATCGACTGAACATCATCATCATATTTCCTAAGGACGCCAACAGCATCATCACATTTCAACAGCATCATCATATTTCGGATGATCGCAAATATCCTCCTGTCGATTACTATTTACCTCCTCCGTTTGTCGCCTATCATCATCATCATGATAATCAACGGGCGCAAACATCCTCCGGTTACACTGTTCATCGGGTGCCAAATACAAACGGCATCATCCTGATATTCAATATCACCTTCGTCAGCAGGATATCCAAAATATCCGGTTGCCCCAAATATCCTGATGACGTTGCACTTCAACAATTTGCCTTCGATGTTCCACTGCCCGACGATACAAGCAACAGCATCATGATATTAAACATCCGGTTCTTCGAAACCTCCTGATGATGCTTAACAACTTTCTGCCTTCGCCGATACCTTACCACTTAGCGACAACAGTATAAACACGCATAGAGGGATTTCTTAATATCCTGATGACGATGACGTCATATCCTGATGACGATGACGTCACACATCAGCCTGATGAACTCTTCAACACTTAGCCAAAAAAACTTAACTTTCACACCCGCATCCGTTAGCGATATGCGGATGATGACCTTCCCCGAGAGATGATCCTGACTGCGATATATACACTGAGTATATATCCAACTCAAAACATCATGATGCACCTGCAACATGCAAACTTCAACGACTTCATGACCCGATCCTGATGGCGATGGATTCGCAGATGATGATGCGGCTCGTTCCGACTGGAAACGCACATGCAGACTCCTGTGTATCCTTCCACTGCATGAAAACACTCACAACCGCATAATTTCACAGAGATCATGTGACGACCGGGCCGGATCACCTTCAAACCGAAATCTAACAACTTATCTTCTAGACCTAGCACATGAGGATGCTAGGCCGCTTTACAGCATGCTCCTAACAGATCTCCTGGACAATGCAATGCCTAAACAGAAAACAAAAATGCAATCTAAGCTATGATACAGGACCATTCCACCGATTTGCAGGATCAACCGGTGGAAGGGTTGAAAGTGCCCATTAACTTGCAAAACGGAAAGGAAATCAACACAGATGCAAACAGATAATGCAAAAGACGAGATCTTATTCAATTGAAATTCAATGTCCTGAATACAGCTTCACAATGTCTGAACTGCTCTCCTGAATATCAACTCAACACAACACCAGTACATCTAGCAACATCAATATCAAACTATCAATATATCTAAACCCTAACAGATCGAAGGTATATATAACAAATCCTTCGAGTACTACCAACTCACTTCCCAGCGGCTGGGAGCTTCCAAGCGGCTGGGGGAGAGGACAGCTCAGATAACCTTATCCCGATCTCTAACTGCCTACACATACTCCTAGGCTGAACTAATACATAGCATCGGTCCAATGGACCTTATTACATGATAAAGTCAAACATACTAAAAATAGACTATCCTGTCATCATGCTGATCATTATCCTGATCATGTTATCCTATATCCTGATCATGTATGTCATCATGCGGACCTATAACAAACTAACTGCCTCATGGAGGCCAGCTGTTAGGTAGGTGCCTCTGCACCAGTAACCAGCTCCAAGGATCTTGTGGACTGTCCTGTGGAAGGAGTAGTGGCCACCAGATGGTTCATCATGACATGCCCTCAACACATCAAAAGTCTCATCATCTTTTAAGCACTTGTGTAGAATGAAATCAAGACCACATTTAAATAGTAAACCATTCAACCATTTGTAGGATAAACTTTCTTTAACTAAACGTTTTCTTTGTTTTGAACTAAAATGGGATGGATACAAGCCTGTAGCTAAAAGATTAGCTATGTCAGCAAACCAAGGTGCAGTAGTGGATATGGCAAAAAGATGTTCATATGGGAATTTGTCCTCCACTGGTTGGTCCTCCCCTCCTGTATGCAATCTTGACAGAAAATCAGCAACCAAATTAAACTTCCCTAGATTATCAACTATGGTAATATCAAATTCATGCAATAGCAATAACCACCTGATGATCCTTGCACCTACTACTGGTTTATTCATTAGGTACTTGATGGCTGCATGATCATTGTACACAAATATTTTATATCCAGTGATAGAATGCCTAAATTTGTTTATAGCATAGATAACTGCCAAGAATTCTTTTTCAGTTGTTGTATAATTTCTTTCTACAGAGGTAAGGTTTTTGCTGATGTAATAAATGGCATGCATACTCTCTCCTTCCTCCTTTTGTCCTAAAACTACTCCAATGGATTCATTTGAAGCATCAGTTTGTATGTGAAATGGTAAAGTCCAATTAGGTTCCCTTAAGACTGGTGTGATAGTAAGCTTCTCCTTCAAAGTTTCAAATGCTGATTGATAGTCTTCTGTCCACATAAATTTAGTTTCTTTGTTAAGCAGGGTAAACAGGGGGGCAGCTATTCTGCGAAAATTTTCTATGAACCTCCTATAGTAGCCTACATGACCCAGAAAACTTCTGACATCAATCTGATTTTTGGGTGAAGGCAACTGTGTGATTACTTCTATCTTGTTCTAATCCACTCTGATCCCTTTTTCTGAAATATGGTGTCCCAAAACAATTCCTTCTTCCACCATCATAAAACATTTCTCATGCCTAAGGGACAGTCAATTTTTATCACAACACTTTAGTACTTTCCTAAGGTTTGTGAGAGCTTCCTCAAAGTTATCCCCATACACAATAAAGTCATCCATGTAGACCTCCATGCATTCATTAGCCAGTTCAACAAAAATAGCTAAAACCAGTCTCTGAAATGTAGCTGGGGCATTGCATAGCCTAAAGGGAAGAACTTTGTAAGCAAAGGTTCCCCAGGAGCATGTGAAGGTGGTTTTGTCTTGGTCTTTAGGTGCTACTTGAATTTGATTATACCCACTGAATCCATCTAGAAAAGAAAAATAATTTCTCCCAGCAAGATTGTCCAAAACTTGGTCAATAAATGGTAAGGGAAAGTAGTCCTTTTTGTGGCCTTGTTGAGTTCTCTATAAACAATACACACCCTCCATTTCCCATTCTTTTTAGGCACAATGACAAGGGGTGAGACCCATTGATTGTCTGAGATTGGATATATAAACCCTGCCTGGAGTAATTTTTCTATTTCAGTTTTGACAATGTCCTTTAAAGCAGAATTCAATCTTCTTTGTGGTTGCCTGACAGGTTTAATATCCTCAGTGTAGATATGATGGGTACAGATCTCAGGAAGTATGCCTTTCATATCTTGGTATTCCCAGGTAAAAGATGCTGAGTGGGAGACCAAAAGCTGGATAAGTTTTTCTTCGTGACTTGCTGTTAACTGAGCATTTATATTAAGTGTTTTCCCTGGCAGAATCATGACCTGTTTTGTTATTTGATCCATAGATGTGGTAGGTCCATACATTGGTGTCATGGTGTTGAGAGGACAAGAATGTGGAAGTAACAGGTGGAAGCTAGCTAAGTCCTTGTAAAAGGTTTCCCCACAAGGAATAATGTTGGCAAGGGTACAATGAGAAGAAATAAGAAGTTCTCTCTGAGGATCTTGGGCGAGTTCCATCACATCTTTATTGATTAGGATGTGAGTGAAGTCTTCCATTGTATCATAGTATACTTCTTCTTCTAATTCTCCCAGATGTTCCCTAATGGTTACCATAGCTAATGAGGCACTGTTGTCTGTGTTCTCTGGTTCATCCACCCATACTCTTCTTGTGTAATGCACTGATGGTTTAGCTGGAGGATACAGAGATATTTTCTTTAGATCTATCCCATTAGAAATGACCATATCTCCAATTTGACAATCAATAGATGCTACTGCAGTAGCCAGCCATGGTCTTCCTAAAATCAGCGGATAAGTATTTCTCTGGTTTCTAGGTTCTAGTATTAAGAAATCCACTGGGAATTCCCATGAATCTATCACAACAGGTACATCAGTGATTACTCCTTTTAGAATAGCTACTAACTGATCAGCAAGTTGAAGAATTGTAGTTGTGGATTGGATACCTGATAGAGCTAACTTGTCCATTGTAGGAACTGTCATCACATTAATTGCTACTCCTAAATCAACCAGAACATTTGAAATTTCTACCCCCAAGATGAAAACAGTTATGATAGGATTTCCAGGGTCTCCATATTTTGGGAGGAGAATTTCTCCCATCAATAGATCCACTACTTTTCCTTCCACCTGTATTGTGGAGGGAAAGCTTTTCTTTCTTCCCTGTGTTCTGATACAATACTATTTAATGAATTGATTTAATTCCGGTACATCTCTGATTGCCTGGAGAAGAGGAATTTCAATGTTTAGCTGCTTGATTTCTTGTAAAAGTTCTAATTCCTGATTGGTTTGGATTTGTTTTTGTAGAATCTTTCTCTAGGGAGCATTCTGTTTAAGTCGTTCTGGGTATGGTGCTAGCTTTTCCATCTCCGGAGCATCTCCTGAGCTCTTATCAAAATTGTGTTCAAGACTATTCTCCAGAGTAGGTTTTTTAGGAGTAACTCTGGAGTTGTCTATGGATGATTTTTCTAGCACTTTTTTGTTAGTAATCTCCTCTGGGGGTTGATTGGATGGATTTTTAGGTTCCTCATCATTGGTTATTTCAACTATAGTTAGAGGAGAAGGTCTTGGGAATGCTTTCCCAGAACGCATTTGGAGATTATTTGAATATATAGCATTAATTCTAGCCAGATTTTCTTGCTTTGTCATGTAGACAGCTGCTCCCTGTTTATTCCATGGATTTGGTATAGGCTGAGCTGGTAAAGGTGGTTGACTAACTGGTTCATTTTGTGTTTGACCCTATGTGTTGGAGGATCCAGTTAGTAAAGCCTGCTGTTGAGGTTGGAAACATCTAGGTTGTCCTTAGTATTGTTGATGATATCCCTATTGAGGACCCCATTGAGGTTGCATGTTTTGTGATCCAAACTGTGGTGGCCATTGTTGATTTCTCCAAGGCTGATTTTGCCAGTTTTGGTTTTGCCAGTTTTGACTTGGCCAATCCTGCTGTCCCCAAGGAGGATTATTTTGAGGGCCATGCTAAGTTGGATTCCACTAATTATTTCCCCAATTAGAAGGACCTCTATAAGAAGACTGGTTTGGATACTAATTATAAGGGAAATTTCCAGTTTGTTTTTATCCCACATAGTTCAACTCCTCTTCTATCATAGCATTCTTTTTACTCAATCTTTTCAAGGCTGGAAGTTGACTACACTGACTGGTAGGATGTTCCCTATCATAGATCTGACAGATCTTTGATTTGTCCAGGGGGTATTCTCTCAACAGGTGTTTGTTTCTACACCTAGGACAATAGATGGAGAGTGGTTCAGTTGCTCTGTTTTGATCAGTTGTTCTGGTCTTTGCTTGAATCCCATCTAATGCAGTATTTAGTTGGACCATAATGTCTGTTTTTAGATTTGTAATTTCCTCCATCAATTGTCCTATTTCATTTTTCCCTTTAAAAGTTTTGGATGACCTTACTCCATCTTGGGTTCTGGAATAGTTCCTGCAAAGTTCCTCTATATCAGGTATTTCAATTTTGTTAATGTTCCCTTTTCCCATTAGGTCCAGTGCCTGTTTTGATTCTTTATCCAATCCTTTTATAAACAGGGTTCTGGCCAAGGAGTGATCCACTAGATTGCCATACCTTCTCAAGGAAAAATTAAACCTATCCACATAGTCTTCTAAGGATTCTTCCTCCCCCTACCTAATTTTAAACAATTCTTTATTTTTATTACTAGATCTGCAATAATCTTGGTATTTTTCTAAAAACTCTGTTTCCATTTGATCCCAAGAATGGATAGAACCCTAGGGTAAGCCCATAAACCATCTCATCGCAGAATCTTTCAGGGTTGAAGGGAACAGTTTGAGTTTCTGGTTAACTGATCCATAATCATAAGTTTGGCAGACTACTTTGAATTCAAACAAGAACTGATCTGGATCCTCAGAAGAAAGTCCTCTAAAATTTGGCAAATATGCTGGTGAGATATTTTTCATAGGAGCATTGTCTCTAGCAGCCAAAACAATAGGATAAGAGAAGGTTCTTGGAACCTGATTTTCCTCTTCCCCATGATTATCATTTTCCATGTTTAGTACTGGTTCTTCTTCTTGAGGTTCTAGGAAATTAGGTTCTACCAAAGGATCTACCTCAACTTTTTGTTGTAATTCCTGGATGTAATTGGCAAGTGGAATGTCTGGAGGATCTAAGGGATTGTTGTTTTGAAGTGCAAGTTCCAAATTAAGATCTAGGTTTCCTTCTTCAACAAGATTTTGTACCACCTCACTGCTTTCCCCTATGGTGTGTTGCTGGGGTGTCTGCTTAATATATCTTCCTTTTAGATCTCTATCTCTAACCATACAGATCTATTCTAAAAACTATTTTAACTCAGTGTCTCTAATTAACACAAACTAGTCCTCGGCAACGGTGCCAAAAATGACAAGGTGTCGTTGTCCGTCATCATTTAATCTATTTTTAGATATCAAAGAACCAGGGCTGTGTCCATAGCTGTCTGCAACTAGGGATCCTATCGTTACTAGTTTATAGCTAGTCCTAATTTTTAAAAGAAAGATTAATCTATCTGCTTGTTGAATAAATGTAATGAATACTGGAAAATAGAATAAAACAAGAAATGTACTCAAAGCAAAGAAACAACAACATGCATCTATCTATTAAAATAGGAAACACCTTTATAAGAGAAAACTGAAACAATAGAATAGTGATACTAGCCTCCTGCCTGAGTGGTGAGAGTGAGCCCTTGCTCCACACCCTTGAGGCTGAAGGCTATAGCAGGAAATCAGCACAAAAGATGATCAAAACTAAATTCAGTCCAATTCATTCATTTCTGCATTCATGAAAATATGGCTATAATAGAACTGAGATCTCTGAGAATCAGAATAATTTTATCATTGTTGTTCTTCTACTATTTTCCGAGAGTATATATAAAAATGAGTGATGATATATCACTAAACTTATCTACCAGTCTTTCTATGAGATGACACCATCTCTTTATTGTACTTAACTGTCTAACTTATGAAAAATCACCATGCGAGAAAGGTAGACTTGAGTGGAACAGAAGTCCACTCAGAAGTCTAAGTTTAAGTCTTAATACACTTGGGCATCAAAGCCCTAAAAATAAGGATATTAGATTAGTTCAGCTCGTAACTCATACAAAATCTTTGAAAAGATAAAACTTTAGCAGTTTAACTAATAGTTGACCCTACACCACTCAAGTGATGCTTTGAGTGAAGTGAGGGGTAATAAGATCGTTGCTGAGAGTGTCTGGTCGACAGCTCTGCTTGGAAACACGCCCTACTCTTAGGAGGCACCGGAGATAGTTGTTCCTGTCTGCAGCTCCGGAGATACTCCAAACTCTCATAGAGCTCCAGAGAGGCATTCCCCATATCTTTAAAACTCCAGGTGTCATGGTTCTTTGGTATTGACTCCAGAGATTATTGAGGACGATCTCCAGAGATACACAAAATCGCTGTTCCTGGTATCTACACCTGTTGATTCAAAAAAGAGAGAGAAGTCCTGCATTTTTCCATCAATCCCACGCACATTAGTCTCCTAATTAGAAATTCTAATCTTAAGTAATCTATCTTAATTAATCACAAAATAGAATGATCTTGCTAACTTATTTGGGTGCAGACACTAGGAAGATGAACTGAGAGAGGAAAAAGAGAGGCAAAAAGATGTATTTCATGAGTGCAATTTGGCACTCATCAGTCCACATGCCTTGTCTATGCTTCCACACTTTGCATACATGTCTACATGGCATGTGCAATTACAATATGTGAGAAAATTCCTATATCCTTTATGCTTTGATTGTTGTCCATACGTTGTTCCAAAGATCCTATTTTGGTAGAGACAGGGAGGATGCTGGAAAAGGTTGTGGAATTTGTCTTTATACGTGTCAATTGCATTTGCTTCACAACAAATAATAGACAATTTGTAACATGTTGCAATAGTGTTAGGAGATGGCTGCCTCAAGATAACAACATTTCTGCATTCAAGACTATTGTAACATTCTCCCTTTGGTTTTCTTAACCTACTATTCATGTAAAATTACAACCCCTATTTTATCCATGATCACCCTAGATGGAATAATGAACTCTTTAGGTTCCTAATGAGTTTTGTGATAATATTAATAGGTTGTAACAGTAGGGGAATATGATAGTCCAATCAAAGATAATGCCTTGCATATGAACAATTGATTACCAATAATGACTCTAGATATGTGAGTCATGTGTGATGAACTTGTATACAACCCTGTAGAGAATTCCTTGAATGCAATAAGACCTTGATCTCCATATCCCTGCATCCCAAATAAGATCAAAATATCATCCCTATTACATAAGTACAATGATCAAACTAGATTGTACTCATACAAATGAATCAAATCAAATCCCTAGCCATTAGTTTATGCAATTAGATCTAACTCCCAATTGAAATTCTTCATTTAAATCATACATGATCTGGAAAAGATGAACATCTAACACCATGAGGACCTCCAAACTCTTTCCACTACCATAAACTATCAAGCCCTAGGCTGAAAATGCTAATTCAGGCAAGGAATTTCTAATTTTTCTCTATAAGAATGCCTTCAATATGCAAAACAACTACATTTTGATCAAAAAAGAAAATGTTAAGACTTTGCCAAAAAGTGTATGATGTTTAAAAAATCCATGCACAAGCTTCTGAAGGGTAAGTTGGTTGTCATTTATAAAGAAAATGGATGGAATATGTGTCCTCAACACCTTGTCCATACATGTGTATTGAAGTTTCATTACATGTGTATTGCAGTGGAAAGGTGCTCAGAGTGACATTTTGCATTCCCTAGCTCATGGGGCCGAACCAACTATGCCAACATGTTAGGGTGGGTGGTTAAATGTCAAGGGAGGTTTCATTTCATGTGCCAAGCATCCCAGTCATTCAAGGTAGCTGGCTACCAAAAAAGTCCATTAGGATCCCTAAGACCAAAAAATTGCCAAACTATGATGGAGTAGTTCTTGGAATTCATTGCAGCTAGGAACATTCTATTTGGACCTACAGGTGCAAGTGGGGTCTATCCACTATAACCTCTCTTGGTTTTGGTCAACTCCAATCTATTTGACCATGCCAAAATCAAGTGCATTCTTGCAAAATGCTTTAGTTTCTTGTAGTGGAAAGGTGCTAGGAGTGACATTTTGCATTCCATAGCTCATGGGGCTGAATCAACTATGCCAATGCATCAAGGTGGGTGGGTAAATGTCAGGGAAGGTCTCGTTTTGTGTTCCAAGGGTCCCAATCATTTGAGGCAGCAGGCTACTAGCAAAGTCACTTAAGATCCTAAGAGCAAAAACTACCAAACTATGACAGAATAGTTCTTAGAATTTGTGGCAGTTGGGAAGGTTTCTTTTGGACCTACAGGTGCATGTGGGGTCTGTCTACAATAACCTCTCTCGATTTTGGTCAACTCAGATCCATTTGATCGTGTTGAAATTAAATGCATTCTTGTAAAATGCTTCAGTTTCATCATTAGTAGAGAAACAACAATATATGAATGAAAAAACTACTAAAAACTACTTATAAATGACTAAACGTGGTCACGTGACCATTAGTAGTTTATTGGCAGTCATTTATAATGCGACCAAATTGATGACTAAACTATTTTAGTCATTTATTGGTTGTTTTGATTGATCAATTTGGTAGTATATTTAGTCATTGATTGTTGTAATCAGGTAACTTATTTAGTCATTTTTTATTCACTAATATATTTAGTCATTAATTTAGTCATTGATTGTTGTTAACTAGTCACTTATTT
The DNA here is from genome assembly GCA_027924645.1 of Cunninghamia lanceolata. Taxonomy (NCBI): domain Eukaryota; kingdom Viridiplantae; phylum Streptophyta; class Pinopsida; order Cupressales; family Cupressaceae; genus Cunninghamia; species Cunninghamia lanceolata. The sequence continues at coordinate 1,306,742 of BSBN01000178.1, read as the reverse complement.
AGTCATTTTTATTCACTTATTTCTATCCATTGGTAGTGTATTTAGTCATTAATTTTAATCATCATTTTGATCAATATGGTAGTATATTTAGTCATTTTTATTCACTAATTTAACACTGGTCATATATTTAGTCATATTTATTCACTGTTCAATGATTTCTGTCAGTTGGTAGTATATTTAGTCATTTTAATTATTAATTGATGTCAATTAGTAGTATATTTAGTCATTTTGAAGCTTGCATTTAGTCATTAGTATATTAGTAGTATATTTTGAAGCTTGCACAATGAAACAACTTTGAGAAGGTAAAAAAAGCTTGTTTTATTGATAAAAAATGCTTACAAACAACATACAGATATGAAAATAAGTTACAATGCTTTCTCTTTGCTAAAAAACTTAATGGTTACAATACATAGCTCAAAGAATGAGCAAGAAACTAATTTTCTGAGTATCACTAAGCATAGAAGCACAAAGACATTCATAGATGTCTTCTTCACAAATCCATGACTATCCCGTGAAGTTCACTATCCTAGTTCAAGATCACACTGTCATCTCCATAGAGATCCTATCTCATGCACCCAAATTTCTCTAGTTCATAAGCTGCCATTGTGAATTGTTACCTGTAGTAATAAACTATCCTTATCTCTGATGATTATGCCTCTGACAACTGTCATCTTTGGTAGGATGCCTCAATTGTCATGGACTATTATTCAACATTGCCTTATGACTAGGCTATGCATTGTCCTAATCAAACTTGTAGCTCTTGAAATGGATTTTCCAATCACTTGTCAACCTACTGTCATGCATTTTCCCTTTATAAAATAACAATGCCTCATGACTGCCACTACCTAGCTCATTATTATAGCATGCTTTCACTTATACTTTGCCTCCCATCAACGTAGAACACTGCCCCTCTATTGAATGCCTTGACTACCTTTGACATCATTGTATCTTTTCTAAATTCCTTGATAATAGTTCATCACTACTACTATTACCTAGGTATGCACTCTATGTCATCTGCCAGATTGTTATTAGTGTGGAAGTGCATGCTTGGAGCCCTTCAATGCAAGCACATGCCCCTTTCATCTCTTAAAACTTTTGCAATGTGGGCAATCTTCTTGGAGCAAGATGTAACGTGTAGAATCTAAGAAGGAGAGTGTTGTTCATGTCCCATATATGAAGCTCTCTCTTTCAATGCAACCAACAATAACCCTAGAATCTTTCCTCCTTTATATGCAATGTGGCATCTGATATGAATAACATGGTGCTGCCTTTTCCTCCATGAATGAAGCTATGCCTCATGACAACCAACAAAATTACTATTAGTCTCAATTCAGAAAGAATAAAAGTTCATTGTATATTGCAAGTTTACAAAAGTAAGTCTAAACACAACAGAAAGATAAATCAACTAAAAAGTAATGCACTTTATCATTCATGTTCTAAGAATTTTCATAGCTTGTACTAGGAATGCTAAATTAAATGAATAGAATGGAAGATGTCTACTGACTAGTTACAGGTTCTTTCTGGGGTAGTCATTGTACTCCCATTGTTAGTAAAGTGCATTTTGTAATGCTCTTCCAAACCAATATTCAAGAAACCTCTTTAGCAACTTAATTCTCAAGGAATTACAATTTTTTAGATGATATACAAAATGGATAAATCATAGGTTAGGAAGTGTGTCATAATAGTAATGTACTCAGACATGTTGAGTTACTCCCTGGCCGTGCCCTTTTCCAATTCTTCTCAATTGAGCAACATTTTCAGAAACTTTTTTAATATCCTCCACCTATAAAGCAAACAAACAAATAGATACCATTAAATACATTATAAAACAAGAAACACAACCATTGGTAGAAACCACCTTTAAATTATACATCCAATTCATGACAGATTAGATTACCTATTTCGCAAGGATGATAACCTCTATGAAATATGTCATTTGTGCATCATTACACTATTTAGCAACTTGCAATCCAAACCATCCAATTCAATGTAGAAATAGAAGATAAATAAAAAATTAAAAAATAAGATAAAATTTAAATAACACCAAGAAACCAACACTCTTGGACAGAATGTCTCAATTATTGCTAGATATGCACAAAATGGATTTGTTGGAAAGGCTTTACAAACTTTCAAGCAAATGCAATTGGCAGATGTAAAGCCAAATTCCACAACCTTTGCCAACATCCTTCTTGCCTATGCCAAAATGGGAGCATTGGAACTGTAACATCAGAAAATGTCTCCTTGGGGGCCTTTCCCTCATAAGGTTTAGCTCTCGAGTCTTTAGAGTACATTTAGGACATTTTAGTTCATATTTTAGCATCCTAATGGAATGAGACCTAGTTTCCATGACAAATAGGACCTAGGTGGACCCCTTGAGCTATACCCTACCCAAAATAGGGGAGGACTTGGGTGCCCGTACCCTAGTCCTACCCTATTTTGGGGCAGCCCCAATTTTTGGGTGTCAGTTTATGACCGTTATGAGGTTCTTTTGCCAACACGGTAAAGTTTGATTTTTAAAATCTTGGCGGGAATGCTTGTAGGTGCATGTATAAGCATGCTTAGGCATTCATTTGTAAACTAGATTGCAATTAGATAGAAAGTGTGATGTTCAAGTGTTCTCAAGGTGATTCAAGGCTTCTATTATGTTGCAAGAGCAGACTTGTATATTTTGTGTGTTGATATTTGCAAATTTGAGCTTCAATCTCCTCATGGCATGAAGAACATCTTCCTCCATGAGAGTTTCACTACACGGTGACATATCATTGTGTTTTTATCATTGATTCCTTTAGTTTTTGGCATCTGCCTCACAAGGGCATGCCCTCTTTATCTAACAACAATGTTCAGAGACTTAAGTGTCCTCCGGGGTTTGACTGAGGCAAACCTATAAACACCACAACACCCAAACCAAGTTTTGTGATTGCAGGTTACAGATGTAGCATCTAGAAAAAGTGGAGTTGCAAGAAGGCTTGGCAGACATTAGGGATTAGGGATCTAAAGAGAAGTCAAACAAAGGAGCACTTCTAGGACTAGGGCGCCCGCAATAGTGTCCTCCACAGACAGATCTCAAGAAACAGAAGTTACAGGGCTAATCAGTGTCGGAAGGAGGTCTAGATTCCCCAAAAAAGTAGGTACCTTGGACTTGGGTGCCTGGACCTTAGTCCCCGACTGTTCTGCCTCAGAACCCTGAAAATAAGTATTTTGTGATTTGTTATTTTACTCTCGTCTGCAAGAGATTTTTCTGTCTTTCATCAATTTGTTATCGTATTTGCATAATTAGGGTTTTAATGGTTTATTAGACATAAGAGAAGGAAAATTGATAATTAATTCCCTAATCCAAGTTTTTCTTCATTTGCAAGTGACCTAGGGTATGATAGTGCTCACCACTCGACCCTAGATCCTTCAATCTTTAGTGGAAAGGAGGGTTTTAACATCTAAACAACAAAAGATTAACAAAATCTAATTTTACCCCAAACAGGAACAAGGTAAGGATTGTTGCAAGTATGGATCTAACCGGTGTTGTCATTGATGTCAACATACTCATGTTGCATTAATGAGAAGGATTGGATGAGCCATGAGCTGAGCATATTGAGAAAATTAGTCTCAATCAGGAACAGTGAAGAACAGTGATGACTATAAGACAAAAGTTCAAGATAGGATGATGATCAGAGGATGCAGATTAAAGGGTGTGTACATATGTGTCTGTAGGTGATCCAGTAGATATTTTGGAGGTCTGCATGAAGATATGAAGAAGTTGTGGCCGCTCAAGTAAAACTGGTTTCGGTAGGTGTTCGAAGGTGACAGAGTGTAATAAGAAAGGTCTGGTGAGATCTGGAAATGAAGTTTCTTGTTCTATAGATTTAAGGGAGTTCTTAGGAAGTCTTTGTGGTATATCAAATCTGTTTGTGTGTGGTTTGAAGGTCTGGAAGCATCTATTCTTTTATGACAGTGATGACAGTCTGTGTTCTTGAGGTTTTGGATGAAGGAGAGAAGGATTTCAGTAAGTAGATGAGGTGTGGATGTTCGTGGTGATTTAGGCAAGCTTGTGAAAGTCTTTGGATCATGTCCAGTTCATGTTGGTGGTCCACATTAGAGTTGGAGCTTGCAATTGAAGAGTAACTTCCGGATGTTGGTGTTCTTCTTGTGACTGGCTGACCGGATGAGTTATACATCTTGTGGATGTTTTCTAACTTAGATGATTATTCCTAAGTTGATGTCTTGTATAAATAAAGGATTGCGAAGTCATTTTAAAATAGTGCTTGTGGAGATGAGTATGTGGTAGCGAAGAAGAGAGCGAAAGGCAAAGTAGAAGTATTGAGCTTAATGGAACTAATTCAAGCATGGTGAAGATGCTATTCTCCAGTTCATGTATGTAATACTTATTTCTTTGTAGACAGTGTGTCTCTTATAGGCAGTGAGCCTCTTGTGAGTAGTGTGCTCAGGCATTGAGCCCTAATTGGCATGTGCCATTTTGTTTTTTCTATTCTTCTAACAGAGAATACATTCTTGGGTTAATCACCTCGTGGTCTTTCCCTTAACCAGGTTTTCCACGTCAAAATCTTGGTGTCTTATGTGTTGATAAGTTTATGCCTTTGATTTGAATGCATTATGTTTCATGTTTAATATACTGCTAATTACTCAGAAGATTTAAGTGTGTAAATTGGAGAAAGTTTTGTACAACTGATTCACCCCCCTCTCAGTTGTATACCCTAAGTTAACAATTGGTATCAGAGCTAAGTTCCTCTAAAAAGAGCTTAACTACTTGAGGAGATCCAGGATGTCATCTTACAAGAAGGATAGTCCGAAGTTTGATGGAACCAATTTTGCTCTTTGGAAAGGTCGCATGAAATGTCACTTGCAGTGTATGGGAATGGCGTACTGGTCCATGGTTACAAAATAGTATGTACCTCCACAGGGTGGTCCGACAACCCTAAATGAAATCACAGAGGCTGAAAATAATCTACAGACCAAAGAGGTTCTTCTAAGTGCATTATCTGACTCAAAGCTCTCAAATGTTATGGACCTACCAACTGCCTTTGAGATTTGGAATAAACTGGAACTTTTGCATGAAGGAGACTAGTATGTCAAATGTGCAAGGTTACAAAGTCTGAAAGGGAAATTTGAAAAATTGAAGATGAGAGATGATGAAAATATTACTACTTTTATGCCAAGAGTGAATGAGCTGGTTTGTGGAATTAGAAATGCTGGTGGAGTCTTGGATGAAAATGAGATTGTTGGTAAAATTCTCAGATCCCTTCCTGCTTCTTACAAAATCAAGGCTGCTGCCATTAAAGAATTCAAAGCCCATACAACTATCACAAGAGATCAACGGGTTGAGAAATTGGTTGCATTTGAAATGACAAAGTTTGGAGATGACCCCGCCAAGACTAAATCTGCATTCAAAGCCAGTGCCTCTATTAAAGGTAAACAAAGGTTTGATCTGGGAAAGAATTCTTCAAGGAAAATATCATGGTATGAAAAAGCAAGAAAAGATCTAGAAGAAGAAGTAGAGATTGCTCAACTTGAAGCCCTTATTGCAAAGAGGCTACCAAGAGGATCTAGTAAGTATGAAGGAAAATTACCTTTTAAGTGTTTTAACTGCAATAAGATTGGTCATTTTACCTCAAGGTGTCTGGAAAGATTTTCAAGGCAAAATCCTAACAAGCCAAGGTTCCAAAAGAACTGTTACTATGTACATGAAGATGATAATGAAGGAGTAACAGATGATGAATCAGAGATAGGAAACAAATCCAGAAATGAATGGGTGTTCATTGCCATCAAGGAAGAAGATCTAATTCCTTTGTATCTATCAATCTTAAGACTGTGGAAAGAGCTATAGCTGCCCAAATTGAAGAAAAGGATGATTGGGTCATTGACAGTGGATGCTCTCACCATATGACAGGTGACAAAAATAAGTTTGTAGATCTGGAAAGGTATGAAGGAGGAGTGGTAAAGTTTGGTGACAATTCTGCTGGTAGAATCAGAGGAAGAGGAACTATTTCTTTTGATGGAAGGAACAAAATTGGTAATGTTCTATATGTTGAAGGTTTGAAACACAATCTTCTCAGTGTTGGATAGTTGGTGGACAAAGGTTATGACCTCCGGTTCAAGAATGGAAAATGTAAGATCTTTGAAAGCTCCAGAATAGAGATTGCATCCGGTACTCAAACTAAAGGTAATATCTTCCACTTGGTTGGTACTAGTAAAAGCTACTTATTTGTTCAAGTTGATCAGAGTTGGTTATGGCATAGAAGGATGTGTCATGTGAATTTTGATAATATCATCAAGATAAGCAATACTCAGGCTGTAAGAGATCTTCCAAAATTGGTGAAACCTACTAACAACTTGTGCAAGGAATGTCAGTTGGGTAAGCTAAGCAGAGTCTCATTCAAAAGCAAGGAACTATCTTCTACCAGATTATTGGACTTAGTTCACATTGATCTTTGTGGTCTGGTAAGAACCAGGAGTATTCAAGGTGATAGATACTTCATGCTGCTAATTTATGACTATTCCTAGATGATGTGGGTAACCTTTCTAAAGGAGAAATCAGAAGCTCTTGAGAAATTCAAAATATTCAAGGCTATGGTAGAGAATGAAACATGATTAAAGTTGAAATGTCTAAGGTCTGATAGAGGTGGAGAATTCACATCCGGTGAGTTCTTAGAGTTCTGTGAGAAACATGGAATCAAGAGACAGTTGTCTGCTCCTAGGACTCCACAGCAGAATGGAGTAGTGGAGAGAAAGTATCGGACCATCCAGGAAGCATCTAGGACCATGATGATGGAAGCAAATGTTCCTCAGATCTATTGGAGAGAAGTTGTCAACACTGCAGTCTATACTCTCAATCAAGTTCAAATCAGAAGCAATACCGGTAAGACCCCTTATGAACTTTGGTTTCGCATTACTCCTACTGTAAGATATTTCAGAGTCTTTGGTAGCAAATGTTACATCAAAAGAGATGAAGATCTAGGCAAGTTTGATGCTAGAAGTGATGAAGGAATATTCTTGGGCTACTCTACTCAAAGCAAAGCATACCGATGTTATAACAAGAGACTAAGAAATATGATAGAAAGTACAAATGTGAAGGTTGATGAGGGAATAGAGAAACCCTCAAGGTTTTATGAATATGATGAAGATGATCAGAATGGTGTTCTAGCTCAAGGAGTTCAATCCTCTTCTAAAAGTTAGATTCAAACTGATCCGGTAAAGCAGGAAGAAGAGATAAGTCTGAATGAGCCTGATCAAGAAGTAGAAGTGCAAGAAACTCCCAAAGTTCCAAGGTATGTAAGACTGAATCACTCTGAAGATCAGATCATAGGTGACAAAAGCAAAGGTGTGCAAGCTAGAAGGAAAATTACTCAAAATTTAGATGAATATTGTCTGATTTCAAAGATTGAACCTAAGACAATAAATGAAGCCTGCAATGATGAAAACTAGACCAAAGCAATGGAGGAAGAGTTGATGCAAATTGAGAAAAATCACACTTGGGATCTTGTTCCCAGACCTAGAAACAAGAATGTGATTGGAACAAAATGGGTCTTCCGGAACAAACTAAATGAAGTTGGTGAAGTAATCATAAATAAAGCCAGATTGGTCTGCAAGGGCTACTCTCAAATAGAAGGAACTGATTTTGAAGAAACTTTTGCTCCAGTGTCAAGAATTGAAGTAGTCAGATTATTTCTTGCCTTTGCTACCTTCAAAGATTTCAAGGTATGTCAGATGGATGTCAAGTCTGCCTTTCTAAATGGTGACTTGGAAGAGGAAGTGTATATAGAGCAACCAGATGGATTTCAGTTGTCTGATCATGGTGATATGGTCTGCAAGTTGAAGAAGGCACTATATGGATTAAAGCAAGCCCCAAGAGCCTAGTATGAAAGATTGGACAAACATCTTTTGAAGATTGGTTTCAACAAAGGTACTACTGACAGTAACTTATATTTCAAAATTGATCATGAAAACATCTTGATTGTTGAAGTATTTGTTGATGATAGCATCTTTGGAGGAAGAGATAGTATGTGTAAAACTTTTGCAAATCAAATGAAAAGTGAGTTTGAGATGTCTATGCTTGGTGAAATGAATTTCTTCTTAGGTCTGCAAATTACTCAAACAAAGAAAGGAATCTTCATTTCTCAGACCAAATATGTGAAAGAACTGTTGAAGAAATTTGGGATGGAAGATTCAAAGCCAATGAATACTCCCATGGCAACTGGATGTAAGTTGAGCAAAGATGATGACTCTCCTAAGGTAGACTAGACAAAGTACAGATCAATGATTGGAGGATTGTTGTATCTCACTCAAACTAGACCAGATATTATGCAAGTTGTTGGTCTTGTTGCTAGATTCCAAGCTGATCCTAGAGAATCCCATGTCATGGCAATCAAGAGGATCTTTAGATATCTAAAAGGGATGGTTGAGTATGGTCTGTGGTATCCTAGAGATCATGATTTCTCTCTTCATGCATATACAGATGCTGATTGGGCAGGAGATGTGGATGACCGGAAGAGTACTAGTGGTGGAGCTTTCTTTTTGGGAAAGAGATTGGTTTCTTCACTAAGCAAGAAACAAGAGGCAATATCCCTGTCTACAACTGAAGCAGAATACATAGCAGCAGTAGGTAGTTGCAGTCAAGTTTTGTGGATGAAGCATATGCTAAGAGATATTAAAGTAGAGTATGAGGAGTCTATCACAATCTTCTGTGATAATTCAAGTGCAATAAATATTTCTAAGAATCCGGTGTTGCATTCTAAGACTAAGCATATATATATATATCAAGTTTCACTTTCTGAGAGAGCAAGTGAACAAGGATGAAGTCAGACTGGAGTTTGTGCCCTCCAAGGATCAGATTGCAGATATCTTCACTAAACCTCTTCCCAAGGACTCTTTTGAGTATCTCAGGGAGAAGTTAGGGGTTATTGCCCCTCTGGTGATGAACTAGGATGCTCTGATGTGCATCAGTTTGGTGGATATCACAGTCATATCTTGTGATCTGAATTGATGATGGGGTGATGCTACTCAAGGGGAGCAGCAGGTATGATTCTGAAGTATTGGAGTTGCAAGTATGAGCCCTTTGCCGTTGATGTTAAAGGGGGAGAGAAGACATGTGAAAAATAGGTGGTTGATGATCAAAGGGGGAGCAATAAAGGAAGAGAAGACATGTGAATAGTTGTTGTTGATAAGGGGAGTTGTGACAGTAAGGAGAAGTTCTTGTCTTGATAGTTTTTCACATCATATGTTGCCATCAATGACAAAGGGGGAGATTGTTGAAAGTATGGGTCTAATCGGTGTTGTCATTGATGTCAACATACTCATGTTGCATTAATGAGAAGGATTGGATGAGCCGTGAGCTGAGGATATTGAGAAAATTAGTCTCAATCAGGAACAGTGAAGAACAGTGATGACTATAAGACAAAAGTTCAAGATAGGATGATGATCAGAGGATGCGGATTAAAGGGTGTGTATATATGTGTCTATAGGTGATCCAGTAGAGATTTTGGAGGTCCATATGAAGATATGAGGAAGTTGTGGCCGCTCAAGTAAAACCGGTTCCGGTAGGTGTTCAGAGGTGACAGAGTGTAACAAGAAAGGTCTGGTGAGATCTGGAAATGAAGTTTCTTGTTCTACAGATTTAAGGGAGTGCTTAGGAAGTCTTTGTGGTATATCAAATCTATTTGTGTGTGGTTTGAAGGTTTGGAAGCATCTATTCTTTTATGACAGTGATGACAGTCTGTGTTCTTGAGGTTCTGGATGAACGAGAGAAGGATTTCAGTAAGCAGATGAGGTGTGGATGTTCATGGTGATTCAGGAAAGCTTGTGAAAGTCTTTGGATCATGTCCAGTTTGTGTTGGTGGTCCGCATTAGAGTTGGAGCCCACAATTGAAGAGTAACTTCTGGATGTTGGTGTTCTTCTTGTGACTGGCTGACCGGATGAGTTATACATCTTGCGGATGTTCTTGTGGATGTTTGCTGACTTAGATGATTGTTCCTAAGTTGATGTCTTGTATAAATAAAGGATTGTGAAGTCATTTTAAAATAGTGCTTGTGGAGATGAGTATGTGGTAGCGAAGAAGAGAGCGAAAGGTAGAGTAGAAGTATTGAGCTTAATGGAACTAATTCAAGCATGGTGAAAATGCTATTCTCTAGTTCATGTATGTAATACTTATTTCTTTGTAGACAGTGTGTCTCTTATAGGCAGTGAGCCTCTTGTGAGCAGTGTGCTCGGGCAGTGAGCCCTAATTGGCATGTGCCATTTTATTCTTTCTATTCTTCTAATAGAGAATACATTCTTGGGTTAATCACCCTGTGGTTTTTCCCTTAACCGGGTTTTCCACATCAAAATCTTGGTGTCTTATGTGTTGATAAGTTTCTGCCTTTGATTTGAATGCATTATGTTTCATGTTTAATATCCTGCTAATTACTCAAAAGATTTTAGTGTTTAAATTGGAGAAAGTTTTGTACAATTGATTCACCCCCCCTCTCAATTGTATACCCTAAGTCTAACAAGGACATCCATTAAAGAGTAATGGATAGAGGAATTTTGTCAGATGTTGTAGTTTCAATTGCCCTAGTAGATATGTATGCAAAATGTGGAAGCATTGACAAGGCATGTGAATTGTTTGGAAGAATGCCTCAAAGAGATGTCATCTCATGGAATGCAATTGGTAGGTGTAAAGCCAGACTGCACAACCTTTGCCAACATCCTCCCTGCCTATTCCAAAATGGAAGCTTTAGAATAGGGAATGGGCATCCATCAAAGCATAATGGATGGGGGATTTTTTTCAGATATTACAAATAATGGACGGGGGATTTTTGTCAGATAATGGACAGGGGATTTTTTTCAGATATCAAAACATAAGGCATGGAATTAGGAGAATTGCCCTCCGTTGATAACAAATTACAGTGTATAGAAGACACAGGTACTCCCACAAAATAGTCACATTGCTTCATCATATGCAATAAATAGGTTCCTAACATGATGTGCTCACATTTGCAAGCATACTACTAGTCTAATCCAAAATGAAATGTTATGTGGGATGGTAGGATGTATGCAAAATGTGGAACCATGGACAACTTAGTGGATGACCATTGGATATTGATATCGGGGGAGGCCTCCACTGCAACACTACACAGCTTGTTGTTGGGCCTTGTAGTGATGCGGGTGATTCCCACATCACCACAAGGCCCAGCAACAAATCTTGCGGTGTTGCGGTGAAAATCACCTGCATCACTGCAAGACCCAACAACAAGCCGTGCGGTGTTGCGGTGGAGGTCTCCCCCCATCATTCAAAAGAGAATTTGTGCATTTAGATGTTTATGGAAAAGAATAATTATACATTCCACAACCTTTCCCTAAAAGAGAAAGTACCTTCAATGGTCCAAATTCAATGTATTTATTCTTTAATTTTTGTGGGATATACATTTTCTATGTACAAAAAAATGGTCCAAGTTCAATGCATCCAATCTTCTGGTCTTTGTATCCTTCCTCTTATTTAGATGCATACTACAAAGAGAATTGATCATGTATGTTCTAATCCGTCTGATTTCCTCTAGATGCTTCAAGAGAAATGGGATATCATTGATTCCATGAAATATAAGTTTTTGTATCCCCTTCTTCAGTGAAGGTTGAGAGCTCTCGAAGCAGCTCAATATAAATCAAATTTTGCCCATTTATCAGATGTAACTTTTTAGTCTTTAGTATGCTTAGAAACAATTATATGTGCTTTTATTATCAGAAGCGATTTGGATATAAAACAAGCTGGCTGTAGGGAAGCTAGTTCCTGTGTTTGTATTCCAAATTGCATTGGAATGATTTTTATTGATTAGCCAAATGTGGTATGGGAATTACGTTGTTCCCTTGATATAGATTACTCTTTTTCATTACATTTCATTTATTAGCAGGCTAAATATTGTTATATGGTTTTCAAATGCTGTATAAAATTGAAATCCAACTAGTTGTGAATTTTAAATTTAGGCATCCCTGCTAATTTGATAGAGTGAAACAAATCTGCTTCTAGATTTGGAAATTTCATTTTGTTAAAAACAAGATCTGGGCTATTTTTAATTTTTTTAATTGGAATGGGATTCTAATATTCTATGAAATCTTATATATGTTGACTGAGATACTTTAAAAAATAAAAATAAAAAATCTGAGAGTTTGTTTTGGATCACACTGTTGTGATTTATTATAGGATGAGGAAATTAGAGATGGGTGTCTTGCATATATAGTTTGATTAAAAAATAGTTGATGCTCTTGGTAGAGTCTAAGATCATGGAATGTAAGTTTCCAAACTAAGCTCACATTTTTCTAAATCTCTCATTTTCATGGACTGTGAAAACCTCATATATCAAAAATTTGATTTGGTATAGTTCCATTCAAATTGTTGTAAGAATGTTCTAGCTTTCCCAGCTATTTAAGGTTACCAATGGATGGTGAAATGGTTCCAAACAAGCTAATGTTGGACAAACACAGAATATTCAGGCCTTTCAAACTGTATAACTCTTCGGGTATGATGTTGGGATCTAGAGGATTGTAATTCAAATCTAAAGAATGCAAATTAGACAACTTTGTGATAGAAAGAGGAAATTTACCAGAAAATTTTTTCTTTGACAAGTCCAGAACCTGCAGCGAGCTTAGTACAGAGAAATCAAGTAGAGACCCCGTCAATGAATTGGTTGTGAGATTCAATATTTCCAACTGATTGCAGTTCTTCCAAAACACACCTGCAATGCTTCCATAGAGAGAATTTTCACCCAACTGAATAGCTTTCAAGGTAGTGAGACCATATATGGAAGAAGGAATAGGACTTATTAGCCATGTATTGTCTAGATTGATAGTTATAACCAAACTTACATTGTTGCAGGTGCTTCCATTCCACTAGCAAGGAGAAGTAGAAGAAATGTCCCAATTGTATAGAGCATTTGTTTGATCTTGGACCCTCCTCTTCATGTCTGACAATATTGTAACTTGCTCATATTCTTCATAACAAGAACCCTAAAATGCAATTATCAAGAAGACAATACTAAAAGTCAGACCCATGCAAAAGGACTCTAGGTAAGAAGAAGAAGAAGAATTTGCAAGAGGAGATGAGTAGTGACATTTGTTAAAAATTTAGTTGAATTCAAAGCTACAATCAACCTAACACCTATTGCAATACAAATCTTTTAGCAAACGCTAAGCAATGCTATTAGTTTGTAAGATGATGACATTTCAAACCTAGGTTCAAGGAAGGACTGTAACCTTATATTTCCAGCCACAAAGAGATCAAAGGGTAGTGAGTATTTTGTCAAAGAGTGGTAATGAAATGGTAGTGAGGATCAACCTTTAAGGTTTCAAGACCAACCAAGCCCTAAACAGTGCCTCAAGTGTGAAAATCTGATAGTAGTAGTGATAAACAAAGTGATGGTCATAGCAATTAAGATTGTAGTCAGTTTTAGGATAGTCAGAACACTACCATGGTTGACTTTGCATAGGAGGTCAATGTATGCATCATAGGTTGGTGACAGTCCCACATCACAGTGACTATGTAGGAAGATACAAATGATAGTTGCAAGGTATATGGAGGTAGACTTTTTTACCCTTCATGAAAACAAAGATTATAATATCAAGCATATACACTATAAAACACATTCGTGATGGGGTGCTACATGATTGCAGTTAGGTAGAGAAATGGCAAGCTTCTAGCAGTGTAAACCTTGTGTTTGAACCATGGCATTATATGCAAGGAGACTGCGAAATGAAAGTTTAGGATTAGGGTTAGAGGTAGCTCATGCATAAGTATTCAATCAAAGCATTCTTCATTGACACCCAAAAGACCCTTAGAGCCAAGCAAATAGTCATGATTTGGAATTCTTTAGGAAAAAGTGATTTACCACCCTATTTTAAAGTCATCATGGGATCATATGTGGTAATTTAAGAGTTTTTATAAGAATATCTATGAGTGGAGGTTTCAGGGAACTATTCACATTTTATGATGGGTATCCAAACCTTGAGCACTAAGTGATAGTGTATAATACAATGTTGATTGTGAAGTGCAGGGACAACAAATAGACCTAAACAAGGCTCTTTTTATCAAATGTGGCATATGAAAAGGTATTGAGAGTAATGACAGAGGTGTCAATGCATAAAGATGAGTGATGAAATAGTCTCAGGTATTGAAGGTATTGGTGAATGTAGTAGTGTTTTGTTAGGGACTATCCATTCAAGATAATACTAAATTGAATACCCAGTGGTTGTGGATGTGGGCAACTCCAATAATGTCCCTTGATGAGAGCTCTTGTTATAATAAAGTAGCCAAATCAAGAATGAAGTATCATACCCATGATGTATGACAGTCTTTTTGTTCGCTAAGTCATCAAAACAATATATGGATTGTGTAAGTGTAGTGGCATAAATAGCCTATGTAGGGGTCCATATAACTCTATTTCACTTGCTTTTCAGTCCTTAGCAATGGATATGACAATGTAGCCTCCAAAGTGACAAAGGGAGATGGTGGTGTTTAGTGTTGCAAATGGATGTATTAAAACCCAAGTGAAATTAACTGAGGAATTCTGAACATGCATAATGAAGTTGTGGGTTATAAATTAGGGTAGTACTTCCTTCACAAGGTCCAAATGCAGCATATAGTTGATGGTTGTCTCAATGATTATAGTCTCAATAACCCAATAGTGATGTGTGTTTAAGGAGGTAACAACCTTGTTTGGTTTCCATTGTGGGTGTTTTGATGGCAGTGCCTTTAAGGCTCATGAAGCAAGGTCTATGGCATTGTTTGGAAAATAGAGACAAGTGAGGATAATAGTCATGTAGAAGCATCATACATAGCCTTTGAAGGTTGTATGAGCAATAAGAGCATAGTCAAGTGGTTAATTCATGCAACATAGCAACTATCAAGCTATAAAATAAAACACTTCTACTGGAGGCAACAAAATAAAAGTACTCACAATTGAAATAACCTTTACATATCATGGTTAGGAGATATTGACTATGCTTCTACCACAAAATACACAGATAAAAAACAACACATAGCCAAACATTTTCTAAACATTGGCCCAAAGTTACCTTAATTCTACATAACTATTTCATCAGAATAAATATTGCCTTAATATTGTCACCCAAAAGGCCACCTTTGTTTGATTTCAAGAACTTATAAATATGAGCTACATTATCACTATTGATCTCAACGTACATCATAGAACTACAATATAAATACTAAAAATCCAATAAGCATACCAGATATGCTAGTTATTACAAGATTATTTCTTATATGACGGATGAATTCACAGCAATAACAAAAAAGAAAAGCCATGAAAATAACAAAATTGGAGTGATATGCTAACCTTGTCAATCATTGGGAATTTTGCTTTAAAACGAGTACAATTTTGTAATCAAGTTATCCAAAAGAACTTTGGCAAAGCTTTGACAAACTTATACTTACTGGTAAAGAAAAATATGACAGTTTGAGACACTAACTTTAAATGATGAATTTCTGCACTCCATTGCATAAAATTTTATTGAAAAAGGAAAGTACCATGCATTTGAATACAAAAAACTCATCTTACAAATTTGCATCTATCATCTGCAAATAAAAATCAAAATAGATGCACATGCATTAGATTTAGAGGCAATAAATTCAACATGTATTTACACAAGCATGACAAATTCAAAGTGGTTATATAATGCTTACCAACATATCCCTTATCCTTTGAAAAGTGCCTACATTCTCATTCTTCAAGTTCCTCTCTAAGGTTTCTTTTACGGAGTTCATCTTGAGTATCTTGGCCTTCCTTCCTAAAATGAACAATTGTTAGTATGTTTTATACTATATTGATAATTTATAAATAGAAGTATATTCAATATGTATTTTGTTTGGAAGTTCATCAAAGGCATAAAAAAAATTTGAATCCCTTTTCCAACACAAGCAATCAACTCACTTCCATAGAAGAGTCGAGAAGGAAGCTCTAAGATTGTAGGGTGAGAACGATAATAAGCTTAAAAAATGTCTTATTCTCTCCATTTTGGGAACAAATTCTTGAAGAGCCACTGCTTGGTTCCTACTTTTGATTTTTGTGAAGTTTAAGTCGTAAAACCTTTTTCCCAAAGATTTACAACTTAAATTTATGTACTAAAACCTATAGGTATTTATTATTATATATATGTATATGTACATGCATACAAAATGGTTTATTCAAAAGGCTCTAGAAACTTTCAAGAAAATGCAATTAGTAGGCTCAAAGCCAAATTCCACAACCTTTTCTAGCATCCTCCCTTCCTGTGCCAAAATGGGAGCTCTAAAATAGGGTATGGACATCCATCAAAGCATGAAGGATAGTAGGTAGACATGTATGCATAATGTGGAAGCATAGACAAGTCACATGAACTATTTTGAGGCACACACACACACACACACACACACACACACACACACACACACACACACACACACACACATATCCAAAATGGAGAGGAAAAGGTATCCAATTTTCACCATTACAATTATATAGATTCATATACATTAGACATGTTTGTATGGCTCTCTCTCTCTCTCTCTCTCTCTATATATATATATATATATATATATATATATATATATATATATCTATGTATGTATGTATGTGTGTGTGTATGTATGTATGTATATAGATATTTGTAAGGAAACATAAACCACTTACATAAAATATCTAGGCTAATTAAATAAATGAAGTATTTAATAAGTAACTAATCGAGATATATGAGACATAACTAAAATAATTATGTGTTGAAACTAAATGCAGAATCTTTATATTCACATTTAATTTCAGTATTTTATTATTTAAATATCTACATTTAATATTCCAGTCCCAGCTCTTATATATATCAAAGTGGGTTTAAAATAGAGAGGGAAAGTTCATGGAATGCAATTTTCACCATTACAAACACACACATATTTGCAAGCGAAAATAAACTACTTACATGATATCTAGTCTTGTTACCAATACTAGCCACACTAAATGCATATATGCCCGTAATGATGACAGATGCAGTTGTAACTTCCATGGTAGACATATATGCATAATGTGGAAGCATAGACGAGTCACATGAACTATTTTTATGCATTATATATATCTAATACGGAGAGGAAAAAGTATCCAATTTTCACCATTACAATTATATAGATTCATATATAATGACGACACCCAATATAGAATCTCTAATTTTGAAGCCAGGTGTTTTACATATATTATTATCAGACTTGCAATTTTAAATTTAATAAGAAAATTCATCAAATAACTCATGCATCACCTCCTCATTACCAACATATTCATCATTCATCTCCAACTACTTCAGCACCTGACGGGCTAACAAGAGACTAGTACAGTATGCTACAAAAGCAAATGAGAGATGCATAAATATCCACTGTAACAAATAGAAAGAATAGATTTTTTAAGTGCTTACTACAACATCAACAAGCAATAGCAACAAAAGATTTATAAAAAATACAATAGTAAACAAATTATGTAAAGCAATACAAGCCAAATGGGCATAAAATTGTCTAGCAAGCAAGGATAGGAGGATAAACTATACATTCCTGTGCATTTAATGTTAAGGTTAACAAAATTTTGAATAATCCAAATCACTAGATGTGAAGATCCAAAGGTATTTTGTACATTCCAGTGCATTAGATGTGAATGAGCATGTGCAAATCAATGTGGTTTCATACAATTTCTCATATACCCAGAACCCTAAAATGTAGTCAAGTATTACTACAAATGCAATAAATTTGATTTGCATACTCCTTGGCACCTTGCCAAGTAATTTTTTTCCCTACATTGAGTGAGGCCCAAGGGGAAAGTAATCATTTTCACAGTTTTTCTTCAATTTTCTTAAATCTTAACATGTCAAATTTGGAGCTAAAACCATCAAACCGCATGTCAAAAATTCCAGCTAGATTTCTCAAATGCGGCATTTGCAAAACCAAGTAGAGGTTTTGAATACTTACCAAACAATGCCATAAGCACTGTGGCCAATGGGTCATATGGGCGGGACATACTTAGTAGAAACCTCAAAAAGGTTGCCAAAGATATTATACATTGCATAGTTCCCACCATGGGTTAAAATTCCTTGTATCTGACCGTTCGCTGCTGCAGCACACCCTTCCATGGTGCTCTCTTCTTACGCATCAACTACTCCAAAACCTAGTCTTTCCCAAGCTTCTACTCACACAAAACCCCCTTTATTCTCTAACCTCTATAACAGCTATTAACTCAGCCCAACGAACAGAAATTTAGCTCCGATCTAATCACAAACAAAATGATATATTTTCCATTCCAAACAAAGGTATTCACCAGGTGGGATTGCAAGATCATAAAAGAAAATCTCAAATTTAGTCTAGCTTTACTTTTCTTAGTTTAGCTTTACCTAAATGGAAACAAAAATGTAGATGGCCTATGTTTCCTACTATTAACCCTACCAATCCACTCCCACCAATAATTTCCCAATTTGAAATATTTTTTTAGTTACCCACTTTAATATCATATTGTCTTTTGTGTGACTAATTATTTAGTCATTTTTATTTGTGTAACTAATTATTTTTATTTATGTGGTTAATTAGCCATTTATTTAGTCATTTATAGCTGTGTTGCAAAAAATTAGTAGAATTTAGTCATTTTTAGTTGTCGTGACTAAAATTTTTAGTCACGTAGTCACTTACACTAGTAGAATTTGGGAAAATAAATGACTATGTGACTAAAAATTTTAGTCATTCTACTAATTTTTTGCAACACAATTATACATGACTAAATAAATGACTAATTTGATCGTCGGGTAAACACAACTAAATAATTAATCACATAAATAAAAATGACTAAATAATTAATCACTTGTTAGACACTTTTATTATATCTTCAAAGAACACTTTTGAAAAGCATATTGTTAAAATTTTAAGCGCTAAAAGCAAGCGTGTTTGTGTTTGAAAGGGAAAATAAAAAGGAAAATAGAAAAAGCTTAGGCACCAAAGTGGGAAATATTTTTAGTTTTGTCTGCATTACATTTGCGTGATAAGGAGGTTTAAGGTTATGGCATGTTGTGTTTGAAGGAGTCTTCCATGGAAGTAGAAACAAAGGAGTCTTCACTACCAAGCTAATAATCTCACATATTTAGAAGATTCATTCACTGAAGATAGTTTCTTGTGCATGTTTTACTTCATATCCAGGGGCTATTTTAGATAACCAAGAATTTTTTGAGGTCTTAGGGTTTGTGATAGCCATACTAGTGGTGGACAATTGTGATTCAATTAGAAGCATGTGGGCTTAGAGTCTACCAAATTGGTGGTGGAGTAAGTTTGTGGTTGAGTCCAATTTAGGGTATCTAAATGGATTGAATATGAGTGCAGTGAATGTAACACATGTGATGGTGCTGGACAATCTTGCAGTGTTTCTCAATCCCTTCTAGTTCAAGATCTCATAGGAGTGCTTTCTTCCTCTCAAAGATGGTGTGTGCATTTATCTCTACTCCTATTTTGCAACATTTTAAGGATTATTGTCTGTTAGTGGTTTGCTTTAATAGATTTACCATGTGGTTTCTTGTCCTTTGTTTTTGAAAAAACATTTTCTTAAATTGTTATTGGTAATTAGGAGAGAGTCAATGTAACTAGGGCTGCAGTCCCATTTAACATGGAGTCCAAGCCTGTGAAATGAGGGCATGAAGCCTGAGTTCACCTGGCTTAGGGGAACTTGAATGCCACTTTAATAGATCTACTGGATGTCTTCTTGTCCTTTTATTTTTAGGTTGGTTGGGTAGTTTTGAGAGATTCAATGAAATCAGGGTCCAATCCCATCAAACATGAAGTCCAAGCCTATGAAACAAGGGTACAAAGCCTATGAGTTCACCTGGCCCTGTGGGGACTTAAATGCTACTTTAATAGATCTACTGGGTGGCTTCTTGTCTTTGTTATTTATTTTGAAAGTTTATTTTATAATCCTTTTCTTTATTTCTTTTGAACACTTTTGAGGGAGTCAATGAAATGGGGCTCCAATCCCCCCAAACATGGGGTCTAAGCCTATAAAACAGGGATACAAAGCTTGTGAGAACACCTAATCCTATGGATTTTGGTACTGTTGACTACTATAAAAGTGCACCCCAATACCAATACACTATACTATTAATGGTCTGCCCTTGATATTCTTATTGTTTTAAAAATCTTGGAAAGCCCAATGACATGGTCATCTGTTGAGACAGTGTGTAGTGATGTTTTTACAATGTCATTATTGAGGTGTATTTCATTGTTGGTGCTGTCAATTTGAACAATGTTTATGTCCAATTTCTTTGTGTTTAGATTCAATTTTTTATGTGGGTACATTATGTTCATCTCAATATAAACTTGTGAAGATACGGAGGGTGTCCTTTACACATCAAATTATCTTCTCTCTATCTGCATGCCATTTATTCAAGATGTGTCACACAAGATAGAACATAACTTGGTTTGAATAGATGGTTTGAGAGCTATTTATCCTTAAAAAAATCTCACACATTTCTCCATCTTTTCATAGATCCCATGTTTGTGAATGTGATTTGTCTCCCACACAAAAATAATTTACCATTTTATGGCCTTCAACCCAACTAAATCCAAGAATCTTTTTAACTCCTCTATCTTTCATCAATCTTCTTGACATTTGAACCTCACCCCACCTGCCCACTTCTACATGGATGTTTGAGAGAAGAGAATAAGTTGCATCACTTTTAGGATCCAAATAAAAAAGTAGGGTCACTATAAATACTCCTAACCCTACATTCATATGTGATCTACATGCACCAAGAAAACACATCCACACAACCACGACAAATTTAAATGACATCTTAATGATATAGTTTAGAGTGTCCTCAAGATAGCTAGCACAAGAAAGAAAGTTAACCATGCACACATAATAATCAATTGTAGGTGTAATGCAATAAGGGTTACTAATATGATTGAAGTATGTACAACCCTCATCCATTGAACCTACATGGCTGCATGCACATAGAACACAGGCAAAGTTTACAATGTTAGGATATGTTCTGGAGTGCTTCATTAATTCAAATATTTTGAAGGCATCCATGCAAAATCCATTTTGTACATATCCTACAATCATTGCATTCCAAGAGATGACATCTCTTTTAGCCATTCCATCAAATAGTTCACGTGCCTTATCTAAACTTCCACATTTTGCATACATGTCTACCAAAGCATTTCCAACTATAATATCTGACAAAAATCCCCCTTCCATTATGTTATGATAGATGTCCATACCCTATTCCAAAGCTCCCATTTTGGCATAGGTAGGGAGGATGCTGGCAAAGGTTGTCGAATTTAGCTTTACACCTGCGAATTGCATTTTCTTGAAAGTTTCTAAAGCCTTTTCAAAAAATCCATTTTGTGCATATCCCGTAATCATTACATTCCATGAGATGACATCTATTTGAGGCATTCTACCAAATAGTTCCCATGCCTTGTCAATGCTTCCACATTTTGCATACATGTCTACTAGTGAAGTTGAAACTACAACATCTGACAAAATTCCTCTATCCATTACTTTTTGATGGATGTCCATACCTTGTTCCGTTGCTCCTATTTTGGCACAAGCAGGAAGGATGCTGACAAAGGTTGTGGAATTTGGCTTTACACCTACCAATTGCATTTTCTTGAAAGCTTGTAAAGCCTTTCCAATAAATCCATTTTGTGCATATCCAACAATAATTGCAATCTAAGAGATGACATCTCTTTGAAGCATTCTATCGAACTGTAATATCTGACAAAAATCCTTCTTCCATTATGCTTTGGTGGATGCCCATTCCCTATTCTAAAGCTTCCATTTTGGAATAGGTAGGGAGGATACTGGAAAAGGTTGTGTAGTCTAGCTTTACAGCTTCCAATTGCATTTGCTTGAAAGTTTCTAGAGATTTTTCAAAAAATCCAATTTGTGCATATCCTACAATCATTATAGTCCATGAGACAACATTTTTTTGAGGCATTCTATCAAATAGTTCATGTGCCTTGTGCATGGTTCCACATTTTGCATACATGTCTACTAGGGTAGTTGCAACTACAACATCTGAAAAAATTCCTCTATCCTTCATGCTTTGATGGATGTCCATACCCTATTCCAAAGCTCCCATTTTGGCACAGGTAGGGAGGATGCTAGCAAAGATTGTGGAGTCTGGCTTTACACCTGCCAATTGCATTTTCTTGAAAGTTTCTAAAGTCTTCTCAAAAAGTTCAATTTGTGCATATCATGCAATCATTGTAGTCCATGAGACCACATTTCTTTGATACATTTTATCAAATAGTTCACATGCTTTGTCTCTGTTTCCACATTTTGCATATATGTCTACCAAGGCAGTTGCCACTACAACATATTGCAAGCTATATATGTCTACTACCTATACTTATCTAGAAAAGACCTGTAATGCTATGACAACTCAGTCATGATGTATGGTTAAAAAAAATTTCTCTACCATTATTAATGAACAAATAAATTATATCTTTATACCTAATTTGTAGTGTTGTGTGCATAGTTTTATCATTTATATATGCATTTGGTATTACTTCATTACTATTAAATTATGAATATTTCCTAAATGGAGTTCATTCTATTTTTACATGTTTGGTTTTTTTGAGATGGCCCTCGTTCTAGGGGATCTGCATAAAATGCCTTACATAAAAAAAGAGTAAAAACACATAGTCAATAAGCCCATGGCAAAAACTTCACAAGCCCAAAATTTTGCCTCAAACTCAGGACTTGGCAAAACATTGTAAAATTTCAGCAAATTAATACAATATATAAATTCATAGAATAAATTTAAATAAGACACAAAATATTGTTAAAAGATATAAAAAATGAATTTAGAGAACACATACCTAGTAAAGATGGCAATGTTGAAAATAGAGTACTTGTCAAGAGGAATGGAAGAGACTTAAGAGTTTTGGAATGAGAACAAAGAACCAGAGATCCCTTTAAGATGAACAAAAATAAAGATGCAGAGTAGTATGAAGGCATTGTTAGGTATATTAATGACTACTTGAACCATTTCAAGGACTGCTAAATGTTAAAGTCTTGTCATTTGTTTGTCTTTCACAGTCATTCTAGGTAAACCTACAGAAATATCATAAGAGGACAGTGACAAAGATCACCGAGATAGAGGTTTGAGACCATGCAAAAAGAGATAGTGGATAGTGTTATAAGGTCTATGTCTTAGTTTTGGACTCCTTCCTTGCTTTAAAGACCCTGCAGTATGAGAGATAGTAAGGGACACTGTGACAATTCAACAAAGAAGACAATGACATATAGATTAGAGAAAACTATCAAGAGCATGAAGGAAACAATAAACAAGCCTACATAGGTGTCATAGAGATGCTATAGAAGATAATGCAATGGTGCAAGAGATATTGATATTGTATAGAAAGGTCTGAGCACATAATTTTAGAGGCTAAAACCCTAAACCCTTCAAAGCCCTAACAAACATGTCAAATGAAGGCTTGATGAGGATGTTGTGCTCAAGTCCAAAGGTTAGATAGTCAACATACTATTAAACCTATACACAATGATAAAGTCAGTAAAAGAGTAGTGATTGCCAAGGAAAACAATGCAACCATCATAATCATTTAACAGTGTGCAACATGAGATAAGAGGTATGTCAATTTTTAGATAATGAAGAGACCATGTCAATTCATATATTATAACTAATGCGAGACACCCCCCATTAAAGTGTTAACCTCATTTAACATAAAAATTAACATAATTAGAAGAAACTAAAGATAAACTATTTTACTATTCATAGAGAAGAAATTGAAGTACCCTAAGTGCTAAAAGAACTCCAATAACTAACTAAACCATCTAAAGACTAAAACTAAATCTATGAAGCAACAAAACCAAGCAAGAGTAGGTTAAACCCAAATGCATATCCTTGGACAACTCAAGATAGAGAAAATTCATAAACTAAAAATCAATCCTGTAAAAGGAAGGTCCCTCATCAAAAGGAAGTACCGTCAAAGACAAGAGAGGACATACATGTATATAAATATATAACTTATGATATGAAGGGGTCATGTCAACTATATCCATTACTAATGCATTTAATTGGACTCGATATAACAGTCCTAAACAATCTTTAATATATGTGATTCTTAGAGGTGGGTGACTTGAGAGAACGAATTATCCTACCTAAAGAAAATGTTTTAAGTCATTTTTTAAATGATATGATATAACACATCCCCAAGTACGAAGATCAAATCTCTTTAGCCTCTCACCTACACATTGTAATTATACAAGATTTACAAAGTTGACAAGAACAACAACAACATAGAAAGCTTCCATTTTGGAATAGTGTTGGGTGAATATTTTGTCGTTTAGCTAACCAACAACAAAATGGTTTTATTGCCACAACTATGATGAGACTGAGTCTCTCCTCTCATCAATGGGAGGTTCCCTTAGATAATGGATTATTTCTAATCAATAACTTTTAATACTTATATAAACTAAAACTATGTTTGGGGTGTTTTCATTTCATCCTATTCTCTTTTTTCAGAATAGATGTTTTCCTCTTCACAATTATAACTTCAATGGAACTGATATTTAGCAACTTATGAACTGAGATAAACTATAGAAACACAAAGTCTTCCATTGTTTGATTTATTTCCCACAAATTGATTGAATTCAAATGTAGCTCAAAGTCTCCACTTTCACCCAATATGATATAACTAACTTGAACACAACAATTTATAGCACAAAGTCTCTAAACAATTCTATTCCCACAAATGTAAACACAAACTCGTGTAATGCAAAAATATCACAAAGTCTATTTAACCAAAACAAGGACACTTCTCTCAATTTTCAATCAACTCCATGATTCAAGAAATGATTCAATATAATATAACACCAATGACATAAGAACACTAATATCATAAAACAATATGATTCAACTCAAAGTTTTATATTCAAATTGCTTGCTTATATTGATATTCACTTGAAAATTTGATAAACATAAAAAGATCAAAGTCTTGAAATGTTTTCCAATTCGGCAGAGTTTGCTTGCAATAGATACAATATAGAAATTACAATAGAGGCCCTCTTTATTTATAGGGAAGATCCTAGAGCAAAAATAGGAAAATTTAACTACTTTGACTTTTTCAAACAAAAGAGTCCTATTTGACTTATGACTTCTTTTGTCTCACATGTAATTACATTTGAGAAAAATGCATGTGGATATGTCCACAACAAAATTCAAATTACATCTACAAGACTGAAAATAAACTAAGGCATTGAAAAGGAACTTCAACTACCACCATCATTCTTCTTCAAAAAGTTTTTATACATAGTCTGCACCAATACCATTTCACATACATCAGGCTTGGCTATATTATCTGAGATGGTGCAAGCCCTGAGAACTGTATCCCTAATGGCCTTTATCACTTTCTCATGTTTTTCAAGATTATCCTTTAGATTTTCAAAGGTTGAGTGATGATCATAAAGGCTATCCATTGAAATCACTATAGGCACTTCATCTTCAAACTTCTGCTGTACCATCTTCTTGAAAGCATATATCATCTCCTCTGTAGAGAGAAACATATGATCCTCACCTATTAGAGTGCATGGGAGTTCCTCTAACCTGTGTAGAAGCAAGACATTACTGTCTTCACTATTTTCACGTACTTGGCACAAGTCATCAAGTAAACCTTTTATCACATTGATGCAATGAGTGATAGATTCTTTGGTCTTAAGACAAGACTCTTGATTTGAAATGACACCAATGGCAATTAGATTTTTTATTTTGATCTTCTTCATCTCAATCCATTCCTCTAAACTTTCTTCCTGATCTTGTAGTTCTTGAGAAAGTAAATCAATAATGTCATCTAGCTCAACTTTTGCCTTGTCCATCTTTCCTTTTCTTTCCACTATGGTCTTCAATAGAACTCTTCCTTATGCCAACAACCATTCTACAATATCACCAACCACTCTTCCTCTGGCCTGAACTTTCTCAACTTTTTGAATAAGAGGATCATCAACAGTCACTGCCATAGGTTCCACGATCGTAGATGATTTTACTATTTTCTAAAGAATAGCAGCAAGTTCTTCTGCCTTTGCTTTGTACTTCTCTTTTTCTTTCTTTACCTTAACATATTTCTCAAGCAATGAACTTGCAGTGGCTTGAAAATCTACCTTGATACCTTCATGAGTTAGCTTACCTAACTCAACTCTAGAAATAATATAATCATTCATATCAAAAGTATCTGCAGTGGCATCATTTGGTGGCTTAGCAATTTCTACATACCTGACTCCTTTTTCATTAATAAGCCTAGAAATAGATTTAGGTTTCTTTTTCTGGGCCTTTGGCTTAGCAAAAAGTAACTTCTCTATATCAATTTCATCTGGTGAAATTGCTTGTTTCTTTCTCTTGAGAGTGTATGCAGACAACCATGGAGGAGGTGTTGAGGAACCAACATTTAGAGAAGAGTCAATTACCTATTTTTCTATATCCATACGAACACCTATTATAGTAACAATAGGACTAGTGTGGGTAAAAACTGCACATGTATCATCCACTTTTTCAGAACCATCTAGAAAATGTTCTAGAACAATTTGTTCACCAATATCAAATGATGCAGAAGATAAACTCAGAATAGAACTAGAAGAATCAAACATGGTCCCAAAACTTGTTCTTATAGAGGGAGGGGCATTATCAAAAGACACAACAAAAATAGGTGAAATAGGAACATTGGAAACTACTAGAAAATTTCCAAAAAATAGGAGCATGAGGTAGGGGTGTAGAAACTTGTGATTCTGGTGGGAGATCTTTCTAAGGAGGTTGTTGTGAATCACCAAGCTATTCCTACTCTACATTCTCCACTTTCTCTTGTTCTCTATCACCTTCCTCATGAGCTTTTTCAATCATTTCTGCTTGCTCAGCATCATCAGGTTCCTCAACATCTTGTTGTTCAATCTCAATATCTTCAATCTCCATTTTATCAACATTTGTATCCTTGGCACCTGATTCTATGATAGTAGAAGTTCCTACAACCTCCTTCTTCTTACCTCCTTTAGATACAAACTTAAATTTTAGTTTATGTATTTTAGGAGTGTCACTTTTATTCTTTGTTCAGTTTTCTACCTTTTTCCCTGTTTGCTCCTGAATCTCAGTTTCTGAACTAAAATCTTTTTCTGATTAAAGTTTCCTCTTTGATAGACCATTTGACCTCTAGTAAAGGCGAGGATTCAATGTTCTTAACATTGTATTTGGGATCTAGAACATCCCCTTCATCTTCCATTCCCTCTGAAATATCTGCAAGACCTAATTCTTAAATCTGACACAAGTGAAGTCTACAATAATCTAGCTTCCTGATCTCATTCTATGTTCTGAGATCAGCCCAAATATCTTCAACCATTGGCATATGGAAAACTAAACTCCTCTTGATCTTTTCCTGCACTCTTCTAAAATTAAAATGATCTCTTTTCTTGAAAGTCTTCATAGTAACCGGTTGCATTTCTAATTCAACTGCTTTGGCCTTGGTGGTTGACTGAACATAGTACCTCCCAATTTCTATAGGAAAATTAATTCCTAACTTTTTCAACTTCATCTGCTTATTGTGTACAACAATCAATTGCCTACACAGTTCCATCAGAATAATTCTATCACTAGGACATCGTGGAAGCATATATGAATAACCAGGATAATATCCCACTCTGAGGTAAGAGAAATTTGGAAACTGTAAAAACAAACAACCAAAAGAGTTAACCACTTCCCAGGCCTCATCTGATACTCTTTTCTACTCAAGTTCATTATTCCATAAACACATGAATACTGAAAAGAAGGCATCATTAACTCTGCGGAAATGATGGATTGATCCCTTTAGAGTAATCTATGGATAATACTCATAAAATGGAACCAATCTCCTATCACCAACTTGAGTTAAACCAAGAAAACTCCTCATGCTGGTAGCAACATATACTAGATATGAAGTCATATAAAACTTGAAAGTTGTATTAACTTTCACCAGCTGATCATGCAAAGTATTGCTAATGTTCCCCCAAAAGATTTTCTATTGACCCCTAAGAATCACCTTAATGTATGTATACATCCATTCATGAAACTTGGATGAAGAAGGGAGACCTCTGATCTGACTCAGCAGTGTAATCAAATCACTTACCTCCTTGACAAAGTCACTTCTCAGGAGGTCTTTTGGCCACCTAGACAAATTGCTCTGAAGAGTCTTCAACCACTTACTATTGATATGTTTCTTTGCAGCTTCCACATCTTTATCAAATTCTTTTTTCCCTAAAGTAAAATCTATTTCACCAACATTTACAATTAGAGGACACAAAGATTTTTTCAAGAAACTCTACATCTAATCTCATGATCACATTTCCTTGAGAATTAGACACAGTCCTTGTATCCCTATTATAGTGACTGTCTACCTGGAGAACAAATTCAAGATTGTGGGCAGCGACAAGAAAAGAGGAAACCAAGTGAATGTTGTTGTCAATAGTCTTCTATATATATTGAGGAGGATTGGGTTGCTTTGTTCTATCCACAAATTTGGCCATGTCCACATGACCAATCTCTATATCTCTGATCTCGTCCACATTGGACTGCAATGAAGTCACAGGGAAAACCCCTTGGTACTTATACTTCATGATTTTAGCCTTTGATGGGGATGACTCTGACATCAGCTTTGTGAAGAAAATTGGAAATTACATCTACCATAGATGTTTGTTGAAACTGCAAAAAGCCATGATCTCACAGTTAGGGAAAAAATGGGCAAATTGGGATTACTGTGAATTGACAATCATGAACACGGGAACATGCCTTGAAGGGCTTGAGAGTGCGTAAGTCAAGGAAATAGGATAAAGTGGGCCAATAGGTATTTGAAAGGAAAAATTTCCCAATGTTAGGAAAATTTGCCGGGTGACATGCATGGGTGGCAATTTTGGCCGCTCTTGCATGAGGGATAAGTTTTTTTATCATGCATAGTCGGTGAAATTGACTGACATTGCTGATGGAAGAAAAACTAAGTTTGATGTAGGGGCGGTCAATTTGACCACCCTTACATGAGGGTAAAAATGCAAGTTTTATGAGAACATGCACAAGCAGTGAAAAGGCCTACCAGTGCATATTGGGGGAATGAACTTTAGATGTTAAGTCAGTTGAAATGACCACTATAGCATCTAATTGTGAAATTTCAACACATGTGGAAGCAAAGGTTTTTTGCTAAGCTGACATGTGATTAAAATTAATAAGAATTTTATGTAGGGGTGGCATTTTTCACCACCCAAACATGTGAGTAAGGCCGAAGTCAAAGAAAATGCATCAACGGTGGTTTTTGCTGCTGATGCATGGGTTGAAAATAGGTTTAAAACCTATGTCCTCAATCAGTCAAAATCCATTCCTAAACTTAGGTTTAAAATTGAAGAAAACACCAATGAAAATGATGGCAAAAGAAAAACCTAGGCCAATCTCAGACTAGGGTTTGAAAATGACTAAAAAAGGAAACAACGAAGAAAGATTTCCTTAAACACTTAAACACTACAAACTTAAACAATCATTCCACCATATAGGAAAACCCTAGAAAGGGAGTAAAAACAAAAATGAAAGTTATAAACTTACTATAAAATTGACCGAAACTTTAGACGTGATCTCAAAAATCTAATCCGTGTACTTGAAAATTCACGCACTTAGATCAACTTCTGAGGGATCTCAATGGCATTCGCAGGTGTTTAAGAATGATTACTAAACAAAACAAAATGACTAAACACATTTAAAAAGGTTCAAAAAACTATATTAATCACCCTCAGTTAACTTGATTTGCCGAGATTTGCCCGAGCGACAGAATCCCTCAACATTACATACTAATGAAACAACATGCACGAGAAGTGACTTTGACCGCTAGTGCATGTTAGTCACTAATGGAATAAGAATATACACAAGTGCTGATTTTCACCACTAGTGTATATAAGAACAATAATATACATGTAAGAGAGGTGAAAATGCCCCCTACTACATGTAAAAACACAAAAAAAATTCTAACACTCTAAGATAGTCAAAATTGATATTTTGACAAGCTTACGACTTAGGTGAATGTCACAAGCTATTCTAATGTGTCAAGAGACTTCATGCAAGGTCAAGAGAACTTGTCTCGATTTGCGAACTTAGAGTGTAGGCTACGAAACATACAAGTTTCGTAGGGGTTGTCTACAAAAATGAGCGCAGCTAATTTTGAGAACAATAGCTGGCTCTAACTGGGGAACTTCCTTCGATCATTCTTTGAAACAATTGAAGGGAGAAAAATCTAGTCTCTAAGTGCTTTCATCAGTGCCATTGGGCCATAGAGTCAAGATACCAAAACAAAAAGACTAAAACAAAAACAAAAATTAAAAATGCAAAAACTATACAAATGTACAAATGAACTTATCTGATACTTCAAGAATTGAAATGTTTCATATGTTGTCCACTATGGGGTAGCAAGAATGGTGTTCCATCAAGATACTCTAGAAAGAATCTATTTTCACCACAAAATTGGTGAATGATGAACGGGCCTCTCCATAGGGAATCAAACTTCCCATGCATTCCTTTTGGCTCTCTCCTCTTGTCCCATAACAAGACTTGATCTCCAATTTGAAATTCTCTAGCATTCGCCTTCTTGTCAAAAAGTTTCTTAACTTGACTTTGATGCTCAGCAATACGGTCTACTACCATAACCCGCTGCTCTTCAAGTTCAGTGAGGTACATTATTCTTTTGTCACTAGAACTTTCAAAAGTTCTATCTTCCACTGCTTTTGCCAACTTCAAAGCTAACAATTCCAAAGTAATAGGTATTTCTACATTCAAACCATATAGAAGTTGAAATGGTGACATACCTATTGCCCTCTTGGGGGTAATTCTATCGCCCTATAAAGCATCAAACAAAGCTTTATGCCAAGTTCTCTAATTATCCTCCACTAGTTTCCTAATAATTGTAACTAGATTCTTATTGCTAGATTCTTCCTGACCATTCCCTTGTGGATAATAGTCTGATGAATAAGAAAGAATGATCCCATATTCAAAGCAAAAACTAGTGATCTCATTTGAAGAAAAACAAGTAGCATTATTTGCTACAATTTTGTTTGGAACTTCAAACCAGGAAATAATATTCTCCTTGAGAAAATTACATACTACCTCAGAAGTAGCATGCTTGACTGGAATTGCCTCCACCCACTTGGTGAAGTAATCTATTACAGTGAGAGCAAAATTGTGTCTTGCACTCGACGGTGGGTTCACAACACCAATGAAGTTAATACCCCATTGCTAAAAAGGTTCTTCAATCACAGTTGGTTTTAGTGGTAATGTAGCCAATTTAGGCTTCCCAACAAAGTGTTGGTAGAGCTCACATCTACGTACCTAGTTGTACCCATCTTGAAACAATGTAGGCCAATAGTACCTAGCCCACAAAATTTTATGCGTTGTTACAGGTGCAAAAAAATGTCCTCCACATGCCAAGTTGTGAAAAGACTCTAAAAGTTTGCTTTGTTTTGCTTTATCCACACAATGGATAAAAATACCATCAAGAACACTCACCATAGTTTGCTTCTCTTTATAAGATAAATGAGAAGGACACTCATCATAGGTAAGAAAATGAGCAATATTGGAATACCACTCATCTATTGTAGTAACGAAGAGAACAGTTGGCATATCGTCAACCTCTACCTCTTCATCACCTGTTTCTTTTGGGACATTGTTAGCGATTAGCTGACACAAACCTCTGCCACGCACAAGCTTGGTGGGTTTCATATCAAGATCAAGCTCTTGAATTTTGGAAATCCAATTTCCCCTTTTAGTCCCAAATTCTTGTTGTGTCAAGATAGATTTCACTGTTGTATCCGGCACCAAAACAACAGTATGTGAATTGAAAATGTAAAACTAGAAATGCTTCACTGCCTTTACCACAGCATGTTTCTCCATATTTGTGTATTTAAGTTCATGAGCCTTCAGTGGAAAACTCATAAATGAAATCAGAGATTCCACACCCTCTTCATTTTGCTGAACAAGAATGGCTGAAATTGTATGCTCGAAAGCATAATTGTACATTATAAAATCTTTAGTATAGTTAGGACAAACTAGAACTGGAGCACAAGCTATGGCCCTTTTAATATCCTTGAATGCTACCTTACCTTCTGCACTCCAACAAAAAGTGGTCTTATGCTTCATCATATTGACAATATGATGGGTTTTCTCTACGAATTCTAGGATGAACCTCCACAGAAAATTCACCTTCCCGAAGAAAGAATGAACTGTATTCTTACTAGTAGGCAAAGTAAGATTCTAGATAGACTTGACTCTTTTTGAATTAATTTTAGTACCTTCTCTGGACACAATATGACTGAGAAGCTTACCTTCTGTAACCCCAAAAACTAATTTCTTAGGATTAAGAGAAATACCATTTTGACAACACCGTTCCAGAACTTGTAGCAAATGGTAGGCATGATCTTGATGTTGTTTAGAGAAAATGGTCAAGTCATCAAAATATACCACAATGAATTTCCCCATCTCATCTCTAAAAGTGAGGTCCATTTCTCTTTGGAAGGTAGCACCAACATTAATCAAACCAAATGGCATCTTGTGGTATGCAAATGTGCCCCAAGGTGTTGTGAAGGCAGTCTGTTATTGATTTGCTTTACTAACTTCTACTTGATTATAGCCTGAGAAACCATCTAACATAGACAGCATCTCTGAACTAGTTATGGTTTGTAACACTTGGTCCATAATAGGCAGAGGGTAGTTATCTTTTAAAGAAGATTGATTGAGATTTTTGAAGTCAACACAAATACAGATTTCTCTATTCTTCTTTCTCACAGGAACGATATTCACAATCCAAGTGGAATGATGGATAGGAAAGATTATCCTTGTATTCATCATTTTTTGGATTTCAGAAAGAATAGTACCTAATATCTTGGGATTATACTACCTCTTCTTTTTCTTGTGAGGCAACGATCCAACCTTGAGATGGATTTCATGTTGGATTGATGCAGGAGTATCCAAAAGAATTTAGAACATTGAAATAGTTGACAGTGAAGTTGTAGATTGCAGAGAGAGTGACCTTGGAGAGTTTCGGTATTTGAGTATGAGAGACTATGGATCTAGACTCAACACCTAGACATAGTCAATTATAACATATCAAGAATTTAGATCATTTGGCCTTGATTCTAGAAAGTTATCAATGTTTGAATATTGACTGTTTTGACATAACAGAGCCGACTGTGTTTAGTGAAGTGGAATCAGATTGCAGATCATTTTCGTGACTTGCGGAGCAAAAAGGATCATTGTTCAATGAAGTTTAAGGACCTGGGCAACATTCAGTGAGGTTCGTGTGAAGTTCTATGCATTTGTGAAGTAGTGCCTTATGTTTAGGCCCAACCTATTTTGTGTACATGTTTCATAAACTAGCCGATACAATTAGGCCGACTTGATGATGATTTGAAAGTTTGCAGATGATATAAAAAGGAGATAAAGGATTGTTAGAAGGCATTGATCAATAGCACAAAGAATGAATACAAGATTTTAAGTTGTTTTGATCCGATTGAGCAACAGAACAGAGTAGAAAGCAGTGAAGGAAGCAAAATGAGTTGTAGGGTAGAGAATTGAGTTGTAGAAGAAAGAAATCATGAAAGAATATTGTTGTATGAATCTTTTGTAATCCTTGGGCTATGGCCTAGCATCTGTAAAGCCCTTGAGATGTGTGTAATGTGCTTTGAGATCAAATATATATGAAGAATGACCTTTGAAGGCTAGGTTTTTCCCTGTTAGGGTTTTCCTAGGATAAATCTTGTGTTATGTGTTCATGAATTTGTTTTACCTTTCTGTTGTTAAACTATAAGCTTCCGTTGCACATCTGTATGACCATGGAGTTAATTGTTTAAGGCTACAAGGTTGGACAGTCCCTAACCGGACCCTCCTGCCTTGACTGCATCAAGTGGTATCAGAGCTAGTTTTGAATCTACTGGGTTGGTTTGAATCTATTGAGTTGATTGCGAATCCATTAGACGAAGTGTGAAACCCTAGAATTGAAGAAGAATCATTGTAGAAGAGAGATCAAGGAAAGAAAGATCTAGGTGAGCTTTTGTTTTCAGTTGATTATCTAGTTTGTTTCAGATGGTGAAGATTGGAAAAAGGATAAAGATAGAAAATGAAACCCTAATGTGTGAAAAGGATATTTTGAAAGAAGAATTGTGCGAAGTCAAGAAGTGTAATTTGGAGTTATTAGAGAAGATGAAAGATCTAGGAGTAGACAAGTTTGATGCCCTTGAAGAAGAACTGATAGATGTAAGAAGTAGAAATGAAGACCTAGAAATAGAGCTGAAACTGTTTGAGGATGTTGAAAATAAATTTGCAGAATTAGAGAAAGGATTTAAGTTGTTTTATAAGGTTGAACAGAGGAACAAAGATCTAGAAGATAGTGTGGAAGAATTGAAGAAGGAGAATAGTTTGCAGAAGAATGAAATATCAGATTTGAAAGAACAAGTTAATTAGTTAGAGTAGTCACTTGTAGCATGCAGAGAAGAGAATGAAATTTTGAGATCTAAACTAAACTTTGTGATGTTTCTTATGATACTAATGATTTGTGTGATGATGTAGAAGTTTCATTAGAAAGTGATGATGAAGATGATAGTGTGACTAAACTTGGAGTGGTTGGTGATGGTATTTGTTTCAAAATCATGCAAAGAATGGGATATGAAGGAAAAGGATTGGGAAAGTAGCAACAAGGAATTATAGAACCTATTGAGCCAGTGATCAGATCAAGAAGTGAAGGGATTGGATATGACAGAGCTAAGGAGGTTATGGAAAACTTTAAATCAAATCAAAGTAGAAAAGGTATGTTTTGTTCACATTGTACTAGGCATGGACATGAAGAGGAAACTTGTTGGGATATACACCCTTGTAAGTTATGTGGATTGAGGAACCATTCTGAAAAGTTGTGTTGGAATAAGTTAAAGAAAAGAAAGCCTATGACAAGTTGTATACAGAAGAATTATGGGTGGATAGATGGACAAGAATGGAGACATGTTACTGGTATGTTCAGAGGAAGATATCGACTGAAGTGTTCATATGTTGGATTAGGATGCAAAGAAAGAAGACCTTATGTGGAGAAGAACAAGGAAAAAAATTCAAACTACAGAGGGAGAAGTAACAGGAGTCATAATTCTTATCATAATGTAGGATACCAGAAGAATGAAAGAGGATTTGCAAGAAGAAGAACCTATTTTCAAGTTTGGAGGAGAAAAGAATCAAGCAAGGAAAGTCATCAAGAACTTGTAACTAAAGAAGTTGATAAAGGAGAAACGATAAGTAGTTTAGAGATAGTTTGTGTTGATATGGAAATGATTTGTGTAGAAGAAGAAGAGATGATTGAATCACTAAGTTTGACTGAGGAACCAAAAGAAAGTGATACAGAGATAGTTTATGCAGAAGAGGAAGGAGAACCTTTTGAATAATTGAGTTTAATAGAGAGACTAGAAGATTTGGTCTTAAGGATATTTGTGTTATAGAATTGTACAAGAGAAAGTTTGTAAAATCATCTGAGAAGGTAGTGCAAGATAAAGTTTGTGTGAACAAGTGTAAAGCATAGCAGAAAAAAGAGTTTGGGCCAGATGAGAAGAATGGTGTACTGGATTGAAGTTATTATGGTAAGGGAAACAAAGTGAAGTACAGAAGCAATGTAAGCAGAGTGGAAGTTGTAAGATTTTGATGAGTGTAGATGAAATTGTGTTAAGAACCAAAGAATAGATAGTGTTGCAGAGAAACTAAGAAAGTGTATTTACTTGATTGTTCCAGAGGAAGTATTTGATTGAAATAGACTTTGATCTTGAGGCAACTTGTGGAGAAGACTTGCTCAGACTATCGATCATTGAGGTAGTGCAAGGCTTGCAAGTAGACCACCGAACCTATATCTTGACAAGAGAAAGAAATTGAGGCAACTTGTGGAAAAGACTTGTTCAGACCGTCGATCATAGAGGCAGTACAAGGCTTGCAAGTAGACCGTCAAACCTAGGAGAACCGAAGGCAGTTTTGCAGGGTGGACTTGAATGACCGCTGACCTTGAGGCAGTTACAAGTACCTAATAACAGATCTCTAAACCTTGAATCTGACATAATATAGACCAAAGTGAAGAGGGTCACTTTTCAAATAACCCCAAGAGTCTGATGCAGTAGTATCTAGAAGAATTTAGATTATTGAAATAGTTGACAATGAAGTTGCAGATTGTAGAGAGAGTGACCTTAGAGAGTTCCGGTATTTGAGTATGAGAGACTATGGATCTAGACTTAACACTTGGACATAGTCAGTTACAACATATCAAGAATTCAGATCATTTGGCCTTGATTTTGGAAAGTTATCAATGTTTGAAGATTGACTGTTCTGACAGAACAGAGCCAACTATGTTTAGTGAAGTGTAATCGGCTTGCGGATCATTCCCGTGACTTGCAGAGCAAAAAGGATCATTGTTCAATGAAGTTTAAGGGCTTGGGAAACCTTCAGTGAGGAGTGTGTGAAGTTCTATGCATTTGTTAAGTAGTGCCTTATGTTTAGGCCTGACCTATTTTGTGTACATGTTTCATGAACTAGCCGTTGCAATTAGGCCGACTTGATGATGATTTGAAAGTTTGTAGATGATATAAAAATGAGATAAAGGATTGTTAGAAGGTAGTGATCGATAGTACAAATAATGAATACAATAGTTTAAGTTGTTTTGATCTAGTTGAGCAGAAGAATAGAGTAGAAAGCAGCAAAGGAAGCAAAATGAGTTGCAGGGTAGAGAATTGAGTTGTAGAAGAAAGAAATCATGAAAGAATATTGTTGTATGAATCTTTTGTAATCCTTGGACTGTGGCCTAGTATCTGTAAAGCCCTTGAGGCATGTGTAATGTGTTTTGAGATCAAATATATATGAATAATGAGCTTTGAAGGTTGGGTTTTTCCCTGTTAGGGTTTTCCCAAGATAAATCTTGTGTTATGTTTTCAGGAATACCTTTTGTCTTTCTATTATTTACTGTAAGCTTCCGTTGCATATCTATTATGATCATGGTGTTAATTGTTTAAGGTTGCAAGGTTGGACAGTCCCTCACCAGTGATAGGAGTCATAATTCTTATCATAGCATAGGATACCAAAAGAATGAAAGAGGATTCGCAAGAAGAAGAACCTATTTTCAAGTTTGGAGGAGAAAAGAATCAAGCAAGGAAAGTCATCAAGAGCCTATAACTAAAGAAGCTGATAAAGGAGAAACAATAAGTAGTTCAAATATAGTTTGTGCTGATATGGAAATGATTTGTGTAGAAGAAGAGGAGTTGATTGAATCACTAAGTTTGACTGAGGATCCAAAAGAAAGTGATGCAGAGATAGTTTATGCAGAAGAGGAAGGAGAACCTTTTGAATCATTGAGTTTAATAGAGAAACTGGAAGATTTGGGCTTAAGGAGATTTGTGTTATAGAATTATACAAGAGAAAGTTTGTAAAATCATCTAAGAAGGCAGTGCAAGATAAAGTTTGTGTGAACTAGTGTAAAGCATAGTAGAGAAAAGAGTTTGGACCGGATGAGAAGAATGGCGTACTAGATTGAAGTGATTATGGTAAGGGAAACAAAGTGAAGTACAGAAGCAATGTAAGTAGAGTGGAAGTTGTAAGATTTTGATGAGTGCAGATGAAATTGTGTTAAGAACCAAAGAATAGATAGTGTTGCAGAGAAACTAAGAAAGTGTATTGACTTGATTGTTTCGGAGGATGTATTTGATTGAAACAGACTTTGATCTTGAGGCAACTTGCGGAGAAGACTTGCTTAGACTGTCGATCATTGAGGTAGTACAAGGCTTGCAAGTAGACCGCCGAACCTATATCTTGACAAGAGAAAGAACTTGAGGCAGCTTGTGGAAAATACTTGCTCAGACCGCCGATAATAGAGGCAGTACAAGGCTTGTGAGTAGACTGCCAAACCTAGAAGAACCAGAGGTAGTTTTGCAAAGTCGACTTGAAAAGACCGCCGAGCTTGAGGCAGTTACAAGTACCTAAAAATAGATTGTTGAACATTGAATTTGACATAATACAGACTAAAGTGAAGAGGCTCACTTTTCAAATAACCCTGAGAGTCTAATGCAGGAGCATCTAGAAGAATTTAGAAAATTGAAATAGTTGAGAGTGAAGTTGCAGATTGCAGAGAGAGCAACCTTGGAGAGTTTTGGTATTTGAGTATGAGAGATTGTGGATCTAGACTTAACAACTAGACATAGTCAGTTATAACATATCAAGAATTTAGATCATTTGGCCTTGATTCTAGAAAGTTATCGATGTTTGAAGATTAAGTGTTCTGACAGAACAAAGCCAATTGTGTTTAGTGAAGTGGAATCAGCTTGTGGATCATTCCAAGTGGATCATTGTTTGATGAAGTTTAAGGACTTGGGCAACCTTCAGTGAAGTAGTGCCTTATGTTTAGCGCCGACCTATTTTGTGTACACATTTCATAAACTAGCCGTTGCAATTAGGCTGACTTAATGATGATTTGAAAGTTTATAGATGATATAAAAAGGAGATAAAGATTGTTAGAAGGCAGTGATCGATAGCATGAAGAATGAATACAAGATTTTAAGTTGTTTTGATCTGGTTGAGCAACAGAATAGAGTAGAAAGTAGCAAAGGAAGCAAAATGAGTTGTAGGGCAGAGAATTGAGTTGTTGAAGAAAGAAATCATGAAAGAATATTGTTGTATGAATCGTTTATAATCCTTGGGTTGTGGCCTAGCATTTGTAAAGCCCTTGAGGTGTGTGTAATGTGTTTTGAGATCAAATATATATGAAGAATGAGCTTTGAAGGCTAGGTTTTTCTCTGTTAGGGTTTTTCCAGGATAAATCTTGTGTTATGTGTTCATGAATCTATTTTACCTTTCTGTTGTTAAACTATAAGTTTTCATTGCATATCTGTATGACCATGGAGTTAATTGTTTAAGGCTGCAAGGTTGGACAGTCCCTAACTGGACCCTCCTACCTTGACTGCATCATGGATCTCCTTGGGTCTGAAAGACTTCAAATCATCATATGAATATGCCAGAACATCAATGTAATTGTAAAGAAGTTTAATGAACTTGAATTTCTCATTAGCAGTGCAACATTTCCCAATGTTAACCATCTTGGGATCTACTTTAGAACTCAAATTTACTTGCTTAAATTCCATAGATGAACTTGAATCAAGTTGTTACTGCTATTTGATATATCTATCATTCTTGTCAAATAAATTTTCTATAAAAACCAAACCTTTCGATATTTTATTCCCTTTTAGCTGAAGAATCTCCTCACTAGTCTATGAATCTATTTCAAAAACATATTCATGTGGTAGAGAATCACTACCTTCAAAATAGAGCTCATCAAAGTTATCTATCTTCTTTAAGAAATCTATGATCTGATTGTCACCATTGAAGACTTGCCAATGGTTAGCATTATCTGGCACACTTGGTTGGAGAACCAATTCAATTGTGTACTTGTTACCTTTGAAGTCCTTATAGGGGACCATAAGGGTGGCAGAGATAGCTAATGAATCAGCACGATCATTAAACTCTCTCGGCACTGCAAAGATGTCAAAAGCATCAAAACCTTCAATGCAATCCCAGACATGATTGTGGTAATGTCTCAGCCTTTCATTCTTGGTCTGATAAAGATTTCTCACTTGACAAACCACAAGTTCAGCATCACCTTGTGCATGAAGATTCTTAATACATTTAACACAAGCAACCTCCATTCCAAGTAACAATGAATCATATTCAGCGGTGTTATTAGTATTATCAAACTGCAGCTTATAGGAGGAAGGAAAGATATCACCTTGTAGAGATATCATAACTACTCCAACTCTAGATCCAATGGAAGAACAACTACCATCAAATTCTAAAATCCAAACATCATTTGAATTTCCCATTTTGATGTTTCTATGACCCGTAGATTCTTCCTCATCAAAGACAGAAGAATCTGGCATCACTATGCCTTCATTTGAAATTTCATCTGAAATATCTACTGATTCTCCATCTGAGATATTTGAACTCTTGTCTGATGAACAAGAAGTATTTTTAGTAGACAAGAAATAATTTCCCATTCCTGAAGGCTCAAACAGAATTTGGGCTTTTGGATTTTCAGTTTGGGTAACAATATATTTTACCTCCTTTTAAGGAAGCAACTTTTGCATAACACCTTTAATAGGTATCCTTGCCTCAGATCAATCCATGTTGAGTTCTCCACCCACATCTTTACAAAAATTGCATCCAAGCAAAATGCCATAAGAAGCTGGAACATCAACAACTAGGATGGTCATCTTGATCCTCTTATCCGAAAAGGCTGCAAATGCAAATTGGGCATCCTTGATTTGGCCTAACAAAGGCACTTGATTATTCTCCATTGAAAAACATCTACCAAAGGTCTTAGTCAAAGTGAGACCAAGAGCATCTACCACCTTGGCAGGCATGACATTGTCAGAAGCCCCGGAGTCTATTATACAATTGTTTAACTTATGTCCATTGACCAATAGAGAAACATAGAAGGGTTCTATCTTCCCTTAAGCAACAAGGGGAGTAGTGACTAGTTTATTTTGGGTGGACCTATTCTTTGATGAGTCATGGGCAATTTTAGGAGAAACTTGCCCTATAGAGATAGTCTTGTTTTTAACATACTTAGCTAACCTATCAAATTGATTAGGGTTAGCTTGTAGATATTCTACCTCAGACATCTAGATTTTGGTTTTCCTAGCATGATCTATTATGTCAAAGAGCTGAAATGAATTAGATCCAGAGGAAGGAAATCCATCATTCTAGGGTTTAGTAGGGGTAGTACTGGTTTGGGGAACATAAGTAGAAGAAACAAGATTGTTAGATGAACTTACTTGTTTATTGACAACCGGGTCCTTTGATTGAAAAGGCAATGGAGTTCTTTGTTTGGCAATTGAAATCATAGGTTGAGGTTCCTCTCTTGACTTTCCTTTATTAGGCTTCTAATTTGATGAATTTTGGGACCTGGTAAAAATGGCATACGCTCCATCATATACTTCTCCTTCTCTTTCTACTTCATCTTGGTAGTTCAGAAAACCAATGGTAGAGTCATCAACTAATTCTTCTTCTCCTTCTGTAAAAAGATTAGCATTATTCTCCTAATCCAAATCAAGTTGGAAAGAATTATCATGTTTCACTTCATAGTAGCCAACTGCCGAGTTGACCGATGGTGTTTCAATGGCAAGCTTCCCCTGTGTAGGCGAAAGACGATTTTGTTGCCCTTGATTTCTGGCAACATTGCCCTGATATGAATTGTTAGGGAATGTCCTCCTTGGTATATCCCTATAAGAAGGAATGGACATACCTTGGGACATTTGCTTTCTCAAAGCTAGCAACTCATTTGCTAACTTTTGTACCATAGGATCTGTGGTGCTTGTGGAAGAATTATCAGTAGAGGATTGACCTCTATTTCTCTTTGAATCCCTTCTTATCTTACCCACAAGGATAAGATCGTCTTCAACCTCCGTAGACAAACTTTGTGCTAGAGGAAGATCAATGAGACCAGCCCACCTTAACAGAAAGCTTACCTCAGGAAGCTGAGAGTTGATGAAGAAACATTTCAGATTCTCCACCATTGGTTGAGCAGTTGTTGGAATCCTATTTATCAATTTATTAAACTAGGTGATGAAATCTCTCATGGGCTCATGTGGTTCTTTCTTCATCTGTGTTAGTTGGTCTAACAAAGCATGTGCATCTTTTGCAGGCTTAAACCTAGCTTCAAACTTGACCTTGAGAGTATTCCAATTGGTTATGGTTTGGGCTTGAAGATGGTAAAACCAATCTGCAGCAACACCTTAAAGTGTTTCAACAAAAGGTCTCATAGCTACATCTTTGTGCTCCACCCCTATCACACTACAAGCTATGCAAAAAGCTGCAATGTGTTCATCAGGATGGACTTTCCCATTGCCATAGAATTTAGGGAAATTCTTCCTTGAACTATGAGGTACTTCATACAGTGGTGGTGTTAAATTCAAAGGACCAAAAGTATTACCCCACGAGCCTTGAGCTACCATTATGTGCTAATTAAAAGGTGGGATAACAAACCTTTGAGGGATTCAAATAGATAAAACTCTATTAGTACTGGAGTTGGAAGCTTCACCTGGTATTGGAGACCTAGCGTTGGTAGGAGGAAAACTCTTTTTTCGCTGAAGCTAAGGTTGTGGAGGCAAAAGACCAAAGTTATTTTGCTGCATTAACTCAAATACAGGATCGATAATACCTTGAGCTCTCTTGCTTCTTGTATACCTTGAGTTTGCCAAAATGCAATGTACTCAACAAAGTTTTGAACAACTTAAAACAATGGATGAGGATGAAATGCTTCAACTCAAAGCATGACATTCTAAGCTGCATGTTCTTCCCCAATAGAGTCGCCAAAAAACTGTTGGGTGAATATTTTGTCATTTAGCTAACCAACAACAAAATGGTTATATCACCACAACTATGATGAGACTGAGTCTCTCCTCTCAGGAAGGGGAGGTTCCCTCTAGATAATGGATTATTTCTAATCAACAACTTTTAATACTTATATAAACTAAAACTATGTTTGGGGTGTTTTCATTTCATCCTATTCTCTTTTTTCAGAATAGATGTTTCCTCTTCACAATGATAACTTCAATGGAATTGATATTTAGCAAATTATGAACTGAGATAAACTATAGAAACACAAAGTCTTCCATTGTTTGATTTATTTCCCACAAATAAACTTGATTGAATTCAAATGTATCTCAAAGTCTCCACTTTCACCCAATATGATATAACTAACTTGAACACAATAGTTTATAGCACAAAGTATCTAAACAATTCTATTCTCACAAATATAAACACAAACTCCCACAAAGCAAAAATAGCACAAAGTCTATTTAACCAAAACAAGAACACTTCTCTCAATTTTCAATAAACTCCATGATTCCAGAAATGATTCAATATAATATAACACCAATGACATAAGAACACTGATATCATAAAACAATATGATTCAACTCAAAGTTTGATAATCAAATTGCTTGCTTATATTGATATTCACTTGAAATTTTGATAAACATAAAAAGATCAAAGTCTTGAAATGTTTTCCAATTCGGCAGAGTTTCCGTGCAATAGATAAAAGATAGAAATTACAATAGAGGCCATCTTTATTTATAGGGAAGAGCCTAGAGAAAAAATAGGAAAATTTAACTACTTTGACTTTTTCAAACAAAAGAGTCCTATTTGACTTATGACTTCTTTTGTCTCACATGTAATTACATTTGAGAAAAATACATGTGGATATGTCCACAACAAAATTCAAATTACATCTACAAGACTGAAAATAAACTAAGGCAATGAAAAGGAACTTTAGCTGCCACCATCATTCTTCTTCAAAAAGTTTTTATACATAGTTTGTACCGCTACCATTTCACATTCATTAGGCTTGGCTGTATTATCTAAGATGGTATGAGCCCTGAGAACTGCATCCTTGATGGCCTTTATCACTTTCTCATGTTTTTCAAGATTATC
The DNA here is from genome assembly GCA_027924645.1 of Cunninghamia lanceolata. Lineage (NCBI taxonomy): Eukaryota > Viridiplantae > Streptophyta > Pinopsida > Cupressales > Cupressaceae > Cunninghamia > Cunninghamia lanceolata. The sequence goes on along the minus strand of BSBN01000178.1, from coordinate 1,263,217 downwards.
CTTTAGATTTTCAAAGATTGAGTGATGATCATAAAGGCTATCTGTTGAAATCACTATAGACACTTTGTCTTCAAACTTCTACTGTACCATCTTCTCAAAAGCATCTATCATCTCCTCTGTAGAGAGAAACATATGATCCTCACCTGTTAGAGTGCATGGGAGTTCCTCTAACCTGTGTAGAAGCAAGACATTATTGTCTTCATTGTTTTCACATACTTGGCACAAGTCATCAAGTAAACCTTTTATCACATTGATGCGATGAGTAACAGATTCTTTGCACTTAAGATAAGACTCTCAGTTTGAAATGACACTAATGGTAATCAAATTATTTATTTTGATCTTCTTCATCTCAATCCATTTCTCTAAACTTTCTTCTTGATCTTGTAGTTCTTGAGAAAGTAAATCAATAATGTCATCTAGCTCAGTGTTTGCCTTGTCTATCTTTCCTTTTCTTTCCAATGTGGTCTTCAATAGAACTCTTCCTTGTGCCAACAACCATTCCACAATATCACCAACCACTCTTCTTCTAGCCTAAACTTTTCAACTTTTTGAATAAGAGGGTCATCAACAGTCACTGCCATAGGTTCCATGATCTCATATGATTTTACTATTTTATGAAGAACAATAGCAAGTTGTTATGTCTTTCCTTTGTACTGCTCTTTTTCTTTCTTTACCTCATCATATTTATCAAGTAATGAGCTTACAGTGGCTTGAAAATCTGCCTTGATACCTTCATGAGTTAGATTACCTAACTAAACTCTAGAAATAATATAATCATTCATATCAAAAGTATCTTTAGTGGCATCATCTGGCAGCTTAGCAATTTCTGCATACCTAACTCCTTTTTCATTAATAAGCCTAGAAATAGTTTTAGGTTTCTTTTTCTGGGCCTTTGGCTTAGCAGAAAGTAACTTCTCTGTATCAATTTCATCTGGTGAAATTGCATGCTTCTTTCTCTTGGGAGTGTATGCAAACAACCATGGAGGAAGTGTTGAGGAACCAACATTCAAAGAAGAGTCAGTTACTTGTATTGTTGGATGCATACTCACACCTATTATAGTAACAATAGGACTAGTGTGGGTAAAAACTATACTTGTATCAACCACTTTTTCAGAACCATCTAGAAAATGCTCTAGAATAGTTTGTTCACCAATATCAAATGATGGAGAAGATAAACTTTGAATAGAACTAGAAAAATCAAACTCGGTCCCAAAACTTGTTCTTACAGAGGGAGGGGTATTATTAGAAGACATAACAAAAATAGGTGAAATAGGAACATTAGAAACTAGTGGAAAACTACCAGAAATAGGAGCATGAGGTAGGGATGTAGAAACTTGTGATTCTAGTGGAAGATCTTTCTAAGGAGGCTGCTGTGAATCACCAAGTTGTTCCTGCTCTACATTCTCCTCTTTCACTTGTTATCTATCACCTTCCTCATGAGGTTTTTCAATCATTTTTGCTTTCTTAGCATCATCAGGTTCCTCAACATCTTGCTATTCAATCTCAATATCTTCAATCTCCATTTTATCAACATTTGTATCCTTGACACCTAATTCTATGATAATAGAAGTTCCTGCAACCTTCTTCTTCTTACCTCCTTTAGATACAAACTTGATTTTTGGTTTATGTATTTTAGAAGGAGTGTCACTTTTATTCTTTGTTCAGTTTCTACCTTTTTCCTTGTTTGCTCCTGAATCTCAGTTTCTAACCCAGTAAGACATTCTTTTAGACTTATTCCCTTACTTCCTAACCACACATTTGTATTGGATAGAATTGACTAAAATCTTTTTCTAATTGAAGTTTCCTCTTTGATAGACCATTTGACCTCTAGTAAAGGTGAGGCTTCAATGTTCTCAACATTGTATTTGGGATCCAAAACATCCCCTTCATCTTCCATTCCGTCCAGAATATTTGCAAGACCTAATTCTTCAATTTGACTCAATTGAAGTATGCAATAATCTAGCTTCTTGATCTCATTCTGTGTTTTGAGATTGGCCCAAATATCTGATGCAAAGACCCCAGTGGAAAACCCACAAATAGTTATTTCTACAAAATTCGGCAAGAGATCTCCAATGTCTCACCAAAATTTGGTCCCCTATTTCCTTGTCAACTTGACCTGCCTTGTTAGCCTCACTACCTTTTGTCTTCCCGATGGTTTCCTTCACACCAAAACCTTTATGTTCTTTGGTTTGTCAACATCGGCCAGACTCTTTTCATCAGCAGACCTCTATTCACTTACGCCGATACTCTGATACATTGAACTCTTTGCTGTGACATATATTTGTCGGCCTAACTTTAATCTAGACTCCCGATATGCACCTCTCCCTGATGGTCACCTTTACTTAGTCTTCGATGAGACTTCTTTCATCGGCAACTCCAAACATTCTTCCACCGATACAGACCGGTCATGCCGATGTCTTCAACTTCACACATACATTACTTAACTTGCTGTGCCGGTTCTCCTTACCACTTCCACCAGTCACTATTTGTATCATACGAAATGCACATTCGCTCATACAATCTTTAACATCCAATCATAGGATACACATGAAATGCTCTCACATACGATTGCAATATATACATAAAATGCACCTTCGGTGAAACGCCAATAATCTCCTCTACTTCATGCTTGTGCCATTCTTCCCGTGGTCTCAAACTTACATTCTAATGGTGATCACCATCTAAATCTGCACTTCTCCTGCACTATTACGATTAGAGTCATATTATACAAGTTGTCCAGGACCTATTCCATGAGAATCAGGGTCTTACATTCATGGAAGGGTCCAATAAGACATTGTCACTCTCAAAACAAAACAAGGATAGTTCACTGTTCTTTATGCCAGTCAGAAGAATAGAAGTAAAACTATCAAAACTAAAAAGAAATGCAAGAAATAAATAAACTTCTTTGTTTATTGCAGTCAATTCGTACAACCTAGGTCTCCAATTACTCCACACACTATACTCCCTGATCTCATAGGACTGGTTTAATACTTCACTGTGTGGGTGGTAGTTGCACCAGCGGGAATGTCAACCATTCTACAACTATCCACCACACAGTTACACACAATTTCTTGCTAGTTATAATGTTCTTCCACTACCAGACATGACTAGTTCAAACTCACACATGGCACTAAGGCCTTACAATTGGTCGCTTGGACCTTATACAACACTGAAATATCAAAATGAACTACATAAACAAGAAATTAACTAAATTATCTAGGTGCCCCTACACCAAAGGCACTATTGGCCCCAATTACATCATTTTTAGTCCTAGGGTCCTTGCCAATACCCTCAGGACATTTGACCCTTACATCACCTTGACCATTACCACATGCCATAACTAGTTTTAAAATACTCCAATTGACTTCATTAGCTCCATAGGATCCTCTAATGGTCATTGGTGTCTTCTTGTTCCAAGGTGTTCCTTTAGGTGCTCCTACACCAATATCTTCGACCATTGGCATATGGAAAATTGACCTCCTCTTGATCTTGTCCTGCACTCTTTTGAAATCAAAATGATCTCTTTTCTTGAAAGTCTTCATAGTAACCAGTTGCATTTCTGATTCAACTGCTTTGGCCTTGGTGGCTGACTGACCAGAGTACCTCCCAATTTCTACAAGAAAATTAATTCCTAAATTTTTCAGCTCCATCTACTTATTGTGTACAACAATCAATTGCCTACACAGTTCCATCAGAATAATTCTATCACTGGGATATCATGGAAGCATATACGAATAACCAGGATAATATCCCACTCTGAGGTAAGTGAAAGTTGGAACCTGTAAAAACAAATAGCCAAAAGAGTTAACCACTTCTCAAGACAAATTATTCCGAGGAGTCTTCAACCACTTACTATTGATATGTTTTTTTGCAGCTTCCACATCTTTATCAAATTCTTTTTGCCCTGAAGAAAAATCTACTTCACCAACATTTACCATTGGAGGACACAAATATTTTATCAAGAAACTTTGCATCTAATCTCATGATCACATTTCCTTGAGAATCAGACACTGTCTTGGTATCCCTATTATAGTGACTGTCTACCTGGAGAACAAATTCAGGATTGTGGGCAGCGACAGGAAAAGAGGCAACCAAGTGAATGTTGCTTTCAATAATCTTCTGCATATACCAAGGAGGATTGGGTTGCTTTGTTCTATCCACAAATTTAGCCATGTCCACATGACCAATCTCTATATCTCTGATCTCGTCCACATTGGACTGTAATGAAGTCATAGGGAAAACCCCTTGGTACTTATACTTCATGATTTTAGCCTTTGATGGGGATGACTCTGACATCAACTTTGTGAAGAAAATTGGAAATGGCATCTACCACAGATGTTTGTTGAAACTACAAAAAGCCATGATCTCACAGATAGGGAAAAAATGGGCAAATTGGGATTACTACGAATTGACGATCATGAACATGGGAACATGCCTTGAAGGGCTTGAGAGCGTGTAAGTTGAGGAAATAGGTGAAAGCGGGCCAATATGCATTTGAAAGGAAAAATTTCCCAGTGTTAGGAAAATTTGCAGGGTGACATGCATGGGTGGCAATTTTGGCCGCTCCTGCATGAGGGGTAAGTTTTTTTTATCATGCACAGTTGGTGAAATCAACCGACACTTCTTATGGAAGAAATACTGAGTTTGATGTAGGGGCGGTCAATTTGACCGCCCTTACATGAGGGTAAAAGTGCAAGTTTTACGAGTGTATGCACAAGCAGTGAAAAGGCCCGCCAGTGAATATTGGGGGAATGAACTTTAGATGTTAAGTCGGTTGAAATGACTGCTCTAGCAACTAATTGTGAAATTTTAACACATGTGGAAGTGGAGGTTTTTTGCTGACCTAACATGTGATTAAAATTAATAATAATTTTATGTAGGGCGGCATTTTTCACTGCCCTTACATGTGAGTAAGGCCGAAGTCAAAGAAAATGTGTCAGTGGTGGTTTTCACTACTAATGCTTGGGTTGAAAACAAGTTTAAAACCTATGTCCTCAATCAGTACAAATCCATTCCTGAACTTAGGTTTAAAATTGAAGAAAACACCAATGAAAATGATGGCAAAAGAAAAACCTAGGCCAATCTTAGACTAGGGTTTAAAATGACTAAAAAAGGAAACAATGAAGAAAGAATTCCTTAAACACTTAAATAATACAAACTCAAACAATTATTCCACCATAAAGGAAAACCCTAGAAAGGGAATAAAAACAAAAATGAAAGTTATGAACTTACCTATAAAATTGACTGAAACCTTAGACGTGATCTTGGAAATCTAATCTGCGCACTCAAAAATTCACGTGCTTAGATCAGCTTCTGAGGGATCTCAATGGCATTTGCAGGTGTTTAAGAATGATTACTAAACAAAACAAAATGACTAAACACCTTTAAAAAGGTTCAAAAAACTATATTAATCACCCACACGTGCGCCATTAACGTAGTCTCAGTTAACTTGATTCACCAAGATTTGCCTGAGCGACAGAATTCGCCAACATTACATACCAATGAAACAACATGCATGAGCGGTGAATTTGACCTCTAGTGAATGTTAATCACTAATGACATAAGAATATGTACAAGCGGTGATTTTCACCACTAGTGCACATAAGAACAACAATATACATGTAAGAGCGATGAAAATGCTCGCTACTACATGTAAAAACACAAAAAAATTCTAACACTCTAAGATAGTCAAAATTGATATTTTGACAAGCTTACAACCTAGTTGATTTTCACAAATTTCAAGGAATCGACTTAGGGGAATGTTGCAAGCTATTCTAAGGTGTCAAAAGACTTTGCATGAGGTCAAGAGAATTTGCCTCAATTTTTGAACTTAGAGTGTAGGCTACGAAATAGACAAGTTTCGTAGGGGTTGTCTACAAAAATGAGCGCAACTAATTTTGAGAACAACAAATAGGTAGGGAGTATGCTAGCAAAGGTTGTGTAGTCTAGCTTTACACCTACCAATTGCATTTGCTTGAAAGTTTCTAGAGCTTTTTCAAAAAATTCAATTTGTGCATATCCTACAATCATTATAGTCCAGAGATCACATTTTTTTAGGCATTCTATCAAAGAGTTCATGTGCCTTGTCCATGGTTCCACATTTTTCATACATGTCTACCAGGGCAATTGCAACTACAACATCTGACAAAATTCCTATATCCTTTATTCTTTGATGGATGTCCATACCCTTTTCCAAACCTCCTTTTTTGGCATAGGTAGGGAGGATGCTAGAAAAGGTTGTGGAGTCTAGTTGTACACTTACCAATTAAATTTTAATCATCTCTAATCCAATTGTTGGAATAAATAATCAATCTCTAATTCAATTGTTAATCATCAAATCACCAAGACATGATACCAATTAGTGAGATACAAGGCTTTGACTACTACAAAATAGAAATTTGAAAATTATATGCAAATCTGAAAATAACTTTGCTTAATCCTTGAAATACCATGAAGAGATTCAACTCCTTTATGATGCTAAAATCAGCCACTTTAACATGCTTGATAAAACCATCTTAGATGAACTTATAACAGCAATATCATCACCATAAGATAGCAATAACAAAGAGGCACAAATCAGCAACATAAGAATGCAAGATCTCACAACACAAGGTAGCAATAGAACAAAAGATCAAACACATAACATAGTGTTTATGTGGAGAAACCCTTGCAAGAAAAAAATCCACCAAGAAGAGAGGCCCAAGTTGTATTTTCTTCAAAACAAGATTTCAAAACATCCATTGCAGCCCAAAAACCTCCAACATTCTACAATTCCTTTCAACAAATTCACAAGATTTACAAGCTAAATTCAAAAATGGAGGAATACCTAGAACCAAATTACCATGAATCCATCACATGCAAGCAACATGCAAGTCCATGCTAGTACATGCAACTCACATGCAAGCAACATGCAAGTACATGCAACTCACATGCAACCACATGCAAGCAACATGCAAGTACATGCAACTCACATGCAAGAACATGCAAGCACATATAAGCACATACAAGCCATGGAACAACCTTAAGCTCTGATACCAATTGTTGGAATAAACAATCAATCTTCTAATCCAATTGTTAATCATCAAATCACCAAGATATGATACCAATTGGTGAGATACAAGGCTTTGACTACTACAAAATAGAAATCTAAAAATTGTATGCAAATCTGAAAATTAAGTTGCCTTAATCTTTGAAATATCCTTAAGAGATTCAACTTCTTTATGATGCTAAAATCAGCCACTCTAACATGCTTGATAAAACCACCTTAGATGATATTATAACAACAATAACATCACCATAAGATAGCAGCAACAAAGAGGGACAAATTAGCAACATAAGAATGCAAGATCTCATAACACAAGGTAACAATGGAATAGAAGAATAAACACTAACACAGTGTTTATGTGGAGAAACCCTTGCAGGAAAAAACTCCACCAAGAAGAGAGGCTCAATTTGTATTATCTTCAAAACAAGATTACAATACATCCACTTCGAATCTCCTCTTCACTTTTCAATCCAACAGCACCTATGTACATGTAAACTGAGATTTTCCTCTTATTGTTACTCAATCAAACTTCACTCTCAAGTCTCATATTTATACAAAATGAGTACCCACCAAACAAATTTGTGGGAGATGGAAAAAATCCAATATTTCTATCTTGGGATATACCAAAATCATCTTCTTACAGATTCCCTTACACTTGTCATAGGCATCTTCCCAATATAGGTTCCTAGAACCAAGAATAGGAACTTACAAGAGAATAATTATTATCATAGAATCTCTTACATGTTATGACAATTGTAAGTTGTCATAGATGCTCTTACAAACTTATGACATGCACCATAACAACCCAAAAATACATTTCCCTAAGATAGGCACCAAGATTCTCCACCTCACCTCATTTACTATTTATGAAGATTCCTTGAGCAATAAAAGTAACTCTTTAACAACCCATCGATAACTAATTAATTACTAAGGCCAGTAAATAATTATTTACTGTACCAGTAAAAATAATTTATCACTGATGGTGAAACCTTCATCCCTTATAAATAAATTTACAAATTAACACCCTATTTGCAAGGATGTTGGAACTCTCCAATAACCTTAGAAATTTCCAAGAATAGTGGAAACTATGCAATAGGATCTACAAGGTTGATGGCACCTTAATCCCAACATTCTCCCACTTGACATCATACATTGTAAATACATATCCATAGGAAAAATCAACAAAGGAAAAACATCCATTAGCCAACCATGTACCATTGATTCTTCAACATGCTTTTGTGCTCCAACAAGATACATGTAAAAGCAACCATGATAACCAACATCTCAAGCAGAAAAACCTCACATCATATTACCCATGATGGGAAGGTGAAACATATCAACTGTCACTAAAACCTACACCAATCTATACATGAACACAAGCATCAAATTCAAATGATAACAAATGACTCTGAGTGACTGCCACACTCATACCAAATTGGAATAGCAACCACAGCAAGTTGCTAGCTCATCCAAACTATCCATACCTCAAACTAGGGTAAACAAACTATCATAGGTAGAACTTCATGTTGTTGACATAACAACTCAAATCTGCAAACTAGTCCCTGTATATCCACCATATTGCAAAAGAAGACTCCAAGGTAAAAACACACATAGACATGAAATAAAAATCTTCTGAAGTAACTCACTACAAAAAAGTGTAATCAACCCAAGAGAGGTTCCCCTCCCATATAGAACACATAAACCTTCTAGAACTCCCACTACACAGGTAATGTCAAATTTGTAAACAAGATAATAGCATTAACAAGTCTTCCTATAGCACTTCACATAGAGGATGTGGCAAACTCCTCTATCATAGTATCAAAGAAGCATGCAATGATATGCAAAATACATCTCTCATTACCAATCCAAATAACTCTCCCATGTCCTCCAACCAATGAAGAAAGAGATCAAGAAGCTACCAAATTGTTGCCAAAAAATAAAGAAGTACAAACAACAGCACATGACTCCATTCAAAACCTCAACTCCATAAACACAAGAACCTTCATGAAGACAACAATATACCCAGAAAGAGAAAACCTACAAATCAAACCATGTCATTATACCACACTAAAATGTGCCAAACTGTGTAAAGTAAGATCTCCTTTAACACTTCCAAACTAAAAGGATATCAACATCTAACCATTGAACTTATAATGAAACATGGAAGAAATAGATGTAAAACCTCTCACAGAAAGTAGATTAAACTAGCCAAATATTCCCACAACATAAGGGAATATGTCCAAAGCCACTAACCATCTCCTGTACATCTCCTACCAAATCCTCATAACTAACCCAAGTTCAAGATTACAAGGAGAACAATGAAAATACATAAAATCATGCATCTACTTCTCAACAAGCCCTCAGAACTCAACATTCAAGACTAATGCACAAGAGAAGACAAGATACATATAAAGAATGCATCTAATAATCAGGTGGGAAACACCTCTTAGATCATTCACCTGCTAAGTAGACCAAGAGTGGGATACAAGATTGTCATGTGCATACAACACCAAGCAATATAAGCTTTCAATAAAGACAACCTTATCATTACGTCTAAGATGGACTCACATCCATTTCTAGGTGTAGGCTCCTCGGTCTTTAACATTGAAAAACTTTCATAACAAGTAACCATTCCAACACATATCTCTTAAGCACAAGAGATTTCCAACCTAACCCAAGTCTCTCTAGCATCCATGAGCACCACCAATCAATCCATGCCAACTTCAAATGCAACCTGCAAAATCATGAAGCTCCAAGTAAATGATTAATACTCAAAACCAAACAGGACTACATTCTCTCCAAAGGAAGAACAATAACACCTTTTCCAAAGATTAAGGGTCCTCCATGAAATAAGATGTTAACACCTCTTCAAATAACATGAAGATCAACCATATCTTGCCAAAGCTCCTACCGAGTCATGATACCGAGCTATACATGGCAACAAGATAAACATCAAACCATCACTTTCAAAATCTCCCATTGAAACATGTAACCAAGATATCCATGACATTGTGATAACCATCTCCTAAATGAAGATCATCCATGGCCCTAACACAATCAAAGAATCCAACTATAATGACAATAGCTTCCAAAAGGTCAAGCAAACCATAATCTCTAAACCAAGAAGATAAAACACACTATGTAACTGCACAAAACTCCAACTAAAATTTATATAGAGCTTCTCATGTACCATAACTTACTGCTATAGATTCTAATGAACAACTATATCAAGTACTCCAAACCATCCTTTTGTCTCACTGCAATAAACATACCAATGCAATTAAGGTGACCAAGAAGAGGCCAACCAAATAGAATCCTGATTAGATAATATACAAGATCTGCACTCATGCAACATCTCAAAGGAGAAAAACATGGTCAGTGCTCCAATCTTAAATAACTAAAAAAATAGATTCAGCACCACATCAGTAACATGCAGAACAAAGATAACCAGGAATAACATGTAGATTTCCAAGACTCAAACACCAAATCAATGCTAGACCTGATTTTCCAAACAAATCCACATAAGAGTAACCATAGATCATAAGAACCCAACAAACAACCCTACAAATCTATAATTATTTCCATCCAAAATACTCTAAGAGTCTAAACATAATCTTTCCATAGATCTACAAACCACAGATTTTAGTTAACATGTAAAACCTATAGAACCATCTCTCTATAAATCTGAAATCACTTAAACATCCAAATATTCACACCATATATGTCATTTGAAATAATGAGATATCACAAATCTACAAATCCATAACTTTTTTGAAACAGGAAAATTGTAAAACATACATATCCAAAATAACATGAATATGAAGGAGAAACTAGGTATTTTAGGAGTTTTCGTATCACAAAAAATACCAACTCCACAACCCACATGCAACCGGTGGCAAATCATCCAGTGCTTTCATGTAACCAAGGGCTAAAACCATGAATCCAACATAAGCACTCCATACTATAGTCCAAAAAGATTAGGGCACCAAAAGAAACCATCCAACATGAACACCCATTCACTTCACATGACCACAAGGTAAATGAATAAAACCACCAAACAAGAGGATATTCACATATTGCCAAACTAGAGCTCTAGATCACTACCACAAGAGCAACTCCATGAAGATCCATAGCCCTAAGCCTCAAGAGCTCAACATAGATTCCATTGACAATATCCATCTGAAAGTTAAATACCATAGTTTCTAAGCTCAGATATCTGCTAAACAATGCCAACATATAGAACATCCACTGCAGCCCAAAAACCTCCAACATTCTACAATTCCTTTCCACAAATTCACAAGATTTACAAGCTAAATTAAAAAATGGAGGAATACCTAGAACCAAATTACCATGAATCCATCACATGAAAGCAACATGCAAGTCCATGCTAGTACTTGCAACTCACATGCAAGCACATGCAAACACATGCAAGCAACATGCAAGTAAATGCAACTTATATGCAGGCACATGCAACCAAATGCAAGCAGCATGCAAGTACATGCAACTCACATGCAAGAACATGCAAGCACATATAAGCACATGCAAGCCATGGAACAACCTTAAGCTCTGATCCAATTGTTAATCATCAAATCACCAAGAATGATATCAATTGATGAGATACAAGGCTTTGACTACTGCAAAATAGAAATCTGAAAATTGTATGCAAATCTAAAAATTAAGTTGCCTTAATCTTTGAAATACCCTGAAGAGATTCAACTTCTTTATGATGCTAAAATCAGCAACTCTAACATGCTTGATAAATCCACCTTAGATGAACTTATAACAGCAATAACATCACCATAAGATAGCAGCAACAAAGAGGCACACATCAGCAACATAAGAATGCAAGATCTCACAACACAAGGTAACAATGGAACAGAAGAATAAACACATAACACAGTGTTTATGTGGAGAAACCCTTGCAGAAAAAAACTCCACCAAGAAGAGAGGTTCAAGTTGTATTATCTTCAAAACAAGATTACAATACATCCACTTTGAATCTCCTCTTCACTTTTCAATCCAATAGCACCTGTGTACCTCTAAACTGCGATTTTCCTCTTCTTGTTACTCAACCAAACTTCACTCTCAAGTCTCATATTTATACAAAATGAGTACCCACCAAACAAATTTGTGGGAGATGGAAAAAATCCAATATTTATATCTTGGGATACACCAAAATCATCTTCTTATAGATTCCCTTACACTTGTCATTGGCATCTTCCCAGTATAGGTTCCTAGAACCAAGAATAGGAACTTACAAGACAATAATTGTTGTCATATGTTGTCATAGAATCTCTTACACCTTATGACAATTATAAGTTGTCATAGATGCTCTAACAAACTTATGACATGCATCATAACAACCCAAAAATACATTTTCCTAAGATAGGCACCAAGATTCTCCACCTCACTTCATTTACTATTTAGCAAGATTCCTTAAGCAATAAAAGTAACTCTTTAACAACCTACCGGTAACTAATTAATTACTAAGGCTAGTAAATAACATCACCATAAGATAGCAGCAACAAAGAGGCACACATCAGCAACATAAGAATGCAAGATCTCACAACACAAGGTAACAATGGAACAGAAGAATAAACACATAACACAGTGTTTATGTGGAGAAACCCTTGCAGAAAAAAACTCCACCAAGAAGAGAGGTTCAAGTTGTATTATCTTCAAAACAAGATTACAATACATCCACTTTGAATCTCCTCTTCACTTTTCAATCCAACAGCACCTGTGTACCTCTAAACTGCGATTTTCCTCTTCTTGTTACTCAACCAAACTTCACTCTCAAGTCTCATATTTATACAAAATGAGTACCCACCAAACAAATTTGTGGGAGATGGAAAAAATCCAATATTTATATCTTGGGATACACCAAAATCATCTTCTTATAGATTCCCTTACACTTGTCATTGGCATCTTCCCAGTATAGGTTCCTAGAACCAAGAATAGGAACTTACAAGACAATAATTGTTGTCATATGTTGTCATAGAATCTCTTACACCTTATGACAATTATAAGTTGTCATAGATGCTCTAACAAACTTATAACATGCATCATAACAACCCAAAAATACATTTTCCTAAGATAGGCACCAAGATTCTCCACCTCACTTCATTTACTATTTAGCAAGATTCCTTAAGCAATAAAAGTAACTCTTTAACAACCTACCGGTAACTAATTAATTACTAAGGCTAGTAAATAATTATTTACCATACCAGTAAAACTAATTTATCACTGATGGTGAAACCTTCATCCCTTATGAATAAATTTACAAATTAACACCCTATCTCCAAGGATGTTGGAACTCTCCAAGAACCTTGGAACTTTCTAAGAACAGTGGAAACTATGCAATAGGATCTACAAGGTTGATGGCACCTTAATCCCAACAAAGCTCCCATTTTGGCACAGGCAGGGAGGATGCTAGAAAAGGTTGTAGAGTCTAGCTATACACCTACAAATTACATTTTCTTGAAAGTTTCTAAAGTCTTCTCAAAAAATTCAATTTGTGCATATCCTGCAATCATTGCAGTCCATGAGACCACATTTCTTTGAGGCATTTTGTCAAATAGTTCACGTGCTTTGTCTATGTTTCCACATTTTGCATACATGTCTACTAGGGTAGTTGCCACTACATCTGACAAAATTTCTCTATCCTTTATGCTTTGATGGATTTCTATATCCTATCGCAAAGCTCCCATTTTATCACAGGCTGGGAAGATGCTAGCAAAGGTTGTAGAATTTGGCTTTAGAATAGCCAATTGCATTTGCTTGAAAGTTTTGAAAGCCCTTTCAACAAATCCATTTTTTGAATATCCTATAATTATTGCATTCCATGAGATTACATCTCTTTGAGGCATTCTATCAAATAGTTCACGATTTTTTTCTATGCTTCCACATTTTGCATACATGTCTACCAAAGTATTTCTAGCTACAATAATAGACAAAAATCCCTGTTTCATTATGCTTTGATAGAGGTCCATACTATGTTCCAATGTTCCCATTTTGGCATAGGAAGGGAGGATGTTGGAAAAGGTTGTGGATTCTTGCTTTACACATGCCATTTGAATTTGCTTGAAATTTTCTAAAGCTTTTTCAACAAATCCATTTTGTGCATATCCTACAGTTGTTTGACACATTTTGTCAAGCAGTTCATGTGCCTTCTCTATGCTTCCACATTTTGCATACATGTCTAGCAAGGCTATTACAACTACAACATATGTCAAAATTCCTCTCTTTTATGCTTTGATTTTTAGTTTATATTTAGTTAGTTCTTGTTTATGTTGTGTAGGTGGCAAGGTGTACCAAGATAATAAACCCAAATATTGAGGATGTAAAATATGTTATCACTTTTAAACAAATTGCCAAGGTGACTTATATTTGCTTTGACTTCCACATTGTACTACTTCTATTGTTGTAGATGCATCAAGTGGTTGTAATTACATATTGTTGTATGGGTATTGTTGTAATTACTTATCATTATTTTTTTATGATCTCTTTTTGCTTTTTTCTTCATATTGTATGACCAGTTTGAAGGAATATAGCAATAGTTGGAGCATTTATAAAGGTAGTTTGAATAGAAATATGACATGTGTAAGCATCTAGGAGTAGATAACAGTTGAAAAGATCAACTTGTCTTTTTCCAACACCACCAAGAAGTTTCCAAGCATTCAAAGCATGAGACAAAGGTAGCTTCAAGTGCCCAAGATTTAAGGAAGCAGTCAACAATAGTCATAAAGGTAACATTTAATGAATTTTTAACCTATCCTACTTTTCCTCTAGCTTAGGATTAGTCAAAAGCAGAGTTTACTTTCATTTTTCCTCAGTTCTTTTCACTTTTGGAAAAACATTGTAAGCTAAAACAAGCTTCTTTCTGTCTTTTGGTGCATTGTAACTCAGAAAATTAGTTTCTTGCTCATTCTTTGAGCTATGTATTATAACCATGAAGGTTTTTTTAGCAAAGAGAAAGCATTGTAACTTATTTTTAGATCTATATGTTGTTTGTAAGCATTTTGATTATTAAAACAAGTTGTTTTTACCTTCTCAAAGTTGTTTCATTGTGCAAGCTTCAAAATGACTAAATATACTACTAATTGACGTTAATTAATAATTAAATTGACTAAATATACTATCAGTTGATAGAAATTAGATAAATATGACTAAATATATGACCGATGTTAAATCAGTGAATAAAAATGACTAAATAAGTGACCAGTTAGCAATAATCAATGACTAAATTAATGACTAAATATATCAATGAATAAAAAATGACTAAATAAGTGACCAGATTACAACAATCAATGACTAAATATACTACCAAATCGATCAATCAAAACAACCAATAAATGACAAAATGATTTAGTCATCAATTTGGTCACGTTATAAATGACTAGCAATAAACTACTAATGGTCACTTGACCATGTTTGGTCATTTATAAGAAGTTTTTAGTAGTTTTTTTAGTAATATATTGTTGTTTCTGTACTAGTATTATTTTCCAAACTCTACTAGTGCATACAACACAACTTTGCCACGTGCCATATTTTTTGTTCTACTCATTGTGGTCCTAAACTGATTGCACCAAAGCATCAGGGTGGGTAGTTAAATGCTAGGGGAGGTCTTGTTTTGTGTCCCAAGCATCCCAATCGTTCGGGGCAACAGACTATCAACAAAGTCCCTTAAGATCCCTAAGACCAAAAAACTACCAAACTATGACGTAGCAGTTCTTAGAATTTGTGGTAGCTGGGACATTCTGTTTGAACCTACAGGTGCATGTGGGGTCTATCCACAATAACCTCTCTTTGTTTTGGTCAATTCCAGTCCATTTGACCATGTCAAAATCAAATGTATTCTTGCAAAATGCTTTAGTTTCATGCAATGGAAAGGTGGTAAGACTGACATTTTGCATTCCATAGCTCATGGAGCTAAAATGATTGCACCAATGCATTGAGGTGGGTGGGTAAATACTAGGGGACATATCATTTTGTGTGCCAAGCATCATAGTCGTTTGAGGCAACAAGCTATCGACAAAGTCACTTAAGATCCTAAGAGCAAAAAATACCAAACTTTGGCCGAGCAGTTCTCAAAATTTGTGGTAGCTAGGAACATTCTTTTTAGACCTACAAGTGCATGTGGGGCCCATCCACGATAACCTCTCTTAGTTTTGGTCAACTCAAATTTGTTTGACCATGCCAAAATTAAATGAATTCTTGCAAAATGCTTCAGTTTGATGCAACACAACCTTGTCAGATGCCTTATTTTTTGTTTTACTTATCGTGGGGCCAAACTAAATATGCCAACACATCAGGGTGGGTGGGTAAATTCTAGGGGAGGTATTGTTTCATGCACCAAGTGTCCAAGTCATTTGGGGTAGTAGCCTACCAACAAAGTCCCTTAAGATCCATAAAACCAAAAAATTGCCAAACTATGATGGACCACTTCTTAGAATTTGTCGTAGCTAGGAATGTTTTGTTTAGACTTACAAGTGCATGTGGGGTCTATCCATAATAACCTCTCTTAGTTTTGGTCAACTCTAGTACATTTGACTATGCTGAAATCAATTGCATTCTTGCAAAATGCTTTAGTTTCATGTAGTAGAAAGGTGCTAGGAGTGACATTTTACATTCCATAGCTTGTGAGGCCAAAATGATTGTACCAATATGTCAGAGTGGGTGGATAAATGCCAAGAGATTTCTCATTTTGTGTGCCAAGGGTCCCAGTCGTTCAAGGCAACAGGCTATTGGCAAAGTCACTTAAGATCCTAAGAGCAAAAACTACCAAACTTTGATAGAGTAGTTCTTGAAATTTGTTGTAGCTGGAAATGTTTTGTTTGGACCTATAGGTGCATGTGGTGTCCTTCCACAATAACCTCTCTTGGTTTTGGTTAAGTCAAATCTATTTGACTATGCTGAAATCAAATGCATTCTTGCAAAATGCTTCAGTTTCATATAGCACAGCCTTGCCATGTGCCATATTTTTTGTTCTACTCATCATGGGGCTGAACTGACTATGCCAATGCATTAGGATGGGTGGGTAAATGCTATGGGAGGTCTTGTTTCATGTGCCAAGAATCTCAGTCATTCAGGATAGTAGGCTACTGGAAAAGTCCCTTGAGATCCCTAAGAGCAAAAAACTACCAAACTATGATGGAGTAGTTCTTAGAATTTGTGGTACCTAGGAATGTCTGTTTGGAACTACAGGTACACATGGGGTCTGTCCACAATAACCTTTCTTAGTTTTGGTCAACTCTAGTCTATTTAACTATGCTTTCTACCTCAAACATTTGCGACCCTTAGCACATGAAACGAGACCTCCCCTAGTATTTACCCACCCACCTCAATGTGTTGGCATAGTCAGTTCGGCCCCACAATGAGTAGAACAAAAAATATGGCACTTGGCAAGGTTGTGCTGCATGAAACTGAAGCATTTTGCAAGAATGCATTTGATTTCGGTACAATCAAATGGATTTGAGTTGACCAAAACTGAGAGAGGTTATTATGGATGGACCCCACATGCACCTATAGGTTCAAATAAAATGTTCCTATCTACCATGAATTCTAAGAATTGCTTTGTCATAGTTTGTCAATTTTTTGGTCCTAGCGATCTTAAGGGACTTTATCGGTAGCCTGCTGCCCCAAATAATTTAGACTCTTGGCACACAAAATGAGACCTCCCTTAACATTTAACTACCTGCCCCAACACATTGGCATAGTCAGTTAGGCCCCACGAGCTATGGAATGCAAAATATCACTCATAGCACCTTTCCATTGCATGAAACTGAAGCTTTTTGCAAGAATGCATTTGATTTCAGCATAGTCAAATAGATTTGAGTTGACCAAAAATGAGAGAGATTATTGTGGATGGAACCCACATGCACTTGTAGGTTCAAATGAAACATTCCCAGCTACCCTGAATTCTAAGAACTGCTCCATCATAGTTTGGTAGTTTTTTGATCTTAGGGATCTTAAGGGACTTTTCAGTACTCTGTTGCCTCGAACGACTGGGACACCTGACACATGAAATAAGACCTCCCCTAGCATTTACCGACCCACCCTGATGCTTTGGTGTAGTTGGTTCAGCCCAATGAGCTATGGAATGCAAAATGTCACTCCTAGCACCTTTCTGCTACAAGAAATTGAAGCATTTTTCAAGAATGAATTTGATTTCGGCATGATCAAATAGACTAGAGTTGACCAAAACTGAAAGATGTTATTGTGGATGGACCCCATGTGCACCTATAGGTCCAAAAAGAACATTCCCAACTACCATAAATTTTGAGGACTGCTTCGTCATAGTTTGGTAATTTTTTGGTCATAGGGATCCTAAGGGACTTTGTTAGTAGCGTGCTGCCCCGAATGACTAGGACACTTGGCATAGGAAATAAGACTCCCTTGGAATTTACCCACCCATCCTGATGTGTTGACATAGTCAGTTCGGCCCCATGAGCTATGGAATGTAAAATGTCACTCATAGCACCTTTCCACTACATGAAACTAAAGTATTTTAGAATAATGCATTCCTTGCCGCCATAGGAAAATGAAATTGATTTAAAAAATTGACATAGGTATTTGTAGGTGGACCTGACATCCACCTATACATGCAAAGAAGATGTTCCTAGGTGTCACAATTTGATGGACCAGTCAGTCCAAAGTTTGTCACCTTTTTTTCTCAGGGCTCTTAAGAGATTACCTATGTTCAATATAGCCAAGAATGACCATGAGGCTTTGCCACTAAAAAGACATTTCCCCTAGCATTTACCTACCCACCTGGATGCATTGGCACCATCCATTTGGCCCTAGGAGATGCCGAATGTAAAAATTTAGTCATAATACCTTTCTGGTAGATGAAAATTCAATACTATAAAGGTGTTCTCACTTGATCCAATGTCTTGTAGGGAATTAATTGAGGTTGCCCTTATCACTGATATCAATTGTTTGTCATTAATACTCATTAAGACTCATTATGAAATAGTAATATCATTAAAATGAATTAAAACTCATAGTAACATTGTTAAAACTCATTAAAACTCATTATGAAATAGAAAGTAAAGGACATATCATCATAAAATAATCATGAAAACCTACCTTACTTTCCTTCCAAAGGCAACTTCATAAGGATTATGCCTACCTCCATCATACTAAAACCTTGCATGCAAATGCAATTGCACTATTTAGCTAAAATGGGTAGCTAAAATATACAAGGTGAAATGAGCATAGCAAAAAAAAATAACATACCTTTCTGTCATTCCACCAATCAATCAAATGAACCATTCAGGTCTACTCTACTCTTTATTGTGTCAAGTATTGCATCGTGATTAGACTCACGAACCTTCCACAAGGTCTTGTTCAATGGCCTACCCCCATATTTGATCAAATGAATGTTTGATGCCACAACAAGTTTAGAATAATGAAGAATCTTCCTATGTGTGTTGAAGTCCTTAAACAACCACACATCAAACTTCTTCACTGGGTACCTTCTAATCCATGTTCCAGTAACAACCACTGATCCTATAGGGTACTCAATGTTTCCTCCATCCATAATAGGGGAATCTAATTTATTTTCTACCTCAACACAATGGCACAAATATAATCCATTCCTTCTTCATTGTCTTCAGCTACAATAATTGCATAAACATGCCCTGCATTGATATGTGCATTCAGTTCTATGAATATAGTCAACAATACAAGGGAAACTACAAAATAAGATGGTATGTTGAATTTTATTAAATTTGAATGCTGATAATACCTAGTTGAACTAGATTTGAAACATGGTCAAAATCAACGAATGATTCAATCTTTGTGATTTGTAGTGCAGTCAGTGGTTGATACATGTCAATCGGGCTTATGCCTCTTATACACCAATCATTGACCCACTCCTTTGACTTACAATCATACCAAACTTCATATGTACATGAAGAATAAAAGCATGCCATCTGCCACGTATGAATACTCCATGAGCCTGCATTAGACCTTATAAAAGAGTGTAGCTCACTTGATCCTGTCAATGTATAATAGTCCTTATATTTTACAATGTTAGTATCATCAACCAACCAAAAATATCTATGAACTATAGACATACCTTCATTACTTGGACCCATTGTACCATTACACCATTTGACAATATATCTTGCATCTGTCAACTTTGCATTGTCTTTGTGCTTCAACTCTTCTTGTGCCAATGCTCTTTTGATACATGCTCTTACACCATCATGCTCCCACTTTCCATGTCTAACCTCACCAAAATTCCACATATATTGAACACCATTCATCATATGCATCCTGCTCAACCAATAGAACATCTATGAGTTCTTGAATTATGATGCACAATTATCTGACCATATGATATGCTGACAAAATGATATCCTCTTGCTAGCCAAATCATGGTAGAATATCTAAAAGCAACCTTGCATGAACTCCATAGAATGTGTGTGATCATCACTAATATAAAAATGATATTCCCTTAAGATCTTCATGTCATCCTCTGTACTATCTTTCTACATGAATGAATTCTATTTGGAAAAATATAGCAACCTGTGTAGAGTTGTAATACTATGATTGCACCTCATTCTATGGTTGTAGTGTGTAGTTCTCTGTAAAGTCAACTTAAATGATGGTACTAAGTGGAAACGTGACCTTGCATAACTTAAATTGCAAGTCCAACCATCGAGCTTACTCGTAAACTATATTATCTTAGAAAATAGAGATAAACTGATACACTGGAATCTTTTTAATGAGCAATTCACACCTTTTTGGTTCTTTGTCATCTTTCAAACTATATGCCACTATCTTGTATTTAGCAAAACTTACTAGCTCATTTCCAATTGCATGTGTGTTTCCCATATGTTGATAAATTGGCAAATGTTGTAACCCACCACAATGATCACACGTGCCATCCAAGCATAAGCTATTGTGGAATAATTGATCATCCACTCTCTGGCATAAGATGCTTGATATGAAATCTCTTGAAGATCTAGGTGGACACTTTATATGACACTCCTACAAAACATCGTTAGAATGCAAATCTACACATATATATCTATAAACATCATAATGATTAAAAAAATAAATATGTACTCTACAACAAGTTGTGCATATGTGATTTATTTTGACATAAAATGGCTCTACCATTTCAAAATACCTTTGACTAATTTTCACTTGAGGATACATCTCTTGAAATTTCTTGAAAAATTGTGCTTGAGTCATATCCAAAAAATACTTTGGATGTGGCTCATGGTTTTGACAACCAATTCTCCTTCTTACAATATCTCTTGCATTAGGAGATACCCTTGTGTTATTTTTCCAAAATTCTTCGATAAGGGATCTCAAGGCTTCAACAACAACTTTGTCTTTTTGTGGGAGTCTCTTAGAGAATGCCCACAATTCATTAGTTTTTGGGTCCTCAACTCTTTCATGTCTTCCAAAAGCTCTCATTAAGTTTTTCTACTTATTTTCAATGCTTGAATTATCTTTTTAATGAGGTGAACTTTCATTTTTTATTATCTTACTATTGTCAATGCAATGACATGTCATGTGACATTACTATCCTTGGTGTGTGAGGTGGAACCCGCACTCTCATATGCACTCATTAGATTCTTTACAATTGATTTTCACTTGAGGCATCCAATGTTCTTAGGCCAAGAATCTTCATAATGGGCCTAAATTTTAGATTTCTCATCAATTCAACAAATAGTTGACATCTTCCGATTTTATTTAAATTCTCAAAGAATGATTTCCATATCTTATTCTCATATTTGGCAAGTGCACTTGGGAATCTTATCCTGCATGGGCTTTAAAACATTCTCATAGATATCAATTAGAAACTTAGGCTTCCTATGCAAAATTCTAGGAGGCATTTTCATTGGTAAAGTCAAATCAACATTAGGAATTTCTTCAATATTTACTTGAGATGGGATAGAAGATGTACCTTCAATTAGAGATGAAAAAGATTAAAAGGCTTAAAGTTGAGATGGGGAAGATGTTGTACCTTCAACTTGATGTGTGAATGATGGCATGCAACCAACTTGAGAAGAGAATGAAGATGTAACTTCAACTTCACATGTGAAAGGTGGAATGCCTCCAATTTGAGAAGATAATGATGGTGTTACTTCAACTTGACTTGTGGATGATGGAGTGCCTCCAACTTGGAGATTTTCTTTCCTCATTAAACAGAGGTTTTGTATGCGATCCCTTTGTGCCACCAATTAATCTATCTCTCTCTTAGCTTCATTAGATGTGTCATGTTCCTCTTCAATTGGCAATGGTGGAATGTCTTCTTATATGGTTGAAAATTTCCCACTTTCACGAATTCACATCATTCTTTCTCTTTTCCTCTCATTCTCATCTTCATGCTCTTCTGGTGTTAGAGTCTATGCTTGTTTCCTTGGCATGATGATTATTTCTATATGCATCATGAATAAGACAATGATGATGTTAGAAGCATAATGAATAATCAGCATATAAAAATTAACATATGATGACTAATGAATAATCGACATATATGATGACTCCAAACTTGTTGATTTTGACATGATTAGATTCTATAAGTGAAATGTGTAATGATAGTCTAGGCCTAGATGTTCTTGATGACATATATGAGAACATGTTGATTGTTGATGTTAATTTACAAATGGTGGTAGGCACAATCTCTAGGTTAGTTTCACATTTTCTTAACATATCTTCTCAAACATGCTTTCTTAACCTCCCATGGACACATCTACTCACGACAAGATAGAAGAAGTCACTAGCACTAAGGAGAGTTATGAAAAGCACATTCTTATGGACTAACCATTCCAAATAGAGATTCACAAGGTAAAACTAGACCTACTAGCATGTTAAAGGACAATCCAAATTCTTATATTGTAGGTGGTGAATTAGTTAGAGTAGCTCATGAAGACAAGCATGAAGTCATGTATATGCTTAGATGTGATCATTGTTATCTCAAGTAAGTAGATTGGATTACATAGAACTTTGAGGGGGCTTTTGCAACAAAAGCCAAAATTGGAGAAGGAAGCAACAACTCTTAACAATTCCCAATAATTAAAATAGTAGACAATTCTTTTTGAATAGAGGAGGAAGAGACTATAGTAGTAGAGGTTGTAGATGTTCTACAAATAAAAGGCATATTTAATGCCATCATTGTAAAAGAAATTAGGCATTTTGAAGAGTGTACGCTCAAACAAAGTCACATGTGAAAAGAAAACAATTTTCACTTGAAATGAAGGAGAGCATCTCAATTCCAATATTTTTTTCTTTTGTCATGTAGAAGAGAAATCTTAAGATAATGCTTCATTTCTTGATTTTGGTTGTTTGAATCATATGATAGTCAATGAAGACTTATTTATGCCAGTTGATAAAGTTGTAAAGAGTTGATTAAAATTTGGAGACAATAAAGTAGTGTAAGTTGTTGGAAAAGACACCTTGGTTGTTCACACCAACCAAGGTGAGGTAAAAAATATCAAGATACTTTATTAGTTGATGGCCTTAAGCATAATTTATTGAGTGTAGGTTAGCTTATTGAAAATAATTATAGAGTTTTGTTTCATGATGGTACTTGTAAATGTTTTGATAAAAATCATGGTGGAAAAAGTTGTAGCAAAAGTTCTCATGACAACAAATAGAATGTTTCCATTGCAAATCTATTTATTAAAAATAGATGCTCTGAAAGAAACTCTTGAGGATACCAATTGGTTCTATCATGGTCAATGTGGTTAGTTGAACTTTAGGAGTTGAACTTGTTACATACTAAGATTTGTGGATTGTTCAAGATCTTGTTGAAGAGTTTGACTATAAATTGATAAGATAGTGATAGAATCCAATGTGGTAACCATGAATTGAGAGTTGGACATTGTTCTATGGCATGGAGATTTATTACAACCAAGTGTTTCTATGGTAGCAATTGCAAGATGCTTGGTGAAGAACTTGCTATTGCATCATGAGCTAAGTGAGTTGCTAGAGCATGTATGGTAGTGCAAGTGCACATGTGGCAGTGTTGGAGTGCATGTAGTGACAATTGAGAACATATATATGTTCTAGAGAATGTTTTGAGGTATCACAAGTGCTAAGAAGCAATTGAAAGTTTCTCTTTGTTATCGCAAGACATAGTTTGATTTTGGTTGTAGTGTAGGAAGACATGTACATGGTTCATGTGTTTTGGTCAAAGACTTTTGACTAAGTATGAAGACAAGTATAACAAACAAGATAAGTATGGTGTACCCTTGTAAGCACTAAAAGTGTTGAATTATCACAATCAATCAATACAAATCAGCCAATTGGTAGTAAAGAAGACATTGAGTATGATGACACACCTAGTCCCAATGATGAGCATGAGTTTAATGGTTTATATGTCACTACTGAGAGTGGAAATGAAGAGATCTTTTATGATTATGTTTGTCTAATAAATGACTCCAAACTTGTTGATTTTGACATGATTAGATTAGAAGTGAAATGCATAATGACAATCTAGGCCTAGATGTTCTTGATGACATAGATGAGCACATGTCGATTGATGATCTCATATTCTACCATGATAAAACTCTTAAAGTTTCATCTCTTTTGTGTAATCCTAAATATGGTGCAATCTTCAAAAGTTACAAGAATGTCCTTGGTTTGACTAGAAATGATGTGAAAATTGGTCTAAGTGGTAAGACACTAATCAAGACTCCTTGCCTTCAATAGATATGTTTGAAATGTTAAGACACAAAATACTAACTAATATTAGAAACTAGCTTTTTTGGTACAGTCACGGTAGGAGGGCTCATAGAATGAACTATTCAAACCATGAGGCAAGAGTAAACACAATGGAAACAACTCAAGAAATGGAACAAATGCAAATTCAGTCATTCGCTGTATCATAGAATTCAAATATAGTCTAGCTGGCAACATGTAGGCTTACAATTAGGGCTCATAGGCCTGATTACATACATGCGTAAGATAAAGATTTGAAGCTCCTTCGCACAAAATCTAAACTAATAGATCTTTCTTATGTCGATAGCTTTCTGGTAACTAATCCAAATGCACTGAATTCTTGATATGATGTAGATGCTAAGTCCAAATCTGCAAGATGTGAAATGCCAAAACTAGACCACAAGATGAGAACTGCTACTGACTAAACTGCCTGAACTAAACTAGAAAATGAAAGAACTAAAATGCAAACAAATTAAAATGCAAATGCTTTTGGTTGATGCAAGATTTCTCTTGAACCAAGGATGCTCTTGCATTAGACATCTAGGGTTATTGAAAAAGTGAGTCCCTCACTTTACTAGGGCTAGGGCAGAACCAAGATGGTCCAACTCAACCTAAGAAATCCAAGATGAATCTTCTTCCAGTCTGCCTTTCCACTTTACAAGATATTCTTTGTATTGTCTTCCTCTAGTGTTGCATCCAATTCTGCTATCTAAGATGTCTTCTATCTGCTCCGGTACTTGTTGTGGTAATTGCTTCTTCAAGTCTTCTTCCATGTTGTCACTGAACTCTGCTTCATGGTACTGATATAGATCTGTGATGTTGAAAATAGGTGAAATACCCAATATCTTTGTTAATTCCACTTCATATGCATTTCCTAAATCAAATTTCCTGAGTATCCTACAAGGTCCAAACTTCTTCATCTTCAACTTGTTATATGTCCCAACTAGAAATCTTTCTTTTCTCAAGTACACCATGACTTTGAATTTCCAACTTCAAGTTTCTTATGTCTTCTCTTCTCATCTTCTTTCTCTTTGTACTTACTATTCATATCCTCCAAATGTTTCTTTATCTGATTATGCACTGTCTTCATATGATTTGCAAAGTCTTCTACTTCTGCACTCCTCTTATCTTCTATATTGATGTCTCCCAATTCTGCAACTCCTCTAGGATTCACTCTGATAACAATCTCAAAAGGCATTCTTCCAATACTCCTATTTACTAAATTATTGTATGCAAACTTTGCTTGTGAAAGAATCAAATCCCAACTTCTGGCTTTGTCTCCAATCAAACATCTCAACAAGTTTCCCAAACTCCTATTCACTACCTCTATCTGTCCATATGTCTGTGGATGAAAAGTTGAACTGAATATCAAATTTGTCTTCATCTTCTTCCAAAGTGTCTTCCAAAAGTAACCAACAAACTTTGTGTCTATGTCTGAAATGATACTCTTAGGTAATCCATGCAATCTCACAATCTCCTTGAAAAATAGGTCAGCTACATGCACTGCATTAGTTGTCTTCTTACAAGGTATGAAATGATCCATTTTTGAAAATCTATCAATCACTACAAATATAGAATCATGTCCTCTTTGTGTCTTAGGTAATCCCATTATAAAATCCATGCTTATGTCTTCCCAAGGTCTCTCCGGAACTGTCAAAGGTTTATACAATCCAATGTTCTAACTACTCCCTTTTGCAACTTGACAAATTCTACAACTTTGCACAAATCTATGAACATCCTTATGTATCTAAGGCCAAAAGTAATTTTAACTCACCAAAGCCACTATCCTATCAATGCCAAAGTGTCCTGCCAATCCACCACTATGCTTCTCCTTGATCAAATTATCCCTCATAGAACTTTTAGGTATGCACAACTGACTTCCTTTGAACAATATATCTTCTTGAATGAAATAGTCTAACCACTTACTCCTATTTGTCACAATAGGTTCTGTAAAATTAGTGTCTCCCTCATACATGTTCTTCAATTCATCAAAACCCAACACTTCAACTCTCATCTCTGTCAACAAGTTTCTTCTTCTACTCAAGGCATCAGCAACTTTGTTTGATTTACCACTCCTATGCTTCAACACAAAGGTATAACTCTACATGAACTCTACCCATCTCATATGTCTCTGATTCAAGTTACCTTGACTGTTCAAATACTGCAAAGCTTGATGATCTGTATACCACACAAACTCCTTAGGCAACAAATAATGTCTCCACTTCTTTAAGGCTTGAATTATGGCATAGAACTCTTGATCATAAACTAAATATCTTTTCCTTGCATCATTCAATTTCTCACTAAATATGCTACAGGTCTACCTTCTTGATTTAACACTGTTCCAATTGCATTTCCACTAGCATCGCAATCAACTTGAAATACCTTAGTGAAATCCACTAATGTCAAAACAGGTTGCTCTGTTACTTTCTGCTTCAACAACTCAAAACTTTTGTCTACTCCAGATGTCCACTTGAAATATTTTATGTCACCTCTCATTGTTTATGTCATAGGGTTACAAACTGAACTAAAATTTCTAATGAACTTCCGGTAGAAACTAGTCAATCCATGAAATGATCTAACCTCTCCAATGCTCTCTGGTGTAGGTCATTCAACAATTGCTTTCACTTTCTTAGGGTCCATCTTCAATCCTTCCACAAAAATCACAAATCCCAAATATACCAACTCGTCCTTCATGAAACTACACTTCTTGATGTTTATCAGCAATTTCTCCTCTCTCAACCTCTATAAAACTTGTCTAATATGCCACAAATGTTCTTCTTTTGTCTTACTAAAAATTAGAATATCATCCAAGTATAAAATAACAAACTTACCCAAGAATTTCTTCAAGACTTCATTCATCAACTTCATGAAAGTACACAGTGTGTTTGTCAATCCAAAGGGCATCACTAACCACTCATACAATCCATCATTTGTCTTAAAAGAAGTCTTACATTCATCACCTTCTCTAATTCTAATCTAATGGTATCCACTTTTCAAGTCTATCTTTGTGAAATATTTTGCTCTACTCAAACAATCCATGATATCATCCATCCTAGGTAAAGGAAATCTATACTTAACTATGATCTTGTTTATTGCTCTAGAGTCAGTACACATTCTCCATTCTCCATCCGTCTTTGGTGCTAACACTACAGGTACTGCACAAGGGCTCAAACTTTCTCTGATCAAACCTTTCCTCAACAACTCTTGTAACTATCTATTCAGTTCTTCATTCTCTATCGGTGTTATTCTATGTGTTGCTTTGTTAGGCAAACTTGCTCCTGGTATAAGATCCAGGTGATGACTAATACTCCTTATAGGTGGTAATCCTTCAGGTACATTATCTGATATGATGTCTTCATACTCTATCAGTAACTCTCTTATCTCATCCAGTTCAGACTCTTTCTTCACCACTTTAGGCTTCTTAGGGATTAAGACATAGCACATACTTTCCTATTTCAAACCATCCAAAAATTTCCTTCCATCTACCAAACAGATTCTAGCATTCCCACACACCACATTTTTAGGAGCATCTTCTAAAGGAATCAAAGTAATTCTTTTCCCATTTGTTGTTATAGTATATGTATTCTTTCATCCATCATGCATATCTTTTCTATCATACTGCCAAGGTCTACCCAACAAGATCTGACAAACATCCATAGGCATAATATCACACAAGACTTCATCATGATAAGATCTAATATGAAATTTCACCAAACATTGTTCACTCACTAGTACCTTATGATCATCCTGAATCCATGCTATCTAATAGGGCTTAGGGTGTTTCAATCTTTCCAACTTCAACTTAGTCACCATCTCCTTTGAAACTAGGTTATCTAAACTACCACTATCAATTACAACTTTACAACACTTACCTCCTGATTTGCATCTAGTTCTGAACAAACTTTTCCTCTATGATGGTTCCTCATTTGTCTCTACTTGAAATAGTACTCTCCTAATCACCAATGACTCTCCTTTCTCCAGATCACCAACTGAACAAGGTGATCCAATAGGTTCTTCTTCAACATAGGCTACTCTCCCACTATTCTCTGTCTTCTTGCTTGTACTACCCTGATTACATTCAAATGCTCTATTTCCTTCACCTCCGCACTTGAAACAAGTACCTCTGAATGTTTTCTTATCAAATCCTCTTCCTTCTCTTTTGTATCCTTCATTCCAGTATGCACCAGGGTTTCCTCTCCAGTAAGCATTCTTACCTCTGTCATCCTTGTTCTGCTCCACAAATGATCTATCATATCCAGAAAACATTCTTCCTCTCTGAAATTTACTTCCTTTACCTCTCTGTCTCTGATCATGCTTCTTATTTATCTTTTCTTCAACTTTCAAGGCAAATTGATATGCTTCTTCCAAAGATGTCATCCTTACCAAACTTAGTTCTTCTTCAATGTTCAATCTCAACCCATTGATATATCTAGCCACTTTCTCCTTGCTTGCTTCACTATGTCCTATTC
The DNA here is from genome assembly GCA_027924645.1 of Cunninghamia lanceolata. Lineage (NCBI taxonomy): Eukaryota > Viridiplantae > Streptophyta > Pinopsida > Cupressales > Cupressaceae > Cunninghamia > Cunninghamia lanceolata. The sequence goes on along the minus strand of BSBN01000178.1, from coordinate 1,234,015 downwards.
TTATGATCATCTTATGAAATTCTTCAATGTACTCCTTCACAGATTTCTCCTTTTGTAACAGGGTTTGCAATCTTTTCAACAATTCCAACTCATAGTCAGCAGGTATAAATTGATTCTTCAACTTTGTTACCATCCGATCCCACTTTGTAATTTTTTCTTTTCCTCTTCTGTTTCTTTCTAACTGAACTTTCCAACATATAGCAGCATGTCCTTTCAGCTTTGTCTTTGCAAATTTCACTTTCTCTAGATCTTCAATTTCTTCAGATTCAAAGTATTCTTCCATGTCATTTATCAAATCAATCAACTCTTTAGGGTTCAAATTACCAGTATAGTTCAGAGCATCAACTCTAGGTCTCTTTCCAATCCTTGAAATAGCTTGCAACATCTTTATCTGATCTGATTCTTCTTTATCACCTTCTAGGGTTTCTCTAGTGTGTTCAATAGTTTGAAATTCTTCCTCATCATCTCTTTCAACATTAGGTCTCGGTGTCAATCATCTTCATCTATCTTCTTCAACAACATCCAAATCAATTCACATTGTTCTCATCAATTCCATCATCTCATCCATTCTATTAGCCATTGTACCAATGAGGGGAACTCTTCATGATGGCATCTTCTTAGGATCAAGTGCAAACTACCTCAAGTTTGACAATCGGGCTACAAGCAACAACTACCTCTCAATCGATGATCTGCTTACAACAAGATCTTATGGAATCCACTTTGCCAATTCACTCTAATGAATCAAACTTTCACTCTCCAAGATTCAAACTTTCGCTCTGATACTGCTTGGTGCAGTCATGGTAGGAGGGTTCACAGAATGAACTGTCTAGACTGTGCAACAAGAGTAAACACAATAGAAACAACTCAAGAAATGGAACAAATACAGATTTAGTCATTCAGTATATCATAGAATTCAAATACAGTCTTTCTAGCAACATGTAGGCTTACAATTAGGCCTCACAAGCTTGATTACATACATGCACAAGATAAAGCTTTGAAGCTCCTTCACACAAAATCTAAACTATCAGATCTTTCTTATGTCGAAGCTTTCTGGCAACTGATCCAAATGCTCTGAATTATTGATATGATGTAGATGAATGAATGTAGATGCTGTTGGGAATTAAGGTGTCTCAACCTTGGTAATTCCTTGCATTATTTATGTTTGTATATATTAATTCATTGCCTATGTTGTAAATTAATTGTAAATTCCATATTGTCATATTGTGGGATGTGGCATGGTGATGTGTCATCCTACATGGAAAATGACAACTTGTAATTTTGTCCTCACATGAGGAGAGAGGCATCCTACTTTATGGTAGGAGCATTTTGCCATGTGTCGGCATCTTTCATGTTGTGTAAGGGAATGTTTGACCGAAACGGTTATGACAGATTCCTATGATGAAGTTATGACATGTAAGAGTCAGAAATAGAAGCATGTAAGACAGGTGAAGACATGTGTCATGAAGCATCTTTGAAAAAGGCATGTTTGGGTGGCCCAAGGTGGACTATAACATGTTGTAAGAGAATATGCTATTTATAGTATGTGTATGATAGATTCTCTTACAACTGTAAGTTGTAACTGCTATGATAGATTCTATGACAGTGGTAAGTGTCGTAAGAGCATCTGTCATAGCCCATTTTGGAAATAGTCGACCTCTTTGGCATGAGAGATGTAGAAAAGTGTCAGGAACATTATACAATGTTGACCAAGTGTCCTTAGGTATGGGTTTTGGGCCATGAGGCCAAGTTGGACACCCATCCCAGGATAGGACCAATATTGCCTTGTATATTCTATTTAAACAGGTGCTTGGACGTGGAGATGTATCACAAGTTTTATAGGTACTGTTACTCTGCTGGATTGACTCTAGATACAAGTGTCAAAGACCATTGAAGCTTGCATTGCAAGTGTGTTGTAAACATTCTTTGTTTTGATAATACATTGCGCAAGTTTCTGAGTGGGGTTTTTCACCCGATAAGGGTTTTCCCCACATTATATATGTCTCTCTTCTTCAGTTTTCTTTTTGGTTCATGTGTATTGCTACAATATCTCTATTAAATGTTTTATGTTGCTATAGTTGTAAGAATTAAATTGAATTTGCACTCTCCTGCCCTCATTAGATTAGTGTAGGAAGCAAATTCTGTACACCTAGCTTCCTTTCAGTTAGTATCAGAACCTAGCCAGTTTTGGTCTTAGTTGTTGGGTAGGGGTTTTTTAAGCTGATCTTAAGTTGACTGGGAGTCTATTAGAGTATTCTAAATTCTATTGCAGCAAGGAGATGGCAAGCACATCTGGAAGGTTTGAAGTGGAAAAATTCAATGGCACTAATTTTGAGCTATGGAAGCTCAAGATGGAAGACATGCTTGTTGACCGAGACCTTTGGGAAAGTGTTAATGGAACTAAACCAGCTGTAATGTCACAAGATGACTCAGATCTCAAGGATTAGAAGGCTAAGGGTCTCATAAGACTTAGTCTTGTTGATTATATCTTGTTAAATGTCCATGAGGAGAAAACTACAAACTTGCTTTGGAAGAAGTTGGGAGATGTGTATCAAGCCAAATCCTTGGTTAACAAACTTTTTCTGAGAAAGAAGTTGTATTCTCTTTGAATGAAGGATAGAGGATCCATTGCTAAACATATGAATGCTTTTAACATGCTGGTTGTACAATTGACATCTATTGGTGTGAAGATGGAGGAGGAGGATCGGTGTATGACCTTGCTTTGTTCTTTGCCAGACTCGTGGGATCACCTTATCATGGCTATTGAAAGCACCACATCCACATTCAAAATGGATGAAGTGGTTTCTATGCTATTATCTGAAGAAATGTGGAGAAAGTATTTTGATGCAGCCAAAGAGGCTCTTGCAGTTCGTGGAAGACCTAAAGAGAAAGGGAAAAAGAAGGACAAGAAAGCTGAGAAGGGTAGATCCAAATCTCGTGGGAGATCTAAATCTCTTGGAAAGTCCAAGGCTATCTATTGGAACTATGGTAAATCTGGACATTTTCGAAAGGACTGCAAAGAAGAAGAAGAAGACCCCAGATTCAGATTCTGACAAGTCACAAGATGATGGTGATGCTTTCATCACAGCCCTGGCAACCCATGCATCTAATGATGTGTGGCTGATTGACTCTGGTGCATTATTCCACATGACCTCGCATCGAGACTAGTTCACTAAGTATGAGGAGTTCAATGGTGGAAAGGTGTACTTGGGTGACGACTCTCATCTGAAGATTGTTGGTCATGGAAGAGTCTCTATCTGATTCCCTAATGGATGAGTGAAGGGGATCTCTAGGGTCATGCACATCCCAGGCTTAGTATGGAGCCTACTTTTTGTAAGTATGTTGAATGATGCAGGTGTGTAGGTTGTCTTTTCAAAAGAAGGATGCAAGATGACTAGAGGAGCTATGGTGCTTGCTAAGGGTACTAGGAGAGGTACTTTGTTTCAGTTGGAGGCATGCATTTCACAATGCAATAGGTCTTCTGACTCAAGGAAGAGGGAAACAATCACTTCATTCCCACCATCTAAATGAGCAGTGAAGAAATTTGTCGTTTCTAATTCTGATGGTTGTAATCATGCCTTGGAAGTTAAGCTTCCTACTGAAAAGACAATGTTATGGCATAAGAGATTTGGCCACATTGGTGACAAGGGTCTGTGTACCCTAAAAAATAAAAATCTCGTTAAGGGGTTAGATGATTGTAATCTTGAGTTTAACTTTTGTGAACATTGCATATATGGCAAACAAAACTGTGTTCAGTTTTATTCAAGTTCTCATAAGTCTCCTGGTGTGTTGGACCTTGTTCATTCTGATGTATTTGGTCCTGTTAATGTTCCTTCATTATCAAAATTTGTATATTTTGTATCTTTTATAGATGACTATAGTAGAAGGACATGGATTTATTTTCTCAGAAGCAAATCTGAAGTCTATAGTAAGTTTAAGGAGTTTAAGGCCTTTGCTGAAAATCAGACTGGTAAAAAGATTAAGTGTTTGAGAACTAACAATAGTGGTGAGTTCTATTCTACAGAATTTGATAAATATTGCAAGGAACTTGGGATTGAAAGACATAAGACAACTCCATACACCCCATAGAAAAATGGAGTTGCAGAGAGGATTAACAGGACACTGATGGAGAAGGCTAGGGGTATGCTTAGCGGAGCTAGTCTAGAACAAAATTTTTGGCTAAAGTTGTATCCACTGCTTGCTATCTTGTAAATAGATCTCCTACATTAGCTCTTGTTGGAAAGACACCCATGGAGGTGTGGTCTGGTAGAAATCCTTCAATAAAGCATCTTCGTGTTTTTGGTTGAGAGGCATATGCACATGTGCCTAGGGAGAAGCAGTCAAAATTGGAGAACAAGGCTTTTAAGTGTATCTTCATTGGCTATGGTGTTGATGTGAAAGGATACAAGCTTTAGGACCCTGTGGCTGAAAAAGTGTTGTATAGCAGAAGTGTCATCTTCAGAGAGCTTACACCTTCTTCCACTATTTTATAGCCAGAAGAAAAAGAAGAGATAGAGGATGTTGTTCAGTTTCCTCTACCCCTGAGAAGACTGAACAGAAAGATAATGTTGGAACTGATGATAAGGAGAGCTCTTGCATCTCTAAAACCTTAGGTGAAGAAGTTGAACTTCAACCTCAGCTCTTAAGGAGGTCTACATGGATAAGAAAGCAACCTGAAAGGTTTGGTTTTACATTGCTTGATTCTAGTTATGCTTTTGCTTTTCTTACTAACAGTGATGAACCTAGGACTATATTAGAGGCTATGGACATGAAAGATGCAGGTTCTTGGAAGGAGGCCATGGAGGATGAAATGGCTTCTTTGGAAAAGAATCAAACTTGGGACTTGGTGCCTTTGCCTCCTGGACGGAAACCTATTGGATGCAAATGGGTGTTCAAGAAGAAATTTGCTACAAATGGCAGTGTTGAGAAGTATAAGGCCAGATTGGTTAAGAAGGGGTATTCACAAGTGGAGGGTATAGATTATGGTGAGATCTTCTCTCCCATTGCAAAGCTAACATCCATTCAATTCCTGATGTCTGTTGCAGTAGCTTATGACTTAGAGGTAGAATAGATGGATGTGAAGACAACTTTCCTTTATGGTGATTTGGAGGAAGAAATCTACATGTCACAACCAGAGCATTGCATGGTGAAAGGTAAAAAAAATTTGGTCTGCAATCTTAAGAAGTCTTTGTATGGTTTGAAACAGTCCCCTAGGAGATGGTACTTGAAGTTTGATGCCTTTGTGTTGTCTATTGGATTTGCGACATCAAAATTAGATCACTGTGTGTATTATAAGTTTGATGGTGATCGTATTCTCATTGTTACACTGTATGTTGATGATATGTTGCTCATTGGGAAGGGAAAGAATATGATTTCCGATTTCAAATCTCAGTTGTTAGCATAGTTTGAAATGAAAGATTTAGGGGTAGCTAGGTACATTCTAGGAATGGAAATCAAATGAGATAGAACTAATAGAAAACTTTGGTTAAGCTAGAGTAATTATGTGAAGATCATGTTGGATAGGTTCAACATTGTAGATTGTAGACCATTGTGTGTTCTTGTTTCTTTGGGGACAAAGTTGTCTATTGAGGATTGTCCAAAATCTCCTAGTGAGGTGGGGGACATGAGCAGAGTACCTTATGCTAGTGTTGTTGGTAGTTTGATGTATGCTATGGTCTGCATAAGACTAGACATTGCCTAAGCAATGGGAGTCCTTAGTCAATTTATGGTTAATCCTAGACAGGTTCATTGGGATGCAGTTAAGTGAGTGTTTAGATATTTCAGGGGTACTTTTGAGTATTCCATATGCTATCATGGTAATGTTACAAGACTTCCTCATTCTATTGATATTTGTGGATTTGTGGATTCAGATTGGGTAGGTGACATTGATGCAAGAGACAACATGTGGTTGCTTTGTCCATGATAGAAGCTAAGTATATGGCAGAAACTCATGCTTGTAAGGAAGCCATTTAGTTGAAGAGACTGTGTTCCAATATTCGTGTTGATGCAAGTCAGATCACGATCAGTTGTGACAATCAGAGTGCAATGTGCCTTGCGAAGAATCCAACTTTCCATGCCAGAACAAAGCACATGGATGTTCAGTTTCACTTCATGCAAGACATGGTTGAGGATGGAAAGGTAAATTTGGAGAAGGTAGATAATTTGAAGAATGTTGTAGATGCATTGACAAAACTAGTGGGCACAAAGAAGTTTAGATGGTGTTCAAAGTCTATGGGCCTCTCAGCCTATAGCAGTTAAATCATGTTATTCTATTGGCTCTTACAAGGTGTTTGACAAGTGGGAGAATGCTAGGAATTAAGGTGTCTCAACCTTGGTAATTCTTTGCATTATTTATGTTTGTATATATTAATTCATTGCCTATGTTGTAAATTAATTGTAAATTCCATATTGTCATATTGTGGGATGTGGCACGGTGATGTGTCATCCTACATGGAAGATGACAACTTGTAATTTTGTCCTCACATGAGGAAATAGGTGTCCAACTTTGTGGTAGGAGCATTTTGCCATGTGTCAGCATCTTTCATGTTGTGTAAGGGAAGGTTTGACCGAAACGGTTATGATGGATTCCTATGATGAAGTTATGACATGTAAGAGTCAGAAATAGAAGCATGTAAGATAGGTGAAGACATGTGTCATGAACCATCTTTGAATAAGCCATATTTGGGGGCCCCAAGGTGGACTATGACATGTTGTAAGAGAATATTCTATTTATAGCCTGTGTATGATAGATTCTCTTACAACTGTAAGTTGTAACTGCTATGATAGATTCTATGATGGTCATAAGTGTCGTAAGAACATCTGTCATAGCCCATTTTGGAAATAGGAGACCTCTTTGGGATGGGAGCTATGGACAAGTGTTAGGTACATTCTACAATGTTGACCAAGTGTCCTTAGGTGTGGGTTTTGGGCCATGAGGCCAAGTTGGACGCCCATCCCAAGATAGGACCAATATTGCCTTGTATATTCTATATAAATAGGTGCTTGGAGGTGGAGATGTATCACAGGTTTTATAGGTATTGTTACTCTACCGAATTGATTCTAGATATGAGTGTCAAAGACCATTGAAGCTTGCATTGCAAGTGTGTTGTAAACATTCTTTGTTTTGATAATACATTGTGCAGGTTTATGAGTGTGGGGTTTTTCACCTGATAAGGGTTTTCCCCATGTTATATCTTTATCTCTCTTCTTCTGTCTTCTTTCTGGTTCATGTGTATTGTTGCAATATCTCTGTTAGATGTTCTATGTTTCTGTAGTTGTAAGAATTAAATTGAATTTACACTCTCCTCGCCTCATTAGATTAGTGTAGGAAGTGATTTCCGCACACCTAGCTTCCTTTTAGATGCTAAGTCCAGATCCGCAAGTTGAGAACTGCTACTGACTGAACTGCCTGAACTGAACTAGAAAATGAAAGAACTAAAATGCAAATGTTTTTGGTTGATGCAAGATTTCTCTTGAACCAGGGATGCTCCTACATCATTTATGATGCAAGACTTGAAGAAAATCATGGTGAACATAAAGTGAAGTAAGCGAATACATAAAGAACATAAAGTGAAGTAAAGAAATACATAAACAACATACCTTAGAATTTGATATTCAAGTTGACCAATCCTCCAAAATTTGGCTTCAAAATCCTCAAATTGATCTTTTTGGCAAGTTCCTTCGTATTCAATATTGAATTCTATATAACTCTAGAATAGGATTAGTAAAATTTATGGAAAAAACAAACATATATCATCAAATTCAATCTAAATACATGAAAATTAGCTTTGAAACAATATGAAACATGAAAAATATGCAAAACCAGTTCTTCTACATTGAAAAAACAAAAAAAGGTGGTGGATTGATCAAACAATGATTCTTAAAATGTCAAACACCATGAAAAAGTGTTTTATTGTTTGATAGCACACATGAAAAGTAGGACATAATAGACATGTGGGGTCTAAATCATGGATCTCACATGTTTTTTTCCTATTTTCATGCTTCCCAGATAACACAAGCATGTTTTGGGAAGCATGAAACCTTTACATGCTTTCATGCATGCAAACAACTATTTTTTCTCTATGTATAAGTATATATCTATCTCTCTATCTCCCTCCCTCTTTCTTTATACCCCTAAACCATAAATAATATCCTTAAACCCTAAACCTTTATCTCCCTATCTCTCCCTCTCTAAACTCCTAACCCTTAAACCCTAAACCTGATCAACCCCAAACCCCTATCTCCCTATCTCTATCATCCCTTTACCTCTCAATCTCTCTGCCTATGTCTCTAGCCATGTCCCTTATCCTCTATCTCCCTATCTCTCCCCTCAGTCTCTTTTATATCTCCATATCAGTCCTCTCTCTCTCTCTCTCTCTCTAACCCTAACCTAAACCTCTAAACCTTAACCCCTAACCCTTAACCCCTAAATAAGGCCCCTAAACCCTAACCCCTAAACTATAAAATGGAGCAACCCTAAAACTGAGCAACCCCAAACCCCTAAACTATAAATCATGGAAGAAACCCTAAACCTCTATCTCCCTATCTCTCCCAATCTTTATCGGTCCCCTTTCTCTATCTCTCTCTAAACCCTAACCCCTAACCCCTAAAGCCTAACCACTAAACCCTAAACCTTAAACCCAAGTAACCCTAAATAATTTCCCTAAACCCTAACTCCTAAACCCTAAACCCTAAACTTAAGCAACCCTAAACTCATAAACCTCAAATAATGCCCCTGACCCCTAAACCCTAAACTCAAGCAACCAAGATAAACCCCTAAACCATAAATAATTCCCCTTTAAACCCCTAAACCCTAAACTTGAGCAACCCTAAACTCATAAACCCTAAATAATGTCCCTAAACCTGATCAACCCTAAACCTCTCTCTCTCCCAAAACCCTTAAACCCTAAATAATGCCCATAACCCCTAACCCCTAAACATGTATCTCCCTATCTCTCCTTTATCTCCCTATATCTCTATCATCCCTCTACCTCTCAATCTCTCTCCCTATCTCTTTACACATCTCACTCACTGTCTATCTCCCTATCTCTCCCCCCTATCTCTCCCTCACTAGGTTATCAATGAAGGAAATGAAAACAAGAAAACTAGGACTCTCTCTCCCTATCACCCTATCTCTCCCCTCTCTCTTCCCTCCATCTCCACCCTCTCTCCCTCTTCCTCCCTCTCCCTCTCCCTTATCGACAAAGAACATGGAAACAAGAAAACTAGGACATGCAAAGAGGATGAGGATATAAATTGGGAGGATGAAATGGAAACAAGATAATTTATGAAAGTTCATTGGATGGGAAGAATGATGAGGAGAGAGAAGTAGAGAGTGAGAGAGAGGGTAGGAGGTAGAGAGGGGAGGGAACTAGAGAGTTGGAGAGAGGGTAGGTGGTAGAGAGGGGAGGGAAGTAGAGAGTGAGAGAAAGAGAGAGGGTAGGAGGTAGAGATGGGAGGGAAGAAGGGAGTGAGAGAGAGGGTATGAGGTAGAGAGGGGAGGGAAGTAGAGAGTAAGAGATAGGAGGTAGAGAGGGAGGGAAGTAGAGAGTGAGAGAGAGCGTAGGAGGTAGAGAGGGTAGGGAAGAAGAGAGTGAGAGAAAAGGTAGGAGGTAGAGAGGGGAGGGAAGAAGAGAGTGAGAGAGAGTGTAGGAGTTAGAGATGGGAGGGAAGTAGAGAGTAGGAGAGAGGGTAGGAGGTAGAGAGGAGAGGGAAGTAGAGAGTGAGAGAGGGTAGGAAGTAGAGAGGGGAGGGAAGAAGAGAGTGAGAGACATGGTAAGAGGTAGAGAGGGGAGGGAAGTGGAGAGTGAGAGAGGGTATGAGGTAGAGAGGGGAGAGAAGTAGAGAGTGAGAGAAAGGGTAGGATGTAGAGAGGGGAGGGAAGAAGAGAGTGAGAGTGAAGGTAGGAGGTAGAAAGGGGAGGGAAGAAGAGAGTGAGAGAGATAGGGTAGGAGGTAGAGAGGGGAGGGAATAAGAGAGTGAGAGAGAGGGTAGGAGGTAGAGAGGGGAGGGAAGTAGAGAGTGCGAGAGAGGGTAGGAGGTAGAGAGGGGAGGGAAGTAGAGACTGAGAGAGGGTAGGAGGTAGAGAGGGGAGGGAAGTAGATACTGAGAGAGAGGGTAGGATGTAGAGAGGGGAGGGAAGAAGAGAGTGAGAGAGTATGAGGTAGAGAGGGGAGGGAACTAGAGAGTGAGAGAGAGGGTAGGAGGTAGAGATGAGAGGAAAGTAGAGAGTGAGAGAGAGGGTAGGATGTAGAGAGGTGAGGGAAGTAGAGAGTGAGAGAGAGGAGGGAAGTAGAGGTGAGAAGGAGAGAGGAGGGGAGGGAGAGAGAGAGAGGAGGGGAGGGAGTGAGTGTTTCAATTCAGCATAATGTGAGCATGTTATAACATGCTCATGTGATGTTTTTCCTTGGAAATTTCCAAGCCTTAGGCTTGGATTTGCCTTGGGCTTCCAACCCAAAGGCTTAGACTATGTTTAGGTCATCCAAGGATGTGTTTTTCTAGATTCTAACAAAATTCACATAATCTGGAGTGTGCTCCCCATCAGAATTGCACTTTTTTCAATGAAAAGTTAAAAAAATACCACCACAATCTTAAGCTCTCTATTAGCTATCTAACCATATAATTTTTTTCTTTTCTTAGTGTATCCGTTTTTTGTCAAAAACCAATGCTGGTAATTTTGACTTTTTTTAACCATTCATTAAAATTTTAAATAAGTTACATTTTTAGAAACTAGACTCCATTCTACATGTATTAAAAAAAATTTATATTTTAGATTAGTTTTCAAAAAATTTAGAGGGGAGCATGCTCAATTTTCTATTTTTCAGGATGTGTCCACTTTGAAAATTAGTAAAAAATCAATTATTCATGAAAAAATTATCAAAAAAATCAAGGATAAACTGCATGGTGTTAGCTAATCTCTCATTCAAGTTATTTTTGAAATACTAAAAAAAAGTTAACATTTTAGGGGGAGCACACCAAATGCTATGTATGACATATTCTCTTATATTTCCAAGTGTTTTCATATATGATAGATTCTATGACAATTGTAAGATGTGTAAGAGCATCTATCATAGCTTATTCTTGGATGGATCACTCAAACTTGGGAAAGTCAAAATTACATGTTATGACGGTTGTAAGAGGTCAAGTAAATATTATACAAGTGCCACTATGGGTAAAGGGCATTGGAAAATGGGCCATGTGACCAAGTTGGCACCCACCTCTAGAAGCTTCCCATTTTGGCCTTGAAACTCTATAAATAAGGTGCTTGTTGGAGTAGTTTGTATGGTTCAATTATAGGTATTGTTATGTTTCTGAAATTACTCCAAAATATCAAATAATGGTGAACTCATGTAAGAGCTTGGATTTGGAAGTGTATTATAACCTTCATTGTTTATAGATTAATACATTGGGTTGTGCTTTTGAGTGTGAGGTTTTTCACCCGAAAGGGTTTTCCCCACGTATATCTTGTTTTGTGAGATTTTGTATTTGCATTTGATGTTATTATATCTTTCTTGTATTGTGAACCTCATTACTCTAAGTGTTAAAGGATAAAAATTTGCACAAATATTCTCATTAGATTGATGTAGGAAGTGTGTTCCGCCTACCTTTCTTTCTTTCAGTTGGTATCAGATCCTAATTAAATTTGGTTCTATTTGTTGGGTAGAGGGTTTTTTGAATTGATCTTCATTTTAGCTAGAGCTTGTGAAGAGGATTTTGAAATCTTTGTTGTAGGAAGGAGATGGTTAGCACATCTGGGAGGATAGAGATGGAAAAGTTTAACAGAGGTAACTTTTAGTTGTGGAAAATCAAGATGGAAGATATGTTGGTTGACAGAGATCTATGGACTACTATATTTGCAAAGATTCCATTAACCATGAAACAGGAACACTGGGATTTAATCGATCAAAAGGCTAAGGGTCTTATGAGACTCTATTTTTTGACTCCATGTTATTGAATGTCCATGAAGAGGCTACAATTGTAGATCTATGGAAGAAACTTGGTCAAATTTATCAAGCTAAATCCCTAGTAAATAAGGTGTTGCTGAGGAAGAAGTTGTACTCTTTAAGGATGGAGGATGGATGATATGTCACAGATCACCTGGATAGTTTTAACATGTTCTTTGCCTAGTTGAGCTCTGTTGGTGTAAAAATGGAGGAGGATGATCGATGTATGACTTTGTTGTGTTCCTTTCCAGATTCATGGGGCCACTTTTTATGGTCATTGGGAATACCACTAGCACCTTTAAGATGGATGAAGTGGTTGCATCATTATTGTCTGAAGAGATGTAAAGAAGATCTTCTAAAATGGCTAAGGAGGCTCTTGTGGTTCATGGTTGATCAAAAGAAAAAGGTATGAAGGACAAGAAGCAAGAAAAAGGAAAATCCAAATCCTAAGCAAGATCTAAGTCTCCTAGAAAGTCCAGGCACTCTGTTGGAATTGCATAAAACTTGGTCACTTCCACAAGGCATCTAAGGAGGAGAAGAATAAAAATAAGAACTATGATCCTAACTTTGACAAATCCTCTAAGGATGATGGAGAAGTGTTTGTTTCTACCATGGAAACAAATGCATCTAAGGATGTGTGGTTGATAGACTCTGGTGCATCTTTTCACATGACCTTACATTAGGGTTGGTTCATGAAGTATGAATAATGTGATAGTGGGAAGGTGTATCTAGGTGATGAATCGCATCTGAAGACTATTGGCCATGGAAGAGTCTTGATTCAATTCCCTGATGGATGAGTGAAGGGGATCAATGGTGTTCTACATATCCTTGGTCTAGCCAAAAACCAATTATCTGTAAGTAAGTTGAATGTGTAGGAATACTAAGGATCATTGAAAGGGGGGGTGAATCAGTAATCCAATAAAACTAATTCTTCAACCAAAATCTTCACACAATAAAACAATCTAACATGATCATGAAACACAAGACAAATGCACCAGGACATGAAAGCATTAACAAAGCACATGAGACATATATGATCATCACATAACATAGATGATTGAGTGGAAACCCCTAAAAGGGTAAAAACCACTATAAACTTGATCTCCATTAAACTTCAGTAGTAAACCTCACTCATAATAGACTATGCCTCACTGGCAATTTCACAAGCCTCACTGGCAATGCCTCACTAGCCAAACAATATGTCTCACTAGCAATTAATGTGTTTCACTGACAATCATCTCCAATCTTAAAACAAAAGGATAAAGCATAGAGTACTATGTTGTTTACATTAATATCATAGGTTATAGACGAATTCTATTACTTAGATGTAAAACACTCCTTATAACCCGTAATACAAAACTGTCACATTCTCCTTATAAACTGACATAAGACACAAGAATAAATTCACATGAACAAAAATTTATCACACTATTACAACATCTTGATAACCCTATGGTGAAAACCCTAACACTAGTTTTTCAATCAAGATGATTTAATGCATATAAGGCATCTTTACATTCTCAGCATTCTACATTTTCTTTTATAGTCAAGCCTTCACTATTTAATCAATGCACTTTATCTAGATTGTCTTCAAGACAAAACAAAACTTCATATAAATATACATTATATGTACCATTTCATCATCTTTGTCATTAGACTAACCCTCTACTCTGTCATCAAGAATATATCTCTACAAATTTGGTTTTCATCTTGAAACAAGAATAAGAAACCATCTGATCTCTACACTAAATAACACTCTATCATCATTATCATCATGCACTACAACATAAATCTCACAATATTCTCCCTGATATCAATCTGCCAACATCATGCTTTGTATTCATTGTACTCTTTCCTTTTTGTTCAAATTCTGGAATAAGTCATACTTTATTCATCTGTCATCTTTGTTGCATTAGAAACTAGTGTATATCTTTTTGTTTTCTCCATCCAAAGTACATACAAATCCTCATTTCATATTCCTTGACTCAGAGTCATCAAAATCCATACTTTACAAAAAAATACTAGTTTGGGTTTTGTTCGAAAACAGTGAACAAGAACCAGTTAGAAGTAACTGACAAAAACTCCTTTGCACTAGTTTCATAGTCTTGTGACTGTCATTTTTAACAAATATGAATTTTCGTTGGATTTTAAACAAAGTTAAAATCGTAGCTTTTGATGCTTTCCTTCATGCCCAAGTCACATTAAATAAGAACCATAGATAATCAAATGGTGCCCAAAAGAGAAGGCTTACCGATGGGCACCAGTTCCCTTAAGCCAAGGGGCTGGTTATCTCACGTTCACAACCCCCTCAAGTCACAACTTAAGTGACTTATAACCTACTTCTCAAGTCATCCTTAAAACACAAAAAAAGCAACTGCCCATCTTACATAGAACATTATAACATAATTTCTAGGATTTAAGATTTAGAAACATAGGGTTTTTAAGAGAACATTGAGCAATTAAGAATTAGTCATTATAAAATTGCTAAACCCTAATGTTCATCATTAAGACTGTGATCTCTTGTAGAAATAATCTACAAATTTAAACTCTTCTAGCCTAGAGATAACCAAATTCTCATCCTTGGAGGTTGAAAGGTGAAAGGTTTTTAACAACAACCCTAGCACACTATAACCACAGGAATCTCACAAACACCTAATCTCAAAAGATTGAAAAAATTGTCATCAACATTGTGCTACTAAATGTCTAAAGTAATGTTTGTGAAAAAAGAATTTCCAAGACACTCTTGCACTATAAAACCAACATAGAGAGATGATCTTTGCATCATCCAAACAATACCATACCAAACCATAGAATCATAGTCTCCTAAACATGAACATAGCATGAACATTAAACCAAACATCTTATTGACATGAAGCATGATCAAGAATCAAGGCATGAACACCAAAACAACAATCATAACACCACATATTGATCAACTTTGAAGCATGTGAAGCATGACCACATGACCACCATGACATAGAACATCCTGATCCTTTGATCCTTAATGGGATGAACCTTTGAAGCACAACATCTATCCTACTGAATCTATCCTCTTGATGATGAGATAAGACCAATAAGACAATAAGACAACTTTCAACATTGCTTGCAACAATCACACTTTTGACATCAATGACAAACATCTCAGCAAACTCCCCCTTTGTCATTGATGGAAAAAATTGTAGTCTCTCTCTTTCTCTCCCCCTTTTATATCAAATGACAAAGGAGTATACCTTGTGCATGATTTAATCTTATATTCAAAGAAGCTCCCCCTATCTAGGATGTACTAATTGCTGATGAGGATCCTACACTTTATAATGTCATACAATGCTTCACTCATACAACTGTCTAGACCAGTGATAGCCATGACCTACAACTACATGTACTAGAACAAGACAATATACACTTCAATGGAGAATAAGATCATACATTGTCACACTATCTTATAGTTTTGACACTTTCATTGTCTTTACAAAACCTATAGCTTCAACATTACACTATAGTTTGTACCTTGATGGATGCTATACCTTGTTCCACACCTGCCAACTACATCTGATGTCTAATACCAAAGACATGCACTGTCATAAAGATACTTATTGCAACATTTTTAACTATCAGCATGGAATACACTGTCAAATTATCAAAGATATTGTCATGAAACAATACATCATCCATGCATCACATCACTATACCCTATACCGCAATATACTTCCATAAAAAATGTCCTTTGTACTGTAATATCTTTGCAATACTACTGCCCCTATTTGCACCTACAAAGAGTGACTGAGCTATCTTTTGCATACATGTTTATCAGGGAACTTGCAAGAACAACAATTTACTACAACTCTATTCTTTGATAGATTCCACCGTTACATCTAAAGATGACATTAGATCACTTGGAACTATAACTTTTAACCATAGTCCACCTTTATATTTTGAAGATTTCAATACTTTGTCGAATAAGTGTAAGAAAACCGATAAAGGGTGTAGGGTCTATTTTATACCTTGATGAAGATAATACCTTGTTCCAATGTTCCCAAGCTCTACAAAAATGCTAGCAAAGGTTGCAGATTCTGTTTTAACATCCACCAACTGTATCTACTTGAATATTCCTAGACCCTCTTCAACAAATCAAAACCTAATCATAGTAACAACTGGTGCAGGAGCACCTACCTGACAGCTGGCCTCCATGAGGCAGTTAGTTTGTTATAGGTTTGGTTAATGTTTCCAAGAAGGTCTTATAAGACCAATGCATGTAATAAGGTCCAAGTTGACCGTGCTTTTTTATTTTTAGGTAGTTTGTTATGACAGCTGATGACAACTGTATAGTTTGTTAGTTCAGTTGGATCCTCCCAGCCGCTTGGAAGCTCCTAGCCGCTGGGAATCGAGTGGTAGTACTCGCAAGCAGTTCCTATTTATGTAGTAGGATCGGTTGGTCTTAGGACAGATTGAGAGATAGATACACATTGAGGAGTTAGATTGCAAAGAGTGAGACAGAGAGAGAGACTGAGTATTGTACTTGCATCTTTTGAAATCAATAAAGAGATCCTGTTTGTTTGAATTCCATTGTGTGATCGATTTGCTGTTCTGGTGGTTGCATGGATTCGCTGATCCATTCCACCGGTTGATTCGTCGAATCGGTGGAATGGCTATGTACAATAGTTTAGGATTTAGTTTGCATTTTCTGTTTGTTCGCATGTATGTTTGCAGGATCGCAGTCGAGAGGTGTTGAGAACCCTAGCATGGGTATGTGCTAGGTCGTGCTGGTTGTTAGAGTCTAGAAGGTCGTCTAGGAGACGGATCGGGTCACCTCAGAAGGTTCGGCGGATCGGAACGGTGAAAATCCGCTAAGGTTGGGATATCCATCGCAAGTGCATCATCAGGATATTTCTGTGTATATCCTGCAGTTACTTCGGGCGTCATCCGAGTAGGTGGAGATGAGCATGATGCAGTCAATTGCATAAAGTGAATGTGCATTGGGGTGATCATCGCAAGGTGTTGCCGAGGAGGAGCGTATCGGCATAAGGTAGAAGATCGGGTTGATAAAACCATCGCGGGCCGATAATGTTAAGTTTGGCCGATAGCAGGATATTGAAGGAACTGCATATGACGTCATCGTCATCAGGATAATCGTCATCAGGACATTCTGAAATATCACCCGATAAAGGTTTATCCTGCTGACCATAAGTGTTTTGGTATCGGCATAAGGCATTGAGAAGTTAAGTGGATCGGGAGGAGGATATTCGGCAGAATATTCGTCATTAGTATAAAGTTGAGTATCATCATCAGGATGTTTCAATATGACCAGATAAGTCATATCCTGATGTTGTTGTTTAAGTAGGTCAGATATCAGGGTGACGTAAGCATCGAAGGAAAGGTGCGTGAAGTGTCGTCATCAGGATATATGGAGGGAACCGGATATTTTATATCCTGCTGATGAAGATGATGTCGAACATCATGATGCTGCAGATAGAGGTTGGCAGTAAGATGAACAGTGAACGTCAGGAGGATGTTTGCGCTTGCCGAATGTGATGATGCTGCCGATAGCCGAATATGATGATGCTGCTGACAGGTGAAAGGTCGAAGGTTTGTCTGCAGGAGGATATCGGTCGGCAAGAGAAAATATGATGATGCTGACAATGTTAACAAAAAAATATGATGATGATGATGGGTTGTAGACATACATGCTGTATGTCAAGGTTTTAGTGTGGATGCCTCTGCATCATAGTGGTATCAGAGCTCAGCAAAAGGTCTGGGCTATTGTGTGTTGATTCTGTCACTGAAAGGATAGAAGTAGAGGAGTGAGAGGTTGACAAAATGCCTCCGAAAGGTAATGGTACTGCAAGGGAGTTGTAGGAGATGAAGGAAAAACATGCCAGAGAGATGAGGAAGATGAAGGAGCTTGCTGAAGCACTTCAAGCCAGGCTTGTAGCCTTGGAGAAGAACAAAAAGAGGGAAGTGGAAGACAGTGAGTCTGAAGAAGATGAAGATACTGTTGAAGAGTATGAAGAGGTAGCTGAAGGTCTGGATGCTGAAGACCAAAGATTTGCAAAACTATTGAAGGCAGTACAGAGTGATAAACCTAAGGTAAAGGTTGATGTTTCCAAGTATAATGGAAGTTTGAATGAAGATGAGTTACTGGATTGGATTGCTGCACTTGATAATCACTTTGAATGTGAAGATGTTGCTGAGGATCAGAAGGTAAAGATTGCAAAGACCAAGTTAGGAGGTCATGCTTTGGTATGGTGGGATTATGTACAATCCGAGAGAAGGAAACAAGGAAGGTCAAAGATCACTTCATGGGATAAAATGGTAGCAAGGATCAAAGGTAAATTCTTGCCCAAGGATTATGAAATTCAGATGTTTAAGAAGCTGCAATTTTTAAGGCAGAAGGAAATGGATGTGAAGGCATATACTGAGGAGTTTTATAAGTTGAGTATGAGATCTGGTCATCATGAGAATGAGGTAGAAAAGGTGGCTAGGTACTTGGCTGGTTTGAGATTGAACATACAGGATGAGTTAGTTTTAGCTAACCCTAAGAATGTGGAGGATTGTTATCAAATGGCAATCAGGATTGAAGAAAACATGAATAGAAGACAAGATAAGTCCATGAGAGGAAGAGGCAGCAATATGAGGGGAAGAGGATCAGCCCCTACAACAAGGCAAACCAATGAGGGTCAAGAAGACACTGGTAAAGGACAGGGACAGTCTGATTTCAGAGGTGGATGGAAAGGTAATAGAGGCAGATTTGGAGGTGGTAGAGGTTCTACTACATTTTCAGGAAAGTGTTACACCTGTGGTGAGTTTGGTCATCCATTTTTCAAATGTCCAGAAAACAAGGGTTTATCATCCAGAAATGATAGAACGAATGACAAGAGAGTACAACTTGTGCAAGAAGAGAAAGTAGAGCAAAGTGTGCAAAGTTCAAACACTTATCAAGGAGATAGAGCTCCTGACGGTTATGGATATCCTGAGGAGGGAGAAGCATTGATGCTTAGGAGAACTAGTTTGCAGGCATCAAAGGATATGATGCAAAGAAGAGCTCTTTTCAAGACCACATGCAAGAGCAAAGGTAAGGTATGTAAGGTTGTCATTGATACTGGTTCAACAGACAACATGGTCTCTCAGGAAATGGTGGATAAACTGAATTTGGAAAGGATTCCACATCAAAACCCTTACAAGGCATCTTGGGTGAGTGATAGTCAATCACTTTTTGTCTATGAACAGGCAAACATTAATTTTTAGATTGGACCATATCAGGATAGAGTTTTGTGTGACATTTTGCCCATGGAATGTTGTCACCTACTGTTGGGTAGACCATGGCAATTTGACAGGAGGGTACTGTATGATGGGTATGCTAATACCTACACCATCAAGAAAGATGGGAAAACTATTGTGTTGATGCCATTACAGGAAGCAGCTGCAGCACAGAAGGCAACAAAAATCATTTTAGTGGGAAAGAAGGAGTTTGTGCAGATGCCTACAGGAACAGGCATAAAGGCAGTTGAGGACATTGCAGGGGAAGGAGTTGTTAAGGACAACAGGTTGAAGAAAGTTTCAGTTTTGACTGACAGAGGTCAGCAGCAGGTTCAGAAACAGGTTTGCAAACAGCAACCAGTTGAGAGGAATGACAAGGATGTTGTCATAGTTGGGACTATTGTTTGTCCTATAAGAGTTGAAAGGAAGATAGGATTGAACGTTTCAGAAGTTCAAGAGGTAGGTATTCAGACAGAGGTTCTGGTAAGACAACCTGACAAACACAAGGTATGTGTGAGAAGGGCCTACATTGACAGGCATGAGGATTTACTTGCAAGAAAGCAAGTTACAGTTCAGAAGTCTTGGAGCAGCCGAGAGCCAGCAGAGGACAAAGCTGGAACAGGTCAAGACACTGCAAAGGCAAAGTGTAAAGGTGGAGGACTTCCACAACCTAACTCATGGGACATGAGTTCTTTTCTGTTGGGGCGTATGGTGCAGGAGCACCTACCTGACAGCTGGCCTCCATGAGGCAGTTAGTTTGTTATAGGTCTGGTTAATGTTTCCAAGAAGGTCTTATAAGACCAATGCATGTAATAAGGTCCAAGTTGACCGTGCTTTTCTATTTTTAGGTAGTTTGTTATGACAGCTGATGACAGCTGTATAGTTTGTTAGTTCAGTTGGATCCTCCCAGCCGCTTAGAAGCTCCTAGCCGCTGGGAATCGAGTGGTAGTACTCACAAGCAGTTCCTATTTATGCAGTAGGATCGGTTGGTCTTAGGACAGATTGAGAGATAGATACACATTGAGGAGTTAGATTGCAGAGAGTGAGACAGAGAGAGAGACTGAGTATTGTACTTGCATCTTTTGAAATCAATAAAGAGATCCTGTTTGTTTGAATTCCATTGTGTGATCGATTTGCTGTTCTGGTGGTTGCATGGATTCACTGATCCATTCCACCGGTTGATTCATCAAATCGGTGGAATGGCTATGTACAATAGTTTAGGATTTAGTTTGCATTTTCTGTTTGTTCGCATGTATGTTTGCAGGATCGCAGTCGAGAGGTGTTGAGAACCCTAGCATGGGTATGTGCTAGGTCGTGCTGGTTGTTAGAGTCTGGAAGGTCATCCAGGAGACGGATCAGGTCACCTCAGAAGGTTCGGTGGATCGGAACAGTGAAAATCCGCTAAGGTTGGGATATCCATCGCAAGTGCATCATCAGGATATTTCTGTGTATATCCTACAGTTACTTCGGGCGTCATCCGAGTAGGTGGAGATGAGCATGATGCAGTCGATTGCATAAAGTGAATGTGCATTGGGGTGATAATCGCAAGGTGTTGCCGAGGAGGAGCGTATCGGCATAAGGTAGAAGATCAGGTTGATAAAACCATCGCGGGCTGATAATGTTAAGTTTGGCCGACAGCAAG
Organism: Cunninghamia lanceolata; assembly: GCA_027924645.1. Classification (NCBI taxonomy): domain Eukaryota; kingdom Viridiplantae; phylum Streptophyta; class Pinopsida; order Cupressales; family Cupressaceae; genus Cunninghamia; species Cunninghamia lanceolata. The sequence goes on along the minus strand of BSBN01000178.1, from coordinate 1,213,180 downwards.
ATATTGAAGGAACTGCATATGACATCATCGTCATTAGGATAATCATCATCAGGACATTCTAAAATATCACCCGATAAAGGTTTATCCTGCTGACCATAAGTGTTTTGGTATCGGCATAAGGCATTGAGAAGTTAAGTGGATCGGGAGGAGGATATTCGGCAGAATATTCGTCATCAGTATAAAGTTGAGTATCATCATCAGGATGTTTCAATATGACCGGATAAGTCATATCCTGATGCTGTTGTTTAAGTAGGTCAGATATCGGGGTGACGTAAGCATCGAAGGAAAGGTGCGTGAAGTGTCGTCATCAGGATATATGGAGGGAACCAGATATTTTATATCCTGCTGATGAAGATGATGTCGAACATCATGATGCTGTAGATAGAGGTTGGCGGTAAGATGAACAGTGAATGTCAGGAGGATGTTTGTGCTTGCCGAATGTGATGATGCTGCCGATAGCCGAATATGATGATGCTGCTGACAGGCGAAAGGTCGAAGGTTTGTCTGCAGGAGGATATCGGTCGGCAAGAGAAAATATGATGATGCTGACAATGTTAACAAAAAAATATGATGATGATGATGGGTTGTAGACATACATGCTGTATGTCAAGGTTTTAGTGTGGATGCCTCTACATCAACAACTATTGTCTACTGAGATACAATTTAAATGTAGAGCATATACTGCTAACATGCAACAATTCTGATACAAAAACACTGTCACTACTTCTCATACAAATTATAATGAATAACAAAACACTGTCATATAGATACTTTGATACAAACAACCAATAATTGATGCATATAATATCTATTTTGTGTCATGTCTATATTTAGTAGATCTTCCAAGAAACATTTTTATGGAATTTTCAATATACTTTTGATAGTACTTTTGACAAGAGACTAGTTTATATAGAAAACAGATATATCCAAAAGTGCTAAACATACCTTGTAGACTTGATAAGTTTCTTGTATGAAGAGGATCACAGAGACTCCTAGGTAAATAGATTTCTTACAAGATTTAACCATACCTTGATTGTGTGCAGTCTGTCCATTGTGAATAAGCTTCCTCCATTCATATTGCCTTGTTTTCTCCTTGGGGGTAAAATGATAGAACATTAAACTTCTCCCCCTGGCTTCATACTATACCTTATACAACTTGGAATGTCTCTTGTGCAGTATACACAAGATTAGGATTTTATTTTCCTAGGTCTTGTTTTCTTATCCAAACCCTTATTGGATCTTTCTTTTTCTTGCTCAAGGTGTCTGCTCTTTTGTTTCTAGATGATGTCTTCAAATTATTTGTACAATATTGTGCTTTATGCCTAATGTGATTACATCTAAAACATTTGACCTTGTGACCAATCAAAGGAACATAAGCATCAAAGTTTCTTGCCAAACTATAAGCACTTCTACTATTGTTCCATGCATAATTATATCTCTCATATATTCTATTATCTTTTTCTTTGTAACTAATTTTGTTACTCTTATGAAACATCTTCTTATCCCAATCAAAACCATTTCTTGTATGAATTTTACACTCCCTAGCCATATGACCAAAATTATGACAAGAATAACAATAACCATGAAAATAAGGATTGAACCTAGTTTGATTTACTGATGATCTTCTCCTCGATCATTGTTTGGACTTATGCACACTTTTGTGTCCTTCGTCTTTGCTAGTTTGACCTACAAACCCTTTAGGAGCAGTGCTTGATTCTCCTAGTTCATACATAGTGTCATTTGATGTATTTTCTGACTTCATAGATGCTTTTCCAACATTCTTCTTGGACATAGCAGCATCTTTGTGACTCTTTTCTTCCTCATATCCTAACCCAAATTTGTTTGATAGAGACCTTTGACTTAGCAACATTTTCTCAAACAAATCAGTGCTCTACTCATTTTTTAGACTTTTTTTCAAATCCTAATTTACCTTCTCTAATTGCTTCTTTAGGAACAACATTTTAGCCTCTAACTTTTGGCAATTTTCTATTTTGGTTTGTAACTTCATGCAAGTGGCTTCTTCAACTTTTGTAGACTCTTCCAATTGCAACTTTAGTTTCTCAATAATCCGATTAGATTCTACACACTTCTTCTTTAGTTCCTGAACAAGTTGATTAGATTCTTCATACTTCATCTTTAGTTCTTTTCTCTTCTTTCTTTCTTCAATTCATCCAAGGCAACAATCAATTCATCTTCAAGATAAACTTGTGTTTCCTCTTCATCATTTCCATCATATTGCTCATTTACAACCTCCATGAACTGTAACTCATCTCTTTTTGCATCTGACATTCCTGCATGACATTCTTTAGATCTGAGAACATTAGGAACATCATCAAATTTTATATTAGACTTCTCTTTCTTTTGATGCAGATCTTTCTCCTTTTTAGAAACTTTATTTATATACCTCTTACCCATAGTATTCCACCTCTAGAGTCTACCCAAGTATATTAAACTCTTCCAAGGAACCTATAGCTCTGATACCAATTGTAGGAATATTAAGGATCAATGAGGGGTGAATCAGTAATCTGATAAAACTAATTCTTCAACCAAGATCTTCACACAATAAAACAATCTAACATGATCATGAAACACAAGATAAATGCATCAGGACATGAAAGCATTAACAAAGCACAAGGGACATATATGATCACCACATAACATAGATGACTGAGTGGAAAGCCCCAAAAGGGTAAAAACCACTATAAAGTTGATCTCCATTAAGCCTCACTGGAAAACCTCACTCATAACAGACTATGCCTCACTAGCAATTTCACAAGCCTCACTAGCCATCTCACATGTCTCATTGGCAATGCCTCACTGGAAAAATAATATTTCTCACTGACAATCAATGTGTCTCACTGATTGTCATCTCCAATCTCAAAACAAAAGGATAAAGCACATAGTACTACTCTATTTACATTAATATCACAGGTTATAGATGACTTCTATAACTCAGATACAAAACACTCCTTATAACCCCTAGTACAAAACTATCACATTCTCATTATAAACTGACATAAGACACAAGAATAAATTGACATGAACAAAATATTTATCACACTATTACATCTTGATAACCATGTGGCAAAAATCCTAACACCAATTTTTTAATCAAGATCATTTAATGCATATAAGGCATCTTTACATTCTCAACATTCTGCATTTTGTTTTACAGTCACGCCTTCACTATTTAATCAATGCACTTTATCTGCATTTTCTTCAACACAAAACTAAACTTCAGATAAATATACATTATATGTATCATTTCATCATCTTTGTCATTACACCAACCCTCTACTCTGTCATCAAGAGTATATCTCTACAAATTTGGTTTTCATCTTGAAACAAGAACAAGAAACCATCTAATCTCTACACTAAGTAACACTTTATCATCATTATCATCATGCACTGCAACATAAATCTCACAATATTCTCCCTTATATCAATCTACCAACATCATGCTTTGTATTCATTGTACTCTTTCCGTGTTCAAACTCTGCAATAAGTCATACTTTATTCATCTATCATCTTTGTTGCATTAGAAACTAGTGTATATCTTTTTGTTTTCTCCATCCAAAGTACATACAAATCCTCATTTCATCTTCCCTAACTCAAAGTCATCAAAATCCATACTTTACAAAAAATATTGTTTTGGGTTTTGTTCCAAAACAATGAACAAGAATCAGTTAGAAGCAACTGACAGAAACTCTTTTACACCGGTTTCACAGTCTTGTGACCATCAATTTTAATAAATATGAATTTCCATTGGATTTCAAAAAAAGTTTAAATTGTAGCCGTTGATGCTTTCCTTCACACCCAAGTAACATTAAATAAGAACCATAGATAATCAAATGTAACCCAAAAGAGAAGGCTTATTGGTGGGCACCGGTTCCCTTAGGCCAAGGGGTCAGTTGTCTCACATTCACAACCCCCTCAAGTCAAAACTCAAGTGACTTATAACCTACTACTCAAGTCATCCTTAAAACACAAGAAAAACAACTGCCCATCTTACATAGTACATTATAACATAGTTTCTAGGATTTAAGATTTAGAAACCTAGGGTTTTTAAGAGAACATTGAGAAATTAGGAATTAATCTTTCTAAAATTGTTAAACCCTAATGTTCATCATTAAGGTGGTGATCTCCTGTAGACATAATTTATAGATACAAACTCTTCTAGCCTTGAGATAACTAAATTCTCATCCTTGAAGGTCGAAAGGTGAAAGTTCTTTAACAACAACCCTAGCACACCATAACCACAGGAATCTCACAAACACCTAATTTAAGAAGATTGAAACAACTATCATCAACATTGTGCTACTGAATGTATAAAGTAATGTCTATGAAAAAAGAATTTCCAAGACATTCTTGCACTATCAATTTTCAAGACACTCTTGCACTATTAAACTAACATAGAGAGAGGATCTTTGCATCATCCAAACAATACCATACCAAACCATAGAATCATAGTCTCCTAAGCATGAACATTAAACCAAACATCTTATTGACATGAAGCATGATTAAGAATCAAGGCATGAACATGAACACAACAATCATAACACCGCATATTGATTAACTTTGAAGCATGTGAAGCATGACTACATGACCACCAAGCATGACCACCATGACATAGAACATCCTAATCCTTTGGTCCTCAATGGGATGAACCTTTGAAGCACAACATCTCTCCTACCGAATCTATCCTCTTGATGATGAGATAAGACCAATAAGACAATAAGATAACTTTCAACATTGCTTGCAACAATCACACTTTTGACATCAATGACAAACAACTCAATAGAATGATGTGGGTGTGCAGGTTGTTTTATCAAATGGGGGATGCAAGATGACTAGAGCCGCTATGGTGCTAGCTAAGGGTGTTCAAATTGGCACTTTGTTCAAGATGGATGCATGCATGGTTTAGTTCAATAGTTCTTCTATTTCAAAGAAGAGAACTTTAAAGTCTTCATCCTCACCATTGGAACTAGCAATGAAGAGAACAATAGCATCTACTTCCAATGGCTGTGCTTTCTAGGCACCTAGGGCTACTCATTTTATGTAGATGAAACTCCCAGCTAAGAAAACTATGTTATGGCACCAAAGACTTGGTCAGATTGGTGAGAAGGGTCTTCTAGCCCTCAAAAATAAAAACCTCATTGAGGGAATGAATGACTATAATCTTGAATTTGATTTTTCAGAATATTTCATATATGGACAAAGAAAACCATGTTTAGTTTTATTCCAATTCTCATAAATCTTCTAGGGTGTTGGACTTGATACATTCTGATGTTTGTGGTCATGTGAATGTTCCTTCAATTTTAAAATCTATTTACTTTGTATCTTTTATTGATGATTATAGTAGAAGGAAATGGGTTTATTTCCTTAGAAGAAAATATGAAGTCTTTAGTTAATTCAAAAAGTTTAAGGCTCATGTTGAGAATTAGATGGATAAAAAGATTAAGTCTTTGAGGACTGACAATGGTGGTGAGTTTTGTTTAGTAGATTTCAAAAAGTTTTGTAAAGAACATGGGATTAAGAGGCACAATAAAAATTTGTATACCTCTCAATAGAATGGAGTTGTAGAGAGGATGAATAAGGCGTTGATGGAGAGGGCAAGGAGTATGCTTAGTGGAGCTGGCCTTGAACAAATATTTTGGGCCGAAGATATTGGTACCACCATGCTACTTGGTTAATAGGTATCCTACATTGATGCTTGTTGATAAGACACCTATGGAGGTGTGGATGGGAAAAATCCCTCATTGAGACATCTTTGATTATTTGGTTTTGAGGCATATGCACATGTGCCTAGGGAGAAGAGGTCAAAGTTGGAGAAAAACATAGTGAAGTGTATCTTCATCAGTTATGGCATTAGTGTGAAAGGATATAATCTTTGGGATCTAGTGGATGAAAGGGTTTTGTATAGTAGAAGTGTGATATTCAGAGAACTTAATCCTTCTATTATTCTACAACTAGAGAAAGAAGAAGAGAAAGAGGATGTGGTTCGACTTCCTTCTACTCCTAAGAAAGTTGATCTGAAAATACTTGTTGGACCTGATGATGAGGAGAGCTATGAAAGTTCATAAGAAGAAGAAATTCAACCTCAATTATTGAGATCCACACAGAAAAGGTGGAAACCTGAGAGGTTTGGTTATTCATTGCATGATTCTAGTTGTATTTTTTCTTTGATTACTAACACTTATGAACCTAGAACTATGAAAGAGGCTATGGGTATGAAAGATGCAAATTCTTGGAAGGAGGCCATGGAGGAAGAAATGGTTGCGTTGAAAAAAAACAATACTTGGGATCTAGTACCTTTTCCTAATGGATAGAAACCCATTGGATGCAAATGGGTGTTCAAAAAGAAATTTAGTTTAGATGACAATGCTAAGAAGTTTAAGGCAAGGTTGGTTGCATAGGGGTATTCCAGGTTGAGGGAATAGATTATGGTGAGATTTTCTCTCCCATTGCAAAGCTGACATCCATTAGATTCTTACTATCACTTGTTGCAGCGTATGATCTTGAAGTTGAGAAGATGGATGTGAAGACAACTTTCCTTCATGGTGACTTGGAGGAGGAGATTTATATGTCATAGCTCGAGCACTACATTGAGAGAGGTAGAGAAAATTTGGTTTGCAAGTTGTAAAAAAATTTGTATGGTTTGAAACAGTCTCCTAAGATGTGGTACCAAAAGTTTGATGCCTATGTGTTGAGTTTGGGATTTTTGAGATTGAAATTAGATCATTGTGTTTATTGCAAGATGGATAATTATCAAATTCTCATTATTGCATTGTATGTTGATGATATGTTATTCTTTGGGAATGGTAAAAGTTTGATTTCTAATTTGAAGTCTCAGTTGTCAGCATAGTTTGAGATGAAATATTTAAGGGTAGCCAAGTACATTTTGGGAATGGAAATTAGAAGAGATAGGGAAACCAGAAAAAATTGGGTGAACTAGAGTAAATATGTGAATACTATGTTGGAGAGATTCAACATGGTAGCTTGTAGACCATTGACTATTCTTGTTATATTGGGGACAAAATTATCTATGGAGGATTGTCCAATGTCTTCTACTAAGATGGAGGACATTACTAGAGTTCCTTATGCTAGTGATGTTAGTCATTTAATATATTCTATGGTCTATACAAGACCAAACATTGCCCAAGCAGTGGGAGTCCTTAGTTGGTTTATGGCTAATCCTAGATGGGTACATTGGGAGGTAGTGAAGAGAGTGTTCAAATACTTGTTGGGTACTTCTGAGTATTCCCTATGTTATCATGGTTATCCTATAGGACCTCTACATTTAGTTTGTATTCGTGGATATATGTGTTAGATCTAGGGCACACAAATGAGAGGGGGGGAGTGAATCGGTTGTACAAAAACTTGCTGCTACTTCAAACACTTGATTCTTCTTTGTTATTTAATAGCATATCAATTAACCATTCACGAAAGCATAAGCATTAACACCAGAGCAGATAAACATCAACACATTAGACACCAAGATGGGTACATTGGGAGGTAGTGAAGAGAGTGTTCAAATACTTGTTGGGTACTTCTGAGTATTCCCTATGTTCTCATGGTTATCCTACTAAGATTGTCCAACGTCTCCTACTAAGATGGAGGACATTACTAGAGTTCCTTATGCTAGTGATGTTAGTCGTTTAATATATTCTATGGTCTATACAAGACCAAACATTGCCCAAGCAGTGGGAGTCCTTAGTTGGTTTATGGCTAATCCTAGATGGGTACATTGGGAGGTAGTGAAGAGAGTGTTCAAATACTTGTTGGGTACTTCTGAGTATTCCCTATGTTATCATGGTTATCCTATAGGACCTCTACATTTAGTTTGTATTCATGGATATATGTGTTAGATCTAGGGCACACAACTGAGAGGGGGGGAGTGAATCAGTTGTACAAAAACTTGCTACTACTTCAAACACTTGATTTTTCTTTGTTATTTAATAGCATATCAATTAACCATTCACGAAAGCATAAAGCATTAACACCAGAGCAGATAAACATTGACACATTAGACACCAAGATGGGTACATTGGGAGGTAGTGAAGAGAGTGTTCAAATACTTGTTGGGTACTTCTGAGTATTCCCTATGTTATCATGGTTATCCTACTAAGATTGTCCAATGTCTCCTACTAAGATGGAGGACATTACTAGAGTTCCTTATGCTAGTGATGTTAGTCGTTTAATATATTCTATGGTCTATACAAGACCAAACATTGCCCAAGCAGTGGGAGTCCTTAGTTGGTTTATGGCTAATCCTAGATGGGTACATTGGGAGGTAGTGAAGAGAGTGTTCAAATACTTGTTGGGTACTTCTAAGTATTCCCTATGTTATCATGGTTATCCTATAGGACCTCTACATTTAGTTTTTATTCATGGATATATGTTTAGATCTAGGGCACACAACTGAGAGGGGGGAGTGAATCAGTTGTACAAAAACTTGCTGCTACTTCAAACACTTGATTCTTCTTTGTTATTTAATAGCATATCAATTAACCATTCATGAAAGCATAAAGCATTAACACCAGAGCAGATAAACATCAACACATTAGACACCAAGATTTTGATGTGGAAAACCCGGTCAAGGGAAAAACTACGGGGTGATTAACCCAAGGATTATTCTCTGTTAGAAGAATAAGAAAAATAGATGGCACATGCCAATTAGGGCTCATTGCCCAAGCACACTACTCACAAGGAGGCACACTGCCTACAAGAGACACACTGTCTACAAGATAACAAGTATTACAAACTTGAACTGGAGATTGACATCTTTACCATGTCTGGATCAGTTCCATTTAAGCCCGAGACACACCTGCTCTACCTTTCGCTCTTTCACTATACCACACTCATCCACTCCAAGACTCACTTCAAAATGAATTCACAAACCTTTATTTATACAAGGCATCGACTTAGGAACAATCATCTAAGTCAGCAATCATCCACAAGAACATTTACAAGATGAATAACTTATCTGGTTAGCCAGCCTGAACAAGAACATCTTCATCCGGAAGTATATCTCTAATTCCAGGCTCTAACACTAGTGTGGACTGACAACACAACCTCATCATGATCCAAGAACCTTCACAGGCTTGCCTGAATGACCAGGTACATCCGCACTTCCTCTACTTACTAGAATCTCTTCTCTTCTTCATCTGAAACTTCAAGAACATAGTCTATCACCACTATCATACTGAAAAAGGTGCTTCCGGACCTCCAAACCATGAACAAATCAAGATGACACATCACAAGGACATCCCAAACACTCCTTCCAATCTGTAGAATAGGACAATGCACTTCCGGATCTCACCGAATCTTTTTGTAACACTCTGTCACTCCAGAGCATCTCCCAGAACCAGTTCTACTTGATCGATCACAACTTCTTCATTTCTTCATGCGGACCTCTGAAATCTTAACTGGATCATCTCAAGACTCATATCTACAAACCCTTTAATCCGCATCCTCTGATCTTCATCTTATCTTGGCCTTTTACCTTAATGTCATCACTATTCTTCATTGTTCCTAATTGAGGCTAACTTTCTCAATATCCTCAGCACATAGCTCATCCAATCCTTCTCATTGAGCAATATGAGTATGTTGACATCAATGACAACACTGGTTATCCTCATACTTGCAACAATCTCCCCCTTTGTCATTGATGGCAACATATGATGTGAAAAACTATCAAGACAAGAACTTCTCCTTTCTGTCACAACTCCCCCTATCAGCAACAACTCTTCACATGTCTTTTCTTCCTTTACTGCTCCCCCTTTGATTGTTAACCACTTGTTTTTCACATGTCTTCTCTCCCCCTTTGACATCAATGGCAAAGGGCTCATACTTGCAATTCTAACACATCAGAATTAAACCAACTGCTCCTCCTTAGTAGCAGCTCCCCATCATCAATCCGGATCACAAGATATGACTGTGATATCCACCGGACTGATGCACATCAATGCATCTTAGTTCATCACCGGAGGGGCAATGACCCCTAACTTCTCCCTGAGATACTCAAAAGAGTCCTTGGGAAGAGGTTTAGTAAAAATATCTGCAATCTGATCCTTGGAGGGTACATACTCCAATCTGACTTCATCCTTGTTCACTTGTTCTCTCAAAAAGTGAAACTTGATAGATATGTGCTTGGTCTTAGAATGCAACACCGGATTCTTAGAAATATTTATTGCACTTGAATTATCACAGAAAATTGTGATAGGCTCCTCATATTCTACTTTAATGTCTCTTAGCATCTGCTTCATCCATAAGATTTGAGTGCAACTACCTACTACTGCAATGTATTCTGCTTCAGTTGTAGACAGAGATATTTGCCTCTTGTTTCTCGCTTAGCCAAGAAACCAACCTTTTTCCCAAAAAGAATGCTCATCCACTTGTACTCTTCCTATCATCCACATCTCCTGCCCAATTTGCATCTGTATATGCATGAAGAGAAAAGTTATGATCTCTAGGATACCATAGACCATACTCAACTGTTCCTTTCAAGTATCTAAAAATTCTTTTGATTGCCATGACATGAGATTCTCTGGGATCAGCCTGAAATCTTGCCACAAGACCAACAACCTGCATTATATCTGGTCTAGTTTGAGTGAGATACAATAATCCTCCAATCATTGATCTATACTTAGTCTGATCTGTCTTAGGAGAGTCATCATCTTTGCTCAACTTACATCCGGTTGCTATAGGAGTGTTCATAGGCTTTGAATCTTCCATTCCAAATTTCTTCAAAAGTTTTTTCACATATTTAGTCTGAGAGATAAAGATTCCTTTCTCTATCTGAGTAATTTGTAGACCCAAGAAGAAATACATTTCATCGAGCATTGACATTTCAAACTCACTTTTCATTTGATTTGAAAAAGTTTTACACATGCTATCTTTTCCTCCAAAGATGATATCATCAACAAATACTTCAACAATCAAGATATTTTCATGATCAATTTTAAAATATAAGTTACTATCAGTAGTACCTTTGTTGAAACCAATCTACACAAGATGCTTATCCAACCTTTCATACCAAGCTCTGGGGGCTTTCTACAATCCATACAGTGCTTTCTTCAACTTGCAGACCATATCACCATGATTAGACAATTGAAATCCATCCGGTTGTTCAATGTACACCTCTTCTTCTAAATCACCATTCAGGAAAGCAGATTTAACATCCATCTAATATACTTTGAAATCCTTGAAGGTAGCAAATGCAATAAATAGTCTGACTACTTCAATTCTTGCCACCGGAGCAAAGGTTTCCTCAAAATCAATCCCTTCTATTTGAGAGTAGCCTTTGTAGACTAATCTGGCTTTATTTCTGATTACTTCACCAACTTCATTTAGTTTGTTCCAGAAGACCCATTTGGTTCCAATCACATTCTTGTTACTAGGTCTAGGAAAAAGATCCCAAGTGTGATTTTTCTCAATTTGCATCAACTCTTCTTCCATTGCTTTGGTCCAATTTTCATCATTGCAGGCTTCATTTATTGTCTTAGGTTCAATCTTTGAGATCAGACAACATTCATCTGAATTTTGAGCAATTTTTCTTCTTGTTTGTACCCCTTTGCTTTTTGTCACCTATGATCTGATCTTCAGAGTGATTTAGAGTTACATACCTTGGAACTTTGGGAGTTTCTTGCACTACTATTTCTTGATCTGACTTTCAGAGGAGGTTTGAGCTCCTTGAACCAGAGAACCATTCAGATCATCTTCATCATATTCATAAAACCTTGAGGGCTTCTCAATTCCTTCATCAACCTTCACATTTGTACTTTTTATCATCTTTCTCAGTCTCTTATTGTAACACAGGTATGCTTTGCTTTGAGTGGAGTAACCTAAGAAAATTCCTTCATCACTTCTAGCATCAAACTTTCCTAGATCTTCATCTCTTTTAATGTAACATTTGCTACCAAATACTCTGAAATATCTCACAGTAGGAGTTATACCAAACCAAAGTTCATAAGGAGTCTTACCGGTATTGCTTCTGATTTGAACTCGATTGAGAGTATAGACTGCAGTGCTGATAGCTTCTCTCCAAAACATCTGGGGAACATTTGCTTCCATCATCATTGTCCTGGATGCCTCTTGGATGGTCTGGTTCTTTCTCTCTACTACTCCATTCTGCTGTGGAGTCCTAGGAGCAGACAACTGTCTCTTTATACCATGCTTCTCACAAAAGTCTATGAATTCACCAGATGTGAATTCACCACCTCTATTAGACCTTAGACATTTTAGTTTCAATCTGGTTTGATTCTCTACCATAGCCTTGAATATTTTGAAATTCTCAAAGGCTTCTGATTTCTCTTTTAGAAAGGTAACCCACATCATCCGGGAATGGTCATCAATTAGTAACATGAAGTATCTATCACCTTGCATACTCTTGATTCTTGTCAGACCACATAGATCAGTATGAACTAATTCCAATAATCTGGTAGAGGACTGATCCTTGCTTTTGAAAGAGACTTTGCTCTGTTTACCTAGCTGGCATTCTTTGCACAAACTATTTGTAGGTTTCACCAATTTTGGAAGATCTCTTATAGCTTGAGTATTGCTTATCTTGATGATGTTATCAAAATTTACATGACACATCCTTCTATGCCATAACCGATCAACTTGAACAAACAAACAAATTTTATTAGAACCAACCAGATGGAAGATATTACCTTTTGTTTGAGTACCGAATGCAATCTCAGTTTCGGAGCTTTCAAAGATCCTGCATCTTCCATTTTTGAACCGGAGATCATAACCCTTGTCTACCAACTATCCAACACTGAGAAGATTGTGCTTCAATCCTTCAACATACAGTACATTACTAGTTTTTCTCTTTCCATCAAAAGAAATAGTTCCCCTACCTCTGATTCTACCAGTAGGATTATCACCAAACTTTACCATTCCTCCTTCATACCTTTCCAAATCTAAGAACTTGTTCTTGTCACCTGCCATATGGTGAGAGCATCCACTGTCAATAACCCAATCATCCTTTTCTTCAACTTGGGCAGCCAAAGCTCTTTCTACAACCTTATGATTGATAGATTCAAAGGATATTGGTTCTTCTTCCTTGATGGTAATAAACACCCATTCATTTCTGGATTTGTCTCCTATCTCTAATTCATCATCTGTTACTCCTTCATTATCAGCTTCTTCATGAACATAATAACAATTCTTTTGGAACCTTTGTCTGTTAAAGTTTGACCTTGTAGATCTTTCTGAACATCTTGAGGCAAAGTGACCAATCTTATTGCAGTTGAAGCATTTAAAAGTAATTTTCCTTCATACTTATCAGATCCTCTTGGCAGTCTTTTTGCAATGAGGGCTTCAAGTTGAGCTGTTTCTACTTCTTCCTCTTCCATGTCTTTCCTTGCTTGATCATACCATGACAACTTCCTTGAAGAGTTTTCTCCCAGATCAAATCTTTGTTTGGCTTTCACATAGGCACTAGCTTTGAATGCAGATTCAGTCTTGGGGGATCATCTCCAAACTCAGTCATTTTAAATGCAGCTAGTTTGCCAGCTAATTGCTCTCTTGTGACAGTTGTATGGGCTATGAATTCATCAATGGCAGCAACCTTAATTTTGTAGGCAGCAGGAAGGGATCTCAGAATTTTGCAAACAATCTCATTTTCATCCAGAACTCCACCAGCATTCCTAATTCCACACTCTAGCTCATTTACTCTTGGCATAAAGGTAGTGATATTTTCATCATCTCTCATCTTCAATCTTTCAAATTTCCCTTTGAGACTTTGCAACCTTGCACTCTTAACAAATTCATCTCCTTCATGTAGAAGTTCTAGTTTAGTTCAGATCTCATAGGCAGTTGATAGGTCAATAACATTTGAGAGCTCTGAGTCAGTCAATGCACTTAGAAGAGCTTCTTTTGTCCGCAGATTGTTTTCAGCATCTGTGATTTCATTCAGAGTTGTCAGACCACCCTGTGGAGGTACATATGCTTTTGTGACCATGGACAAGTATGCTTTTCCTATACACTCCAAGTGACATTTCATGCGACCTTTGCAAAGAGAGAAGTTGGTTCCATCAAACTTAAAACTATCCTTCTTGTACGATGACATCCTGGATCTCCTCAAGCAGTTAAGCTCCTTTTAGAGGAACTTGGCTCTGATACTAATTGTTAGATCTAGGGCACACAACTGAGGGGGGGTGAATCAGTTGTACAAAAACTTGCTGCTACTTCAAACACTTGATTCTTCTTTGTTATTTAATAGCATATCAATTAACCATTCACGAAAGCATAAAGCATTAACACTAGAGCAGATAAACATCAACACATTAGACACCAAGATTTTGACATGGAAAACCCGGTCAAGGGAAAAACCATAGGGTAATTAACCCAAGGATTATTCTCTATTAGAAGAATAAGAAAAATAGATGGCACATGCCAATTAGGGCTCACTACTTGAGCACACTACTCACAAGGAGGCACACTGCCTACAAGAGACACACTGTCTACAAGATAACAAGTATTACAAACTTGAACTGGAGATTGACATCTTTACCATGTCTGGATCAGTTCCATTTAAGCCCGAGACACACCTGCTCTGCCTTTGGCTCTTTTGCTATACCACACTCATCCGCTCCAAGACTCACTTCAAAATGAATTCACAAACCTTTATTTATACAAGGCATCGACTTAGGAACAATCATCTAAGTCGGCAATCATCCATAAGAACATTCGCAAGATGAATAACTTATCTGGTCAGCCAACCTGAACAAGAACATCTTCATCTGGAAGTATATCTCCAATTTTGGGCTCTAACACTAATGTGGACCAACAACACAACCTCAACATGATCCAAGAACCTTCACAGGCTTGCCTGAATGACCAGGCACATCTGCACTTCCTCTACTTACTAGAATCTCTTCTCTTCTTCATCTGAAACTTTAAGAACAAAGTCTATCGCCACTGTCATACTGAAAAAGGTGCTTCCGGACCTCCAAACCATGAACAAATCGAGATGACACATCACAAGGACATCCCAAAGACTCCTTCAATCTGTAGAATAGGACAATGCACTTCCAGATCTCACCAAACCTTTTTGTAACACTCTGTCACTCCAGAGCATCTCCCGGAACCGGTTCTACTTGATCGATCACAACTTCTTCATTTCTTCATGCGTACCTCTAAAATCTTAACTGGATCATCTCAAGACTCATATCTACAAACCCTTTAATCTGCATCCTCTGATCTTCATCTTATCTTGGCCTTTTACCTTAATGTCATCACTGTTCTTCATTGTTCCTGATTAAGGCTAACTTTCTCAATATCCTCAGCACATAGCTCATCCAATCTTTCTCATTGAGCAATATGAGTATGTTGACATCAATGACAATACTGGTTATCCTCATACTTGCAACAATATGTATTTTGATTAGGTAGGTGACATTGACAATAGAAGATCCACCAGTGGTTATGTTTTTACTATGTTCAGTGGTGCTATTAGTTGGATGAGTAAGCGGCAAGCTAAAGTCACTTTGTCCACTACAAAAGTAGAGTACATGGCAGCAAATCATGCTTGTAAAGAAGCTATTTTTCTTAAGAGATTATGTTATGTCGGTGTTGGGCTTGTTGTGATAGATTGCTATTTGTTTGACAAAGAACCCAACCTTCTATTGGTTGTTTTTAAATCCCAACCTTATCTCACTGAATAACCTATGACTTAGCCACTGTTAATGCTCAACTATTATGAGGGGATGGAAAACTTTCCCTCTTCTCTTTAGGATCTGTAAAACTTGGGAGGGTGGTCCCTTCTCAGTAGTCAATGATCTCCTATGTAAATTTATTACAAATATTGACAATATAGATGAAATCTATGTGGATTTGCTTGACGATTGTGCAAAATACAAGAATCTGGCTTAATTAATTTAGATTTATAATATCCCTCAAACCATAGATCAAAATATGAAATTAGTTTAACAAACACTTACAGATCTTGGAATTTTCAAAGTATTTGGATTGGACTAATTTAGGGTATCGAGGATGATACACAGAGTCAGAGACGGATTCCTTAACCTATGGACACAAAGTTAAAATCATATATAACCAAAAGTTGATGACAGAGCTTCAACCGAAACGTTAGAAAGCTCTACAATATTACCTTACAATATCATATCAAATATATCCTAAAGGCAGTCATAGTTAGTTATTCTCATACATAGTTACACATCAATTTTCCTGTTGTTGCCCCAAAATTTGAACTTGAAAATTTTAAAAATTTTCATGTATTTCTGCATATCCCCCTATAGCTGCCAAATCCTGAAAATGATTATTTTTGAAAACCCGTTAAAACTGGTTGAAATTTCTATTATAGGCTTAAACCTAACCTCATTCTGCACAATATGTCTATTTTATATGCCGAAATGTCTTACCATTTGCAAATTTTAACCTTCAATTTATCTACCAATTTTTAAAGTCACAAATAAATAGCTTTTTAAGTGTGGGGGGATCCATAAATTTTTTGATCCAAGTATTTGTTCAAGTTCCAAAGTTATCTGGTTGCCCGACTCTTCAATGTCGAGCATTTTCTAAGTTCATGAATCCCTTGTTTCCCCGACCTACGTTCTAAATTTTAGGTAATGGCCGACTTCTTGACTCTCCTTATTGTTGGGGAAGTTGAAATATTTTGAACATCGCTCTAATAGTTTAAAAGTTCACAAGAGATCTGATGGTCCAACTTCATTCATTGTCAAAATATTTTGAAACCTTGGAACTCCCGATATGTGGTTCAATGGTTCTACTTTTTCGCGACTCCACAACTCTCCAGCGGATTCTTGGTTTTCAAAGCGTTGCCAGCTCATTTGATTATCTATATAGCATATCATGAGAATGTCTTTTCAGGATTTATGAAATGTGAGCTCAATCTTAAGACTCATTTATCAAAGTACAAAATCAATGATGCATTAATTACCTCTTAATGACAAGTGTAACGGAGCTCACTAAGGTGGTAGCATGACATCAACAAGTTAAAAGTCATCATTACTTACTGGTGTAATTGAATTAGTTTGTCTACAAAGAAAGGTGGTGGTACTTCTGAGTTCAGTTTTTATAAACCAAGAATTTTTTTAGATGGGACTTCCTGCGAGTAATCAGACTTGGGATGGTGAACCCATGCCTGTCCTGCAACCTAATTTGAACTGGCCCAAAGAAGAGTAGATCAATATTATCTCCCAGTTGCGTACAGTTGCGTGGAAAGAGAAGACTAGCTATGTTGAATATCGTAAGGTAATCTTCATTCTGGAAGAAGAGGAAGGACGTGCTAAATTACATAATCTTTTTATGGAAATATGACTGGAATTAGGAATTGTCCCCATACCTGGGGTAGTCTAATGCCACTTGTTTGGCATGCAAGAAATCTTTTTGTAATTAGTAGTGGTAATCAAAATTTTGATGTAACGTAACTGTTTTTGTTTTGAGGTTGCTTTCTTGATAGCGGTTACTTAAGAGACTGTTATGGATAGTTACATTTAGATATAATTTTGGGTTTTGAAAAACTATAAAGGAAGGACTTTTGGGGGGAGATATCTTTTTCTGGCTGGCTGTGAATAGGGGAAAGGGAGCAAGTTTATTTTGTTTTATATTTCCAATTATCTTTTTCCTAACTCAGCTTATGTACAGAAGCATTTTCAAAAACTTTGAGTTTTGTCATATTGAAGAAATGAAGGATTATTTTTAGAACTTTGTGTCTTCAAATATCTTCTAAGATTGCAATTGTTCTTGTGTCAATTCGTAATTTGTCTTCAATATTACTCCTATTATGTTGATATGTGTTGAAGAAAATATAGTTGTTTCTTTTTATCAATCTATCATTATTTGTGGGTGTTAATTAAATGGACTTTGCATCATTTATTTGTATTCACTTTATTCTAAACCGATCTTTCACACCTATTTCATGGTTATGAGTAGGTGTTAGTATTTCCTTTCTTGCTTTCTGGTGACAAGCACACCCTATGCTTACATTCATTGCATATCATAACAGGGAGTTGTACCTCTAAAATTCAGAGGAGAATTACCAATTTAATGGTAATTCCTCCAACTATTAGTTACATTTTTGTCCTTCATTTTAGGCATAATAGGTCATTTTCACAATTATCTTGGAAGGACAAATCTGTTAACTAACATATTTTTGGCGACTCTATTGGGGAATTCTGAAATTGAAGACTGGAGCTATTGTTTCCCCAAAAATTTAAAGGTGCCTCCCCGAGGACAGAGGCTGGTGGCTCTACAAAGTGGAATGTATCCAGAAGCAATTGGTTCTAGCGAAGACCCCTGCTAATTTAATTAAATTATGGATTTGGTTTCTTCCCAGCCATGGGGAAATCATTTTGGTCCTCTTTCTTTGCCTGTATACTCACCTTTGCCTGAAGGATCGAGAAAGCACTTCCTAAAGTTTAGTGGAGAAGGTTCTCAAGATGTTGAAGAACAAATTCTGGCATTCACAGTTGCATGTGGTATTTTGGGGGTAAGTGAAGATGTTTTTGTTCAGTTATTTATTAAATCTCTTGTTGGGCCTGCAACAGATTGATTTTATTATTTGGAAAAAAAATGCATTACTGATTAGCATTCATTAAAGACTAAGTCCTTGAAAAGATATAAAGGTCCAGTTGACGAATTTGCTCTCCTGTGTCAATTCTTCAACATTCGAAAGGAAGAAGGTGAACCCATCAAAGATTTCATGGACAGATTCAACTGGCTACTCAAAAAGATTCTAGCCCTTCTTCAACCAAGTGAGCAACTCCAACTTTATACTTTTATTTCCTCTTTGCATTTCGATGTTCAATTTGAGTTAAAACAGAGTAAAGTGAATGATATTAAAATTTCTCAACAAGAGGCTGTGAAAATAGAAGATGATTTGATACTAAGTGGGTTATGGAAAGCACATCAATTTATAAATTATTTTAGTAAACCTATGAGGAAATCTATCATGCACAAACAAAGCTTGCAACCTGTATGTTTTCAAAAAATAGAGCATCCTCTTGCTAAATGTCTTAACCTCACTATTTTGGATTCAAAGTAGTTTTGTAGAAAAGAGGTATATAATGTAGAAGAATTGAATCTTTTTATTTCCATTATGAATAAGAGAATGATAAATCTAAGAGCCCCTTAAATGATGAACCATGCTTTCATGAGGTTGATAGTAATGGAAATGAAGCAGTTTCAACCTCCATATCTATAGAAGAGATGGAGTCATTCACTTTTACCAGTAAGGAAGAGAAATTTGGGGCTACACGACATAAAGATGATGAGATAAATGTTCATTCTCCAAAGTACATCCAAGCTGAATATGAGGTCTTCACATTTCCTGAAGAAGATGATACAGAAGTAAAGCTACAAGAAGAGGTTAGAAATAATTTAACCTTTGAATCTTCTCACTTTCAAAGTTTGGATGCTAAAATTTTTAAACAGAAATTGGAAGATAATGTTAAAAGTAGTCATGATGGTCTAAATGAAATTGATCAAATATACAAGTGTGATGAGCCTCCTGTTGTGTACATTCCAAATTGGTGTCTTGATGCATTTGATGATGAATTTTTATGTGGAGAAGAGGTCACCATGTATGATTTGCAAATTGTGAATGAATGTGGTTTGGTGAGTCATGAAATTGTTAAGTCTAGTCCCATAGAAAAAGAAAAGATTGCTTCAGTTGGGGATGATTTTCAGCCACATGAAAATATTGTCTGCAATGTAGATTTTTAGCCTCATCCACTTCCCACTTTGCATGAGACATGTATGGTTGATGGTCGGTACTCCAATGATTCAAATGGTTGTTTTCAAACATGGGACATCAACTTGTCTATTGAGGGGGATGATCATATGCAAGAATGTGTTGGTCCAAACAATGTGCAGTCTTTATCTCATGGTTTGTATGCGAGATGTCCAATTCGGGGGCTGATTTCCCCATGCTTGCAAAATCAAGTGCATTCTGACATTATACATGAGGCTATACAGGCAAGTGTTGGTAGTCATATGTTGGGCAATGCTGACATGAGTCATCCAATTGGAGAGATATATAATGAAGAGTGGCTTCTTGAGTATCCAATTATATCCAAAGAGTTTTCATATAAAGCTATTTGTATCTTTCTGATTATGATAGTCACAAGTTGGCAGCTCACTGTTTGCGGGTTCTTCATTCATCAAGCATTATTTTGTAGAGCTGCTATTTCTCCTAGTCAGTTGATGGATTTGCATGAATATCCTGGAGTCACCTAAGGTAGCGTGGTGCAGGAGCACCCCTACAAGATAGGATATAGGTTCATTGTCCGCATGACAGGACATTAGTCTATTTTTAGCATGTTTGATTTCATAATGTAATAAGGTCCATTGGACCAATGCATATGTATTAGATCAGCCTAGGAGAGTGTGCAGGCAGTTAGAGTTCGTTATCAGGTTGTCTGAGCTGTCCTCTCCCAGCCGCTTGGAAGCTCCCAGCTGCTGGGAATCGAGTTGGTAGTACTCGTAGGATATTGCTATAAATAACTCAGATCAGTTAGGGTTGGAGATCATAATGAGGGTAGTAGTTATGTTATGTTGTACTGGTGATTGAGTGAGATCCAGAGATCAGTTCAGACATTGTGAAACATTGTAGAAACAAGACATTTGTGTTTCATCTGAATAAGATCTCATCAATTGCATTATCTAGTTTATCAGCTATTTATGTTTTGATTTCCGTTCTGATTACAAGTTGATGGATTCTTTCAACCCTTCCACCGGTTGATTCTGTGAATTGGTGGAATGGTCATGTATGATAGTTTAGTTTGCATTTTAGTTTTCTGTTTATGCATTTCATTGTGTGGGAGATCGATTGGTAGCATGCTGTGAATCAACCTAGCATCCTCATGTGCTAGGGTTAGGAAGATAAACTGTTAAGTTTTGATCTGAAGGTGATCCGGTCTGATCATCATGTTTTCTTTGTGAAATTGTGCGGTTCTGTGAGTTTGCATGCAGCTGACGGATATACAGGGATCTGCATGTGCTTTTCCAGACGGAGTGAATCGCATCGTCATCTGTGAGTATATCGCTATCCAGATCGGGTTATGAAGCTGACGAAGAATGTATGTTTCAAGTGCATCAGGATGATATAAGTCGGATATATACTCAGTGTGTATATCATCGTCAGGATCATCTTTCGTGTGTATCCATCATCCGCATATCGCTATCGTATGCGGGAGTGAAAGTTCACTTTTTGGCTAAGGACCGGAAAGGTCATCATCAGGATATTGAAAAGATCACCCGATATTTCATTATCATGTTGCGGAGGATATAAGTGTCTTATATCCTGTTGACATCATCATCAGGTGCATGTGACATCATCGTCATCAGGATATTGCGAATATCACCCTATGCAAGTTTATCCTGCTGTCGCTAAGTGTTTTAGGCATTGGCGTAAGTCATCGGCATAAAGTTTGGGTAACATCATCAGGATGTTTCAATATGACCGGATAAGTCATATCCTGATGCTGTTGTTTGAGTAGTCGGATATCGGGGTGACGTAAGCATCAAAGGAAAGGTGCTTGAAGTTGTCATCATCAGGATATATTGGAGGAACCGGATATTTTATATCCTGCTGATGAAGGTGATGCTGAACATCATGATGATGAAGATAGAGTTTGGCGGTAAGATGAACAGTGAACATCAGGAGGATGTTTGCGCTTGCCGAACATGATGATGCTGCTGATAGGCGAAAGGTGAAAGGCGAAAGGCGGAGGAAGTGAACAGTAGTTAGCAGGAGGATATTTCATGTCTCTTCGAAATATGATGATGCTGTCTGTGTTAGCAAGAAATATGATGATGATGTTAAGCCGATAGGATTTTAACATGCTGGTTGTGTTAATGACTCCTCCTTCCCATTTGTAAGCTCCCGTTGCATTTACCTCTGCATCATAGTGGTATCAGAGCAAAGGAAGGATCTTCTGGAAAAGATCAGGATATAGCAGGATGTCAGATCACGAAGGAACATCTGAGATGTCGGCAAGGATGACCAACGTTGAGTTGGCAGTTCTGGTGAAGAAACAGATTGCAGAGAGCAAGGCCGTGAAGGCTCAGAATCAGGAATTGAAGGATGAGTTAGCGAAGTTGAGGAGTAGAGTAGGTTTTGGTAGAGAAGAAGATAGGGAAGAAGAAGAGATCCCTAGTTGGAACGAGGAGGTCGTTCCTGCAGACCAGAGACCACTGTTGAACTTCCTCAAGGCCATGGAGAGGAGAACCATGGATGTGAAACTGGATTTGCCAGTGTTTACAGGAAAGATGGAGCCTGATTCAGTGATGGAGTGGATAAACTGCTTGAACAATTTATTTAAAACTAAGGAGATACCAGAACAACAGAGGGTGAAAATAGCCCAGTCCAAAATGAAAGAAGCTGCCTTGACATGGTGGAATTTCGTCCAAGATGATAGAGTACAAGAAGGAAAGCATAGAGTCGCTACATGGAAGAAGATGATGGCATTAGTAAAGGAAGCTTATGTCCCATTGGATTACAGTATCCAATTACACAAGAGGAAGCAAAACCTGAAGCAGAAGGAGCTAGATGTCAGCTCATATACAGAAGAATTCATGAAACTTTGTATGAAAACAAAGGTAAAGGAAAGTGAAGAAGAGAAGGTAGCCAGATACCTTAATGGATTGAGGTTCAACATTCAGGAAGATTTAAGTCTGCATAATCCAGATACAGTTCAGAAATGCTTTCAGTTGGCATTGAAAGTGGAAGAGAAGTTAAAGAGACGACAAGAACAACACAATAGAGGAAGAAGAAGACAACAAAGGGCTGGAAGAGGTCCTTTTAGAGGTAGAGGACATGGACATGGATATCAAGGAGAATCCAGTCATGACAATAGTAAGGGAAACAATAGTCAGAACCAGAGGGAAAATTATAGTCAGCAAGGAAACTTCAGAGGTAGAAGACCTTTCAGAGGAAGATCCCAGGGCAGAGGATCCATCAGATGTTATAACTGTAACAAAGAAGGCCATATAGCCAGCAGATGTCCAGAAAAGGCCACAAGCTCAACAGGAGAAAGGAGAACAAATCTGATCCAAGAACCTGATAATCAAAGTATGACAAGCTCTACTTCTTTTCAGAGTGTGAATGCTCCTGATAATTATGGATACCCAGAAAGTGGAGAGTCTCTAATGATGAGAAGAACAGTGACTACCATGAAGGTACCTGACAAAGAATCCCCTCAACGAAAGTCTCTTTTCAGGACTATTTGCAAAGCAGGAGGTAAGGCATGTAAAGTTTTGATTGATTCTGGTTCTACTGAAAATTTTGTGTCTGAAGAAATGGTGACAAAGCTTAAGCTTAGGAGATTGCCTCACCCATCCCCATATAAAGTCTCATGGCTTACCCAAGGTCAGCAGACAATTGTAGAAGAGCAGGCTTGGGTAGAATTTCAGATTGGAGCATATAAGGATAAGTTGTTGTTTGACATTACCAAGATGGATGCTTGCAATCTTTTATTTGGTAGACCATGGCAGTATGATTTGAAGGCACAACATGATGGTGTTAGAAACATCTATACAATCAATAAAGATGGTAAGGATATAAAGTTACTACCATTGATAGAGAAGGAGGAGAAATCTAAAGGAAAAGAGGTGAAGATAATGCTGATGGAAGGTAAACAGTTCATGAAAGAAGTAGCAGCAGAAGGTGCAGTTGCATATGCCCTAATCCCATGTATGAGGATGAATAAAGAACAGCAGCAAGAAGTCAAGGAAGAGAAGAAGCAAAGGTTCATAGACCCAGCTATCCAAGAGCTATTGGATAAGTACAAAGGTATCATCTCAGAGGGAATGCCAAGATCCCTACCACCTGTCAGAGATATTAGTCACTACATAGACTTAATTCTAGGGTCAACACTTCCAAACAAAGCAGCCTATAAGCTAACTCCAGAACAGAATGCAGAAGTAGCCAGACAAATTGAAGAATTATTGGATTCAGGTCTGATTGGGAAAAGTTTAAGTCCATGTGCAGTACCAGCTGTACTAGCACCAAAGAAGGAAGGTACTTGGAGGCTTTGCACAGTTTCCAGAGCTATTAACAAGATCACAATCAGGTACAGGTTTCCAATCCCTAGGATAGAGGATTTACTTGACTGTTTGGGAGGTGCTAAGTATTTTACAAAAATAGATTTGAAGAGTGGATATCATCAGATCAGGATTAGGCCAGGAGATGAATGGAAAACAGCATTCAAAACTAATGAAGGGTTATATGAGTGGAAGGTTATGCCTTTTGGTTTATCTAATGCACCTAGTACTTTTATAAGGTTGATGAATGAGGTTTTGAAAGAGTTCATTGGTAAGTTTGTCATAGTATATCTAGATGACATTCTGATTTTCAGCAACACAAAAGAAGAACATCTCAGACACATAGATTTGGTTCTTAAGAGGTTACAGGAAGAGCAGCTGATGATAAATTTAGACAAGTGTTTGTTCATGCAAGAGGAGATCACATATTTGGGTTTTGTCATTTCACAAGGAAAGTTACAAATGGATAAGGAGAAGGTAAGTGCCATATTGTCTTGGCCAACCCCAAAGACTATGAATGATGTCAGAAGTTTCCATGGGTTAGCAACCTTCTATAGGAAGTTTATAAGAGGGTTTAGTCATATTTGTGCACCCATGCTTGATACCATCAAAGGAGGACAGAAGTGCAGATTTGTTTGGACTCAAAGAGCAGATGATTCTTTTGAAACACTGAAGAAGAAGGTGGCACAGCAGCCAGTCCTTGCACTTCCAGACTTTAACAAAATCTTTTAGGTAGAATGTGATGCCAGTCACATGGCCATTGGAGCAGTACTCAGCCAAGAAGGTAGACCTATTGCATTTTTCAGTGAGAAGCTCAATGATGCTAAAAAGAGGTATTCCTCATATGATTTGGAAATGTATGCTTTAGTCCAGTCACTCAAGAAATGGAGGCATTACTTGATGCCAAAGGAATTCATCGTATTCACAGATAACCAGGCTCTGAGTTTCATAAACAACCAGGAAAAGCTGAACCACAGACACATGAAATGGGTAGAAACCTTACAAGCTTTTACTTTTACATTGAAGCATAAGAAAGGAGTCAAGAATAAAGTTGCAGATGCTTTGAGCAGGAGAGTTCTAACAGTCAACCAGATTCAGTTAGAAAGTGTTGGCATTGATTCACTAAAGACCATGTATGAGACTGATGAAGATTTTGGGGAGATATATCATGTATGAACTTCTTTTGGAGAGAAATATCATGCTGAATTCTCTGAATTTTTGATTCAGGATGGATTGTTGTTCAAAGGTGGACAGTTATGTATTCCAAGGTGTTCTATGAGGTTAAACATCATTAAGGAGAAACATTGTGGAGCTATGGCAGGTCATTTTGGTCTAGATAAGACTCTTGATCTTGTCCGAAGACATTACTTTTGGCCTAAGTTACAATCAGATGTCAGAAATTTTGTAGAGACATGTGTGATATGTCAGAAAGCTAAAGGCAGGTCAACTAATGCAGGTTTATATCAGCCCTTACCCATTCCTTCCAGACCATGGGAAAGCATAAGTATGGATTTTGTCTTGGGTTTACCAAGGACAAGGAAAGGTTTTGACAGTGTTTTTGTTGTAGTGGATAGATTCAGCAAAATGGCACATTTCTTGCCATGCAAAACCACTGCTGATGCTTCATACATTGCAGATTTATTTTTCAGGGAGATTGTCAGAATCCATGGATTGCCATTGAGTATAGTGTCAGATAGGGATGTGAAGTTTATTGGTCACTTCTGGAGAACTCTTTGGAGGAAACTTGGAACAAATTTGTCTTTTTCCTCTGCATATCATCCTCAAATGGATGGACAGACTGAAGTAGTGAACCGTTCCTTAGGAAATTTGCTTAGATGTTTGACAAAACAGCATGGAGAAAAGTGGGATAATATTCTATCTCAAGCTGAATTTTCATATAATGATATTGTCAATAGGAGCACAGGGAAATCACCTTTCCAGATAGTTTATGGTATGCATCCAAGAGGAATTTTGGAATTGAGAGATCTACCTACAGTAGACCCTGTTAGTGCAGAAGGAGAAGCTTTTGCAGCAGCCATAAAAGAGGTTCATGATCAAGTCAAGACCCAACTGCAGCAAACCACCTTGAAGTATAAGGAATATGCTGATAAAAAGAAGAAGGATGTACAGTTTGATGTTGGAGATTTGGTATGGGTTCATTTGAAGAAGGACAGACTTCCTAAGGGCAAATATACTAAACTCATGCAGAAAAAAGTTGGACCATGTCAGATCTTGCACAAGCATGGACAGAATGCTTATGAGCTACAACTCCCCCCTGATCTTGGTTTGTCCCCTATATTCAATGTATGTGATTTAACTCCATACAAGTCTTATCCAGATGTAGATCAAGAACTCCTACAGGATACAGTCGATGATGACATTCCCAAGCATGATCCTCCACAGTTGCAGAAGGTTTTGGACACCAGAGTGGTCAAACAGACCCAGAACAAACAGTACTTGGAGTATCTAGTCTCTTGGAAGGGAAAACCTAATTCTGAAGCAGTATGGATGACTGAAGAGCAGATCCAGAAACATGGTGCAGATCTTCATACTCTCATCTCAAGTGGACTTGAGATTTCTTCTTCTGGGGAGTATGGTGCAGGAGCACCCCTACAAGATAGGATATAGGTTCATTGTCCGCATGACAGGACATTAGTCTATTTTTAGCATGTTTGATTTCATAATGTAATAAGGTCCATTGGACCAATGCATATGTATTAGATCAGCCTAGGAGAGTGTGCAAGCAGTTAGAGTTCATTATCAGGTTGTCTAAGCTGTCCTCTCCCAGCCGCTTGGAAGCTCCCAGCCGCTAGGAATCGAGTTGGTAGTACTCGTAGGATATTGCTATAAATAACTCAGATCAGTTAGGGTTGGAGATCATAATGAGGGTAGTAGTTATGTTATGTTGTACTGGTGATTGAGTGAGATCCAGAGATCAGTTCAGACATTGTGAAACATTGTAGAAATAGGACATTTGTGTTTCATCTGAATAAGATCTCATCAATTGCATTATCTGGTTTATCAGCTGTTTATGTTTTGATTTCTGTTCTGATTACAAGTTGATGGATTCTTTCAACCCTTCCACCGGTTGATTCTGTGAATCGGTGGAATGGTCATGTATGATAGTTTAGTTTGCATTTTAGTTTTCTGTTTATGCATTTCATTGTGTGGGAGATCGATTGGTAGCATGCTGTGAATCAACCTAGCATCCTCATGTGCTAGGGTTAGGAAGATAAACTGTTACGTTTTGATCTGAAGGTGATCCGGCCCGATCATCATGTTTTCTTTGTGAAATTGTGCGGTTCTGTGAGTTTGCATGCAGCTGACGGATATACAGGGATCTGCATGTGCTTTTCTAGATGGAGTGAATCGCATCGTCATCTGTGAGTATATCGCTATCCGGATCGGGTTATGAAGCTGACGAAGACTGTATGTTTCAAGTGCGTCAGGATGATATAAGTTAGATATATACTCAGTGTGTATATCATTGTCAGGATCATCTTTCATGTGTATCCATCATCCGCATATCGCTATCGTATGCGGGAGTGAAAGTTCACTTTTTGGCTAAGGACCGGAAAGGTCATCATCAGGAAATTGAAAAGATCACCCGATATTTCATTATCATGTTGCGGAGGATATAAGTGTCTTATATCCTGTTGACATCATCATCAGGTGCATGTGACGTCATCATCATCAGGATATTGTGAATATCACCCTATGCAGGTTTATCCTGCTGTCGCTAAGTGTTTTAGGCATCGGCGTAAGTCATCGGCATAAAGTTTGGGTAACATCATCAGGATGTTTCAATATGACCGGATAAGTCATATCCTGATGCTGTTGTTTGAGTAGTCGGATATCGGGGTGACGTAAGCATCAAAGGAAAGGTGCTTGAAGTTGTCGTCATCAGGATATATTGGAGGAACCGGATATTTTATATCCTGCTGATGAAGGTGATGCTGAACATCATGATGATGAAGATAGAGTTTGGCGGTAAGATGAACAGTGAACATCAGGAGGATGTTTGCGCTTGCCGAACATGATGATGCTGCTGATAGGCGAAAGGCAAAAGGCGAAAGGCGGAGGAAGTGAACAGTAGTTAGCAGGAGGATATTTCGTGTCTCTTCGAAATATGATGATGCTGTCTGTGTTAGCAAGAAATATGATGATGATGTTAAGTCGATAGGATTTTAACATGCTGGTTGTGTTAATGACTCCTCCTTCCCATTTGTAAGCTCTCGTTGCGTTTACCTCTACATCATAGCGTCTTCCTGACCATGTACATATTAGGAGTTTTTGTTGTGCTGGTAGTGTAGTTTCCTTTCTGGTGTTGTCCTATTTTTGGGTTGCTCTAGCTCCTTTTTCCTTGTGCTCTATGACTCTATTTGCCCCATGGATTAGAATTGGTCCACGCTTGAGATTCTAGGTTCCTTGCTTCATCCTGTGCAGTCCTCGTCCCCAATTAGAGCTTGTTATTGCCCTAAAATTTGAACTTAAAACTTTTAAAATTTTCTATGTATTTCTGCATATCCCCATGAAGCTGCCAAATCCTAAAAATGATTATTTTTGAAAACCTGTTAAAGCTGGTTGAAATTTCTTGTATAGGCTTAAACCTAACCTCATTCTACACAATATGTCTAGTTTATATGTAGAAATGTCTTACCATTTATAAATTTTAACCTTTAATTTTTCTTCCAATTTTTAAAGTCACAAATAAATAGCTTTTTAAGTGTGGGGGATCCATAAAAAATTTTGAGCCAAGTATTTGTTCAAGTTCCAAAGTTACCTGGTTGCCTAAGTCTTCAATGTTAGGGATTTTCTAAGTTCATGAATCCCTTGTTTCCCCGACCTATGTTCTAAAGTTCAATAAATGACCAACTTCTCAACTCTCCTTATTGTTGGGGAAGTTGAAAGATTTTGATCACTCTAATAGTTTGAAAGTTCACAAGAGCTCCGATGGACCGACTTCATTCATTGTTAGAATATTTTGAAACCTCAGAACTCCTGATATGTGGTTCAATTGTTCTATTTTTCGTGACTCTGCGACTTTCCAGCAGATTCCTAGTTTTCAAAGCATTGCCAGCTCATTTGATTATCTGTACGACATATCATGAGAATGTCTTTTCAAGAGTTATGAAATGTGAGATCAATCTTAAGACTCATTTCTCAAAGTACAAAATCAATGATACATTAATTACCTCTTAATGACAAGTGTAACAGATCTCACTAAGGTGGTAGCATGGCATCAATAAGTTAAAACTCATCATTACTTACTATCATAATTGAATTAGTTTATCTATAAAGAAAAGTGGTGGTACTTCTAAGTTTAGTTTTTATCAACCAAGACATTTTTCAAATGGGACTTCCTATGAGTAATGAGACTTGGGATGGTGAACCCATGCCTATCCTGCAACCTGATTTGAACTAGCCTAAAGAAGAGCATATTGATATCATCTCCCAGTTGCGCACAGTTGCATGGAAAGAGAAGACCAACTATGTTGAATATTGTAGATAATCTTCATTCTGGAAGAAGAGGAAGAACGTGTTGAATTGCATAATCTTTTTATTGAAATACGACTAGAATTAGGAATTGCCCCCGTACCTGGGGCAATCTAATGCCACTTGTTTGGCATGCAAGAAATCTTTTTGTAATTAGTAGTGGTAATCAAAATTTTGATGTAACATAACTGTTTCCATTTTGAGGTCACTTTCTTAATAACAGTTACTTAAGAGACTGTTACATTTATATATAATTTTGGGTTTTGAAAAACTATAAAGGAAGGACTTTAGGGGGAGAGATATGTTTTTCTGGCTAGCTGTGAATAGGGGAAAGGGAGCAAGTTTATTCTATTTTGTATTTCTAGCTATCTTTTTCCTAACTCAGCTTATGTATAGAAGCATTTTTAGAAACTTTGAGTTTTGTCATATTGAAGAAATGAATTATTTTCAGAACTTTGTGTCTTCAAATATCTTCTAAGATTGCAATTGTTCTTGTGTCAATTCATAATCTGTCTTCAATATTTCTCTTGTTATGTTGATGTGTTGAGGAAAATATAGATGTTTCTTTTTATCAATCTATCATTGTTTGTGGGTGTTAAGTAAATGGACTTTGCATCATTTATTTGCATTCACTTTATTCTGAACCAATCTTTCGCATCTATTTCATGGCTATGGGTAGGTGTTAGTATTTCCTTTCCTGTTTTTGGTGAAAAGCACACCTTGTGCTTACATTCATTGCATATCATAAGAGGGACTTGTACCTCTAAAATTTAGAGGAGAATTACCATTTTAATGGTTATTCCTCCAACTATTAGTTACATTTGTGTCCTTCATTTTGGGCGTACTAGATCATTTTCACAATTACCTTGAAAGGACAAATCTGTTAACCAACACCTATTAAGGTTGTTGTTGATGAGGATTGCACCCTTATGCAAAGTTGGGACACTCTGCAATCCTTCAAAACATGGGGACAAACTCAGTCTATGGGTGACCTATAATGAGTTTGAACCTCCAAATTATGGGCTGGTTCCCTTAAAATTTTCAATTTGAAAATATGATTTCTATTTTGGAAAAGGGTAAGAAAGAAACTATAATGGAAATAAAACTATAAAATTTGGTGATGGACCTAATAAGGATGGAAAATCTACAATCTCATTCATAATAGAATTCAGAAATCTAACCCACACAATCCAATCTTGGCATAAATATCACAAAAATATTTCCGAGGATGGCTGGAAAATAAACTCTTTATGAAGGAAAATGACTTTTCACAACATAAAAGAACTATTTTAAGTAACACAACCTAAGACCTATAATATCACTATGCTTAACACTGCAAGTAAGAGGGAGACAATAATTTTAAAGGTTTTGATAATTAAAAACAATAAAACTTCATCAAATCACCTCGTATAATTAGCATCAAATGGAAAGGCAACTACTTGATTCCAAAAAATAAAGGAAAATATTGCAAGAGAGACAAAAATGGAACCTGTAACCTACTATGATCTCTATAAAACTGTCAAATAATGAGTTACAAAATCTCCTTCTCTCTCAAAGTGTAAAAGAGTAAAAAGGCCAAAACTCAAAAAATGAGTTACAAAACCTCTTGTCTTTCAATGTGCAAAAGAGAAAAGAATGCAAGAACTAGCAAAAACCAAGTTTTTCTTTAAAATATATAGTTTGCTCTCATTAAGAGGCATGCAAAAAGAAACTGTAGGTAACTACCTCTAAAAATAAGTCCTCCAAAGTGATCTATGAGCAAACCAAGAAATCCCTGAAAATAAGGGCTCAAACTACCACAAAATGAGAAAAATAGCTCTAAGATGACCCTCTCCATGTGTTTGACCAAGAAGTTGACCAAAACCCCTCAAATCGCTCCTCAAATCATGCAAAAGGCCCCAAATAGTCTCAATTAACTCAACTCATCAATTTGCATGATTTTGCTTTTGCAAAATTGATGTGAGTAAATAATAAAGTAATTAGAATAATTACTCTATTGTTAGTTACAACTTGTCCTATTTCTGATTTTACAATTTGTGAAAAATAATAAAGTAATTTGAAGAATATTACTTTACTATTTATTTACATTGGTTTATTTTGTAAAATCATGCATGATGAGAAGAAAAATAAAACTCCTTATCTCTCCAATTACATATGCCTAATTTGCATGGTTTGTGAAAAAATAGGACTTAGAAGAAAATAAAATTCCCTTATATCTCCTTGTGAGAAAAAAACACCTAGTTGCATGCCATAAACATTTAAGGCAAAAATTTACCCTTATCACTCCATTATATTGCCAAGGAGAAAAAATATATCATCACAAAAGAATTAAGGCAAAAATAAATACTTATTGCCTTCTCCTTACCTTTTGTCTTTATTCATCATACCAAAAATGCATTAGGTCCTCATTCATGCAAAATACACCCTATCTTCAACTCTGCCACCTTGCATGTATATCATTCCCTCATATGATCTTCATTTGATTTTTTACCTTTGACTTTGGATATGAAGATAATAAGGCATAAAAACTCCTTGACCATATTCAGTCATCCTGTATGATTTGCAAAAGAAACTTCGCTGCATCATAAGCCGACCACATAGGAAAAGGTTTGCAAATTTACAAGGCACTTAGTCTTTCTTTTTCATGATGATGATCTTTGACTTCAACAAAATCAAAAAGTAAGAGAACATGTTGTTGGCCCCCACTCGAGCACTAGGGATCTCAATGTTGAAGTTTTGACCATGGTTATTAAGGTAAATGATTTGTTTTAAAGTCAAAAATATATGGTGAAAAGAAAGTCATCGAACAAAAATGAGACTTGAACCCTAAAACTCATTCATTTTTCTTTTTGTCTTCTTCATTGCCTTGACTCTGCAACTCATTGTTGCTTCTAGGGTTTGATGCTTCTCTCGGGCTCTCCACGATTTCTTGGTTCTTTGTGCTCAATTTCTTTGCATCTTATGAGTTAAAAGAAGTGGTAGAGACTGGTGAGTATGGTATTTTGAGTTTTTATTGAGTTTTTTCACCATTTTTGTAGCTCTTTGACCTTGAATGGCCACGGCCATACATGCTCTCTCTTCTGCTATACTCTTTTGACACCATTCTTTATCTTTCTTCTATGTGTTTACTCTGCAAATGTGGTAAAATTTGATAAAATTCCTCACAAGGAGATGATGACCATGCCATTTCCTCTTCTCTGCAACTTTGAAGGTGAGCCTTCCTCATTTCCTGATGTGTATTCTTTGATATATTTGATCTGGAAAAATGAGGCTTCTTTTGTAAAAAAGATATGGGTGTCTAGTTTTAAAAGAGAATGTCTCCTCCTTTGTAACGGACATGCTAATGAATGCATTCTACAGTTGTTTTCCTTCTCTTCTGATGTAAACTCTTGAGGGTTTCATCTATGAAATGTGGGTTTCTTCTTATTGTGCACAGAAATGCTCTTCTATGTCACGGCTATACCAGTAGACACTTTGTATCATTCTCTTTTGACTGCATCTGTAGAAAAGAAAAGAGGGTATCAAAACTTGATATGGGTTTTTACAAAAATGCATATAATTTCCATTTTATGGCATGGCCTTGACAGGGACACACTGTTACACCAATATCTGTTCTGTAGCAGCAAAAAGATGTTAGGATTTGAAAATTTTCTCATGTGGGTATCTCAGAAAATCTTTCTCTATTATGACCATGCTAAAAATACCTCTCTGCAATTTCTTCTTTTCATTGTGTAACTTAAAACTTTGTAGGCTTTTGTCAAGACCCATCTGGGTATGCAAGAAAATATATACATCTTATTGTATCCTTCAAAAAGTGATAAGGATTTCATTTTATTTGGTTTTCTTGTAACTATTTCTGCACTCCTTGCATATTGTGTTTCCTTGCAAAAAATATATGACTGTAACCACAAAGAAAGGAATGGTTATACTGACCCTAGGTAAGGCTTACATTAGTTGTATCTCTTTTATCCACTGTCAAATGTGGACATTGTTGACATATATGCTCCCTTTTGTCTTTCTTGATGAGGAAGTGTACTACTGCTCCATTTTATATATAATGTACCTCTTATATCTACTCTTGTACTTGTATAATGAGGTAAAGATGAAGCTTCTTCTCTCTTTCACCTTTTATATTGAAAAAATCTCCATCTATGACAGTTACAGTTAATCTTGACTTGCGATATAATGAGGCACTAGAAATCATCAGAATGTTGTTGTTTCATATAGTGCATATCTTACATGTTGTTTTGTCTTCTCTTCATCTCTGTCTTCTTAGCACATGATATGATCATTAGACTTTGCTCTCCTCTACACTAGATAGTGGCAGCATTATGATGTTTTGCTTTATGATCTGCTCCAATCTCCTTCTCTTGCTTGTAGAACATGGTGAACTATGTTTGTCTCTTTTATCCCATATGTGGCATTCAACTTATATCTCTTTTATTGTTGTTCTATTGCTTCTAGATGGTTGTGATTCTATCCTCTTTCATTTATGCTTAGCATTTAGATGGCACTCTTCTTAATTCAGAGATGCATTACTCCCTTATGAGGACTGTCCTTGACTTGACCTTGAATAAAGATTGTATCATATGATATCCAATGACAAACTGTCCCTCATGCTGCCCTATTATATAGTTGGTTTATCTACAAGGTACATCTAGATAGCAAAATCATACTTCAATCACAACTACGAGATGGAAAAGTACATTCTATTGATCACTGTACCTTTTGTACTTGCACTTGATATTTCTTGGATGGGACATAGTTTATAGGAGCAACTGCCCCTTTGACTTTCTATCATGATAATTCCACTTTGACTGCAA
Organism: Cunninghamia lanceolata; assembly: GCA_027924645.1. Lineage (NCBI taxonomy): Eukaryota > Viridiplantae > Streptophyta > Pinopsida > Cupressales > Cupressaceae > Cunninghamia > Cunninghamia lanceolata. The sequence goes on along the minus strand of BSBN01000178.1, from coordinate 1,178,825 downwards.
TAATGATTGTTCTTATGCATGGTATACCCTGTTTATGCATCTTGGTATCTTTTTTGAATGGTTAGGAATGGAACATGCTAGGCTCTACCCTTGTGGGAGCCACATTTTTTCTCCACCTTTTTCTTTTTAAAGATCTTCAATGAATTGTTCATGTTCCTACACAAGAAACACACATGTTAGATAAAAATGTACCTTTGATTTGAGATGTAAGGTACTTGCTTGGTTGTCCTTTTCTACTCTGATACTCATATCTGATTACTTTCTGATTGTCTTAGGTGATTCTGATCACTTGCACATGTCTAATTTGACTCTTTCATATGAAATGCATGATGTGACAAGTTGATATGTCTGCTTGATAAAAACATATGATAACATTAAATATCCAGAGCTCTTACAGGACTTTCCCCAATTTTTTTGCATGTTCAACTGATACAATTGGAGTTGAAGATGAGGACTGAAGATCAACTGTCAACTAGCTCAACAACCTTCTTGTTCAGGCAATGATGGATATTTAGTTTTATCATGTGTTCTTCCTTATTTCTTTTATCATCAGATGTATAGCTTGCATATGTCTGCATTGCTCATTTTAGTTACTCCCATGACTTGTGTGGGACACATTTGAACACTTCTTTTTAAACACGATCAGTTAATTTATTTTATACACTTGATGTATGTATGTTTCTTTTTCAATCAATGCATAGGATAAAGTAACATATACTGAATTGTATGTTCCAAATATGACATGAAATAACAGTTCAAATAAATACCTTTCTTTCTTTCTTTCAAATATGATCAACTGAATAATTAATTTGTCTTATAACTCTTGAAAGATAAAACTATGTTAGATCAACTGTATTTCTTGAATCTTTGATTTCTTGAGATTTTAATTCACTTGTTATGATGATTTATCAATCTTGATTAGATTGATAGGTTATCCTTATAACTGATATGTATCTTTGTTTTGTCAAGACATCAACTGTTTAATGAATGCAATAACTTTGAAGCTTTCTTTTATTCTTACTGAAACAATTGCACTTAGGTCTAACTAAATTTAGTGTGAACAAAATTTAGTAACATTTATTGCAACCTCTTAGGGGTGTTGGCCTACTAAACAACTTAGAACCAGCAGCCTTGCAGTTCCATTGGGCATAAAGTCTGTCCTGAACTTCAAAAAAAAATTCTACAACTCAAAACTGAAAGAAAACTATAGCAGCAACAAAACTAAAAATGAAACTAAACTGACTTGATTAAGACAAAGCTAGCAACATGTGTAAAAGCACTTCTTATAAAATGAAATACTGAACTAAAATTTTACTCTACCCTACTTTAACCAGCCATTGAAGCTGGTCAAACAAATCCATTAACTGTTTGATTAAAATAACTTCCCTTTCTGATTAGGAAAGGATGTTCTACAAAGCTTTTGGCTACTAACATAACATGATTCATAAGGATATACTTCATAGAATGCTGCAAAATATTCTGAAGAATGAAAACAAGCTTATTGATTATCCAAACCTGATCATTGATATTGTTGTTATGAGGTGAATAAATGACCTCATTTTGCTATTTTAGATCTGCAATTTGCTATTTTGGTACAACAAAAATCTGTATCTCCCCTTTTAACTCTATCAGCTATATCCCTAATTGGATACCCTCTTGCAATGATGAATCTTTGGCTAACACTCCTGATATCTTGATTTGGATCTGTTGTCCTATTTTCACCTGCAATCTCAGCCTACTTTGAAAAATTTAGCTCAAATGATTGAAATGAAGTAATGTCTACCTCTTTGACCTGAATAGGCTAATCACATACTAATGATTCACATGATATCAGATCATTATCTTTGTTAGAACAAAAATCCTCTATAATACCCGAAAACATGCTTTCATCTAACTAAAAATTATGCACTAAAACTATATGAATTTCATCCCTCTGCTGTTCCACCTGAACACTTTCCTTGCTATCTTTAAACTAATCAGCTTCATATTGTTCAAATGCAAAAGGAAAAAGATCAGAATGTTGATTTACCTTGTTATACTTATCATTTATTGACTTAGGCTTTCAATCACTACAAGAATCTAGTAGAGTGGCAAGCCCCCTACAAGCTGAACAATCAGGATCTTGACAATCAGATATAGAGTTACTTGAAAAGATTAAATATCTTCAATTAGTTCATCTAGCTGATCTGAAAATAGATTAGATGTATTATTCTCACAGAGAATATCATTTGATTTGGTTTCATATTCAACCTGGTATTCAATCTTATGTTCATACAAAACAAGATCATTTGTCTCCAAAATGGGACTGTCATTTTGCTCTTCTAGCTGAACTGAGGCCTCAACCTCATCCTGGTCTTTATGGGCTAGCAATACATCATATTCTGCAATATTATCTAGTTGTCTTAAATTAGCTGGTACTTGTATGATATCTTCATCATGGTCAACAAAAAAAGGCAGTTGATCAAATAGAGAGACTGAATCCTCTTCTTTGTCTAGTTTATTCTCACTTGGAACTTGGGCAATTTGTCTCTCTAATTGAAGATTTTCACCTTGTGATCTCTGCATTCTACTTTCATTCATCTTATAAATAGCATTAGAAAACTTTTCAAATGTTTCAAAATGTAAAGGATTTAGAGTAACAGTGACCTCTTGCTCCACATCATATGCATTATGCTTACTTTCAGCTGGGAATACAGAAAAAATAGCAGCACCCTCTTGCTCTAGATTTGATTTTTCTAATTTAATGGCACAAGGAGGACTTATAGAACCTTCAACTGTTGAGTTGAAACTTGAAATCTTGATTGGCTTGGGCTCTAAAACCTCTTGCTCATGTTCACTATACCAACTTGGAATCTTGATTGGTTCAAATACTACTACCTTTTCCTCTTGTTCACCATACCAACTTGGAATCTTGATTGGTTCAAATACTACTACCTTTTCCTCTTGTTCACCATACCAAGTTGGAATGTTGATTGGTTTAGAAACTGCTACTCTTTCCTCCTCCTAATTTTGGATTGGTATGGAAGGGGTAGCCTTAATAAGATTTGGCATTTTTTAATCAGGATGGTTAGTCCAAGAAGGCTGCCATGGTTGTTCAAGGTTGTGATGACTTGGTTTAGGTAGTTGATGTGACTGATACTAAGGATTAATGGTCTAATTTTGAATGCAAATAGGTTCCTCATCAAAATCACAACTTTTGAAACTTAAAAGTTGATAACTACTAACCTCATTTTGAACAGGTTGCTTTGGAATGAATACAACTGTTTGGATTGCTTGCCTTTGTATTTGTGCAAGAAAAAACTTCATCTATGCTTCTTTCGCTACTATCTCCCTTCTAAGACCTTCCTCAAACTGTAACCTTTTAGCCTCCAACTTTTTCTCATGATGATAGGCTTGATAGTCTAGTTCCTCTTGCTACTACTCATATTCTTGCTGCCTCTTGAACTCCTCTATCTGCTTTGTAATTTCTATCAATGTGTTTTTTGTTTCATTCATGCTATTGTTGAGATCAAGTGACATACTCTTTATGCTTGCAATCTCTTCCTTCGCATACTACTGAAGCTGATTTGGTTCATGTATAGGCTGCCAACAAGGTTGAATTGGGGTGGGTGGGAAGTAAGAGTACTGTGCATGCTGGTTTCCTTGAAAACCCATGGAATTTGGCCTAAAACCAGTAGCATGGCTAATCTGATATGGCTGATGAGATGGAGGATTAGTAGTATTTTCATGATATGATGGATGATATGGCATGTTCCCATACAAAGTAGACATGCTTACTCATTCAAAGAACTGGAAAACAAATTCTCATAGGCTGCAAAATCTGATCTATTCAAAAACCAAAAAGTTAGAGTCGCCAAGTATTTGAAATAAAATCCTCTGAAAGGCTATAATAACTACTAATCATACCAAAATAGCAGAAAAATTAGTTCTTTTTTGAACTGAAAATCAGTTCAAAGTCCCATCGGGTGTGCCAAAAACTGTTGTCGATGAGGATTGCACCCTTATGCAAAGTTGTGACACTCTACAATCCTTCGAAACATGGGGACAAACTCAGGTTGTGGGTGACCTAGAATGAGTTTGAACCTCTAGATTATGGGTTGGTTCCCTTAAAATGTTCAATTTGAAAATATGATTTCTATTTTGGAAAAGGGTAAGAAAGAAACTGCAATGGAAATAAAACTATAAAATTTGGTGATGCTCCTAATAAGGATGGAAAATTTGCAATCTGATTCACAATAGAATTCATAAATCTAACCCACACAATCCAATCTTGGCATAAATATCACAAAATTATTTCTGAGGAAGGCTAGAAATTAACTCTTTATGAAGGAAAATGACTTTTCACAACATATAAGAACTATTTTCAGTAACACAACCTAAGACCTATAATATTACTATGCTTAACACTGCAAGTAAGAGTGAGACAATAATTTTAAAGGTTTTAATAATTAAACATAGTAAAACTTCATCAAATCACCTCGTACAATTAGCATCAAATGGAAAGGTAACTACTTGATTCCAAAAAATAAAGGAAAATATTGCAAGAGAGACAAAAATGGAACCTGTAACTTGCTATGATCTCTATAAAACTGTCAAATAATGAGTTACAAAACCTCCTCTCTCAAAGTGTAAAAGAGCAAAAAGGCCAAAACTTGAAAAATGAGTTACAAAACCTCTTGTCTTTCAATGTGTAAAAGAGAAAATAATGCAAGAACTAGCAAAAACTAAGTTTTGCTTTACAATATATGGTTTGCTCTCACTAAGAGGCATGCAAAAAGAAACTACAGCTAACTGCCTCTAAAAATAAGTCATCCAAAGTGATCCACAAGAAAACCAAGAAATCCCTAAAAACAAGGGCTCAAACTACCACAAAATGAGAAAAAATAGCTCCAAGATGACCTTCTCCATGTGTTTGACCAAGAAGTTGACCAAAACCCCTCAAATCACTCCTCAAATCATGCAAAAAGGCCCCAAATAGCCTCAGTTAACTCAACTCATCAATTTGCATGATTTTGCTTTTGCAATATTGATGTGAGTAAATAATAAAGTAATTAGAATAATTACTCTATTGTTAGTTACAACTTGTACTATTTCTAATTTTACAATTTGTGAAAAATAATAAAGTAATTTGAAGAGTATTACTTTACTATTTATTTACGTTGGTTTATTTTGTAAAATCATGCATGATGAGAAGAAAAATAAAACTCCTTATCTCTCTAATTACATATGCCTAATTTGCATGATTTGAGCAAAAATAGGACTTAGAAGAAAATAAAACTCCCTTATATCTCCTTGTGAGAAAAAACACCTAGTTGCATGCCATATACATTTAAGGCAAAAATTTACCCTTATCACTCCATTATATTGCCAAGGAGGAAAAATATATCATCCCAAAAGCACTAAGGCAAAAATAAATACTTCATGCCTTCCCCTTACCTTTTTTTCTTCATTCATCATACTAAAAATCCATTAGGTCCTCATTCATGCAAAATACACCCTATCTTCAACTTTGCCACCTTGTATGTATATCATTCCCTCATATGATCTTCATTTGATTCTTTACCTTTGACTTTGGATATGAAGATAATAAGGCATAAAAACTCCTTGACCATATTCAGTCATACTGTATGATTTGCAAAAGAAACTTGGCTACATCATAAGCCATGACCATCAAAGGGATGGGCATATTCAAGTCAAATTTCCTACCTAAAACTTGGCACAGGGCATAGTAGGTATTCTTGAAATAGTCTTTGACTTCATCACAACTAAAAGGCTCAGATTCCTTTTCAACAAATTTCTATCCTTTCTTGCTTGAGTCTCTTCTTCTATGCCAGGGAAGCTTGTGATTTCTATAGGCATACTTGTTATTATCATATTCTTGCTTCAACATACCAAAATGAATTTCAATAGTAGCAGAAGGGTTCAATTTAAAAATTTCTATGACCTTAGTTCTACTTATCTCCATCCTATGCACTCTCTCCACACTTATAGATTTGGTCTCTAGATCATAGCATTTAGCAATTTCCCTTATTAGGCCAACATCCACAAATATATTAGGCACAATCAATTTTCCTAGATCAACTCTCCATAGATTGTTGATAGCCTTAGGGTATTCAGATTTTTTGTAAGCATAATGGAGAAAGTCCCATCCAGTCTGGGGCATGATGATATCTCCAATTTCTCAGGAAAAATCTTAAAGATGATCAAATAAAATACCTTCACCAGTGGCCCTCTTCCTAATAGCTTTAGCCCTGGGGAACAATCTCATGAGATCATCCTCCATGAATCCGGTGTAATCTCATTTTATCCCTTTGGTTCTTTCTTTTTTATCTTCAATTTTAGGCTTCACTGCATCAATTTGCATTTTTGTTCTCTTGGCCTTAGGTCTGCTTGATGACAAATTATTGGTTTGACTCATTTTTCTAATTCAAATTGAAACTAGGGTTCTTTAAAATAAAGCATCAAACACTAGACAACCCTTTCACAACTAATACAATTTCACCAGAAAAAAAAATCCAAATTTTCAATGGACTTGGATCATACAAATTTCACAGGATGTTTTCTTTTAGACTAGGGTTTATAGATTTAACACAAGCATACAAACTCTCTTCAAATTTCAAACCTTAGAAATTCATAGGAGATAGTTGAGAACCTACTTACCTAGGTTAGACTATCCTAAACTCAAATCTCCATAATTTGAATTTCTTTAGCTCAGGCACTTGAAAGATTGCACAGGCAAAATGATGAGAAGTGAGTAGAAATTCAATTCTATGTGGCTTTGAAGATATCAGAACACAATTTATGAGTGATAGATAGTTCACACGAACGAAATGGGAGTGACAGGTGAATATCCATTCTAAATTTGAATTAGGTTCATTGATGAAGAATGTTTTGAGATACAATGGATGACCATCACAACAAATGCATATGCTACTCCTTTGGTTTGTAACCTCACCATATTGATTGTGACATGAAAGGTCCTAGTGATGTGCCTAGCTTCACAATTTCCTTTACTGCCAACTGATCATAGGGACCATCACACATCACACATCCTCAATACTATTTATTTGAACAATTTGTGACATAAGGAGACTAGGTGATGAGCACAGGTGAGGACACATGGTAGGGACCAAAACTATTAGTGCATATCACCACTAGCATCATTCTAATGCAGGAGCATCCAGAGGTGTAAGGGCAATCTTGTATCACCCAAAAAGAAGTTAATTCAAAACCATTGTAGTTGTTCTCATTTCTTTCCATAATTAGTGTTTTTGGTTCCATAATATCCAGAATACTAATGTAGGACTTTCAGTTTTTCCAAAACTACTAAAAATAGTGACCTACCTGTTTTGGAAAGTGTACCTGCTATTTTTAGAAAGTTTGCATTTGGGCACATAATGAAGCAAAAACTTCTAGAAAGTTACATAATAGAAATATAAGACCTTTGGCGAAGGAATCAGGCAAAGATCATTTGTGAGCTCAAAGATATTAAAGTTTTTGGTTTCTAAAAAGCCCCTGAAAATTTACGGAACGAGATATGAGGCACTAAAACTTTTCATAATGTCTCAAAAAGTTGATGGAAATCCATTTACAAATTTCTAGCATGATAGTTCACATTACGATCTTTCCAGTGCTTAAAATGGTTCGTCAATCAGACACCTAGATCAAAAGTTATGCTTCCTGGAAGTTGACCTACTTTTGGAGGGAGTTGCAAATTTCAAAATTTAGCTAGAGGCCGCCAAAAAGTGTTATTTATGACTATTTTAGGAACCCTGGGTGGTAGTAGAGTTAAGGGGGCTAGTGTAGAGTCAAGAATAGGTGGGAAAATAGAAACCCTAGCTGACTTGGGGTTACAGAAGGCTGAAGATTCTAGAGTCTTGAGTTGGGAAAGCTGTAATGTGTTGCAGCCAGTAGAGGATTCATTCTCTGATTGTAATTGAGCTTTTGTAATGTAATGAGTTGCTTAGTTCAATAAAACAAAGTTCTATTTGTTGTATTTAATATCTATTATTGTGTTTTTTGTGATTTACCCCCTTCATCAAGTGGTATCAGAGCAAGGGTTCCTAAGTGTGTAGACAGATCGCCGACCGTGAGGTAGTTTGCACTAGGACTTGAGGTTGTGGGTTTGCTGTGGAGATCAAGATGCCTCCATGAAGAAATCATGTTGGGAGGAATGCTTTGATAGAAGAGGGTTTTAGAGCCCTACAAAGGAAAATTGATGCATTGCAAGAGGAGTTATGAAGAGGGTTTGATCTAAGGACAAGAGAAGAAAGCGAAGATGAAGCTGAAGAGGAGCTATCTGAGGAAAAACAAGAAGCTGCAAGAGATCCTACAGAAGTTAGGTTGTTGAGGGCCATTTCTAAGATTAGAAAGAGGCCCACAATCAAATTTTCTACATATTCTAGAGATTTGAATCTGGAATAGCTTATTGATTGGATCAATTACATGGAGGAGTATTTCAAGTATGAAGATGTGGAGGACCCAGATCGGGTCAAGTTTGCAAAAACAAAGTTAAAGGGCTAAGCCAGTATTTGGTGGAAGGAGGTCTAGTTAGAGAGGAACAGAAGAGGAAAAGGAAAGATCACCAAATGGGATCGGATGTGTTAGGGTTAGCCGGCAGAAGATATCAATTAAATGCAAATAAAGAGTAAACAGAGAAATGGAAATACACAGAAATAATAATAGCGAGAGACAATTTTTAACGTGGTTCACCCAAACTCGGGCTACATCCACCAAACAAAGAGTCCAATATTATTATCCAGTAAATCAAACTGATTACAATCAGCAATCCCTGCAACTCAATACCGCTGCAAAATGCTACAATATAATATCAAAACCCTAACCCTTAGCTGCTTTTTATCAAGCTTTTTTGTCGGTTACAAAATAGGGTTTTCTTATGTCGGTCAATGAAAAAATTAACTCCCGGTGCATTATAAAATAATAAAAAACTGTGTGAGGTTTCGGGGCGTTGCCCCCAAGCCCCCACGGGGGCGCTGCCCCTGGACCCCGCCCTGTATCGTGACAAGGAACGCGCCAGGGGCGCTGCCCCTGGACCCCGCAAGGGCCGCTGCCCCTTGAACCCATCTTGGGGGCGCTGCCCCCAAACCCCCGCAAGGGGCGCTGCCCCTTGACCCCGTAGGAATTTGGGGGGAAACCGTGCTGATAAAAGTGGGGTAAATATAACCTCCGAGTCTAATTAGGCTCCATATAACAACAATCTCCCACTTGGAGACTGATCAGACTCCACACCATATCATCTCCCACTTGGAGACTGATCATAACACCACTGACCCTGTAGCTCCCACTGGAAATAAGCACCCTGGACTCTGCTATTTTATTTTTGGTGTGTTCAGTCTAGAAGACCAACCGAAGCTAAAGAGGAGCTCAGCTTCTCCCTTGTCACTACCTTTGTAAACATATCTGCTGGATTGTCATCTGTATGTATCTTTGCCAGCTGTAACTGTCCATCATCCAACACTGACCGAATGAAGTGATACCTCAACTGTATATGTTTGGTCTTTGAATGCAAGGTAGAATTCTTTGCAAGATGTATGGCACTCTGGCTGTCTATAAACAAATAACTGTTAACCTGTTGTGTGCCCAATTCATTCATGAAAGATTGCAGCCATATCATCTCCTTGCTTGCCTCTGTTGCAGCTACATATTCTGCCTCTGTGGTGGATAAAGCAACCACCTTTTGCAACCTGGAAATCTAACTTACCGCTGTTCCACCTACAGTAAAGACATAACCTGTAGTACTCCACCTGGTATCAATATCTCCTGCCAAATCTGAGTCTACATAACCTGCTAAATCAGTATTAGAGCCCCCAAAACATAAGTGTTTATTGGATGTACCTCTCAAATACCTGAGAATCTATTTTACCGCATTCCAATGCTCTAATCCGGGATGACTCATATACTTGCTAACGACTCCTACAGCATGTGCAATATCCGGTCTCGTGCATACCATGGCATACATTAAACTGCCTACAGCTGAAGCATATGGTACCTTAAACATTTTCTCTTCCTCCTCTTGTGTCTTAGGACACATGTCCTTAGTCAATTTCAAATGACTAGGCAAAGGTGTGCTGACAGCTTTTGCATTCTCCATGTGGAATCTCTGCAACACCTTTTCAACATAAGCAGCCTGAGATAGAGTCAATTTTCTGTTCAGCCTATCTCTGCAAATTTTCATACCAAAGATTTGTTTTGCTGCCCCCAAATCCTTCATATCAAATGATTGTGCCAACTGCTGTTTTAACTCTCTTATGTGATCCATGTTAGACCCAACTACAAGCATGTCATCAACATATAAACATAAAATAATGTAGCTATCATTATCTAACCTCTTAAAATAAACACAATGGTCAGAATTACACCTGTTGTAGCCTTGCTCAGCCATAAAACTGTCAAATTTCAAATACCATTGCCGAGGTGCTTGTTTCAGGCCATACAAACTCTTCTTCAATCTGCACACTAGTTTCTCCTTACCTTTGACCTCAAATCCTTAGGACTGTTCCATATAGATCTCCTCCTCCAAATCACCATGGAGAAAGGCAGTTTTAACATCTAGCTGTTCCAAATGTAAATCTTCAGCAGCCACAATACTTAAAATAGTACGAATAGAAGTCATCTTGACAACCGAAGAAAATATCTCATCAAAATCAATGCCCTTTTTCTGTGCAAATCCTTTTACAACTAACCTGGCCTTAAATCTTTTCTTACCTCCATCTTCCTCTTTCAGCCTGTAAACCCATTTATTTGGTAAAGCCTTTTTTCCTGTAGGTAACTTACATAATTCCCAAGTCTGATTTTGCAGCAAGGAGTCCATTTCTCCTTTCATTGCAAGCTCCCACTAAACCTGTGTATCCACCTGCATAGCTTCATCATACCCTTCTGGTTCACCAGCATCTGTTAACAAAATAGAATACAAAGAGGGAGAAAACCTTTCAGGAGGTCTGTTGATCCTTGTTGACCGTCTAACATTCACTGGAGTTTGTGGTATTTCTGGTTGCTGTTGCGGAGCATGAGGAACCACTGGAACATCACTATTTGGAGTATCGTCCAGCACCACATAATCCTTTTCTTTCTTCTCATGCTGCTGCAACTAATCTTTGTACAACACCTTCTCATTGAATATAACATCCCTGCTTCTCACAATTTTCTGATTTTCAAAATCCCAAAGCCTATAACCAAATTCATCAATGCCATATCCAACGAAGGTACATTTTTTTGATTTCGCATCTAGCTTGGTTCTATTTTCAGAATCTGTATGTGCAAATGCTTCATAGCTGAAGGTTTTCAGAAAAAAATAACTCACCTTCTTGCCTGTCCATGCTTCCTCTGGAATACCACAGCCTAAAGGAACTGAAGGACCTCTGTTAATTAAATATATAGCAGTGTTGACAGCCTTTGCCCACATGTTTAAAGGTAGCCCAGCATGCAATCTCATGGTCCTTGCACGCTCCATTATTGTCCTATTCATGCGTTCAGCCACTCCATTTTCCTGTGGAGTCCCTGGAACCGTTTTCTGCCTACGAATTCCATTAAAGGAACAATAATCTTCAAATTCTTTGCTGCAATACTCACCGCCATTATCAGATTTGAGACATTTTAATCTTTTACCCGTCTCATTCTCAACCAAGCTTCTCCATTTCTTAAATGTTTCAAATACATCAGATTTCTGTCTAAGAAAATAAATCCAGACCTTCCTAGTTGCATCATCTATGAATGTAACATAATACCAAGAGCCACCGAGAGAAGATACCTGAGCTGGTCCCCATACATCTGTATGCACAAGCTCCAATTTTTTATTTTTCTTTTGCTTCCCATCCTTGAGAAAACTGACTCTCTTTTGTTTTCCATACACACAACTTTCACAGAAATCCATATTAATACATTTCAAACCTAGTAAAACTTTCTTAGAATGAAGTACCTTCATACCTTTTTCACTCATATGCCCAAGTTTGTTATGCCACAGTGTTGTCTCAGAACCTGCAGCAACTTTTCCAGTCTCTTCCTGCAAACCTGCAGCAACTGTTCCTGAACCTGTTTGTTTTTTCTCTATAACAGCTAAAGTAGAAAGAATAGTATGACCTGTACAAAGATATAAGGTGCCTACTTTCACACCTTTTGCTACTACTAAGGCACCTTTTGAAACCTTCCAATTTTTATCAGTAAATGTAACAGTGCAACCTTGTTCAGTTAGCTGCCCTGCTGAAATTAAATTCCTACTAAGCCTTGGAACATGCCTTACCTCTTGTAGTAGCCAATGATTCCCATTCTGCAACTTAATCTTGATTCTTCCCTTTCCAACAATCTGACAGGGTTCGTTATCTCCCAAATAAACCAGCCCAAAATCCCCTTGGACATAATCAAGAAAATAACTTCTATGGGGTGTAGCATGAAATGAGGCCCCTGAATCTAAAACCCATGAATCATCAGCATTATCTAGGGAAAGAATCAAAGCGTCATCTTTAGATTTATTACTTACCACATTTGCTTCCTTATTGCCTTCTTGTTTGTCTCCTTCTTTGTTCTTCCGAGACCAGCAATCTTTCTTCAGATGACCTGGTTTTCCACAGTACCAGCAATCCTTTTGTCCTCTGGTTTGGGATCTTTTGTCCTTTGATTTTCCTCGTGACTTCCCATGACCTCCAGAACCTTTTCCTCTCTCCTTTGATCTGCCCCTACTTTCTGTATTCAAAACACTGCCTGATTTGGATCCACCTGAGCTTTTCTTACGAATTTCCTCACTCAGAATAACACCAACAACATCATCAAATTTTAGGGTATTTGAACCAGAAACAGAGTTACTAACCGCCATTACCAAACTATCCCAGCTTTCAGGCAATGAACATAATATCAAGAGAGCTCTAACTTCTTCATCAAATTTTACATTTACAGAAGTCAATTGACTGACAATCGTATTAAATTCATTTAAATGACCTGTCACAAATCCACCTTCAACCATTTTCAAATTAAACAACTGCTTCATGAGAAATACCTTATTTGAGGCTGAGGGTTTTTCATACAATTTTGCCAAAGCTTTCATTAAACCATCTGTCGTCTTCGCTTCTGTTATATTGAATGCCACCGACGGTGCCAGGCACAACCGAATGGTTCCTAGTGCCTTTCTATCAAGAAGATTCTAATCCTCATCAGACATTGTTGCCAGTTTCTTGGCTACTCCTTCCAACGGCCTCCATAAATCCTTTTGATAAAGGTAATCCGCCATCTGCATCTTCCATAACTGATAGTTCTGCCCATTGAATTTATCAACCTTCGTTTTACCCTCGTCCGCCATTGCTCCCACTCAACCTGAGACTTTCCTGCAGATGATAATTGAACACAACCGGCTCTGATACCACTTGTTAGGGTTAGCCGACAGAAGATATCAATTAAATGCAAATAAAGAGTAAACAGAGAAATGGAAATACACAGAAATAATAATAGCGAGAGACAATTTTTAACGTGGTTCACCCAAACTCAGGCTACATCCACCAAATAGAGAGTCCAATATTATTATCCAGTAAATCAAACCGATTACAATCAGCAATCCCTGCAACTCAATACCGCTGCAAAATGCTACAATACAATATCAAAACCCTAACCCTTAGCCGCTTTTTATCAAGCTTTTTTGTCAGTTATAAAATAGGGTTTTCTTATGTCGGTCAATGAAAAAATTAACTCCCGGTGCATTATAAAATAATAAAAAACTGTGTGAGGTTTCGGGGGCATTGCCCCCGAGCCCCCACGGGGGCGCTGCCCCTGGACCCCGCAAGGGGCGCTACCCCTTGACCCCGTCTTGGGGGCGCTGCCCTCAAACCCCCGCAAGGGGCGCTGCCCCTTGACCCCGTAGGAATTTGGGGGGAAACCGCGCCGATAAAAGTGGGGTAAATATAACCTCCGAGTCTGATTAGGCTCCATATAACAACAGGATGGTGGAGAAACTGAAGAAGTAGTTCATTCCTGTGGACTATGAGATGGAGTTGTTGAAGAAGCTGCAAGGATTGAAGCAAGGTAATAAGTCTGTTAAGGAGTATACAGAAGAGTTTTATAAGATTACTATCAGAACCAGTCATGCAGAGGCCAATAAGGAGAAGGTAACCCATTACATTAATGGGTTGAGGCCAAGTATCCAAGAAGAACTGAGCCTGGTCAAAATGACCACCATAGAAGATGCGTATCAGTTTTCCCTGAAGGTGGAAGAGAAGTTGAATAAAAGATTTGACAGCAAGCAAAGGGAAAGAGTTCAAGGCAGAAGGACTGGTGGAAGACCCTATGGAGGCCGAAATGAAGATGCAAAGAAAAGTGACGAAGTTGGCACCAGTCGAAATCAGAGAGGAGATAATACCTACCGCCCTCGTGACCAAAATAATGGTGAGCAAAGAGAAAGAGGAAGAGGCAGACCTGGGCAAGGACCTAGAAGAGGAGGTTTTAGAGGAACCTATTTCCAATGTGGAGAAGAAGGGCATCGAGTATACGAGTGTCCACAACATCAAGGAAGGACAAATAGAAGACCTAAAGGTAATGCACAAGTTGCACATGTAGATGAAGATGCACATTCTCAGCATTCTGACGATGTTGAAAGGGGAGAAACCCTAGTTGTTAGAAGAACTTTGCTGAATGAGGAGAAAGAACCAAATCAGAGGAAGAGTTTATTCCACACAAGGTGCAAATGTGAAGGTAAGTGTTGTGATATTATTATTGATAGTGGAAGCACTGACAATCTTGTTTCAGAGGAGATGGTTGACAAGTTGAAGTTGACAAGAAGAAAGCATCCACATCCATATCGGATTGCATGGTTGTAGAAGGACCATAGAGCTTTGGTCAATGAGCAGTGTTTAGTAAAGTTCAAGATTGGGGACTACCATGATGAGGTGTTGTGTGATGTTATACCAATGGATGCATGTCATATGCTATTGGGGAGACTGTGGTAGTATGATAGGAGCGCTGTCCATGATGGCCGTACAAACACATATTCCCTAACAAAGGAGGAGTTTGTCATAAGTTGAAGCCCTTGAAGGAGGTGGAAGAAAATGTATGTAGTACTGCCAGAATTTGCTTGGTAGATGGTAGGAAATTTTTGGAGGGTATGAAGCATGAGTGTCATTGCTTTGCATTGATTCCTAAGATTAGTCAAGAGAACTGTGAAGATGTTCCAGCAGAAGTTTTAGATATGTTGGAAGAGTTCCAAGACATTATCTCTGATAATGTACCAGAAGGTTTACCACCAGTAAGGAAGATAAGTCATCAAATAGATTTGATACCAGGAGCTAGTTTGTCGAATAAGGCAGCCCATAGAATGACCCCTGCAGAGAATGAAGAGCTGAATAGACAAGTTTAGGAGTTGTTGAGGAAGGGACTGATAAGGGAGAGCCTAAGTCCATGTGCGGTACCTACAGTACTAGCACCAAAGAAAGATGGAGAGTGGAGAATGTGTACAGACTCTCGAGCCATCAATAAGATCACAATCAAGTATAGATTTCCATTACCCAGAATGGATGACATAATGGATTGTTTAAGTGGAGCCAAGTACTTCATGAAGATTGACCTGAAGAGTGGGTATCACTAGATCTGTATCAAAGAAGGAGATGAGTGGAAGATAGCCTTCAAGACAAAGGAAGGTTTGTATGAGTGGTTAGTCATGCCATTTGGGCTAACCAATGCACCAAGCACATTCATGCGGCTCATGAATGAGGTACTAAAAGAATTTTTGGGAAGTTTTGTTATTGTTTATTTGGATGATATTTTGATTTTCAGTAAGACTTGGGATGAGCATTTGATGCATATCAGAAGAGTTCTAGAGAAGATGAGGGAGGAGAAGTTACTGATTAATCTAAATAAATGTAGTTTTTCAAAGAAGGAGTTGGTGTACCTGGGATTTGTTGTCTCAGAGGAAGGTCTTAAGATGGACCCAGAAAAAGTAAGGGCTATCATTGAATGGCCTACGCCAAGGAGTGCAACGGAGGTAAGATCTTTTCATGGTTTGGCAAGTTTTTATAGAAGGTTTATCAGGAATTTTAGTAGCATTTGTGCACCCCTAACTGAGACAATGAGAGGGGATAGAAAAGAGTTTAGATGGACTAAAGGAGTAGACAAAAGCTTTGACACATTGAAGAAGAAAGTCATAGAACAACCTGTTTTGGCACTTCCAAATTTCAATAAGGTATTTTAGGTAAATTGTGATGCTAGTGGTAGTGGTATAGGAGCTATTTTTAGCCAAGAAGGTAAGCCCATTGCCTATTTTAGTGAGAAGCTTAATGATGCCAAGAAAAAGTATTTTGTTTATGATCAGGAGTTTTATGCAATAGTTCAGGCTTTGAAGAAATGGAGACATTATTTGTTGCCAAAAGAGTTTGTTGTATATATTGATCATCAGGCTTTATAATATCTTAATAGTCAACTAAAATTAAATCAAAGGCACTTAAAATGGATTGAGTTTTTGTAGAGCTATACTTTTGTTTTGAAGCACAGGAGTGGGAAGTCCAACAGAGTTGTAGATGCCTTGAGTAGAAGGCAAAATTTGTTGACAAAAATGAAGGTAGAGGTTGTTGGGTTCAATGAGCTCAAAAGTTTGTATCCAGAAGATCTAGATTTTGCAAAGGCTTGGAAAGCTTGTTTGGAACCTATTACTTTGGATAGGACAAAATGGTTGGATTTCATTATCCAAGATGGCATGTTGTTTAGAGGAAGCCAGTTGTGCATTCCAAGGAGTTCCATGAGAGAGAACTTGATAAAGGAGAAGCATAGTGGGGGATTGGCTGGACACTTTGGTTGAGATAATGGCTACAGTTGCAATAGGATGTGAGGAAATTTGTGCAGAGTTGCAAAGTGTGTCAGATGGCAAAAGGAACAAGTCAGAATACAGGGTTGTATCAACCATTACCTATACTGGAGAAGCCATGGGATGATATTAGTATGGATTTTGTTCTTGGTTTACCAAGGACATAGAGAGGATATGATTCTATTTTTGTGGTGGTGGATAGATTCTCCAAAATGGCACATTTTATTCCTTGTAAGAAGACTAATGATGCTGTTCATATTGTAGAGTTATTTTTCAGGGAAGTGATGAGACTACATGGTCTACCAAAGAGCATAGTTTCAGACCGAGCTACCAAGTTTGTTGGTTATTTCTGGAGCACATTGTGGAAGAAGTTGAATACAGACTTGAAGTTCAGTTCTGCACACCATCCATAGACTGATGGACAGACTAGAGTGGTGAATAGGAGTTTGGGTAACCTGCTACGATGCTTGGTAGGAGATAAGCCCAAGAGATGGGATTTAATTTTACCATAGGTAGAATTTGCTTACAAAAATTCTATCAATAGGAGTACTAGTAAATCACCATTCCATATTGTATATGGGAATAGGCCAAGAAATGCTTCAGAGTTAAGGAAGCTGGACAATGCAGAAAAGATAAGTGCCGAAGCTGAAGACTTTGTAGAACATCTAAAGAATTTGCATGAAGAGGTGAGAAAGCACATTAATAAAATGAATATTTAGTACAAGGCTAAGGTAGATTAGAAGAGGAGATGTAAGGATTTCTAAGTAGGAGATGAAGTCATGGTTCACCTGAGAAAAGAAAGGTTCCCAATTGGAACATACAATAAGTTGAAAATGAAGAAATTTAGACCATGCAGAATCTTGAAGAAGCATGATTCAGGAAATGCATATGAGGTAGAGCTGCTGAGTGGGATCAATATTTCCCCTATTTTCAACATTGTTGATTTATCAAAATATCATCAAGGTGGAACAAAGGATGGACCAACAGAGGAACAGTGGAGTATTCCGGCATCTACTTCAATAGAGGAGATAGAAGAGATCTTAGATAGCCATGTGGGAAGGAGCACTCAGAATAGGCAATACGAAGAATATCTAGTGAAATGGAAAGGAAGGCCTATTGAAGATTCTTCTTGGTTGTCTAAGGTAGAGGTTGACCGTTTGGGTTTTCCTCACACAAACACCTGAGACGTGACAGGGTCACTTCTCAAATTACCCTGGGTGTTTGATGCAGGAGCATCCAGAGGTGTAAGGGCAATCTTGCATAACCCAAAAAGAATTTAATTCAAAACCATTGTAGTTATTCTCATTTCTTTCCATAATTAGTGTTTTTGGTTCCATAATATCCAGAATACTAATGTAGGACTTTCAGTTTTTCCAAAACTGCTAAAAATAGCGACCTGCCTGTTTTGGAAAGTGTAC
This sequence comes from Cunninghamia lanceolata, assembly GCA_027924645.1. Classification (NCBI taxonomy): domain Eukaryota; kingdom Viridiplantae; phylum Streptophyta; class Pinopsida; order Cupressales; family Cupressaceae; genus Cunninghamia; species Cunninghamia lanceolata. Next base: position 1,160,618 of record BSBN01000178.1, on the reverse strand, counting down.
CTGCTATTTTTAGAAAGTTTGCATTTGGGCACATAATGAAGCAAAAAATTCTAGAAAGTTACATAATAGAAATATAAGACCTTTGGTGAAGGAATCAGGCAAAGATCATTTGTGAGCTGAAAGATATTAAAGTTTTTATTTTCCAAAAAGCCCCTGAAAATTTATAAAATGAGATATGAGGCACTAAAACTTCTCATAATGTCTTGAAACGTTGATGGAAATCCATTTACAAATTTTTGGCATGATAGTTCACATCTCGAGCTTTTCAGCGCTTAAAATGATTCGTCAATCGGACACCCGGATGAAAAGTTATGCTTCCCAGAAGTTGACCTACTTTTGGAGGGAGTTGCAAATTTTGAAATTTAGCTGGAGGCCGCCAAAAAGTGTTATTTATGACTATTTTGGGAACCCTAGGTGGTAGTAGGGTTAAGAGGGCCAGTGTAAAGTCAAGAATTGGTGGGAAAATAGAAACCCTAGTTGATTTGGGGTTATCGAAGGCTAAAGATTCTAGAGTCTTGAGGTTGGGAAAGCTGTAATGTATTGCAGCCAATAGAGGATTCATCCTCTAATTGTAATTAAGATTCTATAATGTAATGATTTGCCCAATTCAATAAAAGAAAGTTCTATTTGATGTGGTCAATATCTGTTATTGTGTGTTTTGTGATTTACCCCCTTCATCACATTCTTTGGGCATGTCAAACCACGATGCGAATAGTACATGTGATGTAGCATAGAAGAGACACTTGTAGGTAGGTACATCACATATCACACTTCCTCAATGAGACATTGGGGTCACAAATGCGATGCAAAATGCAAAGGAGACAAGGAACTTAAGTTATAATATTAGCGCATGTGTATAAAAGATGTTTCAAGGAACAAGGCTGCACTAGGCACATGACAAAAAGGGGGGTTACGAAACATGATCCTCTATTAGATCTAAGATAAAACTTCAAATTATTTCATAGGGCCAAGCACTTAATAATTTTCTTTTTAAACATGGGTTTTGGACATGTTATCAAAAAAATGGGAACAATATCAGTATATCAATATAATCCAATAACTCAATAGAATTGAAATGAATAAGATCAAACACAAAAAACACAATACCTTGCAAACCTTTCTATTTTGTGACTTCCATTGGTCGCCTATCTTGAATTAATCTTGTGTATGAATAGAGCCCTTAGAAGGTACACTTCCTTGCTTTTTTCCAAGATGACAATGGAGAATGGCTATTGATAGGTTTTACAATGAAGAGGATCTTCAAAATACAATGATAATGGTGGTAATGGTGTGACAATTGATCTCAAGCTATGGAGTTATTTGTGCCCAAGGTGCACTGTGATTCTTGTAGAGTAAGTTTACAAAAAGCTTGGATCCTTCAAATGGAGGAATAGGGGTTGTACTTATAGATTTGTGAGAAAGAAGATCAATGGTGTAGAATGAATAAGAAGATCAACGGTTAAGAAAATTTGAGAGGATGTGCGGGAATAGGGAGAAGACAAGTGTCTTTCTCTTTCATGCACCATGGGAGTTAACAGAATAGATTGAAGAGTTAACTAAGATGATTGTCCAATTAACAGAAAAGAGTAATCAGTTAAATGAATTGATTGAAGAGTTTGATGGAAGTAGATTGTCATTGATGTCAAAAAGGAGTTGAGTTGATGCATATCATCAGGAGAAGATGAGAAGGTGTGATGCAATGCATATGTGTTAGGCAAGTACTCATCATGATAAGATGAGAGGTAGAGAAGTCACAAAGATTCTATATTATGTTGCTCTTGATCATCTTAGTGTTGGTATTGGTTCAAGATTGGTTTTTCATGGATCTCTACTATCATTCTTCATGGTGGCATAATGTATTTCACAATGTTGCTTCATTGTATTATTTTTCATCTCAAATCAAGAGAATAATGCCTTCATGGTAGTCTTGGTTTCTCAAAGTTGACAAAGGATACATTCATCTTCATATATAATGTCAGGAAGTTCAGGAGATGGTTCAAGTTATGATGTGTGTCTTGATGTCTATAGTGTGTGATGATATGGGGAATGAGGTAAGTTGTTCACATCTCTTCAAGAAGATAGTTGTTCATAATTTGATGATCTTTATTCAAGAGTTTTATGTCATAAACCAGAGTGTTGATACTTCTTGGTATGGTGTTGAAATGGTATAGTGTTGAGAGGATGCCTTTAATTTGTCTTCATCAGGATGCCTTCAATATGCCTTCATTAGGATGTCTTCAATATGCTTCATGACACATTCATTGTGTAGCAGAAGGATGGCAAAGTATGAATGGAAGAGAATTAGCTTTTCAGAGATGTTATATTAGTTTAAAGACTTATGTCTTGACAGATACATTTTATGTTGTTTTGTTAAATCACATATATTTATGTGATCAAAGGTTTTTAATGGAGTTTAAAAATATTAAATCCTAACATAGCTACCTTTCTCTCTGCCTGTCATATGAGTTCTACATTTTTTGTTTTAATTTTATGGTGACCTTCTATTGGAGGTAAAGTCACTTAAGGTGACTTACCAAAGGAGATCTTAAAACATTATGCTTATCGGCCTTCTTCTTGGTTAACTGGTGCTTACTAGTAATACAAATGTGCTCAAGCAGGAGTTATAAATCAATGGTTTTATTTAAAAGGTTGTTGAGCACCAAAAGCAAAATCGAGGGCCAATATTCAAAATGGAACCTTCTCTTATGAGAATCAACTTTGATGGCCTCTTAAGTGTTAGATGCTTTGTAACTGCAATGAATAGTTTATTAAGGCTATTTTTATCTAATTTAAAGACTATTTTGGAAGGTTATTTTTGCCCGAATGAAATGTATTTCATTTAGAAGGTTTTTCTATGAAGTTTTTGTTGGAACAATCAACCACCAAGATCAAATCTGCAAAACCAAATAACCTTCCACACAAGAGAGACAAGCAAAAAGAATGTTATATTGCCATGATACAACAATGTACTAGATTACATAATGTACAATGAGGCCTTGGTTATAAAGACCAAGGTGAAACACAAGATGTTGTAGTCATGTGACAAGTGTCATAATCCGATGACATATGACAACTATAGGATAAGATGACAACTATCAACAACATCTATCAATAACTAGACAAACTAGAAACATCTATAAGACAACTAGAATGTTTCCTAAGTTAACTTAAGATGTGAACATGTGTGTGAGTATTATTTAACTAATAAATTAGTTAAATATTATGAATTATCCACACAACAAAGGTTAAACTGGATAGGTAATAACCTGTTCACACCAACACCCCCCCTTAAGTGCAAGCTAGGGAGGAACAAACAAATGCAAAAATGGGTCCCGGTAACAAGGCCATGTTAGGTACCCATGTACAAACAATCTCTCACAAGTAGAGAAAAGGAGAAAACCTCATGGGAAAAAAACTCCTCTCCAAAAGAGAGAAAAACATGCAAAGAAAAAGCATGAAAAAGTGAAGGAAGGACTCAAGAAGACCCCCCAAGGACAACTTCCTTCACCCCAAGCATTGATCACAACTGAAGATAACGAGGTGATGCCAAAGGTTTAGTGAAGATGTCTACAACCTGCTCCTCAGTAGGTTTAGTGAAGATGTCTACAACCTGCTCCTCAGTAGACAAGTACTCCAACCTGAGAACACCATCCTGGATGAGCTGCCTGATGAAGTGCATGTGGATCTCGATGTGCTTAGTATGTTGATGCTCCATGGGGTTGCGAGAAATGTGAATAGCACTCTGATTATCACACCAAAGAATAGTGGGATGATCTGGAGGAAATCCAAACTCAGTCATCAACTGTCGAAGCCAAAGAACCTGTTGGCTAGCCAAAACTGCACCTCAATACTCAGCCTCTGTCAATGATAATGCAATAGCTATCTGCTTCTTGCAAGACCATGCAATCAGGCCAGAACCAAGGTAGAAAACAAATCCAGAAGTGGACTTTTGATCATTAACATTACCATCCCAATCTGAGTCAGTGAAGCCCATAATCGAAGAAGCTCCTGATGTGTAATGAATGCCAAAGTGTGATGTGCCCTAAATATACCTCAAGATATGTTTGGTTGCCTTCCAATGACTCTCATGTGGCTTCTGAGAGAAATGGGAGACAAGACCAACCGCAAAGGAAATATCAGGAGGACTATGTGTCAAGTACAAAAGACTACCAACTAACTACCGATACAATGTAGCATCAACTATGGGAGTAGTGTAACTAGTAGATGGTACAACTCCTGACTAAAATGGTGTAGGGGCAGGTTTGCAATCAACCATGCCAAATCTCTGAAGCAAATCAAGAGCATACTTCTACTGAAAAATTAAGATCCCCTCAGTAGTCTGGTGAACCTAAAGACCAAGGAAGTAGTGTAGAAGACCAAGATATGTCATATCAAAGTGCTCCATCAATGCTTGCTGAATACTCTAGATCATAGAAGTAGAACTACCTGTGAGAATCAAATCATCCACATAAAGCATAAGGATCAAAAGATCATCTCCACATCTCTGAGTGTAAACTGTAGGGTCAGAATGGCATCGTGTGAATCCAGAGGAAAGCAGGAAACTATCCATCTTCTCATACCAATCCCTAGGGGCTTGTTTGAGACCATATAATGAACGACAAAGCTTGAAAACAAGTGAAGAGTCCTACACAAAACCTAGAGGCTGCTCCATGTAGATCTCCTCATTAAGATCACCATGCAAGAAGGCACTCTTCACATCCATCTGATACACTGACCATCCTTGAGATGCAGCAAGAGAAAGTACAAGACGAATGGAATCCATCTTGGCGATAGGAGCAAAGGTCTTAGAGTAGTCAATACCCTCAACCTGAGAAAACCCCTTAGCAACAAGATGATCCTTGTACTTGTCTATAGAACCATCAGTTGCATATTTGGTGTGGTACACCCACTTACACCAAACCAATTTTCTTCCCTTAGGAAGAGGAACAAGATCCCAAGTATGATTCTTCATTAAAGAAGAATACTCCTCAACCATTGCACTATCCCCCTCTGGAATACCTCCAACATCTGAAAACTTCTAAGGATCTATGGAAATGGCATGACTCAAAAGACTGATACCTGTTGTCTGTGACTGAGTGCAACGAGTATCTATGGGATCACCAACAAGTGGACTAGCCTCGTCAAGACTAGTGCGGGCCCATCAAGGCAAAATTGGTGCTTGAGGAGGTCTTGGAGCAAGACCATCATCTTTATCATCCTGAAGAAGTAAAACATCTTTAAGTGATGATGAAGTAGGCAGAGTATGTAGTGAGGAAGTAGAAGTGGTGGAAGAATCCACTTGTGTGGAGGACTCATCAAAATGGACATCTCTATGAAAGTAGACATCCTAAGTGACAGGATCAAACAACCTGTAAGCCTTCACATCCTCACAATAGCCAACAAAAATCAAAGGTTGACTCTTCTTCTCCATAGCCTTACTCTGACCATTTGGAATGAATGCCCAAGCCTCACTACTGAATACTCTAAAGAAGGATACATTAGGCTTGACATGGGACCAAGCCTCCTCGGGAGTCATATGCTATACTACCTTGTGAGGCATATGATTCTGAATATAGTTGGCACAATTGACTACTTCAGCCCAAAAGGTGAGATCCATAGACCTAGACTGTAGCATGCAATTTGCCATCTCCCATAATGTCCTGTTCTTTCTCTCTACCACACCATTCTGCTGAGGAGTGTAAGGAACTAAAAACTGATGCTAAATTCCATGCTTCTGTAGAAATCCTAAAAAATCTTGGTTCACATATTGCCCCCATTACCCGTGCATATCCATCAAAGAGAAAGACTTGAATGCTTCTCCACAAATGCCTTATATGTCCTGAATGTGTCAAAAATGTCACTTTTGTACTTAAGAAAGTACACCCATGTGCGTCATGAGAAATCATCAATGAAAGTGAGCACATACTTGGCCCCTAAAAATGAAGGAGTTGGGAAAGACATGAGATCACTATGAACCAACTCCAAGGGTGCTAAAGCTTGAGTAGCTTGACCCTTAGGAAAGGGATCCTGATGATGTTTGCCAAGTACACATCCTGGACAAACTCCCTCTCTACAAGAAATCTTAGGTAGACCAAAAACAAACTTCTTTGTGCTCATCTGTTGAAGATAACTATAATTTAGATGTCCAAACCTCTCATGCCAAAGCTTACTCAAGGTATTGGCATGTGCTATAAGAGATGATCCTAATGAAGACTCAAATCCATCAAATCTATATAGTCAAGATGCATGATCCACTCTCCCTATAGCAATAACTGTCTCAAGATCCTGTAGCTATTTAATAACCACATTGTGAGGAGTAAACTCAACTTTCTTCCCATCCCTAGAATGACAAATCTGATATATGGATAGAAGATTTGTAGAAATCTTAGGAACAAAAAGAACATCCTCAATCCAACCATCTTGCAATTGAATGGTGCTTGTCCCCATGACTAAAATATGTGAAGAGTTCCCCACTGCAATCTGAGAAGTGCTAGTATCAAAAATAATTCAAGTAGATCAAGTGAATTGGTCATATGATGTGAAGCACCTGAATCAAGTTTCCAGCTATTAGAAGATGCAAGCAAGCCATGTGCTGAAAGAGCATGTCCTTTGCCTGAAGAGGAGGGCTTGGGGAGAGAAATCTTGTGCTTCTTCATAGCTTCCTCTAAATCCTCTAACCTCTTAAAACAATGAGACTCATCATGACCTATTATGCCATAATGATGCAGAGCATCATGGATAGCAGGACAGCAATATTCATAGACTGTCATAACTTGGTTGACATTAAGACAGTCACTCAAGCCTCCTTGGACTGATCTCCCTCACAAACTCATCCTCATAGCACATCTATAACATGCATTCTCATCTACTGCCTACACTGGCAAAGCAACAACATGACAAACTAATCTCTTACCTTCTTGATAGTGGCTGTCTACAAGCCTTCTTTGCAGTGCCTATCACCTTCTTGTAGTGGCTACCTCCTTATTCCTTATTAAAGGACTATTTCTAGATCCAGAGGTAACTTGCATCAGTGTTGATGTTTGGTATTTCAAAGTAACTCTACTTCCTTAGACAGTGGCCAACACATAACTTGTTGCTGTCCTCTACTCCAGATTTCAACACAAAACTGCCTTAGGGTCATTTATTTGTCAAATATTAGTCCATACTATCCTCTTGCCTCCATATTCCTCACAGGACATTGCCCTCATTAACATACAATCCATTCCATTTAGTAGGGCAGACAGACTCAATGAAATGGGCAGAAATCCATTGGTAGTCAACAAAATCCTAAACTAGGTTTGTTTCAAACCTCTTTCAGACAAAGGAGAACTGCAGAGGTGTATGAAGGTGTCAAAGGCTCAAACCACTTGTAATGGACAGGTAACTCTCCAACCTAAACACACATGACAACATTCATCACCTACAGGCTGTACAAGTACGGTTTCTTGCAGAAAACAATGTATTAGTGAATGGGACAGCAATTTCTAAAATATCAGTTTGTGATAAACAGATGATATCTTTCGCCTAATATATTACCAAGGTCTCAAACCATGCTCAAACTCAAGCTAACACCTCCTCCTTCCCATCCAATATGCAAATGGATCAAAACAAAGCCGTACCCCAACATTGTACAGGCTGTTGTAAGGAGAATTCAGAAATCAGCTACTCTAAAACAGTCTAAGGAAAATGTGAATAACTTCCATGTTATTTGTTATTAAGGAACCAAACCAAATGCATTTGGGAGTCATCTCATGCCCCTGCACATACAACATACATTGTGGCCATGACTGTTCCGTACAAGTACGAAAAACTCAGAAAAATAGCAAGGAAAACAGAAAAAATAGCCTCTTTTGTTATTATTTCTCCAATCTATTCCATGTTTTTTTCTACAATAATGCTTGGCAGAGATATTACAAGCCTCCACACTACATGCATCGAGTGGGAGTCCAAAAAAACTGCCCCAGACCACCGTGCCTTCTTGTTTTATAATTGCTGTTCTAAAGACTGTTTTATTAGAAACTGTCCAATCTTGGACTTCATCGGTGATTTTTATGTTTAATAATGCTTTTAGTATGTGGTTTAATATTTGAAAAGGTGTAGCCATTCTTCCTAACCCAAGACATGCCTTAAAAGGCTTAAAAACATGAGAATTTAATGACTAACCTATTTAAATGACTTTTTTCAAACTACCTATAACTACAAGACTGTCCTAACTAGGACTACAACTAGATTCATTTAGACATTTGGACTAAGTCCTATTACAAACATGGCTACAAGCCTTAAGAAGATGGTCTCTAAGACCTTATTGACTCATAACAATTACAAGAAGATCAAATAAAAACCAGACACCTTGGTGCTCCTGCACCACATAAAAAGAACAAGTGCCACCTTTCTTCTTCTTTGTCTTGGAGGAAGACTCACTAGATTTTGAAGGATTAGGTGGAGGAGTGGGCTTCTGATCATTCTTTAGCTTTGGTTTAAAGGGAGACTCAGTACTTGAAGGAGATTCTATCTTGGGCTTCTTTTCATTCTTACCTTTACCCTTGGAGGATGAGGCCATCAAGGCTTGACTCTTAGAACTAGGAAGTACATCCATTTGAAGTAACTTGGTTTGCTCCCTAGTAAGACACTCACAAAATAGCTCAAAGCTAGGAATCTTAAATTCTTTCCCAAAGGAATCCATAGTAGAGTAGAAGGTAGATGAAAACACCTGAAATGGGCCCTTTAACTTCGACAAAATCAAGAAGATACATTCCTTTTCAGTTTTATCATGCCCACATCCTTTCAATTGTGACAAGATCATCTTGAATTTCTCTAGAAAATCTTGGATAGTAGGAAAACTATCTGGAGAGTGATGTCAATTCTACCTCAAGTTTCAAGATTTGGAATTCATTGACAGTACCATACAATTCTGCAATCTTATCTCAAATTTGCTTAGGTGTTTTACACTCTGCAATATGAAACAACAAGTTGTCTGATACATGCAATCCTATGATTCCCATAGCTTCATCTAATTTGTTCTTATAAGAAAATCTTTCAAACTCCTTAGAGAAACCAGGTGGATTATCCTCTAGTATTTGCCAAAGTCCCTTAGATTGCAGCAGTTGTTTCATTTTTAACTTCCATGTGTGATAATTATGTGGAGTGAGTGGTTTTATAGACACTTTCTGCCATGTGTAGCAGAAAAAAACACCAAGAACCAAAGACACAAGGGCACTTAAATTGTACCTTTTCACCCCCCCAAAATGTATTAACAATGTAATTGTAACCCCCCTAGCAAAGTACAATGAATGAATTTGTACAATTGATAAGCTTAAATCAACCATTTATAACACACGGTGATTTTTACAATTTTTAAGCAAAAAAATCTTGTCAAGGGAAAAAATAGAAGTTACAATCAGATTCCTTGTGATTTTCTAAGCAATTTCAAAAAAAATTCACTAGATTTCGATGTTATATGCAAAAGATATGTTAGTTGTAAGAAAAGCACGAATTGTACCTTCAAGCTAAAAAAAGTAGAAAAAAATGATGAAATCTGAACAAATCACCTAAACCACAACAAAGCTTACTGAACCACCTTTCCGATGACTATAAGATTGTGAAAAAACACCTCCTGGATATTTAAAATATTTATCTAGATAGAGTCGTGTCATTTTTAGGTGTGTACATTTTGCCCCTCTTTGATGCAATGTGTTTTATCACGTTGCTTCAAAGAATAGATATTTTTTGCAATTTGATACATGCCCTAGTTTGCCCTTGGTATAGGTTTATGATGCTAGGATGCCCCCTTAGAAGATTAGACGGGAAGAAAATTTTGGGGGCATGAGATGGACAATCTCATGATGAAGAAGATGAAAGGATATGCGAAACGGTGGAGAAAATAGGTTACGACTGGAAAAAATAGCGAAGAAAGGGCACGGAGAGCAAGCCAAGTCGCCACATAGCTAGTTAGGGTTGCATGACTATATTTAGAAGCTGGGTCCACAATCCTAGTCATTTGCACACTTGTCATTTAGTGAGAGCTATTAGAAGATTTTGCAGAGTGCAGGAGCTAGAGCAGTCAGCGAAGAGATGGATATTCTGGTCAAGGAGCACCATTTCAAGCAGGTCTAAGGATTCGACCGAGCAACGGAGGCAGGACCCCCAGTACGTATGTTGAAAAAAATTAGGCTAGGTGCATTTATTAGTGTAATAAATGCATTTCAAAGTTACCAAAGCAGATGTGCAACTATGGGTTTCGGTGCATCTGTGCTCCAAAACTGCACATGTGTGTAGTTGCAGCGCATTTAGGTCATGTTCCTATGCATGCGTAGGTTCTGTGCATATGCTATAGGTTGCTGCACATTTAATTTTTTTTGTTGCTCATATGTAGGTTATGTGCATATGTTGTAATACTACACTTTTTCTCTGATACTGCACAAATGCTGCCTGGAATGGTGTATTTGCTTAGGATGCTCAGTTACTTAGTGAAATTAACTCAATTGGCATCTGGATCAATGCGACAATTGATAAGCGATCTCTGAGATTGATAGAATCTAGATAGGAGATGATATGCTTGGTTTGATCAATTTGATATGTTAAGTAAGTGATTTTGATAGGTTTGATAGTTGAGCAAGTTTGCATTGATATGGATATGGTTGACGCTTTGCTTTGTTGATGGCAGGAGGATATTTCTGATTGCATCATGTCATGGGAGTAGTTCCTGGTGACCATGCGACGATGACACATGTTGACAGAGGCAGATCATCTAGTGCTTGGTGCGATTGGTTTGTACTATGTTTGCTTCATGCGAGGTTCATGTGAACCTCAGTCTACTGACTGCTTTGGTATTTGCACTTTCACAGTGAGGATGGGACATTCCACCTCACTACTGGCAAGATCACCGTGACTTTGGAGGATGTCTATAGCATCCTAAGACTTCCTATAGTAGGGGAGCTGGTAGAGTACGACTCTCAGCATGACACCAAGATAGCTGAGTGTAGGAGGATAGTTGATGATCCTAACATAGAGGGATCAGTTATTAGCTGGCAGGACATGTATGATTACTATGACTACTTCCCTGAGATTGTAGTTGGCTTGGTCAGAGGTGTTGTATGCCCCGATCAGAGATCACATGGTTTTACAGTTGGCTGTGGTCAGACCCTAGAGAGGATGTTGACTGAGGGCACCCGTTTTGCTTGGGGTGTCTCTGTATTGGCTCACCTTTACCATGATATGCATCAAGTTGTGTACCATGGAGCATCGATTCTCTCAGTAGATGTTTCTTTGTTATAGTTCTGGGCTTGGGAGCACATAGCAATGACACAACCTATTTACACATTTCATCGACAAAGGGATGATCCATACTCCTATGGATACTTCGGTGTACTTATTCAACATAGGCTAGGTAAGTTGGAGTATTGGCACCATGCATTGGATAATGTGGATGCAGTTGTGTGGAGACCATACATGGAGTGCAAGGTATGGGACGATGAGGTTGATGAGCTGTCCTACATGTTTTAGACACAGTGGTTGATTAGTCATACCCCACACATTTTGGAGAGGAAGATAGTTAGTCATGTCATCCGACAGTTCAGGTGGGTACAGGGTATGCCACAAGGGTAGGCACTATTTGTGAGGACATGGGCAAGGCGGTGGCAATGGGGACCTGTGACTTCATATGAGGAGTCCTAGGAAAATTTTCTACATATTCCCTATCAGGGATGGCCGATGAGGCGGGAGGTCGTGGATGCAGGGATGACACGGGATTTTGAGGATTGGTTCATTGCACACCCATTCCCTAGGTACTTGGGACTGGAAGAGCTAGCTCCTCACCTAGATGAGGTTAAGTCAGAGGAGGATGATGGAGGTAGGTAGAGTATGAGGCAGAGGAGGAGAGGAGGATGTGGTGAAGGAGAAGATGGTGGAGGGGGAGATGGAGGAGGAGGAGATGGAGGCAAGGAGATGGTGGAGGAGGAGACGGAGGAGGAGACAGTCGGCCGAGATAGCGACAGAGAGTGGGGTAGGCCCCACCCTAGCAAGTGGCACAACAGGAAATGCTGGTAGTTGCTCCATAAGTACCGCAAGCACGCACCTGATCAGCCTACCCCATAGTAGCAGGTGCAAGAAGACATAGTAGGTATGCTATGAGGCCAGCTGAGATAGGTGCGAGCATAGCTAAGAGTTGTTGAGGCTCAGATATAGGGAGATGCAGGGGTTATTGCAGGCATCACTATAGAACGGGATGGCACTCTGGGCACTGATGCAACCATAGTATTGCTAGTGACATAGTTGACACAGGCCCAAGCCCAGGTTACACAGGTGCTAGGAGAGTTGGCCATAGCTCGAGCACAGACTCAGTATTACAGAGGGCTATACCATGAGGTAGTGCCAGTAGATCAGAGGGCACCAAGCTAAAGGAGCCATTCAGTGGTTGTATCCTCACAAAGGGCAAGTGGTTCATGGTTGGCAGCTTCGGGCATGGGCCCACAGCAGTCTAAAGTTGGCCGAGGCGGAGGAAGGGGAGAGGGCAGTGCTGGGAGTAGCATCCTGCGGCAGCAGGGTTAGTTGTGATCTGGTTAGTTGTGATCTTGTATAGATATTTCCTTTGTACATACATTTTTTTGATGGCTCATGGATAGCCAGATTATGTATATATCACTTCTTATGTTGTATAGCTACTAAGACACGTATCATTATTATTGTGATGTATGTATACACCTTTTGTGATTTGACTCAGGGATGATGAACTAATTTTGTACACTATGGACACTTTTATGTTTTATGATTATATATGATGGTGCAGTTATGATGGCCTACATGCATGTGTTTATGTGATGATCATGGTTGCATTTTACTTTGGATGCTTGTACATTTATGCAAATGTTTATGATATATAATATGCAACACCTATTATGCAAATAAAATGGTATGAGATGATTACTGACAATTATGTTTTTCTGATGGTTTTCTGATGGGATATTATGTATGTTATGTTATGCTGATACAAATGTATATCAGTATATTTTAATGCACCTATCTATATGTGAATGATTTTAAATGTTCACATTCTATGATGATCTAATGTAGACATTGTGATGATAGCTATGTTTTTGTGAGATTTTTGGTTAATGCAATGTTGTGTTGACTTATACATCTAAGAGACCACATTATATGCTAACATGATTTAAATGTTTATTATGTATTGTATGTGATGATACTATATGATGACCTCCCTATTCATGATATGCAAAATGATGACATGTTTTTGTTACACCTATATGTATGCAAATGAGTTAATTAATTTAATGACTACCTCACCTAATATGAAATGCAAAATGATGACACATGGATGATTTAATGCACCTATATGTATGCAAATGATTTAATCAAATTAATGACTATCTCACCTAATATGAAATGCAAAAATGGTTACATGTTTTTTTGATATGTCCAAGTGTACTCAATCAACGAAGAAGAGACTCGATGAAAGACACAATGATAGATAACATTTTGATGATAGAAGAACACGTGAATGAAGGAATCACAAGCTTTATTTGTAAACACTTGCACTATGAACAAAATATTTATTTTATGGATGGTATATGAAATGTAATTGGATGTGCATGGATGCAGATATTTGTCACCTTGATACTACAAGAATTTTGAAGTGCTTGATTCATCATTGGGCAATTTTTTTGTTATTTTTGTGTTTGTAATATGTTGTAAGAAAATACAAGCATCTGAGTATAATTGAACCAAGATGACCTGAGTATTGCTTACATGGATTTTGATTTAGCAAGTTAATACAAGCATCTAAGTATAATTGAACCAAGATGACCTGAGTATTGCTTGCATATCAATAGACAAGGATTACACCTGTTTCATGTTAGACCTCTGATGTCCCCGATGATCATTTTGTTGATCATGTCTTTAGACGAGGCTTCCCATTACTAAAGATAAACCCACAAGTAGCAAACAAATAAAATAATCATGCCCCTATCATAGCATCTCTAGTTTTTAGGCATCCTTGAGTGGCGTAGGAAACGTGATAACAAAAAGTTAAAATTTAAGGCACAACCAATCAAATCAAAACTTTCCTGCAGTAGATGTATCTTCTTGCCATAATTTAGAAAAAATCATTTGGAGTGTTTACGCCTTGTTTGTTTTGCGTTGGATAGGTTGATGTCTTGCATCAAAATTTCTATTTGGAAGCAGGCTTTGTTGCGCATGCTTGTGTCTGGTGAAAAGGTATCACAAACCCTATTGGTGTCCTCTGAGAACATGTGATATTGCAAAATCCCACTCTGTAACCAGGTCGAGGACTTGCCCCTAGTCAAGTAGAGGTTTCTAGTTTATTATGGATGAAAATCTGTGAGACGCTTACGGTAGACTCGATGGGATGGGCCCTAAGGGACTGACCTAGTGCCTCAGGGGCTCATTGATAACGGCCTTTCCTACGTGATGACGCAAAGGCAATGTAGTTCAGGGTGTGGACCGCGTGGACCTAAGACCTAAGCGATGGGAGAATGGTGCAAATTTGGATGGAATAGAGGATGGGTGATAAGGTATGGAACGGATGGGTTGGCTCAGGGGCCCATCAATGATGACCTTGCCTACATGAAGACATAGAGGCAACGTAGTTCAAGATCACAAGATATTAACAATGGATCCTATGACAGGCTAACACTATGGATAGGGTAGTGGATAAACCTTAGGTAACAAGGCAACAATAGTGATAGAGTATCAAGCCATGATAGGTTATCGTTAGGTGGTTTTGTGAAATGGATATGATCAAATGATGGATAATGGTAGGAAAAATGGATGCAAGGTGATGGTTTCCCAAAGATAGAGGAAGCAATTCTCATCACAAAGAACACCTGTTTACCAGGTTTTCACTACTTTGCTTTTATTGCAATGTTTTTGTCTTTTCTCATTTTTTATTTTTTATTTTTTGATATATTATTTTTTTATTTTTTGGATATTTTTTCCCCTGTTACATTGGGGTTCTCTAGGTATAGAACTGGCGAAGATGCATGATATTGATTGGGTCATTAAACAGCTCACCTTCTGCTGTAGCTAACTGGTACGCTCCTAATCCATAGGAAGCAATGATTACGTAAGGACCAAGCCAATTGGGTTCAAACTTTCATTTCTTCTCCCGATCCTACTGATTATGGGGATTTTCTTTGAGCACTAGATCACCAACATTAAATACCCTTGGATGGACTCTGTGGTTATAGCTTCTTGACATTCTTTGTTGGTAGCCTTTGAGGTGGTTGAAAGTGTTCTATTGTTTCTCCTCCAACAATTCTAACTCTTGCAGTCTGGAAACTCTATAGTCCTCATCAGTGATAAGACCTTTTTAACGACACCCTCAAAGATGGTAACTTGACCTCAATGGGTAAATTGGCTTTAGAACCATAAACAAGGGCATATGGTATTGCACCTATGGGAGTGTGTGTGTGTTGGTTCAATAGGCCCACAGAGCGGGATTTAGTTGCATGTGCCAATCATGGCTGGTGTCGTTTACAATTTTCTTGAGGATTTCAAGATGGTTTTGTTGGATGCCTCTACTTGACCATTGCCTTGTGGGTAATATGGGGTGGAGAAATGGTGTTGGATTTGGAATTTGTCACAGATCTTTTGGACATCCTCATTTTTGAAGGGTCTTCCATTATCCGTGACTATGGATGAGGGAATTATGTATCAACAAATGAGGTAATTAAGGATGAAGGAGGCAATTTGTTTGCTTGTGACATTGCTGAGTGGGACAGCTTCAATCCACTTAGTAAAATACTCAATGGTGGTTATGATGAACTTGTGGCCATTGGATGATGGAGGGTGGATTTTTCCCACAAGGTCGAGTCCCCGCTAAAAAAAGGGCCAAGGTGTCGTTAAAGGCCACAATTCTTGAGCTAGTGCATGGATGAGGTTACCATGAATCTGACACTTCTTGCATTTCTTCACAAAATGTGTTGGAAATAATGTAGATAACTGAGAGGTGGGGTGAATCAGTTATCTTAAATTTCTTAACTTTCTTTTCTTCTTTAACAATAGTGCAGTATCAAAACATTTAAGCATAAATGAACATGACAGTAGAAATGAAATCAACACACACAACACAAGGATTTTTACATGGAAAACCCTGTTGAGGGAAAAACCACGGGGTGAGTAGCCCAAGATTGTATTCTCTATTAAAAGAATAGAAGTACAAAATGGCACTTGCCAATTAGGGCTCACTACCCAAGCACACTGCTCACAAGAGGCTCACTGCCTACAAGAGACTCACTGTCTACAAGGTATATAGAAAGTAACCAAGTATTTGAACTGATCAGGAGCATCCACATATGTTGAGGTTCAGTTCTAGTTAGGCTCAATATACTAATCTGCTGCACTTCATTCTTCCTCTGCTTAGTGTTGTTGTTCTGTCACATACTGGATTTGTATAGCTACTTCCACATTGCTCTCTACTTTTCTTTGCACACTTTATCACACCACACACACCTTCACATCAAAATCCATCTAGTATATATATCTGCACCAAGGATTTCAACATCTTTCTAGTCAGCATCCGGAATACTCAAGATTTTCCCAAACTCTGGTCTATCGGCTGAATCCTTGCTTACTAAGTGATGCGTATCAAAGAGATATAGAAGTCATCAATCATGTCGGCCAACCATGAATGATCCCTCAAGAAGCTTGATCACCATCAATTTCTCATCTGGATTAAGCTCTGATGCTCTGTCGATTAGTTCTTCCTTAGTCTACTCTGCCTGTCAAGAACCCAACACTTAGATGCTCATATCTTTTTATTCTTTCATCACCGGAGGCTCAATCTTTGGAATGTAGTAGTCATGGTACTCCTTTTGACTTCCCCAAGTCTACATTTTACTAAGATACATCCTCTGAGATATCCAGACCTGATTGTCAAACCTTGTTGCATGCTCTATTCTTGCTCACCAGACCAAAACACTCTTCAATCTGACTTCCGGTAAATACCTATTATGTGTTGCAGATGTGTGGGATAAACTTTGTTGCCATCAATGACAACAATGATGAAGCCACATAGTGTCTCTTGCCAACAATCTCCCCCTTTGGCATTGATGGCAACACTTAGTGAAAAATGACTAAGTGTCATAGCACACTCCCCCTTGGCTGATGCTCTATTCTTATGTATACTTTTCTGAAGCTCCCCCTTAACTAGATTCCACATTTTTCACTACTCCTCACTCCCCCTTTGACATCAATGGCAAAGGGTGGAATCCGCACACCAAAATTTGCAAAATTTAAGCTATACATAGCCGCATAAGTATATATACAAGTTATACTTACATATACTTAAGTATATCCGCAAAAGTGGTTTTCAACTGGACAAATTTTGTTACCCAACTCTGCTTCATCCTGTCCAAATTTGAGATGTGACCACTTAACAAAAATGCAAAAGCTTATGCCCTCTTTAAGTCTATTGAATCACTAGTCTGAGCTGTAGTCTGAGCATCAGTTAGGGCTTCATGCATTGCCTCTAACTTAGGGATAATTATCCCTCTTAGTTCATTCATTCTGCTTATTCTATTGTTCTTCTCCTTCTCAAGCCTCTTTATCTTATTTATAGTGGCAATAGCCTGGCACTCTTGATTCATTATGGATGAGGTGAGAGGATCAAAACTCTGGGATAAACTTGGTAGTTTTCCCTCTTGTTCTTCAACCTTCTTGGTAATGTTTGTTGTCACTATGGACCAGGATAAACAAAATTTATATAATTCTCCGCCATCTGTAAGAACATTTTCTAGGCTCTTTATTCCAATATTCAGATTTCTCCTATCATTTGCTATAAGCCCCTAAACTTCAAAGAATCTCTTACCAAAAAACTCTTTCCAGACTTTCTTTTCTGCTGATTTCTCCAAAGAATCAAAATGCGTGCTAACAGAATTCACAAGAGATTTCAGATTACCTGATGAGGAGGCAAAAAGATCCTTTTGAAAGGATGGCATAATTTTCTCTAGCACACTGGATGCAATCTCTATTAGCTCATAGTCTTCCATGTGAGACTTCAGAAGCTTTTATTTTGCTTTAGCTTGAGAAAAAGATGCTACCTTCATTGTCTGGACCGGAGAGAGGGAGTCAAAATTGAGTGGTCCATGAAACAGTTCTGGTTTATCTATCTCCATTAATTCCTTGGTCAAGAATTTCTTCACTACTTCTACAGTGTCTCTTGCCAGAGACTTCTTTTCTTGTGTAGCCTCAGAGCTCTCATCAGAGATCTTCTCTGTTTGTTCTTCTTCTCTTCCCTTTTTCCCTTCTTCTTGACTTGCTTTCTCCTCTTGTCTTGCTTCTCCTTTAGTTCCAGAGTCTGTTGGGGGATCTGAATGAGAGATATTTACTTTTTCATGGACTTCCTCTTCTGGAACAGAGGAATCCAGGTACTTAGTCTTCTCCTCACCTATCTCCTTTGACTCTTCTGAAATTTTCTTAGTAGGATTTTCCTTTGATACACTTAATCCTTCAACATCCATTGCAGAAGGTTCATCACTTATGTCCTCTATAATAGGAAGATTGAATCTTTTATATGCACTCTAGAGGATGTCTTCAGTCTCTTTTGCCACCTGATCAGTCTCTCTGAGCATAAGCTTGTTCATTCTGGCTTTGCTCTGAAACTCATCCTTGCAATCCTTGAAGATTATATTCATTTGTTTTGGAGTGATGGAAGGATAGAGCTGAATAGCTATCTGTTCCTGGATCTCCATATCCTTTTCCTTGGCATTGTCTTTTCTGAGTTCAAGTACTTTCTCTAAACTCTTGGGGATTAGAGAGATGATTTCAATGAATGCTTTATTATAGATATTCAAGTACTTGACTGTGGCTTCCTCCAATAGTCTTTTGTCAGTGTCATTATACTCATCATAAAATTTAGTTGTGGGCTGTAGATTCCCATCTATAGTGACTTCTTTGATGACATCATCAACAGAAAGAGTAGGCCTTTCAACAAATTCTCCTGCTTCTTTGTTCTTGCTGGTAGAGAATTCCACAAATGTTTTGTTTTTCTTCTTCATTTTCTTAACCTCCTCATCTGTCTCTGTCTCTTCATCATCCTTTTGACTTATATAGGATCTTGTAGCCTTAGTTTTTGTTCTCTTTTCTCCTATTCCAGATATCTTTGCTTTTGGCTTTGAGGCTTTTTTGCTCTTTGAGGTGGCAGGTGCAGAGATCTTTGAGGATCTAGTCCGAGAGGGAGCTTGCATCGGAACACTTTCTTTTTATGCTTCTTGTCTTTCTTTCTCTACTCTTTCTACCTTCTCTTTGTTGGCATCAACTACCTCCTTTGATATGCCATATTTCTTGGCAATTTCCTCCACTTCCCTTCTCACTTTCCTTTTCATCTCTGGTTGTCTCAATTCAACATGTATTTTCACACTTAATTCTTGAAAGGTTCCAAACCTTTATGCCTCAGGGTCCTTTGGTTGACTTAGCAAGTGTTGAACATGTAGCTCCAGAATTTTTTCATCCACCTCATAGCCCATTGGCATAATCTAGACTATTCTGGGCTCTACTGCCTCCATTAGGTATTGATCAGTATCTACCATAAAGCACACTGTATCTTTATATTTTTCAACTAATGTCTAAGGAATTCTTTCTCTGGCATGCATCATAACTTGGAAATTCTTGAAATATCCCCAGAGAGCTGTGCTTTGAGCCTTGGCATCACCAAGCCCATACATATAATCTTTGATTTGTATGGCAACAGGTCTGTCATTTTGCCATATCTAGCCACTGGTTCCGAGTAGCTCATTCATATAGTAGAAGAATAGACATAGTATGAAGCCACTGTACTTAAATGAATTCTTCTTATCCTTCTTTATTTTCTACAAATTCTCTAACAGTTGGTTCAAGAGAAGCTCACAAAGATCATAATCAGGATTTTCCCTTAGCATCTGATAGGTAGTGTATATTGTTGTTCCAGATATAGAATTCTCCCTACTGGAGTGACATATTTTATAACCAATTATCATAGAGGCAAATTTGATATCCGGATCTATGATATCCTCAATTGTCATTGCTCTTTTATCAAATTTTGATCTAGTAGCCTCACTTACAGTTTGGTTTTTGGCTGATTTGAGAGCAGGCAACCACCGGATGAGTGCAAATCAGTTATTGCCCTAATTGCATCCTTGGTTATCTTGAAGGGCTTCAACAACCACATGAAGTTATCATGTATTCTACTAAGAACATACCGGACCCATTCATCTTCTACAAAATAGGGGAAATGGATGTAATGTCCAAAATGCTTATCCCGGATGGCTTTGTATTGGGGTTTGAGTTCAAATGTTTCATCTATTAATTCCTTGTGGTAGATATCCATCAGCTTGGATTCCCCAAATTCCTTAATGTTGGGGTTAATGTATACCCTAACATCTTCTACGTGCAAAACCCCATGCGAAATGCTAGAGAATGCGCCTAGGGGATCAACTTCTAGGGATTTGTAAGGATGTTTCTTGAACTTAGGGCATGGCCTATCATTGATCTTAACAAAATTTGGAGGAGCCATCTTGCAAAAGATTCAGAGAGAGATATTCAAGAACGGAAATACCTTTTTATGCTTCTAGGGTTCATGATATGAGCCAAAGAGATCGCTAGTTGAATCAGATTCTGTGATTGATCTTTGAGAGGGTTGAAGCAAACTTGTTCACAGAGCCTTTTCTTTCTTCTTCTCGAGTGTAAATGTGCAAATGATGAGTAGAAGAACCCTTATATCTCTACACAAACCCTAATTTCTTATTACAATAAATGCACAACTTAAGTCATTCTGGTTGCCTTGTTCTCCTTGTTCTGAGAGAGATCTTTTCGGATCACTAAGATGCACCTAGAATGATAACTTACAATGTATCTCCCTTTCTCCAATCATTCCATCTAACCATAGATCCAAATATTTCAATTTTGAATCATACCGGATCTAACTGTGAAAGTCCTGCTTTTGTCGGATGACTGTTAAATTGGATTAATCTTGGATGATTAACCTTTTCAAACTCCTTGCGGATCTTTCATATCTTTACCAAGGGTTATTTAGATATTTCTCTGAGAGCCCTTTTAATCCACAACTTTCCATGTGCCAATTTCAGGCACCAATTGACTGCTAGGGGAAATTATTTTCTTTTGTGACTCCCCCTGAGCCAGAGCTCATCTATTTAGTTTCCAGAAGGAATATCAACACCAAATTCTGGTGCGGATCCATCCCCAACATTTTATGTACTTCTCTTCACCCAAATCTTGTTCATTTCCCTTTGAATTTCATCCACATTCACTTTTCCTTTTCCTTTGTCTTGATTTTGGTTTTGATGCACCGGACCCTTTTTGTCCTGATTCTTACTTCTACAAAATTTGGTAATATGACCGGATCTATTGCAATTGTAGCAAACAACATTTCTTTGCATATTTGACTGGTATCCTCTTGATCTACATTGATTAGCCATATGTCCCATTCTATTGCATGCAAAGCATCTACCATTGAATGAATTATTTATTTGCACATTTCTACATTCATGAGATTTGTGACCATACCTTTTGCAGTTAAAACACTATCCAAAGAAGGATGAGTTAGTCTGATTCATTCTTCTTCTGCACTAATTTGCTTTATGACCGAAGTTATTGCAATTGTAGCAGTATCCATTGAAGGATGGATATCTTTGAGCATTTGGTTTCCTTACCGGAGGTCTTCTAATTTTGTTCCTTAGATTTCCTGATCTAGAGTTCTTCTGACCAGATTCGAAGCTTTCACCTTTCTCATACCCCAAGCCATGCTTGTCATCTACCCTCTTTTGGCTTTCAAGAAGAACTTCAAGTTGAGCAGAGCTTATCTTGAATTTCTCTTTGTATTCATTTGCAGTTTGAAGATCCCTTTTAAGAGTGTCTATCTAACTCTCAAGTTGTTCTTCATTATCTCTAGCTTCTTCAAGATTAGATTCCAGATGCCTGATTATTCTATCCATTTTGTGGCAATCTTCTAACTTCTCCTTGAGAGCTCATCTATTTAGTTTCCAGAAGGAATATCAACACCAAATTCTGGTGCGGATCCATCCCCAACATTTTATGTACTTCTCTTCACCCAAATCTTGTTCATTTCCCTTTGAATTTCATCCACATTCACTTTTCCTTTTCCTTTGTCTTGATTTTGGTTTTGATGCACCGGACCCTTTTTGTCCTGATTCTTACTTCTACAAAATTTGGTAATATGACCGGATCTATTGCAATTGTAGCAAACAACATTTCTTTGCATATTTGACTGGTATCCTCTTGATCTACATTGATTAGCCATATGTCCCATTCTATTGCATGCAAAGCATCTACCATTGAATGAATTATTTATTTGCACATTTCTACATTCATGAGATTTGTGACCATACCTTTTGCAGTTAAAACACTATCCAAAGAAGGATGAGTTAGTCTGATTCATTCTTCTTCTGCACTAATTTGCTTTATGACCGAAGTTATTGCAATTGTAGCAGTATCCATTGAAGGATGGATATCTTTGAGCATTTGGTTTCCTTACCGGAGGTCTTCTAATTTTGTTCCTTAGATTTCCTGATCTAGAGTTCTTCTGACCAGATTCGAAGCTTTCACCTTTCTCATACCCCAAGCCATGCTTGTCATCTACCCTCTTTTGGCTTTCAAGAAGAACTTCAAGTTGAGCAGAGCTTATCTTGAATTTCTCTTTGTATTCATTTGCAGTTTGAAGATCCCTTTTAAGAGTGTCTATCTAACTCTCAAGTTGTTCTTCATTATCTCTAGCTTCTTCAAGATTAGATTCCAGATGCCTGATTATTCTATCCATTTTGTGGCAATCTTCTAACTTCTCCTTGAGAGATTGTTTTAGATTATCTTCAATTTTTCTTTTCTCTTCAATTTCTTGGGTGAATTTCATAACCCCTGATTCCATTTCTTGTCTTACCATAATGACCTCTTTTGATATCTTCCCAAATAACTTGTTTTTCTCATTCAGATCTTCATTAGTATCATTGGCTTCATTTGACTTGCTAATTGTTGAAGTAGTTCCTTTCTTTTCTTCACTGAGATACCCAATTTTTCTTTGAGTTCATTTATGAAATCATTAGCTTGTTTGAGTCTTTCCCTCAGGTTATTGACTTCAGAGTGAGATTGCTCAAGATCATCTAAGGCAGACTGAAGTTGTTCCATCATACCATACATATCCATTGAGATTCCCAGATCTTCCTCAAGCTGTTAGGCTCTGTTTAGAGGAACTTAGCTCTGATACCAATTGTTGGAAACAATGAAGATAACTGAGAGGGGGGGTGAATCAGTTATCTTCAATTTCTTAACTTTCTTTTCTTCTTTAACAATAGTGCAGTATCAAAACATATAAGCATAAATGAACATGAGAGTAGAAATGAAATCAACACACATAACACAAGGATTTTTACATGGAAAACCCTATTAAGGGATTTTTACATGGATTGTATTCCCTATTAAAAGAATAGAAGTACAAAATGGCACTTGCCAATTAGGGCTCACTACCCGAGCACACTGCTCACAAGAGGCTCACTGCCTACAAGAGACTCATTGTCTACAAGGTATATAGAAAGTAAGCAGGTATTTGAATTGATCAGGAGCATCCACATATGCTGAGGTTTAGTTCCAGTTAGGCTCAATATACTAATCTACTGCACTTCATTCTTCCTCTGCTTAGTGATGTTGTTCTGTCACATACCAGATTTGTATAGCTATTTCCACACTACTCTCTTATTTTGTTTGCACACTTTATCACACCACACACACCTTTACATTCAAATCCATCTGGTAGATATATCTGCACCAAGGATTTCAACATCTTTCTAGTCGGCATCTGGAATACTCAAGATTTTCCCAAACTTTGGTCTGTCAGCTAAATCCTTGCTTACTAAGTGATGCATATCAAAGAGTTGGTTATAGAAGTCATCAATCATGTTAGCCAACCATGAATGATCCCTCAAGAAGATTGATCACCATCAATTTCTCATCCAGATTAAGCTCTGATGCTCTGCCGGTTAGTTCTTCCTTAGTCTACTTTGCCTGTCAGGAACCCAACACTTAGATGCTCATATCTTTTCATTCTTTCATCATCGGAGGCTCAATCTCTAGAATGTAGTAGTCATGGTACTCCTTTTGACTTCCCCAACTTTGTACTTTGCTGAGATATATCCTCTGAGAAATCTGGACCTAATTGTCGGACCTTGCTGCATGCTCTGTTCTTGCTCACTGGACCAAAACACTCTTCAGTCTAACTTCCGATAAAGACCTATTATGTGCTGTGGATGTGTGGGATAAACTTTGTTGCCATCAATGACAATAATGATGAACCCACATAGTGTCTCTTGCCAACAAAATGATATGAGTCTGTCTCCATGTTCTACCAATAGTATCCCAAATGCATGAGTTTCTTAGCTAAGGTAGGAATACTAGAGTGTGATCTGCAGATACATTAGTGTTCTTCCCGTAAGGTAGTTTGAGATTCGTCACGTTCAAGACATCTAAGTAGAGCACCATCTAGACCTCGGCGGTAAAGGGTGTCGGCAATAATGGTATAGAAGGATGTTTGGCGGATAAAGGTTTGGCATTGGTTGTTGGATAAGTCAACTGGTAATGTGTTATCCCTGAGGTACATTTAAATTTTACCATACAAGGGTGAATTAGATCCAACTAGGAGGCAAATGGATTGTGTTTTAGGGATCTCATAAGCTAGCTATGTGACTGACTCCACCAAGAACTCAAAATGTGAGTCATTCTCTGGTATATCGAGAAGCAAGGCGATGGTTGCCATGGCATCTGTTGCTTTGTTCTCTATGTGAGGAGTCTTCTCAAAGGAGATTATCACAAAGTATCCTTTAAAGTCATCTACCATACGTTTGTATGGTATTATCTTGTCATCTTTCATCTGATAGTCATCATTTACTTGATTGATCACTAGTTGTAGATCTCCATAGACATGTAGCTCTTTCACTTTCCACTCTGCCATCATCTTAAGACCAATGACTAAGGCCTCATACTCTGCTATCTTGTTTGTTCAAGGAAAAAGTAGATGATAGGACTTGGGTATTGTGTCACCTTGAGGAGTGACTAATAAGATTCGTACCCCCGATCCATGGTTTGTATAAGAGGCATCAAAGTATAGCTTTCATGAATGTGTTGTGATACTGAAAATTGATTCATCAGGAAACTCGAATGTCATTGGAGTAGTATCTTGCAATGGTGCCTCTTCTAACTGATGTGCGATGATCTAACCTTTGATATCTTTCCTTTCCACATATTCTATGTCATACTCACTTAGTAGCATTACCCATTTAGCTAGGTGGCCTATTAGAGCTACTTTGCTTAACAAGTATTTCAACGGATCAATCTTTACAATTAGCTTGATGGAATGTGCAATCATGTAATGTCATAGTTTTTGGGAAGCAAAAGCCACAGCAAGACAAGATCTTTCAATTAGTGAATATTGCAATTCATACCCCGCCAATGTGTGACTGATGTAGTAAATTGCCCTTTCCTTGCCTTCATAGTCTTGTTGTGCTAAAAGGGATCCCAGAGCTGTTGGTGTAGCAAATATGTCAAGATATAGTGGCTTGCCTTGGATAGGTGGCATCAAGATAGGTGGATTCATGAGATACTGCTTCAATTTGTGAAATCTATCTTCACACTTCTCATCCCATCTAAATGGGATGTTCTTATGCAAGAGATGAGTGAAAGGTTGACATTTGTCTGCAAGTTGTGAGATAAACCGACCAATTGCAATTTACCTTATAAAGACCGCAGTTGGGTGCTATTCCTTGGTGGTGGCATCTCCATGATAGTTTTGACCTTCATAGGATCTACCTCAATTCCATTTGTTGATACTATGAAACCTAAGGGTTTGCTGGAGGTGACTCTAAACACACTTTTTCAAATTCAATCAGACCTTGAAGTGTTCTAGCCACTGAAAGATTTTCTCTAGGACATCTAAGTGAGATTCTCTTATAAGTGACTTGGCATGGATGCATCCACATAGTCTTCCATGATGATGTGCATCATGTCATGGAAGATAGTAGTCATAGCCTGTTGGTATGTTGCACCTGCGTTCTTCAACCCAAATGGCATGACGTTCCAGCAAAATGTACCCCATGGACATGTGAATGTCATCTTATGCTAATCCTCTGGCACTATTCTAATTTGGTTGTATCCGTAGAAACCATCCATAAGGGAGAGCATAGTGTGTCTAGCTGTCAAGTCTATGATGATGTCAATGTTGGGCAATGGGAAATCATCTTTGCAATAGGCCTTGTTGAGATCCCTGAAGTCACTACACAATCTCACTTTTCCATCAGGTTTTGATACTAGAACAATGTTTGATACTGTTACAAGTATGGGCCTAACCAGTATTTTCATTGACGTCAACATACTCCTGTTGTATTAATGATAAGGATTGGATGAACTATTTGCTGAGGATATTGAGAAAATAAGTCTAATCAGGAATAGAGAAGAACAGTGAAGACAGTGAGCTAAAGATCCTAGCTAAGATGAAGATTAGAGGATGTGCATCAAAGGGTTTATAGATATGTGTCTTAAGATGATCCAGTAAAGATTTCAAAGGTCCGCATAAAGATTTGAAGAAGTTGTGGCCGCTCAAGTAAAATTGGTTCCGACAGGTGTTCAGAGGTGACAAAGTGATACAAATAGGTCCGGTGAGATCTAGAAATGCATTATTATGTTCTGTGGATTTGGTGGAGTGTTTAGGAAGTCCATGTGGAGTTACAACTCAAATGGTTCATGATCTGGAGGTCCGCAAGCATCTATTCCATTGTGACAGTGATGACAGACTGTGTTCTTGAGGTTCTAGATGAAGGAGAGAAGGATTTCAGTAAGTAGATGTAGTGTGGATGTTCTTGGTGATTCAGGCTAGCTTGTGGAGGTCTTTGGATCATGTCCAGTTCATGTTGGTGGTCTGCATTGAAGTTTGAGCTTGCAATTGAAGGATTACTTTTGGATGATGGTGTTCTTTCTAATTCTGGTCAATCGGATGAGTTACACATCCTGCGGATGATCTTGAAGATGTTATGTGAAGATTGGCATGTTCCTAGAAGAAGATTGAAGTCTCAGATCTATGTGGCTAACAGTGTGTTGTTCCACATGAAGTCTTTTGTAATTAGTCTTTGCTCTGTAATGTTTTCCAACTTAGATGATCATTCCTAAGTCGATGTCTTGTATAAATAAGGAATTGTAAAGTCATTTCAAGGCGATCTTGTAGAGATGAGAGAGTGGTAGTGAGGAGGAGAGAAAAAGGCAGAGCAGATGTATTGGGCTTAAATGGAACTAATTCAAGCATGGTAAAGATGCTATTCTCCAATTCAAGTATGTGATACTTATTATTTTGTAGACAATGTGTCTCTTGTAGGCAGTGGGCTGCTTGTGACTAGTGTGCTCGGGCAATGAGCCCTAATTGGCATGTGTCATTTTATTCTTTATATTCTTCTAGTAGAGAATACAATCTTGGGTTAGTCACCTCATGGTTTTTCCCTTAACCAGGTTTTCCATGTCAAAATCTTGATGTCTCATGTGTGAATGTGTTATTTGCTCTTAATTTAATGCATTGTATTTCCATGATTGACTTATTATTATGCTGCTGAATTACAAAGTGGATTTAAGTGTTTAATTGGAAGAAAGTTTTGGACAACTGATTCACCCCCCCTCTCAGTAGTCTGTCCTGAATCTAACAATTGGTATCAGACCTAAGTTCCTCTAAAAGAGCTTGACCACTTGAGGAGATCCAGGATGTCATCCTACAAGAAAGATAGTTCGAAGTTTGATGGAACCAATTTTAATCTTTGGAAAAGTCGCATGCAATGTCACTTGCAATGTATGGGAATGTAGAAATTGACCATGGATACAATGAAGTATACTCCTCCATAGAATGGCCAAAAAACTGCAACTGAAATCACAGATGCTGAAAATAATTTGTAGACTAAAGAAGCTCTTCTAAGTGCCTTGACTGATTCAGAGCTGACAAATGTTGTTGACCTACAAACTGCTTTTGAGATTTGGGAAAAAATTGAACTTCTACATGAAGGAGACAAGTATGTTAAATGTGTAAGGTTACAGAGTCTGAAAGGAAAATTCAAAAATCTGAAGATGAGAGAAGATGAAAATATCACTACTTTTATGAGAGTAAACGAGCTTATTTGTGGCATTAGATGTGTTGGTGGAGTCTTGGATGAAGATGAGATTGTTGGCAAAGTTCTCAGATCCCTTCTTGCTTCTTATAAACACAAGGTTGCTGCCATTGAAGAATTTAGAGCCCATTCAGGTGTCACAAGAGATCAATTGGTTGGTAAATTGGTTGCATTTAAACTGACCGAGTTTGGAGATGCCCCCCAAGACTGAAACTGCATTCAAAGCTAGTGCTTCTATAAAAGGAAAACAAAGGTTTGATCTAGGAGAGAACTCTTCAAGGAAACTATCATGGTATGAAAAAGCAAGAAAAGACCTGGAAGAAGAAGAAGCTGAGACTGCTCAACTTGAAGCCCTTATTGCAAAAAGACTACCAAGAGGATCTGGTAAGTATGAAGGGAAATTGCCTTTTAAGTGTTTTAACTGCAATAAGACTGGTCATTTTGCCTTAAGGTGTCTAGAAAGATTTTCAAGGCCAAATCCTAACAAATCAAGGTTCTAAAAGAATTGTTACTATGTTCATGAAGATGATGATAATGAAGGAGTAATAGATGATGAATCAGAGATAGGAAACAAATCTGGAAGTGATTGGGTGTTTATTTTCAAGGAAAAAGATCCAATGCTCTCTAAATCTGTCAATCATCAAATTGTAGAAAGAGCTCTGGCTGCCCAAGTTGAAGAAAAGGATGATTGGGTCATTGACAGTGGATGCTCTCACCATATGACAGGTGACAAAAATAAGTTCATAGATCTGGAAAGGAAAAAAGGAGTGGTAAAGTTTGGTGATAATTCTACTGGTAGAATCAGAGGTAGAGGAACTATTTCTTTTGATGGAAAGAACAAAACTGGTAATGTACTATATATTGAGGGATTGAAGCACAATATTCTCAGTGTTGGATGGTTGGTGGACAAAGGCTATGATCTCCGATTCAAGAATGGAAAATGCAAGATCTTTGAAAGTTCTAGAATAGAGATTGCATCCGGTACTCAAACAAAAGGTAATATCTTCCATTTAGTTGGTACTGGTAAAAGTTGTCTATTTGTTCAAATTGATTAGAGTTGGTTATGGCATAGGAGAATGTGTCATGTGAGCTTTGATAACATCATCAAGATAAGCAACACTCAGGCTGTAAGAGATCTTCCAAAATTGGTGAAACCTAAAAATAGCTTGTGCAAAGAGTGTCAATTAGGTAAATAGAGTAGAATCTCATTCAGAAGCAAAGAACAATCTTCTACTAGATTATTGGACTTAGTTCATACTGACCTATGTGGTCCGGTAAGAATCAAGAGTGTGCAAGGTGATAGATACTTCATGCTATTAATTGATGACTACTCTCGGATGATGTGGGTAACTTTTCTGAAAGAGAAATCTAAAGCTCTTGAGAAATTCAAAATATTCAAGGCTATGGGAGAGAATGAAACTGGATTAAAATTAAAATGTCTGAGGTCTGATAGAGGTGGAGAATTCACATCCAGTGAGTTCATAGAATTCTGTGAGAAACATGGAATAAAGAGATAGTTGTTTGCTCCTAGGACTCTACAGCAAAATGGAGTAGTGGAGAGAAAGAACCAAACCATCCAGGAAGCATCTAGGACCATGATGATGGAAGCAAATGTTCATCAGATCTATTGGAGAGAAGTTGTGAGCACTGCAGTCTACACTCTTAATCAAGTTCAAATCAGAAGCAATACCGGTAAGACTTCTTATGAACTCTGGTTTGGCATCACTCCTACTGTGAAGTATTTCAGAGTCTTTGGTAGCAAATGTTACATTAAAAGATATGAAGATCTAGGCAAATTCGATGCTAGAAGTGATGAAGGAATATTCTTGGGTTATTCTACTCAAAGCAAAGCATACCAGTGTTATAACAAGAGACTAAGAAAGATTATAGAAAGTACAAATGTGAAGGTTGATGAAGGAATTGAAAAACCCTCAAGGTTTCATGAATATGATAAAGATGATCAGAATGATGTTCTGATTCAAGGAGTCCAAGTCCCCTCTGAAATTTAGATTCAAACTGATCTGGTAAATTAGGAAGAAGAGATAAGTTTAAATGAGCCTGTTGAAGAATTAGAACTACTAGAAACTCCCAAAGTTCCTAGGTATGTAAGACTGAATCACTCTGAAGATCAGATCATAGGTGATAAAAGCAAAGGTGTACAAACAAGAAGAAGGATTGCTCAAGATTCAAAAGAGTATTGTCTAATTTCAAAGATTGAACCTAAGACAGTGAATGAAGCTTGCAATGATGATAACTGGACTAAAGAAATGGAGGAAGAGATGATGCAAATTGAGAAAAATCACACTTGGGATCTTGTTCCCAAACCTAGAAACAAGAATGTGATTGAAACCAAATGGGTCTTTAGGAACAAACTGAATGAAGTTGGTGAAATAATCAGAAATAAAGCCAGAATAGTCTGCAAGGGTTACTCTCAAATAGAAGGAGTTGATTTTGAAAAAACTTTGCTCTGGTGGCAAGAATTGAAGTAGTTAGACTATTTCTTGCTTTTGCTGCCTTCAAGGATTTCAAAGTATATCAGATGGATGTCAAGTCTACCTTTTTGAATGGAGACTTGGAAGAAGAAGTATACATTGAACAACTGGATGGATTTCAATTGTTTGATCATGGTGATATGGTCTGCAAGTTGAAGAAAGCACTGTATGGACTGAAGCAAGCCCCAAGAGCCTAGTATGAAAGATTGGATAAGCATCTTTTGAAGATTGGTTTCAACAAAGGTACTGCTGACAATAATTTGTATTTCAAAATTGATCATGAAAGCATCTTGATTGTTGAAGTGTTTGTTGATGATATCATTTTTGGAGGAAGAGATAGTATGTGCAAAACTTTTGCAAATCAAATGAAAAGTGAATTTGAGATGTCCATGCTTGGGGAAATGAATTTCTTCTTGGGTCTGCAAATCATTCAAACTAAGAAAGGAATCTTCATTTCTCAGACCAAATATGTGAAAGAATTGTTGAAGAAATTTGGGATGGAAGACTCAAAACCAATGAGTACTTCCATGGCAACCGGATATAAATTGAGCAAAGATGATGACTCTCCTAAGGCTGATCAAAAAAAGTACAGGTCAATGATTGGAGGATTGTTTTACCAAACTCAAACTAGACCTAACATTATGAATGCCATTGGTCTTGTTGCTAGATTTCAAGCTGATCCTAGAGAATCTCATGTCATGGCAATCAAGAGGATTTTTAGATATCTAAAAGGGACAGTTGCGTATGGATTGTGGTAGCCCAAAGATCATAATTTTTCTCTTCATGCATATACAGATGCAGATTGGGCAGGAGATGTGGATGACCGGAAGAGTACTAGTGGTGGAGCATTTTTTTTAGGAAAAGATTGGTTTCTTGGCTAAGCAAGAAACAAGAGGCAATATCTCTGTCCATAGCTAAAGCAGAATTTATTGCAGCAGCAGGTAGTTGCACTCAAGTTTTGTGGATGAAGTAAATGCTAAGAGACATCAGAGTGGAGTATGAGGAACCTATCACAATCTTCTGTGATAATTCAAGTGCAATAAATATATCTAAGAATCCAGTGTTGCATTCAAAGACTAAGCATATATCCATCAAGTTTCACTTTTTGAGAGAGCAAGTGAACAAGAATGAAGTCACATTGGAGTTTGTGCCTTCCAAGGATCAGATTGCAGATACCTTTACTAAACATCTACCTAAGGACTCTTTTGAGTATCTTAGGGAGAAGTTAGGGGTTATTACCCCTTTGGTGATGAACTAAGGTGCACTGATGTGCATCAGTCCAGTGGATATCATAGTCATATCTTGTGGTCTGGATTGATGATGGGGAGCTGCTACTCAGGGGGAGTAGCTGGTATGATTTTGAAGTGGTGGAGTTGCAAGTATGTGCCCTTTGCCATTGATGTCAAAGGGGGAGAGAAGACATGTGAAAAATAAATAGTTACTAATCAAAGAGGGAGCAGTACAAAAAGAGAAGACATGTGATAGGGGAAGTTGTGTTTGTGAGACAAAGTTCTTGTCTTGATGGTCAAAATAGTTTTTCACATCATATGTTGCCATCAATGACAAAGAGGGAGATTGTTGCAAGTATGGGCCTAACTGGTATTATCATTGATGTCAACATACTCCTATTGCATAAATGATAAGGATTGGATGAACTATTTGCTGAGGATATTGAGAAAATAAGTCTAATCAAGAACAGAGAAGAACAGTGAAGACAGTGAGCTAAAGATCCTAGCTAAGATGAAGATTAGAGGATACACATCAAAGGGTTTGTAGATATGTGTCTTAAGATGATCCAGTAAAGATTTCAGAGGTCCACATAAAGATCTGAAGAAGTTGTGGCTGCTCAAGTAAAACTAGTTATGGCAGGTGTTCAAAGGTTATAAAGTGATACAGATATGTCTGGTGAGATCCGAAAATGCATTATTATGTTTTGCAGATTTGGTGGAGTGTTTAGGAAGTCCATGTGGAGTTACAACACAAATGGTTCATGATTTGGAAGTCCGCAAGCATCTATTCCATTGTGACAGTGATGACAGACTGTGTTCTTGAGGTTCCAGATGAAGGAGAGAAGGATTTCAGTAAGTAGATGTAGTGTGGATGTTCTTGGTGATTCAGGCTAGCTTGTGGAGGTCTTTGGATTGTGTCCAGTTTGTGTCGGTGGTCTATATTGAAGTTTGAGCTCGCAATTGAAGGATTACTTTCAGATGATGGTGTTCTTCCTAAGTCTGGCCGACCGGATGATCTTGAAGACGTTATGTGAAGATTGGCGTGTTCCTAGAAGAAGATTGAAGTCTCAGATCTGTGTGGCTGACAGAGTGTTGTTCCGCGTGAAGTCTTTTGTAATTATTCTTTGCTCTGTAATGTTTGTCGACTTAGATGATCATTCCTAAGTCGATGTCTTGTATAAATAAGGAATTGTAAAGTCATTTCAAGGTGATCTTGTAGAGATGAGAGCATGGTAGTGAGGAGGAGAGTGAAAGGCAAAGAAGATGTATTGGGCTTAAATGGAACTAATTCAAGCATGGTAAAGATGTTATTCTCTAGTTCAAGTATGTGATACTTATTATTTTGTAGACAGTGTGTCTCTTGTAGGCAATGGGCCTCTTGTGAGTAGTGTGCTCAGGTAGTGAGCCCCAATTGGCATGTGCCATTTTGTTCTTTATATCCTTCTAACAAAGAATAGAATCTTTGGTTAGTCACCCTGTGGTTTTTCCCTTAACCAGGTTTTCTACATCAAAATCTTGGTGTCTCATGTGTGAATATGTTATTTTCTCTTGATTTAATGCATTGTATTTCCATGATTGACTTATTATTATGTTATTGAATTACAAAGTGGATTTAAGTGTTTAATTGGAAGAAAGTTTTGGACAACTGATTCACCCCCCCTCTCAGTTGTCTACCCTGAATCTAATAGATGCCCACTCTAAATAATCAATTGCTCTGATGAACCCTGAATCCAGTAGCTTCTTTAGTTCCTCTTTGACTAGAAAAGCGAAGGTGGATGCATTTTCTTTATTTTTTGTTTAACAGGTTTAACTCTAGGATCTAGTGGTAGATGATACAAGATCAAGTCTAGATCTAACTCAAGCATATCTACATAGGACCAAGCAAAATTGATCTGTTTCCTTTTGAACAAGGACACAAATTTCATCTTTTCCACCGGAGATAGAGACTTGGCAAAGTGTATGATCTTTGGGTTACTGTCTGTGCCGATGTCAATAGGTTCTGTAGGTTCTACCACAATTTGTGACTTCTCCTAATACAAGTCATTGGGGAGAGTGTCAAGCCTTCCATCATCTAGCACCTCAAAGAGGTTTTCACCATCCTATGTGTCATTTACTTTTACTTTTTGGGGATCTGACACTACCGCAGAATATTTTTCACCATCAGATCCATGTTTGATTTTTATATTTTTTCGACTAGAAGGCTTGACACCCTCTCCAAAATAAGCTACGGTATTGAGTTCTATGGCAAAGTTAGCTTTATGATCTCCCACAGGTAGGTGGTCTCTTAGTTCCATGTAATCAATGTAGGCATCGTCATTCTGGAACATGTCTAGTTGGGGGGTTCCTTGTAGATCCCAATCGATAGGAATGTTCTAAAAATCATCCAATTCATACTCATTAGAATTTGTATCACTATCCTCTTAGAGGTTATGGATCTGTTCCACAAAACAAGTAGTAGCCTTAGCTTTTCCTTTGTCATTGTCTTTGTATCCTAGCCCTCTTGTGTCTCGGGCTGATGAGGATGAAGAGGGTTGAATGGGTTCAATTATTCCTTCTTTTCTCAAGCTGATGGGACCCTGTCCTTCATAGCCCATTCTGTGTAAGATAGATTGGCTACGTCCATAGATTTCTGTTGGGATCTTTGGTTGTTTGTCTCATTGTGTGTCATCTTCGTCTATGTAGAGCCATTGTAGAAGATCTCTTTCTTTGCTCTCAACTAATAGGCTGTCCCATTTGATAAAGGGATCTGTGGGAGGTTCAGGAGGAGTAGACAGTTTTGGGGAGGGTGTAGGTCACCCAAAAGTCTTCGGAGATAAAGGCATTTCGCTAAACAAAGGGTATGCTTGATGGAGTACTTACCTACCCCTATTTCTTTAATCTTGACCTTCTTCTCTTTGGCCTTTGATGTGGAAGCTTGGGAGCTAGGATCATGCTAGGAGGTGGAAGATGTGGAAGCTCTATTATTAGGGATGATGAAATCTAGCTTCGATTGGATAGTGTTACAGTGTTGAAAAGCATCAGGGTCACCTTGGATGGTGATCTCTCGGTCGTTGTGAGGGAACTTGATACATTGATGATATGTGGAAGACACAACTTTCATGGAATGTATCCAAGGTCTACCTAGGAGAATGTTATATGTGAGCTCCCTGTCCAGGACTTGGCAAACAACTTCTTTCTCCACTAGTCCAATTCTTAACAGTAACACCACAGTTCCTTTAGTTGTCCATTCTTCTTCATCATAGGCTTTTATTATGATCTTCTTTCTTGGATCCATTGCATTTTTTGAGAACCCCAATGTAAGGATTAATTTTAGTGTGCAAATGTCCAAACCTGCTCCTCCATCAATGAGAACCCTTTTCATGTGATGTTTATTAGTGAAGGTCTCAATATGTAATGATGTGTTATGGGGTTGAGATACGGATAGATCATCTTGTTCAGTGAATGATAGGATGTTAGGTGAGGTAAGATGACCTACCATGGCTTGAAATTTCTCTTGGGCCAAGTTGGTGGGCACAGTGGTTTCTGTTAGGGATTTATCAAGAATCTCTTTGTGGGATGGCAATAGATGCAATAACTCTAATATGGATATATGGGCTAGAGTCTTTCGTAGTTGGTCAATGACGTTGTACTTGTGGTGGGTGGGTGGTGAGGATGGTGACCTTGGAGGGAGTGTGTGCAAGGTGACTTTACCATTGCGGATGGTGGTATTGCAATTAGATTTGGTGTGGGAATTTATTTATTTTTTAAACATGAGCACATTGATTTGCGAGATACGCTCAGATATGTAATTAATGGTGTACTCAAATGGCATGTTCATGTAGTTAGCATCATTGCTCCCGTTATTATGATTTTCCCAGTTGTTATTGTTGTTGTTATGAGTGTTCTTCTTGTCATGGTTAAGGAGTGGATCCTTGAATGCCACATCTGATTCATTAGAGGGATGATATTTTGTGCCCACATGATTTTGATCTAGTAAGTCGTGTATGATGTTTTTCAAGTAGGATATAGTCACCAGTTTTATGGCCTTTGCTTCTATGGTACTCATAGAAATTGATATCCTTTCACCACGAAGGTTTGACTTGAGGTTCATAGTCTCTTGCGGTGGGAAGGGTGATCTCATTGTTTGCCACTAACTTTCTCAAAGCGGACTCATATGACTCCCCCAGTGGTGTAAATTTTTGTCTAGGAGGAAAGTTAGATGGTT
Organism: Cunninghamia lanceolata; assembly: GCA_027924645.1. Taxonomy (NCBI): domain Eukaryota; kingdom Viridiplantae; phylum Streptophyta; class Pinopsida; order Cupressales; family Cupressaceae; genus Cunninghamia; species Cunninghamia lanceolata. Next base: position 1,124,527 of record BSBN01000178.1, on the reverse strand, counting down.
GTCTCGGTTCATTTGATGAAGGTTTTCTCAGTGTTGCATTGTTTGATGCTCCTTTGAGATTGAAAATCAGTTGCTTAGGAGCCACTACTTTAGCATCAACCACTCCATCATTGATGATGTTCTTGTTTTTGGTCTAGAATTTTGACTTATCTATGGTATAGTTTGAATTAGGAGTGTCTTTGAACAATTTTTTTTGTCCTTTTGCGATCATAGCTTTTTCGATGAATAACCCCATCTCAATGACTTTGGTGAATGAGGTCGGGCATTGGATATGAATTTGGTAGCTTAGATCGGGATTGAGATTATGGACAAAAAAATTTTCATCTATTTCTCAGGTACATGATATGAGCACTTGCTTGCAAGGTGCCTCCACCTTTGTAAGAAAGTAGTGAAGGGTTCGCCACTTTTTTGTTTTGTGTTGCAAAGGTCAAGCATGGATACCTCATGTTTGATATTATATGAGAAATGCATGAATAATTTATTCACTAACTCATCAAAGGTACTGATACCTAGGGGGGAGTCGAGAGAACCACTCCATGCCTTGCCCTCCTAGAGATCTAGGGAAGAGTCTCATGAGAAAAGTTTCATTATGAGCAACCTCTAGACATGCGATGTTGAATTCTCTGATATGGTCTCTAGGGTCACCCTTTCCTCTATACTTGTCAAATTTTAGAACTTCAAATCTAAGGGGAAAGGGAATCATGTTCAAGCTCTTATCGAAGGGATACGATGAGATATCCTCCAACGAATAATGTTTAGTGGGCGTCCCTGTTTGGAGGTCCACTAATTGTTGTTGTAGGATTTGAACTTGTTTTGTCAACATGTCTAAAGGTGTGGTTGGGTCTATGGTTTTCTTGCCTTTATCTATGCCAAGGGTTCTTTCCTCATGTGTCCTGTCTTTGTGGATTCTTTCTTCTTCAGTTTCTTTCAAGGTTGTGACGTCAAAGTCAGCAAGGAGGTTAACTCCTTGGGTTGCTAGGTGGAGAAAGAACTTTCTAGGGTCTTGGTGGAGTACTTTGTCCATCGTTTGTTGAAATTTTTTGTCTTGGAGAGATTCTTGTAAGTCCCCCTGAGATATCTCCTCATCACTATCATGAGGGGATGGGACAATTTTGTCAGATGTTTCAACCATTTCAATTTGTCTTTGTTTCTGTAATCTAGTTAGTATCATGCAATGTGTTTTGGTTTGGAGTGGGGTGAAATTGGATGCTTTGGTAAGATGCATTTGGAGGTTGAAGTGAAGGGGATACTTGTGGTGACAAGATTTAAAAATGGGTTTTGTTTGATCAATGGTTTCAAACAAGTCGGTCGATACAAAATAGTAGCCACAAATAAGGATGGTTGAAATTTGATTATTTGATAGAGACTAGTTTTTCACCAAAACAAACTACTGAAGTTTCGAGATAGAAGGATGATAGATCCTAATAGTGGAGACTTACTAGTGATGTTTGAGTCTGATATGATCCAAAAATTGCCTTTTAGTAACCTGTTTTGGATAGTTTGACTTGTTTTTGGGAAGTTTTGTGAAATTTTGACGAGGTGATTATTGGAAAAGAGGGTACGCTACGGAAATGAATGGAAGAAGTGACTACACGGTTAATTTGATCTCAAAAACTAATACAAGACTGAAATGGGTGCTCAAAAAGGTCAGTGTTTTTCTGACAAACTATACAGAAGTGCTCAATGTGACAGATGTGTAGGAACAGAGAGTATTTGCGTAACAATAGGGAACAATATCACAGATTTGGTGAAAAGCGAATGCGCCAGAACAGAGTACAAATATGTAGCCATAGGAAACAAAGGTGCAAGTCTGGTGAAAAAGTAGATGAGCAATAGAACTAAGTAAATGCGCAACAGAAAACAAATGCATAACAAGGTGAAGCAAATGCGCATTAGGATGAAGTAGATGCGTAGATCTGTCTATTTTGCTTGATTTTGACTGATTTTGACTTGGTAAAGGCACGTTTTTCAATGTTTTTGGGTTCTTTGTTTGAATGTTGCTCTTTTTTATTTGTTTCTTCAATTATGGCAATAAAGACACGTCACACACAAAGAATATTTTCATGATTGTTTGATTTTTTTCTTTTTTTTGAGTTTTTAACTTTTTTGATGAAAAGCAAGTACAAATCCTAGGATGGCAAGGGCAATATATACCGAAATCTCACTTAGATTGCTCCAAATATGCTATTCAAAGTGGATAACTTTAGGAACTTGGGGCATGGACTCCTCCTTACAAGTGCACAAACTTCTCAAGCACACCAAGTTTCAAGTTCCTAAGGCTTGCAAACCTTAGGATTTCCCTGTTATCTCTACTATTTAACTGTAAGAACATGAGGCATCTTTAGAAGATAATAATCTTTCTTTCCTGCACTAGTAGATAAGGGTTTTTGGCTTCTACAAACAATGGATATGTAGTACGAGAATCCGTTCGAGTGGTTGCATGTACAGCAGCACTACTCTCCATTATGGAGCCTCCCAGCCTACAAGGGTTGCGCCTTGTGGGGTTTATGGGGAGAGGGGTTGTTGGTGTAACTAATCTACACTCGTTTCTTGAGACTTTCACCTCAAACACAATTTATTTATAGTGGATCAGAAGAGCTTGGTGTTATCTCGTTACCACTTAAGGTTGTCCCTCTTGGAAAGAAGGAATTCCAAGGGCAAGCCTCTCTAAAGGACACACATGCGAAATGATGATTCTAGAATTTTGTTCACCCAGTTAAGGGGAGAGCATAGTCCTATCATCATTCCAAAATCATGGAAAACACTAGTTCTTTCCTCCTAGTTAAAAAGAGAACAACTAAATGAGTTACTCAATTTGGGCACACAAGATTTGTTAACTTCGAAAAAGCTTTTGAAAACAATTGATCAATTTTAATCCTCCTAGTAGGGACTATGTTCAAGTTGTGATGCAATAAATACAAATTACTTCCCTCCTATTTAGATCTAAGTGAAATTTGCATGAACAAGCTCAATTACTTCTTTTCCTATTTAGATCTAGATGAGAGTTAACAATGCAACTATATGCCTGACCAGCTCTTAACCTACAAGGACCAGCTCTTAACCTACAAGGTGGATCTAAGAATATTCCTACAAATGATGTTAGTGTTATAAATTTCCCAAGAAATAGCTCAAAAACCTTAGCAGAATGAATGCGTGGAAACATATGCGCAGTGACAGAGAGTGTATGTGTAGTAAAATGTTATCAGAAAAATGGGAACAATATCAGTATATCAATATAATCCAATAACTCAATAGAATTGAAATGAATAAGATCAAACACAAAGAACACAATACCTTGCAAACCTTTCTATTTCATGACTTCCATTGGTCGCCTATCTCGAATTGATCTCGTGTATGAATAGAGCCCTCAGAAGGTGCACTTCCTTGTTTTTTTCCAGGATGTCAATGGAGAATGGCTATTGATAGGTTTTGCAATGAAGAGGATATTAACAATACAATGATAATGGTGATAATTGTGTGACAATTGATCTCAAGCTATGGAGTGATTTGTGCCAAAGGCACATTGTGATTCCTACAGAGTAAGTTTACAAAAAGCTTGGATCCTTCAAATGGAGGAATAGGGGTTGTACTTATAGATTTGTGAGAAAGAAGATCAATGGTGTAGAATGAATAAGAAGATCAACAGTTGAGGAAATTGAGAGGATGTGCGTGAATAGAGAGAGGATAAGTGTCCTACTCTTTCATGCACTAGGGGAGTTAATAGAATAGATTGAAGAGTTAACTAAGATGATTGTCCAATTAATAGAAAAGACTAATCAATTAAGTGAATTGATTGAAGAATTAACTGATTTGAAGTGGAGGACAAATAGGACATGTGGGTGAGGGGATTTTAGCTAATTAACTATTAAAATATTTAATTATGTGTGCATATGGACTAATTGAATTATTTTTGGTATTAATTCAATTTTGGGGGAATCAGACAATTTAAATAAATATTTGGATTTATTTAAATACAGAGAATGATTTGATATTTATGGATTTGAAGACTTTGGAATTTAGAAGAATTTAATTAAATAATTTGGTATTATTTAATTTAGAATGACTTTAGAAGAAATTGGATGATTTAATTAAATAAATGATTTTATTTAATTTTTTGGAGAAATATGAATCAAATAAATAACTTGATTTATTTATTTATTGATAGAGGAAATTAAATAAATATTTAAAATATTTATTTAGATAGAGTCGTGTCATTTTTAGGTGTATACCTGGGACAAAGACACCTAGCAAAGGTAACTAACATCAATCTTAACAATCAGGTACAAGGATTCTTGACATTTCACAAATTCTAATAAACCCTTAACATAGTTTCCAGGAATCCTAACCCACCAAGATCATACCAGGGATCACAGCAAAGGGGGAAGATATCCCAAACCATAGAATTTCACAAGTCCCACCACCTTCCATGCTAGAATGAAGCATATTAATGTTCAGTTCCATTTTTCTTGTGTCATGGTGGAAGATGGTTAGGTGAAACTTGAGAAAGTTGATACTTTGATGAATGTTGCAAATTCACTAACAAATCCTGTAAGCATGGAGAAGTTCATATGGTGTTTAGAGTCTATAGGCCTCTTGGCCCCTAGCAGTTAAAATCCTATCTTTCTATTGGCTCTTGAAAGGTGTTTGACAAGTGGGAGAATGTTGGGAATTAAGGTGTCTCAACATTGAAAATTCCTAGCATTGGTATTTAATTATTTATTTATTATTTTCCTATATTGTAATTATTTATGCACATTCTATTTTGTCATTTTATGTGAGGTGGCATGATGAGTTGTCATCCCATGAGGAAGGTGACTAGGATGGACATGTCATCATGAGGAACTATAGGCATCCTATTTGAGCTGGAATTAATTGGCCATGTGTGGGCATCTTGAGAAATGTGTAAAAGGTTATGACATATGACAGAATCTATGACATGTAAGAGCTGAAAATAGAAGATTCTTATGACAGGTATGTCATGCATCATAAAGCATCTTTGCATGTTAAGTAAGGCATATCTAGGTGCTCAAGTTGGACTATGACAAGTTGTAAGATGAATATGCTATTGTTAGTCATTTATGATAGATTCTCTTACAACTATAAGTGTTGTCATATATGACATATTCTATGACAACTATAAGATGTGTAAGAGCATCTATCATATCCTATTATTGGATGGAGTACCCAAACTTGGGAAATTCAAACTTGCATGTTGTGACAGTTGTAAGAGGTCAAGTAAATATTGTACAAGTGGCACTATAGGTATAGGGGTGTGGTGCCCACCTCTAGAAGTTTTCTATTTTGGTCTTGAAACTCTAAATAAGTTGCTTGTTGGAGTAGTTTGTATGGTTCATTTGTAGGTACTATTATGCTGGTTGAATTACTCTAGAATATCAAACAATGGTGAACTCCTATAAGATCTTGGCTTTGGAAATGTATGTAACCTCCATTATTTACAGATTAATACATTGGGTTGTGCTTTGGAGTGTGGAGTTTTTCACTTGAAAGGGTTTTACCCACGTATATCTTGTGTTGTGAGATTTTGTATTTGCATTTGATGTTATTATATCTTTCCTATATTGTGAATCTCATAACTCTAATGGTTAAAGGATAAAAATTTTCACAACTCTCATTAGATCAGTGTAGGAAGTGTGTTTCGTGTACCTTTCTTCCTTTCACAAGGGTTATACAAAACCAAAGAGCTCACACCTCCCCTCAACCATGAATATAGCTCTGATACCACTTGTTAGGAAATTATCAAGTTGATCAAACCAATTCCTACATAACCCTATGTGAGAATATGATGCATACAAGCTTATATAATTAACATAATGTAAATTTCAAATAGAAAAGCCACAAGATAACATAAGATATATCCTAGGAAAACCCTCAAGAGGAAAAAACCTAACCTCCAAAAGCATCTACACTCAATGTATTATTTAGTAATAAAAAATTACAATACACTTACAAACTCTCGTGAACACTTCTAAAACATCAAGATCCTCCAATGCATCCTCCATGTCTCTAAGCATGAATCTGTACATCCCATGCCATGCTTCACATCTACACTTATAAGAGAAACTCAATACAATGATAGCCCACTCAACCAACCAACCCAAACCACTAATCATGTGCTTGCATTTATAGACTCAAGCTCACACAAATACAACTTGTGGTATTAGGAAAACCATGTGACTCAAAACCATGAGTACACAAAACCATTGACCCCTCATTTAATTCTTGCAACTAAGTTTCACTTTATGCTCAAATTAATTAATTAATTTGTCTCCCACACATAAAATAACTAACCAATGTTACATACAACTTTTATAAGTGGCCCCAAATAAATATTTAATGTGGCTAAACACATCTCCTAGATGCACCACAAATAAATATTTATTTTACATAATTAAAATATATCATTTTTATGCAAGGTGTACAACACATCGTTTCCTAACAAGCATCATAGGCCCTGTGTTAAAAAATACTACTAAGGAGAATAGTGGGGAAGGCATGTTAGATGAAGGATGGATGGATTATGTGAAATCTAGGATTACAGGGGTGTGATTATGTATTATTTTGGATAATGGTGTAGACACCCAAATTTGTCCCAACTTTGTCCATGTCCTACAACACCTTGTTAAAACATTATCCTAAACATCATAAGCCATTTTTGTCCTAAATCCCACTCTTAATCCCATTTATCCATTAGCCAATTAATTAAATAAATTTTATTTATTTAATTAATTTCCACATCATATCTTATTCCATCCTATTCATTTATCCAATTAATTAAATAAATTTTATTTATTTAATTAATATCCAACTCATATCACAACTAATTCAAATATTTTATTTGAATTAAGTCCTCATCTTTTAGCACATTCCAACACTTGTCCAGTCAATCATGTGTTACAACTTTTATCTTTCACATGCACAACTAATGGGAGCTAATTTTAGTATTTATCTACACAAGCACACCTAAGCCTTATCTTCCCTTGCCACATGTCAATTGTGATGCAGAGGCATCCACACTATAACCTTCGCATATAGCATGAATGTCTGCAGACCAACCTCATCATCATCATATTTCCTAAAACCACCAACACCATCATCATGTTTCGCGTTACACAGTCAGCATCATCATATTTCGGACGATCACAATCATCCTCCTGCCGACTACTGTTCACCTCCTCCGCCAGTCGCCTATCATCATCATGATATTCAGCGGGCGCACACATCCTCCGGTTGCACTGTTCATCGGGCTCCAAACACTAGCGTCATCATCATGATCTCCGACACTCTCTTCATCAGCAGGATATCCAAATATCCGGTTGATGACGATCACCTTCAGCACCTTCCCTTCGATGCTCCGCTAGCCGACGACACAAACAACAGCATCATGATCTACTTTATCCGGTCCTCTCGAAACCTCCTGATGATGCTTCTCACTTTCTGCCGATGCCGATACTTAACCACTTAACAACGGCAGGATAAACTCGCACAGGGGGATATCTCAATATCCTGATGACGATGACGTCATATCCTGATGACGATGACGTCACCCAATATCCTGATGACCTCTTCAACACTTGGTCAAAAAACCCGAACTTTCACTCCCGCATCTACTCGCGATACGCGGATGTTTGGCACTCCCGATATGATGATCCTGATGCCGATACGCTCCACCTCGGCTCCTCCAGATGATGATCACCCCGACGAACTCGCACTTCATGCACTCGAGAACATCATGCTCTCCTCCACTTATCCGGATGACGATATCCGAACTGTCTGCAGGATATTTGCAGAAATATCCTGATGATGCCGTTTTAGCGAACTTCTTCACTTAGCGAAATTTCACTTCGCCGATCCTCCTGGGATGACCCGATCCAACCTCAGGGTGATCTTCCAACTCAATCAGCTCAACCTAGCACATGAGGATGCTAGGCTTCTCAACATCTCTTGACGGCGAACCTGCGCACCTGCATGCGAACAGAAAACAAACTACAGCCTACCCTACTGTACATTACCATTCCACCGATCAGATGAGTCAACCAGTGGAATGGATCAGTACATCCATGAAGCCACCCAAACCAGCAAATCAATCAAGCAATGGAATGCAACCAGAGCAAGAACACAAACAGGATCTCTTTATTGATTTCAAAAGATGCAGTACAATGATCAACCTCTCTCTCAGTCTCACTCTCTGCAACCTAGCTCGATCGATGATATCTGTCTGTATATGCAATATCAACCGATCTCATGCTTAAATAGATTTGCTTTCGAGTACTACTGACCCGACTCCAAGCGGCTGGGAACTCTCCAAGCGGCTGGGAGATCCAACCGAACATACATCATGACAGCTGTTATAACCAACTAACTAAAAATAGCAAAAGCCTGGTCAGCATGATCTTATCATGATCAGCGTGACCTTATTACATGCATTTGGTCTAACAGACCTTCTTGGAAACACAAACAAGACCTAAACTACTAACTACCTCATGAAGGCCAGCTGTCAGGTAGGTGCTCCTGCACCATACTCCCAAAAAGAAAATAACTCATGTCCCATGAGTTTAGTATGTGGAAGTCCTCCACCTTTACACTTTGCTTTGTCAATAGTCTGACCTGCTCCAGCTTTATCCTCTGCTGTCTCTTGGCTTCTCCAAGACTTCTGAACTGTAACTTGCTGTCTGACAAGTAAATCATCATGCCTGTTGATGTAGGCCTTCCTCTCACATACCCTGTGTTTGTCAAGTTGTCTGACCAGAACCTCTTTCTGAACTACTTCTGTAGGGTTCACCTGTATCTTTCTTTCAATCTTTATAGGACAAGCAATAGTCCCAACTAGGACAACATCCTTGTCATTCTTCAGAACTGGTGGTTGCTGTTTGCACCCCTGTTTCTGAACCTGCTGCTGACCTCTGTCAGTCACAACTGAAACTTTCTTCAGCTTGTTGTCTGTAACAACTCTGTTCCCTGCAGTGTCCTGAACTGCCTTCATGCCTGCTCCTCTAGGCATCTGCACATACTCCTTCTTTCCCATTAAAATGATTTGAGCTGCCTTCGGTACTGCAGCTTTTGCCTGCAATGGCATCAACTTAATAATCTTCCCATCCTTCTTGATGGTGTAGGTATTAGCATACCCATCATACAATACTCTTCTGTCAAATTGCCATGGTCTACCCAACAGTAGGTGACAACATTCCATAGGCAAAATATCACACAAAATTCTATCATGATATGGCCCAATCTGGAAATCCACATATGCCTGTTCAGAGACAAAAAGTGATTGCCTATCACTCACCCAAGATGTCTTGTAAGGGTGTGGGTGTGGAATCCTTTCCAACTTCAGTTTTTCCACCATCTCCTGAGATACCATGTTGTCTGTTGAACCAGTATCAATGACAACTTTACATACCTTACCTTTGCTCTTACATGTGGTCTTGAAAAGAGCTCTTCTTTGCATCAGATCCTTTGATGCTTGCAAACTAATTCTCCTTAACATCAATGATTCTCCACTCTCTGGATATCCATAATTATCAGGATCTCTGTTTGAACTCTGTGCACTTTCTTCTACTTTCTCTTCTTGCACAAGTTGTACTCTCTTGTCACTTGTTCTATCATTCTTGGATGATGAACCCTTGTTTTCTGGACATTTGAAAGATGGATGACCAAACTCTCCACAGGTGTAACATTTTCCTGAAAATGTAGTAGAACCTCTACCACCTCCAAATCTTCCTCTATTACCTTTCCATCCACCTCTGAAATCAGACTGTCCCTGTCCTTTACCAGTGTCTTCTTGACCCTCAATGGTTTGCTTTTGTGCAGGGGCTGCTCCTCTTCCCCTATGGTTTCCTCTTCCTCTCATGGACTTATCATGTCCTCTATTCATCTTTTCTTCAATCCTGATTGCCATTTGATAACAATCCTCCACATTCTTAGGGTTAGCTAACACTAACTCATCCTGTATGTTAAACCTCAAACCAGCCAAGTACCTAGCCACCTTTTCTACCTCATTCTCATGATGACCAGATCTCATACTCAACAGATAAAATTCCTCAGTATATGCTTTCACATCCCTGTCTTTCTGCTTTAAAAATTGCAGCTTCTTAGACATCTGGATTTCATAATCCCTTGGCAAGAATTTACCTTTTATCCTTGCTACCATCTTATCCCATGAAGTGATTTTAGACTTCCCTTGTTTCCTTCTCTCAGATTGTACATAATCCCACCATACCAAAGCATGACCTCCTAACTTGGTCTTTGCAATCTTTACCTTCTGATCCTCAGCAACATCTTCACATTCAAAATGATTATCAAGTGCAGCAATCCAATCCAACAATTCATCTTCATTCAAGCTTCCAGTATACTTGGTAACATCAACCTTTACCTTAGGTTTTTCACTCTGCACTGCCTTTAACAGTTTTGCCAATCTCTGGTCTTCGGCATCCAGATCTTCAGCTACCTCTTCATACTCTTCAACAGTATTTTCCTCTTCTTCAGACTCACTGTCTTCCACTTCCCTCTTTTTGTTCTTTTCCAGGGCTGTCAGCCTGGCTTGAAGTGCTTCAGCAAGCTCCTTCATCTTCCTCATCTCTCTAGCATGTTTCTCCTTCATTTCCTGCAATTCCCTTGCAGTACCACTACCTTTAGGAGGCATTTTGTCCACCTCTCAATCAACACACAATACACAATTCAACTCTACCTCTACCTCTGCCCTTTCGGTGACAGAATCAACACACAACAGCCCAGACCTTTTGCTGAGCTCTGATACCACTATGATGCAGAGGCATCCACACTATAACCTTCGCATATAGCATGAATGTCTGCAGACCAACCTCATCATCATCATATTTCCTAAAACCACCAACACCATCATCATGTTTCGCGTTACACAGTCAGCATCATCATATTTCAGACGATCACAATCATCCTCCTGCCGACTACTGTTCACCTCCTCCGCCAGTCGCCTATCATCATCATGATATTCAGCGGGCGCACACATCCTCCGGTTGCACTGTTCATCGGGCTCCAAACACTAGCGTCATCATCATGATCTCCGACACTCTCTTCGTCAGCAGGATATCCAAATATCTGGTTGCTCAAATATCCTGATGACGATCACCTTCAGCACCTTCCCTTCGATGCTCCGCTAGCCGACGACACAAACAACAACATCATGATCTACTTTATCCGGTCCTCTCGAAACCTCCTGATGATGCTTCTCACTTTCTGCCGATGCCGATACTTAACCACTTAACAACGGCAGGATAAACTCGCACAGGGGGATATCTCAATATCCTGATGACGATGACGTCATATCCTGATGACGATGACGTCACCCAATATCCTGATGACCTCTTCAACACTTGGTCAAAAAACCCGAACTTTCACTCCCGCATCTACTCGCGATACGTGGATGTTTGGCACTCCCGATATGATGATCCTGATGCCGATATGCTCCACCTCGGCTCCTCCAGATAATGATCACCCCGACGAACTCGCACTTCATGCACTCGAGAACATCATGCTCTCCTCCACTTATCCGGATGACGATATCCGAACTGTCTGCAGGATATTTGCAGAAATATCCTGATGATGCCGTTTTAGCGAACTTCTTCACTTAGCGAAATTTCACTTCGCCGATCCTCCTGGGATGACCCGATCCAACCTCAAGGTGATCTTCCAACTCAATCAGCTCGACCTAGCACATGAGGATGCTAGGCTTCTCAACATCTCTTGACGGCGAACCTGCGCACCTGCATGCGAACAGAAAACAAACTACAGCCTACCCTACTGTACATTACCATTCCACCGATCAGATGAGTCAACGGTGGAATGGATCAGTACATCCATGAAGCCACCCAAACCAGCAAATCAATCAAGCAATGGAATGCAACCAGAGCAAGAACACAAACAGGATCTCTTTATTGATTTCAAAAGATGCAATACAATGATCAACCTCTCTCTCAGTCTCACTCTCTCCAACCTAGCTCGATCGATGATATCTGTCTGTATATGCAATATCAACCGATCTCATGCTTAAATAGATTTGCTTTCGAGTACTACTGACCCGACTCCAAGCGGCTGGGAACTCTCCAAGCGGCTGGGAGATCCAACCGAACATACATCATGACAGCTGTTATAACCAACTAACTAAAAATAGCAAAAGCCTGGTCAGCATGATCTTATCATGATTAGCGTGACCTTATTACATGCATTTGGTCTAACAGACCTTCTTGGAAACACAAACAAGACCTAAACTACTAACTGCCTCATGAAGGCCAGCTGTCAGGTAGGTGCTCCTGCACCAAATTGACTACAATTTATTGATGTGCAAGGAAACCTAACTTAATCATATCCATCCATTTCATCTAAAGACCTAATTGATCCTAGCCATCCATTTGAATCAAGCCTTTCCTATAAAGAAAGCCTTTCTTGAGCCATTAGAGGAGATTGGAGAATTCAGGATTCTTCTTCATGCAACCTCACTCTGCTGAATTTTCATCTCAAGCCATTATCTATCCTCTTTCATCTACCTATCTTGCATCTATCAACCGCCAATCATCCATCATTTATCTTCTTATCAACATTATGCCGCGGAATTGAGCAATCAACACAACAAAGCAATCAATCAATCAAGCTCATCTTGCATCTTCGAGGTATTGAATTATTTGGGTTTAGGTTATGCATTTTATTATTTGATCATTTCCATTTGCAAATCCAAATTTTTTGATATACATTTGGCATGCTTGGTGGGACTCACCTCTCTTGTTTGAGTTGTTTTTGTGAAGTTTAGATCTCTTGGAGCACCAATCTTTCATTTTTGCAAGCTTTTGTAGCAAAAATTTGCATTTTTCTAACCCTAGTTTGTAAATATTTGGCTAAAAATGTATGTAGATGATCTCTTAGCCCAAATCTAACCTCACCATTGCATCCGGGAGGCTGTTTCCATAAATTTTGAGTACAAATTTGCCTAAATTTGATGAAAAATGGAGCATTTGGCGAAGAAAACAACAACCGGTATGTAAAAATGTGCCTCTGGTAATTCAGGTCGACTTTGATCAAACAACACTCACCTGGGCTAAATCAGCTCGCCTTTGATCAAAGACTGGTCTCTTATGGTCAAATTTGGCTCGCTTTTAAACAAACAGTATGTAGCTTTTGGTAAAATTCAGCTCACTTTTGATCAAAAACTGATCGCTTATGGTAAAATTTAGCTCGCTTTTGATCAAAAATTGGTCACTTATGGTCAAATTTGGCTCGCTTTTAAACAAACAGTCATAAGCTTTTGGTAAAATTCAGCTCGCTTTTGAACAAAAATGGATCGCATCTGGTAAACTTGGTCGCATATGGTTAATATCTGCAATCTCTCACCTAAAACTTTCCAGATCGCTTTTGGGCTAACAGTAATCACTTTTGCTCATATTTTGATCACTTTTAGTCAGATAGTAATCACTTTTTCTCATATTTTGATCACTTTTATCTAAACAGTAATCGCTTTTGGTATAATTGAATCGCCTTCAGTCTGACAGTGCTTGCCTTTCGCAAAATAGTGTTTTTTGTTGCAACTATCATTTTGTAGATACAGGTCGCTTGTAGGCTGAAATCAGTCACTTTGGGCTTTTCTTCATCACTTATAAGCCTATAGCATTCACATCTGGTGTTTTCAAAGTTGCATTTGATCTGCAAGGGTTCGCCTATGGTAAAACATGAGATCGCTTCTAGACATGCAGTGATCGCCTCTGCCATCTTTCGGATCACTTACAAGCCTATAGGAGTCGCATCGGGGTGTTTTTTGAGTCACATTTGATCTGCAAAGGCTCGCCTGTGGTAAAACAATGGTCACTTCTAACAAACAGTTGGTCGCATTTGGTGACTGCAACTTGCTTTTGGTTGCTGTCATTGTGCATCTTGGTGTTTCTATCATAACTTTCACATACAGAGGCCAAATTGTGCAAACAAGGACTCGTTGGAAATTTGAGAGGATGAACTACATAGTGGAGAAGGTTTTATTAGGTGACTATATCATTTTACCATCTTTTTTATCAGTCAAAGATTAGCTTCATTCCAAACTTCATTTGAGCATAACTTGAGCAATTTTGATCAGTTTTCAATGAATCTTTTTTTCAAATTGCTTAGAATCTCCTGAATTTTCTGTTTATGAAATCCATTATTTTGTATCAAATCATTTTCATCATGATTTTATCAGATTTCATCTTTTTCACATAATCATCTTCTATGCAAGTTTACTTGTTTTATTTTTGGAATTGGTGACTTGTAAGGGCATCTAAGGAGCTGGAGCAGCATTGGCATCAACATCTACAACAATTTGGATAGCAAATTAACTAGGTGCAATCATTTCATCTCTTGTCTTCTAATCTTGTTTGCAAACACATTTGGATTTTGGGCTTAAAACGAACAACTTGTTTGCTATCATATCAAAATTGGGTTAAAACGAACTACTGTCTTTCATCACATTTAGCTTTGGATCTAAAATGAACAAGTGCTTGAACTGTTTGATCACACATCTCATTTTCTAAAGGGGAAATTAACAAGTGCGAGTGTGAATCAAGTGACAGCTCACTTGGTTTTCTTTTGTATACCCTATCTTAGGAGGCCTACTTGGAGACACACCACTCCAAGGGACGACCTCAATCGAGGCTAAATCAAAAGACACCCTCATTGGGAGTTGTAAATCTTGTCACTCTTGGCTAAGCCCCAAAGAACTTTATACCTTTGGGAAGTGAAGGTGAAGGGTGGGTTACCCCTTTCTCCTGGCTGTGTGGTAGGATTTTGCTTTCAATTCCTAGTCAACCTTGTGTAAACGTAGCCCAAAACCTAATTGGCCATACCCACTTGACTAGAAATTAGGCTTGTTGATGTGTCTTCCATGTGTGCTTGTTTAATCATCACATTTCATTTTCAAAATCAAAAACTTGCTTATGTGTCTTGCGTGAGTGATTCATGTGTGTATATGCATAATCATTTGTTTGAACATTGCCAAATCAAGCTATAAACACCAAACACATAAACAATTCATCCTACCTTTCATCCACATCACCCAATTTTTTCATTCCACATCATATCCTAATCATACCCAAATCAATTTTATTCTAAACATATCCTAGTCACATCCATACCCATTCCAAATCATCTCCACATCATCATCAACCTATTCCTAGTCAACACTTGTCAAGATGGTCGTAATCATTCAAGGGGGTTATCCCTCTAATCATGAGACAAATCCCAAGCCTAAGGTGACAATTCAAGGGGGCTATCCCTCTAATCATGAGACAAATCCCAAGCCTAAGGTGACAATTCAAGGGGGCTATTCCTCTAATCATGAGACAAATCCCAAGCCTAAGGTGACAATTCAAGGGGGTTATCCTTATAATCATGAGACAAGACCTAAGCCTATAATCACAATTCAAGGAGGCTACCCCTCTAATTCAAACAATGCAATAAAACCAAAGCCCAAGATCATAATTAGAGGAGCCCCTCTTCCTAATCCAAATCATGAGAAGAAACCAATCACAATTAAAGGTGGCTATCTTCCCAATCCAAATCATGAGAAGAAAACAATCACAATTAAAGGTGGCTATCCTCCTAATCCAAGTCATGAAGACAATCCAAGACCAAAGATCACAATCAAAGGAGCCTCTCCTCTTAAGACCAAGTTTATACTTCAAGGAGGCCATCTCTTTACTTATGAGGATGAGACAAGTCCAAAACTCAATCCATCCACACATCAAATCAATTCCACATCAAATTATCCCACCTCATACCAATCCAATCCATCCACATGTCAAGTCAATGTCACATCAACTTATCCCACTTCATACCAATCTAATCCATCCACACATCAAATCAATTCTGCATCAACTTATCCCACTTCATATCAACCAAATTCATCCACATGTCATATCAATCCTTCATCAACCTATCACAACCCTTATCCATATCAATCCATATCACAGCAATCATTATCCTATGCAAACTCTCCATCATCATCACATCAACACGTTTACCAACATCAACAACAAATCATATCACAACAACAAGTCCAAACACCATCCCAACCTCAACAAATTCCACATCAACCTTACATGTCATCACCATCCACTTCCTATCAACTTAATCCACCTATCCACCAAGTCAATGCCACATCAACCTATGAACATCCACCTCAACATTATCCAATTCCTCATGCCACCATTCCAACACACCACCAAAACCATCCACAAGGCAACCAAGTGTCCTCACAAGAACAACATGCAAGTCCAAATAGCCCTTTGTGTATAAATCAAGTGATCCCAAATTCACCTTTACAACAAGAAGCACATGCAAGTCCAAGTGGTCCCTTGTACATAAATCAAACAAGCCCAAGTTATCCTATGCAAGATCTAATAACCTTTGACAAGGGAGATACCAATCTAGGGTGGCCACCACCATCCAATCACATGTCATCACATGAACCAACAAGTCCTATCCCAACACCACCATGTGATCCCATTCCTAGTCCATTAATCCCTCCACCTTTCAAATCAACAAGCCCTCCATTACCTTTATCACCATGTCATTCTAATCCTTCACCAAAGGATGCAGCTGAGATAGTTTTACAAAGGATGCTTGAAGCAAAACTCATTGAACTTCCCCCCATCAACCCATGTGAAGAAAGTCCATATGATGAACATGATTATTGTGCATACCATAGGACCAAAGGCCATAATACAAATAAATGCCCAATATTTGTCCCAATTGTTTACAAGGTGTACCCACATATAATGGGAAAACATGCCACATCATCCCAATCCCATGTGTCACCCCCATCTAGTCCAAATCCTAATCCACCCAATCCAATTAGCCCTCAACCTAATCCTAATCATAAGCCTACAACACCATCTACTATTATCATCCATCCATTATATTGCTCATCCACTCATACACTTGCAAAGGATGTGATCCATTGGCTACTAGAAAGGAATAAACTACCTCCATGTCAAACACCCATTCATGAGCCTACCAAAGAACTTCCAAAGGTCATGTCCAATCCTATAATCCCATCATGTGGTCCACCTATCCTTGAGCCTATCCAAGAGTCCTCAATTAACATTCTTAGCCCTTCAAGCCCATCATGTGACCTACAAGCCATCAACCCTATTCAAGAGTCATCATGTTCTCATGTTGTTGACCAAGAGCCTATCCAAGAGCCTTCCACTTCCATTCAAGCAACCCAAGAGGTATGTCAAAGGTTTAATCCTAAGCATGTGGAAACATTAAGCCCTAGTCCAACTCAATATCAAATGCCTTCCATCCAACCCATCCATAACATGTATCTTTTCCATGATCAAGATGATAGCCATAATGATGAATCTATCCATGAGCCACTTGATCCTATCCATCTCCCAACAACCATTCATGAGCAAGCCATCTAAATCCAACCTATCCATAACATCTACCTTCTTTATGATCAAGATGATACCTATAAAGAAGCTATCCATGAGCACCTTGATCCTATCCATAATCCTATATCTATCCATGAGCAAGATATCCAAATTGCTCATAGTCATCCACCATCTAGCCCTATCCATAATGAGCAAACATCAACTTGTCATGATGAGACACTTGTCCCCCAAGTAAGCATAAAAGATCAAACAAATAACTTGGATCTTAGTGAACACAATTCTAATCAAGATCCTAATGATCCCCCTTCCACATCCATCATCGATCCCATTTCAAATCCATCATGTCCTATTGGTCTATCCACCCTTATACATGAGTGTTCTTCCTTAGAACAACAACGACCTTTATCCACTTTAGTTTCTCCATCCAATAAAGAGCTCAAGTCTAGTTCTCAAAACACATCTAGTCCCATAGTCAATCGCATCCTCCAAAACATGAACTACCAAGGCAAAGGTCTAGGCCCTTATGAACAAGGTATTTTGGAGCCAAACCATATCAAGATTCCTCCATGCTCATATGGCCTTGGATACACACCCCAAGGTAAACAAGGCCAAGATGTTGGTAATTCCTCCATCCCTCCTAAGTCCACTTTCCATCACAAACCCCATCATCTACCCAAAACATATGTTGCCATTCTGCCTCCATCATCCTATAAATGTCAAAAATATGTGACCGTACATCTTCTGCCATCCACTTTGCCTTCACTTTTACCAACTCCAAATATCCCTCCATCCACCTTGCCACCATTGCTTCCAACACCTAACATACATATCATTCATAAGTATCCTTACATCCCTAATCATGGCCAACAAAAGCACACATTGCCTAAGCATAAAGCTTCCAATCATTCCATCCACTCCACCCACCCCATGGGATTCAAAAACAAAAAATTGGATGCCTTTATCTATAAAGCCGAAAATCCAACTAAAACTCCTAAGGACCCTCATGCCTTGGGGCATCAATGTGAAAAGTCTCTAAATCATCCATCTTCTAAGCAAAGTACATTCAAAAATCTATCCAAGCCCATACATCCAAAAGCAAAGCCCAAAATCAAAATGGTTTGGGTTCCTAAGCAAAAAAATTAGCAAAGCAAAAGAGGCATCCTCATCCACATCTCAAGAATCCCAATCACCTATCTCCATCCAAAAGCCTACTTCCATCCAAAACTTCCATTCCCTTCAAAAATCCCACAAGCAAAACAAAAGTACTAAAAATACTATGTAGGTTCCTAAATCATTTCATCAACCATCCCCTAAGCAAACATCTCCATTGCTTCCTACACCACCATCCAATCAAAAGCTTCAATGTTCATCATGGTATGTGCAACCATTGGTCATGGTTCCCTTCCATTCCAAAACATTCCCACATGCCTCCATCTCCCCATCCTTCATCCATTATCCTACAAATCTTCCCCACCACCTTCTTATGGTCCATGCTTTTGCATAAGCCTTTTATCCATCCATCCTTGCATGAACCTTCCATAATCCACATCATAATCTACTATCCACCTAATCCATCTCCCATCCATGCAATCCCTTATCAACATCTATGAGCACACTTGACATGGTCCATGCGAAGACATCATCAATCTCTAAAGGGACACTATCAACCTTCATAGCACTAGCCACTTGAGTCCCTCCTATCCATTACCATGGTGAAAACCTGGCAAACAGGCGCCATGTGTAATTGTCAACCCATCTAAAAGCAAAAAAAGTAAAAAAGCAAAAAAAAAAAATCAAAAAAGTAAAGAGAAATCGCTTTGTCCAACGGTGAAAACCTGGTAAACAGGCACCTTGGATAAGTACCATGATGAAAACCTGGCAAACAAGCGTCATGTGTAGGTTGATCTTCTATGTCACTTACACTTGGGGGCACATTGTCTCATCCATCTTATCATTTCCAACCTATCATTTTCATCCTATCTTATCCTATCTTGCTACATCCTACCATCCTTAGCCATTACATAAACATGCCTATCCTATTGAACCCATTTATCCATCATTCTGCCTTTTGATTTTGATGAAGACATAGAGACAAAATGTTGAAACATGTTTGGATATTTCTTGACATACCTTCTTTCCAAACCAAGTCCTATCCATTGACAATTTATCCATCCCATTCAAACCAATCCATCATGTCATTCCTTGGTCATGAACTTTGTCATGAAGAATCCTAAGCATTACCACCTAGAATGGGGCAAATTATTCTTCCTATGCAACATAGCCTTTGGAGATCACATCCTTGCTCTCTTATGATCCATCCACTATGATGTATCCTTATCATGAGCTTTCCATCTTATAGCTTATCCCCATCTATTTATCATGAGCTTTCCACTATAACCTACCTATCCGTTTATCATGAGGCATGCATCCATCCCTTATACGGCCTATCCTCTTATCTATCCATCTATCATGATCTTGCCATCACATTTACTATGAGCCCATTCTTTTATCCATCCCTTGTACCTAGACTTGGCTTTCTCCCTTGTCATTGGTATCAAGCACAAAGGCTACCCAAATTGTAAATCCATTGACATTCAAAACAAAAAAAAATCAAAATATTTCAAAAACAGAAAAAAAAAAATCAAAATATTCAAAAATCCAAGCAATAAAACCAATCACATCATCCAAATCAATCCACTCCAACATTCAATCAAAATAAAATCATCATCATCAATTCTTCTTATCAATAACATTCATTCATCCATTTCAATCAATCACTTCTTCCAATCATATCAATCAAATCAATCTAAGCAATGATCTTAAATCCAAGTCACATTAATCCATATTAAGCAAGCCAATCAATCAAGGAATATTATCCAACCAAATCAACAAGTTTTGATCCTAATCCTGTCATGAGACCAATCAACAATCATCAATCATCATCAATGGGATATAGCATTCCCACATCCTTGTGTTGATCTAGGGATATAGCTTTCCCCACAATGACAACACTATCTATCATTATCAATGAAACAATCAATTATTGGTTTATGACTTGACAAGGGCAATACCTTGTTTGTTTTACATCCTTTGAGCACACTGAGAACACTTGCTTAAGCTTGGATTGAGTGGACACTCCAATCATCACACCATCACTATCATCATTCAAAACAACCCAATCATCAAAACAATCAGCCTAGCAATAGCAAACATCACAACCAAAGCACATCAAGCCAACCATCAAAACAAGTCCTATCAATCATCAGCATCAACACCAAAACAAATCAACTCAATCACATCCAATCCAATCAAAACAAATCCAATCACTTCAATAAATCAAAAGTAGCTCAATCCACCACATATCATCCCATCATCAACATTTCATCAAATCAATCTTCATTCATCATTTCATCATCCTCAAAATCATTCCAAACAATGATCCAAATGCAAATCACCCTTAATCCATACCAATCAAGCTAATCAATCAAGCCAAGTTATCCAAACGCAATCCATGGTCTTGATCCTAGCCTTGTTGTAAGCCAAATCAATTAGCCAATCAACCAACCAACTCAGCAAACAACCTTGTGTTGATCTAGGGATATAGCTTTTCCCGCAATGACAACACTATCATCAATCAATCAATCAATCATTGGTTTACAGCTTGACAAGGGCAATACCTTGTTTATTTTTGAATCATTTGTACATGCTTGCTTGCTTTCTTGTGTGTTATCTTTTTATCTTGCATTTGTATCAAATCTATAACATTTCTGGCTAATATTCATATCTTGTGTATGTTGGAATAGCTTTTTGCACTATCCTTTGCATCTACGGTCATATCATACCTTTTATGCATTAGGACTTCAATGCTCTAAGTTTTCTTCCTCATACGTTAGACAAGGTTGTATTACGCTGGGGCACGAGACACAACGTCACCCTAGATCCTTATACCTTGGTGCATAATGTCTAGTGCTATATCAAACATCATGGTTGCTCACTTCATTGTAGCATAACGCATCATCATTTCTTCTATCTATTCCCTTATCTTTCTTTTATAGCCAAGCCATTTCTTTTCGAGAGCATACCCTATCCTCTCAAGGGGGCATCACCAACCTATCCTTTCCATCATCATCATCATCCCTATCAATTATCCATACCTTAACTTCTTTGAAATGATGTTACTCGACACAAAGCTCATCATCTCAAACATCATCTCAAAGAGGGGCAAAATGTAGACACCTAAATTTGTCATAACTTTGTCCATGTCCTACAACACCTTGTTAAAACATTATCCTAAACATCATAAGCCATTTTTGTCCTAAATCCCACTCTTAATCCCATTTATCCATTAGCCAATTAATTAAATAAATTTTATTTATTTAATTAAATCCCATTCAATCCCATCCTTATCCCACTTAGCCAATTAATTAAATAAATTTTATTTATTTAATTAATTTCACATACATAATCCCATTTATCCTATCCTCATCCTAATTAATTAAATAAATTTTATTTATTTAATTAATTTCCACATCATATCTTATCCCATCTTATTCATCTACCTAATTAATTAAATAAATTTTATTTATTTGATTAATTTCCACATCATATCTTATCCCATCCTATTCACTTATCCAATTAATTAAATAAATTTTATTTATTTAATTAATATCCAACTCATATCACAACTAATTCAAATATTTTATTTGAATTAAGTCCTCATCTTTTATCACATTCCAACACTTGTCCAGTCAATCATGTGTTACAACTTTTATCTTTCACATGCACAACTAATGGGAGCTAATTTTAGTATTTATCTACACAAGCACACCTAAGCCTTATCTTCCCTTACCACATGTCAATTGACTACAATTTCTTGATGTGCAAGGAAACCTAACTTAATCCTATCCATCCATTTCATCTAAAGCCCTAATTGATCCTAGCCATCCATTTGAATCAAGCCTTTCCTATAAAGAAAGCCTCTCTTGAGCCATTAGAGGAGATTGGAGAATTCAGGATTCTTCTCCATGCAACCTCACTTTGCTGAATTTTCATCTCAAGCCATTATCTATCCTCTTTAATCTACTTATCTTGCATCTATCAACCGCCAATCATCCATCATTTATCTTCTTATCAACGTTATGCTACAGAATTAAGAAATCAACACAACAAAGCAATCAATCAATCAAGCTCATCTTGCATCTTCGAGGTATTGAATTATTTGGGTTTAGGTTATGCATTTCATTATTTGATCATTTCCATTTGCAAATCCAAATTTTTTGATATACAAATGGATTTGGTTATGAAAAGGGGGTGGATAGAAGGATGGGAGGACGGAGGGATGAGGAAATTGCGTAGGACCAAGGGGAACCAAATCCAAGATTTTCACACACCATGCTATGTACTACAATTGGATTTATCATAGAGTAGATGATGGCTTGTGAAGCTTTAAATTTAGATTTGGGATTTTGGGTGCATGGGGTTTCAAATTTTGGGATTGGGATGAGGGATTTTTAGATTACTCATTTTTGGATTTAGGGAGCCAAATGGTCTTAGGATTGGGATGTTTGGATATGGATTTAGGAGTATTAGACTGGATTTTGGATCAGGAGATGGAATTATCTTTTAGAGATGTAGATTTGGATGCTCCACTTTGATTCATTATTTCTCTTTGCTTTGGGACCCACACTACTTTTGTGTTTCATTTTGAATTGGTGGGCCCATGTTTCCCTTCTAATTTATTTTGATTTTTGACCATATTTTGATTTGATATTACATGCCAATGCTTTGAAACATGGCGATCCTTAGTTCTTACATGGGTTCTTTTCTTCATATGTTGGTGCATCCAAATTTCTTTCTAAGTAAAGGTTGTGATCCCATGGGGAGATATTATCTTGGAATCCCCTAAAATTTTTGATAGCTTCATCACTTTGGAACAAGTCAAGTGATATGTGATTTTATTGATCCTAATCGGTGAGTTTAGGTGATGGAGGGTCAAGGTTGGTGATAGGGATGGTGGTGCCAATGAAGGGACTTGTGGCAACAAACTCTTTGTAGGAGTGATAGGAGGAACCTATTTTGATGTTGGAAGAAGTTCCCTTAAGATTTACAAAGGTGTTACCAACATCTTTAGATTTATAGTTGATGCCCTGAAATCTTTGATTTACATAGATATGTATAGGCTCTAAGATTCCTTTTTTATGAAGGCCTAATCCTTTTCCTTGATAATTCATGGTCTAATACATTCTATTTTCAATGGGATACTTGTTTCTTTGGAAACAAGATGTGAATCTATTTTTAGATATGTAGGAATTAGTGGTAGATGTAATTTCTACTATTGTGAGAAAACCACATAAGACCAAGGTGGTGGAACCAAGGTGATAGAGTTGTGGTTTGATGATGGTATCGATATTGGTGCTTGGACTCTGATGGTGTATGGGATCATGAAATGGATTAGTAGGGGTGATTAGTTCTTGATTTAGTTGGGGACAATTTTGGGCATGCTTTGGAACAATCTCTTGACAGTTCTTGATTTGCTTGAATGACACGGTGGAGGAGTGTTATTTTTCTTCAACATCCCCACTAATTATTAATACATAGATAGACTCTTTGAATTGGGCATATGGATAGGTGAGGGGTATTTGACACTTATGCATTTTGGATGTGATGGACTTGATGGACCTTTGGAAAGGTTGGTATTTATTTTCCCACATGGGTAGACTTGTAGGGATGATGGTATTAAGGGGCTCTTAGATTCCTTGATAGACTTGGGGTTGATGACCACATTGTTGACAACATGATTGTATGTTCTAAATAAATAGGGTATTAGATTAGTGGTGTTGCATGACTAAGCCACAACTTTTCAAGTGCACTTTTGGTTAGGATTCATTGCTACTAGTCCTTGGGGAACTCAATTAGGGTGGTACTGTATGAGCGAGGATTGAACTTGGGATAGTAGGTTTGAAATGATGGGTGGGTGGATTGATGGGATGGGCAGGATTGCAAAGGTTTTGAGGATGAAGAATTTACATAGGAGGTAGAGGCTACACAACAATCATATAAGGTGGAGATTTGATATATGGATTGGTGATGAGGGCCTTAGGCTAGAGTGGTGTTTGTCTTGTCAAATGTGCCATAGGGAGGACCAATAGATATTCAATTTGGTTTTGTGTGATAGCTAGGGCTAGTTGGTTCTTCATATAAGGGAACTTGATTGTTCATGGTTGGGTAATGGAAGCCTATGGAAATCTTTCTTATGTGATAATATCATCAAAGGGGTCATTGGTATATTCATCTTGAACAACAAGACTATCATCATCATCATGTTCAAATGGATTTTTAGAATAATTATGACAAGGGGACTCATCAAAACAAAATGAATGTGTGATTACAATGATTTTTGTTTTGGATTTTTGATGATTTTGAGACAATGTGATTTGTGGATAATTAGATGAGTTTGTGAAGGCTCGGACCTTAAGATTTGTTTGGATTTTGAAAGATTTTGGATTTTAGATGTGATTTTCTTAAACTTTTTATAATAAATTGATGAGGGTTTTGATTAGGTTGGGGGATGATTTTGGATTTTGAGAGAGTTTGGTTGGAAGTTTTAGATTTTTAGGTTGGCTTTAGATTTTTATTACCTGATTTGACTTGGAGTACCTAGGATTTTGGGTTTGGGATGATTTGGATGAGATCAATGTTGAGTCAATTTTTGATGTGGATTTGATGATGCTTGATTTTTTATTAGAAGGGTGAGGTCTAGGATCTTTGACTATGTTTGATCTGTGATGGCTTGATTTTGGTTTGGGTCAAAGACCTTGGGTAGTGTGATGACGGGGGTTGATGAAGGTTGAGGACTTGGAGGAGCTTGATGCTTGATTTGGTTTGATAGCTTGATGTTTAGATTTTAAGTTTGATTTCAATGTAATCAAAGATTTATTTCGATTAAGTGATGATTGATAAGGTCTATGTTGACCTTATGGTATCTTGATGATGGAATTAATTTTGATTTGATTTTGGTGATGTTAATTTATAGCTTATTTTTTATGGGTTGACTTTGATTTGAGGTGGTGGATGATTGATGGGTTTGACTTGGGACTTCAATTTAGTTTAAGGGATCTATGTCCCTAAATAATTGGATTTGTAATGATGGTTGGATCTAGGATTAGGATGATGGTTGGGTCTTGGATTGGGTTTAGGACCATTGAAGGAGGTTGGTTTTGATTGGGATGGATGTAATTCCTTAACCAAATTTGAATTTGTGATAAGGGACCTTTGGATTTAGGATGATGATTTAATTGGGATTAGATTTGATTAGGATTGATTTGGCTTTGATTTGGATGATGAGATCTAGGACTCTTGATGGATGACTTTTATGATGGAATTTTTATATTTAGTTCAAGGGATTTAGGTCCTCAAACAAATTTGATTGGTGATGGGTGGTTGGTGGATTTTAGGATGAGGTTTGATTTAGGATTTTGATTTGATTTTAGTTTTGGTTTATGTATGGAAAGTGGACTTTGGATTATTTGATTGTGAGATTTGGGATCATGGATGGATGGATTTCATGTGGAGTGAGGGTGTTGAGTTCATTGATGATTTTGGATATTGAGGGTTTTCATTCTTTGGTTTTGAGGACCTTTTTGTGGATTTTGGACTTTGTTGATTATTTTGGAGTTTGAGATTTTTGCAAATGTTTTTGGATTTTTAGGATATTTCATTGGTTTTACACAATTGAAAACACACCAAATAGATGAACAACCTAGTTTATTCAAGTAGGTGTGCACACTTGTGAGCCCACTTTTAGTGCCTTGTCTAGGCATGGAAAGTAGGGCCCATGAGGAGGCACTAACCGCTTTTGATTCTCAAGATCACAGAAAGGTCTGAGAGAAGAGCATATGTAGCCTACAATATTATTTCTAAGGGCACATGGTGAGTAACTTCTTAGATATAACCACCTATCGATGTATCACAAGAATATACAATCAAAATGTTATATCTAGGTTGAACAAGGTGTACTAGGAGATGTCCTCTATATACATGAAGGTATGTGAGGTTAAAGTCCATAAACATGAGTGCTATCTACAAGCATGTGGTCCAAGTAAAATCCCTTCCCACTTCACCTTTTCCTCTCAAGTACACAACAGGGCTATGCCAAACATGATAGCCCTCCTTCAAGGTGAGTCTTTTGATTCTACTCTCAATTTATATACCCTACTAGAATGTGTGTGTGTGTTCAGGTCATTCAATTGATGATGAAATCCAAGTTAGATCCACTAAAAATAAATAAATAAAGGACTAGATGCTTTTATTTCCAAGGTCACCTTGTAGTGCGAGGAAAGAGCATACACATCTAGCCTTATAGGATAGTTCAAAGAAGTGAAATAAAAATGTGTTTTTAATTCCCAAGATCACCTTTTGGTTTGATGAAAGAGCATACACACCTGATTATTTCACACAAGAATGGTACAAAATTTCATTAACTTCAAGCATATAAGTGTCCAACTAAGAACTAGTGGGAAAACAAATCTTTGGCAAGCATGCTACACCCACAAATGTTAGGAGTTTTCACAAAATAAATCTTGGACACATAGATTTTGTTACACAAATATGTTAGAAAATGTATTGTCAAAATGTGACTCAAACAAAACATGGGTGAGTCAAAATTTGACACAACACATAAACTATATCCTTGCAGAGGTGACCTCCCAATCACTCCTCTCATGGAAAAATCTAGTCAAGTGGAAATAGTATTGAGGAGTTATCTTGTTCCCTCGAGAGGAGGATGTCATGGATCATAGTTGGGTTGATTATGTTTGTTTGTTGAATATTTTTGTTGTTATTTTTGTGATCATTGTTGTTGAGTTATTTTCATTGAAACCATTGAATTGGTGTACTTTTGGTAATTATTATGTGACTTGGAGGGTCATTTTCTCTAATCTTGTTTAACTTGTTGTTTGTGAAGAGGCAAAAAGTGGCAATCCTCCTTTATTCAAGATCAATCTACTCTTTGAGGATCCTAAGTTTCACATTGCACAAATCTGCTCTTTGTCTTTGTTCATTTTCTTGTTGAATCAACCTCAATATTTTCTCCTGTTCTTGGACTATCTCTTTAGTTTGATCTAGTTGTATGGGGAGGTTTGGTTTGATTTTCTCCAAGACTGATTCTATCTAATATTACCTCACACTAGGGCACATTGAGTGCTTAGCGAAGAAGATGGATGTGTTTTAATGTTCATTTTGATGTTGATGTTGATGTTGGATTTTTGTGCCTCATGACAAAATTGAGGGCTTCTTTAATGATTGAAATGTCAAAAGTTGAATGTATGATATTTGTGTTTTTGAATGATTAAAATGAAATTTCTAAATGCAATTAATCCTAGATAAATGCATGCACTTTTGATTCATTTTTCAATTTTTTCATACCCCATTTTTGGTTATCTATTTGGAACATATTCATGTGTAGTTTTAATATTTATTATTCCATTTTTGTACTATACTATAATGAGACAAATGATACTTTGTTTATCTTGGAAGAATATCCATGATATCAAAGTTGATTATGTGCAATTAATATTTATTTAAAATTGTGATTTTGATTTATTTTCCTTGCAAACTAACTACTGTCTAGTTGGAAACCAGGTGGATGCATGATAACGTTCTCCCCACCCATGCAATGAAGGAGAGTGTCATCTAAGAGAGGATGATAGATGGTGACAAGTTAATAGTTGAACCAAACTAACTGAGAACCACACACACCTACACAAGTTGGTAATATGATTGTATGTTGATGCATGATTGTTGCATAGGAGCATATTAGGTGTTGTTGAAATATGGTCACAATAGCTTATTTTATTATTATTCAATTTGATATTTTAAGAGTCGATTATTATTATAATTATTGTGATATTTTCTCATAAGATCAATATAATATTAGTTGATCCATTTATTTCATATGAGTTTTATAATGTGATCTCATTGTAATCTATTATTAGCAAGGTGAGCTTATAGTTTTATTATATTTCTATTTT
Source organism: Cunninghamia lanceolata (assembly GCA_027924645.1). Classification (NCBI taxonomy): domain Eukaryota; kingdom Viridiplantae; phylum Streptophyta; class Pinopsida; order Cupressales; family Cupressaceae; genus Cunninghamia; species Cunninghamia lanceolata. Next base: position 1,096,092 of record BSBN01000178.1, on the reverse strand, counting down.
AATTCCACTATATATTGTAACCATAGCTAGGAATGGATGAGTGGAGTCATTATGGCACACTCCCTATAGTGGTGAGGCTAAAATAGCCAACAGTAGTGGGAGATTAAAAAAGAGAGGAGAAGAGCATTCAGGAGAGACCATTCTCTTCTTCGTCTAGTCGTAGCTAAGGAAAGAAGACGACTTTTCTCTTTGTGTGGGCAAATATTAGTAATAATAACTCTTGTTTTAAGGGGGTGTAGGATCTTTGGTAGCATAATATAAGTTAGCAAGGACTAGGAGAAAGAAGTAGTTGAAGGGAGAAACTTATAGGTGAGAGCAACCAGATAACAATCAATGCAATAATATTATTATATGATTTAGTTATGTGATTGGACAATGGTAAAATAGTAGTTTGTATTTGAATACTAGATGATATTATCATGGTTCATTATTATCATTAGTTTATATCAATTTGATCATTGACCTCTATTTATTTATATCGATTTGATCTCCAAGTATTTTGGCTAGATATTATCCTTGTTTTGATAAGACTACAACCTAGTTATGTTTAGGGAGTTGACTAAGCCATAAGAATCATGTTGGCCTTGGTTGCATGATTCAAAGGATATTTATTTCCTTGATAGGTTTTTAACATAACTATGAGGATTATATAGTCCAAAATATTTATTATATTCACTATCAAATACTTATCATAATATTATTGGATACAATCCAATTTATTAATGAATATTAGGTTGCATAGGTAAACAATCCTTGTGTTGAAATGCACAAGACAACTAAGAGTGGGCAGTGAATTAGTTGTAACCAAAACTTAACTTCTTATAAGCATCAAAACATCAACCACTTAATCATTGTTATTATGATTTAACCATGAAAGCATGAAATCAGAAAATTAAGCACATTCATACATTCAACACAAGAGACACCAAATTTTTTATGTGGAAAACCCAATGAATGAAAAACCATGGTGAGGATTAACTCAAAGTATAAATGATATATCAAAATTTACAACAAGGCTCACTACCCAAAATGCTCACTACAAAAGAAGGGGCTCACTGCCAAGAGAAGAGGCTCACTGCCATAAGTAGAAGAAGATAGTTACAATGAGAATGGATCTCACAGCAATCAGGGATCCACCACAATCTAGACTGAATCTTTTGCAACCTTTCTATATCAAAAATATATTCTTTTCTGCTCACTTTCACACTCTCAAACTCATCTAGATCACACCTGCAACAAATAATGCTTCTCATGCAGCCATTTCATCTATCTCAACAAATTCGCTAGATTTCTCAATCGTCTAATTCATATTTATACATTCGCAGTCTTGGAAACAATCTTCAAGGTCGGCACAAATAATAAACTTAGCCAATATTCAAGTTAGGTCTGGACCTAAACATTTTTGTGGTGGAAAGGAATGAATGTGGACCACACCACACCTTATTTGGGAATCAAATGCAATCTCCCATGCAACAACACGCTATCACAAAATCCAAAGCATAATCGCAAGTAGTGAAAAATAACTAGGTCAGCCAAAACTAGTGTTAACACTAAGACCTTTAGGAACATGCTTCATCCATGATCTAAATTACTCTTTGCAAACCAATAAAAAATAGGAACTTGATCTAAAGACATCCACAAGCATGTTACAATCAACAAGAACTTTCGTACAACCCCCAAACATTCTATCCAGAAGATTCTTCAAACTGGAGCACTTAAACATTACTGTTAGCCACTCTCATAAAGGAAAGATCACTTGCAGAGCACCAAATAATGAACCACTTCAACTAAAGGCACATAACATCATACCAAACTTAATCTTAGAACCGCTGACTATAAAACTTAAATGCAAAGAGATGTAGAGTAGAATACATTCTCCCTAACACCATTGAATACTCAGAAAAATAGTTTTTACTCTGTTGAATAAAACTTACTCAAAAACTCACACCAGAGGCTCAAACTTGAAACATAGCAACTACAGACATCCCTTAACATAACTTTCAAACTATAAACTAAGCTATTCAGTCTATAAGATATTTAGAGAAAAACACTGCACTATTCTATGAGATAGAATAGTTTTGCAATTATACTGACTTCTCAAACACTTGTTCAAACTCATTCAAATAACTTCCTTACATGCTGACCTTAGGTGTTGACATCAATGACAACACTTACTTCTCATACTTGCAACAATCTCCCCCTTTGTCATTGATGGCAACACATGATGTGAAAAACCATCAAGACAAATTTTCTTTGCTTCTTTGCTCCCCCTTACTTTATGCTTTCTTTGGCTGCAACTTTCTCAAAATCTCTCTCCTTAAGTTTTTCACATGAACTTCTCTCCCCCTTTGACATCAATGGAAAAGGGTGTCGAACCTTCTCACACTCTTTGGTTATCAAGTCTCAATTTAGATCTTACTAACATTGCACTACTCCCCCTGTTAGCAACACTACAACACTTACTACTCTTTATCAAGAACTCATATCAGCAACATCTACCTAGTCCCCCTGAGATGTAGCTTTCAAAACACCAATCCAAATCACAAAATGAGACTTTGGGCACAACTAGATTGATGCACTTCCTATGCATCTTAGTTTAGAGTAGAAGGGGTAATGACCCCTAACTTCTCCCTGAGATACTCAAAAGTATCCTTAGGCAGAGGCTTTGTGAAAATATCTGCAATCTAATCCTTTGTAGACACATATTCCATCTTTACTTCATTCTCTGTTACCTTTTCTATTAGAAAGTGATGCCTTATTGATATATTCTTTGTTCTTGAGGGTATCACTGGATTCTTTGAAATTTTTATAGCACTTATATTGTCACAAAAGATTGAAATTGGTTCTCCATACACAACTCTTATATCCTTCAATATTTTCTTCATCTATAGCACTTGAGTACAACAACATGTAGCAATATATTCTACTTCTGTAGTAGACAAAGAAATTGAATCTTGCTTCTTGCTCAACCATGAAACCAATCTGTTACCTAAGAAGAAAGCACCTCCACTTGTACTTTTTCTATCATCAACATCTCCAGCCCAATCTGCATCTGTATAAGCACTAAGAGTGAAGTCGATATTTTTAGGATACCACAATCCATAGTCAGAAATGCCTTTTAAATATCTCATTATCATCTTAGCTGCCATCACATGTGACTCTCTAGGATCTTCTTGAAATCTTGCCACAAGACAAGCTGCATGTGTTACATCTGGTCTGGTATAGGTTAGATAAAGTAGTCCTCCAATCATGAACCTATACTTTTTCTGATCAATCTTAGGTGATTCATCATTCTTGCTTAGCTTGCAACTAGTTACCATAAGGGTACATACTGGCTTAGAATCCTCCATTCCAAACTTTTTCAACAACTCTTTCACATACTTGGACTGAGAAATAAAAATTCCTTTTTCTGATTGAGTAATCTGTAGTCCTAGAAAGAAATTCATTTCACCAAATATAGACATCTCAAACTCCTTTTACATTTCCTCTAAAAATTTATTACGCATACCTTCATTGCCTCCAAAGAGAATATCATCAACAAAGACTACAACAATCAAAATTTGATCATCATTGATTTTGAAATATAGGTTACTCTCGATAGTACCTTTACTGAACCCTAATTGCAACAAATACTTGTCCAACCTTACATACCATGCTCTAGAAGCTTTCTTTATCCCATACAAGGCTTTCTTCAATCTGAACACCATGTCACCTTGATCTAATGACTGAAATCCTTCTATTTGTTCAATGTAAACTTCTTCTTCCAGCTCTCCATTCAAGAATGCATACTTCACATCCATCTAGTACACCTTGAAATCTTTGTGTGCTGTAAATGCCAAAAACATTCTTATTGCTTCAATCCTTGCCACAGGAGCATAAGTCTCTTCAAAATCTATACCTTCAACTTGAAAATATCCTTTGCATACCAGTCTTGCTTTGTTTCTTACTACTCTATTTTCATTCAACTTGTTTCTGAAAACCTATTTAGTTCCAATCACATTCTTATCAACAGGTCTAAGAACCAATTCCCAAGTTTGATTCTTCTCTATCTGCATCATCTATTCTTTCATAGCCTTTACCCAATTCTCATCTTTGCAGGCTTGACTTACAGTTTTAGGTTCAATATTTGAAAGTAAATAGTATTTCACCTGTTCTTTAGCAACTCTTTTCTTTGTCAATACTCCTTTGCTTTTGTCACCAATAATCTGATCTTTAGAATGATTAATCCTTACATACCTAGGAGACTTAACAACACTTTCTAAAGCCTTTTCTTCTTCAACTTGACTATCTTCTTGTTCAAATTTTACTTCATTTACTATAGTAGTAGGTTCATCTGATTCATAGCCACTCAGATCTGATATTCTTTCCCTATCTTCATTAACTTTCACATTAGTACTCTTAATGATCTTTCTCAATCTCTTATTGTAGCACCGGTAGGCCTTACTCTTAGTGGAGTATCCAAGGAAAATTCCTTCATCACACCTAGCATCAAACTTGCCTAGCTCTTCTTCTCTTCTGATATAACATTTGGTTCCAAAAACTTTGAAATATTTCACTGTAGGAAATCTTCCTTACCACAATTCATAAGGGTTTTAGTACCATTACCTTTGACTTGAACTCTATTTTGAATGTGGACATCAGTATGTATGGTTTCTCTCCAATACACTTCCAGTAGGTTGGCCTCCTTCATCATTGACCTAGCAACCTCTTGAACTATCCTATTCTTTATTTCAACAACTCCATTTTGCTGGGGAGTTCTATGAGCAGACAATTGTCTCTTTATCCCATGTTCTTCATAGAAAATATTAAATTCATTTGATGTAAACTCACCTCCTCTATCAGACCTTAAGCATTTGACCCTCAACTCTAACTCATTTTCAACCATCACATTGAAAGCTTTGAACTTGTCTAGAGCTTATGATTTATCTTTTAGAAAAGTAACCCAAGTCATTCTAGAATAATCATCAATAAGCAACATAAAATATCTATTTCCTTGCAAACTTCTTGTTCTTGTAGGACCACACAAATCTATATGCACTAGCTCAAGCAATCCAATAGAAAATCATTCTTTACTCTTGAAACTTGTCCTTGTCTGTTTCCCCAATTGACATTCCTTGAAAATAGTATTAGCACGCTTCACAAACTTAGGCAAATATATCACAACTTGTACTAAACTTATCTTTACCAAGTTGTCAAAATTGATATGACACATCCTTCAATGCCACAACTATCTCTCATCTATTTGAGCCAACAAACAATAATCATTAGTTCCTCTCAAATGATAAATATTACCTCTAGTCTTCTTACCAGTAACAATCACTGTTCCGGAGCTTTCCATGATCTTGCATCCATTATCTTTGAATATTAGATCATACCCTTTGTCACACATCTAACCAACACTTAAAAGATTATGTTTTAAACCTTTCACATAGAGAACATCATCTGTATTGTGCTTTCCATCAAAAAAAGTAGTGCAGGGGCACCAATTGAACAAGTTTGGTTTTATATGGTTTAATGTTTAGTTTAGAGAGTTTTGTCATGTTTTGTCATTTTTCAATAAATAAGGTCTAAATGGACCATTCATAATCTAATGTGAGTCTTGATAATGTAGTTCGAGTCATGTGTTAGGTGTTTGAGTCTTGTATGGGCCTCATAAGGTCATTTTGTGCAAAAGTGCAAAAATTGCTAAACTTGTAAGAAGACAAAATGGAAGTTCAAGAGCCATTTGATGTGGGAAGTTCAAAAGTTGGTTATGTTCAGTTTAGGGAGTTGGAGAAGGATTTTTAAGCACATGTAAATGTTTGTAGAAGTTTGGTTAAAGATTTTGCGAAGGAAAAATAATAAAAACCCTTGTTTTCTTTGAAATTTCTGCTAAATCTGCTACTACAGGATTGTGTATGGATTTGTACAGACTTCTTGTGCTATAAAATCAGTCTAAAAAGGTAAATCTCTGAGTTAGATTTCAAATGCATCAGGTTTTGTGAAATTTAATAAAGATTTGAGGTTTTAGAGGTGTTTCACTGAAATTGTCTGTGTAAAACTAAATTTCAAGGTTTGAGAGTGTAAAATGGACATTTAGACCATTCCACCCATTATGTCATGTTGTAATGTGGTGGAATGGCCCAATTAGGATTATGTTTTGTGTTTGTATGATTGGCAGAAACAGGGAGGCCGTTTAATGAATTTAAGGTGTTGTTCTAGGCTAGCAGAGCCTTCAAATGTGAGCAAATTTGGTGGTTAGAGGGTAGGGTTTGATAAAATGACATTGGTGGACCATTCCAAATGATGGATTAAGCATGTGTAGACCTAATACAAATTGTTTGAACCATTGGCAACATGTGGCAAGGTCTAGAAGGTATATTTCCAATAAACCCTCATTGTATGCAAGCCTACAAGGCCTAGAAGTGGGATTTTGTGTGTTGGGTGAATTTGTGAGTGAACCCATTGATAAAAATTGTTGATTTTGTCTATTGGCAACCTAAGAAGGGTGATAAAATAGGTGTGGGAAGTTTGTGTGAAGAATTTTGAAACTTCCTTTGTAAAAGTGGCCTAATTAGGCCTAGGTGTAGCAATTACCAGTCAATTAGTCAGCCTTTTGTTCCAAAATAAACCCTAGTCCTTTCTTGATATGTTGTGTAAAGCCAAAAAGGGTATCTAGATCACCCATTAGGTTCTATGTTTTCAAGGTTTTGCTTTAGTTATGCCCAAAAAACCTCTTTCAAAAGGCTACAAGCATGAGGGGCAGTTTCTAAGAGAACAACTAGGAGGGCAAGTTGTTTGAGTTTTTGGTGACCTTTAGTGGTTTAAACCTTCCAAATCAGAGTGGGTGAGGGTGTGGTAGGAGTTCCACAAGTGGGTTTAGTCATTTGACACTCATAGGTGTATATCTCAACCATTGATAACCATGCTAAGGGAGAGAGGAAGTTGGACATATTGGGACAGTCAATCAAGTTTGAGTTGTGAATCCTTCTAAGTGTTATAAGAAGTCTCCCCTTGTATTACATCAAAGTGGTATTAGAGCATAGGTTCTGATTTGTTTGGGAAGAAGTTGCAATTTATTGCAAGTTGTGTCATGCCTTGCACACTCGCCCCATTTTGACAAATGGATACCCACACTTTTGCTTTGGCTTGAAGTCTCAACCTTTTTGCCTTATGATGATGAGAAAGTGAATTTGTGCTTAGAGTACAAGATTTGTTCTAGATTTGAGTATTTTGCATATTTGGAGTCATTTGATGTTATGCATGATTGATTTGGAAGTGTCTTGAGTGGTCTTGTGCTTAAAAGATTGCCATTTGTTGCCTTTTGCACTAAAATGGGGTGTTACTGCACTTTGCTCAAAAATCCTATGTCACTGGATATTGGCCTTGAAATCGCTACTGTAGGATGTGTTATGTTGAAATTCCTAGTTTCTAGGTCCCAGAGTTGCAAAATCATGTCAAATTCCACAAGATTTCACTAAGGGGTTCATATATTTTCATTCCAACGCATGGTCATGAAGCCTTGATTTGGCTAAGTCTAAAACCCTGAAAAATGGCTAAGTCTAAAATCTGGTAAAACCTCAAAATTCTAGAATTCGCATATGAAATCCTATGGATCTGGAACCTATCTCAAACATCCTGAAAGTATATTTAAAAATACTTAAAGTATAAGAAATTCCTAAACTTATACTTAAATATATTTTTAAATATACTTTCACCCTAGTCAATTTAAAATCTAGCGCTAAAAACAGCTCCTACCAACTTTTGCACTAAATTTGCCTCCCACCAACCTCCCTCCAAGCTACCACTAAGTCAGTCGGAACAAAAATCCTCACCGAGAGAATTTTGAAGAAAAGTGCTAAAATTACCCTCTACCGACTTGCGTTGAAATGGTCTTCCACTGACTTAAGTCACGCAAGTCGATCGATGCTAAAACTCGTGCAGGTCGATTACATTAAAAATCCCCACCAATGAAGTTAGTGCTAAAAATAGGCCTTACGGACCTGCACTGGAAACTACCTTCACTGACTTTAGTCTGTTGGACCTAAAATCTGTGCTAAGGTCGATTGGACCCCAAAACAGCGCCAAAATCATTTTACGCTAGAATTGTGTTGGGTGAATATTTTGTCGTCAACTCACTGACAGCAAAATGGTTATATCAACCACAGTATGATGAGATAAATCTCTCCTCTCAGCAAGGGGAGGTTCCCTTTTAGCTATTACAAATTTATTTACACTAAATACTAGATTTGGGGGTGTGTTACATTCATCCTTTTCTCTTCTTTCAGAAAAGATGTTTACAATGTTTCATGGTAATATTCAATAATGCTTCTACACTTAAACAATAATCAATAATATTCTTGTAAGTTGAAGCACAAAGTCTTTCAACTTACTTCACAAAAAGATTCATGAACCAAGTGAATAGTCTCAAGTACAAAGTCTTCAAATTATCCCCAGAAAGATTTTAAAAGTAACCGTATCACTAGTTGGAGCACAAAGTCTGTCAACTAACATCACTGATTCACGCGAATGTGATTAAAAATCATAGCACAAAGTCTACAAGTTCTCAACACGATTCATATACAAAGTGAACAACTACAAGCTCAAAGTCTTTATAATCCTTCACCAAGAAATGCTTTCAACACACATAGATTCAAGGAAATAATATAACACAAAGTTTATATAACTTATCATGAATGTCCTCTAACCAAGCACCACTTTATCCAATCAATCAACAAGAGAAATCAGCAAAAATGCTATATGTACATCCTCGCTCATACAAATTCGATTCAACACAAAGTTTGATATCAAAACTTGCCTTCTTTATTGATTGGAATTGATCATACAATTTGAACACAAAGTCTCAAAGTTGAGTCTCAATTTGGGCATCACTTTGTTGCATAAGATTAAAGATAATATTTACAATAGAGGCCCTCTTTATTTATAGGGAGAGGCTTAGAGCAAAAATAGGAAAAATCTAACTACTTTGACTTATTCAACAAAAGAGTCCTATTTGACTTAGGACTTCCTTTGTCTCACATGTAATTACATTTTGGAAAAATACATGTGAATATGTCCAAAATAAAATACAAATTGCATATACAAAATTGAAAATAAACTAAGGCACGAAGAAGAATATCAGCTGCCACCATCATTCTTCTTCAAGGAATTATGGTACATGTCCTTTACTGCTCCCATCTCATAAACGTCCGGTCCAAGTGTACTATCTAAAACAACACGAGCTTTGATGATGGCATCTTTCACCATCTTTATCGCCTTCTCCGGTGATCGGTCAGTCATTTGGAAAATAAGCACCTTTAGATGACGTGATAACCTCGGCAATTCGCAGAAGAACTGCAACAAAAAGTCATGATCTTGGCTTTGGATGAAGATAGCTCTAACATTAACTCTGGAGTGAACTCTGGAAGAAATGTCTACCACGAACACTTGTTGAGAACTGCAAAAGGCCATGATCTCGCAGTTAGGGGAAAGAATGGATAAACTGGGATAATCGCGATTCGATGATCATGGACAGGAAAGCATGCGTTGAAGGGCTTGAGCGCGCGCAAGTCGAGAAATTAGGTGAAAGCAGGCCAAGGCAATCATTTTCAAGGATTTCCTAGTGTTAGGAAATTTAGAGAGAGATACGCACTGGCGGCAAAAATAGCCACTCCTGCAGGTCAAGGTAATATTTGACAGTGTAAGGGCGGTTAATTATGCCGCCTCTGTAGGTTGGTGATTTTGTTGTGTGCAAGGTCAGCCAAAATGGCCGCCTTTGCAGGTAACGAGATTTTGCAAGGTTTGATGTTTGGGCGGCAAATTTCGCCGACGATGCATAACACAAGTTGCAAGGTTTTTGTGTAAGGGCGGCGGGAAACACCGACATGGCAAGTAACAAGGAAATTACAAGTGTCAAGGTAGCGAGAAACGTCGTCACTGCAGGTAATTTGGAGAACAACTTCAAGTGTCTAGGCGGGTGATTTCACCACTTATACAAGTGGAATACCTCATACTTTATGCAAAGGCGGCGGGAACTGCCGCCCATACACTTGGTGATGGATTAACTAAGGGTTTAAACATGGCACATTTCGTGCCAAGTGGAATTGGTAAAGCGGCGAACAGCCCCGACGTTGCATGTCAATGATATAAGGGTTTTTGTTTATGGATGAGTGGCGGTGACGAGTTGAAATCCGCTTGAATCCAAATGTCGGCGCAATCAACAATTTGAGTAAGGGCTTAGAGACCGGCTAGGTAGGAGGAGGAATGATAAAACAAATGGTCCACCGAGTACTTAAAACTCAAAAAGAAACATTAAATAAATGGCACGAGTGGCCATTAATGGCACTCCAGTCAAAAGATCCAGAGATCTTGCTCGGGTGGGAGTTTCGGCCACTCTGGCAGGCAGCGTCAATCACCGTAGGTAACGGCGGGTGTTTTCACCGATGTGGCAGGTTCCACCGAGCAAGACATGTAGAGGCGGGTGATTTAGCCACCATTACATATAAAACAAACTTCAAAACATGTAATAGCAGCTAAAAACACCGCTTACATGTTAAAACAAAAACTTTGCCAACACCTGAAAATGACTAAAATTGACCTTTTAACCAGTTTGCGACTTGAACGATCTTTGTGAATATCGAGAAACCAATTCAAGGGAATGTCGCAGACCAGTTTAGAATGTCAAATGACTTCGCACGAGACCAAGGGAATCTTGTCTCGATTTGCGAACTTAGAGTGTAGATTCATGAAATGGACAAGTTTCATGGGGTTGTCTACAAAAACGAGCGTAGCTAATTTTGAGAACAACAAATTGCACCTCTCAGACCTGTGCTAAATTTGACCTCCATCGACTTTTAGTCTGTGACACCCAAAACTTGCGCTTTTTGACATTTTGGCCTAGAAATTGAGTTTTTGAAGGAGCAAATTGGATTTTCTTGATGGATTTGAATTGCATATCTATTTGTCACATCATGATGGATCTTTTTACTAAGTTTGTGTGGATGTTTGGCACAGTTTACGACAATTAATGCCACTACATAGAAAAGTCTATGACCCCCAAAAATCTCATTTTTTGCAAAAAAATGCTGGAAAAACATGGAATAAACATCTGCAAATGGATTCTATTGACCCCAAAAACTTCCCTAATCATCATATTGGCCAAATGGGTACTCAAAAATGATGAAAAATGTAGAAAACTGTGTGAAAATCACTAGATTTAAGAGGTTGGTTATAAGAAAGTGGCATTGACAATATGCTATTCTAATGAATCCATGGTTGCAAATGGACATATTTTGGTTCAAATTGATAGAAAATGACTTGTTTATGATGAAATTGATGCTTGGTCTTGTTGATTGTAGGTCTAAGAGCACAAAGGAGCTTGTTGGAGCCATCTTGGAAGAATGCACACGCAGATATGCAGTGCTGACCCAGAAATGCAGAGACTTCATTTTATCAACTAAATTGCTGTTATACCTACAAAAGGAAGTTAGTATGATGTCCAAAATGATGGGGATAGGCCTTAAGAGCTAGAAGACATTGAAGATCATGCTTCTTTCATTGTTATTCCTACAAATCCAGTCCAATGTCCAAGACACGTTCACACTTGTTCATAGTTGTCCCAACAATCCAATCATGCAATGATGATCCAGCAAGCATTCAATTGGATATATCTTCACTAATAATGTGCCACATACTCTTCTTGGTCCATTTAGCACTTGGAATCTCATGAATCCACATCATCTCAAGTTTTCAAACATCATGTGACTCTATTTTGGCTTTATTAGGCCTTGAAAATTAACTTTTCATCATGTACAACCAAATGGGTATCCATTTTGTCTAGATTTAATGTATTTGCAAGCTGTATTTTATCTTTTTCCTACAAGACAAAGGTAAATTCAAAAATGTAACAAGCTGAGGCCATGTAATATGGACCGTCGATGTTGAGTTAATCTCCACCGTCTATTGAAAAACTCATTATGGTGCCTTGTCTATAAAAGGGCCATCCTTTTCTCCCATTTGTAAAAGAGATTTTGATACCAAATTATTGACACTATGCCATTTGAAGTAATGCAAAGCAATTTTTTGCAATTATCCTGAGAATTTCTATTTTGTATTGGCTCACTTTGGTTTTCATGGTTCGCTTCTTGCTCTCCCATAGTTAGTTAGTTGTGCTTATTAATGTTATGATTTGCTGAAATTATTTGATGAATGCTCTAGTCCATACTTTTGGTTATTTGTTGATGGTAGATAGCTGTGTAAATTTAGTCTGGACTTATCAATTGTGCTTATTTCAATTGCATTTCATGAGTTAAAATGCGCCAGTCATTGGGTATTTAATAAATGAATGTAATATGAAAATCTCTAGATTTCTATTGAAGATAGCACCATTTTTTGTAGTGCTGTAACACCTATTTTAGTTTGGTAACTTAGAAAACTAGTTAAGTTTCAAAGCATTTGTCTAGTTAAAGTAAAATCTATGCATTGTGAATGTCACTTAGGATTCCTCTAAAACCCTATACCTTTTCCATTTTCTTTAAAAAATTGGTTAGATTAGGAATTTCAGCAGCATTTTACATTGTTTATTAGCTAAAATCTTGAAGGGTTTATGTGTATTTACTATTCCAACTTGAAGATCTATAGATTGCATGTAAGACCCCTTGTTGGCATAGCTAGACATTCCACTAAAGTTATTCCAAGCAAGCTAAGACCTAGTTGTATTATCCTTGGAGTAGTCTTACCTAGGGTAGGATACTTTTCAAGAGAGGTGTGAAACTAGAAATCACACCTGTGTTGCTGCGTGCTAAAACACACATCAACAGGTTGAAGGTGATTGGTTGAAGTTTGATGGAATTTGAGAGGACAAGATACCTCCCAAGAGCAATGCCACTGCTAGGGAGCTACAATAAGTGAAAGAGAGACATGCTAGATTGCAAGAGTCTTATAATGTTGTGTTGGCTAAATTTGAAGCCCTTGAAACCAATCAGAAAAAAGGAATGGTGGTAGAAGATACAAGTGATGAGGAGGAAGAGGAAGAGTTCCAAGAAGCAGGGGGTGAGGAAGAACTAGACCCTAATGAATAGAGGATAACCAGGCTGATAAGAGTAGTCAAGGATGACAAACATAAGGTGAAGATTGAGTTACCCATGGAGGGAGTTTGAATGATGAGGAGCTTCTAGATTGGGTTGTAGCTTTGGATAACTACTTTGAATGTGAAAGCATTCTAGAAGATCAGAGAGAGAAGATAGCAAGGACCCAGCTTAAAGGACGTGCACTTTTATGGTGGGACTATGAGCAATCAGAGAGGAGGAAGAAAGGTAAGGAAAGAATATTTTCATGGGACAAGATGATAGCAAGGATAAAAGCTAATTTTTTTCCTAAAGATTATGTTGCTCAATTGTATAAAAAACTTCAAGGGTTGAAGCAAAAAGAGTTAGATGTTAAGACATATACTGATGAGTTCTATGAGCTAAGCATAAGAGCATGTAGAATGGAAGATGAGGTTGAAAAGGTTGCTAGATACCTTGGTGGTTTAAGATTCAATATTCAAGATGAATTGGTTGTGGCAAACCCAAATACGGTTGAAGAATGTTTTAAAATGGCCATTAGAGTGGAAAAGAAGTTGAAAAGGAAACAAGATAAGTCTATGAGAGGCAAAGGCAGCAATGCAAGAGGGAGAAGAGCATTCCCTACTTCAAGGCAGTCCTTTGAAGGACAAGAAGACACAAACAAGGGCAAAGATCAAGTTGTTGATTCTAGAGGTGGCTTTAGAAGTTTAAGGGGTAGATTTCGTGGTGGCAAGAGTTCAAACATATTCTCAGGTAGATGCTACAATTGTAATGAGTTTGGTCATCCAGCATACAAGTGTTCTGAAAAATAGGGATCTACATCAAGTGGTGTTGAAACAAGAAGTGAAAGGAAGGCTCAAATTGTGCAAGAAGAAGAATGTGAAAGTTCAAATTCCACTAGCTATGTTGCTGCTCCAGAGGTAGGAGAAACATTGATGTTGAGAAGACAAATCTTGAAGGTATCTAAAGAGAAGGAACCATTGCAAAGGAGATCTCTATTCAAAACTACATGCAAATGCAAGGACAAGGTATGCAAAGTAGTCATAGACTCAGGTAGTACTAAAAATATGGTGTCTAGTGAATTGATAGATAAACTAAAGTTGCAAAAGTTGCCTCATGAAAATCCATATAAGATTTCATGGTTGAATGATAGCCAATCCATCTTAGTTTGTGAGCAAGCAGTGATTGAGTTTAGTATTGGTGGTTACAAAGACAAAGTGGTTTGTGATGTTGTACCTATGAATTGTTGTCATGTCTTGCTTGGAAGACCATGGCAATATGACAAGCAAGCAATGTATGATTGTAGAAGCAATTGTTATCACATTAGGCATGAAGGGAATAGTTTTACACTAGTTCCATTGCAAGGTAATGAAAAGAATCAGTCAAGGACAGCGAGAGAATGGTTCAAGGCAGCAAGTGCATGCAACCAATGCAAAGGTAATGAAGTCAAATACAAAGTGAATGCAACCAATGCAAAGGCAGCAAGTATTGGGACAGAAAGTTTAGAGAATGGTTCAAGATTGAAGACCAAAGTAGGTGATCTAGTGCCAAAAATTGAGACAACAAAAGACAAGGATGAATTCCTTGAAAAGGTTCAGAATGAGTTGGAAAAGTATGGTGGAATAGTGATAGGGACAGTCCTATGTCCCTTAGATGCAATGTAGTATAAAAGGCAGTCAACTAATGTTGATACAGAAGCTGGTAAGACTGAGATCATGGTGGTATTTGAGGCAGACAATTTAAGAGCAATGATGAAGACAAGAGGTGAAAAGAGTGAAGATGTTTGGCAAGGACAAGCAAGCAAGTTCAAGGCAAGAGTATAGAATTTGATTCACGGCAAGAGGGTACCATTAAAAGGAACTTATGAAGACCATAAGGATGAAGATTGACTAGTTGCAATGTAATTTCCAAGAGACTTGGAAAATTTTCAAGTTCGGGTGTATGGTACAGGGGCACCAATTGAACAAGTTTGGTTTTATATGGTTTAATGTTTAGTTTAGAGAGTTTTGTCATGTTTTGAGTCATTTTTCATTAAATAAGGTATAAAGAGACCATTCATAATGTAATGTGAGTCTTAATAATGTAGTTTGAGTCATGTGTTAGGTGTTTGAGTCTTGTGTGGACCTCATAAGGTCATTTTGTCATGGGGTTGAGTTATTGGGGTCATTTTGTGCAGAAGTGCAAAAATTGCTAAACATGTAAGAAGACAAAATGGAAGTTCAAGTGTCATTTTATGTGTGAAGTTCAAAAGTTGGTTATGTTGATAACTGAGAGGGGGGGGTGAATCAGTTATCCTAATTATTTCCCTTATTGAACTTTCTTATTAATTGATGCAGCATTGAATCAAACACAAAAACATTACCATGAAATAAGAAACACATAACACAGTATTTTTGACGTGGAAACCCTGTTAAGGGAGAAAACCATGGGGTGATTAACCCAAAATTATTCTCTGTTAGAAGAATAGGAGATTACAAAAAAATGGCACTTGCCAATTAGGGCTCACTGCCCGAGCACACTGCTCACAAGAGGCCCACTGCCTACAAGAAGACACACTGTCTACAAAGTGATAAGAATCACAGTCTTGAACTGATTGAACGCATCTGCATATGCTGGAGTTCAGTTCCGGTTAGGCTCAGTATACTGATCTGCTGCACTTCATCTTTTCTTCTGTTCTTTATTCTGCTGTCTTTCACATACCGGATCCTTTTTCCTACTTCTGCTCTGTTCTGTACTTCTTCGTATATATCTTCACACCATCACACACTTCACAACTAAATCCATCCTCTATATATATCCGCACAAGTAATTTCATCACCTTTCTAGTCGGCATCCAGAACAGTCTAGTTTCTTACAAACTCTTGTTCTGTCGGCTGAATCCTTCCTCACCAAGCAATGCGGATCAAGCATATACTTGTAGATATCATTAATCATGTCGGCCAAACATGATTCATACCTTCACAACCTCTATCATCAATAGTAACACATCCGGAAAGTAGTCTGATACTCTGTCAGTCAGTTCTTCCTCTGTTTTCACTGTCTCTCAGGAATCCGGTACTCAACTATTCATATCTTTTTCCTTGTCCATCACCGGAGGCTAAATCCTTGGAATATACCACTCTAGGTAGTCCTCTTGACTTCCCCAAATCCGCACTGCACCAAGACACTTCCTCTGAGAGATCCGGACCAATCTGTCGGACCTTGCCACATGCTCTGTTCTTGTTCACTGGACCACAACATTCTTTATTCTGACTTCCAGTAGAGACACATCATGACTTGCGGATATGTGTGATGACCTTTGTTGCCATCAATGACAACAACCATGAATCCATATAGTGTCTCTTGCCAACAATCTCCCCCTTTGGCATTGATGGCAACACTTAGTGAAAAATGACTAAGTGTTTTCACTATGCTCCCCCTTTGCTGATGCTCTGTCTTTATATACAATTTCCGGAACTCCCCCTTAGTTGGATTCCTCATTTTTCACTACTCCTCACTCCCCCTTTGACATCAATGGCAAAGGGTGGGGTCCGCACACCAAAATTTTCAAAAATTTTCTATACATAGCCGCATATTTACATACTCACATATACTGAAGAATGTCTGCAAAGGATGTCTGCAATTGGATCATTTCTGTAGCCCAACTTTGCTTCATTCTATCCAAAATTGAAATGTGACCACTCAACAAAAATGCAAAAGCTTCTGCCCGCTTGAGATCTGTCGGATCTTTTGTTTGGGCGGTGGTCTGAGCATCACTGATGGCCTCATGCATAGTTTCCAACTTAGGGATTATAATCCTTCTAAGTTCTCCCATCCGGTTAGTGATATTCTTCCTTTCCTTCTCAAGATTCTTTATTTCATTCAAGACTGCAATAGTCTGACATTCTTGATTTATTATGGAGGAAGAGAGAGGATCAAAACTTTGAGATAAGCTTTGTAGCTTGTCCTGTTCCTCTTTTATTTTCTTATCAATTGCTGCTGTTGCCTTTGACCAGGATATACAAAATTTGTAGATGTCACCGCCATCCTTAAGAGCATTCTCTAAGCTCTTTATTCCAATGCTCACAATCTTCCTATCTTTAGAGATTAATTCTAATATTTCTGAAAATCTCTTATCCAAAAATTCCTTCCGGACCTTTTCTTCAGCTGATTTTTCTAGAGAATCAAAATGTGTATCAACACTGCTGACTAAGGTTTTTAGATTACTGGAAGAGGAGGCTGTCGGATCTATCTGGATTGATGGCATAATCTTTACAAGTACTCCGGAAGCAGCCTCTATCAACTCACAGTCTTCCATATGAGACTTCAGGAGTTTTTCATTTGCCTTGGCATTTGCAAATGAAGCTATCTTCATTGTTTGTACCGGAGAGAGAGAGTCAAAGTCGAATGGGCCTTTTAGAAGCTCCGGTTCATCAATCTCTAAAGTTTCTTTGCTCAAAAATTGTTGAACAGTTTGTGCAGTGTCTCTTGCCGGAGACAAATGTTTCTTTTCTTCTGCGGTCTTGGAACTGTCAACCTCTTTGTCTTTCACCACTGCTTCCTTCTCCTGTAATTGCTCTTCTTCTTTGGATCCGGAGACTGTAGGGGAAACCGGAGGAGAGATGCTTGTATGTTCAGGGCCCACTTCTTCTGGAGCAGAGGGTTCCAAGTCCTTAGCTGTTTCTGTACCTAAGTCCTCTACAACAGGAAGATTGAACCTTTTGAAGGCCTTCCGGAGGATCTCTTCTGTCTCTTGGGCCACTTTGTCAGTCTCACCAAGCATGAGTTGATTCATCCTGGCTTTACTTCTGAACTCATCTTTGCAGTCCTTGAAGATTATGTTCATTGTCTTGGGATCAATTTGAGGATATAGCTGAATAGCTATCTGCTCCCGGATCTCAAGATCTTTTGCATGAGCATTGTTCTTTCTTACTTCCAATTCCTTTTCTAGGCTTTTAGGAATAAGAGATATGATCTCAATGAAAGCCTTATTATATATGTTCAGATATTTGACTGTGGCTTCCTGCAGAGTCTTTTGGTCAGCCTCACTGAAGTCATCATAAGATTCAGTCATTGGTTGAAGGTTTCCATCCACCGTGACCGACTTGATTATACTCTCTAGAGACAGAGTGGGCTTTTCAACAGATACCTCTGCCATTTCATCCTTGTCTTGTCCTGAGGAGGGTTTACCGGATCCTTTCTTCTTCTGCTTCTTTATTTCTTTTACTCCCTCATCTGACTCTGTTTCCTCTTCATCCTTTTGGCTTTTATAAGCCCTTGTGGCTTTTGTCTTGGATCTTTTACCGGATGCCTGGACTTCCGGTTTTGAACTTTTGGTTGAGGGAGGTGCAGATTTTTTTGATGATCTGGTCCGGGTGGGAGTTTCAACCGGAACACTTTCTTTACTTTTCTCTTCTTCCTCATCCTTCCTCCTCTTTTCCCGGCTGGCATCAAGTGCCTCTTTTGAGATGCCTAGGCCTTGAGCAATATGCTCAACTTCTTTTCTTACCTTCCTCTTTATCTCCGGTTCCCTGAGTTCTACATGTAACTTTACACTCAGTTCCTCAAAGGTTCCGAACCTTTCTGCCTTGGGATCTTTGGGCTGGCTTAGCATGTGTTGAACATGCAGCTCTACTATCTGTTCATCCACTTCATACCCCATAGGCATGATCCAGACAGTCCTTGGCTCCACTGCCTCCATCAGACACTGATCTGTTTCTACCATGAAGCATACTGTGTCTTTGTATTTTTCAACAAGGGATTGGGGTATTCTTTCCCTTGTATGCATCATGCTTTGGAAGTTCTTGAAGTAACCCCATAGAGCTGTATTTCTTGCTTTTGCATCCCCAAGTCCATGCAAATAGTCTCTGATTTGAATGGCAACCGGTCTGTCATTCTGCCATATCCATCCACTGGATCCAGGAAGCTCATTCATGTAGTAAAAGAAGAGACACAGGATCAGATTGCCATATTTGAAGGAGTTTTTCTTGTCCTTCTTAATCTTCTGCAGATTTTCAAAGAGTTGGTTTACTAGAAGCTCGCACAAGTCATAGTCTGCATTCTCCTTTAACATCTGATAGGCTGTGTAGACTGCAGTTCCCGGTACTGAATTTTCCCTACTGGAGTGATAGATTTTGTAACCAATTATTATAGCTGCAAATTTGACATCCGGTTCAATGATATCATCAACTGTCATAGCTCTCTTGTCAAACTTGGATCCAGTTGCATCACTGACTGTCTGATTTTTGACAGATTTGAGAACAGGTAATCCACCGGATGAGTGCAGACCGGTTACAGCCCTAATTGCGTCCTTGGTGATCTTGAAGGGCTTGTTCAACCATAGGAAGTTGTCATGTACTCTACTTAGTACATACTGGACCCATTCATCTTCTTCAAAACAAGGGAAATGAATGCACTGTGCAAAGTGTTTGTCCTGGATGGCTTTATACTGAGGTTTGATCTCAAAGGAGTCATCTATCAATTGTTTGTGATAGATATCCATTAGTTTTGATCTCCAAAGTCTTCAAGATTTGCATGGATGTAAACCCTAATATCTTCCGTATGCAATACACCATGAGGAACACTAGAGAAGGCTCCTAGTGGATCTACCTCCAATGATTTGTAAGGATGTTTTTTGAATGAGGGGCGAGGTCTATCAGAGATCTTAACTATGTTTGGAGTAGCCATTCTTCAAAGATTTGCAGTGAGGTAATGAAAAATGGAGAATACCTTATGCGCCTTCGACTTGCACGGAGTGATTGGATTGATTTCTTTATGCAATGACTTCGGCAGGAGATCCTTGGTGTGCTTGATGAATCTTGTTGCAGAGCTCCACTATTCGCTTCTTCTTGAGTGCAGAATGAGCGAATGACTTTTGAGAAATCCCTTATATTGCTCCGCGAACCCTAATATCTGTCTGCAATAAATGCTTCACCTACATTATTCCGGTTTGCCTTGTCTGGATAGCTTGGAGTATCCCGCATTAGTCCTGATCTGCGAATATCATCCGGATCTTTCAATTATGAATAAATCAAGGTAACATATTACAAGAACATCCCAAACACTCTGTCCAATCCGTAGAACAAGATAGTGCACTTCCGGATCTCTTCGAACCTTTTTGTAATCCTTTGTCATACCAGAGCATCTCCCTGAACATGTTTTATTTGATCGATCACAGCTTCTTTATGACTCCATGCGGACCTCTGAAAACTTGACTGAAGCATCTCAAGACTCATATCTGCAAACCCTTTAATCCGCATCTTGTGCCACATTCAGCACCACTTGTTTGGCTGGGGGAACAGGATTTTCTTTGAGTCTCCCCCTGAGCCTGAGCTCACTTTTTAATTTCCGGAAGAAATATCAGCACCAGAGTCTGGTGCGGATCCAACCTCTTCATTCTCTGAACTTTTCTTCACCCAAATCTTGCTCATCTGATTCCTAACTTCATCCGCATTCATCTTTTGTTTACCCTTGTCTTGATTCTGATTATACACCGGACCTCTTTTGTCCTGATACTTGTTTCTGCAGACTTTAGCATTATGACCGGACCTATTGCAGATTTGGCAAATAACATTTCTTTGCATATTTGACTGATATCCTCTTGATCTGCATTGATTAGCCATATGACCTACTCTATTGCATGTGAAGCATCTACCTTTGAATGATTTGTTTATTTGCATAATTCTGCATTCATGGGATTTGTGTCCATACCTTTTGCAGTTGAAGCACTGTCCGGAGAAGGATGAATTAATCTGATTCATTCTCATTCTGCACTGATTAGCTTTGTGACCAAAGTGGTTGCAGCTGTGGCAGTATCCATTGAAGGATGGATATCTTTGAGCATTTGGCTGTCTTACCGGAGGTCTTCTAGGCCTGCTCCTTGGATTTTCTGATCCAAGATTCTTCTGACCGGATCCGGAGCTTTCTCATTTCTCATATCCCAAACCATACTTGTCATCTGTCCTCTTTTGACTTCCAAGAAGAACTTCAAGTTGAGCAGAACTTATCTTGAATTTCTCTTTATATTCATTTGCTGTTTGAAGGTCTCTTTTGAGAGAGGCAATTTGATCCTCAAGTTTTTCTTCATTATCTTTGGCATCTTCAAGATCAGATTCAAGATGTCTGATAATCCTGTCCATCTGGTGACATTCTTCTGATTTTTCTTTAAGAGATTGTCTTAGATTGTCTTCAGCCTTTCTTTTTTCTTCAATCTCTTGAGTAAACTTTATAGTTCCTGATTCCATTTCATGTCTTAACATAATGACTTCTTTTGATAACTTTTCACATAACTTGGTTTGCTCAGTCAATTCTTCATTTGTATTGCTTTCTTCACTTTGTCTTGCCAACTGTTGGAGCAACTCCTTTCTCTTTTTCATAGAGAGACTTAATTTGTCTTTTAATTCTCTCATGAATTCATCAGCCTGTTTGAGTCTTTCCTTTAATTCACTGACTTCAGAATTTGACTGTTCAAGATCCTCAAGAGCAGTCTTGAGTTGCTCCCTTAAACCATATGCATCCATTTGAACTCCCAGATCTTCCTCAAGCTGTTAGGCTCTATTAGGAGGAACTTAGCTCTGATACCAATTGTTGATAACTGAGAGGGGGGGGGTGAATCAATTATCCTAATTATTTCCCTTATTGAACTTTCTTATTAATTGATGCAGCATTGAATCAAACACAAAAACATTACCATGAAATAAGAAACACATAACACAGTATTTTTGACGTGGAAACCCTGTTAAGGGAGAAAACCACGGGGTGATTAACCCAAAATTATTCTCTGTTAGAAGAATAGGAGATTACAAAAAAATGGCACTTGCCAATTAGGGCTCACTGCCCGAGCACACTGCTCACAAGAGGCCCACTGCCTACAAGAAGACACACTGTCTACAAAGTGATAAGAATCACAGTCTTGAACTGATTGAACGCATCTGCATATGCTGGAGTTCAGTTCCGGTTAGGCTCAGTATACTGATCTGCTGCACTTCATCTTTTCTTCTGTTCTTTATTCTGCTGTCTTTCACATACCGGATCCTTTTTCCTACTTCTGCTCTGTTCTGTACTTCTTCACATATATCTTCACACCATCACACACTTCACAACTAAATCCATCCTCTATATATATCCGCACAAGTAATTTCATCACCTTTCTAGTCGGCATCCGGAACAGTCTAGTTTCTTACAAACTCTTGTTCTGTCGGCTGAATCCTTCCTCACCAAGCAATGCGGATCAAGCATATACTTGTAGATATCATTAATCATGTCGGCCAAACATGATTCATGCCTTCACAACCTCTATCATCAATAGTAACACATCCGGAAAGTAGTCTGATACTTTGTCAGTCAGTTCTTCCTCTGTTTTCACTATCTCTCAGGAATCCGGTACTCAACTATTCATATCTTTTTCCTTGTCCATCACCGGAGGCTAAATCCTTGGAATATACCACTCTAGGTAGTCCTCTTGACTTCCCCAAATCCGCACTGCAGCAAGACACTTCCTCTGAGAGATCCGGACCAATCTGTCGGACCTTGCCACATGCTCTGTTCTTGTTCACCGGACCACAACATTCTTTATTCTGACTTCCGGTAGAGACACATCATGACTTGCGGATATGTGTGATGACCTTTGTTGCCATCAATGACAACAACCATGAATCCATATAGTGTCTCTTGCCAACAGGTTATGTTCAGTTTGGGGAGTTGGAGAAGGCTTTTTAAGGACATGTAAATGTTTGTAGAAGGTTGGTTGAAGATTTTGTGAAGGAAAAACAATAAAAACCCCTATTTTCTTTGAAATTTCTACTAAATCTGCTGCTACATGACTGTGTATAGATCTGTACAGACTCCTTATGCTATAAAATTAGTCTAAGAAGGTAAATCTCTGAGTTGTCTTTCAAATGCATCATGTTTTGTGAAATTTCATAAAGATTTGAGGTTTTTAAAGGTGTTTTACTGAAACTATCTGTGTAAAACTGAATTTCAAGGTTTGAGAGTGTAAAATGGACATTTAGGCCATTCCACCCATTGTGTCATGTTGTAACTCAGTGGAATGGCCCAATTAGGGTTAAGTTTTGTGTTTGTATAATGGGAAAAAACAAGGAGGCCGTTTAATGAATTTAAGGTGTTGTTCCAGCCTGGCAAAGCCTTCAAATGTGAGCAAATTTGGTGGTTAGAGGGTAGGGTTTGATAAAATGACATTGGTGGACCATTCCAAATGATGGATTAAGCATGTGCAGACATAATACAAGTTGTTTGAACCATTGGCAAGGTGTGGCAGGGTGTGGAAGGTATATTTCTAATAAACCCTCATTATATGCAAGCCTACAAGGCCTAGAAGTGGGATTTTGTGTGTTGGGTGAATTTGTGAGTGAACCCATTGATAAAAATTATTGATTTTCTCTATTGGAAACCTAAGAAGGGTGATAGAATAGGTGTGGGAAATTTGGGTGAAGAATTTTGAATACTTCCTTTGTAAAAGTGGCCTAATTAGGCCTAGGTGCAGCAATTACCAGTCAATTATTTGGCCTTTTGTTCCAAAATAACCCCTAGTCCTTTCTTGATATGTTGTGTAAAGATAAACAGGGTATCCAAATCACCCATTAGGTTCTGGGTTTTCAAGGGTTTGCTTCAATTATGCCCAAAAAACCTCTTTCAAAAGCTTACAAGCATGAGGGGCAGTTTCTAAGAGAACAACTAGGAGGGCAAGTTGTCTGAGTTTTTGGTGACCTATATTGGTTTAAACCTGCCAAATCAAAGTGGGTTAGGGTGTGGTAGGAGTTCCACAAGTGGGTTTAGTCATTTGACACTCATAGGTGTACATCTCAACCATTGATAACCATGCTAAGGGAGAGAGGAAGTTGGACATATTGGGATAGTCAATCAAGTTTGAGTTGTGAATCCTTCTAAGTGTAATAAAAAGTCTTCCCTTGTATTACATCAAAAACAAATAGATCCTCTTCCACAAATCTTACCAACTGCATCATATCCAAAACTAACCAATCCTGCATCATACTTTTCCAAACTTACAAACTCACTTTTATCACCGATCATGTGATGTGAACATCCACTGTCAATAATCCATTCATCCTTATCTTTCTCAACCTAGTAGATAGACAAAGCACTTCCTTCCACTAGTTTCTCTTCCTTCACACAGCTAGCAGAATTAGTAGATACAGGTTCTTCCTTGATAGCAATAAACAAGCATTCATTTGCACTAGTATCATTAGACTCATCATCCATTACACCATCATCATCATCATCTCTAACATAATAGCATTTCTTTATAATCCTATGTCTACTTTCAAATTTCTTCTTGCCTTTCTCAATTCTCTTTGGACATCTAGAGGCATAGTGGCCAATCTTACCAGAAGTAAAGCATTTGAATGGTAATTTACCTTTGAACTTACTGGTACCTCTTTGCATCGTACCCACAAAATTGGCTTTGATCTCATCAAGGTCATCATCTGGTTCCATAGCATACTTCTCAGATCTTGAAGTCTTCTCTGAAGTGTTGTCTTTGAAATCAGTCTTAGTCTTTGGTAGATTATCACTGAACTCTCTCATCTCAAAAGCAGTAAACTTTCCAAGCAGCTAGTCCTTCGTAATATTGTTCACACTCATAAATTCTTCAATTGCAGACACCTTGTGATTGTAGGATTTAGGCAATGATATAAGAATCTTCAGTACAACCTCATCCTCATTAATAGCTCCTCTAATACCTTTGATTCCATTGACAATTTCATCAACTTTTTACATGTAGATTGTTATATTTTCATCATCACTCATCTTCAAAGCTTCATACCTTGCCTTCAGGTTTTGTAATTTGGCACTCTTTATAGAATCATCTCCTTCATATAAATTTTTCAACTTAACCCAAATCTCATGAGCAGTTTCTAGATCCATAACTTTCACTAACTCAATGTTGGATAAAGCATTTAATAGAGTGTCTCTAGCCTTTCCATTTAACTCATACTGTTTGACTTCATCTTCAGATGATGGACCATTTGGAGGAGTAGTATACTTTGTATATGTCATCTTCCAAACACTATAACCAAGAGAAATGAGATGACTTTTCATCAGTACCTTCTAGAGAGCATAGTTTGTTCCATCAAACTGCAAAGACTCCTTCTTTTGCGCCATCCTAGATCTACCTCAAGTTGTTAGGCTTTCTTCCAAGGAACCCTCGCTCTGATACCAATTGTTGAAATGCACAAGACAACTAAGAGGGGGGTGAATCAGTTGTAATCAAAACTTAACTTCTTATAAGCATCAACACATCAACCACTTAATCATTATTATTATGATTTAACCATGAAAACATGAAATCAAAAACTTAAGCACATTCATACATTCAACACAAGAGACACTAGATTTTTTACATGGAAAACCTAATGAGGGAAAAACCATGGTGATGATTACCTCACAGTATAAATGATACATAAAAATTTACAAGGCTCACTACTGGAGGCTCACTACCCAAAATGTTCACTGCAAAAGAAGGGGCTAACTGCCAAGAGAAGAGGCTCACTGCTAGAAGTAGAAGAAGAAGAAGATAGTTACAATGAGAACGGATCTCATAGCAACCATGGATCCACCACAATCTAGATTGAATCTTTTGCAACCTTTATGTATCAAAAATATATTCTTTTCTGCTCACTTTCACACTCTCAAACTCATCTGAATCACACCTACAACAAGGAATTCTTCTCATGCAATCATTTCATCTATCTCAAAAACTTTTCTAGATTTCTCAATCGTCTAATTCATATTTATACATTTGTAGTCTTGGAAACAACCTTCAAGGTCAGCACAAACAATAAACTTAGCCAATATTTAAATTAGATCTCGACCTAAACATTCCCGTGGTGGAAAGGAATGAATGCGGACCACACCACGCCTTAGTTGGGACTCAAATGCAATCTCCCACACAAACGCTATCAAAAATTCCAAAGCATAATCGCAAGTAGTGAAAACAACCGAGTCGACCAAAACTGGTGTTAACACTAAGACTTTTAGGAACATGCTTCATCCATGATCTAAATTACTCTTTGTGAACCAATCAAAAAATAGGAACATAACCTAGAGACATCCACAAGCACATTACAATCACCAAGAACTTTCACACAACTCCCAAACATTCTATGCATAAGATTCTTCAAACTGGAGCACTTAAACATTACTTTCAACCACTGTCATAAAGGAAAGATCACTTGCGGAGCACCAAATCATGAACCACTTCAATTGAAGGCACATAACATCATCCCAAACTTAATCTCAAAATTGTAGATTATAAAACTTAAATGTGGAGAGATGTGGAGAAGAATACATTCTCCCTGACACCATTGAATACTCAGAAAAATAGTTTTCAATCTAGTGAATAGAACTTACTCAAATATTCACACCAGAGGCTCAAACTTGAAATATAGCAACTATAGACATCCCTTAACATAAATTTCAAACTGCAGACAAAGATATTCAGTCTACAATATATGCAGAGCAAAACACTACACTATTTTGTGAGATAGAATAGTTCTGCAATTACACTAACTTCTCAAACACTTGCTCAAACTCATTCAAATAACTTCCTTAGATGCTGACCTTAGGTGTTGACATCAATGACAATACTTACTGCTCATACTTGCAACACCTTGGAGGCATTCCATTCAATAGTTCATGTACCATTTTCTATGCTTTACATTTGCATGCATATCTACCATTGCAGTTGCAACTATAATATCCAACAAATTCCTCTATCCTTTATGCTTTGAAGGGTATCCATGCCCGTTTTCAAGCACCTGTGTAGGATGTGGCATAGGCCATGAGTCCAGCTTTATGCCTATCATTTGCATTTTCTAGAACATTTCTAAAAACTATTCAACAAATCTATTTCTGCATATTTTTGCAATCATTATCTTCCAAAGTTTTAAATTTGGTGTAGGCAAGGAGGTTGGGCTAAGGTTGTGGAGTTTGAATTTACGCCTGCCAATTGCATTTACTGAAAAGTTTATTTAGTCATTCATCAGATTAGTTTTGTGCCTATTCCTACAACATTGCATTTCATGGGATAAATCTACATTGAGACATTTTGTCAAATGGTTTATGAGTTTAAATCCATATGAGTCTCCATATGTGTCGAGTCTAGTTTTAATTTAAGCCTTGCTATGCTTTAAAAATTCTAGGATGGGATAGTAGGCTTAGGGATTAATCAGTTGGACTAATTATTTCTATTGTGTTGCTATATGAGCCTTAATCTATGGCAAATGATTTAACCAAGACTTTTCTATCTATAGACTTGAATGAGAGTTATATGGTTAGTTAAGCTGGTTGGGATTGTCGCATACTTTACCTCTTACTGATCAATCCAAGTAATGGATAAGTTAACCCTCTCATGATAAAGATGATTTTGTAGTTAATAGTTGTATAATACTACCTTCTTATGGTAGAAAGAAACAATATAGTGGATGTTTCAATGAGATATAGAAAGTTTTCATGTGATCATTTATATGTCGATAAATTACATTGATTAATATGAATCATGACAATAATATGTATCTCACATACAATTATATATGTATTTGGGTACATGATGTATTATCATTATAATGCAAAGGGATCCTCTCCCTTAGAAATCTACAACACAACACTGACACAAGCCTATGCAAGAAGGATGAAAATAAAATAGAACAACAAATACAAGAAGAGAAATTTGCACCAACACTTTTATTGAATCTAAAAATTATTACAAAATCATGACGTTGTGAGCTTCTAAGAAGATTACAATCCACACTTGCAACAAATTTTTATGTCTTCATCAATTTGGACTCACACCAGCACCATCTGGCTAAGCAAATATCTTCATCCCAAGCACTCCCGCCTCCCAAATGAGAAAGCTTCAATATGTAGAAATTGCCTGAGAAGAAACCACTATTGGTTTCTCAAAACAACCTCCACAAATCCACAAGAAAATCCGTTACTTCCAACCTGTCATTCTCCCTCAATTTTTGAGATTCTATAAAATTAGTTCTAGGTTCCGTGCCTCTCCTTCCTATCTTTCCATAAAATTTTAAAATTTTCAATTTTGATCTAAAATGAGAAAGTTATGCCCATTTTACCAAGACTAGGTCTCATAATTATGACCCCCCATCTTGGAGTTACAAGTTTTGGAATAAGTAAAATAAGATCCTGGGAGTTAGGTCCACCAACTTGGGCCATAAAGACCACTTACATGATATCAATTACAAAATAAGTGCTTGCTAAAATTAGGAGTTGGTGACCCACTTTATGACGGGATCTCACCCACCAAATCAGCCTAGGAAAGATACCCCATAAATGGTGGAAATTACAAATTATTGGAGTAATTTTCTCCAAAATTACAATTACAAAGTGGTCCATGAAAATATATTTGTTGCAAATAACAATATGATTTTCTCAAAGCTCCAACATTATTGAAAAACCAAACAACTAAAAAAATTTTGGTGACACATGATTGCTCATACACCTTGGATGCTCCTACATCACATTAGTGTTAGAATTATTAAGTGGTGTATTTCTTCAATTATAAACAATAGTTAGTCTTATGTTTTTCATTATTACATTTATTGAACCATCTCAAGGGTATGGGCATACTAGAAGATTGGAAATCATAGCTATTCTTGCACTTGCATTTTTGCATTTATTAGACCATTTCAAGGGTAAGGGAATACTAGGAGAATGAAAATCATAGTTATCCTTATGCTTTAAAATGTTGCATCTCAAGCTAAGGGACATCAGAAGGTTGGAAAATAATAGTTATTCTTATACTTGATATTATTTATATAACCAACTCAGGATAAGGAATACCTAGTAATTGGAAATCAATGGTTATCCTATATAATTTGTATTATTAATCATATTGTATACTAAAATCAAGTGAGAACATCTCAGGGTAGGGTATACCAAGAGATTGAAACTCAACGGTTTATATATGTTGATTTGTACTTATGATTATAGAAGAATGCTTATTTTGGCATGTCAGTAAGATTGATAGAAAGGTCTTTACTAATGGAGTTTAATCATATTGTGATATTTTGAATAAAAGAAGAAACCCTATGTATGATGTCATATTAGGTAGAAATTGAATATATGCAACATGGAACAACTACCACACTTCCAAGATGGTTGAAAGTTACTTACCTAGTAATGGGATTATAGAATGTAATAAATTGGTTAGATGGTTTAAAATGGTTGTGTATTAAGTTTTCTACGGAGGAAACTAGATAATAGTATTGATTACTATGGTTCACTTGAAAATGATACTCAAGGGAAAGGCATGCCAGGAGTTAGATGATCAAACATTAAATTTTGTGATAATCTATACTATGTATTATTAATAGTATTTATACTAAAAAAAGTAGTAAGACCAACTTAGGGGTAAGGTATGCTAAGAGTTTGAAATTCAATAGTTTATGTATATCTTGATCTATACTTTGTATTATGAGATTATTTGTCTTGTACAATAGATTGATAGTATTATATACTGAAAACCAATAAGACCAACTCAAGGGCATGGTATGCTAGGAGTTTGGTGTGGTTATTGCATGTGTTAAGACTAACTCAAGGGCAAGATATTCCAAGAGTTTGGGGTTGTTGAATGTAAATTTTAAGACCAATTTAGAGGCAGGGTATGTCAGGAGTTTGGTGATAATAAGTATATTATTTGAGCTTGTGTGTTGATTTATAATTTGTGTTTACATTGTTCATTTATAGGAGAGTCAAGCAAGATATAGTAGTGTGTGAGTAGATGACCCACATATATTTGACTGATAATTAAACACCTTGGCCAAAGTGATGAAATAGTTGTAAGCATCATCAATTCATTATATTTGTAGACTCATCTTAGTTGGAAATCATGATAGCTAGAGGGCATCTAGGGACTAGTTAATTGACTACATGTGACAAGTATTCACATTTGCACATAGTTCTCAGATTTGGTTCTACTGCAAATGTCCCTATCTATCAACCTCATTGAAGTGTTAGGCCTCTTCTAGTAGGAATACATGCAAGTGATTGACAAGTCTGTGGTTGGAGGTAAAAGTCTTGGATGATGCTCTTCCTCCTACAACTTGACAATGATATTTTTTTCACTTAGATGAGATGACTATTATCAATGGTCAACTATTTTTAATAAGGAGTAAAAGATTTTGTATAACTAATGTACTCAGGTAAATTAGAAGGACAATTGTCCTAATCCAAGATTGTATCTCATTATTCTTTTATTTTTAAACTTGTGTTTAGCGTTAAATTGTAGACTTGTCTAAACTAGGTCAAATACCATAATCTCACTACTAAGAATTGGGAGGACAAGGACTGAGCTTATGAATAACCTTCTAATCACTTTGTCTATCCCTTATGCCCGTGTGGTTGTGAAACCTAAGGCCCTAATCAAGATTTTATCAAGTGTTTTCCTTTCAACCAAGTAAAACCCTAATTATGCCTTAAATATGAAAAATACAGAAACTGATGAAACAACTAGCAAAACTAATCACAGAATTACAGTGATAGGGTTTTAGAGATTGTGCACCTAGATTTTGAGGACCACTTGGACTAGGGTGCCCACTCCAATGTCCTAAAAGTTTCCGCACAGGAAAATCTTCTGCACAGTGTGTCTGAGACTGCTAAATGGCTTCCAGATCCTGAAGATAACCCCTGGTTGGACTAGAGCACCCACTCTAGTGTCCCACAAGTGTCAAAATCTAGAAATTCAAAAGGCTGTCGTGAATGTATCCGTAATATCTTCCTTTCTGTAGCTCCTTTCTGTCAGAACCTGCACAACACGATCTGCACATACAAAAGAGAGAATATGTTGTGGATATATAAGAGCTTGCCTCAGTCAAGCCCCATTTTTGGCATTCCTACCTCAACAATAGCCAAAGGAAAAGATTTGTAGAAGTGTGTGTAAACCTAACAATGTGTATGCAAAAATTCAAACCCTAGATGTCTCAATCAAGGGAAGATCAACAACTTGCTTTGCATCAATAAACACATACAACTTCACCTCAAGGAGATGAAAACAATGAAGACTTGCATGAACAAGAAGACGAATCAGCAATGTCTGTGGAGGATCTCCAAGCTTGTTGTTGGAAGCTCAACCATTCTCCCGATCATGCAAAGGGTGTACAATCCCTAGGAAGAGAAAGATAGACTCAAGATCTTGATTCCTAATCTCCATCCATTGTCTCCATGATAGAAAATACAAAATACTTTCAAGAGCTTCAACAAGTCACTAAATCTTCAATGACAATTGTAGCAGAGTTTTTCGCATCAAGCTTGCATAAGAATTGTGTGTTAAAATGATTTTCAAATGTCTTTTTATACCTAGCTTTAGGGAAATTCAAATTTCAAAATAACGTCTTGATATCATGCGAAAACTAACAATTTGAAAATGGAATCCCGAGGGATACGGTGGGAGATGGTACCCTGCCAAAATTCAAAATCCCAAGAAATAGGGGAGGACTAGGGCGCAGGCGCCCAAGTCCTAGCCCCCAATTTCCACTCAGATCTACATGTTTGGGGGTCCTAGGGACCCAAATCTCAAATCCCCTTTCCGGGTTCTATCAACAAGTTACCTCAAAAAGTGAATAATTAGCTTCAAAACCTAGTCAGTCAAGGTTTCGGGAAGGTCAAAAAAGGAAAGGTTGAGAGGTCACCAAGCATGAGGAGCTAAACTAAGGGAAATTGTACCATTCCATATAGGAGGAAAATTTCTAACATTACATTTAGCCCCCACTTTAGTGGCCATATGACACTACATGCATATGCAACTAAAGGAAAGTAAAATGCATCAATCATGAAAAGGATACTGTAGAGGAAGTCAAAGTGTTGTCACCAAGAAAGAAGAAGCCCCCAAGTCTGCAATCCTACAAGACCACAATGTTAGGAACCGCAACCTATAGAGAAACACTTGTCAGAAAAATCAAAACCATATCAACCTACAACCACCATCAATGAGTTAGTACAAAAATGATAAGGGGGTTGAGTGATGGTGAGGGAGGAAATCAAGGGAGATATATGCCCCCTCTTATTTTTGTTTGCTTAGTCTAAGAGTATAAACAAGGAGATATCCATGTGTCAATTTCAAGGGAAATGTGTTGTGAGGATCATTTGAGAAAACAACACTCAAACATAGCACATTGGGGAAGGAAGAGAGCAGAACCAGGACTCCAATGCAACAAATGGCACTGAAGTCAAAGTTCGTTAGCTCAAGAAAAGGGCTCAAGAGTAAAAGAGCACACTTTTGCACCTATTTAGGGATAGCAATTCTCACTTACCTACTTTATGTAAAAGGGAGTTGTCACTTATCGCTAACTCATTCTTGTTTCTTTTCAGTGTAGAGAGAGAAGGAGAATAGGAGAATAACCATGTCGAGTTGATGTCCATATCATCCACCATGACTGGAGATGCTCTAAGCTCGAGTAGTGGAGAGATGCTTCGAGGCTAAGGTAGGGTCTTGATCTAACTCTTCTGTCATATTTTGTTGATTTTTGCCTTTACATTTATTGATGTCTATGCCAAGAGGCGAAGGTGGATAGGTGTCCCAGATAGGGGTACCTGGGTCCAATTAGGGTGCTAGAGTCTCTCTGGGGTGCCCTAGCCCCACAGGAGCTCCAGTGTCCTTCTAGGGTGCCCTAGTCTTCCTAGGATGCCCTGGTCCATAGAGGACATAGGTCCTAGGTATAGGCACTCTTGTTCAATTTTTATGATGCAGGAGCATCCAGAGGCGTAAGGGCAATCTTGCATCACCCAAAAATAAGTTAATTCAAAACCATTGTAGTTGTTCTCATTTCTTCCCATAATTAGTGTTTTTAGTTCCATAATATCCAGAATAATAATGTAGGACTTTTAGTTTTTCCAAAACTGCTAAAAATAGTGACCTGCCTATTTAGGAACGTGTACCTGCTATTTTTAGAAAGTTTGCATTTGGGCACATAATGAAGCAAAAACTTCCAAAAAGTTACATAACGGAAATATAAGACCTTTGGCAAAGGAATCAGGCAAAGATCATTTGTGAGCTGAAAGATATTAAAGTTTTTGTTTTCTGAAAAGCCCCTGAAAATTTACAGAACGAGATATGAGGCACTAAAACTTCTCATAACGTCTCAAAAAGTTGATCAAAATCCATTTACAAATTTTTGACGTTATAGTTCACATCGCGATCTTTCTAGTGCTTAAAACGGTTCGTCAATCAGACACCTGGATCAAAAGTTATGCTTCCCAGAAGTTGACCTACTTTTGGAGGGAGTTGCAAATTTCAAAATTTAGCTAGAGGCTGCCAAAAAGTGCTATTTATGACTATTTTGGGAACCCAGGGTGGTAGTAGAGTTAAGGGGGGCCAGTGTAGAGTCTAAAATAGGGGGGAAAATAGAAACCCTAGCTGATTTGGGGTTACAGAAGGCTGAAGATTCTAGAGTCTTGAGGTTGGAAAAGCTGTAATGTGTTGCAGCCAGTAGAGGATTCATCCTCTAATTGTAATTGAGCTTCTGTAATGTAATGAGTTGCCCAGTTCAATAAAAAAAAGTTCTATTTGTTGTGTTTAATATTTGTTATTATGTGTTTTGTGATTTACCCCCTTCATCAAGTGGTATCAGAGCAAGGGTTCCTGAGTGTGTAGACAGATCGCCGACCATGAGGCAGTTTGCACCAGGACCTAAGGTTGTGGGTTTGCTGCAGAGACCAAGATGCCTCCACAAAGAAATCGT
Source organism: Cunninghamia lanceolata (assembly GCA_027924645.1). Taxonomy (NCBI): domain Eukaryota; kingdom Viridiplantae; phylum Streptophyta; class Pinopsida; order Cupressales; family Cupressaceae; genus Cunninghamia; species Cunninghamia lanceolata. The sequence continues at coordinate 1,062,338 of BSBN01000178.1, read as the reverse complement.
GTTGGGAGGAATGCTTTGATGGAAGAGGGTTTTAGAGCCCTACAAAGGCAAATCGATGCATTGCAACAGGAGCTGTGAAGAGGGTTTGATCCAAGAACAAGAGAAGAAAGCGAAGATGAAGCTGAAGAGGAGTTATCTGAGGAAGAACAAGAAGCTGCAGGAGATCCTGTAGAGGTTAGGTTGTTGAGGGCCATTTCAAAGATTGGAAAGAGGCCTAGAATCAAAGTTTCTACATATTCTGGAGATTTGAATCTGGAACAGCTCATTGATTGGATCAATGACATGGAGGAGTATTTCGAGTATGAAGATGTGGAGGACCCAGATCGGGTCAAGTTTGCAAAAACAAATTTGAAGGGCCATGCCAGTATTTGGTGGAAGGAGGTCCAATTAGAGAGGAATAGAAGAGGAAAAGGAAAGATCACCAGATGGGATCGGATGGTGGAGAAACTGAAGAAGTAGTTCATTCCTGTGGACTATGAGATGGAGTTGTTGAAGAAGCTGCAAGGACTAAAGCAAGGTAACAAGTCTGTTAAGGAGTATACAGAAGAGTTTTATAAGATTACTATCAGGACAAGCCATGCAGAGCCCAACAAGGAAAAGGTAGCCCGTTACGTTAATGGGTTGAGGCCGAGTATTTAGGAGGAGCTAAGCCTGGTCAGAATGACCACCATAGAAGATGCATACCAATTTTCCTTGAAGGTGGAAGAGAAGCTAAATAAAAGATTTGACAGCAAGCAAAGGGGAAGAGGTCAAGGTGGAAGGACTGGTGGAAGACCCTATGGGAGCCGAAATGAAGATGCAAAGAAAAGTGAAGAAGCTGGCACCAGTCGAAATCAGAGAGGATATAACACCTACCATCCTCATGACCAGAACAATGGTGAGCAAAGAGAAGAGGAAGAGGTAGACCTGGGCAAGGACCTGGAAGAGGAGGTTTCAGAGGAACCTATTTCCAATGTGGAGAAGAAGGGCATCGAGCATATGAGTGTCTGCAACATCAAGGAAGGAGGAATAGGAGGCCTGAAGGTAATGCACGAGTTGCACATGTAGATGAAGATGCACAGTCTGAGCATTCTAAAGATGCTGAAAGGGGAGAAACCCTAGTTGTCAGAAGAACCTTGTTGAATGAGGAGAAAGAACCAAATCATAGGAAGAGTTTATTCCACACAAGGTGCAAATGTGAAGGTAAGTGTTGTAATATTATTATTGATAGTGGAAGCATTGATAATCTGGTTTTAGAATAGATGGTTGACAAGTTGAAGTTGACAAGAAGAAAGCATCTGCATCCATATCGGATTGCATGGTTGCAGAAAGACCATAGAGCTTTGGTCAATGAGCAGCGTTTAGTGAAGTTCAAGATTGGGGACTACCATGATGAGGTATTGTGTGATATCATACCAATGGATGCATGTCATATGCTGTTGGGAAGGCCATGGCAGTATGATCGGAGCACTGTCCATGATGGCCGTGCAAACACATATTCCCTAACAAAAGATGGAGTTCGTCATAAATTGAAGCCCTTCAAGGAGGTGGAAGAAAAGGTATGTAGTACTGCCAGAATTTGCTTGGTAGATGGTAGGAAATTTTTGGAGGGTATGAAGCATGAGCATCATTACTTTGCATTGATTCCTAAGATTAGTCAAGAGAACTGTGAAGATGTACCAGCAGAAGTTTCAGATATGTTGGAAGAGTTCCAGGACATTATCTCTGATAATGTACGAGAAGGTTTACCACCAGTAAGGAAGATAAGTCATCAAATGGATTTGATACTAGGAGCCAGTTTGCCAAACAAGGCAGCCCATAGAATGACCCCTGCAGAGAATGAAGAGTTGAACAGACAAGTTCAGGAGTTGTTGAGGAAGGGACTGATAAGGGAGAGCCTAAGCCCATGTGCGGTACCTGCAGTACTAGCACCAAAGAAGGATGGAGAATGGAGGATGTGTACAGACTCTCAAGCCATCAATAAGATAACGATCAAGTATAGATTTCCATTGCCAAGAATGGATGACATCATGGATTGTTTGAGTGGAGCCAAGTACTTCACGAAAATTGACCTAAAGAGTGGATATCACCAGATCCATATTAGAGAAGGAGATGAATGGAAGACAGCCTTCAAGACAAAGGAAGGTTTGTATGAGTGGTTAGTCATGCCATTTGGGCTAACCAATGCACCAAGCACATTCATGCGGCTCATGAACAAGGTACTGAAGGAATTTTTGGAAAGTTTTGTTATTGTTTATTTGGATGATATTTTGATTTTTAGTAAGACTTGGGATGAGCATCTGATGCATATCAGAAGATTTCTAGAGAAGCTGAGGGAGGAGAAATTGTTAATTAATCTGAAGAAATGTAGTTTTCCAAAGAAGGAGTTGGTGTACCTGGGATTTGTTGTCTCAGAAGAAGGTCTTAAGATGGACCTAGAAAAAGTAAGGGCTATCATTGAATGGCCTACGCTAAGGAGTGTCACAGAGGTAAGATCTTTTCATGGTTTGGCAAGTTTTTATAAAAAGTTTATCAGGAGTTTCAGTAGCATTTGTGCACCCCTAACTGAGACAATGAGAGGGGATAGAAAAGAGTTTAGATGGACTAAAAGAGCAGACAAGAGCTTTGATACATTGAAACAAAAAGTGGTAGAACAACCTGTTTTGTCACTTCCAGATTTTAATAAGGTATTTCAGGTAGATTGTGATGCTAGTGGTAGTGGTATAGGAGTTGTTTTGAGCCAAGAAGGTAAGCCCATTGCCTATTTTAGTGAGAAGCTTAATGATGCCAAGAAAAAGTATTTTGTTTATGATCAGGAGTTTTATGCAATAGTTCAGGCTTTGAAGAAATGGAGACATTATTTGTTGCCAAAGGAGTTTGTTTTATATACTGATCATCAGGCTTTACAGTATCTTAATAGTCAAGGAAAGTTAAATCAAAGGCACTTAAAATAGGTTGAGTTTTTGTAGAGCTATACTTTTGTTTTGAAGCACAGGAGTGGGAAGTCCAACAGAGTTACAGATGCCTTGAGCAGAAGGCAAAATTTGTTGACAGAAATGAAGATAGAGGTTGTTGGGTTCGATGAGCTCAAAAGTTTGTATCCTGAAGATCTAGATTTTGCACAGGCCTGGAAAACTTGTTTGGAACCTGTTACTTTAGACAGGACAAAATGGTTGGATTTCATTATCCAAGATGGCATGTTGTTTAGAGGAAGCCAGTTGTGCATTCCAAGGAGTTCCATGAGAGAGAACCTGATTAAGGAGAAGCATAGTGGGGGATTCGCTGGACACTTTGGTCGAGATAAGACCATTGCTATTATTGGTGAAAATTATTATTGGCCACAGTTGCAACAGGATGTGAGGAAATTTGTGCAGAGTTGCAGAGTGTGTCAGATGGCAAAAGGAACAAGTCAGAATATAGGGTTGTATCAACCATTACCTATACTGGAGAAGCCATGGGATGATATTAGCATGGATTTTGTTCTTGGTTTACCAAGGACACAAAGAGGACATGATTCTATTTTTGTGGTGGTGGACAGATTCTCAAAAATGGCACATTTTATTCCTTGTAAGAAGACTAATGATGCTGTTCATATTGCAGAGTTATTTTTCAGGGAAGTGGTGAGACTACATGGTCTACCAAAAAGCATAGTTTCAGACCGAGATACCAAGTTTGTTGGTTATTTCTAGAGGACATTGTGGAAGAAGTTGAAGACAGACTTGAAGTTTAGTTCTACACACCATCCACAGACTGATGGACAAATTGAAGTGGTGAATAGAAGTTTAGGTAACCTACTACGATGCTTGGTAGGAGATAAGCCCAAGGGATGGGATTTGATTTTACCATAGGCAGAATTTGCTTACAACAATTCTGTCAATAGGAGTACTGGTAAATCACCATTCCAGATTGTATATGGCAATAGCCCAAGAAATGCTTCTGAGTTAAGGAAGCTGGACAACAAAGAAAAGACAAGTGCTGAAGCTGAAGACTTTGCAGAACATCTGAAGAATTTGCATGAAGAGGTCAGAAAGCACATTAATAAAATGAATATTCAGTACAAGGCTAAGGCAGATCAGAAGAGGAGATATAAGGAATTCCAGGTAGGAGATGAAGTCATGGTTCACCTGAGAAAAGAAAGGTTCCCAATTGGAACATACAATAAGTTGAAAATGAAGAAATTTGGACCATGCAGAATGGTGCAGGAGCTCCATAGTTTTGTGTTGATTTTCCTAGTTAATTTGCATACCTCTAAGGCTTTAAAAGCCATTTTGTTGTGTTGAAATAAAAGACTTAGTCATTTGTTTGATTAGTCTAATTTGGAGTTATCTTAGACCTATTTTCTAGGAGGTTTTCATTTTAGAAACTTATTTTTATGAAAAAAATTGCCTTTTCCATTGATTTTATGCCTTCCTAGGTAGTTGTACAGACAAATGGGAAGTGCAAGAGTTTTAGAAACTTCCTATAAACATTAGTTGTAAAAACATGCCAAGAATAATATGAAGGAGAGGAGTTTTTATTAAGAAAAACTATTTTTTTATGTTTTTTCTGGTGAAAACAGCCATCTTGTACGGCTGGTATGAACTGCAGCATATCATGGTCTGAGAATTATTGAAGTGGATCAAATTACCTTTCATTTGCATTGGTTTAGAGCTTTTGAAACATTTGCATTGTTTTGTTTGATTCCATTATCTGCAGATTGGTTCCTAACCCTCCATTGCTAGGGTTTGTTGACAAAATGCCTAATTCTTCCTCTGCCCTCTGATGATGGACACCCATTTCTAGGTGGGATGGAGGAAGATAAAGTAGATGTAATGTTTTCTTTTGGTTGGCAGTCTAACTCCTTCTCTAAAGGGTATGAGGCATGTATCTAACTAGTATCAGTAGTTACTAGTTGAGAAATTGAAGGTGGCTATATTATGACAGCAAAGACAGCGATTTGTTTTTGACAAATTCAAGTTGGAATTTGTGTTTGTTAGTGGAAATTGACTATTAAAGGACTTGGTGGATCTTATGCATGGATAGTGGATGCATGTCCTTTTCCATTTCTTTCAATTTAGGTCTTGGTTTTTAAGAAAAAAATAGTTTACTGTTTTCATGCACCTACAGTACGGTACGGATACACATGTGTGGATGCAAGTACATTTTCTTGAAGAGCATTTGAATATGGATCGAGTGGTGTAGGACTTGTGTAAGTGTAAACATATAAGATGGACTTAACCATCTCCTTGTCTACAAAGTTAACCCTCAAAAGAATGCTATTTTCTTGTGACAGTCATAGACAGTCAAGGTTTTCTGTCAAGATAAATGCAAGAGTACGGTGTTGGTCAGTAATTTCATGACCTTGGGTAGGTGTATGTTAAATTGGTGTGGAGATCTTGTTGATAAGGAGTCATTACTATTCTTGTTACTCATAAAGGTTGAGACTGTCATGTTGGTACTGTCATAGGATAGCCACCTGTTGTTTTGCTATCCCCTGCCCTTTAGAGTACAGTGTGGGTCTGTATATGAAAGAAATGGTTTCTTTTCACAATTAGTATTGAGTTTGCATTAGGCACTGATGGCCATTTGAGATCTTGATAGGTTATTGTGGGTTTAACCAATGTTTAGGTTATAAGGGAATGAGGCAAACTAGAACTCTGTCTTTTTATGACAGTCATACTCAGTTTACTGTCCATGGTTGTGTTTGGGAGTAGAATGGTAGTTTATTGGTCAGAGACCTTTGCCCCATGCTTATCATAGATAGGTGTATGATGGTATTTGTTGCCTAGGTTGGTAGAGGTATTGATAATAGTTGTTGTGTTCTTGAAGGTGGATTGTGCTTCTAAGTTGGGTTGAGTTATGACTCCCCAAAGTAAGTGGTGAGTAGCCTGAATGGATGACACCAGAGGGTGATCTTAGGCCAAGTGGATTTCTGTAACAGCCTTGTGAGGCTTGTAAACACAAACACCTTTTAAACCTTTTGGAGAAAGTTGAGAGAACTAATACAACCTTACTTTACCTCTACATCATATTGGTATCAGAGCCAATACTCTGATTGGAAGCAAGTGTATGTCAGAAGAGGAAATTGAAATAGAGGCTAGTACAATGCCTCCCAAGACAATGAGTCAAGATGCCATCAAGAAGTTGGTGGAAGAAATGGTTGAAGCACGTCTTCAAGAAGTAAAATTGCAGGAAGAGAAAAAGTCTAAGGGCAAGACCAAAGAAGAAGGAAGTTCTTCAGACACAAATGAAGAAACAGAGGTAGAAGAGGATCCTCAGGAGTAGGATATGTCTACAGATCAGAAAGCCTTCTTGAATGCACTTAAGGGTGCTCATGGAGATAGTGGTGATCCCAAGATGGAGGTGCCTACCTTCCATGGCAAGTTGGATGGAGATGTTCTCACCGACTGGATAGAAGCTATGTGCAACTTCTTTGATTCCAAAGAGTTCAATGATAGCAAAAAGGTCAAGTTTGCCAAGACAAGGCTAAGAGGTTCTGCACTTGTATGGTGGAACTATATGTAGAGTAAGAGGGAGAAGATTGGGAAGAGTCCCATCACTAAATGGAGTAGAATGATGGCTATGCTCAGAAGCAAGTTCATGCCACCTGACTATGAGATTCAAATCATAAGGAGATTTCAGAATTTGAGACAAAAAGACATGGATTTAGCTGCCTACATAGAAGAATTTCATAGACTCAGTATGAGGGCCAATCATAATGAAGATGAAAAAGGGATGGTGGCTAGGTACCTAAATGGACTGAAATACAATCTACAAGATGAGATAAGTTTGGTGTTACCAAAGACAGTGGATGAATGTTTCTTGTTGGCCTCCAGAGCTAAGGAAAAGTTGAGAAGGAAGGGTGAACAAAGTGCTAGAGGCAGAGGTGGCAGAAATCAAAGAGGTAGAGGCAATTTTGGCCGTGGACAGTTCAACAAAATTGAAAATAACAGCCAGCAAGAAACACAATCAGTAACAGAGCATAGAGGAGGTTTCAGAGGTGGTAGAAGTCATAATGGCAGAGGCAAAAATGGTGGAGGTAGTAGAGGACCAGGAGTCTTCACTGGAAGATGTTATGGCTGCAACCAAGTTGGCCATACAATGAACAAATGTCTAGGGAAAGCCAGTAGATCTCATGATAGTGGGAAGAGAAATTAGTTAGTGAAAGATGATGACTGTGAAAGTGTGAATTCACCAATGGGAAGTGCTGCACCTGTTCTAGATGGAGAAAGTATGATGATAAAAAGGTCTATGTTGAAGATGCCATTGAAGCAAGAGCCTCCTCAGAGAAAGAATCTTTTCAAAACACAAGGCCTAGCCTATGGGAAACTTTGCAAAATCATAATGGATTCAGGGTCTACTGAGAATGTGGTATCCACTGAGATGGTTCAGAAGTGCAAGTTGAAGAGGCTACCTCATATCAGTCCTCACAAGATTTCTTGGTTGAACAAGAACCAAAGTTTCATGGTGGAGGAACAAGCTTGGGTTGAATTTACAATTGGTGACTACAAGGACAAAGTACTATGTGAAATCATCCCTATGGATGCATGTCACCTGCTTCTTGGTCGTCCCTGGCAATATGATGTTAAAGCTCAGCATGATGGTGAGAAGAACACTTATGTCATCACCAAGAATGGAAGGCCATTCAAAATGGATCCTTTGTTGGAGCAGCCCAGGGGAAAGGAAAATAACAGCAATGTCATGTTGGTGAGTGGAAATGAGTTCCTAAATAACTTGAAGGAGAATGACAACCATGGGTATGCCTTGGTCATGAAGCCCAAGAGTGGATCAGATTAGCAAGAACAAAAATAGAAGGAGATTCCATTGGAAGTACAGCAACTCCTGGATAAGGATTAAGACCTTGTGGTAGAGGAAGTTCCCAACTCCTTACCACCCATGAGGGATATTAGTCATCAAATTGACTTAATACCTGGTGCTACATTACCTAACAAGGCTACATACAAGCTGACTCCATAGCAAAATGAAGAGGTGGCAAGGCAAATTCAAGATCTCCTGGAGAAAGGGCTGATTAGGAAGAGTCTAAGTCCTTGTGCAGTTCCAAGTGTACTTGCTCCTAAGAAAGATGGAAAGTGGAGACTATGCACAGATTCCAGGGCCATAAACAAAATCACCATAAGATATAGATTTCCAATGCCAAGGATTGAAGATCTCTTGGATTACCTGGGAGGATCATGCTATCACTCAAAGATTGATTTGAAATCTGGATATCATCAAATCTGGATCAGATGGGGAGATGAATGGAAGACTGCTTTCAAGACCAATGAAGGTCTTTATGAATGGCTTGTTATGCCATTTGGTCTTAGCAATGCACCAAGTACATTTATGCGCCTGATGAATGAGGTATTAGTTGAATTCATTGGTAAATTTGTTATTGTTTATCTTGATGACATACTAATCTTCAGCAGGACAAGAGAAGACCATGTGAAGCATGTTGGTCAGGTGTTGGAGAAGCTACATGAGCACAAGTTGATGATCAACTTAGATAAATGTGAGTTCATGAAAACTAAACTTGTATATCTAGGATTTGTCATTTCTAATGGTTGTTTGAAGATGGATCCCTCTAAGGTTGAGGCTTTTCTCAATTGGCCTACCCCAAAAACAGTGGGAGATGTGAGAAGTTTCCATGAATTGGTGACTTTCTACAGGAAGTTTATCAGAGGTTTCAGTCACATTAGTGCTCCCATCCTCAACACCATCAAGGGTGGAGTCAAGTGTAGATTCCAATGGACAAAGGAAGCTGATGATAGTTTTGAGTTGTTGAGAACAAAGGTGGCTGAGTTACCTACCTTAGTACTCCCTAATTTTGATAAGGTATTTGTTGTTGAGTGTGATGCAAGTCAGCAAGCTATTGGTGTTGTTCTTAGCCAGGAAGGACATCCAGTGGCATTCTTTTCAGAAAAGTTGAATGAAGCCAAGCAAAGGTATTCTACCTATGACTTAGAACTCTATGCAATGGTGCAAGCTCTTAAGAAGTGGAGACATTATTTGCTGCCCAAAGAAGTTATTGTATTTACTAACAATCATGCTTTAAGCTTTCTTAACAGTCAAGAAAAATTGAACCATAGACATGTTAAATGGATGGAAGAGCTACACATGTATACTTTCACAATTAAGCACAAAAGAGGTGTCTCTAATAAGGTAGCTGATGCATTGAGTAGGAGGTTGCTTCTTGTTTAGGAAATTCAGTTAGAAAGCATGGGTATTGACTGTTTAAAAGAGTTGTATAAAGAAGATTCTGATTTCAAAGAGGCCTATGATGTTTGTGTGAACTTGGCTAACACATTCCATGGAGAGTATGCAGATTTTGTTTTGCAGGAAGGCCTCTTGTTTAAGGGCAATTTGTTGTGTGTTCCTAAATGCTCTATGCGGGACAACATCATCAAGGAGAAGCATAATGGTTCTTTAGGAGGACATTTTAGCTTGGACAAGACACTAGAACAAGTCACAAGGTTCTATTTTTGGCCAAAGGTGCAATCAGATGTGAGAAAATATGTAGCTAGTTGTGCAATCTGTCAAAGAGCCAAAGGTGTGTCTTCAAATGCAGGTCTATACCAGCCCCTTCCCATTCCCAACAGACCTTGGGAAAGTATCGGCATGGATTTTGTGCTTGGGTTACCCAGGACAACCAGAGGGGTGGATAGTGTGTTTGTCATTGTTGATAGGTTTAGTAAGATGGCTCATTTGGTGCCATGTAAATGCACAAATGATGCATCTCATGTTGCAGGTCTATTTTTCAGAGAGGTAGTAAGGATACATGGTTTACCATTGTCCATTGTAACTGACAGAGATTCTAAGTTTGTAGGTCACTTCTGGAGGATCTTGTGGAAGAAGCTGGGCACACAGTTGTCTTTTTCATCAGCCTACCATCCACAAACTGATGGTCAGACTGAGGTGGTTAACAAGTCTCTTGGAAACCTTCTAAGGTGCCGTACAAATTAGCATGGTTTGGCATGGGACTTGGTTATCAGTCAGGCTGAATATGCCTACAATGATTCAAGGAATAGGAGTACTGGTAAAAGTCCTTTTGAGATAGTTTATGGCTTTCATCCAAGAGGACCACTTGAGCTGAAAGATCTCCAAGGTTGGGATAGAAGGAGTGCACTTGGTGAAGAGTTTGCTGCCTCCATGAAAATAGTTCATGATCAAGTCAAGTTGCAACTAGAAAAATCAGTTACAAAGTACAAAGAAAAGGCAGATTTGAAGAAAAGAGAAGTACAGTTCAAAGTTGGTGACTTAGTCATGGCATATCTGAGGAAAGAAAGGTTACCAAAGGGTCAGCCAACTAAATTCCTGATGAAGAAGATTGGACCTTGTAGGATAGTGCACAAATTTGGTCCAAATGCCTATGAGATTGAGCTACTAGATGGCCTGGGTATCTCTCTAGTTTTCAATGTTTGTGATCTTTTTCCTTTTAGACCTCCATTGCTTGATGAAAGTGGATCAGATGTGGTGGCTGAAGATGCTGATTGGATCAAGGATTTGCCTCCAAGAAAACCTTTACAGTTGGAGTGCATTCTGGATTCCAAAGTTATCAAGAAGACTCGGAGAGGTGTCTATAAGGACTACTTGGTGAAATGGAAGGATCTTCCTGATTCAGAGGCCACCTGGATAATCAGATATCTTGAAGCATGGCATAACACTTCAACAGTTGGCAACTCAAGGGACTTGAGTTCTTCCTACAGGGGGAGTATGGTGCAGGAGCTCCATAGTTTTGTGTTGATTTTCCTAGTTAATTTGCATACCTCTAAGGCTTTAAAAGCCATTTTGTTGTGTTGAAATAAAAGACTTATTCATTTGTTTGACTAGTCTAATTTGGAGTTATCTTAGACCTATTTTCTAGGAGGTTTTCATTTTAGAAACTTATTTTTATGAAAAAAACTACCTTTTCCATTGATTTTCTGCCTTCCTAGGCAGTTGTACGGACAAATGGGAAGTGCAAGAGTTTTAGAAACTTCCTATAAACATCAGTTGTAAAAACATGCCAAGAATAATATGAAGGAGAGGAGTTTTTATTAAGAAAAACTATTTTTTAATGTTTTTTCTGGTGAAAACAGCCATCTTGTACAGCTGGTACGGACTGCAACATATCATGGTCTGAGAATTATTGAAGTGGATCGAATTACCTTTCATTTGCATTGGTTTAGAGCTTTTGAAACATTTGCATTATTTTGTTTGATTCCATTATCTACAGATTGGTTTCTAACCCTCTATTGCTAGGGTTTGTTGACAAAATGCCTAATTTTTCCTCTGCCCTCTGATGATGGACACCTATTTCTAGGTGGGATGGAGGAAGATAAAGTAGATGTAATGTTTTCTTTTGGTTGGCAGTCTAACTCCTTCTCTGCAGGGTATGAGGCATGTATCTAACTAGTATCAGTAGTTACTAGTTGAGAAATTGAAGGTGGCTGTACTATGATAGCAAAGACAGCAATTTGTTTTTGACAAATTCAAGTTGGAATTTGTGTTTGTTAGTGGAAATTGACTATTAAAGGATTTGGTGGATCTTATGCATGGATAGTGGATGCATGTCCTTTTCCATTTCTTTCAATTTAGGTCTTGGTTTTTAAGAAAAAAATAGTTTACTGTTTTCATGCACCTACAGTACAGTACGGATACACATGTGTGGATGTAAGTACATTTTCTTGAAGAGCATTTGAATATGGATCGAGTGGTGTAGGACTTGTGTAAGTATAAACATATAAGATGGACTTAACCATCTCCTTGTCTACAAAGTTAACCCTCAAAAGAATGCTGTTTTCTTGTGACAGTCATAGACAGTCAAGGTTTTCTGTCAAGATAAATGCAGGAGTATGGTGTTGGTCAGTAATTTCATGACCTTGGGTAGGTGTATGTTAAATTGGTGTGGAGATCTTGTTGATAAGGAGTCATTACTGTTCTTGTTACTCATAAAGGTTGAGACTGTCATGTTGGTATTGTCATAGGACAGCCACCTACTGTTTTGTTGTCCCCTGCCCTTTAGAGTACAGTGTGGGTCTGTATATGAAAGAAATGGTTTCTTTTCACAATTAGTATTAAGTTTGCATTAGGCACTGATGGCCATTTGAGATCTTGATAGGTTATTGTGGGTTTAACCAATGTTTAGGTTATAAGGGAATGAGGCAAACTAGAACTCTGTCTTTTTATGACAATCATACTCAGTTTACTATCCATGGTTGTGTTTGGGAGTAGAATGGTAGTTTGTTGGTCAGAGACCTTTGCCCCATGCTTATCATAGATAGGTGTATGATGGTATTTGTTGCCTAGGTTGGTAGAGGTATTGATAATAGTTGTTGTGTTCTTGAAGGTGGGTTGTGCTTTTAAGTTGGGTTGAGTTATGACTCCCCAAAGTAAGTGGTGAGTAGCCTGAATGGATGACACTAGAGGGTGATCCTAGGCCAAGTGGATTCCTATAACAGCCTTGTGAGGTTTGTAAACACAATCACCTTGTAAACCTTTTGGAGAAAGTTGAGAGAACTAATACAACCTTACTTTACCTCTGCATCACAGAATCATGAAGAAGCATAATTCAGGAAATGCATATGAGGTAGAGCTGCCGAGTGGGATCAATATTTCCCCTATTTTCAACATTGCTGATTTATCAGAATATCATGAAGGTGGAATAGAGGTTGGACCAACAGAAGTGCAGTGGAGTATTCCGGCATCTACTTCAATAGAGGAGATAGAAGAGATCTTGGATAGCCGTGTGGGAAGGAGCACTCGAAATAGGCAATATGAAGAATATCTAGTGAAATGGAAAGGAAGGCCTGTTGAAGATTCTTCTTGGTTGTCTAAGGTAGAGGTTGACCATTTGGGTTTTCCTCACACAAACACATGAGACGTGACAGGGTCACTTCTCAAATTACCCTGGGTGTCTGATGCAGGAGCATCTAGAGGCGTAAGGGCAATCTTGCATCACCAAAAAATAAGTTAATTCAACACCATTGTAGTTGTTCTCATTTATTCCCATAATTAGTGTTTTTGGTTCCATAATATCCAGAATAATAATGTAGGACTTTCAGTTTTTCCAAAACTGCTAAAAATAGCGACCTGCCTATTTAGGAAAGTGTACCTACTATTTTTAGAAAGTTTGCATTTGGGCATGTAATGAAGCAAAAACTTCCAGAAAGTTACATAACAAAAATATAAGACCTTTGGCAAAGGAACAGGCAAAGATCATTTGTGACCTGAAAGATATTAAAGTTTTTGTTTTCCATAAAGCCCCTAAAAATTTACGAAATGAGATATGAGGCACTAAAACTTCTCATAACATCTTGAAAAGTTGATAGAAATTCATTTACGAATTTCTGGCATGATAGTTCACATCGCGAGCTTTTTGGTGCTTAAAACGGTTCGTCAATCGAACACCCGGATCAAAAGTTATGCTTCCCAGAAGTTGACCTACTTTTGGAGGGAGTTGCAAATTTCAAAATTTAGCTGAAGGCCGCCAAAAAGTGCTATTTATGACTATTTTGGGAACCCTGGGTGGTAGTAGAGTTAAGGGGAGCCAGTGTAGAGTCTAGAATGGGGGGAAAATGGAAACCCTAGCTGATTTGGGGTTACAGAAGGCTAAAGATTCTAGAGTCTTGAGGTTGGGAAAGCTGTAATGTGTTGCAGCCAATAGAGGATTCATCCTCTGATTGTAATTGAGCTTCTGTAATGTAATGAGTTGCCCAGTTCAATAAAAGAAAGTTCTATTTGTTGTGTTTAATATTTGTTATTGTGTGTTTTGTGATTTACCCCCTTCATCATTTTAATATCTTACTTTGGTTTCTAGAGGGGATTCTAATACTCTTGCTTGCTTTCCAATCTGCAAGATGTTCTTGAGATGCATGACCACACAGGTGGTCATCTGATGGCATTTATATGAGAGTGTACTAGCACTTTGACTGCTACAGAGAAGGAGCATTTACAGACAATGGGACTGTGGTGGGTGTTTGAGATGCCCACAATTAGATTCCATTGCGCTATGCTCATGGCATTGATGGAGAGAAGGGATGCAGATACATCCACATTCCACTTACCGACGGGCAAGATTACCATCACACTGGAGGATGTATATAGGATCCTTCAACTGTCAATCTGAGGAGAGATAGTGAGGATTGTTGGACATCACTCAGCAAAGTATACCCATGAGAGTCAACTATACTACGTGGGCTGCACTGTTTCACAGGCAGAGCGAGGACACATTTAGCTCCATTTGCTAGAGTGGGGTTGTAGAGACATTCCCTTACTACAGAGGATCATGATTGTCACAGTCAAATTAGCCATTGTGCCAGATGGACAAGGCACTCACCTTCATGGGGGTCTCGTTCATACTATCAGAGCAATGGAGGAGCACCCAAATGTCTATGCATGGGGGTGCAGTATGCTTGCGCACCTATATCGCGACTTAGGACAATATGTCCACTATGATATGCATAGTTTGATGGTCTACACATTGCTATAGGTCTGGGCCTTTGAGCGCATCAGGTGCACATGACTGTTGGGTTATCTTATAGAGGCAGCATTCACCCATCTACATGTCTATGCCTATCCATTGGTTAGGTGTTGGAGGCACGACAATCTGCTATACTGGAGAGTAGTATTTGACAGATTATAGCCTGGCTACATTAGATGGCCTAGCCAGTAGAGGTAGTTAGTGAGGATGCTGAGGGATCAAATGATGGCTGGTCACCTCGATCATAGCGTATCTTGGTTCTACTTTGATAGGGTAGCGCGACAGTTCAGACAGATATAGGATGTTCCTGCAGTTCATCTGAGCTATGCGTGTGTAGCCCAGAGTGCAGTCAGGGCTAATATCATCCGATAGCTGACGATAGCAGACGTGCCAATTAATGATGACAAGGGTCCTAAGGATGCAGATCTAGTGTCAAACATAGATGATGTCGAGGGTACCTGAGCATATCAGACCTGGTGGCACACAGCATGGCCTGCACCTATCTTTCCACCCGGGCACCCTACAGGGGATGCCCAACCTTGGGTTGGTCACACTAGTGACACAAGGGTGGAGGATGATGTCAGTGATTTTGTGGGATACTACGATCTCAAGGGGGATGAGGAGGAGGACAAGGATGAGTCCAAGGAGGTCCCATCATAGTACGTCTTCAGAGAGAGATCGTGATAGAACCAGCAAGAGGCAGACATTGACGAGGAGACTGAGTTGAGACCACGGTCAAAGGCTCATGGTCCTGCACCTATAGATAATGTAAGGCCTAGTCATAGAGAGTGAGGGGAGTGTAGTAGGTCTGTGCCCCCAACTGCAGGTCAGATAGAAGAGCTTGTCACACTGTTAGCAATCTGAGATCCATCCTAGCGAGATGGAGATCCAGGTGAGGTTTGATTTATTATTTTGATGTTTTGTATAGTTTATTATTTGTGATATATATTTATATATGGGAGTTTAACATCTATCTCATCCTCTGTTTTGCAGTTGGGACAGATGCATGGTGAGACTTTGTGAGTCACATCATAGTAGACATAGTGCCTATAGATGCTTCAGAGCAGCAAGTGTGGGTAGGTTATTCACCACTATCATCCACTGGGTGGCATGCTGAGATATTTATGCCATTTGTCAGATACAAGACTGCTACTGAGGTTATGCTAGAGCAGTTTGCATGGGAGAGAGGAGTTTCAATAGAGAGCTGAGCGCACCAAGGCTGAGCTTAGGGCACAGCAAGAGTAGATGATAGCAGTTCCTACATCAGAGGGAGAGCCAGTTGTCAGTGAGTTCTTACTACAAGAGGTCCAGTGGGCAAGAGCTGACAAAGACAGGGTTCAGGCTGAGAGAGACCGATACTAGAGGATGTACCAGGAGGCACATGAGCAGATGATAGAGATGAGAGGTGAGATTAGGGGGTTACGATCGTGAAGCATCTCTAGGAGTCATTCGTGATCCGTAGCTACACATGGTCATGAAATTGAGATATATATATATATATATATATATATATATATATATATATATATGATGGTTATTTCTTTTGATCTATGTGTAATGGCTTTTGATCTATCACATGTGATTTTTGTAAAAATGCAACTAGTGATGATGTCTAAATGCTTATAATTAATGTTATTGTGATATACTAACAATTCTAAAAAGAACATGTAGTAACAAGCACAATGATTAATCATTTTACACAACCTTAATTTTCATGCTATATCCAATTAATACAAAAGTGATCTAAGTAATTACTACTTAAACATGATACAATCAATGATCAACTAAACAAAGATGTAATGCAAAATTAATTAAGACAAAATAGTAATATCTTGTCGAAATTGAAGCTAATCTATGTGCTAAATTAGCTTAGGAACACTTGACATTAGATCTCAAGCATAAAATCTTTTCAGGTGCGCTGCATTGATAGGTTCCTTAAGCAGCGTACCTTGTCCATCAGCTAATTTATACACTCTGGATCCAAAGGCTTCAGTGATTATATATGGTCCAAGCCAATTAGGGTTGAACTTACCTTTTTTGTCAGGTGGTGCATTTACGTTGCATTGATTTTCATAAAGAACCAAGTCCCCAACGTTGAATGAACATTGTATGACTTGCACATTATAAGCTCATTGTATTCCTTTTTTATAAGCCTTGAGATGTTCAAGAGCATTGATACATCTTTCATCAAGCATCTCAAGTTCCTGTAATCTTTTCTCTTGTTCTATGTCATCATCCATGATATCTCCTAGAGAGAATTGCAAAGAGGGAATTTCTAACTCCAAGGGCATTATCTCGTCTGTGCCATAGACAAGATTGTATGGTGTGTTACCTATAACCATTCGAATACTCGTTCTGTAAGCCCATAAGGCATAGGATAATTGCATATGCCAATCTTTTTGATGTTTATTAATAGTTTTTTGTAAAATCTACCCAATAACCTTGTTTGAAGCTTCTGCTTGGCCATTTGATTGAGGATATTAAGGCGTAGAGAAGTGATGCTGTATATGATATTTTTCGAGGAACTTTTTCACATCCTTATTCTTAAATGGTGTACCATTATCTAAAACCAAGGAAGAAGGTATCCAAAATCGAGAAATTATGTTATCTTGTATGAATCGACAAATTACATTGGCAATCGTGGATCGCAAAGGGACTGCTTCGACCCTCTTTGTAAAATAGTCAGTGGCTGTAATGATAAATGTATGTCCTTGAGAGGAGGGTGGGGAAATTTTACCAATTAAATCCAAACCCCAGATGGAAAGTGGCCATGGTGACACCTGGGCACGAAGCTCTTGAGCAGGAGCATGAATCAGGTGTTTATGTTGTTGGCATTGCATGCATCTATTCATGTAAGCAAAGGAATATTGTTCCATATGCTGCCAATAGTACCCCATACGTAACAATTTTTGCACTAATGATTTTCCACTAAAATTGGCACTAGAGTGAGCTTCTTCTAAATCTATCAGAATCTCTGAATTGCTTAAACATTGGAGTAAAACACCATTATAACTTCGTTGATACAAGACATCCGATAATATAATATATCGCGCTGCTAGTTTGTGTAAATAGAGTCAGGCATTCTTAGATGTCGAATCAGGAATAGTCCCATCGCGTAGATAGTTGAATATGTAGGAGAACCATTCATCCGTGTATGTATTACCATAGAGTTTTGAATTTGCAACTATAGGGCTTTCTATTACCGATGTCTTAAGATTATGAACAACAAATGTAAATTCCTTAGGAGAACCATCAGGGGATATAAGGGAAGATGCACTTGTCATTGCATCTGCATGCCAGTTATCTTTCCTAGGAATGGTGTTGATTGAATATAAGGTGAATTGTTTTAAGAGAGATAAGGCCAACTCACTATACTGAGATAGTTTATCATGTTTAGTTTGATATGATCCCATTATTTGTTTAACAATTAATTGAGAATCACCATATATTGTAATGTTCTTCATATTAAGAGCCAAGGCTACAGGAAGTACAGTGATAAGAGCTTCATATTCAACTATATTGTTTGTGCATAAGAAATCTAAGCAGTAAGATAAGGGAATCAGCTTACCAGCAGGGGGTATCAATATAACAGCAGCCCCAGAGCCAGTTTGACATTTGATCCGTTAAAATATAGTTCCCATTTTTCATCTATCAAGATTGTTAAAATCTATTCGTCAGGAAATGCATCGACATTTTGTATAGAAAAAGGCGAGGGAGCGTCAGGTAACTGATCGGCTATCGCTTGTCCTTTAATTTTTTTTTGTGAAATAAATTTAAGATTGAATTATGTTAACAACATAACCCATTTGGAAAGACGACCTGACAGATCTGTTCTTGCGAAGAGATGTTTCAAAGGGTCAAATTTTACCATTACATGCACTTCAGCATTTAAGAGATAATGTCTAAGCTTTTGAGTGACAAACACTAAAGCTAAATAATGCTTCTCTATAACTGTGTATCACACCTCATAATTGAGCAAAGTATGACTGATGTAATAAACAACACATTCTTTGCCTTTAGCATTATGTTGTGCTAACAAAGTTGCTAGGGCAATGTTAGATGTTGAAATGTATAACAGAAATGGTTTATCAGAAACAACAAGTTGCAACATGAGTAGATTAGCTAAGTAATACTTTAAGTCATTGAAATCTTTTTGTCATTCAAAATTCCATTGAAAACGAGAATCTTTCCTTAGTAATTTCGTAAAAGGGCGAGTCCTATCCATGAGTTGTGAAACAAATCAATGGATGGCCTGTATCTTTCCCTGCAAACTATGAAGTTGAGATATCTTCTTAGGTATTGGCATATTAATAATCGCATCTATCTTTTTCGTATCGACTTCTATACCTTGATTTGAAACAATAAATCCAAGTAACTTTCCACTGTCTAAGCCAAAAACACACTTTCAGGGATTCAATCGCATATTATATTTTCGTATGCATTCAAATATTTGTCGAAGATTTGTAACATGATCCTTATGATGGATAGACTTTGCTAGGATGTCGTCAACATAATCTTCTAAGATATTGTGCATATAATCATGAAATATAAGAGTCATTGTACGTTGGTGTAGCTCCTACATTCTTGAGTCCAAACGGCATGAGTACCCAGCAAAATGTACCCCAAGGTGTTATAAAGGCTATTTTATACTGATCGAGAGGATTTATAAGGATTTGATTATATCCTAAAAATCCATCCATGAAAGATAGAAATTCATGTCCGACTATGGAATCAACAATCATATCAATATTAGGGAGCGGAAAATCATCTTTCAAAGATGCCAAATTTAAATCTTAAAAATTTGTGCACATTCTTATGCGTCCATCAAGTTTAGCGATGGCAACTATATTCAAGATCCACAGAGAGTAATCAATAGGTCAAATAAAGCCAGCTTGTAAGAGTTTTTCTATCTTAGTTTTAACAAGCAAAGCAATCTTAGGATTCATCTTATGAATCTTTTGTTTGAAAGGCTTAACATCTGGTTTCAACACAATGTTATACATTACAATCTGAGGATCTATACTAGGCATGTCTGAGTAATTCCAAGCAAATAATTCTGAGAACTCGTTCAACAGTTTAGTCATTTCTTCTTTTTCTTCCACATTTAAACAATCACCAATAGGGATAACTTTTCTAGGGTTATCCTTATCCATAACGACATCAACAGTCTTTCCCTTAAGGAGAGTACTGTGGTCTAGGGGATTGTAGGATTGTAATTGTTCTTCAAGTTCTTCACTATGTTCTACTATGGTAGTTATTGTGCTAGTAGTCTTTCCAAAATATGCATCATTGTTTAAGTAATAAGGTAGGCCATGTTTATAGTGATAATGAGGAATACCATCATAGGCACCTAAGAATTCCATTATTGCTTCATCTTCCATAAATACATCCAAAGGAAGTGATCCTGGAGGACAATTGATGTCAATCATCTCAAGGAATATCAAACTGAGTGTTGATATTGCATTCACATTTAGAGTAGGGTGTTTGTGTGCCTTGGATTCCCTAAAAGGATTATATCCAATGCCATTTGAACAATGTCGCGAAGTGGATTCTATAGGGACTTTGATTCCTTGTTGATTTATGCCACAACCATTACCTACATAGTCATAATTTTTATAAAGGATTCAGAATCTTCTGTCATAAAGAGAGACCATTTCTTTAGAGGAAGGTGGAGCTTCATAAGTCTCATAATCTGTAGTATAACTGAGAGTATTATCCTTATTTGTTACCAAAGAAGTCTTATGTTTATCATTTAAGGATGCGATGTGATTGATACATTATTTGATGTTTCAGGGACGGGGTTTTTAAGCTTAGATTCTCATGTGGAGGAAGATGCAAAATCTAGTGAACCTTAATCATCTCCAACAAATGCATTCGATTGCTTGGACTCTTGCATAACATTTTTAGAGGCAAGAGGGGCTAATAAATCAACTTTCAGATTGTTTAAACTCTTAGGACAAATAACATGCTTATGCACTTCCATTTGCAAACAATTATCAGGTTTAGGATCTGAATGGATAGTTTGCAATTTACTATTAAATATGAACTTAATCGATCAATGTAAGGTAGAAGGAACTGCTCCTAATGCATGTATCCAAGGTCTACCAAGAATTATGTTCTAAGATAAAGAACAAGGCATTACATGAATTAGGGTGAGCACAATCACAGGTCCTACTTGTATAGGTATAGTTATAGTGCCCACAGATTGTCGTCCAACATTATCAAAGCCACGGATACTTAACGATTCCAATTTGATGGCAGATATATTAATTTTAACTTTATGCAATAAATCAATGCCACAAACATTAAGGGCTGATCCATTATCAATCATAACTCTCTTAACCAATGTTTTGTTGATTGTAATAAAGATAACCAAAGGATCATACTGATTCTTAACCTCAAGAGATGGTAATTCATGTTGTTGAAATAAAATATCTATTTTTGTTGCATGCATACAATCTAGTAAAGCGGCAACATCATTTGGTTTAACAGCAGGAGGAACAATCCCTTTTTGCAAAGCTTCTTGAAGCATTCCATGATAAGTGGGTGAAGTTTGTATAAGTTCCCAAAGAGATATCTTTGTAAGAGTAGCACAAAGCTGCTCTACAAGATCATAATCTTTACCACCTTTATATGTTAAATGAGGTGCTTGAGGAAGCATAGGTTGAGAAGCTGGTAAAGATATTGGAACACTCTTGTGTTGTGTATTTTGTTTTTTATTTCAAGTATTATATGCATGAGCAACCACATTATGATTGGTTTGTTGTGAGTCTTGTTTCACTATTTGTTTAGCATAATCATAAATGTGATCAGGAGATCAAGAAGGAGATGAAAGACCTTTAGCAACAAGCACAGGTTTAGAGGGTGGTTGAACCACATTTACACATAAAGTGACCACAATTTTTGGTTTTTCAATCTATTCTATAGGTTTAGGTACATAAATTGCATTTACAAATCTTTGAAATAATGAAGGCTTAGAGGCCGTAGTGGAATGTTTAATCGAGATAAAGTCCTCAAGGGCTTCATCTAACATATCGAAGTCATCATGACTAAACGGCTCATCATAAGCATGAAAATCTCACAAAAAGTAATCTGACATTTTAACATGCTCTATTTAAACCAAGATTCAAATGCACAATGATGGTATTTTAAAATGAAATACAATATCCAACAATAAATGATAATTTCCAACTCTTTTAGTGAAAAGATAAAGAATGTAATCCACAACTTAACATATACAATTTCACTAAAGAGGTTTTTCAATCCAATTATGATCTAGAACAGCAATTTATTTCAGATCTGAAGTTTTAAAGGATGCAAATTCTTTAAAGCTTGAGTTCACCAAAATGTTTAGATTGAAATTGTAGACTTGTCTAAACTAGGTTAAATACCATAATCTCACTACTAAGCATTGGGAGGACAAGGACTGAGCTTATGAATAACCTTCTAATCACTTTGTCTATCCCTTATGCTCGCGTGGTTATGAAACCTAAGGCCCTAATCAAGATTTTATCAAGTATTTTCCTTTCAACCAAGTAAAACCCTAATTATGCCTTAAATCTAAAAAATACAGAAACTACTAAAACAACTAGCAAAACAAATCACAAAAGTGCAGAGATAGGGTTTCAGATATTGTGCAGCCAGATTTTGAGGACAACTTGGACTAGGGCGCCTGCTCCAATGTCCTGAAAGTTTCCGCACAGGAAAATCTTCTGCACAGGGTGTTTGAGACTGCTAAATGGCTTCCAGATCCTGAAGATAACCCTTGGTTGGACTAGGGCGCTTGTTCTAGTGTCCCACAATTGTTGGAATCTAGAAATTCAAAAGTTTGTCGCAACTGTATCCACAATATCTTCCTTTTTGTAACTCCTTTCTATCAAAACCTACATAACACGATCTACACATACAAAAGAGAGAATATGTTGTGGATATATAGGAGCTTGCCTCAGTCAAGCCCCATTTTTGGTATTCCTACCTCAACAATAGCCAAAGGAAAAGATTTGTAGAAGTGTGTGCAAACCTAACAATGTGTATGCAAAAATTCAAACCCTAGATGTCTCAATCAAGGGAAGATCAACAACTTGCTTTGCATCAATAAACACATACAACTTCACCTCAAGGAGATGAAAACAATGAAGACTTGAATGAACAAGAAGGCAAATCAGCAATGTCCATGGAGGATCTCCAAGCTTACTGTTGGAGGCTTCAACCCTTCTCCCAATCATGTAAAGGGTGTACAAGCCCTAGGAAGAGCAAGATAGACTCAATATCTTGATTCCTAATCTCCATCCATTGTCTCCATGATAGCAAATACAAAATACTTTCAAGAGCTTCAACAAGTCACTGAATCTTCAATGGCAATTGTAGCAAAGTTTTTGGCATCAATCTTGCATAAGTATTGTGTGTTAAAATGATTTTCAAATGTCTTTTTATACCTAGCTTTAGGGAAATTCAAATTTCAAAATAATGTCTTAATATCGCACAAAAACTGAGAATTTGAAAACAGAATCCCGAGGGATACAGCGGGAGCTGACACCCCACCAAAATTCAAAATCTTGAGAAATAGGGGAGGACTAGGGTGCAGGCGCCCAAGTCCTAGCCCCCAATTTCCACTCAGATCTACATTTTTGGGGGTCCTAGGGACCCAAATCTCAAATCCCTTTTTTGGGTTCTATCAAGTTACCTCAAAAAGTGAATAATTAGCTTCAAAACCTAGTCAGTTAGGGTTTCGAGAAGGTCAAAAAAGGAAAGTTTGAGAGGTCACCAAGAGTGAGGAGCTAAACTAAGGAAATTGTACCATTCCATACATGAGGACAATTTCTAACGTTACAACTTGTATCATGGAAATCTATGTAATGATGTAATGATGGCATCTTTATTTGCAATGTGGAATCTATTTATGTTTTGAAAAAGGAAATTCAAATTATGGCATTTATGTGTTATTTAATTTTTAGTTTTTTCATTATTTGTTATTGTTAATTAGGTGGCTCATTACATGTGGTATCTAAGCTCTAAGTTCAACTCTAGGACCTAGATTCTCCTTCACTAAAGTTGCATTACTTTGAGTGGAAGATTTTTAGATGCTCTTCTAATATTCTAGTAGATGCAGGAGCCACTGAATGTTTTTTAGATTCAAGAATCATATCAAAGATACAAAGACAAGGTAGTTTCTTGTTTAATTCCTAAATGGTTTAAAATGGTAATTGAGTGGAAAATGCTAGATCATTGATTGGTAGATAGATATTTGGGACTTTCAAGTTCTACTATGTAAGTCAATTTGTAAGTTGCTCTTTAGAGTCTTATGATATTATTCTAGAACAAGAAGTTATTTTGTATGAATTACTTTATCTTTTCTTGTATACAAGGAAATGATTCTTGATGTCTATGAATTATTGAATTTTGTAATCATACTCCTTACTGTGTTGTGAATGATATTGTACAAAGAGTTGTGTACTCTCTTGCATTGGTGATCATGTTTATGTGCTGGTTTTGGGTAAGGAATTGGTTGTGGTCATGTTTGGACCTTGTTTTGTGAATCCTTGTATGATTTTGTCATATTGCAACCACTTTATTATATTTGTAATTATTATTTTCTCTTTTGCAAAGAAGTTCTTGCATAAAGTCCATTCTATGTTACCCTACTTTGAAAGTATGATTGTAGGTCTACAATGATTCTAATGCATGAAGTAAAGCATTGTGTTGATGGCATAGGTCTTTAAATGCATTCTTCCCTAGGGATCATGAGGAAACCTAAGGTGTTATAACATAGTAAAAAGGTTATTTGTGATAAGTGTCACCATGAAGGCATTAGTGAATTATCTTATTGCTTAGTGTGCATGTTGGCATATGAAAATGAGTTATGCTTAAGAAGGGTATGGGTTAGAGTTCCCTAGTGTAATGCTATTCCTTTTGGAAAATCTCAAGTGTTTTGTAGAGGACATGGATATAGTGGTCTTCTCATGCAGTTTCCCTATTGATTGAAAATTTATTCATGCATTCCCATTTTTGAGTGCAGTACATTCAAGTGTACTTGTTAAGCATTATAAGGTGGAATGTTGGGAAAAAGATTATGTCCCAACCAAGATTATTTTCTTTTGTGTTGCTATGTTGCATTCAAGTAAGATCATTCAATTGATGAATTATAATATAATGATGAATTCTAATCACTCTATGAAGCATGAGTGAATGTCTTAATCATATTGGCTTCTAAGTTAAATTTTATCTTAGTGTAAACTCGATTCATAAAATTTTTCTAGACTATGAAATTGTGTTGTGTTGAGAAGAGACATTTCATGATAACTTGAAATCAAACTTAGTAGAGATAAGTGAAAAATGTCATCTTGTGCTTAAGATGTGAGTAGAGTCTTAAACAACTTATTGGTTTGTGTTTCTTGAGCATGCTCTCTAACTCGCTATGGATTTTATAAATCTAGGTGTAGTGTAGCATCTTACTCCCTTGCTTGTGACTAGAACTAGTCACTTAGTGCATGTAAGTGTACTTTTTAGATTTTGGTTCTTTATTTAAATGTCCATAAGGGTCAGCATGGATTTATTATTGAGTTGTCTATCCACTAAATTTGATAGATGACTTTTTGGTCATGCTTGATTTATTGTTGAAATTGAGCTCATTTTATGCCTTATTGTTGAAATCAATATTTCTTCCACTTTGGTATTATTCTTATTGTTGTGGTGGCTATGCTATAATGTTTCAATTTCTCATCATGTATCATGTAATTTTGATCATGTCCATGATGGGCCTCTGATGGGTTATTTAAGGGAGTAGATTGCAAAGAACATGCTCATTCTTGGTGTTCATAGAACTATGCTAGCTGGTATTCTTTATTCCTTGTTGAATGCAAATGAATATTATGTGAAGTGTTTGAGAAGCTATGAAATGTGTTGTACTTGTATGCATCTCTAGTTGTAAGTAACCTTGATGATTGGTGTATATGACATTCCTTGGTGGTGGTAATTGATGTATATTGAAGTCACATAAGAGATGAAATGATAATATTTGTCTGATTGACCTTGAGAATGAGATATGTTGAAATCCTTGTGTGGTTTGCATCTTGCTTTTTCCACCAACTAGGATTATCTTGGTCATATTTATATTCCTATTAATTTTCTAACGTTAGTAGAAGATCACAACATTGTAAATAAGGACCATGTTGTTAAGGACATAAAGGTGCACTGGAAGTTACCATCCTCCTAGTTAAAGTTTCCAAGTATTAAAGGTATGATAAACTTGGTTATGACTAAGTTTTAGTAACTCTTTAATCTTGTATTTAATGATGATACCAAATTAAGTTAATCTTATGAACTATTTTACCATGATTTAAATTGAATAGGATAAAAATTTTAATGATTATTTTTCTAGATGTGGGCAACCAGCAGTGTGAATTATCAAATATGCCAAGTGTTTCACCTTTACATTTAGTAGTGCATAATTTCATGTTGAGATTTATATACACTAAAGAAGAATATTGTTTTGTTGCACGGTCTGGATAGTTCTCTTTGAGGACCCTCCTAACTATCACTACACCACTTATATTTGTAAGAGAATGCATATTAAATGTAGGTGTCAAGATGTGAAATATGAGGCTTTGATAAACACACATACATCCTTCAAATAATATGATCCACTGACTAGAACCATACAAAATCCCACTGGAGAAGTATTAGCAGACTTAAGTCCACCATCCTTAGCAGAGACATTTGGTATTCCATGGTATCTAGTGTTGACCATGCTAGATAAAATAGGTGCATATTAAATGCTACCATGAGTCTTAAATGAGTATGGTCTTTTCCATTGATCATTAAATATAATAAAAGGTCTGACATGGTATAAATACCTAGCCAGTGATGATGACAAGTACTATGGCATGCTTGTTTGTCATCATGGATGGTAGTGAACTAAGAAGAAAATATGGCCTAGTTAAAATGGATAAGGATTGGGAAATGAGCAGTATATAACTATTCATATATGTTATAGAGTCACATATGAGACAAGTATGTATGACAAGTTGAACATTTTTTTCTTTCTATTTGTAGTCTCTGTGAGGGACATACTCATAATTAATTGTGAAGAATGGAGAAATTCCCAGAGTAGATCCAATAAATCTATGCGATTATTTAAGTGATCTAGATAAATTTTATTAAACTTCTATATTTGAATGCTTGACATTTATTTAATGTCTTAAACAGACTTTTATTGTCATGTTTGTTTGAGCCATCGAGACGATGACTTTTTTCTAGTGGAGAAGTATGTCACACCCCATTTTTGGTTATCTATTTGGAACATATTAATGTACAAATTTAATATTTATTATTCCATTTTTGTATCTCACTATAATGAGACAAATGATACTTTGTTTATCTTGGAAGAATATTCATGATATCAAAGTTGATTATGTGCAGTTAATATTTATTTAAAATTTGTGATTTTGATTTATTTTCTTAACATACTAACTACTATTTGGTTGGAAATGAGGTGGATGTAGGATAACATTCTCCCCACCCACACGGCAAGGGAGAGTATCATCCATGAGAGGATGATAGATGGAAACAAGTTGATAGTTGAACCAAATTAACCAAGAACTACACATAACTACACAAGTCAGTAATACAACTATATGTTGATGCATGGTAGGCACATAGAAGCATATTAGGAGTTGTTGAAAGATAGTCACAATAGATTATTTTATTATTGTTCAATTTGATATTTTAAGAGTTGATTATTATAATAATTATTGTGATAATTTCTCATAAGCTTAATATCGTATTAGTCTATCCAATTATTTAATATGATTTTTCTAATATGGTCTTATTGCAATCTATTATTAGTGAGGTGAGCTTATAGTTTTATTGTGTTTCTATTTTAATTCACCTGTGTATTGTAACCATAGTTGGGAATCAGTGAGTGAAGCCATTATGGCACACTCCCTCAAGTGGTGAGGCTAAAAATAACCAATAGTAGTGGGAGATTATGATGCAGGAGCATCCAGGGTGTAAGAGCAATCTTGCATCAACCAAAAAAAAAATAATAATAATAATAATAATAATAAAATGTGTTGTTCTTTTCAATAAGGGCTAAATTTGGTAGGGTTACTATTTTTAGTAAGTTTGCATTTGTGCACGATTGGATACAAAATCTTACACAGACCTCCAGAACGGTGAATTGAAGCTAATGGTGAAGAAATCACTTCAATATCATTTGTCATTTGTGAGATATTAAAATTTCAAATTCCAAAAATCCTATTGAAATATTCAAAGTCAAATTTGAGGCACTTAGAGGCTCCGGATGGGCCCAAAATTTGGTGGGAAGCCCAAGTAGTCTACCTAATAGTACTACTTGCCACACCATCGTCTTTTCGAGAGCTTTCTGAAAAGGTATTATAATTGAAAATCCAACGGTTGGATCGAAGGTTATGGCCCCGCGAAGTTGACCTATTTTTGGAGGGAGATGCAAATTTCAAAATGAAGCTGGTGGTCGCCAAAAGGGCTATATATAACCATTTTTGGGAACCCTTAGGGTAGTAGAGTTAAGGGGGAAGGTGTAGAGTCAAGAAAGGCAGGAAATTAGAAACCCTAGTTGATTTGAGGATTACAAAACGCTGAAGATTCCAGAGTTTTGGGAGAGGGAGCTGTAATGTGTTGCAGTCCGTAGGGGATTCATCCTCTAATTGTATTTGAGCTTCTGTACTGTAACGTTTTTCCCATATTAATAAAATATCATTCTATTTTCTGTGTGCAATTTTTGTTATTTTGTGTTTTATGATTTACCCCCTTCATCAGATTAAAAGAGAGACGAGAAGGGCATTCAAGAGAGACCATTCTATTCTTCCTCTAGTCGCAGCTAAGGCAAGAAGACAACTTTTATCTTTGCATAGGGTGAGTGCAAGATCATCGCAGGCCAAATAGTGGCAATAGAAGAAAAAATCATGTCTTTACTTAGCCAAATTCATGAATTGGGCAAGTTTGACTTTCATATGCTTGTAAAGAATATCCATTTTGGGTTCCATAAAAAGTCAAAAAGAGGTCTGCATTTTGCAAACCTGTGGCTTACAAAATGCAGACCTCTTCCAAAATAGATATCAAAGCTCTTAGAATGGATATCCAATCCTAGCATGTATGATTCTTGCATTCTTTTGTTTGTTTTGTATATTCAAGTAATTGTTTTGGTTTTTTATCCTAAATGGGTATACATTTTATAATTTAAATGGGTAAAATGGATGAAAAACATGAAAACCCAAACCCTCCCCCTCCAACAATCAAAGAGAAAATTGAAAGAAACATTGATCAAATAAGTAGGATTGTAGAAATGTATCGCCGCCACCCTTGATTTTCTTCAATGACATCAAATTTAGAGGGAATTATTACTCATGTTCAAACCCTCACAAGCCAACATGAATCGTTTAGGCAATGGCAAGAAACCAAGAAGGCGGAATATGCTAACGGTTTATCATATAATCAAGTGAAAGAGTTAAACATTACCAAAGCTATGTTAGCCCAATATTTTGTCAATCCTAAAACTAGATTGCATGTTGATGTTTGTAAGCCTAAGTATTCAATCAAATGGTGTACACATGAGGGTATTAGTCAAAAAAATTGGGATCATTGGTGGATGGTTTTTGATAAACCGTCCAACAACAATTTAGATGTACCTTTGTATTTCCTTCGTAAACTATATGCAGAGTTTGTAATGGGTCACCATGTGAATTATTTTGATTTTAGAGAGTTCCAGGGAGTAGGTAAGGGAATGCCTCAAAATGGACCTGGGGCAATGAGACAAGTACAAGGTCCTTTTATTCCCCCTCCTGATATCCCTTCTCCACCCCCAATTCAGAACCTAGATGTTGTTGTAAATGTAGCATAGCAGGGCTTCACTGCTATACACTCTTTGACCAAGCACTTGATTACACATGATTCTTAGTTTTCACAACCACATGATTTTGGCAGTGATATTGGATCACCCGATATTACTAGACCCTCCTCATTCACACATGTTTGTGTGCCCCATCATTACATTTTTTGCAATCAGTTGCACTTAGGTCCTCTTATGGAGAGTAGTGAGCCACCCTTGAACACTTCATAGTATGATTTCCCTTCACGAGATGAGGCAGTGAGGTCTAGAACTCAAGCTGAGGGGTCGGGGACAAGAGCAGAAGCACAAGCATCAAAGGTCAAGAGAGAATGAGAAGAGCATGGCCAATCTTTTATACAAGTAAAATTTAAAGTTAAATTTCATGGTGTATTCCATTTGAATAATATAAACAAATATTACTACTAATGTATCTAAGGGGATAATAGTTGATGATAGAGGAGGAGTTGACAAAAGTTCATCATGGGACTTTGTCTGCTATCCAATTTGGCTTTGACTTGCTGGTATAATTTTTTCTACACATCAACTTTTTTTATTGTATGCATTTATTTCTTTGTGAGTAATTATATATTAATTTATATCCTAATGTTAATTTACTTTTATAGTCAATCCAAAATGTGAATGATGTGGCATCTTTGCCAATGGTCTTTACTCAAACTCCTAATCAACCCAAGGGACCATCATTCACAGAACGACTTTCTAAACACCATCAAAGGGTGGAGGTAATTCGATTGAGTTGTACTTTAATTGATAATTTAGAAAACTTAAATATTTGATTATAGTCACTTAGATAAATAATAAAATAGAGAATAGATAAATTGATCTATTAATTTAAAAATTATTATGATTATTTGTATACATAGAGTCTTACATTCTTGTCATTTTTCATACATGAGATATTAGTTGGTTCATCCATGATGAGTCCTTCTCAATCGATGCAGGAGGCCTCGATGGTGGTATGTGCTTGTTTTCTAGTAAATAAGTTTTGTGTAGTGCAGTCTAGATTGTTTATGTGTAGCACATCTAACCTTTTTTAATGTATGTATTTCATTTTTTGTTTAATAATTATATATTAATTTATTTCAATGTTACTTTACTTTTACAGTCTCTTGAGAATGTGAGTGATGTGCCACCTTTTCCATCATGCTTCAATAGGACGCCTGATCGTCTTAAGATAAAATCATTTATAGAACAATTGTTCGAATGACAAGAAAGAGTCAGGGTAATTGAATTGAATTTTTCTAAATAATTGATAGTTTATAGAGGTATTATAGTTGATTGTAGTGATTTAGATGTATGTTAATAAATGAAAGTTCTAAATTGTAGTAGATAAGATTATATTTACTAACTCTAACTTATTTAAATTTACCATTGAAGAGATTAATCAAATTTGTGGTTTGACTTGTTAATGTGATCAACTTTGCCTCCATCAACTACTAGACATCATGGTATGAAGAGGACACTTTTTGAGGATCCATCATAGATTGAGGATTCACAAAAGACATAGGGTCAAGTGGACCTTTAGTATTTGATGTAGCTATTCAGCATGTAGACTGTATATAGATTTTTAGACATGGCATATGCCACACTTTGTAATAAATGTTTTTAGTTGGACTATTTACCAAAAAAAATTATATGTCTACCATTATCAACTAGATTTTAATATATATACACATTGGTATACAATATAATTTAAATTCCTTATGTGCATGTATTCCTACTTTGAAACTTAAAAGTTTAATGTATAATCAGTTTACAATGGTTGAGTTATGATCAATAACATATTATAGATTAATTTCTTGTTATATATGATTGTTTTTCTTGGTAGAAAGATGATTTATGTAGTTTCATACCTCAAGACATAACTTGATCTTAACTGCCACATGATTGTAGTTTTAGTTAGATATAGGATTTTCATGAAATAACAAATTTGAATGGCTCACACATGTGCAGAGCTATAGAAAACTTTTATCTCCTCCATATGTAGTTGTAGCTCTTCATTTTTCAAGTACAAACATCAAAAAGTAGTTTTAGATGACTAATTGCACCATCAAAACTTCATTTCTAGCCTCCTTTCTTCATGTTTTCTCCATTTTCAGTCTTAATCAAGACATCTGCAATTAGAACAACAATTTGGTACCTCATGGAAGGCTGCAACAATCATATATAAGGCTGCAATTTTGGTATAAGATTATAAATTTCATTTTAATTCAGCTCCAAGACCTTGATTCTTTCATCATTGACCATTTCTAGCTATGTTTGTGTAGGTACAATAGTGATATATGTCTAAAAATCAAGTTGTTTCATGGTTGGTATAGTGAATTAGGAGTTTGAAATGTTGTCACAACAACACTTTGCAAAAAGGTTTTCAAAATTAGGTAAATGGGAAAATCTTGTTTCATTTCATCTCCTAGAGTTTATCTTCAAACTCATTGACGTCTTCTAGATTTCATTTTTTAGGTAAAAAAAGATCTTTCCATTTCATGAAGTTTCCACCATGTTTCTACCTTGTTTCTAGATGTTTCCATAATGTTTCCAGCCTCACAAACCATGTTACATCAAATTTGTTGTTGTGGAAACTTCACAAATTTATCATTTTTCCTTGGCCTCCTAGATCTTCACCATTTATGCATGACCAATCTTAAATTATATAGCCTATCCTTGACTATAAATTATTTCTCTTGAGCTATGACAAGCATTCCTTCAACCTTTTGACAATCTTAACTTGTATAGCCTACCCCTACCATAGTGCAACAGACCTCCACAATCATAGATGTCCATCATTTATGATAACTCTTTATTGATATGACAATCATTCCTTCAACCTTTTGACTATGTTAGGACCTCATACATTCACCTTCAAACCTTATGATATTGTCTTGTTATTATGACCAACTTTATGAGGCACAAGATGGGGATCCAAGGGTGTAGGTGACTTTCTCAAAGGATTGCAAGTAGCTTTATGGATTGTGGTGTTAGATCTAGTGCACACAACTGAGAGGGGGGGTGAATCAGTTTGTACAAAATTTGCTTCTACTTCAAACATTTGAGTTCACTTTGTTAGTTAATAGTATATCAATTAACCATTCATCAAAGCATAAAGCAAGAACACCAGAGCAGATAAACATCAACACATTGGACACCAAGATTTTGACGTGGAAAACCCGGTTAAGGGAAAAACCATAGGGTGATTAACCCAAGGATTATTCTCTATTTAGAAGAATAAGAAAAATGCATGGCACATGCCAGTTAGGGCTCACTGCCCGAGCACACTGCTCACAAAGAGGCACACTGCCTACAAAGAGACACACTGTCTACAAGATCATAAGGATCACAACCTTGAACTAGAGAATGACATCTTCACCATGTCTGGATCAGTTCCATTTAAGCTCGAAACACTTCTGCTCTGCCTTTCGCTCTTTCACTATACCACACTCATCTACTCCACGACACACACTTCGAAATGAACTCACAAACCTTTATTTATACAAGACATCGACTTAGGAACAATCATCTAAGTTGGAAAACAACCATAGGAATATTCACAAGATGAATAACACATCCGATCGGCCACCACAAGAACATTTGCCAGATGAACAACTCATCTGGTCGGCTAGTTTGAACAAGAACTTCATCCGGAAGAATATCTTCAATTCTGGGCTCTACCACCAATGCGGACCAACAACACAACCTCAACATGATCCAAGAACCTTCACAAGCTTTCCTGAATGACCAGGTACATCCACACTTCCTCTACTTGCTGGAATCTCTTCTCTTCCTAATTCGAAACATCAAGAACATAGTCTATCACCACTGTCATACTGCAAGAGGTGCTTCCGAACCTCCAAACCACATACCAATCGAGATGACACATCACAAGGACATCCCAAACACTCTGTCCAATCCGCAGAATAGAACAATGCACTTCTGGATCTCACCAGACCTTTTTGTAACACTCTGTCACTCCGGAGCATTTCTTGGAACCGGTTCTACTTGATCGATCACAACTTCTTTACATTTTCATGCGGACCTCTAAAATCTTAACTGGATCATCTCAAGACTCATATCTACAAACCCTTTAATCCACATCCTCTAAATCTCACCCTATTGAGTACTTTTGCCTTCTTCTCATCACTGTTCTTCACTGTTCCTGATTGAGACTAATTTTCTCAATATCCTTAGCACACAGCTCATTCAATCCTTCTTGTCAATGCAATATGAGTATGTTGACATCAATGACAACACTTGTTCACCTCATACTTGCAACATGTGGTAGTAGGATAAAACTCTTTATGATCATCCTATAAGGACACAAAAGCATTCACAAGATCCAAACCTTTTCAAAGTGTTGCATACAATCTAAGGATTTATTGTTCCATGATATGAGACAACAAAAAACTATGTTTGGTGAGTGATTTGTGATGAGATATTAGGACAGTCAAAGACCATTTAAAGATCATATGATTATAAGAGTTTTATTTTTTAAATGAATTCTTTCTCTCTCAATACCTTGACAAAATGATTAATTCTTCTAAAAACTATCCCAAGACCCTATTGATTGTCAAATTCCATAACTAGGTGATAATAGCAGAGCAACATGGTGATAGTCCACTTTATCTCATTTACGATAGTGCTCTTGCATAGAATAGTAGTGTATTAGACTCTTTAGTAGATCCTTGATGGTAAGATATGATGGTAGTCTTATACTCTCCAAACAATCCCCTCCATGAATTATGTGGTTGTCCAAAGGTGATGAGGATCATGATAGTTGTAATGTCCCCATTCTGGGAATGGTCAACAGAGCATAATACATGGCAGCTACAAAGTAGACTTGAGTGCAATCATTTGAGAAGGTATTCTTAAGTACTTTGAGTCTAGAAGACCTAGGGTTTATGCCCTAACTTGGAACAATAGCATTAGAACCTTTCTCCTATCATGTTGTAAGGTCTAACTGCTTCGTAATTGACATTATATATTTAGACTTATAGCAGTAGATATTTGATTTTCTTTTAGTCCATTATAGCTGCAAATTGAAATGGTTTTCCTTGTATAATTCATTGTGGATTACAAATATATTGTTGGGAAGTGTATGGGTGATGCTTTTGCAATGTATTGAACATGTTTTTTGAGATGAGATAAGTGTATGTTTAGGTCTGATATAAAAATTAGAACTTCATAAAATTAGGGTTTAAGCAGAAAATTAGAATTGTTGCATATATCCCATTTGGGATATTACAACAGTCTAGTTAAGTTGGAGTGTTGATTGACTCATTAACAGTCCCTTGTTCTATCCACATGCATTTTGTAGTTATTGAATGATCTCTTCTAGTTGCATGACAAAGTCAAGAACAACTTGCATGATTGAATTCCTAGAGAGATGACAGTCCTAACATCCTTCATTAAATCTAAACTCCTATTGACTATCCTTCATTGAATATAAACTCACTCTCCTTGCTCCACCAAGACCTAAGGTTTATGACACAAGTTCCAATACTTTAAACCCACCTAATCATGACTATACAATCCCTTTTGACTATAACAATCTTGTTCAAACAATGTTTACATGGTTTATAAAGCACGTAATGGAAATCTACTTACATATTTAGTGTATTCATCCCAATGAAGAAACTTATGATGTATATGATACCCCCAATGATCTTAACTAAAGATGAATGTCATGACTGTGAGTGTAGGTTTTTTTATTCCTTTTTATTAGGTTTTTCCTACACATTTATTTAAGCTTGCTTAGGTTGATAAAGCATGTTTTATTAGGTGAGAGGATTATGAGGTGTCACCTACCTACATGTAAGCATCCATTAGCTATCCTAGGAAGATACTTTGCTATCTTTAGTCCAATAGATGGTTGCTCCTCATTGGTCGGTGTTGCCACCTCCTCCCTCTCCCTAGTCTATATAAGCATGCTACCTAGCTTGTATTTTCATTTGATATTGGAGATATTTATCTGATGCTATTTTTTCATTCGAGCATTTCACATCAATCTCTTGGTATCATTATTATGTTGTTTCAAATTGCTTTTGCATTTACAGTTTATGTTTCTGACTATTTCAATTGATTCTAGGTTATACTCTATTTTATAGATTCTAACATGGTATCAGAGCAAGTTTTGTAAGGTTTGATTCTTTGTAGAGATCTTACAAAATCTCGTATGCTCTTCTCTTGCATTTTTAGAACGATTTGGAGAATTAGAAAGGATTTATGAAGATCTAGTTTTTTTAAGCTCAAATCTGTCAACTGGCTTGCATATTTTGTGTTTTAATCAGTAGTTTAGGTTGCAACATGCCTTTGCTTGTCTTAGGTAGCCGATTCATCCTTTACATGCCTTTTTTTAGTTGTTGGGGTCATTTTTTGTTGCTAAAGGCATCTATTTTACATTAGATCTACATCTTTTGTACATCAACAAGACAAACACCTTCTGGATTTTGTTTGTAACATCAAAAACCCATCTGGGTATCTTTTATTTTTTGCATGAAGTCTATATATTTTTTAGAAATGAACTCAAAAAGATACAACAGTACCCCTCTCTGTTGGCAGTTGTAGATTTGAAGGCAATTTTTAAATGCTCCGTTCTTGCTCATATGTACTCCATTTCTTACAATGTATTTTTTGATTTTGTCTATTTTTTCATGCTCTATGCACTAGTGCAAACATTTTCTAATTTTAATGCAGAGAATTTTTAGAAATTGTAGATTCTCAGTCATGACACTGCATAGTTCTTGTTTTGGGAACTTCAAAGAGGCATAACTTTTGCATAAAACCTCAGATCGAGGTGATTCCTATTTTGAAAGTGGATCTTTTTTCGTGTAGCTTGTAGTGGTGTTGTTTATTTCACTAGGTATTGTGACAAAGTTGTATTTTCAGCATATGCTCCTCTTAAGGATTTGTAATAGCATTGAGATCAAGTCCACTCAGTATTTCTTGCTGGTGACAATTGTAAATGCAATAAATATAAAGTGCCAAATCAAATTTTCTTGGGGGGGATTCTTTGATTGAGTGGAAAAGGGGGGTGTCTTGTGTGTTCTTTTTTGCATCTTTTCTTTCCTCACAACAACAACAACAACCTATTTCTGCACTTAAGATGGATCAATTAACAGTGCTTGTTCTAACACCCTACAACTACTATGAATGGAAGTCCAAGATGACTATCCAAATTAAGAAGTTAGGACTATATAGAGTAACTATGGGTTTAGAAACTGAACCAACCTTAATTGCAAAAAAGCCTAAATTTCATAATAGGCTAGATGAAGCTTTTGGAACTCTATGCATGTTTGTATCTCCTAATCTTCTTTTTCATGTTGAATATGTTATAACACCAAATTATGTATAGACTACCTTGGAAAATCTCTTTGGTAAACAAGATGAATTAAGGCGACATCAATTGGTGAATGAGCTAATAGGGTTAAATCCATGTAATTTTGATACAATACAAGAGTTCTTCGCAAAGCTAAATGCCATCAGATTATAGTTGAAACAATGTGGGATTGAGAAGAAAGACACACAATTGATCTTAAGTATTCTTTCTAAGCTTGGTCCTACCTACTCAATGTTTGTTTCTACATTTTATGCCACTAAAAGTGCTCTTGGGACTACCTACAAAATGCCTTCTTTAGATGAATGTTGTTGAACTCACTAAAGAACAAGATAAGTTGGTTCACATGGGCACTATTAAGCCTTCTAAGTCTCATGCCTTAGCTGCAAATCAAGGCACTAAAGATTAGAAAGGCAATGGAAAGCAAAATAAGAAACAAAAGGATCAAGGAGAGAAGAAACAAGATCCAAAACAAGTTGCAACCAATGTAGCTCCCGAGTCTTCCTCTAAAGACAACAAGTCTAATAAGGAGAAGACAAAGTTTTGTAAGAAATTTGGTCATGATGAGCATAAGTGTTTGAAAAAGAAAATAGCTCATCTTACTCATCTTCTTGAGAAGAATAATATCAAAGTGCCAGATTTAGCTAAAGAAGATTCTTTAGAATCTTCAAAAGACACGAAAAATAGTAAGGGGAAGGGCAAGCCCTTGTTGCAGTTGCTACATCGCCAGATAGTTGGGTAACTGACTCAGGTGCTTCTCACCACATGGCCAATACAAAGGAAAGTTTCTCATCCTTGGAGTCATGTTCTATGCCTGATATTCTTATGGGTAATGATACACCAGAAGAAGTTCATGGGAGAAGCTATGTTGACATTGGTGATGGGACATTCCATGATGTTCTTTGTGTTCCTTATTTGTCAACTAATCTCCTATCTGTCTACTAGATTACCCATACAGGTTCTGGAAAGAGAGTTAAATTTACACCTGACTCAGTGGTTATCACTAATTTGCACAGTGGTTCTACAGTTACTGTAGGAAAAGTTGATAACCGTTCATGGCTCTATCACTTTTCTCATTTCATTCCTAATTCTCCTTCACTTGCATTACTCACTCACTCAGATGAGGTGAGTCATCAGTGGCATCAACGATTTGGCCACTTGAACTATCACTACTTGCAGTAGCTCAGTTAGCATGACATGGTTATAGGGTTGCCTTCTATTCAATTTTCTGATGGAGTTTGTCAAGGCTACATTCTTGGCAAGCATCCTGAAGAAAAATTTGATAAAGGCAAAACAGGGAGAGCCACACAGCTCTTGGAGTTAGTACACAATGATTTGGCTTGTCCATTTCAGCATCCTTCACTCAGTAGAGCTAGATATATATTGACCTTCATTGATGATCTTTCCCAATACACCTTTGTATAATTTCTCAAACAAAAGTCTGAAGTCTTTGAGTCTTTTCAGGACTTTAAAGCTTTTGTAGAGAAACAATCTAGGAAGGTTATCAAGATTTTGCACACTGATAATGGCGGGGAATATGTCAACCAGAGGTTTGAGCAGTTTTGTGCCTCAGAGGGCATTGATCTTCAGCACATAGCTCCCTATAGTCCACAACAAAATGGAGTTACAAAATGTAAGAATCGGTCATTGAAGGGAATGGCCAATTGTATGATTCACTCCAAATCATTGGCACCTCAGTATTGGGCAGAGGCCGTTAACTGTTATATCCAATTATATCCACCTCAGTATTGGTGTGTGTTATATCCAGAACTAGGTTCCTCACTGAGCTGTGAAGGGGGTAACTCCTTTTCAAGCTTGGACCAGTCGGAAACCCACAGTCAAGCACTTCCAAGTGTTTGAATCTCCTGCATGGGCCCACATTCCAGCAGAGAAACGCAAGGCTATGGATCCATAGAGCAGGCCTTGCATATTTGTTGGCTATCTAGATGGTGTCAAAGGCTACAGGCTACTCCACCCTGCCACACATGAGCTTTTCATTGAGAGGAGTGTTCATTTTGAGGAGGATACTTCTACCACTTCTCCATCATTCATTCCCATGGAGACACTACAACTTCATGATGATAGTTCTTATGAGGATCTTAATCCTCCTGAGGAGTCTTCTTCCTCCACTTCAGATGGTGATGATGAGGATTCATCTTCCTCCTCTCTTAGTCATCATTCAGAGGATGCTAATTCACCTCCAGATTCTCCTAATTCTCCTGCCACTAGGCCTCTTTGGGATCATCAGACTTTAGAGTTAGCAGGTGATTGGGTTGGTGATCCTTAAGATGCAAGAAGAACAAGGTCACAGTTTGAGAAGGCTCCTCATCCATTATTTGTTGCATCTTTTGATCCACAGTCCTTCAGGGAAGCTTCTAGTGTCCTCGAGTGGGATGTTGCTATGTAGGAAGAGTTCAGTTCCTTGGAAAGGAATCATACTTGGGATTTAGTCCCACTTCCTAAGGGAAGAAAACTTGTCCGATGCAAGTGGGTCTATAGAACAAAATTTTCTGTAGATGCATCAGTTGATAAACATAAGGCTCGCTTGGTCGTAAAAGGATTCTCCCAGGTTCCTAGGATTGACTATGATACTTTTGTGCTAGTTGCTAAGATGAATTCAATCCGGCTTGTCCTTGCCATTGTTGCAACCCATCACTGGGAAGTTCATCAAATGGATGTGAAGAGTGTTTTTCTTCACGATGACCTTCAGGAGGAGATATATATGGAGCAGCCACAAGGGTTCGTCCGGGATCCTTCACTTGTCTACCAACTCCAAAAGTCTCTCTATGGCCTTAAATAGGGCCCTCGAGCCTGGTATGTGAAGATGGACTTCTTCCTTCTATTAGTTGGGTTCACTCGGCGCCATTCTGATCCAAACATCTATATTTTGCAGTAGGATGAAACTCTAACTCTCCTTGTTCTCTATGTTGATGACTTGTTGATTATAGGGAGTTCTTCATCCACCATCAAGGCAGTGAAAACTGCCCTTCATGATCAGTTTCTGATGTCTGACTTAGGTCTTCTTCATTACTTCTTGGGCATTGAGATCACATAGTCTTCAGCTAGTATCCTTCTTTCTCAGTCCAAGTATGCACTTGATATGCTCTCCAAATTTTGCATGGCTGAATGAAGCCTGCACCGACTCCATTTCTATTAGGGGTCAAACTTGAGGCTTCTTGTTCTTCACCTTTGGTTGATTCTACCTTATATCACCAATTGGTTGGGAGTCTCATAAACTTGACTCACACGAGGCCTGATATTTCATATGTTGTGGGTCTGGTCTCCAAGTTCATGCAGAAGCCACATGAGCTACATTGGAAAGTAGCTAAGTGGTTTCTTCACTATGTACATGGCACTCATAGTTATGGGATTCATTATGCAGTGGTCGTGGATATTGACTTGGTGGGATACATAGATTTAGATTGGGTGGGTGATTGTTAGGATCGCAAGTCTACTTCAAGGTATTGCTTCTCTCTTGGTTCTGGTTTGATTTCTTGGTCAAGCAAGAGGCAGTCTGCTATTACTCTTTCATCTATAGAGGTTGAGTATCAAGGAGCAGTTAATGCTGCTAGTGAGGCCATTTGGCTTCAACACATTCTCACTAAGTTTGGTATTTCCTTCAGGAAACCTACAGTCATCTTTTGTGACAACCAGAGTGCTATTCAGATCTCTCACAATCTGGTCCATCATCAATGGACCAAACACATTGAGATTCACATGCACTACATTTGGGAGATAATTCATGAGCAGGTCCTTAATCTTCAGTATTGTTTGACATCAAATCAGATTGTAGACATCTTCACCAAAACCTTCACTAAAAGAAAGTTCATTCATTTGTGAGCTTTGCTTGGAGTGCAGAAGGTGTTCTCCATTGAGGGTGCTTCTTAGCTCCTTCTTTCTTTCTCTCTCTATTTTGGGGGGCATACTCTTTTGAGGGGGGAAGCTACTTCTCTTTTGGGGGAATTCATTATACATGGGCACCTCATCAGGCTTCATTTGTCGAAACCCATCTCTTTACCCACCTAAGCTACACTTAAGTGAGGTGTTAGTGTAGGTTTTTAATTCCTTTTTATAAGGTTTTTCCTACACATTTATTTAAGCTTGCTTAGGTTAATAAAACATGTTTTATTAGGTGAGAGGATTATGAGGTGTCACCTTCCGACATGTGAGCATCCATTAACTATCTTGGGAAGATACTTTTCTATCTTTAGTCTATAGATGGTTTCTCCTCATTGGTCAGTGGTGCCACCTCCTCCCTCTCCCTGGTCTATATAAGCATTCTACCTAGATTGTATTTTCATTCTATATTGGAGATAGTTATATGATGCTATTTTGTCATTCGAGTATTTCACATCAATCTCTTGGTATCGTTATTATGTTGTTTCAAATTGCTTTTGCATTTACAATTTATGTTTCTAACTCTTTCAATTGATTCTGGGTTATAATTTATTTTATGGATTCTAACAATGACAACCTCATGTCTCCATGGATGCACTATTTGAGATGGCAATTATATAATCATTGACAACATAATGACATGGATAGATTTTCAACTTACATAGTGTCTAATTATGTAAAGATTGATTCAAGGAGATCCATGACTATTCTAGGGTTTAGGGAAAGATGATATGGTCATGGATCAAAGCATGACTATTTAAAATTGACCAATCCAAATTTCCTCATAGTTATATAATGGCAGTTAATAGTTTTGTGGTAGTTTTAGGGCTCTTTTGGTATGATAGTCCCTTGACTATTTTTGTGTTTTAATAGTGACGATTAAGGGTTTAGAAACATGCCACTTGATCATTAATTGTTGATGACAACTCCATGGTGTTTTCATAGTGATCTCCTACATAATGGGATAACTTGTTAGGTAAGATCCATCATGGTGTCAAAATGTAATGAGAAGCTTGATAGATGGTCAATAATGAAGAACATTGGCAACCATGATTAGAAATATAATGAAATACCCATACAACATCAAAAACACACTCATTAAGATTACAACATCAACAACACACTCATAAAAATTTAATGTATAATCAATTTACAATGGTTGAGTTATGATCAATAACATGTTATAGATTAATTTCTTGTTATATATGATTGTTTCTCTTGGTAGAAAGATGTTATATGTAGTTCCATACCTCAATACATAACTTGATCTTAATTGCCACGTGATTGTACTTTTAGTTAGATATAGGATTTTCTTAGAACATTTAACATGTGAGTTCTTTTCATTCAAGGACACTAGATTTGACATGTTAGATTTTCTTAGAACACTACATTTGACATAGAAACTACTAGATTTGATATTATAATCATTGATAATTTCTCATCTTACATGTTAAACATGTAAGATACATGTTAAAAATGATAAAACTTGTGATGTTTTTCATTCAATCCAAGATATTTATTTTTGTATTAATGAGCAAAGACATGTTTGTGTGTTTAATCATTTTGTTATCTAGTTTATGCAAATAAATATCATCCACAACCCAAATTCAACAACTGTTGTATTTAGAATTTGGTGCAGGAGCACCCTAGGTTTAGTAGGTTCAAAATTAGCATTTTGATTTTGTTTGATGTTATTCCATGTTATAAGTTCATTTAAGACCATGTTGTGTGTGTTGGAGTCCATATTAGGTCGCTAGGTGTGTTGGAGTGTCAAGTTGCACAAGTTGTCAAAAGTTGCAAAAACATGGAACATGAAGAGTAATAAGTTTTAAATGAGGGAAGTTGGACAGTTGTAACTCAAAAAGTAGTTGAAAAACCATTGGTATATATTTAAATAAGCCTTGGAGGGTTGAATCCAATGTGGGAGATTGTGGTTATTGAAAATCTTGAAGTTGGAGTAATAAAACATTTTCTATTTTCTACATTTTTGCAACATTTTTCTCTGTTCTGGTGAATGATACGGCCCTGTATGGTCATTTCATGGCATGAGACTAATTGGAAATGAAATATAATTAAATCTACTTTCTACTTCTTTTGTTTCACTCAATTTCATTGTGTTTTGAGGGAGTTATATCCATTTTACTGCAAACAAGTCTGAAACCCTAGTTAGGGTAATAGTGAGCAAACAAACCAATTTCTGAAGAATTCTATACA
Source organism: Cunninghamia lanceolata (assembly GCA_027924645.1). Classification (NCBI taxonomy): domain Eukaryota; kingdom Viridiplantae; phylum Streptophyta; class Pinopsida; order Cupressales; family Cupressaceae; genus Cunninghamia; species Cunninghamia lanceolata. The sequence goes on along the minus strand of BSBN01000178.1, from coordinate 1,019,603 downwards.
AAGTGACCACCCTTGATTTTGAGGTATCTTGTATAAAGCCCAAATGGGTGTCTAAAACCATGTTTAAATTCTTGATATCATGTCTGTACTGAAAATTATGGCCGAAAAAAACCTAATTTGTTGCTCCCATGTTTATTCAGGCAATTAGGCCTAGAGACTAGGACAGTCAATTTTTAGCCTTTTTGTTCCAAAGCAACCATACCTTGATTTTGGATATGTTGTTAAAGGCTAAAAAGGGTATTAAAAAATGCTTTTATAGCTTAGATATGAGGTCTACACAAGTAGTTATGATAGAAAAATTAGTTAGGAAGGGCTACTAGGAGATTGAGGCCTAATGAAGAAAAACCCATTATAGGATGTCTAAATGATTGAAAGAATGGTTGATTGGTATAGGTTTGGTGTTGTCCACCCCTGCTCTACATCAAATTGAAACATCTTTGTCAAATGTTCAAGAAACCTATAGTGAAGATGAAACCAACATGGGACTATTTCAAAGATAATGCAAAGGGATTTAAAGACATCAGGCAAGAGCTTTCAAGCATAGTTCTCATGTTTCTACCTTCCATTCAAGTGGAGCATGAACCTTTTGTTCCCCGAGAGTATGGTGCAGGAGCACCCTAGGTTTAGTAGGTTCAAAATTAACATTTTGGTTTTGTTTGATGTTCTTCCATGTTATAAGGTCATTTAAGACCATGTTATGTGTGTTGGAGTCCATATTAGGTCACTAGGTGTGTTGGAGTGTCAAGTTGCACAAGCTGTCAAAAGTTGCAAAAAACATGGAATATGCAGAGTCATAAGTTGTAAATGAGGGAAGTTGGATAGCTGTAACTCAAAAAGTAGTTGAAAAACCATTGGTACATGTTTAAATAAGCCTTGGAGGGTCGAAGCCATGGTGGGAGATGGTGGTTATTGAAAATCTTAAAGTTGAAGTAATAAAACATTTTCTATTTTCTACATTTTTGCAACATTTTTCTTTGTTCTAGTGAATGGTATGGACCTGTATGGTCATTTCATATCATGAGACTAATTGGAAATGAAAGATAATTGAATCTACTTTCTATTGCTTTTTGTTGCACTCAATTTCATTGTGCTTTGAGGGAGTTATGTCTATTTTACTGCAAATAGGTCCAAAACCCTAGTTAGGGTAATAGTGAGCAAACAAACCAATTTTTGAAGAGTTTCGTACAAAGTGACCACCCCTAATTTTGATGTATGTTGTATAAAGCCCAAATAGGTGTCTGAAACCATGTTTACATTCTTGATATCATGTCTGCATTGAAAATTATGGCCAAAAAACCCAATTTGTTGCTCCCATGTTTATTCAAGGAATTAGGCCTAGAGACTAGGACAGTCAATTTTTAGCCTTGTTGTTCCAAAGCAACCATACCTTAATTTTGGATATGTTGTTAAAGGCCAAAAAGGGTATTCAAAAATGCTTTTATAGTTTGGATATAAGGTCTGCACAGGTAGTTATGATAGAAAAACTAGTTAGGAAGGGCTACTAGGATATTGAGGCCTAATGAAGGAAAACCCATCATAAGATGTCTAAATGATTGAAAGATTGGTTGGTTGGTATAGGTTTGGTGTTGTCTACTCCTGCTTTGCATTAGAATTGTAAATAGGTCTATGTATCTTAAATGGAAGTATGTTTCAATACCATATATACTCCATGTTTCAATATCATATCCTCATTTCACGATCTATATGTCTCTATGTAGGGAGAGAGACATGTTTGGCATGATTCACATATCCTCATTTTACCTTCTATATGGTCTCCATGCTTTGCATATCCTCATTTCCTAGGTCCACATGTTTGACATGATTTGATTATCCTCATTTCACCTTCTATATGTTTGACATTATTTTCATAAGCTCAGTTCACCTATGTTTAACATGATTTTCCTATCATCATTTCATCGTCTATAGGTCTACTATAACCTCATTTCTCCTTCCATATGGGTTATGGTAATAGAAAAATGAGGTAGAGAGGAAGAGAGAGAGAGAGAGATGTACATTTGGCATGATTTGTAATCGTCATTTCACTTTCTATATGGTCTACATACTTTTCATATCCTTTTTTTCCTCCCGTCTACATAAGTTATGGAAAGACCAGAATGAGTTGTGCCCTCAATGTATTCCATTATTTGTGGGGGAGTGAACATTTTTCCCTTGCAGACAACGAAGATGACTACATAGCAAGAGAGATACATTTGGCATGATTCATATTTAGACCTAATTGATGGAGCCAATAGGTCGAGGTGGGTGGTTTTATGCTAGTGGAGGCCCTATTTTGTTCCCCAGGTGCCCAAATCGAATTGGGCTACAGTGTATCAGCAAAGTCTCTTAAGAGACCTAGAAGCAAAAAATTGCTGGAATTTGATGGAGTAGTTCTTGTACTTTGTGGCACCTAAGAATGATCTATTTAGACCTACAACTAGATGTCAGGCCCCTCCACAATAACCTCTCTCTATTTTGACCAATTCAACATCCTTTGAATGTGCCAATGACGGATGCATTCTTGAAAAATGCATCAGTGACATGTAGTGTAAAGGTGCCAAGAGCCATATTTTATGTTCTTCACATCGTGGGACCTAACTGACAACACCGACAGGTTGGGGTGGGTGGTTTTATGCTAGTGAAGGCCCTATTTCTTGCACTTTGTGGCACCTAAGAATGATCTATTTAGACCTACAACTGGATGTCAGGCCCCTCCATAATAACCTCTCTGTTTTGACCAATTCAACATTGCTTGAATTTGATGGAGTAGTTCTTGCACTTTGTGGCACCTAAGAATGATCTATTTAGACCTACAACTGGATGGCAGGCCCCTCCACAATAACCTCTCTGTTTTGACCAATTCAACATTGCTGGAATTTGATGGAGTAGTTCTTGCACTTTGTGGCACCTAAGAATGATCTATTTAGACCTACAACTGGATGTCAGGCCCCTCCACAATAACCTCTCTTTTTTTTGACCAATTCAACATCCTTTGACTGTGCCAATGACGGATGCATTATTGAAAAATGCCTCAGTGACATGTAGTGTAAAGGTGCCAAGAGCCATATTTTACGTTCTTCACCTCATGGGACCTAACTAACAACACCGATAGGTTGGGGTGGGTGGTTTTATTTTAGTGAAGGCCCTATTTCATTCCCCATGTGTCCCAATCGAAACAAGCTACAGTGTACTGGCAAAGTCTCTTAAGAGACCTAAGAGCAAAAAAATGCCAGACTTTGACAGAGTAGTTCTCACACTTCGTGAAACCTACAAATGATCTGCTCAGATCTCTAGCTGGATGTCAAGCCCCTCCACAATAACCTCTCTCGGTTTTGACCAACTCAACAACGTTTGACTGTGCCAATGGCGGATGCATTCTCGAAAAATGCCTCAATGACATGTAGTGTAAAGGTGCCAAGAGCCATATTTTGTGTTCTTCACCTCATGGGACCTAACAGATGGTGCCAATAGGTTGAGGTGGGTGTGTTTATGCTAGCAAAGGCCCTATTTCATTCCCCAGGTGTCCCAATTGAATCGGGCTACAATGTACCGACAAAGTCTCTTAAGAGACCTAAGAGCAAAAAATTGCCAGAATTTGATAGAGTAGTTCTCACACTTTGTGGCACCTACAAATGATTCATTTAGACCTATGGCTAGATGTTAGTTCCCTCCACAATAACCTCTCTTTGTTTTGACCAACTCAACATCCTTTGATCACACCAACGATGGATGCATTATTGAAAAATTCCTCAATGACATGTAGTGTAAAGGTTCCACGAGCCATATTTTGTGTTATTTACCCCGTGAGACCTAACGACAACGCTAATAGGTCACGGTTGGTGGGTTTATGCTAGTGGAGGCCCTGTTTCATTCCCCAGGTGTCCCAATCGAATCGGGCTAGAGTGTACCAGTAAAGTCTGTTAACAGACCTAAGAGCAAAAAATTGCTAGACTTTGACAGAGTAGTTCTCACACTTTGTGGCACCTACAAATGATCCGTTCAGACCAACAACTAGATGTCGGGCCCCTCCATAATAACCTCTCAATTTTGACCAACTCAACATCCTTTGACCATGCCAATGGCGGATGCATTCTTGAAAAATGCCTTAGTGACATGTAGTGTAAAGGTGCCAAGAACCATATTTTGCATTCTTCATCTTGTGGGACCTCACAAATGGTGCTGACAGGTTGGGGTGGGTGGTTGTATGCTAGTAGAGGCCCTATTTCATTTCCCAAGTGTCCCAATCGAATTGGGCTACAATGTACTGACAAAGTCTCTTAAGAGACCTAAGACTAAAAAATTGCCAGACTTTGATGGATTAGTTCTCACACTTCATGGCTACTATGAATGATCTATTTAGACCTACAAATAGATGTCAGACCCCTCCACAATAACCTCTCTCAGTTTTGACCAACTCAACATCCTTTGATCGTGCCAACAACAAATGCATTCTTGAAAAATGCCTCAGTGACATATAGTGTAAAGGTGCCAAGATCCATATTTTGTGTTCTTCACCCCATGGGACCTAACAAATGATGCCAACAAGTTGAGGTGGGTGGATTTATGCTAGAAGAGGCCTTGTTTCATTCCCCATGTGTCCCAATAGAATCCAGCTATAGTGTACCGACAAAGTCTCTTAAGCGACATAAGAGGAAAAATTGATAGACTTTAATAGAGTAGTTCTCACACTTTGTGGCACCTATGAATGATCTATTTAGACCTACAGCTAGATGTTAGGCCCCTCCACAATAACCTCTCTCAGTTTTGACCAACTCAACATCCTTTGACCATGCCAACGGTGGATGCATTCTTGAAAAATGCCTCAGTGACATGTAGTGTAAAGGTGCTAGGAGCCATATTCTGTGTTCTTCACCCCATGGGACCTAATAGATGGCACCGATAGGTTGGGGTGGGTGGGTTTATTCTAGAAGAGGCCCTATTTAATTCCCCAAGTGTCCCAATCGAATCAAGCTATAGTGTACTGGCAAAGTCTTAAGATACTTAAGAGCAAAAAATTGCTAGACTTTGACGGAGTAGTTCTCGCACTTGGTGGCACCTAAGACTATCCATTTGGACCTACAAGTGGATGTCAGGCCCCTCCATAATAACCTCTCAGTTTTGACAAACTCAACATCCTTTGACCATGCCAATGGCGGATGCATTCTTGAAAAATGTCTCAGTGACATGTAGTGTAAAGGTGTTGGGAGCCATATTTTGTGTTCTTCACTCCGTGGGACCTAACAGATGGTGCCAACATCAAATCACTACATATATGGCTCAATCGAATTGAGCTACAGTGTATTAGCAAAGTCTGCCAAACTTTGACGAAGTAGTTCTCGCACTTCATGGTACCTATGAATAATCTATTTGGACCTATAGGTGGATGTCAGGCTTCTCCACAATAACCTCTCTCCATTTTGACCAACTCAACATCCTTTGGCCATGCCAATGGTGGATGCATTCTTGCAAAATGACTCAGTGACATGTAGTGTAAAGGTGTTAGGAGCCATATTTTGCATTCTTAACCTCGTGGGACCTAACTGACAACATCAATAGGTCAGGGTGGGTGGGTTTATGCTAGTGGAGGCCCTGTTTCATTCCCCATGTGTCCCAATCAAATCAGGCTACAGTGTACCGGCAAAGTCTCTTAAGAGACCTAAGAGCAAAAAATTGCTAGACTTTGATAGAGTAGTTCTCACAATTCATGGCACCTAAGAATTATCTATTTAGACCTACAACTGGATGTCAGGCCCCTCCACAATAACCTCTCTCCATGTTGACCAACTCAACATCCTTTGACCGTGCCAATGGTGGATGCATTCTTGCAAAATTACTTAGTGACATGTAGTGTAAAGGTGCCAAGAGCCATATTTAGCATTCTTTACCCTATGGGACGTAACCGATGGCTCTAATAGGTCAGGGTGGGTGGGTTTATGCTAGTGGAGGCCCTGTTTCATTCCCCAGGTGTCCCATTCAAATCAGGGTACAGTGTACTGGAAAAGACCCTAGTTTTCATATGGGGAAACATGTGATTTTAAGAGGTTTTGGGATGGTTTTAAGATGTTTTTGGGACTAATTTGAAGAGATAAACTAGTTTATTGTTAAAATATTTAGGACATGAAATCACTACATATATAACCATCAAATTTAGCATTAAACATAATGAAAAAAACACATTAAAGAGTGTACTACTAAAATCACATGAAATGGTTATCAATTATTAGCACCAGATGTGAAGAAACACTAGGAGGATATATAAGATGGAAACATTATTGTATTATGGTCATAATCTCCTCATAGGATATACAAAATATACAAATATACAAATATACAAATATAAAAATTATCTCCGTGATGGAAGCTAAATGCTTTAACCACTGATTTCAATCCCTTGAATACAATAGCTTTATAGTCTAAAACACCTAGATTTATAAGTTAAAAAATTGTTAAGCAAAGTAAACACCATCAAGTACAACTAACTTAATATTTTTTATAAGAAGTTTGATGAAAGATGTCTTATATGTCACCTTAGGAATTGTATTGAATGTCTCCAAAATGAAAGCTAAATGCTTTAACCAAAATATCAGTGTCCCTTGAATGTATAATAGCTCTATTCTCCAAAACACCTGAATTTATGAAAAGATCAAAGACATCTTAAGTAATGCATTAAAAACAACTTCATGATGCTCATGACTATAATAGTGGACTGTTATATAGACTTGTGACTGTCCTAAACTCACAAAAACCTCCTTTTTAGTGTTTTATCTCCTTATAACTCCCTTTGTATCATCTTGTATATACCCTAAGACAACCCCTAAACCTCTTTTTCATGGAGATTTCTTAGATAATGGGCATGATACAAATCATAAAAAATAAAGGAGTTTGAAGAGACTAAACAAAGATGAATGGCAAGCATAGGCCTAAACCACCATCTAAGTCAGTCTAGTGCAAGGATTTGAGGGAAAATTATAGCAAGATACAATCCATTGGTGTCTAGAGTAAATATAAATATCTCTCTTTGTATTAAATTAAATGTGATAGATTGTATCAGGGTGGTCGATAACTTGCATAAGTTAACTAGTATAAGAGAACTTGCATTGATAATTATGAACAGCTCGGTAGTTTTATTTCAAGGCATAGAAAGGTTAGGTCATTAAGACACAATGTGAAAAAAATACTGTGATACAAAGAATTAAAAGATTCCAACAATTTAAACTTAATTCTAACCCATGATATTAAAATCTTTTCTAAGGAAGCATCTGCCAATGTGGAGCCAGGAAAAACTCAGTAGTAGGACCGAATATATTCAACAGAAGAATATTCTTATAATCTTTATGCAAATGACAGGTGTGGGGTTGTAGCCGAGTGCAATATCTAGTATTTCTTTTTACCATTTCTATCCCAGCACACCAATTTGCAAGAAGATGAAAGAGACAAGAACACAAATCTCATCATATTCAAAACTTAAGGGATAGTGTCACAGTACGATCCACTAGGATTAATTCAAAATGAGATTGATGCAAAAGCCCTCATTGCCATACAAAGCATCTAAACTATAGAACTAGGGTTGAAAAGCATTATTCACTGGTTAAGAATTTAAGAGGCGATTAGGAATTAGTTTCAAAAGACATGCTTGAACTTGTACATGTGCAAGAACCCTTGACAAGATGGCTTAGAGAAAAGGGAACCTTAAGAGATAATCAAGATAAATTCAAATAGGGATGATAGAAAACATTCAAGCAAAAGAATATTATTGTTTGAGCAGTCAAAGAATAAAAGCCTCAAGAAACATATGTAAGAAGAATTGCAAGAACCATCCATAGATGAAATATCTATAAAAAGCTTATGAAACTTAGTTGGTAATGAATTTGATAAAATTTTAACCAAAGTGGAGACACAGACACTAGAACCATTTCTCATGTCCTATCGGCCTCTGATTTGCCATTCCTTGGAATACCATGATTGCTACAAGAGTGGTGTCTATTTTCCAAGAGTCCCCCTCCCTTCAAACATTTGTTAATCTTTTAAAAATGGATGCATGACTTTCTGTCTTTCACATGAAAGTGACACTTAAGAAAATAACTCTTCCACTTCCACTCCTAACGCCTATTACATCCACTAATCTTGAAACTGCTAAAGAATATCTGTAGAGTATATAACAAAGCATGGTTAAATTTTCTTAATAATTATTTTGAAAATATAATAAATTAATTATTTTCAAAATATCATAATAGATTTCAGATATGCCTTACACTTAGGAGGTGTACTTATGCAGAATGGTCTAGTTGTGACCTACGGGTCCATAAAAATTTGAACTTATGAGTTGAATTATGCTCCACATGATTTGGAACTTATAGTTATAGTTCACACATTTCAAGTGTGGAGACATTATTTGCTTGGTAAGCCATTTGAGATTAAGATGGATAATTTGGGACTCAAGTACATTATAACATATTATCCAAACCTAAATGCACACCAAAGGCGATGGATGAAATTGTTGTTAGACTATGATTTTGGCATCAACTATATTAAAGCCAAGGAAAACTAAGTGGCTAATGCTCTTAGCCATAGATGGCATATTATTGCATTGGCTACTATTCAATCAACTTTTTAGTAATAGGTTTTGAAGTACTTTTCAAGAGATGATTTCTATGAGAAACTCAAGAAAGATATCTTAGAGAATCCACGAGATTTTAGATTTGATGGCTACCAGTCTGAGCCTAGTGGGCTATTAAGATACGAAGGCAAAATGTATACATTCTAAATCAGGGAGGTTTGAGAATGTTAGTATTAAGATAAGATCATTGTGCACCTTATTCTAGACACCTAGGTGTAACCAAGCTAATGGCTAATCTAAAACCACTGTATTTTTGGAATGGAATCAAGTAGGATGTGGACAATTTTATGGCTAGATGCTTAAAGTGTTAATGGGTTAAGGCTAAACACATGCACCTTGTAGGCTTACTTTATACACCAGAGTGAAAATGGCAAGTTATTAGCATGGAATTTGTATAGGGTCTTCCAATGTTTAGGAACTACCATGACATGATCCTAGTGTTAGTAGACAAGCTTACAAAAATTGTCCATTTATACTAGGGAACTTGACTGATGGTGCATTAGTTCTTGCAAAAAGATTCACTCAGGAGATCTTTAGACTCTATGAAGTTCTAGAAAAGATTATCTAAATGTTGGGAACTCAATTGAACATCATTTCAACTTATCACCTAGAGACTGATGGATAAACTAAAAGAGTGAATTGGGTGTTAGAAGATTTGTTGTAGGTATATTGTATGGACTAGTAGTACAAATGGGAAGAATACCTTCCACTAGTCAAGTTTATGTATAATGATTCCTATCACTCTATGTTAAAAATGGATCCTTTTGAAGCATTATACAACAAAAAATGTATGAGACCTATCAGCTAAGGTAAATTGGAAGATAGGGTGAGAATTGGGCTGAAAATGTTAGTAGAGATGGAAGAGAAAGTTAAACTAATTAGGAAAAGGTTAGATAAAGCCAATGATATGTATAAAAGTTATGTCAACTTGAAGCAAACAACAAGGCAATTTGCTATGGGAGACAAACTTATTCTTAGAGTCAAACCTCCTAAGAGTTTAATTAAGTTTGGTAGATCAACAAAGTTGGCTCCCAAATATGTAGGCCCATTTGAAGTGCTTGAATTTATTAACCCAATTGCTTATAGACTATCCCTACCACTTGCTCTTTCTTAGTTGCATAATGTTTTCCATGTGTCTTATTTGAAAAAGTGTGTATCATAATTTACTCATGTTCTTAATTGGAATTCTTTACAAGTTCTGGGCCTAGGGGTGATAATGATAGAGCCTCTTAGAGTGCTCAAGATCTGCTAGCTCTACTTGCATAATAGAGAAGTAACTTAGTGCAAGGTCTAGTGGGACCAATATTCAGAGGAGAATGTCACTTGGGAGGACTATAAAGAGTTTCATAGAGCATTTCCTCATTTGTTTGCATAGTAGTTTCAATCAGATGATACTTCAAAACAAACTTTTATATTATGTTTTATTAAACCATTAGGACAATGACTTTTCCTAGTTGGAAGGATGTCACATCCTATTTTTACTTCCTTATTATGGATATTTTTTTAATGTTTAAAAATTTGATGAAAGGTGTGCATATTTAATGTTTTGATATGATGTATTGAATGCAATGACATTATGCTCTATATGTTATTATGACAATTTGTTATTTTATTGCTTCTACGAAATATTCTTGATTTGAATAGATAATTGGTTGTACATTAAGTTCACACATGTTTGTCATTATAGAATCATTGTTAATAATATGGTAAAATTGGTTATTTCATAAATCATATGCTGCTGAGATTTTTAATTGTTATTACTAGTTTGTGATTATGATCTTTTGGTATTAACATAGACTAACTATTGCCTATTGGCATGAGGTGGATGTAAGTTAGATTTTCCCCCTTGCTTGTAGAGGGAGAGCATCATCCAGAGAGGGAGGTAAATCATGACAATGGGACAACTATACCAAACACTCCGAGAACCCACACACTTGCAGAAGTTCACAAGTTGTCTATATGATGATGCATTGTAGGCATGAAAGGATCTACTTCAATATCGTCACAAGTTTGTGTATGAAGTCATCTATTACCTTTGTATGGTTGCATGATGTTTGGTTTGTATGAGTTGTCACTTTTTTTTGGTTGAGTGTTGCTTTATGTGGTAGCATTGCACAATGTTTGGTTTTGGATTTTATCAAGTTAAGGGAAAGATATGAACCACAGTTTATTTACTCTATTAAACTTGTCTATGATTGAGCTATTATGAATTATATACATATTTATCTTATTTGGGCTTTATTTAGTTTAAGGGAAATTAAAATGTTTTAGTTTTTAGTTTTTTTTTTTTTATAGATAACTGCTACCATAGGGGGTAGCTCCCTTTCATTTATATAAACAGGGATACAAAAACCTGCTCTCGTGAGCAGCACAAAGTTGCCAAAGTTGGCATATACAATTAAGAGTGCCACAGCACTCTAAGGCCATCAACCACTTTGTCTATCGTTTCCACTTGTTACAAGGATAAGAGGTCACCATACTGGCCTATGAAGTAGGAAAAGGTTTCCAGATTGTTCCTCATAATCCCTTCTTGGAGGAGGACCAGAGCTTGGGCAGAGACAGTCGGAGGATCCTGGTCGTTGTTAACTGTGGCCGCAATCAAAACACCTCCTATCGAGCCCTTGGTGGGCCTCTTGTTAAAGGTAATATGGCTGAGTAGGTGGCCTCTTTCACATTTTCTTGCACCAGTGAGTTGACCAGGATGTGGCCCCTTGACTTCCTCCCAAGGATGAGCACGCAGGTGGTCAAGAATTCCTCATAGATGGTTGCATCATGCACATGACCTTCGGGGAGATTAGTTTTGCCTATTACTTTGAGGATCACTCCTGTAGTGGCGTCGTCAGCTATGAAGAGCCGCTTGATTTGAGAAATTCTTGTTTCCTCATCTGGCTCAACATTGTCGTCCGCTCCTTCGACCTTGTCGTCCTCGTTGTTCTCCAAGCTTCCGCTCTTTTTTGGCATACACAATCGCAATCGATCTCTATCGCTTTGGTGATTGGAGCTAGCACCTTGGTTGCCTTAAATGAGGCTTTCTCCCAGCTTGGCTCTGGGAAGAAACTCAGTTGTTTGATGGCCTAGTACATCACCACTGAGTGAAGGAGATTTCACAATCTTAATCTGACGGAAGTGCTGCCCAGAACTGGTTGTCAAGGCTCATTCAAGTGGTAGCCCTGGCCAGACTTCACATGAGTCTGCCAACATCTCATTTTGTTCTTGTACGTAGGCCCAATTTGCTAAAAAAATTGCAGTCTTATTCCCTTCTCGGTAGGTGTAGGTGAAGGACACATTTCCCATGTTTTCCAAGCAGTCCCAAATAGCATCCGCCATGTACTTCACCTACCAGCTAGATATGTTTCTGGTTGTGATCCCCCTTATGCAAAGGAGGGAGTCACCTTCGACATCTAGGTCCGTTAAGTGGTGATCTTTTCATATACAAAGGCCTGCGAGTAAGGCTGTGAATTCTGCTTTGTTGTTCGTGCTGACGGGCAGCTTCTTTAAAAGGCCCCAAATCAACTTTCCTTGGTGATCTTAGATTATGACTCCCGCTCCAGAGGTGCCTGAATTACCCTTTGCGGCCCCATCGAAATTTAATTTCAATCTTCCCGGGGGCGGGGCAGTCCATTTAGTGAGAGCACGTTTTCTTTTCCTATCCTCAGCTTTACTTGTATCATGGCATTGGTTTGGAATTACAAGGTCTGGCCACCTCTTCCTTGCTTCCCCGTCCCATGCGGCAAATGGTGTCAGGGATTTAGCTTTTAGTTTTTGTTATGCCTTTGTTGAGCCATTATTTTTTAACACATATATGTCTTCTTTTGAAAAAAAATTAGGGCTTCCTTTTGGAAGGAACTGAGAGGAAATTGTGATCTGGTTATTTGGAGTTTTCTTTGGGTTATGATATAGGGCCAATCCAATGCTAGATTTCAGGAATTATTTTCTCGCCATTAAACATTTTCATGGAGTGGAATGCAATTTGAGGGAGTCTTGTTGGAAATTTTAATTGTTTTTGTTTCCCATCAAACCCGTAAGGGTGTGGTAATTGCCTTAATTTTGGGATTTTTTGTTGATATTCCAATGGAGAATATTGGGTGAGGTAGACGGTGGAAAGGGAGCAACATTTTTGGTTTTGGGGATTTTTGTTGGAGCCATTTTTGGTGAAGGTCATGGCTTGAACCTACAAGGAATTTTGGCAGCTACAACATAGATATTGATGACTTTTATATTAGGTATATGTTGATATTTGTTTACTTATTGTTGGTATCACCTCCTATCATTAGTTTGTTTGATTTTATTGTTGTAAAATTTGCATAATGGCATGTGTGGGATTACCTAACAACATTTTTATACAACTATGCTTATATACTACCTAAATAAGATATCATTCATAGGTAATAAACCAACTCTATGCAAATGATTACGTATTAAAATGAGTGTAAGTTATTATCTAAGATATTCATGAGGTAATCAATTTGGGGGAATAACATTGTGTGTGAGCAAATAATCTTAATTTTCTTATTCAAGTCATATAGAGTTAGTATGCCAACTATTTGTATATATGACTACTCAAAGAATATGGTTTCAAACTATTTTATTCTATTAAAATGTGGTGTGTGTGTAAATATACATATGCATATAATTATAAGTAGTCTTGTATATGGCATATTGGGTAATGTGTTACTAGTTAGGTGTGGATGTGAGGTTGTTTGACTATGTAACTAGTATTTCATATAGTCATGTGTATTAAATTTTACATTGAGTAGACCCTATATAGATATATAAAGGAATATGCATAGAATGCTAAAATTGCTAATAACAAGGTTGATAGGTTAACTATTTATTGAAATGGCTAAAAAATATTTTGGGCATATAAAATGTGGAGAAAAGGCTTAGTTTGGTTTATGAGATAAAACATGAGTATATATAAATGTATAAATACTCATATACTTTTTTTCATAAATCAAACTAAGTCTTTTCTCCACATTTTATACGCCCAAATACTTTTTAGGCATTTCAATAAACAATTAACCTAGCAACCCTGTTATTAGAAATTTTAGCATTCTACACATATTCCTTCATAATTGTATGTGTGTGTGAGTGTGTTTATATATTATAGACTCAGTTAACCATTTCTTAACATATGGGTCATGATTGCATGCAAAGTGTTTGGTTAATTACTTGTTTCGGCTAAGCATAAAAGGTAGTTTTGTGTTGGGAGTTAGTCTTGAACCAGTTGCAAAGTATGTGTATATGTACAAATATAAATATATATACACATATGTATATAATATACAAGGAGATGTTTTGTTACATGACTATTGTAGACATCTAAAATTAACATAGATTATTATTTACATTTTCATTTTTCATCACACTTCTATATTTCTTCTAGTTTCCCTTATTTAATTAAATAATATTAATTATTTAATTAAATCTAATTATTCCCCCTTCTTCTAAAATAATTAAATAATGACAATTATTTAAGTAAGCTAATTATTCCTCTAAATTTAATTATTTCTCCTTTTGCCAAAAATAATTAAATAATATTAATTATTTAGTTAATCTAACTTTCTTCCAAAGAATAATTAAAATTAATTTAATTATTTATCCCTCTTTCCTAATAATTAAACAAATTATATTTAATTACTCTCACCATCTCTTATGATTAAGTAATCTAAAAATTATTTAATTAGCTAACATCTTCTTAAATAAAATAAATAAATCAAATTGATTTAATTTCTTTCACATTTCTTCTTAAAATAAATAAATAAATCTTATTATTTCCTCCAACCATTTTGGATGATAAATTATTATTATTATTATTATTATTATTATTTAAATTCCTAAATCCGTGGCTTTTTGTCTCAACTCAATCTCAACCTTCAAAATTAACTTTGAGTTAACATGTCAATTCCTTGATTTTTGGAAGCTAACTCCTCGCAATCCCTTGATTTTTAGACCTAACTCCTTAGTCAACTCATGGCTTGTTATCTCATCTATTCTCAACTATTGATCATAATTTAGTTTCTTTTGATATCAACCCTTCATTCTTTTCAAGGAAAAGTATATAAACATGCCTCCTCTAAGCCATTTTCAATAACTCTCATGATCTTAGCCTTATGATGTCGTTTTGATTCTCAAATTTTCAAGCACTCAAGCACTCAATCATTAAAGCACTCTATCATTGTCAAGCATAGCAAGCTATCTCGTTATGCGCATCTGAGAGCATTTGGATCATGAGGATCACAATTTATAAACAATAGAGTTATTTTGTATTGATTGTTGATAGTTGTATTTACATTCATAGTTTTATCTCTTGCTCTATTGCATAGCATAGATTTGTAGCTATCTATTTGTATTCTGTTGTTTTGATGTATTTGCTGATTATCTATATTTCTAATTGAATTTAGAGGAATAATTAGCTTAATTAAATAATTGTCATTATTTAATTATTTTTAGAAGGGGGAATAAATAGATGTAATTAAATAATTAATACTATTTAATTATTTAATTAAATAAGGGAAACTAGAAGAAATACAGAAGTGTGATGAAAAATGAAAATGCAAAAAATAATCTATGTTAATTTTAGATGTCTACATTTTGCCCCTCTTTGATATAATGTCACGCCCATGTGGCATTGTATCAAAGAACACTAAAGAAAAAGTTGCCCCAGTGATGCCTCCTCAGGAGGTTAGTTTGGAGAACACAAGGCAAACTCTCGAAAAGAAGACACATGAATTACAAGGAAAAGCATATAAAATGAAAATTGGGATAAAATTGATATGTGATATGGTTTCTAGGATTATATGTTATGATGGAATGTGATATTATTTGGATATGGACATTGTTGGCAAGAGACACTGCTAGGCATGTCAAGTGTTGTCATTGATGGCAACTGAATCAATCTTATACATCCGCATTGTATCATTTGATCATACCAAAAGTCAAATTGCAGATTTGTCTAAGTCCGGATAGACAGGAACAGAGCTTACGACAGGGTTCAACATTTTGGTCCACATTTCTCCATAGGTAATCATATTGTGTTATGGATCTGAGGGAATGTTAAGGCTACCCAAATCTAAAGTTTTAACCTTCAGTGATTAAGGGATTGAAAGTTACAAGCATATGAGTATCAGATTTTGGTTAGATAATTCAGTCCGGTGAAGAGCAGGCTAACTTGGTGTTTGTTCCTTGTGCGGATTAAGAGAAGTGGTTTGTTGAGTAATTTATGAGATCTAGTGGTATTGGCCAACATGTGTGGTGACTTGAATACATAGGTTTGGGTCCGCATTGATGTTTTTGCATGGATCCAGCTGACAGAATAGTGATCTTGAAAAAGTTTCTAAGTTTTCTTGAGGCTGACTACAATTGATGAAATTTCATATTGTGGATATATACGATCGATGGGTTTGAGTATTTTATGATATAGATGTGTGAATATGATGTGATAGGTGTGAAATGTGGCAATAACAAGTGCGAAGCAGAGAGATATAAGGGTCAGATCATGGCAGAATAGTGAAATAGGGCAGTGAGAGATGAAGTGTGTGAAGTCAGTATATTGAGCCTAACCGGAGCTGTAATCTTACATTGTTAGATGCTATTCTTTAGTTCAAATATTTCAGCAAACTCTTGTAATTGATTTTATAAGCAATGAGCCTTCTTTGAGAAGTGAGCTCTGGGCAGTGTGCCCGAAGGCATGTGCCTTCCCATTTGTAATACTTTTAACAAAGTATAAAATCTTGTGGGTTAACCCCCACCGTGGTTTTTCCCTTAACTGGGTTTCCACGTAAAATCTTGGTGTTCATGTGTGATGATCTTGTTATTGTTGTTCTTAAGTTCATGCCTCTTTCTTTTGAATGTATGTGGTAAATTAATAAAGGAAAATAAAAATAAGTTTTGTAGAACACTGATTCACCCCCTCTCTCAGTGTTCCTTAATTTCAACAATTGGTATCAGAGCAAGGTTCCTTGGAAGAAGTTTAACAGTTTAAGGAAGATCTGGGAAAGTGTTTCAATGGTTTCATTCAGTATTCTAATGGCATCAATGGACAACTTCAAGTTGCTTTAGAGGATCTTGATCAGTCTAGAGCAGAAGTCAAAGAACTAAAAGAGAACTTTAAAGATGCTGAGGATTTCATTCAAACTTTAAAAGGGCAACCAAGCAAATCCATGGAAAAGAGGAAGGAGCTGCTTCAATAGTTAGCAAATCAGAAGGAGAAGACAAAGGAATGTGAGAAGCTGGCAAAAGAAGTTGTCCTAAAACATGAGATGGAATTCAGGGTAATGAGGCTAACCAAGGAAATCGAGGAAAAGAAGAAGACTGAAGAAAACCTAAATCAATCTCTGAAAGAAAGAATAGAAGAGTTCTACAGATTGGATAGAATAATTGGCCATCTAGAGTCTGATAAAAGAAACCAGGTATAATGAGGAACAACTTGAAAGGCAAATTGTCATTCTCAAACATGACCTAGAAGCTGCAAATGAATACAAAGAGAAGTTCAAGATAAGCTCAACTAAACTCGAGGTGTTGTTTGATAGTTAGAAGAAGGCAGATGATAAACATGGTATGGGATATGAGAAAGGTGAAAGCTCTAGATTCAATCAAAGAAATCCTGAATCAAGAAATCAGAGAAATAGACCTAGAAGACCTCCGGTCAGACAGCCTAATGCTCAAAGGTATCATCATTCAATGGAAATTGTTTCAATTGCAATAAATTTGGTCATAGAGCTACTCAGTGCAGAAGTAGAGTGAATCAAAGTGGTCCATCCTTCTCTGGTCAATGCTTCAATTGTAAAAGATATGGTCATAGATCCAATGAATGCAGAAGTATGATGATGAATAACTCTAACAACAAAGGAAATGTCAATTCTTTCAATCGAAAATGTTTCGCATGCAATAGATTTGGACACATGGCTAATCAATGCAGATCAAGAGGAAATCAAGTAAATGAGCAAAGAAATGTTGTGTGCTTTAATTGCAACAGATCCAGTCATATTGCAAGATTCTACAGAAGTAGGAATGATGATAGAAAAGGTCCAATAAACAGAAGTCAGACTATGCAGAGACAAAATAAAGGCAAGGGCAAAGTAGATGTGAATGAGATCCATAATGAAATGAACAAGACATGGGTGAAGAAAGGTGTAATGAATGATGGTGATGGGTCCACACTAGAATCCGGTGCTGGTAATTCCTCTAGAAATTGAAATAGGAGCTCTAGCTCAGGGGGAGCTACATTGAAAATCTAATTCCCCCTGCTGGTAAGTGGGTGCCTGAATCTGGCATGATGGGAAAAGATAGAATGGCCTATTGTAGATCGTCTGAAAGAATTTCTGGAAGAAAAGAGGTTGATGTGGCAAATTGCAGAGCAATCTATGAGAAACTGTATCAAGAAATAGAGTATCTAGAAGAGTTAGGGCAAAAGCATTTATTACATCAAAAAGTAGGTGTGCAGAAGTTAAGAAGAAACTCAAGTGACTTCAGAATCACTTTGCATCCAAGAAGAAAGAAGGAAGGCGAGCTCTGTGCGAGATTTCCACGAGGCTAAAGTGTGAAGAAGATATCCAAGTGAAAATCCTAACTGACGAAATAAGGTATTCTTTGTAAATCTTTCTAAACTTGCAAATTCGAGATATGGCTACTCCATTGGTTATTGACATCACCGAAAGGCCCTAAACTAAATTCAAGAAGCATCCATAGAAATCTATAGAGGTCGATCTATTAGGTGCCTTTTCTGATGTCCTGCATGGTGTGTTACACATAGAAGATATTAGGGCTTACATTCATGCTAGCATAGATGAGTTTGAGAATTTGAAGTTACTGGATTTGTTTGAGAATCACCTAAGGGATGAGATTTATGATCTTAAAACTGAGTATAATGCGTTGGAAGACAAACATTTCATTCAGGTTATTGAGTTCCCGTCCTTCGATGAGGATGAGTGGGTTTGGTATGTACTGAGTCGGATGCATGATGAATTTATGTGGTTGATGAAACCCTTTAAAATCACTAAGGATGCCATCAAGGCCATAATAGGATTGAGCTCATCCGATAAACTGTCAATGCTAAAATTAGTGAAGAATCAGACTATAACTGAAGCTACTGGTTCAAATTTTGATAAGAGGGTAATGACAATAAATGATATAACTGATAATGGTGTCAAATTTGCATCTATACCACTCTAGAAAGGAAAACTCAATGTCTGATATAGCCATTTATGCTGCTTATCAAATGTTAAAAGAAAATGTTGACTATGATTTGTGTGAGTTGCTGCAAAACTAGCTAATGGAGAATCTAAACAAGATCAAGAAGGATAAGAAAAATACATTCAAGTATGGTACATTGGTCTTGTGCTTGTTCTTTTATTTCATGAATGAGTTGCCCGGGATGAAAAGCTTGTATTGGACTAATGACAAGCCTGTTACCATACAAATAAGAGAGCACTTGCATAATATTGGTGACTCCAATGCCCAAAGGACTTCTCTTTGGGGATATTTCAACAATTTCTAGAATATGATGCAATCAAGGGATAGAATCCCTAGGTCTGTGGTGGAAAAGTAGAAGGATACAATTTGTTTCATGATGGAAACAAATCAATGCTTGATGGAAGCAATTGAACCAAGGACTGGATGGATCATGCCCATGGGGTATGAAGTTGATGAACAAATACTAGAGATGTATGCTCAATACCTTCTGAGCAAACCAAAAGATACCTCAGTTGAGAGATTTGATACATATGATGAGCTTAATTTGAAACTGCATGTTGAGCTCCAGGGACCTGAAACTAAGAAAAAGGTCCAAAGGCAAGTTGAAATGTATGCAAAAAGTATTGGAATAACCAAAGAAGTTCTGAGAAAAGCTAGGAAGAGAGCCAAGCAAGTTGAAGAAGAAAAGACAGACAATGAACAACCTTGTGCTCCAGAAGCCTCCCCTAGCCAACAAAGAAGAATAAGAAGTTTTGTTGCTACCTCTGGTCACTCGAAGTATGCTAGTACAGAGAAACAAGAAGATAAACCATCTGATAAAGAAGGAAAGAGAAAGAAGACCAAAGCATCCAGAGTATACATGAGCCTAAAAGATGATTAGGAGACAGAATTGGATGAAGTAGTGAAAGAAATAAAGTCAAAGAAAGCAGATGAATCAAGGGTTGCCAAAGACAAGCCTTTCAAAAGTGTAAAGGTGAGAAAAAGACATAAGACTGAGACTCATGTTAAAAAATCCATCTTGTCAGTTGAAGATATTGTGAATGCAATAACTATTCATGGGAATTTGAAGCCTATAATAGAATATTATGACAACTTTGATGATCACAATAAGAAAATTTTGGAGGATGCTACTATTAAGTACTTAAATACATTCAACAGAGCACTTGTGGAAATTTTGTCATAAATCTCTAAGATTTTAAGTGATATTTTGGAGATGAGAAAGGAAGTTGCTAAAGCAAAGGATTTGGAGCTAAGAGAACATGTGTGGTCCAATCTGTGTCCAATAATTTCTAGGAAGGAAGCAAATAAAATTTTCAAAGAAGTTAAAGATGAATTCAGAAGCAAAATTAGGATGAATAAGCTAATGATTGGAGACATTGATGAAGTTGTCAAAGAAACAGAACAAATTCTAAAGAAAGCCCTGGACAAGAATAACTTTTATGTGGTCATTGAAGAACTTGTTGATGTTGATGATGCATCCATTCCGAATGATGAAGAGTTGAAGAAAAATGAGCAACAAGTTGAGGTAGATGATTTCTATGTTCTGGAAGAGGAAATATCAAATAAAGGAGATGAAGAGATGATGAAGGAAGATAATGTTGATGGTACCGGCGACACTCAAATTCCTCCAGACCAATCTTGTGGAGAAAATGCAGAGCTAAACATGCAAACAAATGCTCCCACTGAAGATGATTCTAAGAAGAATAAAGAGCAGAAAGCAGAAGAAGTTAAGGATAAGGAAGATAAAAAAAGAAGAAATAGCTAAGAGTGTTGAAGAACAAAAACAAGATAATCTTGATGATGATACCGGTAAGGATCCAAATCGTGAATCTTAGGAGAAGAAAGATGGAATTGCATGCATGGCAAGAGACACTGCAGATGCAATAAAGAAATTTCTTGAGGAAGATAAGCTTGAATTTGATGAACCAGATCTAATTCAAGGGCTTATTAGTTTGGATACTCTTTCTCCTATTCAAATGATGAATTTAGCATCATTTGCACAAGCAAAGGCAAGAAAGCAAATCCTAAAATCTCACATTAAGGATAGTGAGTTGCTTGGTCTTGCTTCTAGCATTTTGGAAAAGATTATGCCAACTTTTTAGAAGGATTCATCTGATTCTCCTTCTGGTCAGCTGAAGAGCTTAATAAATTTTGTAAGTACTCACTTTGAGTCTTTTGAAAAGTTAGCGGAAGTTAAAGTCCAGAATGAGTTTAATGATAAAAGATTCAGTGAACTAAGAGGAATGATTGCAAATGAGAGAATTGTGTTGGATACTAGTGTAAAGAGTATTCAAAATGCCCTCACTAAAGGAGGAAATGTGTACAAATTTTGTTTATCTTGGCCAAAAGTTGTAGAGGATATTGAGAAGAAAATAAAAGAGTCTGAGAAAAAATTGTCAAATGTATCTCAATCCTTTGATCCTTTAACAGTATCTGTGGCAAGTCAAGAATGTCAAGTAATTAGCTTGATTGATGAAATAAAGAAATTGGTGAAAGAAAAAAAAAACATTTTGGCAAGGATGTGTGAACTCCAGAGACTGATTTCCCCTAAGTTAGAAACAATGTTCAATGCATTGACAGAAGCTCAAGCTGCAACTCAGACAAGTGATCCCACTAATCTAAAGAAGACAGAGCCATAGGTATTTTTATTCAGTGGTCATATTTCAGTTTTGGATAGCATGAATAAAAGTTGGGACAATGAATTGGCACTGTTGAAAAAAAATTTTAGTGATGTGTTTAAGTTCATGTAGACAAGACATAAGGATTGTTTGTATATATATGCACCCATGTACATAGGATTTTTGCGTGAATTTTGGTATGTGGATCTCAGCCTTTGCCATTGATGTCAAAGGGGGAGTGGAAAGTAGTGAAAAATAAGGAATTCATCTAAAGGGGAGCATTGGAAATCACTAGTGTACATAGTTAGGGGGAGTTGTTCTAACACTTAGTCATTTTTCACTAAGTGTTTCCATCAATGCCAAAGGGGGAGATTGTTGGCAAGAGCCAATGCTAGGCATGTTAGGTGTTGTCATTGATGACAACTAAATCAATCTTACACATCTGCATTGTATCATTTGATCATACTAGAAGTCAGATTGTAGATTTGTCTAAGTCCAGATAGACATGAACATAGCTTACGATAGGGTTCAGCATTCTGGTCTACATTTCTCCATAGGTAATCATATTGTGCTATGGATCTAAGGGAATGTTAAGGCTACGTAAATCCAAAGTTTTAACCTCCAGTGATTAAGGGATTGAAAGTTACAAGCATATGAGTATCAGATTTTGGTTAGACAGTTCAGTCTGGTGAAGAACAAGTTGACTTGGTGTTTGATCCTTGTGTGGATTAAGAGAAGTGGTTGGTTGAGTAATTTATGAGATCTAGTGGTATTGGCCGACATGTGTGGTGACTTGAATACATAGGTTTGAGTCCGCATTGATGTTTTTGCATGGATTCAGCCGACAAAACAATGATCTTGAAAAAAATTCTAAGTTTTCTTGAGGCCGACTACAGTTGATGAAATTTCATGTTGCGAATATATATGATTGATAGGTTCAAGCATTTTATGATATGGATGTGTGACTATGATGTGATAGGTGTGAAGTGTGGCAGCAACAAGTGCAAAGCAAAGAGATCTAAGGGTCAGATCATGGCAGAATAGTGAAATAGGGCAATGAGAGATGAAGTGTGTGAAGTTAGTATATTGAGCCTAACTGGAACTGTAATCTTGCATTGTTAGATGTTATTCTTCAGTTCAAATATTTTAGTGAACTCTTGTAATTGATCTTATAAGTAGTGAGCCTTCTTTGAGCAGTGAGCTCTAGCCAGTGTGCTCGAAGGCATGTACCTTCCCATTTGTAATACTTTTAACAGAGTATAAAATCTTGTGGGTTAACCCCCACCGTGGTTTTTCCCTTAACCGGGTTTCCACATAAAATCCTGGTGTTCATGTGTGATGATCTTGTTATTGTTGTTCTTAAGTTTGTGCCTCTTTATTTTGAATGTATGTGGTAAATTAATAAAGGAAAATAAAAATAAGTTTTGCAGAACACTGTTTCACCCCCCCTCTCAGTGTTCCTTAATTTCAACAGACATGGTATATGAATATCGATGGTTTTGCACTCATTGTATTTCCTTCATAGAATGGAATAGATCCATCTAGGATATTATTGGTTATGCTTTCTTTTTCATCATAGAGTGGTTACACACACACACATACATGCACTCATGCCCCCATTCCTCACTCTCCTTCATACACATCATGGTGTAGAATCTTTAAGCTTCCTCGAAATGTGACATAAAACAATGAAAGATTGATGACATAAAATAAAATAAGATAAAGAGATAAGATCATCTAAAGTATAAGATAAGATAAAAGATACAAATGACAAAATGATAAAAGATAAAACACTAAAGACATAAGATATGAGATAAGATAAAGAATATAAATTGGAAAAATGATAATAGATAGTGATAAATGATATAGATTCATAATAATGACAAAAGATGATAATCATGATAAAATAGATGGATAAAAGAAGAAAAAGATTAAAAAAAGACAAATGACAACAAAATGATTTGATGCACACAGATAACATTCTTCAACCACATTTTGACCACCAAACACACGTCACAGAAAAAGATACAAATTTATATACACTGACTAATACACTCCTATGCTAAACTACCCATAAGAGACAAAAGATTATATATATAAACAACATACCAAAAAGAAATAAAACACAAATGGCCCCAAAGAGTCGCCAAATAAAATAAGTTTAAAACATCATAATGTCTTTTACCAATTTATTAAGCTCAAGATTTAGAAAAAAGATGATAGCCTGATATAGGAAAGATATATCCTATCAAGGCATCATGATTTTGATATTAGATTTTAATTTTGAAAGATTTGGCTTTTTAGACAAAGTTAGGAGATTAATTTAAGTTACAAGGATTCTTTTAAGGTCAAGGCTTCTTGCTTATTAGTTTGTTTGTGTGGGAAAGTTTGGATATTAGCTTTTTAGAAATTTTTAGATTTGTTTCAAGGATCCATATGCATAACCATATACTCAAACATGCTCCTAATAATGTAATTTAAAAGAGACAACAATACACCCAATGGATGGGGGAAACATAGATGCCAAAGGTACAAGACACAGAGTAGGAATACTACACATCAACCATTTATGTTCTAGAGGATTAAGCATATAATTTCTTAAGGTGCATGATATTAATGATGGGTTTGTCCAAAGATTCCCCTTCGAGAGTTGCCAATTGATATGCCCCTGATCCATAAGCTACTATAACAACAAAAGCTCCAAGCCAATTAGGCTCAAATTTTCCTTTCTTCGCTCTTTCTTATTGATTCTTCTTATTTTCCTGAAGTACCAAGTCACCAAGATTAAATATTTTAACTCTAATTTTCTTCTTATAACTTCTTCATAACTAATTCTAATAGGATTGCAAATGATTCAAAGTGTGCAAATGCTTCTCTTCTAGGACCTCAAGCTCATGCAATCTAGATCCCAGATACTCTTCTTCATCAATTACGTTCTTTAATGATACTCTCAAAGATGGGAGCTCAACCTCAATGGGAAAAATGGCTTCAGTTCCATAAACAAGTGATTAGGGAATGGTTTCAATAGGAGTACAAATGCTAGTTTGATAGGCCCATAAAGCTAGATTAAGTTGCAAGTGCCAATCATGGCCAACATCGTTGACTGTTTTCTTGAGTATCTTTAGGATAGTTTTATTTGTAGCCTTAGCTTGAATGTTACCTTGGGGGTAGTAGGGGGTGAAAAAATGATGTTGGATATGGAATGTATGGCAAAGTTCGTAGACATCTTGATTTTTGAAGGGCCTACCATTATTGGTAATAATGGCAGATGGGATACCGTATCGATAAATAATATAATTAAGGATAAATTTGGAGATTTGTTTGATAGTAATATTGGTTAAGGGAATGGCTTCTACCCATTTTGTGAAATATTTGGTGGTGGTTATGATAAAGGTATGGCCATTTGAGGAAGGAGCGTGAATTTAGCCCACAAGGTCAAGCCCCCATTGAGAAAAAGGCCAAGGAGTAGTGATAGGTTGTAACTCTTGAGCGAGTGCATGTATTAAATCCCCATGTTGCTGACACTGTTTGCATTTCTTGACAAATTCTTGAGTGTCTTGTTCCAAAGTAGGCCAATAGTATCATGTTCTCAACAACTTCTTAGCTAGGGATGACCCACTAGGATGTGCCCCACAAATTCCCTCATGCACTTCTTGTAAAGTGCTTTTAGATTCTTCAAGGTTTAAATATCTAAGGAGAATACCATCTAGGCTTTATTTATATAAGGTATCACCAAGGATGGTAAAGTGAGTGGATCGACAAATAAAGTTTCTCTTTTCAGAGCTAGAGAGATTGGGTGGAAGAGTGTTATTACAGAGGTAAGTGTAGACATCTTGGTACCAAGGGAGATTAGGACCAATAAAGACACACACCATTTCTGATTCTGACATCTCATAGGCTGGTATGAAAAGTTGCTCAACTAGAAACTCATAGTGTTGATTACCATGAGGCATGTCCAAAAGGGATCCAATAGTGGCCATGGCATCTGCAACCCTATTGTTTAACATTGCTATTTGCTCAAATGTGATCATTTTGAAATGTTCCCTTAATGTGTCCACCATTTTCTTATAGGGCCATAGCTTCTCATTTTTGTGTGGTATTCTTCATTCACTTGTCTAATGACTATTTGGGAGTCCCCTAGAACTTGAAGTTCCTTAATATTCCATGAAATAGCTATTTTTATACCTAATATTAAAGCTTCATATTCAGCTATGTTATTTGTGCACGGGAAAGCTAAGCGATATGACTTAGGTATGCAATCTCCTTGAGGGGTAACAAAAATAATTCCTACCCCCGATCCATGATTGGTATAGGACCCATCAAAATATAATTTCCACAAAGATGAAGATTCCATAGCAAAGATTGATTCATCAGGAAACAATGATACTATGGGGTAATCTACTTGCAATGGGAAATCTGTCAATTGATCTGCTATGAATTGACCCTTGATAGCCTTCCTATCCACATACTCGATATCAAATTCACTTAACATCATGACCCACTTAGCTATTCTTCCTATTAGGGCTGCCTTAGACAAAAGATACTTGAGAGGATCCACTTTTGATATGAGTTTAGTTTGTTGGTTTAGCATGTAGTGCCAAAGTTTTTGAGAAGCAAAAACAACTGCTAAGCATGCTCTCTCTATGAAGGTGTAATTTAATTCATAGCCCACCAAAGTTTTGTTGACATAATATATAGCTCTTTCCTTTCCATGATCATCATGTTGAGCAAGGAGCGCCCCTAGAGCTATTGAGGTAGTAAAGATATACAATAACAAGGGTCTACCTTGGATAGGTGGCATTAAAACCAGAGGTGACATAAGATACTCCTTTGATTGTTGGAAAGCTTGTTGACATTTATCATCCCATTGGAAGGCCACATTTTTATGCAACAAATGAGTAAAAGGATGACATTTATCCACTAATTGAGCTATGAACCATCTTATGGACTACAATTTACCTTGTAAGCTCCTTAATAGTTTTATGGTAGATGGGGTTTCATGTCTATAACAACCTTGATTTTAGCCAGATCTACCTCTATTCCCCTTTGTGATACAATGTATCCAAGCAACTTTCTTGATTTGACCCCAAAGACACATTTCTTAGGATTCAATCTGACTTGATATGCTTCTAATCTATCAAAAATTTGTTCTAGGACCCTTAAATGGATTTCCTTTGTTATTAACTTTCCCAAAAGGTCATCAACATAATCCTCCATAATGGTATGAAAAAGAACATGACAAATGGTGGTCATAGCTCTTGTTATGTGGCCCTTGCATTTTTAAGGCCAAAGGGCATAACATTCCACAATAAGTTCCCCATGGACATATGAAGGTAGTCTTATGTTGATCTTCAATAACTATTTTGATTTTATTATAACCAAAAAAACCATACATTACAGAGAGCATTTCATGGCCAGCTGTTAAGTCCACAATGATATCTATATTAGGAAGGGGAAAATCATCCTTTGGACATGCCCTATTTAAATCTCTGAAATATGTACAAACTCTGATGCCGCCATCGGGCTTGGTGGTCAAAACCAATTTGGAGACCCATTCAGGATAATCAATGGTCCTAATGAACCCCACATCTAATAGTTTTTGAAGTTTCACCTTAACCAAGAGATCTATTTGGGGATGCATCTTACGAAGCTTTTGTTTGACTAGTTTAGTATTAGGCATAACTGTTAAATGATGCACCACTAAGCTAGGATCAAGACCTGGCATATCATAATAGGACCATGCAAAATTGATCTTCCTTCCTTCAAAGAAAGCTGTAAATTCTTGTTTTTCTTGAGGGGTTAAAGATGCTGCAAAGAAAGTAACCTTGGGATCCTCTTGGGTACCTAGATTAATTGCTTGAGCTTCTTCCACTAAGATATCAGATCTTTCTAGATATTGAGCCATATTTGGAAGTCATATATTCTCTTCTTCCTTGTCATAAGATTCTGTATTATAGATTGTACTTTTAGCATCTTCCCCAAAATAAGCCTTTGCATCTAATTCTATGGCAAAACCTACTTTGTGATCACCTAAGGGAATTCCATCCCTAAGACCCATAAATTCTACAATGGTTTCATCATTTTGAGACAGGTCCAAAGAGGGTGATCCTTGTTGGTCCCAATTAATAAGTTGAGGATATATGAGGTCAACACCATTGGTTCGAGAAGTGGATGGCATTGGCATTACGGTGAAAATGGACATGTCTTGGAAAATGTTTGTTAGACCAAAGGAAGGGTCTTCTTGAATGTCTACATTAAGGTTTTTTAGACAAAAGGGAAGGTTCATCAACTTCATCAAGAGTGTATGTGGATTTTAGGGGCACATTTGTAGGAGGCCTATACCCTAACCCTCCATTATTACCATTTGGAACTAGAGAGATAGGCTCAATGATACCTTGACCTTGACATCCAAGACCACCTTCTCCTTTATAACCCATATTCTTTATGATATGGAGAGCTTTAGGATAGTTCTCAAGGTTCACTTTGGGAACTTGGACTTATTTTTCTTTATAGATCCATGATGATACATCATATTGAATTTTTTCTCATTCCTGCTTACCCCAATGGCAAAACTTGGGGAACCATTGCTTGGTAATGACCTTAAATAGACCCTCCTTAGGTTTACCATAAGACATAAGTGTGAGAGGGAGTTGACCCACACAAAAGGAAAGTTGCATTTTATATTCTCCACAACCATTGTCATGGATTTGGACCTTGATCTTGGGTGGTGATGGATTCAAAGTGGAAGGAGTGGATGATGATGAGGCTAATGTGGATGGGTCCACATAAGATGGTGATGGAGAGGCTTCATGGTTAATAGGGATATTATGAGTCTCTTGGTATTTTTTAGCTAAATTTTGATAATATTGAAAGGGTTGAGGATCTCCATAGATGGTAATTTCATTGCCATCATGGGGAATTTTATGCATTGGTGGAAAGTGGATAGGGTGGCTTGAATAGAATGGATCCATGGGCAACCAGGAAGGATGTTATAGCGTAGATCAAGGTCCAAAACTTGACACATAGTTGTTATTAATGTAGGGCCCACTTGAATGGGCAATTCAATAGTTCCTTTTGACTCTCTCTCAACATCGTCATTAGCCTTAATGGTTATTTTCTTTAAGGGATCTATCACTCCATCAGAATACCCCAACTATTTGACCAAACTTAGAGTATAAATGTTTAAGCCAGCTTCCCCATCAATCATGACTCTTTTGACTTTATGCTTATGAATAAGAACCTCCATGTACAAAGCCTCGTTATGTTTGGGGTTAAGAGGTGGAAGGTCCTCTTTAGAGAACACTAAGTGATGTGTAGAGGCAATGTGACCAACCTTGGCTTGGAACTCATTGGAATCTATGTTGGAAGACACACTTGATTCTTGGAGAATTTTATCGAGGATTGCACGATAGGTTGGGGATATTTTTAGAAGTTCAAGGATAGAGATTGAGTTGGGGTTTTATTCAAATGATCTTTAAGGTTATAATTGGGTGAAGGTCTAGATGAAGTAGAAGGTCCCTGAATAGTGATGCTACTTCTCATTGTGTGGTTGCACAACACACCCCATTTTGACTTGACAAAACAGGGACCCAACCTTTTTGTTTGGCTTTGCTTGTTTTTTCCTGCTTGTGGCGGTCTGGTAAAAGTAAGTCATGCAGATGATCCTGCATAGGGGAGCCAGGTAAGTCATCATGATGAGGTAAATTTGTCAAAGTTAATATTTCATTTCATTAACCTCATACTTGGAAAGAGCACAAAATTCCATGCAGGTTTGCCTTTTGGATCACCCTGATATTCCTTAGGGTGTGAAAGTTATGAACGGTCAAAGTCTTGGTCAAGCCTGATATTCTGGGAAGGGTCATATTTCTTAACATCAGTCATCTTATGAAAGATCACCCCGATCCAATTTTATCACCCAATAAATCATCCAGTTCGCGACATGCGGACGTCAATTTTAAGTGGTAGAAGAACTTACCCGTCGAACGTCATATATCTTACGAGGGTCATATTTTGAATATCACCTGATATTCTGAATATCACCTTATCTTTTGAATATCATCCTGCCACAAAATATCACCCTAGAGTCAATTATCCTGATGATGTCATCAAATCCTAAAGAACAAAGAATCACCCTGATTCTTCCTCTTTACCTCGCAAAGGTATATTTTTGAAAATCACCCCATCTAACAAACATGACGATGACGTCATGGTGTTCTAACAATATAAGGAGTCATTATCAAGATGACGTCATCCTGATATTCTGAGGTCACTTTAGTTTAGGGGGTCATCATATTCCAAACATCACCTAACATTTAGAACATATCCTGATTTTAAAACATAGCTGGATATTCTCAATATCACCCGATATTTCAAAAGATCATCCTCCTCTTCTTGCCATGCAACAATTAATGCCATTAATGCAGTAGGTGGTTGTTGCCGATTGCTAGTGCGATGATAACACCTGGCAACATCCAGAGATTTTCGTGCAATAAATTAATGATTAAGATCAATTCAGTCAGATTTTACTCTAAGTGACCAGATGAATGGATTTAAAATGAATTTACAACATCATTATACTCTTACTTTGCGAAGAAATGATAAGTTGCAGAGCCGAGTCCTCAAACTCTCATACGAGCTACCTGTTGACGCATACAGCTTGCCAAGAATAGGATGTGTGATCAACAACGGTATTTGAATTCATTCCATAATCATCATCATAAATCAGGAGGATAAACGTATCAGGTAAGTAATTTGAAACCCTCCTCCTATCGTTCTCTGCATATCCAGGTAGTATAATGTCATTGATTTGAGGTTGTATGTTCTATTTAATGAATATATATGCATGATCCTATAAAGATGTAATGTATGTGCATGCATGATGAGCTATCAAATTGTAAGACAAGTTCCTATTCATTACAGAAAATCATGGCGGACAAGAGATTGTTAAGTCTGAAGCTGAATTCATTAAACTGATGTTTGCTTAGCCTGAAGGTGTGCAATTTAAGTATGGAATTATAGGGGATACACATCAAGGAAGTACAGATTTGGAAGCATGGGCACTTAAAATGCACAGTGACAAGGAGAATACATTGATGGACTTTGTGTTTGTATCTGGAATGTGGAATGCAGCTGGTTTCCCATATTCCATGGAGGCTCCTAAGTTAGTTATTGAATGTGCTAGAAATTATAATCCACACACAAGAAAGGTGGAGAAGCATGGCAGAGTATATGCAGATTTGTCTACCAAGGGCCTTTCCACCACCTTCAATCTGCCACTAGGAAAGAAGGTTGTTGGCATGGATTTTAAGAAACTAGAAGTAGAATATGAGAATAATAAGAAGGCTGCCTAGAAGAGAATGTACCAATGGAGGGCAAGAAATAGTCCTTATCCTGTAGCTTCCAAATTGCCAATACATCTGTATAAGTTTGATTTCGATGATGAATACCAATACATGATTGCCCTACTCAGTCGAGTAACGGGCCAACCAAACGCTAGAAGTTTCAAGGACTGGATGTATGGCATCATCCTAATGTCCCTCTACACAGAAAACATGCCATTGTGGACCAAGATGGTAAGTGATGCCTTACATGATCAACTCATGAACCTGGGAGGTTTAGAATGTTCTTTTTATATGACTTCCTACATAGTTTATTCATGTGCCTACAAAGGTACTTTTGATGCATTGATTGCTATAGGAAAGATTGGTGGCAGCACCAATGATGCTCACATCTGGAATCATTATCCCCAGCTGCAAAGGCAGAATTACCTCTAGGACTACAAATTAGCAAATGATGAATTTTCAATGCATCTAGTCAGAACAATGGAGGAGGATAGAACTAAAAGATTGAGCATGGAAGCTCAGGAGGTCATATACAGGCATGGAGCTTGGTTTATTCAGTATGCAACATTCTCTTATATAAGAATTAAGGGTTTTGAAGGTCAAACCCTCATGCTCCCAAGATACCCCACTGATGCAGTAGTTTTGATGGAGTTCATGAGGCAAGTGGCTATAATACTGGATGCTTACAAAGCAAGTAACAAGTTCCCACCAGTATTGTTTCTAGTTACAATGGGTTGCTATATGTGCCCAGATTTTGATAACATTAAGAAAGCCATAGCTGGCTTGACAATGATGCAATTACAGCCTTTCCCTTTGGCTAGGTCATATGATCCATATGGCAGGATGTAGAAGATCATGGGGAAGCCCATCCATCAGAGGATTCTGGAAGATTACTGGGCAGATTGTGAAGATGAGGCTGAAGCCAGAAGAAGAAGATATCAAAGGCTAACCCTCAACCAGATAAAAACCTTTGATTGCATCTCAATATCTATTTAATTGAAGAAAGATGATGGTAAAATTATGGCAGATGAGTATGAGGAAAAGAAGATATACAATGATACAATATCAGCACCTGATCTCACTATCCCAGAGGATATTTCTTCAGATCCATTCACAGGAAGGATACTACAGCTGACCCAAGCATGGGTCAATGAACAAATAAATACACTGAAGAAGAAGGGTGTAGCCCTTACAGTGGATAATAAGAAGAAGAGGCAGGAAATTCCTGATGATGAGTATGATGATTTCCTGATTGAGAAGAGGAAATCTAAAGGAGAGAGAGTACCACCTCCTGATAAAAGCAAGAGACCTTCAAGAGGTAAGAAAATTGATACTGAACCCAAAGGGGTCATAATTGAAAGAATAGAAATGCTAGCTGAAGGTGCATCAAGATTAGGACAAGCATCAACATCATCTGCACTGCCTCCCTTGGATAAACAAAAGGCTAAAAGAATTCAGAGGCCAACTGCACAACCTACTGATACATATGAGGAGGGTCAAGCATCACAGAAGAATATAGAGGAGGATATCCCTCTAGATGAGGAGCCTGAGGAAGAAGAAGACCCTACACCCCTCACCAGAAAGAGAAAAGCACCTCAAGTGATGGTACCCATGCTTAAGAAACAGAGAACTTCAATGAGAGGTGAAATAAAATAAGACCCCATAATGCTAAGAGGGGCAGGTAGTGAAGTGTTCAGAAAAGAGCTGCAACATGAGGTACCCATTCCTACCATAGTCAAGTTCAAGACTGAGAAGGCTAAGGAACAAAGGAAAGAAACCTTAAGAGTAGTACAAAGCGGTCCTATCTCACTGGAGGAGACTGTAGTCCTATCTGATGATGAGGTAGTAAAAGATGTCACCTCTTAGAAAATGGAAACCCTTGCTGCTAACACTCGCATAACTACACAAGGAACCCCATCAGTCCAGGCGGCAGTGTTAGAAGAGTTAAAGCAAGTGGAACAAGAGAAAGAAAAGAG
Organism: Cunninghamia lanceolata; assembly: GCA_027924645.1. Classification (NCBI taxonomy): domain Eukaryota; kingdom Viridiplantae; phylum Streptophyta; class Pinopsida; order Cupressales; family Cupressaceae; genus Cunninghamia; species Cunninghamia lanceolata. The sequence continues at coordinate 986,860 of BSBN01000178.1, read as the reverse complement.
CCCAGAAAAGATTGTACAACAAATAGGGCTAGATGCATTAGTTAATCAAGTGATAAGTCCTACAACAATAGACTTGACATATGTAGAGGATGTAAATCCTAAAGATATAGCAGGTACACCTGAGAGAACAGAAAATGTTGAAGAAGTTAAACAGATGGAAGTGGAGGATAAAGCTCCAGATATGGGTCAGCAACAGTAAGAAATATCAGCTGAACCCGAAATAGTTGAAGTTCAGCCAAAGGATGGAGAAACCTCAGGAGATAAAGAGACATCAGGTCATAATGACCTAAAGGCTCAAGAGGTAGATACATCAGGTGCAAAGCAGGATGCGATGCAAGATCAAGTGGAGGCACCTAAGTCAAATAAAATAATATCCACGGATACTAATGTACCTCAGGATGAGGTAAATACCAAAGTGGATGAGACACCCCTGGAGGAAGTAAAAGATCAAGATCATGATAAACATGCAGATGATCAGCAAGATCACCCTCCGAAAGAAGAGATTCCCCAACAAGAGGAAGCACCACAGGATCACCCTCATGAAGAGCACCATGAGGAGGAAATAAGAAAGTCACCTTCACCACAAAGGATGATAATAGATACTGGAGATCAAGGTGAACATGATCAGGATGGTGGACATCCAGGATCTAGTGACCAAGTTCCTCCCTGGCTAGAAAAAGAGATAAGTACAGAACCTGATTTTGAAATTCAAGAATTTGATATATCTACATTATTTTCAGAAACCCTAATAAAGCCTAAGAGGAAGGCAAGATTAACTTCTGCCATTAGAAGAGATCCTAATACAGGTAGGAGAACTACCCAAATAGCACTCCCCACAGTCGAGAAGGAAAGAGGCAAGATCACTCTGGAAGAATTCCAGATTACCACAGTAGATTTAGGATTTGCCAATGAAGACCAAGAAGGTCAAGAGGGGAAGGATATTATTGATTCTTTGACCCAAAAGATAAAGAGAGAGAAGGAGAAAAATAAGTAGCATAAAGAGCATATTGCTCAGCTGCATGCCTATATAAAGGGGTTAATTACCCTGATGATACATCAAGTGATCGAGTAGTCCCATTGACTGTAATTTCTCAGGAGGAAGTCAACAGGTTGAACCTTATGAGACATGAATCAGTAATAATGTTAAAATGGATGTCATCTGTGCTCGATGGAGCTAAAGAAGTGGTAAAAGCCTCTTTGAAGAGGTGGAATTCTTTAGGTACCTCCAGGAAGAAGGTAGATAAACTACAGATGGAGATTGGGAGGACATCATTTCAATTGGAGAAAGCCTTGAGCACTTTAGATTAAATAAAGAGGATTGATCCTCTGATTTTAATAAAAAAATTGAGTACTATATAATGATATAGCCATATTGATTGATATCTGGAACAAAGACATCAGGTTTGAGTGTGATGTACTGAAGAGATGTAACAATAAATTAAGAAATATCAGTATGAAACTGCATGATATGATGTCTTATGAAGCAGAGGTCTTGGAAACCTTAGAAGGAAAAGTAGAAGGAAAGATAGAAAATCAGGATGAGGAGTTTGCCATTAAAGCTCTACATAGTAATTTCCAGCTAGTAGCTAAAGACCCTCTCAACCACCTGACAGAAGAAGTAATGGATAAAGTAATGAGAATAAAGGTCAGGGTGGAGAATTATAATGAAACATTGAGCAGCAAGAGGAATAAATTAGAATCCCTCTGGAGCAAATATCAGGTGCATAAACATGCCATCACCAAAGCAAGAACTCAAGATGGCAGAGAATTGGAAAAGATAGTGCAGGTATATGAAAATATCAGGACATCCATGCAGGTCCATATACAAAGAGACAATCATCAGGAGGATATTGAAACCGATGAAAGTGATGATTGTGACAATGAAGAACCTGATGAAGATGCACCATAAAAGGAATACATGCATCAAGTACTTAAGAGATAATAAGTTGCTTAGATGGTTGCCAGCTGGAAACCTGTGCCACGTGGAAAAGTTGACTTAGTCAATGAAGTATGAACCGTAGATCTTAATAGATAAATCTTGATCATAGATCAATTATAACCGCTCCCTCACCTTGTTCTATAAAAGGTGCAGGGATGCCTTTTTTTGATTCATTTGAAACTTAATTAAAATCTATTTGCTGAAATATTCAGGGCTTATTTCAAAGTTGTTGTATACATATATGTTCGTGCATACTTAATGAATGAGAAGACTATTTTGATTACAATACATCATAAATCTTGAGTAATCTGTGTATGAATTCTTGATACATGTTGTGATTTGCTGCATCCCTTGGAGTGCATATTGACTTACATGTGTTGTTTTCATACCTTTCCTTTAAAGTTAGCATCGACTGTATCTAGCTGTGGAATATCCTGGTGAACATATGGTTTGATTTCTTCTCTTCATGACTATATCTGATGTGTATGTGGCTCAATAACTAAAGGTTCAACATTAATTTGAAGTATTTCTTTCAATTTCTTTCAATTTCAGAGCATTTCATCATCATAATTGCAAATAATTGACAATCTTAAGAAAACAATACAAATATGCAGAGATCCCGTAGATAACTGATCATATTCAGCATATTTGAGGTTAAAGCATGTCGAAATGATAAATATCATGCAAAGATTTAAAGATAGATACACTATTTGAAGCATATCTTGTGTAGAATAACTATCTGTGCAACATCATTGCAAGAAACACTATCTTACAGATGAGATTTATGTAAGGCCCCAAAATGGAAACAGCAACACACATCAACCTCTGAGTAACATCAAAAGATTAAGACCTTATCACCGAAGACTTAGGATCATAAATTCTCTGAATTCATTGTATCTTTCAAGATGAATAAAGGTTAATGTGTACTTTTATTCTATGTTTGTTTATGACTAACATCATGATCAACATAAATTGGCGCTAGAAGGAGGGGGCAAAAACTAGAAGATCATCATCAGTAAGTTTTGTCCAAATTTATGATGCAGGTAGTAAGGTAACACCGCAATACCTCCAAACTTCCAAGTAATATGCAAATATTTACTGTGTTAGGTTCATACATGTTGATCATTTGTGAAATTTTCAAAGTTGATCATAAATATTGCAATCTTTGAAGTGGATCATTGTGAATTTGCAAAGATTGGTCCTATTTCAGATCAATTTGTCCAACCTTTGAGGTATCCTACCTTAGAAACTTGATAACCTGTTGCAAGTGTCACCAGACTCAAACATCACCTCATATTTGCAGTATTCCTGCAAATATCTCATAAGTACTTGGTCAATTTCCAATCCTGACCATAAATACAATCATTGCTGGTAAATTCCAACTGATCTTTACAAAGTTCCAGCTAATTTCCTTTAAAATTGAGAATCCCTGGCTTACAGGTTAAATACCATGTCCCGATCCACCAGAATCTTTGAAGAACTACCTGTTAGAGGATTTAGACCAAGGACTGTAGATATCCATCATACTCCCAGTTCTAGTGCTTCAAGAGCCTCACCAGAGCGTCCTCCTCTAACTCTAATCAGATTACAAATACCTACAGCTTGACCTATTACTCCTCAGGGACAACCATGTCAGCCTGTCCAACCTCAGGTTCAGCCTCAGGTCCAACCTCCTCCGGTTGCAATGTCTTTCTTTGCAACAGAGTCACCTTTGACCTTTCATGCATATCATGAGTTGCCAAAGAATCTAGACAAAATCTGTCTAAAGTATCATCCTTATCAAGATGCTGAAGATCATATCCAAACTTTCAAAGAAGCCTGCTGTAGGGCAAGAATAGAACATCAAGATGTTGTATGCAGATTATTTCCTTTTTCCTTAGGGGAGGAGGATTATAGTTGGTATACTAGTCTTGGTCATGGTTCAATTAGATCATGGGATGTCCTAGAGAAAGCCTTTACTGATAGATTTAAAATTCCCATAGATCCTTCCATGAACTATCACCTATTTGCTACAATCAAAAGATTTGAGAATGAGCCTATCGCTAATTTTAATGCTAGGTTCCAGAAGATGTTGTCTAAGTTAGTGGCTCCCTATGTTGTAAATGATGAGTCTACCAGAAGTATCTATTATTCAGCCTTGGATCCTTTGACCTCTATGTTCATCAGGAGGGCACATCCTCAGATCACAACTTTGACACAGGCTTTCCAAGAAGCCATAAAGGTTAGTCAGCATCTATTGCCTACTCCTAATCCAAATATTGCATTCCCTACACTGCCTAGCATGTATCCAACATATCCTGCACAATATCCTAATGGAGCTATGATACCTCCAGCAGTCATGCCAACACCTTTGAAAGTTCCTCCACTGAGTATCATGCCACCTCCTAATGGGAATGGCCAAATGACACAGTATCCTACACAAACACAGACACCTCAGGGTTTGGATTAGAACAACAATAATACTGGATCTTCCTTCTTCAAGCCTCAAACTGAAAATGTAGTGGCTAAAGCTCAAGAAGAGAAGGAAGAGATCAAAGAAATCTCTGCTCAACTAAGAAAACTAACCACAGAGGTCACTCATATGAGAAATCAAAACTTTTATTCTCAGTCTAATCAGAATAGAAATTATGCCAATGACAGACCTAGTTATCCTGACAGGGGGTACAACAACAATAATTTCAACAATAATGGTGGAAATAACAATAATCCTCAAAGGCAGCCTAGAGTATGGAACTCTAGACCAAATAATGGTTCATTGCCATCACCTTTAGATAATTAGCCACCTACTGAAGTCAAACAGACTACTAGAGTCAATCTTGTTGAGGCAGCCCTTACCAATTGGTGTAGAATACACAATACAAATGCTCATGCAAAATTGGACTGTCCACAATTTAGAATTGCTGCAAGCATTGTCCAGACAGAAGTGTCTAACACTTCTGGAAATTCACCTCAGGTAGAAGGGAATGAAATTGTTCCTTGTGGATATGACTCAGCATTTGTATTAGAAAGTTATACTAATCAACCTCATCAGCAGACTATGTCATCTCACCAGAATTACAACCTGGCATGTGAAGAGTCTGCCATGGCTTTTGAGTCAAATTATGTTTTCCCCTTTGAAGATGAGAATGAGCTATCTAATGAGCCTGAAGAGGTGCATGCTTACCAGCAGCAATATTAGGGTAAGCACAATTATAATCTGAGAAGTAACTTCAATAGAGCTACTGGTCCATTAACCAGTTCTTTGCCCCCAAATAATTTTAACACCTCCTGATCCCAAGGCAAGTAACAATCTGAGATTTCCAAAGGTAAATGCACAGTATCTGTCACCACAAAACACAGCATCAAAAGCTATTAGCCTACCTCATGAATCTGACAAACTAGTCACATATCTGGCAGATGAGATGAAGAAAGTAAAGATCAACCTGTCCCTATCAGAGTTGTTGAAAACTCCTGCAATTAAGAAGGCATTTATGAAATCACTAGATGATCCTGCTCCTAGAGAGGATAGTCATCCCCCAGGTTAGCCTAGCAATAGAGATCATGTTGCTAAAGATAATACTGTCAAACATAAAGTGCCAGCTACTGTCCAAGCTGCAAAAACCTCTCATATGACCTTGTACAGGGACAAAAGTGAGTCACCACCCTTCCTCCTTACCATAAGGATGTTTAGTAAGAATTTACACAACTATTTAGTAGATTCAGGCGCATCTACAAATGTCATGCCCTTGTCTATATGCAATGCTTTAGGACTGCATCCTGCTAAATCCCTAAAGAAGGTGACACAGCTAGATAAAATAGAAGTAAGTGTGGTAGGAGAGTTAACTTGTATTCACATCCAACTAGCATCTGATCCTAGGATCCAATATTACATCGATATCCGGGTAGTAGATATACCTGATACATATGGGATGTTGCTCAGCAGAGACTGGTCTAAAACTCTCAATGGATATATCTCTACTGACTTCAGTCACATGTGGTTACCTTGGAAAGGGATACCGAATCCAATAAGAATAGATGCTGAGCCTAGAATGAAGCACATGATCATCGAGTATAACAAAACAAATGAGGTCATGTATGTGAATGTAGAGCCTAGAGTTTATGCCATTAGACCGCAGACTGTTAGGATAGAAGAGATCCTGATGTTTGACTTTCATCATCATGATGATGATCATTAGGAGGACATAACGACTGTAGAGCCTGATAGTAGTTTTGAGAATGAGAATGAGGTACTTCAAAAAATTTGAGATGCACCTATCCAGGCAGGTAAAACATTGTCAATTGTTAAATATACCTGTTCATGATGTTTTGATTGATGGTTGGTGCAGATTACATGACAAGGCACATTCAGAGAAAACTTGTGAAACATGCTTAGATATGATGAAGTTGGAGCAAACATGTAGTGAGGCATCATCATCATCCAAGGTAAGTTCTACATCTAGTGATGATGATGATACTAATTTTTGTTTGTCTTCTGTAGGAACCACAAGAGAGGTAATAGATCATGATGAGGATCATATCCTGAGAACAGAAGAAATTATGGCATATGACCAGAGAAATGTTAAGAAGAAATGGAAAATCACCCCAAGGAGTGATTGTTTGATGGAATTAGATTATGAACTATTTGATGAAGACAGATGCAGTAATTTGACCATATTTGAGGAGTTTTTATCAGGAGAAATTAAAAAGATGATAGAACAAGCAAAACTTCCACAAGATGCACTAACTGAAGGATGGTGCAAATTGCATGAGGCACCTCACTCGAAAATTGCTTGCGCACTATGCTTACATATTTTAAAGAGACCTTTAGCACCTAATCCAGAAGATCATCCTCCTGATGATGAAAAGAAAGAAGAAGAATCAGCTTCGCAGAAGAAAGGAAAGATGAAGTCTAAGAATACTGAAATACCTAAATTAAAATGGATATCAAGCAGTGTAGCTGCCAGAGCTACAAAGAAGAAAGAAGGCTCAAATAAGCTTCCAACTGGAGATAAATCTTGGATCCTTAGATTTGATGGATCCAAGTCCAAACAAGGAGCTGGAGTAGGGATTGATCTCATTGATCCATCAGGAAAATCCTACCTAGCTGCATACAGATTACAGTTCCCCTGTACTAACAATGTGACAGAGTATGAAGCTCTGATTCATGGGATACTGTTTGCTCTCAAGAAGAAAGTAAAAATTCTGCATGTCTTTGGAGAGTTAGAATTAGTTATCAGGTAGGTAAGAGGAATTTACTCTTGCAACTATAAGAAACTGTCAAATTATAGACACCAAGTGTGGGATTTGATTGAAGACTTTGATGCATTTAATATCACCCACGTATCTAGACAACAGAACCATAGGGCAAATGCCTTAGCACAGGCTGCCAGTACATTAGAGCCCTTGTCCATATCAGGCCTAAAGAGATTTTTAGTAGAGCTGGTATCAGTGCCTTCAGTACCTGATAATGTTACTAATCTCCAAGTTTTTGATGATGATCAACATATCCTAAATTTCATCTCTAACAGAGGTATATTTGATGCTCAGATCATAAATGAGAACAATGTGGAAGATCACCTTTAGGAAGAAGAAGAAATATTAGAGTTGCCTAGTAATAAGATTCCAAAAGGGATGATAGAGCTAGAGAGAGCATTTGACCTGGATAACATGTTAAAACAAAAGGATCTTCCAAAAGCTGATGGAGGACAGTATTCACAAGTGAATATTGGACAAAATGATGACAAGAGAATGTCTTGATTGGTAAGGTTTGCACACCAAAAGAGTTAGAAGGAATAACTCAGGCCCTTAAAGATTACATACATGTTATTGCATGGACTTATGATGAGTTGAAAATGTATGACACATCAATCATAACTCATACTATACCTCTCAAGCCAGATGCTAAACCTTTCAGATAGAAGCAAAGGCCTATCAATGCTTTGCTTGAACCAATAATTTTTTAAGAAGTCAAGAAGCTGTTGAATGCCAGGATCATATTTCCTATGAGGCACTCCACTTGGGTAGCTAATCTAGTGCCAATGAGAAAAAAGAATGGAGACATCAGGCTATGTGTGGACTTCATGAACCTGAACAGAGCATTAGAGAAGGACAATTATCCTTTACCCTCCTTAGATGAAGTTCTGCAGATTGTAAATGGAGCAAAAATGATGTGATTTCTGGATGGTTTCTTTGGCTACAATCAGGTCATGGTTGACAAGATTGACAGATTAAAAACTGCCTTCACCACAAAGTGGGGGATATTTTCTTATAGACGTATGCCATTTGGGCTGATAAATGCTGGAGCAACATTCCAGCGAGCAATGGACATAGCCTTCAGAGGCTTAATAGGAAAATGCATAGTCATATACATGGATGACTTAACAGTGTTCTCTAAGGATAGAGGAAACCATGTAGTAGATCTTAGAAATGTGCTTAAGAAATGTGAAGAATATGGAATATCACTGAACCCCAAAAAATGCATATTTGGGGTAACAATAGGAAAGTTGCTAGGCCACCTGATAACTGAAAATGGGATTATCATTGATCCTGACAGGGTGGAGTCCATTATGAAATTACAGCTTCCAGAAAGCAAGAAAGATCTCAAATCTTACTTTGGTAAGATTAATTTTGTGAGAAAATTTATCACTGGCTTTGCAGAGATAGTCAAACCTTTAAATGTTATGCTGAAAAAAGATGCCAAGATTGAGTGGACACCAGAAGCAAAACCATCTTTTGAAGACATAAAGAAAGCTATTTCTAATGCTCCTGTCCTCATCAGTCCAGACTACACCAGAGACTTTTATATCTATTCATTTTCTTCAGAACACACCTCTGCAGCAGTGCTAACTCAGAGAAATGAAGAAAAAGAAGAAAAACCAATCGCTTTCATGAGATGTCCTTTCAAAGATGCTAAATTAAGATATGTAGATGTTGAAAGGCAAGCACTTGCTTTGGTCAGAGCAGTAAAGAAATTCAGGCATTATATCTTTAGAAGTAAAGTGATTGTTGTGGTACCTGATGCAGCAGTCAAGATGTTGTTAATGCAGAGTGAGCCTAGTGAAAAAAGGGCTAAATGGATCACAGTCCTACAAGAATATGACATGGAAATTACACCCATGAAACTGGTAAGAGGACAAGCTCTAAGCTAAATGATATCAGAAATTGATCCAAACATAGTGAGTCAGCAGTATGTTATCAATGCTAAGGACAATGAAGAATGGTATTCAGATATCAGACACATCTTGATTATTGGAAGATGTCCTCCAAGACTGCAGGCTTCACAGAGAAGAGCCTTGAAGATAAAATCCCAAAAATATATGATGAAAGGAGGAGTTCTCTTCAAGAGGAATTATGAAGGAATATACTTGAGATGCTTAGAAAAGCTAGAAGTAGACAAAGTTTTATCAGAGCTACATGACAAGTTTGGAATAGCACATGGCTCATCCTTGGCCACCACACATGCAATCCTCAGAGTAGGATACTACTGGCCCACAATTTTCAAGGACACTACTAAACATATCAAATGCTGCCATACATGTTAGGTTGCTGCCAACAGAGAGAGGTATGTTGCACAACCTTTGCAACTAGTGATGGAAACACGCCCATTTGCACAATGGGGCATGGATTTCATAGGACCAATTAATCCTCCATCATCGTTAGGCCATAGGTACGTTTTAACGATTACTAACTACTGTACTAGGTGGACTGAAGCCACTAGCAGCAAGACCTGTATTACTAAAGATGTCATCAGATTTCTGGAAAGTAACATAATCACCAGGTATGGGGTTCCCTATGCTCTCGTAAGTGATAACGGCTCTGCCTTTGCTTCAACCAAATTGTCAAGTTGGACCTTTGATTATGGGATCATACTGAAGTTCTCATCCAATTATTATCCCCAAGGGAATGGATTGGCAGAATCCACCAATAAAAATTTGTTGAATATCATAAAGAAGTTAGTAGACAAGAACCCTAAGGAGTGGAACACACTTCTAAAGTATGCCTTATGGGTAGACAAAACTAGAAACAAGGCTGCATTAGGAAACTCGCCGTATCATTTAGTGTATGGGGTGGATCCCATCCTCCCTATTAACCTGAAGATTCCTACCCTGCAGTTTGCCCAAGAGTACCTAGGCATAGACAATAATCGAGAAGTCAGGTTGCTTCAGCTGATGCACCTGGAAGAGAAAAAAAGTCAGGCAATTGATCAATTTGCCAAACATCAGGTTGTTGTCAAATGCTAGTTTGATAAGAGAGCCAAAGTTAAAGCTTTCAGGATATCTGATTTAGTCCTAATGTGGGATAAAGCCCATGAGAGGAAAGGAGACCATGGTAAGTTTGATAAATTATGGATAGGTCCCTTCCAAATTTCTAAGATATTAGGAGACAACACTTTCAGGCTTAAGAACTTGAAAGGTGAGGATGTTCCATTACCAGTTAATGGAAAGTTCCTTAAACACTATTTCCAAGCCTAAGTAGCCTCATGTCAGTAATGTGTATCATAGTGTATATTTGTATAGTTGTTTGTATAGTGTTGCTTTGTTGTTTTTGCTTTGTTTGCTTGTTGAGTTTTTGTTTTGGTTAGTCAAGATAATGCAACTCATCACCCAGGAAAATAACTAAATTGTTAGGATTCAAATGATGAGAACACATTCATATATAGGTTATGACCCACTTTGAGAAAGTACTCATGATCAGGTCTGTGATATCTTTTCATCAAGGTGCCTTTTCTTAACCAAAGTGATTTCTTCACAATGACTCACCTAACAGCCTTGGGTTTGTTGAACACACAAGTATAGGTGTTAAGTGAAAAATCTAAAGGGACTCCCTTGCTACCAATGCAATCTCCAACCTAAAGAAGCAAGTGACCATACCTTGCATGCTGAGCTTACATGATGACATCAGATATATGAAGAATAAATATTGAAAAATCCAAAAATATAATAAAATTAGGCCATCTAAGTAAATCTACCGGGGCTATAGACGCCTGCTGGCAGTGGGGCTCTACTTAGGGAGATTGTATAGATAACCTTGTCGAGGCTATGGACGCCTGCTGGTAGCAAGACTCTATCCTGGTTGGCTATGAAGGATGATCTCCAACTATGTAGCTTAACACCAGTTACTCATGTTTTCAACCTTCTTTCAAGATGATGATAATTAATCATTTGCACACACCTGATCCTTTATTAACATTGTTACCATGAGAAAATTCTATCATTCTGAAAGATTATGATGCTTATGCTTAGAAAGAGTTAGAATACTATATAAAAATGTGATCACCTCACTCGAATCATTGGAGTTTGTTTATTTTCTTTGGTGGCAAGTTGTTGTGTGGTTGCACAACACACCCCATTTTGACTTGACAAAACAGGGACCCAACCTTTTTGTTTGGCTTTGCTTGTTTTTTCCTACTTGTGGCGGTCTAGTAAAAGTAAGTCATGCAAATGATCTTGCATAGGGGAGCCGGGTACGTCATCATGATGAGGTAAATTTGTCAAAGTTAATATTTCATTTCATTAACCTCATACTTAGAAAGAGCACAAAATTCCATGCAGGTTTGCCTTTTGGATCATCCTGATATTCCTTAGGGTGTGAAAGTTATGAACGGTCAAAGTCTTGGTCAAGCCTGATATTCTGAGAAGGGTCATATTTCTTAACATCAGTCATCTTATGAAAGATCACCCCGATCCAATTTTATCACCCAATAAATCATCCGGTTCGTGACATGCAGACGTCAATTTTAAGTGGTAGAAGAACTTACCTGTTGAACAACGTCATATATTTTGCGAGGGTCATATTTTGAATATCACCTGATATTCTGAATATCACCTGATATTCTGAATATCACCTTATCTTTCGAATATCATCCTACCGCAAAATATCACCCTAGAGTCAATTATCCTGATGACGTCATCAAATCCCAAACAGCAAAGAATCACCCTGATGATGACATCATCTTCCTCTTTACCTCGCAGAGGTACATTTCTGAAAATCACCCCATCTAACAAACATGACAATGATGTCATGGTGCTATAACGATATAAGGAGTCATTATCAAGATGACGTCATCCTAATATTCCGAGAAGAAGGTCACTTTAGTTTAGGGGGTCATCATATTCCAAACATCACCTGACATTTAGAACATACCCTGATTGTAAAACATAATCGGATATTCTCAATATCACTTGATATTTCAAAAGATCATCCTCCTCTTCTTGCCATGCAACAATTAATGCCATTAATGCAGTAGGTGGTTCCCGCCGATTGCTAGTGCGATGATAACACCTGGCAACATCTAGAGATTTCCATGCGGTAAATTAATGATTAAGATCAATTCAGTCAGATTTTGCCCCAAGTGACCAGATGAATGGATTTAAAATGAATTTACAACGTCATTATAATCTTACCTTGTGAAGAAATGATCAGTTGCAGAGCCGAGTCCTCAAACCCTCATACGAGCTACCTGTTGACGCATACAGCTTGCCGAGAACAGGACGCGTGATCAACAATAGTATTTGAATTCATTCCGTAATCATCAGCATAATTCAGGAGGATAAACGTATCAGGTAAGTAATTTGAAACCCTCCTCCTGTCGTTCTCTGCATATCCAGGTAGTATAATGTCACTGATTTGAGGTTGTATGTTCTATTTAATGAATATATATGCATGATGCTATAAAGATGTAATGTATGTGCATGCATGATGAGATATCAAATTGTAAGACAAGTTCCTGTTCATTACAGGAAATCATGGCGGACAAGAGATTGTTTAAGTCCGAAGCTGAATTCGTTAAACCAATGTTTGCTCAGCCTAAAGGTGTGCAATTTAAGTATGGAGTTATAGGGGATACACATCAAGGAAGTACAGATTTGGAAGCATGGGCACTTAAAATGCACAGTGACAAGGAGAATACATTGCTGGACTCTGTGTTTGTATCTGGAATGTGGAATGTAGTTGGTTTCCCATATTCCATGGAGGCTCCTGAGTTAGTTATTGAATGTGCTAGAAATTATAATCCACACACAAGAAAGGTGGAGAAGCATGGCAGAGTATATGCAGATCTGTCTATCAAGGGCCTTTCCACCACCTTCAATCTGCCAATGGGAAAGAAGGTTGTTGGCATGGATTTTAAGAAACTGGAAGTAGATTATGAGAATAATAAGAAGGCTGCCCAGAAGAGAATGTACCAATGGAGGGCGAGAAATAGTCCTTATCCTACAACTACCAAATTGCCAGTACATCTGTATAAGTTTGATTTCGATGATGAATACCAATATATGATTGCCCTACTCAGTCAAGTAACGAGCCAACCAAACGTTGGTAGTTTCAAGGACTAGATGTATGGCATCATCGTGATGTCCCTCTACACAGACAATAGGCCATTGTGGACCAAGATGATAAGCGATGCCCTACATGATCAACTCATGAACTTGGGAGGTTCAGAATGTTCTTTTTATATGACTTCCTACATAGTTTATTCACATGCCTACAAAGGTACTTTTGATGCATTGACTACTATAGGAAAGATTGGTGGCAGCACCAATGATGCTCACATCTAGGATCATTATCCCCAGCTGCAAAGGCAGAATTACCTCCAGGACTACAAATTAGTAAATGATGCATTTTCAATGCATCTAGTCAAAACAATGGAGGAGGATAGAACTAAAAGATTGAGCATGGAAGCTCAGGAGGTCATATATAGGCATGGAGCCTAGTTTATTCGTTATGCAACATTCTCTTATATGAGAATTGAGGGTTTTGAAGGTCAACCCCTCATGCTCCCAAGATACCCCACTGATGCAGTAGTTTTGATGGAGTTCATGAGGCAAGTGGCTACAATACTGGATGCTTACAAAGCAAGTAACAAGCTCCCACCAGTATTGTTTCTAGTTACAATGGGCTGGTATATGTGCCTAGATTTTGATAACATTAAGAAATGTTGAAGCAAAAACATACACAGTTTAATCCAGAAGCACTCTACACTTAACTCATGGACTGTGGAAAACTCATGCCTAACATTAAGAAAACCATAGCTAGCTTGACAATGATGTAATTATAGCCTTTCCCTTTGGCTAGGTCATATGATCCATATGGCAGGATGTAGAAGATCATGGGGAAGCCCATCCATCAGAGGAATCTGGAAGATTTCTGGGCAGATTATGAAGATGAGGCTAAAGCCAGAAGAAGAAGATATCAAAGGCTAACCCTCAACCAGATAAAAACCTTTGACTGTATCTCAATACCTGTCCAATTGAAGAAAGATGATGGTAAAATTATGGCAGATGAGTATGAGGAAATGAAGATATACAATGATACAATATCAGCACATGATCTCACTATGCCAGAGGATATTTCTTTAGATCCATTCACAGGAAGGATACTGCAGCTGACCCAAGCATGGGTCAATGAACAAATAAATACACTGAAGAAGAAGGGTGTAGCCCTTACAGTGGATAATAAGAAGAAGAGGCAGGAAATTCCTGATGATGAGTATGATGATTTCCTGATTGAGAAGAGGAAATCTAGGAGAGAGAGTACCACCTCCTGATAAAAGCAAGAGACCTTCAAGAGGTAAGAAAATTGGTACTGAACCCAAAGGGGTCATAATTGAAATAATAGAAATGCCAGCTGAAGGTGCATCAAGATCAGGATAAGCATCAACATCATCCGCACCGCCTCCCTTGGATAAACAAAAGGCTAAAAGAATCCAGAGGCTAGCTGCACAACCTACTGATACATATGAGGAGGGTCAGGCATCACAGATGAATATAGAGGAGGATATCCCTCTAGATGAGGAGCCTGAGGAAGAAGAAGACCCTACACCCCTCACCAAAAAGAGAAAAGCACCTCAGGTGATGGTATCCACACCTAAGAAACAGAGAACTTCAATGAGAGGTGAAATAAATCAAGACCCCATGATGCTAAGAGGGGCAGGTATTGAAGTGTTCAGAAAAGAGCTGCAGCATGAGGTAACCCTTCCTACCATATTCAAGTTCAAGACTAAGAAGGCTGAGGAACAAAGGAAAGAAACCTCAAGAGCAGTACAAAGCGGTCCTATCTCACAGGAGGAGACTGTAGACCTATTTGATGACGAGGTAGTAAAAGATGTCGCCTCTCAGAAAATGGAAACCCTTGCTGCTAACACCTGCATAACTCCACAAGGAACCCCATCAGTCTAGGCGGTAGTGTTAGAAGAGTTAAAGAAAGTGGAACAAGAGAAAGAAAAGAGCCCAGAAAAGATTGCACAACAAATAGGGCTGGATGCATTAGTTGATCAGGTGACAAGTCCTGCAACAATAGACTTGACATATGTAGAGGATGTAAATCCTAAAGATATAGCAGGTACACCTGAGAGAACAAAAAATGTCAAAGAAGTTAAACAGATGGAAGTGGAGGATAAAGCTCCAGATATGGGTCAGCAACAGCAAGAAATATCAACTGAACCTGAAATAGTTGAAGTCCGGCCAAAGGATGGAGAAACCTTAGGAGATAAAGAGACATCAAGTCATGATGACCTAAAGGCTCAAGAAGTAGATACATCAGGTGCAGAGAAGGATGCAATGCAAGATCAAGTGGAGGTGCCTAAGTCAGATAAAATAATATCCATGGATACCAATGTACCTCAGGATGAGGAAAATACCAAAGTGGATGAGACACCCCTGGAGGAAGTAAAAGATCAGGATCATGATAAACATGCAGATGATCAGCAAGATCACCCTCTGAAAGAAGAGATTCCCCAACAAGAGGAAGCACCACAGGATCACCCTCATGAAGAGCATCATGAGGAGGAAATAAGAAAGTCACCTTCACCACAAAGGATGATAATAGATACTAGAGATCAAGGTGAACATGATCAGGATGGTGGACATCCAGGATCCAGTGACCAAGTTCCTCCCTGGCTAGAAAAAGAGATAAGTACAGAACCTGATTTTGAAATTCAAGAATTTGATATATCTACATTGTTTTCAAAAACCCTAATAAAGCCTAAGAGGAAGGCAAGATTAACTTCTGCCATTAGAAGATATCCTAATATAGGCAGAAGAACTGCCCAAATAGCACTCCCCACAGTTGAGAAGGAAAGAGGCAAGATCACTCTGGAAGAATTCTAGATTACCACAGTAGATTTAGGATTTGCCAATGAAGACCAAGAAGGTCAAGAGGGGAAGGATATTATTGATTCTTTGACCCAGAAGATAAAGAGAGAGGAGAAAAATAAGTAGCATAAAGAGCATATTGCTCAGCTGCATGCCTACATAAAGGGGTTAATTAACCCTGATGATACATCAAGTGATTGAGCAGTCCCATTGACTGCAATTTCTCAGGAGGAAGTCAACAGGTTGAACCTTATGAGACATGAATCAGTAATAATGTTAAAATGGATGTCATCTATGCTCGATGGAGCTGAAGAAGTGGTAAAAGCCTCTTTGAAGAGGTGGAATTCTTTAGGTACCTCCAGGAAGAAGGTAGATAAACTGCAGGTGGAGATTGGGAGGAGGTCATTTCAATTGGAGAAAGCCTTGAGTGCTTTAGATGAAATAAAGAGGATTGATCCTCTGATTTTAATAAAAAATTGAGTACTAAATAATGATACAGCCATATTGATTAATAGTTGGAACAAAGACATCAAGTTTGAGTGTGATGTGCTGAAGAGATGCAACAATAAATTAAGAAATATCAGTATGAAGCTGCATGATATGATGTCTTATGAAGCAGAGGTCTTGGAAACCTTAGAAGGAAATGTAGAGGGAAAGATAGAAAATCAGGATGAGGAGTTTGCCATTAAAGCTCTACATAGTAATTTCCAGCTAGTAGCTGAAGACCCTCTCAACCACCTAACAGAAGGAGTAATGGATAAAGTAATGAGAATAAAGGTTAGGGTGGAGAATTATAATGAAACATTGAGCAGCAGGAGGAATAAATTAGAATCCCTCTGGAGCAAATATCAGGTGCATAAATATGCCATCGCCAAAGCTAGAACTCAAGATGGTGGAGAATTGGAAAAGATAGTGTAGGTATATGAAAATATCAAGACATCCATGCAGGTCCATATACAAAGAGACAGTCATCAACAGGATATTGAAACTGATGAAAGTGATGATCATGACAATGAAGAACCTGATGAAGATGCACCATAAAATGAATACATGCATCAGGTACTTAAGAGATAATAAGTTGCTTAGATGGTTGCCAGCTGGCAACCTATGCCACGTGGAAAAGTTGACTTAGTCAATGAAGTATGAACCGTAGATCTTAATAGATAAATCTTGATCGTAGATCAATTGTAACTGCTCCCTCACCTTGTTCTATAAAAGGTGCAGGGATGCCTTTTTTTGATTCATTCGAAACTTAATTGAAATCTATTTGCTGAAATATTTAGGGCTTATTTCAAAGTTGTTGTATACATATATGTTCTTGCATACTTAATGAATGAGAAGACTATTTTGATTACAATACATCATAAATCTTGAGTAATCTGTGTATGAATTCTTGATACATGATGTGGTTTGTTGCGTCCCTTGGAGTGCATATTGACTTACATGTGTTGTTTTCATACCTTTCCTTTGAAGTTAGCATCGATTGTATCTAGCTTTGGAATGTCCTAGTGAACATATGGTTTGGTTTCTTCTTTTCATGACTGTATCTGATGTGTATGTGGCTCAATAATTAAAGGTTCAACATTAATTTGAAGTATTTCTTTCAATTTCAGAGCATTTCATCATCATAATTGCAAATAATTGACAATCTTAAGAAAATAATACAAATATGCAGACATCCCGTAGATAACTGAACATATTCAACATATTTGAGGTTAAAGAATGTCAAAATGATAAATATCATGCAAAGATTTAAAGATAGATACACTATTTGAAGCATATCTTGTGTAGAATAACTATCTGTGCAGCATCATTGCAGGAAACACTATCTTATAGATGATATTTACGTAAGGCCCCAAAATGGAAACAACAACACACATCAACCTCTGAGTAACGTCAGAAGATTAAGACCTAATCACCGGAGACTTGGGATCATGAATTCTCTAAATTCATCGTATCTTTCAAGATGAATAAAGGTTAATGTGTACTTTTATTCTATGTTTGTTTATGACTAACATCATGATCAACACTTCTCTAGGTGGTTACATTACAATCAATTGCTATAGTTTTTATGGTTAATGTAGAGACATGGTCGTTTGCTTGTCTTAAATGGGCTATTGCATAAGTAAAGCCTACGTTGGTGTAGTTGGCATCTCTAGAAGAATTGCCTTGGTTAGGGGCATGTCCTTTTCCATGGTTAGGCATAGGATCTTTAAAAAAATTTAAATCCTCATTAGTGGTTTGAGAGTTATTTTCAACTGTTACATCACCATGATCGATGAGGTCTTGGATTAGGTGTTTGAGCCTAATACAACTAGAAGTTTTGTGATCCTTGGTCCTATGAAAGTAATAAAATTCATTGTCATTGTACCAAGGTAGATTTAGTTGGGGTTCAACATTTTGAGATTCAGGGAAATCAATTAATTTAAATTTGACCAACTTCTGCAAGGCCACCTCAATAGGTTCCTCTAGGGGTGTGAACTTCCTTATCAAAGGAAAGAGTGATCTATGAGGATGTTCATTACCTTGAGGGTTGGTTGACAATGTTGTATTTGGTGAAGATGGGGCCGTTTGAATAGCCCTTGAATCAACTACTCCATCATGTACAACATTCCTATTTTTAATTCACAATTTAGATTGATCATTATTATTATTGTTAGAGGATTTTACTTTATCTTCCTTATATATTTTGACAAGACCTTTTTCTATCAATGCTCTTTCAATGGTCATACCCTTCTCTGAGTTCAAAAAAGGTATTAGGACCTTTAACTTGAACATGGAAGCTCATTTCTTTATTTAGGTTTTGGGTAAAGATGTTGACCAATTTTTTTTAGGAATTAACCAAGGAATTTTACTTGCCAAATTCCTCCACCTTTGTAAAAACTAAGCAAAAAAGTCACCATTCTTTTGCTTGGTATTGTACAAATCAGTCATTGATATTTCATGTTCAATGTTATAGGAGAAATGTTGGATAAATTTCTCAGCCAATTCTTGAAAACACTTGATCCCTTGAGGCAAGTGAGAAAACCACTCTATTGCTTGCCCATTAGACTTCTAGGGAATAGGCACACGATATAAGTGTCGTTATAGGGTACTTCCATGCAAGCTAAATCTAACTCTTGCACATGTTCTCTAGGATCACCTTTACCCTTATATTTATCAAATTTGGGGATTTCAAAGTTCTTAGGGAAAGGAATCATATTATGGGATCTATCAAATGGGTAGGGACAAATGTCCTCTAAAGTATAACTCTTCTTGGTACTTCCCATTTGAAGGTTCAACATTTGTTTTCACAACTCCTGAAATTGTTGCTTCATTATCATTACTTCATCCATTTGGGGATTAAGATTAGAGTTTGAATTTGAGTTAAAGGGTTATTATTAGACATTAAATTTTGATTAAAAGGGTTATTATTAGACATTAAATTTGGCCCTTAGGGAATAAAGGATGAGGTTTGAACTTGGGTTTGAGGGATATTGGTATAGGTATTGAAAAAAGGATTTTGGGCACCATAGTGTGTTGAAATCAAAGGTGAGGTAGTTTGAATGATGTTTGAGCTAGGAACATGAGTTTGTTGAGGCATAGACAAGTTGTAAATGGTGGGTGAGTTTGGGGTAAACATGGAATTTGAAGGTTGAGGTATAGGCATGGATTCCATTCTTAGGATACCTATAGAAATGGTAGGGGTTAAGAGGTCCATGGGAGTGTATATTTGATAGATGACGAGATCCCCATCCCCAAGGGGTCTTAATTCTTCTTAAGAGGGAATTCTAGCCCCTAGTTTTAGCAACATTTCCATATAATAATTAGGGTGTCTACCCATCAATATTTCAATGAGTTTAGAGCCCCTTGGATCAACTACAAAATCTTCTATTTCCTTAGAAGTAGGCATGTCATCTAAGTCTTCCACAAGGACTTCTTCCAAGGGAAAGGTCGATGTCATAGATGGCATATTGTATTCTTTAGAAGTAGTGTTTGCATTTGAAACTTAAGAGGTTCATGAGACATTGATGGATATTCTTCTAGGATCCATTTCTTCTTGTTTAGAACGTGCTCTTATATTCACCATATACTATTGTTAAATTGATATCGATTTTAGATATGTTTCAAAGATCACATTTGAGGCCCTTAGGCTTAATCTAAACCAAGGAAGTCAAAGATATGCTAGATCTCCAATGATATAAGATATGATGAGGATAATGATATTTTGATCATGATATGATAGTGTTTACTTGTACTAGACTTTTGAGTCCAAGCAAACTGATATGCAGTGATATTTTGATCATGATATGATAATGTTTACTTGTACTAGACTTTTGAGTCCAAGCAAACTGATATGCAATGATATTTTGATCACGATATGATAATGTTTGCTAGTACTAGACTTTTGAGTCCAAGCAAACCGATATGCAATTAGATGGAGATATCTAATGTTCTCTTTGATATGTTCTTGATATAGATAAGTATAGGTTCAAAATGATTTTGATATTTACCTTGAGATCTTGATACATTCAACATTTGAATATATGATAAAGATAAGAACAACAATCTAAAACTTTTTAGAATGTTTTCTATGTAGATCCCTAGATTTATGCTGAAAATTACTTTTCTTTTAATCTGATTAAAGTTGATTGGTTAATTTTTGTTTTGGTTAAAGCTTATTAGTTTTAAGATATTTTTGGCAAAATGATTGTCACAAATTGATAAAAACTAGCGAACAAAACCCCACCCCAAAACAAAGAGTTTAAATGAGTTTTGAAAAGGTTTTGATTGAGACTAATTTAGTTTTTGACAAAGAACTTGGTTTGTACCTCTATTCTTGCAATGAAATATAGATACTAAAAGCAAACAATCAAAAGAAGACACTTACAAACAATTCTTGCATTTCCAATTTTGATATTTATCTTACAAATACAATAGACACAACAACAATCCTATAGATAAGAGGGTAGATAGGCTGGATAGCTTAACTAGGATAGAACACACTCACTAATGGAAGCATCCTCTATATATCTTGAGGATACTTGAGGCCCAAATCTGTAGAAGGATAAGAATATCCTCACAATAATTGAGAGGAGAGGGTAACCCTCCTTCCTCTATCACTTCCCCAAGGTATAAAGTTCTTGGGGGCTTAGTTATAGTGACAATATACTAGATCCAAGAGAGGTGTCTTTAGATTCACCACCCTCTATTTATACTCCACTAAAACACTGGAGTTAAGGTCATTCCTAGAGTGATCGCTTCTCTAGGTAGGCCTTCCTAAGAGGTTACAAAGGGTAAAACAAATAATGTTTTTGATCCTCAAAATTGTGTAGTCATGCAAGAGGAGATCAAACACATGTGTTTATTTACCAAAACAAGTCATTCTTTTATCCTTTAAGAAAAGTGTGATAACAATAAAAATGCAAAGTTGTGAATGTAAGAAGGTGTTTTTGATCCTCTAGATCGTGCAGGCACGCAAGAGGAGAGCATACACACCAATCCTAAACGGTTCATAAACTTTACCAAACACTTCAAACACTAATTATTTTTAAAGACCCAAAATGAAATGTGAAAGAATGTGAAGAGGAAGGTGTAAGAGGGTATTTTTGATCCTTGGGATCGTTCTAAGCACGCAAGAGGAGAGCATACTCACCACTCCTTGATGACCAATAGCTTCAAGTCACCAAACACTTGTTCTTTAAAATCCCAAAATCAAATGTGATACAACCAACCTATTATACTAAAGATATAAAGGTTGGAATGTGTGCACCTTATGTTTTACTCCTTAGCTTCCAACAAGTAGATCCTTTTTGATACAGATTGATTTAAGCAAGTGTTTTCCTTGCACATAAACAAAGACAACAAAGTAAAATAAAATACAAAAATTCTAGCAAAAATAATAAAGGGGACTAGTATTAGAATGATGTTAGAAATGTAAACTACACAGCAAAAAGAGATTAGAACCAAAAAAATTAGAGGAAACGATTTATTGACTTCTCTGTTATTGCGTAGGGAAGAAATCAAACCAAAATCAGTTATTACTCCATAGTTGCCACAAAAATCAGTGTAGAAATTTGTAGGTTATTGCATGAGATCTGTGACCTTTGAGAAAACTCAACCGATGGAGGAATGACAAATACTACAAAAAATGACCAACAGATGACTAGAGATGGTGGTTTTTTTTTTAAATTACGATCGGTGAAATGGAGAAGGAAATGTGCAGATTGCCTTCAACTAAGCCGACCCACTTCAAAGTTGATGTGTGAAATGGAGGATGTGGCCTGCAAAAATTAAATATCTAGAAATTTAGCTATGTATGAAGAATTATATGCTTTTAAATTAGTAAATCCATCTATAAAATGTTTGATTTGTGAAAGGTATTGGGTTGTTTACTGTTAAATACCTGGAAAAATATACATGATTAGCCATAACCTCATTCAAACATTTAGAATAGTTGTGAAGTTGGTTACAAACAACAATATAGCAACTTATGGTTTGATTTCTCTTGAATCTAGGAGTTTGATGGCATGGTTATTGGTGATGGAGCTAGGGCTTAGATTAGTGAAATGGAGAAATATTTCAAGATTCAAAACTACTCAAAGATAACTAAAGCAATTTGGGGAGCATACCAACTCTTAGGGGAAACTTCTACCTAGTGGACCAACAATAAAAAATCTAAATGGGTTGGATTCCACTAACCTAACATGGAATCAATTTGTGACTTTGTTTAGGCAAAGATGCTTACCTCAACTCTATTTTGACTAAAAGATGATCAATTTCTAGAATTTAAGGCAAGGGGACATGTCAGTAACACAATACTGGGAGAAGTTCACAAGAATTCTCAAATATGTTCCTTAATATCAATGTGATGATAGTTCTACATTTAAATATTCATCATGGGATTAAATCCCTAGATTAGAGGAGAGGTGGATGTGCATGGACCTTCATCCATGGATCAAGTATTCAAAAAGTCCATTAAGCAAGAATAAAAGATCAAATATATTGCCACCTCGAGGGATGAGTTACATAAAAAGTTTCAAAACTCTAAGACATATTCTTCCTTTAAAAAGAAGAATTGGAACCAAAACAAAAATTATAAGCATAAATTCAATGAAAAATATACTAAGAATAGCAATGCTTCAGGGTTCAAAATAAGGGACAATTAGACCAAGGAAGAAATTGGAACAAAGAGGAAAGGGTGTCAAAAAGGAGAGGACTGCCAGGAGGATGTTTCACATGTGGAGGTGATCATTATGCAAATAATTGTCCAAATTAGAATTAGGGAAACAACTTCAGTAATCCTCCATTACCTTCTCAACAAACAACTTTCTAGCAAAGGACCCATGTGGCAGTTGACAATCACCAAGATGATGATTAAATTGCACCAATTAAGACTTCAAGTACATTTCTTGGTTGCCCTATGTTAATATTGATGAATATTGGAGCTACATAATGTTTTTGTCACCAAGAGTGTTTGGTAAAATTCCTAGAAGAGTTGGCTTTATGGGCGACTCTTGGTCTATGAAATATGAAAATCAAGCAAAAGTTAAATTAGAGCAATGCTTGTTTGAAGTTGAGTTAAAACTACTTGCCTTCTCCACTGAAGTGAACTTGTATGTAGCTCACCCTTAGGTTCTTATTATGTAATCTTTGGTAGAAATTGGCTTTCGTGCCATAGAGAAAAAGTTAATTGCTTTGTAAAAACTATTGAATGCTTAGATGACTTGGGAAACTAAGTTCAAATTTAGGGGATTAAAGAAGAGAATAAACCAAGGCAAATTTTAGCCCTCCAACTTAAGAAAACAAGAAGAAAGGGGTGTGAAATATATGTAATCAAGGTGGATCAGTTGGAAGATTCCAAGGAGCCCACATTGCATGATTACCCTTTTCTCTATGATTATCATGATGTTTTTCCTAAAGAATTGCCTAGGCTACCTCCTCAAAGAGAATTTGACTTGTCAATTGATATAATTTCAGGATTGGAACCTTAGTCCAAAGTTATGTACCGAATGATGACAACATAACTTATGAAGCTAAAATTCTTTAGGAACTATTCTCAAAGGGGTTGATCTGACCAAGCATGTCTCTTTAGGGAGCACTAGTGATTTTTGTCAAGAAGCTTCGGACAAGACTCTATGTCTATGCATAGACTATAGAATGCTCAATAAAGCAATGGTTAACAACAAGTATCCTTTACCTCGCATTGATGATCTATTTGATCAAATGTGTGGTGCAACCATTTGCTCTAAGATAGAATAAGAGTCATATATCACTAGTAGAGAATCAAAGATGAATACATCCCTAAAACAACTTTCAAAACAAGATATGACCACTATGAGTTTACGATGTTATCTTTTTGGGTTAACAAATGCACTAGCTACATTTGTGAACGTGATGAATAATGCCTTTAAGGATTACCTGGATAAGTTTGTGCTTGTCTTCCTAGATGATATTTTGATATATTCCTAGAACATGAAGAGCACTTATATCATTTAAGGTTAGTGATGCAGTGGTTAAGAGAGCATAAGCTTTATGAAAAACTATCTAAATGTGTACTCTTCTAGAAGGAAGTACAATACTTGGGTCATGTTATTTCTTCCAAGGGAATTTTTGTCGACCCAACAAAAATAAAAGTGATATTAGAGTGGCTAGTGCCAAAGAATGTCCACGAGTTGCATAGTTTTATGGGATTGGCGGGCTATTATAGGAAATTTGTGCTAAACTTTTCTAAGATAGACAACACCATCACTTCACTTTAGAGGAAGGGTCAACAATTTATATGGTCAAATAAGTGTGAGGAAGCTTTCCAAATCCTAAAGGAAAGATTAACTTTAGCACTGATTCCTAGAGTTCTTGACCCAAAAAGTCATTTTGTAGTCATTACATACGCATTAAGTGAATGCTTAGGAGTGTACTTATGCAAGATGGTCAAGTTGTGGCCTATGAGTCTAGAAAACTCCAACCATACGAGTTGAATTATGCTCCACATGATTTGGAACTTGTAGTGATAGTTCACACATTGCAAGTGTGGAGACATTATTTTCTTGGCAAGTTATTTGAGCTTAAGATAGATAATTTGGAACTCAAGTACATTTTCACATAGCCAAACCTGAATGCATGCTAAAGGCAATGGCTGGAATTCTTGTCAGACTATGATTTCAACATCAACTATATTAAAGGAAAAGGAAACTGAGTGGCTAATGCTCTTAGACATAGATGGCATATTGTCGCATTGGCTATTGTTTGATCAACTTTTTAGGAATAGGTTTTGAAGTACTTTTTGAGAAATGATTTCTATGAGCAAGTCAAGAAAACTCTCTTAGAGGATCCATAGGATTTCAAATATGATGGGTATTAGTTTGAGCCTAGTGGGCTATTAGGATACCAAGGCATAATTTATGTTCTAGATCTAGGAGTTTTGAGAATGTTAGTGCTAAGAGAAGCACATTGTGCACCTTATTATGGACACCTAGGTGTAACCAAGCTGATGGATAATCTAAAACCACTATATTTTTGGAAGGGAATCAAGTAGGATGAGGTCAATCTTATGGCTAGATGCTTAGAATGCCAACAGGTTAAGGTTAAACACATGCACCCTATAGGATTACTTTATCCTCATAATGTTCTAGAGTGGAAATGACAAGTTATCAACATGGATTTTGCACAGGGTCTTCCAATGTCTAGGAACTGCCATGACATGATCCTAGTGGTAGTAGACAAGCTTATGAAAGTTACCTATTTTATACTAGGAAACTTGACCAATGGTGTGTTAAGGTTCTTGTAAGAAGATTCATTCAAGAGATCTTTAGACTCCATTGAGTTCTAGAAAAGATTGTCTCAGATATAGATGTACGAACGACTTCAAGGTTTTGGCAAACCTTATTTTCAACATTGGGAACTTAGTTGAGTTCATCAGTTCATCTTATCACCTAGAGACTGATGGTCAAATTGAAAGGGTGAATCAAGTGTTAGAATATTTGTTGTAGATGTATTGTATCGACCAACAAAACAAATGGGAAGAATACATTCCACTAACCAAGTTTGCATATAATAATTCCTATCACTTTACATTAAATATGAATCCTTTTGAAGCACTATACAATAGAAAATGCAGGAGACCTATTAGCTGGGATAAATTGGAAGATGGGGTGAGCATTGGGCTGGAAATGTTAGTAGAGATGGAAGAGTGCAAGTTAAAATGATTAAGAAAATGTTGGTTGAAGCCAATGATAGGCAAAAAAGTTATGTCAACTTGAAGCAGACAATGAGGCAATTTGCTACAGGAAGCAAAGTTCTTCTTAGACTCAAACCTCATAAGAGTTCAATTAATTTCAGTAAATCAGCAAAGTTGGCTCCCAAATATTGTTACCTAATTGTTCTCTTCAACCCAATAAGGTCAGGCTGGGATATCACTAATATTTTTTGCATTCACAGGAAGAGACAGGATCAATGGAAAATTAGGCCAGGTTGTCTAAAGTAGGAGGAAAAGAGGAAGAGCAGATAGGATGAAAGATTGCAACCTGTTGTGGAAGGCCTACTACTCAAGTAGGTCATTTCTATGATCACTTTTACTAGAATAATGTAGCAACTCAATAAGATTTGCTACACAAACTAGATAAAAATGGGAAGGGCATCCTACCGGAGCAGGAGGCATCCCAAAGTAGGTGGAATGGTCCATTCATTACAGTTGATCCAATTATCAAGTGAGAAAGGTACACAAGGTTTGCCAAAATCTACTCATGATCATAAACAATTGTACCATGCAATAATTTTCATATTTTCTTTATGCAATTGATTTACAAAATAAGAAGTAATACACAAATCATTGCATGAAATAACTGTTTATATTCATAAAAAGAATGTGCTCATAGTTTCCCACATAAGCCATGGGAATGACTATACAAGATGAATTGAAAGAAAGCATATACATCTAAAATATAAAAGAAACATATATGAGAGAGAGGGGATCCATCATTGTCTAGATGATGAACCCCACTATTGGCAGCATCATCTTTAGATTCCTCATCGATATCTCCAAGGGTACCTGCAAGAGACAAATAAGGATATGTTAGAGCTTAGGATGCCATCACTCCTATATGTGATAATACCAAAATGTACATGCTACTTTTCACAAGCATCTAATCAGGAAGATGAAGAAGATAAATAGGCATCAGATGCAGATATACAATCATAAGAAGGTGCAAAAAGAGAAGATCATCTAATTGGTAGAAGAGGCCACTAGCCTCAATTATTTTCCTAACTTGTTTGCTAAGTGTGCACGCACAAGTAAATGAAGATATCTCATTGATAACATACATCAAAGTTGTCATAATAGTCATTTGGAGCAACCCGATACAATAAAGGGTGTAGTTCTTATCCTAGGAACATTCATGTAGCGTGTGAAAGTAAAAAGTTATACAAACAACACAGAAGTGTATCAATGTTCATAGAAGACAGCTAGCAAGCACATAAAGGTATTAGTTATAAGGGACAGTCTTAGATTTCTAAGATGGAGTTCTATCAGAAAGATGGGAGGCTTGCATACATGTACAATCATCCAAAGGCACCTAAAGCATACAATGAAGAGCAGTCACCTTCAGATGAATAAGGTAAATGATAGTTATTAAAAGAGATAGTTTTTTTTAGAAGGGACAATCATATCTTTAAAGGGGTAGAGGGCTACATTCATAACATTTGATGACCAACAAACCAAAGGTGTGACAGTCAGCACAAAAAGCTAAGAAGGAATCTATCAAATGTTTTGAAGGTCTGTAACATGATAAGAAGTCTTATGCAGAGCCCTAAGGGTTTAGAAGGATCATTGTGAGGTTGATCTATGATTGTAAGATTTACACAAGGTGTTACCACAACAAATTCCTTGTACTTTCCAAAGACAAGTGTCTTACAAGGAGTTTAACTTACATAGGGTATATCTATGACTATATTAACCATGAAGAGGATAGTAAGGGGGTTCAAGGCCCAAAGAAGCAGTCATCATAAGGTTGGGATAGTCAACAAGAATGAATAAAAGGGTTAAATGCATCAAGAGTAAGTGCCACAGGCACAAAGGGAACAACAAAATAACTTCTAGAAGTAGACAAAAAAGCAATTCTTGCTAATATTCCTAAGGGTTTTGTTCATGGCTTCCAAATCATGCTTGAGAGTTTTAACTGTCACCAACAATATCCACAAAGATAAGCATAGGATCAAAGTCTTAAGAAAGAGCAGTCAAAAGATAAGAGCAAGCCACCATTTCATAGATTAGCCAAAGGATGGCAGTGAGCAAGAGATATGTATGTCTCTTAGAGATAGTCAAAATGACTGCTACAACAATAAGGAGCAAAGATCATACACAATAGGGTGTTTGTGACAATCATACAAGGACATATTAGGGGTTGCAAAAAGATTGGACCATGATAGTGTACAAGCATTTACCTTTGTCAAAGAGCAGTGAACAAAGTTTGTAGTAGTGGCAGTATGGCTATAGACAGTCTTATGACAAGGAAGGTAGAGGATAGTCATATAGTGACTGTATTGACAGTCATGAATTAGAAAACTGAAGAGCAATCTACAAACAGTGAACAGTCATCATGATAGAATAACTGGATAGGTAACAGTCACAACAAGAACAATCATCAGGAAGACAATGGTCTTAGCAAGAGTAGTCAAACCACACTCATCACTGTGCCAACAACAAAGGCATTAAACAGTCCATAGTAGCCTGTCACAAGATAATAGATATGAGGTCTCATAGCAGGAATGACAAGAAACTGTCAAGGTTTCCAAAGGATGATTAACTCTCAAGCAAGGGCAAATAGTACTTTCACATGATTGGAGGTGGAAGATACAAGTCATGAAGACTGTGTAATTAATAACATGGTCACAATCTAGACACCTATGCAAAGATATCAAAAAGCATGGAGACTGTCACAATTGCAGAGGTAAGCACATTTACATCCAAAGGTTGCCACATATTCATATCCACTAAACACTTTTGCATGACAGTATGTAGAGAAGTAACTATTCCAAGCTATCCTAAGTAATGACAATCAATAGATCAAAGGAAGTATGAGCTGCCATAAGCAACAGTCCACAAGCAAGTAGCAGCCATCCCCAAAGCAACCACTCCAAAGGGTTAGTAATAGATGAAGACAGTAAAAATAATAGTTTCTCACTATTTTGTTTGAATAGAATGCCATGATAAACCCTTGCAAGACATAGAGATACCGCTATCAAGAAGAGAGTGATGTCATAGTTGAAGGAACAACTGGCAAGTGACTATAAACAAAATCCATCTCTAAAGAGAGGGCGGAGATACAAGAGAAAATGAAACCCTAACAATTTCATAGAAGGAGGAATAAAATACTCACAGTTTCCAAACAAAACACAGTAGGGTTTTATCATAAACAAAGCAAGTTCTCACCACTTTCATGCAATAAATTAGAGCTACATGAAGATTTACATGAAGAGCTACAAAGGTATAAAATAGTCTCCCATTGTTGTCACAACACAACAAAGGCAAGAAGAAGATATGTTCATATGTTTTGCTCATATGTCTCATGATCCTCTTCAAGACAAAGAGCCACAATAGAGTAGAACAAGCAAAGGAAAACTGAATCTTTCATGATTTTTTTTCACTATAAGGAGTAGCTAATATGATAAAACCCTAGCAAGGGTTACAAACAGTACACAGAGCCTTTTTCCATTATTTTTTGACTCACAATGGTAGTATAATAAAAAGCAGTGACAATAAATGAAAGAAGCACATTCATATCTTGCAAAGATATTCCATAGTGTTCAAAGAACAAGGAGCCACAAAAGAGATTTCAAAACCCTTTCAGAAGAATCCTTCCACTATGCAGAAGATACAAGAGAGCAACAAAGTCTACAAATTCTTCACAGTCTCCATGTAAACCCTAGTAGGGTTTTTTGTCACAAATAAAGAGACCTTCACAATTATATTGATAAACAGGAAGCAACAGTGATAGAGGATAAAAAAAGATCATGTTCATAGTTTTACCGAGCTTGCATCAGAAGAGAAAATAATGTAGAGGTTTGAGGAGCCCTCAGAGTATCCAAAGGAAGCAAACCTTTCATTGTTTCTATTCATAGGAGAAGCCACAAGTAACCACAAATAAGAGCTACACATCATTCAATCACTTGAAAGTAAGCAAACCCTAAAGTAGTTACACTTTTCCTTTCAAGTCAAAGAGTTGCATAAACAAGATGAAATATCAATAAAGAACTAAAACAGTAGGATGAAGGATATACACAAGTTTAAAGTTTGCTCACTAAGAAAATCAATGACAGAGTGCCCTCACAATATGAATGAGCATATGCAACAATAGAGAAATATTTTTGAGAAGTATTGCTTACCAGGAGCAAGGCGCAAAAGAGGAAGAAAGCCCTTCCAGTTTACTGCAATAGGAAACCCTTGGTGATGCCTTCAAAGTGAAGAGTAGCAAGTGAAAGATAGAAAGACAAGTGAAATGAAATTTTTTTAGGGTTTGTCAAACCTTTTGTTGTTTGTGCCCTAGCCAAACCTGATAGTCTCTTAAGTCTTTTTGACTTTTGTTAAAAAAAAATCATTGAAGATAATACCTTGGCTTGGGGTCAAAACTTGTTTAGGTGATAATGACTAGGATGCATGAGGAGCCTGTGGAAGACAAAGGAGATATAAGGTAATGATAACAATTTTGACCTTTAAAAGGTTTCTTTTCAAACCTTAGACATCGAAAGAAGCATCATTAGGGTTTAAGGAAATCAAAGAGTATTATGATGACCTTTTAAGGTCTTATCTATGACATAGGTCAACTTTATGCATGAGGAAGACTATTATGAGTTTTGCATAAGATAAGATATGAGAATATTAGGAAAAGCCTTGTGAGAGAAAGACAATGTGTAAATGTAATGAAATCATGTAAACCCCTTTTCTCTCTTCCATGGTTAGTAACCAAGTATAATGTATTTTAACACTTATTAAGGGTAATATTTTATAAATTACCTTAATATTTGTAACACAAAACCAAAAGAGATAATCATATAACACCTATTAAGGTAAATCACATGGATTACCCTTATTTTTTGTTAAAATAATTTATTTTTTCCTTCCAAACATGCAAAGGACTGAAGATGAGACAAACAGAAGTTGCAAACTCATGCAAGAGGATATTTTACTTTTTTTTAAAAACTATTGGTCAAACTAGACTATTTTTGGAATTCTATTCAGTCAATCATCTTAAGAGGAGGAGTTTAGAGCTAAAATATCTCAATTTAGAGCAGTTATGAGCCCTCTAATTTAGGCATTTTCTTCTTGCTCACCCAACAACTAAGAGTTGACTATTTCTGAGGTTGAGGATCTCTTTCCAACCTATTCATGCATCGGTTGGAGTTTAGTTAGACAAGAGATGACTTCCCTTGGCTTTTTGGAGAGATTTTGTATTATAGGAGAAAAAGCTTGTGCTTTTTTCTCAGTTCTTGCTTTTATTCTTGTCTTTGCACATTGTAGAGAGAGATTTCAGTATTGTAACTCAGCAGTTTTACAGATTTTTATACAGTAGCAGCTTATTTTCCAACATATTTTATAATCATTGCAGAGGTATTCCTACCATTTTTCAATAAAATCAAGTGTTTTCCTTCTCAGAGTTAGGTGTCTTGTTCTCTTTTGAGTGATTTTGATGAAAGTTTATTGTGTTTTAAACATCAAACCTTTAAATTTATGTCTCATTCATTGAAGCATGTATACAAAAAAAGCAATTCGTTATCATAGGTTGTAGGTTATGCAAGTGATTTTCTTATTTTTCTAAGTTGTGAAAATACCAGTTTTCCAGAAGTTTTCAAACCTTTCTACGAAATATTTATTTATTAAAATTGCCCAAACTGAGCTGTGTGAACAGATCTATTGAGAAACAGTTGTGAATTAGGTTGCAAGTTAGAGTATAATCATTGGTGCATCACCTCTTAGGATCAATTTTTAGTTTCATTAGTTCTCTCTATCTTGTTTCTTTGAAAGTACATTAGATCCAGGAGGCTTTTAAAGGGAGTTGGCTCTTGCGGAGGTTCACTTTCACTATAGACAAACCACAGTCTGAAAGTGATCCAATGTGCCACTGGATTGTTAGGCTTAGTGTTTAACAAGGGTGCAATCCTTCATGACAACAAATATGTAGGCCCATTTGAAGTGCTTGAAGTTATTAACTTGGTTGCTTATAGACTAGCCTTACCACCTTCTCTTGCTCAATTGCATAATATTTTCCATGTGTCTTATTTGAAAAAAGTATGTGCCATATTTTACTCATGTTCTTGATTAGAATTCTTTATAAGTTATGGACATAGGGGTGATAATGATAGAGCCTCTCAGATTGCTCAAGGTTCGCAAGCTCTGCTTGTGTAATAGAGAAGTAACTTAGTGCAAAGTCCAGTGGGACCAATATTCAGAGGATAGTGCCACTTGGGAGGACTATGAAGAGTTTCATAGAGGATTTCTTTATCTGTTTGCATAGTATTTTCAATCATATGATACTTTCAAAAAAAAATGTTATGGTTAATTAAGCCATCAAGATGATGACTTTTCCTAGAGGGAAGGATGTCACATCCTATTTTTAGTTTCTTATATGGACAAATTTTTAATGTTTAAAAATCTGATTAAAGGTATGCATATTTAATGTTTTGATATGTTGTACTAAATGCGATGACATTATGCTCTATATGTTATTATGATAATTTATTATTACATTGCTTCTATGAAATATTCTTGATTTGAACTAATAACTGGTTATACAAAATGTTTGCACATGTTTGTCATTATGGAATGATTGTTGAATAATATGATAAATTTGGTTGTTTCATATATCATATGCTACTATTGTTATTATTGGTTGGTGATTATGATATTTTGGTATTGACATAGACTAACTACTTCTTGTTGGCATGAGGTGGTCGTAGGTTAGATTTTCACCCTCACTTGTAGAGGGAGAGCATCATTCGGAGAGGGAGAGCATCATCTGGAGAGGGAGGCAAATTGTGATAGGGCAGTTGCAGCATACACTTTGAGAACCTACACACTTGCACAAGTTCACAAGTTGTTTGTATGATGATGTATTGTAGGCATGAAAGGGTCTGCTTAAATGTTGTCACAAGTTTGTGTATGAAGTCTTTAATTAACTCTGTATCCATTGTCTCTTTTGTTTGGTTGAGTGTTGCTTTATGCAGTAGCATTGTGTGATGTTGGTTTTGGATTTTATTAATTTAAGGGAAAGATATGAACCATAGTTTATTTACTCTATATTAAACTTGTCTATGATTGAGTTGCTATGAATTATATAATATTTCTCTTATTTTGGGATTTATTTAGTTTAAGGGAAATTAAAATGTTTTAGTTTTTAGTTCTAGTTATGCCTTTGTTGAGCCATTATTTTTGAAAACATATGTCTTCATTTGAAAATTTTTTAGGGTTTCCTTTTGGAAGGAACTGAGAGGAAATTGTGATGGTTATTTGGAGTTTTCTTTGGGTTATGACAACTGATAGGGCTAATCCAATGCTAAATTTTAGGAATTATTTGCTCACCATTAAACATTTTCATGGAGTGGAATACAGTTTGGGGGAGTTTTGTTGGAAATTTTAATAGTTCTTGTCTCCCATTGAACCCATGAGGGCATGGTAATTGCCTTAATTTTAGGATTTTTAGTTGATATTCTAGTGAAAAATATCGGGCGAGGTAGATAGTGAAAAGAGGAGGAACATTTTTGGTTTTGGGGATTTTTTGTGAAGGTCGTGACTTGAACCTAAAAGGAATTTTAGCAGCTACAACACAGATATTGGTGACTTTTATATCAAGTATGTGATGAGCTTTGTTTACTTATTGTAGGTATAACCTCTTATCATTAGTTTGTTTGATTTTATAGTTGTAATTGCATAATGGCATGCATGGGATTACCTAAACAACAACACAACTATGCTTATATACTACCTAAATAAGATATCATTCATAGGCAGTAAACCAACTCTATGTAGATTATCATGTATTGAAATGAGTATAATTTTGTTATCTAAGCTTTTCATGAGGTAATCAATTTGAGGGAACAACATTATGTGTGAGCAAATAATCTTATTTTTCTTATTCAAGTCACATGGAGTTAGTATGCCAACTATTTGCATATATGACTACTCAAAGAATAGGGCTGCAAATTATTTTGTTTTGTTAAAATGTGATATATGTGTGTGTGTAAATATACACATACATATAATTATAAGTAGTTATCACCTAAGTATATGGCATAATGGGTATTGTGTTACTAGCTAGGTGTGGATATCGTTAGAGTGAATAATTTATCTATTCACTATAGCTTAAGTGTACTTAGGTTGATGAGGTTAGACAACATCTTGTCTAACTGAATGTGTAACCTTTTAGGCCTTTAAAGGTTACCTAGTTGTTGGTAAACCTCATGTGCATACCTTTTGAGGTTGGAAGATTTTCCATTTGACCTTAAAAGGCACTTTATAGTCATCCAACACTTGTCACAAAAGGTTGTTGGTTTGCACATTCCAAATGATCCAAAGGTTGACACCTATAGGACACTTGTATACA
This sequence comes from Cunninghamia lanceolata, assembly GCA_027924645.1. Taxonomy (NCBI): domain Eukaryota; kingdom Viridiplantae; phylum Streptophyta; class Pinopsida; order Cupressales; family Cupressaceae; genus Cunninghamia; species Cunninghamia lanceolata. The sequence continues at coordinate 952,283 of BSBN01000178.1, read as the reverse complement.
TGCATGTGCCACATCATGGGGCACTTGTCAATCCACATGCAAGGTGGATTGCCTCATCCATGCCTATATAATAAGGCATTTCTATGTAAATTATCGAGTGAGATTAATATATGTTTATGATCAAATTAGGTTCATCAATATAATTGATTTCTTATCTCTATTTGTCAATTTCCATATTGTGAGAATGAATATCAAGTGTTGCAGAGAATCCTTGGCTATTCCAACAGATATGAGGTTGTTGGACTATGTAACTAGCATTTCATATAGCCATGTATTAAATAAACAATTGTTACATGCTTTTTGTACACTGAGTGGACCCTATACAGATATATAAACCAAGTATACAATTATGAAGGAATATGCATAGAATGCTAAAATTGCTAGTAGTAGGGTTAGTAGGTTAATTATTTATTGAAATCCTTGAAAAGTATTTTGGGTGTATAAAATGTGGGGAAAAGACTTAGTTTGATTTATGAAAAAAATATAAGTATACATAAATGTACTTGTGTGTATGTGTTTATTATAGATTCATTTAACCATTTCTTAGCATATGAGCTATGAATACACACACACACACACACACACACACACACACACACACACACACATGTATACATATAGTTATGTATATTAATATACAAGCATATATGTTGTTTCGTTACATGACTACCATCTTATACAAATTTGGCTATGTATGAAGAATTATATGCTTTTGGATTGGTAAAGTCATCTATAAAATGTTTGATTTGTGAAAAATATTGGGTTATTTACTGTTAAATACCTAGAAAAATATACATGATCAGCCATAACCTCATTTATACATTTAGAACAGTTGTGAAGCTGGTTATAAACAACACTATAGCAACTTATGGTTTGATTTCTCTTGAATCTAGGAGTGAGATGAAACTTTGTCATGACTGTTATCCTTTCATACCATCATTATGTATGACTGCTATTTATTAAATTTTTAGATAGTGAGATTATGTCAGTCTTAAACGTGACTATCCTTATGTTAGGTGAGTGGAAATCATTTGGACAACCATATATAAGACTATATAACCCTTATAAGGACATATTATATGCACTCACCTTTTCGATACAACAAATAGCCAATATTTAAATGATATACTATATGTTATTTTTCCTCATAGGTAGGGTATGTTAGGAGTATGATAATTGTTCATGGTATTCATTATTGTACCTTGTATTTTTACAATTATTTTATGACCATTATGATGAGTCAAGCAAGAGATAGTAGTGTTGTGAACAAATGACCTAAATTTATGAATAATTAGAATGCGATTATGATTAAAAGCTTTGGCCAAAGTGATGCTATAGTTGTGTGCATTGTCGGTTCACTGTACTCTCAGCATGGTAGTTGGAAGTCATGTGTAGCTAGAGGGTATCTAAGGTTTGCATGACTGACTGCATGTGATGATGATTGTACTTTTATACACTTGGTTCTCAAATTTGGTTTTGGTACTACAACATATGTCATTATCTGCTACCCTCATTGAAGGGTTGGGCCACTTCCAGTAGGAAGATGTGTGGGGGACCACCTAGTCTGTGGTTGGAGGTAAGGCGCTCAGATGATGCTCTCCCTCCATACATCATGACAGAGACCATAATACTTGCACTCATATATGATGATCAAGACCATTGGTCTTCTATAATGTAATGATTTAAAAGTTAAAACTTTGTATAGTTGGTTATCACATGCATATGCTATATAAGATAATAGTCCTAATCTTGATTTGAATTATATTGTATCATTTTCAAACATGTATTATGATGTACTATGGAAGTTAGTAAATGCATAACATTTATCTACCAAGTCATGAATCTTTGCGATTATTTATTATTTAAAAAAAAATGCATGCCTTGTGATGGAAGTAGTTAGATTCTTTCAAACAAATTCTTCTTTTCTAAAGTATTAATTGTGTTTATTAGTGATTATAAGGAAGCTTGTTATAGTACCATTGCCTTGTCTTATGTTATTAGTGTTGATTTGAGACCCCTTCTTGGGTCCATTATGACCACTTTTATGGTTGTTGACATTAGTCCAACCTTCCTTACACTTTTCTTGAAGCGTTTCACTCACCATTTTAGAGGTTGGTTTGGTATTGTAGGTGGCTAAAGGACAACCTCTGATTTTGTGCTTAAAGGATTGATACCGGAAACATATGTTTTGTAAATTGATAAACAATGCCCAATCTATTAATGGTTTTCTTAAGATCTTGGGACAGGTTTGTTTTCATGCAAACCTTGTGTTGTGGTCAAGTTGACTAAAACTTGTTTGTTTTGACACAAACCATCCTCCTAAGAGAGGAAGCACTATAATCCACAAACAACTAATTAGGCAAAAGTAGGCCATGAAATTCAACTCACATTAGTGCCTTAAGGGCGTGATGGTCAGACACAACAAAGTCCCTAGTCCAAGGGGAGAAAACTAATAACAAGTTATAGGCTAGCAAAGGTCATGCTTAAGGACAACATTCACATGGTTAGCTTCCACAAAGCAAAAGAAAAAAACCCTTGGTTAAATTCTAGATTGCATCCAGTTTAACCTCTTGAGGGACCTAAGTGGTATTCACCCAACTTTTAAACATGCTTTCAAACAAGATTCTTCTTACAAAATATTTTAGGAGAGTAAAATGTTCTAGCCACTTACAAGCACTATCAAAATTCAAAACTAGAAGAACAACAATAGGTAGAGTTGAGCCTATACCTTGTAAAATACCTTTGAAAGGAACTTCGAGATTTCTTCACAAATAACGCCATGAATGACTCCAATACCAATGGCTTCAACTAGAACATCATTTAAAGAAAGCTAAGCACCCCCCCCACCCCCCCCCAAAAAAAAAAAAAACTTGAAAACACTACCTAAAGAAACCTAAATGTCCAAACCAAAAAAACACTATTTAAAGAAAGCTAAATGTCCAAAGATCAAGAAAACCTGAAAACTTCCACAGTAATGCAAGAAATATAAAAATATCCTGCTGCACTGTAAGTTGATAGTGGAACCGATAATGCCTTCAAAGCTAAACCAGCCTATCTCTTCCCTCCCTCACTATAATTTTAAGTTGATGCTTATAACTTGAACTTAGCAGGGAAGAAATGCACGAGGAAGAAATGTAGCCGCTATTGCATTCAGAAGCGGAGTATATTTTCAGGTGAACAATCACATCTTACTTTTGTTTCTATTTACCCGTTTAAAAACATGCCATGTTTCTTTATCATTGCCTCTCTTTCTTGTTTATAACTATTTTCCTGTTATTCCTGATTGCTGCTAGGCCTTTACGTTTCATGAGGGCCGCTTCATTAGCAGAAAAACTTTCTAATAATATGTCCTTTAAGACTAAATTTTACACAACACCCATCTTCAGAAAGCTCTCCATTCCTGCGATAGTTAATACCCAAAAATTATATGCAACATCCACCTTCAGAAAAGTATAAACTCCTGCAACATCTAATACCCCCAAAAATTATGCATCTCCTACATTCAGAAAGCTATCTATTCTTGCAAAAGCTAAAACTCAAAATTATAATGGAACACCCATATGCCGAAGACTATCTATTCGTGCAAAGGTCAATACCCAACATGATTCTCCCTGCATGCAAGCCATTGAAGAGCTCCCTCTCAAGCTTCAGAACATCATTAAAATGTTTGGGGGTGTCCAAGATCCTAGGGCAAAATATGAGCAACTTTTACACTACGGGAGAAATATGACACCTTTAGCAAAAGAGTTTCAGACCAAGGAGAATAAGGTAGAAGGATGTGTTTCTCAGGTGTGGGTTCGAGCATTTTTTGATAAGGATGATAAGGTGTGTTTTGAGGCAGAATCCGATTCTGTTCTAACCAAGGGCCTGGCTGCGCTTTTGGTAGAGGGTCTTTCGGGATGTTCTCCTGCAGAGATTCTTAAGGTGTCCCCTGATTTTGTTCAGATGTTAGGTCTTAGACAGAGCTTGACACCTTCTAGGAATAATGGGTTTCTGAATATGCTTAAATTGATGCAAAGAAAGGCAATTGAACTTCATATGGAGGGTGAGCGAGGAGAAAGTTTGAGCCTTGAGTGTCATGGTCATAATATTGATGTTGCAGGTCAGGCAGAAAAGAAGGCTGTAGATGAGGCGGGTTTGGTCGCAATGGGTGTTGTGTTGACTAGGGAAGATGAATAAGGAAAAAGCTGGAAACTGCATTGGAGCCCACATTGTTGGAGATTGAAGACTTGTCGGATCAGCACACAGGTCATGCGGCTGTGCAGGGAGAGGCCAAAGAGTTTCATTTTGATGTTAGAATTGTTTCAGACAGGTTTGAAGAGAAGAGTCTTGTGAAGCATCATAGACTCGTGTAAGAGTGGATTGCATGCCTTGTGCTTTTAGCAAAAACTCCTTAAGAAGTGGACATTGCATAATTCTCTCTTCAATCTTTTGGTTAAGAACCCATTTCTAAGAATTTGAAGTTATGAGTTCCATTGTATGAATGACAGCTTCAGGATTCTTCTGGATTTGGCATAAGAAGAAAGGTGAATACGAAAGGAAATATCTTGATGAGGGAGGAGTTCTCATTTTACTATCAATTTCGTATTAAGTTGACAATTGTGATAATTAAGGTTCATAGCCTGTATCATGTCTTTTATGAAATTATTGAAATATCAAGTCCTTAATATCACAGTTTTTGGTAGGGATATTTCTCTATATCATTGGTAGATGGGATTAGAAATAAAATAGGTGGGTTAATTACACCTCTTTGCTTCTAATAGAAAATAAGGTGAGATTTTAGTCCCTCTCATTCTGTCCCATATCATTTCAACAAACTCTTGTTAGGCTTCCCTGAGATCCCACATCATACACCGTTTCCACTAACATCCATTGTGATGGTTCTACAACAATGCTTAGCATCTATCAATCATGTACGTTGCATAAAAATGCTTCCAATCTGGCTAGTGGGCTTTTTTACCGTGAAAGATGGAGATGTATATGTGTGTGTTGGAAAGAAATCAAAGTGAATGACATAATTTATTTTTAAATAGCATAAATGGATTGCTATTATTTGGACAAATGTCAAATTGTTAATCAGGCCTAATTTGATATTTTTCAATTCAGGGAGAAATGACTATTAACATTTCTTTTTAAATTTTTTTCTTTTGTTAGTTTCTTAAAATGCCATGTACACTTATTGTTTCAACTCCAGATTCTCCACATAGAGAAATTTCCACTTTGGTTAGATGATCATAACTTTATACTAATTACTCATCAACAGCGTTCAATGATAGTAATAACAGTGGACAAAACTTGATACAACCCTAAAATGATATCTACCACTGCTTTACACAAAATGGAGCCTGCATTTATCATTTACATATCACATTCAACTATCAAAGAGCTAATTCCTGAGTTCACAACGCATCTCAAAACATCCTCTATAATTAATGGATAATGCCACCGATTGATTCTGTTTTGTTGTGTATGAGAAATAAGCAATGCACAGTATTTATGATAAAATTCCCTACATAGAATGAACAATATGATCTTGAATCATTGATGACAAGGTATCAGCACAGCTCGCTATTGTACTTGCTTCTGTTATAGTCACAGTTATTCTTTGTGAGTGCTTTTCATTTAATTCTATAAAGCATTGAGATTATGTACATCACTTACAAGGTTGATTCCCACGATGGGAAAATTTAATTTTTGTCATGATACAACCTTGTCAACAAGAAAAGGATTGTGAATATAAGGAAAATCATTGATTAAAAATTATTTAGCTACATTGAACTTTGATACTGTGCTTTGTTTTCTCTATTTGGTCCAGTGTGTTGCTAAGGAAGGGACAACTCATGAGAGAAAGGGCATGCAGATCTGCTATAAGGTTCATTCCAATGGAGATGAGACAGGCACAAAGAGTGCACAGTGAATCGTCAACTTTTATTAATGAGAACATTTCCTGAGATGCCTTATCAATTTTGTTTCCTTTCCCTTGCCTGTATTTCTTGCATTAACCTGATACTACGAGGTAATTCAATTAATTCTTAATGATGTTTTACTGCTGCAATCCTGCGATTGACATCTGATCTTAGGACGTTATATTCACTCAACTTTGTTGTCATAAATGAATTTGTGCAGTAAGGTAACCCTAAAGTGCACTATGTTCTAACCTTAATGTTCCTGCACAAGGTATTTGCGCAGACATCTTTTTTCAATCTCTATATAGGATCCTCTTCATAAGTGAGTCTCCGTTTACTGGAAGTGTCTAAAATTTTAACTGTTATGCATCTAATTTGTGAACACCAGTTGCATGTTCAAATACTAGATTGCCCTGGATTTCTGGCTCACCCTCAACCTCAAAAGTTACTTGTGTAAGTAAATAACTGCATAAAATATCATACCACTTTACTTTTTATGCATACCACTTTACTTCCCACCTAGAAGAAACACTCATAGCTAAATGCCCGAACAAAAAGCTTTTGGGATGTAGGAAAGAGAAAGAAAGAGAAGAAAATAATCCGTCTTCTATCATTGTACTTATTTCAGTAGTATGATGATAATCTTCATCATTTACATCCTTCATAGTAGACTTCTTAAAGGTCTGGACGTATTTTTGACAGCTTCAATTGGTCATTGTCACCTCTCAAACAGGCTTTAAAGTGTCATTTGTGTGCATTATTGAAGGGGTAAGACAAACTAAGTCTGATAACAGACTTTAAAGTTTTTGACAAAGTCAACAAGATGCCATCTTAACAACAAATTAGAGGAAATATAACCTTATAGATCTGCACGTGGTTGTTATGACAAACGAACAAAATAAAATGAAGGCCTAGGATTTAGGAGTTCAAAACAAAGGCTTATCTGAGTCCAAGAGATCCTACCTATGTTGAACCAAGAAACTTAACATGTAACTGGCAACTTTGGAAACACAAGTTTATAAAATGGAGATGGCTGGGTCAGGAAACAATGGAAAGTTTTGGGAGAATTTCATGAAACTCCTGGAATTGATATAGGAAACGTTTTGAAACTTCTGAAAAAATATAAGAAATTTCTGAAAACTTCTAGAAAGCAGAGTTCCAGTGCCAGAAATAAGAAACTTCCATAAACAATTGGAGAATGGCTGGAAATTGCCAAAGGCATTTCTGGATCTGGCAGAATTGTTTCTGGAAGTGCTCACCCCATTCAAGAGTATGAGGCTTGGTGTAATCTGAGGTATGCATCTATAGCCTGTCAGAACTGTTTATGGGATTCAGAGGGTCTCACCACCTGAACTTTTAACAATTATTAATACATCAAGTGAGAAGATGAAAATTACCTTGGCACCTTCCATATGTTGGCATCCCTTGGTTGTAGTTTTACACTGTCCGGTTTACCATATTTAAAATTATATGCCTATTATCATGAGTCATCTTTTTGGCTTCCTATCAAGCTTAGCTAGACCATGCGCCTTGCCAGACGTCCCAAGTTGATTTTCATCAGATTGTCAGAGTGGTGAACTTGACCACCTATGTCGAAATGAATATTTTATGCTCTCGGACCTTCCTCATTGATGTAGGAGCATCATACGGGTCATGCCATCAGCATCAACCAAAAAAATATTTTATTGCAATTTTGGGTTTTTTTTTGGTGTAACCTAGTGTTTTCAGGTGTAGGAGGCAGTCTATACTCTTAAAATATTCAAATTCAAATGTTTTCCCTCTCATTTGGATGTTCAAATTTGGTTGGAATCTTTGGGGGGTCCATTGCCACTTGTTCATGTGTTTATGACACCTAGTGGAAGCCGAAGACTCACAATTTCTGATAAGGGTGTTAGGGATGGTGGGCCACTTGCATATTGCTTATTTAAATTGCGTATTTGACCTTCATTTGCATGCCAAGTCCTTGAAAAGGGCGCTCATATGTGGAGGAGTTATAATTTGAAGAGAATCTTGCATGCATTTTCTTAATTCAAAATTGTATTGAGTAGGTGGAGGTTACACTTGACTTTGCATTAATCCTTGATGAATGACACTACATTTGGAGGGAGTTACGAGTTGACTTCGTGACTTGATTCCATGACCACCTTGAAATAATGGCACCACATATGGCGAGAGATGCATTTAGGAGTTACATTCTTGATTAGTTGACTAAAATCTTTAAGCTAGGCACCATATTTGAAGAAATTATAAAAGGAGTGGAGAACGAATTAGGGTTAGCTTCCCAATGGTTTCCTGTAGGTTGAAGGTGGAAGGCAGCCTTTGACGAGTGCATTTGCAGATTGGGAGCTGAAGGGTGAAGATTGATCTGAGTTGGGGTCATAGTTGCTTTAATAGGGAGACTAGATTTACTTATGGGAGTTAGTGTATGTTTCCATTTACAGTTTGGACGTTCTTGGAGCTGTATATGTCCATTTCGTAAGGACTTTGTCTAGATTTCCCTGTAAATCTGATGTAATGTTGGTTAGTTGTGAAATGCAAGTCCAAAGGTTTCTTTTATGTATGCTTGTCTTGTGAGGCTCAAAATCAGCAAAAGGAGAAGAGTTAATTTATGTTATGTTTCTGATTTTTATATAAGTTTTGGAGGGTTTGAAGATGTGTGGAAAACTTGTTGTAAATCAGTAATATTGATTTTGGAATTCTCATTTAAATCTGGTCCAAGTTGTGGCTTAATTGGGTACTGTTTGAATTATTAGTCTCGTGGTTTTTTCTTCTCTATGTTAAGTGCTTAATCCCGTTTTGCTAATCAGATTGTAAGCATGATTCGGAACTCATTATAAGGGTCTTGGTGAAGTGTTGTGAGGTCTTGCTGCAAGGGAAAGGCTGCCATTCATTTGGCTCCCTATCCTTGACTGCATCACTCATCAATATAAAACTTAAAATGGTTAGAAGTAGATGTGAATTCAAATTATTGACAAGTACTAGAAATAAGGCGATTTGTTTTCTAATAATGAATAATATATCTCATCTTCTGTACTCCTCATATTGGAAAAGGGTTTAAAGTTAAACTGATGATAGTGTATGAACTTCACCAAAGGACTGAAAACATCTTGCTGCACACATTACTGACTCTCTTCTCCTTAATTTTGCATAAGCAACCATCTACTTTGAAATCTTAAATGATGATCCATTTAATTCTTCCAAAAAGAGACGATGCTTTTTGTGTAGCTTTTTGATATTTCTACTTCAATCAGACTAGATAAGTCAAACTCAGTACTAAGCTTGGTGTTTGTTAGCACCATTTTAACATCCTACGAGGATAATCTCTTTTTAAAATTCATAGGGATCCACTACTCTTTCCCTGTCCAGACCTTTTCCTAGCAGTTCCTTGTTTTTTATTGTCTTGGTCAATTGTAGCTCATCATCTTTTAATGCACGAGAATGCATCTTTAAGCTCGGATAATCATTCGCTCAGAAGCCATGTCCAAGGGGTTTCTATTCTGTCGGAATTTGGTTGGGACTTGCATCCAACTTTGTCCAAGTGTAGCAAGAACTGTTAATGCATCTGCTTTAAATGAGAAGCATGCCCAGTATGGCTCAAACCCAGGTCATCTTCATGGCAAGTACTCTGCCCTGCCACTGACCATGTCCTGCTAGATGTTTCTAGTTTTAATCGAGAAATTGCTTTCAGTTCACTTTCTTCCTTAAGACATGCTTCAACCCTTTGTTTTGAGTCCAAGCATCCAGTGCCATAGATGAAGGAAATCTAAATGCATTTTTTTGTGATGATGCCGAGAGTGCAAATCATTTCATACTATTCAAAGTAGTTTCTTGGCATTCAATCTCATTTCTTCATGTGAAACCTGTCAGAGATGTGCTTATCATATATCTCTCATCGGCATTGAACACTTGTAATTCTACCTGTTATTTCATATGACACACATAGATTTCCCATGTAGTTGGTAGCTTGAATATTTTGAATCTTGATCTGTATCGACAAAAGAGGCTTATTGGAAGAGGTAGCTTTTCAAAGGACTTGGTTCGCTAAAGTACTCTGACTTGCAGTGTCAGATATTGTGTTACTTGAGCAATGGAAGAAACCTCAGTGCAGTTTTCTGGTGTGCAGATATCTAATTCTATGCTTCCTTTGGATGCAGCATGTAAGAGATGTTTTTTGTCATAAAAGTCACAACACAATCAAATACTTATTTTGTGCGACACAAGTTGTTCCATCAAGTGAGGATCATCAATTGTCTAAAATTCAACTGTATTGACAAGAGTGGCTTGTTGGGAGAGGTAATTTATCAAAGGACCCGGCTCACTAAAATCTTAAGGCACAAATCGTCAAACTTCTTGATCCTTAAGAAATGAAAGAAATTTAAGCACAAATTTCTTGGAACTGTGATAAGAGCAAACTGTGTGATGCTATGCCAATTAATTTGTTGGGAATCAAACTCATTCCTCAGGGCATAGCCAGTAAGATACGTGCTTTCCATAGATCTCTCATCAGTGTTAAGAAATTTGAAATTGTACCTGTAATTCTGTAGAAAACACACAGTTTTTCCATTAGTGAGGGTTTTCAATAATCTTGGTGTGTATCAACAAAAGCAGCTACATCTTGTAGACTTGTACGCACAGCTTTTTGAAGGGGACTTAATTCAATAAAATCTTCTCAAGCTTGTTTTGTCAGACATTGTTTTCCTTTAGGAATACCTAGGAAAAGAACAGTAGAAGCCATATGTTGTGATGTCATCGCAACATCGCCCCATCGCTGATGGGGACTTCTCTCTTTCTGAGTTTTTGGCTCGGGTTGTTTTGTTTTTGGCTGTGAGTCCGCTTGGAGTTCCCCGCGCAAGTGACAAGTTGGCAATCATGGGAAATTTCAAACTTATGCTTGGTGGGTCAAGTTGTCGGCTTGGTTTCTGTTATGCATTCGCATTATGCAATTGGGTCATGAGTCATCAAAATGTCTGCTCGGGTGGACTCTAGTGGTTCCTTTGCGTTCGCGTATTTGAATTTATGCGCGGTGGGTTTAAATGTCCGTTCAAACGGATTGTCGTTGATGTATCGCAAGTCTTTTTTTTGGCATCTATGTTAAGCTTAAATGTCTGCTCAAGCGGACCTTTGGTTGCTCCTTGAACATCTTCTAGCCTACTCTATTCCACGATGCCTTCATAACGTTCACCTCGTGCACATTCTAATCTTGGCATCTGCAAATCATTCAATTCTCCATTCGCCTCCTTGAGTGCACATTCCCGGTCATGCAGTACAAGGCTATTTCAAGCACTATGCGAAGGCATTTGAAACATCCACTAATTATTCATAGCATTTCACACTCATGACATTTGGAAGAAGGAAACAAAGCATGACACGATAGCTGTAAAGGCGTTTGAGGAGATATTCGTGCGGGGCATCATAATGACCGCTCGGGGACTCCCGCGTTTTGTTTGGAAGGAAGCGGACATTTTTAATACAGTGGGATGTTTCGAAAATTACATTATGCATTAAAATGTCTGCTCAAACCATTTACTGGTCGCTGGATTCGCATAGCATTAGTCTTTAATTACACCGAAATGCCATTCACTCGTTATTTCTTAGAATCTCCTTTAATGCTAAATATAGAGCACTTGAAGATTTGCTAAAACGCATTCGGAGAAGTATAATAACTTGAGCGTTATGCATTAAACTCACGTCAGAAGGGAATCTCTCATTGTTTTTTTAAAAATAAAATCTTCTGCAGCTCAAAATTCACCTAGTCGAGGATTGCCTATATCATCCAAATTTAGCGTCAAGCATCTAAAACTTGAGGAAAACACTAAAGCGCTGGTCAAATCTAGCTATGCATTATTGGGGAACATTAAAATTGACCATTCAAACTCAGGGGCACGTTGTATCTTTTGTGCTTCATGAATTAAGTAATGATGGTTCTGTTTGGGCACGTTATTTTCCTGAGTTCACGATTCATATTTTGTTGAAATGTTCATGCGATAGACTAAAGTGGCCATTTAAGCAGATTCTTTGCTTCGGTTTGCAATTCACAGTCCATGCACATTCATACTAAACCATCACTCTTTCAAACTTGAGCGCACATTTTAGGCTGCCTTGCATAAGTCATTCATACATAAGATTACTAAATTTGCGCTCAGCTTCATTTAGGTGCACTCTAGATAGGTGCTTGCATAACAAGTTTTATACATGCACACTCCAAAATTGCGCTCTATACATGAGACCTTTGAATTGGCGCCCCATACATAAAGATCTTCAAATCTGCGCCTAATGCTTAGATGCATGAAATCTGCGCCAAACTTGAGCAAGATCATGAAGAAGTCGGCCAGAAGAAGAAATAAAACAAGTTATTTTTTGACATTAAAAAAAATCGTTAAAATGCAAAAAGGCCGACCTACTTGAAGGAGCTATAGAAAAGGTATATATACAACAATCATTTCAAAACCAATTCAAAGCAGAAGAAGAGCAGATTAGCAGCGAATAAGAGTAGAACACTTAAGTTATCCATTAATTAAGTCAATTTTTCAATTTTGTAAATTCTATCAAATCTCACAAACTTGATTTTTCTTATTCTTCTAAGGCGAGGTAGGTAGAAGTTTACATGATTTCATTTGTCCCACATTCACTAGGTTATTGAAATTGTCATCATCTTGTTCATTTATCAAGTATCAAGTCAAGATATTAACTTAGGGTTTTTTGTAGGTGATGAAAGTTTTGCCAAGAAAGAGCAAAATCTCGCGCAAGGAAAGATAAGAAGATGGAAGAGAACCCATTCAAGATCATCAAGTTTCAATTCCCAAGTCATATATCAAGAGCATTCGAGGAAGAAGACATCATCGCCACATGGAGGAATGCCTCCATCAAGATCACCATTTGCACGAGAACAAGAGAAATGAGCAAGTTCATCAAGCAATCCATGAATTATACATTCAAAAGTACAATTGCATGATCGACAACAACAAGAAATTTGACAAAATTCCCAAGTTTTCAAGTTCGAAGCAGCCAAGTTCTAGAGGTGAAAATTCGAAGATTCGAAAACTACTCCAAAAGATGACAAAATTTGGGAAAATATTTCGAGCAATATGAACACAAAGAAAATCAAACCAGTTTGCTCGATGTTGAGGTGGCATGTGCACAGCATCGATCCAATCACAGTCTGCCACACCATCCGTCTGCATTCAATGTTCTAAAGATAGTAAATTTTTGTAACAAACTGCCTTGTTGTCTCAATCTTGGCCATTGATTCTCAAATCAATCATGGCCATTTATATAATTTTGAGGTCTATAAAAGGGCTCACTTCTCTCATTTGTAAAGGGGATTATCAGAGAGAGCAGGAATCAAGTGGTAGGAGCTGTTAAAATAGGAGTAGAGTAGAGGAGACTTATTGAAGTCATTGAAGAGACATTGTGAAATTGTTTTAATCATACATTTCCAAAATCAATACAAGCTCATTGTTGGTTCTCATGGTGATTTGTGTGGTGATGGAATGTTAGCATGGTTTCAAATTCTCGAATATGATGGAGAAATGTTTCCAAGTAGCTTAGAAATATATTAGAACTACATTGATGTAATGAATATATGTAAAGATATTTGATGAATTCCTTGAATGGTTCATATTTTTTATGATTTGTCGTTGATAAGTCATTTTGCAAAGTTAGCCTGAACCACATTTGTTTTAGTTCAATTGTGGATGCTCGTTCAAGCTGCGCCAACTGTGGGTGTTTGGATGAAAGTTTACGGCATGAAAATCCTTGAGTTTCTTTAGAAGATCGCACCGACTTCGTGTAGTTGTTGGTTCTCATGGCGAAGCGGAGTTTGGTTTCATGAGGAGTTTGTCTATCTTGGCATATTTCATTATCTCATTGTCCTTAGAGTAGATTTCCTAAACCCTCATCCTTTTGTATTTTCTTTTCATAGTTGGTTTGTAGAGTTCCACTTCACAAGAAGGAGAATAACATATTTAGAATGGAATAAAGAGTCAATTCAGTGTAAGTCCCTTTGTGAGTTTCAGCAAAATCACATCAACTATTGAGTCTATCCATTGCAAGTCAAGACCTGACATCTGGAACCTTGGAGTTGTCTCATTGGATCACATTGTTTAGCCTTTGAGAGACTTTGTTCAAGAGAGGATAGAATACCTCGGTATTTTATTCTGAGTTTGCATGTGCATTAAAAACACATCAACACCATCCAAGTCTACTCTACCACAGGTCATACATCTTCACGATGCTCCCTGAATCTCAAGCTTCAATTTGACTAGCCCAGCTAGTTTTAAACATCTTATTTTGAAATTTGTTCTAAGTGCATTAGGCTGTATTGTTATATTTTGAAAACTTGAGCCTAAACTTTCTCATTTATTTTCTCACCATAAACAATATGTGATTGCTATGAATCATTATTCTCTTCCTTCCTCGAAATTTTACAGGTACCTTCACAAAGCAATCGTATAAATATAAGAAGCAATATGATATTTTTGACATAGATCAATTGACTTGTATATGTAAATTCAGACCAAAACATGAAACCGGGTATTCAGTAAGACACTTACAATTTGATTTATTATAGCCTCTCCCAACAAGAGATTTTTTTTTCTGATTAAAGGCAAAGATGGATTTTTGAAAGGATCCAAACTCTTTTACAAAGATATGATCAGAAAAAGCATTAAAACCTAGCAACCAACAATGAAACAACTACATGGACCAACATCACTAATGTTGAAAATCAACAACTACAACTACAATACTAACAATGCAGAGACAATACTAACAATGCAGAGACAACACACAAAATAGGGCAAAAACAAAAAACACATGACAAACCGCCCCCAAAAAGCTAGTTAGGTGGCTTGAAACCATAGAACTCTAGAGAGGCCATACACTAGCAACAGTCCTTCTGACTAAATTGTTGAAGCAGATTTCCTTTGTGACCATTCTCCCTTTTTCATTGCTGAACTTAAGTTAGAAGATTTCTTATGGCTTCTTGAAAGCCTTGTGCCAAAATGAACTCTTGGGCTTGGATCCTCCATTTTTCTTTTTTCCTTGGTTGAAGAGAGTGAGCAGGCCTCTTCCTCCATTTTACTCACAGACCCTTCAAACCAATCAAGCCCCCCCTACCTCTTATCATATGATAAATTCTCCTAGGGTTCCAATGTGAGAAATCTCTTATCTCCTTCCAAACCCTTCAGGAACAAAAATTCCTTCACCTCCTTACTAGGACTTACGACTGCCTGGAGGCATACAATCTGTTGTGGTTCAAAACCATCCATAACTCTGGCATTACCTTGTTCCTCCAATGGGAATCATCTTCTCAACCAAACTGCTCTCAACCAGTACACCAACCTCCTTAAAACATGTATGATTGACCATCTCCCTTTTTTTTACAAGCCGGCTTATAAACCTCCTTCTTTGGATAGCTCCTCACATAGTGGCCTGCTCTATGATAGTTATAGTAGTCAGAGGGGGTCTTTTCATATTCAATCAGTTGAGGCCAGTTTCCAAACTTGGAAGAGAGATAAATAATAAAGGGAAGCTCCATATCCATACTAACATTCACGCAAAACCTAGCACAATCGAGCCTTTTCTTAGACTCGGTAACATCAACAATAGTAATACGCTGCCCAAAAGAATTGGCAATACCCTTCAACACTTCATCTTCCTAGTATTCAAGAGGCAGATCTGACAACCCAACCCAAAGAGGAACCACATTTATGTTCTTTGTATTTTGGTTAAAATTGGGACTCCATTTTCTTAAGAATAATCTAGATCTAGCAAAAACCACAGGCCATCCAACAAATAATGTTAATGAGATAAATGATGAGTATGCCTTTAAAGAGCTGCATTCAACTTGTACATAACTACAATTCATATTAACTTTACTTGCTTCTGGTTCCAAAAGTAATCTTTAATCTAATTTTCATGTCCATATGGATTTGTTCAGGTGTCTATATTAATTTGCTAACACAAACCAATGTATTGCCAATAATTTATTATGGATGAAGTCTGAGAAACCTTAGTTCATTGATAGTATTGAGTATGGCTGATGTACATTTAACTCTCATATGTGAAAGATTTTCAATGAAAGTATGAATGGAATAATTCTATTGTTTTCTTGCTAGCGTTTTCAACATTGACAGCCCAATATTTTTTGTCTTCATGTCACATCTCTTCACTTCTAGCCATTTTGGTGTCCTTCATAAGTTTTTTCTTCTATAAACAAGATGCATTGTGTGATAAATGGCAATGACTTTTGGTGGCTTGCAAAGCCGTTTGGTTATGCCATCATTCACTAATGTCAATGTTCTTGTCCCCACTGGATCTAATAAGCAAATGGGAAACATCACAACTGATTTTATTATAATGGGAATTATGCCTTTTTTAAATGAAACTATAAAGGTTCTTATCTATTCCAACTGCTTGGTCTGAATGCTTAGAGAATGGCTTGAAAGGGGGGTCTTTTACGACTTGAATGTATCATTGTTTTTCCTACAATGGAAAATGGTTGTCTTCATAGGTACAAATTCTTATGGCTCAACTGGATAAGTTATGTACTTAACGGAGTCAGACCTCAATATCATTTCTTAATTATCTCACAAAATTTGTATTTATGCTGATTCCCCATCCGACTTTTACTCTTGAATTTTAATATTAGTATTATAATTAGCCTTAGGCTTTTTGTGTGGGTTTTTGAGCCCAAAAAGAGCCAGAAAAGTTGTGTCATGCCAGGAAATATTATTTCATCTCTGGAAATTATCTTATTTTATGAGAAAAATCATTCTTCTTGGTACAACAAATCACTTTTAATTGGCACATATCCATATTCCCCATCAGTGATCCCATTGCACCTCTTAACAGTGCAAGTGCTGGTTTTTAGTAAAGAGCATGTTACATTCTCTTAAAGGACCCATCAAAAGAAAATTAAATGTAGAACTTTTCAACTTCATTGATGAATATAGAAATGCAAACCAGATGATTATGTGATCCTGTTTGACTGGACATGGTTCTTTGAGGAAAGAGCTGAATGTGAACTGCAAAATCTAACCGATATGTGTCATGTCCCCATTTTCGGCATGATCACCAAACAAAGAATGAAATTAGCCTATCATCATTCCTGTAGGCTAATTCATCAAAGTAGGGGAATATTCTGGTTGAGCTAAGGCTTGGAAAAGACAATGTTGTTCAAAGGCTTGAAGAATGGAACGTTAGTTTACACAGTGCAACTAATTTTCATTACACTCGTGAAGTGGGAAAAAAAATGAATTAATGCAATTTTGCATTAATTATCAAGAGGAAATAATGATAGCTCCAAGGAAAAAGAAAATAATAAAATAAATTAAATAATATTACTTTAATATTATTTAATTTGAGCACTTGTTTTGGAGATGGGAAAAATAAATAATAAAATAATATATATTCTAGGAATTGTGCACCCAAATTGAGAAGAGCAAAAATAATAATATTTTAAGTTGGAGCGCTCATCCTTGGAGGAGGAAAATATTCAAAAAACAAAAACTTGTTTAGTGGGCGCCTTCTTGGAGAAATAAATAAATGAAGTGATTGCAAGCCGACAAGGAAGGAAAAATGAACTTCAAATCTTTAATTTGAATTGTCGGCCTCATCTAAGATCCAAGTATAAAAGAAGGTTTTGGAGCCTCATTTCGGCATGATGAATACTTTGGCAACTTTGGCATTTTTGCTTGGTAATTCAATTGCATCGTTGGAATTGGACAAAGACCCAATTTGTATCATTGGAGTGGATTCATACGGAGTTCACATTTGCACTTCATTGGAGATTTGTTTGAATTTCATTGATTCATCTTTCGGATTATGGTTGGAGACCATTGATGGCAATTTGAAGGTTGATGTCATTGAATATCATTGAAGGTTTCATTGTTGTAGATCCATTACAATTTGAAGGCATTGTAGATTTATCCTTGAGTGTTGATTTGCAAAGGAAAATCATATCATTGTGGAAGCGCCGATTTGTAGAAGACAAAAGATTGTTTGATTGTTTGAGACTGCACAATGATTAAGTCCCAGCCGCTGCCACTAATTGCTCATCATATTTGGAGCACTTGGAGAAATTGTTGGATTTCATGCTCGGCGCCACCACCCTAAACAGGACGATCTGCTGTTGATGAGGCAGTGATACATTGAAGACTAACGATTTGGAGTAATTGTCATCAAGGAGACAGTGATCGGCCATTGAATCAGCCACTGAAGGTTTGCTACAACGATCTGTGAAGACTTATAATAGCGGCTAGATTCCTCGTTGCAATTGGTATGTTCACCTTGAGTACATCTCTGATTTTGTAACAACAATATATGTATTGTATTCGGCTATGCATAAAGCCATCCAAGTAGATGTAATTGAAGACTGATTTATGATAGTGAGATTTGAATTGTTTCAATCATTCTACTTGCTATCAAATTGTACATCCATTGGATGCTACTCTTTTCAAAGTAGTCATAGGTGTGAATTGTTTGATATCTATATTTCAATACATGTTTCTCTATATTCCATATTGTTTGAAGACAAGATTGAAAGGTGCAAAGAAGAAATCAGATTTCAGTCCTAGGGTTTTAGTTTGAATTTGCAAGATTCAGAAATTTGCTTCAAGAACCTAGAACGGGACATGACAATATGAATCTGGAAGCAACCCAAAGTATATTGGAATAGTTAAATATAGCTGCAAATGAATAATGCTCTTAAAATTTTGCTTTTTGAACTACAGCTCCATAGTTATTGATTTATGTTAGCATTGTTGGTTGCAGTAGAAATTGCAACTTAGTTCACTAACTTTTAACTATATAGACATGCTATGGATGCTTTTAATGTGTTCTCTGACCATTCAGAAAGCTATATAGACATGCTATGGATGCTTTCAATGTGTTTTCTAACCGTTCAAAAAACTTGCTTTACATCTGTAGCTTTTAAACTTGTCATTTCCAAACATCCATGTGGATTAGCTATTGAGTGTTATAGCCTAGTATCAAGCCTAGAATTTGCAACCCTGATTGTCAAAGAAAATTTTTATGACGGTTTAGTTTCTTAATTATCTTTTAACTTAGGTTTAAAGAGGTGTTAGTTCAACAAATATTATTGCAACATTCTGTCTTTATAAATGTGAGATTTTTACCCTTAGTACTTCAAAAGAGGATGAGATGCAAAGTGTTGGTGTGTGAAGTCCAACGGTCACATTGGTCGTGTCTCTTCACCTTCTATTGCCTCCTCCTTTGTGCAAGCTATAAAACTATTCACTTGCTTATTGTAATAGACGATGATAAACTATGTACTCTGCTATGACAATTAATAAAGATATTTTCCCCTGCTCCCGTGAACATAGCCAGTTTTGGTGAACCACGTAAATTTGTGTCTTGTGTGATTGTTCTTTTCTAGTTTCCTAAATTGTTTATTTGCTCTCATTATTTAACACAAAGTACTCACAAAAGGGGCATAAACTTTAAATTAGTTGATATATTATGTTGTTTTATCTAGATTCAACTCTGTAAAAATATGGAATCTAGATAAAACAACATTATTCGATACACTGCAAAAAAAATACCTCCTACTTGTCATTAGTGATATGTCTTACACAATAATAGAAAATAGAGTATACAGATTACAAATTGAACCTCAAAGGAAATTAAGATTTTCCAGAGTAACCGAAACACTCATGTAAACATACTTTTAATTATAAGGCATACTTAGATTAGCCTTTAGATAAGCCTGTTCCCAATGTTAATAAACGATTAGAGGAATGTCATGCATCCATAGACCGTATACAATGGAAATTTGGGTCTTACTATATTAAGCACTATAAATGTTGGATTTTACCAATTTCAATTCCATATTAGCCATTCTAAGATTGAAAACATTTCACCGAATACAAGTCTAGCATGTCCACAGATATTATGGGTTTAAATATGACATCTCTCAAGTATGATATTTATATAAGAAAAATATTGAGAATGATGCAATATTGTGCCTATATAGATGGCTGCTCTGGTTTTAAGAACATAGCTAGTTTTATAAACTACCACCCCTAGTGTATGGAGTGTGTAAGTGATTGCAGAAAATTTGCCCAGGAAGCTGAAAAGATAAATTTTGGTTGAAGCTATGAAAGATTTAGCAATTGGGATGAGATATTTATTAACCTTGTGGAAGTCTTGCTCCTACTTGCTTACAAGCTAAATAAAATGTATATACTATGTACCTATTGATGAATATGTGAATCATTGAAATTGATTTAAAAATAATGTTAGTTTCATTAAGTTTATTCCAAATATGTTTTTGATTAATGTAAGCGCGGAAAGGGTTTTGAAAGGGTCCTAAAACCTTGTACAACAAGAACAAGCAACAACCTCAAGAACCAACAGCAGCAAGCAAGAACCAAACAATGGAGCAGGCCTAAAAATAACACGACCGCAACAAAAGAACAACAATAACCATAATCAAGGAGGTTTAAAACCAAACCTCACCAAATAACTCTGAAGTGGAGTAAGAGCTTGACTCAAATGGGTTGTCTTACCCTTTTTTATAGATCCAGACCCATTCAAGACATCTATTCTTATCCTTCAATAAAGCCCTTTGTCATGCCCACATTTCCCATGAAGTCACGACACGCAACACACGTGTCATGTCCACATTTGTCATGTGGTCATGACACGAAATATCAAAAACTTTTCTATATGTCCCTAGAAACCCCCTCGCATGTGCCAGCGTACTCGGTGGCAATACGCATAAGGCGTAAACATGTCAATCAAACTTAGGGAAGAGTGTTTACCTATGCAATCCCCTGCATGATGATAGTCGACTAGGGGGTTATGCGACGCGAGGAGCATCGCTACTAGGGTTAGGCTCGAATGGACCTGAACCCTAAGTTACCTAAGTGAGTGAAATGATTCTGACAGGAGTCGAAACCCAACCCTAATTCTAGAGCATAAAATTAGATTTAAAATACGCCTTCATGAAACTAATATTTGCAAGGTAAGGATAATTGTTAACTAATGCCAAAAAAACATTGTTTAAATTAACTGCCCTAAGCCTCGAAAAAATTTGACAACATAATGTGTTATTAACGTTTGAAATAAATATTTTAAAAGGGTCTCCCTTTAAATAATTTAGGAGAAAAATAGAAAGATTAAATTAAATTTACCTAATTAACATTATAAAAATTAGCCACTCAATTAAAAGTAAATCAATTTAAATAAAATCATAAAATAATTAATCCCAAAAATAATAAAGGTCTACAAATAAATATAATTCCAACAATTATATTTATTTGATAAAATCAAGGTCAAAATTAAAATCAATCACCTACGTTAAAAAATATACCCTCCATTTAAAAACTCATAAAATTAAATAAAACGATTAAATAATTAATTACCGCTAAATAAAATATAATAATAATACTCAACTAATAAAAAAAATAGCCCAAACAATTAAATTTTTTCTAACTTAACTTACTAAACCAATGATGTAAAAAGGCTTACATTTAATCCCACAACAATATAATTAAAAATAAAATAAAATAAGGAATTATAAAGATTTAATTAAATAAATTTTCCACATGATTTTTCCTACTTAACTCAATAAAGTAAAAAAGACAACTAGATAAGAAATTAGAAAGATTTAAATTAAATAAATTACCCACCTATTTCCCACCTACTCAATAAATCAAAAGACAATATTTCTAAGTTTTAAAACAAATAAGCCTTCAACTTAATAAAATAAAGTATTAATTTAAAAGTTCAAAATCTAAGCTCAAATAAAATCCACAACTCATAATAATAAAATAATCCCTCCAATCAAGGAAAAAAAGAAAAAAAGAAGAAGAGGGACTAAATTCCAGTGCACATAAAATTCACTCAAATTAAATAAAATTATAGAATAATTAAATCCCCAAAGTAAATAAGGTCCCTAATAAATAAAGTTCATCAATTAATTTAAATAGAACGCCAAGGTAATAATTCACCAAGAAGAATTAAACCCACTATACCCAACCCAACAAAATTAATTACCAATTTTAAATTAGTAAGCGGGTTCTCCAATTAAATCAAATTAAATCCCACTAGGGAAAACTAATAAGGGTGTCCAAATTAAATAAAAGGCAAAGGGATAAAGATTCCGAGTTAAATAAAAAATTCCAATCCCATTAAATTAAATCCACATGGAAATAAATAATCCCCTTCCCAAAACATATAAAATCAAACTAACTTAAACACTAGGGGAGGCCAAATAAATCCAAAAAAAATCAACAAAAAACAAGAGAGGGAAATATGAATTCCCATGGGAGAAAAAAAAGAAATAAATAAAAATAACACTTCTAATTTCCACTCATCCTCCAACTTAGCCCTTCCTTAATATTTTATTAGTTTTCTAAAAGAGATAGCCCTAATCTTATTTTATTATTTTCCTTATGGCTAACCCTAACTATATCTTTCTCATTCTTCTCTTCTTTTCTTTCCTATCTCTTTTCTTGCCTTCATTTTGATTTTTCCATGTTTGCAGGTTGGCTCTCTTCTCCAATGGTTTGGCAACCATGAGATTACTTCTCAGAGGTATATACTCAGTTAATAATGAATATCTACAGGGTTCTCTTATTCTTTTGATATATATATATATATATATGGAGGCATACGTTCATTTTGTTTCAAAGGAATCAAAGGAAGTAATATATATATATATATATATATATATATATATATATATATATATATATATATATATATATATATAATTTGTTTGTAGATTAAAAAAAATATGGATCGCTCAGCACAGTGGCCGACACAGTCGTCAGAGGAGTGAGAGGGTCGCAGTTCGCAGTGGTGCCGACGACACACAGAAATCCCCCGCTGTTAGTCTTTTTATTGTTGAAGTTTTTTTAAATGTACATGGGGTGGGGGCACACAGGGGTTGGGGCTGCGGCCACTATCGCATTCCCAACCGACCTCTTTTTTTTTCTTTTGTAAAACAAAAAAAACAGTAAACCTAAGTGGGTTCGGCCTTGGCACATTTTCAATCGGTTCCCATTGTTTATTCTAATCTTTGCAAAGTAAAATTTATATTAACCATTGTTTGATTTAGCTATAATACATATATAGATCAGGTTTACTTAATTATATATATATACACACTGTTATAAATACTCAGTTTGCATGATTCTAATAGTAGTTTAAAAATTAGGTTTCTATTAGAATCATGCAAACTGAGTATTTATAAAAGTGTGTGTGTGTGTATATATATATTAAAACATATGTATATATAAACCCATTCATCTTAATGGAATAAAAAAATAAATCAGATTTGGTAGTTATATCCATTTTATACACAGTGATATATTCAAAACAAGAATACTCATATTTGCGTACTTCTAAGAAATAACTGGTATATACGTTTTTTTTTAAAGCAATTAACATAGAATTAATATTCCTTCTATATATATATATATATATACAGAATAAATAAGGTAGAAAGTATATTTTAACTCTAAGCAAATTTTTCCATCTACAGCTATCCTCTCAACATCAATAAAATGATAGTTCTAAATTTTTTTTTGAACATATATTAACATCTGACAGCATTATCTCTCTTTTTCTTTTTTTGTATAAATGCAACATATTACTAAAACAAAAATAACATTTAATGTAAAACAACAAGGATATTTTCTTTTGTCAGTTTTCCATAACTATATAGGCACAACAACATCATAATGAACATTTTGTTAAAATCACTACAATAAGGTTTTCACATTGAAATTTCTTTTCCACCACAACTATATGGAGAGTGCAATAAATTTACAGCCCAAACAATAAAGCTTCCAAGGCCATGGCTCACAACAGCCAACCAAAATAATGCAAATAACATAAAGATGGCCTTCTCCAAAACTTCATTTCTTCAATAAAACCTGCAATAATACAACACCAAAAATGGGGACCCAAGCCACTAAGGAATGCCCTCCTTCCTACCATAGACCCGCTAGTGGGTCACCACCGAGTTAGGGAGGTAGGATTCACACGGTTTCACAAACACACCACAACAAAGAAATTTCCAAACACACAAAATTTACTCCCATAGATTTGCACATAACAAAACTCAATAAAATGAGTTTGGAGGGGGTAGGGGAGTGGACCCCTCAACTCAAGAGGTCACCTCAAGAACTCTAAAAACCACAAAATCCCAAGGCCTCAAGCCATAGTAAAAATATACATATCTCCATAAATATCAAAACTATTTTGGCACTCTTGCCATCCAATATAATCCCAAACTCCATAAAATGCTCTCAAGGCTATAAATATCTCCATGAAACACATAATCACCATGGCACTCTTGCCATCCAAAAATACTCCCAAACACCATAGAATGCCCTCAAGGCTATAAATAGTGTAACAATAAGGAGGTGACCTCAAGGAGGTTCATTCTCCCCCACCCCATACGAGTTGAGCCTTACCTCCAAATGGAGGTGCTCTTACCAACTCCCAACCGACACAAAAATGAAAACAACACCAAACATAAATTTCTAACACATTCACAAAAATAAAACATGCATAGGGAAATGGCTATTGCCATGGAGCTTATCTTCAAAAGCCCTAAAATTAGAAGCACGTTTGAAGAAGAGCTCCAAACTTCTCCAAGTCTCCAAATCTCTAAAATTTCTCTAACACTCCCAAAACCTCCAAGAATAGAAAGAAAATTTAAAAAAAAAAGAAACCCCCCACTCCTCTCTAAGAGGAGATAATATAGGCCTCCCAATTTGGCCTTGAGGAATGAGAAGGTGACACTTGTCACCTTCTCCTTCCTCATCCCATGCCACTTGCAAGGGAGAAGTAGTGTGAGGGTGACAAGTGTCACCCTCCAATTCCATTCAAACCCTCATCTTATCCACTTGTGCTCTCACACGTGTGAGAGACCAAGTGGAGAGGTGACAACTCCCTTCAAGCCTCCATGAGGATAAGGGATGCCACATGGCATCCTCTTATTCTCCAAAAGAGCCATCTCCCTCCAAGATGCTCTCACACGTGTGTGAGTTTTGGAGGAAGATCCCACACTCTTGGGAGTCTTGAAGACCTCCCAAGTCTTCTTGGTGAAGGGATCCCCAAACTTTGGGAAGCGAGATGGGTCTTTCCCAAAGCATGACTCATCTCCCATCCTTAGCCATTTCAAAATTCGTCACTTTCACTAAACCCTAGTTTATAGTGACTAAAAGTGAGTTACCCTAGGGTTTAGTTAGTCAAAATTGACCCTAAACCCTAGGATTACCACCTAGGGTAAGTTTGGGACACTAGTACACACCTAGGGAGGTATAAAATCACTTTTAAATGGCCCATAAATAAAAATAATACCAAATGGTGAAAATAAAAAATATAAATATACAACACACGATATAAATCAATTTAAAAAAGGGGGTAACTAGGCCAATAAATAAATCAAGCATGCACGAAAGCAACATCCGATCAAACGTAATCCTCATCCCTTTTGGGAATAGATCAGCTTAACAGGGAATAACGTATGTGTGAACACTACATCTGATTTCCTGTGGCCTGGGAATATAACCTGCATAACTAGATCAAGCGTCAATCACATCATGGATAATCATAGCCGAAGCAACAAAAATTAAAGCCATGTCAATGCATACAACATTAATCATTCACATTATAATTAAGATTAAAACTGCATTTTCTATCTAATGTCTCATAATCATCATCAAATAATAAATTCACATAATGAACTTGAAATCACATCAATAATCATCATCAACTATGTCTCACATGTCCAACATCATCATAGCATCAAAATATGATCTAATAAAACCACCATATGTCTAATCAATGCTAAACCAAAATCAAGAGATATAGTCTAAATCTGCATAATAAAAATAATAGTCTCTCAAAGTCTGATAATGTCACCAACTATAATATAAAACGATCAAAATAGGGAAGTGAAAATAATCAGCCTCACACCCTTGGGTCATCTCCAATACACCTATTCTTATCTTTCAAAGGAAACTCTTACTCATTCCCAACAGGATTCTTATCTTTCAAAGGAAATCCCTGCTCATTCCCAACATGATCCACAACAATGCCTTTTTCTTTACCTTCATTTCTAGTAGCATCAACAATCTAACCCTCTTTTCCATGCTCAGGATAGGAAAGGGAGAAGTGTCTAGCTTTATGACAAAGCATACAAACATGCAAAGAAGTCTCGTAATAAATTTGCTGCTCCCAAATGCCAAATTTGGAGCAAAGTTTAATGACTTTTGGCAGCGCCTTATCAAAATCTACACTCACGCAAAATATAGCAAAAATAAAATGCTTCATAGACTTGGTAACATTATCTATGGATAAAAGCTGACCAATAGCATTTGTAATACATCTAATTATCTTTTCATACCAGAACTCTAAAGGAAGCCCTGGAAACTGAACCCAAATTGAAGCCCTATTAAAATCTTCCTTCGCTGCGTCAAAACCAGGAGACCATCTTCTCAACAAAAGATTAAACTTTCCAAGGAACCAAGGTCCCCCCTGCAAAACAATCTTGCTTTCCTCGAGAATGGAAGGAAAAGAGAAAAAATCCATTAATCATGTCAACCGCATGACTCTGCTCAAACATGCACCATCTTTTTTTAACCCAATTTCGAACAACATCAATTTTTGGACTAAAGCCAGAGAATCTCCCAATGAGGGCATTCTCCATGCTAGCAGTAGCACTGTCAACATCAATATCAAGGATCTCCAACGAAACCAAGGGAGCCTTAGTCTGATTTGCATTAACTAAATTTGGATCTTGAATAGAACTGGTTTGCATGTTCAAATCCCACAAAACCTGGGTTGAAGGGGAACCCACCTCTCCAAGAGAACCCACATCCGACTTCGAAGCACCTCCATTCATATTTTTCAAACTGATCACCGGCACAACAAGTGGAACTACATCCAAATCGAGACAAGGGGAAAAGGGAGCCAAAGACTCCAAAATGAACTCACCAGAAGTATCGGCCATAGCAGAGGTTGTAGTTGCATGGGCTGTAGGAAGCACGTGTGAAACCCTAGCAGGGATTTCTCAACCAACGATGCAACAAATACCTGCGAGGCATCATCTAGACTGGTAGCTTGAACATCCAAATCCAAACAAGAGGCCACCACAGGAGGAACAAGAGGCTCTAAGATTGCCTCACCAGAAGAACCGACCTTAACAGAGGCCGTAGAAATCTTTACATGGGCTGTAAGAGGGGAGAGAAAACCCTGCTTAAGTGCCCTACTAATCTTGGAGACATCAGAATAAGTGACGGCCATAGAAATAAATATGTTTATAGTTATGTTAAAAATCAATTATCATGTTTGAATAAATGTTTTTACAAATCTGTCATTGAAATTATATTGTATTGTAAATGTGAATTTAGAATGATATGAACATTTTTTAATGGTCATTATATGTTAATTTTGAAATCTTTATGCTTTGCTAATGTTCATATCCAATGATGCATATAATTTGTAATTAGTATAGATATTTCATGGCTAGTTTACTAATACAAATTTATTTTACGAATAAAACAACTTGGTTGATTTGCGTGCTATTCTCATGGTATTTTCTTAAGAAAATAATCAATTATGTGCTTAAAACTGCATAAAATGAAAGTATTAAACTAAATATAGTAAAGTCCTATGTTAATGATCAATCTTGTAAGATAACATTTATCTTTTCTGCCTTTTTGTTGTTGGCTATTTTTAGCCTTGTAATCTCTTTATATTAGCTTCACTGTATCTTGTATGTATTTAACTCATTCATTCAATAATATTTTCATATTATTCTGTAACATGGTATCAGAGCTATAAATCAATTTTTTTTGGCCCCTGTTTGTATGGTTCCGTACGCGTGCCATTCCGTTTTGGGATGAGTTTCTAGTTGTTCGCCATCTATGTTTTCTAGATGCATTCTTGTTGACGAGCCCATCGATTTCATTGTTCACCTCTACAAAGTTTGTTGACTAGTCATCGTTTTTGTGTGAGATCACATTTTCAACTCCTACTCGCAATTCTAGCAGATTATGGCGTTGTCTAGTAACATCCAGATTTGATGATCTTGCTTCCATCTTCTTTCCTATGCTCTCAGTCCATTTTTGATCTGAAGGTCGAGATTCTACCTGGTCAAAGTTTTGACGAGTTCCCTTTAGCACTTCAAGGTTGTGTCTGGTGCCCTAGTCACAATTTCTGGATTGTTGTTCTTGAAACCTCTTCTGATCACATCTGTATCTACTCCTTCTAGGTTGCATGGTTGCTATTGAGCCCCGTTTCTGTGTTTTCGTGGGCTTCGACTAGATTTTTAGGATAGTGTTTTTTTCATACAATGGTGTTTTCCCGTGTTCCATTTTGGCGTCAGCAGAAACTTCCATCAGTGATGATTTAAATCAAAAGCTTCAAGTCTAGCAGAGGTCGTGTTTGTGAAGGTTTAGGTAGACTTGTGGGTTATGCAGATTTTTTCATCAGTGATTTTCAAATCTGTAATTGCAGTCTTTTATGCTCAAGTTTCTGTGGTCACATTTGCACCATTTGTTGGTCATGTTCTGTGACGGTGGCGTTTTCTTTTTTGGTGGACTTTTTTGAAGGCTTTCATTTTACTCCCATTGGTGTTTAAATCATCTTCTGTTATATGATCATGACTCTGTATTTGGTCTTGATGCTCTCTTTATTATCGGCGGCTGTGATTAAAGGTTTTCTCCAGCGCTCAATAGCTCCTGCTCTTAATCAAGGCATTCTATGCGTTCAAATATAATGATGTCTTACTCCTTGAGTTTTGTGCCTTAGGGTTTGCCTATGTTTTCCAAGTTTTTAGATTTTTATATCTTCTGTTCTTGTCCATCTTCCATTTTTTTTCTTTTCATACCTCAAAAAGCATGAAGATGGTGCCTTTTTCCAAATAGGTGAAGTCTGTATTTTAAGCTTTTATGGCTAAACGCCTTGCAGATCATATCAAATCCTCTACTTGGTACATTGATTTAGGTGCTTCTCGACATTTCACACATCATCAAGATTGGTTCACTGAGTACACGCCATTTAGAGACTCTGTTGTCTTTGGAGGAGGCAAAGAGTATACTATTGTCAGAAAAGGTACCATGCAGATTTAGTCTGGTAGGATAAATTTAATATTTCTCAATGTAGACTTCGTACCTGGTATGGAACTAAACCTTCTCTCAATCAGTCAGATCATGTGACACTCACCTCATCTAGATGTTGTCTTCAGCATGCACTCATGCAACATAATAGACCGTGAGACATGCACCACTATTGCCTAGGCTCTTGAGGATCATGGACTACATAGACTTGTGGATTCTGGTGATTCTCCAAAGCAACCTATGGCAGCCAGAAGCACTTTCATTAGTAAACTCTAGCATCAGCATTATGGGCACCTCAACATGTACTATCTCTCTCAGTTATCTCAGGAGAGTCTGGTTGGTGGTCTTCCAGAAATTTAGACTCAACTTCCTAGCGTTTGAGATGCATGTCAGGCTAGCAAGCAGCATAGGACTCCATTTCCTGATGGTGACAAATGGATAGCATCCAAGGTTTTGTAGTTGGTTCACACTAATGTATGTGGACCAATGAATACTCCTTCAATTACTGGGTGTAGATATTTTGTGCTTTTTGTTAATGATTTCAGTAGAAAGATGTGGGTGTATTTCTTAAAAAATAAATCCGATGTAATTAGTACATTTCAGTAGTTCAAGGCCTTGGTGGAAAATGAGTCAAGCTGTCCAATCATCTTTCTTCGATCTAATAATGGGGAGGAGTTTTGTTCCTCTAACTTCACTCATTTCTGTGTTTCACATGGCATCAAACATCAACTTACTACACCTTACATACCTCAGCAAAATGGTGTTGTTGAGCATCGCAATTGCACTATTATAGAGATGGCGTGTTCTATGTTGGAACATAGAAGTGTTCCTAAGAAGTTCTAGGTTGAAGAAGTCTACACCACTGTCTATCTTTTGAACTGGTCTCCCACCTATGCCATCTAAAAGATGACTCCTGAAGAAGCCTGGTCTGGATGTAAGCCTCACGTCAACCATCTAAATTTTTTTGGCTTCATTGCTCATGTTTGGATTCTAGATGTCAAGCGCACTAAGCTGAACTCCAAAAGCTAGAAACTCATGTTCACTGGTTATAGTGAAAATCATAAAGCTTACAGACTGATTGATGTAGACACTGATCATCTCATATTCAATAGTGATGTAGTAGTTGATGAGACTACTGGACCCTTTTTGCTATCTACTTCATCTATTCATATTGAGGATCAGCCTTTGGAGGCTTCAGATTTGGGTGTTCGCATTCCTCTAGCTCCACCTAATGGGAGGGTTCCTGTAGTTATGCTCTCATCTCTTCCTGTTGTTCAAACACCCGCCCCTCCTTAAGATATTCTGGATCCTCCTTATCTTGTTCTTGCCCCTCCTAGTGATGCTAATGCACCTGTTTCAGATGTTGGTTCATCTACTCTCTGGCCTAAATGGTGGGCCAAAACAATTAGTGATCTTCATGATAATGAACTCATCAAGGGTAGATCTACTCAGAAGAAGAGCAAGTAGCAAAACACTATCAATTTTGCCCTCATGGCCAATCTTCACAGCATCTCAAAGCCTCAAACATATTCTGAGGCTAAAGGCGTACCTAGATGGGAAGAGGCTATGGACGCTGAGCACCATAGTCTTCTGAAGAACAATACTTGGGTCCTTTCTAATCTTCCACCTAGGAAGAAGCCCATTGGATGCAAATGGGTGTACAAAGTCAAGTACAAGGCTGATGGAACCCTTGACAAGTATAAGGCTCGGTTGGTAGCCAAAGGGTTTTCCCAGAAAGAAGGCATTGACTTTGAGGAGACTTTTGCTCCTACAGCTAAAATGAGTACCATTCGGCTTGTCCTTGCTATGGCAACCTAGTTTGGGTGGAAAGTCCATCAAATGGACATCAAGAGTGCCTTCCTCAATGGAGATTTGCAGGAAGAAGTCTACATGATGCAACCTTCTGGCTTCAAGGTTGTGGGTAAAGAACACCGAGTGTGCAAACTGGTGAAAGCTCTCTATGGCCTCAAAAAGGCTCCACGGGCATGGTACATAAAGATTGATAAGTACCTTGTGGATCATGGTTTTTAGTGAAGTCCTTCGGATTCCAATCTGTATGTCCAACAATATCTTGATGATAGTCTTTACATTGTTATCTATGTCGATGGTCTAATTATTACTGGCAGCTCAGAACAATTGATTCAGGAGATCAAACATGATCTCAGTCAAACATTTGACATGACTGACTTGGGACTCCTACATTATTTCCTGGGTATTGAGGTTTGGTAGCACACTGACCGCATCTTCATCTCTTAGGAAAACTATGCTAGAAGTTTGTTGGACAAATTTCAGATGACAGACTGCAAATCTACTCCTACCCCTATGGAGAAAGGGCTAAAAATCTTAGCTGATTTAGACTCTCCTGTAGAGAATGAATCCACATTCAGATAATTAGTGGGTAGCCTCATCTATCTTACTGCCATTAGACCTGATCTTAGTTTTGTAGTTAGCTACATCTCTCGCTTCATGACAGCTCCTAAAGTTGAACATTGGATTTCAACAAAGTGTGTGTTGAGATATGTGCACAACACTTCTAACTTTGGCATTCTGTATGGCAGATGCAAAGATCCTTAGCTGATTAGTTTTACAGATTTAGATTGGGCAGGTTCTGTTGATGACATAAATTCTACCTCTGGGTATGTTTTCAGTTTAGGCACAGGTGCTGTCACATGGACCAGCAAGAAGTAGCAGACAATGACTCTCTCTTCGATAGAAACTGAATACAAGGGCACTATTAAAGCAACTTGTGAGATGGTATGGCTTCGAAGGATGCTTTCAAACATGCAAATGTCTCTAGCCGAGCCTTCACCCTTGTATTGTGACAATCAAGGAGTGTTGAAACTTGCCAAAAATCCCATCTTCCATGAACAGGCAAAACATGCTGATCTTCATTGTCACTTCATTCACCATCTTGTTGAAGATGGATCCATTGTTTTGCAGTATGTTCCTACAGATGATCAAACTGCTAATATCCTCACCAAGTCTCTGAGCTTGGATAAGTTTGTCAAATTTAGGGGGCATCTTGGTGTAGTTGACTGATTGACCATTACGAGAGGGTATTAAACTAAATATAGTAAAGTCCTATGTTAATGATCAATCTTGTAAAATAACATTTATCTTTTCTACCTTTTTGTTGTTGGCTATTTTTAGCCTTGTAATCTCTTTATATACAGCTTTGTTGTATCCTGTATGTATTTAACTCATTCATTCAATAATATTTTCATATTATTCTGTAACAGAAACAAGCAAGAGCAAAAAATAAAGCTCAACACAAAGGGATTTACTTTGGAGAAACTCAATGCGGGTAAACTCCAAAAAAAGAGGTATATATACCCCTATGTGTTGCAACTATATAAGCCAACTTGCCTTTCAAAGCCTTCAAGAACACCACTAACACCAACAATAATGTTCTTATAGCTTTCCATGCTCTATAACTTTCTTCATATACTCCTATTACATTTGTATACACTCCTAGCAATTGTCAACCAAGAAGCAATGAATCAATGATCCCTAGAGGCTATATAAATACAAATTTAACAATGATGGAACAAATAGATAATAGCTTCTTGTCACTACTCTTCTTTTTATAAGATTTATGCAAAATTGCCATATTACATACATCTTCCATGACAAAGCATATTTTCCATGCCACTAGCATAACTTACCTGACAAGCAAAACTAACATGAGAGTAAAGCAACCATCACCCTGTTGTAGTTGGTGTTTTAATCTAAATGTCGATTGTTTTCTATTTCAAGATTCTCCTTTAGCTCTTTCTTTTCTCTTTCTCTCTTTTTTTGTAAAACTCTTAAGATGTTTGGATAATAACCCTTTTCAATTCCTATAGATGTGTGCGCTATCCTATATATATTTTGGGGTTGAAACATGTCATATCAAAGGTTATAGTGTAAGAATTAAATACTTTTGACATTATTTGTTAGCGGGTGGTTGCCTACTCTTGGGAAGTCTTGGGAGTTATGCCCCTTTATGTATTATATGTATTGGTTGTACATTTAAACGAATGTGAATGATGCTATGGTTTTATGGTTTTACCTGTGCAGATTTGATGTAACGAGTGGTATCAGAATTGTGGAGACTTCAAAGGATTTTTAGCACTTGTCTAGGTGATATTCGATAGATTTATCATTTCCTTCTTCCAAGCAATATTAGATTTAAGCTCCAATGTATCCTGAAGGTTCTACAAAATTGTTTTTGTAGGTTATACTTGGGTATATGTAAAAGGCGCAAGGGTTGTGCCCAACACCTAAAAAAAATAAAATTAAAACAAACAAACAATAGAGGGCTACACTCAACATAGGTACATAAAGGCCACACATGGTAGCCATCAAACTCTCTTAATGTTTTGCCTCAAACTTGGATTCATGGGTAAATTCTTTCATTTTAAATTATGTTGACCATTTTTCAAAGTACTTTAAAAAGAATTGAGAAATATAGTATTGTTGGCACTGAGTTTTTTAGCCTAATTTTGCCCATGAATCCATTGAAAATCCTATGTTTTTGCCCCTTGTGGAATTATGGTTTTGTGCCTTGGAGTGCTTGTGATCCTATTGAAATCCTAAAAATCCTAAGTTTTCCTATTCCTTGTAGAAATTTTGACCCCCTTTGGACTTGGTAGAACTTCCCTATGGTTCTTGATATTTCCCTTTCCTCCTGCAAGCCTCGCTTTCTTCTTTCTCTTTTCTAGCAGAGTTTTATCATGCTTCTAGACTTTGCAGAACTTTGTGCCCCTATTAGATATGTGGGATTTTCATTAGGATATGGATATATCCTAGCCCCCTTCGCCTCCCCACATCCTTCTCTCCCGCATCCCCATAGATTTCCCTTTGCATGTCTTCATTGTCGATCTAGACCTCCCCTCCAGCCACTTTCCAGTCCCCCCTTCGACTTCTGCATTCCTTCTTTAAGTCACTTAGCGAAGGTTTGGGGTGGATGTGGATATTTTCACTTCCACCCTCCAGACCCGCTTTTTCGTTTATCCCCCAGATTTTTGCAAATCTGCTTACCCCTCATTCCTTCGCATATCCTGGTCACCACTTCGGACCCGCAAATCTTTGTCTCCATTCAACTCGCACATCTTGATGCCCCTCCTTTCTCTGCTAGCTTCTCTTACCTCTTTTGTGGGGATTCGCTAGAGAATTGGACATATCCTAAACCCCCCGAAAGATCTATAGATCCCATCCTACTTGAAAGCTCTGCGAATCCTAAACCCCCTCGAGATTTCGCAATCTTCCTTGTAAAGTTTGAAAAGTGAATATTTCCAGTGACATCCTGATAAACTGGAAACCTCCATAGGTGGCCATTAATGCAATTGGTTGGTCAACAATGGTGCATTTAATGCTATGGGTGAGGCAGTTAGGGTTTTCCCATCCTTTCCATCATTGAGTCAGAGATTCAGAGGCTATAAATAGAAGTTTGTAACTCTTCCCAAGGGTTGGTCTCTTTGACATTTTTAGGGGACTGGTACAGAGCAACTAGTGTTTAAAACACTGTGAAAGTTTCAGATCTTCAGGGGTAGCATTTGCAAACTGTATGGATGAATTGATAAACATTTTGTGAGAAGAATCATATGTCTCCATTGTTATAGGTATCCATTTAGGGAATTTTAGATTTTTGAAGGATTCCTCTTGCCACGATTGGTGGTATGATTGTAATCATTATTTGAAGGATTTGACAGATCCGTAACATATTACATGTTGTAATGGTCATTTTGAGATTGCAAATGAATGAATATTGTGTGGGAAGGCATTAATAAGTATGTTTTTGTTTTTCAAGTTTCATGCATCTGGGTGTTCTAGTTAGATGACTACTTACTATTTCTTTGTTCTTCTCCCCTTTGTTAATCTGAAAACTCTGTAACCCAATGAAGGCACTAGTCTAGGATGTGTTTTTGATCAACCAAGCTCTTTATAAATCAAATAAAATCAATCTAGTGTGAGATAGAAGTAGTTAGATCTGTGTGCCTTTTGTGATTTGCAATACAACTAGAGAATATACATTGTAAACTATTCAGGAGATGTTTGAAACAATTCACAAATGCATACCATCAACTTGCAATTGTGCAAGGTTGGTGTCATCAGTTTAAATAGAAGTCATTTGATGCAACAAGTGTGTTTTAATTCAGTGACAACATTTGGGATTAGAATAGCAAATTGGGTATTACTATAAAATTAAAAATTTGAAGGCATTTACCGTGTAGTTTTCAATCCTTGTTAAAGGATACCTCCAGGATTACCCTCCTAAGTCTAGCTGAGCTTGAAGAGCAGTAGAGATTACCCACTCTTTTAGTTGGCCTTCAACCATCCCAAATTTGTGGATGAGTCCCTGTTCTATTTTCTTGTTGACATCCCTTAGCCTAGAAAATATGAACATACTCTAGGATTTGGGACCTATAGTTTTTGGTCCCAACAGTATGAATGGGCCATACAAGAGAATTGATTTAGATGTTTTGTGTTATTAGGAAATCAAGGGTTCAAAACCTTCTAATGCATCCATTTTTTGTTATCTTTGTTAAAAAATACATCAATTTAAATTAGCTAGCAAAATGGGTGGCACGAGGATACAACAAGGGTTATGTTTTGTGTGGAGTAGTAAGGATTTGTTTTTTTGTGTAAGCAGAGAGATAAGGGTGTACACAATATCATTTATAAGGTGTAATAGTGGTATATTTTGTTGATTGTTCTCTATTTGTTTGTGGTCCAAGTACTAAGACCTAACAAACATTTGTTTGTGTTTCTAAGCATTTTTAGTGGTATTTGACTCAAGACACTTGTATGTTATCTTATCCATTTCCTATTGTTTTTCTTGCTTCTAACCATGAAAATTATATACTCTAATAACATGTTCTCACCACAAACCAAAGTAGGCAATCAACATGAAACATATCTAATCATAGAGGTTGGAGGTAGTATTAACCTTCCTTCATGGAATTCTATAATCAATATATATTTTTGCAAAATAAAATAAATAGATTACATGTGTAGTGTATAAAAAATTGATTTAGCTAAGAAAGTTTTTGTTTTCTAACTAAATGATTTCAATGAAACTACTCTAGGATTAAACTAGTTTCAAAGAGAAAGTATTTTACTACTATTTAAATAGAAATAATAAAATAACTCTAGAAAATTTTAGAAATGTTTTAAACTTGGAAAAATAATATTTTCATTGAGCTAAAACATAAATAAAAGTGATAAAATGTTGTTTTACTTGGAATTGAAATACCAATTCATAGAGATGGATTCATAACAAAAAACAACAGAGAAGAAGGAACTTGACACCAAAGTTTGAGCAACACTACCCAGGACGTCAACGTGTCGCGTGGATGTCTACGCATCACATTGTTAGATCTGTACAATGAAAAAGATAACAAAACTCTAGCAATTTTTTTTTTCTAGTTCAATCTCTCACCTAGTCTGTACAACAAGAAATAGGGAAATTACGCATAACATTCCAAGTGATAAAATGAAGTGGAAATGAAAAGAAATAACAAGATTTAAATATTTAAAACAAGAAATGGGGATAACCAACAAAAAGGGAAACACTTACAAACCTCCATGCAGTTGAATGCTCCCAAGATACTTGTAGTTAGAGGACAAATAAAATGTTTGGGGTTGTTTGGGAGCTTGCCAATAATGGTCAAGCCCCTATGTTGGTCTTTCAAACTCCATGGATAGCCAAGATTAGAAAATGATAAAGAAGAATGTGTGTGCTCTTACATCCTAAGTGCATCTAGGAAAATAAAAATAGTGACAATAAATAAATCTGACTATCAAATTTGGTCCACAGAGAAGAATACACTAGTGTGCATTTGATAAAATGGGTGGTGATAGACACCAAGAAATTTTCCAATAGATAATATAAATGTAATAGAAAGATTGTAACAATACTATTCAAAATGATAAGAACAATATTACTAGCAAAATGATGTAGAAGAGAATGGGTGAGCTCTTGGAAGGAGTCAATCAAACCACATCGGCATGAATCCTCATGAAAGCTTCAACAATGTAGTTACAACAAGTGTTTTTAAAAGAAGTTGAGAAAGAGAGATGTTCTAGCTAAAAGAGTTTTCTAGATTTCCCAAGAGAGAGAATAACCAAAATGGAGAAGAGAAACTTAGATTTTCAAAATTACTCTTTTAAGACATTGAGAAGGAAGTTGAAGAGTTGGATGCAGATGCAAAAGGCATTTCTTTGCTAGACAACCATTATAGCAGGTGGTAGGAAGCAATTGAGCAAGAAACCAAACATTCAAAATTTGAAAACTTTTAAAACACTAATGCGTCATTTAGATGTCTACGTGTCATGCTTGCACCCTGGAGAAATTCTCTAGAATTTGACATGTGTCTCCAAAACAATAAGACAAACAAGACTATAATACAAAATCTTGGAAAACCTTGGTGAGGGGAAAATAGGCCAAGGCTAAGCTCAAATGACCCTACAAACATGCTATATGAGTGAATGCCAAAACGGGTTCAAAACACAATGTGAAATTGTGATGGTACACAATATTTTACATTACAACATGTTTAGTTCCAATGTGTGTAAGAGTGACACAAGAATCATATGCAAAGCCAAAAACAACCTTCCACAAGAGAGTAGCAAAATAATAATAGTATATTTCTAGAGAAAAAACAATGCATACCAGATGTGCTCAATATGCTCCATATCAAATGAAGACATAAGAGGCCTTGCTTATAAAGGAAAGAATGAAAACCTAGAACACATAAGAAAATGACAAGTGTCTTATTCTTATGACTTGAGACACAATAAGTAAATGGCCTAAGTAAACTTAAACAACTAAGTGTGAATAGGTTCTAAAAGGGAACTAGTTAGGGAATAAACTCTTTTCACACCAACAATGTGGTGGCAAGACAACCAATAGTATAACTAATGGTAACGTAATGGACTTCTTCTTGCACACAACAAATACCTAGTACTTCAACTTATAAGACAAGTGCAAATAAGAACAAAGTGACATCCCAAAACCAAAAAAGTAATGTCCCCTCTTATGTCACAACAACTAAATGTTGTGTCCAGCTTTTTTGTTATAGAAAAAGAAACCTTTTATGTCAAAAACTATGTCTTGTAGGGAGAATGTTGTGTCAAACATTAAGTCCAAAAAGGTGTCTAAGTATGCTATGCTTCATGCTTAGTCGAAACCCATTATGCAAGTGTAGGAGTCACATGAAAGAAATAGGAGATGTGGTCTCAGATCCAAGAGTTTTGTGGGGTCTTATGTTCTTGATTGGTTTTATAATAATCACACTCTTAGATCAACCCAAGTTGTGTTATCATTGTGGTCATTGTGGATATGAGTCAGTTTAGTGTTTTGACCTGAACCCATGTTCATACTATGGTCAACATAAACATGCTTCTTTCAATTGTTTATAGAATAATGTGTCAAGACTTGTGTTGTGTGTTTCCAATCCCATCTTTATGCATGTTGTTGGGGATTCTCTTGTTATTGTAGATGCTATAGATGTGACAACTATGATAAAGCTTGTTCCACATGTTGATGTTCCAAATGCTATGGTTTATGCTCTTGAGTTTGATGTATATGATCTTATTGTCTTTTGTGATTGGGCTTGTTATTGTGTTCTCAACTCTCTATATGTGTGCCAGAATATTGTGTCATTCCCTTCTTATATTTGGTCTTGATCCAATTCAACATTGAGTCTAAGGATGAAAAATATAGCACTTGATGTGTTGTTGTGGCTATGATAAGATTTCTATTGAGGGTGGTGATGTGTGCATGGCCTTTTCTTGATCAATTTTGTGATCCTCTATAAAAGTTTCATTTTAGTTGAAAACTCGCAGGG
The DNA here is from genome assembly GCA_027924645.1 of Cunninghamia lanceolata. NCBI lineage: Eukaryota > Viridiplantae > Streptophyta > Pinopsida > Cupressales > Cupressaceae > Cunninghamia > Cunninghamia lanceolata. Next base: position 913,436 of record BSBN01000178.1, on the reverse strand, counting down.
ATGGCTAGACTGAAAGTTCCCATCAAGTTAAAAACCCAATAGTGTGGCTTACTAGAGACTTGTGATGAAAACCTAAAAGTTTGTCACTAAGTTAGTGCACTTCTGACCACTTCATTTTAGATATGTGTGTTTTGGTACTTCCCATTCAGGGGGGTCTAGATGGTGTTCTCTACTCTTTCCTCTCTTAGAGGGATATTTTTGGTAGTCTCCTTGCTCATTTTCTAGGGGGAATCTTGTGTGTGTGCCATCTATGAGTGGGGATTTTAGAGCAATGATATAGTAAAGATTTGATGATGTTGATGACTTGTGTTGTTCTCTTTATAGAAAGTAGATCAACTCCAGATGATGATTGTGTGCATTGTGATGCATAGTTTTTCATGTGTATAGATTATATGATGTTATAGATTGATTTTGTTGCACATCTAGTAGAATATGATTGTGTATGTGTGTGTGCATGTGATTGAGTTGCATAGTTGTGAGTTCTTGAGTTGCCCTTGATGATGATGTTTTAGATTGTTGATGATTCCTTTTCACATGTTGATGAGATATGATATGTTGTGATTGCTCAATTACATGATTCAAAAGTGTTGTTGCATTCAAGTGATTGTCATTTATTGGCTAGAGATTATAGATGGTTTATTGATGCCTTGAGTTGTGATGCTCAAATTCTTGTTGGCACATAATTGATGTGTATATGATCCTCTACTTTATTCAAATCAGTGATGTTATGATATTGATTTTGTGCTTGATGCACGTATTAATTGTACTTGATGATTGATTGTAGATTTTGATTGGTGTCCATATCAGATGCACCTATTCTTATTGAGTGTGTATTACACTTGTGTTTGCATCTAAAGAGTGCTTTATGACTACATTTATGTATAGTTTAGTTGGATGTTAGAATGATGACCAAAATAAACTTTTTAGATGATTTTAGTGATGATGCAGAGTTGTCCTAGTGTTAGTTGAACGACTAATCATATTGACCAATTATTGATGTGCCATTTTGATGAAGGCCATGCTTGGATTGACTCTTTTTAATAGTGATGTAGAGGCCTCATTAAGGATGGCCCTTTTTGATAGTGATGTGGAGGCTACATTAAGGATGACCCTTTTTTTATAACAATATTATACCTATCCCAAAGATGAGGAGAGCTTAGGACTACTAGCTATGAGTGACCACCATGGATTGGTCACGTTAATTCCATATTTTGTAGAGTGATAGCAATCGATAGATGGGTGAGATGGAACCTTCATGATTGTATTACTCATGATTAGAATCAATTAGTTACTCAAGGATGAGACACCACAAGGTATCTTAGCTTTTGACATTAGATTCCTATGCTACTAGACTGAGATTCCAAATTTTTGATGGGAGATGGCTAGTGACAGTACCTGGCACATTATAATTTGGAGTCAGCACTATAGATGTGATTTAGGAGGATCTACCAACAATGGTTCTTGTAGTAACACCAATACCATTCCCATCAATTGTTATACATGCAATAACACTACTATGGTCTACAATACATTAGAGCACCTCCTAGATTCTTGTGGTAACATAAGTTTGTCTCCACCAAATGTCACACATACTCTATCAATATTGCAAGGCACTCTACACTAGATTGGGCACTACATTTGTTACACCCTGTGTGTTTCTATCCATTTACTATTACCTAGATTGGTTAAATTGTCTGAATAATGAATGATTATGAATCTTTGCATTTATGTGTGTGATTATGAATCTTTGCATTTATGTGTGTTATGAATATTGAATGGAATAATGCAATGTCTTGTATTATAGGTGTTTATTATTGAAAAATGTATGAAGCAAATAATTATATATTGTTCAGCTAACTACTGTGGTGGTGATCTAAGTGGATGCAGGAATAGGTTGCTCCTCCAGAAAGGAGGGGAAGCATCACTCAGGAGGACTTGGTCTAGTAACCCTAGAGAAACCTAGAGTGAACAAACACACACCACAACCCTATTTTGACCTAGGTTATGTCAAGTTTGTATGGGTAGCAGTAAGTGATCTATGTTGTGAATCTTGAATGCTTGCTGTATGGATGTTTGAGTGAAAAATGTGATTTAACCTGCATGTCAATTTAAGTCTTCTTTGATAAGTTTATGGTTGCATAGACAAGGTTTTAGTGTGTAATGGTTATAACTCGTGCAAGTCCACGATATGTTCATACATATCAGACGATACGAGTATGAGTGCACGTAGGTAGATGTACCTATGCACACTCATGAGAGTATTGCTCATAGATATGAGGATGTCAGATTCGACCATGTGGATTTTATTGCATTTGTGTGTATGTGGATTTCATGTCATTTGTGTTTATGTGGTCTCCATTCATTTGTGTCATCAGAGGTTATGTGGGTAATGAGTTTTATTTGGTTTTGTGTGAAAACGACACATATATACATATATATAATAGCCATTTGCTATTATATACATATAGATATATATATACACTTTTATATATAATTATTTATGATTTATAAAATACTGAAGAATTGATGAAATATGAATATGTGGATTTTATTATAAATTGATATTTTAGAAAAGTTTATTAGAGAAGTATATATATATATTAGTAAATGGTTTTAGCGATGTATAAAGCGTAGCTTTGAAAACAATATTAATGTCATACATGACATATATATTATGTTTTTGATAGCGTTGATATGGAAGCATGGCATGCAGGCTTAAGACCCATGTTAATGATTAATTGATAGCATATATATCTATGATTTTGGGTGCAACATATGGAAATCATATTAAAGACAAAACATAGCATATAATCAATGGTCCATAGCGCTGGTTTGGGTGCATAACATGGGAGCATATGATTATACTACGTGGAGTTTATGTTTATTATCATGTGAAGCATGTTTAAAGCCTATATAAGAGCTATAGGAAGCACATATCAATGAGCATAGTTATCATTTCAAAGAGGATTTAAAAACAAACTCTTGGGGCAGTGTTTGAATTTGTCACAGGCATGGAAGTAAATTGGAAAACAATTATGTTTGTTTAAGGAGTCTTCATATGATTTCCAACATATACTTTGACTTATTCCTTGTAACTAGCTTTGCTAGTAAATAGGAAACATGGCTATTTATGTATCATTTTTGAGAAGAGATTTTAATCTTTTAGAAGTTTGTTTACTTTCTTTTGGCTGAGTTGTTTCATATGTGTCCTCTTTTGTGTCATCTTTCTTTGATTTCCTTTTTCCACCTTTAAATTTGTTTTGGAGAAGGGGGACTTGTGGCAATTTTAGAAGCTAAATTGTAGCCTAAGTTCTCTTGGTTTTCTTGTATAAAAAGGGGAGCTTCCTCATTGTATTCTACACCAATTTTCAGGCCAATAGCTTTCTTATTTTGCTATTATAATTTTGAGTTTAGTATTGTGAGATTTTTGTTATGGATTGTGAGAGGAAGTATAGGAAGATTTGAGAGGGAGTTGATTTTCTTGGAAGGAAGATTTAGTTCGTTGGAAGGATCATAAGCAAGGAATTTTGTTGATCCATTGGAGCTAATATCACAGGCATGTGGAATTCTTATCCATTATGTTTTCTATTTTAAAGGCTATTTGTGTTTGTTTATTATTAAAGAATGAATTGTTTGTTTGTCAATTTGAGTGTTTACATGTTTACATAAAAGTATATATATATATATATAGTATGAGAATTATATTATGTGATATTAATCTCTATAGTAGAGATTTGTGTCTATAGTTTATTTATGAGTAATTATTAGATTGAGTATGAATAGTTATTTGTACAATGTGAATGAATAGTAAAATCGTATCTTGAAACTAGTATTACTTCGATATATGTGTCATAGTAAAACTTGGGAATAGGTTAAATCTTAGATTAGTAAACCTAGAAAGGATGAGTAGGGTCATGCCTGGGATTTGTTGATCCATGGGAGGGAATAACCTAGAATTGTTAGTGGGGTTATGCCTAGGATATGTTAATCCATAGGAGGTGTAAAGCGTGTAATTTGGATAGTTGAGTTTTTGGTAGTTTTGTGTATGTATCCTCCTTTCACCCTTGCATTCAAGGACCTAGGGTCGAGTTGCAATGTACTATCATACCCTAGGTCACTATGAGATGTAGGGAAACTTAGATTTTTATGATTTGATTACCAATTATCTTCTCTTATGCTCAATTATACCTTAAAACCCTAATTATGCAAATACGACAGCAAACAAATAAATATCAAAAAATGTTGCTACAAAAAGATGTAAAATGGCAAATAATTGTGCACCTATTTTTGAGGTTTAGAAGTAGAACAGTCAGGGACTAGAGACTAGGTGCCCAAGTCCAGGGAGCTATTTTCTCCTCTGATCTGCAATTCTAACACTCTGAGATACCCTCCTGCAACTTCACTTTTCTTGTATCTTCAACCTGTAACTTGCAATCATGAAAACTTTGGGAGGGGGTTGTGGTGTTTAGAGGCTTGCCTCAATCAAACCTCGGAGAGACATTCAAGTCTTCCAAACACCTTTGCCAGATAGAGAGTGTGTGCCCTTGTGAGGCAGAGGCAAAAACCAAATGATAAATGCTCAAAAACACAAATGATGTCACCTTGTAGTGAAGATCTCATGGGAGGAAGTAGCTCTTCATGCCATGAGGAGATGGATGCTCAAATTTGCAAATACGAACACATAAACAACACAAATATGCTCTTGCTACATAATGAATGCCTTGAATCACTTTCAAAAGACCAATGCTTATGAAATTTCCATCTAGTTTACAAATGAATGCCTAAACATGCTTTTATATGCAACTACAAACACTCCCGCCAAGAATTTCATAATTCAAACTTACCGTGTTGGCATAGGACCCAAATAAAGGTCACAAGCCAACACTTAAAATTTGGAACTAACTTAAACTAGGGCAGGACTAGGGATCAGGCGCCCAAGTCCTCCCTCCCTATTTTGGTTAGGGTTAGGTTTAAGGGATCCCCCTAGGTCCCATTTGTCATGAAATTTAGGGCTCATTTCATCAGGATGTCAAAATATGATGCAAGATGTCCTAAATGCAGATAAAATATTTGGGAGCTAAACCTTATGAGGGAAAAGCCCCCAAGGGGACATTTTTTGACATTAAATTTAGCCCCCACTTTAATGTATGTATAAACGTGAGGCCAATACATGCATTAAAGTACGGTCAACGAACATAGCAAACATGCCAAGCATGAAGAAAACACATCAAACACATTGAAGACAATGCTAGGCATGCAAAATACGAAGAAGACAATTACAATCACGTAGAACATGGAGTAAACAATAGATGCATGGAAGACAGTTAATGCATGGAAGACAGTTAATGCATAGAAGATAGTTAATGCATAGAAGACAAGAATGATTTCTTTTCTTTTCTTTTTCTCATATATATGAAATGAAGATGCAAGTACAAGGAAAGTAAACACACCTCCCATAATGTAGGATGCACTCATCATGCAAGTCTTTAAATTGCATATATGGGACAACACACACGCAAGACACACCAAACCTCCCATAATGCAAGATGCACTCATCATACAGGTCTTTAAACTGCATATGGGGCGACAAACACGCCAAACAAAGTAGGCACGCCAAACACACACACTTTAAAGACATGGAGAAAACACGATAGACAAGCCATGGAGTGTTCCTATTTCTAGGCTCATCACCATCTCAGGCACATTACAGGCACACACCAATGATTGGGCTTTGCCACAACAATTGCTGAAGACACACTTAAGGGTTGAGTTAGTCACAGAACTGCTCCCCACCTCCCGATGAGGACTTTTGAAAATGACAGGATGGGCACTCTCCGCGAGAGATACACCACCACCGCCTCTGCAAAGGGCTTAAGGTGATTGATTGATTGATTGATTGCAAACAAACTCAGAGTGCAAGAAGTACTCATCACACTAGTCTTTAAACTGCACCTGAGGAAAAGCACATTGCTAACATCTACAACAGACAACTTACCTTATATATGCCCCCACCTTAAGGTGGTTGATATCATGCATCGATATCAAGCACGTTAAGGTAGGAAGAAAACACACAAGGGAACATGGAATTTTGCAAAGCCCATGCCCCTTGGAGGTGACATGTACTTTACAATCACCAAATGTTCCCACAAACACATCCCTGCAAGAAACATGTTAGTGTCTACAAAATCATGGTAATGCATATGAAATTTGAGGCATGCAAGATTCAAGATAGACCAAGTGCACGAAGTAGCTCAATATTGTTATGGTTTGTAAATGAGATAAAAACATCATCAAAAACACTACGTAGAGAGCACGAGTGCTTCTACTAGCCAAGCATCAGATAAGATATACAACCCCATGGTCATATTAGGAACTAAGTCCAATTTTTGATTTCTCGCTAAAAGGATGCTAGGTCTGCATTAGTATAAATATTTTTCATCATCCACCCGCTAGATAGAAACACTAGAGGAAGGGAAACAATAAATCAGAGAGGAGAAACTAGTGTCTTAGGGATAGTCACGTAGGAGGGTACCCCCAAGTCACCAACCGCAACGCTATGTCCGTAAGACACAACACACAATGGTGAAATCAGAGAGAGGCAATATAGAAGAATGATGATACAAATAGAAGGTCACAACGAAGGTGGTCTCCTGGTATCCCAAACCTTACAAGAGAATCAGGGGCTATCTCAAGAGGCCTAAACAACACGTAACACATCATGGGGGAAGCACATCACAAGAGATAAAGGGTTGTAAATACTTACTTGTAAGATCTTCACGCTAATTCTCATCATCAAGTAATTCATCAACATCCTCCCACTCCTGAATGATAGAGGAAAGTGGGACATAAGGTACCATAGCCCAATTGTTGTTCTTGTCTTTAGATTGTTCATTGTTAGGATCATCTTTGTTTGGTTCAATGTTTGGATCAATGTTTTCTTGTTGAGATGCAAGGTTTTTGGCATAAGCTTGTCTTCTTCTCCTTCTTTCTCTTGCTTTTCTATTTCTCTTTCTCTTACCACTTATCTCTTGTAAGATAGGGCTTTGTTCTTTCATGGGTTTTTTTATTTTAGGAGAAGAAGCACCAGGATCAAATCTCATTTGTCTAGGTGGAATGTTTTGTTGTCAACAATGACCTCTTGATCCTTGTAAGGATGGCAGGGGAGGAACCTCAACATAGGGACCTTGTCCTTTCAGTCTAGGGTTCTCTTCAAATGTGGGTTGCTTGTCTTTTGTTATTTATTGCATAGAGGGACCGACCATTGGATGTAATAGTTTTGCTTTGTAATTTCTATAGCTTAAGGAGTTAAAGTTTGTTCTTGGCACCGGTTTCTTTTCAGTTTTGTCCCAAAAGAAATCCAATGTGCAATGTTTTATTGCAACCAAAGGTTTATAATTATTGTGAGGGATAGTAATCACATGTCCCTCAAAATGAAATTTTAGACAATTATGAATTGTTGAAGGGACAAATTTCATTTCCTTTAACTAGGGTTGTCCCAATTTGATGCGAAAGAGGTTAGAAATAGGGACAACATCAAACCATTGTTCTACATGTTTCTCGAATACTATTACCAACAATGATATCTTCCCAGAGGTGTTTATAAAGGTTCCCTTATGTGTTTTAATCATCATGTCCGAAGGGTCATAAGATCCTTGCATTAATTGATGTGTAAAGAGGAACTCTGCCATGGCGACATTAGTCATGAAATTAGGATCAATAAGGGTTCCATCCATGGGATTTCCTATTATTTTCATAGTGATGTAAAGAGGTCCGTCAGTGTCTCCAATTGTTCTATCATGAGGTGTAAACACAATTTTAGGTTTAGGGACCTTTCTCTTCATGTAAGGCCTAGGAGGGAACCTATTGTTGTTGTTGCGGTTAAAATCCATGTGTATATGATCAAATCAATGCAAAATCAGATTTTTTAAAAAAAAATTCAAATTTTATGGAAAAGACAAGTGCGAAACTATATGCAAAAATGACCTAAAATGCTTGATTTTTTGTACTTTTTCAATGGAAATATATGAAAGAGAAGGTATTGTAAAGATTTCTATCAGGGGAAGAAAATAATATGTTTGATATCAGTCCAATACATCAATAAAATCCTTTACAACACACTTTTGATGCAAATCTAAGATGATGACTAGTCCAAATCTAGTGAAATATACTAAAATACGTGATTTATCACCGTTTTTCAATCCCAAGACATACTGAAAGAGGTGTTGTAAGGAATTTTATGAGGTACAACAAATAAAAGAAATTATATCAGTCATCTAGAAGCATAAAATCTGTTTCAACATGCTTAGGGTGCAAACTAGGCCAAACCCTAGGGCAAAAATAGCAAAAATGTGTAATTTTTCACCAAATTTTCAATACAAGAGGCCAATAGAAAGGTGTTGTAAAGATTTTTAGGAGGGGAAGAAGATAATAACCCTGATATCATTGAATTAGTGCAAAAATATTCTTTACAACATGCCTATAGTGCAAATTTTGAGAGTCGATAAGGCCAAATCTAGTGAAAATCAAGGTTTTTTCAAGCCCTAGGTTTGAGATCTTGATGCAAAATGTAATATGAATGTTTTAAAAGCTGATGTATGATTAAAATTAAATTATATAAGATATTAAAATTAATTTCCAAACCCTACATGCAAAATGCAAGTGCAAATCTAATGAAAAATCAATGAAAATGCTAGTTTTTGTTGAATTTTTCTATGCAAAAATGCAATTTTTTTGAAATCTAAATGCAAATTTGTAGTAAAATGAAACACTACAGCCAAATTAAAATTTGAATTAGTGTCTTAGATTATTAGAAAAATCTGAAACAAGATTTTACCTACAAACCCTAGATTTTGGAATTACTAGGTTATATGCAAAATTCACAATTTTCAACAAAACCCTAAAAATGTTATGATGAAAATGCAATGCAAGCTATTGAATTTTTGTAATTTTCTATAATTTAACTCATATATAATGCAAAACTCAGAAATTTGATGAAATTCAAATTAATTGATACAACATGCAAACCCTAAAATGCCATTTTTTTTTCCAATTTTTCTAAATTTTCAATTTTTTTGTAAGTTTTCCAATGCAAAAAGTTGAATGATACTATGAATGGATGAAAGCAATGTAAATATGAATCACAACACTCAGCAAGGTGCAAACAAGTCCAATAACATAGGTTCACCAAAATGTAAAGGGTGTAATTTGGATAGTTGAGTTTTTGGTAGTTTTGTGTATGTATCCTCCTTTCACCCTTTCATTCAAGGACCAAGGGTTGACTTGCAATGTACTATCATACCCTAGGTCACTATGAGATGTAGGGAAACTTATATTTTTATGATTTGCTTACTAATTATATTCTCTTATGCTCAATTATACCTTAAAACCTTAATTATGGAAATACGACAACAAATAAACAAATATCATAAAATGCTACTATATAAAGATGTAAAATGGCAAATAACTGTGCACCTATTTTTGGGGTTCAAAAGCATAATAGTTAGGGACTAGAGAGCGGGCACCCAAGTTTAGGGAGCTATTTTCTCCTCTGATCTACAATTCTGACACTCTGAGATACCCTCCTACAACTTCACTTAAACTGTATCTTCAACTTGTAACTTGCAATCATGAAAACTTTGGGAGGGGGTTGTGGTGTTTAGTGGCTTGCCTCAGTCAAGCCCCAGAGAGACATTCAAGTCTTCCGAACATCGTTTTCAGATAGAGAGCGCGTTCCCTTGTGAGGCAAAGGCAAAAACCAAATGATAAATGCTCAAAAACACAAATGATGTCACCTTGTAGTGAAGATCTCATGGGAGGAAGAAGCACTTCATGCCATGAGGAGATGGATGCTCAAATTTACAAATACAAACACATAGACAACACAAATTTTCTCTTGCTACACAATGAATGCCTTGAATCACTTTCAAAATACCAATGCTTATGAAATTTCTATCTAGTTTACAAATGAATGCCTAAACATGCTTTTATATGCAACTACAAACAATCCCGCCAAGAATTTCGTAATTCAAACTTATTATGTTAGCATAGGACCCAAATAATGGTCACAAGCCAACACTTAACATTTAGGACTGACCTAAAATAGGGCAGGACTAGGGTGCGGGTGCCCAAGTCCTCCCTCCCTATTTTGGTCAGGGTTAGGTTTAAGGGATCCCCCTAGGTCCCATTTGTCATGAAACTTAGGGCTCATTTCATCAGGATGTCAAAATATGATGCAAGATCTCCTAAATGCAGATAAAAGACCTGGGAACTAAACCTTATGAGGGAAAAGCCCCCAAGGGTACATTTTTCGATATTACAGATGGGAATAACCTAGATGTCTTTGCAAATCTAGATCAAATGATGGGTGAGCATGTGATGTCCATTTCGAGTTAGGGGTGATGAAACTTTGGCCAAAGTAATGTGAACAACCAATGTTTACATTATCAGTTCACTGCGAGGCAGGTTTACATACTAGAAAAGGGCAATCATGCTTGGGGTTGTAGCCACAATGTATGATAGTACTAGATATGTAGGAAACAACATCAACTCAATATAGACTATTCTTTGAGGTTACCATACCAATCCCTCGTCAAAGGGTAGGGCCGTTTACCAATATGGTAAATGTGTGGGGGACAATAGTTAGTCTGTGGTTGGTAGAAAAGTTCTTGAGTGATGCTTCTCCTCATGCAATTGGCAGCCAGGATTTGAAGATAGACATTAGGGAGGGTAAAAAAAGTTGGGGGCCCAAAAATTGGCCAACTTTTTTTAAAAAAAAATTTAAGCAATAACGCGGGCGCGTTATTCTCTGCTATTTAAAAAAAAATGCATTTCATTATATTTCACAGCAAGTACCTACATCTTGGGAACAAAGGAGAGTGTGCTCGCATTATTGAAGGGCATATCATCAATAATTCATTGTCGATTCATCATAAAAATGCTGCCACGATGTCGGGGAGGCTGAAGGAGTAGGTTCTATTTGCTTTCGTGTGTGAATTTGTTGATAAATAGGTAGATTTAAGTAGTTTTTTTATGTAAATTTATTTAATTTACAGGAATTGATAATGTACCTCCTCCTCCTCCTCCTCCTGAAAATCCACAAAATCCTCCATCACCTGAACAACAAATACCTGCTGAAGAACAACCCCAACAACAAATACCTCCATTCATTCCTCAATATGCCCCTGGAATACAAGAAAATATAATGGGGCAAACTGAAAACAATAAAAAACAAATTGAGGACATAATTGGAAGGTTGAAAGAACCTGCAACTTCAACCTTGCATAGATCCGCGCTTGCTTAATCTCTTGAATCTATGTTATCAAATGTATATTCAATTAGTAAGCAAATCTCTAGTTGGTCAGAAAAGAGGAGAGAATTTAGAGAGTTCTATGCAGACAAGCTGTCCTATGAACAAGTTAAAAATAAAAAATTACAAAATTGGACTTGTGTTCCATTTTCACAAACCCACAAATAAATGAACCTCTACACCTTACATGCAAGAGGTTCCCTATGCATTGATGAAACAACCAAGCAATAAGGGACAATTTTGGGTAGAGGTGGTGGATAGTTTTTAACTATCCTCCATGCAATAATAATGAGGTCCCGCAATATTTTTTGAGGAAACTCTACTGTGAGTTTGTCAAAAATAAAGTGCCAAACTATTTTGATATGTGGGAGTTCCAAGGTAGAGCTGGGGGGTCAGTACAAGATAGACCAGGGGTATGTGTTGACCCATAGCGGCAAGTGAGACGAGCACTCATTAGACTAGCCCATGAGCACGTGTCTATCCCTTATGTTGTGAAGAAGAGTGTTGAGGTCAAGACACTTTAGTCCATCAGTGCCTTGACCTAGCATCATAGAGCATGTCAGTCCTGCAGCACAACATGGGCCAGGGGAGAGTTCGAGTAGGGTTCCACCCCATACTTGTTAGGCTTGTGAGTCAACTTGTGGTTATGACTCTATGGATAGTGGGGACACAGGTGCGCAGTCTACATCTGCAGCTGAGCAGATGGTGATGATAGATGCCCTCCTAAGTGAGACTTTTGGCCTTGATACTCAGGTAAATCTTAGAAAGTTAATTGAATTTAATTTATTAAATTTTATTTTTGAAATGCAAGATTAACTAATTTAGTTTGAAGATTTTAATGAAATTTTAGGGTCATAGCATTGATGCAGTTTTCTATGGTTCTCCACTTACATATTACACTACAACATCTATTATTAGGGTATGTAACTAGTAAACAATTATAAATATTACATGTGAATAGCATCGTTATATGAATGGTATTCTAATATTTGATTTTGGATGTTGAATAGGTTAATATTGGAGATTTCATAGCAACACCTTCCAGTGGTGGTGGACTTCAAAGCCTCATAGAGGTAATAAAATAAATAGTTTAATCAATGAATTGTACTAACTAGATTTTTGTATTTTATATTCATATCGTTGGTTACATTTCATTGCACATCTTTCAAACTCAAAGCATTACTAGACATTGCATAACTAATAACTAGATGTTGATAGATAACAAAAATTAAGTTACAATATAGTTATTTAAAAAAATGCCTCAAAGAAATGTGGTCTCATGGAATGCCATGACAAGCAGATGCATAGACAAGGACATCACCATGAGACCACATTTCTTTGAGGCATCTTTTCAAACAGCTCACTACCTTGTCTATGCTACCACATTTTCCATACATGTCTACCAAAGCTTGTTGATCCCCTCCACACTATTCTTCAACAAATTCTCTCTAATAAACTAATCCAGTTACCACCAATTAGAACCCAAGACATGACACCAGAGAGGGGTATGAGCCTATGACATATTATATAGCATATGATTGACTCCAACATCATCTAGGTCCCTCCTTTGTTGACTCTAAAATTCCCCATGATGGTAATGTCTTCACCATTTCTCATAGCCCATACCAACTAGTTGTTACCTTAAGACACTTCTCCTTAGATTATTTTTTGTCAACCCCTTTTGGTCCACCTCAACCCCATACCAATTCCCTCTTTCACCTTTACCTATCTTATGCCTCTAAACGCATTGCTGCCCCAACCCCACAACCTCTTTCTATTACTTCACCTACTCCACTAGCTATGCCCCTATCTTCCCCACCATATATCCACTTATTACTACTTCACCTTCCTCATTGACTTCTGTCTCCCCTCTAACACCCCTCTAAGATAAAGTAAAAGAAAAAGTGTAGGACCTTTCCCCATCCACTTCTAAAAGTAGGCCTAAGAAACTTCCCCAACACTACACCCAACCTACTTACCAACCCATATCTACCCTACATATTTCCTAATATACCCCTACCAGACATCCCAGACCTAGTTTACTTCCAACCCACCCCCTGACAAACCTCAAGACAAAGAAAATGATAAGAAATTTTTAAAATAAGGTTTTTCTTCTCCTATCTACTATATTTCCTCCCTCCTATTATCCCACAAACTCTTGATATTCCTCCTTCCCATAAACCCATAAACTTACCTAATGTCTATGTGATTTCTAGTTTATGCATTGTCTCGTAAACCCACAAACTCTATCTTAGGCATTGTCCTACCTCCATGAATACCAAAAAAACAAAAATTTGAGCACAACCCTACCCCACCCTACCACCAACCTAAACCTAAACTAACACCTTCACTCCCTCTCTAACTTCTTAAACCTAAAATTTGATGCTACTATGGTCCCTCCTTTGTTGACCCTTATACCACACAATAGTCACAAATCTTCATCTAATTTGTATATATGAATGTGACTTGTGTGCTTTATTGTGTGTACTTCCATGTTTAGGTGAACATGTGTGTATGTTAGGAGCCATGACTTGCATCACTATTATAGTTTTTGTAATTGAATAATGTTGTTTTTTTTTCAGATGATGCAGGCTATGGAGACACATCCTGATGTCCTCTATGATTCATAGCTCCATGCCTTTGATGGGGGTATGAAGTAGATTAGTAAATTTCAAATTTCATTTGTTGTTATAGTTGTTTATTTTTGAAAAATCAAATGATTATTGATTTGAAGTTTAATTTCTATTTGGATGGTTTCTATAGGACATGACATCGCCACAACCTAATCCTGGTACTGAGGCAAATGAGGAGACATATTTTCAGATAGTGGTAAGTGATTATTTTGTTAAATGTTTCATTTTTTATAATGTAATTTCTATATATTAATGTCTATACTTTTTATTGTAACAACTATAGAACCATGAACACCTAAATAGGAGGAGCAACCCTCGGGTTCATAGTAGACCAGCCTCATATGCGTCTCCATCCCCTCAAAAATCAAAGACTACCCGTGATCTATTCTCTTCATTGGACAGAGGGGAATGACTTTTTATTGTGTTCCTTTGTTGTATGCCTATATGGCATTTGTAGACATATATTTTGTATTGCATATTGTTGACATTGTATGCCTATATGGCATTCTTGTAAGCCTATATGGCTATTTTGTATATATGTTATACTTATATCGACATATATTGATGTTTGCCTATATGGATATTTGGTTAATACAAATCACTTTTGTTGATCATTATGTAATATAGAATGGTGTAGTGTAGATCATTTTTGTATGCCTCTAGGTTTCAAAGTTTAATTGTCATAGAATCCATCCCAATTGATGATAAGAGAATTTGAGTTTTGGGTTGAAAGTCTTAGTCTCTCAAAACTATACATGCCCTAGAAAATAGAGAAAGGAAGATTGGTTAAATGGATAAATAGAAAGCAAGTTTTTTTGTTCACATCATGATCTACATGCTATTGCACAATCTTACATGTTAGCCTTAGTCACTCACATAGTAATGTACAACCTCGTGCATAAGTCCTTGCATCATGTGCCACCTAAACAATGCCACTTGATCCAACACAAAGTTCATGGTTCCTTGCACCACACATAATTCACATAGTGATAGGAATCATTTTGTGCAACTCAAAAGACACCCTATAATTCTTACACAACCCTTTGGATCATGTGCCATTTGCACAACACTAAGGATCGTGTCTCATAGGTTCACAAACTACTCTATCTAATTTTGCAAGTGACCAAGGGGATATTGCAATTCCCTATGTTCTAAAAGGATGTTCTTATGGTTGCTCCTTGGTATGCTGATCCATATTCTTTATGAGTTGCTCAATTGAAAATATTTCTTAATTCCTTGTTATTATACCATATTGGGATGCAAAGAGTATGTTTGTTGTCTTGAATAAGATAGTCAAAATCATATGCTTATGAGCACCTGATGACCATTGTGGTTATTAAATGTAATTCCTCTTGCATATAAGGTGATGTTATGAGAGTACACCAAGTCTTATGTAATTTGAGTATGCAACATAACATTAGGGCTATAGGCTTCCATAAGTCATCAGCAATCCCTTTGAGAATGTGGTTAATATTATAAATGTATACTTTGCACTCACCATGTTAATATGTATCATGTCATCACATTTACCAATTTGACTCTAATTCCATAAAGCAATTCCCTACCCAAAAACTTATTAAGCTTGAAAGCCTTGTTACGCCATTGTATTGATCTCGCAGAAGATTGCGTACCACTACTCCAACTCTTTGGAAGATTGCTATGAAATATGATAAGCAAGATAGGTGCAGTGTAGATCATTACATAATGATAGAGCCATGAAGTGTAGAGGGTTTCAAATATCACAAAATTCTAAGTTCAAGCCTAATAATACAGTGGCCTAAAGGTGGAAGAAGATGAGGGTTGAACAACATGGATATGACAACATGAAGGTTATATTAAGGTTTAGGAGAGTAGCCTAATAGAGGTCTATTTCAAGCCTAATAGGGGTCTAAGATTGCAGTGATGGAACAATGCATTGAAGGACTAAAACAAACCCTACAAAGATAGTACTAGAGAACAAAGTCAAGGTGAACCAAGATAAAAGAAAAAGCAGTTCATATATGACTGTGGTGATTACTAGAACAAGTATGTTAATAGCTATAAGATGCATGTTGACATGTGAAGACTATAACAGTTATAACAAAGGCAATGTGTGAGGATATCGCCGGTACAATGTAGCTCAAACTGTTTTCACATGTTTGGGTGTAAAAAAGAACCATGCCTAGTCTAAATGTACCCATCCGGATGTATTGGAAATGTCGGTTTGGTCGCATCAGGAGCAAGACGAAAGTTACACCTCTTTGCAACTTTACACTACATGCATTTGACCATTTTTGGGACAACAGAAAAACTTTCACCATGGGAAAACGCCTCAGAGATATAAAAAACTGAGAGATGTTATTGTAGAGGGACCCTACATGATCTAGTAGCCTTAGAAGGAATGTTTCTAAGTGACACAGTTTCTGAGTAACAGCTCGTCAAAGATTGATGCCTTTTAGCACTTTTGACTCTTCAGGGATAGCATCGGTACAATGTAGCTCAAACTGTTTTGGCATGTGCGGGTGCAAAATAGGACCATACCTAGCCTAAACGTACCCATCTGGATGCATTGGAACTATCAGTTTGGTCACATCAGGAGCAGGACGAAAGTTACAACCCTTTACAACTTTACACTACCTCCTTCTGATGATTTTTGGGGCAGCAGAAAACCTTTCACCACGAGCAAACGCCTTAGAGCTATCAAAAATTGAGAGAGGTTATTGTAGAGGGACCCTACGTGATCTCATAGCCTCATACAAAGTGTTTTTAAGTGACACAGTTTCTGAGTAATGGTTCATCAAAGATTGCTTCCTTTTTGCACTTTGGACTCTTTAAGGATATTACTGGTACAATGTAGCTCGAACTGTTTCAACATGTTTGGGTTGAAAACAGAACTATGCCTAGCCTAAACATACCCATCTAGACGCGTTAGAACTATCAGTTTGGTCACATCAAGAGCAGGACGAAAGTTACACCCTTTGCAACTTTACACTACCTCCTTCTGATGATTTTTGGGGCAGCAAAAAATCTTTCACCATGGGCAAACACCTCAAAGATATCAAAAACTGAGAGAGGTTATTGTAGAGGGACCCTACATGATCCCATAGCCTTAGACGGAATGTTTCTAAGTATCATGATTTTTGAGTAACAACTCATCAAAGATTGCTACCTTTTTGCACTTTGGACTCTTCAGGGATATCGTTGATACAATGTAGCTCGAACTATTTCAGCATGTTTGGATGCAAAATAGGACCATGCCTAGCCTAAACGTACCTATCCAAACGCATTGTAACTGTCAGTTCGGTCACATCAGAAGCATGACGAAACTTACACCCCTTTGCAACTTTACACTACCTCCTTCTGACGATTTTTGGGGTAGCAAAAAACCTTTCACCATAGGTAAACACCTCAGAGATATTAAAAATTGAGAGATGTTATTGTAGAGGGGTTCTATGTGATCGTGTTGCCTTAGATGCAAGGTTTCTAAGTGTCAGGGTTTCCGAGTAATAGCTCGTCAAAGATTGCTGCCTTTTTGCACTTTGGACTCTTCAGGGATATCACCGGTATGAGTGTAAGGTATTAACTTAGATTTTAGAGAAAAAGTAAAGACTAGGGTTTTTAGGAGGTTGAGGACTAGATAACCCTAAACATAATACAACCTAAGTGTTGAAGACCACATGAAGAACATATAAGGTTATCTGAGACAGATTAAATAGAGAGTATAACACAAACTAAACTTACCAAACTAGGTCTTTAAAGACAATACACTTAGGGTTTAAAACATAACTAATAACTTTAACTTAAAAACCCTAACTAGTTTTGAATGTTTAAACCTCTGCAGTTGTGATATGAACACTGCCACTATGACATTCTTTAGACTTCCAAGACACATAAGACACCTATTGTATAGTATGAATCTAGATTTTATAGACATAGTAGACCTAAGACACCTAGTCTTTATACCTTATCATAGTCTAGACCTAAGTCACCTAGACACCTAGATTATAGTTTTACCTAAGACACCTATTATAGTAGATCTAGTTGACATATAGTACCGACCTAAGACACCTAGATTAAATTATACCTTATCCTAGTCTCTAGACAAGTAGTTGATATATAGTTGTATTATAAGGTTCATTATGTAAAGGGACTTAACAATGATATCGTGATTGTGTCTATTTTAATTAATGTTGACCTTTGAGATATCTTTTATTATGCATACCATGAACTGATTTAAAACATAGTCTATTATAACAACATTTGTGTGTGATGACTAAGCTCTTTGGGTAGTAAGAACTATGATGAACTATAAATGCAAAATGTAAGACATGTATGCAAAATGTGGAAGCATAGACAAGGCAGTTGAACTATAAAATAAAAAAATGAGACTGATATAAACACAAAATATGTAAACCATACAAGTGATATAAACATGTATGATAAAGCATGATAAAGTAATTCAAATAGAATTAAGGAAAATGTAAAGAACATGAATGTAAATACTTGACATACCTAAAAAATAGAGATTCAAATGGAGAGAGCACCCAATTATGTAGTGTTTTTTTCTTCTTGCATCAAACTCCTCAACAATTTGAGTATTTCACCACTTGCTTCCTTTTCAACGTTAAATTGAATAATGTACTCAAATAGAATTAGTAACAACAATACTATTAACCAATCTATAATGTTAAATTCCTACAATTCAATCACAATTAAAATTGCAACACTACAAAAATTGAAACTTGAATTGATATATATCAAATTCGATGTGAAAACTATGTTATTTCCTCCTTCTTAAGTTGGCAAAGAAAAAAAAGGTGGTGGAAAGTTCATGCAAAGGTGGTAGAATGTGCAAAATGTGCATGTGAACTTCCCAACAGCATGAAAACACTTTTTTCTTTGTCAAAACACACGCATAAATAGAAGAAAATAGAATATGTGGCCTAGATCATGGGGGTCCAGGTCTTTTTACTATTTGTATAGAAAGCCAAAACGTGAGCGCATTATAACGCACTCACATTATAACACGAGTGTGTTTTGTCCTGCTATAGATTGATTCATAGAAAAATATGTGTCTAAAGCATAAAGGAGTTCAGAGAGTTCATGTGTTACTGAGGGTTCCTTGATCCAAATACTAGTAGATTGATGCTTCAGAAGTGGAGGGAGTGGTATGTGCATAATTCAAGGGATCATCATCCTTTTTTTTCTAGTGGTCTAGGTATTTTATTTTGAAACTTATGAAGTGAATTAACTAAATGTAGTCTCTTTATAATGTGCCATTGAGTTGTCATGGCAAAGAAGTGCCAAGTAGCTAGAGGTGAGATATATTGCAAAATCTGATAGAAAGGAGTGCCTATAAATATTTGTGCCTATCTCACCTTTGATAGCACCTTTACAATATCTCTCACCTCTAGTTCCATTAGTGCATGTTCTATCTCTCACCTCTCTATATCTCACTTATCTCTCCCCCTCACCTCTCTACCTCTCCGCTCTCTACATCTCTCAGTCGCTCCTTATCTACCTCTCCATCCGTCCTTAGCCATCTAGGTCTCACTTAACCCTAAACCCTAAAGCCTCAATCCTCAACCCTTAAACCTTAAATACTAAATCATATCCCTAAACCCTCAACACTTTACCTTAAACCCTATTCACTCAAACCTAAACCCTAATCCCTCAACCCTAAACCCTACACCCTATCACTAATCCCTCAACCCTAAACGCTATCCCTAAAGCCTCAACCCTAAACCCTAATCCCTTATCCCTAAACTCTAAACCCTATCCCTAAACCCTCAACCCTCAACCCTCAACCCTAAACCTTAATCCCTCAACCCTAAACCTTACAGGTTAAACCCTAATCCCATATCCCTAAACCCTAAGCCCTATCCCTCAACCCTTAACCCTTAAACCTTAAACCCTAAAACATATCCCTAAACCCTCATCCTTTGACACTATATATTAAACCCTAATCCCTTAACACTCACCCTAGAGCCTCAACCCTCAATCCTTAAACCTTCAACCCTAAACCCTATCTCTAATCCCTCTACCCTTGACACTCTACCTTAACCCTAATCCCTTGACCCTCAACCCTAAACACTATCCCTAAAGCCTCAACCCTAAACCCTAATCCCTCAAGGTCCTAAACCCTAATCCCTTATCCCTAAACTCTAAACCCTATCCCTAAACCCTCAACCCTCAACCTTAAACCTTAATCCCTCAACCCTAAACCTTACAGGTTAAACCCTAATCCCTAATCCCTAAACCCTAAACCCTATCCCTCAACCCTCAACCCTTAAACCTTAAACCTTAATCCCTCTACCCTCGACACTCTACCTTAACCCTAATCCCTCGACCCTCAACCCTATCCCTAAACCCTAAACCCTAAACCCTCAACCCTCAACCTTAAACTCTAATCCGTCAACCCTAAATCCTATCCCTAAACCCTCAACCCTCAACACTATACCTTAAACCCTAATCCCTCAACCCTCAACCCTAAACCCTAATCCCTCAACCCTAAACCCTAAATCCTATCTCTAAACCCTCAACCCTCAACACTATACCTTAAACCCTAATCCCTCAACCCTCAACCCTAATTCCTCACCCCTAATCCCTCATCCCTAAACCCTAAATGCTATCTGTGATATGTGAAATCAGAATGAAAGTAGAAACTAATCTAATGCAAAATAACAAGATTATACCTTCATGAAGACCTCGCAAATCCATGCGGGAAGGAGATGCACCCAAGAGAGCTCCTCAGATTGTTCCCATGATTAGTGTGTAGATGTGGATTGCTCAAGTGCTCAACACAAGATGAATGAGATTAGATTGATGGATTGGATGGGATTGAGACAAGATTTTGGTAGAGCTTTGATAGGATTAGGAGATTTGTGGAGTGATTTTGACAGAGTTCTGATGCATGAAGAGGTCTCTCTTGGAGAGATTTGGGCAAAGGTCTGGTGCATGAAGAAGTCTCCTTTAATGGCTTAAAGAGGGGTCCAATTTATAGAATTTTAGAGATGAGGACGAAGGGTGAGGATTCATTTGATGAGATCAAGGGCTAGGAATAAAAGTGAATCTTTTATTCCTAGGGGATGAATTAAAAATTCCCATTTTGGGAAGAGTGGAGGATAATGGGGGACAACTGAATTTTAAATTCAGTGAGTGGAGGTGAGTGGGAGACAACTAAATTTTAAATTCAGTTTAGTAGAGGATAGTGGGAGACATTTGAATTTTAAATTCAATTTAGTGGATGAGTGGGAGACAAGGTTAATTAAGTGTTTTCTTAATTAACTTAAGTCTAGGTTAATCAAATAATCAGGATTTATCTTATTAACAGGGATTAGGGAAATGGATAAATCAACTAAAATAAATATTAGGAATATTCATTCAATTGATGAGGATAGGGTTGTAAGGTTAAATGGATTAATTAGGTTAATTAATTGATCACCAGGGATATGCAGATTGGGGGAGTAGATGAGTGTGAGGTACAGAAAATTGGTTTGTAGAGTAGTCCAATTTTAGGTGTCTACATTTGCCCCTCTTTGAGATGGCGTTGTGGCTAAGTAATACCATTTCAAAGAAGTTAAAACATAGAGATGGATTGGATAGAAAAAAGATTTTGGTTTGGAAGAATAGGGTAATGGTCAGAGGATAAGTGGTGGGATGAAAGGATGATGATGTTGGGAGATGATTGGTGGATGATCATTGTGCTGAAACTGAATTTGAGCAATCCTAGGTTTGATATAGCAAAGTGGATATGTTCACCAAGGTATAGAAGACCAAGGTGATGATGTTTATCCAACATTTGCATGGACTAGACACGCAAACAAAAGGATGATCTCATGCATGCCCAAGATAGTACAACCTTGTCAAGACGAGGGAAGGGAACTCATAGCATAAGCCCTTAGTACAAAAAAGGTATGATGAACCTTAGATGCATAAGGAGACCAATATGCTAGAACCGACCCTATGATCAATCAAGATATGAATACTAGCTTGGAGTAATGAAACCAACCCACAAGCACAGCATACAAAAGCAAGACTATGCCCCATTCTAGATGTTTTCACCACATACCATGATATAATAAGATCAAGGTAGCTTTGATGTGATCATCGAATAGGACAAAAGATAAAAATCAAAAACCAAAAGACCAACGAACCAAACAAGTAACCATTGTATCTTTTGCCAAAATGGATGATGATTTGATAGATTCTGCCTATCGTAGGAAAGATATATCCTAAGGTAGGAATTGATTGATGATGGGATTGATGTTTGTAAGATTGGCTCAAGAGATGATGGTGACAAGTTGAGGTTGATGCTGTTTTGATAGTTGATGATTTTGATTAAGGACAATGCTTTGATAGGTGATGCGATGCTTGGATCTAGTGTAAGCTTATTGATGATAGATGTGATGATGATATGGGATGATGATAAATGTGATGATGATGAGAGTGTGATGGAGCAAGTTTTATTTGTGTGATGGATAGATTATTTTTGGAATTTTGTGTGTTTTCTATTGTTTTGGGATTTTTTGATATTTGTGATGTTTTTGGATTTTTGATTTTGTGATGTTTTTGGATTTTTGGATTTTTTGAAAAGGAATGGTTTAGTATGAGATGGTTGCATTGGATTTCATGTGGATAACCTTTGCACTAGAGACC
Source organism: Cunninghamia lanceolata (assembly GCA_027924645.1). Taxonomy (NCBI): domain Eukaryota; kingdom Viridiplantae; phylum Streptophyta; class Pinopsida; order Cupressales; family Cupressaceae; genus Cunninghamia; species Cunninghamia lanceolata. Next base: position 890,861 of record BSBN01000178.1, on the reverse strand, counting down.
AATGACAAGGGAACACCAAGTCTAGAGGTGAAAGTGAGGGGGTTGGATAGGGGGATTGGATAGCTGATTCATGATAGATGAATGGACAAGTGATAGGGATGCGTGTTAGATAGATGGAAGATAAGGACGAGGGGTAGGATAGGTATGCATGATATATGGATGGGGGATTGTAGGATTTTCTCCAAGGGCTAGGTTGCAAGGATTCATATGCCCCAATGCTTAGGATTTTGCATGATGGGCTCATGTTTGAATGGGTGGCCTTTGCATTAGATGGATGGAGGATATACTTTAAAAGGGAGTATGCCAAGAGGTTTCCAAAGCATGTTGTTGATATTTTGCCCCTTGTCTTTATCAAGATCTAAGGTGGGAGATATAGTGGATAAGAATATGATAGGATAAGGATAAGACAGTGGATAAGATGTGGAAGGATATTATGAATGTGGATGAAGGATACGGTTTTGCCCCCAAGTGTAGGGATACAAAATGGATGGAGAAGGGATTATGCATGACGCCCACAAGGGGTTTTCATCATGGTACTTGCCCAAGGCGCCACAAGGAGTGGTTTTCACCATTGAATGGATTTTTTTTTTCTTTACTATTTTCTTGATTTTCTAATTTTTTGCTTTTTTTTGATGTAAGGGGGACTCTAGTGTCTATTTCCATAGCAAGGAGAAGATGGTCCCATGTTGGATAGCATTTTAGATGATGATTGCGTGGATGTTAGTAGATAGGAGAAGATGGAATGGATGGTGGATAACGGATTATGATGTGGATTATGTGGATAATGATGTGGATTATGTGGATAATGATGTGGATTATGCAAAAGCATGGACCATAGGAATGTGATGGGGAAGATATGTAGGATAGTGGATGAAAGATGGAGAAACAGGGGTATGTGGGAATTGCAAGTGGTGGAGGGGAACCAAGACCAATGGTTGCACACACCGTGTTTGATTTTGAAGCCTATGTTTTGGATGGGGGGTGGGTAGTAAGGGGGATCGGGATGGGGGATTTTTGGATGGTCAATTTGGGGTTTTAGGGACCCAAATAGACGTAGACTTTGGGGGATTTTTAGATGGGGAGCGTGATGTTTGGGATTTTGGGGTGGATTGGGAGGTGGATGCCTTAGTAGAGTTGAGTGATCTTTGTTTGGGGACCCACACCATTTTTCTTTTTGCTATTTCTTGTGATGGTGTGGGCTTGGATAGCCTTTGGGATTTTTCATTTTGATTGGAAGGGATAATATCCTTAGGCTTTTGTGCTTTATGAGTTGAGGCATTCAAATTTTTGAATCCCATGGATTTGAGGGAAGCTTCATGTTTGAAAGATGTGTGCTTTTGTTGGTCTTGATTGGGAATTTTAGGGGGTTTATGGATAAATGGATGATGATAGTTGAGGATGGGGATATTAGGAGTTGGGAGGATGGGAGGATAAGAGGATTTGTGGATAGGGATGTTGGGAGTTGGTAGGATAGGAGGTAGAGTGGATTTGTGGATAGGGATGTTGGGAGTTGGAAGTAGTGGAGGTAAACTGGATGGAGGGAGATGAATGGTCACATGCTTTTGCAAATAGTAGGATGATGGAGAAGGGATGGTGACATATGTGTTGGGAGTGCGATGAGATGCACCATGTTTGGGATTGGATGAATGGATTTTGGAAGGTGGGTGGATGGTATCGACATGTGTAGGTTGTTTTCCTTGAGATGGATAGCCAAGGCCATGTGAAGATGGATAGAATGTGGTGTGGATGGGCTCCAAGATGCCTTGTTCATGAAGGCCTAAGCCTTTGCCTTGATAGTTCATAAGTTGGAGCATGCGACATGCAATGGGATGTTTGGTGCTTTGGAAACAAGACGCGAATCCATTATTTGTTGGAGAAAGATAGGTGATAGATGGAAGTTGTTCACCTCCTACGAGGGGTTTACCGCGGATGAAGGTGCTTTTTCCAAGTGGATAAGGGGATGGATTTGGGATGGGATTGGTAGATGGAGGTAAAGGATTCATGGGGGAGGGTAAAGGGGTGGTCGAAGAAGGTGTGGGATCAATAAGGTGATCCATAGATGGGAGGGGATCGGGGATGGGATTAGATGGGATGGGTAGATCTTGATTAGGAGAAGGGGTTGATGTTTCAACATGCTTTGGATTTGGTTTGTGACATAGGTCATGTGCTTGCATGGAAGTGGGATTGACTTGGATAGATGTGGTGGGTGCTTAGATGGATGTGATAGGTGCTTGGATGGATGTGATAGGTGCTTGACTTATGGGCTCTTGAACATGGCTACATGATGGTTCTTGACTTATGATAGGGGGTTGTTTAAGAGATTTGGTGGGTGTTGGATTGCATGAGGGTGTTTGATTCCTTGCTAATAGCCAATGGATGACATCCTTCATGAGTGTATGGGTGGAAGAACAATATAATGGATGGATAATGATGGTGGATGGTGTAGAAATAGGCTTGGGAGTGGATAGGTGGGTGATAGGATTAGGTAGTGATGGTTCTTGGGTGGGTTCAAGAATAGGTGTGGGATTAGATGGTGGAGGCCACTCTAGATTGGTATCTCCCTTGTCAAAGGTTATTAGATCTTGCCTAGGATAACTTGGACTTATTTGATTTATGTACAAGAGACCACTTGGACTTGCATGTGCTTCTTGTTGCAAAGGTGGATTTGGGCTCACTAGTGCTTGTTGGGGAGGCCATTGATAGTCTTGATTGCCTAATGGATGGGCTTGGTGGTATGTTGGAATATTAGAATGAGAAATTAGATAATGTTGGGGTGAAGGTTGATTTGTTGATGTGGCATGGACATTATAGGTGGATGAATTAGGTTGGTATGAAGTTGAAGATGATGACATGTAAGGTTGTTGTGGAATTTGTGGAGGTTGGGAAGGTGTTTGGACTTCTTGTTATGATATGAGTTGTTGTAGATGTTGGTAAATGTGTTGATGTGATGATGATGGAGGGGTTGCATAGGATGATGATTGTTTTGATATGGATTGATATAGATAAGGGTTGTGATAAGTTGATAAAGGGTTGATATGACATGTGGATGAAGTTGGTTGATATGAAGTGGGATAAGTGGATGCAGAATTGGTTTGATGTGTAGATGGATATGATGGGATAGGTGCTAGATATGATGGTTGTTGGACTTTGCAAGTGGCCAAGATGTGTTGGATTTCTTGCACGAGGTATTGTATGTGTGAGGATTGGCTTGTTCGACCTATTTGAATCAATTCTTGAATGCTTTGAAAGGTTCGATGCTCTAGAGGGGATTGGCTTGCATGCATTTGGTGAAGCATATGAAGGAGATTTTAGAAGTCCTCTAAGGTTGACATGATGTCACACATGTGGTTAAATCCTAAGTCCTTTTTGGCAAGTGCTTGGTTATGATTCAAGGATGATGTAGATTGTTTGGATGAAGTTGATTAGGATGAAGGTGAATGACTTGTCTTATGTGTTTGACGTTTTAGTTTGATTTGGCAATGTTTAGCAAATGATCACATGTACAAACAAGAAGCACTCACACAAGACACAATCAATTTTGAATTTTGAATTTGAAGAATATGATAATGATTAACAAGCACATATGTAAGACAAATCAACAGGCCCTAATGTCTAGTTTGATGGGGTATGACTAGTTTGGTTTGGTCAATGTTTAGATGAGGTTGACTAATGATTTGAAATTGAAATCCTGTCACACAGCCGGGAGAAGGGGGTAACCCACCCTTCACCTTCACTTCCCAAAGGTAGAAAGTTCTTTGGGGCTTAGCCAAGAGTGACAAGATTCTGATTTCAAAGAGGGTGTCTTTCGATTCAACCTCGGATGAGGTCGTCCCTAGGGGTGATGAAATCCCCTAGCAGGCCTCCTAGGATAGGGTAAACAAAAGCGAATCAGGTGAGGTGTTTTTGATCTCCAAGATCACCCTGCGATGTGAGGAGAGAGCATACACACACCCACTAGATTCACACTCGCAGTTGATTAATTGCCCTTAGAAGAATGAAATGTGATGAAGACACATCAAGCAATGATTCTTTTTAGCCCAATTTCAAGGTGTGATTGAAGACACCGGTTGATTTTAAGCCCAATTTCAATGTGTGATGATCAAACAGTGTTCGTTTTATGCCCCAAACTGAAGTGTGCTTGCAATCAATGATTGAGAGATAAAGGATGAAAAAGAATGCACCTAATTAACTTGTTGTCCAAATTGATGTAGATGCTAATCCTAATGTTTGTCCAGTCCCGAATGATCACCTGCAAGTCACGAAACCGAAAACAGAGCAAGTAGACTTCCAAGAAGATTGTAATGTGAAAATTTATAATCTGATAAAATTTGATGAAAAAAGAACTGATACAGCAAAATGGATTGCATGAACAGAAAATTCAGGAAATTCTATGCGATTTCAATTTTTTTTTACAAAAATCCGATCAAAAATGCAAAAGATATGAGCATTTTAAGTTTTCAAGCATCTATGACTTTGACTACAAAAAAAAGACTAGAAAAAAGTATAGTCACCTAATAAAAACCTCACAACTGTGAAGTGCTCAGAGTCCTCTTTCCGACGAGTCCTTGTTTGCGCGATTTTGCCTCCGTATGTGAAAGTTGTGTTAGTTTGAAAAAAATAGCCTATTATGGCATGTAGAAGGCACAAGAGGTTAACTGGCAGTTGTTAACCGTTGGCAGTTTTTGCAAAATCCAGTCACATGTGTTTGTCTTCACCTCTGTCAGTTAAGGGTTAAGTTGGCAGTTAGAGGCGAAAAAGGCCCCTGGTCGCTGATATGACCAGGGGCTAGATCTAACGAAAAATAAAAAAAGAATTTCAGAAGGGGCCTTTAACCCCCTCCCCCTATTCCTCGCGGTAATACTAAGCAAGTTTAGGTGTTATTTTTTATTTTTTGTGTTTCAGCGTTTTGTGTTCGGGTCTTGTGGGTGCAGGAAATGAGAGGCTGGGCGGCAAGCAGAGGGGAGGTGGGTGGCGTTGCAGGGAGGAATGGTCGGCCGGGAGGTGTGCAACACAGTGAGGAGATGGGAGGGAGTGAGGGTGATGTGGGGATCTGTGGGGGAGAAGCAGGGGGTGGCAAAGGAGGTGGGGTTGTTCGGGCGGTGAGCAGGAGGCGACGGGGCGGCGCGGGGGATATGGTAGGGTGGCGACTAGGCGACGACGGGGCAGTGACCCAACGGTAGGGGAGTGTCGACCGGTGCTACACGGGTGGCGATGGAGACATAATGGTTTCAACTGGTGGCGGACAGGGGTTTTTGACCTGGTGGGGGGTTTGCGGGTGGCGACCTAGTGGTTTGAAGCGGTTGTTAGGGTTTCAACAAAAAACCTACAAATAAAACACATTAAACTTGCAAACAAACAAATGTTATCCTGCAAACAAACGATGGCCGACGACAAAGAATGCGCTGAATAGCACAGCAGGGATACGGTTACGGTATGGACTATACCCTAAAAAATTGTCAAATTTTTTCAAAAAAAATTTCACAAAACCTAGGCAAGTTTACTGTCAAAATTCACAGAAACAGTGTCTGGAGCACAAAAATACAGTCCATTTTTGCCCAAGACGCAACCTGCAACAGGTTAGTCACAAAACTTGCAAAACTTGCCACAAAGAGGGTTAGAAAATGAAGATTCTGACAATAAAACCTTCAAAAAATGATGATTAGATTCGAGACCGGGCGTGCCAAATGTGATATGTGAAATCAGAATGAAAGTAGAAACTAATCTAATGCAAAATAACACGATTATACCTTCATGAAGACCTCACAAATCCATGCGAGAAGGAGATGCACCCAAGAGAGCTCCTCAGATTGTTCCCGTGATTAGTGTGTAGATGTGGATTGCTCAAGTGCTCAACACAAGATGAATGAGATTAGATTGATGGATCGGATGGGATTGAGAGGAGATTTTGGTAGAGCTTTGATAGGATTAGGAGATTTGTGGAGTGATTTTGACAGAGTTCTGATGCATGAAGAGGTCTCTCTTGGAGAGATTTGGGCAGAGGTCTGGTGCATGAAGAAGTCTCCTTTAATGGCTTAGAGAGGGGTCCAATTTATAGAATTTTGGAGATGAGGATGAAGGGTGAGGATTCATTTGATGAGATCAAGGGCTAGGAATAAAAGTGAATCTTTAATTCCTAGGGGATGAATTAAAAATTCCCATTTTGGGAAGAGTGGAGGATAATGGGGGACAATTGAATTTTAAATTCAGTGAGTGGAGGTGAGTGGGAGACAACTAAATTTTAAATTTAGTTTAGTGGAGGATAGTGGGAGACATCTAAATTTTAAATTCAGTTTAGTGGATGAGTGGGAGACAAGGTTAATTAAGTGTTTTCTTAATTAACTTAAGTCAAGGTTAATCAGATAATCAGGATTTATCTTATTAACAGGGATTAGGGAAATGGATAAATCAACTAAAATAAATATTAGGAATATTCATTCAATTGATGAGGATAGGGTTGTAAGGTTGAATGGATTAATTAGGTGAATTAATTGATCACCAGGGATATGCAGATTGGGGGAGTAGATGAGTGCGAGGTATAGAAAATTAGTTTGCAGAGCAGTCCAATTTTAGGTGTCTACACTATCCCTATTCCTAAATTCTCAACCCTTGACACTATACCTTCAACCCTAATCCCTTATCCCTAAACCGTAAACCCTATCCCTCAACCCTTAACCCTTGACCCTTAAACCCTTAAACCTATCTCTAAACCCTCAACACTATATCTTAAACCCTAATCTCTTAACCCTCAACCCTAAAGCCTCAACCCTTAATTCTTAAACCTTCAACCCTAAACCCTATCCCTAATCCCTCTACCCTTGACACTCTACCTTAACCCTAATCCCTCGACCCTCAACACTATCCCTCAACCCTCAACCTTAAACCCTAATTTGTCAACCCTAAACCCTAATCCATCAACCCTAAACCCTCAACACTCTAAACTATACCTTAAACCCTAATCCCTCAACCCTCAACACTATACCTTAAACCCTAATCCCTCAACCCTCAACTAAACCCTCAACCCTAATCCCTCAACCCTAAACACTATCCCTAAAGCCTCAACCCTAAACCCTAATCCCTCAAGGTCCTAAACTCTAATCCCTTATCCCTAAACTCTAATCCCTTATCCCTAAACCTAAACCCTATCCCTAAACCCTAAACCCTCAACCCTCAACCTTAAACCTTAATCCCTCAACCTTGAACCTTATAGGTTAAACCCTAATCCCATATCCCTAAACCCTAAACCCTATCCCTCAACTCTTAACCCTTAAACCTTAAACCCTAATCTCTCTACCCTTGACACTCTACCTTAACCCTAATCCCTCGACCCTTAACCCTATCCCTAAACCCTAAACCCTCAACCTTAAACCTTAATCCGTCAACCCTAAACCTAATCCCTAAACTCTCAACCCTCAACACTATACCTTAAACCCTAATCCCTCAAGCCTAAACCCTAATCCCTCAACCCTAAACCCTAAACCCTATCCCTAAACCCTCAACCCTCAACACTATACCTTAAACCCTAATCCCTCAACCCTCAACCCTAATCCCTCATCTCTAAACCCTAAACGCTATCCCTATTCCTAAACCCTCAACCCTCGACACTATACCTTAAACCCTAATTCCTTATCCCTAAACCCTAAACCCTATCCCTCAACCCTTAACCCTTAAACCTTAAACCTATCCCTCGACCCTCGACACTATATCTTAAACGTTAATCCCTAAACCCTCAATCCTTAAACCTTCAACCCTAAACCCTATCCCTAATCCCTTTACCCTCAACAATCTACCTTAACTCTAATCCCTCGACATTCAACCCTATCCCTCAACCCTCAAGCCTCAACACTCTACTTTTACCTTAAACCCTAAACTATCAACCCTAAACCCTAACCTGTCAACCCTAAACCCTAATCCTTCAACCCTATTCCTAAACCCTCAACCCTCAACACTATACCTTAAACCCTAATCCCTCAACCCTTGACACTATACCTTAAACTCTAAGCCCTTACCCCTAAACCATAAACCCTATCCCTCAACCCTCAACCCTTAAACCTTAAACCCTAAAGCCTATCCCTAAACCCTCAACCCTATACCCTCAACCATATACTTAAGCCTAATCCCTCAATCGTCAACCCTATACCTTAAACCCTGAAGCCTACACACACAAACCATCATCCCTATACCCTATAACCTCATCCTTATACCCTAAACCCCAAATATTGTGCCTCAACCCTATGCTTAAATTAAACCTAAACCATACATGCTCTCAACCCAAGTCACCTTATGCCTTATATACCCTCAATCCATATTGTAAATGCTAAACCCAATATCCTAAACCCTAATCCCCATGCATTACACAATTAATCTTATACACTCAACAACTTGAATATTAACCCTCAACTGTAACCCTCAACCCTCTAACCTCTACCCTCTACCCTCTTCCTATTACTTAAGCCCTAATCCCTCAACCTCAACCCTCAACCCTAAAAACTATACGGGCTCAAGTCCTTATATATCCTAAACCCAAAACCCTTACATACATACATACATACATACATGTACATACATACATACATACATGCATACATACATACATACATACTTACAAGCATGCATACATGTACATACATACATACATACAACCATACATACATACCTACAAGCATACATATATACATATATATACATCCATCGAACACACTTACAAAACTTGAACATAAATCATTCAAAGGGAGACATAACGTGAGCACGTTATAACGTGCTCGCGTTACATCAAACTGGGCAAACACCAACAAACATGCAAAAAAAACACAACATAACGTGAGCGTGTTATAACACACTCGCATTATATTTTGCTTTGGGAATCCCAAGCCTTAGGCTTGGGATTTGCTTTGGATTTCCAACCCAAAGGCTTGGAGTGCCTTCCCAATGTCCACAGACATGTTTTTGCATATTCTACAAGATTGTACATAATTTTGTTCATGCTAACCCTCAGATTGCATGTGTTTCAAGGTCAAACAAATCGAACACCTGGGTAATGTTAGGCTTTCTCTTAGCTATTTAACGATGTAATTTTTTTCACATTTTGACAATGTTAAGCCTTTCATCTTTAATTTCTTTTGTTTGTGTGTTCATTTTTGGGCAAAAACCAGTGTTTGGTCTTTTTTTCATTGTAAATTAACCATTCATTGAAATTTGAAAAAATTACATTTTTTAGAAACTAGATTTCATTCTACACATATTAAAAAAACATTGATTTTCAATTAGTTTTCAAAATTTAGGGGTAGCATGGCCAAAATTCTATTTTTCAGGGTGTGTCCACTTTGAAAATTAGTAAAAAATCAAATATTCATTAAAAAATTATCAGAAAAATCAGGCATAAAATACATGTTGTTAGCTAATTTCTCACTAAAGCGATTTTAAAAATACCAAAAAAAAATTAACCTTTTGAGGGAGCCACAAAACATGCTATGTTATGTTTTTTTGACAGAAACAACACCAATTTCTGTGGCTCCCTCTTTTGAACCCCTTAATCTATACCATTTTAAAAAAAAATTAGTAGTTTAGAAAGTAGACTCGGAGCACTACGAACATTGTTTTTGTTGCATCTTAAAATTTTGAGTGTAACTATGGTCAATTTCTCATCCAAGGCTAGCATTTCCTAATTTCAGAAAAAAAGTGGCCACTTAAGACCCCTTTTTGGCCCCCCATCTTCTTGCACTTACCCATTAGAAACATTGTATCTCTATTATCAATTAAATTTTTGAATCTTGTATGTAACTTTCTTTGGAAAATTTGTAATGAGGAATATTAAATTCTTTTAATATTGAAATGTATTTGATTATGCAATGGGAGTTTGAAATATGTTTCAAACGTGCATCTTATCGAATGAATACAAGCAAAAAAAAAATTATTTCTTTCACTATTAGTATCTCAATCTTTTTTACTTTTGAGTTAAACTTGGTAAATCTTAGTTGGTAGAACAAGTGGCATGTTACACGTGGTATCAGACCAACCAGGTTCAGCTCTAGAACCTATGTGCTCTCTATGCCTTCCTACCCAACATTATGAGAGTCTGAAGTTGAAACTAGTTTTATGCAAGAATGGCATAGGAGAATAACCAAGAAAATTGTTAGTGGTTAAGAGAAAATCAATTGAGGAGTTAAGACTCCAAGAGTCAATTTAATTTTGTTGAGGATGAATAAATGAAAAGATTCCAAGACTTTGACTAGAAAGGTAAAAACCTTGGTCAGTTGCTAATCAGACTAAGTGCTCAGGTAGAGAAGTGTCTGTATGAAGTCAAGATAACTCTTATTTTTCAAGAACTTAGGGATGGAAGATCTAGAAGTAATCAACTAGGTGCAAGACCAACTGAGTATGGAAGATTCTAGAAATTGTATCAAAGATACGTAGAAAAGATGGGTTCTTGTCTAAACTCCTAGATGGCTTGGAATAAGCCAAGTAGAATAATAGGATCATTAAAGAACAAGTAGTGATATGTTGGCATTAAATGCTAAGAAAAATAGCACAGGAATTGGAAATACTTTTGTTTTTTAAGATTCATGAGAAAACCAATTTCCATATACAAAGAATCATGCATAAATAGAGGAGAATAAGAGTTCCTTAATAACTCATGAAGCCTATTGGAAAAGGTGTCAATATGTAGAAGAGGATATAAATAAAGAGGATCCTCACGGGCAATAATTTGATAAATAAAGATTGGGATTAGTATCATTCTTTTGTTAAGAGACTGCATGAAGTTTGCAAGATAATTCATAACAATTGTAAGGAGAAGTTATTTAGTCTCATGACATATTGACCAAATGGATGAGAACTATGAATCATGCCTCTTGGTTAAACTAGAAAGTATCATTGCAATGATGAATGTGATCATCACCAAGATATTTAGTCAAGCTTTGATTAAGTAAACTATTATGTGAGATAGGGAATAAAGTTTTGTAAGACGGAACAAAGGAAGAAATATGTGGTCTAGATAAAGTCCTTGTGTGATGCTGTAACACCATCTTATAATATCATCTATGTGAGGAATGATAGATATTTCACAATGTAAGAATGGATGTGTTTAGCCTTTTGATTTTGAGCATAATGAAAGTCTTAAGGGACTTATTTATTTGTTGTGCTTGTAACACAATCACTAAACCATTGTAAGTTTTTGGTAAACCTGAGTGCATTACAACAATCTACTCCCTTGTTAGTGACTCATTTAGTCATGTAGTACATAGTAAGTGTTCCTCTAGATTTTGATATTTCTTTGGATTTTTTTAATTCTTGCTAAGATTGCCATTGTTTTATTCCTTTATTTTGGAATGGTCTAGCCATTGAATTATGAAAATTATTTATATTATGACCAGTTGGTCAAAAATTTGATTTATTGTCGAAATTGAGCTCATTCTTTTGACTTATTGAATTGTTTATACTTTGTTATTGATTTAAATTATTGTGGTGGCAATACTAGAACATTAGAGTTGTTCACTATGTTTTGAGTAATGTTTACCTCTATCATGTCCTGGATAGGCCTCTGATGGATTGTGTAAGGGAGTAAATTGTAGAAAATGCACTTGGTAAACTCCTAACTCTTCAGATTTAAGAAACCTTGTGTGGAAGGAAATTCATTCCAAACCATTAACAAGTCATCTAGGAGTAATTAAACTCCTAATCAATAAGAAGCCTCTTTATTTCTGGAAAAGAATGAAGAGTGAAGATGCAAGATTTCTAGCCAGAGCGCCAGAGAATTAAGATTGAGTATAAACATCCAGTAGGGCATCCTATGTATCAAATTATTCTAAAATAGTAGAATGCCTATATGATCTTGGGAATTGGGTATCTTTGCAAGGGACACGTAGAGAAGTTAGGCTATGACAAATATCAATTGAGCAATGGTATAGAGCAAAGAAGGGTTGTCAACTCTTTGCAGTTAAAAAAAAAACTTGAGGAATACAAGAGTTTATAAATCAAGATAATGTGGCATATTTTAGATCACAAGATCTTCGAGAAAGTTGAGGAAGGAGAGATGAAGGATGCAGAAGAGTCACATATGGAGAAATACCCTATCCTAGGAGATTTTGTCATTGGAATCTATATCCAAAGTACCATATAGGACGACAACAACAAAATTGATGGAGTTAAAATCACAGCTGGATGAATTGTTGTCCAAAGGATTAATAAGGCCTAGTGTTTTGCCTTTGGGAGGGCCAGTGATCTTTGTAAAGAAGGAAGATGGAACATTGCATTTTCTATAAATTATCAGTTGCTCAACAAACTGACGGTAAAGATTAAGTATCCTTTGCCACGTATCGATGATCTCTTTGATTAGATGTAGGGTGCAACAGTGTTTTCAAGGATTTATTTAAGATTAGGATATCACTAGATAAGGATTACGAAGGAAGTATAGTATCTAGGTCATGTGATTTCAGCAAAAGGAATTGCAGTTGATCTAGCTAAGATAAAAGTAGTGCTTGATTAGCCAGAGCCAAAGAATGATCTTGAAGTTAGAAGTTTTATGGGTTTTGGCTGGGTATTATTGTAAATTTGTAGAAAACTTTTCTAGAATAGTTTTTCCTATCACTTCTTTGCAGACGAAAGGGAAGAAGTTTGAATGGTCTGAAAAATGTTAAGAGGAATTTAATCTCTTGAAAGAGAAGTGGACCATGTCTCCAATTTTGAAAGCATTAGATGCCTCAGGTAAAGGTTTGGGTGGAGTGTTAATGCAGGAAGGGCAAGTCATAGCCTATGAATCAAGGAACCAAAAATCTTATGAATAAAATTATGCTTCACATGATTGGGAGTTAGCAATAGTGGTTTATACATTACAGATGTGGAGACACTACCTGTTGAGGAAACCCTTTGAATTGAAAACAGACCATCATGGTTTAAAGTATCTATTTACGCAACCCAATTTGAAATGCAAGGCAAAGGATGTGACTAGAATTGATATCAGACTAGGATTTCAACATTAACTATATTAAGGGAAATAAGAATAGAGTTGCCAGTGCTTTAAGTCAAGGAAGGAATATATCTTCAATGATATCTACCCAAATTGACTTTAAAAGTTAAATTGCAAGATAAAAGGTATGAAGGTTTTTATTTTGAACCCAATGGGTTATTGAGGGATAAAGGAAGAATTTATGTACCTGATTCTGGCAAATTAATAAATTTGGTATGGAAGGAAGTACATAATGCACCATACTCAGGACATCCTGGTGTCACTAAGATGTTAGTGGATGTAAAGCCGTTATATTTCTAGAAGGGAATGAAAGGGGATGCCGTAAAATTTATGGCAAGTTGTTAAAGAATAAAGGCAATACTTTTTATATCGGGGAATTTATCTGGTGGAGTACTAGTGTTAGTTCGCAAATTTGTGCAGGAAGTGTTTAAATTACACATAGTTCTTAAGAAGATTATCTCAGATAGATATGCGTACATGAAAACAAGGTTTGGGTAAACCGTATTTTCAATGCTAGAAACTAAACTTAATGTAATTACAAATTATCATCTTGAGAAAGATGGTTAAACTGAGAGAATTAACTAGGTTTTGGAGGAATTGTTCATGGATCAACACTATAAGTGAGAAGAGTATCTACCACTGGTGGGATTTTCTTATAAAAATTCCTATCATTATGCTATCAAGATGACTCCATTTGAAACATTGGAAAGAAGAAGATGCCGAACTCCTATAAGCTGGGTAAGCTAGAAGATAGGATTAGTATTAGTCTAGAAATGTTGTCAGAAATAGATGAACAGATCAAACGGATCAGAAAAGATTGGCAGAAAACTAATAATGAATAAAAAAGTTATGCTGATGCTAAGCGTATACTAAGACAATTCTAGGTTACAGAATAAAAGTTCTTTTGAGGGTCAAACCTCAAAAAAAAATTTCATTATGGAAATGTATTCCAAACAAATTCATAGATATAAGGAACTCCTCGAAATTCTCAAAGTTAACAATGCAATTGATTACAGAATCATTCTGATAACAACTATTGCTTGGAGGCACAATGCTTTTAATGATTCAAATTATATATATATATATAACAGATGATTATTATATTCTTATAATGTGGTGCAGGAGCACCTACCTGACAGCTGGCCTCCATGAGGCAGTTAGTTTGTTATAGGTCTGGTTAATGTTTTCAAGAAGGTCTGATAAGACCAATGCATGTAATAAGGTCATGTTGACCATATTTTACTATTTTTAGATAGTTTGTTAAGACAGCTGTTATGCTGTAGGTCCGGTTGGATCTCCCAGCCGCCTGGAGAGATTTCCCAGCCGCTTGGAGTCGGGTCAGTAGTTCTCGCAAGAGATCCTATTTATGCATGAGGATCGGTTGGTTTTAGATATAGATGTTGAGAAGTTAGATTGCAGAGAGTGAGACAGAGGGAGAGACTGAATATTGTATTTGCATCTTTTGAAATCAATAAAGATCCTGTTTGTGTTCATTTTCTGTTTGATCTCCACTGTGTGATCAATTTGCTGTTTTGGTGGTTACATGGATTGGCTGATCCATTCCACCGGTTGATTCGTCGAATCGGTGGAATGGCTATGTACAGTAGTTTAGGGTTTAGTCTGCATTTTGTGTTTGTTTGCATGCAGGTGTGCAGGATCGTCGTCGAAAGGTGTTAAGAACCCTAGCATGGGTATGTGCTAGGTCGTGCTGGTTGTTAGAGTTTGGAAGATCACCCTGAAAGTAGATCGGGTCACCCCAGGAGGTTCGGCGGATCAAAATTCGCTAAGGTTGGAAAATCCATCGCAACGGCATCATCAGGATATTTCTGTGTATATCTTGCAGTTACTTCGGGCGTCATCCGAGTAAGTGGAGATGAGCATGATGCAATCGTTTGCATAAGGTGAATGTGTTTTGGGGTGATCATCATCAGGTGTTGTCGAGGAGGAGCGTATCGGCATAAGGTAGAAGATCGGGTTGATAAAACCATCGCGGGCCGATAATGTTAAGTTTGGCCGACAACAGGATATTGAAGAAACTGCATGTGACGTCATCGTCATCAGGATAATCGTCATCAGGATATCGAAGGAGCTGCATGTGACGTCATCGTCATCAGGATAATCGTCATCAGGATATCGGGGTGACGTAAGCATCAAAGGAAGGGTGCATGAGGTTGTCGTCATCAGGATATATGGGAGGAACCGGATGTTCGATATCCTGCTGATGAACATGATGTTGAACATCATGATGATGAAGAAAGAGGTTGGCGGTAAGATGAACAGTGAACATTAGGAGGATGTTTGCGCTTGCCGAATGTGATGATGCTGCCGATAGTCGGATATGATGATGCTGCTGACAGGCGAAAGGGCGAAGGTTTGTCTGCAGGAGGATATCGGTTGGCAGAGAAAATATGATGATGCTGACAGTGTTAAGGAAATATGATGATGATGATGAAGGGTTGCGGACATCCATGCTGTATGTCAAGGTTTTAGTGTGGATGCCTCTGCATCATAGTGGTATCAGAGCTTAGCAAAAGGTCTGGGCTGTTGTGTGTTGATTCTGTCACCGAAAGGGCAGAGGTAGAGTTGATTCTGTCATCGAAAGGACAGAGGTAGAGGAGTGAGAGGTTGACAAAATGCCTCCGAAGGGTAGTGGTACTGCAAGGGAATTGCAGGAGATGAAGGAAAAACATGCCAGAGAGATGAGGAAGATGAAGGAGCTTGCTGAAGCACTTCAAGCCAGGCTTGTAGCCCTGGAAAAGAACAAAAAGAGGGAAGTGGAAGACAGTGAGTCTGAAGAAGATGAAGATACTGTTGAAGAGTATGAAGAGGTAGTTGAAGATCTGGATGCTGAAGACCAGAGATTTGCAAAACTGTTAAAGGCAGTGCAGAGTGATAAACCTAAGGTAAAGGTTGATGTTTCCAAGTATAATGGAAGTTTGAATGAAGATGAGTTACTGGATTGGATTGCTGCACTTGATAATCACTTTGAATGTGAAGATGTTGCTGAGGATCAGAAGGTAAAGATTGCAAAGACCAAGTTAGGAGGTCATGCTTTGGTATGGTGGGATTATGTACAATCCGAGAGAAGGAAACAAGGGAAGTCAAAGATCACTTCATGGGATAAAATGGTAGCAAGGATCAAAGGTAAATTCTTGCCTAAGGATTATGAAATTCAGATGTTTAAGAAGCTGCAATTTTTAAGGCAGAAGGAAATGGATGTGAAGGCATATACTGAGGAGTTTTATAAGTTGAGTATGAGATCTGGTCATCATGAGAATGAGGTAGAAAAGGTGGCTAGGTACTTGGCTGGTTTGAGATTGAACATACAGGATGAGTTAGTTTTAGCTAACCCTAAGAGTGTGGAGGATTGTTATCAAATGGCAATCAGGATTGAAGAAAAGATGAATAGGGGACAAGATAAGTCCATGAGAGGAAGAGGCAGCAATATGAGGGGAAGAGGAGCAGCCCCTACAACAAGGCAAATCAATGAGGGTCAAGAAGACACTGGTAAAGGACAGGGACAGTCTGATTTCAGAGGTGGATGGAAAGGTAATAGAGGCAGATTTGGAGGTGGTAGAGGTTCTACTACATTTTCAGGAAAATGTTACACCTGTGGTGAGTTTGGACATCCATTTTTCAAATGTCCAGAAAGCAAAGGTTCATCATCCCGAAATGATAGAACGAATGACAAGAGAGTACAACTTGTGCAAGAAGAGAAAGTAGAGCAAAGTGTGCAAAGTTCAAACACTTATCAAGGAGATAGGGAACCTGACGGTTATGGATATCCTGAGGAGGGAGAAGCATTGATGCTTAGGAGAATTGGTTTGCAGACATCAAAGGATATGATGCAAAGAAGAGCTCTTTTCAAGACCACATGCAAGAGCAAAGGTAAGGTATGTAAGGTTGTCATTGATACTGGTTCAACAGACAACATGGTATCTCAGGAAATGGTGGATAAACTGAATTTGGAAAGGATTCCACACCATCACCCTTACAAGGCATCTTGGGTGAGTGATAGTCAATCACTTTTTGTCTATGAACAGGCATATGTGGATTTTCAGATTGGAGCCTATCATGATAGAGTTTTGTGTGACATTTTGCCCATGGAATGTTGTCACCTACTGTTGGGTAGACCATGGCAATTTGATAGGAGGGTACTGTATGATGGGTATGCTAATACCTACACCATCAAGAAAGATGGGAAAACTATTATGTTGATGCCATTGCAGGAAAATGCTGCAGCACAGGGGGCAGCCAAAATCATTTTAGTGGGAAAGAAGGAGTTTGTGCAGAAGCCTAGAGGAGCAGGCATAAAGGCAGTTGAGGACACTGCAGGGAAAGAAGTTGTTAAGGACAACAGGTTGAAGAAAGTTTCAGTTTTGACTGACAAAGGTCAGCAGCAGGTTCAGAAACAGGTTTGCAAACAGCAACCAGTTGAGAGGAATGACAAGGATGTTGTCATAGTTGGGACTATTGTTTGTCCTATCAAAGTTGAAAGGAAGACAGAGTTGAACATTGCAGAAGTTCAAGAGGCAGTTCAGACAGAGGTTCTGGTGAGACAACCTGACAAACACAAGGTATGTGAGAGAAGGGCCTACATTGACAGGCATGAGGGTTTACTTGCAAGAAAGCAAGTTACAGTTTAGAAGTCTTGGAGCAGCCAAGAGCCAGCAGAGGACAAAGCTGGAACAGGTCAGAACACTGACATGACAAAGTGTAAAGGTGGAGGACTTCCACAACCTAACTCATGGGACATGAGTTCTTTTCTGTTGGGGAGTATGGTGCAGGAGCACCTACCTGACAGCTGGCCTCCATGAGGCAGTTAGTTTGTTATAGGTTTGGTTAATGTTTCCAAGAAGGTCTGATAAGACCAATGCATGTAATAAGGTCATGTTGACCATACTTTACTATTTTTAGATAGTTTGTTAAGACAGCTGTTATGCTGTAGGTCCGGTTGGATCTCCCAGCCGCCTGGAGAGATTTCCCAGCCGCTTGGAGTCGGGTCAGTAGTACTCGCAAGAGATCCTATTTATGCATGAGGATCGGTTGGTTTTAGATATAGATGTTGAGAAGTTAGATTGCAGAGAGTGAGATAGAGGGAGAGACTGAATATTGTATTTGCATCTTTCGAAATCAATAAAGATCCTGTTTGTGTTCATTTTCTGTTTGATCTCCACTGTGTGATCGATTTGCTGTTTTGGTGGTTACATGGATTGGCTGATCCATTCCACCGGTTGATTCGTCGAATCGGTGGAATGGCTATGTACAGTAGTTTAGGGTTTAGTCTGCATTTTGTGTTTGTTTGCATGTAGGTGTGCAGGATCGTCGTCGAAAGGTGTTGAGAACCCTAGCATGGGTATGTGCTAGGTCATGCTGGTTGTTAGAGTTTGGAAGATCACCCTGAAAGTAGATCGGGTCACCCCAGGAGGTTCGGCGGATCGAAATTCACTAAGGTTGGAAAATCCATCGCAACGGCATCATCAGGATATTTCTGTGTATATCCTGCAGTTACTTCGGGCGTCATCCGAGTAAGTGGAGATGAGCATGATGCAATCGTTTGCATAAGGTGAATGTGTTTTGGGGTGATCATCATCAGGTGTTGTCGAGGAGGAGCGTATCGGCATAAGGTAGAAGATCGGGTTGATAAAACCATTGCGGGCCGATAATGTTAAGTTTGGCCGACAGCAGGATATTGAAGAAACTGCATGTGACGTCGTCGTCATCAGGATAATCATCATCAGGATATCGAAGGAGCTGCATGTGACGTCATCGTCATCAGGATAATCGTCATCAGGATATCGGGGTGATGTAAGCATCAAAGGAAGGGTGCATGAGGTTGTCGTCATCAGGATATATGGGAGGAACCGGATGTTTGATATCCTGCTGATGAACATGATGTTGAACATCATGATGATGAAGAAAGAGGTTGGCGGTAAGATGAACAGTGAACATCAGGAGGATGTTTGCGCTTGCCGAATGTGATGATGCTGCTGATAGTCGGATATGATGATGCTGCTGACAGGCGAAAGGGCGAAGGTTTGTCTGCAGGAGGATATCGGTCGGCAGAGAAAATATGATGATGCTGACAGTGTTAAGGAAATATGATGATGATGATGAAGGGTTGCGGACATCCATGCTGTATGTCAAGGTTTTAGTGTGGATGCCTCTGCATCATAATGTTTTACAAGTACAGAACCTAGGAATGGTTATGACTAAGCTTTTTAAATGCTTGAAGTTTGCAAGCTCTTCTTGCATAATAGAAAGGCTATGTAATACAAGGTCCAATGGGATCAGTATGCAGAAGATTCTGCCACTTGGGAAGACTATGCTAAGATGAAGCAGAAGTTTCCGCAAGCTATTCCAAGTTTTGAAAACTCTTGAACAATATGTTTTGTATTATGATACTTTTATGTCTCGTTTATGCTGTGGTTTTACTTAAAATCATCAGTGACAATGATTTACAAGGGGAGAAGTATGTTACACCCCGTGTGTTTCTATCCATATACTATTACCTAGATTGGTTAAATTGTTTGAATAATTAATAATTATGAATCTTTGCATTTATGTGTGTTATGAATATTGAATGGAATATGTTGAATAATGGAATAATGCAATGTCTTGTATTATAGGTGTTTATTATTGAAAAATGTATGAAGCAAATGATTATATATTGTTCAGCTAACTACTGTGGTGGTGATCTAAGTGGATGGGTTGCTCCTCCAGAAAGGAGGGGAAGTATCACTCAGGAGGACATGGTCTGGTAACCCTAGAGAAACCTAGACTGAGCAAACACACATCACAACCCTATTTTGACTTAGGTTATGTTAAGTTCGTATGGGTAACAGTAAGTGATCTATGTTGTGAATCTTGAATGCTTTATGTATGGATGTTTGAGTGAAAAATGTGATTTAACCTGCATGTTGATTTAAGTCTTCTTTGATAAGTTTATGGTTGCATAGACAAGTTTTTAGTGTGTAATGGTTATAACTCATGCAAGTCCATAATATGTTCATACATATCAGATGATACAAGCATGAGTGCACATAGGTAGATGTACCTATGCACAATCATGAGCATATTACTCATAGGTATGAGGATATCGGATTGGACCATGTGGATTTTATGTCATTTGTGTGTATGTAGATTTCATGTCATCTGTGTTTATGTGGTTTCCATTCATTTGTGCCATCAGTGGTTATGTGGGTAATGAGTTTTATTTGGTTTTGTGTGAAGACGATATATATATATATATATATATATATATATATATATATATTTGCTATTATATACATATAGATATATATACACTTTTATATATAATTATTTATGATTTACGAAATACTGATGAATTGATGAAATATGAATATGTGGATTTTATTATAAATTGATATTTTAGAAAAGTTTATTGGAGAAGTATATATATATATATAGTAAATGGTTTTAGCATTGTATAAAGCACAACTTTGAAAACAATATTAATGTAATACATGGCATATATATATTATGTTTTTGATAGCATTGATATGGAAGCATGGCACACAATCTTAAGAACCATGTTAATGATTAATTCATAGCATATATAACTAAGAATTTTTGGGCGCAGCATATGGAAACCATATTAAAGACAAAACATAGCATATAATCAATGGTCCATGGCACTGGTTTGGGTGCATAACATGGGAGCATATGATTATACTACGTGGAGTTTATGTTTATTATCATGTGAAGCATGTTTAAAGCCTATCTAAGCACTATAGGAAGCACATATTAATGAGCATAATTATCATTTCAAAGAGAATTTAAAAACAAACTCTTGGGGCAGCATTTGACTTTGTCATAGGTGTTGAAGTAAATCTGAAAACAATTATGTTTATTTAAGGAGTCTTCATATGATTTCCAATGTATACTTTGACTTATTCTTTGTAACCAGATTTGTTAGTAAATAGGAAACATGGTTATTTATGTATCATTTTTTAGAAGATATTTTAATCTTTTAGAAGTCTGTTTACTTTATTTTGGTTAAGTTGTTTCATTTCTGTCCTCTTATGTGTCATCTTGCTTTGATTTCCTTTTTCCACCTTTAAATTTGTTTTGGAGAAGGGGGAGTTGTGACAATTTTAGAAGATAAATTGTAGCCTAAGTTCTCTTGGTTTTCTTGTATAAAAGGGGAGCTTCCTCATTCTATTCTACACCAATTTTCCAGCCAAGAGCTTTCTTATTTTACTATTGTAATTCTGAGTTTAGTATTGTGAGATTTTTGTTATTTTGTTATGGATTGTGAGAGGAAGTATAGGAAGATTTGAGAGGGAGTTGATTTTCTTGGAAGGGAGATTTAGTTCGTTGGAAGGATCATAAGCAAGGAATTTCGTTGATCCATTGGAGCTAATATCACACGCATGTGGAATTCTTATCCATTATGTTTTCTATTTTAAAGGCTATATGTGTTCGTTTGTTATTGAGGAATGAGTTGTTTGTTTATCGATTTGAGTGTTTACTTGTTTATATAAAAGTATATACATCTAGTATGAGAATTATATTATGTGATATTAATCTCTGTAGTAGAGATTTGTGTCTATAGTGGATTTATGAGTAATTATTAGATTGAGTATGAATAGTTATTTGTACAATGTGAAAGAATAGTAAAATAGTATCTTGCAACTAGTATTACTTCGACATATGTGTCATTGTAAAACTTGGGAATAGGTTAAATCTTAGATTAGTAAACCTAGAAAGGATGAGTAGGGTTATGCCTAGGATTTGTTGATCCATGGGAGGGAATAACCTAGAATTGTTAGTGGGGTTATGCCTGGGATATGTTAATCCATAGGAGGGAATAACCTAGATGTCTTTGCAAATCGAGCTTGAATGATGGGTGAGAATGTGACGTCCATTCCGAGTTAGGGGTAATGAAACTTTGGCCAAAGTAGTGTAAACAACCAACATTTACATTGTTAGTTCACTGTGATCTAGGTTTACATACTAGAAAAGGGCAATGATGCTTGGGGTTGTAGCCACAATGAATGACAGTACTAGATATGTAGGACACAACATCAGATTAGTATAGGCTAGTCTTTGAGGTTACCATACCAATCCCTTCATCGAAGAGTAGGGTTGTTTACTAGTATGGTAAATGTGTGGGGGACCGCAGTTAGTCCATGGTTGGTGGAAAAGCACTTGAGTGATGCTTCTCCTCATGTAGTTGGTGGCCAGGATTTGAAAACAAACATCAGAAATATTGTATCTCTATTATCAATTAGCTTTTTGAAGCTTGTATGTAACTTTCTTTGGAAAATTTGTAATGAGGAATATTAAATTCTTTTAATATTGAAATGTATGTGATTATGCAATGGGAGTTTGAAATATGTTTCAAATGTGCATCTTATCGAATGAATACAAGCAAAAAAAAAAATTATTGCTTTCACTGTCAATATCTCGATCTTTTTTACTTTTGAGTTAAACTTGGTAAATCTTAGTTGGTAGAACAAGTGGCATGTTACAACATTAACCATACTTCTACCAAGCCTTTGTAGTTTCTACCATGGCTTCAATAGGGTTTGACACACCTGCAAGCAAAACTACAAAGGCTAACTCACACCTCTTGTCACCATGTTATTTTGAGCATCACATTATAAGCATCAAATAGTGTAGTCACCATAGTAATCCATGTTGCACTCCTATGGATCACATTGTGTGATTACTAGCTACACCACAACTATTAGGTGATGATGAGTCACACATGGAAATGGTTCCACTTCCATAATGATTCTTGGTATTCCACAACATGTAATCTATGTACATATTTGTAACATAAATAGATATATAGAAGATAACAAACATATAGATAGGTAGAAGAAGATAGTGGTCATACATCTTTTTCAAGAGTATGCCATGTACAAGATGAACAAATAAATAAAAACATATTTATTGTTTTAGTTCTATATCTCTTTTCCCTTGGAATACTCTATCTCACAAAAGCTTTCATACACACATAGAACTTCATCTAGATCCTCATCTAAAGAGTTGTCCACCAAGTTTTAAACTAGGCCCTAGATTAGTGGTATCAATGCAATTTGTCTTCATCTTGAATGACCCATAGAATGCAATTAAAGTATCTGAGCCTTGACATCAAGCCTTAAGAACCATTAAACTATGTACTAATTCATTTGAAGAATGGCCAAACCAATGCAAGAAGAGATATACATGATGATAGAAAATAAAATCACAGAAGCTCTCATGGACCAATGGAAATGTCTATGTAGCTAATTTTTAGAAGTCCTTGAATGAGTGGCTCCATCAACTTCATCATTAGGTAAAGCTTTTATTGGTCAAGTCCCCCTAGGTTTCAAGTGAACCTAAATGTTCTTGTGTAAAACTAAATCTAAAAATGGATACATCATATGATTATTTGACTTTTAGTGAGAACATCATTTAAAAAATTATATGTTCCTATCACACAAAAGTCACTAATAGACTATACCATAGTATATAAAAAATTAGTTATTGCCTAGGAGATACCTCCAATAGTAATTCAATATGTATGACCTCAGAGACATCTCAATCAAAATTATGAAAACTATCACCATAGCAATGGAAAATGTAACTATTGCATTAGATATAATTGGTTACATCTAGCTATTGCTTAGGAGACACCTAGGATGATGCAGGAGCATGGACTTCTTGGTGCCTTTTCCATTGCTTTAGTTTTGTTTTCGAGTCCTTGTACCCAATTTTTGGCTTGATGAGTTGTTAGTCGTCTCTTTTGAGAAATAAGAAGCCATGAGATGCTTCATCTTTGTGCTCTTGTAGCCTTGGGGCTTGTAATAGAGTTTCCCGCCAAAAAGGCCAATTTGAATATTTGAAATGTTAGAGTGGGGTTCTCATGTCTCATCCCACATTGTGTAATATATTCAAGGTTTAGGTACGTCTCCAAGGTGATAGAACAAGTTTTGATTCACTTAGTATCTTTGGCGACCTCAAGGAGGTCCAAAACCACCGAGCTTCCAAATATGACAATTAGTTATTTTGTTAGTTCCTTGTTTTACCCAATTGGGACATGGGAAGTTCAGGATATCACATATGGGAAAACACTTTTGATCTATCACATTCTGGTGGGAGGATTTAGTTGAGGGAAAGGGAGAACAATGAGTGATGCCTTGGAGGATCAAGGAGAGAATGTTTGCAGCCTCAGGAAGAACTGCTAGACACTAGAGAGTGCGGGCTACGAAACATGAACTATCTATTTATGGATGGTAAACCCCTTTCAAGGTGTGGAAACATATGTTGTAGTCATTTGGAAGAGATAAACTCTTTCCTATCGTCTTGGATGAAACCCTCAATGAGGGTGTAAGTAAAAACTGGGCACGTTCTTTGTTGTAAGACATCTCATATCGTGGATTCCTCCGTAAGAGGCAGTAGAACAAAAATAAAAATGTGGTGTCCTCAGTTGTGAGATAGATGTTGGTTTATTTCAGCACCAAAGACTATGTGAAATCTTTGTTTAAATACATTTCCACTAACCAACATTGAAAATCATAGTTTTCTCTAATAAGAACCCTTAGATTTGGGTGGTTTCCTCTATTAGAAGCATATTGAGAATCCAAAATCTAGACCGTGGCATGATATTTGCATCAATGAAAGACTGTTTTGAGCTGTTATCGGTTATGGTCTATTTCTTGTGTCAATTTTAATTAATAAAGGGGCAGTTGTAGGTCTTTTGTTACACATTTTGCACCTTATAGAGTGCTGTTTTAGTCTAGTGCAGTCATATTGCTATCAATTGGAATCTGAGGTTTGTTGTAACCATGTCAGTATATTAGTAAAGGATTATTTTGGGGTCTTTGTTTGAATACATTGTCACCAACTAGTCATATGCACCAAGTAAGACAATAAGTTGTATTGTGTTTTGTTGATCCTTTGCCACCAAATTGGTATCAAAGCGTAAAGCAATTGGGCAAGGGAAAGATTGGGGAAGATGCCACAAAGAAGAATGCCAAGAGGGGGTGCTAGAAGAGGTTTGAATGAAGAGGTTCTAGAGTTGTTGTAGAACCTTATGGAAAGAATGGATGCCATGGAGTAGGCACAAAGGAGAAGAGTACCTACTAGAGATGTCAGTGACAAGGAAGAAGAGAATCAACAAGCCATTGCAGAGGTCCAAGAACTAGAAGGAGTCAAAGAGAGATTGCTAAGAGCAGTCATAGATGTTGGAGCCGAGCCAAGGCTAGATATTTCCACCTATTCAGGAAGCCTCAATGGAGAGGAACTCATTGATTGGGTCAATGATCTTGACAAGTTTTTGAGTATGAAGGAGTGGCAGAGGAGAGAAGAGTCAAGTTTTCTTGTCCAAGACTCAAAGGCCATGCTGCTATGCAGTGGGATTACATTCAATCATAAAGAAGAAAGAAAAACAAGGAGAAGATAACCTCTTGGGATAGGATGGTTGCCAAACTAAAAGCTAAGTTTCTCCCAGGAGACTATCAAACTAACCTATTCAAAAGGATACAAAATCTCAAGAAAAAGGAGATGACTATGAAAGAGTATACATAGGAGTTCTATAAACTTGTCTTTAGATCAAGACATAGTAAAGAAGATATGGAGAAGGTTTCTAGGTACCTTAATGGCTTAAGATATAGTATACAAGATGAATTGAGTCTTTTGTCCCCTAGATCTCTTGAGGAAGCCTATCCATTTGCCATCAACGCAAAGGAGAATCTTATGAGAAGGCAAAACCAACAAGGGAGAGGTAGAGGAAGAGGATCCAAAGGAAGAGGATAAAATAGTAGTAGAGGACAACAACACCATGAAACTGGAGAGTCAAGAAACTCTAGTGGGCAAACCAATCCTAAGAGAGGAGGTTTCCAAAATAGAGGAGGGAGATCATTTGGAAGAGGAAGAAGTTTCTTTGGAAAATGTTTTAGGTGTAACAAGTATGCAGGCCACAAAGGTTGGGAGTGTCCTGAATTCCCACAAGAAGGTCACACAAGGACAGAAAGAAGCAATCAAATAGTGCAGGCAGATCAAGAGAGTGTGGGATCACCTTCTCGCATGGAAGAACCTAAGACAGGAGAGTCCTTGATGATTAAGAGGGTGTTGTTGAAACCACCAAAGGAAAGTCAAGAACCTGTACAAAGGAGAGCTTTATTCAAGACAAAGTGCAAGGCTAAAGGTAAGTGCTATAAACTTACTATTGACAGGGATATTACTGATAATCTTGTGGTTATTGAAATGGTGGACAAACTAGGCCTTACAAGGATTAAACATCCTAACCCTTACCTAGTTTCTTAGTTGCAAAAGGGGTATCAATTGTTGGTAGATGAGCAAGCCTTAGTAGAATTCCAAATAGGCAGCTATAAGGACATTGTCATGTGTGATATTATGCCTATGGATGTTTGTCATGTACTTCTTGGTAGACTTTGGTAATTTGACAAGAAATCCATACATGATGGTAGAAGCAACACTTACAGTCTTATGAAGGATGGTTAGAAACATAAACTATTACCTTTGAAAGGAGAAGTGGATAGTAATAAAAGTTACAGCAATAGGATATTGTTGGTGAGTGGCAAAGAATTTCTACATGCTATGAAGAAGGAAGAAGTCGAATTTGCCTTGGTACTCAAGCCCAAGGTTGTACTTACCTCCACTAGATTGGATGACTTGCCTAGTGAGATTGTGGTAGCTAATTTGCCTATTGAGTTGCCTCCAATGAGGAGAATTAGCCACCATATAGATTTAGTTCTAGGAGCTAGCCTTCCAAAGAAGGCTGCATATAGATTGCCTCCTAAGGAGAATGAGGAGATTAGGAAGCAGGTTGAAGAATTAATTGAAAAAGGATTGATAAGAGAGAGTCTTAGCCCTTGTGTTGTACCAACAATCCTCATACCCAAGAAAGAAGTTGAATGGAGGATGTGTATGGACTCCAAAGAAATCAATAAGATCACTATTAGATATAGGTTTCCCATACCAAGGATGGATGACTTGATGGATTGTTTGAGTGGTTCTATTTATTTCTCAAAGATTGATTTGAAAAGTGGTTATCATCAAATTAGGATCAGACCTGGGTATGAATGGAAGACAACATTTAATACTAATGATGGTCTTTATGAATGGTTGGTCATGCCCTTTGCGCTCACAAATGCACCTATTACTTTTATGAGACTTATGAATGAAATCTTAAAGCCATTCTTGGGAAAGTTTGTGATAGTGTATCTGGATGATATACTTGTTTTTAGTAGGTCTAAAGAGGAACACCTACAACATTTAAGGTTGGTTATGACAAGGTTGCATGAAGAGAAGCTACTGATCAATCTCAAGAAGTGTATTTTCATGAAGACTGAAATGGTCTATTTGGGTTTTGTTGTATCCCAGGAAGGATTGAAGATGGACCAGGAGAAGGTCAAGGCCATCATTGATTGGCCTACATCCAAGAGTGTTTATGAGGTAAGAAGTTTCCATGGACTTGCTAGTTTCTATAGAAAATTCATTACAAATTTCAGTAGTATAGTTACTCCTATACTTGAAACCATAAAAGGCCACATGAAGAAGTTTGAATGGACTCAAGAGGCAGAGAGGTGTTTTAGACTTCTCAAAAAGAAGGTAACTAAACAACCTATACTTGTGTTACCCAATTTTAGAAAAGTATGATTTTAGGTTGAATGTGATGCTAGTGGCTTAGCAATAGGGGTTGTTCTTAGTCAGGAAGGTATACTAGTTTGTTATTTTAGTGAAAAACTAAATGATTATAAGAAGTATCCAACTTATGACCTTGAGTTTTATGCATTAGTACAATCTTTGAAAAAGTGGAGGCATTATTTACTTCCCAAGGAGTTTGATGTTTACAGAGACAATCATGCACTGTAGTTCATTAATAGCTAACACAAGCCGAATCAGAGGCATGTCAAGTGGATGGAATACCTTCAGAGTTTTAATTTTGTATTGAAACACAAGATTGGGAAAGCAAACAAGGTTGTTGATGCCTTGAGTAGAAGGAGTTTGTTGCTACATGAGATTCAAGCCAATAGTGTTGGTTTTGAAAGTTTGAAGGAGTTATATATCGATGATCTTGATTTTACTTGGATGCCTATGATGCTTGCAGCAGTCCTATCAATAGAGATAGAGGACCATGGATTGATTTTATGTTGCAAGAGGGTTTTCTATTCAAAGGAAATTAGTTATGCATTCCCAGGGGGTCAATGAGAGAAGATCTCTTGAAAGAAAAGCATTGTGGCAATTTGGCATGACATTTTGGATAGGATAAGACTTAACTATAGCTGAGTACACATTATTATTGCCCAAGAATGTAGACTGATGTGAAGAGGTATGTGGAGAGATGCAGAGTATGCCAGCATGCAAAAGGTAATAGTCAAAACACTGGTTTGTACCAACCATTGCCTGTTCCACATAGACCATGGGATTCTGTAAGTATGGATTTTGTTTTAGGATTGCCTAGGACTCAAAGAGGCATGATTCTATATTTGTAGTTGTGGATAGGTTCTAAAAAATGGTTCATTTCATTCCTTGCAAGAAGACTAGTGATGCAACAAATATAGCTAATCTATTTTTCAAGGAAGTGGTGAGATTGCATAGTATACCCAGGAGTATAGTATCTGATAAAGACACTATGTTTGTGGGTCACTTTTGGAGAACCCTTTGGAAGAAGTTGGGCACACATCTCAGCTTTAGTTCATCTTACCATCCCGAGACAGATGGGCAAACAAAGGTGGTCAACCGAAGTTTGGGAAATATGTCAAGAGGTGTCTTGTTGGAAACACACCTAGTCACTGGGATATGTCTTTAGCATATGCAGAATATGCTTATAACGATTCTCCAAATAGGAGTACTAGTTTGAGCCCATTCTATATTGTCTATGACATGCATCCTAGAGGTGTATTTGAGCTTAGAGATCTTGGTAACTTTGAGAGGAGAAGTGTAGATGGAGAAGACTTTGCCAAGGTGATTCATGACCTTCATGAAGAAGTCAAATTGCAGATTGAAGGAAGCAACCAATAATATACACAATATGCTGATAAGAAGAGGAGAGAAGTCAATTTCTAGGTAGGTGATCTTGTCTTAGCCCATCTCAGAAAGGAGAGATTTCCTAAAGGCGAATACAATAAGTTGAAAATGAAGAAGATAGGTCCCTATAAGATTCTTAGGAGGTTTCCAGCTAATGCCTATGAAATAGAAATTCCTCCACTTATGGGTATCTCTCCCATCTTCAATGTAGCCAATCTAAATCACTACAAGGGTGATGTGATTGAAGATACAACAGGGCCAACACCATTTCCGAGTTAGGAGCAGCAATTGCCCAAGCAGGCCAAAGCAGACATTGAATGCATTTTGGAACAATAGCTACTAAAGAAGACCAGAGGAAAGGAATATTTAAAATACTTGGTCAAATGGAAGGATCATCCTTTGGAGGACGCCACCTAGTATCAGCTACTAAGGTCTCCAAATATGGTCATAACATTGTTGACCTCATGAGTAGGAGCTCATGATTTTGTTCTAGGGGAGCCTGATGTCGGAGCATGGACTTCATAGAGCCTTTTTCATTGCTTTACTTTTGTTTTCGGGTCCTTGTACCCAATTTTTGTTTTGATGAGTTGTTAGTCATCTCTTGTGAGCAATAAGAAGACGTGGGATACTTCATCTTTGTGGTCCTGTAGCCTTGGGGCTTGTAATAGAGTTTCCAGCCAAAAAGGCCAATTTGAATATTTGTAATGTTAGAGTGGGGTTCTCATGTCTCATCTCACCTTGTGTAATGTCTTCAAGGTTTAGGCAGGTCTCCAAGGTGATAGAACATGTTTTGATTCACTTAACTTCTTTGGTGACCTTAAGGAGGTCCAAAACCACCGAGCTTCCAAATATGACAATCAATTATTTTGTTAGTTCCTTGTTTTTCCCGATTGGGACAGGGGAAGTTACAGATATCACATATGGGAAAACAGTTTTGCAAAATAATTTTGATCTATCACATTCTGGTGGGAGGATTTCATTGAGGGAAAGGGACAATAGTGAGTGGTGCCTTGGAGGAACAGGGAGAAAACGTTTGCAGCCTCGGGAAGATCTGCCAGACACCAGAGAGTGCGGGCTACGAAACAGGAACTGTTTGTTTATGGATGGTAAACCCCTTTCAAGGTGTGGAAACATATGTTGCAGTCATTTGGAAGAGACAAACTCTTCCCTGTCGTCTTGGATGAAACCCTCAACGAGGGTGTAAGTAAAAACTGGGCACGTTCTCTGTTGTAAGACATTTCATATCGTGGATTCCTCTATAAGAGACAGTAGAACAAAAATAAAAACATGGTGTCCTCTGTTGTGAGACAGATGTTGGTTTATTTCAGTACCAAATCTGACTGTGAGAAATCTTTGTTTAAATACATTCCCACTAACCAACATTGTAAATCGCAGTTTTCTCTAATAAGAACCCTTAGATTTGGGTGGTTTCCTCTGTTAGAAGCATACTAGCATACTGAGAGTCCAAAATCTGGCTGGTGGCCTGATATTTAGGAAAGACTGTTTTGAGCTGTTGCCGGTTATGGTCTGTTTCTTGTGTCATTTTTAATTAACAAAGGGGCAGTTGTAGGTCTTTTTTTACACATTTTGCACCTTATAGGATGCTGTTTTAGTCTAGTGCAGTCATATTGCTATCGATTGGAATCAGAGGTCTGTTGTAACTGTGTCAGTAAATTAGTAAAGGAATGTTTTTGGGGTTTTTGTTTGAATACATTGTCACCAACTAGTCATCTGCACCAAGTAAGACAGTAAGTTGTATTGTGTTTGGTTGATCCTCTGCCACCATAGGAGAACCAAATAGTAATTGTATCATATAGAATATAATTAGATTAGTAGAACTTATCTTGATACCTCATAAGTAAACCAAAAAATTACTATCATATAAAATAAATCAGATACTTTACCAAAAAAAAAATTAATAAATAGTTACCGCCTAGAAGCTAACTCCAATGGAAAAAAATAAGTATCATCAAGGAGATATATCGGGTAAATTAACATAACTAACATGAAATTGATGCCTCATACACCAAAAAATGATATCACTTTGGTGATACCTAACACAACAATACAAGGTGTATTGTCTACAAATATCTTTGACATACCCCATTACATAACATTAAATTTGTGACTTGATAGATACCTTATATAACAAAATGAAACCCACCAAATAACACTATTTTAGTGAATGCATCTCTCACTTCAATAATTTGCCTATTAATCTTTCCAGACTACTATCTCTTGGGAGATACTTCAAAATATAACATACAAATTTGACTCTTCACTATCCAAGAATAAAAAATACCTTTTCTATTATTTTCTCATATCTATCACTAAGGCAATAGATTGTATTTCCTCTAAATGGAGTGTCACATGATATAGGAAAAATAAATGTTAATTTTATTAATATAACATATATAAAATATTTATTTACAGATTATCAATATATGTAATATGACTTTTTATGATGATTCTTCTCTATAACATTCAAAAAGATTATAAATATATGTAATATGATTTTTTATGATGATTCTTCTCTATAACATTCAAAAATATTATATAGCAACGTTAATTTTTTACATTTAAGGTGAAATATCTATTTTTTAAATTTGAAATAGCTTATCCTCTACTATCTACTAAAACTAAGTTGTTTTTACTTGATAATTTATAAAAAATAGTGATTGCTAATTTTTTTTTTAATATTTTAAATAATAGATCATTTGAGTTTTATATGATCTAGGGCCTACAATGGATACAAGAATGAAGCCATGTAAAACTAAATCTAAAAATGGAGACATGAGAATGTGACTAAGTTGACCCCCATGAAACCATGCATATCTAAGTTCCAATTTGAGATGGAGTCATAAGGATGTGACTGAGTTAGATCCGATGAAAAACAAAGATGAGTTTTAAAGTGGAAATATGAATATATTACTTGGTTGCCCTAATGAAACCAAGCAAAAATAAATCTATAAATGAAGATGTGATGCATGAGGTAATCATGAGGATGTGACTGAGTTGACCCCATGACACATGCAAGAATAAAACCATGAAAATTTGAGAAATGGAATAGGGATAATACACACCCTTCAAATTGAGTGCACACATCGATATTATTTCAATTTGAGGAGAGGATAAAAAGGTGCAATCCCCACACATAGTAATGTTTTTTCCTTAATGATATGAATTATATGATCATAAAAGATCATGTAACTCAAGAGACAAAAATTATCCCCACCTTTTTCCCCAATGTGAGAACAAGTAATGATATAAGGTGGTTGTGTACCAAATGTCATCATGTAAAACTAATGTGGAAAATGTTGTGTAAGATATGTGTGTAAATGAACAATATGATAAGGATGACACGAGATATCATTGTGACATAGCCATACAATGATTGTTGTGTAAAGTATTATCATGTAGAAATGCTATGTAGAATGTGTCATATAAAATATGCTCATAAAAAATTGACATAAAAAGTGTGTGTAAAAGTTATTTAATCATGATATAATCATTTAAAAATATTTTACAATGGATGTTCCCAATTTTGTCCCATTGTAAAGATAATCATTGGTTAAAGTAAGGTGACCATATGCCAAATGTTATCAAGCAAGAGCAAGATATGTAATAGTATAGAAGAAGTAAATGTGTATGTGCCATATGAAAAGTGTCATGTAAGATAATTTGATCATGTAAAATGACATAATAATGGTGTAGAATATTATCATGAAAGTATAAAAAGTGAAATGCTAAGTAAAACTAATATCCTCATTTAACAGTAACTAAAAAGCATACCATGGAAGATGTAATCATGTAAACACAATGCTATGTTTTAAGATGATAAAAATATGTATGTGTCTCAAAAAGAAGATGTAGGATTACTTATCTTGAATGATGGTGTCTACATGAATGCCCACAAGTGCGAAAACTAATCAATGTAGTGTGTTCTATGACAATTACCGTGAGTGTAAAAGAGAAAAATAACTTGTGTATAAAGATAATAAAGTTATAATATGAAATAATGAAATGAGGATAACATTGTCAAAGTAAAAAGTGTGAAGATGAAAGGACAAACACAAAAAACAAGACATAAGAAACTATGCAAAAAGATACTGAAGATTGATTGAAAAGGAAAGGAGAAACACAAAAATTATGACTCTAAAAAAGGTCAATCAAGAACCAAGAAGTAAATGAAGCTATTTTTTATTCAACATGAATTAAAGTGTGTTGAGGACACTTGAATTGATTTTCATCATCCCAAATCCATAGAGGAACACACACAAAGAAATAAAATATCAAAGAAAAATAAGAAAATAGGTCACGAAATAAAATGAAATGTTCTTGACCACCTGTGTCAACATGCACTATGAAAAAGTGA
Organism: Cunninghamia lanceolata; assembly: GCA_027924645.1. Taxonomy (NCBI): domain Eukaryota; kingdom Viridiplantae; phylum Streptophyta; class Pinopsida; order Cupressales; family Cupressaceae; genus Cunninghamia; species Cunninghamia lanceolata. Next base: position 857,517 of record BSBN01000178.1, on the reverse strand, counting down.
CTTTGATTCATCCACATAGTTGCAATTAACACAAGGAAACAAAGAAAATGTTAAAGAAAAAAAGAGTCAAAAAGAAAGTAAGGCATGTGAAAAGATATAGAAAGTCATAAGCAATGGAGAAGATCAATCTATAAAGTGAATAGAAACATAATCGTTGAATAAATCATCTTCTTCACCATTCCATGGTGGGAATCCCTCTATATTATCTATTTACTCATGTTGGGGGACATGATGTGTATGGGATAGCATGATTTTCATGTGTACTATAGAAATAACTATTGCTCATGAAGGATAATCCATCATGAAAATTTATGTTAGGTTCCATAGCAAGATCTTTATGAAATGAAGTAGTAGAATCATTATATGCATCTAAAGATGTTATATCATTAGATAACATAGATGGGTCCATAAGACATCTTAAGGAATGGCCACTAGAGGTTGAAAAGTTAGAATAACTATGAAACACACTCTAGGGCATGGAGTAGAGTACTTAAGAAAAACACATGAAAGGGCAAGGAATGAAGTATGATAAACATTAGATGCATCAAACTATTATAAATCCTCATCAATTTATGTATCTCTAAATGTAAGCACTAGGAAAACATCATCATCTATGTGCTCATATTATGAAGATAAAAATGATCTTTAAACATGTAAATGTGCATCTTCATTTCCACTAATTGTATCTATTATGGGTTCTCTAATATTATGTGCATTAGAAACAATGTGAACCAATCTATCATGATATAATGAAGAATCAATAACACACATGGGACTACCATGAGTTGCATGAACAATACCATCATCATTAGGCATAGGAACATCATGTGAGGAGAAGATAAAACATGTTCATCAATTAAACAAGCATCTTTGAATTCTTCATTAGATATATCATTGTGAATAGTATGAACCAATGTATCAATAGACAATGAACCACTAGGTGTATGCATGAAAGTGCCAAAGGATGTAGGGGAAGGATTATCATGAGTCACATGAAGGATAACATCATCATTAGGCATAACAACATCATGATTAATCAAAAGAGATGAAACATCACCGAATGATTCATCCCTAGATATATCAATAGAATAGAGGGATGCACTTAGAGCTAAATCACTATCATATGCCATGAAAGAGTTGTCATTATCATAGATCATATGAGCAAACATAGTGAGTATGTTTAGAATAGAGGAGAATGCATCCATGACTAATAATGGTCTAGCAATCACAAGATCCAACAATGAAAACACACAAGGATGGATCCACAAAGTGAAAATCAATGAAGGGATAAACCCTAGATAAATCAATAGATTCACGAAGACTAATCATACCTGGAGGATAGGTAAATTTAGAGAAATATTAGATCTAAAAATGAAGAATGAAAGATACCTAGAGCAAAACCCTAAGTTGGATATGAAAGCACATGTACACCAAAACGTAGGGAAATAAAGCACACCTTATAGTTAGTTTAGGTTATCTTACTAATGAATGCAATAAATACAATTAGTCCTAAGTTAATTAAGAGCTAAGGTAGTAAATGCAAATGATAAATTGCAGGAGGTTAGAATGGCTTGTCTCTTTTATCATTTTTCTATAGTCCATGGTGAATATTCTATTGTATAATGTAATTGACAATTAGGATCAAGAAACTAATATTAGATCTGCACTACCTTGACTATGGAGAACCTGCAATATAAATATGGGATTGCACTAGACTAGGCCATGCCCATGATTTAGTCCTTGGACACTTTGTCCTAGTGTGCATTTGTCCTAGTTATTGATATGATCTTTGAAACCTACAAGATCTGCTTGCTTTTGCTTGTTGCTATGTTTGAAAGAGGGCTAGTGTTGAAAAGCATTGTGGGGGTTTGCAGCATGTAGAAAGAAGGTTTATAGCTTCCTTGATAACTTATCAAACCCTTTTGTTGATGTACAAATATTGAAGACATGCCAAGCAAGCAATGCAAGAACCTATGATGTCAAGAGATAATGTCATTTGTCCATGCAAGAATGTATGTAATGCTTTGTAATATGATCATCTAATGATTTCTAATGAATACTAATGACCTAGGAATTTCCTTAAATACAAGATGTTAGAAGCTCAACTATAAAATTAAGTTGGCTCTGTTTAAAAGTAGGATGTAGGAATCTATTTCGTCTAACTCCTCTGAAAATTGAGCTGAAGCCCAACACAAACCAGCAGGAACTGAATGGTGAAATCTGTGAAAACAATGTTCTCACCAACCTATCTTGGAGATGTGGGCAAGAAGTAGTATTATAAAATGCAACAGCTCAATGACCATTTTCTTGGATTGAATGCTTCTAAATTTTCTAAGCAACACCAGTTGCTTAATGGTATGTGGAAGTCAAAATTTAATTTAAAAAATGAAAGATACTTCACTAGGAGGACATTCTTGCCAAATTATTTGCTAAAATCCATAGCTCTATTTTACTTGGCAAGGTAAGGAACTCTGCTGGCACTCTTAATTTTATTGATGAAACACAGACCAAAAAACAGAGGAATTCTAAGCAAAAGCTGTTCCTGAGCTAAGGCATCTCTATGATGGGATTTCGTTTCACATCAATACCATCCTCCTCTGCTAATGCCATCTTCAAATACTATGCAAAAATGCTGCAAGACTGCGTCAATTTGAGAAGCCTACAAGAGGGTATGAAAATTCATGCCCAGATTATTACCAAAGGCTTATCTCAGGCAGAATCTGTCTACATCCTAAATCATCTGGTGAACATGTATGCCAGGTGCGGTTGTTTGTTAGATGCACGCAAAGTGTTTAACAAAATGCCTCAAAAAAATGTGTTCTCATGGAATACTATGCTTGCAGGATATACAAGAAACGGGAGTATGGAAAATGCGCGCCAACTGTTTGAAGAAATGTCTGAACGAGATGTGATATCGTGGAATGCAATGATTGGAGGTTATTTGCGTGGGGGACAGGGTGATGAAGCCATGAGTTTTTTTCGCCAAATGCGCCAGCAAGGAGCAATGCCGGACTGGATCACTTTGGCAACTGTTGTGGGTATTTGCTCAGAAAAATTGGGTATTATAGAGGGGAAGCAGGTTCACGCTTGTGCTATTAGAATTGGACTTGAGGGTGATGTCTATGTGGGGAACGCTCTTGTAGATATGTATGCCAAACTGGGTTGCATGGAAAATGCATACAAAGTGTTTGACGCAATGCCTCAGCCAAGTACTGTGTCTTTTAATACAATGATGGCTGGTTATGCAAGATGCAATCACATAGAGTTTGCTCGTCAATTGTTTGATAAAATGTTAGAGAGAGATCATATATCTTGGACTACAATGATTGCAGGATATGCCCAGCTAGGGTTTGCAGACAATGCACTTCAACTCTTTGCAGAAATGAGGCGAGCTAGTTTGAAGGCTGATCAGTTTACGTTTGGCAGTGTTCTTAATGCATGTGGTAGCGTTCTGTCTTTGGAACTAGGTAAGCAGGTCCATGCTTATGCTATTGCAACTGCATTTGAATCAGATGTCTTTGTGGGAAGTGCTCTGGTAGACATGTATGGAAAATGCAAGAGCATAGAGGATGCACGGCAAGTGTTTGATGGAATGCCTAAGCGCAACATAATTTCATGGACTGCAATCATTGTAGGATATGCCCAAAGTGGGCATGGTGAGGAGGCCTTGAAAATTTTTGTCCAAATGCTAAGAGTGGGGTTGAAACCTGACGAATTTGCTGTTGCCAGTGTTGTTAGTGCATGTGCAAACCTTGCTGTCCTGGAAGAGGGAAGACAGATTCATTTATACATCATCAGGACTGGACTAGAATCACGTGTGGCTGTTGGGAATTCTCTCATTACCATGTATTCTAAATGTGGCAGCATTGCTGATGCTTGCTGCCTCTTTAACAATATGATGGAACGAGACGAAGTCTCATGGACTGCTATGATTGCAGGATATGGTCAGCATGGGTATGGCATGGAAACCCTTCAACTATTTGAACAAATGATATTGGCTGGCATGAAGCCAGACCATATAACCTTTATTGGTGTTCTTTCTGCATGCAGTAGGGCAGGCCTAGTGGATGAGGGTTGTAGATATTTTGATTCAATGAGGGAATTCCATTGTATAGAACCAACTGTGGAGCATTATGCTTGTATGATTGACCTTCTAGGTCGTGCTGGGCAATTGGATAAAGTAGAGAAGTTTATTGATGATATGCAATGTGAACTTGATGTTGTTGGATGGGCAACTTTGCTTGGTGTCTGCAGAATTCATGGCAACATTTCTCTAGGGAATCGTGCAGCAAAACACCTTTTTGAGTTGGAACCACAGAACCCTTCAGCATATATACTTTTGTCAAATATGTATGCTGCAGGAGAGAGGTGGAATGATGTTGCAAATGTTAGAAAATTGATGAAATCTAAAGGAGTGAAAAAGGAGCCTGGATGCAGCTGGATTAGATTCCAGAACAGGGTTCATTCATTTGTGGCAGATGACAGATCACATCCACAAACAGAGGAGATTTATGCAACTCTAGAAAAATTAGCTGAACGGATGAAAGACGAAGGATATGTGCCTGACACAAGCTCTGTGCTGCATAATATAGATGATGATGACAAGGAATATGCTCTGTGCTACCATAGTGAACGAGTAGCCATTGCTTTTGGTTTGCTCAATATCCCTGAAGGAATACCTATTAGAATTGTGAAGAACCTCCGAGTATGTGATGATTGCCATACTGCTACAAAATTCATCTCCAAGATTGTATCACGAGAAATTATCGTAAGGGATTCTAACCGTTACCATCATTTTATTGATGGATTATGTTCTTGCAGAGATTACTGGTGATGCAAGCAATGAATTGTTTTTTTGCGGAGATTACTAATAGTGCTAGTGATGAATTGTGTCCTTGCCGAGATTATTGGTGATGCTAGTAGCAGAATGTGTTCTTTTACAGATTATAGTTGATTCTAGGAAGGAAGTTCTGCTTTTTCCACCATTGGTTTTTTCTTTGCAGCATATTTCCACTGTTTTGTGAAATACCCAAGTTGCCCATATCTGCATAGCATCCTAACGCATCATGTAAAATATCAGAGTTCCATGTTCAATTAATTTCGGGGAAATCGACTCACTCAATGTCGCAAGGCGCTAAGATTTTGAAAAGAGCAGTTGTTATAAGTGACAACCATGGTTTATCCAAACTGACAAGCTGTAAGAAAGTTGATCTGTCTCATAGATATTCATATTTATTTTTTAACACATTAACCTTTGAAATACCATGTAAGAGAATTTGACCTTACATGAAAATATTCCAATCAATTTTTTTAAAGTATTTCTCCAGTGGGTTTATCTTACTTTTTTCTGGCCTACACAATGGAGTAATAAAAATTCCTGCAAGACCATTCTCTAATTTATAACGTTGACACCAGAAATCATTAGCAAGCAGAAATAATCCAAGCAAATAACCTTGCTGGACTGTGTCTTAAACACAGTCAAAGGCAGTAGCTCTAAGATCAACTGAGTGTTAGAAATATTGCATCATATAGTTAGTTAGTGGTAATAAGAAAACTTTCTGTTGGAAGTTAGATGGAGGACTACATTTCCTCTTTGTATAAATTCTTGTTTTGGTTGATCAATAAAAGATATAGCATTGGGACCTAACAGTGGTATCAGAGCATGGTAAACCGAGAACAGAAGGAGGATAATATAGTTGCTCTTGGATTATTGCATAAGATTTGATGTCCAAAGTCTACAAGTTACAAGTTGAAGAAGACAGTGTAGTGAAGCTTACCAGAAGAGGTGTTTGACCTCTATTTTGAGCACCAGGGTTTTGTTTTGTTCTCTACAAAATATTCTCAGCACCAAGGGAGAGCCATGGATGCAGGTGTGGCAAGATAATAAAGAGTAAACAAGACAACTAAAAGTTTTATTTTTTAAAAAGTTCCAAACACTTAAGAGTTTCTTTTGTTTGTTTTCTTGTTTTATGTTTGCATTTGCAGCTATCTTTTGAGTTGTCAAACAAAAAAATAATGAGTAGCAGCAAGGGTAGTGAGGGTGAAGAGGTTCAGATTCAACAAAGAGGTTGTAGCTCGGTACTATTGGGTGTTCTTTTAGGAGTGAAAGTGTTGTATGGATTGTGAATGCCCTTTTGATCTCTTCAAAATGTATGCAAAGGGCCCATTTAATCCTAAAGAACACATTTTACTATTTGCAACAATCATAGATAGACAAGAAAACAAATTTAGGGGGAAGTAGAGTATGGCTATGTTATTTGTCCACCAAGAATTATAGGAGCAGCTACGTAAGGGTTTACTTTCATTTTTTTGTGCATAAGTGGATAAGGGGTAAAACATTGTGAAAAAATAACCCTAGCTGAGAAGGCCATGAGACAAGAAACCAGAGAATGCCAATAGATACTACACAACTTAGTATGTCATTGTCTACCCAAACTGTGAATATTGAGAGTCAAAGGAAAGGCAATTTTACCAAGGGAAAGAGAAGGGCTACTAATGTTACAGGGATGTTCAATACACAATCTGTTGAGTCTTCTAATGCCAAATTTTTCTATGCCCTTGTCATACCATTTCATGTGGCACATTCTCCCTACTGCCAACAAATGTTCAAAGATGCAATTGCTATTAGTTCTTCATTCACCCTCCTAGAAAACATAAACTACACACTAACCTCCTTGATAAAGAGTATTCTAAGGTGTGTGTGGTGATGGAGGACATGAGACAAATTTGGATGGGGATGCGTTGCTCTATCACAATGGATGGGTGGATCGATATTATACATTGCCCACTCATCAATATTATTGTCACATGTTCAACTAGCTCTTATTTTTTAGAGCTATTGATTATTCAAGGAGAGGAATGATACAAAACTTCTAATTTCATATTTTGAAGGATGCCATAGAGGAGATTGAGTCCTCAAATGTTATATAAGTGGCAACCAATTCAGCTTGTGTATGTAAATTAGTTGGCTTGATCGTGGAGGGTGTTTACAAGAACATTATATGGACCCCATATTGTGTTCATGTGTTGAACAACGTATTAAAAAACATCGAGAAGATGGATTGGGTGAAAGCAGTGGTGGTAGAAGTTAGAGACATATGTTCATTTGCATCAATCACTCTTCAGTTTCTCTCTTTAGGATTGTTTCGAGGAAGGAATTCCCCAAGCCTATGGATATTAGCTATGCCAACTGCTTTCTATTGTTAGAGAGAATGTTTGAGGTGCAGGAGCCTCTATAGTTAATGATGGTTAATCTAAAGGGATAGATGACCAGAGGCAAATATATTTGAAGGAAAAAATGTGAAGCAAAAGATTCTTGATGATAATTGGTGGTCCACAATGAGGTAAGAAATTGCTAATTTTATTATTAAATTATTAATTTATTAATGTTTCTAACTTGTAAATTATTTTTTCTTGCAATAACATTCCCTTTTTTGTCATTTGAGTCTCAATCATTTTTGAAATTTTTATTTTTGTAACTTGTTTGCAGATATATTTGCCACTTCATCTCACCTATTGTGTATGTCATAAGATATGTTGATATAGACTCTCCTAGTTTTTGAGAGATTTACTAGACATTTGATAACATGCTTGGGTAGATGAAGCAAGGCATTCATAGCTCGGGAATCCTAATTTGGGATTTTATGAGGAGCATATTAGGGACATTGTGACATAGTGGTGGAACACTATGAAAACCTATGCTCTATATCCCAAATGGTATGCTCTAAGGCTTGGGAAAGTGTCTTCTTTTGATGATGAAGAGATGAAAGAAGGGTTTATGAAGGCCCTTCAAAAAATGTATACTGATGAAGAGTCTATGTTACTTCGAACACACTGGCTAGCCTTTGTTAATCTTTGTAGTCCAACATTCAACAAACTAGAGATGAGGACAAATAGAGTTACATTAGCTCAAATCAACCCTATTGGAGGGTGGACATGGCATGGCGAGGATGCACTAGAGTTGAGAATGCTTGCCACTTGCCTTCTTTCATAGGTTGTCAGTTCCTTTATTATAGAAAGAAATTGGTCCACATACAACTTCATCCAATTAGTCAAGAGGAATAGCCTTACCTCTTGACAAGTAGAGAAGTTGATGGCTATGCATAGTGCCTTGGGACTTCAAAATCGATGGACTTCTGAATATCGTCAGACTCTAGTGGGATGTTGAGATGTTGATGTTGAAGATGCCACATAGGTTGATAAGGAGGAGGCACAAGAGGGATTGATTGGGGTTCCATTGTATGAGGTAGTCCTTCATAGTGGTAAGGACTTAGATTTAGACTCCAATTTTGATGTAGTGTTAGCATATACTAATTAGGGGCAATGACAAATTTTTTATGTTTTTATCATTTTGTAGTTGAAAAATTGTAGCCTTTGGGCATTTGTTGTAATTTTTATATAATATATATGCACATTGACAATGAAAGCAATAAACTCTTGTTAATCTGTGTTTCAACTCTCATGTGAAATCTTAATTCACCTCTAATGTTATGTATTAAGGTTCTATAATGTATATGATAAATGCCTTATCAATGTTATCATATGAAATTTGAATCTTCCTATATTTTAAAAATTTTCCTATTTTTGGATTGTCATCCCCTATTGTCTTCTAAAAACTAGCTTCCTTAGAAATTCATCCCAAAAACATGTCCTTCGTCTCCTGTCATCCCCGTCCCAAAAACTTGGTGTAACATAGGTCTTAATTGAAAAGGATTATGTAATATTATGGCTAGAAACACAACAAAGTTGCAAAACACAAATGAAGCTACAAAATGGACACCTAAAGATCACAAAGCAACATCATTGATTGGTCTTGGATAATCCAAAGCATACTTACATCACATAGATCTTGTGAAAATCTCAAAACAAATATGGGATGGTCTTAGTACTTTATTCAACTCTCAAGCTTCTAGTGTTAAGATGTCAATCAACCAACCTATTGGTATTAATTTTAAGATTAAAGATGATGACATTAAAGCAATTTTATTGAGTAGTATTCTTGCAAGTTTTAATAATGTTATATATACATTAAACAAATATAATTTGAGTTTCGAAACTATGATTTCTTCTTTAATTGATGAAGGAATTGATTGAAGAAAAAATCACTTGTTTAATGAAGAATCTGCTTTGTTTGTCAAGAAGTCTACCATTTTAGTATGGAAGAATAAAGTTTTTAAATGCTTCTATTGTGATAAACAATGATATATCTTGATGAATTGCATTCAATGTGCTAAGGACCTCATTAACAACAACTTGAAGACAAATAAAGCTTTGGTTGTCACTAAAAGTGAGATTAAAGATTGTGGTTTTGCAGTATATAATTAAGACTCTCTCTAACATGAAAGTGAGGAGGAATATCTTTTTTAAGGATTAAGTGGATCAAAAAGGAGGCTGAGGAATCTTTTCCTTCTCGAGCTAGCTTCTCACTTAGAGATGTACATTGTTTGACAAGCTCTGGATCTTCAAATTATTTCCCCTATGGATCAAGAGGGGCTTTGTTAGCACTTGTGATCCAAAGTTTTAGTAATCAAAACTATGAGAAGTTCTATTAGCCAAGACAATGAAGGAGGAACAATTTTGGTAACCAAGACAATGAAAATTTTTGGTAGCCAATACAATGAACCAAGGTAGTGAAGTTTTGGTAGCCATGACAGTGAGTTGTATTTGTGGATAGTGTGTGTCCCTATCAATGTTTGTTCTAAGATAATTGTTGTTGACAACATGTGTCCCTATTAAACAACTTTGATGATAGATAGTGGGTGTGTCCCTATCTTTGTTTGAGAGTTCTGTAAGGCCATTCCCAACAATGTGAACAATTGAGTGTGAAATTCGTGGAGTATAGTATGTCCTAGTCCATTAACTTGTAAATACATGGTGAACTATTGAGAGTGTCATAGTTCAACCGGGGGTTGTTTGGATTGTTGTGTTTATCCCAATCTAATATTTGGTACCCCTATCTCAATAAAAAATATAATAAACTAAAGAAAAAATATTAAAATATTACTATCATATAATTAATTAGTGATAATAATAAAACAATCGTATAATTATACTTAAAAATGTTAACCAAAGTCAATGAGGTAAGATATGGCCACGTTTTCATTGCCAAAATGAAATTAATATCTAAATATAAGTATCCTCTACGAATGCTATATATCTGCTCCGTTGAGTACCCAAAAAACTGGTTTCCTTGCAATTTGTAGATAACAAATATGCATCGTAGCCAGATCTGTTTAGTGAAGAGGAAAACATAACATTTTATAACTGACTATATACCTTGGGAACCCAACACTCTACCCTGTCCGTTGGAAACAAACTGTCAAACTCAGGACTGACTAATGATCATGGACATGTGAACCTTCACTGACCTTGGAGGTCAATGTTCTCCACAACAAATGGGGAGGAACCTCTTTTTTGAAGGTGTAAAGGATTAAACCCATTTTGGCCATCTACAACATTTTCTCAATGTTTATCCAGGTACTTTGTCTAGGAATATTGTGAGCTCCAAAATCTGCAATCACGTTGAGAACCTCACAACTGAAATTACTAAACCCACCTGATCATCATCCACAATATACTATTTTAAGCGGCACCCTAGTTGGTGGATCAGTTATCTTCATTTCATGGCAGCGACCATACTCCTACCATGGGGAAATGAATCTATAACCTTGCATAATGGAAATTGGTCTGCTCCTTACTTTCCTCCCTACTTGAAATAACTAATCTTGGCAATAAATTTGATTCTCATTATTCATATTCCTTCAAAGAGAACATCAAAGTTTTGAATTACCTAATATCAAATAAATCAAATTTTAAAGTTGTAATGGTGGAAATTGTATACTGTGCACTTCTTTTCTTTGTTTTGGGCCCATTTTGATAGGGTTGCTCTTACTACAATGACTAGTGTACAAGTGATGTGTTTTAGTATAAAAGTTGGTAAATAACTTGAACTTTAGCGGCTAGTCTTAATTCTTAGTTATTTTTCGATAGGGCTATTAGTGCATTGATAGGGCTATTAGTGCAATGACTAGTGTACAATTCACATGTTTCAACATAAAAGTTGGCAAATAACTCAAACCTAAGGGACCAACTTTGATTCTTTGTTTTATCCATCCATTATTTTGGATAAAATCCATAGGTGTAAAACTAGTTGAGTTTAGTTCAACAAGCACATAAATGACCCTAGAACTTAGAAAATTTAAACTTTTGGCCCAAGCCAACTCCCTCCAACTAGCCATTATGAACTGACTTGAGTGGGAAATTCATTAACTTGCGTGCTATGATGTTTTATTTAAAGACAAACCTTAATTCATTTCAAACCATTTAGGATCCATCTCAGATCTCATATTCTAACTTGCTTTATCACACAAAGAGCATCATCATTACATCATTAGCTTACATCAACATCTTAGGCATCACTGCACATTGTCTTTTTGTCTTTGATCATTTTCAACCACTGAATCAATAACACAAGTTTGATAAAAGGAGAACCTTCTTAGCCTAGCAAACTACTAAATGGTGTATGTTAACACCACCCCTTTGCAAACATAGATTATAGACATCAAGGCAAGTAAATTCTAGGTTTCAATTTGTAATGTCTCTAATTAAATTATTTGGCATCACACAACAAATCTGAAAATATATATTTTATTTCAAACCCTCTAGAAATTGTTTTTGAAAATTATAGAAAAAACCCACAAACTGCCTAACAACAAAGAACCCACAAATTACTGGAAACACCACGAAATGATTTATTTGATTTTCAGATTGAAATAACACATAATTAGGTTTGATACATTGATAATAACAGCAGCAAACTTCTACAACACAAATATCCAAGAACTACAACAAACTACACCAAACTGCGTTGAATACACACTGTGTAATTCAACACTACAAAACCAAAACCAAAACAAAGCCAACACTTCCAAGACTTGCAAGATCAGATCTTGACACCTGGAATGGATGAACAACAACAACTAACAACAATACACATGAAGAAATCACAACAGTAACACTGGAAACTACTCTGCACACACTAAAACTACAAACTAGGCAATCCTGCACAGAAACTATGAAATCTGCCAAACTTCTAACTCTTTTCAGCACCAATGCAAACTTTGGATGAGATTGCTCCCTGCGAGAAAATGTAAAATGTTTTTCATTTTTCATCCTTTGATCACTTGAGACTAATGGGTTTTCGTCCACAAGCCTCCAACTCCAATAGGTTTTCATCCATCGAAAAATACACATGCAAATATGCAAGTATGAGAGAAGAGGTAAAATCATCAACAACCCCAAATGAAAGATTTTTACAAATTTATATGTTACAAGCTTGGAGATGGGTGCCCAAACCCAATTCCCTTTCTTGTAAGGAAAAAGCAATAAAAAATCATTTAGAATCTTTCCAATATCTTCCAGCCAAATAAGGAATGACAACTGGCAACTCCATCATAAATGTTTTTTCCAAGTTTGCATTGATCTCCAAAAGATACTCCAAAATCCCAACACCCTCTTAAGAGGAAAAAATAATTAAAAAGCATCTTGAAGTTTCCACTCCACCTTGCATGCCAAAAATAATGTGCCACTAACAAGCGTTAACTGCAAGTACAACTTGTCATTATCCTTTCATAGACTCTTGCCATAGTTGTCATGACTCCTTACCAAAACCACGCCCTACTTGAGAAAACCAATATTTAATTTAATATTTATTTTTCCAAAGGATGAATATTACACCGAGATAGTATAAATATTAAATAAATAATATTTTCCAATGTGTCCCGCAACCCCTGACTTGCTATTTCTAGACAGTGGGAACTTACTATTTTTAGTAAGTGCTATTTTTTAGAAAAAGGGACATGAGAAGTCCTCCCTTCCCACAATTTCTTGTCCTCAAGCAATTGAAAACATAATGATCAAGAATCCTTAGGCCAAAATGAGAAAATATGTCAAATTGCATATTTAACCGTGATCATGTACCCACCAAGTGCTACATCTCTTGCCAAAGAATACCATGCAAACCTGAAAGCCCAAGTTCCTTTGTGACAATGCATGTGCCAAGTAGAAGTATCCATGTAGTATGAGCTCTTAGATATGCAAGTATTTGGTGTATTCTTTCCAATACTCCAATTGATCTACATCCTCCCACAAAGATTTAGTAAACTTACCAAATGCAATTTTGCCCATACTCTCTCCTAGCAGTCTGACAAATCTCAGAGTAGTGAATCTAAGTTGAGTGATACTGATGTAACAATCATCAAGGTATAACCAATTGATCCATGCTATCAATTGGTGTGCAATATGTCTCCCTTTATTTTGCATCAGTATGTTTTCTCCCTCAACTTCCCTCTTCAGTTGTGTAAGTGCACTAGTATGTGACAAGTCAATCTCGGAACACTTGCAACTTCTCCCAATGATATAAATCTAATTTGTGCTGCTATTAGAACTATTATAAAAATCATTTCATTTTCTATAACAACAAGTACATATTTGGGAAACAACTACTTCTATCTCTAAAACACTGAAATATACATGGCTGAAATGCACACTTGTAGGCCCAAACTTTACCTCAACTTGAGAGATGGTACCTTCAACTTCATTGGCTGATCTATAACAACAAAAGTTCTGTAGAGGGGTAGAAAATAGCATCATGTAATAGCAAGATTTACACCTCCATTTCCCAAGAGCTAAATCTGCAAGCAACAATTCATTCTGGTAGAAGACTGTGCACCTTCTGTGTCCATTCACACGCACATATTGATCACCCAATACACTTTCCAAAATGATAGTGGCAAGTACATCATTAGTATATCCTATCATCTGAAAATTTCTCCACCCTTTATCAACAAGTTCCTTCCAAGTCACTCTTAAGTATACATATGAATTTCCATGGTGATTAGTTAGTAAAGAAACAACAATATTGATGACAAATTTCTGTTTTATAGACTTCCAAGAAATCTTCTCTTGGTTATTATTGATCTCTAATAGGAAACAACAAAAAGGGGGTCTATTACATCATAACATCACCAGCACAAACTTCTATAACAAAATTAGAAATATCTGCATACAAACTAGACAAAACTGTCGAATAACATAGTGTATTTTTCTCCCTGCATAGTCAAACCTTAGCAACAACAAAAAGTTCCCAAACTGAAAAGATATAGTTTGCAATGCCTGGAATAGATTAGGAACATAAAAATCATAGTAACACACAACAACAATACCACACAAAACTCCTATATGAAATTTGTTTATTGAAGTAACATAACAATGCTCATACTTTGACTTCCTTTGATATCTATGAGGACTCCTTCAAAGATCTAGAAGGATACTCAACACAACTCCTTAACTCACAATAGTGATGGTATTTACTACTTCTTGAAAAACTTAGATATGTGAGTATAAAAACCATACAAGGTTGATGCAACACAAAGTGAACTCCATCATGAAAATATACCTTAACTAGTTCTAAAATATTGCATACCTTGATCTCAATCCATGAGTCATCTAGAAGTTGAGTCTTCACATAATTAGGAATGATGAAGCCTCCATGCATCAACACATCCCATATGGAAACCTCATCTTCAACCACAATAGTACATTCTTCATCAGGTGATCTTCCTAGAGAATTACCAACAAGAAGTTTGTTGCACTTGTTCACTTATTTTGTACCTTCTCATGTAAACATATAAACCATCTATGGTGGAAATCCCTTTCCATAAGTTTACATTCTTGTTTCTCTTTCCAAGTGCCATCTATATTCTATAATCTTTTATCTAGTAACAATTCTAGGAACATATTTCTAAGCACCATTTTTTGTTGATCTGAAAGCAATTGAATAACATAGAATAGGTTATGTTGCTTACCAAAGAACAAAATAGCTTGCATGTTCTCCTTAATTACACAACTTGCTGCCCATAGATCTTGTTCTTTATGAGTAGTCCTTTTAACTATGAATTCTCCCCTAAGACCATGGAGTATGCCAAGCATCATACTTTTGTCTTCAATTGTAGAATTAAGCTCCAAGGAGTAATTCATGAATTGCAAAAATTGAACTCCTACAACTTCATTAGAACTTACAAAATAATCTTGATGATTCTTCATAAATTTCCTTTCCATTCTCATGCAAGAGTTGAAGAATTCAATAATGTCATCAAATCCTCTATCCTCTTTTCCCTTCATAAAATCACTCAGATCCCAAATGCAAAAACAATCTTGAATTTGAATAATTGAATATATATGCCCTATTTTGTAAATTGTATCTCTTACTCTATATCCCTTTTTAACCTGCTTCCTTTGGTGGAAAGAGTTTTGTATTGGCATACAAAGAGGTAACAAATCTGAAAATTGATAATCTTTTTCATACCTTGGGCTGTCAACAAGGAATTCATCCTCTTTTGTAGAACTAAAAGTTGTGGAGACACCACAATGCTTCCTCTATGCTACTCTGATGCAACTAGAAGTTGAGAGTCTTGAGCTATGAAATAATTTTGTAAATATGAGATTCAAACCATCAAAATTTCTAGTCTTCATTAGTTTCTCGATGTTCCCTTTCTGTAGCTTTTTATTTGTATCTCTAGGATCCCACACCATCATGGATGAACAAAATTGAAGTTAAGAGAAAAGATCCTCTTTCCATTTTTGTGCCCTTCATCTTTTCATCACTATTAGGATACTTCTTATTATGACATAAATGATGTGATAACTTCATATGAAAATGCTGCAATAATTCCTTGCTTCTCCTTTCATCCTTATTCCTTGAGATGTAATAAAATAAACAATCAAAATATTTACCTCCTTTCACAGACTTGAAAATTTTTGAAACATTTGCAGCAACATTGTCATTCTCACATGACATTGGCTCCTTCTTTTCAATGCTTATAATTTCTCTAGGTGTCTCTTGGATCTCTTTGGGCTCAATTGGTACATTTTCTTCTTTATTTTCCACATGCAACGCTGATTTCTCATTAACTCCATTGAGACAAATATTGTCTTGCCAAGTAAACTCATTTGAAATCACTAAAATATCTACTTTAGATAAGATCTATTTACCTTTGACTTGCATTGTGGATTTCTCCTTGATTTGATTCTTCTCACTTTCTTGTGGCTCTATTTGTTGTTCTTTCTTTGTCTCATGCTTCTTAGCATCTTCTTATGTTTCCAATTCTAGCTTCTCTATCTTCTTTCTAGGTTCTTTTAGTTCTTGATCAATGATGCATCGTGACTCTGAATTTAACTACTCTTATTGGTTTTTTATTTCTTTAACATCCTTTAACTTTCTTCTTTCTTTCTAGATATTATGTAGTACCTATCAAAAGATACAACTTTGAAAGCTTCAGGTTTACCTTGGTATTCCTCAAAGATTCTAATAATCTCTTCTTCTTGGGGCATAGTTCTTCCTGTCCACTCTACATATTTTTGAAATGTTGTGGCTGCCTTTACTAACATGCAATGGCTGATACGACACATGCAACCACTAAGCATTGACATGCAACCATTAAAATTGACATGCAAGTGTTGATCACTAACATGCAACCCCAAAACTTGCAATGCAACATGCATAAACTACAACAATGGTATCTTCTCCAACAGGTTGGCAAGATCATGCTCTGATACCACTATAATGTCTCTAATTAAATTATTTGACATCACATAGAAAATCTAAAAATATATATTTTATTTTAAACCCTCCAGAAATTGTTTTTGGAAATTATAGAAACACCCACAAACTGCTTAATATTGGAAAAACCATGAAATGATTTTATTTGATTTTCATATTGAAATAACACATAATTAGGTCTAATACATTGATAATAATAGTAGTAAACTTCTGCAACACAAATCTCCAAGAACTACAACAAACTACACCAAAATTGTGTTGAATACACACTGTGTAATTCAACACTACAAGACCAAAACACAACCAACACTTCCAAGAATTGCAAGATAAGATCCTGGTGGTTGGAATGGATGAACAACAACTAAAATCAATACACATGAAGAAATCAAAACAACAACATTGGAAACTACTCTGCACACACTGAAACTGCAAACTAGGCAATCCTGCACACATACTATGAAATCTGCCAAACTTCTAACTCTTTTCAGCACTAATGCAATCTCTGGATGAGATTTCTCCCTGTGAGAAAAGGGTTTTCATCCTTTGATCACTTGAAACTGATGGGTTTTCATCCACAAGCCTCCAACTCCAATGGGTTTTCGTCCACTGAAGAATACACATGCAAATATGCAAGTATGAGAGAAAAGGTAAAATCATCAACAACCCTAGATGAAGATTTTTTACAAATTTATATGTTACAAGCTTGGAGATGGGTGCCCAAACCCAATACCCTTTCTTGGAAGGAAAAAGCAATAAAAATCATTTATAATCTTTCCAATATCTTCCAGCCAAATAAAGAATGACAATTGGCAACTCCATCATAAGTGCTTTTTCCAAGTTTGAATTGATCTCCAAAAGATGCTCCAAAATCCCAACACCCTCTTAAGAGGAAAAAATAATTAAAAAACATCTTGAAGTTTCCACTCCACCTTGCATTCCAAAAATAATTTGCCACTAACAACTATTAATTGCAAGTATGACTTGTCATTGATCCTTTCATAGATTCTTGCCATAGTTGTCATGATCACTTCAAAATTAGCAAGTGGCAATTAAGAAGGCTCCTTACCAAAACCACGCCCTACTTGAGAAAATGAATATTTAATTTAATATTTATTTGTCCAAAGGATGAATATTGCACTGAGACAATGTAAATATTAAATAAATAACATTTTCCAATGTATCCCGTGACTCTTGACTTACTATTTCTGGACAGTGGTGTTGCAAGTATGTGCCTAATCGATGTTGTCATTAATGTCAACATATCTGTGTTGTCATTGGTGTCAACTGTGCTCCTATCTTGTTGTCTTCTTGTAATGAGTACGATGCTTTGTATTTACTTATCTAAGTAATCTTAATGTTGAGGATATTGAGAAAATTAGCCTCCCTGGTAGAAACAGTGAGTTGCAATGGAAACAGTGTATTGCATACAGAAGAATAGTCCAGAAGAATGCTCTGTTTTTTCTATAGAATGAATATCTTTGTCTACAGATTGGAATTTATTTAGAAGTCCATCTGAAGATGCTATGTTCCAAGTTTGAGCCTCCAGTATGAAGAATTGAGTGAGTTATGTTCACCAGAGTGAAAACAACCTTTTCTGTATGTTACAGGGAGAAAGTGTTATGCTTTGCATTCCTCCACATTGAAGTATTTTGATTTGCGGTTCTAGAGATAAGTTTGAGATAATGTTAAGTGCCTTCAACTCTGATGGTTCGTGATTTGGTGGTCCGCAAGCTATCTTTTCTTTATGACAGTAGTTGATAGTGTTTTTCTTGTGCTCCGGTTAGAAGAATCTTCTTGACAGAATGGTTAGAGATCGTGTGGTTGTTCCTGGTGATTACAATGTGCTTGTGGATGTCTCCTGATCATGTTCCCACCTTTGGATTGGTCCGCAAAGAGAAGTGTGGATCGTAAAAGAAGAATGTTCTTAGAAAACCTAGTGTTAACTCCAGTCTTGGTAGACTTGGTTGTTTTCACTATTTGCGGAGATGCATTCAAGATTGTAGAAGCGTGTTATGTTATGAAGGATTGCGTTTGAGTGCCAGCTAAGGCATGGTGTGTTCATCATACTTCTCTTCATCTTTCCTTAGCTAAATTTTGTAATAGGTCTAGACCTATTTCTGTGTATGTTTTGTAATCCCGACCTTGGAGAATGTTCCAATGGTTAATGAATGTAATGCCGATCTTGATGTACATTCCAAGGTTGATGAATTGTATAAAAGCATGTAAGAGTTGCGAAAAGTGGGTGAGTGTGCGAATATGAAGAGATAAGTGGGAAGGTGTGAAAGAGCAGAGCAAAGAAGTTATATTGTGCTTCAATGGAACTAAATCCTGGCATGGAGTAGATGCTACTTAATCAGTTCACCTCTTTGGTAGTGAGCCACCCCTTGGTAGTGAGCCACCCTCTGGTAGTGAGCCATTCTTTGTAGTAAGCAATTTGGGCAGTGAGCCCTGTAGGCAGTGAGCCTCTATTTTTTGGTATTGTTATAACTCATATATTTCTGTGGACTAACACCCACCATGGTTTTTCCCTTTTAGGGTTTTCCACATAAATTTTGGTGTCTACTATGTTGGATGTATGTTTATGATTAAGCTTATGGTTTTATGCTTTCGTGATTAAATATGATTATAAGCAATTAAGTTGTTGATGGTTTTATGTTCATATGAAGCTAAGTTTTTGTGACAATTGATTCACTCCCCACCCCTCTCAGTTGTCTGGTGTATTTCAACAAGTGGTAACTTACTATTTTTAGTAAGTGCTAATTTTTGGAAAAAGGGACATTGTTAGAATTCCTGTGAAGATCATATCTATGTGCAAAGTTTAGATCCTTGAGTAATGTTTTAGGTATGGGTGTAGAGATTAGTTCCATAGGCATGGAAGTGAAACAAGGAGGCAAATTAAAAATTTATTGATAGAGAGGTGGCCATTTGACATCTCCCAGGGAATTGACAAATTACCAAATCAATTGGCAAAATCTATCACAATGAATTTTCATCAAGTTTAGAGATAAGTATCATTATTTTATTTATTTATTTTTTAAACATTTATTTCAATAGCATATTAGTCCCAATTCATTAAATAATCTAGGGTTAATTGATTATCTTGCTTAATTGTTTATTTACCCTAGATATAATTTGAAAAGGTTTATTTTTCCTTTTCATTTAGGTGAACCTATCTAATCTTAGACCCCATCAGGTTGTAGCCTCAGGGTTGTACTTTTTATTTTTAATTTATCTTTTAGATGTTAAACTTTATTATTTTCTAAGATTTATATTAGTCCCCTTTCCCTTGTTTCATCTTTTATTCTTTTAGAGTTTGTGTATTGAGTGTATGCCAAAGTCTCACCATCATCCTATATTCCCTTTGAGAATAAGTCCTTGCCTCAATCCTTCCACATATAGGTGAAGAGTCGAGCAAACAAAAATCTCGACAGGAACAGGATCCCATTTGAAAAAAATGGGATCCTGTTTAGGCTCAGGGTCTCGATCCTAAATGGGACCCCATTTAAAAATGGGGACTCGTTACGGTTCTGGATCCCAGCCTAAACGAGATCCCATTTCTAAACAAGATCCCACTTAGAAATGGGACCCCATTTTTAAACGGGGCCCCATTTCTTATAAGTATTTATTTTTTTAGAAAATGGCCTGCAAGGTCATTTTTTTCCAACAACAACAGAGTGAGAGCGACAAACCAGTGACAAAGCAGAATGAGATCTTGATTGTTGATCACTTGCCACCACCATTTTCCACCTGCCACCTCATCCTGCCAAAGTCTCAGTTCCTGAAGACCTCCAAGTAGGTTTCTCGTATTTTTTTTATGTATTTTTATTGGCTTTAGGGTTTAGGGTAAATGAAACTATTTTTACTCAATTTTTTATGTAAATTTACCTAGTTTTTAACATAGTTTGATGGTTTATTGATAGCATTTTAGGTTTGATGCAAATTTAGTGTTCAACATGTAAATTTAGGGTCTAATGTACAAATTTAGCATTTTGGGTATAATTTAAATTTAAGGTTTAATGTAAATTGAAAAATATTATATTTAAATAACATGTATGATAAAAATAAAGATTAGTGAACTTAGAGTTTCAAATTTTAGTTGAAATCAATTATGAATAACCACACTGAGTATCTACCTTAAAAAATTTACATCCTAAAACCTAGAAAACCAAAACCCTACGAAGAATTTAATGATGACCCCCCTTGACAAAGAAAGGTCCCATGTTGGCATTTTAGATTTACAATTTTGTCCTTCGACAAGTGAATTAGTTTACATTGACATGGACTAAAAAACACTAGTCTTACAAAGATCCATTTAGACTAAACTTACCTCTCTCTCTCTCTCAAAGTCCCTCCTCTATCTCTCTCTCTCTCTCCAAGTCCCTCCTCTCTCTGTCTCTCCAAAATTCTCTCTCTCAAAATATATACTAATTTGTTGAAGTTAACTATCTCAACAAAAAAATTATGCATTAGATTAGTGCATGCATTAAGGCTTGATTAGGCCAAACTAATCATCTAATTGAACTAATTGAGTCTAAAATCAGTTCAATTGTGTATGTATATATTAGATTAGTACATGTGTTAAGACTTGGTTAGGCCAAACTAATCATCTAAATGAACCAATCAAGTCACCAATTCAATTGTGTACATAATTAGGCTTAATTGAGACTTATGAACCAAATTACATCAATTTAGTGCATATTGTGAAGGATTGGCCCTAATTTAATGCTTGATTAAAAAATATTACATAAAGGATTCAATAAGGTGTGTAGTTTGGGATAACTAAATGTTAAGAATTGATTATGTAGCTAGGGTAAAAATCAGAGCTAGATCATAAACATGCAATCATCAAATCCTAATAGCACAATGGAGTACAAAATGAACATAGAAATCAAAGCATAAACAACAAACTAATCTTGATTCCTATGTCAAACATGGTTCACCTCCATTGCTCTTCTCAATCTTCAATAGGAATGCATGATTTCAAAGGATGAATGTTGGTTGCTCATTCCAACAGCATAACGGTGCTTGAGAACTAGATCAAATGGCTTGGTTGAGGGTTGATTTATAGGAAGTGAGTGACTTGAATGAAGGGCTATGATTAAAATTTGAATTGAATGATGTGGACGATTGAGATTGAATAGGGTTTCCCACTCCATGAGGAGTTGTAGTCATGTGACAAGTGTAGGGAGGACCTAATTTAAATAATGTTTTATTTAAATTAGTGGGACATGTGAAGTGTATTAAATGGAAAATGTAGTATGTGACATGTTGCAATGAGGTGAAAGATGAGGACAAATTCAAATATTTTATTTGAATTAGTTGGAACATGTGAGAGGGAAATTAATTAAATAAATATGATTTATTTAATTAATTAGCTAGTGGGGTAAATGGGATTAAGAGTGGGATTAGGACAAAATGTCACATGTCTCTAGTAATGTGTCGACTAGGTGATGTTGCAAGACATGGACAATTTTAAGTGTCTACATTTTGCCCCTCTTTGAGATGATGTTGCGACTAGAAGTAACATCATTTCAAAGAAGCTAGAGGAAAAGGATGATGATGTAGGGATAGGATGATGATGCCCCCTCAAGAGGATAGGCAGGTTGGACAAACATGGGTAGGCTCTCGAAATGAAAGGGATTGGTCAAGGAAGAAAGATAAGGGAATGGATAGAAGAAATGAATGATGCGTTATGCTGCAATGAAGGTGAACAACCATGAAGTTTGATATAGCACTACATGTTATGCACCAAGGTATAAGGACTAAGGTGACGATGTGTTTTGTGCACCCAACGTAATACATTTTTGTCTAGATACAAGATACAAATATTAGATGGGAATGATTCAGATTTGATTCAAATGCAAGATAAAATGATAACACATGCAAGCAATCATGAAAGCATGCACAAATGATACAAAAACAAATAAGGTATTGCCCCCATCAAGTTGTAAACCAATGATTAAGTGATTGATTGATTGATTATAGTGTCTAGTTTTAGGAAATGAAACATGCTGTATAAGACGCCTGATCTAGTTTTGACAATGCAACATCCTTTATGAGACGTGTAGAGCCAAACTCTTCATTTTATTTCAGCTTGGTTACGGCTTAGTGTTTCTACAGTTTCTGTTGTTATTTCTGTTGCTATATGTTTCTGTGCGCAGAACACGCCATGTGTCAATATTGAGGACTTCCATGGAAAATGCTAAGTTACCCGCGAGGCTGCCATGTGTAAATCCAGTGCTATACGGAGGATGCCGTGTGTTTATTTTATGCTTCATAATTCCCATGTGCGGAAGGCACCATGTATCCTTGGCCATGTATCTATTTATTAAGTTTCTTGCTTCATGCGGAATGCACCATATGTCATTGAGGCGGGCCTTGGTGAAAAGTTTCTTTTGATACAGTTGTATGCGGAAGTCACCGAGTGTCCTTTTATTGCAGCCGCAGATGCTGCTGTGTGTATCTTCTTTTGATAAGATTTTGAGGCACCAAGACACATATGGTGGGCTCAGTGTCCCATTTTTTATTCTCACGGATACTGCCACGTATCAAGTAATGAGTGTGGTGGATAGCGATAAATGGCAGTATTTTGTGTGCCTCTTTTTATGAAAAGGAAACTAAACTGCAAGCGAAAGGTGTTGCGTAGCATATTTTGGAGCTGTT
Source organism: Cunninghamia lanceolata (assembly GCA_027924645.1). NCBI lineage: Eukaryota > Viridiplantae > Streptophyta > Pinopsida > Cupressales > Cupressaceae > Cunninghamia > Cunninghamia lanceolata. Next base: position 834,236 of record BSBN01000178.1, on the reverse strand, counting down.
TAGGAACTCGCGGGTGATGCCACATGTTGCAACAGAACTGAGTTATAGTGCCACATATTTTATCGCTCCACCAATGAGCGCACAGGGAGAGACAGTTGCAGATTCAAGAAGATTTTCAGTACCAGTTCGAGTCCTAGTTAAGTTCCAATTCTATTCAGGTCGTTGAGATCCTAATGGTTAGAGGAGATCTTGAGTCAAATTTTGTGGCTATAAGTAGAAAAAGATTTGTAATTCAAAGGGATTAGATTATTATTATTAGTGATTGAGAATTTAGAGATCTTGTTGTGATTGGATTATATCATTTTGCCTTAGTTTAGTTGTTTCTGAGAAGGAAGCTGATATATCTGAGCATGTTTTTGTGCCTTTTGTATTCTGTCGAATTGTTAATGAAAGAAGCTCTGTTCTACGCCAGTGGTGATATTTTCTATGTTTCTGCATAAGTCTTTTGGGTTTAGCCTTTGATTTTAAAGCCATTTACAATCTGTCTATGTTAATCATGCAATATTTGCTCTTTAATATAGTTGAATCCTAAGAATTTAATCACTGTGCTAGTTACTGAAATACATTTAAATCAGACGCATTGCCATAGAATTAGAAGTTCTATTTATTGTATATGTAATCTTGTTTTCTTCCCTTTACCTCAAACCTCATTGAAAAGGAAGAGCTAACTTCTATAAAATCTAGAGGTTGTTTCAAGTGTCAAGTCTAACATTCTTGAAACTTCCCATGTTGGTGTTGGAACCTGCACAATTTTATACATTAACAGTTTTTGGCATGCCCAGTGGGACCTTTCTTAAATTTTGATCAAGATCGTATGAACCAGAGAGAATCAAGGAGTTAGAGAAGTGGACCAACAACAAGAGCACAGTCAATTGCCAATCCGAGGATCTTATTGCCTTTGTTAGCCACTTCTCCAAGAAGAAGAGTAAATCGAGTAGCAATAGCATTAGGAGCAATCATAGGAGCACCTGTACCACCACGAAGCTATGTAAACTGGAACAATAGTAGTCCCCTTGTTCTCCCTACACCACCTGATACTTGGGACCCAATTGTAGCCAATGCTTTGAAGGCTTTACCCAAATTCAGTGGAGAAGATGCTAAGACACCAGGAGAACATCTCCAAGATGTGTCAGATGTGTGTGCAGTACATGTTATTACAATACAAAATGTTGCTATTAGACTATTAGTAGCTTCTTTTAAGGGGAAGGATCTAGATTGGTATAGGTCTTTGCCCTCGAATTCCATATCTACTTGGGACGAGTTGGGAGATGCCTTCTTTGCAAGATTCAGCGAAAAGGGTGATAAGTCATCTCTGCTACAACAATTGATTACTATAAAGAGAGCACCTCAAGAAGCTATAATAGACTTCAACACAAGGTTTCAAAAGACCTAGGACAGAATCCGTGTTGCAGCCAGACCACCATAGGTATGGCTATTGTATTCTACCTTAAAGCTTTCAATTCTGATATCTCTGTGATGATACAGTCCCTAGGAGGACAGACCCTACCATAAGCATATGAATTGGCTGTAAGGGCTGAGAATAATCTGATAGATGCTAGAAAGCTGCCTCCAAGGCCTCCCATGCCTATGTTCCCAGAAATTTCTATTCCCTTGCCACAAGAGGTCCCTAATCCATCATCTGTGCCTGTATCCATGTACACCTTCCCAACATCTCAAGAACCCACTATGATAACACCCTTTGCCCCTCCATCTGAAATGGATGATGTCAAGAATATCCTCAGGACCTTTTCAAATGAGATTATTAATCTCAAGTGGCAATAGACTTCTTACCCAAAACCTCCTTACTAGGGATTCCAAGGAAATAGACCCTCGTATCAGCCAAACCAGTACCAAGGTACTCAAAGACCAAATAATCCTCAACCTTCAAATCAGTTGGTCATGGTTCCCACACCTTTGCAAGCTGTCCCTCCTAACCTAGGTAGGGAAATGGTCCCTGGACAAAATAACCTAGCAAAAGATACTAATGCGTGGTGTTTTCCTTGCAACAATGCCCATATGCCTAGAGACTGTCCTAGGGGTAATTTACAACAAAAGATAGCAGAACAAAGAAGAATGGAGGGCTAAGCTATGGTATCAAATGCTCCCCCATATTAGTCACCTGGTGTTTAGAATGCAGTAATGGTGGCTCAGATGCAAGGTATGTCTATTCAACAGGAGGAAGAGATTGCCCCAAAACATGCTTTGTTTTCATGGATTGAAGATGAAGATTCAGTATTCTTGAATGAAGCATCCACCTCCAAGAAGCCCTTGGTACAGTCTGATTACTACACCAGATAAAAAAGAAGGATGGTTGAGCAGCCTGAGGTTCAAAATAATGAAGCTGCCAGAGTTCCTCCTATCCAGACCCACTACAATCCAATTTCAAGACAAGAAATACCTCAGTCAGTCTAGAATCAAGCAGTCTCTAGCCTAGTTCTAGAGAGAGTAAGGTACCCTTATTACCCTAAGGCACAGACATTGGGACTCATGAATGTGGTAGAACAGCTAAAGAAGACCCCTACACATGTATCAATATGGGATATGTTGGCTATTCCTGAACAAAAGACACTATTACAAGAAGCATTGTAGACTTAGGCAGATCCTAAAGCCGTTGGTGCAAAAGAAGGAAGTACTAACAAAGGAAAGATTCAAAGAAAAGATACTCCACCTCTACAGACATCTACCCTGCTAAATGCTACTACAGAAGTAAGTAAATCTAGGCCTGAGCCATTTTATCTAACTTTAATAGTGGGCAAGAAACTGTTACACAACTCAATGATAGACTCAGGGGCTAGCACTACAGTCATGCCAAAGTAAATAGCTGATGCTTTAAAAATAGAATATGAGCTGCTGGCTAAAGGGGTCATGCAGTTAGATGGAAAGTCTGTTCAAACCATAGGAAGGATCAAACAACTCACCTTGCAGTTATATACTTGCCCAAATATAACTGTCAAGCAGGATGTGATGGTTATTGATATTCCCCCTATCTTTGGTTTATGTCTATCTAGAGATTTTACAGCTAAAATATGAGGATACATGTAACTTGATTGGTCACATTTGATTTTGAGAACTAAATATGGAACAAAGATGAAGGTGCTATTTGAGCCCCTGTCTAAAGATCATATTACTGATGAACCAACTCCAAAAGTTGAAGCATCTCATGCTATGATGAATAGGGAGGAGAGAATTTTGTTGAATAAGTGGGGGAATGGACTGAATATGATCAACAAGAAGATGAAAACAGTCAGCTGATGAGCATGATGCAAAGTGACCCTTATGGAAATTATGACTCTACTGGTTTGGGCACTTATCTAATCTTTGAAGAAGGGCAATAAATACTAAATGTGATGAGACTAGAGACGCCTAAGGGGTAAGTGTAAAAATTTGGGGGGCCAAAAAGTGGCCAAATGTTTTTCAAAAAAAATTAATACATAACGTGAGTGCGTTATAATGCGCTCGCGTTATGGTTTGGTAATGACGAGTCTAAGGCTTGTCAAAACCAAACCATAATGTGAGCGCATTATGACTAACTATAAATAAAAAAAAGAGCATTTGTGCTCATTTCATTTCTTTGTTTTCCTCTACATTCGCGGCCTGCAAACCCTAAGAAGTGCGCTCGCATTTTGGAAAAGTTGATTCAACACCAAAATCTTACCGATTTGTTGCCAAAATGCCCCCACGACATCAAGCAGGCCAAAGGAGTGAGTTTTATTTGTTTCTAAATAGGTAGGTTTGAGTTGATTTTTGATGTAAATTTTGTTAATTGTCAGGAAATGTTAATGCACCTCCTCCTCCTCCTCCTCCTCAAAATCCACAAAATCCTGAAGAGGAAATACCTATCGAACAACAACCTCCTCCATCTATTCCTTGACATGCCCCTGGAACACAAGAAAATCTAATGGGGCAAATTGAAAACAATAAAAAAGAAATTGAAGACATAATTGCAAGGTTGAAAGATCCTTCCACTTCAACCTTGCATAGGTCCATGCTTGCTTAGTCTCTTGAATCTATGTTATCAAATGTAGATTCAATTAGCAAGCAAATATCTAGTTGGATGGATAAGAGGAGAGAGTTTAGAGACTATTATGCAGACAAGCTGTCATATGAAGATGTCAAAAAATTACAAATTACAAAATTAGACTTTTGTTCCATTTTCACAAACCCACAAACAAATCAACCTCCACCCATTACATGCAAGAGGTTCCCTATGCATTGGTGCAACAACCAAGCGATAAGGGACAATTTTGGGTAGAGGTGGTGGATGGTTTTTGACTATCCTCCATGCAATAATAATGAGGTCCCACAATACTTTTTGAGGAAACTCTATTGTGAGTTTGTCCTCAATAAAGTACCAAACTATTTTGATATGCGGGACTTCTAAGGTAGAGGTGGGGGGTCAACATAAGATAGACCAGGGGCACGTGTTGACCCATAGCGGGCAGTGAGACGAGTAATCAGCAGACCAGCCCATGAGCATGTTTCTATCCCTTCCATTGTGAAGGAGAGTGTTGAAGTCGATACACTTTAGTCCATTAGTGCCTTGACTTAGAGCATCATAGAGCATGCCAGTCCTGCAACACAGCGTGGGTTGGGAGATAGTGCGAGGAGTAGGGTCCCACCCCATGCTTGTCAGACTTGTAGGTCAGCCTGTGGTTATGACCCCATGGATAGTCAGGACGCAGGTGCATAGGCTACATCTGTAGCTAAGCAGACGGTGATGACAGATACCCTCCTGAGAGAGACTTTCGGCCTTGATACTCAGGTAAATATTAGCAAGTTTATTGAATTTAATTTATTAAATTTTATTTTTGAAATGCAAGATTAACTAATTTAGTTTGATGGTTTTAATGAAATTTCAAGGTCATAGCGTTGATGTAGTTTTCATTGGTTCTTCATCTGCATATTGACACATCCTCTCATGGAGACAAGGAGGTCAACCTTGCCAACCAGGCCTTCTCATCCCATCCTTAGCCTTTGAGAGAACTCAAGGCATGGGTGAGGCATCATACTTATCTTGTTATGTGAATTACTACCCAACCCACCTAGATAAATTATTAAGTTATCACTTGATTACAACTTCCATGGGGTTATCTAGGCAGCCACTTTGGGCACCAGTCCCACCATGAAAGCCACTCTCCTACATACAACTAGCAACCCCTAACCAACATCCAAAGACCAATAACATGCATGGACAGGGGACTACAAGGCATCTATCTTTTACAATCCAATACATTACATAGACCATTTCAAATTTCAACGTCAAAAATAAAACTTTCCCCTATCCACTTCAAAAATCTCAAATCAATAGAACATTTAAACAAAATGACACAATAATAAATTGAAGCCCAAGTAGTCTAACCTCTAGAGTTGGTAAGTTGAACTCATTAGCACTATACATAAGTTTATCTCCCAATATGGAAACAAGGGTTAAAACGACTATGATTTTCCCTTAGAACCATGTGACTCAGGGCCAAAGAATAACATAATGAGCCGAATACATCATTACTATTTGACACTAACAACTAAAAATGGGACTTCAACAAAACCATATTTAAAATTAACTCAACATAACACCCATGGATAATTTAAACCGGCAAGCATTATAAGGTTTTCACCTTTTTTTCTAAATAAAAACTATTATAAATTCATCTAATATTTGCTTAACCATTACCATACTAACTTAATTCACAATATATCCCTAATTTATTATTTATTTAATAAATCAATGTATAGATAAATAGATTTATTATTAAATCATATCTAAGAAAACTTATATTGACAAAATTAAAATGACTATAGCTAATCATTAGTAATCTGAGTCGAAGATAGTCATACAATCTATTAACAATTAGTTAGCTTAAATTTGTAACCTTCTAATAAGGATTTGCTACTAGTCATTCATGAGTTTCAAAAGGAAACTTTCTAAATCACCTATCTACAAATCTCCTTACTACATCCTAAAAGAATTATTTTGCAAATTGATCTATTATACAAATTTGAAGAATATGATCTAGAGAGAAGATATGAGATTTTTTATAGAGAATCAGATGAGTGATCAACCAAGAGTAAACAGAGGAAAAGATGAAACTCAGAGGGAGTGATCTGCCATGAAAGTCAATTGAGAGAAGATTAAAAATAATGAAATGTCAAATTCAGTGAAGAACAAAACGTCTGGTAGTAGAGTACAAGGAAAAGTATAGACAAAAATTTGCCCCAGCCAGCGGCGTACGGCCATATGTACAGCCGCGTGGGAGAGGGAACAAAGGTAAAAGCAAAGCTTGAGATATAAATTGGGTTAACACCAAAAGTCTTCAGTTTTAAGCATTTTCTTATCTGTCAGAAAGATTCAAGACTTCCATATGGTACGGTCGTACGACAGTGGCTGGACAAGGGAGAAGATTGTAGTTTTAAATTTTGGTAGAAATTGACCCAAGGTAATATGATAAAGTCTGGCAGATAAAAGAAATGAGAGGTGAATACCAAGCAAAGGTAAAATTTTGATAGCATTCCATTTAAAATTTCATTCAAATTATGGCTTAAAATCTCATTTTCTGGTAATGGATTCTGAGATACAATGCTGGGTAAGCAATTTAATATTATTGAGAGCAGCAATGGTTTCTCATGATCTATTTGTTTGATAAAAAGAAGTTTGTAGATTTCACATATGGATCATTGAGGCTTCAACAAAACAAAAGAAGAGAATCCTAAATTTCTCAAGAATGGAAAAACAAGCTATCAGATACAGAGTCGAATGGTGACAGGAAAGCAAGAATTTCACTGGGATAAAGAGATAGGTTCAAATACACACAAGAGATTCCTCAAGAATTTAAACTAATTTGTTTGAATTGCTACATAAAACACAAGTAAGCATACCCAAAATTTTGACCCAAGCTTCAAATTCTTCAGCTACCTCTCGTTCTTCCTCAATTTTTCCGTAATGATTTCTTCCCCAAATTTTCTGTCTATCCTCCTCAGAACAACTCCCCCTCAAAATATAAACCCCCAGAAGCAAAAATAGCCAAGACTCATAAATTTCCACTATCGCAAATCCGTTACAGAAAATCCCACTACTCTGAAGCAATTAATTTTTTTACTTTTCATAGAGATTTCCCAAATCTGGAATCTTATTCAACAACTAACAAGATCAAATTATCAACTAATATTATTCTATAATTTACTATATACTATTCTATTAAAACAATGTTAAATACTCATAACTCAATTCCTATTAAAACATTAAAATAATTAATTTAATCTTTATTAAAATTTACTTAAATTAACATTACCAATTTCACAATGCTACAAATGTTAGGGTTAGCCGGCAGAAGATATCAATTAAATGCAAATAAAGATTAAACAGAGAAATAGAAATACACAGAAATAATAATAGCGAGAGACAAGTTTTAACGTGGTTCACCCAAACTCGGGCTACATCCACCAAACAGAGAGTCCAATATTATTATCCAGTGAATCAAACCGATTACAATCAGCAATCCCTGCAACTCAATACCGCTACAAAAATGCTACAATACAATACCAAAACCCTAACCCTTAGCCACTTTTTATCAAGCTTTTATCGATTACAAAATAGGGTTTTCTTATGTCGGTCAATGAAAAAATTAACTTCCGGTGGATTATAAAATAATAAAAAACTGTGTGAGGTTTCGGGGGCGTTGCCCCCGAGTCCCCACGGGGGCACTACCCCTCGACCCCGCCCTGTATCGCAACAGGGAACGTGCCAGGGGCGCTGCCCCTAGACCCCGCAAGGGGCGCTGCCCCTTGACCCCATAGGAATTTGGGGGGAAACCGCACTGATAAAAGTGGGGTAAATATAACCTCCGAGTCTGATTAGGCTCCATATAACAACAACAAAATGACTAACAACTACTAATAAATAATATTATATCTACTTATTAATAACACTATTATTAATGCATTTCCAAAATACACATGGGTCTACTAATCAAAACTTGACAATAACTCCGCATACCACATGACGACCAAATCCGAGGCAAGGACCCAAAGAATGACATCTCGACTCACAATCTCAAACTGAAGATAGAAACTGACCTAGGGAAACCCCATGTTATCTCCCATCAACATTATACACTAGAGTAAGGGCATGCTCAAACCTGCTAAGTCAGGTGGAGTTGATGCCCAGTACTTGCAACCTGCATCAAAACGATAGGTTGTATACGAACATACGCATATATATCCAACACATGGAGTCGCAGCATAGTAGGGTGCTCGAAATGAGTGATACTACACCATCCCTGTTCTCAAGCATAACAATGAACACAAACATCTCTAACTGATAATCAGATAACATTCAATCCATAAAGCATAGTAACATTATTCTACATAATCAATTAACCATCAACTTGTAGGAGTACAATCAACACTGAGAGGGGGGGTGAATCAGTGTTGTGTGAATTTTCAAATCTTTTTACACACTTTAACTTTCAGAGCACAAGGAGAGAAAGATAGCATTGATCTGTCAAATACATATGCACATGACTATGAAAACAAAAAGAGAACAAAACTTCATACACAGAAAAGATTATGACACAAGAATTGCATGAGTGGAAAACCCTCCAGGGGTAGAAAAACCACTCTAAACTGCCTCACTGGCTTAACTGATCAAACATGCCTCACTGGCTACAAAGAAGCCTCACTGGCTACAATATGTGTCTCACTGACAAATGTTAAGGTCTCACTGACTTACAAGCCTCACTGGCATACTGTTTAGAAGCACCAGCTTCAAGGAGCACCAACCCCTATTACAGAACAAACTGAAAACACAAATTCAGAGGGTTTCTCTGTTTCAATACATAACATTTATTCTCTCTCATGTGTCTATTAAATGATCATTCCCAACTCATATACAAACTCAGATATTTCAATCCTGTATCATGATCCACTCTACAACACCAACACTACTTGATTCTCAACAACACTGCTTGATTTTCAACAACACTTCACAACTCTGTATATTTCATCTCTATCCTTCTTAATTCCTTCATCAATGCACCTGAAAAACAACTTTATACAAGTTGAATATCTTTTCACCTTTCCTCTTCTGTATGAACATTTTCATCTTCTCTCAATGAAGAACCTGCAAAACTTTTCACCTTCTCTCTACAATTTTTCTTATTTCAAAAATCAATCTCTTGTAATAAAAAAATATTATTTCTCTGTCCATTTTAGAACCCTTTCATATTATTTGACATCTCAAATTATCCCTTGTAAAAATATGTAAATCTTCTTCAAAAATTTCGGAACCTTTCACTTACTCTGCACAGACAAATCATCTAAAACAATAATTAAGAAAAATCTTTAATTGAAATAAGATTTTTCAATTTGCTTTTGAAAGAGAAAATAAAATCTCTTTATATTCCTTTGAAGATGACTCTTCAATCTCTTCAATCTAATTTCTCTGCAACATTATTGACAAGATCATTTCATATTCTCTAACATTTCAATCAGGACCTATAGGAGAAAAATAAAATCTCTTTGAAGATTTAGTCTTTTCATTTTTATCTCCTTCTCTGCAAATCCTGCATTCAAATTCTTTATCCAATCTGCCTTTCAAAAGAAAATCACCTCAAATTCTTCTATCAAAAATCCATCTGCAAAAATAAAATCAATCTTTGCAAAACAATTTCCATCCATCATTCCAATATGAAAATCTTCTCTATATTTTGTTAATCTCTCTTGCCATTTTATTATCTTGACCCTTCATAATCTGTAAAAAATCTCTTTGTCTTCTTAAAAAAAATTCTTCAATCTACAACAAAAGACTTCATATTCTTCATTAAAAAAAATCCTCTCTGCATAAAAAAAATCTTCAATAAAAAATCAATCTCATCATCTTCTCAAAAATATAATCTTCTCACAAAAATGTCTGCCCTTAGAAAAAGAATAAAATCTCTTTCATAAAAATCCTCTCTTCACAAAAAATTCATTCATCATTTTCTTCTCTGCACAAAATTAACTTTTTCATTAAAAAATCCATCTCCAGAAAAATGAGTTAAAAACTGACAAAATAAATCCCAAAAAAACATTTTAATATCCTCCACCTTCTTAGCTTCCATGCCACAAAAAATTAGAAATAAATCTTTCATTCCCAAAAAAAATCTCCTTAAAATCTTCCAAAATCTCCTTAAAGCTCTCCTTGAAATGTGCCCCCTAGAAAATAGCACAAAAAAACAAAAGCTCATAAAAATATTTTAAATAAAGCCATAAAATGGCTTATTCACATTCCCCTCTTAAAGCATATTTAATGCTTTTTCTTTTTTAAATGTTTTATATTTAAAGCTTTATACAAAGCTTTATAGAAAGTCATTGGAAACCTTTTCATGCTCCCCTTTAAATAAGACTTTCTAATATAAATGATATTCCATGCTTTTTTCTTTTTTCTTTTTTTTTTAAAATCAAGCTCTTCATAAATTAAATAAGGATATTCAACCAAATTCAAATGATAAATAGAATATGAAGGGGCTAGTAGGTGTCATGAATTAAAACCCTCTAGTAGGTTGCTCTAAGTAGTATAACCTGCTCTTGCAGGTCAACATTACTTTATAACATAAAGTGCATACTTTATGACATTTAATCTCTTTGTATACACTTAGAGCTTATAGTTAGGATTTTAATATTTTAGGCATTTTGATAACCATTGATTCAACCATTAATAAACATTAATGCCTCACTTTGATCAAGCATGGCAAGATGAACTTTACAGCAACCTTGTATCATAAAACATATGCATTGTATCATACTTATCCTGATTGATGATTCTGATCCTGCAGTCTTGTGAATATCAAGAATGTACACAAACTGATCAAACAAGTTAGCATTTCCTGACATAGCCATGAAGCAACATATCAACTTGAAGTATATGAACAACTCCTGTAAATACCAACACATTTTTGACATCAATGACAATCTACTTTCATCACAACTAAGCATGTCAAAATACATCATAAACTGTAATAAAAATAATGTCATCATCCTACTCATAACACATGTCAATAACCACAACAGTCAACCATAGCCATCATAAACATAAAAAGCATAACCATAAGTCTAACAACCAACTATCTCAAAACTGTCTAAATGCAACAGAAAAACTATCAACCGTCACAAGCCAAAAATGAGGGGCATTAAAGGATGGAATGGTAAAAGGATAGGCGATAGGAAATGGGATAGAAGACTCATGATAAGTGGATGGAATGGATGTACGCGTAAGAGAACAAGGATGTGATCTCCAAAGGCTATGTTGCATAGGAATATCATGCCCCATTCTAGGTGTTATGCTTAGGATTTGACATGACAAGGCTTATGACTATAGAATAATGATAAGATCGATTGGAAAGGATGAGGTACATCAAGAGATATCAAAAGCATATTTCAACATTTTGCCCCCATATCTTTATCAAGATCAAAAGAAGGAAGGGAGGATGGATTAATTCAATAGGATAGATATATGTATGTAAGTGTAATAGACAAGGATGGTAGGATAGGATGGAAATGATAGGACATGATAGGATGGAGGATGATAGTTTGGATGAGACAATGTGCCCCCAAGTGTAAGTGACATAGATGATTAACCTACACATGATGCCTATTTGCTAGGTTTTCATCATGGTACTTATCCAAGGCACCACTAAGGGTGGTTTTCACCATTGGATGAAGGAATTTCTCTTTACTATTTTGATTTTTTTTCTCTTTTTTGATGATAAGATCGATTGGAAAGGATGAGGTACATCAAGAGATATCAAAAGCATATTTCAACATTTTGCCCCCATATCTTTATCAAGATCAAAAGAAGGAAGGGAGGATGGATTAATTCAATATGATAGGTATATGTATGTAAGTGTAATAGATAAGGATGGTAGGATAGGATGGAAATGATAGGACATGATAGGATGGAGAATGATAGTTTGGATGAGACAACGTGCCCCCAAGTGTAAGTGACATAGATGATCAACCTACACATGACGCTTATTTGCCAAGTTTTCATCATGGTACTTATCCAAGGCACCACCAAGGGTGGTTTTCACCATTGGATGAAGGGATTTCTCTTTACTATTTTGATTTTTTTGTTCTCTTTTTTTGACTTTTTTTAATTATTGAATGGGAGAGGTGGAATATGGATAGGAGGGACTCAAGTGTCTAGTTCCATGAAAGGTGATAGTCCCATTAGAGATGGATGTCGTATGGACCATGTCAAGTCATTATGCTCATACATGTTGGTAAGGGGATTGCATGAATGTGAGATGGATAAGGTAGATAGTGGATTTTGATATGGATTATAGATGGTAGGATAGTGGATTATGATGTGGATTATGGAGGAAAGGATAGTGGATTATGATGTTTACGATAAATGGATGAATGAAAGGCTAATGTAAAAGCATGGACTATATGAAGGTGATGGGGAAGATATGTAGGATAATGGATGAAGGATGGAGAGATGGAGGTATGTGGAAATGTTGTGGAATGAAAGAGAACCATGACCAACGGTTGCACACACCATGATAAACATTGAAGCTTTTGATTTGGAGGAGGTGTAGGAATAAATGGAGATGTTTGCTTAGTGGATGGTTGATTTAGTGATTTAGGGACCACATAAACTTAGGATTTTTATGATTTCTGTTTGACTTGTGGGATGAAGGAATTTGAGACTTTTGAATCGAATGGGATTTTTGGATGGAAGAGGATTGTTGGGATTTTTGAGATGTGGATGCATCTTTTGACTTGATTTATTTTTGTTTAGGTACCCAAACCATTTTAGTCTTGGACTTTTCTTTTAGAGGTATGGGCTTGGATAGCCTTTGGGATGGATTTTTCTTTAATTCTTTGTATTTGTGCCCTAAGGCATGAGGATTTTTATGATTTTTGGCTTTATAGGTAGAGGCATCTAAGTTTTATTTTTGAATCCCATGGACATGGTGGAAGCTTCTTGTTTAGATGATGTGTGCATTGACTGGTCATGATTAGGAATGTGAGGGGATTAAAAGTGGATTTATGGATAATTGGATGAGGGGATTTAATGATAGGGATATTAGGCGTTGGGAGCAATGGAGGTAAAGTGGATGGTGGAAGGTGTATGGTCACATGCTTTTGACACTTGTAGGCTAACGGAGGTGGAATGACAACATATGTTTTAGGGGTATGGTGGGATTTGTGATGGAAAGTGGTGGATTTAGAAGGCATGGAGGTAGTACCAACATATTGAAATTGTTTACCTTGGGGTGTATATCCAAGGCCATATGAACATGGAGGGATTTTGACATGGATGGGCTCCAAAATACCTTGTTCATAAAGGCCTAAGCCTTTACCTTGGTAATTCATGTTTTAGAGTATGCGATGGACAATGGGACTAGGGGTGTTTTGAATACTAGACTTGAGCTCATTATTGGATGGAGAAGGTGAGGTGGAGGATAGTAGTTGTTGCTTTCCTAAGGAGGAACATTCATGGATGAAGGTGGTAAGACCAATAGGATATGATGGCTTTGAAATGGGGTTGATAGTGGATGTAGAAGGATCATTAGGATCTTGATTATCATTGTGTTCACTAAGATCCAAGGTATTGGTTTGATCTTGTATGTTTACTTGGGAGCCAAGTGTCTCATCATGGAAGGTGGAAGTTTTTAGATCATGGATAGGGCTAGATGGAAGATGTATAGGAGGGGTGGTAAGCTCTTGACCATGGAATGCTTAAAGTTAGCTAAGAGGATCATCATGGTCTTCTTGATAATAGAGGGGATCTTGATCATATATGGGAGCTTGGCCGTGGAAAGGATTAAGTGTGCTATGGATGGGTTGGATGTAATTGATTTGATCTTGATTAGAATGAGGGCTTGATATTTCCTCATGCTTAGGATTGTGCTCTTGACATAGCTCTTGACTTAGCTCTTGACTTGTTTGAATGGAATTGGAAGACTCTTAGAGAGGCTCAATGTGTAGCAAACTACATGATGGGTTTGAAGGCATGAACATGATGTTTGAGGGATATTGGATAGGCTCAAGGATAAGTGTTTGGTGACATGGAGACAATTGATTCCTTGATTGTAGCCCTTGGATCACATCCTTTGTAGGGGTATGGGTGGATGAAGAGGTAATGAGGGAGGAAGGTGAAGGCTTATGATTAAGATTGGGTGGAGTGGAAAGTTCCCATGGTGGAGGAATAAAAGGGATGGAGGGCGTTGTAGGCTTAGGATTTGGACTTTGATTAGATGAAAGGATTAAAGGGGTTGAATAGATTGGTGTATTTAGATGACCCCTAGGTTTTCATTTATAATGTTTGAACTTAGGGCGTGGAGTTGGAGGATTAGATGGTGGAAAAGATAATGAAGGGCTTACATGAGCTAGGTTGGTGTCTCCCTTGTCAAAGGTGGCATTAGGACTTAAAGGCCTTTTATCTTGTTTCAAGGGGTGACTTAGGATCACATGTTCTTGTTGGGAAGTGAATGGATAGGTTGATGTGACATTGACTTGATGTGTGGATGAATTGGGTTTTGGACTTGTCTCATTACTAGAACTTAAAGGAGGCCCCCCTCGAAGTATAAGTTTGGGCTTTGGTTTTGTCTCATCATTAATACTAGAGGAAGGGCCTCCTCAAAGTATGAGTTTAGGCTTAGGATTAGGATTAGGCTTGCTAAGAATCAAGACCATTTTGACAAGTGGACTAGGACTATGATGATGATGTGGAGTGATTAGGATAATGATTAGGATGAAATTGATTTGACTAGAATGAAGATGATGATGTGTAATGATTAGGAATGATTAGGATGTGATTAGGACAACTTGGATATGATTAGGATGAAGGTGACTTAGAATGAATGTGATGATGAGGATGTTTAAGGTGACATGTTTGTGTGCTTATGTTTATAGCTTGATTTGGGAATTTGCAAATAAATGATTACACATATACATGCATGAATCACACACGTAAGACACATAAGCAAGTTTGAATTTGAAATTTGAATGTGATGATGATTAAGCAAGCACTTGAAGACACATCAACAATCCTATGATTAGTCAGGTGGGTGTGGCCAAATAGGTCTTACTCTAAGATGCACAAGTTTGACTAAGGATTTCCCCAATATACTCAAGGTACGGGGGGGCCAATTCTATGAAATGAAAGTGAAATAATGCCACACAACTAGGAGAAAGGGGTAACCCACCCTTCACATTCACTTCCCAAAGGTATAAAGTTCTTGGGAGCTTAGCCCGAATGACAAGATTTCAATTTCCAAGAGGGTGTCTTTCAATTCACACCTCGCTATTTAGACTCCGCTGGAATGCTAGAGTTGAGGTCATCCCTTGGAGTAGTGTGTCTCCAAGCAAGCCTCCTAGGAAAGGTGACAAAAGTAAATCTAGTGGGTGTTTTTGGTCTCCAAGATCACCTTGCGGTGTGAGGAGAAAGCATACACACGCACACTAGATTCACACTCGCAATGTAAATTCCCCTTAGAAAATGAAATGTGTGGTGTGAAATTGAATGGATGAGAGGTGTTTTTGATTCTCAAGGTCACATGAAGTGCATGAGGAGAGAATACACACCTTTAATCTCACTCAAGTTCACCAAGCAATGAAAGCACTTGTTTGTTTTAAATCCAAAGTCAAAATGTGTGATGGACGACACTAGTTCATTTTAAGCCCAATTTCAATGTGTGATTGAAAACAAGAGTTTGCTTTAATGTCCAAATCCAAATGTGAAGACAATAAAATGTTCTTTTTATGCCCAAATTGAAATGTGAGACAAGCAAGATTGATTGATGAAATGAAAAGACAAGAGTATAGAATGAATGCACCTAAAATTTTTTGCTTTCCAATTTGCTATTGTGACTGATGCTGATGATGTTCCAATGCTGTATGACCACCTAAAAATCACCAAAACCAAGAACAAACAAGAAACTTACAAACCCTAGTGTGTTATGTAAAAAACAAGTAATCTGATGTTAGATGAATATCTACAGAAAAATAGATTGCATATTCAAAAAATTCAGGAAATTCTAAGCTGTTTCAAAAAAATTGCACTAAAATTTGATAAAATTTGTTGAAGATATGCTCACTTGAAGTTTAAAACTAGGGTTGACTTTGACTGCAAATAATAGGCAAACTTGGCAGAGTTTGATGATGAAACCTGCACCACTGCAAAGCTGGCTGAGTCATTTTTCAACGAGTCCTTTTTTATGAAATTCTGACCTCATATGACGAAGTTATGAACAAAAGAAAAATGCTGCTCCTTTAGGGTTTGAAGATGAAGATGATAGGTTTGTTGCCTAGCATAAACCGTTAGCGGCTAAGCTGAGTCTGGTCACATTAAACAATTAACTCCTGGTAGTGAAGGCAGGTGGTTTAGATTGAGTGGTGCCCCTGGTCGCCCATATGACCAGGGGCAGATGAGAGGCAAAGAATAAATAGCAAATGAAAGGGGGCTGATAGCCCCTAGCCCCTCTCCCTTCTGCTGGTCAATGATATGACCGAGTGATTTAAAGACTGCACAACATAAAAGGAAGTTGAATAGTGACCCCGATGGTTAGGGTTTTTGCACAGTATGAGGAGGTTGTCATTTTGAGGGCGGCGGATGGTAGATGGTCACCACCTTTGACCAACGATTTTGAAGTGGTAACAACAAGGGAAGGGGGCAATGGAGACACTTAGAGGCAGAGGAATTGTGGATCGAGAGAGTTATAGGCAGAGGTCGATGGTGACAACTATTGATAATAGTGACTGACGAATAGATGGTGGCAATTGTGGAGTTAAGTCTAGGGTTAAGCAAAATTCGACGACAGAGACCAGGCAGAGATCGGTGGTCAGCAGAAGTTCGGGGTGGCCAAGAGATATTTAGTAGGCGATAGAGAACTCTATGGGTGGCGGGCTTAGGGTTTATGGAAGTGGTGAAATGGAGTTTGTTAGACGTAAATAGTGGCGGTGGCAGCATTTTTGGGTGGCGACAGGAGATTATTTGCAGACGGTTAGGGTTCTGTGATAGGGAAACCACACAGTCGACAGGGATCCAAGATCAACGTGAAACCTGCATGTTTATGAAAAATCTAAAACCTACAACACAAACACTAGGCCCGTAATCACAACCACCAAATACTGTACAAATCAATACGGCCAGTCCATACCATATGGATCCATACGGTACATACTGGCAACTAAATTTTTTTTCAAAAAATTACAAAAATGTCATAGTGACCAAAACCTAGGGTGTTATATGCCAATCTTCACCTGAGAGGCCTTCTAGACGCAATAGCGAGGTTTGTTTTAGGCTAGGAGGTCACTTGCAAAACTTGATTTTTAGAAGTTGACAAAATTTGCTCTATTCACATCAAGTTCACCAAATGTATTAGGGTAAAAATTAGAGCTACATCATAAACATGCAATCATCAAACCCTAATAGCACAATGGAGTACAAAATGAACATAGAAATCAAAGCATAAACAACAAACTAATCTAGATTCCTATGTCAAAATTGGTTCACCTCCATTGCTCTTCTCAATCTTGCATAGGAGTGCATGATTTCAAAGGATGAATGTTGGTTGCTCATTCCAGTAGCATAACGGTGCTTGTGAACTAGATGATCAAATGGCTTGGTTGAGGGTTGATTTATAGGAAGTGAGTGATTTGAATGAAGGACTATGATTGAAAGTTGAATTGAATGATGTGGATGGCTAAGATTGAATAGGGTTTCCCACTCCATGAGGAGTTGTAGTCATGTGAAAAGTGTAGGGAGGACCTAATTTAAATAATGTTTTATTTAAATTAGTGGGACATGTGAAGTGTATTAAATGGAAAATGTAGTATGTGACATGTGTTGCAATGAGGTGAAAGGTGAGGACAAATTCAAATATTTTATTTGAATTAGTTGGAACATGTGAGGGAAATTAATTAAATAAATAGGATTTATTTGATTAATTGGCTAGTAGGGTAAATGGGATTAGGACAAAATGTCATATGTCTCTAGTAATGTGTCGACTAGGTGATGTTGCAAGACATGACAATTTTAAGTGTCTACAAATTACATCAAATTAGTGTATGTTCACCCTTGATTAGCCCCAATTATCCATATAGTTAAACTCAATTGATTTAATAAAGTTAGTTATTTTTTAAAACTTACTCTAAAATATAAAAGTATATATTTTATATTAATTTGGTATATAGCCAATATAAAACATTTGAATTTACTAGGATAAATATCTTAAATATATCTATCTAAAAGATGCCAAGAGACAACTTAATATAATTTAAATCCTATTTTATCTTTTACTTTCTCATTTCAAATTTAAATAGATAGGAAAATTTTCAAAACTCTTTCACTCTATGTCTCACAATCTAACCTTACCTCTCTCTCTCTCTCTACCTACTCCCAAACTCTCTATCTCTCTACCTACCTCTCCCTCCCCCCCTCCCTCCCTCTCTCTCTCCATCTCCCTCCCTCCCTCCTTCACTCTCTACCCTTGGAGTTGTATTTAAAAGGGTAATCTTAATTCATTCTTATACACCTATAGATTTAATATTTTGAATTTATAAGGGGATATCATAGGTAAATCATTCAAGAATTAAACTAGATCATTTATATTAAACTAGACATTGTTTAGATTCTATCATCATCTAGGGCATCCCCTACATGTTTACTTGTTATCTTTGATCATAATTTACAAAATTCCATTAAATTGGTATAGGTTCAATAATAGCCAAGTATTTGTACAATAATAGGTTCAAACATCCACTTGAAAGGTTAAAGACATGAACATTCTTGAAGATTTTTAAAAATTAGATCCACATGTCTAGATCTCAAATATGCACACTCATGTAGGTGATATATCTAGGTGCATGATTGATCTCACAATTATAAAACTAATTTGTAATGATAAACAACATGACTTTGTAAATTTTGAAGCATTGATCCAAGCATTGAAATTTTCTTAGATATATTGACAAATCATTTTCAAAACTCCAATATGTTTGCATTGAATTTCCAACTAAGTAGGTCCTTATAAATATTTATTTCATTTTTTTAATTTCATTTATTTCGTCAATTTATTTTATAATGGTGTACACACATTCAAGTTTTTTATTATTTAATTATTTTATAGTATATTTAAATGTACATGCATGTATGCATGTGTGTGCACGTACATATATGTAAATTTTAAATGTAAACTTGATTTACATTAAATTAAAGTAGTTCATTCAAATTTATTTATTTATGACAAATATTTGTAATAGATGTACATACATTATATTGAATTAGTGATAAATATTGAAGTTTATTAAATATTTATTTAGATATCTATTTGTAAGTTTTCAAGACTAATATTTACTTACATATGTGCATGTGAACTTTAACATTTTGATTTATGTACGAGTAATTATTTATTTATTTTTCTTCTAATTGTAAATGCAGGTGACCTCCACATTACATTCCAATGGAACAAATACCTACACATGATGAATTTCTAAATTTAGATGATATTTTGTAAATGAACCAACCTCCACCACAAAACTCTCCACCTCAAAGCCCCCACCTCAAAGACCCCCCAAACACCTCCATCAAAACCCCCCACCCCCTCCACTTGATCAGGCTCGCTTGCAAGCAAATATAAATGAAAATATAAACATATAATTCAAAAAAAATTACATTGATCCAAAATGAGCCTAACATGACCCACCATTTAGCACAATTTGCATCTTCAATGCAAACTATTGTTCATTTAGTTAGGTCTATTGATGCAAAACTAGATAGATTCCACCTTTGGAGGGAGGAGAGGAGGTGATTTTATGTAGATGGACTCTCATATAGAGAGATCCTAGATCTTCATATTAGTAAACAAACCATAGCCCCATATTTTATCGACCCTACAACAAATCAACATATACCTCCGAACAAAAAAATAATTCTAATAGGTGTTGTAGGTATCCTCAGATTACAGAATATTTTTGTGAGCGATGGTGGATGGTCTTTGATCATTGATCACATGCTAATTGGGAGGTGCCATTGCATTTTTTTGAGGAAATTATGGGTAGAATTTGAAATGGGTTTAAAACCCAATTATTTTCACATTAGGTCATTCCAGGGTTGGTGGTGGCATGCCAAAGCATAGGTAGGGGTATGTGTCAATCCAAATTAACCTGTTCCTATTCCACCCATCATTTCTCCTACTTCACCTGGTATTCCTACACCCATTTAGCACCAGACAGTGGTTTCAACATTAGGAGCATTGAATGCACTCTCAGGAAATCTAATTGACCAAGCTACCCACATGGAAACTAAAGTCAGTGGTAGAGAGCATGGAGAGATGGTACAATTGGTCTTGACACCTCACACATGTCAATGCCACATTTGTGTCAAAATTTCAGTCAACCATGCTATGGTCCTCCTACATCCATTTCTGCAGCTACATCAGAGGTCGAATCATTCTTGGATTTACTAAACTCTAATGATCATCCTACACAGGTACAAGTTACATTTTAATTTGTTTCAAGTGCAAAATATACATATCAAAAAATATATTTAATAATGAATTATATATTCTGAATTTTTTGGTGTAGATTATTGGCTCTAGGACTCATCTCGATTTGCATCGATAGTTGTACAAGTCAGTACACCTTATAGGGAAAACAAATAAATTGACCCTAAAACCATATGTATCTAGTTCTAATAAAGTTTCTTCAAAACATAGATATATATTTTAATTTACTTGTATAATTTAATTCAACTAGATGTGAAACATTTTTGCTGCAGTAGGGAGGTCATGCAACTTCCATGTCTGACCGACCAAAAGGTGTGGCGAGTGCTCCTCCATCATTAGTTGCTATGCCCGAGTCATCTCTAATGTGTATTTTCAAAAATTGTACTAAATTTATACTTTGAATTCACTAGATGTATATTATTTAAAATTTTTAAAATCATTTTTGAATTTATATATTTATATGTCCATATATATGCAGGGTGATAACACTATTAGGATAGCTACTGGTCCTACTACTGATCAGGGACAATTTCTTGAGTCATCCACAACATTTTAGGTCCTAAGTTAGTAAATTTTCTATGCAACTTATAGGTCTTTTATATGGTTACATGTTTTGGTAAATATCCTAACCTAATTTATTCTTTATTTAAATATCTAGGAATTAGCATCTGAGACTTTTGGTCTAGAATCGATAGTTATACCACCTAGGTAACAAAATGTAGGAGTAGATGAGCATGATCATATGGTAATTTATGCACACTTTAGTCTACATTTAAATATTTAATTTCATGATTTTATAACCTAATTTGTGCTTTATTTGAATATCTAGGAATTAGTAGCTAACACTTTTGGTCCAGAATCGATAGTTATACCACATGGGCAACATAATGTGGGAGCATATGAGCATGATCATATGGTAACTTATGCACACTTTAGTGTTGATGCAGGAGCATTGACAACAGGGTTACAGGTAAGCAGAGAACTCAGGAGAATGAGGATGATGGTGATGGTGATGCAAGGGGGAATAAAAGGTACAAGTACAAGGTGAAGGAAGATCGAGGATAAAGAATGAAGAAGACCAAAGATTGTAGAAAACATCAAAATTGAAGACTAAAGAATGACAAAAGTAAAGATGGAGAGGGGACTAGTTTAATGAAGAATGCTCATTAAGGAGAGGATATGAAGGAATAATTCCTATTTGTAATGTTTAATGAATAATATGATGGGAAATGTAATAATTCTAGAAGTCTACATAGGAATGAGAGAGGGAGAAATATGAGTGAAAGTAGGGATGAAGATTGTTGAGAAAATCATGGAGATATTGTGGAGAGATCATAGGAGATAGTTAGGGAGATAGTTGAGGAAATAGTTAGAATTAACTAGCTAATTACAGTATATTCGTTATGGTCACCTTATGTTTTATAAAGGGACCATTTGTACAATATTGAAACATTTGGGAATGGTTGAAGAAATATAATTTCCCCTTTTGGGGATATTGATGCATAATTCTGGTGTCCCTTGCTTCGTATCCTATGGGAGTATGTTTCCATTGTGACTTTGATCCATCAAGTCTAGATTTAAAAATTTAATTTCATGATTTTATAAATTAAATTAAATTAAATCATATATGCACATGTAATTTTTTAAAATTTTATTTGATTTCAAGTTTCTTTCTCTTCTACAGCATGAGGTAGGTCAATCTATTTCATGTGGAACAATGAGGCATCTTGATTGTAGTGATGATAGGACATAGACTATTTCATGGATTGTGATGCATAATTTATTTATATGCCACCTGACTATGACTATGTTGAATAGTATTTCATGGACTATGATCTATATTTATTTATATGCTGATTATATTACTAGATGTTTTAGTACATTTCATGGACTATCTATATTTTAGTATTTCATGGACTAGATCTAAATATATATTGACTATGCTTGTACATTCCAGTATGTTCTATTATGTTTAAATTCTTTATTGAAATTCTCTTAGTAGGTTTCAATCTATATTTTTATTGGTAGGTATTCTTAATTTTAGATTGCATAATTATAATTTATATGTCAAAAAGGAACAAACATGGAATGAGACCATATTTTGATTAGAATGTTTAGTAAACTAATAGAACTAGAGTTAGTGGTTATTAGGATGTATGTCTAAGACATATATGTCTATGGTACCATTTAAGTTTATTAAATAAAATTGCATATCATATAATATATTTAATCAACTATACTATGTGTTAATATAACCAAGAATTCATTTAAGTTCATTAAATAATTTTACATATTGAATAATTTATTAAAGGTCATTAAATAATTGCACCTAAAACTAATCTAGGCATAATATAGAAAGTGAAATAAGAACATAAATAATCTAACACAAAAAATACTGGATCTACTTGTAGTGACAATCATTCTAAATTATTGAATATTTCATTAAAGTTCATTAAATAATTGCACATAAAATAATCCATCGTAGGGAGGATCCACTATACAAATTTTTGTTGTAGGTTGTTCCATGTAATCCATCTCTCTAGGCACCCCAATGAGAGTGAATCCAATGGCAGGGCTCCACAAGCCCTTAGATGAAAACTTGTAGTGATAATCATGTTGGATCTACTTGTAGGAGACCTGCAAAAAAATGAGAAAAAATATAATGAATGTAAGTAAATTAACTATATATACAAGAGTTGTAACTCCAAGTCATGCAAGAAAATTACAATAAATAAAGTTAGAAAATTATATCTTAGAAATTTCTTACATTCAAGTGATGCCTACCATAGGGAAAATTATCTACTATTTTGTCACAAGTTAAATGCACAAGTAGTGGTCACCAATGCCATCTAGTTGTGGGAGACCTGAAACAAAAATGATTAACTATAATTAGGAGATGACTTAAGGTGATGCAAGCGGATGGATTAAGGGGAGATACATGAGCCCTAAACCTAATTAATGTGAGAAAATTAGTTATAATTAGGAGATGATTTAAGGGGATGTATGAGCATGGCTTAAGGGGAGATACATGAACCTTGACTCAAAGTATGTGTCATGTGAGAAAATTAGTTCTATAAATAAGAGATGTATTAAGGGCAGCTAAGAGGATGACTTAAGGGGAGGTAAGAGGATGGATTAAGGGGAGCTAAGAGGATGAATTAAGGGGATGTAAGAAGATGGATTAAGGGGAGATACATGAGCCCTGACTCAAAGTATGTGTCATGTGAGAAAAATAGTTCTATAATTAGGAGATGGCTTAAGGGTAGGTAAGAGGATGGATTAAGTGGAGCTAAGAGGATTACTTAAGGGGACATAAGAGGATGGCTTAAGGGAGCTAAGAGGATGACTTAATGAGATGTAAGAGGATGGCTTAAGGGGAGATACATGAACCTTGACTCAAAGTATGTCTCATGTGAGGAAATTAGTTCTATAATTAGGAGATGGCTTAAGGGTAGGTAAGAGGATGGCTTAAAGGGAGCTAAGAGGATGACTTAATGGGATGTAAGAGGATGGATTAAGGGGAGCTAAGAGGATGACTTAATGGGATGTAAGAGGATGGCTTAAGGGGAGATACATGAGCCTTGGCTCAAAGTATGTGTCATGTGAGAAAATTAGTTCTATAATTAGGAGATGGCTTAAGGGTAGGTAAGAGGATGTCTTAAGGGGACCTAAGAGGATGGCTTAAGGGGACATACAATCACTTATAATTTTTTTAGGGAATGATAGTAAATTAATTAACTATATATTAACTATCAATTAAATATATACAACTATACACATACCTGCAAATTTATTCCATTGTACCATCCACATCTTCTCTATTTTTGTAATGCATCTATAATAGTCTCTTGTTCTTCCATAGGAAGTGTCCATATCTCTTTATTAGCAAGTCTCCCTTGATATCTAACTAGTTTTATAATTGTTTCCACAATCAAATGTGAGTAGTGTATAATCTTCTTATGTCTTTCATAATCTTCAAATGCAGGCAAACCATTCTTTCTTATTAGATATTTCCATAGCCAGGTGCTAACAACAACCACAGAACCTGTTGGATACTCATAGTTATCATCATCTACTCTAGGATGTAACAACTTATGTTTTGTCTCAACACATTGAGCCAACCAATACTTTGTTTCTTCTTCATTGCCCTCAGGGTGCCATAACAACAACAAACACATGTCCTACAAAAAAAATATTTAATTCAATAAAGTGTGACATATTTAATTCACATAAATACATGCATACATATATAATTATATATTACAAAATGGTGTAATAAAATAAAATATTGAATTTAAGTACTTCTTGTACAAGGTCTGAAACATGATCATAGTCATTTGATGCAAACACTTGATTATCATCTTCACTTGTTGTTTCATGTTGATCATATGTTTGTGTAGGTGTTAAGGATCTTTGTTTCCATTCTTAAACCTATTCTATATTTTTACAGGCTTCCCAATCACCTGCAATACATAATTGATAAAAACGTGCAAGCTCCCTAGTCCATATAGTCCACATGCTTGCATTTGAACTCTTAAATGAACACCATTTTGTTGATCCACTAATTGTATGACAATCATGTCGAGTAATAATATTCTCTTCTCTAACTAACCAAAAGAAACATCAAATTGTAGAGTTCTCATTTGATCTCGTAGATAATTTTGCATTACACCAATCCATTATTGCACACGCATCTCTAAATTTTGTTGCATCCTCAAATTTTAGTTGCTCTCTAGCAAGAGTTATTTTCACACATGCTCCAGCTCCATCATGTTCTCCTTTACCATGTCTAGATTAAAAAAACTCCACATATGTTAGATATTGTTTTCTTTGTGAGCCCTACATAGAAAATAAAACATTCAAGAATTTTTGAATTGTCATGTACAATTATCTGACCATATGAGATGTTCTGCCATCTAGATTTCTCTTTCTTTTTAATTTTCATAAATACATTGAAACAATATTGTACAAACTCTGATGAGTGTAACTGGTTATCACTCAAATAGAAATGGTACTCCCTCAAAAAATTTCTATTATCTTCTGTACTATCATTTGCATGTCTATATACAATATAAATAAAGATGGCCACTTGCACTGAATTATAATAGTGAGATTGAATTTCCTCTTGTGGAGCAAGAGTATAGTTTTATGAAAAGTCAACCACTGATAGTGTAGTTTGAATTGGATATGTGGTTTTACATGTGTGAAATTGTCCATCAAGCCACCAAGCATATTGGGAGTGTTTCACATATTTGGATACAATCTTATCCTTAAATTCTCCAATGAATGCATGCACACTAATTTTTTCTGTGACTAACTTGCAATGCTTTCCAATTTTTCCATCCTTTAAAGAATATTCAACATTCTTGAATCTTTTCAAATCCACTAATTGTTGTCCAAAATCATGTGAAATACTTTCATGCATACATTCTCCTAAGAATAAAAGGTGGTCACATCTATTGCATTGTTCAGAAATACATGCTTTTGAATAAAATAAGTTTCCATTAGATGTTTCACAAAACAAACCTACTATAAATTCCTTGATTGTTTGAGGTGACATATTAATACCACATTCTTGTATAATTTTGTTAGTATGCAAAGTACAACATATATATCAAAAAAAATCATAATAATAATGAAATTGCACATGAGTTTTAAAATAATAAGAGATTTTTTTGTTTATTAATTTTCACATACCAATGTTTACATTTCTCAAATGATCTTTGACTTATGGTAATATTTGGTAACATTGAATCATCTAATTTTTTTTATATAATTTAGTTTGAGTAATGTCTAATAGATGTTTTGGATGAGAATCATGAATTTTTGACCCCACTCTTAATTTTAAAACATCTCTAGCATTAGATGATACCCTTGTATTATCATGTCAATATTTTTCAATTAAAGATTTGATTTCATTAGTTAATTTCATGTCAGACCTTAGGAGTCTACCACTAAAACTCCAACATTGGTTAATTGGATCATTTTCAATATTTTCTCTTATCTTTTCCACTCTTCTCAAAGTTTTAGGATTTATATTTATAAATTCACTAGTATTACTTATCATTCTTTTATTAAAAACTAATTTATTAATTAAAGTAGTTGTTATAGCTCATTATGCTGTATTCCTATCTTTAGATCGACTCTTTTTTCCAATAGAATAAATAGCATTAGCAACACTAAATATAACTTGTTTCATTGATTCATCTTTCTTTAGGTTTTAAAAAAATGCCTAACTTTTTCATTACTTTTCACATTTTCCACATTTTCATCAATTGTATCATGAGTTGACATTGACATCCTAGACTTTTTCTATAAAAAATAGTTTATATAATCTATTTACATGGGTTCTCATTTGTCTTGAAGAAATATTCCCAAGAAGATTATCTAAGACATTTCTTTCAATTAAAAAAACATTTTCATTTTCACTCATACAATAGATTTCAAACTCATTTTGTGTTTCCATTTTTTTAGTAGTAAAATTGATCTCACTATTGGAATATCCAGCTTCTTTAAAATAAGTAATATCAATATCATCAAAATGTGGGTTTGAAGACACACCTAGATTTGTTTCTATAATCACATTTTCCATATTGTTGAACTCTTCCATATTTACCATTTCCACATTTGCATCATCTTCATTCACCCCATCATTGATGGTCACATTTTTCATATTGTTGAATTGTTCCGCATTCACCATTGCCACATTTGCATCATCTTCATTCACCCCAACATTGATGGCCACATTATCTATATTGTTGAACTCTCCTACATTCACCATTTCCACATTTGCATCATCTTCATTCACCTCATCATTGATGGTCTCTATGTTCTTTTCTTCAATAGTCATCGAACTAGATGCTTTAATATTCTTCATTTCTCAAATTTGTTCTTTTATCTCTTTTTCATTTTGCCTCCTTCTCTCTATTTGCTTCAATTTATTTAGGTTTCATGAGCCTCCTTTATTTTCTCTTTTGACATTGTTTTGATCCCATGATTACCAAACCCTCTTAATAAAAACAACAAATGATATTTAATCTATTTTTAAATTGATACCTCTTTGAAATTTTTGAACTACAAATAGATGTAGATGCTTTGTTTAATATATTCTGAAGTATGAGTAGATGTGAATAACAAAAACCCTCTTACTCAAGATTCCTCTTCAAAATATCCTTGTACTTGATTTCACTTCAAAATAATTCCTTGATTAAATCCTTTTAAAAATTGAATATAATATGACATACCAACAGATTGTACAAGACACCTGTAAATAAAAAACTACATAAATCATCTCCGTCAGGCCGTACATATAAAAGTGAAAGTTGCAAAGATGTGTTCTATAGTACGTTTCTTTTAAAATGGAAAATAACAAATATATTTGTAATGAGATCCTACTTCAAAATGGGATCCCTTTTTAAAGCGGGATCCCATTCAGTTTTTAAAATGAGATCCTATTTTAAAGAAGGATCTTGTTATAAAAATTTGAAACCCCCACCCACATTTTAAGTTTGGTTTTAGGCTCGAGAAAGTGTGAGGCCTAGCTAGAACTGTCCTTGAGACTATGATGTGATACTATTTATAGTTGACTATTTTCATGATTGTGATTGGACATGGTTGATACTACTATTTCTAGTTCATGAAGTTATGTGTTTTGATATGCATATTTTTATATACAGACGTGTGTATGGACATTGTTTTGGATTATAGATGATATTAGATGTTTTAAATTAATAAAATATTTTTGATTATGTGGAGTTTATGATTATGCATTTAATTTCCATAAAAATGAATATTTTAATTTAATTGTGAAATTTAATAAATTATTTGATTTTAGACATTTTAGATATTTAATATTTAATTTTTTTTTGCTTTGGCTATATTTTTTGTGATATACTGATGTTCAAAATTGAGTTTTGCAGGTGGACAGCCTAGATCCTTTTTAGTTTGGAGATAAACTGAAATGCCCAGGTTTACTTGATTTTTCAGATTTTGTTGTGATTAACCAGTTGGGTTGTGTTGGGGATATTTGGGTTAATTATCTTGGTTACCTTTTATTAATTATTTATGTGGATTATTGGTATGAAGGTATGGTTGTTATTATTTTATTTTATCTTTACTTATTTCATTTGTTGAGGAATGAATAATTAAAGAATTGTGTTATTTTGTAATTTTATTTTTAAATACTGTCTTTTTAATTTTTACTTGGGAAGTTGAAAGGTCTGGTATGCAAATTATTTTTTTGAGGAATTTGATCCAATTCCTCTCATGTTGTGCGTGCATGCTTGGGATTTTGGCTTCTCTTTGTTTTTTGAAAAGAGATTAAAAAATCTAGTTTTCTAGGATGGAGATGGTGCATGAGGAAGGGTGTGGCTGGATAATGGTTGGAAACCTTTGATTTAGAGGGTTAAATTTCATATTGGAATCCCATTCTTGGGTTGTTCCTAACTTGGGCAGCCAAGATAAGGTTTGGTATTTTCTTTAATTTCTTGTTTAATGAATACAAATTGTGAAAATGGTTGTGGTTTATTTCTGTATGTTAATGGAGTTTTGTATGAGCAATTTGAATGAATTCTTGTTGCAATTGTTGTAAATTTTTTTGGCATGCATGAGATTGGGGGTTTAGGTGTAAAAGGGGATTGGATCTCACCTGAGGGTTGAGAGTCTCCCTCGTGTGGGGTTGAGGAAAGCGTGGAGCCGCTCTCGGGGAAGTTTTGTGGCATTTTGTATTATGGTCGATGTGGAGGTTTTAGTTTTTTGAAGGGTTGTGATGTGGACATGTGTGTTGTGGCTTGGATGGAAAGGTTGTATTGTTGTGGAGATGGTTGTGATTTAAAGGGTGGAGTTGTGCTATGGGTTGTTATGGAGTAAGAGTTTGAAGGGTTGTGGAGTTGCTGTGGTGATGACATTATTTGTAAAAAAAGAAGAAATTGTTATTGTTGTGGTTTAATCCCCAAGAGGGAAGGGAATCCCCTTTCTCCCCCTTTGTAAGAATATGGAAAGGAATATTTTTGTGTGAGTCAACTTGTGTAAAATTTGGCTTTTATTTATGTTTTATTTATGAAATTTCTTTTTGGACATTTGAATTTTATCTCTTGCTCGGGGGTGGGCTTGGAATCCAAGCCCTATGGTTGGGAGGAGAGTAGGACTGGGCTACTCATTGTGTGTGCAAGTTTACAGCTAGCTGAATATTGAGCTCTATTTTATTGGATGAGCAAAATTCTTCTTGTTAAGTATTGCATTGATATCGATGTAATGATTTTATTATTTATGTGGAAAGAAAAAGGTTTTACTCAGTTTATAAGCCTATATAGATATGTACATTTGTATCTGGTTAGTGGCCTTGTAATTGCTATTGGTTTGGCTAAAAAGAATAGAAATATTTTATGTATAGATCTAGTTATTGCTATGAAAATACCCTGTTCCATTTAAGCCTATGTGGCCAAAAAAGATTATTTTTGAATAGCATCATTAGTAGTGATATTGTATTCAACATACTGTTATGAATATGTTATTATAATGAAATTTTGGTTAAAAAATCCATGCAATTGTTTGTTTCTAAGTTATGTATTATACATAAATTCATTGATATAATCTTATACTAGCAAACTATGTTGAATGATAATAATTATTTGGTGGTTTAAATTCTAAACATGTGATAAATTTTAGGAGGCCACATGTAGTGCCCCTCCATTGTGCAGGTAGTCTAGCTAAGGAACCTAACGATGAGGATGGAACATGAGCTTCTATTAGTACTTTTGGGAGCATGATGCATATTGTTATGTTATTATTATTATGCAGAGATTTATTTGGATAGCTAGGTGATGCAATAGTATGTTGTTAGGATGGGTGAAAAAGGGAGCATCGTACCATTGGATGTATGGGGGACATATAGGGATGAGATACAATTGCTAGAGTCCCTTCCCTAGTGCTTCAACTATTATGCACATGTGCTCTAACTTGTATGTTTGAGTGAATAGGTACCAGGCATCGACTCCACCTAAATTGGTAGGTTTGAGCATGCTTTGAACCCAATGGAATTAGTTGACTGGAAATAGCACTTGGTCCCCTACACTAGCCATCATCCTCAAAGAGGATGGGTACCCGGTTTGATACCTTGTCAGTTCTGTCGGTGGTCAGTTAGTGTTGCTTGAAGTTTTACTTTTTGACCTTGATTAATGGTCAAGTGGTTGTTTTGGTTTTTGGTTTAAATTGTCTGATGTAAATAAATATATAACCATAATTAATAATGAAATAAATTTATAATGTAATGTTAAAATTAATAAATAATAATAATAAGGTAAAATATTATAAAGTTGGGTCTTATCATTAATTATAATAAGTAAATGAACGTTGGGTAAATGGTTTTACCCATCTGTGTAAAATTGAATATTTTTTCATGTTATATTGACTTTCAAATAAAATACTTTTAATCAATTTAAAGTTAATTACTATGTTATGTCTGGAAATTTAATTTAATAAATTAAATCAGTTGGCATAGTTGGAAATTCCTGTGCAACAGATATTGTTTTGTCTTCCTGTAAATATTTTAGAGTTTTAGGGATTTTTCATTTAGTGTTCTAGGGGAAGTGGAAATTACAGAAAAAGTTTGGGCTCTACATCAAATTTCTATCTTGCCAGGTGTTCGTCCAAGTTGGATTCCAAACTTTGGTTTACTTGTTCTCCTGCATGTGCAATCAATGGATTGATTTCTCTCTTGTTTATGAAAATAGATGTTTTGATTTGCTCCATTCTGCCTGGGAAATGAGGCATTTATTTCTGCATAAAAAATAATAAAAAAAAAGTATTATAAATATCTTGAAATCAAAAAAAGCCATTGAGATTTTTACCTCCCAACTACGATTCCTGAAAGTGGGAAAAAAAATTGGTGGAACAGGAGGCATCTGTCCCTATCTGGCAGGGATTACATTGGAGGAAGGGATGCCTCTTGGGGGCGATTTGTCAAACCGCTCACACACACTGTCCATCTGGAGGCGTTGGCAAAGGTTGTGGGGCTGGCATTACACCTATGGATTGCATATGCTTGAAGGTTTCGAGGGTGCAAAGGATGATTCTCCTTCTATTAGTCTACACACTAAAGAAGGTGATTCAGAAGATGGAGCAGATTGGCTTTGCCAGGTTTTCAAATTCTTATCATGAAACTTTTCATATTCTACACAATTTGCTCTTAGTTTAAAAGATGATATCAGTATTTTTCTTCATCTATTTTGTGAGTCCTTTTAGCAAATCCATTTTGTGTTTATCCTACAATCACTGCAGTCCATGAGACTGCATTTCTTTTAGACATTTTGTGAAATGGATGACGAGCCTGCTAGGTTACCAAAGCCATTTGGAACTCCAACGTCTGACAAAATTTCCCTTTCTGTTATGCTTTGATGGATTTTCCTTCATCAATACTATAGATCTGACACTATGGACATTATAATAGTGCAAGCCTATTTTTTTGATTTATTCCTTCAGCATCACCAATAATCTCCACTAGAAAATTGCCCCTATTTAAAATGATGAAAATGGTTCACATCTCTCACAACAATTTCTCTTACGACAATCTTGGAGATAAAATTCGTAATTGAATGGCAATCAACACATACTTGAAGTTTTTTAACAACTCTAATAGATGTTCTACAGGGTGTGTTTAACAAACCAATTGCAATTGCTAACTTTTCACTATGATCACAGAGAAATAATTCTGCTTTCGTCTATTCCTTAGCATTAAGTAAATGTCTTGAATCTAGAAAATACCCTGTTGCCTTCATCTTCCAAGACAATTTCTCCAACTTGGCATAGATCTCCTTTGTCCACATATGTGATCTACAGGCAACAAGAAAACACACCCATACAATCACCGTGAGTTTAACTGGCATCTCAATGAAAAAATTTAGGGTGTCTTCATGACAGCCCGCATGGGGAAGAAGGTCAACCATGCACACATAATGATAAGGGTTACAATTGAGATTGCAGTGTATACAAATCTCATCCCCTAAACTGCATGGCTGCATGCACCTAGAACATATGCAAAGCTTACAATGATCGTGTGTTTCATTAATTCAAAGGTTTTGAGAGCATCCTTGCCAAAATCCATTTTGTGCATAACGTACGATCATTGCATTCCATGAGATATTTCTTTGAGGCATTTTGATGAACAGTTCCTGTGCTTTGTCCATAATGTCTACCTGAACATTTTCCAAACATAATAATATCATTCTAATTTTAGCATCTGGCACTAGGCAATATCTCCTCCGTCCAAACCGTGACTTCATTCTATAAATGGACCTTATTCTTATCCTATTATCATTGCACTCCATTTCTCATTGATTTATGACTTTAGTGAATAAGTTGTGATTTATGACTGTGACTTTGTGTATACTATTATATCTTTGTTTGATCTCTCAACACTATATAATAATTAAAATAACTAAAGTAATCACTAGACTTTTGACACTTATTTCTGGTTTGAGTATTATATAAGAAGTAGAGCCTCCCTTCAAGGAACCACTTGACCTATTGTTGTATATCATCTATGGACTTTTACAACTGTTGTTTTCGATAGAAATAGTAAGTTTCCTTCCTCAGATTTTTGGTCTTATTGAAATAGTTAAGTTGATGTTCATTTGAAGAGTGATAATAAATATAAGAAAATTTGGGTATCTTATCAATTCATCTATAAGGCTTTTCCATCTTGTGAGAGTTAAATGTTTAGATTTTACACACATGTTTAAATAGTAGATGAAAACAAATTTTGATATTAGTTTGGAGATCTCTTTTTTTAAAAAAAAATTGGTTTTAGAACTAGGTTATCGTCAGGTAAGAACATTTGCAACCCACTATTGTTCATATAAACTATTGTACCTATAATGATATGACATGTATAATGTGAATGTGAGGTTCCAAATTTTATATTGAGACCTTCCTCTTATCTCAAATCTAATCGCAATGTGCTCTTATGTAGATAACCGGTTCTTTACTTTTTATATGAGTTGGTCTATAATGAGTGTCTGATAATAGGGAAAGAGTAAATTAGATATAGACATCTTTATAACCATGTTTGTCTTCCTCATAGACAGAATTTAGCTTGGGGTTTCCATAACAATAACTATCATCTTAACAATATCAAAGCCTAGGTAGATAAGCATGTCTAGTTCCAATGTATGATCTCTGAAATAACTGGTCAACATATCAATTGATGTATATTTGGGGAAAATAAAATTGTCACAGTGATTCTTACAAGAGATAAATCTAAGTCTCTTAGCTAGATCGATTATTTAAAAATCCTTTGTAGGAACGTTTGTTTTTCCAATAGGACAACTGACTAGAACAATCTTAATCTCTTACTTGTAAATTGGGACACACTATGTATTTAAACCCGAATGAGATTTTGATTACTTTCTTAAGGGTTTTGGAATGTTTTTCTACTAATGTCATATTATAAGCATAATCATGTGATTATTTGAGTTTTGTGAATTATTGTAATGTATTAGAAAACTTTGGTCTTATTCTTTAAATATCTAAACCATAACTCGGCTTGGTATTTAAAATGCCTTGTTCACTCTATTACTTATATTTACATATAGCAACATTCTTATTTTGGAAAGTCTTTTATTCTTATCTTTATAATTATTCAATAGTTGTTAGTAAAATTGTAATGTGATTTAATTATTTAGAATATTGTTACTATTGTTATTTTCAAATATAATTATTTGTGGTAAATAATCTTTAAATTGAATTATGGGGTTTAGTGAAAATGAGTGATTGGAATAATATCGTATTATTGGGGATATTTGTATAGTTATAGAACTATGATTAATTGTTTATATTTAATAATGTGCATTGATTTTTGGATTCAGGTTTATGTAATTTACTAAACATGGATGTCGTATGTGTGAAGTAAGTCAGGAAGTGTGTTTATTATGTTGGTTTCCAGAGGCCTAGGGGGGGTTATATGATGTGTGAATGGTCCTTATGATTGTTTTACTTTGGAAGTTGTTTGGTAATGTTTGGGGTTATGTGCCTTGTGTGAAATATAAACCCTAAGGGAGTTGCTCCTGGTTATGTTTGGATTCATGAGGTGAAGATAAGTGTGCAAGATGATCAATGCCTTGCTTGATGTGTAGGGTTAGGGGAGTGGCTCTCGATGGTTGCCGGGGATTGGGAGAGGCTACCATGATAACCCAAGATGGGGGATGGGGCCTAGGAAGATCTACCAGGACAGTCCATGTCAAGCTATGTAATGACACTCCTCCCTATTGCAATCTAGCACTCCCTAGTTGTATTTCCTTCTCCTGTTGTGTGAGTGCCTCCGGAAGTAAAGTAAGTGTTGTAAGTGAGGTTGGTGAGGTCAGCAGAGTTGAGTTGAAGCTATGTATAATCCTTGTTATGTTAGCTTATTACTTTCCTAACTGTCTGTTAGATGTGGAACCTAGTGTTATCTCTTAGCACGGGGGTGGCCCTCAAGGTTCCACATGGTCGTAAGGTTGGTGCTTTTCTCCATTGGGTATTCTTGTTATATGTTCGTGAGCATGGTGATTGATCATTGTACTCTGGATTCTAGTTCCTGTTCCAGTTGTGAAGCCATCCTTTCATGTATTGGTATATTGGATTATATCTCATTTTGTATTTCTTGATGTAATCTGATGTGACATTCCTCATGTATTAGGGGAAACAATGTTGTACATATTGTAATGATGTAATGATTATTAATGTTTTCATCTTGTAAAAGTATTGTTAGGTAATGTATCATTTATATGCTAGTTAGCTAGAAAATGATTTGTAGTATTTGATTATTAGTTACCACATTATGGAAGTGAGTAATATAGGATCATCTAACTTGGTGTTGTAAAATAAACCTTGCTTGTTATATCGAACATGTATCTTTTATCATTCATGAGAGTTTCTAGTAATCTGGATGTTAGCTTTGTGAGTAGCGTAGTTGGGGAATCTCAGGGGACTTAGGTTTAGTTTATTATGTTATGTTATGCATTCTATAGTTGTTGATTTAAAAAAATAAAATTTGTTTCATTATTTGACCTAACTTAGTGTTGTCCTCTGGGGTTCCTTGGCAGGGGCATTACACCATAGGTCGGTGGCAACTATTGGAGCCACAACCCCCACCCACAGATTTGGCTGGCCGTGGCAAGACCTTGGCATGGCTAGGCCTGCCATAGGTCATGGCCTAAAGTATGACTTTGTGTTTTTATTGTTGTCGCACTTCTATTTACAATGAGTCCTTTGTCATTTGGTTTTTATAATATATATCTATATATCATATAGATATAATATATATAATGTGTGATACACACACACATATATACATATATATAATATATATCTAATCCCAGTTTCTTCTGTTATATCCCTGTTGTGCACTATTATTGTATACACATTGATATATAATTATATATATTATATATGTATATATATCATACTAGGTAAGAATAGAAATATATATATATATATAAGCAAATTTATATTGATGATTGTGCCTCAGTGAAATAAATTTGTATGAGAAATGAACTTGTTGTTAGTTATCAAATAAGACATATATACAAGTTGTTGTTAATATATATATACACCTTCTCTCTCTGCTTTGTTATTAGCGTAATTTAACTTTCTGTTATGGACTCTTAGAAAAGATTATTTTCATATATCTAATGTTTGAGATTTTCATAACATGCGATTAGATATATATATATATATATATCTGTGTGTGTGTACTTGTATATGTTGTGGTTACTCTAATGAAACTATTTCTAGAGGATTTTAATATTAAATTAGTTACTCAAATAATGAATATTCGTCTCCATTATAGTTATGATCTTAGTGGATTTGTTAGTCCTTATTTACTTGTTAGATTATATAGAATGATTCCTCATGAACTCAATCATATTGTCACTCAATTCATTTGATTAGTTTACTTGACTTCATGTTTATTATATGTACATTAGTTTTGGTCTATTAGAAACCTGTGTTTAACCCTTCTCTTTACTTTGTTAGTATATTGTTGTTAGATGCATATGCTTTGTAAGTCATCCCATGAGTATATTGTATTATCCCACATTCATGGGGAGTAATAGTTGTTTAGATTAGACTTAGTATATAAGTACATGTTGAGACCAATGAAGGCATCCACAAATTTATTGTATTGAGATTGCTCAAAGGATGCTGCCCCCTCGAAGTGGCCTGCGATCAATAAATTCCTTCTGTGTTTCTGCTATTTCTATTATTTCATGCATTTTTCATTACATTGTTGTAGGAGGTTCCTCTCATCTGGTATCAAAGTGCTTTCTTGGGCTCACTGGGTGGAATTTTTGCTGAAATTTTTTTTCGCAGGGCCTCCAGACGTTGTGATTATTGCAGTAGTTCTTTTTTATTTGCATCTATATTGTTCATTTCAATTGTAGGTTCGGATCAGGGAATAATCCATATCTGCTTAACTGTGGGAAGTGCCTGGGCATAGCCCTAAAACTCATTGTGAGGAGTACCACAGGAACCCCGAAGTAGCTGGCCCATTGAGAGGACCTGCCAGCGAAAAGGCAACGGCCCCTACCTGATTGACTAGTTCCCATCCGTGAGGTAAACCAAGAGCTGTCGTTTGTGGCAAAGTGGTTATCAGTTTTACCTGAGCCATGGAGTGAGGGGTACTGCCCCAATATGCAAGTCGTTAGACAACATTGGTAGCCGAGTGAATCCCATGAACCTTTAGGAAGCCGAACATACCTGGGGTCCATATTTATTGCTAGCTGATAAATCATAGATTACATTTGTCTAGAGCCATTGCAGATCATTTCCAAAAAAAAAAGTAAAAATTTTCTATTTTTTCACCATATTTTCCTTGCTTTAGCTCTGTTTCCTTTGAAAATTCATTGGAACCCTTGAAATTCCATTCCGCATATTTCCTTCCTTAAGGACCCTATCCCAAATTCCACTTATCGAAGCCAGAAATCCCACATTTGTCTATTTTTAGGGTTTACCATAACTTCTTTGATTCTCACCCAATCACCTTCAAATTTTGCCACAGTGTTCATTTCCTATTTCTGCTCCTTTGTCCCTCTTGGACAAAATTTCCCATTCTTTCACCCTACTTCTAAAATCCCCATTTTCTGCTTCCCTATCCCTTAGAAAGTGTCCAAAACCTAGTCAAACCCCAATTACCCATTAGAGTTTTTCCCAAATCTAAATTTTCCTTTACTAAAAAAGTTTCTATTTTTGTTTTTCTACCCATTCCCCCCCCCAAAAAAAAAACTCTTGGTTATGGTTGTCACCTGCGCAGGAGCAAAAAACATGGAGGATGAACTTGCAGCCTCAAGACCAAACTCCAAGATCTGGGGGAAAAAATTCTTGGCCTCAATCTTCAGCATTCAGCCATGAACAATAGACGGCATCCAAAGTCTTCTAGAGACACTGGATTCTCTTCTTCCAGCAATTTTTGTGGGCCGAAGCTTGATTTTCCTCGCTTCAATGGTGATGATCCAACTGGATGGATATACCGGGTAGAACAATATTTCAGTTTGCATAATACTTTTGATGTCAACAAAGTCCCACTTGCATCCTTTCATTTGGAACATGAAGCCCTTCAATGGTTCCGTTGGTACATCAAGGCTCATGAAGAGCCAAAATGGACAGATTTTTGCAAACTCATTTTGTAACGATTTGGCTCTAGTGCTTTTGATGACTTCAAGGAGCACTCACTAAACTTCACCAAATTGGCACTGTGAGAGAATATCAGACAGAATTTGAGAAACTGGCCAATCACACAAAGGGATTGTCTGATGAATTCTTCAGAAGTTGTTTTGTCAGTGGTCTGAAGGATGCAATCCGATCTGAGGTTAAAATGTTCCGTCCCAACACAATGATGGAAGCCTTAGGGTTGGCTAAGTTGGCAGAGGACAAGATCACATCTCAACAGCGCTCCAAATCCACTTTTGTTCCATTTAGAAATATGGTTTCCCAAAGACCTCCAATCACCCCAGCTCCTAGAACAACTCCTATCAAGCATTTGTATGAAGTAGAGATGAGGGCACGTAGAGAAAAAGGGCTTTGTTATAATTGTGATGAGAAATTCACTCAGGGAAATAGATGTGTTGAGCAAAAGCTCTATCTCTTGGATGTGGATTCTCCACCTGCAATTGAAGTTTATGAAGATGCTCAGGATATAGTAGATGATTAGGTCGACATTCAACAACCACTTGTTGACCCTCCTTCTCAGGAAGACCACCCAGAGATCTCTCTCCATGCTTTAGCAGGAGTCACCACCCCACAAACCATGTGGGTCAAGGGTTACTTCAAGAAGCTCCCTCTTACAATACTCATTGATTCTGGTAGCACTCATAACTTCATTGAACCTCGGATCACCAAATAGGTTGATTGTTTTGTCCATCCTTCCTCTAGCTTTGAAGTCATGATTGCCAATGGGGGCACATTACCCTGCAAAGGGAAGTGTCGCAATGTGCATATCTCTATTGGAGATTATAACCTGCGCTCCAACATGTTTGCCTTGCCCTTAGGCGGATGTGATGTGGTTTTGGGCGCTCAATGGTTAAGCACACTTGGACCCATCTTATGGGATTTTACTGAACTTTGGATGCAGTTTTCATACAATGGGCAAAAACACACATTGAATGGCTTACAACTAGGGTCTCTCAGCATCATCAGTTCACATTGCATGGAAAAGCTCCTTAAGAAGAATTCACATGGTGTCATCGCTTAGCTCCATTCCATTCAGATGCAACCAACAGCAGTCTCCACTATTCCTTCAGACCTACGACAAATTTTGGATAGATATGCATGTGTCTTTGCTGAACTAGTGGGATTGCCACCTTCACAACCAGAGGACCATCATATTCAGCTCCTTCCTGGAAGCATTCCTCCCAACATTAGGCCCTTCCTCTACCCATTTCACCAAAAGATAGAGATTGAGGTGCTCATTTGAGACTTACTGAAGCAAGGTATTATTCGCCCTAGTACCAGTTCCTTTTCTTCACCAGTTCTTCTTGTCTAGAAAAAAGATGGGTCATGGCACCTCTTTATTGACTTCTGAGCACTTAATCACATCACAATCAAGGATAAGTTTCTGATTCGTGTTGTTGATGAGCTTCATGGTGCTCATTTTTTCTCCAAGTTGGATCTTTGTTCTGGGTATCACCAAATTCGGGTCCATGAGGATGATGTCCCTAAAACGGCTTTCTGCACGCATGATGGCCACTATGAGTTTTTGGTCATGCCCTTTGGCCTCACTAATGCTCCTTCCACATTCCAGGCATTGATGAATAAAATATTCCGGCCCTACTTGCAGAAATTCATTCTGGTCTTCTTTGATGATATCCTCATCTATAGTAAAACATGGGCTGAGCATCTCCAGCATTTGGATCTTGTACTGCAACTTCTCTCTGACCGTCATCTCTGTGTAAAACAGTCTAAATGTGTTTTTGGGCAGGAGGAAGTGGAGTATCTCGGGCATATTGTTTCAGCCCAAGGGGTTCGAGTGGATCCTGCCAAAATAGATGCCATGAAAAATTGGCTGCATCCTTAGACACTCAAGAGCCTTCATGGTTTTTTGGGACTGACTGGCTACTACCGCAAGTTTGTCAAGGATTACGAAAAGATTGCAGCTCCATTAACAACTCTGTTGAAAAAGGATGCTTTTACATGGACACATGCTGCTCAGTGTGCATTTGAAAAACTGAAACAAGCTATGTGTACTACACCTATTCTAGCTATGCCAGATTTTTCCAAGACCTTCACTATTGAGAGCGATGCTTGCGGCAATGGACTTGGTGCTATTCTCCTTCAAGATGAACATCCCATTGCATTCACCAGCAAAGCCCTTTCAGGTAAGAATTTAGTACTCTCTACATATGAGAAGGAAATGATGGCTATTTTGCATGCAGTACAGAAGTGGTGGCCATACCTATTAGGGAATCATTTCTGCATCAAGACTGATCACCAGAGTCTAAAATATTTCCTAGAACAATGAGTCTCCTCCCCAGCACAACAAAAATGGGTTAGCAAACTCATGGGTTATGACTATGAGATCACTTACAAGAAGGGTAAGGACAATATTGTGGCGGATGCTCTTTCTCACACATTTGATGACCAAGCTTCTCTTTCATCTATTTCTATGTCTGTTCCAAATTGGTTGGAATCTGTCCAGCAGGGCTATGTCAATGACTCTTCATTATCTCAAATCATCCAACAGTTGGCCAATAACCCTTCTACTGTACCGCATTACTCTTGGGATGGTACTTCTCTGAGATACAAGGGTTGTTTGGTGCTCCCCCAGAGCACAGATCTTCAACAAGCTATCTTCTATGAACTCCATGCTTCTCCATCAGCAGGGCACTTTGGCTTCCTCAAAACTTATGAGTGGGCATGGCGTAACTTCTTTTGGAAGGGAATGAAAAGGGCAATTCAATAGATGGTGGCTGAATGTGATACTTGCTAGCGCAACAAGGGTGAAATGACACTCCTTCGTAGATTGCTCGAACCCTTGCCCATCCCTACACGGATTTGAACAGATATTTCTATGGATTTCATTGAGGGACTCCCAAAATCTGGAGGGAAGATAGTGATCTTGGTTGTGGTTGATCGCCTTTCCAAATATAGGCATTTTTGTGCCCTTAGCCATCCCTATACCGCCTCCTCAGTCGCACAGATTTTCATGGACCAGATCTTCCATCTTCATGGAATCCCTTCTTCCATTGTCGCAGATCGTGATGCAACTTTCACCAGTCATTTTTGGACAGAACTATTTTGCCACACTGGCACCAAACTGAAGATGAGTTCAGGGTATCATCCATAAACAGATGGTCAGACTGAAGTTATCAACAAATATTTGGAAACTTATCTTCGTTGTTTCACCTCCGAACAACAACATCAGTGGGCAAAGTGGCTCCCTCTCGCTGAATGGTGGTACAATACCTCCTACCATAATGCATCTAAAATGACTCCATATAAAGCAGTCTATGGTCAGGCACTACCAGTGCTCCTTCCATACACCCCCAGCAGTTCTCCAGTTTAGGTAGTTGACACGGTTCTCCGAACCTGAGATCAGATTCTTCGCATTTTGCAGGACAATCTTCACATGGCAAGAAATCGAATGAAACAACAAGCCGATCAGCACCATTCTAAGCGCACTTTTCAAGTAGGTGATATGGTTTTTCTTTGTCTACAGCCATACAAGCAATCCTCCCTGAAACTGAAAGGGTGTCATAAGCTGGCTCCAAAGTTCTATGGGCCATATAAGGTTCTTTAGAAGATTGGGTCTGTTGCTTATAAATTGGAGCTTCCTCCTTCTTCCCACGTTCATCTAGTATTTCATGTCTCTTGTCTAAAGAAAGTTCTTGGCACCAACATTAGAGCACAAACTATTTTACTAGAACTAGATAACAAAGGATCCATCATTTTGGAGCCAAAAGCAATCCTCGACAGGCGCACTCGTTAGCTTCGCTCTCGATCCATCACAGAGGTATTAATTCAGTGGCACAGAATGCAAGTAGAGGATGCTACATGGGAACCACTCCTTCAGATTCAACAACAATTTCCACATCTTAAGCTTTGAGGACAAAGCTTTTGTAAGAGGGAGGGGATGTTAGGAACCTGTGTTTAACCCTTCTCTTTACTTTGTTAGTATAATGTTGTTGGATGCATATGCTTTGTAAGTCGTCCCGTGAGTATATTGTATTATCCCACATTCATGGGGAGTAATAGTTGTTTATATTAGACTTAGTATATAAGTACATGTTGAGGCCAATGAAGGCATCCACAAATTTATTGTATTGAGCTTGCTCAAAGGAGGTTGCCCCCTCGAAGTGGCCTACGATCAATAAATTCCTTCCGTGTTTCTGCTATTTCTGTTATTTCATGCATTTTTCATTACATTGTTGCAGGAGGTTCCTCTCATGGTCTAACTAATTAGTTCAATCTATTCTTTTTTTAGTTGTAAACCAGCAACACACTCTTTGAAACATTTCATCAATAAGTTAGGATACCTGAATTATTAGGTAAACTATTTACTCAAAATTGATCAACAAGTTTTGTTTCAACAAAAAGTTAGTTTAGAAAAAAAGAAAATTGCTCCATTTTTGTGTTCATGTCCATACTTTTATTGTTCATAAAGGGTGGGCATGACATTAGGTATTAGAGCTAGGTTGCCACACTTTGGGAACTCTGGGGAAATTTTATTGTTGTTGTTGTTGTATAACATGTGTTCTTGATCTTGTAGTATGCCTCCACGATGAAGGCACACTCATTTTGTGCCATCAGAATCAGATCATTCTGATGAACATGTCAGTCACTGGCCTCAGATAATTTAGACTCTGCAGCATCTGGTAGATGTCATTTAGGATAAACTTCCTCCACTTGCTACTAACCCAACCCATAATTAGAAGCAACCCCATTCAGATGAGCATCACTCTATTCCCTGATAGCGTAGCAGAAGCCTTGATAGAGGTAGAGCATAGCATGTAGAGGATGGGATGGGTGAATCAAGACATTATGAACCCCCTCCTTGTTTTACATGAGTAGACCACGATGCTCCAATTGATGTCAGAAAACAAATCAGAGAATTCCTCTGCCTTCAACCTCAACACTTTTTTGGTTCCAGTGATGGTATAGAGGCAAAATCATGGTTGCTAAGTCTTGAGAAGTGTTTTGTACTCAAAACCTATGAGAGCAACCTTAAGGCTAGGTTGGCAATTCATTTTCTCAAAGATAATGTTGCTACTTGGTGGCGTCAAGAGGAGAGAAAAGGGCACTTGACACCAAATATTGTTACTTGGGAGACCTTGGAATTATTCAAAAAAAGATTCATCTTTGAAC
Source organism: Cunninghamia lanceolata (assembly GCA_027924645.1). NCBI lineage: Eukaryota > Viridiplantae > Streptophyta > Pinopsida > Cupressales > Cupressaceae > Cunninghamia > Cunninghamia lanceolata. The sequence goes on along the minus strand of BSBN01000178.1, from coordinate 790,917 downwards.
ACTTCCAGCAGTGGAAAATTGACAAGTTTCATGATCTCCAGTAGAGAGGACTCACAGTAGCTTAGTACAAGAACAAATTTTAGGAGTTACTACATTATGTTGATTATATTCAAGATGAGAAGTTGATAGTCAATCGCTTTGTCAGAGGTCTTAACCATGGTATTGCAGGACCTATGTGTTTGTCTAAGCCCTCAACCTTGAGACAAGTAGTAGAGAAAGCCCTAATTGATGAAGAGATCCATCCCAAGAATCATGATAATAGAGACCACTTCCAGAACCAACCATAACATAACTATAATTTCTCTTGTCCATCTGTACCTCCTAGGAGTGGATTTAGAGATAATTCCTTTCCTACTAGGTCAGCACCACAGCAGCAACAACAGGGTCAGAAGGCCAAGTCTTTTCAGGGAGGACCATCTAGGTCTTAGCAGGCTCCACCTCAGAGGAGAGACTAGAAACCACAAACACAATTTGTGGGGTCAACTCATACTCATTAGATCTTCTGAGGTAGTCAGGATAGCTCTAGTAGACCTACTTTTTAGACACATGAACCACCTAAGGGTTCTTGTTAGACATGCGGAGGTATGAGACACATTGCTTGGAGTGCCTATAGAATAGTTCAATTGTGGGAGGACAGATGGCAACAACTTCTAAGCCTACAGGCAGTGATGTGGGGAAAGCCCATTGAGTCTTTGTAGTAGTAGATAATTGGTAGGAAGATCATCATGCATCAATCATTGAGACTCTGGGTAAAACTAGTAATGTTGTTTCCATACTCTTTGATTTTGGGGCTACATATTCATTTGTATCCTCATCAGTAGTGGAGAAGTACAGGCTCGTGGTTGTTAAGCAAGATACTAGTTGGGATGTGGAGTTAGCTTTGAGAGCCAGGATGTCTGTTAGTTCTTTGGTCAAGGATTGCCAAATAGGACTTGGAGCTTTTTCCACTTTAGCAGATCTCTGGGTTATTCCATTAGGATCCTATGACATGATTTTGGGTATGGATTGGTTGAATGCCCACGAGACTAATCTCGATTGTCATAGTAAATCTATTGAGTGATTGGATGATGTTGGTAATAGGGTGAAGATTTCATGTATTCAAAGACCAGTGTTGCTAAAGATTATTTCAGCTATGCAGCTTAAGCGCTGTATGCGGAAGGGATGCCAATTCCTTGCCACAGCGATAGATAAGAGGACAAGCCGGAGACTTCATTGGATGATCATCCTATTCTTCAAGAGTTTGCTGATCTATTTCCTTCTCAACTTTCTAGGATACCACCATGGTGAGAGATTGATTTTCACATCAACTTGGTGCTAGGAACACAGGCTATTTCAAAGGATCCCTATAGAATGATGGCATGGGAGCTTCAGGAGCTTAAGTTGCAATTGGAGGAGATTTTGGAGAAAGGTCATATTCATCCTAGTGTATCTCCATGGGGTACACCTATTATCTTCATGAAGAAGAAGGACGGGTCTCTTCACCTTTGCATTGACTATAGGCAGTTGAACAAGATCACAGTGAAGAATCGCTACCTGTTGCCAATGATTGATGATTTGTTCAACTAGATTTGGGGAGCAAAGATTTTCTCTAAGATTGACCTAAAGTAAGGGTATCATCAGTTGAGGATTCACGAGCTCAATTACGTGACTCACAACTTGGAGCTTGCAACTATGATACATGCTTTGATGAAGTGGTGCCATTTCTTCTTGGACATCGAGCTGAGTTGCAATCGGATCATCAGAGCCTTCAGTACATCTTTTCCTAGCCTAATATGAATGCATGACAGCACCGATGGATGAAGTTTATTTGCGAGTATGATTTTGAGATTCAGTATATTAAGGGAAAAGAGAATGTTGTGGCTGATGCTCTCAACAATCTAAGATATGATTTTGTCTCATTGTCAGTGAAGATGAACCTCAGAGGGAATATCTTGGAGCTTTTGCTGTAGGATGCTTTGTATAGTAAGATAGTCCAGTTTTAGGGTCCCTTGAGGGACAAGTTTGAGGGGTATTCCTTTAATGATGATGGCTTGCTTCGACACTGTGTGGATGTATCTATGTTCCTTCTTTGGGGAACCTCAGAGAGGTGGTTCTTGCAGAGGCTCATAGATCACCATATGCAACACACCTAGGAGTTAATAAAATGCATGCAGACCTTTAAAAACTATACTTCTAGGCAGGGATGTAGAAGGATATAGCAAAGTTCATTGCCCATTGCCTCGAGTGTCAGAGGGTGAAAGCAGAACATCAAAACTTGACCGAATTTTGTATCCATATGCTATTCCAGAATGGAAGTGGGATGTGATATCAATGGATTTCATTGTAGGTCTTCCTATGACTGCATGATGAAACAATGTGATCATGGTGCCTGTGGATAAGCTAAGGTGGCACATTTCTCAGTGATGAGTTCTTTTTACAATGCTGCTTCAGTAGCTAGGGTTTTCTTGTACGATATTATCAGACTTCATGGTGTTCCGAGGAGGATCATTTCAAACAGAGATTCTATTTTTACTTCATCCTTTTGGACTGCTCTACATCAATCTTTGGGCACTCAGCTTAATTTCAACACTGCTTATCATCTGGAGATAGTTGGGCAGATGGAGAGGGTGAACCGGGTATTGGAGGATATTCTTAGGATGTATGTCATGGATCAACAGTCTTATTGGAAGGAGTATTTGTACCTGGTAGAATTTGCATATAATAATGGGCACCACAGTTCACTTGGTATGACACCATATGAGGCTTTGTATGGTAGACCCTACAGAACACCACTGAGCTAGGATCAAATTGAGGATCATGTTGCAGTAGGTCCTAAGTTGATTCGTGTGATGGAGAGGTAGGTGACCTAGATTCGTGAGCAGCTGCAGATAGCATAGGATTGATAGAAGTAGCATGTAGATACTAGGAAGGTGGATCAAGAGTTCCAAGTTGGGGATAGAGTCTTCTTGCGTGTTTGACCACATAAGAGTTCTATCCATTATGGAAAGGGCTCTAAGTTGGCACCGAGATATGTTGGTCCTTTTGAGATCTTGGAGAGGATTGGTCCTATTGCATACCGCTTAGTATTGCCACCCAGCCTATCCCATATCCACAATGTATTCCATGTTTCTATGCTTAAGAAGTATGTACTTGATTTATCTCATGTTCTGGAGTGGGATGCTCTTCAGGTGGTGTAGGAAGGACAGCTAACCCTAGAGCCCATTTGCATATTAGATCATTGAACGTTGGCCCTGCAAGGATGACAGTTGGACCAGGTAAGGATCCAGTGGGATCTCTATGATGAGTCTTCTGTGACATGCGAGGATACAGATCGGATGAGGTCTCTGTTTCCTTATCTCTTTAAGGGCTTCCAAGAGGAAGCCTAATTTTAGAGGGGGAGGATGTGAGGCCTAGCTAGCACTGTCCTTGAGACTATGATGTGATACTATTTATAGTTGACTATTTTGATGATTGTGATTAGACATGGTTGATACTCTTATTTCTAGTTCATGAACTTATGTGTTTTGATATGCATATTTTTATATACAGACGTGTGTATGGACATTGTTTTGGATTATAGATGACATTAGATGTTTTAAATTAACAAAATATTTTTGGTTATGTGGTGTTTATGATTATGCATTTAATTTCCACAAAAACGAATATTTTAAATTATTTGTGAAATTTAATAAATTATTTGATTTTAGACATTTTAGATATTTAATATTTAATTATTTGTTGCTTTGGCTATATTTTCTGTGATATACTGATGTTTGAAATTGAGTTTTGCAGGTGGGTAGCCCAAATCCTTTTTAGTTTGGAGATAAACTCAAATGCCTAGGTTTACTTGATTTTTTGGATTTTATCGTGATTAACTAGTTGGGTTGTGTCAGGGGTATTTGGGTTAATTATCTTGCTTACTTTTTATTAATTATTTATGTGTATTATTGGTATGAAGGTATGGTTGTTATTATTTTATTTTATCTTTACTTTATTTCATTTGTTTGGAAATGAATAATTAAAGAGTTGTGTTATTTTGTAATTTTATTATTAAATATTGTCTTTTTAATTTTTACTTGGGAAGTTGAAGGGTTTGGTATGCAAATTATTTTATTGAGGAATTTGATTCAATTCCTCTCATGGTGCGCGTGCTTGGGATTTTGGCTTCTCTTTATATTTTGAAAAGAGATTGAAAAATTTGGTTTTTTGGGATGGAGATGGTGGATGAGGAAGGGTGTGGCTGGATAATGGTTGGAAACCTTTGACTTAGAGGGTTAAATTTTAGATTGGAATCCCATTCTTTGGTTGTTCCTAACTTGGGAAGCCAAGGCAGGGTTTGATATTTTCTTTAATTTCTTGTTTAATGAATGCAAATTGTAAAAATGGTTGTGGTTTATTTATGTATGCTAATGTGGTATTGTATGAGCAATTTGAATGAGTTCTTGTTGCAATTGTTGTAAATTTTGTTGGCATGCATGAGATTGGGGGTTTGGATGTAAAAAGGGAGTGTATCTCACCTGAGGGTTGAGAGCCTCCCTTGTGTGGGGTTGAGGAAGGCGTGGAACCTCTCTTGGGGAAGTTTTGTGGCATTTTGTATTATAGTGGATGTGGAGTTTTTGGTTTTTTGAAGGGTTGTGATGTGGAGGTGTGTGTTGTGGCTTGGATGGAAGGGTTGTGTTGTTGTGGAGATGGCTTTGATTTGATGGGTGGAGTTCTGCTGTGGGTTGTTATGAAGTAAGGGTTTGAAGGGTTGTGGAGTTGACTTGGTGATGGCATTATTTGTAAAAAAAAGAAGAAATTGTTATTGTTGTGGTTTAATCCCCAAGAGGGAAGGGAATCCCCTTTCTCCACCTTTGCAAGAATCTGGAAATGATTCTTTGTGTGTGAGTCAACCTGTGTAAAATCTTATTTTTATTTGTGTTTTATTTGTGAAATTTCTATTTGGGCATTTGAATTTTATCTCCTGCTCGGGGTGGGCTTGGAATCCAAGCCCCATGGTTGGGAGGAGAGTGAGACTGGGTTGCTCATTATGTGCGTAGGTTTACAACCAGCTGAATATTGAGCTCTGTTTTATTGGATGAGCAAAATTCCTCAAGTGTTAAACTTTGTGCATTAATATCAATGTAATGATTTTATTATTTATGTGAAAAGAAAAAGGTTTTACTCAGTTTGTAAGCCTAGATAGATATGTGCATTTGTATCTGGTTAGTGGCCTTGTAATTGCCATTGGTTTGGCTAAAAAGAATAGAAATATTTTATGTATAGCTTTGGTTATTGCTATGAAAATACCTTGTTTCATTTAGGCCTATGTGGTTGGAAAAGATTGTTTTTGAACATCATTAGTAGTGATATTGTATTCAATTTACTACTATGAATATGTTATTATAATGAAATTCTGGTTAAAAAATCCATGCAATTGTTTGTTTCTAAATTTTGTATTATATAGAAATTCATTGATTTAATATTATACTAGCAAATTGTGTTGAATGATAATAATTTTTTGGTGTTTTAAATTTAAGCATGTGATAAATTTTAAGAGGCCACAAGCTAGTGGTAGTCGTTGGGAGCCATGGCCCCCACCCATAGATTTGGTCGGTCATGGAAAGGCCTCGGCATGGCTAGGCCTACCACAAGCCGCAACCTAAAGTATGGCTATGTGTTTTTATTGTTTTCGCACTTCTATTTACAACGAGTCCTTTGTCATTTGATTTCTATTTTATATATATATATATATATATATGTCCTTTGTCATTTGATTTGTATTATATATATATATATATATATATAATGTGTGATACACACACACACATATACATACATACATATATATAATACATATCTAAACCCAGTTTCTTCTATTTATCCCTGTTGTGCTCTATTACTGTGATACACACACACACATACATACATACATATATATAATACATATCTAAACCCAGTTTCTTCTGTTTATCCCTATTGTGCACTATTACTGTACACACACATACACACATATATAGGCAAATTTATATTGATGATTGTGCCTCAGTGAAATAAATTTGTATGAGAAACGAACTTGTTGTTAGTTATCAAATGAGACATATATACAAGTTGTTGTTATATATATATACATATATATGAGACATTAGATAGATGAAAGTATTCTTTTCTATGAGTCCATAACAGAAAGTTGAATTATTTAACTTTCTGTTATGGATTCATAGAAAAGAACAATTTCATATATCTAATGTTTTAGATTTTCATAATATGCGATTATATATATATATATATATATATATACTCTATTGAAACTATTCCTGGAGGATTTTAATATTAAATTAGTTACTCAAATAATGAATATTTGTCTTCATTATAGTTATGATCCTAGTAGATTTGTTAGTCCTTATTTACTTGTTAGATTATATAGAATGATTCCTCATGAATTCAATCATATTGTCATTCAATTCATTTGATTAGTTTACTTGACTTCATGTTTATTACATACAATAGTTTTGGTCTAACTAATTAGTTCAATCTTCTTTTTTAGTTGCAAACCAACATCACACTCTTTGAAACATTTCATCAATTAGTTAGGAGACTTGAATTAGTAGGTAAACTATTTACTCAAAATTGTTCAACAAGTTTTGTTTCCACAAAAAGTTAGTTTAGAAAAAAATGAAAATTGCTCCATTTTGTGTTCATGTCCAAACTTTTATTGTTCATAAAGGGTGGACATGACAGAAAGGCATGGTAACCTGACCCTTAGCCTTGGACCTGCAAGTACAAGGTTATGTCAATGGCAAGATAAAAATCTAACTTCAAATGGCAATATAGCTGACAAAATTTTTTTAGATGTTTTTTATGAATTTAAAACCCATTATAGATGATGATGTCTAGTTTTTACATATGTAATTTTTTTAATGATTAGATTTGTTTTTCTATTTTTTAATTAATTTATGAGGAAACTGGTCCATAAACTTGAAATGTCAGGTGTTCGTATTTTTAATAACTTTTAATTGTTTAAGTTTCTTTTTAAAAAAATTATATGCCATCAATCTACACACAATTCTTTATACAATTTGATTTTTAGGAAAAACACATCCACTTTTTAGCCAAAAGGTGGACCCAACTTCTTGCACACACCCAAAAATCATAATGAGGAGAATGATTTTCATTAGAGATGCACTTGGAACAAATTTATTGGGATTATTTTGCTTTTGTTGCACATTACTTTCTTAAGAGATTGCCAGTTCAGCTAGTATAAGTTCTCCTACATGGTTGGTTCTTCACAAGTAATTTATTGACAAGCACTTTGGTTTAGAGATTCTTCAAGGCATTGGTTCTAAGGTTATCTCTTCAGATTCATTTCATGGTGCATCTTCTCCCTCTCCTACCCAAGCTTGTTCATCCATTGTCAACCCTCCTTTCGCTGTATTCATGCTATCCCTACTAGTGTGGTACATACTCCTCATGTTCCTTCTTCTTGTGCCATGACTAGTTCTAACCCTAATAGTCTTCCATATATTTCTTACATTACTTCTACTAGTGTAATACCTTCATTCCATGCTAGTAGTGTCACAAATTGTCCACCTCACTAGTGCTATCCCTTCTTCTTATCCTACTAGTGACATATCTTCATGCTATGATACTAGTGTAATCCCTTCATCTTATCCTACTAGTGTCATATCCTTACCTCTAATTAGTTGTCCTTTTTTTACCCCTCCTATTGTTTCCCATGTTCTGACCACCACTATTCCCATGGTTTCCCTTGATGCACTATTGCAAAAGATTGATAGAGTAAAATGTAAGGTTGATGTCATGCCTAGTTGATATGATATAAATGATTGTGTTCTAGCACAACACCCTCTTATTTCTTTTGATATAATGACTAATCTATTACTAGTTGGTTTTATGGCACATGCTTAATAGAAAGGGTGCCGTAAATACACATGTCTAATCTTTCCAAGTTGCATGTTCAAGTTTTGTGTATGCAGATAAGTTGCTCACCAAATTGTTTCCATGAACATTGAGGAGCTATGATATATAATGGTTTTATTCTTTACCTTATGGGTTCATTCATTTATTTTCTAAGTTGGCCAAAGCTTTTCTTAGTCACTTCTATATGAATATGGGTTTGAAGACTATAGTTTCAAATTTATTTGAGTGTTCACAAGGGCCTAATGAGAGGATTAATGATCATGTTAATAAATTTTAGTCTATGTGTGCTAAGATGAGGCATCACCCATCCTGATGATGAGTTATAGAGAATTTTTTTGTTCAAGGATTTTTTTTCATCGATTAAGGATAATGTATATTTGAATAGTTATTCTTCATTTATGGTTTTGTGTGCTTATGTGAAAAATGTTGAATTGAAATTGTTGATTTCCAATGTATAAAAATATGGTTCTTCTCATGTACCTTCTATGACTTCTATTCTTCAAAGTTTCAAAAACATAGTAATTTTCAAAAGGGTAGTAATTAGAAAAGGAATAAGCCTAGTACCCATCTTGTGGCTAACACTTCTAATCTTAATACTTTAAGACCTCAAAATTTTAAAAATATTTACAAAATTGAATAGTCCTTGGACAATATGTTCCAAAGTTTGCTTCATGCTAATATGATTACTCTTCCTCCTATTCATCTATTGAATCCATCAAGATGGATGTCGCATCCCATTATTTTGCTTCATTAAATATTGGATTATTGAATTAATTGTTTGATCGCAAACAATTAGGAAACATAGTGAATGTCATAAGTCTTGCTTCATTAAATATTGGATTATTGAATTAAATATTGGATTATTGAATTAATTGTTTGATAGCAAACAATTAGGAAACATAGTGAATGTCATAAGTCTTGGCCTACTCATTCTAGTGGCAGATTTTATATGTGATTAATCCACATAATGTGGTGCTTTTCAAATGCTAGAGGATGGTGGGGCCGTCTTGCTTTGAGACAAGGTTTATGTGGTTCCCCTAGGTCTTCTTTTGTGAATCTCATTATATTAAGGATTTGCATCTTCGAATCCCATGAGATAACACCTCTTCGAGGCCTTCTATCAATGGACCACATGCCTTGTCTGTGCTTCCTCCAATTACACTCATGTCTTTTCGTGGCATTTGAATGTGTAAAAGGATCACATCGTGGAGAGGGGAAGGGAGGAGAAAAATAGGAGTTTGGGGAGTTTGAAGGGGGAGATATTGCAGAAATTGGGAATGCAAGAGGGAAGCACAATTTCAAGTAAAATCGGTTTTGAATGGGAGTTCACTGGTGAATAGGGAAACAAGATCACTGGTTCCAGTGGAGGAGCTTGTTGACTTTAGTGGAGGAATCAGCCTGCAAAAACACAGGTTCCTTTTCTTGTTTCAATAAAACCATTCTGTGCATATCCTGCAATCGTTGCATTTGAAGGAATGACACCTCTTTGAGGCATTTATTCATTTGCAAATTGCATTTCCTTGAAAATCTTTAAAGCCTTTTCAACAAATCTATGAAGTGCATATCCTGCAATAGTTGCAGTCCAAAGAAATGATACTTCTTTGAGGCAATCTGTCAAACAGATCATGTGCCTTGTCTTGCGCTCACATTTCCTATGCCCATTGCAGTCCATGAGACCACATTTATTTTAGGCATTTTATGAAACAGTTGACGTGCCTACATAGTTACCAGGCCACTTGCAACTCCAACATCTGACAAAATTTCCCTTCCAATATGCTGTGATGGACTTCCCTTCATTTTACTGGAGAACTGACATTATGCACATTATTATAGCGTAAGCCTATTATTTAAGATTGTTTCATTTAGCATCGAATTATCTCCACAAGAAAAAATTTTTCCTATTTAAAATGATGGAAATGGTTCACATCTCTCACAACAATTTCTCTTGACACCGTGACAGTTCATCAAGTTTAGTTTAATAATTTTGAGCGATAATTCTGTGACATGAATGGTCTAATGACTGCTGGGGATTAGCATCAAATAATTAAGACATTTGCAAACTTAAAAGCATTCTGTGGGTGTCATCTGATATTCTTGACCTCAGACTATGGTTCCTATTAATAATGAGTGGATTAGTGAATTGAGTAGAAAATGTAAATATGTAATTTATGTTTATAGTCCAAACATCCTTGTATTGTTGTAGGATTATGTTATTGTATCAAATGAAATGTTTGTTTTATATACAGTACAAGTGTATTGATATTATACTTACTTTAATAGTATTCATGTTATAAGTGAGCAAGATCAATACTATGGTAAAGGGATTAGAATTGGGGATTTAGAAAAAGAATGTTAATTTCTTGAGTTGCATGTTTTTCAATGGAATCATTAATACTTTGGTCAGCTATTGTAAATAGTTCCTTTCAAGGAGTATTGTAAATACCAAATTATTTATTTTGTTAGTGGATAGAAAGGCAAATCAAACCATAGTTGATTCCTCATGCTTAACCATAGTAGTATGGTTTAAAACCTTCCATGATGATGGGAAGCATGTGGTTGACTTTGTGTTAGTCATAGTTTTGATGCCTTTTTATTTCATATTCCTTATTCTTCGTTATAGGAAGACCTTATGAATCTTAGTGAGGAATTATTATTGGATAACTATGATGGTTCCACAAATACATCTTGTGTGACTAGTCAACTCCTTGTATAACTATTATTAGATAGATTCCTTACAAGGAATGTTGTAATACCAAGTTGTTATCTTTAGATATCTAGTGGGGATCAAAACTATACTTGTTTCTCAAGCATCGGCTTGGTGAGTTTGTCGGAAAGGGGGTGTCTTGAATTATAATGTCGTAATGGGACAAGAAGGGAACCTTGACCTATAATTGGGGTTTGAGCTAGAAAGGTAACCATTTAATCATGTTCAAAGTGAATTAAGATTCTTCTAATCCTTGTGAGGAGGAGGGACCAACTTAGAAGATAGTGTTTAAATTTTGGTTAATAAGTATTAAAATGTACTTGTTTGCTTAGTGTTTGGAGCATTTAAACCTTGATGAAATTATGGATCATGTTTCTTCCAACTTTTAAGGAAAGTCAGGGAATCATTAAAGTATGATTAGGACATAACTTCATTGCATGGTAAATGATGCCCTTTTTGCTTGAAGCGCTCGTTCACCAGTTGGTTGCAGGTGCTTATCATGCGAACTTGTATAAACTTTGAGTCATATCCTACAATGTCAAGATATTAGTATGTGATAAGGACATTTATTGTTTGAGTCATTGATTGTCATTGCCTAATCGTGAGGGTTTATATTTTTTTTTTAAACCAGAAAATTGAATCCAGTCTCAACTATGTTGTGATAAGGTAGTATGACCTTTTGTCCACTATATCATCTAGTATTGAGTGGATTTAGGGAAATGTGCTTAACCTATGGAATATCATCCTTGATGGACAATTCAGTAAGCATCATTACCCTAAAAATATTTTATTTAATTAACTTTATGGACTAATCATCAATTATGGATTGGTGCTCTAGATTTTTATCCATCCTATTGAATGCCAAGATATCATGGTGAGATGATTAGGAAATTCTTATGATGTGGGGCTTGATGACCATTGTTATGTGTAACAAGATTTTATAGATCTATTAGAACTAAATGTGCTGAAAACTAGTTTGTTAAAAATATTGTGTAACTTGATGAAGGGTTGTGTTAGCACACTACAAAGCCTTTGATTGCGTTACATAGGCAAGGTCATCTTGGATGAGCCCCTGAGGCATGGGTCTAGCCCCTAGGATGGGTCCAGCTTTGTGATCATGAGTTATTAAGATCCTTAGTGAGATAAAGCACTAGATTAATTGCTCAGGTAGAGTAAGATGTGGGCTAGTTTATCTAGCCTTATTATTGAATATGAGATATCTTATCTATTAGATTACTAATGTAATAGTTGATGAGGTAAGATATTTTGACATTACTATTTCAGGTGTGTATTAAGTAATTATTGAGTTCATTGTGTAACACTTGAATGGAGTCAGTGAAATAAGAGATACCTTCTTTGATATCCTTATGATTGATGGCCATGTGTTGATGTAAATCATGATCTAATGAGTGTATTGTTGTAATTCATATCTTTAATTATTATGATATTTTTGTAGTATATGGGGTGTTGCTACAATGGCTACCTAAGGGATATAATAAAGTACATTTTGTAATTATCATAGGGTTAATGGACATTATACACAAAGTTGCATGGAATTGAAACATAAGGTACAACATTTTGTTGAACACACCAAGATATTAAGAGGGGGGGTGAATCAGTATCTAAACAATCTTCAATTCTAACAACTTCAACTTATCCAGAGAAGATTAAAACTTAATCATTATAGCATTAGCATGAACATGAAAGATTAACACAATGCACATCAACATAACACCAGATATAGGTGGAAAACCCTAGAAGGGAAAAACCATAGTGAGGATTAACTCAAAATATATGAAGCTTAGATAACAACTTTCTACAAACCAAGGAAACTTCTACTCCCTGAAGAACTTTGATTTAGGGTCACTCCCAAGGAAGCTACAACTCCCTAAAGACTTTGTTTTAGGGTCACTCTTAAGGAAGCTACTACTCCCTAAAATGAGAACACACTTACAAAAGATTACAATATGACAGTCCTTCTACTATCTGAAAACTGACATTGAAACACACTTTCGATGATTTCACTTATGCCTCTTCACACTTTCTTCTGATGATCTGATTAGTTAGACACACTCTATACTTGATCCTTATCACAAATATGTCTTCAAGATGAATCTAGACAGCATCAACAACTTCTGCTCTTTCTCCTTCAGTCGCACATCAACAATGCATTCATTATGCTTTTTATCTGCTTGTGAACCTTTTCAATCAACTTGCAATCACACTCTCCTAACTCAATTTGATTCACTATTTATACATGATATTACATAGATTACATTGCTTGTCAGCCAGATACAACATGAAAAATACATTTACAAGTCAGCCATACACAACACAATATGAAATGTGTAGAAGATAGGTCCTAAGTGAAACCACACATTACACCAGCAGAAGATCCATGCCTTATGGACACCAACACTTGCTTAACTAGGTCCAAAACATCCTTCATAGCTTCAAATACCAAGGAATTACATCCACACACTCCGCTCATTTAAAAATAGGATGACTTTAACCAAAAACACATGAACCTTGAAGCATAACGACCACATCAATTTGAAAACCTTGTGCGATACTAGAAACAAGAAAGATCTTCATGAAAACTCTTCTATATGATTTCACATGACTCATACAGCATCTCCAAATGCTCCTTTGCCACCGAACATCTTCAATCATGAACTTTGATAATAATTTATCATCTGAAACACACTGTAACATGCTTTCATTTGAAAAATTGAGCTACTGACCACCAAGAACCTTGAAACTGCAAGGAAACATGTAATATATATCCATAAACATGTCCTCAAAACCTCAAGGGCAATCATTCATTTTTGGAGGAATACGAAGCATTCCAACAAACCTTCAACATTAGCTTATTCTTCCTGAACACATGTCAGTACTCTATCATGCATAACTTTCACAGCGGAAGGACAAATGATCTGAAAACTTAGATTTATCAACTTCACTACATCCTGAACACCATTCCAAAACCGCATGGCCATATATACAAATGCGGAGGAATGCGGAGAATTCCATTGTCCTACATAGAACATCTTCACAGAGACAACAATACTTCAGGCCATCAGTAGCATCAGCAATACATCTGATCATCTTTGTGCTTCTAATTCCCATATTAATATGAACTATATCTTCTCCCTTCTCTTAATGGCCAATGATTTTCTCTATGATCATTTTAAGATGTTAGTGGCTAAGCAGCAACTAACGTATCCAAGCTTATGGACTGATAGGCCATTCTTCCAATTCTTAGCTGAAGCAAAACCCATTGATCTTGATGTCGGTCATATACTTCAAAACTAGTGTGGAGACTTTGTTCTCCCTGTAATGTTTCTCAATCCACCAGTAGAATGACCAGATCAATGGTTGAACACAGAACATGGGAAAAGATTAATTAAGGATCTATTACAGGGACCATACCCACCTGCTAATGATACGCAGTTCAATGGAACTTCATCCTATACTAGATGTATATTCAAACTCATGTTCAACTCCTCTAAAGAAAACCCAATCAGTAGGCATCTTTGCCAAATCTATGGACCCGCTGGATCCTCATCTGTCTTTGAACACTGGAATGTCTCCAACAGATTGAGATTCTTCCATTCCCAGAAAATGCCTATCTGGATTCACACCAAGACTTACCAAATGGATAGAACAAATCAAAGAGCCATGTCCTAAGGACTCTATGGGCCATACAAGATGAAAACTTTGAGCATCATCTGGAAGGAAAATGAAGTTGATCGCACTACAAGCAAAGGATGTGAACCACACTCTTCCAGTCAGACTTGTGCCAACTGTTGCTATGATCCTCTAGATGACCCCAGAGTTCTCGTCTACGTCACTGAAACAGACGACTCACAACCAAGCACAGGATCCTAGGCTAATGGATGGGTTTGTCATCCATCGAGGAATCTATCACCTCGTTGAACTCAATAGATGTGGGCCCTTCCACGGTAAAAGGGGAAAGCTTACGTGCCTTATAGTAAGCACGAGTGAAGCCCTTATTATCTTCATCGACATGCTACCAAATAATGCCTTCAAATCAATTTTCTTCAATGAAAAGGGTGAAGCCCTTATTATCTTCATCGGCATGCTACCAAATAATGCCTTCAAATCAATTCCAGAAAAATCCTCCTCTTGCTACAAATGTGATAAGTCAGACAAGTCAGAAAAATCTTATAAGAAGAAAAAGAAGACATTTAGCAAGTATCCCAAGAAGAAGGGATATTTCAGAAAGAGGGATAAGAAAGGCAAGGGTTCAAAGAAGTGGGAACCTACTTGCTATATTTGCAAAGGAAATAATTTTGCAAATAAATGCCCGGACAAACATAAGAAAAAGAATAAAGGTAAAGTTTGAGCTACACGAGAAGCAGGAGTCAAAGATGATGAATATGAATTCATCAACAGCTACCCATCAGACTCAGAAGATATCATTCTATCCAGCACTGATACAGAGACAAAATCAGAGTCTGAAGAATATACATCAGCTCCAGAATAGGCTCAGGTAAATATGATGACCGAGCAAATTCAATCATCTGATGATGATTTGGAAGTCTTCTGCAGAATGCTGCAAAGGGACACCCGTGCTGAATTGGACAAAACAATTGAAGACATTGTCCAAACTGAATCAAGACTCCATGACATGGACATGGGTCAAGAAACATGGAAAAAGTTGACTAACAAGTTAGAGCAACTTAAGGCAAAGAAGTATTATTTTCTTCAAAAGGAAGAAAGGCCTCCTAAGCTCCTAGTTCGAAGGACACCCATTCTTCAATATGGGTTATCATCTTCAACAACTGTGATTCCAGAGCGCCATGGATACAAACCATTACAAAGAAGAGAACCTTGGCCACCAGGTCCTCCTGCTCAAAGAACCATCAGTGAAGCCCCTGCACCTAGCAGTATGGCTAGAAGATTATGGAGAAGCCACAAAGCCTTTCTAGAAAAGGTTATAGCTCAAGCTCAAGGAGAAATCTCAGAAATAGAAGATGAAGAAAACTTCTGTCTCACAGAAGAAATGGAAAAATCTCCTGAACTTGATAAGTTCATCAACCAGTTCAATTCGACTAGATCTCTATAGTTGGGACATGACATCCAACCATGAACACCATCACACCACCATGATAGTGTTGACATCAATTACAACCTAGTGACAGTGTTGACATCAATGACAACCCTAGGAACCATATGTGTAACATGTTTGATTGATAATAATATGGTACATGTTGAAGGTTTTAATTATGGAGGCAATCATTTTGTATTTCCTCCTAATCAAATTTGAAGATTTGTATAAATCCTTTTCCATCACATTGTCAAGCTACTATATATATATCAGTGGTGTCCAACCCAGCGACCATGTGGTTCACAATCCATGGGGTGAGCTAACTAATCCACTGGGCTGCATGTTAATCTAAGGATGTCCCACTCCCGATGCAGGAAGTTGAGTTGGGTTTTGAACTTGCATTGGTTGTCCATGTCTTTCAACGACTCAACCAACCTGTCTACGCCTGGGAGCACATCTAAGCATATATATATATATATATATACTTAGAATATGCATATGGATAGGTATGATATGAGTGAGAATCATGTGTCAAGATAGTGTGATATTTAATTACACTCTTAATGTACAATGTTGCATCTAACTTCATTGGAATGGGTACTTGGACACATGTGTAGTTGAGATATGATTATTTTATTATTATTGTCGTAATTGATTTGGAATATAATTAGTTGTAGTGGTATTAAGAGAGGAAGTGGAGCATGATACTAGTGGTTAAAAATTGATTTGAGGTCATTTATGACACTTTGCCATTCCTAGGTGCTAGAACAAAGAGTGGAGAATCTTTTCATTTATTGGGTGGATCCCATGTGAATTGTTGGAGGTAATTTTGGACACTATGCTATGGGAAGTGTATCTTTGGGAGTTGTTGATGTGGTTTTTAACACACCAACTTTCCTATGAGCCATGAATCACCGCATGTTGGAACAACAAAGGTTCTCCTACTTGAAAGGTGGCTAGGCTCAAAAGTCTTCATCAATTGTTGCACAAGGTTTTATTAAAATCCCCCAACTAGAGAGTGCTTTGGTTGGTATGTTCAAAGGGTTGTAGTGAACATCAAGAGTCATCCATATGAAAAATAGGCTTACTTAGTGTAAACAAAACACTATTAGCCAACACAAATCCTCAATTCACTTTCAAATGCATTAAAACAAAATTAATTTCATTAAAACCATCATATATCCTTTAAAATCAAAATTTTACAAATTGAAAGATAAAGTCATTCATGAGATTCATTCCATCTTTCAAGAATTTGATTATGATCTTTAGGACAACAACCATTTAAACCACAAAAATATTTTAAGTTTTATTCCTTTTATGATTGAAATTTATCATCAAATCCTAAACTAATTCTAATCTAGCATTGATATGAAAAAAGTTAAAAAGGAAAGGGGGAAAGGAAAGAGTTAAAGAGAGAGAAAAATGGGTTTGAACCCATCTTCAATCATTCCACACATTATTCTATAAAATGGCAAATTCAACTTGAAACTAATATCTATCGGACCCTTTATCTATAATCCCAATGTGAGATGATGTGATCTTCAAGAGAAATGTCATACATGCATGATTGTTGCCAAATTCCTACATGCATAAACTATGTTCATTCAATCACACAAAATAACTCACCATCAGCAAGGCATTAGTGGTTTAAAAATGTATTGAATCCATCAACATTTGATGAATTATATGATTAGAAATGCAGGAAAAATACAAATTCAAAGTTCAAATATCAAAACATGAAAACCCAAAAATAATAGAGTAAAATTTGATATCTTGTATTCGTATTTTTGTTTTCATGGGTTTCCACCAAAAGAACCCAAAAAAGGAACAAAAGTGAAAAATTCGCCCTTATAATGAGTTTTAGAGAGTTAGATATAGGCACATTTAGGATAGGGAAGATCAAAGGTCATTCCCTCCAAAAGTCATAAAAGACAAAATACATGAAAATGTGAAAAGGGTTGGTATGTTCAAAGGGTTGTAGTGAACATTAGGAGTCATCCATATGAAAAATAGGCTTACTTAGAGTAAAAAACCACTATTATCCATCATAAATCCTCAATTTCACTTTCAAATGAATTAAAACATAATTAATTTCATTAAAACCATCATATATCCTTTAAAATAAAAATTTTACAAATTAAAAGATGAAAAGTCATTCATGAAATTCATTCCATCTTTCAAGAATTTGATTATGATCTTTAGGACAATGAGATTTTACCATTTAAACCACAAAAATCTTTTTTAAGTTTTATGCCTTTTATGATTGAAATTTATCATCAAATCCTAAACTAATCCTAATCTAGCATTGATATGAAAAAATTAAAAAGGAAAGGGGTAAGGAAAGGGTTAAAGAGAGAAAAAATGGGTTTGAACCCATCTTCAATCCTTCCACACATTATTCTATAAAATGAAAAATTCAACTTGAAACCTTATTTGTCGAACCCTTTATCTATAATCCCAATGTGAGATGATGTGATCTTCAAGGGAAAAGTCATACATGCATGATTGTTGTCAAATTCCTACATGCATGAACTAAGTTTATTCAACCACACAAAATAACTCACCATCAAGAAGGTATTAGTGGTTTAAACATGCATTGAATCCATCAACATTTAATGAATTATATGCTTAGAAATGCAGGAAAAAAACAAATTTCATTTGTAATGCCCCTCAATTTTGGCTTGTGTCAGTTGATAGTTTTCCATTGCTTTTAGACAATTTTGAGACATTTGATTGGTTAGATTTATGGTTTATGCTTATTATGTTCATGATGGACTATGGCTGACTAATATGGTTATTGACGTGTTATGATGACATTATTGTTATTACAGTTTATGTTGTGACATGGTTAGTTGATAGTTAATTGATCATGCAGAATAATGTTACTATGCTATATAGATTTAATGTTGTCTGATTAGAGATGTTGTGTTTATTGTTATGCTTGTGAGCATGGACGGTGTAGTATTACTCATTTTGAGCACCCTACTATGCTGCAATTCCTTAACTCTGTGTGTTTGATATATATGTGTATGTTGTATACAACCTATCGTCTTGATGCAGGTTGCAGGTACCGGGCATCGACTCCACCTGACTTAGCAGGTCTAAGCGTGCCCTTAGCCAATGGATACTGTTGAAAGGAGATAACATGGGGTTTTCCCTAGGTCAGTTTTAGTCTTTATTTTGTGACTGTGAGTCGAGGTGTCACCCTTTGGTCCTTGCTTCAGGATGTTGGTCGTCATGTGGTATGTGGAGTTATTGTTGGGTTTTGTTTAGTTAAGCCTATGTGTATTTTGGTAACACATTAATGAATGATATAATAGTAATAATAGGCTTGATATAGTGATATTTATGTAAATATTAATTAAAATTGTAATTGTAAAATAATGAAAAATATTTTAACTATGAATTAAAGTAATAGCTTTAATAATTAAATCCTATTGACATTTGTCATAAGTGAATGGTATTATTTTATTGCTGAAATTGTATTTAGTTTTATGGGCAAGATTTTATTAGTTAATAAGTTAGTTATAATATTATTTATTAGTCATTATTTGGCAATGTGAAATTAGGAATATTATTTAAGTAAATTTTTAATAAAAATTAAATTAATTATTTTAATGCTTTTAATAGAATATGTGTCATAAGTAATTAATATGGTTAAATTAGTATATGGTAAATAATACAATAATATTAGTCGAGGGGTTATTTGATGGCATGTGTTTATTTCGTACGCCTGGGTTACACTGCCTTTTCAATGCGTTTTCTCATGGCCTTCGCAATAATTGTATCATTTCCTTTCGAAACTCAATCCATTGTCACAGGCAGGAATTGGGAAACCAGTTGGCAAACAAGGCTTTGGAAGTGTTTAATGCTTTGTTATTTCTGTTGAATTATGTGCCTCCTCCTCCGCCACCCCCTCCTCAGTTTGCAGAAGAAGATGAGCCCGTCGAGGATCATGATTTGCAGGTTATAGAGATAGCAGATTAATGGGGTCCTTCTTCATGTTTTTTGCCTTCAACGGTTACTTTTTGTTTGGTTTTGTACATGCCAGATGCTATGTAATTCCTTTTTGAAAATTGTAATACTCTCTGGCATGATTTTAGTCATATTATTCTGATCTATGTTTTTGAGATAAATATGTATAATCTCGTTAAACTCAGGCTATAACCGGAGGTTTTCTTTGCCGATTCTTTCTTGCCGGTATGCCTTTTCTGAATCTCACATTTTGTAATTTCTTTTTATTAATAAATTTTAGTGGTTCGACCACTTTTGTTTTTTAAAAAAAAAATATTAGTCAGCAAATTAATTCTTGTGAGTTGTCGAATAAGATTCCAGATTTGGAGAATCTCTCTAAAAAGTAAAAAATTAATTGCTTGGAGAATTTCTCTGGAAAGTAAAATTTAATTGTTTTTCTTTTTTAGGGAGTTAGTGGGATTCTGTAATGGATTGCTGGTAGTGGAAAATTAATGGAGTTTGCCTATTTTTTTGTTTATGGGAAGTTATTTGTGGAGAGAGGAATTCTGAGATAATATAGAGAGGAATTCTGAGATAATATAGAGAGAAATTTGAGAAAAATCGTCACGGGGAAGCTGAGGAAGTGGGAAGCTAAAGAATTTTTGGAGCCTGGGATTGAAATTTTTGGTATGCTTACTTGTTCTTTTGAGCTATTTTGATAGATTAGTTTGCATGTCTGCTGAATTTCTTATGTGTGTTTTTTTTAACTTGTTTCTTTATTTCTATTTTCTTGTCTCCTGAAGATCCTGTAGTTTTGAACTTGATAAATTGGCCTTGTCACTTGAGTGCTTTGAGAAAATCTAAGTTGGTCCTCTTCTTCCCTCTTGTTGAAACCCTAGCTGATCCATATGTAAAATCTGCAAAGTTTATCAAACAAATTAATCATTTGAAATTGTTCTAATTAAAATCTTTCACCAGACTCCATTGCTAGAGAATGAGATTTTTTTTAAGCCAGGCCTTGTTGTGAAATTTCTATGGTATTCTATCAAAATTTTACCTCTATTATACACCTTTCATATCCTCTACTTTGTCAGACTATGTTAATGTGTTACTGGGTGATTTTGTTTGATTGTAACCTGCAGCCCACAAACCACCTCTGTTGCCACTGTACGGCCTCAACTCAGCCTTTCTTGAATTCCAAATTCCCTTTAATCTTTGCCTTTGATTTAATATTTTTTTTAAAACTTAACTCTACTCCTTCTCTTGGCCCTTGTATAACTTTTTGCTGGAATTTGCCAGTCCATACAAAAAAAAAAAAAAAAATCTTGCTCTGGTTCTATTAAAATTGCTTCAATGAAAATATATATTATTAAAAGAAATTAAATCTTGCTCTCAGCCAGTTTAGAATTATTGATGTTAAAACGTTTTTTTTTTCCTTGCCTGAAAACACATACTTATTGGAAGTCATTTTACCAAAACCTCTTACAGATTCTTCTCTGCCAGACTAGTTTTATGACCCTCTGTTTCTCTGCAATTTCTAGTGTCTGAGTTGAATTCTTGAATCTAAAATGAAATTTCTTGAATTTTTTTTACCTAAATGGCTGTGCCTACCTGAAGATTGTGCCTTTCTCTCCTCTTTCAGCCTACCTTGGTTGATCTTTGACCTCTGCAATAAATAAATTCATGTTGTTTCTTGGCATTGTTGCTTTCTTTCAAAAAAAATTTAATCTCTGTAATTTCATCATTAATTATCATATTGTGTAACAATGAATAGATTAAATTGTAAGTTTCTGGAAAAACTGTGTTATTTTTTTTGTATCAACGTTTCGGATCACACTCCGTGATCCATCATCAGGATAAGAGGAGATTTGCAAATCTCCTCTTATCCTGATGATGGATCACGGAGTGTGATCCGAAACGTTGATACAAAAAAAATAACACAGTTTTTCCAGAAACTTACAATTTGATCATCATGGACTGTGGAAATATCATGTCTACTATAATGAATATATTTTCAAGTTTATAGTTAAAAAAATGTAGTAAATGAGTGGTTCTAGGAAGTTTCTAAATCAACTCCATGAATGTCTATTAAACTTGCCTTTATAATTGTTATTTTGTGATAGTTAACAATTGTTAAATACAAATTAACTTGCTATTTAGAAAATTAAAATGATAACTTTTGATTAGTCAAACATACATATATATTTTGTTAAGATAGATTTATGTTAATTTTTTTAGAATAATTTCTCTTATTAAATATAGATTAGAATTAGTAGATGAAGGATTGTATTGGATTTTTAATTGACCATGCTAGTTTTTTAAACAATGTTAGATGGTGTACCATTTTAGAATTAAATATATTAAGTTAAATAGTTATATTCATTTTATTTTGTTGAGATATAAATTGGTTAGTTATGACTTAGCAATATACATTGTTTTAATAAGTAAATAGTAAATTAGAGTTTTACTGTAATGGTGAATCAAATATTAGATGAAATTATATTTCTAAAATAGAATAGCATTTGGATTTTATTTAATAGTGTTTTCTGGTTTAAAAATATTCTATTATATTGAGTTGATTTTAAATATGGACTTGCTTAGAAGTTCCATGGTTAGGGAGTAATGATTTCTGAGTAATATTCATTATTAATATAATAAATTTCTCTTGTTAGCAATAGTTTAATTAAAATTGATATCAATTTAGAATGTATGCAATTGTAAGCTAAGAATTAGGAAAACTTCTATTTTTGAAACTCTTTGAGCAACTCATAAATCTTGCTTTGTGCTTTTTCTAATTTTGATTTATTAAAATTGTTAATTTGACTTTCTTTTTTATCAAACTCATTAAAAGACAATAGTGATAAGATAATATTAGTTTATCTTAAAATATTAGGATAGAGTTGTATTATTTTAAAATTAATTGTATTTAAATAAAGTTGCTTTAGTAGATGTAAGTTTGTTAAATAAATAAATTAGTTTTTTTTTTAATGTAAAGTAGATTTTATGGTGATGCTAGATAAAAAATATTATAATTCTAGAATTAAATATATTGAGTTATATTCTTTTTATCTTATTTAAATATAAATTTGTTTAGTTATGATTTAGTAACATACTATCTTGTGGTACCTTGATTTTAAATTAGAGATTAATTGTGATTTTAATAAATAAATAATAAACAAATATTAGATGGATTTATAGTTCTTGAGTGGAATAATATTTGGATTTTATTTTTAAAAGAGAGCGAAAACCTTATAGTGCTTTCCAGTTTAATTTGTTCAATGGTGTAATATTGAGTTAATTTTTAGATGTGAATTTTAGTAGTAAATTATTAAATCAATCATATATGAAATTGTAGATCTTTGAGATTTGATTAGAATATTGTTATCTTAAGTAAGTTTATGATTTAATCTAAAAAGAGAGATTGAAAGTCTTTTATTGAATCCATGTTAAAATAGTTCAAAAAGTGTAGTAGTACTTGGGTTTTGGTTATATATATATATATATATATATATATATATATATATATATATATATATATATATATACTTTGTTGTTTATTGCTAATTTTAAACCGATGTGTATCAACGATGCAATTGGGTCATTGCATTTAATTGGTTTTGAGTCTTGCTGTTATGTTTTGTCTAGCTTAATGTAATGGTGATCATGTTAGTTTCATGGGAGGTCAAGGTTGCTAAGCGTCATGCTTTGGATAGTTGTCTATTGGTATTTTTGTTAAAATCTTTTTAGCTCCAGAGGCTTGTTACCTTGAAATTCAGTGTGGTATTGTGGCAAGGATGTATTGGTGATGTGTCTTTTGGGTATGAGGTCTTGATGTGGACTGGGAAGAATTGTTGTTTTGAATTTGAAAATTGTTGATTAAATGTTTTATTTGATTTGGGATTTTGAATTGGATAGGGGAAAGTTTCGTGGTTGAGAGTTTGGATTTAAAATAGTTTGCAAAACGTTAGATGCATTATAATCCCTTGTCCATGCATGTTATTAGTGTATGGGTGATGGTTAGGGGTTGCTAGTTGCATGTAGGAGAGTGGCTTTCATGGTGGGGCCGGTGCCCAAAGTGGCTACCTGGATAACCCCATGAAAGTTGTAATCAAGTGATAACTTAATAATTTATCTAGGTGGGTTGGGTAGTAATTTACATAACAAGATAAGTATGGTGCCTCACCCATGTCTTGAGTGCTCTCATAGGCTAAGGATGGGATGAGAAGTCCTAGTTGGCAAGGTCGACCTCCTTGTCTCCATGAGAGGATGTGTCAACTCTGCATGTGTCACCATATGGGGCTGGTGCCTATAGAGAGGTCGCTAGGAAAACCATAGATGGGGGGTAGTTTCTAGTGAGAGATAGCTTGGATAACCCATGCTAGGACCATGCGATGACACTCTCCCTACTGTAGCATAGTTACTTCCTCTTTATCTTTTGTTGTTGCCTCTGGAGTGCAGACTTGTCTTGAAGATTTGTCTTAATTATTTGACTTATCTTGATGATTTGACTTGTCTTGAAGATTTGTCTTAATGATTTGACTTGTCTTGCTGATTTAACTTGACTTGAAGAATTGACTTGTCTTGATGAATTGACTTGTCTTGATGTTTGAGTAGACTAGATGATTTGTGATGATCTGAGTTGTCTGTGTCAAACCTTTATCTGTCTTCTTGTATCCCTTGACTTAGTGGAACCTCATTGTTATCTCCTAGGTCAGAGGGGTGGACCTCAAGGTTTCACATGGTTGGATTGGTTTTCTTGGATGTACTGGTTCGAGGACATTGTAGAAGTGTTTCCAGTTCCAGATTTGTTCTGCATCTTCAGAGTTGTAGTATACCTTCATAATTGTATTATATTGTTGTATATTGTAAACCGATGTGATCGGTAATGTAATCTTGTATTTAAACCTTTGTAATTATTCATCTCTACAAATTAATGATGTAAATCCTCTTCTATTGTATTATAATGTATATCACTTGTATTGTTATAATTTTATGTTTATTTGATGCAGTTATGTTCCCTAGAGGTGTTAGCTGCTCATTTTATTTAATGTTGTTAATAGTGTAATTATATTTAATGATTAATGCATTTACTTGCTTCAAAAAAAAATATTTCTGTAAATTTTGCACTTGTTAGTCTAACACTCTAGGGTTGCATGACGGGGCATCACACCATTCAAATATCAAAACATGAAAACCCAAAAATAATAGCTCGTAAAATTTGATATCTTGTATTTGTATTTTTGTTTTCATGGGTTTCCACCAAAAGAACCCAAAAAAGGAACACAAGTGAAAAATTCACCCTTACAACATAAGTTTCAAAGAGTTATATATAGGCATGTTTGGGATAGGGAAGATCAAAGGTCATTCCCTCCAAAAGTCATAAAAGGCAAAATACATGAATTTTGAAAAATTATTTTGACTATTCCTTCACATTCTATTTTTACATTATATTACAAAGAGATTTTGACATGCACACTTTTAATTTCCTCCATCTTTTTCTTGAGACTACTTTTGTTTATATAGCTAGAACTTATTTACTTCTAAGTATTTCAATAGACTAGGATCAAGACCGTCAAAGTGAATAAAATGAACATGGCCTTGGATGAAGTTTTCTAATATTTTCTTGTGTACTTGCTTATACTCTGCAATCTTCTATTTGAATGCTTCATTATCCATCCATATTCTCATTAACCTAATTATAGAGGAAGAGCCAAAATTTCCCCCATTAGGCGACTCTGCTTGCAAAATGCCACCAAACTGAGACTTTGAAATTTGTACAAAGTTAAATGTGTTTTGCTCATTATACAAGTTACATCTAATTCCCTTCACAAAATCATTAATTTATTTCAAAATATCCCACCTAATATTATGTGACACCTAAAATTTATCTTTATAGCCTTGTAATATACCCCTTCTAAATTTATAGGCCTCCACCCATTTTCTATGAATATATTGTTCTTGACCATCCAAAATACCCTCATTAACCAAAACCTAAAAATCCACTTGTGTGAGCTCCGCTACATAGGGTTAGTCTATCTCAATATCATATAATTCTTGTTCTATATTACTTTCTATCATGTTAATTGCTTCCTCTTCTTTTGCAAATCTACTACACTCATTTGTAACTCCTTCAATTATTTTATGCCCAACAAGTAGTTCACTGCTCCATGCCTTGGTGGCCATTACTACATTATTTAATTCATTAGTAGTAGATATTCCCTTTTATGTACCAGGAGAATATTGAGAAGGGGGTGTTGTTGATGCAGCTGTTATACACACACAACATGAGATAAAATTCACTATGAACTTAATCTATTTTGAAAGATATGGAGAATTATTAAGTAATAATTCACAATCCCAAGGCTCCAATAGTTAGGTCATGACTGTGTCATATCACTCAGTAGTTCAATGTGAAGTTGTTTGTTCAAGGGGCACTGGATTTATTACACTCTTTGCTCACTGGTTCCAAACTATCAAAAATCAAAATACTTTGCAAATTACAACTTATCAACACAAACTTTAGACATTTCATGCAAATCTTCTTAAAGCTTTTAAAGTTTGCATTCTCATTTACTTATATTTATGAAAATCACCTGAATCTTTAATCATTTGCACAATCTTTGCATAAATTTCAGACAATTTCCTTTAGATTTTCACATTTAAGCTAATTACAAGAAATATGATCAAATAAAGATAAAAGATAGGGTTTAGAAACAATTCTCACTCTGGAATCTCATTCTCTAGTACTTACACGAATGCATCATGTAGAAATATACAAATTGATAGTAAAATCCCTCTCACAATTAGCCAGACAAGGTCACAACCGCCATGGAAAGGATGCAAGCTTCAAAGGAAACATTCAATAATTCAAAGGACTCAAATTGTACTCTAAAGTAAGACGTAGCAGTTTGATATTCTCATTACTAAATTTAATTGTCACTTGAAATTTACAATTGGATATGACTTTCACTCTATCAAAAGATACATTTCAGATACATAACACAAGTGATTTAGCAGATACAAAGATAAGATATGTCAATTCATCATCATTATCTTTGCAGACACATGTGAATTCCACTCAGACATAATTTCACTTTAATAATCTCTTATCTCACACACACATCTTTAAAATAGAACATGAGAGATCCTTATATAGGATTTGATCCTCTGCAACAGTTACATTTACATCCATGGCTATAATTCATTGAAGAAGATCAACAGTCCCAAACATTTTTGATAGTTGTCTCTAGCTAGCACTTTTTAGAATATTCCTTGGAATATCCTTTACAATATCTTCCACCCTTTGCGCCTAGAACTTCGGCCTGGATACCCCCTTTAAATGTTTTTCAAAGTTCCCTCCAAAATATCTATTACAACTCTGTTGACTTCTCTCCTTGACTAACTTTGCATCCTTAGTCTCATGAGCAACCATCCCTGTCTACAAGCTATAGTGATGAATGCATTGTAGAACCAACTCCTTTGCCTCCATTGCCATGGTTCCTATTATAAAAAACAATATTATAGTCAATCCATTTATCCATTGCATTTGTATATGCATATGTATGCACTTTTACTAATATGCAGAAAAGAGGTGATGATGTCATGATAAATATTTTGACTAAATGCCCCTTTTGATGCTAAGTTCACCTTTTGTATCTTAGAACATGTGCAATACACTTTATGTATTTGTAATCCCTTTTCATTCGCTTTGCATATTTCGTGATTCAGGAACTTCCAGAGGTCATAACTTTTGACTTGGAGGTCCGTTGGAGCTGAAATTTGGTGAACATATGTGTCTTGAAGAGTTTATTATTTTTCTGACTGAAGTGGTAAATTCGGTAGGTCACTGTTTTGACACTTTTTCGAGACCTTATTTGATCATCTAGGGCCTCAAAATGAGGTTTTAATATTTTTTTTGAGATTTTCCTAGTTTTTTCTAAATATTTTCCTAGATTTACTTGCAATTAGATTAGAAAGTTGACGATTAGTTATTTTTTAGTAACTTTCAAATATTTAGAAACTTTCATGGTCATACAGATAAGGATGCAAAGTTATCAAAAATAATAATTTTAGAAAGTTGTGAAAATCTGCCAAAAATGGTAATTTTCATTTTTGTATAAATTTGATATTTATCTTTAGTTGTAGCAGGATGGAATCAGATGAGCAGGAGTTTGAAAATAATTTTGAGTTTTTCTGGTTATTTGTTTGCAATAAAAATATTGTTGAGCTTTATGTTGTGAAGTTTGGTTACATCATTTCGTTGTATATGCTTATGTATATCTCATAAAACATACAAACACAGACTCTATCGGATTTATAAAACAAATTAGAATTAATTTCAAGTCCGGTCTTGTATATATTTGTCTGTATCATCTTTTTGTATATCGCACACATGCACTTTATACATACACAAACGCACTGTTGACTTTTCCTCTTTCATTATGTATAGATGCACTTTATTTTGCAATTTAATCCTCTATTCACATCCGTGATTGTATCTTGCTTTTTTATATATTGAGTACATGTATCCCAACATACAAATGTGGAACCCACCTAAAGATTACTGAGTTTAACTTTTTAATCACGTCCAGATTTGTATCTGCATATTAGATACATGCGATTATACATACAACGATACATACAACTATGAGTATTCACTTTCATTTTCTAAACTCGATTGAACTTTCTTTTCGGGTCTGCATCTGTATGTATGCAAGAAAGAATGAATACTAGCGATGTATTAAACATACAAATGAGATGACCTTGACTTATATGCTAAATTTGAACTTCTTTTGACATCTACCAATGTATATTTTGCATTTGCATAAAAGATACATGCGCAACAATATACAAATACAAGCACGGACTTCTATCATTATACAACACACAATAAAAAGCCACTGGGTCTAGATTTGTATACTCATGTTTTAACAACTTAAGATACAAACATAAAATGACATTTTAAACATGATGCAAATCATCACCCGACAGACATAGAAAACAATGTATACCAGATACATGCAAACGGAAATGTATATGAGATACATTCTGACCAAAGCAACCCAGCGTTAACTTTTCACAAAATTGGACATAACTCTCAAAATACACAGAATTTTTTGACCATTCAAAAAGCAACCCTAGCTGAATTTTAATGCATATTTCATTGATAACAACCACTTTACCAAGCATTGTGCAACTTGAATTTTAAGCACCAAAGACATTTTACCCATACTACTAAGCAAGCAGAACCAAACCAACACAAAAGAAAAAGCAACAGCAAGGGTCCTCATTTTGCTAAAGGGTAAAATGGGGTGTGTTGTGAACATCACAACAGGTGCTAAAGTGGTAGAATTCATTTAATTGACCAAAATTTTAATATAAGAAGTCAGATAAGAAACTTTGTCTCTCAACTCCTACTTAATTTCCTTATCCTTTTCCATTTTTTGTATCATCCAATCAATGGATGACTTGGCCATTTGTTTTCCTTCCTCTCTAGATGGTTTTCTTAATGAGCCTATAGTTAGTATATAATTAGATGGTTCCATTTCTATTTGTAGCACATCCTTTAATAGGGTCACAATTTAAGCTTGTCGAGTTCCCTATGAGTATGTAGTAATTATAGACCTGAACCTTGCTCTTTTTGGAAGTAGTGGCTTTACAACCATGGATGGAAACTGAGTAAAATCATTGTTTTGTGGATTCATCACCATCTTATGCTGAATTATTTGATTGAACCATTGGGGTGTTTTCACAACAAATGTTTGACCTTGAGAAGTTCCCTTATCTTGAGTTTCTTGTTGGGTTGTTTTCTACGTGCCTTGATCTTTGGGAGGAGGAGAGGGAGTCCTTTCAATTTATGGAGTGTGTGTTCTTTTAGGAGATAGTGTAGGGTTTTTCCTTGGCGGAGGAGTAGGTGATCTCCTTTTCCTTCAAGGAGAGGGATTTAATGATCTTCCATGTGGGGGAGATGGTGTTCCCTTAGGTGCAGAAGGATTTATCTTAGGAGATGATACCACCCTTCTTTGTGGAGAGGGAGTCAATGCTTTCTCATGAACATCCCTGAAAGTGCTGGAGATTTGGGAGGAGGAGGTGGATGAGACTTAGGAAGAGGAGATGGAGTTCTCTCTGGATCCTCTCCCATATGGCTAAGTATAATAGATTCCCCAACTAGAAAACCAAGATTTGTTTCATTTTATTAAGCCATTATATGCTCTCGGTAACCACTTTCTTTGTTCTTCTCTCACTATCTTTATATTATTTCTTACTCCTATGACTCTAGGAAGTGGTTTGAAGGCTATTTGGTCATTTTCATATGAGGGACCTAATACATTCCCATCATCTTTAACCTCTGGCTTGGGAACAAATGCAATCTGATAAATTTTTAATTGATATGTATTTAACTGAGAATACCCCTTTTTCTAACTTCATGCTCATCATCACAATTTTCCCAAAAATATCTAACCTTTCTTTGTGCTTGCCGAGAAGTCTCATCCTTGTTATGCTAGACCTTGGATGAAAAAGGGGTATTGCATCATACAACTTCAAGTTGACTTAAGCCCTTTCAATCTCTACACTCCTAACATATTGTATTGTTAAACAAGAATATTTATTTATTATAACGAGGAATAAGACTCCCTTTACTTTACTTTCTAAGCATAACTTTTATACACTTGATAATTGTCTACACAATTCTAACCGTACCAACTTGTCACCAACATATTTGGGTAGCTTATACGATGCTCTATCAAAGCCTCCAACTCTAAGATATGTAAAGGTAGCAAATTGGATGTACCAA
The DNA here is from genome assembly GCA_027924645.1 of Cunninghamia lanceolata. Lineage (NCBI taxonomy): Eukaryota > Viridiplantae > Streptophyta > Pinopsida > Cupressales > Cupressaceae > Cunninghamia > Cunninghamia lanceolata. Next base: position 760,494 of record BSBN01000178.1, on the reverse strand, counting down.
TTACCCCCATCTCTTTATTTCTATCATTGCTTTTGCAAACATTCTTTTCCCAAAATCTCCTTCAAGCTTTCTAATGATATAGAAAATGAAGGCATCCTTAACCCTTATAAAGTGTTTGGCACTTTCTTTGATTTCTAGCTAAGGATAATATTCATACACCTTTTGTTTCCCCTAACCCATTACACCTACTATTTGTAGTCCAAAAAATTGTTGCCTTCTAGCTAGAGTATAGACCAAATAGGAAGTCATGTAAAATGTTTGGTCTAAAGCATGTTGAAAAGCTGCTTATGTAATGTGCCACTAAGCAATGTGGCCCAATCAATGAATTCTTTTCTAGCCAAAATCTTGGCAATATATTGATATGTCCAAAATTGTAATTCCCTTGCCATCTCTTTCCATGTAGCTCTACTCAATAGTGTAATGATGTTATTTACATCATCATAGAATTCAATTTTAAAGAGTTTCTTCGAAAGTCTAGAGGCAATTTTTTTTGGCTTTATGAGCCAAATCTTATTGATGAATTCAAGGCAATTGCTCAAATGATCCTCATATTATTTTTGTGAGGATTACATGGTAATAGTGGCATATTCTATCTTGATGGGTAATCCAAATATTTCTTTTATGTATTACGGTTTATTAGCAATATTGCATTCCCATATGCATTTCTTATTTCCCCAAGGTTAGGTTTGTAGTATTGGGCACAAGTCATCACCAAGTCCACTAATTGAACTGCAATTGGGAACCTTGCAACTTGTTCTAACCCACTTGGTCTCAAATTTTGTGTTTTCTGGTTAATTCTTGTGTCTACACTTGAATCCTAGTGTTAAACTCATGTCTAACCCAACATGTCCTAGATTGATATCTATTACACTGATGATGTCTATTAGAATCTTTGATGCTAGTAAGACCCCTTTGAATTCATACTCCATTTTCATAGGCGAGGTCATACTCATGTGAATAACCCTGAAAATGGTTAATTTAAGTCAACAATCTCTTCACATTGTTATGGATATTAAAATTTAAGTAATTAAGTTAATATGCAATTTATCATATCCTTATAACACCATATGCACAAATTTCAATGCCAATTAGGATCAAGTTTCTAGTCTACATGTGAAAAATTGAACAAAACAAGGTGTTTACTATTTTGTGTAAATTAGGGTTTGAGCTCGATTTGCAAGTTGCAAATTGAGGTTTGGACGTGATTCACATTTTGCAAGTGAATTATAGTTTTCAAATTGTATGTTGGAAAAGGAATGTGCTTTGCATGTTGGGGATCAAACCCATCTTGGAGTTTGCTGATGCAGGGGCATCCATTTAAAATTCAAAAATTGTCTTTAACAATGGATTTTTGGTTTCAATGAGTGGGTCGAGTGACAGAAGTTGAGGAATGAAGCTCCTATCACCAAGGTGACAGGAACAATAATAAATAAATATTATATTTTATAAAGTGGGATAATGGAGAGGATGGTGATTATGAAAATTAGTTACTTTGTTATTTTGAGACGGAGAAGTGGAGAAAGGTAGAAAGACTACGAATAGACCAAGGTGACAGCAAGAAAATCAATGCAGTCTGCATGCAAGGAAAAGGTAGATAAAAGGCTCAGCTAATAATAGTTGTAAAGGCAAAAAAAATTAATGAGCATGGTGGCGAGACAAGGGAGAAAAAGAAAGGCGACAAAAGACTGGCCACATAGATTTTATGACAGGCTGAAATTAGGTGACACATATTCTGAGGAGGCCGCACAAACTAGAGAGCAGGCGATAGTTATTAATGAAGATGTGGCGGCCATATTCCAGAAGGCTGCATATGTATATTAGAGGAGACTGTCAAATATAGAGAGCCTGATTGGTGAGAGGGTGGTAGAAATAAATGGATAGCCCAAGTGTGGCCGAGAGATGAAGAGAGACAGGCCGATAAAGAATCAGTGAGGCCGCATAGATAATGAAGAAGCCACAAACATATCAAAGTGAGGCTGATGTCTATGAGAACAAGCCGATAAAAGGAGCCAATGGAATGAGCGCTAGAGAAGAACAAAAGTGGTCGATAGGTAAGGACGATAGAGAGGTCATGGTTGTTGAAGACCGAAATGGGAGGCTGATAGGTCATGAGGAATAGTACAGGCTGATACACAGAAGAGGAGAGAATAACAGGAGACCTCAAGCATTGAGGGAAGTCATTGCTAATAGAGAGTGATAGAAGATAGTAGAAGAGACCGATAAGAAGTGAAAGGCTGAATGTGACAAGAGGTAAGGAGATGATTTGTTGAGGCAGCACAGTGATAATGGAGTGCAGGCCATAAAGAAAGAAGGTCGTGACTATAGAGGATAGAAGATACAGCTGAAGGAGAGATGCAAGAGGTAGATAGTAACAGGAGGAGAATGAATAAAGATTGTATGTGGCCATAGGCCGAATAGATTAAATGTATTGAAGAATTTTTGATATTGTAATAGAGTAGCCGATTTGGGCTATTTTAAAATGAAAGTATAGTTATGTTAATTGTGCATCTTGATGTGTATTCCTATAGCCAGTTAGGTCTAATAGTATAAATGTTGTTAATGATTCTAAGCTCTTGTAGCAATGTATTTGTATGTTTGATTAATCTATATGATTGTTGCCTAGTTCCTGTTATTTGATAAATATTTATGAGAGCCCTTATAGATGGGCAGAGACTTGTTTCTCATGGGAAGATTGTAAGAGTATTTTGCATGGTTCATGTTACCATGCTATCAGATTGGTATAGGAGCACAGAATGATCTGAGTATGGATGTTTAATGTGTTACTGACCTTGTGAAGGTTGTGCAGTGTGTTGTTGTGGTTGATTGCTAGGGCAGATTGAAAAGAAGAAATCCCTAAGGAGGTGCCTAAAGGATGAAAGAAGATAGAAAGATGTAGAAGTAGATGAAGACAAAGAGTCTCACAAAAAGAGACAAGAGGAAAGAAGAGAAGAGGATGACAGATGAAGAATTCCAGAGAGAATTGGCAGCGTTGAGGAGAGATTTGATCATGGTAAAACAATGGTATGAAGAACAAGACCAAGGATATTATTGGGTATGGCCAATGGAAAAGAAAGTGAAATGGCCAATAAGGTGATTGTGGAGAAGAGAAAAAGGCAGAGTATAAAAGCCTTAAGAAGAGAAGATAAGAAGATGAGAGGGTTCCCGAAAAGATGGGACAGTAGTGAGTTGCCATTGGAGCAACATAGACTAGAAGAGGTCAAGAGGGTTCTCATTGAAGAGAACATGAGAAAAGAGAAAGAGGAAAAGGTGCTGCAGGTAGCACTTGAGAAGAAGAGAAATGAAGAAGGAAGAATGTCCATAAGGAGGGCATTGGTAGAGACACTGTGGTCTCACATTTTATTTGCTAATGTTGTGTTTGCAAATTTCTATGTAGATATGAAGAAAGTGATGAAGAAGGTCGAGGATGAGACCTTGAAGATGGTGAAAGTTGGGGCAAGAATAACTCCTGAAGAAAGAGTAGAAGATGTGAACGAGCAGATATTGATGGTAGCAGAATGCCAAGACGAGATTGCAGCAGAGGTGCATTGCAGAGAACCTGAAAAAGAAGAGGAGATTGATGTTGAAGATATTCAGATTGATGATGAAGATGAAGAGGAAACCATAGAGTTTCATGATGCATGTGAAGATGTTGCAGCAGTAGCACAAGATGCTTGTAAAGAAGAGAAGTTGAAAAGCCAAGAAGCTGAAGGTGAATGCGATTTGGGACAGCAAGTCCTTGCATAGAAGAATGGAGGTAAAATTGTTATTTTCAATCATGTATGTAGAAATGAGAATATGGATAAGAAATTTGATAAGGAAAAGAAACGGCATCATGGATATGTAGTGCCATGTTGGCAAAAGAAAAAGATGGATAAAAGGCAATAGTTGGGTTGTAAAGAAGTGAATACTTTTGATTGTGTTTATGCTAACAAGCAAGTGCAAAGAAAGAGGAATGCATAGGGGATTAAGTGGCAGTATGATGCAAGAATGAGTTGGCCAGTAAAGAGGCCTAGAGAAAATGAATGGAGGATGAAGACAGAACAAGTGAAGAGAAGCTCGAATGCAACATGGAAAGGACAATAGTCTAGTGACAGAGTGTGGGTGGTGAAATAAGCAGCAGCAAGCAAAGATGTTGTAGAAAAGACAAGGAATTGGAAGCATGAAAAGGAGAGAAAATTCCAAGGAACTGGAAACATGAAGAATCCACTAGAGGATGGCAAGAAGGAGAAGAAGCATACAGTGAAGTGGTAGCAAGAGAAGCCAAGTGTATGGAAGGTAAGAGAAAAGAAATCTAATTTTTATGTTGAGAAAGCTTTGTATGAAATTCATAATGATGAAGAGAATATGAGAAGATTGTTAGATAAAAAAGAAGGAGGAACAAATATATGAGAAGGCAAGAATGTAGACAAAGGGAACTTGCAAGATGCAGGTATGCCAAAAAAGAGGAGAAGTGGAAAGGAAGAATGGTCTGGAAAAAGAAGACATCAGAAGTATGTGTTGAAGATGGTGATTTGAACGTGAGAGCAGTTGTAGATAAACTGGATGAAGATGGAACAACCATAGTTCCAAAGGAAGAGGACAAGCAAAAGAAGAATAAAAGCAAAGGAGAAGATGAAGCAACAAAAGAAAGCATAGAAGAAGACTTGTGGGAGTAGTTGGCAGCCATAGAGCAAGAGTGGAATGAGAAGATTGAAGGTGTGAGCATGAGTGGGCCAGCAGTGAGGCTTAAAGACCATGATGTAGAAATGGTTGCAAATATAAAGAATGAAGATAAAACAGAGTTGGGGATGCAATAGTTGGCCATGAAAGAAGAATGGTTGGAAGACATGATAGCTGAACGTGTTGAGTATGATGGAGGTATGATAAGTTTTGAGGATGCATTAGATGTTGTTATAATTTTTCAATTTGATTATGATTTATTTGATGAAAGAAGAATTGGAGTGTGGAGTGTTGATAACTGAGAGGGGGGTGAATCAGTTATCTTAATTATTTTAGCTTTCTGAGCTTTCTTAATAATTAGTGCAGCATCAATTCAAACAAGCAAACATAATCATGAAATGGAAATACACATGACACAATATTTTTGACGTGGAAACCCTGTTAAGGGAGAAAACCACAGGGTGATTAACCCAAGATTGTATTCTCTGTTAGAAGAATAGGATTACAAAATGGCACTTGCCAATTAGGGCTCACTACCCGAGCACACTGCTCACAAGAGGCACACTGCCTACAAGAGACACACTATCTACAATTTATAAAGATTGTGATACAATACTTGAACTGATAAGGAGCATCAACATATGCTGGAGTTCAGTTCCGGTTAGGCTCTGTACACTGATCTGCTGCATTTCATCTTTCCTCTTCTTTTGTGCTGCTCTCCTTTCACATACTGGACCTTCCTTTCTGCTTTTATTCGGCTCTACTGCTTTTATTCGCACATCACCAAAAACCATGACACCTCTTACAACTAAATACATCTTGTATATATATGCGCACAAGTGATTTCATCACCTTTCTAGTCGGCATCCAAAATAGTCAATATTTTCCACAAACTCTGATCTATCGGCTGAATCCTTGCTTACCGTGATGCAGATCAAGGATATACTTGTAGAAGTCATCAATCATGTCGGCCAATCATAACTTATGCCTTAAGAATATTTACCATCATCAGTAACACATCCAGAATAAAGTCTGATGTTCTGCCAGTCAGTTCTTCCTCTGTCCAGACTGCCAATCAGGAACCCGATACTCAAGTATTAATATCTTTTTCCTCATCTATCACCGGAGGCTAAATCCTTGGAATCTATCACTCAAGGTAGTCCTCTTGACTTTCCCAAATCCACACTTCACCAAGGTACTTCCTCTGAGAGATCCGGACCTGTCTGTTAGACCTTGCCACATGCTCTATTCTTGTTTACCAGACCACAACATTCTTCACTCTGACTTCCGGTATAGACATACCATGTCCTACGGATGGGTGGGATGAACTTTGTTGCCATCAATGACAACAATCATGAATCCATATAGTGTCTCTTGCCAACAATCTCCCCCTTTGGCATTGATGGCAACACTTAGTGAAAAATGATGAAGTGTTTACACTATGCTCCCCCTTGGCTGATGCTTTATTTTTATATACATTTTTTGGAGCTCCCCCTTAGTTGGATTCCTCATTTTTCACTGCTCCTCACTCCCCCTTTGACATCAATGGCAAAGGGTTGGGTCCGCACACCAAAATTTTTAAAATTGCAACTATACTTGGCCACATAAGTATATACATATGGCATACTTACATATACTGAAGAATGTCTGCAAAAGTTGTCTTCAATTGGACAAATTTTGTTGCCCAACTTTGCTTCATTCTGTCCAAAATTGATATATGACTGCTCAACAGGAATGCAAATGCATTTGCCCTTTTTAGATCTATCGGATCACTGGTTTGGGCTGTGATCTGGGCTTCTTTTATGGCCTCATGCATGGCCTCTAACTTAGGGATAATTATCCCTCTGAGCTCACTCAACCTGCTGATTCTATTTTTCTTTTCTTTGTCAAGCTTCTTAATTTCATTCAAAACTGCAATTGTTTGACATTCTTGATTTATTATGGATTTAGTAAGTGGATCAAAATTTTGAGAAAGTTTTATTAGTTTATCCTCCTGTTCTTTCATTTTCTTCTCAATCTCCACTGTTGTTTTAGACCAGGATATACAAAATGTGTATACATCACCTCCATCCTTAAGGGCATTTTCCAAACTTTTTATCCCAATACTCATAACTCTTCTGTCATTTGATATTAACCCTTGCAGCTTTGAGAATCTCTTATCCAAAAACTCTTTCCTAACCTTCTCCTTAGCTGATTTCTCTAGAGAATTGAAATGTGTAGTAATACTATTGATCAGAGATTTGCGATTACCGGATGAGGAGGCTATGGGATCCTTCTGAAACGATGGCATAATCTTTTCTAGCACTCCAGAAGTAGCTTCTATCAACTCACAGTCTTCCATGTGAGACTTTAGGAGTTTTTCTTTAACCTTTGCATTAGAAAATGAAGCTATCTTCATTGTCTATACCAGAGAAAGAGAATCAAAATTAAATGGTCCTTGTAGAAGCTCCGGTTCATCAATCTCCATTGTTTCTTTGTTCAAGAATTCTTGGATAGTTTTTGCAGTGTCTCTTGCTGGAGACAGATTTTTCTTCTCTTCTACATTCTTAGAGCTGTCTCTCGGAGCTTTCTCTCCTTCTACATTCTTACCACTAGCAGTTGTGGTCTTCTCTGTTGAAGTCTCCTCTCCTTCTGCAACCTTGGTACTGTCATCTTCTTTTTCCTTCACCTCTGCTTCTTTCTCCTGTATTCTTTCTTCTCCTTTAGATCCGGAGACTGTAGGGGAAACCGGAGGAGAGATATTTGTTTGTTCATGAGCCACCTCTTCCGGAGTAGAAGATTTCAAGTCCTTATCCTTTTCTGCACCGGTGTCCATGACTTGCTCAGTTGATTCTTTTTCAACACTTGTGGTCGAGGGTCAGTACCCAAGTCCTCTATAATTGGAATGTTGAATTTTTTAAAAGCATTTCGGAGGATCTCTTCAGTCTCTCTTGCCACTTTGTCAGTTTCACCAAGCATGAGCTGATTCATCTTGGCTTTGCTCCAGAACTCATCCTTGCAATCTTTGAAGATCATGTTCATTTGATGCGGAGTGATTGAAGGGTATAGCTGAATTGCTATTTGTTCCCAGATTTCTAGATCTTTTGCTCGAGCATTGTTCTTCCTCATTTCAAGACTTTTCTCTAAGCTTTTGGGAATTAGAGAGATAATTTCAATAAAAACTTTATTGTAAGTGTTCAAAAACTTAACTGTGGCTTCCTCTAGAATCTTTTTATCTACTTCATTATATGCATCATAGAATTCTGTTAAGGGTTGCAGGTTCCCATCCACAGAGACTGCTTTCACTACAACATCTAAGGATAGAGTGGGTTTTTCAACAAATTCCTCTTCCTTCTCTTCTTCTCCTTGATCGGTAGAGTGTTCACTGGATGATTTCTTCTTCTTCTTCAGTTTCTTTATTTCCTCATCTGACTCGGTTTCCTCATCATCCTTTAGGCTAACATAGGACCTTGTTGCCTTTTTCTTTGTTCTCTTTTCTCCTTTTTCGGATGCCTGGACTTCCGGTTTTGATGTCCTTGAGCTTTTAGCAGTGACAGGTGCTGATCTCTTTGATGATCTAGTCCGGGTGGAAGATTTTACCATAACACTTTCCTCACTTTTCTTTTCTACCTTTTTCTTCTCTTCCTCAGCCCTTTCCATCTTTTCCCTATTGGCATCAAGTGCCTCCTTTGATATGCCATAGCCTTTTGCAACATCTACAACTTCTTTTCTTACCTTCCTCTTGATCTCTGGTTGTCTGAGCTCCACATAAACTTTTACACTTAGCTATTCAAAGGTTCCAAACCTTTCTGCCTTTGGATCCTTTGGCTGACTTAGCATGTGTTGAACATGTAGCTCCACAATTTGTTCACCAACTTCATACCCCATAGGCATGATCCATATAGTTCTAGGTTCTACTGCCTCCATTAGGCACTGATCAGTCTCTACCATAAAATATACTGTGTCTTTGTATTTCTCAACAAGAGACTGGGGAATTCTCTCTCTTGCTTGCATTATGTTCTGAAAATTCTTGAAATATCCCCACAGGGCTGTATTTCTTGCTTTAGCATCCCCAAGCCCATGCAAATAGTCTTTGATTTGGATGGCAACTAGTCTGTCATTCTACCATACCCAACCATTGGATTCGGGAAGCTCATTCATGTAATAAAAGAATAGGCAGAGTATCAAGCCACCATACTTGAAGGAGTTCTTCTTATCCTTCTTAATCTTTTGCAAATTTTCCAAAAGTTGGCTTAGAAGAAGTTCACACAGATCATAGTTAGTATTTTCTTTTAGCATTTAATAGGTTGTGTAAACTGCAGTTCCCGGTACTGAATTTTCCCTACTAGAGTGATAAATCTTGTAACCAATTATCATGGATGCAAATTTGACATCTGGTTCAGTGATGTCTTCAATTGTCATAGCTCTCTTGTCAAAATTTGATCCGGTTGCATCACTTACCGTTTGATTCTTGATAGATTTGAGAACAGGTATTCCACCAGATGAGTGTAGACTGGTTACTACCCTAATTGCATCTTTGGTGATCTTAAATGGTTTATTCAACCATAAGAAATTGTCATGCACTCTACTCAACACATACCGAACCCATTCATCTTCTTCAAAATAGGGGAAATGAATGCATTGTGCAAAATGCTTATCCTGGATGGCTTTATATTGAGGTTTAATCTCAAAAGAATCATCTATTAACTGTTTGTGATAAATATCCACTAACTTTGATTCCCCAAATTCTTCAATATTCACGTGTATGTAAACCCTAATGTCTTCTGTATGCAACACACCATGCAGAACACTGGAAAAAGCTCCTAGGGGATCTACTTCCAAAGATTTGTATGGATGTTTCTTGAATTTGGGGCGAATCCTATCAGAGATCTTCACAATATTTGGAGTACCCATCATTCAAGGATTTATAAAGAGATATTTGATAATGGAGAATACCTTTTGCGCTTTTCGATTTCACAGAGTTAGCCGGATCAATTTCTGGATGAATTGACTTCTGCAAATCATCTTTGATGAGCTTGAGGATTTTGTTGCAGAGCTTCACTTTTCATTTCTTCTTGAATATAGAATGAACAAATGCTTAATGAGGAAACCCTTATCTTGCTCCGCAAACCCTAATATCAAGTTGCAATAAATACTCAACCTAAGTCATTCTGGTTTGCCTTATTTGGATGACTTGAAGAACCGATCAATCATGATCTTAAACATCTTGTAGATCATCCAAATCTTAACCGTAGTTTATTTAGATGTTTCTCTTAAGAACCCTTTGATCCGCAACTCGTCTTGTGCCAGTTCCGGCACCAATTGACTGGCTGGGGGAACAAGGTTTTCTTTGTGTCTCCCCCTGAGCCAGAGCTCACTTTTTAATTTCTGGAAGGAATATTAGCACTAGAGTCTATTGCAGATCCATCCTCTACATTCTTTGTACTTTTCTTCACCCAAATCTTGTTCATCTCACTTTGAACTTCATCCGCATTCACCTTTTGTTTTCCCTTATCTTGATTCTGATTATGATATACCGGACCTCTTTTATCCTGATTCTTGCTTCTACAGAATTTTGCAATATGACCAAATCTATTGCAAATTTGGCAAACAACATTTCTTTGCATATTTGATTGATATCCTCTTGATCTGCATTGATTAGCCATATGACCTATTGTATTGCATGCAAAGCATCTACCATTGAATGATTTGTTCATTTGCATATTTCTGCATTCATGAGATTTGTGACCATACCTTTTGTAGTTAAAACACTGTCCGGAGAAGGATGAATTAGTCTGATTTAGTCTCTTTCTGCACTGATTAGCTTTATGACCAAAGTTATTGCAGTTGTGGCAGTATCCATTGAAGGATGGATATCTTTGAGCATTAGGCTGCCTGACCGGAGGTCTTCTAGGCCTGTTCCTTGGATTTTCTGATCCAAAATTCTTCTGACCAGATCCAGAGCTTTCTCCTTTCTCATATCCCAAACCACACTTGTCATCTACCCTCTTTTGACTTCCAAGAAGAACTTCAAGTTGAGCAGAACTTATCTTGAATTTCTCTTTATATTCATTTGCTATTTGAAGATCCCTTTTGAGAGAGACAATTTAATCCTCAAGTTTTTCTTCATTATCTTTAGCATCTTCAAGATCAGATTCAAGATGTCTGATAATTCTATCCATCTTGTGGCAATCTTCTGATTTCTCCTTGAGAGATTGTCTTAGATTATCTTCAGTTTTTCTTCTCTTCAACTTCTTGGGTAAACTTCATAACTCCTGATTCCATTTCATGTCTTACCATAATGATTTCTTTTGATAACTTTTCACATAACTTGGTTTTCTCCTTCAGCTCTTCATTTGCATCATTTGCTTCACCTTGACTTGCCAATTACTGAAGTAGCTCCTTTCTCTTTTTCACAGAGAGACTTAATTTGTCTTTTAGTTCTCTCATGAAATCATCAGCTTGTTTCAGTCTTTCCTTTAACTCATTGACTTCAGAGTTTGACTGTTCAAGATCATCAAGGGCAGTCTTGAGTTGCTCCCTTAAACCATATACATCCATTTGAATTCCCAGATCTTCCTCAAGCTGTTAGACTCTGTTAGGAGGAACTTGGCTCTGATACCAATTATTGATAACTGAGAGAGGGGGGTGAATCAGTTATCTTAATTATTTCAGCTTTCTGAGCTTTCTTGATAATTAGTGCAGTATCAATTCAAACAAGCAAACATAATCATGAAATGGAAATACACATGACACAATATTTTTGACGTGGAAACCCTATTAAGGGAGAAAACCACGGGGTGATTAAGCCAAGATTGTATTCTCTGTTAGAAGAATAGGATTACAAAATGGCACTTGCCAATTAGGGCTCACTGCCTGAGCACACTGCTCACAAGAGGCACACTACCTACAAGAGACACACTATCTACAATTTATAAAGATTGTGATACAATACTTGAACTGATAAGGAGCATCAACATATGCTGGAGTTTAGTTCCAGTTAGGCTCTGTACACTGATCTGTTGCATTTCATCTTTCCTCTTCTTTTGTGTTGCTCTCCTTTCACATACTGGACCTTCCTTTCTACTTTTATTCAGCTCTACTACTTTTATTCGCACATCACCAAAAACCACGACACCTCTTACAACTAAATACATCTTGTATATATATGCGCACAAGTGATTTCATCACCTTTCTAGTCGGCATCCGGAATAGTCAATATTTTCCACAAACTCTGATCTGTCGGCTGAATCCTTGCTTACCGTGATGCGGATCAAGGATATACTTGTAGAAGTCATCAATCATGTCGGCCAATCATAACTTATGCCTTAAGAATCTTTACCATCATCAGTAACACATCCAAAATAAAGTCTGATGTTCTGCCAGTCAGTTCTTCCTCTGTCCACACTGCCAATCAGGAACCCGATACTCAAGTATTCATATCTTTTTCCTCATCTATCACCGGAGGCTGAATCCTTGGAATCTATCACTCAAGGTAGTCCTCTTGACTTGCCCAAATTTGCACTTCACCAAGGTACTTCCTCTGAGAGATCCGGACCTGTCTATCGGACCTCGCCACATGCTCTGTTCTTGTTTACCAGACCACAACATTCTTCACTCTAACTTCTAGTATAGACATACCATGTCCTGCGGATGTGTGGGATGAACTTTGTTGCCATCAATGACAACAATCATGAATCCATATAGTGTCTCTTGCCAACATGGAGGTGGTTTGTAAGTGATGTAAGCAGCCATGTGAGAGCAGCCCATAGTGCTGCACATAAATGTTGGAAGATGGAAGCATATGAGATAGATAAGTTATGGGAAAGGAGGAAGAAAAGATTTATTTAAATTTGCAAAGGACCACATGTGCCAAAGCACATGATCTTTGTCCCTGGGGAGTTTGATGCAGGGGCATCCATTTAAAATTTAAAAATTGTCTTTGACAATGGATTTTTGGTTTCAATGAGTGGGTCGAGTGACAAAAGCTGATGAACGAAGCTCCTATCGCCAAGGCGATAGGAGGGTAAAAGCACAAAGTTGTGTCACACTTTCAGCCAACTTATCAGCACAAGCAAATTTAAGTATTTCTAACTAAAAATCAATTTTGGTCAAACATATGATCTTGTAGGATTCATTCTAGCTAAGTTAGATATGTGCACAACTTTTACAACTAAAATTGTTGGCTAAATGCATATGTAGCACCATGATGAGGCCAATTTACCAAAAAAATAAAATTATTTGAAAAACTTGATATTTCAACAACTTCTACTTGTGTAAATAACATTTAAAAAAAAATATAAAAATACCTTTTTTGTAGATCTATAAGTTTAGTTTTCAAAAAAAAAAAATTTAATAGTTTAATTATTATTTATATTTTACTTTTTATTTTTACTAAAAGTAGGTTATCAGCACAAAACATTAAGTCAATTACCATGTTAAGGAAAAATAGTAAAACTTGATTTAAAAAATTGAAAAAAATATGATGCCCTAGCTAAAAGAATCTATATCAAGATGGTATAATTTTTTTTTCTATTTTAGATAAATAGTTAATATGAAAGTTGATGTCGACTGGAAACAATTATGTTTTACTACACGCACATTTTAATATTTGTTTAAAAATATATGTTTATCAAAATTGAAAAAAAATATATCCATGCCCTAAAGTTTCAAGTTATAAATACAGAAAAAACAATTGAAGAAAAAAAAATTACTGTATAAAGATTGATGTCTCATGTAACTTCATTTTTTAGCATTTTATCAGCAACTAAATTATAGTGTCAATTTATTAAAAACTATATTCAAATAATTTTTTAATTTTTCAAAAAAATAGAAACATAAAATATACTAAAAAATAAATATTTAATTAATTTACATCATTTCAAAATTTAAAACATATATGTCACTTTTTAGTGATTCAAATTTAAAAGTTGGATCAACGTTGGCTGTTTCCTTTATAAAAGTGTGACACAACATTGTACTTTTACCCAGGAATAATAATAAATAAATATTATATTTCAGAAAGTGGGATAATGGAGAGGATGGTGATTATGAAAATCAGTTACTTTGTTATTTTGAGACGGAGAAGTGGAGAAAGGCAAAAATACTAAGAATAGACCAAGGTGACAGCAAGAAAATCAATGCAGTTCGCATGCAAGGAAAAGACAGATAAAAGGCTTAGCTAATAATAGTTGTGAAGGCAAAAAAATCAACAAGCATGGTGGCAAGACAAGGGAGAAAAAGAAAGGCGGCAGAAGACTGGCCGCATAGATTTTATGACAGGCTGAAATTAGGTGACACATATTCTGAGGAGGCCGCACAAACTAGAGAGCAAGCGATAGTTATTAATGAAGATGTGGCGGCCATATTCCAGAAGGCCACGTATGTATATTGGAGGAGACCGTCATATATAGAGAGCCCGATTGGTGAGAGGGCAGCAAAAATGAATGGATGGGCCAAGTGTGGCCGAGAGATGAAGAGAGATAGGCCGATAAAGAATCAGTGAGGCCGCATAGATAATGAAGAAGCCACGAACATATCAGAGGGAGGCCGATGTCTATGAGAATAGGTTGATAAAAGGAGCCAATAGAAGGAGCGCTAGAGAAGAACAAAGGTGGTCGATAGGTAAGGACGATAGAGAGGCCGTGGTTGTTGAAGGCTGAAATGGGAGGCCAATAGGCCATGAGGAATAGTGCAAGCTGATACACAGAAGAAGGGAGAATAACAGGAGACCTCAAGCATTGAGGGAAGCCTTCACTAATAGAGAGCGACAAAAGATAGTAGAAGAGGCCGATAAGAAGAAGTGAAAGGCCGAATGTGACAAGAGGTAAGGAGCTAATTTGCTGAGGTAGCACAGTGATAATGGAGTGTAGGCCATAAGGAAAGAAGACTGTGACTATAGAGGATAGAAGATACAACTGAAGGAGAGATGCAAGAGGTAGATAGTAATAGGAGGAGAATGAAGAAAGATTGTATGTGGCCATAGGCCGAATAGATTAAATGTATTGAAGAATTTTTGATATTGTAATAGAGTAGCCGATTTGGGCTGTTTTGAAATGAAAGTATAGTTATGTTAATTCTACAGCTTGATGTGTATTCTTGTAGCCAGTCAGGTCTAATAATATAAATATTGTTAATGAATCCAAGCTCCTGTCGCAATGTATTTGTATGTTTGATTAATCTATATGATTGCTGCCTAGTTCGTGTTATTGGACAGATATTTATGAGAGCCCTTGTAGATGGGCAGAGACTTGTTTCTCATGGGAAGATTGTAAGAGTATTTTGCATGGTTCATGTTACCATGCTATCATTTGCATAAAATTTGCAAACTACAAATGGTTTCCAAAACGTAACTTGAAATGAAAACTACAAAACAAAAATGGAATGTTGATTGGGTGATAGCACAATAGTGTGTCTCACTTTTCGGCCTAATTGGGACACTCAAAATCAACATTTTTTATTTTTGTAAATTATAGGTAACAAACAATCGAGAATCTAAGGATGATGTAAACTAATGAGTTGTGGAATTTTCTATGTAAATTCTAGATATAATTTTTTAATTTTTTTTAAATAATTGTTTCTATCATGTTTTATTTTTCAATCAATTTTTATTTTTCAATTTTTTTATTGAGTGTCATTATTCCATAACACATAACTTTCATGACAAATAAAAAATTTCCATGATTTATTAGAATTAGATCATTAACTCCAATCTCTAGTACATGGATTTTTTTGTAATTTTTATTAAATATTTTATTTATTATTAATTTATGAATTAATACTATTAAAAATTTTAGACCTATATTATTCCATTACACATTTCTCTTAGCATATTTATCATTTTTTTTTTCATTAGAACAAGGACATCAATGTGGAGTGTAGTGTATTTTTTGGAGATTTTTTTAACAATGTTATTTTTCCAAATGTTTTGAATAGAGGTCATTGTTTTTTCATAATGGACCTAAATTCATTTTAAATTAAAGAAAAAAATAATATTAAAGAAAATTTAATACATATTATAATTTTTATAAAGCTAATACTAAGGGCTACATACTTAGAAAATGGGATTTCCAAATGACTCCATTTGATCCCCAAAAGGGGAAGCAAAGTTGCTTGTTTTTATCAACATTATGATAGGTGTAGAGGAGACTCCATTGGGGGTTTGATTTAAGCTTGGGGGGTTCTAACCAAGGGGGCTTTGATCTAACCCCCTTCAATCAAACACCCTTAGATGGAACCCTCTATGCTTAAATCAATATTTAAAAAAAATATATGTGATTTTAGGTAAAAATCAGGATGTCCCATAAGTGGGACACACTATTGTGTCATTAGCTGAGTCTTACTAGTTGCACATTACGGTTTGGACCCACTATGCAGTTTGAAACAAAGTTACAAGTTACAAACATTTTTAGTTTTCCAAATTTTTTGTTGAGTTTCAAACCTAACGTGTATGTTGCAACAAAACTGCAAATTTAAATGGTTGGCATTTTCTGAACTGCATACTAGGTTTCACACCTAGCATGCATCTTACATAATTTTTGTAAACTGCAAACACTTTTTGAAATCTAGAATGCATGACACATTTTAGATCTAGCATTTATCTTGCAACTAAACTACAAGTTGCATATGTTTTCTATTTTTTCTAATTGAAAAGCACTAAGGGTTATAAGCTAAGTTTGAGTTTGAAATTTCAACAAGGGTCCAAAAATTAGGGCACAAAAGGTTCGAAGTCTAACCAGAGTCTAGATTTTGACTCTATAGGAATATAGTTGGTTTGAATATATGGTAATCTTTCTATGAAGATATCAAAAGCTTAGTATGGGAAACATGGGAGGAAAACTTACTATGTGGAAGAGAGTCAGAGGAATATTGGAATCAAGAGGAAGAAGAGTGAAATGAATGTTCAAAAAGTATAAATAGAATTCCCTAGGTAAAGTATCTGTGATAATATTGCTATGAAGATATCAAAAACTTAGTATAGGAAACTTGGTAGGAGTCAATTTCATAATTATTATGCCAAAGTGGGGTGCACACAAAAGGATTTGATTTTTTAGTTGTTGAATAGATGAGATTACTCAATTTCAATTCAATTTAGGTTTTGTTGTCTTCAAGAATAGCTAATGGGGCTTGGAAAATGTACATACCTAAAAGTATATAATGGGATGTTTACTCCATATTTAGTTTTAGTTTTTAATTTCAATAAATTTGATCAAAGTTGTTAAGAGTAAAGGATTAATTCAAATCATGCCCATAGAATACAAACATGAAGGAAATTAGTACAATCATAAAATAGTTTGAAAGTTGTCAACAATTCTTTATACAATTCATTTTCAATTAAAGGAGTAGGGCAATCAACATCAATCTTAAAGGTATTGATACTTTCTCTATTTCTATGTAGTGTAAGGTGATGTGATTTGTGGTATTGACATGTTCATTGTTTCTATATAGTGTAAGGTGTTGTAATTCATTTTGGTTTGCAACTATGGTAATCTTGATATAAAGATATCAAAAAATTAGTATGGGAAACTTGGGAGGAAAACTAAGACTATGTGGAAGAGAGAGTCAGAGGAAGATTTGAACCAAGAGGAAGAAGAGTGAAAATGAATATAAATAGAATTCCCTAGGTAAAGTATCTATTGGAGAAAATCTTTTTAAGGAAATTGTTTAGATTTTTAGAGGGAATTTGGTCTTGAATTTGAATTGAAAACTAGTGCAAACATTTGAGTGTCTAATTGGACACGACGAGTCAAAGTAGAGGGGAACATGGTTTACTAGAAAGGGGAGTCTAAATACTAGGGTTTGACACACATAGATGGGTTTTAGGCTAGGAAATGAGTGGCATGACTTCTAAACATGTCTAAGGGAGACAACACCAACATGAGTGCAAAACATGGAGTGAAAAATGTGAAGTATGTAATTTTTGACTCAAGTATATGTGTCATGTTGTCATAATCTAGTTTTCTTATGGTATATTCACACTTAAGTTTCACTAGGAGCATGTTATGCCCATATTTATTCTTACAAGGATATTTTTCACATAGTCAATATTGGCTCACATGATTATTCTACTTTTGTAATACTATTATAGATACAAAGGGCACTTGATCATTGATTTTACCTATTGTTCTAGGGTAAATATTTTGAGATGCTATATTTTACATGTTCACATTATGGATAGTTTTTCAAGATTCTATTCTCATAGATTTATAGTTACATATGATAAAGTTAAAGATTGTTAAACTATGGAGCTTAATAAGATCTTTTGGAATTTTAGTTTCAATGATTTATATTTTCATATGGTTACCTATCCTTCTAACTCATTATCATTTAAGCCTTCAATTATGTGATATTATTGTTATATATTTATCTCTCATTGGTCTTACTATCATTTCCTTCATGATGTTTCAAGTTTACATCTTATTTGATATGATTCTATGAGTAAATGCTCACATCTTGTACATGACATTTTTAGTGTGCTTGCATAATCCATCTATGCATTGTTATTCTTGTTTTGTCCTCACCTTTAAGGGGAAACATTGGGGGCATCTTAGATCCTATCTTATATGTGACTACATGATTACATCTTGATATATTGACTAATTGTAACATGATCTTACTTTTGACACCTATTAAACAAACAATATATTTCCATAGTCCATAATAGTGCTTGAATTGCTTTTCGATACATCTGTGTATTGATTTTTGACATTAACATTTTGGATCACACTCCATGATCCATCATTAGGAAGAGGATGAACTTGATGGATCATGGCATGTGATATATGATGATGGATCATAGAGAATGATCTAAAACTTTGATGCCAAAAATCTCTACATAGTTATACCTAGAAGCAATTAAAGCACCTATTAAACAATTATTCTATTTTAAATGATCATATATTTTTCTTCTCTCCAATTGCCTTGCATCCCTTGTATGAAATTAATTAGAGAGTAGCATATGCTATAATTAATACTCTATGATGACTATTATTATAGTGTTTAGCTCATGGTTACATTAATGTCCACGTGATGGTTACTTCTATTCTAAGTGGAATCCTATTGTGACTTCCATTCTTGGTGCAAAGTCATATTGTACCTACAACTCTAGGTAGAATCCTATTACCTTTACTACTATAGACAAAATCCTTTTTTTCTCTAGGAAATATCACATGGATACTACTGTGTCTAATGGACCCTTTTATTTACTTTTTTGTTTGTAGACATTGTTGAGTAAATGTGTTTATGCATATTATAAATGCTTATTAGATGCTACTCATTGGAACTTTGTGTAGTGTGCTTATAGATTTCTAGATGGAGCACTCATTGTAAGGAGAATATGTAGAATCATCATCCTTATCCATATCATTTATACGAGTTTTATTAGAGTTCACATGCAAGCAAAGTGATGACAAAATGTAAGGGTGAAAAATGCAAGTTTTGCACCTTTTTCCACCATTTTGGACCCATTAAAATTTATTTGTTCTAAATGCAATGACTAGTTTGTAAAATGACATATGTTATCTTGTAAGTTGGCAATTATTATGAACCTAAACTTTAATTCCATCGTCACACATCCCAAGGATCCAAACTTGATATATAATCTCAACTCTTTATTATCTTGGATAGATCATGTGGCACAAATTTTGCCTCCTAACTTTAAAATTGGTCCCAAGCCAACCCCTTTCAAACTAGCTGTTATGGGTTGACTAAAGTCCAAAATAATTCAAATTACATGTTAGGATGTTGTATAAAAGGGAAAACCCTAATTCATTTGATGATAAAAAATCAATAATGCATCCTAATGGGGTCGTTATAGTTGTCTTTAATTCATCATCATTTAATTTATCAATCTGAAGGTATTTGAAGCTATCTACGGTATGACTTTCTTGTGTGGGGGGTTGCAGTGGAGTCTGAATTGTGTGGGATGGATGGTTTGAATTGGCTACTAAAGGAATCTTACTGGAATTCAATTTAACCTACTTGTTGAAAGAAACACACATGCTAGAAATTGGAAACTACTCTAATTGCTTTGGAAAGAAACACACATGCTAAAATTGAAACTATGCTAATTGCTTTTGAAAGAAACACACATGCTTTAATGGAAACTATTTTAGTTGCTTGGAAAAGAAACATATGTGTTGTAATTGAAACTAATCTATTTTCTTTGAAATAAAACTCAGATTAACTGCATCAAACAGACCTTCAGGTATCTAACATCTAAAACATTCACACAATAGAAGAACACAACAACTAACCATTAATGCACAGTACAACTTGACAGTAAACAGAAAGCATAAAAAGAAACACAAGAATAAATACCGAGCAATCTCCTCCTAGTTGGGGAAGTGGGCCCTACTTTCCCAACTGGAGATGATCCTCTTGAACTCTTATCAACTTCAATAGAAATTCCCTTTTCATATGCATTAAAGATAATCCTAGATGGGCATGGATACACGAGTGAGCAGGAAGATTCACTCCTGGATGAAAAACAACAATACTTGACTAAAAACTGGAACTAGAACTAACTGAGTGAGACTACTAGGCTCCTACTTATACATCCAAGCCTTTATTAAAAGCAATAACTATACTAGTTCCTAACTACAGTGAACTTGGACTGAGCTAGTTGCTTTATTTAATGCATTAGTAGTTTCTTTGCAATCTAACGTTAGATCAGGAATTCATATCAATCTAATTATATCAGCGGTTAAGTAGATCCTTAAAGTGGCATAGGTACTAATTGATGGATGCTTCAGTTATCATAAAACAAAGTGACATGTGGACTTGGACTTCAGAGTTGTCAATATGTGTTGTCGCTGGGATGAACAACTAGACATGTTGGCGGGTGTGCATTGCTTGATTCTTGAGTGACCCTTGGATTGACCTTGTTAGTCATCGAGTCAAGGGGAGGATGACTCTCTTGCAACACTGTAGGAATCTAGAGCTCTCCGTAGTCTGGGTTCTTTATGAAGGAGGCAGCTTTAGAGGGATCCGGAGCCCTTTGGAATGCCTTTTGCTATATATTTTATACAATGATCACACATAACTTGGCAATAATTTCATAAAGTATGAATTTGAAAATAGAATTCACAGTAATCAGTCAAAAGATTTCATATAAAGGAATAAATACTAAGCATGCATATAAATCATCCAAAAGACAAATATAATCATAGCAATATTTATATATATACCATAATGTGAAGTCAAAGTCTTAGAATAGGAAATATTTAGAAATATCTGAGTCATGTATTTGACTCATCACATCCAACATCTAGGAATCCTAGGATAGAGATTTGTTACACATTGCATCATCACAATAGTATGGCATCAACATGACATCAATGAAATTTGTTACACATTGCATCATCACAATTGTATGGCATCAACATGACATCAACACCCTCATTGCCTAAGTGTACTACATGATTGCTTAGCATGTCTTTGATCAATGTTCCCAATTTTTAATTTGGATCAAGGGTTTCAACCAAAGAAGAAGATACTTGCCTACCAAACTCTTAAAGGGGTTCTTAAATACCACAAGTCATTTATTGTAGATCCAAATACTAAGGTGAATGTGAATCTAAATTTTAGAATATGTCGATTTAGATCCATGCAATATAGGCTAGATCCATAGATGTGCAAAAAATTCCATTGATTGAATAAGAGCAAAATATAGTGATTTTCACAATGCCATCTCACAATTTCCTAATTGTTGGCACATTGACAAATCATTTAACAACATTTGTCAGTCAAATCTTCATTGGTCCTAAAATTAAACATCCTTATTTTATTTTTTTATTTGTGAACATTTATTTCAATTGACTAATTTGTACCAACTCTTTAATATAAATGTATCTAAAGATTTATTGCTTTAAATCATTAATTTATCCTAAATTTAATTAAAAATGCATTTTTATCCTTTTAAAATTGAGAGGTAATTATTGAAAAATAAAATTAAAGACTTATTTTCCCCTAAACATTTGGCTATGCTACTTTAACAAACCAAATCTTGCTTTAAATAATTTATTTATCCTAAATTTAAAAATAAAAATAAAAACACATTTTTATCTTTTTCACATCTTAATATTGAGATGTAATTATTGTAAAATAAAATAAAATTCTTATTTTGCCCTAAACATTTGACTATTTTACTTAAATAAACCAAATCTTGTTTTAAATTATTTATTTATCCTAAAATTTTATCCCTTTTACATTTTAAAATTGAGATGTAACTATTGAAAAACAAAATTAAAGGCTTATTTTACCCCAAATATTTGCCATTTTACTTCAACGAACCAAATCTTCTCATTTTAGGAGCCATGTAGTATGATATCTAAATTTGTTGATTAGCTATTGGTTATATATAGTATTTGTTTAGTTCTAATTTTTTTTGTTGGGGTATGTGTAGGATCATCGCGGGCCAAACAGTGGCAATAGGAAAAAAATCGCGTTTTTACTTAGCCAAATTCGCGACTTGGCAAAGTTTGACTTTGAAACGGATATCTGTTTTGGTTTGGTACCAAACCAAAACGGATATCCATTATCAAAACGGATATCCATTTTCTTTTTCTCTATTGTTTTCATTGTTTTTTATTTTATTATTTTAGCATTTTTAGCATTTTACTATTTAGGCATTTTAGCTATAAAATACAATCTAAATTTTAGAAAGACTGTATCATATGAAAGGGGCAACCTTGTCATCTTTTGGAATGCAGGATTTCTTTTAGTTCCATCCATTTTGGCATCATTTATTCTTGTGATTGAGAGTTCTCTCCACCCCTGATTGAACCATTACTTCCCCTAACTAATTCTCCTATCCTCTTGACTCTCAATCAATTCTTTAGTCCACTCTTAATAAGTCTTCTATAATCTCTCAATCAATTATTTAGTCCACTCCCAATTAGTCTTCTATAATCTCTCAATCAATTCTTTAGTCCACTCCCAACCAACCCCACCATTCATGTTGCTTCTTCTACTATTAATACATCTCTCGCCATCATTTTTAGGGGAGACTATCCATTTCTTCCATTTATGTCAAATTCTTGTTAATATCTCTTATTCCATTTTCCATTGATCCCAACACATCATGGATAGTGAGTCACCTCAAAAGAGTTAAGCCATATTTTCATTACAACCCCCACAATAATTATTATACTTTTACAGTCCTAACTTTGTGAGCCTTTTCCATTTCAATTTTAAGGATTTGAAGGTTCTTACACTCTCCATAAAATCTCCAAGTTCTCAAGGCATCCTTATTCTTCCCATTGTCATCAAGAGGATGTTCTAATTTCTACAAAGGAGGATACCAAAATGTTGGATCCTTGAGGACAAAAGCTAGCACAGGTGCCATAAAAAGATTCCTTGAAGCTTCGCATGTTCTTTACATTATTTTAAAAAGATTTCAGTAGTAATTAGAAAACTTAAATTTGCCTAAGAAAAGTAACAATTTGTTGCCTCTTGTTGCCTCTTCTTGGTTATTTTAAAAAGCAACAAGGTGAAGTGACACATCCTTATGACCAGCATCAAGAAGAACAACAAGAAGTGTATTTGGATCTTGGAAAAGATCAGGAAACAGAGGAACATCCAGTTGATGAGAATAAAGAGCAAGATAAAGAACAACCGGATGACTGAGATAAAGAGCTCGATGTGGAACATTATATGACATAGAACCAACAAGATGAACATCAAGTTGAACAATGAAAAAGTGGTATTAGTTGCACCTATATAGAGAAGTGGTTTAGAGGTTGGTTAGGGGAATTATTTAGGGTTTAGAGGTTTAGGGTTGCTCACGTTTAGGGGTTTAGGGTTTACAGTTTAAAGAGAGATAGACAGAGGGGACTAAAAGAGTTTGGGAGAGATAGAGGAGACAGAGGGGAGAGATAGGGAGATAGAGAGTGAGAGGCATGTCCAAAGACATAGAGAGAGAGAGATTGAGAGGTAGAGGGATGTTAGAGATAGGGAGATAGAGGTTTAGGGTTGCTTGGGTTTAGGGGCATTATTTAGGGTTTAGGGTTTAGGGTCTTGAGGTTAGGGGTTAAGGTTTAGAGGTCTAGGGTTTAGGGTTTAGAGAGAGATAAAGGACCAATAGGGAGATATAGAGGAGTCCGAGGGGAGAGATAGGGAGATAAAGAGTGAGGGACATGGCAAGAGACAGCGAGAGAGATTGAGAGGTAGAGGGACAAAGGTGATAGGGAGATAGGGGAGAGATAGGGAGATAGTGGTTTATGGTTACTTGGGTTTAGGGTTTAGGGGTTTGGGGTTTATGGTTTCTCAGGTTTAGGGGTTAGGGTTTAGGGGCATTATAATTTAGGGTTTAGGATTTATTGTTTAGGGGTTAGGGGTTAGGTTTAGAGGTTTAGGGTTTTGGATTTAGGGTTTATAGAGAGAGAGGAATGATAGGGAGATATAGAGGAGTTTGAGGGGAGAGATAGGGAGAAAAAGAGTGAGGGACATGGCCAGAGACATAGGGAGAGAGATTGAGAGGTAGAGGGACAAAGGTGGTAGGGAAATAGGGGAGAGATAGGGAGATAGTGGTTTAGGGTTACTTGGGTTTAGGGTTTAGGGGTTTACAGTTTCTCAGGTTTAGGGGTTAGGGGTTAGGGTTTAGGGGCATTATTTAGGGTTTAGGATTTAAATTGTTTAGGGGTTAGGGGTTACGTTTAGAGGTTTAGGGCTTTGGATTTAGGGTTTATAGAGAGAGAGGAATGATAGGGAGATAGAGAGAGGAGATCGAGGAGAGAGATAAGGAGATAGAGAGTGAGGCACATGGCCAGGGACATAGGGAGAGAGATCAAGAGAGGTAGAGGGATGATAGAGATAGGGAGATAGGGGAGAGATAGGGAGATATAGGTTTAGAGTTGATTGGATTTAGGGTGTACCTGGGTTTAGGGTTTCTTAGTTTTGTAGATAGCTAGATAGAAAGAGAGAGGAGACAGATAGGGAGAGATGGAGGTGACAAAGGGGAGAGATAAGGAGATAGAGAGTGAGCGAGATGTCCAGAGAAATAGGGAGAAGGATTGAGAGGTAGAGCTCGATGATAGAGATAGGGAGATAAGGGAGAGATAGGAGATAGGGTTTAGGGTTGCTCACGTTTAGGGTTTAGGGTTTAGGGGTTCGGGGTTAAGGTTTAGGGGCATTATTTAGGGTTTAGGGTTTATGGTTTAGGGGTTAAGGTTTAGAGGTTTAGGGTTTAGTGTTAAGAGAGAGAAGACAATTAGGGAGATATAGAGTGAGGGACATGGCCAAAGCATAGGGAGAGAGATTGAGAGGTAGAGGAATGATAGTGATGGGGAGATAGTGAGATAGGGAGATAGGGAGATAGAGGTTTAGGGTTTCTTGGGTTTAGTGTTTAGGATTTAGGGGTTTATGGTTTCTCAAGTTTAGGGTTTAGGGGTTAGGAAATAAGGGTTAGGGGTTAGGGGTTAGGTTTAATCATGTGTTAATACAAGTTGTGGAGTGAGAAATGGGTGGTATGGGAGATCGGAAGACTAGTTTAAAGTTGGGCTGATGGATATATGTCACAATGAAAGGTTCAAAGGCTCATCAAAAGTGGAGTGATCAGAGCATCGGTATAAGAATTTTTGAGTTGGTCGATAGTGTTTATCTTGCCGATAGGAAGAATGTATATGATTTGATGTTATTTGGGACTTTGAGAAGGTTTCTTAAAGCTAATTAAGCTTTAATCTATTTGAACTATGGGTTTTGATGGGTATTTCACCGTGTTTTGAGAGCTTCCACTGTGTGCTCTGCATCAGACCAATAGGGAGATATAGAGGAGTTTGAGGGGAGAGATAGGGAGATAAAGAGTGAGGGACATGGCAAGAGACATAGAGAGAGAGAGATTGAGAGGTAGAGGGACAAAGGTGATAGGGAGATAGGGGAGAGATAGGGAGATAGTGGTTTATGGTTACTTGGGTTTAGGGTTTAGGGGTTTGGGGTTTACAGTTTAGGGGATTAGGGTTTCTCAGGTTTAGGGGTTAGGGGTTAGGGTTTAGGGGCGTTATTTAGGGTTTAGGATTTAAATTGTTTAGGGGTTAGGTTTAGAGGTTTAGTGTTTTGGATTTAGGGTTTATAGAGTGAGAGGAATGATAGGGAGATAGAGAGAGGAGACCGAGGAGAGAGATAAGGAGATAGAGAGTGAGGCACATGGCTAGGGACATAGGGAGAGAGATCAAGAGAGGTAGAGGGATGATAGAGATAGGGAGATAGGGGAGAGATAGGGAGATATAGGTTTAGAGTTGATTGGATTTAGGGTGTACCTAGGTTTAGGGTTTCTTAGTTTTGGAGATACCTAGATAGAAAGAGAGAGGAGACAGATAGGGAGAGATAGAGGTGACAAAGGGGAGAGATAAGGAGATAGAGAGTGAGCGAGAGAGATTGAGAGGTAGAGGGACAAAGGTGATAGGGAGATAGGGGAGAGATAGGGAGATAGTGGTTTATGGTTACTTGGGTTTAGGGTCTGGGGGTTTGGGGTTTAGGGATTCTCAGGTTTAGGGGTTAGGGGTTAGGTTTAGAGATTTAGGGTTTTGGATTTAGGGTTTATAGAGAGAGAGGAATGATAGGGAGATATAGAGGAGTCTGAGGGGAGGGATAGGGAGATAGAGAGTGAGGGACATGGCTAGAGACATAGGGAGAGAGATTGAGAGGTAGAGGGACACAGGTGGTAGGGAGATAGGGGAGAGATAGGCAAATACTGGTTTAGGGTTATTTGGGTTTAGGGTTTAGGGGTTTGGGGTTTAAGGTTTAGGGGTTTAGGGTTTCTCAGGTTTAGGGGTCAGGGGTTAGGGTTTAGGGGCATTATTTAGGGTTTAGGATTTAAATTGTTTAGGGGTTAGGGGTTAGGTTTAGAGGTTTAGGGTTTTGGATTTAGGGTTTATAGAGAGAGGAATTATAGGGAGATAGAGAGAGGAGATGGAGGAGAGAGATAAGAAGATAGAGAGTGAGGCACATGGCCAGGGACATAGGGAGAGAGATCAAGAGAGGTAGAGGGATGATAGAGATAGGGAGATAGGGGAGAGATAGGGAGATATAGGTTTAGAGTTGATTGGATTTAGGGTGTACCTGGGTTTAGGGTTTCTCAGTTTTGGAGATAGCTAGATAGAAAGAGAGAGGAGACAGATAGGGAGAGATAGAGGTGACAAAGGGGAGAGATAAGGAGATAGAGAGTGAGCGAGAGAGATTGAGAGGTAGAGGGACAAAGGTGATAGGGAGATAGGGGAGAGATAGGGAGATAGTGGTTTATGGTTACTTGGGTTTAGGGTTTAGGGGTTTGGGGTTTAGGGTTTCTCAGGTTTAGGGGTTAGGGGTTAGGGTTTAGGGGCATTATAATTTAGGGTTTAGGATTTATTGTTTAGGGGTTAGGGGTTAGGTTTAGAGGTTTAGGGTTTTGGATTTAGGGTTTAGATAGAAAGAGAGAGGAGACAGATAGGGAGAGATAGAGGTGACAAAGGGGAGAGATAGGGAGATAGAGAGTGAGCGATATGTCTAGAGAAATAGGGAGAAGGATTGAGAGGTAGAAGGACGATAGAGATAGGGAGATAAGGGAGAGATAGGAGATAGAGTTTAGGGTTGCTCATGTTTAGGGTTTAGGGGTTAAGGTTTAGAGGTTTAGGGTTTAGTGTTTAGAGAGAGAGGACCAATAGGGAGATATAGAGTGAGGGACATGGCTAAAGCATAGGGAGAGAGATTAAGAGGTAGAGGAATGATAGTGATGGGGAGATAGTGAGATAGGGAGATAGAGCTTGATAGAGGTTTAGGGTTTCTTGGGTTTAGTGTTTAGGATTTAGGGGTTTATGGTTTCTCAAGTTTAGGGTTTAGGAGTTAGGAAATAGGGGTTAGGGGTTAGGGGTTAGGTTTAATCATGCATCCCAGTCATTCCCCTATCATTCCTATATATCCTATCTCTCCCCTCTATCTTTCCCTCTCCCTTATCGACGAAGCAAATGGAAACAAGAAAACTAGGACTCCCTTTCTCAGGTTTAGGGTTTAGGGCTTAGGGGAATTATTTAGGGTTTATGGTTTAGGGGTTAGGGTTTAGTATTTGGAAGAATTATTTAGGGTTACTTGGGTTTAGGGTTTAGGGGTTTAGGGTTTAGGGGCATTATTTAGGGTTTACGGTTGCATGTCAAAAGTAGTCTCTCTCTCTCTCTCTAAATCTATAAACCCTAAATAATGGCCCTAATCCCTAACCCCTAACCTGCATCTACCTCTCTCCTGTATCTATTCAAAAATGCCTTTAAAATACTATGAGATACCTTAGTATAAGTAAATCATATAAAAATCAAATATATATATCATCATAATCCTATATAAATTTTGATAGTATTTTATAGCTAAAATGCCTAAATATCATCATAATCCTTTGTAAATTTGCTTGTATTTTATAGCTAAAATACCTAAATACTTAAAATGTATGCAATGCTAAAATAATAAAATAAAAAAAATGAAATACAATAAGGAAAAGGAAAACGGATATCCGTTTTGGAGGTCATAAAAAGCAAAAAAGACTGCATTTTTGTAAACCCACGGCTTGCAAAAACGCAGTCTCATCTTCAAAAAAATGGATATCAGCGTTGAGGAATGGATATCCGATCCAAAGAGGTAAGATTTCATGCATTTTTTTGGTTTGTTTTGTATTTTCAAGCAATTTTTTTGGTTTTTATGCTAAGTGGGTATGTTTTATAATTTAATTAGGTAAAATGGATGCACAAAATGAAAACCCAAACCCTCCACCACCAAACCCTCCCCCTCCAACAATAGAAGAGAATATTCAAAGAAATATTGATCATATAAGCAGGATCATAGAAATGTATCGCCGCCACCCTCGATTGTCTATAATGACATCGAATTTAGAGGGAATCATTAATCATATTCAAACCTTGTCCACCCAACATGAATCATTTTGGCAATGGCGAGAAGCCAAGAAGGCTGAATATGCTGACAGTTTGTCATATGAGGAAGTCAAAGATTTAGAGATTACAAAAACTATGTTGGCCCAACACTTTGTCAATCCTAAAACCGGATTGCATGTTGATGTCCATAAGCCCAAATTTTCAATCAAATGGTGTATTCATGAGGGCATTAGTCAAAACTTTTGGGATCATTGGTGGATGGTTTTTGATAAACCACCCAACAACAATTTAGATGTGCCTTTGTATTTCCTCCGTAAACTCTATGCAGAGTTCGTCATGGGTCAACATGTTAATTATTTTGATTTTAGAGAGTTTCAAGGAGTGGGCAGAGGAATGCCTCAAGATAGACCTCGGGCAATTAGACAAGTACAATGTCCCTATATTCTCCCTCCTACTATCCCTTCTCCACCCCCAATGCAGCACCCAGACGTTGTTGCAAGTGCAACACAATAGGGCCTTAGTGCCATACACTCTTTGACCGAGCATTTGATTATACAGACATCTCAGTTTGCACAAGCACATGATGAAGGTGATGATATTGGATCACCTGGTACCACTAGACCATCATCGTCCAGACATATATGTGTGCCCCATCATTGCATTTCTTGCAATCATTTATGCTTGGGTCCTATTAAGGAGAGTAGTGAGCCACTGTTGAACACATCAGAGTATGATCTCCATTCACGAGATGAGGCAATGGGGTCTAGAACTCAAGCTGAGGGGTCAGGGACAAGAGTAGAAGCTACCGGATCAGTAAACATTAGAGAAGGAGAAATGCATGAGCAATCTTTTGTGCAGAATTTTATGGTCTATTCCATTTGAATATATAAACAACTTTATTAGTATTAATGTATCTAAGTGGGATAACAGTTGATGACAGAGGAGGAGTTGACAGAAGTTCATCATGCAACTTTGTCTGCCATCCAATTTGGCTTGGACTTGCTGATATAATTTGTTGTACACATTAACTTTTTTTTTATGCATTTATTTCTTTGTGAGTAATTATATATTAATTTATATCTTGATGTTAATTTTATTTTATAGCCAATCAAAAATGTGAATGATGTGGCATCTTTGCCAATAGTCTTTTCTCGAACTCTTGATCGACCCAAGGGACTATCATTTGCAGAACGGCTTTCTCAACACCAACAAAGGGTGGAGGTAATTTGATTGAATTGTACTTTAATTGATAATTTAGAAAACTTAAATATTTGATTATAGTCATTTAGAGTCTTACATTCTTGTCCTTTTTAATTGATGCAGGAGGCCTCGATGGTGGTATGTGCTTGTTTTCTAGTAGATAAGTTTTTGTGTAGTGCATTTCCTATTTTAAATGTATGCATTTCCTATTTTGTTTAATAATTATATATTAATTTATTTCAATGTTACTTTGCTTTTATGTAGTCTGTTGAGAATGTGAGTGATGTGCCACCTTTGTTATCATGCTTCACTAGGACACCTGATCGTCTTAAGAGAAAATCATTTGCAGAACTATTGTCCGAACAACAACATAGAGTCGAGGTAATTGAATTGAATTTTTCTAAATAATTGATAGTTTATCTAGCGGTCTTATAGTTGATTGTAGTGATTTAGATGTATGTTAATAAATGAAAGTTCTTAATTGTAGTAGATAAGAATCTATTTACTAACTTTAACTTGTGTTTTGACTTGTTAATGCAGGAAACTTCACCTTCATCAATTACTAGACATTTTGGTACAAAGAGGACACTTTTTCAGGATCCATCACAAATTGTGGATCCATCACAGTTGAGGGTCAAGTGGACTTGTAGTATTTGATGTAGCTATTTGGCATGTAGATTGTATATAGATTTTGAGACATGGCATATGCCACATTTTGTAAAAAATATTTTGAGTTGGCATATTTGCCAAATTTTTGTATATGTCTACCATTATGGACTAGATTTTAATGTATATACACCTTGATATACAATATAATTTAAATTCCTTATGTGCAAGTCATGATAGTTCCCATGATGCCATACATTATGATGATAGTTCTTTAGTCCATTGATGATATGTTTAGCATTGAGAATGGTTTTAGATCAATAGAATCAATATGAAAAAATTCCTTATATATGCCCTAATCAAATAAGGTCATGATAAACCATTTCATCATGTATTTAGTCTTCATCTTGTCAAATTTTGTAAATATGTCAAAGTTGTCATATGAAAAATGTAAAAAAAATGCAAAAGTATGGAAGATGAATAGTCAAGTACTCAAGAGTCAGTTGGAGACTATTGGTTTCCCTCAAATCATGTATAAGTATGCATAAACCTGATGGAGTCAGGTTGTCATTGATGTCAAAAAGGTATTGATGGTTTGGAGTTATTTTAGTGTGTTCATATTGATAATATGTTCTCAAGAGAGTTTCGAGAATGTTTCAGGGATGCAGAGTGTTTCAGGATATCTTTAGGATGAATATTTGATATCAATATGGTTTTGAGTTTGAATTGGTACCTTCATACATTAGGAATTGTCAGTTGATCATATGGACAGAATAAGTGTTGTCAGTTGAGTTGGCTTGTTTAGTGTATATCTCTCATGTGATGAGTTGTTTATCAGTGGTATTGTTGATACAGGTGATGGAGTTCATTTGACATCATGTTGTGGCATAATCATATTTGATCTCAGTGAAACAGATGATATGATTTACAAGAGGCAGTGAAATTGGTCATGGGCTTTCATGCATTTCATGTGTATTCATATACAAGATTCATGTATTTGAGAGTATTGATCACCTTGGTTTTTTTCTTGTAGTTTGTCATCTCTCAGTGCTATCTTCTATCATTCCCTTATCCATCTTCATAGAACTTGCTTAGTAAACATATCCTTATGCATACAATTTTCTCCTTTAAAGGTGCATTAGACTATACATGCCACACACTATATTGTTTCACAGTTGAGGATGTTTTGAACTATTGTCAGATCTCTGTTCTCCTACCTTGATTGTCACTGGTTACTCACTCTTCAAGTTTTGGTTAAAGAAAGGTTGTTCAATTTCTAAGATTTAAGGTCATTTCACTTATGTTGACTGGCCAAAGGGTTATTATACATTGTGACCACCGGCCCCATCTTTCTTCATCGAGTGGCAAAGTCTAAATCAAGGCAAACGGTCAAGTTCGGTGGTTTTTGTTTTTAAAAAAACTTTATCACCTTTAAAGAAAAGGCTCGAGCGGGAAAATTTTTTAAAAATTGGAGCATGCAGCCCGCAATGAAAAATATTTTGCAGATCCCTAAGACCAAAAAATTGCCAAACTTTGACTGGGCAGTTCTTAGAATTTGTGAAAGTTGGGAATGTTATGTTTGGACCTATAGGTGCACGTGACATCCTTCCACAATAACCTCTCTAATTTTTGGTCAACTCCATTCTGTTTGACCGTGTTGAAATCAAACGCATTGGTGCAAAATGCTTCAATTTGATGTAGTGGAAAGGTGCTAGGTGTGACATTTTTCATTCCATAGCTCATGGGGTCGAACGGACTCTGCCAACGCGTCGGGGTGGGCGGGTAAATGCTAAGGGAGGTCTCGTTTCGTACGCCAAGCGTCCCAATCATTCCGGGCAAGAGGCTACAGGCAAAGTCCCTTAGGATCCCTGAGACCAAAAAACTGCCAAACTTTGACCAGGCAGTTCTCAGAATTTGTGACAGTTGGGAATGCTCTGTTTGGACCTACAAGTGCACGTGACATCGTTCCACAATAACCTCTCTCGTTTTTGGTCAACTCCATTCCGTTTGACCGTGTTGAAATCAAACGCATTGGCGCAAAATGCTTCAATTTGATGCAGTGGAAAGGTGCTAGGTGCGACATTTTTCATTCCATAGCTTGTGCGGTCGAACGGACTATGCCAACGCGTCGGGGTGGGTGGGTAAATGCTAGTGGAGGTCTCGTTTCGTGCGCCAAGCGTCCCAGTCATTCCGGGCAAGAGGCTACCGGCAAAGTCCCTTAAGATCCCTGAGACCAAAAAATTGCCAAACTTTGACCAGGAAGTTCTCAGAATTCGTGAAAGTTGGGAATGTTCTGTTTGGACCTATAGGTGCACGTGACATCCTTCCACAATAACCTCTCTCATTTTTGGTCAACTCCATTCCGTTTGACCGTGTTGAAATCAAACGCACTGGCACAAAATGCTTCAATTTGATGTAGTGGAAAGGTGCTAGGTGCGACATTTTTCATTCCATAGCTCGTGCGGTCGAACGGACTACGCCAACGCGTCGGGGTGGGGGATAAATGCTAGGGGAGGTCTCATTTCGTGCGCCAAGCATCTCAGTCATTCCGGGCAAGAGGCTACCGGCAAAGTCCCTTAAGATCCCTGAGACCAAAAAACTGCCAAACTTTGATCGGACAGTTTTCAGAATTTGTGAAAGTTGGGAATGTTCTGTTTGAACCTACAGGTGCACGTGACATCCTTCCACAATAACCTCTCATTTTCAGTCAACTCCATTCCGTTTTACCATGTTGAAATCAAACGCATTGGCGCAAAATGCTTCAATTTGATGTAGTGGAAAGGTGCTAGGTGCGACATTTTTCATTCCATAGCTCGTGCGGTCGAACGGACTGCGCCAACGCGTCGGGGTGGGAGGTAAATACTAGGGGAGGTCTCGTTTCGTGCGCCAAGCATCCCAGTCATTCTAGGCAAGAGGCTACCGGCAAAGTCCCTTAAGATCCCTGAGACCAAAAAACTGCCAAACTTTGACCGGGCAGTTCTCAGAATTCATGATAGTTGGGAATGCTCTATTTGGACCTACAGGTGCACGTGGCATCCTTCCACAATAACCTCTCTCGTTTTTGGTCAACTCCATTCCGTTTGACCGTGTTGAAATCAAACGCATTGGCGCAAAATGCTTCAATTTGATGTAGTGGAAAGGTGCTAGGTGCGACATTTTTCATTCCATAGCTCGTGCGATCGAACGGACTGCACCAACGTGTCGGGGTGGGCGGGTAAATGCTAGTGGAGGTCTCGTTTCGTGCGCCAAGCATCCCAGTCATTCCGGGCAAGAGGCTACCGACAAAGTCCTTTAAGATCCCTGAGACCAAAAAACTGCCAAACTTTGACCGGGCAGTTCTCAAAATTTGTGAAAGTTGGGAATGTTCTGTTTGGACCTACAGGTGCACGTGACATCCTTCCACAATAACCTCTCTCATTTTTGGTCAACTCCATTCCATTTGACCGTGTTGAAATCAAACGCATTGGCGCAAAATGCTTCAATTTGATGCAGTGGAAAGGTGCTAGGTGCGACATTTTTCATTCCATAGCTCGTGCGGTCGAACGGACTGCGCCAACACATCGGGGTGGGCGGGTAAATACTAGTGGAGGTCTCGTTTCATGCGCCAAGCGTCCCAGTCATTCCGGGCAAGAGGCTACCGGCAAAGTCTTTTAAGATCCCTGAGACCAAAAAACTGCCAAACTTTGACCAAGCAGTTCTCAAAATTCGTAAAAGTTGGGAATGTTCTATTTGGACCTACAGGTGCACGTGACATCCTTCCACAATAACCTCTCTCGTTTTTGGTCAACTCCATTCTGTTTGACCGTGTTGAAATCAAACGCATTGGCGCAAAATGCTTCAATTTGATGCAGTGAAAAGGTGCTAGGTACGATATTTTTCATTCCATAGCTCATGGGGTCGAACAGACTGTGCCAACGCGTCGGGGTGGGCGGGTAAATGCTAATGGAGGTCTTGTTTCGTGCGCCAAGCGTCCCAGTCGTTCCGAGCTGTAAGCTACCGGCAAAGTCAAAAGTTGCTCGGAAGGACTGGGATGCTTTGCACACAAAATGAGACCTCCCCTAGCATTTACTCGCCCACCCCGACGTGTTGGTGCAAACTGTTCGGCCCTAGGACCTGTGGAATGCAAAATTTTAATCCTAGCAACTTTTGACTTTGTTGGTAGCTTACAGCTCGGAACGACTGGGACGCTTGGCGCACGAAACAAGACCTCCACTAGCATTTACCCGCCCACCCCGATGCGTTGGCGCAAACCGTTCGGCCCCAGGACCTGTGGAATACAAAATTTCAATCCTAGCAACTTTTGACTTTACTGGTAGCTTACAGCTCAGAACGACTGGGATGCTTTGCACACAAAACGAGACCTCCCCTAGCATTTACTCGCCCACCCCGATGTGTCGGCGCAAACCGTTCGGCCCCAGAACTTGTGGGATGCAAAATTTCAATCCTAGCAACTTTTGACTTTATCGGTAGGTTACAGCTCGGAACGACTGGGACGCTTGGTGCACGAAACAAGACCTCCACTAGCATTTACCCACCCACCCTGATGCGTTGGCGCAAACCGTTCGGCCCCAGGACCTGTGGAATGCAAAATTTCAATCCTAGCAACTTTTGACTTTGACGGTAGCTTACAGCTCGGAACGACTAGGATGCTTTGCACACAAAACAAGACCTCCCCTAGCATTTACTCACCCACCCGACGTGTTGGAGCAAACTGTTCGGCCCTAGGACCTGTGGAATGCAAAATTTCAATCCTAGCAACTTTTGACTTTGTCGGTAGCTTACAGCTTAGAACGACTGGGATACTTTGCACACAAAACAAGACCTCCCCTAGCATTTACTCGCCCACCCCGACGTGTTGGAGCAAACCGTTCAGCCCCACGAGCTATGGAATGAAAAATGTCGCACCTAGCACCTTTCCACTACATCAAATTGAAGCATTTTGCGCTAATGCGTTTGATTTCAACACAGTCAAATGGAATGGAGTTAACCAAAAATGAGAGAGGTTATTGTGGAAGGATGCCACGTGCACCTGTAGGTCCAAACAGAACATTCCCAACTTTCACGAATTCTGAGAACTGCCCGGTCAAAGTTTGGGAGTTTTTTGGTCTCAGGGATCTTAAGGGACTTTGCCGGTAGCCTCTTGCCCGGAATGACTGGGACGCTTAGCGCACGAAACGAGACCTCCCCTAGCATTTACCCACCCACCCCGATGCGTTGGCAGAGTCCGTTCGACCCCACAAGCTATGGAATGAAAAATGTCCCACCTAGCACCTTTCCACTACATCAAATTGAAGCATTTTGTGCCAATGCGTTTGATTTCAACACGGTCAAACGGAATAGAGTTGACCAAAAACGAGAGAGGTTATTGTGGAAGGATGTAACGTGCACCTGTAGGTCCAAACAGAACATTTCCAACTTTCACAAATTCTGAGAACTGCCCTGTCAAAGTTTGGCAGTTTTTTGGTCTCAAGGATCTTAAAGGACTTTGTTGGTAGCCTCTTGCCCAGAATGACTGGGACGCTTGGCGCATGAAACAAGACCTCCACTAGCATTTACCCGCCCACCCCGATGCGTTGGCGCAAACCATTCAGCCACAGGACCTGTGGAATGCAAAATTTCAATCCTAGCAACTTTTAACTTTGCTGGTAGCTTACAGCTCGGAACGACTGGGATGCTTTGCACACAAAACGAGACCTCCCCTAGCATTTACTCACCCACCCCGATGTGTTGGCACAAACCATTCGGCCCCAGGACCTGTGGAATGCAAAATTTCAATCCTAGCAACTTTTGACTTTGCCGGTAGGTTACAACTCGGAACGACTGGGACGCTTGGTGCATGAAACAAGACCTCCACTAGCATTTACCCACCCACCTTGACGCGTTGGCGCAAACCATTCAGCCCTAGGACCTGTGGAATGCAAAATTTCAATCCTAGCAACTTTTGACTTTGACGGTAGCTTACAGCTCGGAATGACTAGGATGCTTTGCACACAAAACAAGACCTCCCCTAGCATTTACTCACCCACCCCGACATGTTGGAGCAAACCGTTTGGCCCTAGGACCTATGGAATGCAAAATTTCAATCCTAGCAACTTTTGACTTTGTCGGTAGCTTACAGCTCAGAACGACTGGGATGCTTTGCACACAAAACAAGACCTCCCCTAGCATTTACTCGCCCACCCCGACGTGTTGGAGCAAACCGTTCAGCCCCACGAGCTATGGAATGAAAAATATCGCACCTAGCACCTTTCCACTACATCAAATTGAAGCATTTTGCGCCAATGCGTTTGATTTCAACACGGTCAAACGGAATGGAGTTAACCAAAAATGAGAGAGATTATTGTGGAAGGATGCCACATGCACCTGTAGGTCCAAACAGAACATTCCCAACTTTCACGAATTCTGAGAACTACCCGGTCAAAGTTTGGCAGTTTTTTGGTCTCAGGGATCTTAAGGGACTTTGCCGGTAGCCTCTTGCTCGGAATGACTGGGACGCTTGGCGCACGAAACGAGACCTCCCCTAGCATTTACCTACCCACTCTGACGCGTTGGCAGAGTCCGTTCGACCCCACGAGCTATGGAATGAAAAATGGCGCACCTAGCACCTTTCCACTACATCAAATTGAAGCATTTTGCGCCAATGCGTTTGATTTCAACACGGTCAAACGGCATGGAGTTGACCAAAAATGAGAGAGGTTATTGTGGAAGGATGTCACGTGCACCTGTAGGTCCAAATAGAACATTCCCAACTTTCACGAATTCTGAGAACTGCCCGGTCAAAGTTTGGCAGTTTTTTGGTCTCAGGGATCTTAAGGGACTTTGCCAGTAGCCTCTTGCCCGGAATGACTGGGATGCTTGGCGCACGAAACGAGACCTCCACTAGCATTTACCCGCCCACCTCGACGCGTTGGCGCAGTCCGTTCGACTGCACGAGCTATGGAATGAAAAATGTCGCACCTAGCACCTTTCCACTGCATCAAATTGAAGCATTTTGCGCCAATGCGTTTGATTTCAACACGGTCAAACGGAATGGAGTTGACCAAAAATGAGAGAGGTTATTGTGGAAGGATGTCATGTGCACCTGTAGATCCAAACAGAACATTCCCAACTTTCACGAATTCTGAGAACTGCCCCGTCAAAGTTTGGCAGTTTTTTGGTCTCAGGGATCTTAAAAGACTTTGTCGGTAGCCTCTTGCCCGGAATGACTGGGACGCTTGGCGCATGAAACAAGACCTCCACTAGCATTTACCCTCCCACCCCAACACGTTGGCGTAGTCCGTTCGACCGCACGAGCTATGGAATGAAAAATGTCGCACCTAGCACCTTTCCACTTCATCAAATTGAAGCATTTTGCGCCAATGCGTTTGATTTCAACACGGTCAAACGGAATGGAGTTGACCAAAAACGAGAGAGGTTATTGTGGAAGGATGTCACGTGCACCTGTAGGTCCAAACAAAACATTCCCAACTTTCACGAATTCTGAGAACTACCCGGTCAAAGTTTGGCAGTTTTTTGGTCTCAAGGATCTTAAAGGACTTTGCCAGTAGCCTCTTGCCCGGAATGACTGGGACGCTTGGCGCACGAAACGAGACCTCCACTAGCATTTACCCACCCACCCCGACGCGTTGGCGCAGTCCGTTCGACCGCATGAGCTATGGAATGAAAAATGTCACACCTAGCAGCTTTCCACTGCATCAAATTGAAGCATTTTGAGCCAATGCGTTTGATTTCAACACGGTCAAACGGAATGGAGTTGACCAAAAATGAGAGAGGTTATTGTGGAAGGATGTCACGTGCACTTGTAGGTCCAAACAGAACATTCCCAACTTTCACGAATTCCAAGAACTGCCCCATCAAAGTTTGGCAGTTTTTTGGTCTCAGGGATCTTAAGGGACTTTGCCGGTAGCCTCTTGTCCGGAATAACTGGGACGCTTGGCGCACGAAACGAGACCTCCACTAGCTTTTACCCACCCACCCCGACGTGTTGGCGTAGTCCGTTCGACCGCACGAGCTATGGAATGAAAAATGTCGCACCTAGCACCTTTCCACTGCATCAAATTGAAGCATTTTGCGCCAATGTGTTTGATTTCAACACGGTCAAACGGAATGGAGTTGACCAAAAATGAGAGAGGTTATTGTGGAAGGATGTCACGTGCACCTGTAGGTCCAAACAGAACATTCCCAACTTTCACGAATTTCGAGAATTGTCCCGTCAAAGTTTGGCAATTTTTTGGTCTCAGGGATCTTAAAGGACTTTGTCGGTAACCTGTTGCCTGGAATGACCGGGACACTTGGCGCACGAAACGAGACCTCCACTAGCATTTACCCACCCACCCCGACGCGTTGGCGTAGTCCGTTCGACCGCACGAGCTATGGAATGAAAAATGTCGCACCTAGCACCTTTCCACTGCATCAGATTGAAGCATTTTGCGCCAATGCGTTTGATTTCAACACGGTCAAACGGAATGGAGTTGACCAAAAATGAGAGAGGTTATTGTGGAAGGATGTCACGTGCACCTGTAGGTCCAAACAGAACATTCCCGACTTTCACGAATTCTGAGAACTACCCGGTCAAAGTTTGGCAGTTTTTTTGGTCTCAGGGATCTTAAAGGACTTTGCCGGTAGCCTCTTGCCCGGAATGACTGGGACGCTTGGCGCACGAAACGAGACCTCCACTAGCATTTACCCACCCACCCCGATGCGTTGGCGCAGTTCGTTCGACCGCACAAGCTATGGAATGAAAAATGTCTCACCTAGCACCTTTCCACTGCATCAAATTGAAGCATTTTGCGCCAATTCGTTTATTTTCAACACGGTCAAACGGAATGGAGTTGACCAAAAATTAGAGAGGTTATTGTGGAAGGATGTCACGTGCACCTATAGGTCCAGACAGAACATTCCCAACTTTCACGAATTCTGAGAACTGCCCCATCAAATTTTGGCAGTTTTTTGGTCCCAGGGATCTTAAAGGACTTTGCCGGTAGCCTCTTGCCCAGAATGACTGGGACGCTTGGCGCACGAAATGAGACCTCCACTAGCATTTACCCGCCCACCCCGACATGTTGGCATAGTTCGTTCGACCGCACGAGCTATGGAATGAAAAATGTCGCACCTAGCAGCTTTCCACTGCATCAAATTGAAGCATTTTGCGCCAATGCGTTTGATTTCAACACGGTCAAATGGAATGGAGTTGACCAAAAATGAGAGAGGTTATTGTGGAAGGATGTCATGTGCACCTGTAGGTCCAAACAGAACATTCCCAACTTTCACGAATTCTGAGAACTGCCCGGTCAAAGTTTGGCAGTTTTTTGGTCTTAGGGATCTTAAAGAACTTTGCCGGTAGCCTCTTGCCCGGAATGACTGGGACACTTGGCGCACGAAACGAGACCTCCACTAGCATTTACCTGCCCACCCCAATGCGTTGGCTCAGTCCGTTCGACCGCACGAGCTATGGAATGAAAAATGTCACACCTAGCACCTTTCCACTGCATCAAATTGAAGCATTTTGTGCCAATGCGTTTGATTTCAATACGGTCAAACGGAATGGAGTTGACCAAAAATGAGAGAGGTTATTGTGGAAGGATGTCACGTGCACCTGTAGGTCCAAACAGAGCATTCCCAACTGTCACGAATTTCGAGAACTGCCCAGCCAAAGTTTGGCAATTTTTTGGTCTCAGGGATCTTAAGGGACTTTGCCGGTAGCCTCTTGCCCGAAATGACTGGGACGCTTGGCGCACGAAACGAGACCTCCCCTAGCATTTACCCCCCCACCCTGACACGTTGGAGCAGTCCGTTCGACCCCACGATGAGTAGAACAAAAAATATTGTTCCAGTTGACACATTCTCAATCATTGACATGGATGATATCTCAGTACTATTCCTTTAGGCACAATATGAGCTTCCAATGGAAGGTGCAATTGTTAGGTTAAGATGATGAAAAGTGTGCCTCATTCACAGTCATGTTTTACTTGTCTTCAATGATGATTCCTTGATTCAACTTAATCCTTTGATAATACATTTTAACCTCCTTGTGAAAGCGCACTTTCAAGGTTGCTTGAGCAAGAGCTAGTGCCTCAACATCAAGGCGCACTTTTGGTGTTCTAGAAACATGAACTAGCACCTCAAATAGTAAGGCACTCATTCTAGGTTGTTTATTCAATAATTGGCACTAGTCACATATGGTGTAGAGAGGTAGATGTGTGCCCAAGTCATCATTTGATGCCTTCAATAACTATAAACTCCTTTGATGATGCATTTTATCCTTCCTATTCACTATCTAGCCTTAGGCGCACATTTTAGGTTGATCAATCATAAGCATAGGCAAGGCACATGAACTGTTTGGTGGAATACCTCAAAGAAATGAGAATTTTGTCAGATGTTGTAGTTGCAATTGCCATGTGACACATGTATGTAATATGTGAAAGCATAGACAAGGCACATGAACTATTTGGCAAAAGACATCAAATACATGTCACCTCATGGAATGCCTTATGTAGAAAAAGGTACAAATGTGCAGTATTAAGAAATACAAATGAGAACTAAAAATCATACCTCGAGTATAGTCAAAATAACCTACGATGCCATACAAAATAATTTACGATGCCATGCAAAATAATCTACGATGCCATCTAAAATAACTTTATTCGTTGTCCTGTATAGTCAAAAGCATGCATTATAGTTATTAAAGTAACAAGATTTTTAATAAAACAATTCTAAAAAATAGAAAAAACAAGAACAAGTTAAGATAAAAAATGTCATACCTGTCCATCTGGAAGTTTAAATGCTAGTCAAGCGTACCTGAGGGGTCATCTCTTACCTTCAAAGTATCCAATATTGCTTCATGATCAGCATTGCTAATTGTCCATAGTTCTTTTAATTTTGGTCTTCCACGATGCTTTAATAACTTGACATTTGTTGCTACAACTAGGTGAGAATACATCAATATGGTTTTATGCTTCTCAAAGTCTTCAAAGGCCAGGATGCCATTCTTTTTAACCATATATGTTCGTAACGAAGTCCCAGCAATAACAACTGATCCTGTAGGATATGTGAACCCATCATCATCTGTCATAGGTTGTGTTAGCTTTTGTTTTCCCTGTACACATCGTGCCAACCAATAGTCTGACCTCTCTTCATTTCCATGCGGTGCAACAACTGCATAAACATGACCTGGCTGTACAAGGTCTGAAAGATGTTCATAGTCAAATGAGCTCTCCATGTCATTGATGGAAGATGATTGACCTTCATATAAAGGGACTAAATATTGTGGAATCCATGCATCTACCCACTCACTTGACTCACAATTGTTCCAATTACATTTAATACAACTCTGACAAAAACAAGCTAATTCTCGTGTCCAAATAGTCCATGTACTTGCATTTGAGCTTTGAAATGAATGCATCTTTGATGATTCACTGATTCTCTGACATTCCAATTTCTCTATCGCTATCCCATCATCAACCAACCAAAAGAACCTGCACACTTCAGAATCAAGAGCCACTCCTCGTGACAATGCATAGTTACACCACTTAACAATGGAATCTGCATCACTGAATGTAGCACCACCTCTAATCTTTAGTTGTTCTTTAAAAAGAGCTCTCTTCACGCATGCACCTGCTCCATCATGTTCACCTTTTCCATGCCTGGCTTCAAAAAAATTCCAAATATGAGGTATACCCTTCTCTACATGCATTTTGCTCAACCAATAGAAATTACCAGCATTCTTGAATTGACCAGTGCAATTATCTAACCAAATGAGATGTTGATCTATTCTAATATCTTTTTCTTGCAAGAACCCATAAAATTGTTGAAAACAATATTGCACAAACTCTGCAGAATGAGATCGATCATCACTCATGTAAAAATGGTATTCTCTGACAATCTTCCTGTTCTTTTCTGTACTCTCGGGGGCATGTCTGTATGTGATGTGAACAAAAATAGCAATCTGAATAGAATTGTAGTACTGGGATTGAACTTCATTTTGGGGTTGTAATGTATAGTTTTCTGCAAAATCAACTACAGAGACAATAGTTCCAATCGGGAAAGAGTCTTTACACATCCTGAACTATTGATCTAACCATCGAGACCTGTGGCTATGTCTGACATACTTGTAGAAAAGATTTTTCTTAAAATCATCAATAAAATCAGCAATACTTACCTCTCTTACAATCAACTCACATCTAGAACCTTCACCTCCACTTTTCAAATTGTATTTCACTGTCTCATATCTCTTTTTCTCAACCATTCTCTTTCCAAAATCATGCTCGTTGCCCTCATAAAAATATGATACAAACTTTGATAACCCACCACATTGTAAACACTTTTCATTTAAACAATCATTCTTGTAGAACATGCAACCATCATCTCTAATACATAGAAATAAATCCAATAAGTCCCTAGATGACTTTGGTAGTTGAATTGCACCACACTCTTGTAACATTTCGTTAGTGTGCAAAGTAGAACGAATATTGCATAATAATTCATGGTACATAGAAAATTCTACATGGTATTTGCAACAACATGTATTACAAACTTTAAGAGGAACACAATAAAATGGCTTAAGAGATTCAAATGCTCTTTGTGAGATTGTCATACCTGGGTGAGTTTCACAATATTGTTTGTATAATGTTGTTTGGCTACATTCCAAGTAATGTTTAGGATGTGGTGTGCGGTCTTTATCACCAATTCTTAACTTTACAACATCTTTTGCATTTGGTGATACCCTAGAGTTAGTGTGCCAAAATCGTTCAATTTCTTCCTTTGTGCTATCACTTAGCTTTTTGTCAACTCATGGAAGCCTACCACTGAAAGACCAAGTATCATTGGCAACAGGACTATCTAGCCTTGATCTTAATGCTAGTGCTTTTGACAATGTTTTATGATTCAATCTTAAGTCAACACAAGTTTGCCTCATTAATCAAGCATTTCTTAATTGTTTGCTTACTATTGAGGTTGTTATTACTCTACGGGCAGCTCTTTTATCTTTCTCCTTGCTAGTCTTTCCAATAGAATTGAGTGCATTGAAAAGACTTC
Source organism: Cunninghamia lanceolata (assembly GCA_027924645.1). Taxonomy (NCBI): domain Eukaryota; kingdom Viridiplantae; phylum Streptophyta; class Pinopsida; order Cupressales; family Cupressaceae; genus Cunninghamia; species Cunninghamia lanceolata. The sequence continues at coordinate 717,172 of BSBN01000178.1, read as the reverse complement.
TTACAATAATTTTATTCCGATTGGACACTTTGTTTAACCGAATCTTTAATTTCTTTAGTAAAGGTCTCATTTTGTACATCTTTAAAAATTGCACAAAAAGTTGGCATTGTTCGGTTAATGTTTTCTTCTCAAAGTATTCATTGAAAAGTTTTGTAGCCCACAACCGAACCGTTCGTGATGACCTCTTGCCTTCAAGTTTTTCCATTATGTTCTCATCAATTTCAAGTAACCATTTTGGGGTTTTTGGGTGTTTTCCAATTTCATCACGGTTATTCTCTTCTTGACAAATGTCCTCTCTTCTTATGAAATTTGGAGATACATTGATTGTTCTTGTTTCATCCATGTTTTCAACCTCATCAATTTTATCAACAAATGGATTATGGAGTGCAATTTCAATATCATGATGTTCATATCCACTTTCTTCAAGTGCACGTCTTCATTTTTCTTCTTCTTCTTTGTCTGTGGTATTGCTATTATGAATAGGTGTTTCATAACATTTTTTAATATTTTCATTTGCAATATCATGGTGAATTTCATTCTTATCTAACATTTCATTATAATCAAAATTAACATCTTCAATTTGCATGTCATTATATGGTAAAGAAGAAGATTCACCTTGATGAGCATCCGCCAAACCCACCCTTCCAATCCTCTTCCTTTCCCTATCTTTTTTCCTAATTGCTTCAATTTCCTCCAATGTAACTTTCCTCCTCCTTTTTGCTTTACGACGACTGTTGCTCCCCATTAGGGGAACAAAAATATCACCCTTATGATTGTAACAAGAAAATTGTGTCTCCAAAAGTGCATAAAAATATTCCTTTCACTGTCATAGCCAGAAATCACGAGTATTTCGACAGTAGAGGGTCTCTGGTTGTGGAAGTCGGGCCCAGAAATATTCCTTTTGTCTTTTTTTTGCTTTTCTAAAATGGATATCCATTTTGGAAAACCCAATTCTTTGCAACGGACACTTGCAATGTCCATATGCCTACTACAAAATAGATATTTATGTACATTTGGATTCTATACTAGGGATTCATTGTATTATTCAATAAACTTGTGAATTACCATCTAATTTCAATGTTTACACACTAATCCACCTAGGCATCAACTTAATAAAGCTCTGGATATAAGCCATTATTTGATTTTAGGCTATCATCAAATGAGGAGCTTCTAAAGGCAAAAATGTTGTCCCAAAAGAAGACTCAATGTTATTCCTAAAGACATTAGATTGTTAAAATACAAATTCAAGGTTAGATATTCCTTGAGCTATTTTAGTATAGAGAAGCAAAATTGCAATATATGACTATCCTAGGAATTAGAATGGTTGATCATAGGATATTCATGGCATTTTGATATTAATGGATGGATTGATGGATGTTTAGGGAGTTTAAGTTTAAATGTAATGTATGAGAATTCTTATTTATGAAGGATCTAATATGTCTTATGTCTTATTTGCAGGCCATTCAAGAAAGAAATGAAAAGATACCAAGGACTATCATAACACCTATTATAATTAGGTGCATCAAAGGATTGTCATCCAAGACCTTACCAATATGGGAAGTTATCAAAACCATATCATGTTTAAAATTAAAGGCTTTATCACCTCTTTGTCCCTATAGGCCTATTAGAACAATAGGTCACATTTTATTCATATACCAGGGTTGAGAATAAACACTAAGCATTTGTAGTTATGGCAAGTGTAAATGGAAATAGATCACAACTTTAGACAATCTATCCTCTCCTAGATTGCACTGACTGAGTGGAAATTACAAATTCCCTATTAATGTCCTTTATATACTGAAGGTATGGGTGAGAAAGGTAAACTTTGTATGTTGTAGACAAGTGATGCAGAGCAACACATCAAAAGCTTACAAACAAGGTGTAAAATACCCATTAACCCACCAATTGCTCAAATAGCTTTTAAAATATCCTTCCCAAGGTCCAAACGAGACCGAAATACACTCTTTCTTTACTATCAGCAAGACATTTCTAATGTCTCATCGAACTATGCTTCATATGTTCTTCCTTTCTCTATTGTCGGCTAGACTTATCATTATCGGTAACCTTCAAATTTGTTAGCCCGATGTGGGACCTCTCGCCGATGTGTAGAATCCATCGCTCAGGCTTATGCTGTCGGTGTGACTCCTCCGTTGTTCTCTGATATGTATAAGAGGATGGATCAAAGTAATTAGCATGCTCCCTTCAAAGTAAAGACATGAGAATAGAGCACTTGTGAGATGGTTATTGTAAAGGGACAAATCAATTAGAGACATGCAGTTTCCTAGAGAATTTGGAATGCTTCCGCTCAGGCGATTGTAGGACAAACAAAGATGTTCTAACTTCCCCAGACCACCAAATTCTGCAAGTATACTCCCCTTCAAGTTGTGTGAAATTCTTTTCCAGTGAAGTTGTGAGTAATTGGCAAGAGATTTGGGAATAGAACCCTCTAGTCCATTTCTTCTTAAGTCAAGTATCTTCAACGCTTTCAACTGCTCAAACCAAGGTGGAATCCTTCCCTTGAAAGAACTAAAAGAGAGATTTAAAGTGCATAACAAGGAGAGACCTCCTTCGGATGGAAAAAGGGTACCTTTTAATTCCAATTGAGGGAGAATTATGGCCACCACTGATGCGGGAGCATCCAAGGGGTCACCTTGGAAAAGAGACCCAGGAAGGGCACGGAGAGATGATCATAGAAAGGTAGGGGTAAAATGTCCTAAGGGGCCTAATAAGGACCCTAGGACCAAAACGAATGTAATAAACACCTAGGTAGTTTAATTTTGTTTTGCGATTTATTTTGGTGTGATGCGTTTCCTAAGGTCCAAGCGACCAAGAATGTGAGAATCGGGATGTAACTGTCCCATCGCTAGCTGGCAAGAAACAGAATGTAACTGTGAGGTGAGCGGTTACAGAACGGTTGGCATTCCCACCGCTGCAACCGCCACCCATGGAGAATGTTTTAAGCATCTTTTGTGATTAGACGGGGGAGATGTGTGTGTGTAGGCAGAGAAACAATCAGATTTTAGATTGCAGAAAGAAGAATTTCCTTTTGATAGTGTGTTTTATCTCTAGTTCCGAAATTTGTTTTTATTTTCTGACTGGTATCGAAGTAAGATATTTTTTTTTACTTCTGAGTGTGACTATGCCGGAACGGACCCTCCCATGGATGTAAGAGTCTGGTTCTCATGGAGCGGTCCGCAGAAATCTGTACCATATTCGACTAACTCTAACTGTGCAGAGGGGAAATGAAGCTGGAAGGTGATCACCAGATGGAATGTGGACTGTGAGCCACGAGGAGAGATTGGTTTGTAGGCGAGCGTCGAATTTGCGGTGAACTTGAGTGGGAAGAGAACATGCTTCGGTGCATCTATGAAGGCAGTTCGAGGAGTCATCAGCGTGACCGAATGTGTCAGTAAGAAAATTCTAAGTTAAGTGATAGTGTAGTTTGCTGATAGTGTTTGTTGAACCATCGGGTTGAACCAGTCCAACGGTTCAACAGTTTCTTTTGGTTCGTCGGTGCAACACTACACAATTGGTTCAACGGTTTGAGAGTTTGGGGTTGTGCCGGTTCAACCGGAAGGTACAAGCTGGAGGTTCAACCGCAAGGTACAAGCTGGAGGTTCAACCGCAAGGTTCAAGCGGAAGGTTCAACCGAACTGTTCGAGTGAACGGTTCAACGAGTTCATGGGTTCAACGGTTCAATGAGCTCGTAGATTCATTTGGTTTAAGAGGTTCAATTGGTTCAACCACTACGGTGGTTCAATATATTTTGTGTTGCTGATTTATGTTTCCGCAGCGCACTCCCTATCAAATTGGTAATGGATAGGGGTTTTTTCGGGGGAACGTCGAAACGGTTTGGCCGATACAGGCCGACAGCGCCATTTAGGGTGAACTGTGGAATTTTCTCTACATCAACCACTCTATTGGTATGTTTCTTGTACCAAACACTGGTCCAGAAGCACACATTTTCTGAATTGGTAGAAGTCTAGTTGGAGAAATGTGGTCTCCTCGACTACTATTATTGTAGGATATGCATAAACGGGTTTCTTGAAAAGGCTTTAGAAATTTTCAAGCAAATGCAATTGGCAAGTGTAAAGCTAAATTCTGCAACCTTTGTCAGCATCCTCTCTACCTCTACCAAAATGGGAGCTTTGGAATAGGGTATGGACATTCATCAAAGCATAATGGAAGTGGGATTTTTGTAGATATTCTAGTTGGAAATGCTCTGGTAGACATGTACGGAAAGTGTGGAAGCATAGACAAGACACATGAACTGTTTGAAAAAATGCCTCAAAGAAATGTGGTCTCATGGAATAAGATGATTGCAGGATATATACACACTTACTCCGATGTGAGATTCACCACCCTTGTCTATTGGTAAGACCAATACCCTCGGTGAGACTTTTTACTTGCATTCCAATGTTACAACTCTCCCCGATGTGTATACCGTCCATTAGTCATCAGTAAGACTTCTACATCGGTCAGACATTCTCTTCGATTTTCGATATCGTATCTCACACCGAAAGAATAAACACCGAACTACACCATCGGCCAGACCGCCTCTATCGGTGACACTTTTCTTCTTGCCTCTGAGAGTCCATCTCTTTCCAATGTTCCTTCTGTCGGTGTGACTCCCTCTCATCGGTGTAGTTCTCAACTGTTCTTCCGATGTGCCGATAAATAACCCATCGGTGACACTTAATGATTGTCACCCCGATATGACTTGATCTGTGAGATCAATGTTGTCGGCTCAATGGAACTTTGTCTCTCCGATAACTATTGTCAGTCCGATGTCTTCGATTTAGCCTATACATAACATGACTTGTTATCACCGGTCAACTAACGTATCTTTTCCCAATTTTCCCAATATGGTCGGTCAACCTTTGTATCCTTTGACATGTACATTCACCATTTACAACCACGATAAACGATAGCAGGATATACATGAAATGTCCACGCATACATAAACGATATACCCATGGATTGTATCTTCGGTGAAACAATACCAATGGTACAAAATATGTTGCTTCTCTTCATCCAAAACCAATGGCACAAAATTTTTCATAGATCAACAAAACGGATATCCATTTCTAGAACGGATATCTATTTTCAGAACGGATATCCGTTTCCAGAACGGATATCCGTTTTCAGAACGGATATCCGTTTCTAGTTGCTTTTACCGAAGCAAAACGGATATCCGTCTTGCTTTGGTACAAAGCAAGACGGATATCCGTTTTGATTGTTGACTTTTTATGGATTGTAACGTGTTTTAATGTTTCAGTCTCTTCTTCAAACTTCACCCTTTGTGCTGACGACTTTTTTTTAATGCAAAATTGATAAAATGAAAAGGGTTTATAGAAAAAATTGTTAGCTTTCTAAAAATATAAGATTTATTTGGTTATCATTTTATTAAATAATTATTAATAATTTTCAATATACCGTGTCTTTGAAATCCTGATGGACACACTAATTGAAAAACATCCATAACTTTCAAACCATTTCACCTTTTTAAGATCCGAAACCTGCGTCACACTCTATGCTTTTCTGGCTATAGGTTAAAAAAAAAAATTTGAATTTTAATTTTTTTTTATCGAGTTAGGTTGGCTGGAAAATTACTTTTTATTTTTTAAAAAAAGTCACAGTAAAAAAATCATAACTAATTATTTTATTAGAAAAAATTTCAAATAAATATGCATCACATCCGGACATGAGTCCTCTACTTATTTTAAAAGTTTAAAAAATATATATATATTTTTACTCATAGTTAGGTTGGCTGGACAGACACCCACTTTTTATTTTTTTCTGAAAAATTTAATAGCTGTTCATTGAAATATTCAATTTTCACTAAGTAAATTTAATTTTTTTTTTTTTTAAATAGTAGCCTATAAACTAGATTCAATTCTCTACAAATTTTATTCTTACATCTTTTTCAAATTGTATAGATAATCCATTAAAAATTTCACATGAACTTGATAAAGTCTGATTTTTTTGTATTTGCATTGCCACTTAGAGGTATAGTTTGGCCCATCATGATCCTACACATACCCGTTGATTAGGTATCGTTGATTAGGTATTGGTTGTATAGACAAATTGCATTCCAATAATTGAAAAATTAATTTTTGAAGAGTGTTAAATGGCTTGGGTAAATAAAATTGAAATCTAAAAAATAATCTAATTTGGTAAAATTAAACCTGCACATACCCGTTGATTAGGTATTGGTTGTATAGACAAATTGCATTCCAATAATTGAAAAATTAATTTTTGAAGAGTGTTAAATGGCTTGGGTAAATGAAATTGAAATCTCAAAAATAATCTAATTTGGTAAAATTAAAATAGGACCAAAATATTTCCTTAACTATAAAACTAAACTTTACAACTCATTAAATAATATAAATATTTCTTTAAAATGTAATAATACTAATACTTTTATAATTCAAAATGCATTAAAATATTGTAAGTTTGAAGAATAAAATAAAAAATGTAATAACATGGGGAAATATTTTTCGTGATACTATAGATTTTTAACATTTGACTAAATAAAATTGAAATCCTAGATTTTTAACTCTTGAGTAAATAAAATTGAAATCCTAAAAATAATTTAATTTCATAAAATAAAATGTGTAGAACCCTAACCCTAGTTGGGTGTGGAGAGATTTGAAATGTCTGCCTAACATATTAAAATATTAAAATGTAATAATATTGAATACTGTTACAATTTAAAATGCATTAAAATATTGTAAGTTTGAAGAATAATTACACAATATTATAACAATAACATATTCATATTTAGATCATTACAGTATTTTATCTTAGTCACTTAATTTTTTGATTAAATGATAATAGTAAGCACTTTTAGAGAACATGATTTTAATTATTTTAATTAATCTAATATTGTGGTTTAGTAATAATTTTTTCTAAAGATAAAGAATTGTTTATCATTTCAAATTTGTAACTATTATATTTTCTTATATTTTCATAAACTAAATTTATAAGGAAAAACTTATGTGAACTCGTTTTGAAATGTCTTGGGTAAATAAAATTGAAATCTTAAAAATAATTTAATTTGGTAAAAATAAAATAATACTAAAATATTTACTTAGCTATAAAACTAAACTTTACAAAGCCTATTAAATAACACAAATATTTTCCTTAACTATAAAACTAAACTTTACAAAGCCTGCATATTTGTATTATGTGGAGAGCCGTGGCCCTGGCCCTAGTTGAGTGTATAGATATTTGAAATTTCTACTTAAGATATTAACTGCTTAAGATATTAAAATGTAATAATATTAATACTATGATAATCTAAAATGCATTAAAATATTGTATGTTTGAAGAATAAATAAAGATGGCGAAATATTTTTTATGATATTGTAGATTTTTAACTTTTTAGTAAATAAAATTGAAATACTAGATTTTTAACTAATAAATCATTTTTTAATAATTTTTTGTTAAAAAATTATCATGTTGACATAGAAAAAATACAAATTTAAATCAAATTTGCCTCACAAGAAAAATAATCATGTCTTTTGATTGGCTTGCAATCAATAGATTAATAACTAGATAAGTGATAAAATAACAAGTGAAAGAACTTAAAATAGATTAATAACTAGATAAGTGCGAACTCATTGCAATAGTATTTGTCGAAGGCACGTACTAATAAAAATAAAATAACAAGTGAAAGAACTTAAAATACTGGTATGTTGTGATCAACATGGACACTTAAAGTTTAGAGTGACCCTCATTATAAAATATTCAAAAAAAATTTTATTAATATAAGAAGGAGCCAACGGCCCACAACAAAACCAAGAGTCACATAACCCTATCAACCAACAACCGCTCATCCAAACACTTTTTTGTCAAGCGTAAACAATTAAGGTCACCAATGACCATTTGCGAAACTTCCACTTGCTATGGAGGGCTGTGAAACATGCGCCTCCTATTTTCCACTTTTCCTCAAACGAATTTGGTGCGCAAATTTTCAATTGTTCTCACAAGAAGTCTCTTGTTGCTTTAAATTTAAGGTACGTAGTTCGATATTTATAGAGTGGGACTGTACAATGTGAAGAATGGAAAAGCATTATTAAATCATGTGGATTGAGGCTTCGATTTACAGATTATTATGGAAAAGTATAGAGTGCGACTGTACAATCTGAAGAAGTCCTAACAAATAATTTTAGATACCTCCTATTCATACGCCCTTATTGTATGGCTAAGGCTGTTGAGCGGCCCCCATGTCCCACGCTCACTTTACTAACTGTAACAGAAGTTAGGCCATTGTTGAATAAGTAAAGGTGAGCATATTTTCCAATTGCCAGATTAGGATAAACTCTGGCAGTTATACAAGTCTTAACCTGCACTTTGCATCAACATTCATATTGTTCAATTCTCTTCTTTTCCAATTCTTAGTCCGAAAGGAAGTTAAAAAGAACTATATCAAGACTCACTAGTACTTTTAAAGACTTAACTAACTGTAACAGAAGTTAGGCCATTGTTGAATAAGTAAAGGTGAGCATATTTTCCAATTGCCAGATTAGGATAAACTCTGGCAGTTATACAAGTCTTAACCTGCACTTTGCATCAACATTCATATTGTTCAATTCTCTTCTTTTCCAATTCTTAGCCCGAAAGGAAGTTAAAAAGAACTATATCAAGACTCACTAGTACATTTAAAGAGAGACTCTTTTCTTTGAAGGAAAAAGAAACAAAAGTTCCATAGGTTGTTTTATCAACATCAGTTTTCAAATTTTTCAAAGATGATCTACACATGAAAAAAAGTTCCCACTTTTAGTATTTTACATTAATGTTTTAAGGAATTATTTCATATTTTACTGTTTACTTGTTCCCAGTCTTACCTGCTCTGGTTGCACATTAGTACTTTCATCTTGTTTTGGTGTACTCCAAACCTAAAGAAAACAGCAGTTTGTTGAGCCAAATCTTTAGAAGCCAAAACCAAAAGCCCAAACAGACCAACCATAGTCTTGTTAACTGCTCCATCCTCGCTGCACAGTTGTTGAGCTCTTAAATTGCCATCCATTTTCTCTACATCCGACTTGGCAGATTGAAGGAAACCTCTACCTCTACATCAGCCTAATCACAATAACAAACTGTTAAAGAAGTAGGACCCAAACACTTAAATTAAGGAACTAAAAATGAGTCATATTAATCCATTGAAATAGATTAAAATACCAACTAGAGTTATAATTAATTCTGCTGAAATAGATTAAAATAACAATGAACCATATCAAGAAAAAAGAGTTCAAACTCTTGACCAAAATGATGATTCACTTCTTTGATCTGAAATCTGGGATAAAATACTGCTTTTTAATTATAGTAATTTCTTTAAATAAATTTTAAATATACAATTTACATATTTTTATTTACTAATTGTATATTCTCAATAAACTATTGTTTTCCATATTTAAGTCCAAGATCAAAAACAAAGATCTGACTGGCTGAAAGAGGAAAAGCCATACACAGTAATGTCTTAAGGAGCGAACAGCAGAAAGAGGGCTGTCCAACAGTCATAAACAGAACAGATACACCAAATGTAAAGCTTGAAAACAATCATAAACAACTTAACAGCAGTGATACAGACATAAGAGGAGCTGAGACAACATACTGATTTTTTGTTTCACTTTTGGGCCACCATACTAATTTATCAACCTATGTATAATGGTGTGCCCTGTTCTTGATTCACACTGAAAATAGATTAAACCTATTGTAAATCACATTGTATATATGGGCCAAATACTAACTTACCAGCTTATTCATAATAGTGTGTATATTATTTATTAAGTTTATTACAGATGATGGTACATTTGTCCACAAAAATTACCTCTACAAACCCTACAAACCCTTCAATTTCAGTAAATTAAAAATATGACAATTATAAACGTAAATAACATTCGATTTTAAATAACTACCACATTAATTGACAAAGTCATGCCATGTTTTAAAAAACTAAAAGAATTTGGAATGGCATTTGATTACCTTGCAGCTGTCAGCCTGCAATTTCTATGGCGGATCCACTCTGGAGATTGATGTTTTCTTTGTAGATTTTATTTCCAGCAAGGACTCCAACTCTGAAACTGGCCACTGCACCAACTGGCTTTTGGAGACATTGTCTAGCCAGATTCATATTAACAGCCAGATTCATATTACCAGTTTCTCGGCTTTGTATGTTAGGGGAGTTTTTATTTCTTCCTCCTCTCCCGACGTTGGACACTGCATAAGAGCATTATTATCAATCTCTGGTTCAGGCGACTCCTACCCTCCACTTCACACAGATAGAGTCATCCTATGAGATTTCCTTCCGGTCTTCATGGCCATTTATACTGTTATTTGTTTGTGCGTTAGGGGTTTATCACACCTAGAGCGTGAACCCAATGGAATATTTAACTGCCCAGCATGCAAAACATGTGATTTAGAAGAATGGTAGGAATATTGATTTAAATAAATATATTAAATTAAATAAAGTCATGTAAGAAGTGGGGGTACTGGCTGTTCCTAAGACATAACATACAAAATAGCATGCTAAGACATCATGCCATATTCACCATACAAAATGGCATTCCTGACAATCCGCCAGACATTCCTGACAATCACACTGATAGAATGGAGAAGGTTGTACATTAGAAACATTGTTCTTCTAGACTAGTGCTTCAGAACTCAATCATAAAATGACCATGAAAACAGGTCTGCAAATGTAGGAACTACACATTTCACCTTGTGATCACAATCAATAATTAAACACAGAGAAAAATTAAGAAGAGAACTCCAGAAAGATGTTTTACACAGCATTTGGCATAGCAAAGAAAGTAATTGATATCATTTCTAGAAGTTCCCACCATACATAAACAGAAATTGGAAAATGTTTTTGAATTTCAAAACCAACAAAGTATTTTAGAATTTCCCATTCAGGTGGTCGATTGTTTCAGAAAATACTTGAAAAGGAAGCAATATACACTTTGGAAAACCTTCATTTTCTGCAGGCAGATTCTATATTTTTGGGCAATTTTTAGAAATAAGGCAGCCAATATACTAATTTCAAACTATAGAAATCTTCCTACTAAATGAATAAAAATTGTTTATACTGAGGCTTCAAAAAATTGTACCGAAGCCCAAAAAGAAATTCTCCAGGCTAAGAAGCTAAATCATGAATACCCACCTGCATTTTGACCATATTCTCCTACGCTGCCATACACTTTACCATGTTCAGTTATAAATTTGTCCAAGAGAAACCTGAAAGTCCATGTATTGTTTTGGTCAATTTGATCAGTGACCTGAGAAATGAAGACATTGTGGGCAAGTGCGCAGTGAAAGAATAGTGATGAGATTATAAGTAAAGATATACGTCTGAAATTTCAATTCTCCATGGATAGTGAGCGTTCAGAAAAATAGCAGTTGAAATTTAGCTTAAGAAATAGAAGTTGTGGGGTGTTTTGTTTGGAGAAGCGGCAAGCCTTGTGCAGATGGGAAAATTAGTGGATGCAATAAGGTTTGATTTTTCAAGAGATTTTTCTGCAGAGAAAATGAGTAGTGCAAATATTGTTATTGGTTGTTTAGTTTTTAAGTCTATTGGCATCTTATTTTCAATTTGTATAAAATCAGAAAAAAAAATTGTGTCCAATGAAAAATAGGGTAGGTTAAAGATTGAATTGTTTCGTAATGTTTTCAGTTGTTTTTAAATATGGAGGCCTGCAGTGGCATTCTATAAAACTATTCACATGCTCCACATTTTGCATACATGGGTACCAGGGCAGTTGCCAATGCCGGGTCATTGCCTCTCCGCTTGCCAGAGCTAAGAAGGGGCACCAAAGGCAACCCGACCAGTGCAGACAGAAACACCAGAAACTTATGTCATGTCGGCGCATTCGTAGGATACAGAGGATGTCATCCAGGCAGTAGCATATGAAGCATGAGCTTAGAGAAAACCCCCAATTAGCTTAGTTAGATACTCTATTTATTTTTTGCATTACATTGCATTGTTTTTTCTCCTTAAGTTTGGTTGGATACATTTGGGAACACAAAGTTAAATGTAGAGGTAGTCTGTTAGTGAGTTCAGGGGTGGTCAGAATACTTTTGTTATTTTTATTTCAAATAATTGCATTGTATTCTCTTTTGCTTTAATTTGGTTAAACTATGAGCTCAGAAAACTCTCAGATTAGGTCTATTATTTTTACTTCATTCTATTGCATTGCAGCATGGAGGAAATCTCTCTTAAAGTTTGATCTCAGACAAATCTCATATTAGGTCTATTATTTTTACTTCATCCTATTGCATTGCTCTTTCTTTGCTTCAGAATTTGGTTGGGTGCATCTGCAAGCACAATTGGGTTTCGCACTCCACATCACAGCCATCATTTAGCTTTTATGCCAGGTTCAAGGAGAATCTGTTATTAGTTGAAAGTCAAAATTCACTTGTTGTGGGAAAGATTTACAGTAATATGAATTCTTTTTAATTGCATAACATTTTTTGTTTCTAAAAACGTGGTTGGTTTCTTCCATAAACACAACTTTGAGTTTATGCACTGAGTACGGGAAAAAATCTTAGTCGTTATTCTTTATAGCCTTGGAGAACATTGATTGTACCTTTGGTGCTCATTTTATGCAACACTCTTGATGAAACTGGAGTCTTTTCCTCACAGGGCAAAATTTCATGTGTTGGCTTTTATAGCCTTTGATAACTTTCATTGTAATCATGTTCCTCATCAGATGTAACTCTTTTGATCTTTGTTGTAGTATACTTTGCATTTCATAGAAACAAAATCACCGGTACTTGCACTTGGTTGCATTCCATTGATTCCAACATAGTGCCAGATGGGGTAGATTCTAGCTGGAATCAAACCCTGGCTGGTAGGATATAGCTATGTCAATTTCACTAGAGAATCACACCCTTTTGTTATGTATTATTGACTTTTGTTGGCATTAGTATTGTTGGATTTAGGACAGACAACTGAGGAGGGGGGGTGTGAATCAGTTGTCCAAAACTTGCTTTTAATTCAAACACTTAAATCCTCTTTGTTATTTAATAGCATGTCAATTAATCACTCATGAAAGCATAAAGCATAAACACCAGAGCAGATACACATCAACACATGAGACACTAAGATTTTAACGTGGAAAACCCGGTCAAGGGAAAAACCACGGGGTGATTAACCCAAGGATTATTCTCTGTTAGAAGAATAAGAAAAAAATAGATGGCACATGCTAATTAGGGCTCACTGCCCGAGCTCATTGCTCACAAGAGGCACACTACCTACAAGAGACACACTGTCTACAAAGTAACAAGTATCACAAACTTGAACTGAAGATTGACATCTTTACCATGCCTGGATCAGTTCCATTTAAGCCCGGAAAGCCCCTGCTCTGCCTTTCGCTCTTTCGCTATACCACTCTCATCCGCTCCAAGACACACTTCAAAATGAATTCACAAACATTTATTTATACAAGGCATCAACTTAGGAACAGTCATCTAAGTCGGCAAACACTTACAAAATCATTTGCAAGACGTGTAACACATCCGGTTGGCCAGTCTCAAGAACACCACCAATACCCAGTGGTAATTCTTCAAAAGCAAACTCCAACTTCAATGCGGACCACCAATAAGAATTGTACACGATCCAAAGATCACCAAAACCTTTCCTGAGTCATCAAGAACATCCGCACTTTTTCATCTTACTGGAATTCTTCTCTTCTTCATCTGGAACTTCAAGAACATAGTCTGTCATCACTGTCATAATGAAAAGGTGCTTTCGGACCTCCAAACCATGAACAAATCTAGTTGTCACTTCACACGAACTTCTTCAACACTCCCTCCAATCCGTAGAATGAGATAATGCAATTCCGGATCTCACCGGACCAATCTGTGACACTCTGTCACCACTGAACATCTGTCGGAACCGGTTCTACTAGAGCGACCATAACTTCTTCATATCTACATGCGGACCTTTGAAATCTTGACTGGAGCATCTCAAGACTCATATCTGAAAACCCTTTAAACCGCATCCTCTGATCTTCATCTTATCTTGGACTTTTACCTTAATGTCATCACTGTTCTTCACTGTTCTTGATTGAGGCTAATTTTCTCAATATCCTCAGCACACAGCTCATCCAATGCTTCTCATTAATGCAATATGAGTATGTTGACATTAATGACAACACTGGTTATCCTCATACTTGCAACAATCTCCCCCTTTGTCATTGATGGCAACATATGATGTGAAAAACCATCAAGACAAGAACTTCTCCTTTCTGTCACAACTCCCCCTATCAGCAACAACTCTTCACATGTCTTCTCTTTCTTTACTTCTCCCCCTTTGATCAACAACCACTTATTTTTCACATGTCTTCTCTCCCCCTTTGACATCAATGGCCAAGGGCTCATACTTACAATTTTAACATATCAGAATCCTACCAGCTGCTCCCCTTGAGTAGCAGCTCCCCATCACCAATCTGGATCACAAGATAAGATTGTGATATCCACCAGACTAATGCACATCAGTGCATCCTAGTTCATCACCGGAGGGGTAATGACCCCTAACTTATCCCTGAGATACTCAAAAGAGTCCTTGGGAAGAGGTTTAGTAAAAATATCTGCAATCTGATCCTTGGAGGGCACATACTCCAATCTGACTTCATCTTTGTTCACTTGCTCTTTCAGAAAGTGAAACTTGATAGATATGTGCTTGGTCTTAGAATGCAACAACGGATTCTTAGAAATATTTATTGCACTTGAATTATCATAGAAAATTGTGATAGGCTCCTCATATTCTACTTTAATGTCTCTTAGCATCTGCTTCATCCATAAGATTTGAGTGCAACTACCTGCTGCTGCAATGTATTCTGCTTCAGATGTAGATAGAGATATTGCATCTTATTTCTTGCTTAGCCAAGAAACTAATCTTTTTCCCAAAAAGAATGCTCCACCACTGGTACTCTTCCGGTCATCCACATCTCCTGCCCAATCTGTATCTGTATATGCATGAAGAGAGAAATCATGATCTCTATGGTACCATAGACCATATTCAACTGTCCCCTTTAGATATCTAAAAATCCTCTTAATTGCCATAACATGAGATTCTCTAGGATCAGCTTGGAATCTAGCAACAAGACCAACAGCCTGCATAATATTTGGTCTAGTTTGAGTGAGATACAATAGTCCTCCAATCATTGATCTATATTTTGTCTGATCCACCTTGGGAGAGTTATCATCTTTACTCAACTTGCATCCAGTGGCCATTGGAGTGTTCATTGGCTTTGAGTCTTCCATCCCAAATTTCCTCAACAATTCTTTCAGATATTTTTACTGAGAGATAAAGATTCTTTTCTTTGTTTAAGTAATTTGTAGACCCAAAAAGAAATTCATTTCTCTAAGCATTGACATCTCAAACTCACTTTTCATTTGACTTGCAAAAGTTTTACACATACTGTCTCTTCCTCCAAAAATGATATCATCAACAAATACTTCAACAATTAAGATATTTTCATGATCAATTTTGAAATACAAATTACTGTCAGTAGTACCTTTATTGAAACCAATCTTCAAGAGATGGTTGTCCAATCTTTCATACCAGGCTCTTAGGGCTTGCTTCAGTCCATACAATGCCTTTTTTAATTTACAGACCATGTCACTATGATCAGACAATTGAAATCCATCTGGTTGCTCAATATACACTTCTTCTTCCAAATTTCTATTTAGGAAGGCAGATTTGACATCCATTTGATACACCTTAAAATCCTTGAAGGCAACAAATGCAAGAAACAATTTGACTGCTTCAATTCTTGCCACCGGAGCAAAAGTTTCTTCAAAATCAACTCCTATCTGAGAGTAACCTTTGCAAACTAATCTAGCCTTGTTTCTGATTACTTCACCGGCTTCATTCAATTTGTTCCAAAAGACCCATTTGGTTCCAATCACATTTTTGTTTCTTGGTCTGGGAACAAGATCCCAAGTGTGATTCTTCTCAATTTGCATCAGTTCTTCCTCCATTGCCTTAGTCCAGTTTTCATCATTGCAGGCTTCATTTACTGTCTTAGGTTCAATCTTTGAAATTAGACAATACTCATTTGAATTTTGAGCAATTCTCCTCCTTGTTTGTACCCCTTTGCTTTTGTCACCTATGATCTAATCTTCAGAGTGGTTTAGAGTTACATACTTTGGAACTTTGGGAGTTTCTTGCACTACTATTTTTTGATCAGGCTCATTCAGACCAACCTCTTCTTCCTGATTTACCGGATCAGTCTGAATTTGACTTTCAGAGGAGGATTGAGCTCCTTGAACCAGAGAACCATTCTGATCATCTTCATCATATTCATAAAACCTTGAGGGCTTCTCAATTCCTTCATCAACCTTCACATTTGTACTTTCTATCATCTTCCTCAGTCTCTTATTGTAACACTGGTATGCTTTGCGTTGAATGGAGTAACCCAAGAAAATTCCTTCATCACTTCTAGCATCAAACTTTCCTAGATCTTCATCTCTTTTAATGTAACATTTGCTACCAAATACTCTGAAATATCTCACAGTAGGAGTGATACCAAACCAAAATTCATAAGGAGTCTTACTAGTATTGCTTCTAATTTGAACTTGATTGAGAGTATAGACTGCAGTGCTGACAGCTTCTCCCCAAAACATCTGGGGAATATTTGCTTCCATCATCATTGTCCTGGATGCTTTCTGGATGGTCCAGTTCTTTCTCTCTACTACTCCATTCTACTGTGGAGTCCTAGGAGCAGATAACTATCTCTTTATACCATGCTTCTCACAAAAATCTATGAATTCACCGGATGTGAATTCACCACCTCTATCAGACCTCAGACATTTCAGTTTCAGTTCGGTTTGATTTTCTACCATAGCCTTGAAGATTTTGAACTTCTCAAAAGCTTCTGATTTCTCTTTCAGAAAGGTAACCCATATCATCCGGGAATGGTCATCAATCAATAACATGAAATATCTATCACCTTGCATACTCTTGATTCTTATCGGACCACATAGATCAGTATGAATTAATTCCAATAATCCGGTAGAGGACTGATCCTTTGATGAAGGGGGTAAATCATAAAACACACAATAACAGAAATTGAACACAAAGAATAGAACTTTATTTTATTAATCTTGGCAACTTATTACATTACAGAAGCTTAATTACAATCAGAGGAATCAGTCCTCCACAGGCTGCAACACACTACAGCTACCATCACCAGGCTCTGGAATCTTTCACCTTCTGTAACCCCCAAATCAGCTAGGGTTTTTGTTTTCCCACCTATTCTTGACTCTACACTTGCCCCCTTAACTCTACTACCGCCCAGAGTCCCCAAAATAGCCATAAATAACACTTTTGGTGGCCTCTAACTAAATTTCAAAATTTACAACTCCCTATAAAAGTAGGTAAACTTCTGGGAAGCATAACTTTTGATCCGGGTGTCCGATTGACGAACCGTTTTAGGTGTCAGAAAGCTTACGATGTGAACTATCATGCCGGAAATCTATAAACGGATTTTCGTCAACATTTCAGGACATTTAGGGAAGTTTTAGTGCCTCATATCTCGTTTCAAAAAATTTTAGGGGCTTTTTAAAAAACAAAAATTTTAATATCTTTCAACTCACAAATGATCTTTGCTTGATTCCTTCACCAAAGGTCTTATATTTCCATTTAGTAATTTTTTGCAAGTTTTCACTTCAATCCGTGCCCAACTGCAAACTTTCCAAAAATAGTAGGTAGACTTTCCAAAACAGACAGGTTGCTATTTTTAGCAGTTTTGGAAAAACTGAAAGTCCTACATCATTATTTTGGATATTATGGAATCAGAAACACTAATTATGGAAAGAAATAAAAACAACTACAATGATTTTTAATTAACTTCTTTTTGGGTGATGCAAGATTGCCCTTACACCACTGGATGCTCCTGCATCAGACACCCAGGGTAATTTGAGAAGTGACCCTGTCACGTCTCAGATGTTTATGTGAGGGAAACCCAAATGGTCAACCTCTACCTTAGATAACCAAGAGGAATCTTCAATAGGCCTTCCTTTCCATTTTACCAGATATTCTTCATATTGCTTTTTCTGAGTACTTCCCACATGGCTATCCAAGATTGCTTCTATCTCGTCCATTGAAGTAGATGCTGGAATACTCCACTGCGCTTCTGTTGGTCCATCCTCTACTCCACCTTCATGATATTATGATAAATCAGCAATGTTAAAAACAGGGGAAATATTGATCCCATTCGGCAGCTCTACCTCATATGCATTGCCTGAATCATGCTTCTTCAAGATTCTGCATGGTCCAAATTTTTTCATTTTCAACTTATTGTATGTTCTAATTAGGAACCTTTCTTTTCTCAAGTGAACCATGACTTCATCTCCTACTTGGAACTCCTTATACCTCCTCTTCTGATCTGCCTTAGCCTTGTACTGAGTATTCATCTTATTAATGTGCTTTCTCACCTCTTCATGCAAATTCTTCAAATGTTCTGCAAAGTCTTCTGCCTTGGCACTTGTCTTTTCTCCCTTATCCAGATTCCTTAACTCTGAAGCATTTCTTGGACTATTTCCATATACAATCTGGAATGGTGATTTACCAGTACTCCTATTGACAGAATTGTTGTAAGCAAATTCTGCATGTGGTAAAATCAAATCCCATCCCTTGGGCTTATCTCCTACTAAGCATCGTAGCAGGTTACCCAAACTCCTATTCACCACTTCGGTCTATCTATCAGTCTATGGATGGTGTGCAGAACTGAACTTCAAATCTGTCTTCAACTTCTTCCATAATGTCCTCCAGAAATAACCAATGAACTTGGTATCTTGATCTGAAACTATGCTCTTTGGTAGACCATGTAGTCTCACCACCTCTCTGAAAAATAATTCAGCAATATGAACAGCATCATTAGTCTTCTTGCAAGGAATAAAATGTGCCATCTTCAAGAATTTGTCCACCACCACAAAAATGGAATCATGTCGTCTCTGTGTCCTTGGTAAACCAAGAACAAAATTCATACTGATATCATCCCATGGCTTCTCTAGTACAGGTAATGGTTGATACAACCCTGTATTCTGACTTGTTCCTTTTGCCATCTGACATACTCTACAACTCTGCACAAACTTCCTCACATCCTGCTGCAGCTGTGGCCAATAATAATTTTCACCAACAATAGCAATGGTCTTATCTCAACCAAAGTGTCCAGCCAATCCTCCACTATGCTTCTCCTTAATCAGGTTCTCTCTCATGGAACTCCTTGGAATGCACAACTAGCTTCCTCTAAACAACATGCCATCTTAGATTATGAAATCCAACCATTTTGTCCTATCCAAAGTAACAGGTTCCAAACAAGCTTTCTAGGCCTTTGCAAAATTTGGATCCTTAGGATACAAACTTTTGAGCTCATCGAACCCAACAACCTCTATCTTCATTTCTGTCAACAAATTTTGCCTTCTACTCAAGGCATCTGCAACTTTGTTGGACTTCCCACTTCTGTGCTTCAAAACAAAAGTATAGCTCTACAAAAACTCAACCCATTTTAAGTGCCTTTGGTTCAACTTTCCTTGACTATTAAGATACTACAAAGCCTGATGATCAGTATATAAAACAAACTCCTTTGGCAACAAATAATGTCTCCATTTTTTCAAAGCCTGAACTATTGCATAAAACTCCTGATCATAAACATAATACTTTTTCTTGGCATCATTAAGCTTCTCACTAAAATAAGCAATTGGCTTACCTTCTTGGCTCAAAACAGCTCCTATACCACTACCACTAGCATCACAATATACCTGAAATACCTTATTGAAATCTGGAAGTGCCAAAACAGGTTGCTCTACAACTTTCTACTTCAATGTACCAAAACTCTTGTCTACTCCTTTAGTCCATCGAAACTCTTTTCTATCCCCTCTTAATGTCTCAGTTAGGGGTGCACAAATGCTACTAAAATTCTTGATAAACTTTCTATAAAAACTTGCCAAACCATGAAAGGATCTTACCTTCGTTGTACTCCTTGGCGTAGGCCATTCAATGATAGCCCTTACTTTTTCTGGGTCCATCTTAAGACCTTCTTCTGAGACTACAAATCCCAGGTATACCAACTCCTTCTTTGCAAAACTACATTTCTTTAGATTAATCAGCAACTTCTCCTCCCTAAGCTTCTCTAGAACTCTTCTGATATGCATCAGATGCTCATCCCAAGTCTTACTAAAAATTAAAATGTCATCCAAATAAAAAATAACAAAACTTCTCAAAAATTCTTTCAATACCTCATTCATGAGCTGCATGAATGTGCTCAGTGCATTGGTTAGCCCAAATGGCATGACTAACCACTCATACAAACCTTCCTTTGTCTTGAAGACTGTCTTCCATTCATCTCCTTCTCTGATACGGATCTGGTGATACCCACTCTTCAGGTCAATTTTCGTGAAGTACTTGGCTCCACTCAAACAATCCATAATGTCATCCATTCTTGGCAATGGAAATCTATACTTGATAGTTATCTTATTGATGGCTCGAGAGTCTGTACACATCCTCCATTCTCCATCCTTCTTTGGTGCTAGTACTGCAGGTGCTGCACATAGACTTAGGCTCTCCCTTATCAGTCCCTTCCTTAACAACTCCTGAACTAGTCTGTTCAGCTCTTTATTCTTTGCAGGGGTCATTCTGTGGGCTACCTTGTTTGGAAAACTTGCTCTTGGTATCAAATCCATTTGATGACTTATCTTCCTTACTGGTGGCAAACCTTCTGGTACATTATTAGAGATAATGTCCTGGAACTCTTCCAACATATCTAAAACTTCTGCTGGTACATCTTCACAGTTCTCTTGACTAATCTTAGGAATCAATGCAAAGCAATGACGCTCATGTTTCATACCCTCCAAAAATTTCCTGCCATCTACCAAGCAAATTCTGGCAGTACTACATACCTTTTCATCCACCTCCTTCAAAGGCTTCAACTTATGATGAACTCCATCCTTTGTCAAGGAATATGTGTTTGCACGGCCATCATGGACAGCGCTCCTATCATACTGCCACAACCTCCCTAATAGCATATGACATGCATCCATCGGTATGATATCACACAACACCTCATCATGGCAATCACCAATCTTGAACTTTACTAAACACTGTTCATTGACCAAAGCTCTATGGTCCTTCTGCAACCATGCAATCTGATATGGATGCGGATACTTTCTTCTTGTCAACTTCAACTTGTCAACCATTTCCTCTGAAACAAGATTATTAGTGCTTCCACTGTCAATAATAATATCACAACACTTACCTTCACATTTGCACGTTGTGCAGAATAAACTCTTCCTCTGATTGGGTTCTTTCTCCTCATTCAACAAGGTTCTTCTAACAACTAGGGTTTCTCCCCTTTCAACATCTTCAGAATGCTCAGAATGTGCATCTTCATCTACATGTGCAACTCGTGCACTGCCTTCAGGTCTTCTATTTGTTCTTCCTTGATGTTGTAGACACTTGTATGCTCGATGCCCTTCTTCCCCACATTGGAAACAGGTTCCTCTAAAACCTCCTCTTCCGAGTCCTTGCCCAGGTCTACCTCTACCTCTTCCTCTTTGCTCACCATTGTTCTAGTCACGAGGGCGGTAGGCGTTATCCCCTCTCTGATTTTGACTAGTGCCAGCTTCTTTACTTTTCTTTTGATCTTCATTACGGCCCCCATAGGGCCTCCCACTAGTCCTTCCATTTTGACCTCTTCCCCTTTGCTTGCTGTCAAATCTTTTATTCAGCTTCTCTTCCACCTTCAGGGAAAATTGGTATGCATCTTCTATGGTGGTCATTCTAACTAGGCTCAGCTCCTCTTGAATACTTAGCCTCAACCCATTAATGTAATGGGCCACCTTCCCCTTGTTGGCCTCTTCATGGCCTGTCCTGATAGTGATCTTATAAAAATCTTATGTATACTCCTTAATAGACTTGTTACCTTGCTTCAGTCCTTGCAACTTCTTCAGTAACTCCATCTCATAATCCACAAGAATGAACTGCTTCTTTAGTTTCTCCACCATCCGATCCCATCTGGTGATCTTTCCTTTTCCTCTTCTATTCCTCTCTAGTTGGACCTCCTTCAACCAAATATTGGCATGGCCCTTCAACTTTGTTTTTGCAAACTTGACCCGATCTGGGTCCTCCACATCCTCATACTTGAAATACTCCTCCATGTGATTGATCCAATCAATAAGCTGTTCTAGGTTCAAATCCCCAGAATATGTAGAAACCTCAATCCTGGGCCTCTTTCTGATCTTCAAAATAACCCTCAACAACCTAACTTCTGTAGGATCTCCGGCAGCTTCATGTTCTTCCTCAGATGGCTCTTCTTCAGCTTCATCTTCGCTTTCGTCTCTTATCCTCGGCTCAAACCCTCTTCATAGCTCCTCTTGTAATGCATCGATTTGCCTTTGCAGAGCTCTAAAACCCTCTTCTATTAAAGCATTCCTCCCAACATGATTTCTTCGTGGAGGCATCCTGGTCTCCGCAGCAAACCCACAACCTCAGGTCCTAGTGCAAACTGCCTCATGGTCGGCAATCTGTCTACACACTCAAGAACCCTTGCTCTAATACCACTTGATGAAGGGGGTAAATCATAAAACACACAATAACAGAAATTGAATACAGAGAATAGAACTTTCTTTTTTTGATCTTGGCAACTTATTACATTATAGAAGCTTAATTACAATCAGAGGAATCAGTCCTCCACAGGCTGCAACACACTACAGCTACTATCACCAGGCTCTGGAATCTTTCGCCTTCTGTAACCCCCAAATCAGCTAGGGTTTTTGTTTTTCCACCTATTCTTGACTCTACACTTGCCCCCTTAACTCTACTACTACCTAGGGTCCCCAAAATAGCAATAAATAACACTTTTTGTGGCCTCCAGCTAAATTTTGAAATTTACAACTCTCTATAAAAGTAGGTAAACTTCTGGGAAGCATAACTTTTGATCCGGGTGTCCGATTGACGAACCA
This sequence comes from Cunninghamia lanceolata, assembly GCA_027924645.1. NCBI lineage: Eukaryota > Viridiplantae > Streptophyta > Pinopsida > Cupressales > Cupressaceae > Cunninghamia > Cunninghamia lanceolata. The sequence continues at coordinate 694,201 of BSBN01000178.1, read as the reverse complement.
TTTTAGGCGTCGGAAAGCTCGCGATGTGAACTATCACACCGAAAATCTGTAAATAGATTTCTGTCAACTTTTTGGGATGTTTAGGCAAGTTTTAGTGCCTCATATCTTGTTTCAAAAATTTTTAGGGGCTTTTCAGAAAACAAAAATTTTAATATCTTTCAGCTCACAAATGATATTTGCCTGATTCCTTCGCCAAAGGTCTTATATTTCTATTTAGTAACTTTCTGCAAGTTTTCGCTTCAATCTGTGCCCAACTGCAAACTTTCCAAAAATAGCAGGTAGACTTTCCAAAACAGGCAGGTTGCTATTTTTAGCAGTTTTGGAAAAATTGAAAGTCCTACATCATTATTTTGGATATTACGGAACCAGAAACACTAATTATGGAAAGAAATAAAAACAACTACAATGATTTTGAATTAACTTCTTTTTGGGTGATTCAAGATTGCCCTTACACCACTGGATGCTCCTGCATCATCCTTGCTTTTGAATGAGACTCTGCTCTGTTTACCCAACTGACATTCTTTACACAACCTATTTGTAGGTTTTACCAATTTTAGAAGATCTCTTATAGCCTATGTATTGCTTATCTTGATAATGTTATCAAAATTTACATGACACATCCTTCTATGCCATAACCAACTCTGATAAACTTGAACAAACAGACAACTTTTATTAGAACCAACTAGATGGAAGATATTACCTTTTGTTTGAGTACCAGATGCAATCTTAGTTCCGGAGCTTTCAAAGATCCTGCATCTTCCATTCTTGAACCGAAAATCATAACCTTTGTCCACCAACTGTCCAACACTGAGAAGATTGTGCTTCAATCCTTCAACATATAGTACATTACCAGTTTTGCTCTTTCCATCAAAAGAAATAGTTCCCCTACCTCTAATTCTACTAGCAGAATTATCACCAAACTTTACCATTCCTCCTTCATACCTTTCCAAGTCTAGGAACTTGTTTTTGTCACTTGTCATATGGTGAGAGCATCCACTGTCAATAACCCAATCATCCTTTTCTTCAACTTGGGCAGCCAAAGCTCTTTCTACAACCTTATGATTGACATATTTAGAGGATATTGGATCTTCTTCCTTGATGGAAATAAACACCCATTCATTTCCAGATTTGTTTCCTATTTCTGATTCATAATCTGTTACTCCTTCATTATCATCTTCTTCATGAACATAATAATAATTCTTTTGGAACCTTTGTCTGTTAGAATTTGACCTTGCAGATCTTTCTGAACATCTTGAAGAAAAATGACCATTCTTATTGTAGTTGAAGCACTTAAAGGGTAATTTTCCTTCATACTTACCGGATCCTCTTGGCAGTCTCTTTGCAATGAGGGCTTCAAGTTGAGCTATTTCTGCTTCTTCCTCTTCCATGTCTCTTCTTGCTTGGTCATACCATGACAGCATCTTTGAAGAGTTTTCTCCTGGATCAAATCTTTGTTTACCTTTCACTGAGGCACTGGCTTTGAATGTAGATTCAGTTTTGGGGGGATCAAATCCAAACTCAGTCATTTCAAATGCAGCCAGTTTGCCAGCCAATTGGTCTCTTGTGACAGTTGTATGGGCTTTGAATTCATCAATGGCAGCAACCTTGATTTTGTAGACAGCAGGAAGGGATTTGAGAATTTTGCCAACAATCTCATTTTCATCCAAAACTCCACCAGCATTCCTAATTCCACACACCAGCTCATTTACTCTTGGCATAAAGGTGGTAATATTTTCATCATCTCTCATCTTCAGTCTTTCAAATTTCCCTTTGAGACTCTGCAACCTTGCACTCTTAGCATATTCATCTCCTTCATGCAAAAGTTCCAGTTTAATCCAGATATCATAGGCAGTTGGTAGGTCAATAACATTTGAGAGCTCTGAGTTAGTTAATGCGCTTAGAAGAGCCTCTTTGGTCCGTAGATTGTTTTCAGCATCTGTGATTTCATTCAGAGTTGTCAGACCACCCTGTGGAGGTACATATGCTTTTATGACCATGGACAATTATGCCTTTCCCATACACTCCAAGTGACATTTCATGCAACCTTTCCAAAGAGAGAAGTTGGTTCCATCAAACTTTGGACTATCCTTCTTGTATGATGACATCCTAGATCTCCTCAAGCGGTTAAGCTCCTTTTAGAGGAACTTGGCCCTGATACCAATTGTTGGATTCGGGACAGACAACTGAGAGGGGGGGTGAATCAGTTGTCTAAAACTTGCTTTTAATTCAAACACTTAAATCCTCTTTGTTATTTAATAGCATGTCAATTAATCACTCATGAAAGCATAAATCATAAACACCATAGCAGATACACATCAACACATGAGACACCAAGATTTTGACATGGAAAACCCGGTCAAGGGAAAAACCACGGGGTGATTAACCTAAGGATTATTCTTTGTTAGAAGAATAAGAAAAAAATAGATGGCACATGCCAATTAGGGCTCACTGCCTAAGCTCACTGCTCACAAGAGGCACACTACCTACAAGAGACACACTGTCTACAAAGTAACAAGTATCACAAACTTGAACTAGAGATTGACATCTTTACCATGCCTGGATCATTTCCATTTAAGCCTGAAAAACCCCTGCTTTGCCTTTCGCTCTTTCGCTATACCACTCTCATCCGCTCCAAGACACACTTCAAAATGAATTCACAAACCTTTATTTATACAAAGCATCGACTTAGGAACAGTCATCTAAGTCGGCAAACACCTACAAGATCATCCGCAAGATGTGTAACACATCCGGTCGGCCAGTCTCAAGAAGAACACCAATACCCAGTGGTAATTCTTCAAAAGCAAACTCCAACTTCAATGCGGACTGCCAATAAGAATTGTACATGATCCAAAGATCACCAAAACCTTTCCTGAGTCATCAAGAACATCCACACTTTTTCATCTTACTAGAATTCTTCTCTTCTTCATCTAGAACTTCGAGAACATAGTCTGTCATCACTGTCATAATGAAAAGGTGCTTTTGAACCTCTAAACCATGAACAAATCTAGTTGTCACTTCATACGGACTTCTTCAACACTCCCTCCAATCCACAGAATGAGATAATGCAATTCTGGATCTCACCGGACCAATCTGTGACACTCTATCACCACTGAACATCTGTCGGAACCAGTTCTACTAGAGCGACCATAACTTCTTCATGTCTTCATGCGGACCTCTAAAATCTTGACTGGAGCATCTCAAGACTCATATCTGAAAACCCTTTAAACCGCATCCTCTGATCTTCATCTTATCTTGGACTTTTACCTTAATGTCATCACTATTCTTCACTATTCCTGATTGAAGCTAATTTTCTCAATATCCTCAGCACACAGCTCATCCAATCCTTCTCATTAATGCAATATGAGTATGTTGACATCAATGACAACACTGGTTATCCTCATACTTGCAACAAGTATAATACTACATGGTTCTCTTTGTAAGCCTGTTGCTCAACCAACCAGTGCACCTCATTTTATCTTTGGTATAAATGAGATGCATTTCTTTAAAAACAAAAATTGCCTAGAAAACTTGCTAGTCTTCTTGCATACCTTGTTTTATGTATGGTCTAATCTGAGTTGCATTTATCCAAAAATAAAAAGCAAAGCACGTGTTATTTTTAATAACATGAAGCTAGTAATTATTGCTTTTTACAGAGAAATGCAGCAGGTAATACTCTTAAGACTTACAATAAAATGAAGCCATAACCTCCCACCAGCTGTACAAATCCCCAATTTTTTTTTTAAAAAAATGAAAGAGCAGCATACAATCTTAAAACAATAGCAGAACCTACAGTAATAACACCACCACCAAAACACCCTCATTTTTATGCACATACTCATCAGTCGATGGCCTCCATTGGACAAAGAAGCAGGTAGGAGTAGCCTCGAGGAATGGTGGCCTTTCTAACACATTCTTCTTAGCTTCCTAACTGATGTGTTGACAAAAAACAAAAATTAGTGTGTGAAGAAAAAGCCAAAAATGTCCCAAAAATATGGCCATGGTTTACAAAGGGTTCACTCTTGGTTGCATCCATGGATATGCCGGCCAAATCTGGGCCCAAAGTCTGTCCCTTACCCACACCCATAGCAAACCAGACTGTGAATGAACTTGGACCTGGATATGGGTGTTTTTCTGAGCGAGAACCAGTAACAGAGAATTTTTTAATCATTGTCACCAAAATTTGAGATTATTTTTGCCATCCTTAAACCATGTCTACATCTTTCCCTTTCCTAGAAACACACAAAAATAGTGTGAAAATTCTCCTTTTATTATCCTTTGGTGGATGTCTATACCCTGTTATAAAGCTCTTGACAGGCTGGTTGTTTGATAGAAAAGGTTGACTAATCAAGTTGGACACCTATTTTTTGAGTTTGGTGAAATAGTCTCAATGCCATGTGAGAATGCTCATATCTTTAGTGAGCTTCAATAGTAGCATTCCAGGAGATGCTAAAACTTTTTGAAGAATTGTGCATATATAGTAAATGCAAATTGCCTCTTAGTGAGGAATGAATAGATTTGTATTCAAACTTTCAACATACCCTATTAAAATTGAAATTACAAGTGATTTCCATATTATTGTTTAGTCAATCAACTAAGATTTATACATGACTTTCAAGATTAGAAATTAACTTAAAACATATTTGTATTCAGACTTTCAACATACCATGTTAAAATTGAAATTGCAAGTGATAATTGACATATTATTGTTTAGACAATCATCTAAAATTTCCGTGACTTGCAAGATTAGACATCAACTTAAACTACAAATGTACTCATTGAAAAAGTTGTGTGGATGTTTAAACAAATGCAATTGGGAGGCATAGGGCTGAACTTGTAAACATGCATGACAAGTTCTATCACTTTTTTATATGTATGTTACACTCAAACATACACGCACATACATATGCATACATCCATCTTAATATGGATCTTCAAGATGAATCTCATATGCACCAAGAGATAGACAAAAGAATAACATAAAGTGAAAATCATCAAATTTGCACTTGGTTTCTAATTGGGTACTAAGAAAAAAAATTCTTACCATGGTGTTTATCAATCTTTTTTCTTTCTTGTCCCAGCACATCTTATGTATCCTTGCAATGATTATTTTGGAATTTGGGTCTACATGAGATAGATATAGAATATCCCTCACAAAGGAATAAAAGACCATTAAACACAAGCTATGCAAGAGCTATTGGAAACAAAGATGCAATTCTAGGACTATTATAGGGCCTGAGGCTTCCAAGCAAGCCATGGCTTGCCATAGTCGAAAACAATAATTTAGTACAAAGGATATCTTTCTATTGTACTTTATAAACCCCTTCTTCACCTCTTCATCTTCAGTAAGGTGTACTTTTGAAAGCCTTTTGACACACCATTTGGGCTAAGTGTGTAAGCTTCCTCGTGTAATGCCCATGTAATGAAGTGTGCATCTCTTTCTTCTTCTGTTGAAGTGTCAACATATCTAATGGCCTTGACAACAAGCGCCATCACATTTGTCCAAAATCATCCCTGAGCACTTTTCACTTAAATACACTCTTCCCTTCATTTTCCTTGGCCTCATTCCACTTGCTACATTCATTGTTAACTTCATTTTTTATTCATAACTGTTATTTATGGAATTTTTATAACTTTCCCAAGTTGATGCAAGTTATTGCCAATGATTCAAGTAGATATTGGAATTTGTGTTACAATTGGCTAATAGCTGCAAGTTACATAGAATTTCTCTTCCGAGATTTCCTAAATGTCTTTCCAAAAATTTGCTCCTTAAGTTTAAATTTAATGAGCATTTAGAAAGAGGGTTTGGAATTTTAATGTAGACATGAGAACATTATTTTGTTTTGTTATGATATGTTAGTACAATACTAACATAAATCTTGAATTTGTTTGATGCAGATGCCATATCCATATTCAGATTAGGGTGCTGACACTAAATTACGATGCACTCTTCTCTTATAGAACGGCTAGCCTTAGAAATAGAGTTGGAGGTTTTCAATTTGAATGTATATTTTGTGATATAAGATAGTGTGAAAATCTGAACAAGAATATTTGTTTTCATTTGTTTGGCAAGGGTTCCACTAATAGAGTGAATTGGTTATTGAGTAACAAGGAGTGCAATAGGTTAATGTGGACATGGAATTTGGTCAATTGGATGTGTTATGATTTTCTTTCACATTGTTTGGTCAATAGTGTGTTTCTACTTTGACATTAGTCATCTATCCTTACTCCTTCAAATTCAGTTTTATACAATGATTTTGATTTTTCATTCTATTAGACTATTTGGTGCCTGCTCTGTGGATGGTAAGATAATCTAGTATTTTTATAGTGCTCAGCTTTTGAAAGATAGTCTTTTGCATTTTTTGAGTTCATTTTAAGATAGATATCATTGGAAAAATGAAAGGTCTATTACTTGGATAAAGGAAATCATTGAGTGATATACTTGATATGTAAATAGTTTGAATGGCATGTTTCTTTTTTTTACTGTTCTACTTTCTCAAACGTCTTTGGATGACATTTAATTGATAAAATTCCATAAGCATGCTCACTAGGTATGTGTCAATGCACTAGCATGGAATTCAAAAGGTTCTCTTCTAGTATCTGGGTCAGATGATGCAAGGGTATGGTAACAAAATAACTATGTTTAACTCTTATCTTGAAAATAATCATACATCAAAATGAGTCATTTTACTCATGCTGCATTTATAATCCTATATTTTAACCATATTAAAGACATAATACATTTGACAACTCCATATATTTTAACTGCACTTGGAGAACATATTTGTGTCTATGAATCAGTATCCAGAGGTAACAGTTTGTTATGTTACCAAAATTGAGTTTCAAGTTTTAGGTGTAACATTATTTAACATATCTTTTTTATCTTTGGCTTGTTTATGTTTCATAATATTTCTGATGGTTTAATTCTCATGTATCATTCCACTGGTTTTATGCTTGTTTAACAGGTTAACACCTGGAGTTATGTAAGCAAGAAATTATTGCACAGTACTGAAACTGGTCACTTAGCTAAAATTTTTTGCTGCAAGTTTGTTCCTGAGACTAGGGATGAGCTTGTGGTCTCTAGTGCTGGAGATGCCGAGGTTTGTTGTTTGTTTCAGTTTTCTGAGGTTTATTATATAGTCACTTGATTGGCATATTTAAACTTTTTTTTTTGATACACTCAGAATTATATCTAAACTAATCAAACTATGATTCTAATTTTTAACTAGCATTGCCTCAACTTTTATTTCCCAAGGCATGACTCTATGAGCAATTTTGGAGTTGTCATGTACGTGTTTCTCCCTTGTCTCAATCAAGTACAGTAGGATCTTCATGACAAACTACAATGTTTTGGTGCCATTCGAGAGTAAAGAAGATAGCGGTAAACTCAATAAATTATTCATCTACTTTTTTCTCTTTTTTCTTTTGATTTAATAATTTTGGGTGGGCTTTTATTGATTTCTACTATAATACACATTCGTTGTTAGTGTAACTATCATATTGCAATCCAGTCCATTTATTGTTGTGTAGTGGTTTAGTCAGCCCATTTCCTCCACTCCTTATGCATCATCCATCTGCATGCTTTTCTGTCCCATGATGAGGTTTATTGACTATTATTAGTCTGGAGTGGAGGTAAATGGATGTAGCTGTAGGGAACATCAAAATATAGAATTATTGATATTGAGCTGCTGTGGTATGAAATGTATGATGTATGAGAGTTTATTTTCTGATAATACAGAGAGCAATCTGCTGCTCAGTGTGGACGTAGCCAATTGATGAACCACGTTAAAAAACTTTCTATCTTCTTGATATGTTCTGTGTGTTATTTTTGCTTATGCATTTGATTTAAGTTTTTCTGTTTTGTTCTGTACTATTCATTTCTTCACTCAACAATTGGTATCAGAGCATTGGCGAAGAAGCTTGGTGAAGGAGGTCAGGGACAAAGTTGGTTGAGAATTGTGACAAATTTCTAGGAGAATGGATGAAGCAAACAAATGGAAGATTGAAAATTTTGCAGGCCAAAACTTCAGATTGTGGAAGGTTTAGATGGAATCACTATTGATCAAGCAAGATCTCTCACCCGCATTGCTTGGAAAAACCAAGGGAAAAGGTTCAATGTTGGATGAAGATTGGGAGAAAATGGATATGAAAGCCAGGACAACTATTTTTCTTTCACTGTTCAACAACATGTTATTCAATGTTTCAGCTGAGAAGACAACGCAAGAGTTGTGGGATAAACTTTCTTCAATGTACGAGATGACATTGACATCGAACAAGGTTTTTATCATGAAAAAGTTATATAATTTGAAAATGAGAGAATGAGGGATTATGTCGAATCATCTCAATGAATTCAATACCTTGGTCACCCAATTAACTTCGGTGGGTATAAAGTTAGATGATGAAATCAAAGCAATCTTTTCTCTACCCAATAGCTGAGAAGGAGTGGTAATGGTAGTAAGCACTTTGGTGGCTGTCAAGAGTAAACTCAATTTTGATGATGTTGCATCTACTCTTCTCAGTGAAGACATGCGGAGGAAAACTTAGGAACCCTCATCCGGTGATGCCTTGATTGCTATAAGTACTAGCAATAGAGGAAGGGGTCAAGATAGAGGCAGAAATAATCACAGAAGAAGGTCCAAATCTGCACCACGATCAAAGTCCAGGGGTTGAAATGGCAAATGCTGGTTTTGTGGCAAAGCTGGTCACACAAAGAAGAACTGTTGGAACTACAAAAAGACACAAGAGAAGGTGATCAATAACAATGAAGCAAACACTGCATGTGATGGTGTTTTGGTCTTATCAGCGAGTGATACTACTGCAGATTCATGGATGCTCGATTCTGGTGCATCCTTCCATGCTACTCCATGTCGAGGTGCTTTCACAAATTATCAAGAAGGTATGTTCGGAAAAGTTTTTCTGGGTGATAATAAAGAATGTGAAATCATAGGAAAAGGTGATGTGGTTTTGACATTAAAAAATGGAAACAAATGGATCTTGAAAGACGTAAGACATGTTCCCACACTCAAATGAAATCTCATTTCTGTAAGTCAACCTTATGCTCAAGGGTGTGATGTTAAATTTTCTTTAGACACTTGGAAAGTTACCAAGGGTGTTTTGGTACTTGCAAAAGGCTACAAATTGGATAGTCTTTATGTGTTAGAGTGTCATGGTGAAGTGGGAACTACAATGGAAATAGTGGACAGCGGCTCAAACCTTTGGCATAAGAGGCTCAGGCATATGAGCCAAAAGGGACTTGAAGTCATGCTTCAAAGGGATCAACTACCAGGACTAAAATCTATGGATTTGAAGTGTTGTGAGCATTGTATTCATGAAAAAAAAGGTGAATCAGTTTTCTGAAGACCATTCATGACAAGAAAACATCACCCTTGGAGCTTGTGCATTCTGACATCTTTGGACCCACTAAGGTAACATCTTTTGGAGGTGCTAATTACTTTGTCTCTTTTATTGATGATTATACTCAAAAAGTCTGGGTATACATGATGCATAGAAAATCCAAAGTCTTTTCAAAATTAAAATTTTTTAAAGCACTGGTAGAAAATCAAACAAAGCAAAAAATCATATGCTTGCAAACTGACAATGGGGGAGAGTATTGGGGTAAGTGCAAGAAGATGGGGGGCCAAAAAGGGGTCTTAAGTGGCCACTTTTTTTTTTTTTTTTTTTCCTGAAATCAGGAAATGTTGTCTTTGGATGAGAAATTGAGCATAGTTACACTCAAAATTTGGAGATGCAACCAAAACAATGTTCGTAGTGCTCCGAGTCTACTTTCTAAACTACTATTTTTTTTTTAAAATGGCATAGATGAAGGGGTTCAAAAGAGGGAGCCATAGAAATTGGTGTTGTTTCTGTCAAAAAACATAATATAGCATGTTTTGTGGCTCCCTCAAAAGGTCAACTTTTTTTTGTATTTTTTAAATTGCTTTAGTGAGAAATTAGCTAATAGCATGTAGTTTATGCCTAATTTTTCTGATAATTTTTTGATGAATATTTAATTTTTTACTAATTTTCAAAGTGGACACATCCTAAAAAATAGAATTTTGGCCGTGCTACCCCTATAAATTTTAAAAACTAATTGAAAATCATTTTTTTCTTTTTTTAATATGTGTAGAATGGAGTCTAGTTTCTAAATATGTAATTTTTTTGAAATTTTAATGAATAGTTAATTTACAATGAAAAAAAGGCCAAATAGTGGTTTTTGCCCAAAAACGGACACACAAACAAAATAAATTAAAGATGAAAGGCTTAACATTGTTAAAATGTGAAAAAATCACATCGTCAAATAGCTAAGAGAAATCCTAACATTACTCAGGTGTTTGATTTGTTCGACCTTAAAATGCATGCAAATTTGAGGGTTAGCACGAACAAAATTATGTGAAATTTTGAAGAATATGGAAAAACACGTATGTGGACGTTGAAAAGGCACTCCAAGCCTTTGGGTTGGAAATCCAAAGCAAATCCCAAGCCCAAGGCTTGGGATTCCCAAAGAAAAACATAGCGCACTTGCGTTATTGTTTGCTTTGCATTTTCCCTTTTCTGCAAAAGTTTGTGTTGTTTGTCATGTTTTAAATAATACGAGCGCGTTATAACATGCTCGCGTTATGTTCCCCTTGAATTTTTTTATGTTCAAGGTTATTAATCATGTATGTATGCCTATATGTATGTATGTATAGTGTCGAGGGTAGAGGAGGGTAGAGATGGGAGTGAGCCAGATAGGGGAGGAGAGGGGTGGATAAGGATTGAGTGATTAAGGTTTAAGGTTGAGGGTTGAGGGTTTAGGGATAGGATTTAGAGTTTAGGGATAAGGGATTAGAGTTTAGGACCTTAGGGACTAGGGTTTAGGGTTGAGGCTTTAGGGATAGGGTTTAGGGTTCAGGGTCGAGGGATTAGGGTTAAGGTAGAGTGTTGAGGGTAGAGGGATTAGGGATAGGGTTTAGGGTTGAAAGTTTAGGGTTGAGGGATTAGGGTTTAAGGTATAGTTTTGAGGGTTGAGGGTTTAGGATTTAAGGTTTGAGTGTTGAGGGTTGAGGATTTAGGGATAGGGTTTATGGTTTAGGGATAAGGGATTAGGGTTTAGAGTTTAGGGATTAGGGTACCATAAATTATAATTAGGGATTAGGGTTTATGGTTTAGGGACTAGGGATTAGGGTTTAGGGTTAAGGGATTAGGGTTTAGGGTTTAGGGATGTACAATTAAGGGGTACCATAAATAAACTAAAATTTAGGAAGGGTTGGGAAAATTTTGGGCTAGAGATTAGAGATTTTGTTGTGTTTAAGTACATATCCAAGTCATAATTTAAGGTTAAGATATTTCAAAGAATAGGGTGTGTGAAAAACATCAATGCTCTTCAGCTTATGAATACCAACATTGATAGAGATAAAAGATGCCCTTCTTCTAACAGAGTATGCAGTTCAAGTGAACTAATGGGCAACAAGTTGTCAAATGAGTTGGTTTAATGGGCGTGCCTCCTTCTTCAAGGCCCAGGTGGGTAGGAGTGGGATGTACAATTAAGGGGTACCATTAATAAAGTGAAATTTAGGCAGGGTTGGGAAAATTTTGTGAATCATCATGGGCTAGAGATTGGAGATTTTGTTGTGTTCAAGTACATATCCAAGTCATATTTTAAGGTTAAGATATTTCAAAGAATAGGGTGTGTGAAAAATATCAATGCTCTTCAGCTTATGAATACCAACATTGATACAGATAAAAGATGCCCTTGTTCTAACAGAGTATGCAGTTCAAGTCAACCAATGGGCAGCAAGTTGTTGAATGAGTTGGTTTAATGGGCGTGCCTCCTTCTTCAAGGCCCAGGTGGGCAGGAGTGGGATGTACAATTAAGGGGTACCATATAAATAAAGTGGAATTTAGGCAGGGTTGGGAAAATTTTGTGAATCATCATGGGCTAGAGATTGGAGATTTCATTGTGTTCAAGTACATATCCAAGTCATATTTTAAGGTTAAGATATTTCAAAGAATAGGGTGTGTGAAAAACATCAATGCTCTTTAGCTTATGAATACCAACATTGATACAGATAAAAGATGCCCTTCTTCTAACAGAGTATGCAGTTCAAGTCAACCAATGGGCAGCAAGTTGTCGAATGAGTTGGTTTAATGGGTGTGCCTCATTCTTCAAGGCCCAGGTGGGTAGGAGTGGGATTTACAATTAAGGGGTACCATAAATAAACTGGTATTTAGGCAAGGTTGGGAAAATTTTGTGAATCAGATCATGGGCTAGAGATTGGAGATTTCGTTGTGTTCAAGTACATATCCAAGTCATATTTTAAGGTTAAGATATTTCAAAGAACAGGGTGTGTGAAAAATATCAATACTCTTCAGCTTATGAATACCAACATTGACACAAATAAAAAATGCCCTTCTTCTAACAGAAGATGCAATTCAAGTCAACCAATGGGCAGCAAGTTGCTGATCTTGAATTGGTTTCTGATGAAGAAAACAATGATGTTGTTGAAGCAATGGAAGAAAATCAAAATTGGAAGTCTAATTTAATTTATTTCAACTTTCAAAGCAGGCATTTGAATTGTCACTTTACCTAGAGGATTGGTATAACAAAAACTTAATTATGTTACAAGCCTTTCTTTGAAGAACCCTGGACATTATGGACCCTATCATCTAGAAAAGCACATGATAGTGAACTCTGCCACACCTTTCAAATCAAATATTTACCTTTTTATTCAATGAAAATGAAGTCACGGAATGTAAACTAACCATGCATACTAGTAAGATCAAATTCTCTGCCTTCTATTCTTATTACTCTTACTTTATTAAGAGAAGAGTATCAAAAAGAATGGGTTTAATTGTAAGCTAACATAAGGCAAAGCAGTTTTGTTATTACATTTTTCTGAGGGATCTCTAATAGTCTAATATAATGCAGTCTTCTATAATATGAACATCTGCATTTGTGTGAATGCTAAGCTTTAATATAGTAGAGTATTAAATCAATGCAATCGACTATTTATTGGGTTAAAATAACTTAGTTTTTGTAATGGTTTGGGAATGCAGGAGTTGCCAAAAATAGGTGAATGTCCTCTACAATTACCAAGAGAAAAAAGTTTAGTAGTTCTTGTGGATAGAGCCATTAAACAATGGGAGATTATTTACCTGTTTCATAACAATATACCTCCCCTAAAAGCAGGGTGGACAGAAAGAAACATAGATGTACCCCAATGCAAATCTTTTCTCATAATGATCATCCTTCTGATTTCAACTGTTAATTACTCACTGTGGATGTACCATACATAAAGCTTTTCTCATAGTGTGTACACCTATTGGCATAATGAACCCCAGATGGGCCAGAAAAACATGCCATATAACATTACTAACATTAAAAAAGTTCATAGCCATTTTTCTGACATATTCTTGCAATTCATATATCTTTAAGAGAAGAGTGTCAAAAATGATGGGTTTAACCACCTAACATAAGGCAAAGTAGTTTTGTTGGGTTTAGGAATAGGGTTTAGGGATAGGGTTTAGGGTTGAGGGTTGAGGGATTAGGGTTTAGGATTGAGGGATTAGGGTTTAGGGTTGAGGGATTATGGTTTAAGGAATATTGTTGAGGGTTGAGGCTTTAGGGATAGGGTTTAGGCTTGAGGGATTAGGGTTTAGAGTTGATAGATTAGGGTTTAATGTTGAGAGTTGAGGGTTGAGGGTTGAGGGTTGAGGGTTTAGGGATAGGGCTGATGGTCAAAAGATTAGGGTTAAAGTAGAGTGTTGAGGGTAGAGGGATTAGGGATAGAGTTTAGGGTTGAAGTTTTAACGATTGAGGGTTGAGGCTTTAGGGCTGAGGGTTAAGGGATTGGGGTTTAAAATATAGTGTTGAGCATCGAGGGTTTATGGATAGGTTTTAGGGTTTAATTTTTAAGGGTTCAGGGTTGAGGGATAGGGTTTATGGTTTAGGGATAAGGGATTAGGGTTTAAGGTATAGTGTCGAGGGTTGAGGGTTTAGGAATAGGGATAGCGTTTAGGGTTTAAGGATGAGGGATTAGGGTTCAGGGTTGAGGGATTAGGGTTTAAGGTATAGTGTCGAGGGTTGAGGGTTTATTGATAGTGTTTATGGTTGAGGGTTGAGGGATTAGGTTTTAGGGTTGATGGATTAGATTTTAAGGTATAGTGTTGAGGGTTGAGGGTTTAGGGTTGACGAATTAGCATTTAATGTCGAGGTTAGGGTTAGAGTGTCGAGGGTAGAGGGATTAGGGATAGGTTTTAGGGTTGAAGGTTTAAGGATTGAGGGTTGAGGCTTTAGAGATGAGGGTTTAAGGCTTAAGATATAGTGTCAAGTGTTGAGGGTGTAGGGATAGGGTTTAAGTTTTAAGGGTTAAGGGTTGAAGGATAGGGATTAGGGTTGAAGGATAGGGATTAGGGTTTAAGGTATAGTGTTGAGGGTTGATGGTTTAGGGATAGGGTTTAGGTTTGAGGGATTAGGATTTAGGGTTGATGAATTAGGGTTTAATGTTGAGAGTTGAGGGTTGAGGGTTGAGGGATAGGGTTGATGGTCAAGGGATTAGGCTTAAAGAAGAGTGTCGAGCATAGAGGGATTAGGGATAGGGTTTAGGGTTGAAGGTTTAAGGATTTAGGGTTGAGGCTTTAGGGATGAGGGTTAAGGGATTAGGGTTTAAGTGTCGAGTGTTGAGCTTGTAGGGATAGGTTTTAGGGTTCAAGTTTTAAGGATTAAGGGTCGAGGGATCAAAGTTAAGGGTTGAGGGATTAGGGTTTGATGTCGAGGGTATAAGGATTAGGGATAGGGTTAGAGGGTTTAGGGATAAGAGATTAGGGTTTAAGGTATAGTATCGAGCCCGTTGAGGGTTTAAGAATAGGGATAGCATTTAGTGTTTAGGGATAAGAGATTAGAGTTGAGGGATGACAGATTAGGGTTGAGGGTTGAGGGTTGAGGGATTAGGGTTTAGGGATAAGGTTTAGGGTTGAGGGTTGAGGGATTAGGGTTTAAGGTATAGTGTTGAGGGTTTAGGGATAGCATTTTAAGGGATTAGAGTGAAGGGTTGAGGGATTAGGATTTGACGTTGAGGGTTGAGGGTTGAGGGTTGAGGCTTTAGGGTTTAGGGTTTAGGGATAGGGTTGAGAGTCGAGGGATTAGAGTTAAGGGTTGAGGGATTAGGGTTTGATGTTGAGAGTTGAGGGTTGAGGGTCAAGGGTTTAGGGATAGGGTTGAAGGTCAAGGGATTAGGGTTAAAGTAGAGTGTCGAGGGTATAAGGATTAGGGATAGGGTTAGAGGGTTTAGGGATAAGGGATTAGGGTTTAAGGTATAGTATCGAGCCTGTTGAGGGTTTAGGAATAGGGATAGTGTTTAGGGTTTAGGGATAGGGTTTAGGGTTGAGGGATTAGAATTAAGGGTTGAGGGATTAGGATTTCACGTTGAGGGTTGAGGGTCAAGGCTTTAGGGTTTAGGGTTTAGGGATAGGGTTGAGGGTCAAGGGATCAGAATTAAGGGTTAAGGGATTAGGGTTTGACATTGAGGGTTGAGTACATTGAGGTTTGAGGGTTGAAGGATTAGGGTTAAAGTAGAATGTTGAGGGTATAAGGATTAGGGATAGGGTTGGAGGGTTTAGGGATAAGGGATTAGGGTTTAAGGTATAGTATCGAGCCCATTGAGGGTTTAGGAATAGGGATAGTGTTTAGGGTTTAGGGATGATGGATTAGAGTTGAGGGTTGAGGGATTAGGGTTTAGGGTTGAGGTAGACAAGGATAAATTGAGAGACATAGAGAGGGGAGAGGTAGAAAGGTGAGGGGGAGATATAAGTGAATAGAACATTGTAAAGGTGCTATCGAAGGTGAGATAGGCACAAATATTTATGGATCAATCTATACCAGGATAAAAAGTGAGCGCGCTATAAAGTGCTCATGTTTTGTCTTGTTATAGAAATGGTAAAAAAGTGTTGACCCCCATGTTCCAAGCCCACATGCTCTGTTTTCATGCTGATTATGCATGTGCTCTGACAAAAAAGAAGTGCTTTCATGTTGTTGGGAAGTTCACATGCACATTTTACACATTCTACCACCTTTGCATGATCTTTCCACCACCTTTTCTGCTTTGCCAACTTGAGAAGGAAGAAATAACATAGTTTTCACACCAAGTTTGATATATATCTATTCAGGTTTCAATTTTTGTAGTGTTGCAATGTTAATTGTGATTCAATTTTAGGAATTTAACATTATAGATTGGTTAATAGTATTGTTGTTAGTAATTATATTTGAGTGTTCGTTAATTTAACATTAAAAAGGAAGCAAGTGGTGAAAAACTCAAATTGTTGAGGAGTTTGATGCAAGAAGAAAAAAACACTACATAATTGGGTACTCTCTCCATTCGAATCTTCATTTTTTAGGTATGTCAAGTCTTTACATGCATGTTCTTTACATTTTCCTTAATTCTATTTGAATTACTTTATCATGCTTTATCATACATGTTTAAAATAGACACATTCCCAATCAAGAAAGCAGCCAATCTCACATGATGCCATGTATATTTTCTACACTTGGGCTCTTTAATAATTATGTGTAATAAACAGACATTAACATACCATGATGTCAAACTATACAAGAATAAATCCTTACAACATAATAAAAATACAATCCCACTATTATCTTGTCATATTAACAAGTTAAAATACAAATGAATAGGTGCCAAGATCATACAAGTATGCACATGACATGATGATTTGTATGCACATATCTTGGGCTAGGACATTCCTTATGCACCTATTCATGATGATTTGTACATGCACATGACACAACAATCGTTGTCTATTCCTTCACAAGCCTCCCAAATCTTAGTATCCCTAGTACCAACAAAGCACCTTCTTAATTCCAAATCCTAGTAGCCCTAGTAACAACAAACATGTCAAATTGGGTTTGCCTCAACCTTTTCAAGCATGAAGTCCCATGTACTCTTTTCATGGCTGCAATAATTTTGTTTGTATTTTTTGTACCTATTTTGGTTGAGTGACATTTACTCTTTTACATGATGATTGTATGTACATTTACTACGAAGGGTTGAATGACATAGATTTTAGTTATTTGTATGGATTCATTTCTTAGGAACTAATATTGGTCTCTTTATCATGCTACAGACAAATTCTTTGTCATATCGAGGAAACGATCAAGAATTAAACAAACACAGGAAGAGATAGAAGCTAAGAATACAAAGAAAGTAGTGGCTATGAGGGAACTTCGTGAGAAGAGGAAATTGGACATGATAAATGAAGACATGCCAATTGAAGAGGAACCACAACCATCACAAAGAGATATGGTATTGGCGGCACAAAGAGAACGAATGCAAAAACTTCGTGCTATGAGAGATTTGAATACCATAGTTGGAGACATGTCCTCTACCGTAAGTCAACATGTAGGGATACCATCTACCACATCTCAAGTTGAGAGTACATCATCACTCACATGTGATGAAGGAGGTATGCCATTGTTCCCACCTCAACCTCAAGGTACGTCATCTATTCCATCTTCGATCGAAGGTATGCGATATAGCCCCATCTCATTTAAATATTGATGAAATTCCTAATGTTGAGATGAATTTATCTAACTTAACACCACCTAGAATTTTGCATAGAAAGCCAAAGTATTTGATTGATATTGATGAGAATATTTTGCAGCCAATGGAAGGTAAGATTCCAAAGCGCACTTGTAGAAGATATGCTCATAAGATTTGGAGATTGTTCTTTGAAAAGTTAAATGAAACTGCAAGATGTCAACTATTCCTTGAAATGATGTGAAGTATAAAGTATAGGTCCGAGTGTGGGTAACACCTCATCCACAAAATATAGTAATGCAACACGGCGTGTGATTACATCGACTATAGTAAGTAGTCAAACGAGGAAAGGTCATCTCATTAGAAAGACAAGTCAAGAATTGAGAATTAATAGGAAAACTTTATCAAGAGCCATTAGAAGACACCAAAGAATTGAGGATACTAATGCCAATGAATTATGGGTGTTCTCAAGGAGACTACCACGAAAAGATAAGCCAATTGTTGAAGCATTGATATCACTAATTGAAGACTTTTGGAAGAATTACACAAGGGTATCTCTGAATCAAAGGGATGTGGTAAGAAGGAGAATCAGTAGTCAGAACCGTGAGCCACATCCAAAGCATTTTTTAGATGAGACTCAAACACAGTTTTATGGTAAATTTCTAGAGAAGTATCCTCAAATTAAAATTTGTCAAAAATATTTTGAAAAGCTAAAACCTTTCTATGTCAAGATAAATCACACACGCACTACTTGTTGTAGATTACATATTGAATTTTCTAACCATTTTGATGTTTATAGGTCTATATGTTTAGATATGCATACTAACAATGTTTTGCAAGGTTTGCCATACATGCCCCACCAACATCTTCAAGAGACTTCATATCAAGAATTTTATGTGAAAGAGAGGAAGGTCAAATATTCTACAAGAAATTATGCTTGGATGGCACATGTCATCATTGCGGTGGCTTGCAACATTTTCCAATATGTGAACATATGGAAAGAACACATGCAGTTGGAAATGAACTAGTAGAGTTTGGCAAGTATAAAATAGTGGCATATAGTACAAAAGATGGTAAAGAAGCAAAGAGGTATGAATTGGTTATTGAAAAGATTCCAGTGTATCAGTTTATGCCTATATTTTGTGATAGCATAGTGTATGAGTATGCAAGACATGCCCATAGAGCTTGATGGTTGGACTTGCAATTCAAGTTATACAAGGACACATTTCTAGTTGGTAGCATTGTTTCATTCATTGACTTTGTAGAGAACTATAGTCTATAGCCATAGCGTGAGGTGCAATCACAATATTACAACTCCACACATGTTTCTATACTTGTGCACATCGCATTCATCCATGCGAATGATAGTGCAAAGGATGACAAAAAGATCATAAGGGAGTATAATTTCTATATTAGTGATGATCACATGCATTCTACGAAATTCGTGCAAGGTTGCTTTTAGGTGTTCTACAATGATTTGGCTAGAAGGGGCATATCGTTTAGTCAACATATCATATGGTCGGATAACTGTGCATCACAATTCAAAAACTCACAGAATTTATATTGGCTAATTAGGAGGCATAATTTTATAGGTGGGTAAGTGCAAAAAGATGGGGGGCCAAAAAGTGGCCAAATGATTTAAAAAAAATAATACATAACGCGAGCGCGTTATGAACCACTATAAATTAAAAAAAGGGCTATCATTTCATTTCATTTATATTTTTCTCCTCTATCCCCGCGGCTTGCAAACCCTACAAAGCGCACTCGCGTATTGGAAAAGCCAATTCAATAACAAAATCTCGCTGATTCGTTGCCAAAATGCTGCCACGACATCGAGCACGCCAAAGGAGTGAGTTTTATTTCTTTTCTTGTTTGAATTTGCTTCTAAATAGGTAGGTTTGAGTTGTTTTTTGATGTATATTTCGTTAATTGTCAGGAAATGTTAATGCACCTCCTCCTCCTCAAAATCTACAAAATCCTAAGGAGGAAATACCTGCAAAACAACAACCTCCTCCATCCATTCGTTGACATGCCCCTGGAACACAAGAAAATATAATGGGGCAAATTGAAAACAACAAAAAAGAAATTGAAGATATAATTGCAAGGTTGAAAGATCCTTCCACTTCAACCTTGCATAGGTCCACGCTTGCTGAATCTCTTGAATCTATGTTATCAAATGTAGATTCAATTAGCAAGCAAATAACTAGTTGGATGGATAAGAGGAGAGAGTTTAGAGAATATTATGCAGACAAGCTGTCATACCAAGATGTGAAAAAATTACAAATTACAAAATTAGACTTGTGTTCAATTTTCACAAACCCACAAACAAATCAACCTCCACCCATCACATGCAAGAGGTTCCCTATCCATTGGTGCAACAACCAAGCGATAAGGGACAATTTTGGGCAGAGGTGGTGGATGGTTTTTGACCATCCTCCATGCAATAATAATGAGGTCCCGTAATACTTTTTGAGGAAACTCTACTACGAGTTTGTCCTCACTAAAGTGCCAAACTATTTTGATATGTGGGAGTTCTAGGGTAGAGGTGGGGGGTCAGTACAAGATAGACCAGGGGCACGTCTTGACCCATAGCAGGTAGTGAGATGAGTAATTAGTAGACCAGCCCACGAGCATGTTTCTATCCCTTCCATTGTGAAGGAGAGTGTTGAGGTTGATACACTTCATTCCATTAGTGCCTTGACCTAGAGCATCATAGCGCATGCCAGTCCTGCAACACAGAGTGGGTTGGGAGATAGTGTGAGGAGTAGGGTCCCACCCCATACTTGTTAGACTTGTGGGTCAGCCTGTGGTTATGACCCCATGGATAGTCAGGACACAGGTGCATAGGCTACATCTGCAGCTGAGTAGATGGTGATGATAGATACCCTCCTGAGTGAGACTTTCGGCCTTGATACTCAGGTAAACATTAGCAAGTTTATTGAATTTAATTTATTAAATTTTATTTTTGAAATGCAAGATTAACTAATTTAAATTGATGATTTTAATGAAATTTCAGGGTCATAGCATCGATGTAGTTTTCAGTGGTTCGCCACTTGCATTTTACACTAGATCATCTACTGGCGGGGTATGTAACTAGTAAACAATTATAAATATTACATGTGAATAGCATCGTTATATGAATGGTATTCTAATATCTGATTTTGGATGTTGAATAGGTTAATATTGTAGATTTCACGGCAACACCTGCCAGTGGTGGTGGACTTCAAAGTTTTACGGAGGTAATAAAATAAGTAGTTTAATGAATGAATTGTACTTACTAGATTTTTGTATGTGACTTGTGTGCTTTATTGTGTGTACTTCCATGTTTAGATAAACGTGTGTGTATGTTAGGAGCCATGATTTGCATCACTATTATAGTTTTCGTAATTGAATAATGTTGTTTTATTTACAGATGATGCAGGTTGCGGAGACACCTCCCCATGTTCAGAGGGCAATGGAGCATGGTGTGGCCTCTACAATTCAGAGCTCCATGGCATTGACAGGGGTATGAGGCAGATTAGTAAATTTCAATTTACATTCATTGTTATAGTTGTATATTTTTGAAAAATCAAAAGATTATTGATTTGAAGTTTAATTTCTATCTGGATGGTTTCTATAGGACTTGACATCACCAGGGCCTATTCCTGCTACTGAGGCAAGCAAGGAGATAGATTATATGTTAGCGGTAAGTGATTATTTTGTTAAATGTTTCATTTTTTATAACATGTAATTTCTATATATTAATGTCTATACTTTTTATTGTAACAGGTAAAGATGCAGGAAGAACTAAATAGGAGGAGTAGCCCTCGGGTTCATAGTAGACCACCCACATGCGCATCTCCATCCCCTAGAAGATCAAAGGCTGCCTGTGATTTATTCTCTTCACCAGCCAGAGGGGAATGACTTTTTATTGTGTTCCTTTGTTGTATGCCTATATGGCATTTGTGGACATATACTTTGTATTGTACATAGTTGACATTGTATGCCTATATGGCATTCTTGTAAGCCTATATGGCTATTTTGTATATATGTTATACTTATATCAACAGATATTGATGTATGCCTATATGGATATTTGGTTAATACAAATCTTTTTTATTGATGGCATCCATACTTGCATTATAAATCCACGTTTGAATGGATATTTGTAGATGGCTACTTCAAATATTTAAAGTCCAATTGTATTACATAGGATGTTTGTTGATCCAATAAGCTAGCTATTGTTGTTCAAGTATCACCTAAACCTTATTTTGGAACTAAAAGATAAAAGTTGTATTTAAAAAAAATGAATCATCATGTTGAACAGAAAATATTAATATTCTTTATGAGTAGCATAGAATGTCAACTATATGCAATACAAAAAAATGAATCATCATGTTATTCTTTATGTTTGAGATCCTGAAAATGACTAAGTCTGGTAGCCTAATATCCTGAAACACTAGGATGAATATCCAAGTCATTAGGATGATTGCGCCTTGAGAAAAAGTCATTAAGATGAGCATCTAAAGGAGACTTTCTTAAACATTCAAACATTGAGCAACAAGCATGAAGGGTTAAGGTGCAATTTGCAACTCATAAAGCCTCAAAAGGGTGCCCAACTTAGAGAGAGCATTCATTTAAGACAAGGCACCCATTGACACCTATTTCACCATAAAAGTGTGCCTAAGGTGGAAGGAGAACAAGCCTCTAGTAAGTTGGGCACCCTTTTGAGGCTTTATGAGTTGCAAATTGTGCCTTAACCTTTCATGCTTGTTGCTTATTGGACCATAAGCCTAGGCGCCCTTTGCCTTCAAAAGAACCTTGTATCAACGTCAAGAGTTGGATTGTTGATGACTTCCCAAGCTAGAGATAATAGTGAAAACAATCCTTCCACCATCAGGATATTGAAAAAAATCATAATGTAATGATATATGGGATAACTGACATACCCCTTGTGAAAAGGATAAGCGCTTAGGGATGAGATAGTCTTCATAAGAGTTTAAATAAGAACATCATCAAAATGCGCCTTGGTAGAGAGACTTGAGACCATCATCAAATGAGCCAAAATATCTATCTCCAATGACTTGACACGGATCCCAAAACCACCTATTGGACCAATAGGATCCTAGGTGCTCACTTCATGCATTATGATTTCTAGGCGCCAGTTTGATGCTCCATCACAAGGAAAGTGCACCCACACTTGCAAGTGTTTTTCTTTAGGATCTAGGCACCAATTGAAGGTTGTAGTTGCCAAGAAGAGCGCCTAGCAAGAGGATCTAAACCCTTCTTGGAACTTAGATTGCTTCAACTGAAGATCATCTTGCACCAATACATCACCAAACTTTCAATCACAAGATCAATTCAAACTTAGGTGCTCATTAAGAGTCTTTCCAATGTTGGCGCATCTCAGAGGTTGAACTAGCAAGAGATGGTGCCTAGCTTCCTAGACCTTGTTTCAATATGTTTGATTTCGAAAGTTGACTCAATGGTATCAAAATGGTGCCATAGAGTCTTTGGACTAGTTCCTTAGAGTTTAAAAAAAAATTTGGCTCCTTGAAAATTCCTCCTACATGCTTAGGCACCATTTCAAGGTCTTAGAACCTTGATGTAGCACCTTATTACTCTAGGCACCCATTCATGATTGTGCAACTTGAGATTGGCGCCTAGAGTGAATAGGCTTTCATCCTAACTTAATTCACTAAGGCATCCTCATCTTGAAGGCAAAATAACTTTTCCTACCAGAGCACCTTGATTGAAGACTCCACATCCTTGGGCACTCATTTGGACAATTTGATGTGAAATTGGTGCCTAGACTCCAAGAGTCAACTTTCTGCTTTCCAGACTTAGCCAAATTTTGAGTTTCTGACTTTGTTCTTGTAAAACAATGAGATTGAGTTAGTCAAAAACCAATTCATTCCCTCATCATTCTGAATTAGCCTTCGGGAATGAGCAATAGGCTAATCCATTCTTCACTTGATGATCAAGCCACAAACGGGGACATGACAGGGAAAGTTGTATCTAATGACATCACCTAATTGAGTGCCTAGGAGGTATAAAGCTTAATGTTGACCTGAGGACAAGTGCTTAGTAAAGGAGAGTTTCTCAAACATTTAAACATGTGAATGAAGTCATAGAAATGCACTTAGTCATCTAGGTGCCATTTTCCCCTTGTGTACCCTTACATTTGCACCTAAGAAGAAGTTGCAACTTTACACTACCTCCTTCTGACGATTTTTGGGGTAGCAGAAAACCTTTCACCATGAGCAAATGTCTCAGATATATAAAAAACTGAGAGAGGTTATTGTAGAGGCACTCTATGTGATCGCGTTGCCTTAGACAGAATGTTTCTAAGTGACACAGTTTTTGAGTAACATCTCATCAAAGATTGCTACCTTTTTGCACTTTGGACTCTTTAGGGATATCATCGGTACAATGTAGCTCAGACTGTTTTGACATGTTTGAGTGAAAAATAGGACCATACCTAGAGTAAATGTACCCATCTGGATGCATTGGAACAGTCAGTTTGGTCACATCAGGAGCAGGATGAAAGTTACACCCCTTTGCAACTTTACACTACCTCCTTCTGACGATTTTTGGGGCAGCAGAAAACCTTTCACCACGGGCAAATGCTTCAAAGATATAAAAAACTGAGAGAGGTTATTGTAGAAGCACTCTACATGATCGTGTTTCCTTAGACAGAATGTTTCTAAGTGACACAGTTTTTGACTAACATCTCGTCAAAGATTGCTGCCTTTTTGCACTTTGGACTCTTCAGGGATATCGTCGGTACAATGTAGGTCGGACTGTTTCGACATGTTTGGGTGAAAAATAGGACCATGCCTAGCATAAATGTACCCATCTAGATGCGTTGGAGTAGTCGGTTTGGTCACATCAAGAGCAGGACGAAAGTTACACCCCTTTGCAACTTTACACTGCCTCCTTCTGACAATTTTTGGGGCAGCAAAAAACCTTTCACCACAGGCAAATACCTCAGAGATATAAAAAACTAAGAGAGGTTATTGTAGAAGCACTCTACGTGATCATGTTGCCTTAGATAGAATATTTCTAAGTGACACAGTTTTTGAGTAACATCTCGTCAAAGATTGCTGCCTTTTTGCACTTTGGACTCTTTAGGGATATCGTCGGTACAATGTAGCTCGAACTGTTTCAACATATTTGGGTGAAAAAAAAGACCATGCCTAGTGTAAATGTACCCATCTAGATGTGTTGGAATAGTCAATTTGGTCACATCAGGAGAAGGACACCAAAAATGCATAACATGATGATGTAAAAATGTGTATATGTGTAAAAATGTAGGAGGAAATAAAAAAAAGACAAACCTTAATTGTTAGTGTGCATACTTACAACTCAATGTAACATGACTTTACAAAATCAATGTGAATACTTACAAATTAATCCAATGAGCCATTCGGGTCTGCTCTACTCTTTATTGTGTCAAGTATTGCTTCATGGTCAGACTCACGCACCTTCCACAAGATTTTGTTCAAAGGTCTACCCTGATACTTTATCAAATGAACATTGGATGCCACGACAAGGTTTGAGTAATGAAGAATCTTTCGATGCATGTCAAAGTCTTGAAACAGCTAAAAATTAACACTCTTATGTTGGTACCTTCTAAGCCATGTTCCAGTAATAACCACTGAGCCTGTAGGGTATTCAATGTTTTCTCCATCTGTAACAGGGGCCTCCAATTTCTTTTTGGCCTTAACACAATGACATAAGTAATAATCTGTTCCCTCTTCATTATTTTCATCTACAATAATTGCATATACATGCCCTACATTGATATGTGTAGCAAATTAGATGAAATTAGTCAACATTACAAAAACACTACAAAGTAAGATGACATTACCTAGTTCAACTGGATGAAATTAGATGCATATACGTGCCCTATATTACCTGGTTGAACTAAATCTGATATGTGGTCAAAGTCAACTGATGATTCCATCTGTGTTAGTTCCAGTGCCGTCGGGGGTCGATACGTGTCAAGTGGGCTAAGAAAACTTAACTGCCATTCGTCAACCCACTCCTTTGACTCACACTCATCCCAAACTTGAATTGTATAGGAAGAACAAAAGCATGACATCTTTCACGTATGGATACTCCATGAACTTGCAATTGAGCTTCTGAAAGAGTGCATCTCATTTGATCATATCAGTGTACAACAGTCCTCATATGGTGCAATGTTAGTATCATCTATCAACCAAAAAAATCTACGAACTGAAGACTTACCTTCATTACCTGGACCCATGGAAGCATTACACCACTCGACAATGAATTTTACATCTGTCAACTTTGCATTGTCTTTATACTTTAACTCTTCTCATGCTATAGCTCTTTTGATACATGCTCCTGCACCATCATGCTCCCCCTTTCCATGCCCACCCTCACAAAAGTTCCACATATGTTGAATACCTGTAAAATTATGCCTCCTACTCAGCCAATAGAAATTTCGCGAGTTCTTGAATTGTGATGCACAGTTATCCAACCATATGATATGATGCACAGTTATCAAAGAACAATCTCCAAATCTTATGAGCATATCTTCTACAAGTGCATTTTGGAATCTTGCCTTCCATTGGCTGCAAAATATTCTCATCAATTTCAATCAAATACTTTGGCTTTCTATGCAAAATTCTAGGTGGTGTTAAGTTAGGTAAATTCATCTCAACATTAGGAATTTCATCAATATTTAAATGAGATGGGCTAGATGGCATACCTTCAATCGAAGATGGAATAAATGACATACCTTGAGGTTGAGGTGGGAACGATGGCGTACCTCCTTCATCACATGTGAGTGATGATGTACTCTCAACTTGAGATGTGGTAGATGGTGTCCCTACATGTTGACTTGTGGTAGAGGATGTGTCTCCAACTATGGTATTCAAATCTCTCGTAGCACAAAGTTTTTGCATTCATTCTCTTTATCCCGCCAATACCATATCTCTTTGTGATGGTTGTGGTTCCTCTTCAATTGGTATGTCTTCATTTATCGTGTCCAATTTCCTCTTCTCACGAAGTTCCCTCATAGCCACTGCTTTCTTTGCATTCTTAGCGTCTATCTCTTCCTGTGTTGGTTTAATTCTTGATCGTTTCCTCGGCATAACAGAGAATTTGTCTGTAGTATGATAAAGAGACCAATATTAGTTCCTAAGAAATGAATACAAGATAATAGTGGGATTGTATTTTTATTATGTTGTAAGGATTTATTCTTGTATAGTTTGACATCATTGTATGTTAAGGCCTGTTTATTACACATAATTATTAAAGACCCCAAGTGTAGAAAATATACATGGCATCATGTGAGATTGTAGGCTGCTTTCTTGATTGGGAATGTGTCTATTTTAAACATGTATGATAAAGCATGATAAAGTAATTCAATCCGAAATAAGGAAAATGTAAAGAACATGCACATAAAGATTTGACATACCTAAAAAATGAAGATTCGAATGGAGAAAGTACCCAATTATGTAGTGTTTTTTTCTTCTTGCATCAAAACTCCTCAACAATTTGAGTTTTTCACCACTTGCTTCCTTTTCAATGTTAAATTGAATAACACTCAAATATAATTACTAACAACAATACTATTAACCAATCTATGATGTTAAATTCCTAAAATTGAATCACAATTAATATTGCAACACTACAAAAATTGGAACTTGAATAGATATATATCAAACTTGGTCTGAAAACAATGTTATTTCCTCCTTCTCAAGTTGGCAAAGCAGAAAAGGTGGTGGAAAGATCATGCAAAGGTGGTACAATATGTCAAATGTGCATGTGAACTTCCCAACAACATGAAAGCACTTCTTTTTTGTTGGAGCATGCACAGAATCAGTATGAAAACAGAGCATGTGGGCCTGGATCACGGGGGTCAACACTTTTTTACCATTTCTATAGCAAGATAAAACACGAGCGCATTATAACGCGCTTGCATTTTGTCCTGCTATAGATTGATCACATCCTTTGCATTGATCACATCTCTTTCTGAACTTTCCCTTTCAGACTTAAATGACCACAAGGTTTTTGAGGGAGAACTTTTCATGTTTCCTGCAAGAGCTTACTAGATGCTCTGCCATATAATAGGCATAACAATGAAGGGGCAAGCCCTCATAATCAAGCTCTTGATAGAAAATGCCCATCGAGGAAGAAAGACAGATCTTCTTTGGAAGTAGAAGTTCTAGTTTGTGACAAATCCTTATCCAAGCATAAATAGCAAGGGTTCTGTCAAGCAATTTCCAATCCACTTCCACAAAGTCTCCTGAAGACTTCCTGATTGATTCCAAAACATCCACACCCCAAAACTGGAGAGGCAATCAATATAATTGAACCCATAAATCTACATTTGATGACAGAAAACCTCAACACTATACCTTAAACCCTAATCCCTTAACCCTCAACCCTAAACCTTATCCCTAAACCCTAATCCCTCAACCCTCAACCCTAATCTGTCATCCCTCAACTCTAATCCCTCATCCCTAAACCATAAATGCTATCCATATTCCTAAACCCTCAATAGACTCGATACTATACCTTAAACCCTAATCCCTTATCCCTAAACCCTCCAACCCTATCCCTAATCCTTATACCATCCACACTCTACTTTAACCCTAATCCCTCGACCCTCAACCCTATCCTTAAACCCTTGACCCTCGAACCTCAACCCTCAACCCTCAACATCAAACCCTAATCCCTCAACCCTTAACTCTGATCCCTTGACCCTCAACCCTATCCCTAAACCCTAAACCCTAAACCCTTAACCCTCAATGTCAAATCCTAATCCCTCAACCCTGCACTCTAATCCCTCAATCCTAAACCCTATCCCTAAACCCTCAACACTATACCTTAAACCCTAATCCCTCAGCCCTCAGCCCTAAACCTTATCCCTAAACCCTAATCCCTCAACCCTCAACCCTAATCTGTCATCCCTCAACTCTAATCCCTCATCCCTAAACCCTACATGCTATCCCTATTCCTAAACCCTCAACAGACTCGATACTATACCTTAAACCCTAATCCCTTATCCCTAAACCCTCCAACCCTATCCCTAATCCTTATACCCTCCACACTCTACTTTAACCCTAATCCCTCGACCCTCAACCCTATCCCTAAACCCTTGACCCTCAAACCTCAACCCTCAACCCTTGACATCAAACGCTAATCCCTCAACCCTTAACTCTGATCCCTCAACCCTCAACCCTATCCCTAAACCCTAAACCCTCAACCCTCAACATCAAATCCTAATCCCTCAACCCTTCACTCTAATCCCTCAACCCTAAACCCTATCTCTAAACCCTCAACACTATACCTTAAACCCTAATCCCTCAGCCCTCAACCCTAAACCTTATCCCTAATCCCTAATCCCTCAACCCTCAACCCTAATCCATCATCCCTCAACTCTAATCCCTCATCCCTAAACCCTAAATGCTATCCCAATTTCTAAACCCTTAACAGACTTGATACTATACCTTAAACCCTAATCCCTTATCCCTAAACACTCCAACCCTATCCCTAATCCTTATACCCTCCACACTCTACTTTAACCCTAATCCCTCAACCCTCAAGCCTATCCCTAAACCCTTGACCCTTGAACCACAACCCTTAACCCTCAACATCAAACCCTAATCCCTCAACCCTTAATTCTGATCCCTCGACCCTCAACCCTATCCCTAAACCCTAAACCTTAAACCCTCAACCCTCAATGTCAAATCCTAATCCCTCAACCCTTCACTCTAATCCCTCAACCCTAAACCCTATCCCTAAACCCTCAACACTATACCTTAAACCCTAATCCCTCAACCCTAACCCTAAACCTTATCCCTAAACCCTAATCCCTCAACCCTCAACCCTAATCCGTCATCCGTCATCCCTCAACTCTAATCCCTCATCCCTAAACCCTAAATGCTATCCCTATTCCTAGACCCTTAACATGCTCGATACTATACCTTAAACCTTAATCCCTCTACCTTCAACACTCTTATTTAACCCTAATCCCTTGACCATTAACCCTATCCCTCAACCTCAACCCTCAACCCTAAACCCTCAATCCTCAACTCTCAACATTAAACCCTAATTCATCAATCCTAAACCCTAATCCCTCAAACCTAAACCCTATCCCTAAACCATCAACCCTCAACACTATACCTTAAACCCTAATCCCTATCCCTCAACCCTTAACCCTTAAAACTTAAAACCTATCCCTACACCCTCAACACTTGACACTATATCTTAAGCCTTAAACCCTCAACCCTTGATGTCAAACCCTAATCCCTCAACCCTTAACTCTGATCCCTCGTCCCTCAACCCTATCCCTAAACCCTCAACCCTCAACATCAAATCCTAATCCCTCAACCCTTCACTCTAATCCCTCAACCCTAAACCCTATCCCTAAACCCTCAACCCTATACCTTAAACCATAATCCCTCAGCTCTCAACCCTAAACCTTATAACTAAACCCTAATCCCTCAACCCTCAACCCTAATCTGTCATCCCTCAACTCTAATCCCTCATCCCTAAACCCTAAATGCTATCCCTATTCCTACACCCTCAACAAACTTGATACTATACCTTAAACCCTAATCCCTTATCCCTAAACCCTCCAACCCTATCCCTAATCCTTATACCCTCCACACTCTACTTTAACCCTAATCCCTCGACCCTCAACCCTATCTCTAAACCCTTGACCCTCGAACCTCAACTCTCAACCCTCGACATCAAACCCTAATCCCTCAACCCTTAACTTTGATCGCTCGACCCTCAACCCTATCCCTAAACCCTAAACCCTAAACCTTCAACCCTCAACATCAAATCCTAATCCCTCAACCCTTCACTCTAATCCCTCAACCCTAAACTCTATCCCTAAACCCTCAACACTATACCTTAAACCCTAATCCCTCAACCCTAACCCTAAACCTTATCCCTAAACCCTAATCCCTCAACCCTCAACCCTAATCTGTCATCCATCATCCATCATCCCTCAACTCTAATCCCTCATCCCTTAACCCTAAATGCTATCCTTATTCCTAGACCCTCAACAGGCTCGATACTATACCTTAAACCCTAATCCCTCTACCCTTGATACTCTTATTTAACCCTAATCCATTGACCATTAACCCTATCCCTCAACCTCAACCCTCAACCCTCAACCCTCAATCCTCAACTCTCAACATTAAACCCTAATTCATCAACCCTAAACCCTAATCCCTCAAACCTAAACCATCAACCCTAAACACTATACCTTAAATCCTAATCCCTATCACTCAACCCTTAACCCTTAAAACTTAAACCCTATCCCTACACCCCCAACACTTGACACTATATCTTAAGCCTTAAACCCTCAACCCTCAACCCTCAATGTCAAACCCTAATCCCTAAACCTTTAACTCTGATCCCTCGACCCTCAACCCTATCCCTAAACCCTAAACCCTAAACCTTCAACCCTCAATGTCAAATCCTAATCCCTCAAGCCTTCACTCTATTCCCTCAACCCTAAACCCTATCCCTAAACCCTCAACACTATACCTTAAACCCTAATCCCTCAGCCCTCAACCCTAAACCTTATCCCTAAACCCTAATCCCTCAACCCTCAACCCTAATCCGTCATCCCTCAACTCTAATCCCTCATCCCTAAACCCTAAATGCTATCCCTATTCCTACACCCTCAACAGACTCGATACTATACCTTAAACCCTAATCCCTTATCCTAAACCCTCCAACCCTATCCCTAATCCTTATACCCTCCACACTCTACTTTAACCCTAATCCCTTGACCCTCAACCCTATCCCTAAACCCTTGACCTTCAAACCTCAACCCTCAACCCTCGATGTCAAAGCCTAATCCCTCAACCCTTAACTCTGATCCCTTGACTCTCAACCCTATCCCTAAACCCTAAACCCTAAACCCTCAACCCTCAACATCAAATCCTAATCCCTTAATCCTTCACTCTAATCCCTCAACCCTAAACCCTATCCCTAAACCCTCAACACTATACCTTAAACCCTAATCCCTCAACCCTCAACCCTAATCCATCATCCATCATCCCTCAACTCTAATCCCTCATCCCTAAACCCTAAACGCTATCCCTATTCCTAGACCCTCAACAGGCTCAATACTATACCTTAAACCCTAATCCCTCTACCCTCGACACTCTTATTTAACCCTAATCCCTTGACCATTAACCCTATCCCTCAACCTCAACCCTCAACCCTCAACCCTCAATCCTCAACTCTCAACATTAAACCCTAATTCATCAACCCTAAACCCTAATCCTTCAAACCTAAACCCTATCCCTAAACCGTCAACCCTCAACACTATACCTTAAACCCTAATCCCTATCCCTCAACCCTTAACCCTTAAAACTTAAACCCTATCCCTACACCCTCAACACTTGACACTATATCTTAAGCCTTAAACCCTCAACCCTCAACCCTCGACGTCAAACCCTAAACCCTCAACCCTTAACTCTAATCCCTCGACCCTCAACCCTATCCCTAAACCCTAAACCCTCAACCCTCAACGTCAAATCCTAATCCCTCAACCCTTCACTCTAATCCGTATCCCTAAACCCTCAAAACTATACCTTAAACCCTAATCCCTTAGCCCTCAACCCTAAACCTTATCCCTAATCCCTAATCCCTCAACCCTCAACCTAATCCGTCATCCCTCAACTCTAATCCCTCATCCCTAAACCCTAAATGCTATCCCTATTCCTACACCCTCAACTGACTCAATACTATACCTTAAACCCTAATCCCTTATCCTTAAACCCTCCAACCCTATCCCTAATCCTTATACCCTCCACACTCTACTTTAACCCTAATCCCTCGACCCTTGACCCTATCCCTAAACCCTTGACCCTCGAACCTCAACCCTCAACCCTCAACGTCAAACCCTAATCCCTCAACCCTTAACTCTGATCCCTCGACCCTCAACCCTATCCCTAAACCCTAAACCCTAAACCCTCAACCCTCAACATCAAATCCTAATCGCTCAACCCTTCATTCTAATCCCTCAACCCTAAACCCTATCCCTAAACCCTCAACACTATACCTTAAACCCTAATCCCTCAACCCCAACCCTAAACCTTATCCCTAAACCCTAATCCTTCAACCCTCAACCCTAATTTGTCATCCGTCATCCCTCAACTCTAATCCCTCATCCCTAAACCCTAAATGCTATCCTTATTCCTAGACCCTCAACAGGCTCGATACTATACCTTAAACCCTAATCCCTCTACCCTCGACACTCTTATTTAACCCTAATCCCTTGACCATTAACCCTATCCCTCAACCTCAACCCTCAAACCTCAACCCTCAATCCTCAACTCTCAACATTAAACCCTAATTCATCAACCCTAAACCCTAATCCCTCAAACCTAAACCCTATCCCTAAACCATCAACCCTCAACACTATACCTTAAACCCTAATCCCTATCCCTCAACCCTTAGCCCTTAAAACTTAAACCCTGTCCCTACACCTTCAACACTTGACACTATATCTTAAGCCTTAAACCCTCAACCCTCAACCCTCGACGTCAAACCCTAATCCCTCAACCCTTAACTCTGATCCCTTGACCCTCAACCCTATCCCTAAACCCTAAACCCTAAACCCTCAACCCTCAACATCAAATCCTAATCCCTTAACCCTTCACTCTAATCCCTCAACCCTAAACCCTATCCCTAAACCCTTAACACTATACCTTAAACCATAATCCCTCAGCCCTCAACCCTAAACCTTATCCTTAAACCCTAATCCCTTAACCCTCAACCCTAATCCGTCATCCCTCAACTCTAATCCCTCATCCCTATACCCTAAATGCTATCCCTATTCCTACATCCTCAACAGACTTGATACTATACCTTAAACCCTAATCCCTTATCCCTAAACCCTCCAACCCTATCCCTAATCCTTATACCCTCAACACTATACTTTAACCCTAATCCCTTGACCCTCAACCCTATCCCTAAACCCTTGACCCTTGAACCTCAACCCTCAACCCTCGACGTCAAACCCTAATCCCTCAACCCTTAACTCTAATCCCTTGACCCTCAACCCTATCCCTAAACCCTAAACCCTAAACCCTCAACCCTCAATGTCAAATCCTAATCCCTCAACCCTTCACTCTAATCCCTCAACCCTAAACCCTATCCCTAAACCCTCAACACTATACCTTAAACCCTAATCCCTCAACCCTCAACCCTAAACCTTATCCCTAAACCCTAATCCCTCCACCCTCAACCCTAATCCGTCATCCCTCAACTCTAATCCGTCATCCCTAAACCCTAAATGCTATCCCTAGTCCTAAACCCTCAACAAACTCGATACTATACCTTAAACCCTAATCCCTTATCCTTAAACCCTCCAACCCTATCCCTAATCCTTGTACCCTCCACACTCTACTTTAACCCTAATCCCTCGACCCTCAACCCTATCCCTAAACCCTTGACCCTTGAACCTCAACCCTCAATCCTCAACGTCAAACCCTAATCCCTCAACCCTATCCCTAAACTCTAAACCCTAAACCCTCAACCCTCAACATCAAATCCTAATCCCTCAACCCTAAACCCTATCCCTAAACCCTCAACACTATACCTTAAACCCTAATCCCTAAACCCTAACCCTAAACCTTATCCCTAAACCCTAATCCCTCAACCCTCAGCCCTAATCCATCATCTGTCATCCCTCAACTCTAATCCCTCATCCCTAAACCCTAAATACTATCCCTATTCCTAGACCCTCAACAGGCTCGATACTATACCTTAAACCCTAATCCCTCTACCCTCGACACTCTTATTTAACCCTAATCCCTTGACCATTAACCCTATCCCTCAACCTCAACCCTTAACCCTCAACCCTCAATCCTAAACTCTCAACATTAAACCCTAATTCATCAATCCTAAACCCTAATCCCTCAAACCTAAACCCTATCCCTAAACCATCAACCCTCAACACTATACCTTAAACCCTAATCCCTATCCCTCAACCCTTAACCCTTAAAACTTAAACCCTATCCCTACAGCCTCAACACTTGACACTATATCTTAAGCCTTAAACCCTCATCCCTAAAGCCTCAACCCTCAATCCTTAAACCTTCAACCCTAAACCCTATCTGTAATCCCTCTACCGTTGACGCTCTAACCCTAACCTCGACATTAAATGCTAATCTGTCAACCCTAAACCCTAATCCTAAACCCTCAACACTATACCTTAAACCCTAATCCCTCAACCCTCAACCCTAATCCATCATCCCTCAACTCTAATCCCTCATCCCTAAACCCTAAATGCTATGCCTATTCCTAAACCCTCAACAGACTTGATACTATACCTTAAACCCTAATCCCTTATCCCTAAACCCTCCAACCCTATCCCTTATCCCTTAACCCTCATGATTAATAGCCTTGAACATAACAAAATTTAAGGGGAACATAACGCGAGTGCATTATAACATGCTCGTGTTATGTCAAACTTGACAAACAACAGACTTGCGGGAAAGGAAAAATGCAAAGCAAAACATAACGCGAGCGCGTTATAACGCGCTCGCGTTATGTCTTGCTTTGGGAATCCCAAGCCTTGGGCTTGGGATTTGCTTTGGATTTCCAACCCAAAGGCTTGGAGTGCCTTATGAACAATCACAGGCATGTTTTTCCATATTCTTCAAGATTTCACATAATTTCGTTCGTGCTAACCCTCAGATTTGCACGTGTTTCAAGGTCGAACAAATCAAACCCCTGGGTAATGTTAGGCTTTCTCTTAGCTATTTGACAATGTGATTTTTTTCACATTTTAACAATGTTAAGCCTTTCATCTTTAATTTCTTTTGTTTGTGTGTCTGTTTTTAGGCAAAAACTACTATTTGGTCTTTTTTTCATCGTAAATTAACTATTCATTGAAATTTCAAAAAAATTACATATTTAGAAACTAGACTCCATTCTACAAATATTAAAAAAAGAAAAAAATGATTTTCAATTAGTTTTCAAATATTATAGGGGTAGCATGACCAAAATTCTATTTTTTAGGATGTGTCCACTTTGAAAATTAGTAAAAAATTAAATATTCATCAAAAAATTATTAGAAAAATTGGGCATAAACTACATGCTATTAGCTAATTTCTTACTAAAGCGATTTTAAAAATACCAAAAAAAAGTTGACCTTTTGAGGGAGCCACAAAACATACTATGTTATGTTTTTTTGACAGAAACAACACCAATTTATGTGGCTCCCTCTTTTGAACCCCTTAATCTATGCCATTTTCAAAACAAAATAGTAGTTTAGAAAGTAGACTCGGAGCACTACGAACATTGTTTTGGTTGCATCTCTAAAATTTGAGTGTAACTATGCTCAATTTCTCATCCAAGGCCAATATTTCTTAATTTTAGAAAAAAAGTGGCC
Source organism: Cunninghamia lanceolata (assembly GCA_027924645.1). Lineage (NCBI taxonomy): Eukaryota > Viridiplantae > Streptophyta > Pinopsida > Cupressales > Cupressaceae > Cunninghamia > Cunninghamia lanceolata. The sequence goes on along the minus strand of BSBN01000178.1, from coordinate 658,288 downwards.
ACTTAAGACCCCTTTTTGGCCCCCCATCTTTTTGCACTTACCCAGGTATTCAGCATATGTGGAACTTTTGTGAGGCCGGGCATGGAAAGGGGGAGCATGATGGTGCAGGAGCATGTATCAAAAGAGACATAGCACGAGAAGAGTTAAAGTATAAAGACAATGCAAAGTTGACATATGCAAAATCAATTATCGAGTGGTGTAATGCTTCCATGGGTCTAGGTAATGAAGGTAAGTCTTTAGTTCATAGATTTTTTTGGTTGATAGATGATACTAACATTGCACCATATGAGAACTGTTGTACACTGATAGGATCAAATGAGATGGATTCTTTCAAAAGCTCAATTGTAGGTTCATGGATTATCCATACGTGAAAGATGTCATTCTTTTGTTCTTCCTGTACAATTCAAGCCTAGGATGAGTGTGAGTGAAAGGAGTGGGTTGACAAATGGCAGTTAAGTTATCTTAGCCCACTTGACACGTATCGACCCCCAACGGTACTAGAACTAACATAGATGGAATCATCAGTTGACTTTGACCACATATCAGATCTAGTTCAACTAGGTAATATATCTATTTGCATAGTTTTTGAAATTCCTAATGTCATCTTACTTTGTAGTGTTAATGTAATGTTGACTAATTTCATCTAATTTGCTACACATATCAATGTAGGGCACGTATATGCAGTTATTGCAGATGAAGATAATGAAGAGGGAACATATTATTACTTATGTCATTGTGTTGAGGCCAAAAAGAAATTGGAGGCCCCAGTTACAGAGGGAGAAAACATCAAATACCCTACAGGCTTAGTGGTTATTACTGGAACATGGCTTAGAAGGTACCCACATAAGAGTATTAATGTTTGGCTGTTTCAAGACTTTGACACGCATCAGAAGATTCTTCATTACTCGAACCTTGTTGTGGCATCCAATGTTCATTTGATACAGTATCGGGGTAGACCTTTGAACAAAATCTTGTGGAAGGTGCATGCGTCTGACCATGAAGCAATACTTGACATAATAAAGAGTAGAGAAGACCAAGATGGTTCATTGGATTAATTTGTAAGTATTCACATTGATTTTGTAAATTTATTTTACATTGAGTTGTAAGTATGCACATTAATTTGTAACGTTTTTCTTTTTTTATTTCCTGCTGCACTTTTACACATATACACATTTTTACATCATCATGTTATGCTTCATGGGGTTAGACCTAAGTGATGGATGAAGTTGATCATGAGAATAATGTATAAAATCTAGGTAATGTATAAAATATAGGTGTCTCTAGGTGTCTTGGTTTCTAATTAGATAATAGGTGTCTCTAATTGTGATGTAGAGGCAATGGGATAGCTGGAGGATGGCAAACTAGACAAGGTTTCCTTATGCTCTAAAGCCCAAATTTCATGATCATTATACAAAAGTGGGAGTAGCAGTTAGAGACTTTGAATTCTTCATGGAAAAGGTGATTTTAGATGCTATGGGACCCATTCCAATCATTGCCAAAGGCAGACCAAACTCAGGATTAACACTTCCTTCACAAACCCAAGAAATGGCTTGTAGCCCTAAAAAATGAGAACAGTCCTAATAAATTTTGATACGGATGCTCAAACACAGAACTTGGACAGTCAGTAGATACCCATTTGGACTCCCTATCAAATATCCAAAACTAGGTATAGGTTGTTTTGGACGATATACCCTAACCTATAACTCCTCTCAATAACCTAGAGCCCCAATTAGGCCTAAAATACAAAGAGACCCCCCTTAAATTCACACACAGAACTCAACCAATGACTTGAGTACTTAGTATTTATGCCAAAACTATGAATTTTGTGGGTTTTGTCCTCCTACAATCTGTTGTTCCAAAAAATGCCTCCATGGTTCCTTCTCTATGTCTCTAAACATCACCGAACACATGGTTTTGTTAGGTTTCCTCAAAGAAAACTTCTTCTCCTCAAATTCCCTACCAAAAATTCATCATAGCATATTAGAACAGACCTACTACAACTCATTCCACTGATCAAAAGTGAATCAAATCAGTGGAATGGTAAAAAAATGCATGATTCTTACCAAAACCCTAGATAAGGGTTTCTTAAACTATTTTCAGGAAAATGAGTCTTACTCTACTCTAGAATTGTTTCAAGATGCCAAACTATATGCAAATGAATGTCAACTCACTCTAGTTTCATGCCACCACCATAATCCTTCAGTTGCACTAATGGTGCAGGGGCACCTAGGTTGTCATGCCTCCAAGAGGGGTTAAAAAATAAAATTTTGTTTTGATTGAGTCAATTGTATGTAATAAGGTCTTCTCAGACCATTTCATTTCTTTTTAAGTCACTTTGAGTCATTTGGGGTCAGTTTGAGTCTTTGAGTCCTATTGCAAAAAAGTGTCAATGTTGTTAAGTTGCACAAAGCAACTTTTGCATTTTTGGTGTCATGCTCCTGATGCGACCAAACTGACAATTCCAATGCATCTGGATGGGTACGTTTAGGCTAGGCATGGTTCTATTTTTCACCCAAACATGTCAAAACAGTCCGAGACACATTGTACCGACGATATCCCTGAAGAGTCCAAAGTGCAAAAGGCAGCAATCTTTGACGAGATGTTACTTGAAAAATGTGTCACTTAGAAACATTTTGTCTAAGGCAACACGATCACGTAGAGTGCCTCTACAATAACCTCTCTCAGTTTTTTATATCTCTAAGGCATTTTCCCATGGTGAAAAGTTTTTTTCTGCCCAAAAAATCATCAGAAGGAGGTAGTGTAAAGTTGCAAAGAGGTGTAACTTTCATCCTGCTCCTGATGTGACTAAACTGACTATTCCAACACATCTGGATGGGTACATTTACGCTGGGCATGGTCCTATTTTTCACCCAAACATGTCGAAACAGTTCGAGCTACATTGTACCGATGATATCCCTGAAGAGTCCAAAGTGCAAAAAGGCAGCAATCTTTGACGAGATGTTACTTGAAAATTGTGTCACTTAGAAACATTCCGTCTAAGGCAACACAATCACGTAGAGTGCCTCTACAATAACCTCTCTTAGTTTTTTATATCTCTGAGGTATTTTCCTGTGGTGAAAGGTTTTCTGCTACCCCAAAAATCATCAAAAGGAGGCAGTGTAAAGTTGCAAAGGGGTGTAACTTTCATCCTACTCCATGGTGCAAGTTTTAAGTTGATTTCCTCCAAGGCACCAATGTGAGGTTGTTTTGATGGCAAAGGGCACCTTGATTCATGATGTTGAATCTCCTTCCTCCTATGCACCAAAATGGATAGTTTAGACAAGAAAAGGCGCCTTAGTATACTTAGCTCATTTCTTGGCAATTTGATAGCTTCAATCACTTGTTCAAACCTATAGGAGACCATTTTACACTTAGGCACTAGATCTTAGGATTTAGAACATCTTCCTTCAAGGTGCCAAAATGAGGTTATTTAGACACAAAAGTGCGCCTCCATACAAGATGCTTATTCTCCTTCCACTTAGGCGCTCATTCATGATGATCCAAGTGACAATAGGTGCCTAGACTTCCTTTGGTAAGATTTAGTCATTTCGAAGGTTCTAATACTAGGTGCTATAGTTGGAAATGATTTGAAGTTCATTTTCCTCTAGGCACCCAAAATGGATGGTGGAGAGAAGAAAAGGCGCCTAGGCTTCTTTTGATGATTTTCAAAGTCTTCCTAAGTTATATTATGTTATATTGACCCTTAGGCGCAAATAGATGATCTAGGATGACTCTAGGTGCATATCCAAGGTGATATCTTTCTAAGCGCAATCTTCACTAAGTTTAGATTTCACTTACATCAAGGTGCCAAAATGGATAGTTTAGAGAGAGGAAAAAATGCACCTAGAGGTATGATGCTCAATTTGATGTATTTGATTAACTTTGATAATCAAGATGAATTGCCTCCCTTAAGGCGCCCTCCTTTATACTTTGAAACATCCTTTCAATATCAAGGCAAAATTTTGAGGTTGTTTGGATGATGAAAGGCGCCTTGAGTTCTATGTGGAGTTTTGAGGTTGTGCAAGTAGAGAAATGCACCTAAGGTCTTAAAGCAAATTTGTGCCTAAAACTGAAAATCCCTGAGATATGACTTATGGAAGCCTATAGCCCCAATGTTATGTTGCCTACTAAAATTAGGTAAGACTCAATGTAATCTCATAACCTTGCCTTATATGCAAGAGGAATTACATTTAATAACCACAATGGTCATCAGGTGCTCATAAGCATATGATTTTGACTATCTTATTCAAAACAACAAACATACTCTTTGCATCCCAATATGGTATAATAACAAGAAATTAAGAAATATTTTCAATTGACCAACTCATAAAGAATATGGATCAGCATACTCATTTGAATATTTTCAATTGAGCAACTCATAAAGAATATTAATATTTTATGTTCAACATGATGATTCATTTTTTTTAAATACAACTTTTATCTTTTTGTTCCAAAATTCGGTTTAGGTGATACTTGAATAACAATAGCTAGCTTATTAGATCAACAAACATCCTATGTAATACAATTGGACTTTAAATATTTGAAGTAGCCATCTACAAATATCCATTCAAACGTGGATTTATAATGCAAGTATGGATGCCATCAATAAAAAAGATTTGTAGTAACCAAATATCCATATAGGCATACATCAATATCTGTCGATATACGTATAACATATATAAAAAAATAGCCATATAGGCTTACAAGAATGCCATATAGGCATACAATGTCAACTATATGCAATACAAAATATATGTCCACAAATGCCATATAGGCATACAACAAAGGAACACAATAAAAAGTCATTCCCCTCTGGCTAGTGAAGAGAATAGATCATGGGCAGCCTTTGATCTTCTAGGGGATGTAAACGTGTAAGTGGGTGGTCTACTACGAACCCGAGGGCTGCTCCTATTTAGTTCTTCCTGCATCTTTAGCTGTTACAATAAAAAGTATAGACATTAATATATAAAAATTACATGTTATAAAAAATGAAATATTTAACAAAATAATCACTTACCGCTACCATATAATCTATCTCCTCACTTGCCTCAGTAGTAGGAATAGGCTGTGGTGATGTCATGTCCTATAGAAACCATCCAGATAGAAATTAAACTTCAAATCAATAATTTTTTGATTTTTCAAAAATAAACAACTATAACAATGAATGTAAATTGAAATTTACTAATCTGCCTCATACCCCTGTCAATGCCATGGAGCTATGAATCATAGAGGTCACACCATGCTCCATTACCCTATGAACATCGAGAGGTGTCTCTGTAGACTGCATCATCTGGAAATATAACAACATTATTTAATTATGAAAACTATAATAGTGATGCAAATCATGGCTCCTAACATACACACACATTCATCTAAACATGAAAGTACACACAATAAAGCACACAAGTCACATACAAAAATCTAGTATGTACAATTCATTCATTAAACTATTTATTTTATTACCTCTGTGAAGCTTTGAAGTCCACCACCGCTGGCAGGGGTTGCCATGAAATCTCCAATATTAACCTATTCAACATCCAAAATCAGATATTAGAATACCATTCATATAACAATGCTATTCACATGTAATATTTATAATTGTTTACTACTTACATACCCCGACATTAGATGATCTAGTGTAATATGTAGGTGGAGAACCACTAAAAACTGCATCAACGCTATGACCCTAAAATTTCAATAAAATCATCAAACTAAATTAGTTAATCTTGCATTTTAAAAATGAAATTTAATAAATTAAATTCAATAAACTTGCTAATATTTACCTAAGTATCAAGGCCGAAAGTCTCACTCAGGAGGGTATCTGTCATCACCATCTGCTCATCTATAGATGTAGCCTGTGCACCTGCGTCCTGACTATCCATGGGGTCATAACCATAGGCTGACCTACAAGTCTGACAAGCATGGGGTGGGACCCTACTCCTCGCACTATCTCCCAACCCACTATGTGCTTCAGGACTGGCATGCTCTATGATGCTCTGGGTCAAGGCACTAATGGACTGAAGTGTGTCGACCTCAACACTCTCCTTCACAATGGAAGGGATAGAAACATGCTCATGGGTTGGTCTATTGATTACTTGTCTCACTGCCCGCTGTGGGTCAACACGTGCCCTTGGTCTATCTTGTGCTAACCCCCCACCTCTACCCTGGAAGTCCCGCATATCAAAATAGTTTGGCACTTTATTGAGGACAAACTTGCAGTAGAGTTTCCTCAAAAAGTATTGCGGGACCTTATTATTATTGCATGGAGGATGGTCAAAAACCATCCACCACCTCTGCCCAAAATTGTCCCTTATCGCTTGGTTGTTGCACCAATGGATAGGGAACCTCTTGCATGTAGTGGGTGGAGGTTGATTTTTTTGTGGTTTTGTGAAAATCAAACACAAGTCTAATTTTGTAATTTGTAATTTTTTCGCATCTTGGTATGACAGCCTGTCTGCATAATAGTCTCTAAACTCTCTCCTCTTATCCGTCCAACTAGATATTTGCTTGCTAATTGAATCTACATTTGATAACATAGATTCAAGAGATTCAGAAAGCGTGGACCTATACAAGGTTGAAGTGGAAGGATCTTTCAACCTTGCAATTATATCTTCAATTTCTTTTTTGTTGTTTTCAATTTGCCCCATTATATTTTCTTGTGTTCCAGGGGCATGTCAAGGAATGCATGGAGGAGGTTGTTGTTCTAAAGGTATTTCCTCCTCAAGATTTTGTGGATTTTGAGGAGGAGGAGGAGGAGGTGCATTAACATTTCCTGACAATTAACAAAATTTACATAAAAAATCAACTCAAACCTACCTATTTAGAAACAAATTCAAATAAAAAAATAAATAAAACTCACTCCTTTGGTGTGCTCAACGTTGTGGCGGCATTTTGGTGACGAATCGGTAAGATTTTGGTGTTGAATTGACTTTTCCAAAATGCGAGCGCGCTTCCTAGGGTTTACAGGCCGTGGGTATAGAGGAGAAAAAAGAAATGAAATGAGATGATAAGCTTTTTTTTAATTTATAATAAGTCATAACATGCTCGCATTATATTGCAAGCACGTTATGGTTTGGTTTTGACGAGCCTTAGGCTCGTCATTACCAAACCATAACATGAGCGCGATATGCATTAAATTTTTTTGAAAATAATTTGGCCACTTTTTGGCCCCCCATTTTTTACACTTACCCATTGTTCGTTGGAGGTCGATGGTTTTTGTGCAGATCAGGGCATTAGAAGGATAAAAGTAGTACCATAAACTCCTCAAGAAAATAGTACAGCTAAGAGATTGAACATGACCATTCTTGAGAGGGCTTGATGCATGTTGTCCAATGCAGGCCTAAGCAAGGAGTATACCTATCTAAAGTACGCTGAGAGATATCTTTCTCTAGGTGCCTATTTCCACCTATGTGTAGTAAATTGATTAAAAAAATAGGTGCCTCAAGAAGATATCTCTTGATGTACTTTAGATATCTTTTTTAAAATATAGGTATACTAGTTATATATTTTCCCTAATTCTATCTCCTATCTATATCTCTATCTTTTGCTCTCTATTTATCTCCCTCCCTCTTTGTCTTTGTCTACTTCACAAGATTCTATCCCTAACCCTAATTCTATCCCTAAGCCTAGTCCTAATTGTAATTGTAATCCTAATCTTAACCCTAATATCTCTCTCTCTATATATTTTTTGCTTTCTATATCTCTCACACTTTCTCCCTCTCTCAATCCTTATAAAAATTTCTCAGATTGTCAAGATGAAACTCAAATAGTTAGTAAGGCTTCCTAGGTGTGCTAGGTCGTAGCCTGAAAAACTAAGGTTTAACAAATAAACAAAGTAAAAACCTTGATTGTGAACTAACAATTATTGTGTAGAAAAGTAAATGTTACAATATTATCTATTAAAAGCTAACAATGTCTCACCTTCAAATTTCTTACTAGTTTAGCATGCTCTTTCACAAAGCCATTAACCTCTCTATGCTTGACATCTTCATATCTAAACAGTTTTCGAGCCATTTTTTAATCTGTTAATTTCTCTGTGTCCTTTCTTTATGAGTTTCCAAACTTACATTCTGAAGAATGTGCAACTTATCTAAAACAAATTATATCTTTCACATTGAATGTACAGACATCTAACAAATTCTCTATTAAAAATTAATAATAATAACAAAGGAAAAAAATGACAAAGTTCAATGTGACAAATTAAAAGAAAAAAAAAGATTATACCTAAGAGTGATTATAAAGCAATAATCTCTTTAGAGTATATCCATAAACAAAGCAATCAAAAAGGAGGAGAGATATTTGTTACTTATAACCAAGTGACTAAACATAAATGATATCTCCTCATTTATTGTAATAAAAGAAATTGATTAAGAGAATTAATTCCAACTGAGAGACTATGGAAGGTTCAGATGGAATCGCTACTGATCAAGCACGATCTCTCACCTGCATTGCTTGGAAAAACTGAGGGAAAAGGTTCAATGTCAGATGAAGATAGGGAGAAAATGGATATGAAAGCCATGGCAACTATTTTTCTTTCACTGTCCAGCAATGTGTTATTCAATGTTTCAGCTGAGAAGACAACACAAGTGCTGTGGGGTAAACTTTCTTCAATGTACGAGATGGCATCGACATTGAACAAGGGGGTAAATGCAAGGAGATGGGGGACCAAAAAGTTGCCACCATCTCCAAAATTAAAGAAAAATGTGAGCGTGTTATAACGCACTTGCATTTTGCTTTCAATAAAAGCAAAACAAAAAGCATTTCTGCTCATTCACGCTGTGACTTCTCTCCTCACAACAGCAAAGAAAACAAGAAAAAATGCAATCGCGTTAAAGAAGAGGCCATTGAATCAAGTGCAATAGAGAAAACAAGAAATTCACAATGCCACCTCGCCATCAGAGACATCATCGTGCAAATTTGGAGGCTCCAACATAGGAAGAAGGTAGGGTTTGACTGATTTTGTTAGTTTGAGAATGATTTTTTAGTTTTGCAATGTTTGATTTGTTTTTATATTGCATTTACAGTTATTGGAGAAGGAGAAAACCTAAATCCATCTGAGGAGGGTGAAAACAACCCCCAAAACTCTCCAAACCCTCCAAATGCTCAAAACCCACCTTCACCTCCTTTTTATGTAAGGGATAATCAAGAACACTACCTAGGGATAATAGAAGAAAACAAGAAACATCTTGAAACTATTATTCAAAACCTAAACAATCCAAGTGGAACCATTGATCGTAGGAGGGCACTTGCAAAATCACTACAGGAGATTGTTTCCCACATGGATTTGGTGACAAAACAAATCACTGAATTCCAAGACTATAGGGAGAGGAGTCGGCAATATTATGCCAACAAGTTGTCATATGAACAAGTCAAGAATGAAAAAATTACAAAATCTCAATTATGTGCACACTTTATTAATCCCAAAACCCACCAAAGATTAGAAGAAAGTTGCAAACAGTTTCCTATACATTGGTGTAGGAATGAAGAAATATCCCAAAATTTTTGGGATAGATGGTGCATGGTCTTCGATGAGCGCCCATGCAGCAATGATGAGATACCACAATATTTCTTGAGGAAAATCTATTGCAAGTTCGTCCTCAACAAGATTCTGAATTATTTTGACATTCGTGAGTTCTAGGGTAGAGGTGGTGGCTTTGCCCAAGATAGACCCAGGGCTCAGTGAGATGAAGACCATGTGCCTATACCCTGAGCGAGGGCAGAATGTAGGTCACTCCCTTTGTCTTTGAAGGAGAGTGTTTAGCTGGAGACTTTACATTCATTAACTACTCTCACCCACTCTATCACAATGAAAGGAAGCTAGGTGTGCAGAAATCGCTTCCTACACTAATCTAATGAGGAGAGGAGATTGCAAATTTAGTTTTATCCTTACAATTATAGCTATGTTAACCCACTACAAGAGATATTACAACAAACACATAAACAAGAAAGTAAGACAGAAGAAGAGAGACACAAGATATACATGGGGAAAACCCTTATGGGTGAAAAACCCCACACTCCAAACACAGCTCAAATGTATTCTGTAAACAATGAAGGTTACAATACAACACATAGCCAATGCTCTTGCAGGAGTCTTCGACAATTGTATCTGGAGATGATCCGCTAGCATAACAGTACCTATAAAACCTGTAGTACATCACCTCCTCAAAGCACCTGTTTATATAGAATATACAAGGCGAAATTGGCTCTATCTTGGAATGGGCATCCAACATCTAGCCTCATGGCCCAAAACCCATGCCTATGGACACTTGTCTAACTTTGTAAGATGTTCCTAACACTTGTCAGGTCACCTCATCCCAAAGAGGTCACCTATTCCCAAAATGGGTAATTACAGATGCCTCTACGACTCTTACAACTGTCATAGAATCTGTCATAGCTGTCATAACTTACAGCTGTAAGAGAATCTGTCATACACATGCTATAAATAGCATATTCTCTTACATGTCATAACCCACCTTGGGGTGCGCAAGGATGCCTTCCTCAAAGATGCTCTTTGACACATGTCTTCACCTATCATAGAATCTCCTATTTCTGACTCTTACATGTCATAACTTTGTCATAGGAATCTGTCATGACTGTTTCAATCAATATTCCCTTACAAAACATCCAAGATACTGACACATGGCAAAATATTCCTACCACTAAGTGGGACGCCTATCTCCTCATGTGAGGACAAAAAATACATGTGGTCATATGCCATGTAGGATGACACATCACCGTGTCAACTCCCACAATATGACTACATAGGATTTGCATCCAATTAATACAATAGGCAAATAATAAATAAATACAATGTAAAAATACAAGGAATTAATAAGGTTGAGACACCTTAATTCCCAACATTCTCCCACTTGTTGAACACCTTGTAAGAGATAATAGAATTAGCAGGATTTAACTGCTATAGGCCGAGAGACCCATAGACTCTGAACACCATCTGAACTTCTCTGTGCCCACTGGTTTCGTCAATGCATCTACAACATTCTTCAGAGTATCTACCTTCTCCAAATTTACCTTCCCATCCTCTACCATGTCTTGCACGAAGTGAAACTGTACATCAATATGCTTTGTTCTGGCATGGAAAGTTGGATTCTTCGCAAGGCAAATCGTACTCTGACTGTCACAACTGATCATAATCTGACCTGCATCAACACCAATATCTGAACATAATCTCTTAAGCCAAATGAATTCCTTTCAAGCATGAGTTGCAGCCATGTACTCAACTTCTATAGTGGACAAAGTAACCATAGGTTGTCGCTTACTTATCTAACTAATTGCACCACCAAACATAGTGAACACATTGGCATTGGTGGATCTCCTGCTGTCAATGTCACCTGCCCAATCAGAATTCACAAATCCACAAATACAAACTAAATGCGGAGGTCCTATAGCATTACCATGATAGCATATAGAATACTCAGAAGTACCCCTCAAATATCGGAACACTCTCTTAACTGCATCCTAATGTACCCATCCAGGATTAGCCATAAATCAACTAAGGACTCCCACTACTTGGGCAATGTCTGGTCTTGTGCAAACCAGGGCATACATCAAACTACCAACATCACTAGCATAAGGTACTCTGCTCATGTCCTCCACCTCACTAGGAGATTTTGGACAATCACTAACATATAACTTTGTCCCCAATGAAACAGGAACACACAATGGTCTACAATCTGCCATGCTAAACCTATCCAACACGGTCTTCACATACTTACTATGGCTTAACCAAAGTTTTATGTTAGCTCTATCTCTTCTAATTTCCATTCCCAAAATGTACCTGGCTTCCCCAAGATTTTTCATCTCAAACTGTGCTGACAACTGAGACTTCAAATCAAAAATCATATTCTTACCATTCCCAATCAACAACATGTCATCAACATACAATGCAATAATGAGAATGCGATCATTGTCAAATTTGTAATACACATAATGATCATATTTCAATCTCAGATAGCTAATCAAAAACACAAAGGAATCAAACTTCAAGTACCACATCCTAGGAGACTGCTTCAAACCATACAAAGACTTCTTTAACTTGCAAACCAAATTTTCTTTACTTTCTCTATGTAATGCTCTAGCTGTGACATGTAAATCTCTTCCTCCAAATCATCATGAAGGAAAGTTGTCTTCACATCCATCTGTTCTACCTCTAAGTCATAAGTAGCTGCAAGAGATAATATAAATCAAATGGATGTCAGCTTTGCAATGGGAGAGAAAATTTCACCATAATCAATTCCCTCCACTTGTGAATACCCTTTGCAACCAATCTAGCCTTGTAATTTTCAACACTGCCATCTGCACCAAATTTCTTCTTGAACACCCATTTGCATCTAACATGTTTCCATCCTTCAGGCAAAGGCACCAAGTCCCATTTTTTATTCTTTTCCAAAGAAACCATCTCATCTTCCATGGCCTCCTTCTAGGAACCTGCATCTTTCATGCCCATAGCCTCTTTCATAGTTCTAGGCTCATTAGTGTTAGTAAGTAAAGCAAAAACACAACTAGAATCAAGTAATGAATAACCAAACCTATCAGGTTACTTTCTCATTTGTGTAGACCTCCTCAATGGCTGAGGTTGAAGTTCTTCTTCTTCTAAGCTTTCGGAGTTGCTAGAGTTCTCCTCATCATCAGGTCTCACAGGGTCTATCTGTTTAGTCTTCTCAGGGGTAGAAGGAAACTTAACCACATCTTCTTTCTTTTCTGTTTGTTCTGGCTATAGAACAATGAAAGAAGGTGTTAGCTCTCTGAAGATAACACTTCTGCTAAACAACACTTTTTCAGCCATAGGATCCCAAAGCTTGTATCCTTTCACACCAATGCCATAGCCAATGAAAATACATTTAACAACATTGTTCTCTAATTTAGACCGTTTCTCCCTAGGCACATGTGCATATGCCTCACAACCAAAAACATGAAGATGTCTAACTAAAGGCTTCTTAACAGAACACACCTCCATAGGTGTCTTACCAATAAGAGCTAATGTAGGAGATATGTTTACTAGATAGCAAGCAGTGGCAACAACTTCAGCCCAAAACTTTTGTTCGAGGCTAGCTCCACTAAGCATACTCTCAGCCTTCTCCATCAGTGTCCTATTCATCCTCTCTCCAACTCCATTTTGCTATGGGGTGTATGGAGTTGTCTTATGTCTTTCAATCCCTTGCTCTTTATAGAACTTATCGAACTCTGCCGAACAAAACTCACCACCGTTGTCAGTTCTCAAACACTTAATCTTTTTACTAGTCTAATTTTTAGCAAAGGCTTTAAACCCCTTAAACCAACTAAAGACTTCAGTCTTGCTTCTGATAAAATAAACCCATTTCCTTCTACTGTAATCATCTATGAAAGATACAAAATATATAGATTTTGAAATTGAAGGAACATTAACAGGACCAAACACATCAGAATGAATAAGATCCAATACACCAAAAGACTTGTGAGAACTAGAGTAAAACTAAACATGGTTTTGCTTTCCATAAATGCAATGTTCACAAAATGCAAACTTGAGATTACAATCATTTAACCCCGCAATGAGGTTTTTATTTTTTAGGTTCTAAGACCCTTCTCACCAATGTGGCCATATCTCAAATGACATAACATAGTCTTTTTAGCAAGAAGCTTAGCTTCCATAGCATGTGCACTAGCATCGAAACTAGTTACAACAGATTTCTTCACTACACGTTTAGATGGTGGGGATGAAGTGATTGCAGCTCTTTTCTTCAATTCAGAAGAACTGTTGTACTGTGAAGTGCATGCCTCTAGCTGAAATAGAGTACCTCTCTGAGTACCCTTCGCAAGCACCATAGATCCTCTTGTCATCTTGCATCCATCCTTCGAAAATACAACGTGCACACTTGCATCATTCAACATACTTACAGAAAGTAGGTTTCATGTAAGGCCTGGGATGTGCATAACCCTAGTGATCCCCTTCACTCGTCCAGATCAGGGAATCGGATTGAGACTCTTCCATGACTAACAATCTTTAGATGAGAGTCATCACCCAGGTACACTCTTCCACCATCAAAATCTTCATACTTTGTGAACCAACTTCAATGCGAGGTCATGTGGAAAGATGCACCCGAATCAATTAACCACACATCATCAGATGCATGGGTGGCGAGGGCTGCGATGAAGGCATCACCATCATCTTGTGACTTGTCAGAATATGAATCTGGGGCTGATTTCTTTTTCTTTTTCTTCTCTTCTTTGCATTCCTTTTAGAAATGCCTAGACTTGCCACAGTTCCAACAGAGAGCCTTGGACTTTCCAGGAGATTTGGATCTCCCATAGGATTTGGATATGCCATTCTTAGCTTTCTTGTCTTTCTTCTTCCCTTTGTCTTTAGGTCTTCCACGAACCGCAAGAGCATCTTTGGTCAACTCAGTTGATTTCCTCCGCATTTCTTTAGATAACAGTGAGGACACCACATCTTCCATCTTGAAGGTGGTAGTGGTGCTTCTGATAGCCATGACAAGGTGATCCCATGAATCTGACAAAGAACAAAGAAGGGTCATGCAACGATCCTCCTCCTCCATTTTCACACCCATAGATGTCAACTGTGCAACGATCATGTTGAAAGAATTCATGTGGTCTGCAACAGATCCTCCATCTTCCATCTTTAGAGTGAACAACTTCTTTTTCAGAAAAAGCTTGTTCACCAGGGATTTGGCCTAATAAACATCACCCAACTTCTTCCAAAGATCTTTCATGCTCTTCTCCGCATGGACATTCAATATGATAGATTGAACTAAATAGAGTCTTATGAGACCCTTAGCCTTCCGATCTTTGAGGTCCCAATCAGCTTGAGACATTGCTATTGGTTTTACACTGGATACGATTTCCCATAGGTCACGATCAACAAGTAGGTCCTCCATCTTGAGTTTCCACAACTTGAAATTAGTGCCATTAAATTTCTCCATATCTAACCTTCCGAATGTGGTTACCATCTCCTTGCTGTAACAAGATACAAAATGCTCTACACAAGACTCCCACTCAACCTAAAATTAGCTCAAAAAACCCCTACCTAGCAGCTAGAACTAAAACTGGCCAAGCTCTGATACCAACTGAAAGGAAGCTAGGTGTGCGGAAACGCTTCCTACACTAATCTAATGAGGGGAGGAGAGTGCAAATTCAATTTTATCCTTATAATTACAGCTATGTTAACCCACTAACATAGATATTGCAGCAAACACATAAACAAGAAAGTAAGACATAAGAATAGAGACATAAGATATACGTGGGGAAAACCCTTACAGGCAAAAAACCCCACACTCCAAAACATAGCTCAAATGTATTCTGTAAACAACGAAGGTTACAATACAACACAGAGCCAATGCTCTTGCAGGAGTCTTCAACACTCATATCTAGAGATGATCTGGCAGCATAACAGTACCTATAAAACTTGTAGTACATCACCTCCTCAAAGCACCTGTTTATATAGAATATACAAGGCAAAATTGGCTCTATCTTGGAATGGGCGTCCAATATGGCCTCATGGCCCAAAACCCACATCTATGGACACTTGTCCAACCTTATAAGATGTTCCTAACACTTGTGAGGTTGCCCCATCCCAAAGAGGTCACCTATTCCCAAAATGGGTAATGACATATACTTCCACAACTCTTACAACTGTCATAGAATCTATCATAGCTATCATAACTTACAGCTGTAAGAGAATCTGTCATACACAAGCTATAAATAGCATATTCTCTTACAACATGTCATAACCCACCTTGGGGCACCCAAATATGCCTTCCTCAAAGATGCTCTTTGACATATGTCTTCACCTGTCATAGAATCTCCTATTTCCAACTCTTACATGTCATAACTTTGTCATAGAAATCTGTCATGACCGTTTCAATCAATATTCCTTTACACAACATCCAAGATGCCAACACATGGCAAAATATTCCTATCACTAAGTGGGACGCCTATCTCCTCATGTGAGGACAAAAAATACATGTGGTCATATGCCATGTAGGATGACACATCACCGTGCCAACTCCCACAATATGACAACATAGGATTTGCATCCAATTAATACAATAGGCAAATAATAAATAAATACAATGTAAAAATACAAGGAAATACCAAAGTTGAGACACCTTAATTACCAACACACAACATGCCGATGATTTTACCTAGGCCACTGAGGGTGAGAGTAGTAGGCGTCATGTGTCCCCACATTTGTGTAGTACATGTGGAAACCTATGTGATTATGGTATGCAGGAGGCACGACAGGACTCTATGACATAGGGGCAGCATGCTGCAACACAGAGGCAGCATGCTGCGACACAGGGGCAGGACATATTGGATGATCTTGTTCTCAGTGACAATCTCTTACAACATAAATTTGGTATTGACTCTCAGGTAATTTGTTACAAGTTTCATCTTGATTTAGTATATTGTTATTTGAAATTTGTAATTAATTTTATATGATTATCTATATTATAAGTAAAAAATAATGTATGTAATTGTTTGCACAATGAAATTCCAGGGTCAGATTCTTCATCCTGCCTCCATTAGTCATCCATTGGTGAGTTATGAGAGGAGGTCAAATCAGCAGGTATGTAATTTATCACATAATCATAATTATTGTAGATATGTCAATGGTAATATTATTTTATGACAATTTGATGATTTCAATAGTCACCGACACCTCCACAGTTTACTTGGTCCCCTAGACCCCAAACCACCACTTTTATAGAGGTAAATTTAACCATTTCTAATCATTATGCATTTTTAAAATAATGTTATGTATTTATTTTATTTAAATAATCTTGAACTTGATTTTCAGATGCTGAATATAGTGGAGACTCCTCCTGATCTTCATGAGTTAGCGTAGATAGGCATTGATGTAGCCATGATGTCTGCAAATCCTTTGACTGAGGTATGAGCGAATACCATGAAAATATCATAATTTTGTATTTCTTTTTTTATCTCATGTCATTTGATGTACATAAATGATATTTATGTTTAGTCAATTTTACTTCTTGATGCTTCTCACAGGAGGTCACAACTCCAATCCGTCCAACTACGGATGAAGAAAGAGACAAGATGATGGAAAGTGATCATCGGTTGGTGGTAAGTGATCAATTACATATGTGATGTTATATATTTCATACATTTTCTATACTAATGTGCATATATTAATAGGTGCAGTTGGATGAACTTTACTCAAAGAGGTCTACTCGACGACAGAGAGAGGATGTGTCATTGACTGGCTCTCCATCTTCACAGTCAAAGAAGGGCCACTGATTATTTCCTAAAAGTCCATAGGAAACTAGTTTTTGGGACATTTTTTCTATGCCTAGATGGCTTTGTATACATATTTTTGTATGTTGATCCGATGTATATTTTTGTATATTTGCCTGTATGGGTTTGTTTGGACATGCCTATATGGCTTTTTATATAAACTAGATGTTATGTTCATGACATTATGTATATGATAGTTTATATTAAATATTTAATATGATAATCAATTATTGTTATAGGAATTTAGTTTTACAAGTGCCAATTACATTTTCTTGAAAGTTTATAAATCATTTTCAAATAATCCATTTTGTTCATATCTTGCAATCATTGAATTCTATGGGACTGTGCATTTCTTTGAAGCATCATTTCAAATAGTTCACGTACCTTGTCTATGCTTCCATACTTTCCATACATGTCTACAAGGACAACTTTGCAAATACAATACATGTGACAAAATTCTTATATCATTTAGGCTTTGATGGTTGTCCACACCATGTTCTCTAGATCCCATTATCGCATAGGCAAGGAGGAAGTTGGTTAAGGTTGTGCAATTTGGTTTTAGATGTGCCAAAATTTGTGTAAATGGTTGAAATTTATTTTTTTGCATTTGCTTGAGAGTTTTTAAAGGCTTATGAAAAATCCATTTCGTGCATATCTTGCAATCATTGCATTCCATGAGACAACATTTCTTTGAGGCATCGTGTCAAATAGTTCATGTTCGTTGTATATGCTTCCACAAAAGTTGCATACATGTCTTGCAAGGTACTTACAACTACAACATTTGACAAAATTCCTATATCCTTTATGCTTTGATGGATGTCTATACCATGCTCCAAACATACCATTTCTAAGGTTTTGGAATTTGGCTTTACACTTGCAAATTGCATTTTCTTGGAACTTTCTAAAGGCTTATTAGAAAATCTATTTTGTTCATATCTTGCAATGATTGTATTCCATGAGGTGACATTTCTTTGAGGCATCATGCCAAATAGTTCACGTGCCTTGTTTATGCTTCCACACTTTGCATACATGTCTCTAAGGGTAGTTGCAACTACAACATCTAACAAAATTCCCATATGTTTTATCCTTTTGATGGATGTCCATTTTGGCATAGGCAAGGAGAATACTGGCTAAGGTTGTGGAATTTTGCTTTACACCCACCAATCGCATTTGCTTGAAAGTTTCTAATACCTTATCAAAATATCCATTTTGTTCATATCTTGCAATCATTGCATTCAATGAGGTGACATTTCTTTGGGGCATCATGCCAAACAGTTTACGTACCTTGTCGATGCTTCCACACTTTGCATACATGTCTACAAGGGCAGCTGCAATTACAACATGTGACAAGTTTCCTATATCCTTAATACTTTGATGGATGTTGATAAGTCGTTCCAAACATTCTATATTGGTGTACAGATAGGGAGGATGTTGGCAAAGGTTGTGGAATTTGGCTTTACATGTGCCAACTTCATTTACTTGAAAGTTTCTAAAGTCTTTTCAACAAATCCATTTCATGCATATCTTGCAATCATTGCATTCCATGAGACAACATTTCTTTGAGGCATCATGTCAAATAGTTCATGTTCGTCAAGTATATGCTTCCACACTTTGCATATATGTCTTGCAAGGTACTTACAACTACAACATTTGACAAATTCCAATATGCTTTATGCTTTGATGGATGTCTATACCGTGTTCCAAAGATACCATTTCGAAGGTTTTGGAATTTGGCTTTACACCCGCCAATTTCATTTTCTTGAAAGTTTCCAAAGCCTTATCAAAAAATCCATTTTGTTCATATCTTGCAATCATGGCGTTCAATGAGGTGACATTTCTTTGGGGCATCATGCCAAACAAGTCTATATCGTGTTCCAAAGATACCATTTCGAAGGTTTTGGAATTTGGCTTTACACCCGCCAATTTCATTTTCTTGAAAGTTTCCAAAGCCTTATCAAAAAATCCATTTTGTTCATATCTTGCAATCATGGCATTCAATGAGGTGACATTTCTTTGGGGCATCATACCAAACAGTTCACATGCCTTGTCTATGCTTCCACACTTTGCATACATGTCTACAAGGGCAGCTGCAATTACAAAAGTCCTTATAAATGATGATGATGATGAGCCTCATCATAATTATTCTATTGCTTCACATCCAAATGCACAAATATCATGCACCTCCCCCTGTGGTGAAAGACTAGCTTGATTTATACCCATTTTCTCAACCAAATCTGCAACTTGTTCTTCATGTTCATGGCTGTTGTAGGTTTGATAAAACTCATTTTTATGATGCCTGGGTTGTCCTAGACATGCATAAGGTTCATAACTTCTGAAAAATCAATTTGTAGTTCATTTTCTTGACCCATGGAAAAATTTATAACCGTTGTCCCAAAGTCTAGAGGAAGACATGTGAAGACAACAATCATGACTTGAATGAAGCCCTTTGTGAGTAGTTTCAAATTGAGCATGGAGTTTACCTTCTTGGATCATGGTAGATGTTGTGATGACTATTTTTAAGCTTCAAACCCCCATGATGACAATCCCCCATATAGTCGATCAAGGTAACCACCATCATGTAGTAACAAAGGACAATTAGGAAATTTTGAAATATTGTTGTGTCATGCATACAAATCATCATGAATAGGTGCATAAGGAATGTCCTAGCTCAAGACACTAAAGAGGACTATTAAAATGATGAAAGACCATGTTGAGAGAGT
Source organism: Cunninghamia lanceolata (assembly GCA_027924645.1). Classification (NCBI taxonomy): domain Eukaryota; kingdom Viridiplantae; phylum Streptophyta; class Pinopsida; order Cupressales; family Cupressaceae; genus Cunninghamia; species Cunninghamia lanceolata. The sequence goes on along the minus strand of BSBN01000178.1, from coordinate 638,300 downwards.
CATGATGTCAAGGCATGAAGATCTGAAACAAGGTGGAAACATGATGAATTTGGAGTCTCTTTAACTGAACTAATTGATATACCTACACATGCATGGATACAATGGTCAATGATGATAGAAAAATATGTTAAAACTAAAAATAGATGATCACATGGATCTTTTAAGTGATTTATTAGCCTTATATGCTACTGCTACACCATTTTCAAGGTCTTGGTTGGCTAGATTAGTAAGAGGAAACCATGGAAAGGCCTTGAAAATATTTGAGTGATGCAAGAAATAGAAGCTATGATGTAGAATAATGGATGTACAAATCTCTCCCAACTCAAGATCAACCTTATTACCACATCATATTATTGTTTTATGCATGAGGAAGGATAAAATGGCTAAGCCCTTAAGATCCCTAAGATAGAAAAACTGCCAAACTTTGACAGAGGTTTTCTCATAATTCGTGGTAGCTAGGAATATTATGTTTAGACCTATAGGTGCATGTGGGGTCCATCCACAATAACCTCTCTCAGTTTCATTCAACTCCTATCCATTTGATAGTGCGGAAATCAAACACATTCTTGCAAAATGCTTTAGTTTCATGGAGTGGAAAGGTGCTAGGAGTGACATTTTGCATTCCATAGCTCGTGGGGCTGAACGGACTTCACCAACACGTCAGGTGGGCAGGTAAATTCTAGGGGAGGTCTCGTTTCATGTGCCACGCATCACAGTCGTTCGGGGCAGTAGATTACCGGTAAAGTCCCTTAAGATCTCTAAATGAAAAAATTGCTAAACTTTGACGGAGTAGTTCTTGGAATTCATGGCAGCTAGGAACGTTCTGTTTGGACCTGCAGGTGCATGTGGGGTTAATCCACAATAACCTCTCTTAGTTTAATTCAACTCTAGTATATTTGACTGTGTCAGAATCAAATGCATTCTTACAAAATGCTTCAGTTTCATGCAGTGGAAAGGTGCTAGGAGTGACATTTTGTATTCCATAGCTTGTGGGGCTGAATGGACTTCGCCAACATGTCAGGGTGGGCAGGTAAATGTCAAGGGAGGTCTCATTTTGTTTTCCAAGTGCCCCAGTCATTCGGGGCAACAAGCTACCGGTAAAGTCCCCTAAGATCCCTAAGACAACAAAACTGCCAAACTTTGACGGAGCTATTCTTAGAATTTGTAGCAGTTGGGAATGTTTTGTTTGGACCTATAGGTGCATGTGGGGTCTGTCTACAATAACCTCTCTCTATTTTAGTCAACTCCAGTCTATTTGACCGTACTAGAATCAAACACATTCTTGCAAAATGCTTCAATTTCATGCAATGGAAAGGTTACCAGGTGCCATATTTTTTGTTTTTCTCATCGTGGGGCCAAATGGACTATGCCAACACGTCGGGGTGGGTGGGTAAATGGTAGGGAAGGTCTTGTTTCGTGTGCCAAGTGTCCCAGTTGTTTGGGGCTATAAGCTACCGACAAAGTAGAAAGTTGCTAACACTAAAATTTTGCATTCCATAGGTCTTGGGGGCAAAACAAATATGCCAACATGTCTAGATGGGTGGGTAAATGCTAGGGGAGGTCTCGTTTCATGTGCCAAGTGTCTCAGTCGTTCTGGGCTGCAAGCTATCGACAAACTTGAAAGGTGCTTAGAGTGACATTTTGCATTCCATAACTCGTGGGACCGAATGGACTTCGCCAACACATCAGGGTGGGAGGATAAATGCCAAGGGAGGTCTTGTTTCATGTGCCAAGCACCACAGTCGTTCAAGGCAGCAGGCTATCGACAAAGTCTCTTAAGATCCCTAAGACAAAAAAATTGCCAAACTTTGATGGGACAGCTCTCAGAATTTGTGGTAGCTGGGAATATTTTGTTTGGACCTACAGGTGCATGTGGGGTCCATATACAATAACCTCTCTTAGTTTGATTCAACTCATGTCCATTTGACCGTGCCAGAATCAAACACATTCTTACAAAATGCTTCAGCTTCATGCAGTGGAAAGGTTGCTAGGTGCCATATTTTTTGATCTGCTCATCGTGGGGGCAAACCAACTACGCCAAACATTAGGGTGGGTGGGTAAATGCTATGGGAGATCTCGTTTTGTGCACCAAGTGTCTCAATCATTTTGGGTTGCAAGCTACCGATAAACTCGAAAGGTGCTAGGTGTCAGTAGCTTGCAGGCCAGAATGATTAGGATGCTTGGCACATGAAATGAGACCTTCCCTACCATTTACCCACCCACCCTGATGTGTTGGTATAGTCCATTTGGCCCCATGATGAACCGAACAAAAAATATGGCACCTCACAACCTTTCCATTGCATGAAACTGAAGCATTTTGCAAGAATGCGTTTGATTCTGGCACGGTCAAATGGATAGGAGTTGAATGAAACCAAGAGAGTTTATTGTAGACGGACTCCACATGCACCTGTAGGTCCAAATAGAATGTTCCCAGCTTCCATGAATTCTGAGAACTTCCCTGTCAAAGTTTGGCATTTTTTTCATCTTAGGGATCTTAAGGGACTTTGCCAGCAACCTACTGCTCTAGACGATCGCGGCTATTAGCACACGAAATGAGACCTCCCCTGGGATTTACCCACCCACCCTGACGTATTGGTGAAGTCTGTTTGGCCCCACAAACTATGGAATGCAAAATATCACTTCTAGCACCTTTCCACTGCATGAAACTAAAGCATTTTGCAAGAATGCATTTGATTTCGGCACGGTCAAACAGACTAGAGTTGACCAAAACTGAGAGAGGTTATTGTGGACGGACCCCACATGCACTTGTAGGTCTAAACAAAACATTCCTAAATGCCATGAATTTGAAGAACTACTCCATCAAAGTTTGGCAGTTTTTTCATCTTAGAGATCTTAAGGGACTTTGCCAATAGCCTACTGCCCCGAATGACTGGGGTGCTTGGCACATGAAATGAGACCTCCCTTGGAATTTACTCACCCACCCTGACACGTTGGCGAAGTCCATTCGGCCCCATGAGCTATGGAATGCAAAATGTCACTCCTAACACCTTTCCACTCCATGAAACTAAAGCATTTTGCAAGAATGTGTTTGATTCTAATACGGTCAAATATACTAGAGTTGAATGAAACTGAGAGAGGTTATTATGGATGGACCCCACATGCACCTACAGGTCCAAACAAAATGTTCCTTGCTGCCACAAATTCTGAGAAAACCTCTGTCAAAGTTTGGCAATTTTTCTATCTTAGGGATCTTAAGGGCTACACCCATTTTATCCTTCCTCATGCATAAAACAATAATATGATTTTGTAACTATTACTAATATGTACTTAATCGATGTTGTCATTGATGTCAACATATTCTTGTTGCCATTGGTGTCAACTGTATCCTATTCTATTAGAAGACTGGAATGTTGAGGATATTGAGAAAATTAATGAAGCTTAATGTATGTGGACCATATGGTTGTGTAGAGGATTGTCTGAAGTAGCTCTAGTCAAGATTTGAGAGTTCTGCATGACGATTTGAAGAAACTATGGCCATCTAGGTAGAACTGGGTTTTGCTATGTTCAGAAGAGATAGAGTGATAATAAACTGGTCTAGATTGCTCCGCATTGAAATATTATGATCTGTAGATCTAGAGGCATGTTTGGGAAGTTAGTGTGTATGATCAACTCAAGTGATTAGTGGTTTGGAGGTCCGTAACCAATCTTTCTTGTATGACAGTCATGACAAATAGTGTTCTTGAGGTTCCAGATGAAGATGCAAGTGATTCTGATGATTTGGAGGAGTGCGGATGTTTTTGTTGAATTCAATGTGCTTGTGGAGGTCTCTGGATCATGTGACCGCTGTATTGGAGGTCCGCATTGAAGTTTGAGCTCATTGGTGAAGATTTCCTTCTTGGTGTTGTTCTTCTTCCTAGTCTTGGCCGACCAGATAATTCAAGAGTGTTGCAGATGATCTAAGAGCAATTTTGATGGAGCGTGGCATGTTGATCAAGGAAGATTTGAGTCCCAGTTATGTTTTTCCAACAACTTAGTGACTCGCATTAAGTCAAATACTTGTAGTGTTGACCTTGATGTTTATTCCAAGGTTGATGAAGCATATAAAGGCATGTAGTTGAGTTGTTGTAAATCATCCTTGTGCGAAATAATAAAATCTCAAGAAAGGATCAGAGGCAAAGCAAAGAAGAGGAGGAGAAGAGGAGCAAGAATAGTAAAGGATGAAGTGATAGTAAAGAAGTATTTAGGAGAAGAGCAAAAGTTTTATGAGCACTCAATGAGACTAGACCAGGCATGAAGAAGTTGCTATTTCTCAGTTAACTCTTCTTGTATTAAGCATAAATTCTATAGGCAGTGAGCCTAAAGGCAAGTGCCTTCCCCTTTTTAAGTACTTTTAATAGGGTACAAATCTTGTGGGTTAACTCCCACTGTGGTTTTTCCCTTAATCGGGTTTCCATATCAAAAATCTTGGTGTCAAGTGTGTTAATTATGTTTCTGCTCATGTGTTATTATTCCATGCTTTAATGTTTGCATCATTAATCTATTTATAAGTTGTGAAAGAAGATTAAAAGGAAGGAGAAGCAAATATTGTGGGACAACTGATTCACCCCCACTTCTCAATTGTCTGTCCTAATTCCAACAATTATTATCAAATCCAAATCCTCTAAAAGAAGCTTGACCGCTCGAGGAGATCCAAGATGTCGACTTATAATAAGGAAAGTCCAAGATTTGATGGAACAAATTACTCCCTTTGGAAGGTACGCATGTAATGTAATTTGGAATGTATTGGTAACGACTTTTGGATGATAACAAAGAATGAGTATAAGATTCTGAAGAATGGCCCTACTACTCTAGACAAACTTAGGGAAGTTGAATGCAATATTCAAGCCAAAGAAGCATTATTGAGTGCCCTAACTGATACAAAATTGGCAAATGTCCTGGATTTGAAAACTGCGCATGAAATTTGGAAAAAATTGGAAAATCTGTATGAAGGTGACAAATATGTCAAATGTGCTAAGCTACAAAACTTGAAAGGTAAATATGAAAGGTTGGTAATGAGTGAAGATGAAAAAATTACTTCCTACATGCAAAAAGTGAATGAACTTGTGACCGGTATCAGAAATGTTGGTGGAGTATTGGAAGAACTGGAGATTGTTGCCAAAGTTCTCATATCCTTACCTACAGGATACAAGTATAAAGTTGCTACAATTGAAGAAATCAGGACACTGACAACTGTTACAAGGGATCAGTTAGTTGGTAAGCTCTCAACATTTGAAATGAGTGAGTTTGGTGATTCTCTTCCTAAGTCTAAATCTGCATTTAAGGCCAGTGTATATGGAAAACAAAGATATGATCCCGGTGAAAGCTCTTCAGGAAGATCAAATAGATTTGCTAAGGCAAGGAAGGATCTTGAAGATGATGAAATTGAGTCTGCTAAACTTGAAGCTCTTATTTCCAAAAGAATGCCAAGAGGATGTGGTAAGTATGAAGGAAAGTTGCATTTAAATATTTTTCTTGTAATAAGATTGGTCATTTTGCCTCAAGATGTTTGAAGAGGGTTTCAAAGCCAAACCCTAACAGATATAAAGGTCAGAAGAAATGCTACTATATCTAAGAAGCTAGAGAAGGAGTCATAGATGATGAATCTGATCATGGAGGTTCCATTGAAGGTGATTAGGTGTTCATTTCTATCAAAGAAGAAGATTTAGTGTCTGCTGAATCTGCTAGCTGTAAAAATGTGGAAAGTGCCTTGGCTGCTCAGGTTGTTGAAAAGGATGAATGGGCAATTGATAGTGGATGTTCTCATCATATGACTGGTGATAAAAGTAAGTTTGTAAGTTTTGAAAAATATAAAGGTGGAATTGTAAAATTTGGAGACAACTCAGCTGGTAGAATCTGTGGTAGAGGATCCATCTCTTTTGATGGTAAGAATAACACTAATGATGTTATGTATGTGGAAGGACTGAAGCATAATCTTCTTAGTGTTGGATAGTTGGTTGACAAGGGTTATGCTCTCTGATTCAAGGATGGAAAATGCAGAATCTTGGAAAGCTCTGAAACTGAAATTGCATCTAGTACTCAAACTAGAGGTAACATCTTTCATTTAAGTAGTTCTGGCAAAACATGTTTGATTGCTCAGATAGATCAAAGTTGGTTGTGTCATAGGAGAATGTGTCATGCGAATTTTGATAACATTGTCAAGATAAGTTCTACTCAGGCTGTGAGAGATCTTCCAAAACTTGTGAAACCTGATAGCATGTGCAGAGAATGTCAATTAGGTAAGCAGAACAAAACTTCATTCAAAAGTAAAGAACAATTTTCAAGTGGACGGTTGGAACTTGTACATACTGATCTATGTGGTCCTGCTAGAATCAGGAGTGTGCAAGGAGATAGATATTTCATGTTGCTGATTGATGATTACTCCCGAATGATGTGGGTAACTTTCTTAAAAGAAAAATTAGAATCTCTTGACAAATTCAAGGTGTTCAAAGTTATGGGGAAAATGAGATTGGTGTGAAGATAAAGTGTCTGAGATTTGACAGAGGTGGAGAATTTACCTCCGGTGAGTTTGATTCATTTTGTGAAAAGCATGGAATAAAAAGATAGTTATCTGCTCCTAGGACTCCTCAGCAAAATGGAGTTGTGGAAAGAAAGAACTAGACCATTCAAGAAGCTGCCAAGACCATGATGATGGAAACAAATGTTCCTCAAGTAAGACACCTTATGAACTATGGTTTGGTTATCCTCCTACTGTGAGATATTTTAGAGTTTTTGGTAGTAAATGTTATATCAAAAGAGATGAGGATCTAGGCAAGTTTGAAGCAAGAAGTGATGAAGGAATATTTTTGGGTTACTCTACTCAAAGAAAGGCATACAGGTGCTTTAACAAAAGATTGAAAAAGATTGTTGCAAGTGCAAATGTTAGAGTTGATGAGAGTAAAGAAGGTCATTCCAGGTCTTGCAGATATGATTCAGATGATGAAGATGAAAATCAAAGTCAAGGAACATAAGTTCAAATCCAGATTGATCTAGAAAATCTAGTGACTCAAGAGGATAGCGCAGAAGTTGAGGAACAAGCTCAAGAAATAGAAGTTAAGCAAATCCCAAAACTCCCAAGTATGTAAGGATGAATCATCCTAAAAATCAGATCATAGGAGATAGAAATAAAGGTGTTTGAACTAGGAGAAGAATTGTTGAAGATCAAGAAGAGATTTGTTTGATTTCAAAGATTGAGCTAAAATCAGTAAATGAAGCCTACAATGATGAAAACTGGATAAAAGAAATGGAAGAAGAATTAATGCAAATTAAAAAGAATCACACTTGGGATCTTGTTTCTAGACTAGAGGACAAAAATGTGATTAGAACTAAATGGTTCTTCCAGAATAAACTAAATGAAGATGGTGAAGTTGTAAGAAACAAAGCAAGGTTGGTATGCAAAGGATATTCTCAAGTGGAAGGAATTGATTTTGAAGAAATTTTTGCTTTGGTAGCAAGAATAGAAGCAGTCAGATTATTTCTTGTATTTTCTGCTTTCAAAGATTTCAAGGTATACCAGATGGATGTTAAGTCAACATTCCTGAATGGAGAGCTAGAAGAAGAAGTCTACATTGAGAAACCAAAAGGATTCTAGTTGTTTGATCAAGAAGATATGGTCTACAGACTATGAAAAGATTTGTATGGACTTAAACAAGCCCCAAGAGCCTGGTATGCAACATTGGATAAGTATCTACTAAAGATATAATTTAGCAAACGCACTGCTAACAGTAATCTTTATTTCAAGATTGATCATGAGCACATATTAATTGTTGAGGTATTTGTTGATGATATCATTTTTGGTGGAAATGGAAGCATATGTAAGAAATTTTCTGATTGGATGCAAAGTGAATTTGAAATGTCCATGTTTGGTGAGATGAATTTCTTCTTAGGTCTACAAATCACTTAATCAGATAAAGGTATCTTCATATCTTAGTCTAAATATGTGAGAGAATTGTTGAAAAAGTTTGGAATGGAGGACTCAAAACCAGTAAGTACTCCTATGGTAACCGGATGCAAGTTGAGTAAAGATGATAATTCACCTAAGGAAGATCTGAAAAGGTATAGATCAATGATTGGGGGACTGCTCTATTTGACTCAGACTAGACCTGATATCATGAATGCAGTTGGACTTGTTGCTAGATTTCAAGCTAATCCTAGAGAATCCCATGTAGTAGCAGTCAAGAGAATTTTTAGATATCTTAAAGGGACACTTGACTATGGCTTGTGGTATCCAAAGGACAATGACTTCACACTTCATGCATATACTGATGCTGATTGGGCAGGAGATGTGGATGATAGGAAAAGTACTAGTGGTGGTGCATTCTTCTTGGGAAGAAGATTAGTTTCTTGGTTGAGCAAAAAGCAAGAGGCAATATCTCTATCTACTGCAGAGGCAGAGTACATAGCAACAACAAGCAATTGCACTCAAGTTTTGTGGATGAAGCAAATGTTGAAGGATATTAGAGTAGTATTTGAGGAGCCTTTTACAATATTTTATGATAATTCAAGTGCAATAAACATCTCCAAGAATCCGATGTTGCATTCAAAAACAAAACACATATCCATCAAGTTTCATTTCTTGAGAGAAAAAGTAAGTGAGAATGAAGTCAAAATGGAGTTTGTTTCTTCAAAGGATCAGATTGCAGATATCTTTGCTAAGCCTCTTCCCAAGGATACTTTTGAGTATCTCAGAGAGAATCTAGGGTTTATTACCCCTCCTGATCAAAATTAAGATGCACTAGAGTGCATCAGTTTGGTGGAACTCATAGTCATATCTTATGATCTGAATTAATATTAAGGAGGTACTTCTCAGGGGGAGTAGTCAACATGCAAGTTTTGAGATTGATCTAAAACAAAAAGAAGGAGAAAAGACTGCAAATATGTGCCCTTTGCCATTGATGTCAAAGAGGGAGAGAAGTCATGTGAAAAACTAGTTGTTGATGAAAGAGGGAATAGTGAAGATAGTGGTTGTAGAAGTGATAAGAGAAAGGAGGAGAAGTTCTTGTCTTGATGGTTGAATCAGTTTTTCACATCATATGTTGCCATCAATGACAAAGGGGGAGATTGTTAAAAATATGTGCTTAATTGATGTTGTCATTGATGTCAACATATTCTTGTTGCCATTGGTGTCAACTGTATCCTATTCTATTAGAAGACTAGAATGTTGAGGATATTGAGAAAATTAATGAAGCTCAATGTATGTGGACCATATTGTTGTGTAGAGGATTGTTTGAAGTAGCTCTAGTCAAGATTTGAGAGGTCCGCATGACAATTTGAAGAAGCTATGGCCATCTAGGTAGAACCAGGTTTTGCTATGTTCAGAAGAGACAGAGTGACAATAAACTGGTCTAGATTGCTCCACAGTGAAATATTATGATCTACAGATCTAGAGACATGTTTGGGAAGTTAGTGTGTATCATCAACTCAAGTGGTTAGTGGTTTAGAGGTCTGCAAGCAATCTTTCTTGTATGACAGTCATGACAGATAGTGTTCTTGAGGTTCTGGATGAAGATGATGATTTTGATGATTTGGAGGAGTACAGATGTTTTTATTGAATTCAATGTGCTTGTGGAGGTCTCTAGATCGTGTGATCACTATGTTGGAGGTCCGAATTGAAGTTTGAGCTCATTGGTGAAGATTTCCTTCTTGGTGTTGCTGTTCTTCCCAGTCTTGGCCGACCAAATGATTCAAGAGTGTTGTAGATGATCTAAGAAATTTTTTGATGGAGTGTGGTGTGTTGATCAAGGAAGATTTGAGTCCCAGTTATGTTTTTCTGATAGCTTAGTGACTCGCATTAAGTCAAATGATTGTAGTGCTGACCTTGATGTTTATTCCAAGGTTGATGAAGCATATAAAGGCATGTAGTTGAGTTATTGAAAACCATCCTTGTGTGAAATAATAAAATCTCAAGAAAGGATCAGAGGCAAAGCAGAGAAGAGGAGGAGCAGAGGAGAAAGAATAGTAAAGGATGAAGTGATAGTAAAGAAGTATTTTGGAGAAGAGCAGAAGTTTTATGAGCACTTAATGAGACTGAACTAGGCATGAAGAAGATGCTATTTCTCAGTTAATTCTTCCTGTATTAAACATAAATTCTATAGGTAGTGAGCCTCTCTTTGAGTAGTGAGCCTGAAGGTAAGTGCCTTCCCCTTTTTAAGTACTTTTAATAGGGAACAAATTTTGTGGGTTAACCCCCACCGTGGTTTTTCCCTTAATTGGGTTTCCACATCAAAAATCTTGGTGTCAAATGTGTTAATTGTGTTTCTGCTCATGTGTAATTGTTCCATGCTTTAATGTTTGCATCATTAATCTATTTATAAGTTGTGAAAGAAGATTAAAAGGAAGATAAAGTGAATATTGTTGGACAACTGATTCACCCCCCTCTTAGTTGTCTGTCCTAATTCCAATAGTAACAAGGATGATCTTGAGTTGGGAGAGATTTGTACATCCATTATTCTACATCATAGCTTCTATTTCTTGCATCACTCAAATATTTTCAAGGCCTTTCCATGGTTTCCTCTTACTAATATACCATATTTTGTGATCAACATCAACATCATGAGGACACTGAAGAAATCCTTGACAGATGAAGACACTGAGAATATTGAAGACATGGAGGACAAAGAAGCATGAAGACATGAACAAACTTCTGTCATGAGGAAGAACCACAACCCAATCCAACTCCTAAAATCATGACATGTTATGATGAAGAACCACAACCAAATCCAATGATCCAATGGCATGAACCAATGATATAAACAACTATGTCCCACTATTGTAACATGATAAACATGAATGTTATGAACTAACATCCAAACCTTGTGACATCAATCTTGATATGACATGAGTGAAACACGAGTGAATAGGATTAAGACCAATTAGGATCAACTTCATCCATTACTTAGATCTAACCCCATGAAGCATAACATGATGATGATGCAAACATCAAATGTATACCATAGAAAACAAATCAAACAAAACATGAGGCCTTCATTGCCCATAGTTCATACCACTGCTCAAGGATAATTTATCATCATATTAAATATTTAATATAAACTGTCGTATACATATTTTCATGAACATAACATCTAGTTTACATACAAAGCCATATAGGCATGTCCAAACAAAGCCATATAGGCATATATACAAAAATATACATCAGTAACATACAAAAGTATGTACATACATCGGTAACATACAAAGTATGTGCTAAAACTAGTTTCTTATGGACTTTTATGAAATAATTGGCGAACCTTGCTTGACCGTCAAGATTGAGAGCCAATCCATGACTCATCCTCTCTCTGCCGTCGAGTAGACCTCTTTGACAGTTCAAGCTCATGCAACTCCACTTGTTAATACAATCAAACAATATGCACATTATTATAACAAAATGTACATGAAATATATAACATCACATATGTAATTGATCACTTACCGCCATCTGATGATCACTCTCCAACATCTTTTCTCGAGCTTCTTTGTCCCTAGTTGGACAGACTGGAGTTGTGACCTCCTGTGAGAAGCATCAAAAAGAAAAATTGACTAAACATAAATATATTGGAGGGAAGCAATTCATACTACTGTTTATATACAAAACAAAGTACAAGTAACCATCTAGGAAAGTTTTATGCATACTTACAATCTAATCCAATGAACCATCCAGGTCTTCTCTAGTCTTTATTGTGTCAAGTATTACCTCATGGTCAGAGTCATGCACCTTCCACAAGGTCTTGTTCAAAGGTATACCTTGATATTGTATCAAATGAACATTGGTTGCTATGACAAGGTTGGAGTAATGAAGAATCTTTCGATGCGTATCAAAGCCATGTTCCAGTAACAACCATTGAGCCTATAGGGTATTCCATGTTTTCTCCATCTATAACTAGGGCCTCCAATTTCTTTTTAGCCTCAACACAATGACACAAGTAATAATATATTCCCTCTTCACTATCTTCATCTGTAATAACTGCATAAACATGCCCTACAATGATATGTGTATCAAATTAGATGAAAATAGTCAACATTACAAAAATACTACAAAGTTTAAGATAACATTAAGAATTTTAAATTTAACTATGCAAGTAGATATATTACCTGGTTGAACTAGATCTGATATGTGGTCAAAGTCAACTGATGATTCCATCTATGTCATTTCCATTGCCATCGGGGGTCGATACGTGTCAAGTGGGCTAAGATAACTTAACTTCCATTCATCAACCCACTCCTTTGACTTGCACTCATTCAAATCTTGAATTGTACATGAAGAATAAAAGCATGCCATCTTCTATGTATGGATACTCCATGAACCTACAATTGAGCTTTTGAAAGAGTGTAGCTCACTTGATTGCTGTCAGTGTACAATAGTCCTCATATGGTGCAATGTTAGTATCATCTATCAACTAAAAAAATCTAGGAACTGAAGACTTACCTTCATTACCTGGACCCATCGAAGCATTACACCACTGGACGAATGATTTTGCATCTGTCAAGTTTGCATTGTCTTTATACTTTAACTCTTCTCGTGCTATGGCTCTTATGATACATGCTCCTACACCATCATGCTCCCCCTTTCCATGCCTGGCCTCACAAAAGTTTCATATATGTTGAACACCTGTAATATTATGCCTCCTTCTCAACCATTAGAAATTCTGCGAGTTCTTGAATTGTGATGCATAGTTATCCAACCATATGATATGCTAACTGAATGATATGGCCCTTCTAGCCAAATCATTGTAGAACACCTGAAAGCAACCTTGTACAAACTCTACAGAATGCATACAATCATCACTTATATAAAAATGATACTCCCTTATGATCTTTCTATCGTCCTCTGTACTATCGTTCACATGAATGAATGCGATGTGCACAAATATAGAAACCTGTGTTGAGTTATAATATTGGGATTGCACCTCACATTGTGGCTGTAGATTGTAGTTCTCTACAAAGTTGACGAATGAAACAATGCTACCAACTAGAAATGTGTCCTTACATAACTTGAATTGCAAGTCCAACCATCGAGCTCTATGGGTATGTTTTACATACTCATACACTATGTTGTCATGAAATATAGGCATAAAATGATACACTGAATCTTCTGAATAACATATTCACACCTCTTTGCTTCTTTACCAACTCTTGTATTGCATGCCACTATTTTATACTTCCCGAACTCTACTAGTTCATTTCCAACCGCATGTGTTCTTTCCATATGTTCACATATTGGCATACATTGCAAGCCACTGCAATGCTGACATGTGCCATCCAAGCATAATTATCTGTAGAATATTTAACCTTCCTCTCTATCACATAAAATTATTGATATGAAGTCTCTTGAGGTAGTTGGTGGGGTAAGTATGTCACAATCTTGTAAAACATTGTTAGTATGCAAATCTAAACATATAGACCGATAAACATCAAAATGGTTAGAAAATTCAATATGTAATCTACAACAACAAGTAGTGCATGTGTGATTTATTTTGACAAAGAAATGTTTTAGCATTTCAAAATATCTTTGAGAAATTTTAAGTTGAGGATACTTCTCTAGAAATTTACCAAAAAATTGTGTTCGAGTCATATCCAAAAAATGCTTTGGATGTGGCTCACAGTTTCAACTACCGATTCTCCTTCTTACCACATCCCTTTGATTCAAAGATACCCTTGTGTAATTCTTCCAAAAGTATTCAATTAGTAATCTCAAAGCTTCAACAATAACTTTGTCTTTTCATGGGAGTCTCCTAGAGAATGCCCACAACTCATTAGTGTTTGGATCCTCAACTCTTTGACATCTTCCAATGGCTCTCATTAGAGTTTTTCTATTTATTTTCAATGCTTGTCTTTCTAATGAGGTGAGATTTTTTTGTTTGTTGGCTTACAATTGTCGATGTAATGACATGTCGTGTGACATTACTATCCTTAGTGCGTGAGGTGGAACCCAAACTCTCATACACACTCATTAGATTCTTGACAATTGATTTTTGACTTGAGGCATTCAATGTTCTTAGGCTAAGAATCTTCATAGTGGGCCTAAATTTCAGATTTCTCATTAGTTCAACAAAGAGTTGATATCTTCTAGTTTCATTTAAATTCTCAAAGAATAATTTCCATATCTTATTTCCATATCTTTGGCAAGTGCACATGGAAATCTTATCTTGCATGGGCTCCAATACATTCTCATCAATATCAATTAGAAACTTAGGCTTCCTATGCAAAATTCTAGGAGGCATTTTATTTGGTAAAGTAGACTAAACATTAGGAATTTCTTCAATATTTACTTGAGATGGGATAGATGATGTACCTTCGATTGGAGGTGAAAAGGTTGAAAATAACATACCTTCAACTTGAGGTGTGAATGATGGCATGCCACCAACTTGAGAAGAAAATGCAGATGTACCTTCTACTTCACTCGTGAAAGATGGAGTGTCTCCAATTTGAGAAGATAATGATGGTGTTCCTTCAACTTGACCTGTGGATGATGGAGTGCCTCCAACTTGGAGATTCACTTTCCTCATTACATGGAGGTTTTTCATGCATTCCCTTTATTCCACCAATTCCATCTCTCTCTTAGCTTCGTTAGATGTGTCACGTTCCTCTTTAATTGGCAATGGTGGAATGTCTTCTTGTATGGTTGACAATTTCCTACTTTCCCGAATTTGCCTCATTCTTTCTCTTTTCCTCTCATTCTCAGCTTCATGCTCTTTTGGTGTTAGAGTCTTTGCTCATTTCCTCGGCATGATGATGATTTCTACAAGCATGATGAATAAGACAATGATAATTAGAAATTTTATAATGACAATGAATAGCACAGTCAGAATGAATAACAAGGTTCTACAAACTTCTGAATAAGACACCTCATATCAAGATAACTTGAACATACATATGGAGTATGCATTTGAACACACATATAAGTCATGTAGTATACATGTGAACATACAAAGTCATGGAGTATACACTCAAATACACGAAGTCATAAATGATGCACAAACAACACTTTTAGACTTAGATTTGATGAACTTCCAATTGCTGCCCCACCACTGTCATGCACAATCATTTAGGACAATCATCACACTTTGTCAAATAATGGCCAAGAAAGCTTCAAAACTCCTTGAGCAGGTCTAAAAGACCTTCATATAGATTCTTCACACCTTTTTCCCAATCACAAAACACACCAAATATACAATGGAATACACAAAGTCATGGAGTACACACTTGAACATACAAAGTCATGGACTATACACTCAAATACACGAAGTCATAAATGATGCAGAGGAAGGGTGGAGTTCATGAAAACAGACCCAAAAGTGATGCAATGCAGGGGTTCAACACAATTCAAAGGAGGCATATTTCACAACAATGGGCTCATGACTGGCTCCATGACTTAATGGCAACATGACAAACATACCATAAAATGAAGAACCAACAACTTATTGCTTTGTTTATCACTTGGCAAACCTTTTCCAAGTTAATGTAGACTAATTCAATGTATCAACACCCCTCATGCAACTTAAATGCTTCTACCATAGGTCCTTCTTTCTTTGATTGTCCTAATGCTAGTAGCCCTCCAAAATGGACTGTTAGAACTTTTCTCTCAGAGTAGGCACTGAAACCCAAAATTGTTGACACTTTTGGATACCCTTTAAGCTCATCTAAAACATATCCTAAAATGGGTATAGGTCACTTTGCAACACAAGCCCCAAAAACTGACTATCCTGTTTCCTAGAAAGGGGCAATTAGCCCTGTTTTCCAAAGCAACTCCACAAAATCCTTCTACCAAACTATCAAACTATATTCCAATGTTAAATACAGACCTCAAATAGTCCAAATCCACCACTTTTGTCAATGGGAAACACTACAAAACCCTTGTTAATGCCAATTCCATGCTTATATCATGAGGGTTTATAGAAAGTCTATGTTCCCAAGCCTATTTTTCTTTGATGATGCCTTAAACACATTCAATTATGTCTGCACATGCTTAATCAATCACTTGGAATGATCCTTTAACTATTTTTCCATCAAACCCTATCTCTGTACCTCCAATTTGCTCAAAATAATAGCTCTGCTAGCCTAGGGTATCATCACACATACAACAAATTCACACCCCTGCATTTTGCAAACTTGTAAACAAGAAATACATCCTTTCTAAATCCAATCCACAAATTGTCAAGTGTTCACATTGGTGGAAAAGAGTCACAAACCACTTTCTTGCATTTAAACCCTCAAAAATAGGGTTTACAGACAGTCAATAGGAATATACTTCAAACTACCTCAAACTTTAATGAAATTCAATGTAGGTTTTGTGTTCATGTGATCTTAGGAGTAGGGAGACATTATATTAAAATTGGGGTGAAGCCTAGTTAGAAATTACATTGTTTCCAAGCAAGAAAGGAGGTGTAATGTTGAGTTTTGGTCAAAACTGAATGTGGATGGACATATTATGGTTTATTAAGCATGTGTAGACCTTATGCAAGGTGACTGACTGGTATTTGAAGTGATTTGAGGTTTAGGTGTAGGATTTTCAATAAACCACCCCCCCCATGTTTTAAAACTCCTTAATGGGTATCCAAAAATACCTTCACAGTCTTGAATTGAGGTTTGCAACAGAAGATATGCTTTGACAGTCCATTTTGGAGGGCTACTAGCAATTAAGGGACAATTTGTGCAAAAGGACCATGTTGGCTGCAAGAAGGTTTTTGTGAGGAGTTGGTGGAGTGAGTTAGAGTCATTAAGGTGAATAAATAATGTATGGAACCTTGTTTGAGCTTGTGGACCTGAAGGCCATTGTTTGGACTCTTATATGAGTATTAAATCATTATTTTAGGTTTGGAAATCATGAATTGTATGATTAATTTTTACATATATGAGTTGTATGGAGGTGATTTTGAAGGATGACAAAATGAATGTCATCGAAGGGGATTGCTAATCAACATAATTTGACTATCCTAATAGTCTTAAACCTGTCCAAAAACTTTATGATAGTCAAAAGAACATTAACCCTTGAATATAACCTTCTGGATACTCGTGACAAAAGATCAAAGACATCTTAAGTAATGCATAAATTAAAAACTTCATGATGGTCATGACTATGATAGTGGACTGTTATATAGACTTGTGACTGTCCTACACTCATGAAAACATCCTTTTTAGTGTTTTATCTCCTAATAACTCCCTTTGTATCATCTTGTGTCATGATGCTTGTATGTCCATATAATTGTAGATAACTCTCTTCTCTAAAATTTTGTTATGTTGATGAATATGAGTATGACAAACAATTGTTCACTAAAATTATGGCTCCATTGATCATGCATATGAGTATGACAAACAATTGTTCACTAAAATTATTTTATGAAGTATTTGATAATGTTTTTCTCTTGTATAGCTGAAAATAGGTGAAATGAAGGCATGAAGGGCCGAAACAAGGTGGAAACATGAGGAATTTGGAGTCTCTTTGACTGAACTAACTGATATACCTCGACACATATACATATTAGAACATAAAGAACATAAAAAAACATAAAGACATAAAGACATAAAGAACATAAGAACATATATATGTGAATTAAAATGGACATAAATTGAACATACCTTAGAATTCGATATTGTAGTTGACCAATTCTCCAAAAGATGGCTTCAAAATCCTCAAATTTTTGTTTTTCGCAAGTTTGATTATGAATTCTATATAATTCTAGAATAGGATTAGTGAAATTTATGGAAAAAACAAACATATATCATCAAATTCAATTTATATATGAATGGAATTAGATTTGAAACAATATCACACATTAAACATGAAACTTTTAGTTTAAATAATCAAATTTTCTCCAAAAACATGCAAAATCAGTTCTTCTATGTTGAAAAAACAAAAAAAGGTGGTGGATTGATATAAAAATGATTCTCAATTAGTCAAACAACATGAAAAATGTTTTCTTGTCTGATATACTCATGAAAAGCAGGAATAACAGTCATGTGGGGTCTAAAACATGGATCCCACATGCTTTTTTACCATTTTTCATGCTTCCCAAAACACGCTCATGTTATAACGTGCTCACATTATAACGTGAGCATGTTCTGGGAAGCATGAAAACATTAAGGTTCATGCATGCAAAAATCATAACCTTCTAAATGTTGGTGCCAAAATCATGGTCTAGGATGTCATGCTCTCACATAAAATATATTGTAACTATGCATGTAGTGCATCAAATAGGTAATCAAGTGACGGTCCAAGAGTATCCCTAGACTCAAATATCCATGTGGTTCATGAAATAGAACTTTTTAAAACAAGGAGGGACAAATGTAACCTTGTATCCACATGGGAGAGTCTCTCTCTCTCTTCATTTCTCTATCCTATATATAGAGAGGGATTAGGAGACATGGAGAGATAGAGAGGGGCATGGAGATAGAGAGGATAGGTGTAGATAGAGATGGAGATTGAGATAGAGAAAGGGGTCTATAGAGGGAGAAAGATAGAGATACATATATAGAGAGAGGGGAGATATAGGGAGATAGATAGGGAAATACAGAGAGAGAGGTAGAGAGGGGTATATTAAGAAATGGGGTTATGAGGATAGATAGATCGATAGGGAAAGAGATCAAGAGATGTCTAGAGATGTATAGGGAGAGAGTTTTCAAGGGGTAGAGGGATGGGGAGAGAGATAGAGAGGAGGCGAGAGAGGTAACGAGGGATAGATTAAGTGATAGGGATCCATATGTCTAGAGATATATAGATAGGGATCTCTATTCTCCCCTCTACCTAAACCATAAACCCTAAATCCTAAATAATGCCCCCAAACCCTAACCCCTAACCCCTAAACCCTAAAATTGAGCAACCCAAAACCCCAAAACCCCTAACCCCTAAACCATAAAACCTGGAAGCAACCCTAAACCTCTATCTCCCTATCTCTCCCAATCTCTATTGGTTCCCTTGCTCTATCTCTCTCTAAACCCTAACCCCTAAACTCAAGAAACCCTAAACCCTAACTTGAGCATCCCTAAACCCTTAAAGCCTAAATAATTCCCCTAAACCCTTACCCTAAACCCTAAACCCTATTTATTTCAACAACCCTAAACTCATGTAAACCTCAAATAGTGAGGGAGGGAGAGATAGAAAGGTAGAGTTAGAGAGAGGGGATCAAAAGAGATCTAGTAAGATAGAGAGACAGGGAGAGAGAGAGAGATAGAGAGAGGTAGGTATATTTAGAGAGAGGGATAGAAGAGACAGAGATGTCTCTTCAAGGCTTGGTCTCCTCTATATCTCCCTATTCACCTCTCTACCTAAACCATAAACCTAAACCTCTAAACCTTAAACCCTAACCCCTAAACCATAAATAATGCCCCTAAACCATAACCCCTAACCCCTAAACCATAAAACCTAGAAGCAACCCTAAACCTCTATCTCCCTATCTCTCCCAATCTCTATTGGTCTCCTCTATCTCTCTCTAAACCCTAAACCCTAACCCCTAAACTCAAGAAACCCTAAACCCCTAACCCCTAAACCCTAAACTTGAGCATCCCTAAACCCCTAAAGCCTAAATAATTCTCCTAAACCCTAAACCCTATTTACTTGAGCAACCCTAAACTCATGTAAACCTCAAATAGTGAGGGAGGGAGAGATAGAAAGGTAGAGTTAGAGAGAGGGGATCGAAAGAGATCTAGCAAGATAAAGAGACAGGGAGAGAGAGAGAGATAGAGAGGTAGGTATAGTTAGAGAGAGGGATAGAGGAGACAGAGATATCTCTCCTAGGCTCGGTCTCCTCTATATCTCCCTATTCACCTTTCTACCTAAAAAATAAACTTAAACCTCTAAACCTTAACCCCTAACCCCTAAACCATAAATAATGCCCCTAAACCCTAACCCCTAATCCCTGAACCCTAAAAATGAGCAACCCTAAACCCCTAAACCCCTAACCCCTAAACCACAAAACTTGGAAACAACCCTAAACCTGGAAGATATTTATTTGATTGTCTATGTTTTCTTGGATACCAAGTGTCTCATCATGGGATATTGATGGATAATGAATAGGACTAGCACGGGATGATGGATAGGGTTAATGAGATGATGGATAGGAGTGATGTGGGAACTTACTTGCTCATGGATAAGATCTCAAGATCATAGATAAAATCTTGATCACAAGGAGGATAAGCATGGGTAGCGTGATATTAGATATGGATAGGATAAGTGGGGATGCATTGATATTCATTGGATTGGGGAGTAAGAGGTTATGATGGGGGTTCACTAGGAGATGTTGGAGGATTAATGATGGGATTGATGTACAGAGGGGTTGACCATGAGATGGTAAGGGACCCGAGATGGGATAAGATAGGATGTTTGGATTTAGATTAGGATAGGTAGTTGGTGTTTCCACATTCTTTGGACTAGGCTAGATTAAAGTATAGCTATTGGGTTTCTTAGATGGATGTGATGGGTTCTTGGATCCAGGATCAATAATCTTTGGATGTTTGACAACATGGCTACATGATGGGGTTTGACTTGGACTTATGGTAGGAGACTCTTCAATGAAATGGATAGACATAGGAGTGGATGATGCTGTTGGAGTGGTATACATGTTATTAGGAGGTTCTTTCTTAGGCTCAAGGATAGGAATTTGTGTACATGATGTTCTTAGATTCCTTGCTAATAGTCCTTGGGTCACATCCTTCATGGCTTCATGGGTTTATGGACTAGGATATGCATATAGTTTATGGATAATGATGGAAGATGTTGTGGGGTTATGATTAGGATCGAGTGAATGGATATAGGAGGCCCAGATGGATTAGGATTGGGAGTGTTAGAGGGGGATGAAATTGAATCAGTGGATTTGGATGGCTCCATATCTTTGCTTTTGTAAAAGACTCTTCAAGGAGAAATTTTTTCAAGAATTCATGGGTTGATGGATTAGAGCTTAGAATGTTTGATGGTGGATTAGATAGTGAGTTATATGGTGGATGGATGATAGGGATTGATGGATTAGGAGATGGGTGGACTAATGCATTAGTATTACAAGGACTGGAGGGAAATTATTAAATAATTCCCCTTTAACACTAACCCCTAAACCCTAAACTTGAGCAACCCTAGAAACTCATAAACCCTAAATAATTTACCCCTAAAGGTCTGAGCAACCCTAAACTCATAAACCCTAAATATGCCCCTAAACCGAAGAAACCCTAAACCTAAGCAACCCTAAATAATACCCCTAAAATCTAACCCATAAACCATAAACCCAAGCAACCCTAAACCCCTAAACCATAAATAATTCCACTAAACCCTAAACTTAAGCAACCCTAAACTCATAAACCCGACCAACCCTCTCTCTCTCTCTCTCCAAAAAAAGAAAACTAGGACTCTCTCTCTCTCTCCCCTTATCACCCTATCTCTCCCCTCTCTCTCCCATCCATCTCCATCATCTCTCCCTCTTCCTCCCTCTCCTCTCACATGTTGACAAAGAATATGAAAATAACAAAACTAGGACATGCAAAAAGGGATGAGGATCTAAATTGGGATGATGAAATGGAAACAAGATAATTTATGAAATTTCATTGGATGGGAAGAATGACGAGGAGAGGTAGAGAGGGGAGGGAAGTAGAGAGTGAGAGAGAGGATATGAGGTAGAGACAGGAGGGAAGTAGAGAGTGGGAGAGGACCGTAGGAGGTAGACAGGGGAAGGAAGAAGAGAGAGAGGGTAGGAGGTAGATAGGGGAGGGAAGTAGAAAGTGAGAGAGAGGGTAAGAGGTAGAGAGGGAGGGGGAGAAGAGAGTGAGAGAGAAGGTAGGAGGTAGAGAGGCGAAGGAAGTAAAGACTCAAAAAGAGGGTAGGAGGTAGATAGGGGAGGGAAGTAGAGAGAGTGAGAGAGGGTAGAAGGTAGATAGAGGAGGGAAGAAGAGAGTGAGAGTGAAGGTAGGAGGTAGAGAGGGGAGGGAAGCAGAGACTCAGAGAAAGGGTAGGACGTAGAGAGGGGAGAGAAGTAGAGAGTGAGAGAGACGATAGGAAGTGCATCTGCCCTTGTAGACATGTATGTAAAGTGTGGAAGCATAGACAAGGCATGTCAATTGTATGATGTAACACCTCAAATAGATGCTCTATAATGGAATCCAATGATTGCAAGATATGCAAAAAATGGATTTATTGAAAAGGCTTTAGAAGCTTTTAAGCAAATGCAATTGGCATGTGTATTTCCCGTTATGCTCATCATAATATAAGCATGTCATAACGCTCTCACGTTATGTGAAATCATATAATGCGATCTAGTTATTAATTTCACATATAATGCACTCGTGTTATGCTTAGCTTTGTTTGACATGTTTTTATCAATTTTTAGCAAAATCTAGAGATAATCTAGAGTGTGCTCCCCATCAGGATGGCACTTTTTTCAATAAAAACTAAAAAAAATACCACCATAATCTTAAGCTCTTTGTTAGCTATCTAACCATATAATGTTTTTCACATTTTGAGTACGTTTAGTGTTTCATCTTGAATTTCTTTTGTTAGTGTGTCCAGTTTTTGTCAAAAACCAATGTCTAGTATTTTTGACTTTTTTTTAACCATTCATCAAAAATTGAAATAAGTTATATTTTTAGAAACTAGACTCCATTCTACATGAATTCAAAAAAAAAAATGATTTTTGATTAGTTTTCAAACGTTTTAGGGGGGAGCACGCTCAAATTTCTATTTTTCAAGATGTGTCCACTTTAAAAATTACTAAAAAATTAATTATTCATTAAAAAATTATTAGAAAAATTAGGGATAAACTACATGGTGTTACCTAATTTCTCACTGTAGCAATTATTGAAATACTAAAAAAAAGTTAACATTTTAAGAAGAGCACACCAAATGCTATGTTATGTTTTTTTGAGAAAAACAGGACCAATTTGTGTGCTCCCCCTTTTTGAACCCCTTAATCTCAACCATTTTTGGAAAAAAAATTAGTAGTTTAGAAACTAGATTCGGAGCACTACAACTCTTGTTTTTGTTCCATCTTCAAATTTTGAGTGTAGCTATCTTCAATTTCTCATCCAACATCAATGTTTCCTAATTTCAGAAAAAAAGTGGCAACTTAAGACCCCATTTTGGTCCCTCATCTTTGTGCACTTACCCAAGGTTTTTATCATGAAAAAGTTATATAATTTGAAAATGAGAGAAGGAGGGATTATGTCAAATCATCTCAATGAATTCAATACCTTGGTCACCCAATTAACTTCGGTGGGTATAAAGTTAGATGATGAAATCAAAGCAATCTTTTCTCTACCCAATAGCTGAGAAGGAGTGGTAATGGTAGTAAGCACTTTGGTGGCTGCCAAGAGTAAACTCAATTTTGATGATGTTGCATCTACTCTTCTCAGTGAAGACATGCAGAGGAAAAATTAGGAACCCTCATCTGGTGATGCCTTGACTGCTGTAAGTACTAGCAATAGAGGAAGGGGTCAAGATAGAGGCAGAAATAATCACAGAAGAAGGTCCAAATCTACACCACGATCAAAGTCAAGGGGCCAAAATGGCGATTGCTGGTTTTGTGGTAAAGCTGGTCACACAAAGAAGAACTGTTGGAACTACAAAAAGGCATAAGATAAGGTGATCAATAACAATGAAGCAAACACTGCATGTGATGGTGTTTTGGTCTTATCAGCGAGTGATACTACTGTAGATTCGTGGGTGCTTGATTCTGGTGCATCCTTCCATGCTACTCCATGTCGAGGTGCTTTCACAAATTATCAAGAAGGTATGTTCGAAAAGTTTTTTTGGGTGATAATAAAGAATGTGAAATCATAGGAAAAGGTGATGTGGTTTTGACATTAAAAAATGGAAACAAATGGATCTTGAAAGACGTAAGACATGTTCCCACACTCAAATGAAATCTCATTTCTGTAAGTCAATTTTATGCTCAAGGGTGTGATGTTAAATTTTCTTCAAACACTTGGAAAGTTACCAAGGGTGTTTTGGTACTTGCAAAAGGCTGCAAATTGGGTAATCTTTATGTGTTAGAGTGTCATGGTGAAGTGGGAGCTACAATGGCAATAGTGGACAGTGGATCAGACCTTTGGCATAAGAGGCTTAGGCATATGAGCCAAAAGGGACTTGAATTCATGCTTCAGAGGGATCAACTACCAAGACTAAAATTTGTGGATTTAGAGTTTTGTGAGCATTGTCTTCATGAAAAACAAATGCGAATCAGTTTTTTGAAGACTAGTCATGACAAGAAAATATCACCCTTGGAGCTTGTACATTTTGACATCTTCGGACCCACTGAGGTAACATCTTTTGGAGGTACTAATTACTTTGTCTCTTTTATTGATGATTATACTCGAAAAGTCTGGATATACATGATGCATAGAAAATCTGAAGGCTTTTCAAAATTTAAAACTTTCAAAGCACTAGTAGAAAATCAAACAGGGCATAAAATCATATGCTTGCAAACTGACAATGGGGGAGAGTATTGTTCTTTAGAGTTTGATGGTTTTTGTGCAGATCAGGGCATTAGAAGGATAAAAGTAGTACCATACACTCCTCAAGAAAATGGTACAACTGAGAGATTGAACATGACCATTATTGAGAGGGCTCGATGCATGTTGTCCAATGCAGGCCTAAGCAAGGAGTTTTGGGTAGAGGTGGTTAACACAAATGTATATCTCATCAATCGGAGCCCCTCATCTAGATTAGATTTTGATATCCTGGAAGAAGTTTGGGTAGGCAAATATATCTCATATTCTCATCTTCGAGTTTTTGGCTGTGAAGCCTTCACCCATGTCCCCAAAAAAGAACTCACGAAGTTGGATTCCAAGACACAGCGCTACATATTTGTTAGCTACGGTGAAGATCAGTTTGGGTTTCATTTGTGGGACACTGTCACCAAATAGCTCATTCATAGCAGGGATGTTGTGTTTAATGAAAAAGTTTTCCCAGCATTACAACAATAGCGGACTTCATCAAATCAATATGTAGAAGTGGATATGTTTGAAAATGACACTAATATGACAGCGTCAAGTCTGGTGCTAGGTACTTCATTATCTTCTACACTGTCTGCTTCACATTCCACCTCTCCTACGCCACCTGGCACTAGGTCAATGCAATTTTTTGAAAATAGTCAAACATTGGTGCCCACACACCCTCCCATTCCTACGTTGCCTATTCAAGACCCATCGCAACCTATGTCTAGAGAATCGCTGCCTTCACTAGCTGATAAAGATCCAATGTAGCCTACTAATATCTCATCGCTGCCTTTGCAAACTATACAGTGGACTCTAAATCAAACACACATTTCAAATATTGATATGCATTCTGTGCATTTGCTGCCTCTTAGAAAGGCCATGCTGCCAGAGACAAATCCAACACAACAGGTTTATTCACTGCCTCACCATCCCATACAACCTTTGGATAAAGTCCTACCTTTTGAAAGTTTAATGCCAGTTTCAAATGATTCACATCTACCTATTTATACTTCTGCATAGCCCTCTACAGTTTTAACACAACACTCTCCAGTTTCAATGTAGCAGTTGGACATTCAAGCAAACATTCCTATGCAAAGTTTGACAAATTGAAGTTTAGCTCAGGGAAATAATGAACAATAGGGAAGTTTACCAGAAGAGAGTAACATTAGGGAGCAAACACCTCAAGTAAAGAGGTCAACTAGACAGACAAAACTTCCAGCCAAATTTGAAGATTATGAATTATTGCTCTTAGATCAGTCAGAGACTACAACTTTCAAACATGCTTTGAAAGATGAAAAGTTGGTGAAGTGGATGGAAGCTATGCATGAAGAAATGGCCTCTTTGCAAGCCAATGACACTTGAGACTTAGTGAATCTCCCGCCTAATCAGAGACCTTTGAAGAACAAGTGGGTCTATCGACTGAAGGAAGAAGATGGAGGTAAACAATGCCACTGGGCAAGATTGGTCGTAAAAGGATATGATCAGCAAAAAGGGATTGACTTCAATGAAATCTTCTCACCCATCATCAAAATGCAAACCATTTTGCGCAGTCCTAGGTATGGTAGCAGTGTGGGATCTTGAGCTTGAACAACTTGATGTCAAGACAACTTTTCTACATGGAGATGTTGAAGAAGATTTGTACATGGAGCAGCCTGAAGGCTTTGTTAAACCGGGTCACGAACATTTATATTGCAAGTTGAAGTGTAACTTATATGGCATCAAGCAAGCCCCGAGGAAATGGTATCATAAGTTTGATAGCTTCATGACTAAGCATAACTTCATTCACCGTGAATTTGATCTATGTCTCTACTTCAAGTGGCTTGCAACTGGTGAGTTCGTCATACTCCTACTTTATGTTGATGATATGCTAGTCACTGGTAGCAACGTGAGGGTCGTTAAGGAATTAAAGCATCATTTAGCTTAGCAGTTTTCCATGAAAGATCTATTGGTTTAGGACAGACAACTAAGAGGGGGGGTGAATCAGTTGTCACAAAACTTTCTTTTCTTTAAACACTTAAATCCTTCTTGTATTTCAACAACATAATAATAATTCAATCATGGAAGCACAATGCAATAATTCAAGACCAGAAACACATTAACACATATGACACCAAGATTTTAACGTGGAAAACCAGGTTAAGGGAAAAACCACGGGGTGACTAACCCAAGATTGTATTCTCTGTTAAAAGAATAAGAACAAAATGGCACATGCCAACTAGGGCTCAATGCCCAAGCACACTACTCATAAGAGGCCCACTGCCTACAAGAGACACACTGTCTAAAAAATAATATAAATATTACATACTTGAACTGGAGATTAGCATCTTCACCATGCTTAAGATAGTTCCATTTAAGCTCAACACTTCTGCTCTGCTTTTTGCTCTTCTCTGCTCTACCACTCTCTCTTCCTTACCTCCATGCTTTGAAATGATTTCACAAATCTTATTTATACAAGACATCGACTTTGGGATAATCATCCAAGTTGGCACAATACATACTTTATTTTATTACAGAGCAATTACACAAATTCAACTTGACTTATTACAAAACTTCATGTGTATCACCACACTGTCATCCACACATATCTGGGACTTCAATCTTCTTTGAGGAACACACCAAGCTTCACAGAACATCTTCAAGATTATCTGCAAGATGTGTAAAACATCCGGTAGGCCAAGATTAGGAAGAACACCATCACCCGAGAGTAAATCTTCAATTGCAAGCTCAATCTTCAATGTGGACTACCAACATGAACTAGACACAATCTAGAGACCCTCACACGCTTTCCTGAATCACCAAGAACATCCACACCACTTTTGCTTACTAAAATCATTTGCATCTTCATCCGGAACCTCAAGAACACAGTTTGTCATCACTATCACATTAGGATAAATGCGTGTGGACCTCCAGACCACCAACCAATTGAGTTGTCAATTCACATTGGCTTCCTAAACATTCCACCAAATCTGCAGAACAAGATATTGTATTTTCGGATCTCATCGGACCTATTTGTGTCACTTTGTCACCTCTGAACAGCTGCTAGAACCGGTTTTACTCATATGGCCATAACTTCTCCAAATCTTCATGCGGACCTCTCAAATCTTGACTGTATCATCTTTAGACACATATCTACAAACCCTTTGATGCATATTCTTTGATCTTTATCTAGCTGGGATTTTCACTTCATAGAGCTTCACTATCTTCACTGTTCTTCTCTATTTCTAATAGGACTAATTTTCTCAATATCCTCAGCACACAGCTCATCCAATCCTTGACATCAATGCAACATGAGTATGTTGACATTAATGACAACACTGGTTAGGCCCATACTTGCAACAATCTCCCCCTTTATCATTGATGGCAACATATGATGTGAAAAACTGTTTTAACCACCAAGACAAGAACTTCTCCTCACTAACTGACATGGCTCCCCCTATTAACAACAATCATTCATACGTCTTCTCTTTCTTTACTTTTCCCCCTTTGATTAGCAACCACTTTTGTTTTTCACATGTCTTCTCTCCCCCTTTGACATCAATGGCAAAGGGCACATACTTGCATCAATCAGAATTATACATACTACTCCCCCTGAGTAGTAGTTTCCTATCATCAATCTGGGCCACAAGATATGACTATGTGATCCACCGGACTGATGCACATTAGCACACCTTAATTCAGAATTGGAGGGGTAATAAACCCTAACTTCTCCCCGAGGAACTCAAAAGAGTCCTTAGGTAGAGGTTTAGTAAAAATGTCTGCAATCTGATCCTTTAAGGGCACAAACTCCAATCTTACTTCATTCTTGTTCACCTTCTCTCTCAAAAAGTGAAACTTGATAGATATATGTTTTGTCTTTGAATGCAACACTGGATTTTTTGATATATTTATTGCACTTGAGTTATCACAGAAGATTGTGATAGGTTCCTCATATTCCACTCTAATGTCTCTTAACATTTGCTTCATCCACAATACTTGAGTGCAACTACCTGCTGCTGCAATATATTCTACTTCTGTAGTGGACAAACATATTGCCTCTTGTTTCTTGCTTAGCCAAGAAACCAATCTTTTCTTGAAAAAGAATGCACCACCACTGGTACTCTTTCGGTCATCCACATCTCCTGCCCAATCCGCATCTGTATATGCATGAAGAGAGAAATCATCATCCCTAGGATACCATAAACCATACTCAACTGTTCCCTTTAGATATCTGAGAATTCTCTTGATTGCCATGACATGAGAATCTCTAGGATCAGCTTGGAATTTGGCAACAAGACCAACATCATTCATAATGTCAGGTCTAGTTTGAGTAAGATATAGTAGCCCTCCAATCATTGACCTACACTTTTTCTGATCGGCCTTAGGAGATTCATCATCTTTGCTTAGTTTACATCCAGTTGCCATGGGAGTATTCATTGGTTTTGAATCTTCCATCTCAAATTTCTTCAACAATTCTTTCACATATTTGGTCTGAGATATGAAGATTCCTTTCTTTGTTTGAGTGATTTGCAGACCCAAGAAGAAATTTATTTCCCCAAACATAGACATCTCAAATTCACTTTTCATTTGATTTGTAAAAGTCTTGCAGATATTATCTCTTCCTCCAAAAATGATATCATCAACAAATACTTCAACAATCAAGATATTTTTATGATCAATCTTGAAGTACAAGTTACTATCAACAGTACCTTTGTTGAAACCAATCTTCAAAAGATGTTTATCCAGTCTTTCATACTAGGCCCTTGGGGCTTGTTTAAGTCCATATATTGCTTTCTTCAACTTGTAGACCATATCACCATGATCAGACATTTGAAATCCATTCGGTTGCTTAATGTATACTTCTTCTTCCAAGTCACCATTCAGGAAGGCAGACTTGACATCCATCTGATATACCTTGAAATCCTTGAAGGCAGAAAAAGCAAGAAATAATTTGACTGCTTCAATTCTTTCCACCGGATCAAAATTTTCTTCAAAATCAACTCCTACTTGTGAATAACCCTTGCAGACCAATGTGGCTTTGTTTCTGACTACTTCACCATCTTCATTTAGTTTATTCTAGAAGATCCATTTGGTTCCAATCACATTTTTGTTTCTAGGTCTGGGAACAAGATCCCAAGTGTGATTTTTCTCAATCTATATCAACTCTTCCTCCATTGCTTTGGCCCATCTTTCATCATTGCATTCTTCACTTACTTTTTTTGGTTCAATCTTTGAAATTAGACAATACTTTTCTGAATCTTGAGCAATCTTTCTTCTTGTTTGAACACCTTTGCTTCTATCACCTATGATCTGGTCTTCAGAATGATTTAGTCTTACATACCTGGGAGTTTTGGGAATTTCTTGCACTTCTATTTCTTGGACAGGTTCATTCAAGCTTATCTCTTCTTCCTGTATTTCAGGATTCTCTGGATTAGTTTGGATCTAAATTTTAGAAGGGGTTTGAACCTCTTGAACCAAAACATCATTCCGATCATCTTCTTCATATTCATAAAACCTTGAGGGTTTTTCAATGCCTTCATGAACTTTCACATTTGTACTTTCTATTATCTTTCTCAATCTCTTGTTATAACACCGATATGCTTTGCTTTGAGTACAATATCCCAAGAATATTCCTTCATCACTTTTAGCATCAAATTTTCCAAGGTCTTCATCTCTTTTAATGTAACATTTGCTACAAAAGACTCTACAATACTTCACAGTAGGAGTGATGCCAAACCAGAGTTCATAAGGGGTCTTACTAGTATTGCTTCTGATTTGTACTCAATTAAGAGTATAGACAGTAGTGCTTACAAATTCTCTCCAGTAGATCTGAGGGACATTTGCTTCCATCATCATGGTTCTAGATGCTTCCTGGATGGTTTGGTTCTTCCTCTCTACTACTCCATTTTGCTGTGGGGGTCCTTGGAGAAGATAACTATCTTTTTATCCCATGTTTCTCACAGAATTCTATGAACTCTCTAGGTGTGAATTCTCCACCTCTATTAGACCTAAGACATTTTATGTTTAACCTGGTTTCATTTTCTACCATAGCCTTGAATATTTTGAATTTCTCAAGAGCCTCAGATTTCTCTTTCAGGAAAGTCACCCACATCATCCGAGAATGGTCATCAATTAGTAACATGAAATATCTATCACCTTGCAAACTCCTGATTCTTGCCAGTCCACATAGATCAGTATGTACTAAGTCCAATAATCTGGTAGAAGATTGTTTCTTACTTTTGAATGTGACTTTGCTCTGCTTACCCAATTGACATTCTTTGCACAAACTGTTAGTAGGATTCACTAGTCTTGGAAGATCTCTTACAGCCTGAGTGTTGCTTATCTTGATGATATTATCAAAGTTTAGATGACACATTCTCCTATGCCATAACCAACTCTGATCAATTTGAACAAATAAATAACTTTTACCAGTACCAACCAAGTGGAAGATGTTACCTTTTGTTTGAGTACCGGATGCACCCTCTGTTCCAAAACTTTCAAAGATCTTACATTTTCTATTTTTGAATCAGAGATCATAACCTTTGTCCACCAACTGCCCAACACTGAGAAGATTGTGCTTCAGGCCTTCAACATACAGTACATCACTAGTTTTATTCTTTCCATCAAAAGAAATAGTTCCTCTGCCTCTGATTCTGCCAGCAGAATTATCACCAAATTTTACAACTCCTCCATATCTTTCCAGATTTATGAAGTTATTTTTGTTGCCAGTCATATGGTGGGAGCATCCACTATCAATGACCCATTCATCCTTTTCTTCAACTTGAGCAGCCAAGGCTCTTTCTACCTATTTATGATTGACAAATTCAGTGGGCATTGGATCTTCTTCCTTGATGGCAATAAACACCCAGTCACTTTCAGATTTGTTTCCTATCTCTGATTCATCATCTATTACTCCATCATCATCATCTTCATGAACATAGTAACATTTCTTTTGAAATCTTGATCTATTTGGATTTGTCCTTGAAAATCTTTCCGGACACTTTGAAGCAAAATGACCAATCTTGTTGCAGTTGAAACATTTGAAGGGCAATTTTCCTTTATACTTACCAGATCCTCTTGGTAGTCTTTTTGTAATAAGGGCTTCAAGTTGAGAAGCTTCTGCCTCATCTTCTTCTAGATCTTTTCTTGCTTTTTCATACCATGATAGTTTCTTTAAGGAGTCCTCTCCTGGATCATACCTTTGTTTGCCTTTTACAGAGGCACTAGCTTTGAATGCAGATTCAGTCTTGGGGGTGCATCTCCAAACTCAACCAATTCAAATGCAGTTAATTTTCTAACCAATTGATCTCTTGTGGTATTTGATAAAGATCTAAATTATTCAATAGCAGCAACCTTGTGTTTGTAAGCAGGGGGTAGGGATCTGAGAACTTTGGCAATAATCTCATCTTCATCCAAGGTTTCACTAGCACACCTAATGCCACAAACAAGCTCATTTACTTTTGGCATAAATGTCGTGATATTCTCATCTTCATTCATCTTTAGGTTTTCAAATTTTTCTTTCAGACTCTGTAGCTTGGCACATTTAACACATTTGTCTCCTTCATGCAGAAGTTCCAGTTTTGCCCAAATCTCATATGTAGTTTTTAAATCCATAACATTTGTCATCTCTTAATTAGATAAGGCACTTAGTAAGGCTTCTTTAGCTCAAAGATTATCTTCAGCATCTCTAATTTCATCTACAGTTGTCAGACCATTCTTTGGAGGAACATACTTCTTTGAATTTATGGTCCAATATTGCATTCTCATACATTGCAAGTGACATTCCATGCAACTTTTCCAAAGAGTGTAATTAGTTCCATCAAACCTTGGACTATCCTTCTTGTAGGAAGACATCGTGGATCTCCTCAAGTGATTAAGCTCTTTTAGAGGAACTTAGCTCTGATACCAATTGTTGGTTTTAGGACATACAACTGAGAGGGGGGTGAATCAGTTGTTACAAAACTTTCTTTTCTTTAAACATTTAAATCCTTCTTGTATTTCAATAGAATAATAATAATTCAATCATGGAAGCGCAATGCAATAATTCAAGAGCAGAAACACAATAACACACATGACACCAAGATTTTAACGTGGAAAACTTGGTTAAGGGAAAAACCACGGGGTGACTAACCCAAGATTGTATTCTCTGTTAAAATAATAAGAAGAACAAAATGGCACATGCCAACTAGGGCTCACTGCCTAAGCACACTGCTCACAAGAGGCCCACTGCCTATAGGAGACACACTGTCTACAAAATAATATAAATATTACATACTTGAACTGGAGATTAACATCTTCACCGTGCTTGAGATAGTTCCATTTAAGCTCAACACTTTTGCTCTGCTTTTTTCTCTTCTCCTCTCTACCACTCTCTATTCCTTACCTCCATGCTTTGAAATGATTTCACAAATCTTATTTATACAAGACATCAACTTTGGGATAATCATCCAAGTCGGCACAATACATACTTTATTTTATTACAGAGCAATTACACAAATTCAACTTGACTTATTACAAAACTTCATGCATATCACCACATTGTCGGCCACACATATCTAAGACTTTAATCTTCTTTGAGGAACACGCCAAGCTTTGCAGAACATCTTCAAGATTATCTGCAAGAAGTGTAAAACACCCGATCGGCCAAGATTAGGAAGAACACCATCACCCAAGAGTAAATATTCAATTGCGAGCTCAATCTTCAATGCAGACCACCAACGCAAGCTGGACACAATCTAGAGACCCTCACAAGCTTGCCTAAATCACCAAGAACATCCACACCACTTTTGCTTACTGAAATCATTTGCATCTTCATCCAGAACCTCAAGAACACAGTCTGTCATCACTGTCACATTAGGATAAATGCTTGCGGACCTCCAGACCACCAACCAATTGAGTTGTCAATTCACATTGGCTTCCTAAACATTCCACCAAATCCGTAGAACAAGATATTGCATTTCTAGATCTCATCGAACCTATTTGTGTCACTTTGTCACCTCTGAATAGCTGCCAGAACCAGTTTACTCATATGGCCATAACTTCTCCAAATCTTCATGTGGACCTCTCAAATCTTGACTGTATCATCTTTAGACACATATCTACAAACCCCTTAATACGCATTCTCTGATCTTTATCTAGCTGGGATTTTCACTTCATAGAGCTTCACTATCTTCACTGTTCTTCTCTATTTCTGATAGGACTAATTTTCTCAATATCCTCAGCACATAGCTCATCCAATCCTTGACATCAATGTAACAGGAGTATGTTGACATCAATGACAACACCAGTTAGGCCCAGATCTAGGGGCATCCAAGAGGATTCTTGGCATGACAACAATCAGGGATAGAGAGAAGAGACAAATTAGATTGTCTCAAGAGACATATATTAACAAAATCTTGGATAGGTTCAATATGAAACATGCAAAATCTATTTGTACTCCCTTGGCTGATCACTTTTGGTTGTCATCAGCTATGTGTCCTACAACTAAAGAAGACTAAGCACAGATGAAGAGTGTTCACTATTCATCTACAGTTGGTAGTCTTATGTATGCCATGGTTTGCACTCGTCCAGATATTGCCCATGCAGTGGGAGTTGTGAGGAGATTTATGAGCAATCCAGGAAAACCTCATTGGTAGGTGGTTCAGTGGATTTTCAGGTATCTCAGAGGTACTTTAGACCATGCTTTGTGTTTTGGAGGACATGATACTTAGCCGTGGGGATATGTTGACTCTGATATGGCTAGAGACTTGGATAAATGGAGGTCTACAATCGGGTATGTGTTTACTTTTGTTGGGGCTGCAATTAGTTGGATATCATGTTTGCAACAAGTAGTTGCCCTCTCTTCCACTGAGGCTAAATACATTTCTCTCACTGAGGGAGAAAAGGAGATGATATGGCGACAACGGTTATTGGGTGAATTGTGGTGTAACCAAGATGTTTGTCCTTTGTTTTGTGATAGCAACAGTGCTATTCAGTTGGCAAAGAACTCTGCCTTTCATAATTGCACCAAACATATTGAGTTGAGATATCATTTCATTCGGCATCTGCTTGAAGAGGGTACGTTGTGTTAGATTTAGGACAGACAACTAAGAGGGGGGTGAATCAGTTGTCCAAAATTTTCTTCCAATTAATCACTTAAACTCTTTTCTTAATTCAGCAGCATAATAATAAATCAAATATGGAAACATAATACAACAATTCAAGAGCAGAAACACATTAACACATATGACACCAAGATTTTTGACGTGGAAAACCTAGTTACAGGAAAAACCACGGGGTGACTAACCCAAGATTGTATTCTTTATTAAAAGAATAGGAAGAACAAAATGGCACATGCCAATTAGGGCTCACTGCCCGAGCACACTGTTCACAAGAGGCCCACTGCCTATAGGAGACACACTGTCTACAGAATAATAAGTATTACATACTTGAATTGAAGAATACCATCTTCACCATGCTTGAGTCAGTTCCATTTAAGCCCAATACTTCTTCTCTGCCTTTCGCTCTACACTTCTCTACCACATTCTCCTCTCAACTCTACACCCTTGAAATGACTTTACAACTCCTTATTTATACAAGACATCGACTTAGGGATAATCATCCAAGTCAGCATACATTACAGAGAAAATACATAAATACAACATGACTAATTACAAAAAGACTTCATGCGGATCAACACACTGTCGGCCACACAGATCTGAGACTTCAATCTTTCTTTAGGAACACACCATTCTTCATAGAACATTTACAAGATCATCTACATGATGTGTAACTCATCCAGTTGGACAGACTTAGGAAGAACATCATCATCCGGAAGTAATTCTTCAATTACAAGCTCAATCTTCAATGTGGACCACCAACATGAATGGACACAATCCAAAGACCTCCACAAGCTTGTCTGAATCACCAGGAACATCCACACTACTTTTGCTTACTGAAATAATTCTCTTCTTCATCTGGAACCTGAAGAGCACAGTCTATCATCACTGTCATATTGGAATAGATTCTTGCGGACCTCCAGACCATGAACCAATTGAGTTGTCAATTCACATTGACTTCCTAAACACTCCACCAAATATGCAGAACAAGATATTGCATTTTTGGATCTCACCAGACCTATCTATGTCACTCTGTTACCTCTGAACATCTGCCAAAAGTAGTTTTACTTAAGTGGCCATAACTTCTTCAGATCTTCATGCGAACCTCTGAAATCTTTACTGGATCATCTGAAGACACATATCTACAAACCCTTTGATGCACATCCTTTGATCTTCATCTTAGCTGGGATCTTTACCTCATTATCTTCATTGTTCTTCTCTATTCCTGATAGGACTAATTCTCTCAATATCCTCAGCATACAGCTCATCCAATGCTTATCATCAATGCAACAGGAGTATGTTGACAGTAATGACAACACCGGTTAGGCCCATACTTGCAACAAACTCCCCCTTTGTCATTGATGGCAACATATGATGTGAAAAATTATTTTAACCATCAAGACAAGAACTTCTCCTCACTAACATAACTCCCCCTATCAACAACAATCATTCACATGTCTTCTTTTCCTTTATTGCTCCCCCTTCGATCAGCAACTACTTGTTTTTCACATGTCTTCTCTCCCCTTTTGACATCAATGGCAAAGGGCACATACTTGCATCACTTCAGAATCATACCAACTACTCCCCTTGAGTAGCAGCTTCCCATCATCAATCTGGACCACAAGATATGACTGTGAGATCCACCGGCTTGATGCATATCAGTGCACCTTAATTTAGAACTGAAGGAATAATAACCCCTAACTTCTCCCTGAGATACTCAAAAGAGTCCTTAGGTAGAGATTTAGTAAAAATATCTACAATCTGATCCTTGGAAGGCACAAAATCTAATCTGACTTCATTCTTGTTCACTTTCTCTGTCAAAAAGTGGAACTTGATGGATATATGTTTAGTCTTTGAATGCAACACCAGATTTTTTGCTATGTTAATTGTACTTGAATTATCATAGAAGATTGTGATAGGTTCTTCATACTCCACTCTGATATCTCTTAGCATTTTCTTCATCCACAATACTTGAGTGCAACTACCTGCTGTTGCAATATATTCTGCTTCTATAGTGGACAGAGATATTGCCCCTTGTTTCTTGCTCAACTAAGAAACCAATCTCTTCCCCAAAAAGAATGATCCACCATTGGTACTCTTCCGGTCATCTAAATCTCCTGCCCAATCTACATCTGTATATGCATGAAGAGAGAAATCATGATCTCTTAGATACCACAAACCATACTCAACTGTCCCTTTTAGATATCTAAAAATCCTCTTGATTGCCATGACATGAGATTCTCTAGGATCAGCTTGGAATCTAGCAACAAGACCAACAACATTCACAATGTCAGGTCTAGTTTGAGTAAGATACAATAATCCTCTAATCAATGACCTATACTTTTTCTGATCAGTCTTAGGAGAGTCATCATCTTTGCTCAATTTACATCCAGTTGCCATGGGAGTACTCATTGGTTTTGAGTCTTCCATCCCAAATTTCTTCAATAATTCTTTCACATATTTGGTCTGAGAAATGAAGATTCCTTTCTTTGTTTGAATGATTTGTAGACCTAAGAAGAAATTCATTTCCCCAAACATGGACATCTCAAATTCACTTTTCATTTGATTTGCAAAAGTTTTGCACATACTATCTCTTCCTCCAAAAATGATATCATCAACAAACACTTCAACAATCAAGATATTTTCATGATCAATTTTGAAGTACAAGTTACTGTCAACAATACCATTGTTGAAACTAATCTTCAAAAGATGCTTATCCAGTCTTTCATACCAGGCTCTGGGGGCTTGTTTGAGTCCATATAGTGCTTTCTTAAACTTGTAGACCATATCACCATGATCAGACAATTGAAATCCATCAAGTTGCTCAATGTAAACTTCTTCTTTCAAGTCACCATTCAGGAAGGTAGACTTGACATCCATCTGATATACTTTGAAGTCCTTGAAAGCAGCAAAGGCATGGTGCAGGAGCACCAAGATGTGGAGATTCTACTTGATTTTCAAGTTGTATTATTTTGTTCAATAAGGTATTTTTCATGTTGTAATAAGGCTTAATGCCATGTTTTAGTTGGACTATGTCCAAATGTCGAAAATAATATTTTGGTTATGTTATTAGTCCTAGGTAGGACAGTCTTGTAGTCATAGGTAGTTTGCAAGATGACTTTAAGTTTCAATGTTTTTATAAGATAGTCATTTAAATTTCCTATTGTAAGCCTTTAAAAAGCATGTCTTAGGTTAGTGGGCGTGATATAACCATACCAAAGGTTAATCCAAGTGTCAAAAAGCATTTAAAACCTCAAAAACGGAAAGGGCAGCCAAGAATGGACAGTTACAACAAAACAGTCTTTGTGCTGCAGTTAAAAATTAGAAAGAATTCTATGATGGGGCAGTTTCTTTTTTGGACTCCAAACGTCCTCATGCTAATGTTGAGGCTTATTTCAAGCCTACCAAGTTGTATTGTGGAGAGATTTTTAGAGGGAATAGAGAGAAATATCAAAAAAAAGATTGTTGTTTTATGTTTTTTTCTGTTTTTTCCGTCACTGTTCCTCAGAAATCCATACCTGTACGGAAGAGTCTTGGCATGAATTTAGAATGGGATGAAAGGGGACTGAAGAAGCTTTGATTCAAAGCTTATTGGAGGTCTTAATGTTGAATTTGAAGGGAGGAATCTCTGTTTTACCAAAAACTATTTTTTTCTACTTTTTTCTGTTTTCTTCACTGTTTTGCTACAGTACCCGCGATTGTACGGATTTTTTATTGCCAAAACTTGTGATGGATGGAAATTAATTTGAAGTACCTTTAATTTGAGACTAGTTTGGGATCTTGATGATGATCTAGGTGGGAGATACGGTCGATTTCCCAAAAATTGTTTTTTTTCCAGAATTGCTGTCACAGTTAAAAATTTGCTGTTTTCTGCCTTGATCCATACTAGTATGGCTGAGGAGTAGTTGATGTTTATAATGAATGTTTAGAGTGGAGAGTTAAATTTCATCTGCAAGTGGTTGGAAGTCTTGGCAATGGATAATAAGGAAGATATGCATGTTTTCCCAAAAACTGCTTTGTAACTATTTTTTCTGAAACTAATAGAGGACAGCAGCAACGAGGTATTTTTGACATGTCATTACTTTGCAAAGGAAGGCATTATGTTGAATGCATGTTGTAGGATTGATAAATGGTAATGAGAATGCGTTTGTGTTGAGGGAGGCCATCCCAAGGTGGTTGTGTGACTGTTATTCCAATGGAACAGCAATGCCATGTTAGTCTGTGAGATTGCTGTCCTGCAGTCCTGTATAGAGGAGTTGAAGGGATGTTAGATGGAGTTGACATCTTGGAAGGTGTCTTGGAGTCCTCCTTCATATTGTGTGTGTGTTAAGAGTAAGTTGGAGATGGTGTTGAAGGCTGTCTTGAGAGACCTTTGCATGTGAAGTTATGATCATGCTATTGCTGTCCTAGATGCTCTGCATCAAGGCAAGAAATAACCTAACTGCTTCGATTCTTGCCACTGGAGCAAAAGTTTCTTCAAAATCAACTCCTTCTACTTGAGAGTAACCCTTGTAAACCAATCTAGCTTTGTTTCTGACTACTTCACCAGCTTCATTCAATTTATTCTAGAATACCCATTTGGTTCCAATCACATTCTTGTTTCTAGGTCTGGGAACAAGATCTCAAGTGTGATTTTTCTCAATTTGCATCAACTCTTCCTCCATTGCTTTAGTCAAACTTTCATCATTGCATGCTTCATTTACTGACTTTGGTTCAATCTTTGAAATTAGACAATGTTCTTCTAAGTCTTGAGCAATCTTTCTTCTTGTTTGAACACCTTTGCTTTTATCACTTATGATCTGATATTTAGAGTGATTTAGTCTTACATACCTGGGAATTTTGAGACTTTCTTGCACTTCTATTTCTTGAGAAGGTTCATTCAAACTCATCTTTTCTTCCTGATCCACGAGATCAGTCTAAATCTGAATTTCAAAAGGGGCTTGGACTCCTTGGATCAAAAGATCATTCTGATCATCTTCATCATATTCATAAAACCTTGAGTGTTTTTCAATACCTTCATCAACCTTCACGTTTGTACTTTCTATAATCTTTCTCAATCTCTTGTTATAACACCGATATGCTTTTCTTTGAGTAGAATAACCCAAGAATATTCCTTCATCACTTCTAGCATCAAATTTGCCTAGATCTTCATCTCTTTTAATGTAACATTTGCTACCAAAGACTCTGAAATACTTCACAGTGGGAGTGATGCCAAACTAGAGTTCATAAGGAGTCTTACCAATAGTGCTTCTGATTTGTACTCGATTAAGAGTATAGATTGCAGTGCTTACAGCTTCTCTCCAGTAGATCTGAGGAACATTTGCTTCCATCAGCATGGTTCTAGATGCTTCCTGGATGGTCGGGTTCTTTCTCTCCACTACTCCATTCTGCTTTGGAGTCCTTGGAGCAGACAACTATCTTTTTATTCCATGTTTCTCACATAATTCTATGAACTCACTGGATGTGAATTCTCCACCCCTATTAGACCTCAAACATTTTATGTTCAATCCAGTTTCATTCTCTACCATAGCCTTGAATATTTTGAATTTCTCAAGAGCCTCTAATTTCTCTTCAGAAAAGTCACTCATATCATCTGGGAGTAGTCATCAATTAATAGCATGAAGTATCTATCACCTTGCACACTCTTGATTCTTGCCGGACCACATAGATCAGTATGAACTAAGTCCAATAATCTGGTAGAAGACTGTTCCTTACTTTTGAATGTGACTCTGCTCTGCTTACCTAACTAACATTCTTTGCACAAACTATTTGTAGGTTTCACCAGTCTTGGAAGATCTCTCATAGCCTAGGTGTTGCTTATCTTGATGATAATATCAAAATTCACATGACACATTCTTCTATGGCACAAACAACTCTGATCAATTTGAACAAATAAACAACTTTTACCAGTACCAACCAAGTGGAGATATTACCTTTTGTTTGAGTACCAGATGCAATCTTTGTTCTAGAACTTTCAAAGATTTTGAATTTTCCATTTTTGAATTGGAGATCATAGCCTTTGTCCACCAACTATCCAACACTGAGAAGATTGTGCTTCAAACCTTCAACATATAGTACATTACTGGTTTTTTTCTTTCCATCAAAAGAAATGGTTCCTCTACCTCTGATTCTGCTAGCAGAATTATCACCAAATTTTACCACTCCTCTTTCATACCTTTCCAAATCTATGAACTTATTTTTGTCACCTTTCATATGGTGGGAGCATCCACTATCAATGACTCAATCATCCTTTTCTTCAACTTGGGCAGCCAGAGCTCTTTCTACAATTTTATGATTGACAGATTCAGAGGGCATTGGATCTTCTTCCTTGATGGCAATAAACACCCAGTCACTTCTAGATTTGTTTCCTGTCTCTGATTCATCATCTGTTACTCCTTCATCATTATCAT
The DNA here is from genome assembly GCA_027924645.1 of Cunninghamia lanceolata. Taxonomy (NCBI): domain Eukaryota; kingdom Viridiplantae; phylum Streptophyta; class Pinopsida; order Cupressales; family Cupressaceae; genus Cunninghamia; species Cunninghamia lanceolata. The sequence continues at coordinate 597,418 of BSBN01000178.1, read as the reverse complement.
CTTCATGAACATAGTAACATTTCTTTTGGAACCTTGATTTGTTAGGATTTGGCCTTGAAAATATTTCTGGACACCTTGAGGCAAAATGACCAATCTTATTGCAGTTAAAACATTTAAAAGGCAATTTCCCCTCATACTTACTGGATCCTCTTGCCAGTCTTTTTGCAATAAGGGCTTCAAGTTGAGCAGCTTCTGCTTCATCTTCTTCTAGGTCTTTTCTTGATTTTTCATACCATGATAGTCTCTTTGAAGAGTTCTCTCCTGGATCAAAATTTTGTTTTCCTTTTATAGAGGCGCTAGCTTTGAATGTAGATTTAGTCTTAGGGGGGCATCTCTAAACTCGGTCAATTCAAATGCAGCCAATTTACCAACTAATTGATCTCTTGTGATACCTGAATAGGATCTGAATTCTTCAATAGCAGCAACTTTGTGTTTGTAAGAATCAGGAAGGGATCTGAGAACTTTGTCAACAATCTCATCTTCATCCAAGATTCCACCAGCACATCTAATGCCACAAGCAAGCTCATTTACTCTTGGCATAAATGTAGTGATATTTTCATCTTCTCTCATCTTTAGGTTTTCAAATTTTCCTTTCAGACTCTGTAGCTTGGCACATTTAATGTACTTGTCTCCTTCATGCAGAAGTTCTAGTTTTTGCCAAATCTCATATGCAATTTTTAGATTAATAACATTTGTCAGTTCTGAATCAGATAAGGCACTTAGAAGAGCTTCTTTAGTACGCAGATTGTTTTTAGCATCTTTGATTTCATCTATGGTACTCGAACCATTCTGTGGAGGAACATACTTCTTTGAAGCCATGATCCAATACTGCATTCCCATACATTACAAGTGGCATTCCATGTGACTTTAACAAAGAGTGAAATTGGTTCCATCAAACCTTGGACTATCCTTCTTGTAGGACGACATCTTGGATCTCCTCAAGTGGTTTAGCTCTTTTTAGAGGAACTTGGCTCTAATACCAATTGTTAGATTTAGGACAGACAACTGAGGGGGGGGTGAATCAGTTGTTCAAAATTTTCTTCCAATTAATCGCTTAAATTCTTTTCTTAATTTAGTAGCATAATAATAAATCAAACATGGAAACATAATACAACAATTCAAGAGCAGAAACACATTAACACATATGACACCAAGATTTTTGACGTGGAAAACCTGGTTAAGGGAAAAACCATAGGGTGACTAACCCAAGATTGTATTCTCTATTAAAAGAATAGGAAGAACAAAATGTTACATGCCAATTAGGGCTCACTGCCTGAGCACACTGCTCACAAGAGGCCCACTGCTTACAGGAGACACACTATCTACAGAATAATAAGTATTACATACTTGAATTGAAGAATAGCATCTTCACCATGCTTGAGTCAGTTCCATTTAAGCCCAATACTTCTGCTCTACCTTTCGCTCTACACTTCTCTACCACATTCTCCTCTCAACTCTACACCCTTGAAATGAATTTACAACTCCTTATTTATACAAGACATCGACTTAGGGATAATCATCCAAGTCGGCATACATTATAGAGCAAATACATAAATACAACATGACTAATTACAAAAAGACTTCACGCGGATCAACACACTATCTGTTGGCAAGAGACACATTGTGGCTTCATGATTGTTATCATTGATGGCAACAAAGTTCATCCTACACATCCGCAGGACATGGTGTGCCATTACCGGAAGTCAGATTGAAGAGTGATGTGGTCCGGTAAGCAAGAACAGAGCATGTGGCAAGGTCTGATAGTTAGGTCCGGATCACTTAGAGGAAATATCTTAGTAAAGTGTGGACTTGTGGAAGTCAAGAGGTGTACCTTGACTGATACATTCCAGAGATTGAGCCTCCGGTGATGAAAGAGTGAAAAGATATGAGCACCTAAGTGTTGGGTTCCTGTTTGGTAGAATTGACAGAGGAAGAACTGACTAGCAGAGCATCAGACCTTAATCTAGATGAGTTATTGATTGTGATCAAGTTTATTAAGGTATCATTCATGATTTGTCAACATGATTGATGACTTCTATAAGCATCTCCTTGATACGCATCACTTGATAAGTAAGGATTCAGCCGATAGATCAGAGTTTGGGAAAATATTGACTATTCCAGATGCCGACTAGAAAGGTGTTGAAATCATTGGTATAGATATATATACCAGATGGATTTGGATGTGAAGGTGTGTGTTGTGTGTGGTGAAGTGTGAAGAAAAGCAGAAGGGCAGTGTGAAGACAGTAAGATAGGTCTGGTATGTGACAGGATATCAGCACCAAAGAAGAGGAAGAATGAAGTGCAGTAGATCAGTGTATTGATCCTAACCAGAACTGAACCTCAGCATATGTGGATGCTTCTTATCAGTTCAATTTTCTTGTTACTCTCTTTATAACTTGTAGACAGTGAGTCTCTTATAGGCAGTGAGCCTCTTGTGAGCAGTGTGCTCGGGCAGTGAGCCCTAATTGGCAAGTGCCATTTTGTATTTCTATTCTTCTAATAGAGAATACATTCTTGGTTTAGTCACCCCATGTTTTTTCCCTTAACAGGGTTTTCCATGTCAAAATCATTGTGTTATGTGTATTGTCTTTGTTTCTGCTTTCATGATTATGGATGCTTATTTGCTTTGATGCTGCACTAGTTGTTGAAGAAGAATAGAAAGTTAAATTAATTAAGATAACCGATTCACCCCCCCTCTCAGTTATCAACAATTGGTATCAGAGCCAAGTTCCTCCAAACAGAGCCTAATAGCTTGAGGAGATCTGGGAATTCAAATGGATGTGTATGGCATGAGGGAACAACTTTAGACTACCCTAGATGATCTTGAGCAATCTAACTCTGAAGTCAATGAATTGAAGGAAAGACTCAAACAGACTAATGATTTCATCAATGAACTAAAAGGGAAACTAAGTATCTCTATGAAAAAGAGAAAGGATATGCTTCAACAATGGCAAGTCAAAGTGAAGCCATTGATACAAATGAAGATCTTAAGGAGAAAACCAAGTTATGTGAAAAGTTTTCAAAAAAGGTCATTATGGTAAGACATGAAATGGAATCAGGAGTTATGAAATTCACTCAAGAAATTGAAGAGAAAAGAAAAAATGAAGATGATCTAAGACAATCTCTCAAGGAGAAATCAGAAGACTGCCACAAAATGGATAGAATAATCAGGCATCTAGAATCTGATCTTGAAGAAGCTAGAGATAATGAAGAACAACTTGAGAATCAGATTGACACTCTTAAAAGGGAGCTTCAAACAACAAATGAATACAAGGAGAAATTCAAGATAAGCTCTGCTCAACTTGAAGTTCTTCAAAGCCAAAAGAGGGTAGATGACAAGCAAGGCTTGGGCTATGAAAAAGGTGAAAGCTCCGGATCCGATCAGAAGAACTCCAGATCAAAAAATCCAACAAACAGGCCTAGAAGACCTCCAGTAAGGCAACCAAATGCTCAAAGATATCATTCCTTCAATGGATACTACCACAATTGCAATAACTTTGGTCATAAAGCAAATCAGTACAGAAGAAGAATGAATCAGACTAGTTCATCCTTCTCCGAACAGTGTTTTAATTGCAAAAGGTATGGTCACAAAACTCATGAATGCATAAATATGTAAATGAACAATTCATTCAATGGTAGATGTTTTGCACGCAATAGAATGGGAGATATGGCTAATCAGTGTAGATCAAGAGGATATCAGTCAAATATGCAAAGAAATGTTGTTTGCTACAATTGCAATAGATCCAGTCGTATTGCCAAATTTCGCAGAAGCAAGAATCAGGACAAAAAGAGTCCGGTGCATCATAATCAAAACCAAGACAAAGGAAAAGGAAAAGTGAATGCGGATGAAGTTTAAAGGGAAATGAATAAGATATGGGTGAAGATAAGTACAGAAAATGATGGGGATGGATCTGCACCAGAATCTAGTGCTAATATTCCTTCCAGAAACTAAATAGATGAGCTCTGGCTCAGGGGCAGTCACAAAAGAAAATATTTCCCCCCAACCAGTCAATTGGTGCCTGAAATTGGCACATCGAAGGTTGCGGACTAAAAGGGCTCTCAGAGAAACATCTAAATAAACCTTGGGGAAGATATGAAAGATATGCAATGAATTTGAAGAGGTTAATCATCTAAGATTAATCCGTTTAACAGTCATCTGGTAAGAACAGGATTTTCACAGTTAGATCCGGTATGATTCAAATTTGAGGAAGTCTGATCTGCGGATAGATCAAATGTTTGGGGAAAGGAAGATAGATTGTCATCAATCACTGAGAATAATTCTAAGTATATCTCAATAATCTGGAAAAGATCTTTCTCAGAACAAGGAGAACAAGGCAACCAGGATAACTTAAGTTGCGCATTTATTGCAATGTCAAATTAGGGTTTGCTCAGAGATAAAAGGGTTTATTTTCTCGTCATTTATACATTTGCACTCAAGAAGAAGAGAAAAAGAGCTCTGCAATCAAATTGTCTCAAGCCTCTCAAAGATCAACCACATAAGACAATTCTTCCAGCAATCTGATCCAGCTCATTCTGTGAAACCTAGAAGCATAAAAAGGTATTTTTCACTCTCGATCAAACTCTCTCTAAATCTTTAAGATGGCTACTCTGAATGTTGTAAAGATTTCTGATAGGCCTTGCCCCAAATTTAAGAAACATCCCTACAAATCTCTAGAAGTGGATCCCTTAGGTGCCTTTTCTAGCATTCCACATGGGGTTTTGCATGTTGAAGACATTAGGGCATACATTCATGCGAGCATTAAAGAATTTGGGGAATCCAAGCTGCTAGATATCTATCACAATCAATTAATAGATGACTCATTTGATCTCAAACCTCAGTATAAGGCTATCCAGGACAAACATTTTGTACAGTGCATCCATTTACCTTGTTTTGTAGAAGATGAATGGGTCCGGTATGTTTTAAGTAGAGTGCATGACAACTTCATATGGTTGAATACGCTATTTAAAATCACAAAAGATGCTATTAGGGTAGTAATCAGTTTGCATTCATCCGGAGTGTTACTTGTTCTTAAATCGGTCAAAAGCAAACTATGAGTGAAGCTACCAGATCAAAATTTGACAAGAGAGCAATGACAATAGAAGACATCACTGATCTGGATGTCAAGTTTGCCTCCATGATAATTGGTTACAAAATATATCACTCTAGCAGGGAAAACTCAGTACCCGGAATTGCAATTTACATTGCTTATCAGATGTTAAGAGAGAATGCAGACTATGATCTTTGTGAGCTCCTTCTGAACCAACTTTTGGAGAATCTACAGAAGATAAAGAAGGATAAGAAAAATTCTTTTAAATATGGTGGCTTGATACTCTGCCTATTCTTTTACTACATGAATGAGCTACCCGGATCCAATGGATGGGTATGGCAAAATAACAGACCTATTACAATTCAAATCAGAGATTACTTGCATGGGCTTGGTAATGCCAAGGCACAGAATACAACACTCTGGGGCTATTTCAAGAATTTTTAGAGTATGATGCAATACAGAGAAAGGATCCCTCAATCATTAGTTAAGAAGTACAAAGATACAGTGTGCTTCATGATAGACACTGATCAATGCCTAATGGAGGCAGTGGAGCCAAGGATAGTCTGGATCATGCCAATGGGGTATGAAGTTGATGAGAAAATTCTAGAGCTGCATATTTAACACATGCTAAGTCAACCCAAGGATCCTAAGGCAAAAAGGTTTGGTACCTACCAAGAGCTAAGTGTAAAAGTTCATGTTGAACTTAGATAGCCTGAGATCAAGAGAAAAGTAAGAAAGGAAGTAGAAGATTTTGCCAAGAGGCATGGAATCTCAAAAGAGGCACTTGATGCCAACAAAGATAAAATGGAAAGGGCAGAGAAAGAAAAGGAAGAAGCAGGAAATGAAAGTGCTCCAGTAGAGGTCCCCTCCCAGACCAGATCCTCTAAGAGCTCTGCACCTGCAACTACTAAGAGCTCAAAGGATCAAAACCGGAAGCAAAATCATTCGGTAAAGGAGAAAAGAGAACAAAGACAAAGGCTACAAGATCATATATAAGCCTCAAAGATGATGAAGAGATAGAATTTGATGAAGAGATGAAGAAGAAGAAGAAAGTATCTGGAGAATCCTCTACTGGACTAGACAAGGAAGAAGAAAAGACAGATAAAAGTGTTGAGAAGCCTACTCTTGATGATATCATCAAGGCAATTACTGTGGATGGAAACCTAAAAAAATTAACAGAATTCTATGATGAATGTAGTGAAGCTGACCAAAAGATCCTGCAAGATGCCACAGTCAGGTATCTAAATATCTACAATAAAGCTTTCATCGAAATCATATCTCTAATGCCTAAAATCCTTGAGAAGGAACTTGAAATTAGAAAGAATAATGCTAAAGCAAAGGATATGGAGATCTGGGAATAGATTAACCATTCAGCTCTATCCTTCCATCACTCCTAAGCAAAAGAATATGATCTTCAAAGATTGCAAGGATGAGTTCCGAAGCAAAGCTAGGATGAATCAGCTTATGCTTGGAGAAACTGACAAGGTGGCTAAAGAAACAGAAGACATCCTCTGGAATGCATACAAAAGATTCAATATTCCTATTATAGAGGACTTAGGTGATGATCCCTCGGCCATGGATGACAAAGAAGAATCTACTGAGACAGTGGCAGAAGAGGCAAAGGAGACAAGTGAAGAGAAAGCTAAAGACTTAGATTCCTCTGCTCCCGAAGAGGAAGTTCATTAAGAAGAAGACACTTCTCTTCCGGATCCTCCTGCATACTCTGGAATTGAAGGAGAAGAAAGAAAAGAAGAGAGTATCAGTCAAGAAGAACAAGTAAATGGAAGTGAAGAAAGTCAAACAGAAAAGATCACAGATGACAGTGCTAAGGCTGTAGAAGGGGAGAAAACCCTGTCACTGGTAAGAGACACAACGGAAGTAGTCAAAGATTTCTTAACCAAAGAGATGATAGAATTTCATGAACCAGAACTTCTTCAAGGTCCATTCAATTTTGATTCCATCTCCCTGGTTCAAACCATGAAGCTAGCATCCTTTACTCAAGCAAAGGCAAAAGAAAAACTCCTGAAGTCTCACATGGAAGACTGTGAGCTCATAGAAGCTACATCTGGTGTATTGGAGAAGATCATGCCATCCTTCCAAAGGATCCTTTGGCCTCCACATCTAGTAATCTAAAGTCTCTTGTAAATTCTGTTCATTCACATTTTGATTCCTTAGAAAAGTTAGTAGAAGAAAAGGTCCGGAAGAAGTTTTTGGAAAAGAGACTCTCTGAAGTACAAGGTCTAATAAAAAATGATAGGAGAGTTATGCATATCGGAATAAAGAGCTTAGAAAATGCTCTTAAAGATGGCAGAGATATCTATAAATTTTGTTTATCCTGGCCTAAAGTGACCATGGATGTTGAGAAGAAAGTAAAAGAGCATGAGGATAAACTGTTAAGTTTATCTCAAAGTTTTGATCCTCTCTCCTCCTCCATAGTAAATCAAGAGTGTCAGACTATTGTAGTCATAGATGAAATAAAGAAGCTTGAGAAGGAAAAGAAAAATAGAATAAACAAGTTAAGTGAACTTAGAGGGATCATTATCCCTAAGTTAGAGGCCATGCATGAGGCCCTAACTGATGCACAGGCCACAACCCGGACCAATGATCTGACAAATCTTAAGAAGGCAGAAGATTTTGCATTCCTATTGAGTGGTCACATCTCAATTTTGGATAGGATGTAGTAGAGTTGGGTGACAGAAGTTGTACAGTTGAAGAATACTTTTGCAGACATACTTAAGTATATGTAAGTACAACTTGCATATATACTTATGCGGATATGTATAGACTATTTTTAGAAATTTTGGTGTGTGGACCCTACCCTTTTCCATTGATGTCAAAGGGGGAGTGAGGAGTAGTGAAAAATGTGGAATCTAGCTAAGGGGGAGCTCCAGTAAAGTGTACATTAGAATAGAGCATCAACAAAGGGGGAGTGTAGTATAACACTTAGTCATTTTTCACTAAGTGTTGCCATCAATGCCAAAGGGGGAGATTGTTGGCAAGAGACACATTGTGGCTTCATGATTGTTGTCATTGATGGCAACAAAGTTCATCCTACAGATCCGCAGGACATGGTGTGTCTATACCGGAAGTCAGATTGAAGAGTGTTGTGGTTCGGTAAGCAAGAACAGAGCATGTGGCAAGGTCCGACGGTCAGGTCTAGATCTCTCAGAGGAAGTATCTTAGTAAAGTGTAGACTTGGGGAAGTCAAGAGGTGTACCTTGACTGATACATTCCATAGATTGACCATCTGGTGATGAAAGAGTGAAAAGATATGAGCACCTAAGTGTTGGGTTCCTGTTTGGCAGAGTTGACAAAGGAAGAACTAACCAGCAGAGCATCAGACCTTAATCCGAATGAGTTATTGATGGTGATCAAGTTTCTTAAAGTATAATTCATGATTGGTCGACATGATTGATGACTTCTATAAGCATCTCCTTGATACGCATCACTTGATAAGTAAGGATTCAGTCGACAGATCAGAGTTTGGGAAAATATTGACTATTCTGGATGTCGACTAGAAAGGTGTTGAAATCATTGGTGTGGATATATATACCAGATAGATTTGGATGTGGAAGTGTGTGTTGTGTGTGGTGAAGTGTGAAGAAAAGTAGAAGGGCAGTGTGAAGACAGTAAGACAGGTCTGGTATGTGACAGGACATCAGCACCAAAGAAGAGGAAGAATGAAGTGTAGTAGATCAGTGTATTGAGCCTAATCGGAACTGAACCTCAGCATATGTGGATGCTTCTCATTAGTTCAAGTTTCTTGTTACTCTCTTTATAACTTGTAGACAGTGAGTCTCTTGTAGGCAGTGAGCCTCTTGTGAGCAGTGTGCTCGGGCAGTGAGCCCTAATTGGCAAGTGCCATTTTGTATTTCTATTCTTCTAACAAAGAATACATTCTTGGGTTAGTCACCCCGTGGTTTTTCCCTTAACAGGGTTTTCCACATCAAAATCATTGTGTTATGTGTATTGTCTTTGTTTCTTCTTTCATGATTATGGATGCTTATTTGCTTTGATGCTGCATTAGTTGTTAAAGAAGAATAGAAAGTTAAATTAATTAAGATAATTGATTCACCCCCCCTCTCAGTTATCAACACTATCGACCACATAGATCTGAGACTTCAATCTTTCTTTTGGAACACACCATTCTTCACAGAACATTTTCAAGGTCATCTACAGGATGTGTAACTCATCTGGTCAGCTAGACTTAGGAAGAACATCATCATTTGGAAGTAATTCTTCAATTACGAGCTCAATATTCAATGCAAACCACCAACACGAACTGGACACAATCCAAAGACCTCCACAAGCTTGTTTGAATCACCAAGAACATCCACACTACTTCTGCTTATTGAAATCATTCTCTCCTTCATCTGAAACCTCAAGAACACAGTCTATCATCATTGTCATATTGGAATAGATGCTTGCGGACCTCCAGACCATGAACTAATTGAGTTGTCAATTCACATTGACTTCCTAAACACTCCACCAAATCCGCAGAACAAGATATTGCATTTCTAGATCTCACCGGACCTATCTGTGTCACCTGTTACCTCTGAACATCTACCAGAAGTGGTTTTACTTATGTGGCCATAACTTCTTTAGATCTTCATGCGGACCTCTAAAATCTTTATTGGATCATCTTAAGACACATATCTACAAACCCTTTGATGCGCATCCTCTGATCTTCATCTTAGCTGGGATCTTTACCTCACTGTCTTCACTGTTCTTCTCTATTTCTGATAGGACTATTTCTCTCAATATCCTCAGCATACAGCTCATCCAATCCTTATCATCAATGCAACAAGAGTATGTTGACATCAATGACAACACCGGTTAGGCCCATACTTGCAACACGTTGTAGGTAAAGAATATTGACACCAAAGTGAACCCGGTGGATGCTTTGACTAAGATTGTTCCAAGGGAGAAGTTTGAGTTCTATCAAACTTCTCTTGGCATTGTCAAGTTCTGACAATAAGCCTAGAGTAGGGGATTTCTTTGCATGGCTCTCCTACAGCCCGGATTGGACTTCAAGTGGGAGATTGTTAGTGTAACGTATCATATTTTGCAGTCCAATCCATTTATTGCTATGTAAAGGCTTAGTCAACCCATTTCCTCCACTGCTTATGCATCAACCATTTGTATGCTTGTCTTTCCCACGATTAGGTTTATTGACTATTATTAGTCTAGAGTGGAGTTAAATGGAGGTAGTTGTAGGGAACAACAGAACATAGTATTATTGATAATGAGCTGCTATGGTATGAAATGTATGATGTATGAGAGTTTATTTTCTAATAATATAGAGAGCAATCCCCTACTCAGTGTGGACGTAGCCAATTGGTGAACCACATTAAAAGACTTTATTTGTCTTCTTGATATGTTTTGTGTGTTATTTTTGCTTATGCATTTGATTTAATTTTTTTTGTTTTGTTCTGTACTGTTCATTTCTTCACTCAACCTTGGTGAGCATATTTTGCAAGTTGAGGAGGGTAATCTAGATGTTGTTTGGAGTGCTAGTGAACATGGGACATTAAGGCAACATGATTTTCATGAGAGTATTCTATGTCTTTCTTGTTTTGTAGTGAAAAAGAGAGGATTGGGGTTTTAGTTTTTGATGGTTTTTGGATCCTCCTTTCACAACAAACATTCAAGGACATATCAATCGAGTTGAATCTCTACTAAGTGAGAGTAATCATCTAATAGGTTGGGTTGTCACTTAGAACAATGTGGAAGCTTAGATGTTATCAATCAATATTTTAATTTAATGCTCAAATACTCTTAAAACCTGAATTATGCATAGTAAGCAAATTGATGAATTATGACAAATCCTTGCAGACTAAGGTAGTAGGCAGAGATTAATAACTAACCATTTTTTGAAGTTTAGAATGCAGAATAGTCAGTGACACTACCACTAATGCCACTGTCCAAGGTACTATTTTCTCTGTGGAATTTTGATCTTCTCCTGACACTGATATTCACTATACTTTATGTTTCTGCCCTGGAAGATGCAGAGGACACCTCCACTAGTGCCCTAGTCCAATATCAAGTGTTTTTTAGGATGTCAAAAGCTCTTTGGATGTTGATTATTACTATCCAAATTATTTCTGTGTTTCAGGATCCAGAGGACACTTCCACTAACGCCCATGTCCAAGCCGTCCTTTTCTTTAGGGATGCAAAATATGCACACTATCTTACTGTTCCCTGCAACTCCACTCCGTCCAGATGCAAAACCTATAACCTGCAATCACAAAGGCGTGTGGTTGGGGGTTGTGGTGTTTAGAGGCTTGCCTCAGTCAAGCCCTGAAGAGACATTCAAGTCTTCCATACACCGTTGTCAGATAAATAGTGTGTATCCTTGCAATATAGAGGTAAAAAAAATTGATAAAGGATTTAAACATAAATAGATATCACCTTAAAAGTGTCGATCTCACATAAATGAAGGCTCTTCAATCACATGAGAAGATGAAGTTAAACCTGCAATCACAAAATAATAACAATGCTCTGCTTTGCAACAATGAATATCATGGATGCTTTAAAATCACAAGTTAGCCAAAAGTTCATAATCATCTTCTAGTTTGCAATTGAAATACTAAACATACTTATATATACAACCACAAACATTCCCACTAAGAATTTCATAATTCAAACTTGAGATGTTGACATAGGACCTAAGTAACGGTCATAAAATTGACATTTGAATTTAGGACTGACCCAAAATAGGGCATGACTAAGGTGTTAGCGCCCAATTCCACCTTCCTAATTTTGGTTAGGATCTATTTAAATGACATCCCCTAGGTCCTATTTGCCATAACACTCAGGGGTTTTCTCATCATGATTCACAATTAACATGCAATATGATCTAAATGCATTCTAATGACCCAGGAGATAAATCTTAAGAGGGAAAATCCCCTAAGGGGACATTTTTTGACATAACATTTAGCCCCCACTTTAATGTAAGTATAAATGCAAGGATAATACATGCATTAAAGTATGGTCAACAAACACAATAAACATGACAAGAATAGTGAAGACACACCAAACACACTGAAGATAGTAACATGCATGCAAAACATGAAGAAGACAGTTACAGTCACGCAAAACATGGGGAAGACAATATTGAAGACATGCAAAACACAATGAATACAGTGAATGTAGTGATTATTTCTTTTTCATTTTCTCATAGATATGAATGCAAATGCAAGTACATGGAAAATAAACACACAACCCAAAATGCAGGAGGACCTCATCGCCACTAGTCTTAAAACTGCATAAGGGGCAACAGACACACAATACAAATCTTAGAGTGTAGGAGGAGCTCATTGCCACCGATCTTGAGACTACACTTAAGAACAAACTCACCATACAAATCCCAAAGCATAGGAGGACCTCATTGCCACCAGTCTTGAAACTATGCTTGGGAACAAACACACTATACACACACACATGGAAGACATGAAGAAAACATGTCAAATAAGTGATGGAAGAAACCTATTTCTAGGTTCACTACCATCTCAGGAACATTATAGGCACACACCAATGATTGCACTTCAGCACAACAATCACTGAAGACACGCTTAAGGGAGGATACACCAACCCCACCTGCTTGGAGGACTTTTAGAAAATGACAGGATGTGTAATCTCCTCGAGAAATACATGTTGATGATGATGTTGCTCACATATAGACATGAAATAAAAGTTACACAACAACCTTTATTTATCTTAAAAGATACGATGAATTCAAAGAATTCATGATCCAAAGTCTCTATTGATTAGTTCATAATTTACTGACGTTACTCAATGGTTGATGTGTGTTGTTGTTTTCCATTTCAAGGGGCCTTACGTTGATCAGTAGATTCTATTTTCTGCAACTATGCTACACAAAAAGGTTACTCTACATAGTATATTTCTTCAAATAATGTGTCTACAAGTTGATATTTGCATGATTTCTACCATTATTTGTAATTCTTTGCATGATATTTTCAACACTACATGCATTTAGCTCAAATATGCTAATGATATTCAGTTATCTACGGATGTCAACATATTTCTATGTTCTGCTTATTATTTATCATGATTTGCAGTTATGGAAGTGATTTAATGAAATTAAAATGAGAAAAAGGGTTAGAGAATGAGATTCCCAAAATTACTTGACTGAGATCACTGATCCACATACATGTTCTGATATAGTAATGAAGAGAAGAAAACTAGAATCATACTTCACCAGGACATTCCACAAATCCACATGATCCAGTGTAAATCTTCAAAGGAAAAGTTGACAACAACATGTAATAGTATGAAAGCGCTTCTATTTGAACACATCATTCACCATTACATATCCAGAAATTAACTTGAAGATTACGTAAAGTTTACAATCAGGATGTAATCTAAAGCTTCATCTCCATTCAATATGCTTTAGAACAAGTACATTTACAATGGTCTGAAGAAAGAACCTTGACATTTCAACAATTCAGTCCTCATTAGTCTTAGTAATTCAATCTCCTATGTGAAATTGTTTCGGTCAGATTTTTTATGGTTTGGCCTCTCTTTTTTTACAAAGTAAAGGGGCTCAATATATGGCTTTGATTATCCCCAATACAGTTCCAAAACCCTATTTAATCAACGGTCTGCATCTCAAGTGCAACATCAAATGGTGGAAAACAAATCCTACCAAAAAACCTTGAGTAGCACCCATACTGAGCGTAAGGATGCCCCTTGGAAACCATAACAATCACCAAAATAATTGTTGCTCCATTTAATAATGTTTCCTTCCACCTGCATTTTCCTCCGCATTGAAAGCCTTTACTCCTCTTGCTCCCCTACAATTGTTTTGTCTGATCCGCCGCCTGGTCAAAATGTTAGATTGGCCTTAATTGTAGCAGTTAATATGCCACCAACTCAGTCTTCAGTTGCAGTGTTGGGGCCTTTAAACCCTTTGTATATCTTCATCATTGGCGTAACCTGTCTTCGTCTTCTTTCTCCATAGTCGGCAAGACAACCACCATCGATGCAGCTCTTTCTCCCTTTACCGATGGCTGATGACTGCTTCGTAACCAATATACCTGCGCACCTATGGTCAACATACATAAGTTAAGCATCATCATTTAATAAACTAGCAAGAAGATAAAAATTACATTAAATCAGGTTGAATGTGCAAACACAGATATCGCGTTAAGAATCCATGAAAATCGCTTATCCGAATGCATATACAACGTAAAAAATGGTCAGGTCAACCACCGTTGACCAAGAACATGCTATTGGGCTCCAAAATGGATTCAAAATCCCCTCACTTTGCTTTCCTACCTTTTTCCTTGTATCTTGCAAATGTATGTCATAAACATACAAGCGCACTGAAAATACAAAGAATTTTCTACTTTTAACTTCTCTTCACGTCTGGGGCTTGTATATCGGCATGCATATTTGAAATGTAGATCATAGACATACAAGCGCTAAATATGCAAAGACCTTTCTATTTTTAATTTTCTCTTCGCGTCCGGCTTTGCATCTTGAACATGCATCTTTCGCTTGTATATCCCCTTGCATACAAGGCCCAATACATACAAACGCCTTTGTATGTTCCCTTTTCAGACTTCAACCTTTTACAAACTAGAGTTTATTCACTTTCAACTCTGCAACCTGCATAAAGTGCAATGCAACATTTGATATACATTAAGTCAGGATGCATTGGTTTAAACGAAATCTAATCTTTCTTCAGTTCTGCGCTATGTATAAAAGCTTTGTGTATTTCCTTTGTATGTCCCGAAACATACATAGAAGGTAGAAACATACAACAATTTAATCTCATTTCATAACTCTTCGGTTCCAGAACTTGTATATGTGTAATGCATATCAGCTTTGTATGTAAGATACATACAAAGCACAAAACATACATTGACTTAACCTTGGTTCATAACATTTTCAGTTCCACGGCTTGCATATAACCAATGCATATTTTGCTTTGTATGTCCTGAAACATGCAAAGCCCAAAACATACAACCATTACATCTTATTTCGTAACTTTCAGTTCAGCGCCATGTATATAGCCTTATATATTCACCTTGTATGTTTCGCACTTTTCAAACATACAAACCAAAAATACATGCATCGGGCCCGACGAACTATGCAACTTTGATTTGTGTCAGGGCCACCTTGTATGTACCGAAATGAACGTTACCCAAATGCATACAAGTAAAATGACAATGTATATAAACCCGACATAAAAATAGCTTTGTATATGCAACCCGATATACAAAGGAAACTCGACAACCCATTTTACGACTAACATAAGGACTTGATATACAAAGGACTTTGTATATGAGCGACCTTGTATGTTTTGACCTTGTATATGCAACCTGATATACAAAGGACCTTGCATATACAACGACCCGACATACAAAGGACCTTGTATGTGCAACATACAAACCCGATTGTACATTTTACCAAAATACTCATAACTTGCAAAATATAGAGAATTTTAAGATGGTTCAAAAAGTAACGCCTATTCATTTTTAACAAGGAATCCACCCATACTCTACCCTAGTACTTAATGCAATTTTTCATTGTTTTCAACAAGGTTTGTAACTTTTCACTTCTTTTTCCCTTTACCACCAAGTAGAACAACACACATAAGCAAAAGCAACAGCCACAATGGAGGTCCTGATTTTGCTAAGGAGTAAAATGGGGTGTGTTGTGAACATCACAACAACTAGAAACCAAACAAAACAATCAAATTAAAACCATTAAAGGAAATTGAATGAAATAAATTCATAACTTCCAACTATCTTTCCTGTAAATTATCATTTAACTTGAGACTCAATATATTCAATAAGGTGCATGAATTTTCCAATTTAGTTTAAGTGGGTGCACGTGATTAATTATCCTCATCTTGAAAATTAGTTGAACAAACCACTGACTGACATTAAACTACATAGTTGATGTCATTCCCTCATATCCAACCGGATAGAGCCTTGCTACCAGCAGGCGTCCATAGCCCCGACAAGGTTATCATTACAATTCTCCTAAGTAGAGCCCCACTGCCAACGAGCATCTATAGCCCTGATAGATTTACTTAGATGGCTTAATTTGGATTTTTAGTAAAATCTATTTTATTATTTTATATTTTTTTTTTGTATTTGATAGAGATTTCATAAGATATTGCAGTTGTAACTTCATGATGCAAGGAATGGTCACTTGCTGAAATTAAGTTGAGAATTGTAATGGTAGCAAGGGTGACCTCTGATTTTTCACCTAATATCTACACTGGTAGGTTCAACAAACCCAAGGATTTTAGGTGTGTCATTGTGAGAAACTCTCCTTGAATACTCAACCCATAATTGTTGAATACAAAATTTCACAAGTCAAACAACTTTCTACATTCATGACAGTCACAACAAGTTATGCATAAATTTCAAATAATTAACCTGAATGATCTGAATTTTCCATTGTTTTCAATGGTTGTTAGTCTGCTCCTTCATACTCTAAATCAAAATAAAGATCCCTGCTGAGGAAACACAACAAAGCAACCAAAACAAGCAGAATGTACAAACAACTATACAAAAATGTACACTATGATACACATGACTGTCATGGCACTACTTCAGGCTTGAAAATAGTGTTTGAGAAACTGTCCATTAACTGGTAATGGAACATCCTCACCGGTTAAGGTCCTAAGCTTGTAGGTGTTGTCTCCTAAAATCTTAGAAATTTGAAAGGGACCTATCCAAAGTTTATCAAACTTGCCATGATCTCCTTTCCTCTCATGTGCTTTGTCCCACATCAGGACTAAATCTAAGATCCTAAAAGCCTTAATTCTGGCTCTTTTGTCAAACCAACACTTGACAACAACCTGATGTTTAGCAAACTGGTCAATTGCTTCACTTCTTTTTTCTTCTAGGTGCATCAATTAAAGCAACCTGACTTCTTGTTTATTATCTATGCCCAGGTATTCTTGTGCGAACTGCAGTGTAGGAATCTTTAACTTAACAGGGAGGATGGGATCCACCCCATACACTAGATGAAAAGGAGAATTTCCTAATGCAGCCTTATTCTTGGTTCTATCTACCCACAAGGCATATTTCAATAAAGTGTTCCACTCCTTGGGGTTCTTTTCTATCAATTTCTTTATGATGTTCAATAGGTTCTTGTTTGTGGATTCTACTAACCCATTCCCTTGGGGATAGTAATTTGAGGAGAATTTCAAGATGATCCCATAATCAAAAGCCCAACTTGATAGTTTAATTAAAGCAAAAGTAGATTCATTATCACATACCAAAGCATAAGGGACTCCATACTTGGTTACTATATTGCTTTCCAAAAACCTGATGACATCCTCAGCATTACATGTCTTACTGCTGACAACTTCAGTCCACCTGGTACAGTAATCAATAATAGTTAAAACATACCTATAGCCTGAAGATGATGGAGGATTGATAGGTCCTATGAAATCCATTCCCCATTGAGCAAATGGGCGCATCTCCATCATTGGTTGCAAAGGTTGAGCAACATATCTTTCTCTGTGCGCAGCAACCTGACACATATGACAACATTTGATGTGTTCAACAGTATCTTTAAAAATAGTGGGCTAGTAATACCCTCCCCTGAGGATAGCATGAGTGGTAGCTAAAGATGATCCATGTGCGGTCCCAAACTTATCATGTAACTCTGCTAACACCTTGTCTGCTTCTTGTCTTTCCAGGCATCTAAGGTATATCCCCTCGTAGTTTTTCTTGAAAAGGACTCCTCCTTTTATCATGTACTTCTGTGACCTTATCTTTAAGGCTCTCCTCTATGAGGCCTGCAATCTTGAAGGACACCTTCTGGTAATCAGGATGTGTCTAATGTCTGAGTACCATTCTCCATCATCCTTTACATTTATAACATACTACTATCTCACAACATTAGGATCAATTTTTGATATCATCTAGCTTAATGCCTATCCTCTTACTAACTTCATGGGTGTTATGTCCATATCATACTCTTGGAGGACAGTGATCCATTTAGCTCTTTTCTCACTTGGTTCACTTTGCATTAAAACCATCTTCATTGCAGCATCAGGCACTACAACAATCACTTTACTTCTTAGAATGTAATGCCTACATTTCTTAACTGCTCGAACCAGAGCAAGTGCCTGTCTTTCAACATCCATGTATCTAAGGTCTGCATCTCTAAAAGGGCAGCTCATGAAGGCTATAGGCTTTTCTTCTTTGGCCTCATTTCTCTATATTAATACTGTTGCAGATGTATGCTCTGAAGCAAAGGAGTAGATATAAAAATCCTTGGTATAATATGGACTGATCAGAACTGGAGCATTAGATACGGCTTTCTTAATATCTTCAAAAGCTACTCTAGCTTTAGGTGTCCGCTCAATTTTAGTGTCCTTCTTGAGCATGGCGTTTAAGGGTCTGACAATCTCTGCAAAGCCAGTGATATATTTGCTAGCAAAATTAATCTTACCAAAGTAAGATTTGAGCTCGTTCTTGCTTCCAGGAAGCTGTATCTTCATGATTGATTCCACCCTATCAGGATCAATGATAATCCCATTTTCTATTATCATGTGGCCTAATAATTTCCCTGTGGTTAACCCAAGTATGCACTTCTTAGGGTTCAGGGATATCCCATATTGCTCACACTTCAACACCTTTCTTAGGTCATCTACATGGTTTCCTCTATCTTTAGAGAAAATTGTTAAGTCATCCATGTATATGACTATGCACTTACCAATCAAGCCTCTGAAATCTATGTCCATCACTCACTGAAATGTGGCTCCAATGTTTATTAACCCAAATGGCATGTGCTTGTAGGCGAATATCCCCCACCTTGTGGTGAATGCAGTTTTTAATCTGTCAATTTTGTCCACCATCACCTAGTTGTAACCAGAGAAACCGTCCAAGAATGACATCATCTTGGCACCATTCACAATTTGCAGGACTTCATCTAGAGAAGGCAAAGGATAATTATCCTTTTCAAAAGCTTTATTTAAGTTTCTGAAGTCCACACACAATCTGATGTCGCCATTCTTTTTCCTTACTAGGACTAGGTTTGCCACCCATGTGGAATGTCTCATAGGAAATATGATCCTGGCATTAAGTAGCCTTCTAACCTCTTCAAAAATGATGGGCTCCAGTAAGCATTGACGGGTCTTTGTTTCTGCCGAAAAGGCTTAACGTCTAGCTTCAAAGGTATTGTATGAGTGATGACTAATGTGTCATAAGTTTTCAGTTCATCATACGTCCAGGTAATGACATGGATATAATCTTTGAGAGCTTGGGTTATTCCTTCCAACTCCTCCTCTGTACAGACCTTCCCAATCAAAACATTTCTTTTTTTATCACCCTGTCTAATGTTAACCTGTGAGTACTGTCCTCCATCGGCCTTTAGAAGATCTTTCTATTTTAGCATATTGTCTAGATCAAATGCTCTTTCTAGCTCTATCATTCCCTTAGGAATCTTATTACTAGGCAACTCTAGGATTTCTTCTTCTTCCCAGACATGATCTTCTACATTCCTTTCATCTATGATCTGTGCCTCAAAAATATCCCTGATGGAAATAAAGTCCAATATATGCTGATCATCATCAAATACTTGAAGATTAGTTATATTATCTAGCACAGAAGGCACTGATACTAATTCAACTGAGGATCTTTTTAAACTGGATATGGACAGACGTTCCAGAGTACTTATAGCCTAGGCTAAGGTATTTGCCCTGTGATTTTGTTCTCTGGGTATGCGCGTGATGTTGAATGCATCAAAATCTTCTATCAAGTCCCATACCCTATGTCTATAATTGGATAGCCTTTTGTAATTGCAAGAGTATACACTTCATACCTATCTCACAACTAATTCTGAGTCTCCATAGACATGCAGAATTTCCACTTTCTTTTTAAGTGCAAACAATATCCCATGAATTAGAGCTTCATACTCTGTCACATTGTTTGTACATGGGAACTGCAATCTATATGCTGCTAAGTAGGATTTGTTAGATCTAGGGCTCACAACTGAGAGGGGGGGTGAATCAGTTGTACAAAAACTTGCTTCTACTTAAACATTTGATTCTTCTTTGTTAGATGACAGCATATCAATTAACCATTCATGAAAGCAGAAAGCATAAACACCAGAGCAGATAAACATCAACACATCAGACACCAAGATTTTTGATGTGGAAAACCCGGTTAAGGGAAAAACCACAGGGTGATTAACCCAAGGATTATTCTCTGTTAGAAGAATAAGAAAAACAAATGGCACATGCCAATTAGGGCTCACTGCCCGAGCACACTGCTCACAAAGAGGCACACTGCCTACAAAAGAGACACACTGTCTACAAGATCATAAGTGTCACAACTTGAACTGGAGAATGACATCTTTACCATGTTTGGATCAGTTCAATTTAAGCTCAAAATGCACCTACTCTGCCTTTCACTCTTTCACTATACCACACTCATCCGCTTCACCACACACTTCAAAATGGATTCACAAACCTTCATTTATACAAGACATCAACTTAGGAATAAGCATCTAAGTTAGAACTCAACCATAAGAACATTCGCAAGATGAATAACACATCCGGTCAGCCACCACAAGAATATTTGTAAGATGAACAACTCATCCGGTCAGCTAGTCTGAACAAGAACTTCATTTGGAGGAATATCTTCAATTCTGGGCTCTATCACCAATGCGGATCAATAACACAACCTTAACATGATCCAAGATCCTTCACAAGCTAGCCTGAATGACCAGGAACATCTGCAATTCCTCTGTTCACCGGAATCTCTTCTCTTCCTCATCCGAAACTTCAAGAACATAGTCTACTGCCACTGTCATATTGAAACATGTGCTTCCGGACCTCCAAATTATGAACAAATTGAGATGACACATAAAAAGGACATCCCAAATACTTCATCCAATCTGCAAGATAGGATAATGCACTTCCGGATCTCACTGGACCTCTTTGTAGCACTCTATCACTCCAGAGCACTTCCCGGAGCTGGTTCTACTTGATCAATCATAACTTCTTCAAATCTATATGCAAACCTCTGAAAACTTAACTGGATCATCTAAAGACTCATAGCTACAAACCCTTTAATCCACATCCTTTGATCATCAACTTATTGAGTACTTTTGCCTTCTTCTCATCACTGTTCTTCACTATTCCTGACTGAGACTAATTTTCTCAATATCCTCAGCACACAGCTCATCCAATCCTTCTTGTTAATGCAATATGAGTATGTTGACATCAATGACAACATTGATTGACCTCATACTTGCAATAATCTCCCCCTTTGTCATTGATGGCAACATATGATGTGAAAAACCATCAAGACAAGATCTTCTCATTTCTGTCACAGCTCCCCCTATCAGCAACAACTCTTCACATGTCTTCTCTACCTTTACTGCTCCCCCTTTGATCATCAGCCACTTATTTTTCACATGTCTTCTCTCCCCCTTTGACATCAATGGCAAAGGGCACATACTTGCAACTCTAACACATCAGAATCATACCAGCTGCTCCCCCTTAGTAGCAGTTCCCCATCATCAATCCGGATCACAAGATATGACTATGATATCCACCGGACTGATGCACATCAGTGCATCCTAGTTCATCACCGGAGGGGCCATAACCCCTAGCTTCTCTCAGAGATACTCAAAAGAGTCTTTGGGAAGAGGTTTAGTAAAGATGTCTGCAATCTAATCCTTTGAGAGAACATACTCCAATCTGACTTCACCCTTGTTCACTTGTTCTCTCAGAAAGTGAAACTTGATAGATATGTGCTTGGTCTTAGAATGCAACACCAGATTCTTAGAAATATTTATTGCACTTGAATTATCACAGAAAATTGTGATAGGCTTCTCATATTTTACTTCCATATCTCTTAGCATCTCCTTCATCCATAAGATCTAAGTGCAACTACTTGCTGCTGCAATGTATTCTGCTTCAGTTGTAGACAAAGATATTGCCTCTTGTTTCTTGCTTAGCCAAGAAACCAACCTTTTTCCCAAAAAGAATGCTCCTCCACTTGTACTCTTCCGGTCATCCACATCTCCTGCCCAATCTGCATCTGTGTATGCATGAAGAGAGAAATCTTGATCTTTAGGATACCATAGACCATACTCAGCTATTCCTTTCAAGTATCTAAAAATTCTTTTGATTGCTATGACATGAGATTCTCTGGGATTAGCCTAAAATCTTGCCACAAGACCAACAACCTGCATTATATCTGGTCTAGTCTGGGTGAGATACAATAGTCCTCCAATCATTGATCTGTACTTGGTCTGATCTATTTTAGGAGAGTCATCATCTTTGCTCAACTTACATCTGGTTGCCATAGGGGTGTTCATTAGCTTTGAATCTTCCATTCCGAATTTCCTCACCAATTCTTTTGCATATTTGGTTTGACAGATAAAGATACCTTTCTTTGTCTGAGTAATTTGTAGACCCAAGAAGAAATTCATTTCACCAAGCATTGACATTTCAAACTCACTTTTCATTTGATTTGCAAAAGTTTTACACATGCTGTTCTTTCCTCCAAAGATGATATCATCAACAAATACTTCAATAATCAAGATGTTTTCCTTATCTATTTGGAAGTATAGGTTACTATCAGCAGTACCTTTGTTGAAGCCAATGTATACAAGATGCTTATCCAACCTTTCATACCATGCTCTTGGGGCTTGCTTCAAACCATACAGTGCTTTCTTCAACTTGCAGACCATATCATCATGATCAGACAATTAAAATCCATCCAGTTGTTCAATGTATACTTCTTCTTCCAAGTCACCATTTAGGAAGGTAGACTTGACATCCATCTGATATACCTTGAAGTCTTTAAAGGCAGCAAATGCAAGAAATAACCTGACTGCTTCAATTCTTGCCACCGGAGCAAAGGTCTCTTCAAAATCAATTCCTTCTATTTGAGAGTAGCCTTTGCAGACCAATCTAGCTGTGTTTCTGATTACTTCACCAACTTCATTTAGTTTATTCCAGAAGACGCATTTGGTTCCAATCACATTCTTGTTTCTAGGTCTGGGAACAAGATCCCAAGTATGATTTTTCTCAATTTGCATCAATTCTTCCTCCATTGCTTTGGTCCAGTTTTCATCATTGCAAGCTTCATTAACTGTCTTAGGTTCAATCTTAGAAATCAGACAGTATTCATTTGAGTCTTGAGCAATTCTTCTCCTTGTTTGTACCCCTTTACTTTTGTCACCTATGATTTGATCTTTAGAATGATTTAGAGTTACATACCTTGGAACTTTGGGAATTTCTTGCATTACTAATTCTTGATCAGGCTCATTCAGACAAACTTCTTCTTCCTGATTTACTGGCTCAGTCTGGATCTGAATTTCAGAGGAGGATGGAGCTCCTTGCACCAGAGAATCATTCTGATCATCTTCTTCACATTCATAGAATCTTGAGGGCTTCTCAACTCCTTCATCAACCTTCACATTTGTACTTTCCATCATCTTTCTCAATCTCTTATTGTAACACCGATATGCTTTGCTTTAAGTGGAGTAACCCAAGAAAATTCCTTCATCACTTCGAGCATCAAACTTTCCTAAATCTTCATCTCTTTTGATGTAACACTTGCTGCCAAATACTCTGAAATATCTCACAGTGGAAGTTATGCCAAACCAAAGTTCATAAGGAGTCTTACTAGAATTTCTTCTGATTTGAACTCGATTAAGGGTATAGACTGCAGTGCTGACAGCTTCTCTCCAAAACATCTGAGGAACACTTGCTTCCATCATCATTGTCCTGGCTACTTCTTGGATGGTCCGGTTCTTTCTCTCAACTACTCCATTCTACTGTGGAGTCCTAGGAGCAAACAACTGTCTCTTTATACCATGCTTCTCATAGAAATCTATGAATTCACCGGATGTGAATTCACCACCTCTATCAGACCTTAAACATTTCAGTTTCAATCTGGTTTGATTCTCTACCATAGCTTTGAAGATTTTGAACTTCTCAAGGGCTTCTAATTTCTCTTTTAGGAAGGTAACCCACATCATCTGGGAATGGTCATCAATCAGTAACATAAAATACCTATCACCTTGCATACTCTTGATTCTTGTCGGACCACAGAGATCAGTATGAACCAATTCCAACAATCCGGTAGAGGATTGATCCTTGCTCTTGAAAGAGACTCTGCTCTGTTTACCTAGTTGACATTCTTTGCACAAACTATTTGTAGGTTTCACCAATTTTGGAAGATCTCTTACAGCCTGAGTGTTGCTTATCTTGATGATGTTATCAAAATTCACATGACACATTCTTCTATGCCATAACCAACTCTGATCAACTTGAACAAATAGACAACTTTTATTTGAACCAACTAGATGGAAGATATTACCTTTTGTTTGAGTACCGGATGCAATCTTAGTTCTGGAGCTTTCAAAGATCCTGCATCTTCCATTCTTGAATCGGAGATCATAGCCTTTGTCCACCAACTAACCAACACTGAGAAGATTGTGCTTCAATCCTTCAACATATAGTACATTGCCGGTTTTGCTCTTTCCATCAAAAGAAATAGTTCCCCTGCCTCTGATTCTGCCAGCAAAATTATCACCAAACTTTACCATTCCTCCTTCATACCTTTCCAAATCTAAGAACTTGTTCTTGTCACCTGTCATGTGGTGAGAACATCCACTGTCAATAACCCAATCATCCTTTTCTTCAATTTGGGCAGCCAAGGCTAATTCCACAACCTTATGATTGATAGATTCAAAGGATATAGAATCTTCTTCCTTGATGGCAATAAACACCCATTCATTTCCAGATTTGCTTCCCATTTCTGATTCATCATCTGTTACTCCTTCATTATCATCTTCTTCATGAACATAATAATAGTTCTTTTGGAACCTTTGTCTGTTAGCATTTGACCTTGCAGATCTTTCCAGACATCTTGAAGCAAAATGACCAATCTTATTGCAATTGAAGCACTTAAACGGTAATTTTCCTTCATACTTACTGGATCCTCTTGGCAGTCTCTTTGCAATGAGGGCTTCAAGATGAGCTGTTTCTGCTTCTTCCTCTTCCATGTCTTTTCATGCTTGATCATACCATGACAGCTTCCTTGAAGAGTTTTCTCCCAGATCAAATCTTTTTTTCCCTTTCACATATGCACTGGATTTGAATGCAGATTCAGTCTTGGGGGGATCATCTCCAAACTCAATCATTTCAAATGCAGCTAGTTTGCCAGCCAATTGCTCTCTTGTCACAGTTGCATGGGCTCTGAATTCATCAATGGCAGCAACCTTATTTTTGTAGGCAGCAGGAAGGAATCTGAGAATTTTGCAAACAATTTCATTTTCATCCAGAACACCACCAACATTCTTGATTCCACATACTAGCTCGTTCACTCTTGGCATAAAGGTAGTGATGTTTTCATCATCTCTCATCTTCAATCTTTCAAATTTCCCTTTCAAAATTTGCAACCTTGCACTCTTGACAAACTCATCTCCTTCATACAGAAGTTCCAGTTTAATCCAGATCTCATATGCAGTTGGTAGGTCAATAACATTTGAGAGATCTATATCATTCAATGCACTTAGAAGCGCTTCTTTGGTCCACAAATTGTTTTCAACATCTGTGATTTCATTCAGTGTTGTCGGACCACCTTGTGGAGGTACATAAGCCTTTGTGATCATGGACAGATATGCTTTTCCCATACACTCCAAGTGACATCTCATGCGACCTTTCCAGAGCGAGAAATTGGTTCCATCAAACTTCAGACTATCCTTCTTATATGACAACATCCTAGATCTCCTCAAGTGGTTAAGCTCCTTTCAGAGGAACTTAGCTCTGATACCAATTGTTAGATCTAGGGCTCACAACTGAGAGGGGGGGTGAATCAGTTGTACAAAAACTTGCTTCTACTTAAACATTTGATTCTTCTTCGTTAGATGATAGCATATCAATTAACCATTCATGAAAGCAGAAAGCATAAACACTAGAGTAGATAAACATCAACACATCAGACACCAAGATTTTTGATGTGGAAAACCCGGTTAAGGGAAAAACCACAGGGTGATTAACCCAAGGATTATTCTCTATTAGAAGAATAAGAAAAACAAATGGCACATGCTAGTCAGGGCTCACTGCCCAAGCACACTGCTCACAAAGAGGCACACTGCCTATAAAAGAGACACACTGTCTACAAGATCATAAGTGTCACAACTTGAACTGGAGAATGACATCTTTACCATGTTTGGATCAGTTCCATTTAAGCTCAAAACACACCTGCTCTACCTTTCGCTCTTTCGCTATACCACACTCATCCGCTTCACCACACACTTCAAAATGGATTCACAAACCTTCATTTATACAAGACATCGACTTAGGAATAAGCATCTAAGTCGGCACTCAACCATAAGAACATTCGCAAGATGAATAACACATCCGGTCGGCCACCACAAGAATATTTGTAAGATGAACAACTCATCTGGTCGGCTAGTCTGAACAAGAACTTCATTTGGAGGAATATCTTCAATTCTGGGCTCTATCACCAATGCGAATCAATAACACAACCTCAACACGATCCAAGATCTTTCACAAGCTAGCCTGAATGACCAGGAACATCCGCACTTCCTCTGTTCACCGGAATCTCTTCTCTTCCTCGTCTGGAACTTCAAGAACATAGTCTACTGCCACTGTCATACTGAAACATGTGCTTCCAGACCTCGAAATTATGAACAAATTGAGATGACACATAAAAAGGACATCCCAGATACTTCATCCAATCTGCAAGATAGGATAATGCACTTTTGGATCTCACTGGACCTCTTTGTAGCACTTTGTCACTCCGGAGCACTTCCCGGAGCCGGTTCTACTTGATCAATCATAACTTCTTCAAATCTACATGCAAACCTCTAAAAACTTAACTAGATTGTCTCAAGACTCATAGCTACAAACCCTTTAATCCGCATCCTTTGATCATCAACTTATTGAGTACTTTTGCCTTCTTCTCATCACTATTCTTCATTGTTCTTGACTAAGACTAATTTTCTCAATATCCTCAGCACACAGCTCATCCAATCCTTCTTGTCAATGCAATATGAGTATGTTGACATCAATGACAAGACTGATTAACCTCATACTTGCAACAAGATTTTTCAGATGTATCAATTAGATCTACTCCTACTCCAGCTCCTTGTTTTGACTTGGATCCGTCAAACCTGAGGATCCATGGCTTATCTTCAGCTAAAGGCTTGTTTGGGCCTTCCTTCTTCCTTTTAGCTCTGGTAGCTACACCATTTGATATCCACTTTAATTTTGGAATCTAAGCTTTCTCAGACTTTACCTTATCAGCCTTATGTGAAGCTGATATTTCTTCTTTTCTCTCACCATCAGAAGGAAAATCTTTTAGACTAGGCAACATCTGCCTTCTCAGAATATGCAGACACAATGAACAGGCAGTTTCTGAATGTGGTGCTTCATGTAACCTACACCATCCCTCAATCAAAACATCCTGTGGGGATCTTTGCTGTTGTGTCATCTTTTGAATCTCTTTTGATAAAAACTCTTCAAACTTGGACAGATTACTGCCCCTATCTTCATCAGATAATTCATAATCTGATTCTACTAAACAATCACTCCCTGGGGTGATTTTCCTTTTGCTTTCAGCATTACTCTTGTTGCATACTAGTATCTCTTCTGTCATCTGAATAGAACTTTCATCTTGATATGTGCATTTTCCTATTCCTGCAGAAGACAAACAAAAATCAGTTTCTCTATCACTATCTGCAGAACTCACCATGGATGATGATGAAGATGCTTCACTGTATGCTTGTTCCAGCTCCAACATGTCTAAACAGGCATCACAAGTCTTCTCAAAATGTGCCTCATCATGCAACCTGTACCATCCATCAATTAGAATATCATGAATAGGCATTTTTAACAACTAGCATTGTTGCACCTCTTTAAACAAATGCATCTCAAAACTCTTGAAATGATCTACCTCTGCTTCATTTTCAGGGTTACAATTAGATTCTAAAGTTATTTTATCATCTTGAGGGTCATCATTATGATTATGAATGTCAAACATCAGGATCTCCTCTATGCTGGCAGTCTAGGGTCTGATGGAGTAAACTCTGGGTTCTATATCCAAATACATGATTTCATTAGTTTTGTTATATTCAGTGATAATGTGTTTCATGCGAGGTTCAACATCTATCCTTATTTGATTTGGTATCCCTCTCCAGGGCAACCACATATGACTGAAATCAATTGACATGTATCCATTAAGGGTTTTTGACCAGTCTCAGCTGAGTAACATCCCATATGTATCAGGTATATCAACTACATGAATATCAATATAGTACTGATTTCTGGGATCTGATGCTAACTGCATGTGAATGTGAGTCAGTTCTCCTACCACACTTACCTCTATTTTGTCCAATTGTGTTACTTTCTTTAATGATTTAGCAGGATGTAACCCTAAAACATTGCATATGGATAGGGGCATTACGCTGGTAGATGCTCCTGAGTCTACTAAGTAGTTGTGCAAATTTTACCAAACATCCTTATGGTAAGGAGGAAAGGAGGTGACTCACTCTTGTCTTTCTATAGGGTCATGTGGGAAGTCTCTGCAGCTTGAACAGTGGCTGGAGCTTTGAGTTTAACATTAACATCCCTAGTAGCATGATCTTTATTTCCAAACTAAACTGAGGTATGACTATCCTCTTTTTGAGCAGGATCATCTAATGATTTCATGAAAGCTTTCTTGATAGCAGAGGTTTTAAGCAACTCTAACAATGACAGGCTGATTTTAACCTTTTTCATTCCATCTGTCAAATATGTAACCAATTTGTTAGATTCAAGAGGTAGATTACTAGCTTTTGGTGCTATATTCTATGGTGCTGAGTATTGAGCATTGACTTTGGGAAATCTAGGGTTATCACTTTCCTTGGGATCATGTGGAGTGTTGAAATTGTTTGGAGGCAAGGATGTGGTCAAAGGATCAACAGGTCTGTTTGAGTTATTCGTCAATTTGTAATTATGCCTACCCTGAGGTTGCTATTGATAAGCATTTACCTCCTCATGTTCAATTGATGGCTTATTCTCATCCTCAAATGGAAAAACATAGTTAGATTCAAAAGCCATGGCCGATTCCTCACATGTTGAGGTGTAATCTTGATGAGATGAAATTGTCTGCTGATAAGGATAATGCATAAAGCTTTCTAGCACTAAGGCAGAATCATATTCACAGGGGACAATTTCATTTCCTTCTACACAAGGTGGATTTCCTAAAGTATTGGACACTTCAGTTTGGAATATACTAGCAGCAATCCTAAACTAAGGGCAATCTAGCTCTGTATGAGCATTGGTGTTATGTATCCTGCACCAGTTTGTAAGTGCTGCCTTTGCAAGGTTTACTCTAGTGGTCTGTTTAGGTTCACTAGGAGGCTGGTTATCCAGAGGTGATGGCAGAGAACCATTATTTGGCCTAGTGTTCCACACTCTAGGTTGTCTAGGAGGATTATTGTTGCCATTGTTATTGTAATTATTGTTGTATCCCCTATCAGGATAATTAGGTCTGTCATTGGCATAACCTCTGTTCTAATTTGGTTGAGAATAGAAGTTCTGACTCCTCAGATGAGTGATCTCAGTGGTGAGTTTCCTTAACTGTGCTGATATCTCCTTTATTTCTTCTTTCTCTTCTTGAACCTTGGCCACTACATTCTTTGTCTGAGGCTTGAAAAAAGAAGACCCATTGTTATTGTTGGATTGTTCCACAACCTAAGGTACTTATGTTTCTCCTGGATATTGTAACATCTGTCCATTTACATTTGGTGGTGGCATGATACTGAGTGGAGGTATCTGCAAAGGGGCTGGCATCACAGCTAGAGGTATCATGGCTCCATTGGTCTGTTGGTGAACAAGATATGTAGGATAACTAGGAAGTGTAGGGAAGGCAATATTTGGTGTGGGAGCAGGAGCCAATTGTTGGCTGACTTTGATAGCTTCTTCAAAAGCTTCTGCCAAAGTTGTCACACCAGGATGTGCTCTCCTGATAAACATGGAAGTCAAGGGATCTAAAGCTAAGTAATAAATGCTCCTACCAGATTCATCTGTTACAACATAGGGAGCAACTAGCTTAGATAGCATCTTTTGGAACCTTGCATTGAAATTGGCAATAGGTTCTCCTTCAAATCTTCTGATTGTGGCAAACAAATGATAATTCATTGAAGGATCTATAGGTACCTTGAACCTATCCTTGAAAACTTTTTCCAAGGCATCCCATGAACCGACTGAACCTTGACCAAGAATGAGATACCAGTTATATGCCTCTTCCACTAAGGAAAATGGAAATAACCTGCATACCACATCTTCATGCTCAATTCTAGCCCTATCACAAGATTCCTTGAATGTTCTGATATGATCATCAACATCCTGATATGGATGATACTTAGGACAAATTTTATCAGGATTCTTAGTCAAAGCATGATATGCATTGAAGGTCAAAGGTGACTCTGCTATAAAGAATGACATTGCAACTGGTGGAGGTTGGACCTGAGGTGTGACAGGTGGTCCTGTAGGTGTTTGTAAGCCAATAGCAGTTACAGGAGCACGCTCTGGTGAAGATCTGGATGCACTAGAATCAGGGGAGTGATGAATGTCTACAGTTCTAGGTCTAAATCCCCTGACAGGTAGTTCTTCAAAGAGTCCACTAGATCTGGACCTGGTATTTGGCCTGAGAGCCAGGATTTCTTAAATTTAGGGAGAATTAGCAATTTACTGTGAAGATCAGTTGAAAATTGGCCCTCCTTCTAGCGCCAATTCTATGTTGATGATGATGTTACTCACACACAAACATGAAATAAAAGTTACACAACAACCTTTATTTATCTTGAAAGATACAATGAATTCAAAGAATTCAGGATCCCAAGTCTCCGTTGATTAGTTCATAATCTATTGACATTACTTAGTGGTTGATGTGTGTTGTTGTTTTCCATTTCAAGGGGCCTTACATTGATCAGTAGATTCTATTTTCTGCAACTATGCTACATAGAAAGGTTACTCTACACAGTATATTTCTTCAAATAATGTGTCTACAGATTGATATTTGCATGATTTCTACCATTATTTGCAGTTCTTTGCATGATATTTTCAACACTACATGCATTTAGCTCAAATATGCTAATGATATTTAGTTATCTATGAGATGTCAGTATATTTCTATGTTCTGCTTATTATTTATCATGATTTGCAGTTATGGAAGTGATTTAATGAAATTAAAATGAGAAAAAGGGTTAGAGAATGAGATTCCCAAAATTACTTGACTAAGATCACTGATCCACATACATGTTCCAATAGAGTAATGAAGAGAAGAAAACTAGAATCATACTTCACTAGGACATTCCACAAATCTGCGTGATCCAGTGCAAATCTTCAAAGGAAAAGTTAACAACAACATGCAATAATATGAAAGCGCTTCTATTTGAACACAACATTCACCATTACATATCCAGAAATCAACTTGAAGATTACGTAAAGTTTACAATCAGGATGTAATCTGAAGCTTCATCTCCATTCAGTTTGCTTTAGAACAAGTACATTTACAATGGTCTGAAGAAAGAACCTTGACATTTCAACAATTCAATCCTCATTAGTCTTAGTAATTCGATCTCCTATGTGAAATTGTTTCAGTCATATTTTTTATGGTTTGAACTCTCTCTTTTTTTACAAAGTAAAGGGGCTCAATATATGGCTCTGATTATCCCCAATACAGTTCCAAAACCCTAGTTAATCAATGGTCTACATCTCAAGTGCAGCATCAAACAGTGGAAAATAGATTCCCCCAAAAAACCCTGAGCAACACCCATACTGAGCGTAAGGATGCCCCTTAGAAACCGTAACAGTCACCAAAATAATTGTTGTTCCATTTAATAATGTTTCCTTCCACCTGCATTTTCCTCCACATTGAAAGCCTTTACTCCTCTTGCTCCCCTACAATTTTTTTGTGATCTGATCCGTCGCCTGGTCAAAATGTTAGATTGGCCTTAATTGTAGCAGTTAATGCGCCACCAACTCGGTCTTTAGTTGTAGTGTTGGCACCTTTAAACCTTTTGTATATCTTCATCATTGGCGTAACATGTCTTTGTCTTCTTTCTCCACAGTCGGCAAGACAACCACCATCGGTGCAGCTCTTTCTCCCTTTACCGATGGTCGATGACTGCTTCATAACCAATATACCTGCGCACTTGCGATCAACATACATAAGTTAAGCATCATCATTTAATAAACTAGCAGGAAGATAAAAATTACATTAAATCAAGATAAATGTGCAAACACAGATATTGGGTCAAGAATCCATGAAAATTGCGTATTCGAATGCATATACAACGTAAAAAATGGTCGGGTCAACCACCGTTGACCAAAAACTTGCTATTGGGCTCCAAAATGGATTCAAAATCCCCTTTCCGTTTTTAATTTTCTCTTCGCATCTAGCTTTGCATCTTGAACATGCATCTTTTGCTTGTATATCCCCTTGCATACAAGGCCCAATACATACAAATGCCTTTGTATGTCCCCTTTTCAGACTTCAACCTTTTATAAACTGGAGTTTATTCACTTTCAGTTCCGCAACTTGCATAAAGTGCAATGCATCATTTGATATACATTAAGTCAGGATGCATTGGTTTAATCGAAATCTAATCTTTCTTTAGTTCCGCAACTATGTATAAAACCTTTGTATATTTCCTTTGTATGTCCCAAAACATACATACAAGGTGGAAACATACAACAATTTAATCTCATTTCATAACTCTTCGGTTCTGGCACTTGTATATGTGTAATGCATATCGGCTTTGTATGTAAGATACATACAAAGCACAAAATATACATTGACTTAACCATGGTTCATAACTTTTTTGGTTCCGTGGCTTGCATATAACCAATGCATATTTTGCTTTGTATGTCCCGAAACATGCAAAGCCCAAAACAGACAACCATTACATCTTATTTCATAACTTTTCGGTTCTGCACCATGTATATAGCCTTGTATATTCACCTTGTATGTTTCGCACTTTTCAAACATACAAACCAAAAATACATGCATCGGGCCCGACAGACTATGCATTTCAACTTTGAGTTATGTTAGGGCCACCTTGTATGTACTGAAATGAATGTTAGCCAAATGCATACAAGTAAAATGACAATGTATATAAAACCGACACAAAAACAACTTTGTACATGCAACCCGATATACAAAGGAAACTTGACAACCCATTTTGCGACTAACACAATGACCCGATATACAAAGGACTTTGTATATGAGTGACCTTGTATGTTTTGACCTTGTATATGCAACCCAATATACAAAGGACCTTGCATATACAACAACCCGACATACAAAGGACCTTGTATGTGCAACATACAAACCCGATTGTACATTTTACCAAAATACTCATAACTTGCAAAATATAGGGAATTTTAAGATGGTTCAAAAAGCAACCCCTATTCATTTTTAACAAGGAATCCACCCATACTCTGCCCTAGTACTTAATGCAATTTTTCATTGTTTTCAACAAGGTTTGTAAATTTTCACTTCTTTTTCCCTTTACTACCAAGCAAAACAACACACACACAAGCAAAAGCAACAGCCACAGCAGGGGTCCTCATTTTGCTAAGGAGTAAAATGGGGCATGTTGTGAACATCACAACAATACACCATCCCCACCTTCGCATAGGGCTTAAAATAAAAAGGATATGCATGATATTCTGCCTCCGTAGAGGGCTTAAATGATTGCAATATAAAATAAAGATGTGCACTCGCTCAGAGATACATGACCTGCCTCCGCAGAGGGCTTACAAACACGCTTCGTTTGTACCAAAATCATCAGACAAGTTACCTTATATATGTCCCCACCTTAAGGTGGTTGATATCATGTACCGATATCAAGCACGTTAAGGTAGAGGAAAAACACACAAGGGAACAAGAGCTTTTGCAAAGCCCATGCCCCCAGAGGTGACATACACTTTACAATCGCTGAATGTTCCCACAAACACACAATATCCTTCAAGAAGAGGTTAGAGATCTTTAATTAAGATAATAACCACATCACATGATCAAAAATCAATGCATACATCACATCAAAAAGTAGAGGTTATACTCAGATTCAAAGCCTAAGTATAACCATCGGGCTACACCACAGAGATCTCAGAACCAAGTATAAGAAAGGTGAGATCCAAGGTAAACAAAGTCCATAGAGCAGCAATATTGTTTTGGTTTATTAGCAAATAAAGACATCATCAAAATATGACATGGAGTGAGTCTACTAGCCAAGCGTTAGATAATATATATCAACCCCATCGTCATGTATGGACTAGGTCCATTTTTTTTATTTCTCACTGAAGGGACACGTGCTCCGTATCAGTATTATTTGTTTTTTATCATCTGCCAGCTAGATAGAAGCATTAGAGGAAGGTAAACAATAAATCAAGAGAGGAGAAACAAGTGCCTTAGGGACAATAATGTAGGAGGGTGCCCCCAAGTCACCAACCGCAATGCTATGCCCTTAAGACACAACACACAACAATGAAAATAGAGCAGAAGCAATATAGAAGAATGATGATACAAATAGAAGAAGGGTCACAATAGAGGTAATCTCCTGATATCCTTGACATTAAAAGAGAATCAAGGGTCATCCTAGGAGGCCTAAACAACACAAAACACATCACGGGGGAAGCACAACATGGAGATAAAGGGTTAGAAATACTTACCTGTAGAGACAACTGAACTAGTGGTCATCATAGAGTAAGTCATCATCTTCCCAATTATGAATGCTAGAGGAAAGAGGTGTGTAAGGTACCATAGCCAACTTTTGTTCTTGTCTTCAAGTTGTTCAGTGTTAAGTTCATTTAGGTTTGATTCAATGTTAGGTTGAATGTTTTTCTTTTTGAGGTGCATTCCATTAGGCAAAAGTTTGTCTTCTTCTCCTTCTTTCTCTTGCTTGTCTATTTCTTCTTGTCTTGTTGCTTATGTTTTCAAAAGTATTGTCATGTTTTTCCATAGGTTGTCTCATGTTAGAGGAGGAAGCACCATGTTCAAATCTCATTTGTCTTGATGAATTGTTCTGTTCTTGATGAATACCTCCCGATCCTTGTAAGGATGATGGGGGAAGAACCTTAGCATAGGGTCCTTTTTCTTGTGGGTGAGATGAGTTATGAAATATTTCCTTATCCACTTCTATCATACCAATTATTTCATCGTAGTCATAATAATCTTGTGTTATTATTGTGTTGTTATCTTCACTAGGAGGTTCCTTATCCACAAATGCTTCATCTTGGCTAGGGAGAGCATTGGAATGAAAGAAAGATAAGGTGTTGTTAAGAAGTTTAGGTGTTGTATCATTAATAGGGCTATCCATAGTCTTCTCATCTAAAGTTCTTGGATATTCAACTATAGGAGAAGTATGATAACTTAAGGAATCATCATTATCATCATCATCATCATATATTTTAGCTATTAGGTCGAGAGCATTATTGGAAGAGGAATTTTCATCCTTATCATTCTTAGGAGAGTTCTTAGAGATGAACATGTTTAAATCTTTTAATATTAAAGGATATGTTCCTATGAGTGATGTGAAGCTATAAAAATTGTGTATATAACAAAGTAGTTTGGCCTCATATGTAGAACATGTAGAAACATCAATGTCCTGTGTGCATGCTATGTGGTCTAGAACATGAGGATTCTCATTAGTGAAATTTTTAAAATCCGCAATATACTCATGCAAAGATTTCCATGTAAATGCCATGTATGTTGTAAAATCATATTTCAAAAAGTTTCCAATGCTTGTGCCAAGGACAAGTGTAAGATTATGTATGAATCTAACCTAAGAATGCTTGATTCACTAGTAGAATTTTGGCAAATAAATGACTACGTGACTAAAAATTTTAGTCATGACATCTAAAAATGACTAAATTCTAATAATTTTTTGCAACACAACTATAAATGACTAATTTGATCATTGGGTAAAAAACATAACTAAATAATTAGTCACACAATTAAAAAAAATATTTGAATTGTAATTTCCCTCTTCCCCACCATTTAGAAATGTCATTACAATTAAAATCCATACTTAAAACATTTTTTCCCACCTTCATCCTTCACAGCCAACTGTTTCTCATTGGAATGCTACGATTGTAGGATATGCACAAAATGGGTTGTTGAAAAAGCTTCAGAAGCTTTTAAGAAAATGCAATGGTAGGTGTAAAGCTAGACTCTGCAACCTTTGCTAGCATCCTCCTTACCTGTGCCAAAATGGGAGCTTTGGATCAAGGTAATGTAATCTGTACTTTATGAAGGGTGATTCTTGGTATTGAGTTTATCATCCCTTTTTTGGAGCATACAATGAATGCATTGTTATTGACATTGCTTGGCGCCTATATGCAAATTCTTTCATTGTAATTCTAGGCAGGTTTATGGAGTATACATGAGATCCATAACCTATAGGTCATACAACCCTATGTAAGAGAAATTTGAGATTTGGAATAGATCGATGGTCTTTGGGAAGTCTTATTTACTTTTGTTTTATTGTTGCAGGGATATAAACATTAGTATGGCAAAGTTGTGAAGGTTCTGGTGGTTATTATGCTTCTATATGAAGTATGAGCTATTCTATGGACGCCGTACAACAGGGATAATGGGAATTTTGTATGCAAGTTTGGTCTGTTTAGAGTTGTGGGTTTAGTTTTGGGGTTTGGACACCCATCGCAGGAAAAAGGATAGAGGTGTTTTGTCAGATGTTATTGTAGTTGCCCTGGTAGACATGTATGCAAAATGTGGAAGCATAGACATGGCACAAACTATTTGATAGAATATCTCAAAGAGATGTCATCTCATCGAATGCCATGATTGCAAGATATGCAAAATGTGGAAGCATAGACAAGGCACCTGAACTATTTGATATAATGCCTCAAAGAAATGTGCTCTTATGGAATGCCCTGATTGTTGGATATTCACAAAATGGATTTGTTGAAAAGGCTTTAGAAACTTTCAAGGAAATGCAATTGGTAGATGTAAAGCTAGACTCTACAACCTTTACCAGCATCCTCCCAGCCTGTGCCAAATGGGAGCTTTAGAACAAGGTATGGACATCCATCAAAGCATAAATGATAGAGGACAATTCAGGCTTATGTATTTGATGGTAAAGTTTGAAAAAATAAATTCAGAGTATAATTGTAAATGAATAATTTGTGTAGATATGGTTATCCAATAGCTCAGTGATTTTTAAAATACTAAGTAAAAATGAAATCTCTGACCCATATCTATAATAGAATTGTCATTTCTAGTATACATGGTTAACTTTGTGAAATACAAGCTTTCATATCTATAACCTTACTTTAATATATAGCCTGGACCAATTTAATCATGGAATCATTTGTTACTTTGTTTTTTTAACTTCTATGGAAGACAGTTGAAGAAGAGAAACCCTGTAGGATTTGTTGCAAATATGTGCCTAAGTGGTGTTGTCATTGATGTCAACATATTCTTGTTGCCCTTAGTGTCAACTGTATCCTATTTTGTTATCCGTGTAGAAGACTGGATTGTTGAGGATATTGAGAAAATTGATAACAATTAATGCATATGGATCATGTGGACATATAGAGGATTGTCAGAGGTTGCTCTAGTTAAGATTTGAGAAGTTCGCATGAAGATTTTAAGGAGTTATGGCCATTTGAATAGAACTAGTTCCTGCAATAATCAGGAAACATAAAGTGACAGGAAAGAGGTTTGGATTGCTCTGGTAATATAAGATTATGATCTGTGGATTTGAAGGCATGTTTGGGAAGTTAGTGTGTATCATCAACTCTAGTGGTTTGTGGTTTAGAGGTCCGCAATCTATCCTTCTAGTCTGATAGTCATGGTAGAGTGTGTTCTTGCGGTTCCAAAGGAAGATTCAAATGTTTATGACAATATGGTTTGGAGTGAATGTTATTGGTGATTCCAATGTGCTTGTGGACGTCTTTGGATCATGTAGCTACTATGTTGGAGGTCCGCATTGAAGTTTGAGCTTGTTGATTGAAGATTTCTTCTTGAGGGTAATGTTCTTCCCAATCTTGGCCAACCGGATGTTCCTAACCTATTGCGGATACCTTAAATACATTTTTTATGAAGAGTGGAGTGGTTGTAGAAGCAGATTCAAGTCTCAGTTGTGTTTTTTTGACAGTGTGATGATCCATGTCAAGTTTAGCTGACCTTGTTGATCATTCCAAGGTTGATGAAGTATATAAATACTTGTTGGAGAAGTACCGAAATCATCCTTGTGCAAAATAGATAAAATCCAAAGGAAGGATCAGGAGTAGAGTAGAGAAGGAAAGGAGCAAGAGCAGTGTAGAGTATGAAGAAGAGTTTGAGGCAAAGTGAAAGTTCTTGAGCATTCATTGAAACTGAATCAAGCATGAAATAGATGCTAATTCTCAGTTAATTCTTTCTAATTAAATTATGTAGGCAGTGAGCCTCTCCTTTTGAGCAGTGAGCTCTGGGCAGTGCGCCCAAAGGCATGTGCCTTCTATTTTTCTAAGTACTTTTAATAGGGTACGCATTTTGTGGGGTAACCCCCACCATGGTTTTTCCCTTAATCGGGTTTCCACATCAAAATCTTGGTGTCAAATGTGTTGATTATACTTCTGCTCTTATGTTGTTGATTCATGCTTAAATGCTTGCATTACTAATCTGATAATAAGATAATAAAGAAGACTAAAGGAAGAAAAAGTTTTAAGGGACAACTAATTCACCCCCCCTCTTAGTTGCCTAGTTCCAACAATTGGTATCAGAGCCAGATCCTCACATAAAATCCTAACCGCTTGAGGAGATCTAGGATGTCGACCTACAAGAAGGATAGTCCAAGATTTGATGGAACAAATTATTCTATTTTGAAAAAATTGCATGGAGTACCATTTGCAATGCATGGGCTATGCTTATTGGCCAATAACCAGTGTTGAGTATAAACCTTTGGAGAAAGGTCCTTCAACTCCTGATCAAGTCAAAGATGCTGAAAATAATCTTTGAGCTAAAGAAGCCTTGTTGAGTGCCTTGACTGATTCAGAAATGACAAATGTCTTTGGTCTAAAAACTACTTATCAAATTTAGAAAAAGTTAGAATATTTGTATGAAGGTGACAAATATGTCAAATGTGCAAAACTGCAAAGTCTAAGAGGAAAATTGGAAACTATGAGGATGAGCAAAGATGAAAACATCACAATCTACATGCAAAAGATAAATGAACTTGTGTGTGGCATCAGGTGTGTTGGTGGATTTTTGGAAGAATTAGAAATTGTATCAAAAGTACTCAGATCTTTACTAGATTCTTACAAACATAAGGTTGCAGCTAAACAAGAAATCAAGACAGTCTCAAAAGTCACAAGAGATCATCTGGTTGGCAAAATTTCAGCCTTCAAGTTAAGTGAGTTTGGTGATTCTCTTCCCAAGTCAGAATCTGCATTTAAAGCCAGTGTGTATGGAAAACAAAGATATGATCCAGGTGAAATCTCTTCTACAAGATCAAATAGACTTGCAAAGACAAGAAAGGATCTTGAAGATGTTGAGATAGAAACAACAGACCTTGAAGCTCTTATTTCTAGAAGAATGCCAAGAGGATCTAGTAAGTATGAAGGAAAATTACCACTCAAATGCTTTGCTTGTAACAAGATTGGTCATTTTGCCTCAAGATGTCTAGAAAGGTTTTCAAAACCTAACCCTAACAGGTTTAAAGGTCAAAAGAAATGTTACTATGTCTAATAAAATGGAGAAGAAGGGGTAACAAATGATGAATCTGATCATGGAGGCTCTTTTAAAAATGACTGGGTGTTTATTGCTATCAAAGAAGAAGATCCGGTGTCTACTGAATTTGCTAGCTATGAAAATGTAGAAAGTTCCTTGGCTACTCAAGTTATTGAAAGGGATGAATGAGTGATTGATAGTGGATGCTGCCATCACATGACTGGTGACAAGAGTAAGTTTGTGAACTTTGAAAACTATGAAGGAGGCCTTGTAAAATTTGGAGACAACTCAGCTGGTAGAATCCGTGGCAAAGGATCCATCTCTTTTGATGTCAAGAAAAACACCAATGATTTTCTATATGTGGAAGGACTGAAACATAATCCTATTAGTGTTGGACAGTTGGTTGACAAGGGCTATGATCTTCAGTTCAAGGATGGAAAATGTAGAATCTTGGAAAGCTCTGGAACTGAAATTGCATCAGGTACTCAAACTAGAGGTAACATCTTTCACTTAAGTAGTTCTGGTAAAAGTTGTTTGATTGCTTTTACAAATCAAATTTGGCTATGGCATAGGAGGATGTGTCATGTGAATTTTGACAGCATTGTCAAAATAAGTTCCACTCATGCTGTAAGAGATGTTCCAAGACTTGTGAAACCTAATAACATATGTAGGGAATGTCAATTGGGCAAGAAGAACAAATTTTCTTTTAAAAGTAAGGAATAAGGTTCAAGTGAAAGATTGGAACTAGTACATACTGATCTCTATGGTCCTGCTAGAGTTAGGAGTGTGCAAGGAGACAGATATTTCATGTTGCTAATTGATGACTACTCCTGGATGATGTGGGTAACCTTTCTGAGAGAAAAATTAGAAGCTCTTTACAAGTTTAAGGTATTCAAGATGATGGTTGAAAATGAGATTGGTGGGAAATTAAAGTGTCTGAGATCTGATAGAGGTGGAGAATTTACCTCCAGTGAGTTTGATGCTTTATGTAAAAAGCATGGAATAAAAAGATAGTTATCTGCTCCTAGGACTCCTCAACAAAATAGAGTTGTGGAAAGAAAGAACTGAACCATTCAAGAAGCTACCAGAACCATGATGATGAAAACAAATGTTCCTCAAGTTTACTAGAGAGAGGTTGTGAGTACTATTGACTACACTCTTAACCGGCTACAGATCAAAGGAAATTTTGGTAAGACTCCTTATGAACTTTGGTTTGGTCATTCTCCAACTATGAGATACTTCAGAGTCTTTCGTAGTAAATGTTATATCAAAAGAGATGAGGACTTAGGTAAGTTTGAGGCAAGAAGTGATGAAGGAATATTTTTGGGATACTCAACTCAAAGAAAGGCCTACCGGTGCTTCAATAAGAGATTGAAGAAGATTGTTGAAAGTGCGAATGTTGAAGTTGATGAGAGTAAAGAAGGACACTCCAAATACTCTAGATATGACTTAGATGATGAAAGTCAAAATCAAGGAAGGCAAGTTCAAGTTCAGATCCAGATTCAGTTTGAATCGGTGACTCTAGAGGTTAACACAGATGATGAGGAACAAGTTCAAGAAATAGAAGCTCCAACAATTTCCAAAACTTCTAGGTATGTAAGGTTAAATCATTCTGAAGACCAAATCATAGGAGATAAGAGTAAAGGTGTTTGAACTAGGAGAAAAATGTTTGAAGATCAAGAAGAGATTTGGTTGATTTCAAGAATTGAAACTAAATCAGTAAGTGAAGCTTACGATGATGAAAATTGGGTTAAAGCAATGGAAAAGGAATTGATGCAAATTGAAAAGAATCACACATGGGATCTAGTTCCTAGACCTGAGGATAAAAATGTGATTGGAACCAAATGGGTCTTCCGGAACAAACTAAATGAAGATGGTGAGGTAGTAAGGAATAAGGCAAGATTGGTATGTAAAGGCTACTCTCAAGTGGAAGGAATTGATTTTGAAGAAACTTTTGCTCTAGTGGCAAGGATAGAGGTAGTTAGATTATTTCTTGCATTTGCTGCCTTTAAATATTTTAAAGTATATCAAATGGACATGAAATCAGCATTTTTGAATGGAGATTTGGAGGAAGAAGTCTACATTGAGCAACTAGAAGGATTTCAGTTGTCTGATCAAGGAGATATGGTTTGTAGATTGAGAAAAGCCATGTATGGACTCAAGTAAGCTCCAAGAGCTTGGTATGCCAGATTGGATAACCATTCGCTTAAGCTAGGATTTAGCAAAGGTACTATTGATAGTAATCTCTACTTCAAAATTGATCATGAGAACATTCTAATTGTTGAAGTTTTTGTTGATGATATCATTTTTGGTGGAAATGAGTGCATGTGTAAAGCATTTTCTGATCAGATGAAAAGTGAGTTTGAGATGTCAATGTTTGGTGAGATGAATTTCTTCCTAGGTCTGCAAATTGTTCAATCGGATAAAGGTATCTTCATATCTCAGTCCAAGTATGTAAAAGAATTGCTAAAGAAATTTGGAATGGAAGACTCAAAGCTAGTAGGTACACCTATGGTAACTGGATGCAAGCTAAGCAAAGATGATGACTCTCCCAAAGCAAATCAGAAAATATATAGATCAATGATTGGAGGACTGCTTTATCTAACTCATACCAAACCTAATATCATGAATGCAATTGGACTTGTTGTCAGATTTCAAGATGATCCAAAAGAATCCCATGTTATGGCAGTTAAAAGAATCTTCAGATATCTCAAGGAGACAATCGATTATGAACTGTGGTATCCAAAGGACAATAGCTTCACTCTTCATGCATATATAGATGTTGATTGGGTAGGAGATGTGGATGACATAAAAAGTACTAGTGGTGGTGCATTCTTCTTGGGGAGAAGATTGGTCTCTTGGATAAGAAAAATGCAAGAGACAATATCTCTGTCTATTGTAGAAGCAGAGTACATAGCAATAGTAAATAATTGCACTTAGGTTTTATGGATGAAGCAAATGTTGAAGGACATCGGAATTGTGTTTGAAGACCCAATCACAATTTTCTATGATAATTCTAGTGCAATAAGCATCTCAAAGAATCTAATATTGTATTCAAAGACAAAGCATATATCTATCAAGTTTCATTTCTTAAGAGAGAAAGTAAATGAGAATGAAGTCAAGTTGGAGTTTGTGTCTTCTAAAGATCAGATTGCAGACATCTTCACCAAGCCTCTTCCCAAGGATACTTTTGAGTATCTCAGAGAGAAGTTAGGGGTTATTTCCCCTCCTGAATAGAACTAAGATGCATTAAGGTGCATCAATCCAATGGGAGTCACATCCATATCTTGTGATCTGGATTGATGCTAAAGAGGTACTACTCAAAGGGGGAGTAGTAAATATGCAAATTTTGGGATTAGTCTGAAGTAAAAAGCAAGAAAAGATAGAAAATATGTGCCCTTTGCCATTGATGTCAAAGGGGGAGAGAAGTCACGTGAAAAACTAGTTGCTGATGTGAGGGGGAGCACTAAACAAAATAATTACAGAAGAGAAAGGGGGAGAAGTTTTTGTCTTGA
The DNA here is from genome assembly GCA_027924645.1 of Cunninghamia lanceolata. Taxonomy (NCBI): domain Eukaryota; kingdom Viridiplantae; phylum Streptophyta; class Pinopsida; order Cupressales; family Cupressaceae; genus Cunninghamia; species Cunninghamia lanceolata. The sequence goes on along the minus strand of BSBN01000178.1, from coordinate 554,140 downwards.
TGGTTAGATTCAGTTTTTCACATCACATGTTGCCATCAATGACAAAGGGGGAGATTGTTGCAAATATGTGCCTAAGTGTTGTTTTCATTGATGTCAACATATTCTTGTTGCCCTTAGTGTCAACTGTATCCTATTTTGTTGTCTGTGTAGAAGACCAAATTGTTGAGGATATTGAGAAAATTAATAAAAATTAATGCATGCGGATCATGTGGACATATAGAGGATTGTCAGAGGTTTCTCCAGTCAAGATTTGAGAAGTTCGCATGAAGATTTGAAGGAGTTATGGCCATCTGAATAGAACTGGTTCCTACAATAATCAGGAAAGACAGAGTGACAGGAAAGAGATCTAAATTGCTCTGGTAATATATGATTATGATCCGTGGATCTGAAGGCATGTTTGGGAAGTCAGTGTGTATCATCAACTCTAGTGGTTTGTGGTTTGGAGTTCCGCAAGCTATCCTTCCAGTCTGACAATCATGGCAGAGTGTGTTCTTGTGGTTTTGAAGGAAGATTCAAATGTTTCTGATAATATGGTTTAGAGTGAATGTTATTGGTGATTCCAATGTGCTTGTGGAGGTCTCTGGATCATGAAGCTACTATGTTGGAGGTCCACATTGAAGTTTGAGATTGTTGATTGAAGATTTCTTCTTGAGGGTAATGTTCTTCCCAGTCTTGGCCGACCGGATGTTCCTAACCTATTGCGGATACCTTAAATACATTTTTATGAAGAGTGGAGTGGTTGTAGAAGTAGATTCAAGTCTCAGTTGTGTTTGGCTGATAGTGTGATGATCTGCATCAAGTTTAGCCGACCTTGTTGATCATTCCAAGGTTGATGAAGTATATAAATACTTGTTGGAGAAGTACCAAAATCATCCTTGTGCAAAATAGATAAAATTCAAAGGAAGGATTAGGAGTAGAGTAGAGAAGGAAAGGAGCAAGAGTAGTGCAGAGTATGAAGAAGAGTTTGAGGCAAAGCAAAAGTTCTTGAGCATTCATTGAAATTGAATTAGGCATGAAATAGATGTTAATTCTTAGTTAATTCTTTCTAATTAGATTCTATAGGTAGTGAGCCTCTCCTTTTGAGCAGTGAGCTTTGGGCAGTGCACTCAAAGGCATGTGCCTTCTATTTTTCTAAGTACTTTTAATAGGGTACATATTTTGTGGGTTAACCCCCACTGTGGTTTTTCCCTTAACTGGGTTTCCACGTCAAAATCTTGGTGTCAAATGTGTTGATTATACTTCTACTCTTATGCTGTTGATTCATGCTTAAATGCTTGCATTACTAATCTGATAATAAGATAATAAAGAAGACTAAAGGAAGAAAAAGTTTTAAGGGACAACTAATTCACCCTCCCCTCTTAGTTGTCTAGTTCCAACAAGATTTAGGCTAACTACCTTGTATTCATGTTTGATTTATAGTTGTCCATTTAAGTGTCCCAAAGATGAATTTGGATGATGTCTTTGAGCAAAAGAGTGAGTTTGCTAAAGCTATTGAAAATGAACTTGAAAAGGTTGGGAATTTCTAAATTTCAAGCCCATTTAATTTCATTATTGATTTATGTTGTCAAATGGTTACTGTAATATATTTCATAAATATTACGCTAGATGAATGTTTTTTGTTCATTTATTTAAAAAATTTGTACCCTTTGATTTATTTTAAAAGAGGCAAACATTAAAAGAATTTTGAATGTACTATGATTGAATCTTGCTTTTTTATGATTACAAGCTATGCCAAACTATGGATATGAGATAGTGCAAACACTTATTGTAGATATAGAACCTAGTGTGCTTGTGAAGAGAGCAATGAATGAAATAAATGCAGGCAAGTAAAATTGGACTTTCATATTCAGTCACACATGTCCTCTGATTTTAAAGTTTTTGGAGATTATTGATTCCATTTTGTGAATGGATTGATGGTATTTATTTAAGAAATGCATTATGTGTTACTAAACAAAGTAACATAAGTTACATCAATCTTAGAACAGGGAGATTTCTTTAAAAACCAACCATTTTGTCTTTGCCACTAGAGTCTTTTAACACTAAGGGTTCCACACCTATTCAACCCCCAATACATCTTGGGAGTAGCTATTGGTGTAGGAGATTCTTTGTGTCACCGTATGTGTAGGAGGGACATTGGTGGGAGCATGTGTGTGGGTTCGTGGGTTTGTGTGTGGGTGTGGGTGTGTGTTGGTGGGGTAGGTGTTTGAATGGGTGGATTGGTAGGTGCATGTAGAGGTGTGTGTGCATGCATGTGTGCCTTGTTTATGGGTGCACATGTGTGCCTTATACATGTGAGCATATGTTTGTACCCAATCTCTAGTCACACTGAAATTCATTTCTTGTTTTGATCTCCATTCCTGTAAAATCTTTAATGTGTTTTAGTTCATTGGAGCCCCTCCTTACTACACCTAAACTAGAGTAACTATGGAGTCTATGCATACCTAGTTCTCAGGGACTTTGCATGTGCCTAGCCTTATCCAGCCAGAGCTTATTGTCATCTTTGTAAATCTATTTCAAAGTTAAAACCTTGGTGAATTGTGTACAACAATTAGTTTTGGTGGCAAACTTCCTCATATCTAATCAATAGTTGTTAACTCATGCCCACAATTGAAATTCAATCACAAATTTGTTATCTACTAATAACCCTTGTTTTGTTTGTGCTAAATTAGTTGACACATATGCTCATGTGTTGATTGCTGGTGTAAAATACCAAAAATGCGTGTTGATTGACATATTCTTTTGATGTCGGCCGATTCCTTTGCTAATATTCAGACTCAAGTGTTTTGGCCCTTTGGGGGTCACTTGAGACTCAAAGTTGATAGTTTTCCCAAGACTTAGAGAATCTGGCTATAATGATTGAGACCAAAGACAATTGGTATATTCTGCAGAATAACATTTAGCTACAATGTAATTTTTGTTCAATCCAATTCAAGGTGCCTCTTCTGTTATTGCCACAATAGATAGCTAGAAGTAGGAAAGAAGAATATCTTTTTACAGAATTCATTTGAAAAATTTGAATGGTGATCTTCAAGAAAGAACCATGTGATGAAAGTTGCATTGCTTTATTATTAGGATCTCTATGGATTCTCAGACACATTCATGGATGGGACAATTTTGCTTCTACTTTTGAGTTGACAATAACTTTTCTTTCTTGTAATAAGCTTGTCCATTATGGCAATATGTTGTAATCAGGGTTTGAGCATATCATTTGTTACATCTTAGTCTAGTAATCATGATGCAGGTATGTTTCTTTTTCTCAACAATCACAGTTTGCAAAATGGCAGGCATATAAACATAAAAGGTCAAAGAATGATATTTAAGAAGAAGATTCATAATTTACAATTTGGATAAATTGCAAAATTTTTGACTAAAATAATGTGAATGTGTCGGGAGAGAGAGATCTGGGTGCACGAGAGTAAGATATGGGTGCTGGAGATTGTAGGCTTTATCTAATATGCTTTGAAGGTGTCAACATTAGCTCGTTCTGTTGTTTATAGCATTGAGAACAATTATTGAGTCACTTTGAATCTCAAGAAATTTTCCAAAAGATGGAAACATGAAAGAAAATAAATGCATGTTTCCAGCTTTTGTTATAACATTTGTGGTGATCTTTGATATGGGGTTCTATAGCTCTTTCATTTATTTATTTTCAGTTTAAGTGTTAATGAGTTTTCCTTTATGATTTTGGAATTCATGGAGCCTGACAAAAGATCTGTGGCTTTACTGCCATCAATGATTTCAAAACAATTGCCAATCTCTTTTTCATCTTTCTCTATATTTTTCAACCCTTTTAAATTTTTCTCATCATTTATATTGAACTTTCTTCTTCTCTTATAAAGTTTTCTTATGAACTTTCTACGATGTACTTTGGATTCATCGATTGTCAATCTCTTTTTCATCTTCTCTTTTTAATTTTATGATCATTTATATTAAACCTTCTCCTTCTCTTATTAACTCTTCTCTGTCTGTAGACATTTAAGACAGACTTAAACTATATAATGCTTAATTATTAAACACCACAGTAATAGAGACAATTATAATTATAATTTTATTTGTTTTGATTTGTGATTTGAAATTCATGGAGGTTGATGAAAGATCTATGGATCTGTGGTTTTAACTGTACTCATATAGCCATCGATGATTTGATTTGAGAAGGATAGTTTGGATTAATGGTGCAGTCACGGTAGGAGGGTTCATAGAATGAACTATCTAGACCATGCAGCAAGAGTAAACACAACAGGAACAAATCAAAGCAATGAAGCAAAAGAAGATTCAGTCATTTAGTATATCATAGAATTCAAATAGAGATTGGTCGGCAACATGCGGGCTTACAATTAGGGCTCACAATCTTGATTACATACATGCACAAGATAAATCTTTGAAGGTCCTTTGCACAAAATCTGAACTAAGAACTTATGTGTATGCTTACAACTTGATAACTACTTTCCTAAGGATCTATTACATCAATATATAGGTAATTTGGATCAATAGATTCCTCCGCGTCAGCCAAGGAAGATCACAAATTCCAAAGAAGAGATGTAACGTGTACACATAGATAGGTCAGACCTAAATGCATAGACACTTTCGGTAAAATAATGGAATGACATTGGGATCTCCAAGGAAGGTTGGTCACAAACCAAAGATCATTGTATGATGTGCCATTAGGCTCCAAAGATTGGGAAATGCTTCCGCAAGTTTCTCCTTCAGCTGGTTGCCAGTGAATATTAGGATGCTCTTCTCTAAGAAACAATCAACTTCTGATAGCGATATTGTTCCGGTATTGACATACGGATCTCTGAATTCTGGATATGATGTAAATGAATGAATGTAGATGCTGATTCCAACTCCACAAGATCTGAAAATGCTACTAGACTAAAATATAGAATCTACTTCTGACTGAACTTCCTGAACTGAATTGGAAAAGAAAAAGAAACAAACTAAACTACAAACAAACTGAAATACAAATGTTTTTGGTTGATGCAAGATTGGTCTTGAACCAGGGATGCTCCTGCATCAGACATCCAAGGTTATTGAAAAAGTGAGTCCCTCACTTTGTTGGGGATAGGGGAGAACCAAGACGGTCCACCTTAGCCTAAGAAATCCATGATGAATCTTCTTTCGGTCTGCCTTTCAACTTCAAAAGATATTCTTTGTATTGTCTTCCTCTAGTCCTGCGTCCAACTCGATTGTCCAAAATGTCTTCAATCTGTTTCGGTGCTTGTTTTAGTAACTGCTTCTTCAAGTCTTCTACCATTCTGTCATTGAATTCTGCTTCATGATACTGATAGAGGTTTGCAATGTTGAAAATAGGTGAAATACTCAATGTCTCCAGTAATTCCACCTCTTATGCATTGCCTGAATCAAATTTCCTAAGTATCCTACAAGGTCTAAACTTCTTCATCTTCAACTTGTTATATGTCCAAACTGGAAATATTTATTTTCTCAAGTACACCATCACTTCATCTCCAACTTCAAATTCCTTATGTCTTCTCTTCTCATCTACCTTTTTATTATACTTACTGCTCATATCCTCCAAATGCTTCTTTACCTGATCATGTACTGTCTTCATGTGATCTGTAAATTCTTCTGCTTCTACGCTTCTCTTTTCTTCCATACTGATATCTCTTAATTCTGTTCTCCTACGATTCACTCTGGTAACAATCTCAAAAGGTGTTCATCTGATACTCCTGTTCACTGAATTATTATATGCAAACTCTACTTGTGAAAGAATCAAATCCCAACTTCTGGCTTTCTCTCCAACCAAGCATCTCAACAAGTTTCCCAAACTCCTATTCACTACTTCCATTTTTCCCTCAGTCTATGGATGAAAAGATGAACTGAACTTCAAATCTGTCTTCATCTTCTTCCAAAGTGTCCTCCAAAAGTATCCAACAAATTTTGTGTCTTATCTAAAACTATACTCTTAGGTAATCCATGCAATCTTATAATCTCCTTGAAAAATAGGTCAGTTACATGCACTGCATCAGTTGTCTTCTTACAAGGTATGAAATGAGCCATTTTTAAAAATCTCTCAACTACTACAAATATTGAATCATGTCCTCTCTGTGTCTTAGGCAATCACATCAGAAAATCCATGCTTATGTCTTCCCAAGGTCTCTCCGATACTGTCAAAGGTTTATACAATCTAGTATTCTAACTACTCCCTTTTGCAACTTGACAAACTCTACAACTCTACACAAATCTCTGAACATCCTTATGTATCTAAGGCCAAAAGTAATTTCCACTCACCAAAGCTACTGTCTTATCAATGCCAAAATGTCCTGCCAATCCACCACTATGTTTCTCTTTGATCAAATTATCTCTCATTGAAATTCTAGGTATGCACAACTGAATTCCCTTGAACAACATATCTTCTTGAATGAAATATTCCAGCCACTTACTCCTATCTGTCACAACAAGTTCCTTACATGCTTTCTAAGGTTCTACAAAATCAGTGTCTCCCTCATACATATTCTTCAATTCATCAAAACCCAACACTTCAACTCTCATCTCTGTCAACAAGTTTATTCTTCTACTCAATGCATCAACAACTTTGTTTGATTTTCCACTCCTATGCTTCAACACAAAAGTATAACTCTGCATGAACTCTACCCACCTCATATGTCTCTAATTCAACTTACCTTGACTATTCAAATATTACAAAGCTTGACGATTTGTATACAACACAAACTCCTTAGGCAATAAGTAATGTCTCTACTTCTTCAAGGCTTGAATTATGACATAGAACTCTTGATCATAAACTGAATATCTTCTCCTTGTATCATTCAAATTCTCACTGAAATAAGCTACAGGTCTACCTTCTTGACTTAACAATGCTCCAATTGCATTCCCACTTACATCACAATCAACTTGAAATACCTTATTGAAATCTGGTAATGCCAAAATAGGTTGCTCTATCACTTTCTGCTTTAACAACTCAAAACTTTTATCTGCTCTAGATGTCCACTTAAAATCTTTTCTATCACCTCTCATTGTCTCTATCATAAGGTTACAAACTGAACTAAATTTTTTAATGAACTTCTAGTAGAAACTAGCCAAACCATGAAATGATCTAACCTCTCCAATGCTCTCTGGTGTGGGCCATTCAACAATTGCTTTCACTTTCTCAGGGTCCATCTTCAATCCTTCTGCAGAAATCACAAATCCCAAATATACCAACTCTTCCTTCATGAAACTACACTTCTTGATATTTATCATCAATTTCTCTTCTCTCAGTCCTTGCAAAACTTGTCTAATATGCCACAAATGTTCCTCTTTTGTCTTACTGAAAATTAGAATATCATCCAAGTATACAATCACAAACTTACCCAAGAATTTCTTTAGAACTTCATTCATCAACCTCATGAAAGTCCTTGGTGCATTTGTCAATCCAAAGGGCATCACCTTCTCTAATTCTAATATGATGGTATCCACTCTTCAAATCTATTTTTGTGAAATATCTTTCTCCACTCAAACAATCCATGATATCATCCATCCTAGGTAAAGGAAATCTATACTTAACTGTGATCTTGTTTATTGCTCTAGAGTCAGTACACATCCTCTATTCTCCATTCTCCACTTGGTGTAGTCACTGTAGGAGGGTTCACAAAATGAACTATCTGGACTGTGCATCAAGAGTAAACACAATGGAAACAACTCAAAGTAATGAAGAAAATGCAGATTTAGTCATTCAATATATCATAGAATTCAAATAGAGATCAGCTGGCAACATGTGGGCTTACAATTAGGGCTCACAGGCCTAATTACATACATGCGCAAGATAAAGCTTTGAAGCTCCTTCATACAAAATCTGAACTAAGAACTTATGTGTATGCTTACAACTTGATAACTACTTTCCTAAGGATCTATTACATCAATATATATTTAATCTAGATCAATAGATTCCTTCACGTTGGCCAAGGAAGATCACAAATTCCAAAGAAGAGATGTAACGTGTACACACAGATAGGTTAGACCTAAATGCATAGACACTTTTGGTAAAAGAATGGAATGACATGTGGATCTCTGAGGAAGGTTGGCCACAAACCAAAGATCATTGTATGGTGTGCCATTAGACTCCAAAGATCAGAAAATACTTCCGCAAGTTTCTCCTTCAGCTGGTTGGCAGTGAATATCAGGATGCTCTGTTCTGAGAAATAGTCAACTTCTGATAGCGATATTGTTCTAGTATTGACATGTGGATCTCTAAATTATGGATATGATTTAAATGAATGAATCAAGATGCTAAGTCCAACTCCACAAGATCTGAAAATGCTACTGGACCAAAATACAAAATCTGCTTCTGACTGAACTGCCTGAACTGAACTAGAAAAGAAAAAGAAACAAACTAAACTATAAACAAACTAAAATGCAAATGTTTTTGGTTGATGCAAGATTGCTCTTGAACTAGGGATGCTCTTGCATCAATAAACTAATTTACAACTTTTTCATATTTTGTTTTCTTAAACCCTTTCTGTTATAAATCCTTCTCTTTCTCTTACAAGCATTCTCTTTCTTTTATAAGCTTTCTTAAATCTCCAATATTAAGTTTTATGTTAAACTTCTATTTCTCTCTTCTTTAGTGTGCAAACATGTAAGGAAAGTTAGACTATATAATGCTTAACCATTAAACAAATAATAGACACATTAACTTAATAATTGCATGATTTCTTTCACAATATGTTTTCATCAAACATGTAAAAGTACAAATCTTTACTTTCTTTTTACTTGCAGATTTGTATTTGCTTTGGCATGCTTAAGTATTAGCTTCTTTTCACTTGTATTTGCATTGGCATCCTTGGCTTTAGTCCAACTCATGCTTTCGAAATGAGTTTTATCTATTTTCTATCGATGACGTAACTATAGATAAATATTAGTTTGTTTGTCAGTTGTATTTTGTCTATATAACAAATTGTAGTTATGGCAATGGCTATAATGTCCCCAATCTCAAATTCTAAGATCCTACCATGGATCAATCAATGCTATGTACAGATTTAGGTTTCTTTGACTTGGTTTAAATTGGATTTTGACATCTAAAGATGTTAGGGTTTGTAAGGTAGTACTGTATCTTTGGATTTAAAGATTTCCGCTATGTAAAAACTTTGTATTTCATTTGTGTTTGCCAAATGTTTAGGGTAATGTTCTATTTATGTTAAAGCTTTCATTTAGATTCCCTAAATTTAGAGTCACACACTTTGATCCACAACTAGGTAAGTATGGTATTTTTTTGGTTTGAGATCAAATTCACAGAGGGGGCCATGTTGCATTTATGTGTACAGGCATGCTCAGTTTAGTTATGTTCCAACTAAACATAGTGTCTATATTGAAGCTGTAGTTTGCCATTGCAGTCTGTCACTGTATTTTGATGTTTCATAAATCATCGTTAATGATCAAGCAATACCTTCAGCCAAATGATCTTAGACATTGACATGTGGTGCTTATTATTTTGGTTTTATTCACTTTATTCTAATTGATTTGACTGCTAATAACCTTGCTTTTAGTTCTTAGCTCTAAACTAGATGATTCCATATCTAGTATTTCGTTAAATGTTATAGAGGATCTAAATTCCTAAGATTTAGGATTAGTGTTTGTTCCATGGATACCCACCTTAACTTTTCTAGATGTTACATTTATTCACACAAAAGCTGGAAACATGCATTTATTTTCTTTCATGTTTCTAGCTTTACACTAGCCAATTGCATTTGCTTTAAATTTTCTAAAGCCTTTTCAACAAATCCATTTTGTGCATATCCTGTAATCATTGCAGTCCATGAGAACACATTTCTTTGAGGCATTCTATCAAATAGTTCATGTGCCTTGCCTATGCTTCCACATTTTGCATACATGTCTAACAGGGTAGTTGCAACTACAACATCTAACAAAATTCCTCTATCCTTTATGTTTTGATGGATGTCCATACCCTATTCCAAAGCTCCCATTTTGACACAGGTAGGGGGATACTGGCAAAGGTTGTGTAATTTGGCTTTACACCAGCCAATTGCATTTGCTTTAAAATTTCTAAAGCCTTTTCAACAAATCCATTTTGTCCATATCCTGCAATCATTGTAGTCCATGAGACCACATTTCTTTGAGGTATTCTATCAAATAGTTCACGTGCCTTGTCTATGCTTCCACATTTTGCATACATGTCTAATAGGGTAGTTGCAACTACAACATCTGACAAAATTCCTTTATTCTTTATGTTTTAATGGATATCCATACCCTAGTCCAAAGCTCCCATTTTGACACAGGCATGGAGGATGCTAGTAGAGGTTGTGGAATTTGGCTTTACAATAGCCAATTGCATTTGCTTTAAAATTTCTAAGGCCTTTTCAAGAAATCCATTTTGTGCATATCCTGCAATCATTGCAGTACATGAGAACACATTTATTTGAGACATTCTATCAAATAGTTCACGTGCCTTGTCTATGCTTCCAAATTTTGCATACATGTCTAACAGAGCATTTGCAACTACAACATCTGACAAAATTCCTCTATCCTTTATGTTTTGATGGATGTCCATACCCTATTCCAAAGCTCTCATTTTGACACAGGCAGAGAGGATGCTGGCAAAGGTTGTGGAATTTGGCTTTACACTAGCCAATTGCATTTGCTTTAAAATTTCTAAATCCTTTTCAACAAATCCATTTTGTGCATATCCTATAATCATTGCAGTCCATGAGACCACATTTCTTTGAGGCATTCTATCAAACAGTTCACGTGCCTTGTCTATGCTTCCACATTTTGCATACATGTCTAATAGGGCATTTGCAACTACAACATTTAACAAAATTCCTCTATCCTTTATGTTTTGATGGATGTCCATACCCTATTCCAAAGCTCCCATTTTGACACAGGCAGGGCGGATGCTGGAAAAGGTTTTGAAATTTATCTTTACACCAGCCAATTGCATTTGATTTAAAATTTCTAAAGCCTTTTCAACGAATCCATTTTGTGCATATCCTACAATCATTATAGTCCATGAGACCACATTTCTTTGAGGCATTCTGTCAAACAATTCACATGCCTTGTTTATGCTTCCACATTTTGCATACATGTCTAATAGGGCAGTTGCAACTACAACATCTGACAAAATTCCTCTATCCTTTATGTTTTGATGAATGTCCATACCCTATTCCAAAGATCCCATTTTGACACAGGTAGGGAGGATGCTGGCAAAGGTTGTGGAATTTGGATTTGCACCAGCCAATTGCATTTACTTTAAAATTTCTAAATCATTTTCAACAAATCCATTTTGTGCATATCCTGCAATCATTGGAGTCCATGAGACCACATTTCTTTGAGGCATTCTGTCAAACAGTTCACATTCCTTGTCTATGCTTCCACATTTTGCATACATGTCTAACAGGGCAGTTGCAACTACAACATCTAACAAAATTCATCTATCCTTTATGTCTTAATGGATGTCCATACCCTATTCCAAAGCTCCCATTTTGACACAGGCAGGGAGGATGTTGGCAAAAGTTGTGGAATTTGGCTTTACACCAGCCAATTGCATTTGCTTTAAAATTTCTAAAGCCTTTTCAACAAATCTATTTTGTGCATAGCTTGCAATCATTGTAGTCCATGAGACCACATTTCTTTGAGGCATTCTGTCAAATAGTTCACATGTCTTGTCTATGCTTCCACATTTTACATACATGTCTAACAGGGCAGTTGCAACTACAACATCTGACAAAATTTCTCTATCCTTTATGTTTTGATGGATGTCCATACCCTATTCCAGAGCTCCCATTTTGGCACAGGCAGGGAGGATGCTAGCAAAGGTTGTGGAATGTCCATGGGATGACATCTCTTTGAGGCATTGTGTCAAATAGTTCTCGTACCTTGACTATTATTCTAAATTTTGCATACATTTCTACTAGAGCATTTCCAACTATAATTTCTGTCAAACATCTCCCTTCTATTATGCTTTGATTTGATGATAAAGTATGTTTCAGATTTGAATTTTCTCTTCAAATTTCATCTTAACTTTCACATGTTTGGAGCTGGGATTGTGACATTATTATGAAATCGTATATGCTAGCTTCCTAAACCTATAATCAATGAAAATTCATAGTTCACAAATTGATTACTAGGAATGGGGGTTGCAAGAATGTTTGTCTAAACCTGACTGTTTATGAATTTGTCTTACTCTGTCTAAACAGATCTAAGAAGATCCATGGAGTCAAGAAGGTAAATATTATTTCAAAGAACATGTTAAAGTAAGTTACTTATTTTCTTTCTGTTACAAAGGGGCAATTTACTTATTGCATTGCTGGGTTCTATTTGTGCAGACCAAGGCAGGAGATGCAACAAAGAAGAAGTAATGCATCAATTAGCAATATTAAGTGAGTTTTGATACATTTATTCAGATTTTGAGATGTAAAAGCCCATGACGAAATATTTAGGCTTCATTTTTCAAGGAGTTCTTTCATGTTTTAGAGTTGTATAAGCAAAAAATAGAGCATTGTAACTCAATTTTCTCAGTCACAGCATTGAGAAACACACTTTGTAACACATTCTTCAAAGCAAAGAAATATTTAAGTCTTGTATATACTGTAAGAACACCTTTTCTCAATAAAATTTTAGTATTTTGCCTTCTTAATAGTTGTTTCACTATGTGCAAATGAATGATTGATTATGTTTTTCTGTGTTTTATGTTTAAACCTCAAAAATAATTAAATAAACTACCAATTGACTAAATGTACTACCAACTGACACAAATCAGTGAATAAATATGACTAAAAATATATGACTAAATATACTACTAAAAAGATGATAAGGGCGTGGTTCGGTGGTTAAGTCGCTCAGTTGTAGTGGCAGCCACCAGAGTTAAAACCTTCATTGGGCCAATGAGCTCACAGGCTTTACGCCTTCTCTAGGCCAATGAGCTCACGGGTTTGAAGTGTTCTTACTAGGGGATGAGGTCCCCTGTTTTGTGGCCTCACTAGTTCATTGCTCCAGGCAAAAGCATTCATGTGGAGCTGGAGGGCATGTTGCACCAATGTCACCAGTCATGTTAAAAAGTTTACCCAGGTGCATTTAAAATATATATATATACACTACTAAAAATATATACTACCAATTTGATGGAAATCAATGAATAAATATGACTAAAAATATACTTCCAAATTGATCAATCAAAACAACCAAATAAATGACTGGCAGTAAACTACAAATGGTCATGTGACCAAGCTTAGTGAATAATATGACTAAATCAATGACTAAATATACTACCAAATCAATCTGTGATAGGTAAAAAATCAGGTTGATAAGATCAAGCATAACCGTGAAAACCTAACCCTACCATCATCAAAGAATCTAATCCAAATGAAATCAAACGCATGCAATTCAAGAACAATATCACCTAGATTGTATGCTTCCTTGTTTATGATGTGGATTACTTCTTCAACAATGAACAATTATGAAGATAAAAGCTGCCATGATGGATGGATGATAATGATAAAATGCTAGATGGATGCTCAAATTCTCAATATGCTCAAGATGATAATGTAGACGCTATATGAATGTTGGATAGATGTAGTATGGAATGAGAGGGTGTTTATATAGACCTCAACCAAAATCAATCAATGGTAGAGATTTTGTGGCTATGTGAATGGCTAAGATTAAAAGATGATAATAGATAAATGTCTAGATGACAAGTGGAAGGAAGATAAGGCTTATGTGTGACCCTATACATAAAAAGTACTACATGTGAAAGGTATTAATAAAAGATGTAGTACCACTTATCTTTTTTAAATGATAAGGGCACACATGTCGGCTCATTGAGATAAATGATAAGAAGAAATTAATTAAATAAATAAAATTGATTTAATTAATTAGGAAGTGGGTTGGATTTTTAATTAAATAATTAAAGATTATTTAATTATAGATTAGAGAAAATAGAAGAAATAGATAAGGAATTAATTAAATAAATATAAAATTATTTAATTAATAGAAGAAATAAGTGTTAGGGAAATTGCTCAAGTGTGTTAGACAAACACTAATGGTGGATAATGCAATATTTGAATGCTAATGATAACTAGGTCAATTTTGGGTATCTACATTTTGCCCCTCTTTGATACAATGTTCGTTAGAGCGTTGTGTCAAAGAAGATATGATAATTCGCTTGATAAACAAGGTTATGCTCCAGTGTAACTGGTAGGTGATGCCTCCTCGAGAGGTAACCCAGGCTACCTAGGAAGGGTTGGGTTGGCTCACGATAAGATGAAAGGCTAGAAAATAAGGTGGAAATGAAGAAAACAGGGTTGGGAGGGAGAAATTGGGATATCCATAGCATGTTAATGAAGATGCAAATATGTAAATGGTAATGATATGATATAGACTTATGGGTATATAAATGGTAATGATAATGATATGTCTAACACACTTGTTTTGTAGGATAGGGATGTAGAAAAGGACAATGGGGGAAATATTGATCTTGGTTGAGGACTACATAGGCATATGTTGGAATGGATAGATGGTATGATTGGCAACTTTTGAAAGTAATTGCTTGAGAATTAAAAGAAATGCAATCCTTATGTTTGATATAGCATATGGATGTTATGCACTAGGGTATAGAAGACCAAGGTGTCAAGATATCCAATGCAAAACTAACATACTACAATCTTGTCAGAATGTATGAGGTCAAGGTGTTGAGCCAACATACACAAGACATGAATAGCATCTAGTGTTCTGAGATGGGCTTTGATGCTACAAGCAATGGTTTGAGTTTATCTCCACTACACATGGTGACACCTTGCTGGTTATATGTATGGAGTTAGTCTTAACATAGAATAGTCTCAAATGCATAAGAGATTATTTAGCTTCTCAAATGCAAGAGATATTGATATGTAAGATGATAATCCCAACACATATAAGATACCAATACACAGAGGAAGAGAATAAGATCATCTCGCAGACACGGCATATGAAAGCAATATGACCATGCCCCATTCCTTACTTTATCTCAACATACCAAGATATAGATAGATCAAGGAAGTCTTGATTAGGCATAGGAAAGGAACAAAAGATAAAACAAAAGATATTGTCATCACATTCTCTTGCCAAATTTAAGTGCTCTTGGATGGATTAAGCTGGCACCTTGTTGAGAGGAAAGTTGTATCCTATTGAAGGATAAAGATGTTGATAAAATGCTATAGAAAATGTTGTCTTAAGGCATGCGGACAAATAGCTTTTGGCTTATCCCTAATTGGTTAAAGTGCTTGAGCTTTCGCTGATACAAATAGTCTGCTTCCTGCTTAAGCTGGTCAAAGAGAAGAAGATGGAAGATGAAAGAAGATGAGGATGGGGTGGATCATCTGTGCTTACATACTAGATACTTCCTTCATATTCCAGACTGCCTACATACCATGTATCCACAGGATCAAAGCACATTTACGATAATGATGAGACATGATGAATATGTAGTTATGGGTCTATTGATGATGTAAGTGATGAAAGATAGAAGAAAGGGAGATGAAAGATTGGAGGATAATCAAAAGAAAGATGAAATATGGATGATGAAAGGAGGGCTATCATCTTTGCCTAGATCAAAGTGCTTCCTTCACATCTTAGATTGCCTACATACCCTGTATCCACAAGATCAATGCTTTAACGATAGAGCTGGTGATGTAGTTCTTGTATATTATGTTGATGGTTGATGTCAAAGGATCAACTTTATTGCTTGGATTTTTGTGATGTTTTAATTTTTTTGAGATTTTGAATATTGATATGTTTTGTTGTTTTCGACGATGGTTTGAATTTGGACTGATTGCTAAGATGTTGGTCCTAGTTCCAAATGTTTGCCATGTTTGAAGTTGGACGTGTGATCTGTTTAAGGTTGGATGTTTGTTGTGTTATGAGCTTGGGTGTTTGTTGTGTTATGAGCTAGAGCTATAAGTATCCACTTCCAAATAAGGCTAAACAAGTGGCCCCAATACGGGATGAGGTTTATTATGGAGAAGCTGTGATGGATGCATTCATGCGAACAAGATGCTAAGGTGCCAAATGATATAATTACCCCAATGAAAATCCAAACTATGAAGGCTAGCATGGGAGAGGTGAGGATGGAAAAACTTTTAGGATGGAGGGATAGGGGATAATGGTTTACAATGTATAGATAGAAAAGATAATGGACTATGATATGGATTATGTAGGATAGAATGGTGGAGTATGCTATGAAAAGTTGTGATCAGAACAAACTAAGCAGATGATGGGAGCTGGTCACTACACATAGTGCCTGTTTGCCAGGTTTTCACTATGGTACTTATCCAAGGTACCTGTTTACCAGGTTTTCACAGAGGACAAATTATTTATCTTGTACTATATATTTTTTTGTCATCCAAAGCACCACAAAGTGGTTTTCACTATTGGATGGATTTTTTTTTTGGAATAGCTGAGATTCATGGATAGAGCTTCTTGAGATGGACGCTATTGTCTGGTTCATCCAAGGGAATGCCTTTAGGTGTTGAGATGCACTTGATCCATAGACTAATGTGATGATAAAAGGACCAAGCCAATTAGGTTCAAACTTGCCATGTTTCTCACGATGTTGTTGATTTATTTGATTTGCTTTAAGGACAAGGTCGCCAACTTGAAATCTTCATTCTCTGATCTTTTTGTTGTAGTTGTGGCATAGACGGTTTTGATAGACTTGGAGATGGTTGAGTGATGTAAGATGCCGTTCATCTAGTAGCTCAAGATCATGGAGTCTAGATACTCGATATTCTTCATCCGAAATAGTATGTTGTAGAGCTACTCGCAGTGAGGGTATCTTAACCTCAATAGGCAAAATAGCTTCAGTGCCATACACAAGAGCATAAGGTGTAGGTCCAGTGGGAGTTTGAATACTTGTTCTATATGCCCATAATACAACATTAAGTTGCAAATGCCAATCACAACCAACTTCATTGACTATCTTTTTGAGGATCTTGATAATTGTTTTGTTAGATGCCTCAGCTTGGTCATTACTTTGAGGATAGTAAGGTGTAGAGAATCTATGTTGGATATGAAACTTGTTACAAAGATCTCTAACCTCTTGGTTCTTGAAAGGATGACCATTATCAATAATAATAGCTTGAGGAACTCCATAACGGCAAATGATATAGTGTAGGATGAACTTGGATATTTGCTTGTCGGTAATATAAGTCATTGGTATGGCTTCCACCCACTTTGTGAAGTACTCAGTGGCGATGATAATGAACTTATGACCATTTGATGAAGTAGGATGGATTTTACCTATGAAATCAAGTCCCCACTACGAGAAGGGCCATGGAGTAGTGATAGGCTGAAGTTTATGTGCTGGTGCATGTATTAAATCTCCATGTTTCTAACATTGTAAACATCTCTTTACAAATTGTTGTGCATCTTTCTCCATAGTTGGCCAATAGTATCCAGCTTGTAGAAGTTTCTTAACAAGACCAGGGCCAGCGGAATGCGATCCATAGACACCTTCATGTATTTCATGTAAGGCAACTTTTGCTTCCTTAGAATCAAGACATCTAAGAAGGATACCATCAAGAGTTCGGCGATAAAGGGTGTCTCCTAGGATAATGTAGTGAGAGACTCGATGGATAAAGGTTTTCTATTGGGTATTAGATAGTTGGAATGGAAAGGTTTGATTGCGGAGATACTCATATATGTCCTCATACCATGGTGAATTGGGACCAACAATCTCAAATATACTGTGGTACTTCAAAAGCTGGGATTAGAAGTTGTTCAACCAGAAACTCACACTTATGTGTATTGGATGACATATCTAGAAGAGATCCAATCATAGCCATGGCATCTGCTACTTTGTTTTGTAACCTTGGGATTTGTTCAAAGGTGATATTATCAAAATATTTTTTGAAATCATCAACCATTAGCTTGTATGGAAGAAGCTTCTTATCTTTTGTTTGATATTCATCTAGGACTTGTTTGATAACCAATTGAGAGTCACCAAAGACTTGTATCTATTTGATATCCCATTGTATTGCCATGCGTAATCCTGTGATTAAAGCTTCATATTCTACTATGTTATTAGTACATGGAAATGTAATTCTATATGATTTCAGGATACAAACTCCTTGAGGGCTAACAAACAATATCCCTGCTCCTGATCGATGTTGTGTGTAAGATCCATCAAAATATAGTTACCACAATGTTGGTGAAGTTAGGCTGAACAATTCTTCATTAGGGAACTCTGGATGTATTGGATAAATATCTGTGACAGGTGATGCGGCTAATTGATCAGCAATAACTTGTCCTTTTATGGCCTTTTGATCCACATATTGTATGTTAAATTCACTTAAGATCATAACCCATTTTGCTAATCTTCCTGTAAGGATTGCTTTGGAGAGAAGATATTTGAGTGAATCAACGTTAGATATGAGCTTTGTTGTTTGGTTCAACATATAATGCCACAACTTTTGGGAAGCAAACACTAATGCTAAACATGCTTTTTACATAGATGAATAATTAAGTTCATATCCCACAAGAGTTCTATTGATATAGTAAATGGCTTGCTCTTTTTTTGAATCATCATGCTGAGCTAGAAGGGCACCCAAGGCTGCTATTGTTGAAGATATGTAGAGCAATAGTGGTCGATCAAGTACAAGAGGTACTAACACAGGAGGTGTTTCTAGATATTCCTTTATTTTGTCGAAGGCCTATTGACATTTTTCATCCCACTTAAAAGATTCACCCTTGCAAAGAAGATGTTGGAAAGGATGACACTTATCTGCCAATTGTGAGATAAATCTGTGAATGGATTGTAATCTTTCATGTAGACTACAGAGCTGCTTGAGATTTTCTAGTGGAGGCATTTCCATGATAGCTTTTACTTTGGCAGGGTCCACTTCTATTCCTCATCAAGACACAATGTATCCTAACAATTTTCCAGATGTTACACCAAATACACATTTCTTTGGGTTCAATCTGACTTGATATTTCTCTAGTTGATCAAAGATTTGTGCTAGTACCTGTAGATGTCCTTCTCTTGTCTTGGACTTCCCTAGAATATCAGCAACATAATCTTCCATGATAGTGTGGAAAAGGTCATGGAAAATAATTGACATGGCTCGTTGATAAGTAGCTCCAGCATTTTTGAGACCAAAAGGCATTACAACCCAACAGTATGTACCCCATGGACAAATGAATGATGTTTTGTCTTGGTCTTTCTCTTCTATTTTGATTTGGTTATATCCTAAAAATCCATCCATCAAAGATAGCATTTCATGTCCAGCTGTGAGATCTACAATATTGTCTATGCTTGGTAGTGGAAAGTCATCTTTAGGGCATGCTTTATTAAGATCTCTGAAGTCTATGCAACAACGAACTCATCCATTAGGTTTTGCTATAGGTACCAAGTTTGAAACCCATTTGGATAATCAATAGGTCTTATGAAATTTGCTTCTAATAGCTTCTGAATCTCTGCCTTAACCAATACAACTACTTGCAAATGCATTTTGCATAATTTTTGCTTGATAGGTTTTGCATTAGAAGATACTACTAGAAGATGTACCGCAAGTGATGGATCTAGACCTGGCATGTCAGCGTAAGTCCATGCAAAATTCATAGCTCTTTTTATGAAAAAAGTTATGAAATCTCTTCTTTCCTACTCTGATAGTGATGCTGCCAAATATGTGATCTTTGGATTCTGTTCTGTGCCCAAGTTCATTCCTTGTGATTTTTCAACTAGCACTGTTGATTTCTCATGATAGTTAGTGGTGACAGGAAGATCAAATCCCCCATCCTCAGGTGCCTCAGAGAGGTTTTCACCCTCAGATACATCCTTTATATTTACTTTTTCATGGTCAAGAGGCACCTTTCAGTTTTCACCTAGTGACCTATCTTTTTTTTATTTTATTTATTTCACTTTTGCGACTGAAGGATTTGATACTTCCACCAAAATATGCTAGTTTAGGTAGGTCCATCATGAAACCTACTTTATGATCACCCAATGGAATGCCTTGTCGTAAGCTCATGAATTCAGCAATAGCTTCATCATTTTCAAATGTGTCCAATATCGGTGCCCCCTATTGGTCCCAATCGACGAGGTCAGGATATATGAGTGAAAGAGTAATAGACCAAGGGTTTAGGCTAGATGAGGTTGTGGAAATCATGAAGATGGAGGTTTCTTGAAAAAGGTTGGTAATATGAAAGGAGGAGTCATCGATGGTATCTGCATTAGAAGTCTCTCCTACTGAGGAAGGTCTAGCTTCCATATCAGAAATACACTTAAAGTCTTTGGAAAGTGGTACCTCTGGCTGATAGCCAAGACCTTGCTTATTAAGCTTCTTAGACACAACAATGGGTTCAATAGGTCCTTGTTCCTATGATCCCAATCCACCATGTCCTTTGTAGCCCATGTTCTTAATGATGCGGAACCCATTGTTATATCTCTCCACTTCAAGTTGGACTTGGTCGTTCTCATCATAGAATATCCAAGAATTGATGTCATCAATGTCTTCATCATCAAGGAATCCACCTTTAATAAACACTGTGGGTGGGACTTTTATGACAGCTGTGGATGAAGATGCTTTAGATGTAGAAGATTTGCCATGAGATTTGGGAGACAAGGGAAGAGTTCCAACACAACAAGATTCTTGCAATGTGTACTCACCTGGGCCATGTTCAGTGTACCTGATATGGAGATTGGGAGTGACTTCGCTAGATGATGGCTTGAGTAGGGCAGATGGATCTACATAAGATGAAGATGGATATGCTTCAGTGTTGATAGGAATGCAATTAGGGCTTTGATATTTAGCTTGAAAAGCACGACAAAATTTAAATGGATTAGGATCAGCATGGATAGTAATCTCAACACCATTATGTGGAAATTTAAGACATTGATGGTATGTAGAAGGAACTACTTTAAGGGCATGGATCCATGGACAACCAAGGATGATGTTGTAAGGAAGCTCAATATCAAGGACTTGACAACGGGTATCAGTAGTGACCAGCCCAACTTGAATAGGCAAATGAATAATCCCTTCAGTATCTCTCTTGGCATCATCATAAGCTTTGATAGTAATGACCTTGGAAGTGTCAACATCTTTCTCAGAATATCCCAATTGTTTTATTAATTTTAAGGAACATATATTAAGACCAGCTCCACCATCCACTAAGATTCATTTGATATGGCGTTGGTTGACAAACACTTCTATGTGGAGGGCTTCGTTATGTGATGGGTGAATGGAGGGATGAAGATCTTTGTCAGAAAAGGTTAGGTGGCAAGGGGTTGTAATGCTAGCTACCATAGATTGGAATTGTGTAGTATTAATATTGTTGGGCACCAAAGATTCTTGTAAGGCTTTGTCGAGGATAGCTTTGTGGGCAGGGGATATGCGAAGCAACTCGAGAATGGAAATATGTGCAGGTGTTTTGCCAAGGTGATCAAGGATATTATAGCTAGAAGACAGTCGAGGAGAATGGATAGGTGCCCCTTGAATAGTAACACAACCTCTTCGAGTAGTCACAACGCAGTCAAGTGCTTTTCCTTGGATAGTAATGGTGGAAATACGAGTATGGTCAATACAACCAATAGTGGATTATTCATAATTGTACTAAATGGCATTACCAGTATGAGGGTTACTTGGTTTGTCATAAGATGGAAGTGGCTTTCAAGATCATAATTTGATGTCGGTTGTTGTGTAGGTTGTGATGTTGGAGGTGTGATTTTAATTAATCCTTGATCGATGCAATCTTGAATAACATGCTTTAAGTGCATACAACCATTTGTTTTGTGTCCTTTGACTCTATGGTAGTCGCAATACTCATTCTCTTTGTACCAAGGAGCTTTGAAGAGTGGTTCGCCATTGGGTGGTGCATTAGGCAATATGATATCTCCTACTTGGAGAAGCTTTTGAAAGGCAACTTCCATAGGTTCTGCTAATGGTGTGAATTTTTGTTAAGGATTTGAAGTTTGTCATTGTCGAGTTCGTTGAAAAGGTTGAGTTACTGTAGATGTAGATTGAATGTTAATAGGAGCTTTCATTGTTTGTATGTTCTTTGCTTCTACAACACCATCATTAACAACATTCTTGTTCTTGTTCCAAAAGTGAGATTTATCATTGGAGTTTTGAGGATAGTCTTTGTTATCTCTAAAAATCTTGATAGTGCCCTTAGCAATTAAAGTGCGTTCAATGATGGTTCCTTTGGAAACAAGTTCATCAAAGGTGCTAGCACTTTGCAATTGTATTTGGAATGAAAACTCAGGATGGAGATTTTGGATGAAGATATCGAGCTGTTGTTTCTTAGGTATTTCCCATGATAGTTTGCTAGACATATTACGCCATCGTTGAGTAAATAAGGAGAAAGCTTCACCATTATGTTGTTTTTTGTTGACAAGGTCGTTCATGTTCACTTCATGTTCAATGTTAAAAGTGAAATGTGATCAAAATTTATTTGCTAGTTTCGCAAAAGATTTAATGCCCGGAGATAAATGAGAGAACTATTCAAGAGCTTGTCCCACTAAGCTTTGGAGAAATAGTCTCAAAAGATATGTATTGTCTTGAGCCACATCAAGACATGCAACAAAGAATGCTCTAAGATGGTCTTCTGGATTTCCTTTTCCATTGTACTTGTCAAATTGTGGAATTTCAAAGTGTTGCAGAAAAGGTGTCATATGAAGTGACTTGTCAAATGGATAAGCGCATATGTCTTCTAAGGAAAACATGTTCTTGATTTGTCCTACCACTTTGTTAATCATTTGTTGAACATCTGCTGAAGATAATTGCTATTGTTGCAAAGGGGGTGGTTGGTTCAGAAGTGAAGTGTAATATGATGTATATTGTGGTTCTTGTTGCGGGATATATGAAGCCATGACTGTTTGTTGAGGTTGCATGCTCACAGTATATGTTAAAGGATCAGTATGTGACACATATGTGTTGGAAGATTGCTGTCCTTGAGACACAAGCGATGGTTGGGTATATTGCGATGAATTAGCGCCAAGGGTTTGCATCACATGGGAAGTAGAAGATGGATGGATGTTGGTCAGTGGTTGTGAATTCAGAGTTGGATTTGTGACATGGTAAGTGATGGAAGGATTGATGGATGTGGAAGAAGGATGGACATTTGGGTTTGTGTTTTGAACAACATGATGATTGGTATATGTCATATGTTGGGTGATGATGGGCAATCCTTGGGTTATATAAGACGAATTGATGGTTTGTGAAGGATTATAGGAAGATAGTGGAAGTGATGTAAGTTGATCAACATAAGAGACTGTGATGTTAGGATTAGCTTGTGAAACAATAGGCAGGTCACTCATGTCAATGAGTAACATTGGGGTTATATGGTGTGTTGCATGGATCTGTGGAAATTGTGGAGACCATATTAGTAGTGATAGGAACATGAATGTGGGATGTGGTTTCCACATCTGATGCAATGGGAGTAGCGAATTGCAATGGCTATGAAACTTGGATAGTTTGTGGTGTTTTAATAGCTTGGGAAGCTTGCAGAGTGTGGGATATGGAGATAGTTTGTGATGTTTGATGAGTTTGCACTTGGGCAACATGGACATCTTATGTTACTTGAGATTGAGATACAGTCATGGTAGGAGAAGGTGCATGTTGTTGAACATGGAAAGGTGGAATGCTCAGATTTTGTGAAAGCAAAGGAAGTACATTGGTTGGAGTTATCAAAGGTTCTAAAGTGTATTCCAAGCTTGGTGGATTGAATGAAGTAACAATAGGTAATGAAAGAGATGGGTTGGAAGTTGGATTTGGTAGCATGGACATGGTATGAGATGGTGTGGCTATAATGGATGGTCCCTTTGCAACAATAGTAGGAGTGCTTGGATCATGCTCTCGAATAGCGGATATGTCAAAGTCTCTTGGTAATTTGGCTCCCATACATGCTAATTACAAGAAGTAGCGAATAGGATCAAATAAAACAAGTCTCTTTAATTGATCCCATACATGTGTGTCTCTAAATTCTGATAAGTCCTCTTAGGATTGCTCTTCGTAAGTCTCTAAAAATGTTGGGGGTTGTCCTTGTTGTGAGGGTGACTCTCCAACGGTGTACCCATCGGGCACAAACATGTGAGAAGGCATGCTGGTTGTAAATTGAGTTGCATCTCTAAGGGGTGTTGATTATGATTGTTGCATCTTGGTTTCCATCTCATCTCGTAGTTTTTCTTCCATTTCAGCTCTATATTGGCTCCTAGTTTGAGGCATGATGGTTGATGTTGAAAATTGGACTTTAGCTTGTCAAGGTTGAGACCCAAAAGGTGGTGATTGGTTGTTTGTTTAGTTGTTGTTTGCTTTGTTAGTTTGTTGTTTGCTTTGTTATTGTTGCATTGCTTGGTTGATATTGTTGGGTTGCTTGGTTGTTGGTTGCTAGTTCCTTAGTTGATGTTGTTGTTTGACTTCCCTAGAGGATAGCTCACACACTTAAAGGGAAAAGCTGGTTGATGTTGCTATTTTGCTAATGTTGCTAAGGCTAAAGCCACAAAATGATGTTTTGTTGTTGTTGGGTTGATTGTTTGATGCTTGGTTTGCTGTTTTGGGGTCTCAAGAAAATGGAAAGTCCACAAAGTCCAATTGTTTGGTATGCTCAAAGTAGGAGACAAAGTCCAGGTATCTGCAAATGATCAGGGGTAGGTCTGAAAGCTAATGCTGAAGCTAAGCAAGCTAAAATGTAGCTAATTTGGTTGAGTTGCTAAAATTTGCTAATATTTTGCCAAAGGCGATAGGTAATAGCTCAAATGCAACACAGAAAAGGCCAAAAGTGACTGACAATAGCTTAAAAGTGATCTAGTTTTGGTTCAGGTGACAATTTATAGTATTAACCAGAGGTGAGCCAATTTGCTATAGGCGAGCAGTTTTGATTCAAAGGTGATTTATGGCTAGTTAGAAGTGACTCAATTCAGACCAAAGGTGAGCAACTATTGTTTAAAGGCAATTTAGTTTAAGCAAGAGGCAGCTAACTGTTGTTTAAAGGTGATCTAGATGTCTGTATGTGGGTAATTAAAGTTTAGAAGTGGTCTGTGTTTGTTAAGGAATATGTCTGAATTGTGTTTTTGACAAGAAAATAATGATTTCATTCACTCACATGCACAACAATCACAAACTTGTACAACCTAGGCTAGGAAAGGACTGTATTTGTTGAGTCCCCTAGCTGTGCTTATTCAAAGTGGATAGCTTCTAGATCTTGGTAGCACCAGCTCCTCTCCACGGCACTCATTTCTCACACATACTAAGATCCAGGTTTCCTAAGGCTTGTCCCCCCACCAAACCTTAGGATTGTCCCTGCTATCTCTACTAAGAACCACGAGAATCAGGGTGGCTTCAAAAGTCCCACCTTTTGTGTCAACAAATAGAAGGTTTTTGGCTACTACACAAGGTTACTAGTAAGGGCATCCGTTCGAGTGGCTATACGTACAGTAGCGCTACTCTCCGTTATGGAGTCTCCCAGCCTTCAAGGGTTACACCTTGGAGGGTTTTGGGGGAGGTTGGTTGTTGGTATAACACAATAACACATGTTGTTTGTGACTTTTGACACAAACACTTTTCTTATATAGCAGTTCGGAAGGACTTGGCATTAGCCCGTTACTGCTTGAGTCATTACCCTTCTCACACCGGGAAGGTAAGCCCTCTAAAGAAAACAAAAAGTTCTCATACACCCAAGATCCATTTGATAGGCAAGGGGAGAGGATACTTTTGCTATTAAATTTGGGTTACAAACATGCACAATCAAGAAATCAAGAAAGATAAAACAAGCACAGAGCAAGCAATGATTCTTTTTTAACAGCAAGCCCAAATGTTCCTAAATTAGTGATAAATCACAAGTCTTGGACCGATCAAAGCTGCAATAGATATGTTAGTAATTTGATAACCTCATTTTCTTGTACAATCGATAAGATGCTACACAAATACCTAATTAGTAGCCAAGAAAACTGAACTGTAAATGATAAAGACTGAAAGCGACACAGTTACCAGAGGTGATCAATGGTTGATTAGAAGTGATCTATATTCTACCACAAGTGAAATCTTGTTGTTCAGGAGCAATGCCAATAAACCCTAATGCAAAATAATAAAGCTCAGAAGCGATGCAAAAAAGCAACAGGCAACTGACTGTAGGTCATAAGTGACTCAGATCTACAAAAAATAATATATAAATGAAAAACTCTAATTTTGTAAAAAGTGATCCAGACGGCTAAAAGTGATCACTGTTAGGTTAAAAGCAATGCAAATAAAAACATAAGCGACCACTATTAGCTTGTAAGCAATCAAAAAAGACAATAAGCAAATATTGTTTGCTCATAAGCGATCCAGGAAATGCTAGAAGCTGCAGGTCTCAGCTGAAAAGCGATGCGTATAATCAGACAATGACTAGTTTTTGCTCAAAAGCAACTGAAACTTGTCATAAGCGCTCGAAAAATCTGATCTTCACAAAACAAATTCAAATAGAAAATTTAATCAAGGACGTGGGTCCCACCGGATGTGCCAAAATGTGATAGGTAAAAATTAGGTTGATAAGATCAAGCATAGCCATGAAAACCTAACCCTACCATCATCAAAGAATCTAATCCAAATGAAATCAAAAGCATGCAATTCAAGAACAATATCACCTAGATTGTATGATTCCTTGTTTATGATGTGGATTGCTTCTTCAACAATGAATAATTATGAAGATAAAAGCTGCCATGATGGATGGATGATAATGATAAAATGCTAGATGGATACTCAAATGCTCAATATGCTCAAGATGATAATGTAGATGCTATATGAATGTTGGATAGATGTAGTATGGAATGAGAGGGTGTTTATATAGACCTCAACCAAAATCAATCAACGGTAGAGATTTTGTGGCTATGTAAATGGCTAAGATTAAAAGATGATAATAGATGAATGTGTAGATGACAAGTGGAAGGAAGATAAGGCTTATGTGTGATCGTGTACATAAAAAGTACTACATGTGAAAGATATTAAATAAAAGATGTAGTACCACTTATCTTTTTTAAATGAAAAGGGCACACATGTTGTCTCATTGAGATAAATGATAAGAAGAAATTAATTAAATAAATAAAATTGATTTAATTAATTAGGAAGTGGGTTTGTGAATGGGTTTTTAATTAAATAAATAAGATTTATTTAATTAAAATAGATAGAAATAGAGATAAATAAATAATTAAGATTATTTAATTATAGATTAGAGAAAATAGAAGAAATAGATAATGAATTAATTAAATAAATATAAATCTATTTAATTAATAGAAGAAATAAGTGTTAGGGAAATTGCTCAAGTGTGTTAGACAAACGCTAATGGTAGATAATTCAATATTTGAATGCTAATGATAACTAGGTCAATATTGGGTGTCTACACGATCAATCAAAACAACCAAATAAATGACTAAAATTGGTTTAGTCATAAATTTAGTCACGTTATAAATGATTGGAAATAAACTACTAATGGTCACGTGACCAAGTTTAGTCATTTATAAGCAATTTTTAGTATTTTTTTAATCACATATTGTTATTTTTTTACTAGTGATTTTTTAATGCAAATGACTAAGAGATGTTGAAATAAGGGCAGACAACTGAGAGGGGGAGTGAATCAGTTGTCACTAAAACTTTTATCCTTTGCTGTAATTAAACTTCTTTACCTCTTAATAACAAATGAATAATATAACCATGAAAGAATGAATCAACAACACATGAGCAAAAATAAAATCAGCACACATAACACCAGGATTTTTACATGGAAACCCAGTTAAGGGAAAAACCATGGTGGGGGTTAACCCACAAGATTTATTCTCTGTTAAAAGAATAGAAAATGGGGAAGGCACATGCCTTTAGGGCGCACTGCCCAGAGCTCACTGCTCCAAGAGGCTCATTGCCTACAGAAATATTTATAAGTTTATCACAGAAGGATTGAATTAGAAAACAACATCTTCTTCATGCCAAGGTCAGTTCCATTGAAGTACACAATATATCTACTCTGCCACCTAATACTTCTTTGCTATCTCCTCATACTTTACTGCTCTTCCTCTTTTGCTCTTCTTCTTCTATGCTCTGTCTTTCCTCCTTTCTTAGGATTTTGTCATTTTCGCACAAGGATACATTTCCACAACTCAACCACACATATTTATAAGCTTCATCAACCTTGGAATAAACATCAAGGTCAGTACTACAAACATCTGAATTAATGTGAATCACTATGTTGTTGGCCAAACATAGCTGGGATCCAAATCTTCCATGAACACCACACTATACTTCATAGAACCTCTCTTAGATTATCTGCAACATCCACAAAGCATCTGGTCGGTGAAGACTGGAAAGAACAACAACATCCAAAGAGAAATCTTCAATCATGAGCTTAATCCTCAATGCAAACCACTAACACAGTAGGCACAGAATCCAGAGACCACCACAAGCACAATGAAATCAACAAGAACAACTACACCACCTCACTTCACTAGAAACCCTTGCATCTCCATCCAGAAACTCAAGAACACCAACTGTCATGACTGTCACACTAGAAAGATTGCTTGCGGACCTCCAAACCATGAACCACTTGAGTTGAGGATACACACTAATATCCCAAACACATCTCTAGATCCACAGATCATAATATTCCAATGCGGATCAATCTGGACCATACTCCTGTCACTTTGTCAGCTCTGAACACTGCAAAAACCTGGTTCTGCTTAGATGGCCATAACTTCATCAATACTTCATGCGGACCTCTCAAATCAAACTATCTAGCACCTTCAAACAATCCTCTACAATACCTATTGGTCCGCAGACTCTAATCTTCATCCTACAGGGAATGCGGAATAATCTACTTCACTGAACTGCACTGTCTTCACTGTCTTTGACAGAAAGATATGTAACTCACTTGTTTCTTCCAGAGAGGCTAATTTTCTCAATATCTTCAACATACAAGTCTTCTAGAATGAGATACAGCTAACACTAATGACAACAAGTATATGTTGACATCAATGACAACACTGATTAGGCACATATTTGCAACAAGAGAAGAGGTGTTATGAAGATTTTTATGAGGGGTAGAAAATAATAAGGGAAATATCAATCCAATAATTCAACAATATCCTTCACAACATGCCTATGATGAAAAACTATGTATGAATATGACCTAAAAATGCTTGATTTTTCACCTTTTTTCACAAATGTTCAATGCAAATTAGTAATGGAAGAGGTGTTGTGAAACATTTCAAGAGGGGAAGCAAATAATAAGCTCAATATCAACCCAATAATGTAATAATATCTTACACAAGACACCTTTAATGCAATTCTAGAGAGACGATAAGGTCAAATCTAGTGAAAATGCAAGGTTTTCAAACCCTAGTCATAAATTTTTCCAAAGAAGGCACTATGATGCACCACTACAATTAGAAATCAGTCCTAATTTGAGTGCTTGAAAAGGGTAGTAAAATCTGAAATAATATTTTAACTACAAACCCTAGCTAATGCAAAACTAGGTTTTTATGAAAAATGCATAATTTCAAGCAATTTTTAACAATTTATATATGAAAATGCAATGTAAGTGAATACTAAATGATGAATTTCTGAAATTTAAATTAGATCTAATGAAAATAATAGAAATTAAATGTTAATTGCTTCAAATTATGCTAAAATTCAAGTCTATGATGCCATTTTTCTTCAAAATTTTCAATTTTTTTGTAATTTTTTGAATGCAATAAAATGAATGAATGAAAATCTAAAGTTCAACACTCAAAAATGTGCAAAATTCAAACAAACATGGGTTCACCAAAATGTTTTGGTGAAAAAAAGAGGATTATGGTTTTATTTTTTGATGGTTTTTAGATCCTCCTTTCACAACAAACATTCAAGGACATATCAACTGAGTTGAATCTCTACTAAGCGAGAGCATTCTCATAACAAGTTGGGTTGTCACTTCGAACGATGTGGAAGCTTAGATGTTATCAATCAATATTTCAATTTAATGCTCAAATACCCTTAAAACCCTAATTATGCAAAACAGTAAGCAAATTGATGAATCATGACAAATCCTTGCAGACTAAGGTAGTAGGTAGAGATTAATAACTGACCATTTTTCAAAGTTTGGAATGTAGAATAGTCGGGGACACTGCCATTAATGCCCCTGTCCAAGGTACTATTTTCTCTATGGAATTTTGATCTTCTCCCGACATTGATATTCACTGTACTTTTTATTTTTGCCCCAGAAGATGCGGATGACACCTCCACTAGAGCCCTAGTCCAATGTCAAATATTTTTTAGGATGTCAGAATCTCTTTAGATGTTGATTATCACTATCCAGATTGTTTTTGTGTTTCAGGATCCGGAGGACACTGCCACTAATGGTCGAGTCCAAACAGTCTTTTTCTTCAGGGATGCAGAATCTGCACGTTGTCTTACTATTCCATGCAACTCCACTCCATCCATATGTGAA
Source organism: Cunninghamia lanceolata (assembly GCA_027924645.1). Classification (NCBI taxonomy): domain Eukaryota; kingdom Viridiplantae; phylum Streptophyta; class Pinopsida; order Cupressales; family Cupressaceae; genus Cunninghamia; species Cunninghamia lanceolata. Next base: position 523,753 of record BSBN01000178.1, on the reverse strand, counting down.
ACTTGTAACTTGCAATCACAAAGGAGTGTGGTTGGGGGTTGTGGTGTTTGGAGACTTGCCTCAGTCAAGCCCTGGAGAGACATTCAAGTCTTCTAAACACCTTTGTTAGATAAAGAGTGCATATCCCTATGAGATAGAGGCAAAAACAAATTGATAAATGATTCGAACACAAATAGATATCACCTTAGAAGTGTAGATCTCACATAAATGAAGGCTCTTCAATCACATGAGAAGATGAAGCTAAATCTGCAATCACAAAAATAATAAGAATGCTCTGCTTTGCAACAATGAATATCATGGATGCTCTAAAATCACAAGTTAGCCAAAAGTTCATAATCATCTTCTAGTTTGCAAATTAAACTCTAAACATGCTTATATATGCAACTACAAACATTCCTGCTAAGAATTTCATAATTCAAACTTGAGATGTCGACATAGGACCTAAGTAACAGTCATAAAACTGACATTTGAATTTAGGGCTGACCCAAAATAGGGTAGGACTAGGGCACTAACGTCCAAGTCCACCCTCCTAATTTTGGTTAGGATCTATTTAAATGACATCCCCTAGGTCCTCTTTGCCATAACACAGGTGTTTTCTCATGGGGATTCACAATTAAAATGCAATATGATCTAAATACATTCTAAGGACCTGGGACCTAAACCTTAAGAGGGAAAAGCCCCCAAGGGGACATTTTCTGACATAACATTTAGCCCCCACTTTAATGTATGTATAAATGCAAGGCCAATACATGCATTAAAGTATGGTCGACAAACACAACAAACATGCCAAGCACGGTGAAGACATGCCAAACACACTGAAGATAGTAACATGCACGCAAAACACAAAGAAGACAGTTATAGTCACACAAAACATGAAGACAACATTGAAGACACACAAAACATAATGAATATAGTGATTATTTCTTTTTCATTTTCTCATAAATATGAATGCAAATGCAAGTACATGGAAAGTAAACACACAACCCAAAATGCAGGAGGAGCTCATGCCACCAGTCTTAAAACTACATAAGCAGCAATAGACATGCAATACAAATCTCACAGTGTAGGAGGATCTCATTGCCACCGGTCTTGAGACTACACATGAGAACAAACATGCCATAAAAATCCCAAAGCATAGGAGGAGCTCATCGCCACCAGTCTTGAAACTATACTTGGGAACAAAAATGCCATATACACACACATGGAAGACACAGAGAAATTAACATGACAAACAAGCGATGGAAGAAACCTATTGCTAGGTTCACCACCATCTCAGGCACATTACAGGTGCACACCGATGATTGGGCTTCACCACAACAATCACCGAAGACACGTTTAAGAGAGGATACACCAACCCCACTTGCTCGGAGAACTTTTAGAAAATGACAAGGCGTGCAATCTGTTGGCAAGAGACACTGCTAGGATTCATAAGTGTTGTCATTGATGGCAACAAAGTATATTCCACACATCTGCAGTACATAAATTACTCATACCGGAAGTCAGATTGAAGATAGGTTGGTCTAGTAGTCAAGAACAAAGCATATGATAGGGTCTAACAGTTGGGTCTGAAACTTTCTGATGGTGAAACCCAACATGTTGTGGATTTGGCTGAGTAATAAGGAGTATATGAACTATTGTATTCCAAAGATTTAGCCTCTGGTGACAAAGTATATGAAATATATCAGCATCTAAGTATTAGACTCCAGTTAGACAGTGTAGACAGAGGAAGAACTGGCCAACATGGTATCCGACCTCAATCCGGATGTGCAAAAGGTGTTGATCAAGTAACTTGAAGTGTTATATGATTTTGGCCGACATAGGCAATGATTTCTATGCCTAAGTTTCTGGTACGCATCATCAATCAAGTATGGATTCAGTTGACAGAATAGTAACCTACAAATATCCTAAGTGTTCTTGTTGCTGACTAGAAAGTTGTTAGAAATCCTTGATGCGGATATATATATACCTGATGGATTCAAGCTTGTGAGTGTGTGGTGTGGTAGAGTGATTGATTAAGTGCAAAGAAAAGTAGAGACAAGTGTGAAGACATTAATCCAATCTTAGAATGTGACAGAAGAGTAATATTGAGCAGAGGAAGGATGAAATGTGCTAGATCAGTATACTGTGCCTAACTGGAATTGAATTCTTGCATATGCAGATGATGTTCATTAGTTCAAACACTTTGTTATCATCTGTAAGATTTTGTAGACAATGAGTCTCTTATAGGCTGTAAGCCTTTTGTGAGTAGTGTGCTCAGGTAGTGAACCCTAATTGGCAAGTGCCATTTTGTTCTTCTTTATTCTTTAAATAGAGAATACAATCTTGGGTTAATCACCCCATGGTTTTTCTCTTAATAGGTTTTCCACGTAAAAATCCTTGTGTTATGTGTGTTGATTTTATTTCATCTCTTATGGTTTCTTATGCTTTCATGTTTTGATATATAATTGAATGATAGATAAGAAAAGGAAGTAAAAGTAAGAAAGTTTTGAGATAACTGATTCACCCCCCCTCTCAGTTATATGCCTTGTTTCCAACAATTGGTATCAGAGCTAAGTTCCTTAGAAAAATCCTAACTTGAGGAGGATCTGGGAATCTCAATGGATGCATATGGTATGAAAGAACAACTACAGTATGCCTTAGAAGATCTTGAACAATCCCAGTCTGAAGTCAATAATTTGAGAGAGTGACTTAAGGAGGCTGATGATTTCATCAATGAGCTAAAGAAAAACTCAGTAATTCCATGAAAAAGAGAAAGGAAATGTTAGGAACCCATGTTTAACCCTTCTCTTTACTTTGTTAGTATATTACATTTGGATGCATATGCTTTGTAAGTCATCCTGTGAGTATATTGTATTATCCCACATTCATGGGAAGTAATAGTTGTTTAAATTAGACTTAGTATATAAGTACGTGTTGAGGCCAATGAAGACATCCATGAGTTTATTTTATTGAGCTTGTTCAAAGGAGGTTGCCCCTTCGAAGTGATCAATAAATTCCTTCGGTGTTCTGTTATTTCTATTATTTCATGCATTTTTCATTATATTGTTGCAGGAGGTTCCTCTCAGGAACTACTTCAGAAGTTAGCAGATCAGAATGAAGCCAATAATACTAATGAGGACCTAAATGAGAAAACAAAGCTATGTGAAAAGTTGTCAAAAGAAGTTGTCATGCTAAGACATGAAATGGAATCAGGGGTTATAAAATTTACCCAAGAAATTGAAGAAAAGAGAAAGACTAAAGATAACTTAAATCAATCCCTCAAGGAGAAAATAGAAGATTGCTACAAAATGGACAGAATAATTAGACATCTTGAGTCTGATCTTGGAGAAGCCAAATACAATGAAGAACAACTTGAGAGACAGATTGACACTCTTAAACAAGATCTTGAAACTACAAATGAATACAAAGAAAAATTCAAGATAAGCTCAACCAAACTTGAAGTACTACTTGAAAGTCAAAAGAGGGTAGCTGATAAGCATGGCTTGCGATATGAGAAAGGTGAAAGCTCTGGATCTTGTCAAAAGAACTTTGAGTCAGGAAACAGGCCTAGAAGACCTCCAGTAAGACAACCTAATGCTCAAATATATCCATCCTTCAATGGAAGTTGCTTCAACTACAACAAATTTGGTTGTAAAGCAACTCAGTGCAAGAGCAGAATGAGTCAAAATAATCCATCCTTCTCTAGTCAATGTTTTAATTGCAAAAGGTATGGTCACAAATCTCATGAATGCAAAAATATGCAAATAAAAAATTCTTTCAATGGTAGATGCTTTGCATGCAATAGAATGGGGTATATGGCTAATCAGTGCAGATCAAGAGGATATCAATCAAATAAGCAAGGAAATGTTGTGTGTTACAATTGCAATAAATCCGGTCATATAGCTAGATTCTGTAGGATCAGAAATCATGATGGAAAAGGTCTAGTGAAACATGATCAGAAACAAGACAAAGGCAAAGGTAAAGTGAATGCATATGAGATTGAGAAGGAGATGAGCAAAACTTGGGTAAAGAAGAGTGTGATGAACATTGGTGATGGGTCTGCACCGAAATCCGGTGTTGATAATCCTTCCAGAAATTAAAAGTGAGCTCTGGATCAGGGGGAGCTGCAAAGAAGATCAAATTCCCCTAGCCAGTTAGTAAGTGCCTGAATTCAGCACATTAAGTAAGAATCAGAGGTTGCGGATTAAAGGGCTTTTAGAGGTTGATCTAAAAATCATTTAGTTAAAAGTTTCAAAATCCGCATATAGATTTGAAGAAGTTATGAGTAGATCTGGTTCCAACAGCTATCTGGTACAAACAAAATTACACAAATAGATCCAGTATGATCTAAAAATGCAATTTTATGGTCTGTGGATTTAGAGGAATGTTTTGAAAGGCTAAATTTATGTTGTCAACTCACTTGGATAATGATTTGAAGATCCGCACATTGATTCATGAGAAATTCACTCAAAACAGGGTAACTAGATGACTTAAAGTGTGTATTTATTGCAATGGGGAATTAGGTTTTTTTTGCAAGGATAAAAGGTTCTTCATTCATCATTTACAACACTTTGCATTCATAAAGAAGAGAGAAGAGCTCTGAGAAGAGATCCTGCAAAATATTCAAGTTCAAGTTGAAGGTCGAAATCAAGCAGAAATTCGCTCCAGTAGTTGCAACAAACCCTAAGGTGTAAAAAGGTATTTCTTTTCTACAAAATCTCTCCAAATTTCATTGCTAGAATGGCTGCTCCCATGGTTGTGAATGTCACTGAGAGGCTGAGACTAAAATTCAAGAAACATCCTCATAAATCTATAGAAATTGATCCCTTGGGTGCATTTTCCTGTATCTTGTATGGTGTTCTGCATGTAGAAGATATTAGGGTTTATATTCATGCAAACATTGAAGACTTTGGAGACTTAAGATTGATGGAAATATATCATAAACAGTTAAGAAGTGAGAATTTTGATCTCAAACTAGAATTCAAGGCCCTAAAAGACAAGCACTTTGCACATTGCATACATTTCCCATCTTTTGCAGAACACAAATAGGTTCAGTATGTCTTGAGTAGGATGCATGATAACTTTGTGTGGTTAATGAGTCCATTTAAGATAACCAAAGATGCCATCAGGGCTATAATCAGATTGCACTCGACTGGTGGGTTGCCTGCACTCAAATTTGTAAAAAATCAAATGGTAACAGAATCTACTGGATCAAAATATTACAAGAGGGCAATGACTATAGATGATATTACTAATCCGGATGTCAAGTTTGCATCAATTGTAATTGGTTACAAGATTTACCACTCAAGTAGGGAAAATTCTGTATCCAATACAACAATCTATACTGCATATCAGATGCTGAAAGAAAATGCAGATTATGATTTGTGTGAGCTTCTATTGAATCAACTGATGGAGAATCTGTAGAAGATTAAGAAAGATAAGAAAAATTCCTTCAAGTATGGCAATCAGGTGTTGTGTCTATTCTTCTATTACATGAATGAGTTACTGGGATCAAAAGGTCTGATCTGGGCAAATGATAGACCTGTTGCAATTCAAATCAGAGATTATTTGTTTGGACTTGGTGATGCACAAGCCTGAAAGACAGCTCTCTGGGGTTACTTCAATAATTTCCAGAGCATGATGCATGCAAGAGAAAGAATACCAAAATCAATAGTTGAGAAATACAAAGACACAATTTGCTTCATGGTTGACACAAATCAATGCCTAATGGAGGTAGTTGAGCCAAGAACTATATGGGTAATGCCCATGGGTTATGAAGTTGATGGAAACATATTGAAAGTACTTGTTCAACATTTGCTAATCCTACCCAAGGACACTGAAGCAGAGAGGTTTGGCACCTTTGATGAGCTAAACATAAAAATACATGTTGAATTAAGGAAGCCTGAGTCAAAAAGAAAAGTGAGGAGGGAGGTTGAAGAACTTGCTAAGAAGTTTGGCATAACAAAGGAGGCAGTAGATGCAAATAGAGAAAGAATAGAGAAAATTGAAAAGGAAAGGGAAGGAGCAAAGAAAGAAAGTGTTCTAGTGGAAGCCTCTACCTAGACAAGATCTACTAGGAGTCCTGCCCCTATCACTCCTGAAAGCTCAAAAACTGCTAAACTGAAAGTCAAACCATCTGCTAAAGGAGAAAAGAGAAAGAAGTCTAAGGCCACAAGAACATATGTGAGCCTTAAGGATGATGAAGAGACAGAATCAGATGTGGAGGTCAGAAAATTGAAGAAAGCCAAGAACAAACCTTCCAAGAATGAAAGGAATGATGAGAATAGAAGATAGAAGAGTTTGTTGAGAGAGCCACTCTCTCCATTGAAGACATCATTAAAGTAGTCACTATGGAGGAAACCTGCAGCCGGTAATAGAATTCTATGATGAGTACAATGATACAGACAAGAAAATTCTTGAGGAAGCAACAGTAAGGTACCTGAACATCTTTAACAAAGCTTTCATTGAAATAATTTCATTGATTCCTAAGAGCTTAGAAGAAAAAAGACTTAGAGATCCGGGAACAGATAGTGATACAATTATGTCCAACTATCACTCAAAAACAAATGGACATGGTTTTCAAGGATGCCATAGAAGAATTCTGAAGCAAGTCTAGAATGAATAAGCTCATGCTTGGAGAAACTAACCAAATAGTTGATGAGACAAAATAAATTCTCTGGAGTGCCTTGAAAAGGTTCAATCTTCCCATTGTAGAGGAAGCAAATGAAGAGTCATCTAAATTGGATGTCGAAGGATTAAAGACAATTGATGAAGAGCAATCTGAGGCCTTAAACTCCTCTGTTCTAAAAGAGGAAGTGCAGAAAGAAGAGACAAATACTGTTGATGGCAATAAGCAAATCGGTCCAGATGCCCCCAAAGGAAAGGAAGGTGAGACTTCAAGAGACACTACAGAAGTAGTGAAAAGTTTCTTAGAAAAGGAAGTTGTGGAATTAGATGAACCAGAATTGATTCAAGGGCCTTTAAATCTAGACTCTCTCTCGCTAATTTAGATAATGAAGATAGCATCTTTTGCTCAGGCCAAAGCCAAAGAAAAACTCCTAAAATCTCACATGGAGGACTATGAGCTGCTGAGTATTGCATCTGGAGTTCTGGAGAAGATCATGCCCACCTATCAGAAGGATCCATCTACCTCTCCATCTAGTAATTTGAAGAACTTAGTTAATTCTATCAATACACATTTTGAGTCTTTAGAAAAATCAGCAGAAACTAAGGTCCAGAAAGAGTTCTTGGGAAAAAGATTTAGTGAGGTACAAGGGCTAATTGATAATGATAGAAAACCTTAGACACTGGCATAAAGAGCATTGAAAATGCTCTTAAGGATGGTGGATACATATATAAATTTTGTTTATCCTGGCCTAAAGTTGTAGAGGACATTGAGAAGAAAATGAAAGAACAAGAAGGAAAATTGACAAATCTATCTCAGAATATTGATCCTCTTACTATCTCTCTGGTAAAACAACAATGCCAAGCAGTTGTTGTAACAAATGAAATAAAGAAACTGGTTAAGGAGAAGAAGAATTTAATGGATAGAATGGATGAACTCAGAGGGATAATCATCCCTAAGTTAGAGTTAATGCATGATGCCTTAGCAAATGCTCTAAGTACAGCCCAGACCAGTGATCCAATAGATTTGAAGAGGGCAGAAGCATATACATTTTTGTTGAGTGGACACATCTCCATTTAGGATAGGATGAAGAGAAGTTGAGCCATAGAGCTTGTACAGTTGAAGACTACATTTGTAGATATACTTAAGTATATGTAAGTTTGTCTTATGAATTGTATGTACATATGCAGCATTATATAATAATTTTTGCACATTTTTGGTTTGCGGATCCCACCCTTTGCCATTGATGTCAAAGGGGGAGTGAAAAGCAGTGAAAAATGAGGAATCCAACATTAAGGAAAGCACCGGTAAGCAGTGTGGAGAGATTGAGCACAAGCAAAGGGGGAGTTTCAGTGATACTGAGTCATTTTTCACTAAGTGTTGCCATCAATGCCAAAGGGGGAGATTGTTGGCAAGAGACACTACTAGGATTCATAAGTGTTGTCATTGATGGCAACAAAATATATCCCACACATTTGTAATACATAAATTACTCATACCAGAAGTCAGATTGAAGATAGGTTGGTCTGGTAGTCAAGAACAGAGCATATGATAGGGTCCGACAGTTGGGTCCGAAACTCTCTGATGGTGAAACCTAGCATGTTACGGATTTGGATGAGTAATAAGGAGTATCTGAACTATTGTATTCCAAAGATTTAGTCTCCAGTGACAAAGCATGTGAAAGATATGAGCATCTAAGTATCATACTCTAGTTAGACAGTACAAACAAAGGAAGAACTAGCCAACAGGGTATCAGACCTCAATTTGGATGTGCAGAAGGTGTTGATCAAGTAACTTGAAGTGCTATATGATTTTGGCCGACATAGCTAATGATTTCTATGCCTAAGTTTTTAGTGTGCATCATCAATCAAGTATGGATTCAGCTGACAGAATAGTAACCTGCAAATATCCTAAGTGTTCTTGTTGCCGACTAGAAAGTTGTTGGTGTTAAGGGAAAATTGGATCTAAATGAATAATCAATATAATCAATATCAATGATACCCAAAACTCAACGAAATATAGAAACAAAGAGATCAATCAAACAAAAGAATTTCAAAAACCTTTGCAAACCTCAAAGCTTCATAGCTTCTGTTGGTTACCTATCTCAATCGATCTTGCATGTATGAATAAGGCCCTCAAAGAGTGCACTTCCTTGCTATGATTCCAAGATTATCAATGGAGAATGGCTAATCATAGTTTCGCCATGAAGATGAGCTTCACAACAATGATAGTAGTGCGTAGTAACGAGTGTGATCACAAGCAATGAAGGAATTGGTGCCAAAGGTGTGCTGTAATTCTTGCAGAGTAACAATACTTAAAGCTTGGATGATAGAAATGGAGGAATTGGGTTCAATTTATAGACTTGTGAGAGAGAAGATCAATGGTATAGAAAGAATAGGAAGATCAACGGTATAGAAATTTTGAGAAAATGTGCACGAATAGAAAGAAGACAAGTGTCTTTCTATATTTTGCATGAGAGGAAATTAATAAAATAGAAGAATGAGTTAACTAAAGAGATAAATCAATTAAAAGAATAGATCAATCAGTTAAGAGAATAGAACTAGAAGATGGAAATTGCATGAGGATGAGAAGATATTTTAACTCAATTAAATATTTAGAATATTCAATTGCATGTGCACAATGATTGAATTATATTTAGAGATAACTCAATTTAGAAGAAATAGACAACTTAAATAAATATTTGATTCATTTTAATTTAGAGAAGATATTATTGGAAGAAACAATTAAATAATTTGTATTATTTAATTTAGAATGAATTTGGAAGAATAAATAAAATATTTTATTATATTTTAATTTTAGAGATTGAGAGGATTTAAATAAATTTGATTTGATATATTAAAATTTGGAAGAATGATTTGATTTAATTAAATAATTAAGAATTATTTTATTGTTTGGAAGAATTTAATTAAATAAAGGATTTTATTTAATTTTGACTTTTGAGGAGGTAATTAAATATTTCAATATTTAATTAATTTAGAGGAATGTGAATCGAATAAAAAAATTTGTTTATTTATTTATTGATAGAAGAATTAGAATGAAATAAATATTAAGAATATTTATTTAGACTGAGTTGTGTCATTTTTAGGCGTATACATTTTGCCCCTCTTTGATGCAATGTAGTTTACGGCGTTGCTTCAAAGAATAAATTGTTTGACAATGATACATGCCCCAGTTTGCCCCCGGTATAGGTTATGACGATAGGATGCCCCCTCAGGAGATTAGACGGGAAGAAAGTAGAAGGCGTGAGATGGATGATCTCATGAAGACGAAGGGAAAACTTGGTTAGGTTTGAAGAAGACAGGATGCGTTTTAGAGAAATGGGAAGAAATCAGGAAGAAAACGGGTGTGGGAAGTAGTCATAGTCACCACATAGCCGGTTTAGGGTTTGCATGCTATATGTAGGAGCCGAGTCCACAAGATAATTCATTTGCACACTTGGCTTTGTTTGATTTACTTCTGAGAGCTTAGGAGTGCATAGAGCATAGAGTAATCAGCACGAGGATGGATATTCCATGTGAGGAGCATCACTTGAGCGAGTCCAATGATTCGATCGACTAGTAGAGGTAGGACCCCTTGTATGTATCTCAAAAAATTTCCCCTAGAGTCAATTTTTAGCGCAATAAATGCTAGGAGAAGATAGGATAGACAAATGCGCCAGATTGTAGTTTGGCATATCTGGCATGCGAAACTACGCATCTATAATTCTGTGGTGCATTTAGAATATAGAACGGTGCATATACTAAAGTTGTGCATGCATGAGTTAAGTTGGCGCATGTATAATTCTGCGACGCATTTACGGTATGAAGTGGCGCATGCAACTAGGCGGCACATTTACAGTATGGGATGACACATGCATGAATTCTTGCGGCGCATTTGCCAGAAGTGGCACATTTGATAGGAAATGGCTCATTTGACAAGAAATGGCACATGTACCACCTGTTATGGCACATATGATATAGATATGCAATTTACTTAACAAAATTGACTTGATTGGCATCTTGTTTGATGCATCAATTGATAATCTATCTCTGAGATTACAAGAATCTAGTGTCAAGAGATGTAGTGTGCTATTTAGATCAATTTGACATGTTAAGTTAGTTGATGTGTTTCTATAGATATGTTGAGTATGGTAATTGCAGCTTTAGGATGACGCCTTCTTTGCGCGCTTTGTAGGAGGACATATGAGATACACTTTAGTCAAGGGAGTAGTTTCCCATGACTATGTTGCAGCGACATATGCTGACAGAGTTGGATCGAGAGGTGCTCGGTGCAATGGGATTAGACTATGTTTGTTTTATGCCTGAGGTTTGAGTCAACCGCGGGTTGCTGACTATAGCAGTGGAGAGGTTCCACAGTGAGGATGGGACCTTCCACTTCCCTATTGGTGAGATGATGGTTACATTGGAGGATGTATACAGTATACTCCACTTGCCTATTTAGGGAGAGCTTGTGGAGTACAATCCATAGAGGGACGCAGGACTTGCTGAGTGCAAGGAGTATTCAATGACCCCAAGCTGGTCAGACAGGTCATCTCCTAGCAAGACATTCATAATTACTACGACTATTTACCAAGGATTGTTGCAGGGCTGATCGGAGCCATTGTATGCCCTGATAGGAGATCACATGGGTTCCCCATTGGATGGGGATGGATTATGGAGAGGATGGTTACAGAGGGCACCCGTTATGCTTGGGGTGTCTACGTGCTGGCACACTTATACCATGACATGCATCAGGTGGTATACCACAGGGGCGCAAGCCTATTAGCAGGTGTGTCATTGCTATAGTTTTGGCTATGGGATCACATAGCGATCACTAGACCAATTTCTGTTTTTGATAGATAGAGAGGAGAGCCGTATAGCTATGGCTACACAGGAGTGATTTCCTAGCATAGGCTGGGGAAGCTTGAGTATTGGAGGCATGCATTAGATGGAGTAGATGTGGTCATTTGGTGGCCATATCTAGACTATGAGCCTTGGGAGGATGAGGCGGATGAGCTGCCATACTGTTACCAGACGGGGTGGCTGATAGGTCAGACACGGTTTATTTTGGAGAGGCAAATTGTCATCCTGGTTCAGAGATAGTTTGGGAGGAGGTAGGGCATGCCACAGGGGTAGGCTCTATTTGCACGAACTCACGCTGAGAGATTTAGATGAGGGCCAGTGGCATCCTATGAGGAGGTAGTGGCAGAGTTTCGAAAGACTCCTTATGTTGCCTGGGATATGAGGAGAGAGATTACAGACGTCAGGATGACTGAGGACTTTGAGGAGTGGTTCACTGCTCATCCATTTCCAAGGTATTCAGGACCTGGAGAACTAGTGCCTCGTATAGACGAGGCAAATTTAGATGACGAGGGCTAGGTTGGTAGGAGGAGGAGGAGGACGGGGAGGACAGAGAGGTGGTGGAGACGGAGCCAGACTTAGACAGAGGAGGAGAGCTAGGGAGGGACCTTCCCACGCTCTACAAGTAGTGCCACCGTAGGTTGCACAGTAGGTACAGATGCTGCCACCTCAGCAAGTGGCACAACAGTAGGTACCCTAGCCACAGGGGTAGGGACAAGCATAGGCACCTCAGGGTCCAGCTCAGCTAGACACCCAGGAGAGAGCTATAGCTATGCTGAGAGGACAGGTTAGGCAACTGCGGGCACAACTTAGGATAGTGGATACCCGGTGGGAGACAGATGCAAAGGTTATCTCAGGCCTCACAAGAGAGCGAGATATGGCAGAGGCATGGATACGAGTTATCCGAGTAGAACGGGATACAACAGTGTCAACCCTTGGGACAGATGCCACCAGCAGTTTTTTGGTTGGACAAGTGCATTAGACTCAGGCTCAAGCTTAGGCTTAGTTAGGCTTGGGAAAGACTCACAAGCTTTAATTTGTATTGTTACTCTGCATTGTTTAGATCTTTTATTACATGGGATATGGATGCATGGATGTATAATGGATGTATGATGGATGTTCTACTTTTGACATCTTGATGGAGCAAGTATTGTGAAGTGCTTATTTCATCATTGGGCTATTTTTTTGGTACTTTTTCTGAATGTTGTAATTTAACACAAGCATCTAGGTATAATTGAACCAAGATGACTTGAGCATTGCTTACATGGGTTTTGATTTAGCAAGTTAATACAAGCATCTAGGTATAATTGAACCGAGATGACTTGAGCATTTCTTGCGTGTCAACAGACAAGGATTTCCCTCGTTCATGTTAGACCTTTGAAGTCCTCGATGATCTTTTTGGCAATCATGTCTTTAGACAAGGTGTCACATTACTAAAGTTTAATCCACAAACAATAAATAAATAAAAACAATCATGCCCCCATCATAACATATCTAGCTTTTGGCATCCTCGAGTAGCATAGAAAGGCATGATAGAAAAAATCAAGACTCTATATTTTAACCATGATTCCAATCCACAAAACATATTTGCATTTAGATGTGTTTGTTTCTTGCCATAATTTAGATAAAATCATTTAAAGTGCCTTAGGTGTTTGTTTTATTTGCTTTGGATAGGTTAATGCCTTGCGTTAAGATTTCTGCTTGAAAAGCGGGATTTGCTTGCACTTGCTAGTCTAGCGAGAAGTTTCCACAATCCTTATTGGTGAGACAGACCCTAAGGGACTGACCTAGTGCCTCGGGGGCTCATTGCTAAATGGCCTTGCCTATGTGACGACGTAGAGGCAACGTAGTTTAGGGTAAACCCTAACGGACCTAAGACCTAGGTGATAGAAAGTGGTACGGACTCAAATAGTTAGAAGGACTAGACACGAGACGAATGGGACAGTGGAGCCTCGGGGGCACATAGAAATATGGCCTTGCCTACATGACAACGCAGAGGCAATGTAGTTCAGGGACTTGGACCATGGATACTAATGAGAGACACTATGCTAGGCTGACACTATGGATAGGATATGGGATAGAACCTTGGTTGACAAGGCAACAAAGAGATAGAGTATCAAGCCATGATAGGTTACCATTAGGTTTTTATTATGGAACAGATATGGATCGAATGGGACATGAGCGAAGGAAGAATGGACACAAGGTGATTAGTTTCCCAAAGATGGAGGAAGTAGTTTATCACAAGTAACGCCTGTTTACCAGGTTTTCACCACTTGCTTTTATTTGCACAAAAGCTAGAAAGTATGCATGACGCCTGTTTTCCAGGTTTTTATCATGATACCTATCCAAGGCGCCTGTTTGCCAAGTTTTCACCAAAAGACAATTTTTTGTATTTTTCTAATTTTTTTTTTTTTTTTTGTATTTTTCTAATTTTTTTATTTTTTTGTATTTTATGCCCCCCTTACATTGGGGTTCTCCTAGGTATAGAACTAGCGAAGATGCATGCTGTTGATTGGTTCATCGAACAACTCATCCTCTAATGTTGCTAACTGATATGCCCCCGATCCATAAGCAACTATGATCACATAAGGCCCAAGCCAGTTGGGTTCGAACTTGCCTTTCTTTTCTTGATCTTGTTGATTGTGGGGGTTCTCCTTAAGTACTAGATCTCCAACCTTAAAGACTCTTGGGTGAACTTTGTGGTTATAACTTCATGACATCATTTGTTGATATGCTTTGAGATGATCAAAGGCTTTCTATCTCCTTTCCTCTAGCAACTCTAGTTCTTGCAATTTGGAAACTCTGTATTCTTCATTTGTTATGAGACCTTTTAACGACACCCTGAGAGATGGTAACTCAACCTTAATGGGGAGGATAGCTTCTAAGCCATAGACAAGGGCATAGGGGGTAGCACCTGCGGGAGTACGTGTACTGGTTCTATAGGCCCACAGAATGGGATTGAGTTGGATGTACCAATCACGGCTAGCATCGTTGACTATTTTCTTGAGGAGTTTCAAGATGGTTTTATTGGATGCTTCATCTTGACCATTGCCTTGGGGGTAATAGGGTGTGGAGAAATGGTGTTGGATTTTGAATTGGTCATAGAGTTCTTGGACATCCTAGTTTTTGAAGGGTCTTCTATTGTTTGTGATAATAGATGAGGGAATTTTGTATCTATAGATGAGGTAATTGAGGATGAATGAGGAGATTTGTTTACCTGTGATGGTGGTGAGGGGAACGGATTCAATCCACTTGGTAAAGTATTCAGTGGTGGTTATTATGAATTTGTGGTCATTGGATGAGGGTGGATGGATTTTACCCACAAGGTCAAGTCCCCATTGGCAAAAGGGCCAAGGTGTCATTAAAGGTCTCAACTCTTGAGTTGGTGCATGTATCAGGTTCCCGTGTATTTGGCACTACTTGCACTTCTTCACAAATTGGTATCAATCTATTTCCATGTTCGGCCAGTAATAACCCAAATGCATGAGTTTCTTAGCTAAGGAAGGACCGCTAGAGTGTGTTCCGTAGATCCCTTCATGTACATCTTGTAAAGCGGTTTGGGATTCTTCTCATTCTAAACAATGGAGTAAAGTACCATCTAGACCACATCGGTATAGGGTGTCGGCAATAATGGCATAACGAGAGGTTTGGCGTATAAAGATTTGTCATTGGTTTGAAGATAAGTCAAGTGGGAGGGTGTTGTCCTTGAGGTAGGTGTAAACCTTACCATACCAAGGTGAATTAGATCCAACTAATAGGCATATGGAATGGGTTTCAGGAAGATCATAAGCCGGTTGCTGAATTGATTCCACTAAGAACTTGTACTCTGACTCATTCTCTGGAATTTCAAGAAGAGAGGCAATGGTTGCCATGGCATCTTCTGCTTTGTTCTCAATGCGAGATATCTTCTCAAAAGAGATGATCACAAAGTACTCCTTAAATTCCTTGACCATCCGCTTGTATGGGACAAGCTTCTCATCTTTGGTTTGATAATCGTCATTGACCTGATTGATCACTAGTTGAGAATCACCATAGACATGTAGCTCTTTGATTTTCCACTCTGTTGCCATTTTGAGACCAATGACTAAGGCTTCATATTCTACTATGTTGTTTGTACATGGGAATAATAGACGATAAGACTTCAGTATGGTGTCACCATGAGGAGTTACAAATAAGATTTCTGCCCCCGATCTATGGTTTGTGTAGGACCCATCAAAGTAAAGTGTCTAGCAATGTGTTGATATATTGAATAAGGATTCATCTAGAAACTCAAATTGCATTGGTGTGGTGTCCAGTAGTGGTGCATCAGCTAACTGATCAGCAATGACTTGCCCCTTGATAGCCTTTTTGTGTACATACTCAATGTCGTATTCACTTAGGAGCATTACCCATTTGGCTAGGTGACCTGTTAGAGTTGCTTTGCTTAGTAGGTACTTCAGTGGATCTATTTTTGCAATAAGTTTGACTGGATGTGCTAGCATATAATGTTAGATTTTTTGGGAAGCAAAAACTATCGCAAGACATGATCTTTCTATCTAAGAGTATTGCAATTCATAACCCACCAATGTGTGACTGATGTAGTAGACGACTCTTTCTTTACCTTCATAATCTTGCTATACTAGTAGGGCCCCAAGAGCCGTGGGTGTAGCAGATATGTATAGTAACAATGGTTTCCCTTCGATAGGAGGCATGAGAATAGGTGGATTCATCAGATACTCTTTTAGTTTGTTGAATGCCTCTTTGCATTTCTCATCCCACCTAAATGGAATATTCTTGTGTAGGAGATGACTGAATGGTTGACACTTGTCTACCAGTTGTGATATGAACCTATAGATTTCTTGTAGTTTTCCCTGTAGATATTTGAGCTAAGTAAGATTCTTGGGTGGTGGCATGTCCATAATAGCCTTGACTTTGGCTAGATCTACTTCTATTCCATTGGCTGATACAATGAAGCCTAGCAGTTTACCTGAGGTGACTCCAAACACACATTTCTTTGGGTTCAACCTGACTTTGAATTGTTCTAGTCTCTAAAAGACTTTCTCTAATACATCCAGGTGTGATTCTCTTGTGAGTGACTTTGCAAGGATATCATCTACATAGTCCTCCATTGTGACATGCATCATATCATGGAATATAGTGGTCATAGCACGTTGATATGTAGCTCCTGCATTCTTTAGCCCAAATGGCATGACATTCCAGCAGAAAGTGCCCCATGGACAAGTAAAAGCCATCTTATGCTGGTCTTCTGACTCTATCCTGATTTGATTATATCTAGAGAAGCCATCCATGAGAGATAACATGGTGTGCCCTGCTATTAAGTCGACTATGATATCTATATTTGGCAACAGAAAATCATCCTTGCAACAAGCTTTATTTAAATGTCTGAAATCATTGCATAGTCTGACTCGGCCATCAGGTTTGGATACTAGTACTATGTTGGAGACCCACTCTGGATAGTTCATAGCTCTGATGAACCCTACATCCAGTAGTTTCTTAAGTTCCTCTTTTACTAGCAGTGCAATGTGTGGATATATCTTTCTAAGCTTCTGTTTCGCTGGTTTCCCTCCTGGATTTAATGGAAGGTGATGTAGAATCAAATCTAGATCTAACCCCGGCATATCTGCGTATGACCAAGCAAAATTGACTTGCTTTCTCTTCAAAAATGGTACAAACTTAGTCCTCTCTGGTGGGGTTAGAGACTTAGTAAAGTGAATGATCTTAGGTTGTTCCTCTGTTCCAATGTTAACAGGCTCTGTGGGTTCCACAATAATTTGAGACTTCTCTTGGTGCATGTCATCAGGGAGAGTGTCAAGCCTTCCATCATCAGGTGCCGCAGTTGGGTTTTCACCTTCAGATACGTCCTTTCTTTTTAGTGTTTTGGGATCTAACACTACCACAGAACAGTTTTCACCATCAGATCCAGTTTTATTTTGATATTTTTGTGACTAAAAGGCTTGGCACCCTCTCCGAAATAAGCCATAGTATTAAGTTCAATGGTGAAGCCAGCTTTATGATCTCCTTTAGGTAGGTGGTCCCTAAGTTCCATGTAGTCAATATAGGCATCATCGTTTTGGAACATATCTAGTTGTGGGGTTCTTCATAGATCCCAGTCAATAAGCTCAGGATGCACAAGGGGGAGGGAGTCGGAGGATAGATCTGATTCCTTGATAGTTTTGATGTATACACTAGGAGTATGGGTAGGGGGAATGTTCAGGATGGTACTTTCCTCCAAATTGTTTATCACGATAGAATTCAAACCTTCCTCAAAAGTTGTATTCTCAGGGATAGGCAAATCACACTCTAATGACATATTCGGTAGTGTTTGTCCCTCACGGTAGGGGCTATAGGTTTGAATGGTATTGACCTCATTGTCGTCATAGGAATGCTCTGTCAGCTCATCCCACTCATAGTCATTGGAATCTGTGTCACTGTCCTTTTGAAGGGATGGATCATTTCCACAAGACAAGCATTTGCTTTAGCTCTGCCCTTATCTTTATATCCTAGGCCTTTTGTATTTCTAGCCAATGAGGATGAAGAAGGTTGAATAGGCTCTATAATTCCTTCTTTTCTTAGGCTGATGGGGCCTTGTCCTTCATAACCCATTCTATGTAAAATGGACTCACCTCACCCATAGATTTCCGTTGGGAGCTTAGTTGGTTCTTGTTGTATGTTCTCTTCTTCTTCTGTGTAAAGCCATTGTAGGATATCTCTTTCCTCTGTCTCATCTGATAGGGTCCCCCATTTTACAAAGGGAGTTGTGGGAGGTGCAGGGGGAGTAGTTGGCTTTGGAAAATGCTTGGGTTGCCCAACGGATCTAGGAGATAGAGGCATTTTGGCTAGATTGAGGCTGTGCTCGATGGAGTATTCCCCTACTCCTATTTCTTTGATGGTAATCTTCTTCTCTTTGGGCTTTGATGAGGAAGCTAGGATCATGCTATGGGGTAGGGGATGTAGATGCTCTATTATTTGGTATGATGCAATCAGGTTTTGAAAGGATAGAGTTGCAATGTTGAAAGGGGTCAGGGTCACCTTGGATGGTGATTTGCTTGCCATTATGAGGGAATTTTATGCATTGATGATAGGTAGAAGGCACAACTTTCATGACATGAATCCATGGTCTACCTAGGAGAATATTATAGGTGAGCTCCCTATCTAGGACTTGGCACACAATGTCTTTTATCACTGGTCCCATTTGTATGGGTAAGACCACTGTTCCTTTGGTAGTTCTCTCCTCCTCATCATAGGCTTTGATAGTTATCTTCTTCCTTGGATCAACTGCATTTTTAAAGAACCCCAATGTAAGGACCAGCTTAAGCATGCAAATATTTAAACTGGCTCTCCCATCAATGAGAACCCTCTTGATGCGGTGCTTATGGATGAAGGCGATGATATGCAAAGGGGTGTTATGGGGTTGAGACACTGAGAGGTCATCCTGTTCGGTAAATGATATGGTACTTGAGGAGGTCAGATTACCTACCATGGCCTAAAACTTCTCTTGGGCCAAGTTAGGGGGTACAGTGGTTTCCACTAAGGCTTTATCAAGAATCTCCTTATGGGAAGGAGATAGACGCAACAACTCTAAGATAGAAATGTGGGCCGGAGTCTTCCGTAGTTGGTCTATGACACTATACTGATGGAAGTTAGATTGAGAAGGTGATGACCTTGGAGGAATGGTATTCAATGTGACCTTACCACTGCAGGTAATGATACTACAATCAGTTCTATTGGGTTCTAATTGTTGGTTGGGCATGACCACATTGATTTGTGGGACATGCTCTGATATGCAATTGATGGTATAGTCGAATGGCACACTTGTGTAATTGGCATTACTATTCCAATTATTCTAATTTTGCCTATTGCGGTTGTTGTTGTTGTTGCCGTTGTTGTTGTACGGCATGTCATGATTGAGAAGTGGATCTTTGTAAGCCACTTGCGTCTCATTAGAAGTATGTTGATGAGCACCTCCTTGATTTTGATCAAGTACATCTTGAATAACATGTTTGAGACAGATACAATTGTTGGTTGTATGCCCTCTTCCTCTATGATACTCACAATAGTCAGTGTCTTTCCAATAGTGAGGTTTAATTTGAGGCTCATAATCACTTGTTGGTGGTAGAGAGATTTCATTGTTGGCCAATAGCTTCCTTAATGTGGATTCTTGGGACTCTCCCAGCAGTGTGAATTTTTGCCTTGGATTTGAGTTGAGCCATGGTCTTGGCTCCCGAGAGAATGTTTTCTTGGGTGCAACATTGCTTGCCTCTCCTTTGAGAGTGAATATCAGTTGTTGTTTGGGAGCTGCTACCTTGGCATCAACTACTCCATCATTGATAAAATTTTTGTTCTTAGTCCAAAACTTTGATTTGTTAGTCGTGTAGTTGGAGGTAGGTGTGTCCTTGTATAACTTGATTTGCCCCTTGGTGATCATAGCTTTCTCGATGAACAATCCCATTTCAATGACCTTCGAGAATGAAGTAGGGCATTGGATTTGTATTTGATAGCTAAGATCAGAGTTGAGGTTATGGACAAACATCTCCATTAATTGCTTCTCTGGTACATCATATGAGCATTTGCTTGCTAGTTGTCTCCACCTTTGTAGGAAGGAGGCAAATGATTCGCTACTCTTTTGCTTGGTATTGCATAAATCAAGCATGGAGACTTCATGCTCAATATTGTAGGAGAAGTGCGTGATGATTTTTTTGACTAACTCATCAAAAGTTTTGATGCCCGGTGGGAGATCTAGGGAATAGTCTCATTAAGTAAGTCTCATTGTGAGCTACTTCCATGCATACTACATGGAATTCCCTAATGTGATCTCTAGGGTCCCCTTTCCCTTTGTATTTGTCAAACTTAGGAACTTCGAATCGAAAGGGAAATGGTGTCATGTTCAAACTTTTATCAAAAGGGTACGGTGCAATATCTTCCAAGGAGTAGGTTTTAGTGTTTGTACCCATTTTTAAATCCTTCATTTGTTGCATTAGACCCTCGATTTGTTTCCTCATTTCTTCCATAAGAGTGCTTGGGTCTATGGCTTTCTTTCCTTTTTCATGATTATCCTCTACAGTTTCTTGGATTTTGCTTAGATCAAAATCGGCGGGGAGCTTAATTCCCAGATTTGCGAGATGATAAAAATACTTGTGAGGGTTGTCATGGAGCACTTTCTCTAGCAAGCGTTGGAATTTCTGATCTTGGAGGGTTCCTTGATACTCTTCATGAGAGATTTCCTCATCACTATCATGAGGGGTGATGATGTGGTTGGATGATCCAGCCATTTCAAGTTGCTTTTTGTATTGAGATCTAGTAAGAACCATGCAAGGCGACGTGGGATGAGGTGGGATGAAACTAGAGATTTTGGCAAGGTGCCGATGGAGACTACTGAGAATAGGATACTTATGACAAGATTTGGACAACAAACTCTTTCAATCAATGATTCTAGGTAAGACAATACAAAATGATAGCCACTATTAAGGGTACTTGATCCCTGTCTTACTGTGTAGGGACTAGTCATGCACCAAGACCACTAGCAAAGTTTTGTGACCTACTAGGGTTACTTGAATCCAAAATGATACGAAAAAGGGGCCTATGCTGATCTGATATGGGATATTCTGACTTTGGACTAAGATGACCTAATAGAAGGTGAATGGGATGACCAACAAAAGAGAGATTGTGATGTGAAATGGATGGAAAAATGACTGCAAGGTAAGATCTGATCTCGAAATTTGGAACTAGGCTGAAATGGTACTCAGAAATGATAAAATTTTTCTCTCAAAGATTGTGGAAGTGCTCACTGTCACGCATGCACCGGAATAGATGTGTCGTAGAAACTGGTAAATGTGCAACAAGTTAGCATAGAAGCACCACACTGGTAAATTGCAGATGCACCGTAATAGGTTGTTAAAGCACTGCAAGTCAGTACAAATGTGTTGTAGGTCATCACAAATGCACAGCAGAAGAGGGCAAATGCACCACTCTGGTTTTCTCAGTATTTTTGCAATTTTTTGGAAATTTTCTGATGTTTTTGGTACTTTGGTTGCAAAATAGTCTCTTTTGTTCTGATTTTCTCTATTTATGGCAAGAAGACACAGCAAACACAAAGAATATTTTTATGGTTTTTTATTTTTTTGTGATTTTTTGACTCTTTTTGGACTAAAAGGAAAAGCAAGTACAATCCTAGGCTTCAAATGGATTACAGGGGTTTTTGGCCACTAGAACAAAAGGTGTTTAATGAAGGCAACCGTTCGAGTGGTTATACATGCAATAGCACTACTCTCCGTTATGGAGTCTCCCAGCCTACAAGGGTTACACCTTGGAGGGTTTTAGGGGAGGTTGGCTGTCGGTATAACACAACTGCACTCGTTGTTTGAAGATTTCACTCCAAACATAATTTATTTATAGTGGCTTGGAAGGGCTTGGCATCTAGCCTGTTACCACTTAGGGTCTTTCCTACTTGGATGAACGGTATCCAAGAGCAGGCCCCTCTAAAGGAAAAACACATGCAAAAATGATATGTCTGGCATTTTGGTCACCCAAGATAGCAGAGAGCATAGGCCTGGTATCATTCCCAAAACACATAATACAGTGGTTCTTTTCCCCTAGTTAAAATGAGAAAAACAAGATGAGCTATCTACTTGGGCAAGCACAGAAGTTTGTTAACTTTGAAGTGATAACAAGATAGCAATGGTCCAGTTTTACCAAGATAGAAATGATGGGTTCAATTTTATCCAGATAGTACAAGTTGTTAACTTTGAAGTGATAATCGAGATAGCAATGGTTCAATTTTACCCAGATAGCACAAATTTGTTAACTTTGAAGTGATAATCGAGATATCAATGGTTTAGTTTTACCCAGATGGCAATGATGTGTTCAATTTTATCTAGATAGCAATGAGTTGTTAACTTTGAAAGATAGCAATTTAGCAATGATTCAATGATATGCAAGATAGCAATGGTTCAATTACCGCCTTCCTAGTTAAAACAATGTGATATTTGCATGAGCATCCATTTACTTTCCCATTTAGAAATCGAAGTGTGAGTTAACAAGTGCAACTATATGATTCTAAACCAGTACCTAGCCTGCAAAATAGATCAAGAGTGTTCCTACAAAAAGACATCAGCATTAGCGAAAAACTTCAAGGAAACCCTAAAAATCACTACCTAGATCAGATGCGCATCTTCACAGACTAAATGCACAGAAATAGATCTCAGAAGCGCCACAGGACATATGTGCTAAGATAGAGGTCAAAAGTGTAGGTGTATGCGCCGAATTGATAGATGCACCGTATCGGAGGGTAAATGCACCCTAACAGAGTTTGTATGCACCGGAAGGATGTATGCCAGAACAGACTGTATATGCGTCAGATCAGAGACTGTATGCACCATAATAGATATCAGATGCTTGTTAGGATGTGTCAAATGTGTTGTTTCCTCCTATGTACGGCTTTCTCAAACACAAAACTTAGTTTTTGGGTTAAATTTGGGGCTAGGCCCCATGGTGGGCACCAAAAATGTTAAGAGAAAATTGGATCTAAATGAATAATCAATATAATCAATATCAATGATACTGAAAACTCAATGAAATATAGAAACAAAGAGATCAATCAAACAAAAGAATTTCAAAAACCTTTGCAAACCTCAAAGCTTCATAGCTTCCATTGGTTGCCTATCTCAATCGATCTTGCATTTATGAATAAGGCCCTCAGAGAGTGCACTTCCTTGCTATGATTCCAATATTTTCAATGGAGAATGGCTAATCATAGTTTCGCCATGAAGATGAGCTTCACAACAATGATAGTAGTGCGTAGTAACGAGTGTGATCACAAGCAATGAAGGAATTGGTGCCAAAGGCGCGCTATAATTCCTGCAGAGTAACAATACTTAAAGCTTGGATGATAGAAATGGAGGAATTGGGTTCAATTTATAGACTTGTGAGAGAGAAGATTAACGGTATAGAAAGAATAGGAAGATCAACAGTATAGAAAATTTGAGAAAATGTGCGCGAATAGAAAGAAGACAAGTGTCTTTCTATATTTTGCATGAGAGGAAATTAATAAAATAGAAGAATGAGTTAATTGAAGAGATAAATCAATTAAAAGAATAGATCAATCAGTTAAGAGAATAGAACTAGAAGATGGAAATTGCATGAGGATGAGAAGATATTTTAACTCAATTAAATATTTAGAATATTCAATTGCATGTGCACAATGATTGAATTATATTTAGAGATAACTCAATTTAGAAGAAATAGACAACTTAAATAAATATTTGATTCATTTAAATTTAGAGAAGATATTATTGGAAGAAACAATTAAATAATTGGTATTATTTAATTTAGAATGAATTTGGAAGAATAAATAAAATATTTTATTATATTTTATTTTTAGAGATTGAGAGGATTTAAATAAATTTGATTTGATTTATTAAAATTTGGAAGAATAATTTGATTTAATTAAATAATTAAGAATTATTTTATTGTTTGGAAGAATTTAATTAAATAAAGGATTTTATTTAATTTTGACTTTTGAGGAGGTAATTAAATATTTCAATATTTAATTAATTTAGAGGAATGTGAATCGAATAAATAAATTTGTTTATTTATTCATTGATAGAAGAATTAGAATGAAATAAATATTAAGAATATTTATTTAGACCGAGTCATGTCATTTTTAGGCGTATACAGTTAGAAATCCTTGATGCGGATATATATATATACCCGATAAATTCAAACTTGTGAGTGTGTGGTGTGGTAGAGTGATTGATTAAGTGTGAAGAAAAGTAGAGACAAGTGCGAAGGTAGTAATCCAAGCTCGGAATGTGACAGAAGAGTAATACTGAGAAGAGGAAGGATGAAATGTGCTAGATCGGTATATTGTGCCTAACCAGAACTGAATTCTTGCATATGTGGATGTTGTTCATCAGTTCAAACACTTTGTTATCATTTGTAAGCTTTTGTAGACAATGAGTCTCTTATAGGCTGTGAGCCTTTTGTGAGCAGTGTGCTCAGGCAGTGAGCCCTAACTGGCAAGTGCCATTTTGTTCTTTTTTATTCTTTTAACAAAGAATACAATCTTGGGTTAATCACCCCATGGTTTTTCCCTTAACAAGGTTTCCACGTAAAAATCCTTATGTTATGTGTGTTGATTTCATTTCAGCTCTTATGGTTGCTTATGCTTTCATGTTTTGATATATCACTAAATGATAGATAAGAAAAGGAAGTAAAAGTTAGAAAGTTTTGAGATAACTAATTCACCCCCCCCTCTTAATTATCTACCTTATTTCGAACACAATCTCCTTGAGAAATAAACCATCCCCACCTCTGCAAATGGCTTAAAATAAAAAAGATATACAAGATATCTCGCCTCTGCAGAGGGCTTAAATGATTGCAATATAATAAATATGTGCACTCGCTCGGAGATACAACATCCGCTCCATAGAGGGATTACAAACATGCTTCATTAGTACCAAAATCATCAGACAACTTACCTTATATATGCCCCCACCTTAAGGTGGTTGATATCGTGTACCGATATCAAGAACGTTAAGGTAGAGAGAAAACACACAAGGGAACAAGATCTTTCACAAAGCCCATGCCCCCCAGAGGTGACATACACTTTACAATTTCTGAATGTTCCCACAAACACACAATACCCTACAAGAAGAGGTTAGATATATTTCCATAAGATAATAACCACATCACATGATCAAAAGGCAATGCATAAATCACATCAAAAGGCTGAGGTTATACTATGGATTTGGAGTTTGAGTATAACCATGGGCCTATACTACAGAGATCTCAGAACTGAGTATAAGCAAGGTGAGATCCAAGACAAACAAAGTGCATAGAGTAGCAGTATTGTTTTGGTTTGTTAGAAAATAAAGACATCATCAAAATATCACATGGAGTAATTCTACTAGCCAAGCATCGGATAATATATATCAACCCCGTTGTCATGTATGGACTAGGTCCATTTTTTTATTTCTCGCTAAAGGGACACGTGGTTCGTATCAATATTATTTGTTTTTTGTCATTCGCCAGCTAGATAGAAGTACTAGAGGAAGGTAAACAATAAATCAAGAGAGGAGAAACAAGTGCATTAGGGACAATCACATAGGAGGGTGCCCCCAAGTCACCAATAGCAACGCTATGCCCTTAAGACACAACACACAACAATGAAAATAGAGGAGAAGCAATATAGAAGAATGATGATACAAATAGAAGATGGGTTACAATAGAGGCGGTCTCCCGGTATCCTTGACCTTACAAGTGAATCAAGGGTCATCCTAGGAGGCCTAAACAACACATAACACATCACAGGGGAAGCACAAAACAGAGTTAAAAGGTTAGAAATACTTACCTGTAGGGACAACTGAACTAGCGGTCATCATAGAGGAAGTCATCATCTTCCCAATCCCAAATGCTAGAGGAAAGAGGTAAGGTACCATGGCCCAACTTTTGTTCTTGTCTTCAAGTTGTTCAGTGTTAAGTTCGTTTAGGTTTGATTCAATGTTAGGTTGAATGTTTTCTTTTTGAGGTGCATTCTGTTGGGCAAAACCTTGTCTTCTCTTTCTTTCTCTTGCTTGTATATTTCTTCTTGTCTTGTTGCTTATGTTTTCAGAAGTATTGTCATGTCTTTTTGTAGGTTGTCTTGTGTTAGAGGAGGAAGCACCATGTTCAAATCTCATTTGTCTTGATGAATTGTTTAGTTCTCGACGAATACCTCTCGATCCTTGTAAGGATACAGAGGAGGAACCTCAACATAGGGTCCTTTTTCTCGTGGGCAAGATGAGTTATGAAACATTTCCTTGTCCACTTCTATCATACCAATTATTTCATCATAGTTGTAATAATCTTGTGTTATTATTGTGTCACTATCTTCACTAGGAGGTTCCTTATCCACAAATGCTTCATCTTGGCCTTGGAGAGCATTGGAATGAAAGAAAGATAAGGTGTTGTTAAGAAGTTTAGGTGTTGTATAATTAATAGGGATATACATAGTCTTCTCATCTAAAGTTCTTAGATATTCAACTATAGGAGAAGTATGATAAATTAAGGAATCATTATCATCATCATCATCATATATTTTATCTATTAGGTCGAGAGCATTATTAGAAGAGGAATTTTCATCCTTATCATTCTGAGGAGAGTTCTTAGATATTAACGTGTTTAAATCTTCTAATATCAAAGGGTATGTTCCTATGAGTGATGTGAAGCTATAAAAATCATGTATATAACAAAGTAGTTTGGCCTCATATGTAGAACATGTAGAAAGATCAATGTCATGTGTGCATGCTATGTGGTCTAGAACATGAGGATTCTCATTAATGAAATTAGAGAAATTTTCAAAATCTGTGATATACTCATGCAAATATTTCCATGTAAATGCCATGTATGTTGTAAAATTAGATTTCAAAAACTTTCCAATGCTTGTGCGGACAAGTGCAAAATTATTTATGAATATGACCTAAAAATGCATGATTTTTCACCTTTTTTCCCAAATTTTCAATGCAAATGACTAAGAGAAGAGGTGTTGTGAATATTTTTATGAGGGGAATAAAATAATAAGGGCAATATCAATCCAATAATTCAATAATATCCTTCACAACACTCCTATGATGCAAAACTATGTATGAATATGACCTAAAAATGCTTTATTTTTCACTTTCTTCATAAATTTTCAATGCAAATTACTAACAGAAGAGGTGTTGTGAAAAATTTCAAGAGGGGAAGAAAATAATAAGCTCGATATCAACCAAATAATGCAATAATATATTTCACAACACACCTTTAATGTAATTCTAGAGAGACAATAAGGCCAAATCTAGTGAAAATGCAAGGTTTTCAAACCCTAGTCATGAATTTTTCCAAAGAAGGCACTATGATGCAACAATACAATTAGAAATCGGGGCTAGTGAGTGTTTTAAAAGGGTACTAAAATTTGAAATAAGATTTTAACTACAAACCCTAGCTAATGCAAAACTAGGATTTTATGAAAAATGCACAATTTCAAGTAATTTTTAACAATTTAAACATGAAAATGCAATGTAAGTAAATACTAAATGATGGATTTCTAAAATTTAAATTAGATCTGATGAAAATAACAGAAATTAAATGAAATTAAATGCTAATTGATTCAAATTATGCTAAAATGCAAGCCTAAGATGCTATTTTTTTTTCAAAATTTTCAATTTTTTTGTAATTTTTTGAATGCAATAAAATGAATGAATGCAAATCTAAATTTCAACACTCAAAAAGGTGCAAAATTCAAAAAAACACATGGTTTCACCAAAATATTTTGGTGAAAAAAAGAGGATTGGAGTTTTAGTTTTTGATGGTTTTTAGATCCTCCTTTCACAACAAACATTCAAGGACATATCAACCGAGTTGGATCTCTACTAAGCAAGATCATTCACCTAACAGGTTGGGCTATGACTTGGAATGATCTAGAAGCTTAGATATTATCAATCAATATTTTAATTTAATGCTCAAATACCCTTAAAATCCCACTTATGCAAAATAATAAGCAAATTGATGAATTACGACAAATCCTTGCAGACTAAGGTAGAAGGTAGATATTAATAATTGACTATTTTTTGAAGTTTGGAATGTGGAATAGTCAAGGACACTACCACTAACACCCCTATCCAAGGTATTGTTTTCTCTGTGGAATTTTGATCTTCTCTCAACACTAATATTCATTGTACTTTTTGTTTCTACCCTAAAAGATGCAGAGGACACCTCCACTATCGCCCTTGTCCAATGTTAGATGTTTTTCAGGATGTCGGAAGCTCTTCAAATGTTGATTATCACTATCTAAATTGTTTATGTTTTTTCTTGATCTAGAGGACACTACCACTAACACCCATGTCCAAGCAATCCTTTTCTTCAGGGATGCAGAATCTGCACACTGTCTTACTATTCCCTACAACTCCATTCCATCCAGATGCAAAACCTATAACCTGTAATCACAAAGGAGTGTGGTTGGGGGTTGTGGCGTTTAGAGGCTTTCCTCAGTCAAGCCCTGGAGAGACATTCAAGTCTTTCGAACACCGTTGTCAAATAAAGAGTGTGTATCCCTATGGGATAGAGGCAAAAACAAATTGATAAATGATTCAAACACAAATAGATATCACCTTAGAAATGTAGATCTCACATAAATGAATGTTCTTCAATCACATGAGAAGATGAAGCTAAATCCGCAATCACAAAAATAGTAACAATGCTCTGCTCTGTAACAATGAATATCATGGATGCTCTAAAATCACAAGTTAGCCAAAAGTTCATAATCATCTTATAGTCATCTTCTAGTTTGCAAATGAAACACTAAACATTCTTATATATGCAACTACAAACATTCCTGCTAAGAATTTTGTAACTCAAAGTTGAGATGTTGGCATAGGACCTAAGTAACGATCATAAAACTGACATTTGAATTTAGGGTTGACCCAAAATAGGGCAAGACTAGGGCGCTAACGCCCAAGTCCACCCTCCCAATTTTGGTTAGGATATGTTTAAATGACATCTCCTAGGTCCTATTTGCCATAACACTCAGGTGTTTTCTCATCAAGATTCACAATTAACATGCAATATGATCTAAATGCATTCTAAGGACCCGGAAGCTAAACCTTAAGAGGGAAAATTCCCCAAGGGGACATTTTTTGACATAACATTTAGCCCCCACTTTAATGTATGTATAAATGCAAGGCAATACATGCATTAAGGTACGGTCAACAAACACAGCAAACATGCCAAGTATGGTGAAGACACACCAAACACACTGAAGACAGTAACAGACATGCAAAACATGGAAAACACAGAGAAGACAACATTGAAGGCATGCAAAACAAAATGAATACAATGAATACAGTGATACTTATTTTTCATTTTCTCATATATATGAATGCAAATGCAAGTACATGGAAAGTAAACACACAACCCAATGTCACGTGTGTCTCATGTGTAGAACATGTAGCAACATCAATGTCATGTGTGTATGCGATGTGGTCTAGAACATGAGGATTCTCATTAGTGAAATTAGAGAAATTTGCAAAATCTACAATATACTAATGAAAATATTTCCATGTAAATGCCATGTATGTTGTAAAACCAGATTTCAAAAAAATTTCAATGCTTGCACCAAGGACAAGTGCAAAATTATGTATGAATATGACCTAAAAATGCTTGATTTTTCACTTTTTTCCCAAATTTTCAATGCAAATGACTAAGAGAAGAGGTGTTGTGAAAATTTTTATGAGGGGAAGAAAATAATAAGATAAATATCAATCCAATAATGCAACAATATCCTTCACAACATGCATATGATGCAAAACTATGCATGAATATGACCTAAAAATGCTTGATTTTTCACTTTTTCCATAAATTTTCAATGCAAATTACTAATAGAAAAGTTGTGAAAAATTTCAAGAGGAGCAAAAAATAATAAGCTCAATATCAACCCAATAATGCAATAATATCTTTCACAACACGCCTTTAATGCAATTCTAGAGAGACGATAAGGCCAAATCTAGTGAAAATGCAAGGTTTTCAAACCCTAGTCATAAATTTTTTCAAAGAAGGCACTATGATGCAAAACTAAAATTATAAATCAGTCCTAATGAGTGTTTGAAAAGGGTAGTAAAATATGAAACAAGATTTTAACTACAAACCCTAGCTAATACAAAACTAGGCTTTTATGAAAAATGCACAATTTCAAGCAATTTTTAACAATTTAAACATGAAAATGCAAGGTAAGTGAATACTAAATGATGAATTTCTAAAATTTTAAATTAGATCTGATGAAAATAATAGAAATTAAATGAAAGTAAATATTAATTGATTCAAATTATGCTAAAATGCAAGCCTAAGATGCCATTTTTTTGTAATTTTTCAAATGCAATAAAATGAATGAATGCAAATCTAAAGTTCAACACTTAGCACCATGCAAAATTGGTGTAGCCACGGTAGGAGGGTTCATAGAATGAACAATCTAGACTGTGCAGCAAGAGTAAACACAATGGAAACAACTCAAAGATATGAGGTAAATGCAGATTCACTCATTCATATATCATAGAATTCAAATACAATCAGCTGGCAACATGTAGGCTTTCAAATAGGGCTCATAGGCCTAATTACAGAGTATCAAAATATACACAAGATATAGCTTTGAAGCTCCTTCGCAAAGAATCCCCAAACTATGAATTATTAAACAATCACTAACTACTTTCCTAGGCATCTATTACATCAAGATATATCATCTCCGAAGTATTAGATTCCTCCACGTCGGCCAAGGAAGATCACAAACTCCATTGAAGAGCTGTAACATGTGTACACTGATAGGTTGGACCTAAATGAATAGAACTCCTCCGCAAATGAATGGAATGATGAGTGGATCTCGAGGAAGGTTGGCCAAGAACCAATGAACATTGAATGATGTGTCTTTTAGCTCCACAAGTTGAGGAATGTTGTACAAGTCTTCTCCTTTAGCTGATTATCTGAACTGTCAAAAATACTCTGCTTTGAGAAAATAGTCAATCTTCTTATAGTGATAACTTTCTGGTACTTAATCCAAATGCTCTAATTTCTGGATATGATGTGCATGAATGAATCTATATGGTAAGTCCATCTCCACAAGATTTGAAATGTAGCTGTGGTAGAATGCAGACCAAAATACAAAAACTGCTACTAACTAAACTACCTGAACTGAACTAGAAAATGAAAAGAAACAAACTAAAATGCAAATGTTTTTGGTTGATGCAAGATTGCTCTTGAACCAGGGATGCTCCTGCATCAGACATCTGGGGTTATTGAAAAAGTGAGTCCCTCACTTTGCTAGGGCTAGAGGAAAACCAAGATGGTCCACCTTAACCTAAGAAATCCATGAGTAATCTTCTTCTGGTCTGCCTTTCCACTTCACAAGATATTCTTTGTATTGTCTTCCTCTGGTGTTGCATCTAATTCTACTTCCCAAAATGTCTTGAATCTGCTCTGGTGCTTGTTGTGGTAACTGCTTCTTCAAGTCTTCTTCAATGTTGTCACAGAACTCTGCTTCATGACATGGATATAAGTCTGCAATGTTGAAAATATGTGATATACCCAATGTCTTTGGTAACTCCACTTCATATGCATTTCCTGAATCAAATTTCCTGATTATCCTACAAGGTCCAAACTTCTTCATCTTCAACTTGTTATATGTGCCAATTGGAAATCTTTCTTTTCTCAAGTATACCATCACTTCATCTCCAACTGTAAATTCTTTGTGTCTTCTCTTCTCATCTACTTTCTCCTTATACTTTATATTCATTTCTTCCAAATGCTTCTTCACCTAATTATGCACTGCCTCCTTATGTTCTACAAATTCTTCTGCTTCTGCATTTCTCTTATCTATCATACTGATATCTCTCAACTCTGTAACTCCTCTAGGGTTTACTCTGGTAACAATCTCAAAAGGTGTTCTTCTAGTACTCCTATTCGCTGAATTATTGTATGCAAACTCTTCTTGTGAAAGAATCGCATCCCAACTTCTTGTCTTCTCTCCAACAAACATCTCAACAAGTTTCCCAAACTCCTATTCACTACCTCTGTCTATCCATCAGTCAGTGGATGAAATGCTAAAATAAACTTTAAATCTATCTTTATATTCTTCCAAAGTGTCTTCCAAAAATATCCAAGAAATCTTGTGTCTCTGTCTGAAATTACGCTCTTAGGTAATCCATGCAATCTCACAATCTCCTTGAAAAATAGGTCAACTACATGCACTACATCAGTTGTGTTCTTACAAGGTATGAAATTTGCCATCTTTGAAAATATGTCCACAACTACAAATATTGAATCATGTCCTCTCTGTGTCTTAGGAAATCCCATTACAAAATCCATGCTTATGTTTTCCCAAGGTCTCTCCAGTATTTTCAAAGGTTTATACATCCAGTATTCTGACTACTCCCTTTTGTAACTTGACAAACTCTACAACTCTGCACAAATTTCCTAACATCCTTATGTATCTGAGGCCAAAAGTAATTTTCACTCACCAAAGCCAGTATTTTATCAATGCCAAAATGTCTTGCCAATCCACCACTATGTTTCTCCTTGATCAAATTATCTCTCATTGAACTTCTAGGTATGCACAACTAATTTCCTCTGAACAACATATCTTCTTCAATGAAATAGTCCAACCACTTACTTCTATCTGTCACAATAGGTTTATTACATTCTTTCCAAGGTTCTGCAAAATCCAGATCTTCCTTATACATGTTCTTTAATTCATCAAATCCCAACACTGTAATTCTCATCTTTGTCAACAAGTTTCTCCTCCTACTCAATGCATCTGTAACTTTGTTTGATTTTCCACTCCTATGCTTCAATACAAAAGTATAACTCTGCATGAACTCTACTCTTCTCATATGTCTCTGATTCAACTTATCTTGACTATTCAAATATTGCAAAGCTTGATGGTCTATATACAACACAAACTCCTTAGGCAACATATAATGTCTCCACTTCTTCAAGGCTTGAATTATGGCATAGAACTCCTGATCATAAACTGAATACCTTCTCCTTACATCACTCAACTTCTCACTGAAATATGCTACAGGTATACCTTCTTGACTTAACACTGCTCCAATTGCATTCCCACTTGCATCACAATTTACTTGAAATACCTTATTGAAATCTGGTAAAGCTAAAACTAGTTGCTCTATCACTTTCTTCTTCAATAATTCAAAACTCTTATCTACTCCTGATGTCCACTTGAAATCTTTTCTGTCAGCTCATATTGTCTCTATCATAGGGTTACACACTGAACTGGAATTTCTGATGAACTTCTAGTAGAAGCTAGCTAATCCATGAAATAATCTGACTTCTCCAATGCTTTCTGACATAGGCCATTCAACAATTGCTCTTACTTTCTCAGAGTCCATCTTCAATCCTTCCACAGAAATCCCAAATCCCAAATATACCAATTCTTCTTTCATGAAACTACACTTCTTGATGTTTATCAGCAATGTCTCCTCTCTGTCTCTGTAATACTTGTCTAAGGTGCTGCAAATGTTCTTTTGTCTTACTAAAAATTAGAATATCATCCAAATATACAATAACAAACTTACCCAATAATTTCTTCAAAACTTTATTCATAAATCTCATGAAAGTGCTAGGTGCATTTGTCAATCCAAAAGGCATCACTAACCACTCACATAATCCTTCATTTGTCTTAAAAGAAATCTTCCATTCATCTCCTTCTCTGATTCTGATCTAATATTATCCACTCTTCAAATATATCTTCATGAAATATCTTTCTCCACTCAAACAATCCATGATATCATCCATCATAGGTAAAGGAAATCTATACTTAACTGTGATCTTGTTTATTGCTCTAGAGCCTATACACATTCTCCATTCTCCATCTTTCTTTGGTGCTAACACTGTAGGTACTACACAAGGGCTCAAGCTTTCTCTGATCAAACCTTTCCTCAACAACTCATGTATCTATCTATTCAATTCTTCATTCTCTGTCGATGGCATTCTGTGTGTTGCTTTGTTAGGCAAACTAACTCCAGGTATTAGATCCATGTGATGACTGATACTCCTTATAGGTGGCAATCCTTCAAGTACATTATCTGATATGCTTTCTTCATACTTTGTCAGCAACTTAGTTATCTCTTTCGGTTGTGATTTTTCAGTCTCCTTCAATGTTTCAGGCTTCTTAGGAATCAAAGCATAACACATATTCTCATGTCTCAAACCATCTAGAAATTTTCTTCCATCTACCAAATAGATTCTAGAATTTCCACATACTTCACTCTTAGGATCATCTTCCAAAGGAATCAAAGTAATTCTCTTCCCATTCGATGTTATAGTGCATGTATTCTTTCTCCCATCATGTATAGCTTTCCTATCATACTGCCAAGGTCTACCCAACAAAATATGACAAACATCCATAGGCATAATATCACACAATACTTCATCATGATATGATCCAATATGAAATTTAACTAAACATTATTCACTCACCAGTACCTTATATCATCTTAAATCCATGATATATGATAGGGCTTAGGGTGTTTCAATCTTTCCAACTTTAGTTTAGTCACCATCTCCTTTGAAACTAGGTTATCAAAGCTACCACTATCAATTACAACTTTATAACATTTACCTCTTGATTTGCATCTGGTTCTAAAAAACTCTTTCTCTATGGTGGTTCCTCATTTGTCTCTACTTGAAATAGTGCTCTTCTCATCACAAGTGATTCTCCTTTCTTAGGTTTACAACTAAACTCAGTGATCCAACATGTTTTTCTTCCACATAGGCTGCTCTTCCACTAGTTTCTATTCTCTTTCTTGTGCTCCCCTGATTACATTCAAATGCTCTATGCCCTTCACCTCCACACTTAAAATAGGTTCCTCTGAATGTTTTCCTATTAGGATCTCTTCCTTCTCTTCTATATCCTTCACTTTGGTACGAACTAGGGTTTCCTCTGTGGTAGAAATTTTTGTCATCTCTCTGGTATCCATTGTTATCTCTGTCCTCCTTCTTGAATGTATTCTCTTATCTGTTCTACTCCACATATGATCTTTCTCCTCCAGAAAATATTCCACCTCTCTAAAATTTACCTCCTCTACCTCTCTATCTCTAATCATGTCTCTTATTCAACTTCTCCTCAACTTTTAGGGCAAACTAATAAGCTTCTTCCAGTGTTGTCATCCTTACCAAACTTAGTTCTTCTTGAATGTTCAATCTTAGTCCATTGATGTATCTAGCCACTTTCTATTTGCTTTCTTCACTATGTCTTATCCTTATAATCATCTTATGAAATTCTTTAGTGTACTCCTTTACATATTTCTCCTTTTGTCTCAGGTTTTGCAATCTCTTCAACAACTCTAACTCATAGTCAGCAAGTACAAACTGATTCTTCAATTTTGTCACCATCCTGTCCCATTTTGTAATCTTTTCTTTTCCTCTTTTGTTTCTATCCAACTGAACTTCTTTCCACCATATAGCAGCATGCCCTTTCAACTTTGTTTTTGCAAATTTCACCTTCTCCGGATCTTCAATTTCTTCATATTCAAAGTATTCTTCCATGTCATTTATCCAGTCAATCAACTCTTCATGGTTCAAATTGTCAATGTAATTTGGTACATCAACTCTAGGTCTCTTCCCTATCTTTGAAATAGCTTGCAACATCTTGATTTGATCTAATTCTTCTTCATCACCTTCAACAATTTGTTCCATAGATTAAAATTCCTCTTCATCATCACTTTCAACATTAGGTCTAGGTGCCAATCCTCTTCACCTATCTTCTTTGACAAAATCTAATCGAATTCTCATTGTTTTCATCATTGCCATCATCTCATCCATTCTACCAACCATTGTTACAATGGCAAGAACTCTCCTCGATGGCATCTTCCTGGGATCAAGTGTAAATGACCTCAAGTTCGGCGATCAAGCTACAAGGTGACAACTGCCTCACAATCGACAATTGGTTGCAACACAAGTAACCTTCCTCAGATTTAGTGATATGTCCACAACAAGATCGTATGGAATTCCTTTACCAACTTCACTCAATTTGCTCCCAAATATTTGAACTTTCGCTCTGATACAACTTGGTGTAGCCATGGTAGGAGGGTTCATGGAATGAACAGTCCAGACAGTGCAGCAAGAGTAAACACAATGGAAGCAACTCAAAGATATGAGGTAAATACAGATCCAGTCATTTAGTATATCATAGAATTCAAATACAATTGGTCAACAACATGCGGGATTTCAAATAGGGCTCACAAGCCTGATTACAGAGTATCAGAATATACACAAGATATAGCTTTAAAGCTCCTTCGCAAAGAATCCCCAAACTATGAATTATCAAACAATCACTAATTACTTTCCTAGGCATCTATTGCATCAAGATATATCATCTCCAAAGTATTAGATTCCTCCGCGTCAGCCAAGGAAGATCACAAACTCCATTGAAGAGCTGTAACGTGTGTACATGGATAGGTCAGACCTAAATGAATAGAACTCCTCCACAAATCAATGGAATGATGAGCGGATCTCAGGAAAGGTGAGCCATGAACCAATGAACATTGAATGATGTGTCTTTTAGCTCCACAAGTCAAGGAATGCTCCACAAGTCTTCTCCTTTAGTTGATTATCTGAAATGTCAGAAATGCTTTGCTCTAAGAAAATAGTCGATCTTCTGATAGCGATAACTTTCTGGTACTTAATCCAAATGCTCTAAATTCTGGATATGATGTGCATGAATGAATCTATATGCTAAGTCTAGTTCTACAAGATCTAAAATACAACTGTGGTAGAATGCGGACCAAAATACAGAAACTGCTACTGATTGAACTACCTGAACTAAACTGGAAAATGAAAAGAAACAAACTGAAATGCAAATGTTTGTGGTTGATGCAAGATTGCTCTTGAACCAGGGATGCTCCTGCATAAAAAATTCAAACAAACACAGGTTCACCAAAATGTTTTGGTGAAAAAAAGAGGACTGGGGTTTTAGTTTTTGATGGTTTTTAGATCCTCCTTTCACAACAAACATTCAAGGACATATCAATCGAGTTGAATCTCTACTAAGTGAGAGCATTCACCTAATAGGTTGGGCTGTCACTTGGAATGATGTGGAAGCTCAGATGTTATCAATCAATATTTCAATTTAATGCTCAAATACCCTTAAAACCCTAATTATGCAAAACAGTAAGCAAATTGATGAATTGTGACAAATCCTTGCAGAATAAGGTAGTAGGCAGAGATTAATAATTGACTATTTTTTGAAGTTTGGAATGTGGAATAGTCGGGGACACTACCACTAACACCTCTATCCAAGGTACTATTTTCTCTACGGAATTCTATGTTAGGAATTAATGTTAGTGCTCACATGAATAACAATGTGTGAGGTCATGTAATTATTGTGGGTGTTAGAGATTAGTGTTCACATGTTTAAATTAGCATTATAATTATGTGTAACAAATATTAAGTTGTTGAGAAACAACTTAATATTATTGTTAGTATGTTTATGGTTTGTATAAGGTATTGGTTATGTGAGTGTTACGAGTGGTTAAAACAACTCGTATATTTAGCAATTGTTATAGAGGCTTCCTGTAATATAGGATATGGAAATCCTATATATATGTAATATGTATTATTGAATGGACATAGAAGAGGCCTGTTATTTTGTGTATAAAATTTTCTGTTTTGCTTCTATAATCTCTCCTCAAAACTCCAATATGGTATCAGAGCAATAATCATCTTGGTGCCTGTGAAAAACCATGGAGCTTCCTTCAACGAAGATTGAATTCCAATAGAAGAATGAAGAATAGTATTTGAACCAAACTGATGCATAGACGAGTTGGTAAGAGCAGTTGTTTATGGTTTTGATTTTAAAATCACATTTTTCTATGATGTAGTCTCAGTAAAATGATGATATCTCATTCATTTCTCAACAAAATTTAAAAATTCAAAATGTTTTAGAAAGTTGGTGGTGAGGAGCACAAAACTTGGAAATTATTTGAATGTATATTTTGTATTGAATGAGCAGTTTGAAGTGGAATATAGTGACTTGATAATGCATCTTTGATTGCCATTACAAATGCTATCATTTTTTTAAAGCTTTTTAATTGATGTGAATATCTGCAATGGAGTTTGATTTGTGGTGTATGACATTATTCTGTCCCAATACAAGTTAAATCCTCACATTTATGTATTGTTAGAAAAAGGTGTGAGTTCGCATCAGGTCGAGTTCGTTGTTGTCCATAGGAAGAAATTGCCACAAAAAGATAATACGAAGGTTTATGAGCAGTCTACAGTGGCAAAAGCTGAATGGAGATCTGCCACTTTTAATGAGATCGATATTGTTAAAAAAAAATTCCAACTCAAGGGAATCCAAAGTTGTCACCATTAGAGGAAGTTTTTGATTGCAGCTTGCCCAATCAAGACACCTCATCTAAAAGGTAAATCATTATTGTTTGAAAACATATGCAATGAAATTACAGTGTTTTGAGAGGTATGTAAAAGTCCACAGAAGTCAAGAAATCACAATTGTCTAGAAGTTTACCCCT
Source organism: Cunninghamia lanceolata (assembly GCA_027924645.1). Lineage (NCBI taxonomy): Eukaryota > Viridiplantae > Streptophyta > Pinopsida > Cupressales > Cupressaceae > Cunninghamia > Cunninghamia lanceolata. Next base: position 485,246 of record BSBN01000178.1, on the reverse strand, counting down.
TGCTATCAAAAGAAAAGCTACAGGAGTTGCTAACCCATCACAAAAGGATATTGCAGAATTCTTCATGAAGTTAAAGGAATCCACAGGAGAAAGAGAGTCGTGTGTCATAGTCTAAAAGTATGCTAAAAATATAGTACGTTGTCAATGTCAAGGTGTATCATTTTGTTTAGAATAGGGTACATTTCATGAGTCGTTAATTGTTTTGTCAAAATATAAAAATGTCAAAAAATAAAATTATTTCAAAATTTGTAATTGGAGTGCATGATCGGTGGTACCCAACACTCCTTGTAAAAAAAAGTTCACATCAAGGGGGGGCATTTCCAAAATTGAGCTTCAAAGTTGAATTTGCTAAGTAGCAAATCTCTTGGAGGTAAGAGGTAATGGAGGAAGGAGGTCAATTAGCGACCTCTCGTCAGTCACCAACAAAGGGGACACATAGATCTATGGTGGCATGTGTTTTTGTTATGTGCAGTGTGGTGTGTACTTGTTTGCAGTGTTCCTGTTGCTTTGTATGGTGGATGCTGGAAGAGAAATTGTATAGGATGGTAGATAACTGCAGAGATACTCTGACTGCGGTGATCCTCTGACTGCCGTACTTCATTGGAAGATGATCGATTAGTGAATACGTTCATTGGAAATAGTGATCATGTGCAACAAGATCTAGACAGCAAGATCCAGACAGTAGTATGTAGCATGATATGATTTGCTTTTCAATGTTCCTAGTTGTGTGGTATCATAATTTCACATTGTGGGGGAAGTAATAACCAATGTTCCATTCCTATTTCACGCCAAAATGACTAAAGTCAAAGGCAACTTCCAGTGGCAGTGGAGGTTGTCCATGCTATTCGAGATTGAGTGGCAGTGATCGATAATAGTGACTACAATTAAGAATATTGTGTTCTTGTGGAATGTAATGTGAAATGTTTTCTGGTATGGGTTTTTCATATTTGTGGTATGTATGTTGATTCCTATATAACTTCCCTATTGTATAAGCATAGTGGTGAATAAAAGCACTAGATTAAGTCAGTTCATGGATCTTGAAAGGGTTTGTGGGAGGATCCAAAAAACCACATGAGGTGGACAGTTGATGAGTTCCTGTCATGTCAAGGTTTGTGGTAAGCCTGTTTAAAACCATGGAAGGAGAGAACCTTTCTTTTGGATCAAGGTCATGAGTCACATAGTTGGACAAGTCACAAGAGTTGGGCTTACTACAGTGGAAGGTGTGAGTTTTTACCATGTTCGCACTAAGGGGGGGTGTTAGGAATTAATGTTAGTGCTCACATGAATAATAATGTGTGAGGTCATGTAATTATTGTGGGTGTTAGAGATTAGTGTTCACATGTTTAAATTAGCATTATAATTATGTGTAACAAATATTAAGCTGTTGAGAAACAACTTAATATTATTGTTAGTATGTTTATGGTTTGTATAAGGTATTGGTTATGTGAGTGTTACGAGTGGTTAAAGCAACTCGTATATTTAGGAGTTGTTATAGAGGCTTTCTATAATATAGGATATGGAAATCCTATATATATGTAATATGTATTATTGAATGGACATAGAAGTAGCCTGGTATTTTGTGTATAGAATTTTCTATTTTACTTCTATAATCTCTCCTCAAAACTCCAACATTCTGATCTTCTCCTAACACTAATATTCATTGTACTTTCCGTTTCTACCTTGGAAGATGTAGACGACACCTCCACTAGCACCCTAGTCCAATGTCAGATGTTTTTTAGGATGTCAGAAGCTCTTTGGATGTTGATTATCACTGTCCAAATTATTTCTGTGTTTCGAGATCTGGAGGACACTATGACTAACGCCCTTGTCCAAGTAGTCCTTTTCTTCAAAGATGTGAAATCTACACACTGTCTTACTGTTCCCTGCAACTCCACTCCATCCAGATGTGAAACCTATAACTTGCAGTTACAAAGGAGTGTGGTTGTGGGTTGTGGTGTTTAGAGGCTTGCCTTAGCCAATCCCCAGAGAGACATTCAAATCTTCTAAACACCGTTGTCAGATAAAGAGTGCGTATCCTTGCAGGATAGATGCAAAAACAAATTGATAAATGATTCAAACACAAATAGATACCACCTTAGAAGTGTAGATCTCACATAAATGAAGGCTCTTCAATCACATGAGAAGATGAAGCTAAATCTGTAATCACAAAAACAATAACAATGCTTTGCTCTGCGATAATGAATATCATGGATTCTCTAAAATCACAAGTTAGCCAAAAGTTCATAATCATCTTCTAGTCATCTTCTAGTTTGCAAATGAAACACTAAACATGCTTATTTATGTAACTACAAACAATCCCGCTAAGAATTTCCTAATTCAACTTGAAATGTCAACATAGGACCTAAGTAATGGTCAAAAAACTGACATTTGAATTTAGCACTGACCCAAAATAGGGCAGGACTAGGGCGCTAGTGCCCAAGTCCACCCTCCCAATTTTGGTCAACATTTTTTTAAATGACATCCCCTAGGTCCTATTTGCCATAACACTCAGGGGTTTTCTCATCAGGATTCACAATTAACATGTAATTAATCTAAATGCATTCTAAGGACCCGAGAGCTAAACCTTAAGAGGGAAAAGCCCCCAAGTGGACATTTTTTGACATAACACTGTTAGTGGTTCAACCAATCAAGAATGTCGTAATGTGCTTGTGGTCATCTATCTTCTCTGATTAGTTCCTAATTGTGACTCTTGTTCAAGATTTTTTCACAGTTTCAATGATGAGTGATGACCTAAGATGTAGACATTAGTTCATCATTCAAAAGATTGATCTTTCCAGAGCCAATACTTTATTTCCCATTTCATTTTCTTCTCAATTAATAATGTGACATTTCTACTAGCTTGTAGCATTATGTAATTCTTGAAAGAAAATATAAATTATTTTGGTAATTTTTATCATATTTAAGTTTGCTTATGCATACTTTTGTTCAATATTTAGATAACCTACACAATGGAATTTTGTAAATTGATTAGGTGCATTATGCAAGATCTCAACAACCAATCATTGAAATCTAACTAGAGATGTGTGTTTTACGAAATACTAGATCTATGGTTTCTTTTTAAATTGTTTTTCTCTTGAAAGAATTGAATAATCTAGTTTTTCTTATGAAAACTATCTATATTATAACTCTCTATAAAAAGCTGACTAGAACTAAACAAAATAATTTTATAGGTTATTTGAAATTTAATAGCAACTCTAGTCCTTTCTTCCTAGAAAGAAAGAAGGCTTGAAATTTGCACCAGTGCAATCTTGAAACTCTCCCAAACCTTGATTGCTTTTGAAAACCCCTGATCTTTTCTTGAGCCTTACATTTGTCCTTGATATTCCATCCAACCATCCTCCCCAAATCCCTATCATCCTATCCTTTTATTGATGTTCATCCCTTGACATCAATATAGTAATTTAATTTGTTTTTTTGTTTGAAGTATATTCCAAAGTTCTTCTATTGAAACTTGTTTACAAACTTGTGGAGTTCCAATTGGTGTGAAATTAGCTTGTTGGTTGTGGTTAGATTTATAAATTTGTCTCTAAATCAAAGATTGAATTTGTGGCCCTTTTAGATACTTGTGACGCATCTGGAGGAGAAAAGATGTTGTTGTTCTTAACTTGGGTATTCTCTAGACACCTGTAAGACCTTAGGTATTTTGTTTTCACATTTTTTAAAGTTGTGTACTTGTAAAAGTACAAAACTAAGAATGTTTTTCTAAATCTTTGTGGGTATTCTTGAAATAAAATTTAATTACTAAATTTTCTTGATTTGGGTGTTGTTGAAAAGGTCATGCTTTCGTGTAGATGGAGGCTTTTGTTCTTGACCACTAGGATGGGGGATAAGCATTTGTAAATTTGAAAATTTTGGTGCAAACAATTACAAAATATTTGGATTTTGATGATTTTAGGGTAGAATTCCCTTGGTTTTGAAAGTATAATCTGGCATGTTTGAACTTAAAGGAATATCTTTGACGGTGTTCTTTGGTCACTTGCTTGAAAATCCTAAAAACTCCTTAAGTCTCTAGAGTCTTTAAGGTTTATGTCCTTGAACATGGAACCTCCATCCAGTCTTAGGAGTGAATTCCCCTTAAGCTTACAAATTTACAAGGTCATGGGGCACAACATACAATGCAATAGCCTTTGCCTCTAGATTTCAAAAATCTAAAAATGGGGTTCAAGTTTTGAGAACGGTGTTACTGTTCCAAACTTCCGACAACAATGGTGCAAGGAATATGATATTCTTGTTATTGCAGAGGCAAGACTTACTAAACTCAAGCATGAATCCAACACATTCAATTGATCTAGAAGTTGTTATTTAGGGGACAACACACTATATGTGGAAATTAAATAATATTGATCTTGGAAATAATATATTTTATATTCTTCCACTTTTTGGGGAAGTTATTTGTGCGTTTGCTTATGATCATCATTTAGATAGATTGAGTTCTCCAACCAACACAAATTCTCATTTCTAATTATTTTAGTTTCCTAAATGTAAAGTTTACAGTTTATCGTATATGTCAACAAAGTAATTTGTGATAAGATTGCTCATATTTGCACTTGCATTTTATGCAGTAATAGACGATATTTAAGGAAATATTCATTTAGGATTTGCATAACTTTAAAATTAACTATATTATAGAGCCTCAATATGAACTTAATCACTAAATAGTTGTGGTTGATTTTTAGTATATATTTTGGAATACAAATAATATTTCCAAAATTTATGTTGTTATGTTGAATATGTGATTTTTCATTTGAATGTAGGAATAACAACATGGGCAAGTTAATTTTCTGCATAAAGTGCATCAGACACCAGTGGCCATGGCAGAGAAATTTGGATGGTAAGACAATTCTCATATTTACATCTTGGCAAGTGTAGGGTTTGATTATTGGTCTTAGTTTTTTCTATAAGAATGTAGAAGCTTCTTAAAAAATGATAATAATTTGAGTTTGTATTTTGAGAATAATTTGTTTTTCAAACTATTGTAGGATAATGTTTTTGTGACTGTGGTGGTCTCTATTCAATACCATACCCTTGTAGAAAATGCCAGTGAAGCTTTTTATAAGCTAAGTGATACAAGGCGACAAATTTAGGCTTATGTATTTGATGGTAACATTTGAGAATTTGTGTGTTCCCATGGTTTATAATTGAAATCAGTTCAGTATATTGAACAATGTTGTTCAAATAATAGACAATTTATGTCTAAATTAGTGTAAAATGTTGTTAATAGTCAACTACTCTCTTGGCTCCATGAAGCATTTCATTCGTTGAAAGTTCTCCAAATCAATTATTTCATAAGAGTGAGGTTTAGAGTATTTCCCTACCTTAAGATAAATCCTAGTGATCCCTTGGGTGTACAAAGTTTTCTCCAAGTAAGCTTAACCTTATAATTACTTTCTAGGTCTTTACTCCTTACACATGCATTTCTGTCCTAAAATGCCTACATATTCCATCAACTTTTGATTTCCTTTTCTTATTTTCTATTCCTTAAAACACATGTTTCTTTTTAACCTTTTTTTCAACATTTTAGGAAGTTCCTTTGAGGATTCATATGTTTCCTGGCAGCCTCAATCTCTTATGTACATTTGAAATCTCCCACTTTCAAGTGGAATATATGTGGCTATATATTTTACTTTTATTATGTCTAAATTCTTTTTTCTAGTGTGAATAGATGCACCCACAATGGGGCCAATGGTGAGAGTCTATTATTGGGTTGAACACTAGGAGGTGTCCAATAAGAGATATTTTGTAGAACTGTTGGCCCTTTGGAGAGCTTTTGTTTATCCTAAGATTAGAAAGAAGCACCCTCATGGGTGCTAACTGATTCTGTTGTTCCCATTTGGTTCTTATTTTATCGTGAACCATTTTCTTAGGTCTGAAGGATGCCCATAAGGATGGATGCCCAAGTATGAAAGAATATGCAAATAATGACATGGGATGCTAGTTATTTTCATATTAAACTAAATGTTTTCACCAATAATTGGCCAAATTGGTTGTTAGTTTCTCATAGATAGCCATTAGAGATTTCAAAAATTATTAGAATTTTTAGTCTAGGCCCTTTCCAAAATTGATTGAATGAGACTCTAGTATAGCTCAACTGTAGGGTACAAGGGATGTATTTTCCTCACACAATGTTGCCCCATTAAAACTAGGCAAGATAATGTTGTTGTATTAGTATTGTACTAGTAAAACAAACGGTATAGTCCTTTATAAAACATGGACCCTATAAAATCCATTGGAAATTATATTCATTCTCTTATCAAACTTGGTAACTATCAACCAATGAAAATGAACAAACAAACTCACCATTTGGATCTATCCCCAGTTTACAAACCAATGTCAGACAATGAAAGATCAAATCAGAAAAATTCCAATCAATTTCAAAAGCCCAAAGAAAGAATTAAATAGATTTATAATAAACTAGAGTGATTCATGGCTCTTTTATGAATAATTTCATAAACTAAAACTAGAATATAAGATTTCCTATCAGTTTAATAAAAGCCCAAAGCAGAAATTGATCTAGAGATTAAAAAATATAGACCATTCATCCAATTTTTTAGAGGCTGGAAGTGGTAGGTAGTGTGTTCCACAATCAACTCTTCCTTGCAGATAACAGGCACAAGACAAACAATCCAACATAGACATGCCACAGCAAAATATTTCTTTATTTTCATTGTGAAAAACTCCTCCACAACATGTAGAGACCCGAAGAGTCTCTAGGTTCACATATTAATTAGAGGTGAGACAAAGTGAGGGAGAGAAAATATAAAGAAAAAATAGAATATGGTTCAAAGTTTCAAACATGCAGCCAACAAAAGTCAAGTCAACAATGGAAGATCAACAATCACCACTTAAAATTATCCTTGATCCAGCTCTACATAGTTGACTCCTAGCACAAGCCTACCCCTTTTATATCTAATTTAGTAATGTCTTGGCAATTACACCTATTTTTATCTCCTCTTGATCCATTTAGATTTAAATAAAACCTTGCAATGACACAACCCTGCAATCTTTGCATTTTTGCTCTTAATCCCTCTTCAAATGGATGTATCTTGTTGTTGAACTCAAGATTGTTGGAAATCTTTTTTTTTTTTACTCAAGCATTTTTTTTTAGATTTAGATGGTTAATATCTTCTATTGTAATAAATCCAAAACATTGTTTCTTTGATAGTAATAATGTTTGGCAGCAGTAATGTTCATTGGGTTTATTAAAATATCATTGTGTGCCATAATGGGCATCTATAATTTGAACCTCTATATAATTTGGGGTTTTTGTATATTGTTTGTTTTGTGATCAACAGATCATTTTTGTTGGAAATGTGTGTTGTCATTGATGTCAATATAGTATACAATGATGTCAACATAGTAGATGGAAATGTATAGACAGATTTGTATAAAGGAAGAGTTAGTATGGTCAAGGCAAACCAGTCTAGGAGAAGAGAAAATAGTCTAAGTATGGGGATATGATTAGTTTTGGGTTTGAACATGATGTAGAGGTAAACACTCATGTCTTTCATGTTTCCTATATCCACACATATATATCTAATCAATTGGGTGTACTGCACTTAATGACAAGAAGTAAAAATATGACTAAGGCATTAACAATGCACATCTTAAGGCAGAGTCATCTTGTTTTGGTCCACATTTCTCTGCAGTGCAAGATCTGATCTTGTAGTTCTAAAGACACCTTTATTTAGGTATTGAAATGATAAACCCAATTTTTCAAGTCCTCGCATCATCAACATAAAAAGTTAAAAGGGACAGAGTATTAACCATCACTTAGACAAAAGCAATGTAGACTATTCCGAAGCCCATTTACATAGGGTTAAGTTTTGTGGAGGATGAAACATGTATAGATCAACCATTAGAGCTTGTCTGGAGGTATTATATGGTCTAAGGTATATTAGGTATGATCTGCATGTAGACAAATTTCATTTACTCAGTACCACATCAAGTAGTTATGTCTACAAGTAAAGGTTTGAGTATAACTATCCTCTAGACTTTTGATTATCCATGTCAAACTTTTGTTTTCCTTTGGAATCATCAGATAACGTTGTGTAGATCTAACAAGAAGCATATAATGATGTTTAATCTCATTCCCAAAAGGTTTCATGTCTTGCATTTCACCACAACATCATTCTTTGAGATGTGAAGTATCACATGTGATCCAGGATACTATGTTTTTCTACAGATAGTCATGTTTCCTATCTTGCGGATACATAGATTGATTTGATACTTCAGTAGTAAGGATTATGAAGGTTGTTGAGTTCATGCATGATTGAATTCTTGGTCTGCATAGAGTTTTTGGCTTCTCCCTCGCTATATGAAGATGAACAATTAGTAGTGTTGAGCAGTTTGAGTTGACAGGTTAAGTATTTGACATGTGTGGAGGATCCTGATTAGTTTCCTTATCTTTGAGTGTATGGAGAGATGTGGATTGATTCACTTAATGAATCTGCACAACAAATTTTTCTTATCATATTGTATATTTTGTGACCGACTTGTGAAGAGGTACATGTTTCATCTAATGATGTTTTGATGCTGACCTAATTAGTGTTTTGAAGTGATGTGGAGGATATTTATAGAAGATAAAATTCATTTTTGAAGTAACAAGGTGAATTTGAACACAACAAAGCAGAGGCAAAGATATGAAGTTTGCAAAGTCAGTTTGAGGATATGTATTGAGAAGAAAAAGCAAACTACATTATTAGCATAAGTCAGATGTGTTCTTTGTAGCAGTCCATACATTTGTACTTCCTTTTTAAAACCTATTGCAATGAGCAGATACTTAGGGAGTAGTATCTTCCTTGGGTGGTAACCCTAATTCAAATTTGTAATATTGAGAGTTGTAGCTTCGTTGGGTTAAAGCCCTAAAAAAAAGTTGTAACATTTTTGTAGTGAGCATATTATATTGTGAGCTAACGCTCACCATGGTTTTTCCCTGTCTTAGGGTTTTCCACATAAAAATATTGGTGTAATGTATTGATTCTTGTATTGCATCATTTCCTTTCTGTTCTATATGTTATTCAGTTTTATTTGTTGATATCTAGTTAAGTTTTAGTATGTGTTGATTCACCCACCCTCTCAGCACCTCATTATGTTCAATAATTGGTATCAAAGCCAGGTGCCTTTGAGAAGCCTAATAGCTGAGGCAAATCTGGCATTTAAACACATGGAATCTAAAAATATGGACAATGATGTATTTGTACCAGAACTAGATCTAGAAGCAATGGAACCTGAAGGTTAGGATCTTGATGGGAGTGAAGTAGACCTTGAGGAAGAACTCAAGTAACCCCTTAATGAACTGGATGAAGTAAGAGGACTAAATGTAGAATATGAAGACATGCTTGAATTGGCAAAAGAGACAATTAACAAATTGAAGACAAAGGCAAAAGAATCAAAAGAAGAAATTGGAAAACTAAAATCTCTAATAGAAGGAGATAAAGGAGGTGACATAAAGCTCAATGAAGCAAAAGAAATGATTTCAAATTTGAAAGTCATGGTTGAAGAACAAAAGAGGATTGAAGATTTCTTAAACACCAAGCTATTTGAGAAATTAACTGAATGTTCAAAACTTGAGGAAGAAGTTGTCTCTCTAAGAAAAGAACTAAAAAAGGCAAAAGAGAAGATTGACAAAGGACTAAAACTAAAAGGAGGATCTGAAATCCTTGATGAAATAATTAACATTCAAAAGCTAGCAGGGTCATCCCATAATAATGGGTTACACTTTTTAGCCAAACTTGACATTGAAATCAACATTTTGAACTAAATCTTCACTTTCTGACATCTATAGCCACTAAACTATTAGGAATTTGAAGATGATGTGAACTGATGATTTGTGAGATTTTTTTTGTAGATTCTAAATATATATTTTTAAAAAAAATTGGAGTTAAATTGTAAAATTTTTTGTGTCTCCTTTGATAACTAGTTTTTAATAGTAAACAACATTTTTAAAGTGATGTGTATTCTGTAGCACATAAATTTTTTTCTACAAAGGATAAAATTTTGATTCTTTTGAATTTAGATTGGTAACACCAATATATAGGGCATGTATTTGGTTTCATAATGTTTTGTTGAATATTTTTTTAAAAAATTAAGTTTTGAAGTCAAACCAATTATAATTTAGACATAAGCGTATTCCATAAAACATAACTTTTTCTTTATGTATCGAAATTCAATTTTCTTTTCTTTGTTGAAACAAATACATCAATACCTAGGGCATAGATATTTTTTAGAATTTTCTTTTACTAATTTTCCATGTGTGTAGAACAAAGAACTTGATGTTCGGTGAAAAAGCTACATTCACAAGAAATAAAAAATAAATATAATAATCAAATTAAATATATTTAAAAATTATACTTTTTGGGAAGCTTATAATAAGAACTACATACTTACAAAAAATAAATTTTAAATGAATTCATTTGATCCCCCAAAAGGTAAATCAAAAGTGGTTTTTTATCAGCATTTTGATAGGTGTAGAGGAGATTCCATTATAGGTATGGTTTAAAACTGGAGGGGTTCTATCCAAGGGGGTTTGAATCTAAGGGGGTTTGATCAAACCCTCTTCAATTAAAATCCTTTAAATGGAACCTTTCAAGGATTAAATCATTATATTTTCTAAAAATATGTGATTTTAGAAAAAATCAGGATGTCCCAGAAAGTGTAACCCATTATTGTGGCAGCACCCAGGAAAGGAAAAATCAGGTCTTGGTTTTGAAAAGGGAAAGAGTCCTATGATCAGTGCCTCTACAAATTTATATGATAACTTTCATTCAAGAGGAAAGTATGAAATAAAGAAGGAAGAGACGTACACTAAGATCCTAAGAAGAAATCCTACAGAGTTACAAAAGAAGATGAATTCACTCTTGTCTGAAGACAAAGGAAGAATGTGAAAAAGAATTTCAAAAATCTTCAACCTACAAGGCAACCAACTCACATCAAGTATTCTCAAGGTTTTAATGGCAATTGTTTTACTTGCAATAAGTTTGGTCACAAAGCAGTTGATTGTAGAAGAAAGATAAATCAAAATTCTCTAAGATGTTATTCTTGAAATAAAGTTTCTCATAAAGCTTCTAAATGTAGAAGTAAGACAAGTCAGAATTCAGTCAAGTACTATGTCTGCAACAAGATAGGTCACAAGGCTTATGACTGCAAAAGAAAAATGCTAAGGAATAATAGAGACAATGCTCAACCCTTTCATGGATATTGCTACACTTGTAACAAGTTTTACCACAAGGTAGCTAATTGTAGATCGAAGGTAAGGAGGAATGGAAATGCTCAGCAATCAAAGTTCACCTGTCACAAATGTAATCAAACAAGGCACTCTGGAAGGAATGTAGGGCCTACTCCACAAAATAAAGTTGATATTGCTTAGCAAAAGAAGGAAATGAGCTAAGTGTGGAAGAAGGAGGAATGTGATGTTTCTGGATCTCTGCCTAGTGTAAGTGGGTCCTCCAGTAACTAAAAGATGAAGTACTAATTTAGGGGGAGTTACAATTGCAAAATTCTTCAAACCCTTGAATAAATAAGTTGTTGAATTTCTTAGCATTTTGCTTACTTTTGGTATGTGCATGCTAAGATAATGATTTAAAGAAGTCTAGTAAAAAATATGGAGAAAAATCTCTAAATGCAACAAATTGTGGAAGAGTTTAGAGTTTTCAATGATAAAAACATCTACCAAAATGAAACATGGAATTAGGGGGAGTTGTTACTGCAAATCTTTCACCTCCCCTTCATGGTGCTAAAAACATTCAACACACAGATGTGATTGATAAAATTTCTAGAGCAATGGGCTGATTTTTAGAGGATTACTGATGTTCATAAGGTTCTACATATGAAAATGGGAAATTAGGTTAAATCAAGAATGCGATTAATGCAGAATAAATTGGTTGGTGAAATAACTATATAGGTGATGCCTGATCATTTTTTATCTCATTTGATTGAAGCCAAGTAAGTTGAAGAGTTAAAGGAGAGTCGAAGGCATCTAGCACTTCGAGCAAGAAAACCCTATCACTGCATTCTTAGGTATTTTTTAGTCTCTCTTGTTAAAACCCTAGTTCTTAAAGCTATTATGATGGCGACAATAGTTGTAATAGATGTGGTTGAGAGGCCAAGGCCAAAGTTTAAGAAACATCCCTTCAAATCCATTGTAATAGATGAAATTGGCACCTTCTCACATGTTCCATCTAATGTGATACATACTGAAGATGTTCGTATATATATTCATTTGCCAATAGATGAATATGATCATTTGAAACTTGAACAATTTAGGAATAATAACTTGTTGGGAGATGATTTAAAATTAAAACCAGAATTTACAAACATTGCTACCAAGAATCTTGACATCTGGAAGAGTTTTCTAAACTTTTGATATGATGATACTTGGGTGATAATAGCCCTAAGATGGATTCATGAGGATTTCTTCTGTTTGGATCGACCAAACATGATCACCAAGGAAGCTATAAAGGCAGTAACTGGTTTATGCTCCTCTGAACTAGTGCCTCTCCTAAAATCTGTCAAGAATGAAGAAGTGATGAGACTCACCAGAGCAAAATTGATAAAAGGACTTTGACTATGAATGACATTGAGGACTTGGGGTCCAGTATGCAACTATGAACATTGCATACAAAATATACCACACCAACAAGGAAAACTCAGCCACAACAACTGCATATCAAATGGTTAAGGAGATAAAAGACTTTGATCCATGTGAGCCTATTGCAACAATTGATGGACAATTTAAAGAGAACAAAGGAATCCAAATACAAGTTTCGGTATTGATCTCTCATTATATGCCTCATGTTTTACTTTTTGAATGAGTTACCTGCAATGAAAGGAATGGTTTGGAAATCAGACACCCCTATTGCTCATCAAATCAAAGACTTCATGAGAAGCTTTCAAGAATATAAACTTTTCAGTACTACATTCTGGGGGTTCTTCAAAACATTTCAAGAAGAGATGCAATCAAGAGAAAAAATTCCAGCCAAGGTGGTGGAAAAATACAAAAAATGACATAACTTTTATGGTAGATAAAGATAATTGTTACATGGAGGCTGTTGAGCCTAGGACCTTCTGGATTACAACTCTACCTTATGAGGCTTTAGAGTTTGACTTGGTGAGGTATGTTGATATGCTACTCAACAAACCTAAAGATCCCTCCACTGAAATATTTGGAACATATGATAAAATTGTCAACAAATCTGTGAAGAAGGATGCAAAGGAGAAAGTAGAAAAGATAAAATCTAAAGCAAATAAGATGAGTGCTGACATAGAAAAGATACTTGATTACCCTGAAGGCTTTGCAAAAGAAGCACAAACCATTTCGTCTGCACAACTACCAAGGAGAACAAGTAGATCAACTTCAACCACTACCTCTATCTTTGTCCTCTCTAGATCTTCACTGCCTACCAAGAGAGGTACCATAGAGATCCTTAAGAAATCCTAGACCACTGAGAAGAAAATACCTAGACAGAAGTGTTAGGTCAGTAGAGGCAAGATAAATTCAATTAATGTTGAAGATATTGAAGAAGAAGAAGAAAAGAAAGAAGAGGTTGAGTCTCTGATAAGAAAGAAAAGAACCAGAGAAGAAATTAAAGAAGAAGAGACTTCAAAGGAGAAAGGAAAAGGAAAAGCAAAAAGAGGTAAGAAATATGACTATGCTCCATTGCAACTTGAAGCAATTGTGAATGCAATTACAAAGTATGGTGCCCTGAAGGAAGTTGCAAGTATTTATGAGGAAAGGCCTTCTAATGATAAATCCACCCTTGAAGAAGCAATAGTCAGATATATGCGAGCCCACAATTTGGATTTAATTGAAATTATAGATCAATTACCTAAAAGCCTTGGTGCTATCCTCACTAAAAGAAGGAATGATTCCTTAAGTGAAGAAGCTAAGATAAAGAAAAGTGCAATTGAAAAGACTTGTCCCACCATCTCCAAGGAAGACAGAGTCAAAATTTCTAAAATTATAATGAAGGAATTTAGAACTAAAAGAAGATTGAATACTCTAATGTCAAGGAATGAGGAAGAGATAAAGAAACTAAAAAGGGAGACACTGAAGAAAAATGTTGAAGTCCTTAAGGAGATGAAAATTGAGGTGGGGATTATTGAGGATGTATCTGATCTGTTTGCCTCTAAAGATGATGGTAGTGATAAACCTAAAAAGAATGAGGAGATTGCTCCTCTTGAGGTTACTGAAGCACTAGTCACAAAGGGACAAGAAAAAACAAATATATCTCCTTTGGACACCTCTACAAGATAAAGTGTGCCTCCTACAGACAATCCTAAGATAAGACATAATTCTCCCCCTTCAGAGAATACAAAAAATATAGAAGAGAGAGAAGAAGATAAATCTAAGGATTAGGAAGAAAAGAAGAATGAAGAGGAAGATAAAGATGAGACAAAGGAGGGAGAGAAATTAGGAGTGGATGATATAGGTCAAAATGCATCAGAGACAAAATCTCTCAAAGACCTATTAGATATGTAGTTACAGTTTCAACCTGTGGTCACTCCTCAACTGTTGTAGGTTCCAACAAATGAAGGATAGATAGACCTAACAAGAATCTCTCCTTTACACAAGTTGTAGCTAAGTGATATATTGCATGCCTCTACAAGAAAAGAGTTTTTACAAGAAAATCTGAAGAAATCCAGTGCTATAGAGGATGTGGTTAAATTGGTGGAAGAAGAGTTACTAGAGGTAACCATTGATCCATCTCTATCTTTGAAGCAAAAGCTCAAGTTGCTAATGGACTCCTTCAAGGATCACTCCTCCCACTTAGATCAGAAGGTAGAACAAGAGGCAGTAAGAAGAATAAATGTTAGAAGAATGGCTAAAATGGTTGACAAATGTACCAATGCACATAACAAGCTTAAAGAAAATTTGAAGAAATTCAAAGCTTGTATTGATGAGGCCACAACACTATATATGTTCTACCTAAAATGACCAAATTCCACAAATAACATCAAAGCTCAGATGGACTCTATTGACTCACAGTTATCCAAGTTGGCCAAAACTTATGAGTTGTCAAAGGACAAGAATGGTGCAACTAGGGAACAAGTGGAAACTCTACTTGCACAATTATCTCAACTCCAGGATCAAAGAGAAAACATATAAAGAAACAATTTGGTCAATTGAGAGAGGCAGTAAATCTAAGACTTGCCTCAATGTCTAGTTTGCTAGGGGAAGCAGAAAAGGTAGAGGACAAGATGAAGACCCCAAGAAACCTAGAGGAAGCTGAGGAGATATGCATGGAGTGTGAATGTCAGAACCATATGCTAACCTAAAAGTGTGTCATCTAGACTACCACTGTTCAACAAATCAAGGTAATCTACAAGGCCATCATACCATCCAAGTGAGTTGTTAGAACAATGCAAATAAGACAATTTTTGATGTACATAGTATTGTGGAGGTATTGAGTAGATTGACAGTAACATTTTAATTTTCAAAGGTACAATTTTGTAACTAAATAATATAGTCAGTGGGAGTATAGTTTAGAAATTATTTTTATAAGGGGGAGTCTATACAGTGTTTTGGATTGATACAAACAAAGGATATCAATCCCTTTGTCCTTGATGTCAAAGGGGGAGAGAGAAACATATGTCTAAGGAGTATATGTTGCCATCAATGACAAAGGGGGAGATTGTTGGCAATGTGTGTTGGCATTAATGTCAACATAGTATACATTAATGTCAACATAGCAGATGGAAATGTATAGACATACTTTATACAAAGGAAGAGTTAGTATGGTTAAGGCAAACCAGTCCAAGAGAAGAGAAAATAGTCTAAGTATGGGGAGATGATTAGTTTTGGGTTTGAGCATGATGCGGAGGTAAACACTCATGTCTTTACATGTTTCTTATATCCATACATATATATCTAATCAATTGGGTGTACAACACTTAATGACAAGAAGCAGAAATCTGACTAAGGCATTCACAATGGACATCTTAAGGCAAAGTCATCATGTTTTGGTCCGCATTTCTCTGTAGTACAAGATGTCATCTTGTGGTTCTGAAGATAGATTTATTCAAGTATTGAAATGATAAATCCAAGTTTTCAATTCCTCACATCATCAGCATAAAAAGTTACAAGGGATAGAGTATCGACCATCACTTAGACAAAAGCAATGCAGACCATTCTAGAGCCCATTTGCATAGGGTTAAGTTTTGTGGAGGATCAAACATGTATAGATCAACCATTAGAGCTTGTGTGGAGGTATTATATGGTCCAAGGTATATCAAGTATGATCCGCATGCAGACAAATTTCATTTTCCTGGTACCACATCAAGTAATTATGTCTGCAAGTAAAGGTTTGAGTATAACTGTCCTCTGGACTTCTGATTATCCATGTCAAACTTTTGAATTCCTATAGAATCATCAAATAAAGGTATGTGGATCTAATAAGAAGCATATAATGATGTTTAATCTCACTCCCAAAAGGTTTCAGGTCTTGCATTTCACCACAACATCATATTTTGAGATGTGAAGTATCACATGTGATCTGGGATACTCTATTTTTCTACAGATAATCATGTTTCATGTCTTGCAAATACATAGATTGATTTGATACTTTAGTAGTAAGGATTACGAAGGTTATTGAGTTCATGTGTGATTGAATTCTTGGTCCGCATAGAGTTTTTGGCTTCTCCCAAGTTGTATGAAGATGAACAATTAGTAGTGTTGAGCAGTTTGAGCCGACTGGTTAAGTATCTGACATGTGAAGAGGATCTTGATTAGTTTCATTATATTTGAATGTATGGAGAGATGTGGACTGATTCCCTTAATGAAGCCCTAAGGTCTGCAACAATTTTTTCTTATCATATTGTATGTCTTGAGGCTAACTTGTGAAGAGGTACACGTTAAATCTAATGATGTTTTGATGCTAACCTAGTCATTGTTTTGAAGTGATGTGGAGGATATTTATAGAAGATAAAATTGATTTGTGAAGTAACAAGGTGAATGTGAACACAACAGAGTAGAGGGAAAGATATGAAGTGTGTGAAATCAGTTTGAGGATATGTATTGAATAGAAAAAGCAAACTACATTATCAACATAAGTCAGATGTGTTCTTTGTAGCAGTCCATACATTTGTACTACCTTTGTAAAACCTATTGCAGTGAATAGATACTTAGGGAGTAGTAGCTTCCTTGGGTGGTAACCCTAAATCAAATTTGTAATATAGGGAGTAGTAGCTTCCTTGGGTTGAAGCCATAAAATAAAGTTGTAAAATTTTTGCAGTGAGCATATTATATTGTGAGCTAACACTCACCGGGGGTTTTTCCCTATCTTAGGGTTATCCATGTAAAAATACTGGTTTCATGTGTTGATTCTTGTATTGCATGATTTCCTTTCTTTTCTATATGTTATTTAGTTTTATTTGTTGATATATGGTTAAGTTTTAGTGTGTGTTGATTCCCCCCCCTCTCAGCACCTCCTTGTGTTCAACAATTTTAAGACAAGGTCAATCTCCTTCCTTCTATCTCTCAACTATTAAGAACCTTAACTTCCTCATAAGAATAATTTCTATATCATTCTTTAAAGATATATTTCTTTTCCCATGCTATGTATTTTTGTAGTTAGTTAAGCTTCATTTTATCTTAACTTTTTCAAAAGAAGAATTTCCAAATCATATTTTTTAAAAAGATATATTTCTTTTCATGTGAGTATTGATATTTAAACTTCATTCTAGATACCTTAACTTTCTCATAAGAAAAATTTTCAATTATTGTTTTCATGTACTATATATTTGTGTAGTTAAGTTCCCTTCTATTAGATTATACTTCAACTCATTTTAAAACAACTTATAGGACCCTTTTTTAGTTACTTGTAATAACTAAAATTACATAATTATATGCAATTAGTTACATATAGTTTAGGCTTATTTTAGATTAGTAAGTTTGATTTGTTGAGTAACTTAGTCTATTTACAACTCATTATTGTTTATTTTTAAGACTCACTTAATCATATCCTTTCTAAGGACACAATATTCTCAATTGCACTTAGAGTTATTTACATTATTTAAGCTTCATAGTCATGCTTCATTTTCATTTATATTATTGATATAATAATTAGTATTATGCTAGTATCTTTTGTGTGTTTTTATTTCATGTTAAAATTATATCATGAATAGTTAGTTAAATTTAAAGCAATAGTAAAATGGTGGCGATGTGTTATCTTTTGATCTATATGTATTTGTATGTACCTTGATATTGTTTAGGGTGTAATGTGCAACTTTTATTTTAAGCATGATATGTTGATGTTAAATTAACACTTCAACTTATAAGATCATTTATGTCTTTTTATTTAGAGCCCATTTTTTATTTGGATGTTGATGAAAGAGCTACTAATGAACTTTTAGGCATAAAAGGAATGGACATGTCTTCCATTCTAATTGAAGGATATACTCTTCTTTTTGAAGAATGTGAATGCATAAATGTAAGATCTAGTTATTGAAACATAAAAAGTCTGTATGTAGGGACAAATACCTAGTATATTGCAATCATAGAGATGTTCCTCTAAGATTTAGGACAAATTTGGGGAGTATAACACACTTGAAACCAAATTTTAATACTCTCTAATACAATGAAAGTGAAGAACAATAGAAGAGATATACAATTAGTAATGTTGAGTCATTAAGTATTATCAATTCCAAGCATAGGCAATAGTTTCAACTCCTGATTTTCCCCTTGCACACTTCACCTATTGCAAATAAATATATTCAATTCATAGTGAAAGGCAAGGAAGGTTTAGGTTTTGTGTAGAAAAGGAAAGGAAAGCAAGAAGGTGTCAATTCTTGCTATTTTACTTCATCTAATTTGTTTGATTGATCTCTATTTCCAAGTTATTCATAGTGAAAGGCAAGGTAGGTTGAGGTTCTATGTAGCAAAGGAAAGGAAAGAAAGAAGGTACAAATTCTTCCTATTTTACTTCATGTAATTTGTTGGATTGAACTTTATTTCAATGTTGATTTCATGAAGCAAGTTGATTAAGATGGGTACTAATCCATCCCCATGACTAGGTTTGTCCAAATAAGACATTGGTTGTAGTAGTTTTTATTTATTCTTTACAAATAAGTTGTACAACATAGCCTAGTTTTCTTTAGAAAATAATTGAGTTTAGTTGTAGAGAAGACTAGTAGATCAGTCATGGTAGTACATTGTGACAAAGGTATTGTTTTAGTGGTTTTCAAGTTTCAAGTTTCATGTTATGTTAAAGTAAGGAAATATGAGTTAGCATATCTTAATCAGTTTTAGAACATATATAGTTGTTTTGAGTTTAATTCCAGAGGTCTTCCTTTTCATATTTATACCTACTTGACTCCATTCCTAATGGATGCTTTTCTAGTTCCTTCTTTCTTGCAAGTGGAAAAGCCCCTATGTGTTGTCAAAAATATTGTTAATTTTCACTAAATAAATAAAAATGGGTTTTTGCCAAATTAGTAATTTTGACAAAATTTCCCCTGTTGTTTGGAAGCCTTTAAAGGCTTGGAGCAACCTAGTTCATAAATCAATCCTAATCTGATAGCTCCCAAGATCTTCAAGACTAACACCTACAAGTTTCAAAAGGGAAGTAGTGGGAACTGTCTGATGAGCACATCATCTTTAATCCAATAATGCATGCTACTTTGTTTTCTAACACTAGGAAATTCTCAAGGCAAAGCCCTAGTTGATGACACATCATCCTTGGTAGGCCCCACAACCTTTTTCTTTGTTAGCCAATGTCAAGAGGACTTTATCAATGTCGGGGCCCACATATCTTTTGTTTATTACTTTTGGCCATAGAGACTTCTAACAACATGCCACATGGCACAAAAATGACGTTGCGTGTGGAAAATGTCATTTTTTTCATTAAGAAGTAGTGTGAGTCATCCAATTTGTCACATCATCTCAAATCCAACAACTTGCAATTGTTAACTCAAGTATATTAACTATTTTGAATGTGATAAAAGATTGCAAAGAAAAATATGAATACTAGAAGCATTTGAAAGGGTATTAGCAAGATTATATCTATAATGTGGCATACAAAAAATATTCCCACTCTGAACTAAACAAGCAATTGTAGAGTGATCAAATTAAACAAGATTTTGCATTTCTTCTCACTTTTGCCATGTAACTTTTATAGACATATTCTTCCACCACCATAAGTTTTATGCCTTGATGTTTTGGGGGGAATTTTAGTTAACTTTTAGAAGTGTTTTCTATAAACAAAGATTCATGTTCTCATTTCTAACCAGATTTAACTTTGTAAACTTGGTCTCATCAAGCCTTTTATACAATTTTACTTCTTAGTTTCCCTATTTTTAAACCCTAGAGGAACCTTAGTCTATTTTCTAGGAATCTACTATGTTTTTATGTAACTGTGCAAAAATTTTATAATTGATAAATGAAGTTAATATTACTCTTATAATACTTAAAGTTGTTTATAGATGAGTTTTTATCATATTTTCATTATCATGCTTTAAAATAGTTCTTGTTGACTAAATTCAATGTGTTATAAGCTTTGTGCGAGATTAGTAGGGAGATGTTTGTTCTAGTGTATCCTCTTATTTGATTTGATCATTTAATTTCAATATTTCTTCACTTTCCTTTACTAAGAATTAGGCCTAGAATCTAATATAGATAAGAAGTTAGCCTCTCAATCCCATATATTGTCTTACAGATCAAGTTTCACATCTATTCAATATTTTTAAAGTTAATGTCCTACATGATGTAGGTTGTTGCAAAACAAGTCCAAGGATCAACAATAACCAAATTATTATTTAAAAAATAAGATTCTCTAAAGATACTTGAACAACTAGTGTACAAGACAATATACACCCACTCCAAGTTCTTTTCAATGAATCTACACCTTATATTGCCCTCATATTTGAGTCTCTTAATTGGGTACTTTTGAAAATAATTCCAAAACATTTACACCATTTACATGATAATTTAGGACATCTTCTATCACATTTAAATGTAATTTGATGAATTAAAGTTAATCTGCCATAATTAATTGATAAGATAAAATAGTTTTTTGGTTAAGGGTAAAGACTCGGTTTTAGAATGGGCCTAGACCCTTATAAAAAAAGAAAAACAAAGAGGCCAAAAATCCTATCCAAATAATAAGATCCAAATGAGAAATCTTCAACATGAAGACAACAATTCAAACAGTAGACACTTGCAAAACTCCTAAAAGGAGCAAGAGATAACATAAATCCAAAATCAAGGTGACTTAAAGCTGAAACACTCCAAAGAGGATTGAAGTCCTTCAGAAAAGGCCTTGTGCACACTACTCAACCTATCGATGTCTCCAACCTTAGATAGCAATCCAACTTCATATGAAACCAAAGGATGAGAAATTTTGCCCACATTCTTCTTCCTTTTCACTTTATCCCTTTTAGAGGAAATCCCAATGAGTGAGGGATGTAGCATGCAAGATGGGCTTTTAGCATTATCAATTTGGAGCTCCTCCCTCCTAACCTTGTTTCCATTTTCCACAACATCCTGACCACTAGAATTATCCGATGTAGAAGATGAAAAGGCTCCGCATCACCCTATGGATGATCAGGCACCAAGAGAGAATTTTTTCCCAAAGTTGAGAGACTACCTATTAACCACACAACTAGAAGCATAGTGACCAGCCATAATGTAAATTTTGCACATAACCAAGGATTCCTCATAAACAATGTGTTGTAACCAATCCCCCAACTTGGAGGAGATGGTAATGGAGAAAGGAAGCACCTTACCCACATTAGTAAACACCCATAAACTAGAAAACAATAAATATTTCCTCGAAATGGTCACCAGATCAAAAGTAATGAACTAACCAACTAAAGAGGCAATAGCTTTTAGAGCCTCCTCCTCCCAATAGTCCAAAGATAGGCTTGGAAGTTTCACCCAGACAAGAACTTTATTGAAGAAACTAAATGGGCAGAAGGGGCCAACGCCTCTACATGCACCTCCAAAGATGCCCTAGGTGCACATCATTTTATTTTGAAGGGAAAGGGGACCCTACTTAGCACTAGAGATTCCTGAATCCTTTTCACCTAGAGAGAAACATGCATTCTTCCTTGGAAAGGATGCACCAAAGCAAGGATTCTTACGATCCTTTCAAGCTGAGCATTGTTTGTCCTCCAACCAAAGGGTGAGTAGAATTTCCTCCTCCTCGACATTGAACTTGTGGTTCCACAATTTATCCTCTAGCCACCCTCCAGAGAAATCTTCACTACCCCCATCATCATCCTCATCCTCGCCTTCCACTGATCCTGTGCAATTCCTTCTTGAACTCTCTTTGAAATTTGAAAGCCTACCACTTGCTGTCATTGCCATTCTCTTACCCTTGCTATTAACTAAATTTAAATTTTATAGGAAAAAAATAGTTAAACACAATAAATAAATTAAATTTTAAATTTCTAGGAAATAATCATTTTTATGGAGATCATCCACAAGATCATTTTTTCTAACCTATATGGGAGCACGAGTCTTAGGCTAAACCTCTTCGATTGAGAGCCAAGGACTGAGGGGTATTTATTCCACCAAATTTGCCCAAGGCACGATCCCGGCCTCATGCCCTATGGTGTCGAGGACCTTGCACTCAACAAGACTTGATCCCTAGTGGGCTCATTCATAACCTTTCAACATCACCAGCAGACCAAGGGCCCTTTGACATAATCATTTTTTTAATAAGGAGCTCCTAAATTTCCACTAATTTTAAGAAATAATTTATATTACAAATATGATCCTACAATATGAATTTAGTAATTCTCAATAAAATAATATTTATAAATCTAAGTAAATAAAATAATAAATAAATAAAATTACATTATTTTGATTATTCTTTATTTTGTTTTTTACTTTAAAAAGTTTATTAAATATTATATATTTATATATACATTACTTTTTAATAGTCTTAATTTTATAGTTTTAGTTTTTAAGTATGTATTGGCCGTGTTTTAGTTTTTATGTACATCCTCCATGCCTTGCTTCCACTCTCATAGTAATTATCAATTTTATTTTTTTAATATTGAATTAAATTTTAAAAAAGAATGTTTAAGAAAATCAACTTACAAACCAAATTAATGGTGAAATCCCTAATCACTCAAACATATCCAAGGATAAATTCCAAGAGTACCTCATCTCTCCATATGTTTCCCACTTTTTGTAAAAGTTTGCTCTCAAAATTCCCTTAAACAACTCTGTGCTCAAAGATTAAATTGTTTTCAAGAGTTTTTTTAATTTTCTTAGCTAAGAGCATGAGCTTTAGGGTGAAACCTCTTTAGTTGAGAGCTTAGGACTAAGGGGTATCCATTCTGCCAAAGTCATCCAAGGCACTTGAAGGAAACAAGAAGAAGAGAAAAGATCATAGAAATATGGTCCCTTGCCTGATCAGGAAAAAAAGAGTATTGAAAAACAAAGTCTTACATAGTAAATTAATAGATATTCTATTCTTTTTCATTTTCCATAGTTTGATAGAACCTTACAAAAAATAAACTAAGAGAGTTTCTTCTCTTTATAAACAGAGATTTCAGATAGAGCTCTATAAAATTACAAAACTGGATTTGTTGTTAAAAACAAATGCATGGACAAAGCTTTGTTTTTTGAATATATCTTCGTTTATTTTTTATAAACTAAAACAAAGTTATTATATTTTCATTGGAGGAGTTATGGGACTATCACCATTGCAAAACTAGCTAATTTTTTTTATATCAATACAAAACTATTAATCTGAAAAAGTGTTCAAGAACAATAGGTATATTAAACATAAGTTATTAATAGTATGACCTTTGTTGTTATTGTTTCCTTTTTGGGAGGCCTAGATACGGTCACATACTTAATTCATGGTCGACAATGAGCTTTTGAGTAGGCATTATAGAGGTATGGGCTGCACATAACATTAATAATGGAGAATAGAATATAGCAAGAAAGGGAAAATCAGAAGGTCCATCTCCATTAAATGAGAAAGTGGCACCATGCTAGGGGATGTTATGTGTGTTAGGAAATTACAGATTGATCAAACCAAGTCCTACATAACCCATATGGAGATAATGATGCATACAAGCTTACAAAATTACCATAATACAAAGATCAAATAGACAAGCCACGAGATAACACGATATATATACTAGTAAAATCCTCAAGAGGGAAAAACCCAACCTCCAAAAGCATCCACACTGAATGTATTATTTAGCTATAAAACATTACAATACACTTACAAAGTCTCATGAATACTTCTGAAACATCAAGCTCCTCCAATGCATTCTCCATGTGTCCAAGCATGAATCCTCGCGTGCCATGCCATGCTTCACATATGCACTCACAAGAGAAACTCAACACAATGGAAGCCCACTCAACCAACCAACCCAAACCACTAACCATGTGCTTGCTTTTATAGACTCAAGCTCACACAAATACAACTTCTGGTATTGGGAAAACCATGTGACTCAAAAGCATGAGTACACAAAACCATTGACCCCTCATTTAATTCTTGCAACTAAGTTTTCACTTTATGCTCCAATTAATTAATTGATTATTCTATGTATCCCACACATAAAATAACTAACCCAATGTTACATACAACTTTTACAGGTGGCCCCAAATAGATATTTAATGTGGCTAAACACATCACTTAAGATGCACCACAAATAAAAATTTATTTTAAATAATTAAATATTTCATTTTATGCAAGGTGTACAACACACCTTTTTCCTAACAATGTGCTACAGAAAAGAACATTGTGAAGAAGAGTGTCTCAACCTTGTAACTTTGAAAGGTTACTATTCTTCTCAGTTTTGGTATTTTCGAATACCCTTTATCTTGAAGAATGATCTAGAACTTTCACAGTTTCTAAAAGGGCTAAAATGGTGGGACTTACTATTTTTATCAAGTTTACATTTGACCTCGAAGTGACCTAAAATTTTCCTAGAAGGTGCGGAATAGCTAAGTAAACATATCGGGTGAGTTTCGACTCAAGATCATATCTGGATTGTGAGATATTAAAGTTTCTATTTTTTGAAACTGCCGAAAAAGTTTTGAACTCAATTGTCGTAATTGAAACTTCCCTAAACATCCCAAAAATTTTCATAACTAATGAAGTGGGCTACAAGGTGATAGATCTCTTCATGAGATTTCTGACACATCAAACGGTTTGTCAATCAGACACCCGGATCAAAAGTTATGGCCTCCGGAAGTTGGACCTACTATTTTTGGGAAATGTAAACATGTGTTGGATACATAAGAGTTGTAAAGGGGATAGTTACACGTGTTGGTGTGTGTTTTGGCACATCACAAGGCATCTTTGATTGGAGATAATTTGGGCACCACTTTTGGGTGGTTTTAGCTCATGGTTTTGTAATTACCGGTAACGGTTTACTGTATTGTATCTCCTATACATTGGGAGTTGGAGATGGAGGTTGTGTGTAAGAATCTTATAGATGTCAAGTTACCTCCTAGATCTTTGGTTTGATATACTCCTATAAAAGCTTGCTCTACAAGTATATTGTAATCTTCTTGATTCCTGAATAATATATTGGGCGGCTTTGGAGTATGGGGTTTTTTACCTGAAAGGGTTTTCCCCACGTATATCTTGTGTTATGAGTTTTGTGTTTGCATTTGGAATTTGTTATTATCTTTTTGTTAATGTCATCTTAATCTATAACTGTAAAAGTAAAAATTTACATAAATATTTCCTTAGTAGATCAATGTAGTGGGCATTTTCACATACCTTGCTTCCTTTTAATTGGTATCAGAGCCTAATCACCTTTGGTTCTAGTTGTTGGGTAGAGGGTTTTTTAAGCTGACCTTCATTTGAGTGGGAGCTTGTACAGAGGATTTTGAAATATTTGTTGCAGGTAAGAGATGGTGATCACATCTAGGAGGTTTGAGATAGAGAAGTTTAATGGCAGTAATTTCGAGTCGTGGAAACTCAAAATGGAGGACATGCTTGTAGATTGGGATCTATGGGATGCCATATCTAGTACAAAACCAATGACAATGTCTCAAGAAGACTGTGATCTCAAAGATCGAAAAGTTAAAGGTTTAATAAGACTCTGTTTAGCTAATTTAGTGCTCCTAAATATCGATGAAGAGAAGACTGCAAATGATCTTTGGAAGAAGCTTGGAGATGTTTATCATGCTAAATCCCTAGTGAAGAAGTTATTTCTGCAAAATAAATTATATTCTCTAAGGATGGAAGGTGGAGGATCTATCATTGATCGCCTAAATACATTCAATATGCTTGTTGCCCAGTTAACTTCTATTGGTGTGAAGATGGAGGAGGAGGATCAATGTATGACATTACTGTGTTCCTTACCAGATTTGTGGGACCACCTTGTTTTGGCCATTGGGAGTACCACTACCACCTTCAAGATGGATGAAGTGGTTTCTTCACGATTCTCTGAAGAGATGCAGAGAAAGTCTTCTGAATCAGCTAAGGATGCTCTTGCGGTTTGTTGTAGTCTAAAGAGAAGGGAAAGAAAAAGGATAAGAAGTAGGAAGAAAAAGGAAGATCCAAATCTCGTGGGAGATCTAAGTCTCCCAAAAAATCCAAGGCCTTGTGTTGGAACTGCAACAAACCTAGTCACTTCCACAAGGAGTGCAAGAAGGAGAAAAAGAAAAAGAAGAATAATTATGATTCAGATTCTGACAAGTCCTCTCAGGATGAAGGAGAAGCTTTTGTCGCTGCCTTGGCAATACATGCATCTTTTCACATGACCTCACATTTGGGTTGGTTTTTGAAGTATGAAGAATATGATGATGGAAAGGTGTACTTGGGTGGTGATTCTCATCTGAGGATTGTTGGCTATGGAAGATTCTTGATTTGACTCCCTAATGGATGAGTGAAGGGAATCAATGGTGTTCTGCATATCCTTGGTTTGACACGGAACCTTCTTTCTGTAATTAAGTTGAATGATGTGGGTGTGCATGTTGTTTTCTCGAATGGAGGATGCAAGATGACTAGAGGATCTATGGTGTTGGCTAAGGGTGTTCAGATTGGCACTCAGTTTCATCTTGATGCATGTGCAGTTCAGTGCAATAGTACCTCTATTTTGAAAAAGAGAGCTTCAAAGTCTTCATCCTCACCACTAGAACTAGCAGCAAAGAGGAGTGTTGCATTTACTTCTGATGGTCATGCTTTCTAGGTACCTAAGGGTGCTCATTCTATGGAGATGAAACTTCCAGCTGAGAAGACAATGTTATGGCACCAAAGGCTTGGTCACATTGGTGAAAAGGGTTTGAAGACCCTAAAAATAAAAATGTTATTGAGGGTATGAATGACTATAATCTTGAGTTTGATTTTTGTGAACATTGCATTTATGGAAAACAAAACTGCACATTCAGTTTTATTCTAGTTCTCACAAATCTTTTGAGGTGTTGGACTTGATTCATTCTAATGTGTTTGGTCTTGTGAATATTCCTTCGATTTCGAAATCTATTTATTTTCTTTCATTCATTGATGACTATAGTAGGACATGGGTGTATTCCTTAGAAGTAAATATGAAGTCTTTAATAGATTCAAAGAGTTCAAAATTCTTGTAGAGAATTAGAAGGATAGAAAGATTAAGTGTTTGAGGACTGACAATGGTGGTGAGTTTTGTTCAAAAAATTTTGACAAGTTCTATAAAGAATAGGGGATTGAGAGGCACAAGACAACTTAGTATACCCTTCAGCAGAATGGAGTTGCAGAGAGGATGAATAGAACATTGATGGAGAGGGCAAGGAGTATGGAGCTGGTCTTGAACAAAATTTTTGGACTGAAGTTGTTGCTACCACTCGTTACCTGGTTAACAGGTATCCTACATCAGTGCTCATTGATAAGGCACCTATGGAGGTATGGTTTGATAAAAATTCTTCATTAAGACACATTTAAGTATTTGGTTGTGAGGCATATGCACATGTGCCTAAGGGGAAGAGGTCTCAGTTGGAGAACAAGGTTGTGAAGTGTATCTTCATCAGTTATGGCATTGGTGTGAAAGGGTACAAGCTTTGGGATCCACCGGTGTAGAGAGTCTTGTATCACAGAAGTGTGATCTTCAAATAGCTCGATCCTTCTTCTATTGTCTTGCAGCCAGAGAAAGAAGAGAAGAAAGATGATGTGGTTCAACTTCCTTCCACCCCAGAGAAAGTTGAACAAAAAACATATATTGGACCTTATAATAAGGAGAGCTCTAGTAGCTCTAAAAGTCTAGAAGAAGATGAACAACCTCAACCTCAATCTTTGAGGAGGTCCACGCAGATAAGGCAACAACCTGATAGGTTTGGTTATTTATTGCATGATTCCAGTTGTATTTTTTCTTTGATTTCTAACACTGATGAGCCTAGAAATCTGAAAGAGGCTATGGGTATGAAAGATGCAGGTTTTTGGAAGGAGGCCATGGAAGAGGAGATGGCTTCTTTGGAAAAGAATAATACTTGGGACTTGGTGCCTTTGCCTGAAGGACAAAAACCTATTGGATGCAAATGGGTGTTCAAAAAGAAATTCGGTGGAGATGGCAGTGTTGAGAAATATATGGCTAGATTGGTTGTGAAGGGGTATTCTCAGGTGGAGGGAATTGACTATGGTGATATTTTCTCTTTCGTTGCAAAGCTGACATCTATTTAGTTCTTGTTATCTCTTGTAGCAGTGTATGATCTAGAAGCAAAATAGATGGATGTTAAGACAATATTCCTTCATAGTGACTTGGAGGAGGAAATCTATATGTCACAGCCAGAACACTACATGGTGAAAGGTAAAGAAAATTTGGTTTGCAAGTTAAAAAAGTCTTTGTATGGTTTGAAATAGTCTCCTAGGATGTGGTACCAGAATTTTGATGCCTTTGTGTTGAGTATTAGATTTTAGAGATTGAAATCAGATCATTGTGTTTATTACAAGTTTGACAATGATCACATTCTCATTATTGCATTGTATGTCGATGATATGTTACTCATTTAGAATGGTAAAAGTTTGATTTCTGATTTGAAGTCTCAATTTTCAGCACAATTTGAGATGAAAAATCTAGGGGCAGCTTGGTACATTCTGGGGATGGAGATCAAAAGAGACAAAGCAAATAGAAAACATTCGTTAGGCTAGTGTAAGTATGTTAACACTGTGTTGGAGAGATTCAACATGGTGGATTGCAAACCTTTGATTGTTCATGTTACAATAGGGACAAAGTTATCTATTTCAGATTGTCCAAAGTCTCCTTCTGAGATAGAGGATATGAGTAGAGTTCCTTATGCTAGTGCGGTTGGCATTTTGATGTATGTGATGGTCTGTACAAGACTAGACATTGCCCAAGCAGTGGGAGTCTTTAGTCGATTTATGGCTAATCTTGGATGAGTACATTGGGATGTAGTTAAGAGAGTGTTTAGATATTTGTGGGGTACTTTTGAGTATTCCTTATGTTATCGTGGTTATCCTATAGGACCTCAACATTCACTTTGTATTCGTGGATTTGTGGATTCAGATTGGGTAGGTGACATTGATACCAAGAGATCCACCAGTGCTTATGTGTTCACTATGTTTGGTGGTGCTATTAGTTGGATGAGTAAGCAGCAACCTATGGTTGCTTTTATTGGCAGATGGTTAGCGCACCCTGTGGGATTCATGACATGGACTAACCGCCTCCCTTGGATTCATTAACTCTAGTGCTTGTATTAGAAATTGATAGGTTGACCTTTTGGATTAATAGAAATCGTGGGCCAACAATTGGTATTAGAGAGAAAGGTCACGAGTTTGAATCCCCCCGGGGAACATTGGGGGGAGTTTGTTGGCAGATGGTCAATGCTCCCCATGGGATTCATGACTTGCACTAACCTCCTCCCATGGATTCATTAACTCTAGCACTTGTATCAAAAATTAAAAGATCAACCTTTTGGTTTAACGACAATTGTGGGCCAACAACTTTGTCCACTACTGAAGCTAAGTACATGGCAGCAACTCATGCTTGTAAAGAAGC
The DNA here is from genome assembly GCA_027924645.1 of Cunninghamia lanceolata. NCBI lineage: Eukaryota > Viridiplantae > Streptophyta > Pinopsida > Cupressales > Cupressaceae > Cunninghamia > Cunninghamia lanceolata. Next base: position 455,321 of record BSBN01000178.1, on the reverse strand, counting down.
CATTTGGCTTAAGAGATTGTGTTTTGATTTTTGATTTGATGTAGGGAAGATTTCTATTTGTTGTGACAGTCAGAGTGCCATATGTTTGGCAAAGAATCCTACTTTCCACGTGAGGACTAAGCATATTGATGTCCAGTACCATTTTGTTCGTGACATGGTAAAGGATGGGAAGGTAAACTTGGAGAAAGTTGATACTTTGATGAATGTTGCAGATTCCTTGACAAAACCTATGAGCACAGAGAAGTTCAAATGGTGTTTAGAGTCTATGGGCATCTTGGCCCCTAGCAATTAAATCATGGTGTTGATACTCCCTTTGCTCTTGCAAGGAGTTTGACAAGTGGGATAATGTTAAGAAAAGCATCTCAACCTTGCAACTTCGAAAGGTTACTATTCTTCTTAGTTTTGGTCTTTTTGAATACCCTTTATCTTGAAGAATGATCTAGAACTTTCAAACTTTTCAAAAGGGCTAAAAATGGCAAGACTTACTATTTTTAGTAAGTTTAGATTTGACCTCAGATTGACTTGAAATTTTTCTAGAAGATGTGGAACAACTAAGTAAACATCTTGGGTGAGTTTCGACTCAAGATCATATCTGGATTGTGAGATATTAAAGTTTCTATTTTTTGAAACTGTTGAAAAAAGTTTTGAACTCAATTGTCATAATCAAAACTTCCCTAAATGTCCTAAAAATTGATTTAACTAATGAAGTGGATTACAAGGTGATAGATCTCTTCACAAGCTTTCCGACGCATCAAACAGTTCGTCAATCAGACACCTTGATCAAAAGTTATGGCCTCTGGAAGTTGGACCTCCTATTTTTAGGAAATGTAAAAATGTGTTGGATACATAAAATAGTTGTAAAGGGGAGATTTACATGTGTTGGTGTGTGTTTTGGCACATCACAAGGCATCTTTGATTAGAGATAATTTGGGTGCCAATGTTGGGTGGTTTTAGCTCATGGTTTTGTAATTACTGGTAACGGTTTACTGTATTGTATCTCCTATATATCAGGAGCTGGAGATGGAGGTTGTGTGTAAGAATCTTATAGATCTTGAGTTACCTCCTAGATCTCTGGTTGGATATACTTTTGTAAAATCTTTCTCTGTAAGTATATTTTAATCTTCTTAATTCCTAAATAATATATTGGGCAGCTTTGGAGTGTGGGGTTTTTTTACCTGAAAGGGTTTTCCCCAGGTATATCTTGTGTTGTGAGTTTTGTGTTTGCATTTGGAAGTTGTTATTATCTTTATGTTAATGTGCATCTTAATCTGTAACTGTAAAAGTAAAAATTTGCATAAATCTTTCCTTAGTAGATCAGTGTAGGAAGCATTTTCGCATACCTTGCTTCCTTTCAAACATGACATAATAATTTTAGTGGTTGGAATTAGATATTCCAAAACTCCTCCTTAATAACAACTATCACCATCTAGGACACCTAAATGATCTCTTAGATGCTCAAAGATTTTTTTCTTAATGGCTTGGTAAGGATGTATGCATACCAATCTTTAGACTTGTAGAATTCCAAATTAATTTCTTCATTATTGATTAATTCTTTAATGAAATGGTATCTAGTGTCTATATGCTTACTCCTTTTAGGAAATATAGGATTCTTGGATTGTGCAATTACTAAGTTGTTGTCATACAAAATCTTTGTTGCTTCTTCTTGTTTGTGCATCAAATCTATTAACACTCTTCTCATGCAACTTGCTTTACACACTGCTCTTGTTTCTACTACATACTCTGCTTTTGTCAATGAAAGAGTGACAATAGTTTGTTTCTTGGATGCCCATGATACTAGAGCTATTCCAAAATTAAAAAAAACATAACCATATGTACTCTTCTTATTATTAATTATGCCTACACAACCACTGTGTGTTTATCCTATGAGTTTGAACTCATCTGACCTTGAGTATAGAACTCCATGATTTTTGGTTCCACTCACATATCTCAAAAAAAATTCCTACTTGCAAATGAGTGTCTTTTGAAGACTCCATGAAGCTTGAAATTAGGCTCACACTATACATTATGTCTGGCCTTATGGTTGTTTGGTACATTAGACTACCGACAAGTCTTTATATAATGTTGGATCAACATTTGATCCCTTTTCATCCTTGATTAACTTTAAACTTGTTATAACAGATGATGATGTAGGCTTACAATTTACCATGTTGAATCTTTTCAAAATATCCTTGGCATATTTGGCTTGAGAAATGAATATGACATTTTCATATTAATTCACCTCAATACCAAGAAAATACTTCATGGGACCCAAATCAATCATCTCAAATTCCTTCTTCATGGCTCTTTAGAACAAATCAATTGATAAATCACCTATGAATTTCAAATCATAAACATACAATTAGACAATTAGAATTTTACCTTGTTCATGTTCTTCTATGTATAAAGTGTAGGCTCACTGTTGCACCTACTAAAGCCATTATGTAAGAGGTAATAATAAATTTTGTTGTACCATGCTCTAGGAGTTTGCTTGAGTTCATAGAGCTCTTTCTTGAGTCTATAGACCTTGTCATTGGGGCCTAAGATCTCATATCCTTGTGGTTGTTTCACATATACTTCTTCTAGAAAACCAATAAAAAATATGGATTTTACATCCATTTGGTATATGGGTCACTTGTTTTAAGCTACAATTGTCAATATTGTTCTTACTATGTCTAGACGGGCTATTGGAGCAAATGTTTCATTGTAGTCAACTCCAAGTTATTTTTGAAAAACCCTTCGCTACTAGCCTTACCTTGTGCTTTTGTGCATCTCCTGCATTAAAATTAGCCTTGTAGACCCACTTTACTCCTATTGCATCTTTTCCTTCTGGAAGATCCACTAAAGCCGGTGTATGATTCTTCTCTAGAGGGTCAATTTCTTCATCCATGCCTTGTGTTCAATTTTCATCTTCAATTGCTTATTCAAAATGAATTGGATCATCTACTCATGAAAATAAAACAAAAATTGAAATCAAATTAACATTGTGTTCACTTTCATTTTGACCATAGATGTCCCCCAAACTTCATGTTTTTTTTTCTCCTTAGACTTTCTAATGTTGGATTTGACATATAAATTGAAGTAGATCTTGAGGAATTGGGACTTGATAGTCCTCCATTGAGAATTCCTATTTCAAAAGGTGTCACTTTAGCTATACCTTGTGATATTTGTTGTTGTTAATTTGATGGAGTTCTTGTCTAAATTCTTGAGTATGTTCTTCTAGTTGATGGAGTTGTTATTTGTAGACCACTTTGTCATGCTTGAGTGGGTGTGGAGGAGGTACCATAGAGGGAATACCTACTAGAGTTAATGCTTCTCTATCATCTTGTGGTAAACCTATTGCAATATTCACTATTTTCTCGAAACTTCCATCCCATGCTTCTTCTACTATGAATAGCACATCTCTACTAATTATCACTTTTCTAGTTATTGGATTATACAATTTGTAATCTTTTGTGTCCTCATTGTATCCTACAAAGATACATTTTTCTCCCTATTAAACCGATTTCCTTCTCAATTCATCTGGGCCATGTGCATATTCCACATGTCCAAAGACTCTCATATGAGCAATGCCATTCTTTCTTCGACTCCATGCTTCCTATGGAATTATGATCTTGACACTCTTGGTTGGGAATCTATTCATTATGTAGTCTGCACATGCTACAACCTCTACCCAATACTCATTTGGTAAATGTTTGGTCTTCAACATACTTCAAGCCATATCCATAATTGTTCTATTCTTTGTCTCTGCCATGTCATTCTATTGAGGTGTGTACCTGACAATAAATTGCTTGTGTGAAGCACTATGAGTTAGACAACTTTTTGAAAATCTTCGACACCCACAACCTAATCCAACAATTATGTTTTGTGATAATCAAAGTGTGTTGAAGATATCTAAGAATCTAGTATTCCATGCTTGCACAAAGCATATTGAAGTACACTATCACTTCATTTGTAAGCATGTTTTCAATAAGGAACTACTCTATACACCAACTAATGAACAACTTGCAAAACCTTTGAGCAAGGATAAGTTTGGATACTTTCAAGAATGAATTGGTGTTAAATGTTCTTAATTTGTACATGGGTAGCTAATAAGCCTATTTATTATAGGTGGCCCCCATCATATATTTAAGTTGTTGATAAAATAAAGTTTATGGGGGAGTGTTAAAAATATAAACTCTATTTAATCACACTCCCTAAACATCTATTAACATAAAGACACAACCATCATATAGAGATAGTGAAAATATATTCAAGCTCTCCCAAAGTATTTAGTTAAAGTGTTTGTTGTATATTGTAAGTTGACTCACCTTAAATATAAAATTGTGGGCAGTCCTCTTACCGCGACATTTTCAACGGGGAGCATTGTTATTCCCTTCTAGAATTGTAGATGCCTTTACTTGACTTTGACTGTGGATTAATTACATGCAGTGACCAAATATTATGTTGAATCCATTGGTCGAATGGGGAACCAGATGACAAAACTGAAATGGGGGCGTGGGATTTGCGGTCGGGATACGCTTTGCCCACGTCGTAATGGAGAGTGATGCCGATGGAATGACACAAAGTTTTACCGAACTTTGATTAAATGCTCACTCCACTTTGGGAAATCTTCCAATGTAAGACAACAATTCCGAAGTGGGGATAGAGAATTCTAACTTGAATTCATTTCACATTAAGAATAAGGAGCACTCATTTGAGCACTAAGGACTTTGACCCGAAATTTTGGTGGCACATGAAGAGCCCACTCCAAATTTGTTTTATACTAGCACTCGCACCCATAGGAGGTTCAAGGAATATGTCGATAGGACAATCAACGAGTTTTTAAAAAAAATGCCTCGGACAATTCTGAGCACTATAATGCTCACATATAAAAGCCTATCTGCTAATTAGAGAGGCAAACAAAATACTTTTCAAAAATTAATTAAAAAAATCCCCTCCTCACAAATAAGTACTAAATGTTGTGTTGAGTTGGAGAATGAGGTCCCCTATTTTTATTTTAAAAGTTGTAATCTTCTATTATTACATAAGCAAACAAAACACTTTTCAAAAATTGATTAAAAATTAAAACAAAGTTTTACCCTCTTTTATAAAAATATTCCCCTCACAAATAAGATAATAAATGTTGTATTCAAGTCATTTCTTATTTTCGTTTTAAAAATTATTGTAATGATCCATCATTAAAGAAGCAAACCAGACTACTTTTAAAATGATTAAAGAGGAGAACAAAGTTTCACCTTCCTTTATAAAAATCTTACTCTAACAAATAAAACATTAAATGCTTGTTCAAGTCATAAAAACTAGGTTCCCAAAATTTGTTGGAATCAAGCTCAAATAAAAATATAAAAAATTACACATACATTTAATGCTCACAAATAATATGTTGATAAAATAATATTAAATATAAAAATAACACATACATTTAATGCTCACAAATGATATTTTGATAAAATAATATTATATCATGTAGAATTAAAACAATATATCTGGATAAGATGTTTTCATATAGATTTTTAAACCACAGCAATGCAATTGCAATTTTATCCCCAATAATAAAAGATAAGATGTTTTCAATCTCGAAAATATTATGATGTTCAGAGACATGTAGGTTGGTCAGTGTCCCAATATGGATTTCTCCAGATAATTAAAATTGTATTGTATATGTTCATTAGTAGAAAAAGTATTGTTCTGATTGTTCTAAAAATTGTAAAAAAAAAATTGTATGATGAAATATTTCGTGATTGTTGACAGATATTAATAAGTGATTCCATAACTTGCCAAAAATATATCAGAACTAACTGCAATTTTCTTGACGGGGCAAACTTGATGAAAATGAAGGAACACCTAATATGCTATACATCCAACCTAATAAACTAGCACTTGCACCAATCGACGAGTTTAGAAAAAATTCCATAAAGTCTGTGCTGGGCATGTAAATGCTTGTGAAGACATTCTTATTTTCCACTTTGCACATGAAAATTTTAAGAAAGTTCAGGCAAAATCCTATCAATTTGAAAATTTGACAGCAAGAATGAAAATTAAACTAAGATAAAAATAAAAGTAGGATAGATTAGTGTAGGATCCATAGGATTTTTCAAAGCCCTGATCTTTTATCAAATTTGGGCTGCACGTCTAACTTTTTAGGGCTCTGTGTCGTCAAGGCACAGGTTCAGATTCTTTGCCAAAGAACTGTTAGTCACTTTCCGGTGTCAGTCGAGCCAGCTGGGCTTTGCTCAGCCGAACTTTAACCCTAATAGACCCGTCTTCTCCTCTGATGGGCGATGAATTCACAAAAATTGCATGAGAAAACGTAAGGCTAGAAATATCTGATTTAGATAGCCGTGCCAAAAGCATGGCTTCCAACAGTGACTTGGCACTCATGTTGATCTCTGATCGAACCCTAGGGTGCACGAAAACCCTCAATTTTGGGCATCTCAAGCAGAAAATCTAGCTGCATAGGTATAAGTTGAATGGCTCCCTACAGTAGATTGGCTCGTACATGATTTGGGTAGAAACAAAGGCGGCCCAGGCAACATATTCACTTTGAATAGGGTGCTCTTATATTTCTCAATGTGATTTATATTTACACTTTAGGTTTTTTTTTCAAATATAAAAAATAATAAGTTATAGGTGGAAAACAAATTACATTTTGAAGTTAATTTGATGGACAGTCAATTTTAGATCTATTTTTTTAAAATATAAATATGCTAGTGTAAGGCCATTCCCAACAATGTGAACATTTGAGTGTGAAAGTCATGGAGTATAGTGTGTCCTAGTCCATTAACTTGTAAATACATGGTGAACTATTGAGAGTGTCATAATTCAACAGGGAGTTGTTTGGACCATTGTTTATCCCAATCTAATATTTAGTACCCCTATTTAAATAAAAAAATATAATATAACTAGAGAAAAAATATTAAAATATTACATCATTTAATTAATTAGCATAATAATAAAACTATCATATCATATTAAGGTTAGAAATGGTTCAGCCTCAACAAATCCTTTCATACAAAAAAGAATAGTTAAATGGCTCAATCTAAGCTTAGCAGAATATACTGAGATGAGGATATAAAGCTCGATCTGAGCATAAAAAAATATACATATGATATCAATAGTGAAACGAAATATCTACTAACATAGAGATGAAGTAAAGATACTATGTATCTCCTTTTCCCTAAGACTTACGTTTTTCAATAATATTTAACATTCATTATCGAATAGAATAGGCATATAAAGATCTTAATAATCAAGGAAAAGCTCAGCCATGAGACCACAACACCAAAGTCCAATACAATGCAAGTTAACAACCAATATATATAATTTCCTCCTTTATTAGCTACTGAGTGACTAGTAAGACAGTTTTTATGCTCAAACACACAAATTGTTTGATAGTCCATGACATTCTCTATGAATGCTATAAGCATAAACACACCCAAAATAATGACTTACACTTACCTCCACCTGAGGATATTGTTCCACAATCACATAGATAAATAATTACTGCTCATTGTCTTCCATTTTCTCATCTTGTACTCTCTGTAGTATGTATTCCTTTTATCTTCTTCTCCTATCTTTTCTTATTCTTATTTTCTTTGTATTTTTTCCCCCTGAAAAGCATGCTAAGTTTGAACTTAAGAAGGCTCTTTATTTCCTAACTGCCCGCAACCTCTTCCTGGGCATGCCTTCATTATAGGCTTGAGAAGTTGCCACTCCTCCCACTCATAGAATCTAGGAGGAGCACGATGGGAGAGTGGCATCTCTTATTTACTAATAGCATTTTCCTTTATATCTATATTAAAAACACATTTGACCATAGCTATCGAATAAAACAAACTATAAGTTTAGACTAGGGCTTTTAATTAAAAAAAGGAGTTTAACCATGTCATTTAACTAATCATAGACATCGACATTACATTCTAAGTGCTTAGATATGCATTTGATGAAAAGATATCAATGACAATACCCTGTCGAATAGACTTACACAACAAGGCTCTTGACTTGGTCGACAACTCAATGACTAAGGAGAAAATGAATATGAAAACTAAAAAGGCATACCAACACATAGCAACTGCTAAGTGTGTGTGGGATTCTCAGATGACACATTAATTGTTGTTTATTCACAATCTATCACCCTCTCCCTTGTGATGCTCTCTCTCCTCATCTTGGAGAGTAAAACATTGTTCTTGCATCCACCTCAGTTGCACAATGGTAGTTAGTCTATTTCATCATTGAATCATGTGCATAATATTCATGTCACAAACATTTATTCTTTTCATATAAACTAATATAAATTAAATGCATTCTCTATTATAACACAACATTAATTTCTTCATTTAATAATTTCACTGACTAACTATTTGTCTGCTTGAAATAAAATGATAAGTATGTTTGTTTAAGAACGAGGTATGACATATCTCCCCCCTTAGAAATCATCATCCTTGATGATTGTGTCCATAACAAAATAAATATAAAAATTATGTTCTTTTACATCAATTTTGCATAAAAAGATGTGGAAACTTTTGATAAAAAATCATTGTAATCCTTCCAGGTAGCATTTTCCTCCAAATATTGGTCCCACTAGACCTTGCACTGAGTAACCTCTCTGTTACATAGGCAGAGCTTGCGTACCTTGAGCACTTTGAGAGGATTGATCATGACAACCCTTGGGTCATGTACTTGGAGAGCATTCCAATCAAGTATATGATTAGATCCTAGTATATATTTCTTCAAGTAAGATACATGGAAAACATCATCCATTTGAGCAAGAGGTGGTGGTAGAGCTATTATGTAAAAAACCAGATTAACCACTTCTAGGACTTCAAAAGGTCCCACATATCTAGGTGCTTGTTTGGAAAAATTTCCAAACTTAATTGGGCTATTCTATGTTTTGACTCTCAAGAAAACTTTATCTCATACTAAAAATTGTTAGGGTGTATGCTTGACATTAGCATAGCTTTTCTATCTATCATTTGCTTCTGCCAAATTTTTCTTGATCAACTTTAATTGCTCTTCCATTTCTAATAGCATTTCTAGCCCAAAGGCAAATCCTATCTTCTAGCTTATCCTATCTTATAGGAGTTCGACACTTTCTGCCATACAATGCTTTGAATGGATCCATCTTAATTGTAGAACAATAAGAATTATTGTATGCAAATCCAACTAGTGGAAGGTTCTCTTCCCACTTATATTGTTGATCCATGCAATACCAACAAATATTCCAGTATTTGGTTAACTCTCTCAATATGACCATTTGTCTCTGGATAATAGGATGATCTTATATTCAGTTGTGTCCCTAATGCTAAAAACAAGGTTTGCCAAAACCTTGAAGTTATCCAGGAATCTCTATTCGAGATTATATTTTTCGGGATTCCATTCAATCTGAAAACTTCTTGCATGAATTTCTTGGCTAAAATGGATGCTCAATCTGTAAGGTTACCAAGTATGAAATGGGCTACCTTAGAAAATTTATCCACTACTACAAGAATAGAGGCAATCATTGGAAAAATTCATACTGATTACCTGCAACTTCCATTTAGGGATATCATGAGGATACAAGAGTCATGTCAAATGTTGGTGTTCAACCTTAACTCACTGATATCCAAGACACCCTGCCACAAATCTTGCAGCATCATTCTTCATTCCTTTCCAAAAATACAAAGGTTTCACATCAACCAAAAATTTTGTCACTTCAGGGTGACCTAAATATGGTGTAGAATGTGCTTCTTTCCACACAATGCTTCTTAAATCTCCTTGATTTGGAACATAAATTTGGTTATTGTACCTCAATAATCCATCAGGTTTGTTATGTCATAAAATGTCCCCCTAGGACCTTTACCTCCTAAGTTTAGCTCACGGGTCCCTTAGATTTAATCATGCATGTTAAAAATGAATCCCAGAGCAAAATCCCCTGAAACCCATGTCAAATAGGACTAAGGGGACCATCTTGAGCTTAGTCCAACCCTAAAATAGGTCCCTGGACAAGGGCACCCTTGCCCTTGTCCAGCCCTATTTTGTTGGGGCCCAAAATATGAATGTCAATAAAGTGACCATTAAAGGTTTCCTTTGTCGGCCTATTAAGTTTGAATTACAAAATTGTAGTGGGAATGCATATATAAGCATGTTTAGGACTTCATTTTTACTAGAGATGGATAATGAGAACTTATGATCTTGTGCTAAGGATACTTAAGGCTTTCATTATGTTGCAGAGCAGTATTGTGTTGTGTTTGTTCATGTTTGTTGTAGATTTGTCTTCATCAATCCATCTCCTCATGGCGTGAAAGATCTTCATCTCCCTGTGAGAGCTCACACCTAGTAAGGTGACATCTACTTAGTGTTTTCAATCATTTATCATAGCAATTTCTTTTGCCTCTATCCTACAAGGACACACACTCTCTAACAACAGTGTTGGAAGGCTTGAATGCCATTTTGGGGCTTGACTAAGGCAAGCTCCTAAACACCACAACCCCCAATCCCTCTCTTGTGATTACAGGTGACAGGTGTCGAATCTTGCGAAGAGGAGTTGTAGGAATTCAGTGCAAAGCATAAGGAATTTAGATCTAAAGAAAAAGATAGGAAATATCCCTAAAACATCAAGGGCACCTGCTCTTTTGACCTTTGATTTTGTAGTGTCTGAAATCTCTAAAGTGGTTGCAGTTCATAGCAGAAAATATCCCAAAGCCCTTAGAAAAAGCACTACCTTGGTCTTGGGCGCTTGCTATTTTGACCCTAAAGTTTTTGCATTCTGAAACCCAAAATCTAGTATGTCTGATCTGTATTTAGTGTCTTTCTAGATGTGAGCATTTGTCAAGATTCGTCTATTTGCTTACGATTATGCATAATTAGGGTTTTAGGCTTAATTGGACTAGTTTGACAAATTAATTAACAAATTCTAAATTTCCTTATCATTCCAAGTGAGTGCAAACCTGTAGCTAAGTCCTCTTGCAAAAGTTGTGATTCAACTTAGTTTAATGTCCTTGAATGTATGTAGTGAAAGGAGGATCTAATTCAACTATCAACCAAAACAATAAACCCTCTTTTTCTACATAACATTTTGGTGAACCCGTGTTTTGTTGAACATTTCATCTTGTTGAATGTTGTACATCAGATTTGTATTCATACATTTGATTTTCATCATTATATATTTGAAAATCTCACAAAAAAATTGAAAATTTTGAAAAAATCAAGCATCATAGGCTTGCATCTAGGCATAGTTTGCACTATTTTCATTGCATTTCATCTAAATTATTTAAATCTATGATATTTGCATCAGATATGATATAAATTACAGAAATACATCACTTCATCATCATTTACCTTGCATTCACATACTTTATTTGCTAAGGTTTGCTTGAAATTTTGCATTTTTCATATAACCGAGTAATTCCAAAAACTAGGGTTTGTATCTAAAATCTTGTTTCATATTTTACTACTTATTTTCAACACTCATTCAAATCTGATTTTGGATAGTAGTGTTTCATCATAGTGTGTTTTTTCACCTATATTTCAAATTTTACATTTACACACGTGTATTTCAACAAACATATCTTGCTTCTTGGGTTTGTTCTATTAGTTTGTGCATTGAATGTTGTATGCTTTTGCATGAGTCTTATAATATGTTGCCCTAATAAAAATATCCCTCTAAGGAGAATTATTAGATTAATGGGTTCTAGTGCTCCTAATAGCAACGGTGTTCCTACATCTGATAATCCATTGAACACTTTTTTTACAAAAGGAGAAACACAAACTTTGCAAGATATCATAACTCCTACAACTACAATGGAAGAACAAATATTTCATGATTTGAAAGATCCGATTGATGTGATAACACATGTACCTGATGATCAAATAAACAAACTTGATAAGGAACTAGCTGATTTTCAAGCATTTGTCAAAAAATAAAGAATAGCTAAAGAAACTGTACCTATTATTCATAATCTAAGAGAGTTGTTAAAAGGACAAGATGGTGTTAATACACTATGTGGATTGGCCCATATAGTACAGAACAACACTATGATGGTGACTAAATGTGCAAATACTATTAGTATGTCATCACCAACTCATACACAAGTATCGCCACCTATACCGACTACTGGAATGTCTACTTTTACATCATCAATTCTCACTACTAATGTGCCTGCTTGTAGTAATGCTACCACTAGTATTGCAGTATCTAATGGAATTAATTCTCAAAATTACAAGGCTGTGGGATTCAATTATCAAAACCTAGCACCAAGGGTGACTTCTTATATGAACAATCAATCTTAACCACCTCTTTATTCTACTCATTCTTAGCCACCTTTCACTCACAATTATTCCCAACCACCTTTTGTTACCACTCATAATCACTCACCTCAAAACTTTATGACCACAGCCTCTAATTCTCTAACTACATCTCCTAATGATGCCATCTTAAATCAACTCTTACAAGGCATGACTTCCTTACAACAAAAGGTGACAAGCTTGACCAAATCTTCTCAGCGTAACATACCAACTTATCATGCTCATAATCCTCTATCTTATGCAATCTTGAGAACACCTATGCCTAAAAATTTTGAGACTCCTCGATTTGAAAAGTATAGTGGTAAAGGTGATCCCAATACTCATGTGGAAGCATTCACGATGATGTTTAGTGATTTCTTCTTTGAAGAGGACTTGTTAGCAAAACTCTTTCCACGATCCCTCAAAGATACTGCTTTAGAATGGTTTTGCTCTTTGCCTCTGAATTCAATACATTCTTTCTCTCAGCTAGTTGATCAATTCTTACAACATTTTCAAGCAAACATTAGACCCCAAGTTTCATTGATTGATTTAGTTCATTTCAAGCAAGGTCCGAAAGAGAAGCTAACTAAGTTTATCAGTCAATATCAAGCTCTCTATGTACAAATTCAATACCAGATGAATGATGAGGATGTTCAGAAGGTGTTTATTATATATCTACAACCTAACATCTGTGATAAGATTCTCTTGATGAAATACAACTCTTTTCAACATTTATGCACAACCCTTCATGATTACCAACTTTCGTCTAGTCAGTATGAAAATCAAAACTCATCGGCTCAAGTTGGTCAATGCATGACTGGACCTTCATAGAACAATTTTAAGAGGAATAACAAGAGTTTTATTAAGGTTAATGGATATAATTCAAACAATTTTTCACAGGTGTCTACTATAACTAATCTGAAGAGGGCACCATTTCAATTTTGACAATAGCAAAGACAATTTACTCCAATATCTGACTCTCTACATTCCATCATGAATCAAATAGTAAGCAATAATCTTTTGAAGCTTCCTCCAATCAAACCATTGGATAGTAATAGAATGCAAGGACCTCACTTTGATGCTAATTCTTTTTGTCATTATCACCGACAACAAGGGCATGATACTGAATGATGTATGCATCTTAAACATGAAATTCAAGACCTCATCAACTCAAATGTGATACAAGTAACTGGTGTGAATGACAATGGAAATAAGTCAGTTTCCCCTCTGAATCATAATTTACAAATCTTTACTAATCCATTTCCTAAGCATAATGGCAACAATATGGTGGAACAAAATACAATAGAACAGGAAGATGATTATCTTGACTATGATGAAATAGTTGGTATGATAGAAGTGGATAAGGAGAAAATTGAAGATTCACCTCATCCACAAGGAAAAGTTATTTATGTTGAGGTTCCTCTACTATTATCCCTTCAAGGATCAGGAGTCAACCAAGATGCACCAGATTTATAAATTGAACAACTGTGACAAGATATTATGATACAAGGAAAGGTTGCCATGGTAGAGAATACCCCATTTCGCTGCAAAAATCTTAATAAGAAATCAAAGGCTTATAAAAGAACAAGACAATTATCATTTGTGGGAAATGGCAATGATTCCCCTCCTCACAAGCAGCAAAGGATTTCAAATATATAGGGATTTGAGAAACAAGCACCGTATGATCCTTATGGAAATAAAGATAAATTAGGTATGAATCACTCACACTTTGTACAAAACTTGATGGAGTACCTTTCTAAGATGCTCACAAGTCTGGATTCCTCTTAGATAAAATGCAAATATATATTTATTTATATATGTGTGTTATGTTCTCCTATGATGTGTTATGTGTTGTTTAGGCCTCCTTGGATGACCCTTGATACTCATATAAGGTCAAGGATACCGAGAGATCACATCTATTGTGACCATTCTTCTATTTGTATCATCATTCTTTTGTCTTGCATCTCCTCTATTTTATTGTTGTGTGTCATGCCTTAGGGGCATAGCATTGCGGTTGATGACATGGGGGCATTCTCCTACATGGTGTTTCTAAGGCACTTGTTCTCCTCTCTCATTTTATTGTTTACGTTCTTCTAGTGATTCTACCTAGTTGGTGAACGACAAAAACAAACAAATACTGATATGGACCACGTGTCCCTTCAGCGAGAATGTAAAAATGGACCTAGTCCATACATGACGACAAGGTTAATATATATATATATAACTTGACTAGTAGACTTTGTGTGATATATCATCTTATGGCATTTCTTGTGACTAACATTTTACAATCCACTCAATCTACTCTTACACACTTTGATTGGTATCTCACCTTGTTGCTACACTCGATTATGAGGTATCTCTAGTATAGCCCAACAGTTATACTCGGTTCCAAACACGTAGTATAGCCTTGGTCCTTGATGTGATTATTTTCATGCATAGCTTTAATGAATTCAATGTTTTTGTGGGAACATTAGGTGATCGTGAGCACATCACCTTGGGAGCATGGACTTTGCAAAAGCTCTTGTTTCCTTGTGTGTTTTCTCTTTACCTTAATGTGATTGATATAGGTACACGTCATCAACCACCTTAAGGTGGGGGCATATATAATGATATCTATTTGATGATTTTGGTTCTAACGAAGCGTGTTTGTAAGCCATCTCCGTGAGGTGGGATGTTGTATCTCTAGCATGAGTGCACATCTTAATCTATATTGCAATCAAAGAAGCCCTCTGTAGAGGCGAGATAATGTATCTCTTGAGCTAGTGCGTATGCTTTTATTCAAAAGCCTTCTGCAGAGGTGGGATGGTGTATCTCTTGAGCTAGTGTACATCCTTTTATCTCAAAAGTCCTCTGTGCAGGCAAGTTGGATTTTGAGACTATCCTCCCTTAAGTGTGTCTTTGGTGGTTGTTGTGGCATAAGCCCAACCATTAGGTGTGCCTGTAGCGTGTTTGAGATGGTGGGACTTAGCAATAAGCTCCTTCCATCACCTTGTTTTTCGTGTTTAAGACGTATAGTATGTCTATGGCATGTTGTACAGTGCTCATGTTTTCTGTGTGTCTTCCGTGTGATTTCCCCCTAGTGTAGTGTAAAGGGTGTGGTGATGAGTCCCCCCTACACTTGGTTTTTGTATGGCGTGTTTTCCCCCTTGTGTACTGTAAAGGGTGTGGTGATGAGTCCCCCCTACACTTGGGTTTTGTATGGCATGTTTTCCCCCTCATGTAGTGTAAAGGTTGTGGAGATGGGTTCCCCTTGCACTTGGGTTTTATAGAAATCATGGGCCAACAATTGGTATTAGAGAGAAAGGTCACGAGTTCGAATCCCCCTAGGGAACGTTGGGGGGAGTTTGTTGGCAGATGGTCAATGCTCCCCATGGGATTCATGACTTGCACTAACCTCCTCCCGTGGATTCATTAACTCTAGCACTTGTATTAGAAATTAAAAGGTCAACCTTTTGGTTTAACGGCAATCGTGGGCCAACAACTTTGTCCACTATTGAAGCTGAGTACATGGCAGCAACTCATGCTTGTAAAGAAGCCATTTGGCTTAAGAGATGTGTTTTGATTTTGGATTTGATGTAGGGAAGATTTCTATTTGTTGTGACAGTCAGAGTGCCATATGTTTGGAAAAGAATCCTACTTTCCACATGAGGACTAAGCATATTGATGTCCAGTACCATTTTGTTCATGACATGGTAAAGGATGGGAAGGTAAACTTGGAGAAAGTTGATACTTTGATGAATGTTGCAGATTCCTTGACAAAACCTATGAGCACAGAGAAGTTTAGATGGTGTTTAGAGTCTATGGGCCTCTCAGCTCTAGCAATTAAATCATGGTGTTGATACTCCCTTTTCTCTTGCAAGGAGTTTGACAAGTGGGATAATGTTAAGAAAAATTTCTCAACCTTGCAACTTCAAAAGGTTACTATTCTTCCTAGTTTTGGTCTTTTCAAATACCCTTAATCTTGAAGAATGATCTAGAACTTTCAAAGTTTTTAAAAGGGCTAAAAATGTCAGGACTTACTATTTTTAGTAAGTTTTGATTTGACCTCAGATTGACCTAAAATTTTCCTAGAAAATGTGGAACAACTAAGTAAACATCTTGGGTGAGTTTCGACTCAAGATCATATCTGGATTGTGAGATATTAAAGTTTCTATTTTTTGAAACTGTCGAAAAAAGTTTTGAACTCAATTGTCATAATCAAAACTTCCCTAAATGTCCTAAAAATTGTTTTATCTAACAAAGTGGATTACAAGGTGATAGATCTCTTCACGATCTTTCTGACGCATCAAACGATTCGTTAATCAGACACCCAGATCAAAAGTTATGGCCTCTGGAAGTTGGACCTATTTTTGGGAAATGTAAAAATGTGTTGGATACATAAAAGAGTTGTAAAGGGGAGATTTACATGTGTTGGTGTGTGTTTTGGCACATCACAAGGCATCTTTGATTGGAGATAATTTGGGTGCCAATTTTGGGTGGTTTTAGCTCATGGTTTTGTAATTACTGGTAACAGTTTACTGTATTGTATCTCCTATATATCAGGCGCTGGAGATGGAGGTTGTGTGTAAGAATCTTATAGATGTTGAGTTACCTCCTAGATCTCTGGATGGATATACCTTTGTAAAATCTTTCTCTGTAAGTATATTGTAATCTTCTTGATTCCTGAATAATATATTGGGCGGCTTTGGAGTGTGGGGTTTTTTACATGAAAGGGTTTTCCCCAGGTATATCTTGTGTTGTGAGTTTTGTGTTTCCATTTGGAAGTTGTTATTATCTTTATGTTAATGTGCATCTTAATCTGTAACTGTAAAAGTAAAAATTTGCATAAATCTTTCCTCAGTAGATCAGTGTAGGAAGCATTTTCGCATACCTTGCTTCCTTTCAAACATGACATAATAATTTTAGTGGTTGGAATTAGATATTCCAAAACTCCTCCTTAATAACAACTATCACCATCTAGGACACCTAAATGATCTCTTAGATACTCAAAGATTTTTTTCTTAATGGCTTGGTAAGGATGTATGCATACCAATCTTTAGACTTGTAGAATTCCAAATTAATTTCTTCATTGTTGATTAATTCTTTAATGAAATGGTATCTAGTGTCTATATGCTTACTCCTTTTAGGAAATATAGGATTCTTGGATTGCACAATTATTAAGTTGTTGTCATACAAAATCTTTGTTGCTTCTTCTTGTTTGTGCATCGAATCTATTAACACTCTTCTCATGCAACTTGCTTTACACACTGCTCTTGTTTCTACTACATACTCTGCTTTTGTCGATGAAAGAGTGACAATAGTTTGTTTCTTGGATGCCCATGATACTAGACCTATTCCAAAATTAAAAAAACATAACTAGATGTACTCTTCTTATTATTAATTATGCCTACACAACCACTGTGTGTTTATCCTATGAGTTTGAACTCATCTGACCTTGAGTATAGAACTCCATGATTTTTGGTTCCACTCACATATCTCAAAAAAAATTCCTACTTGCGAATGAGAGTCTTTTGAAGACTCCATGAAGCTTGAAAGTAGGCTCACACTATACATTATGTCTGGCCTTATGGTTGTTTGGTACATTAGACTACCAACAAGTCTTTATATAATGTTGGATCAACATTCGATCCCTTTTCATCCTTGATTAACTTTAAACTTGTTATAACAGATGCTGATGTAGGCTTACAATTTACCATATTGAATCTTTTCAAAATATCCTTGGCATATTTGGCTTGAGAAATGAATATGCCATTTTCATATTAATTCACCTCAATACCAAGAAAATACTTCATGGGACCCAAATCAATCATCTCAAATTCCTTCTTCATGGCTCTTTAGAACAAATCAATTGATAAATCACCTATGAATTTCAAATCATAAACATACAATCAGACAATTAGAATTTTACCTTGTTCATGTTCTTCTATGTATAAAGTGTAGGCTCAGTGTTGCACCTACTAAAGCCATTATGTAAGAGGTAATAATAAATTTTGTTGTACCATGCTCTAGGAGTTTGCTTGAGCTCATAGAGCTCTTTCTTGAGTCTATAGACCTTGTCATCAGGGCCTAAGATCTCACATCCTTGTGGTTGTTTCACATATACTTCTTCTAGAAAACCAATAAAAAATATGGATTTTACATCCATTTGGTATATGGGTCACTTGTTCTAAGCTACAATTGTCAATATTGTTCTTACTAAGTCTAGACGGGCTATTGGAGCAAATGTTTCATTGTAGTCAACTCCAAGTTATTTTTGAAAAACCCTTCGCTACTAGCCTTACCTTGTGCTTCTGTGCATCTCCTGCATTAAAATTAGCCTTGTAGACCCACTTTACTCCTATTGCATCTTTTCATTCTAGAAGATCCACTAAAGCTGGTGTATGATTCTTCTCTAGAGGGTCAATTTCTTCATCCATGCCTTGTGTTCAATTTTCATCTTCAATTACTTATTCAAAATGAATTGGATCATCTAATCATGAAAATAAAACAAAAATTGAAATCAAATTAACATTGTGTTCACTTTCATTTTGACCATAGATGTCCCCCAAACTTCATGTTTTTTTCTCCTTAGACTTTCTAATGTTAGATTTGACATATAAATTGAAGTAGATCTTGAAGAATTGGGACTTGACAATCCTCCATTGAGAATTCCTATTGCAAAAGGTGTCACTTTAGCTATACCTTGTGATATTTGTTGTTGTTAATTTGATGGAGTTCTTGTCTAAATTCTTGAGTATGTTCTTCTAGTTGATGGAGTTGTTATTTGTAGACCACTTTGTCAAGCTTGAGTGGGTGTGGAGGAGGTACCATAGAGGGAATACCTACTAGAGTTAATGCTTCTCTATCATCTTGTGGTAAACCTATTGCAATATTCACTATTTTCTCGAAACTTCCATCCCATGCTTCTTCTACTATGAATAGCACATCTTTGCTAATTATCACTTTTCTAGTTATTGGATTATACAATTTGTAATCTTTTGTGTCCTCATTGTATTCTACAAAGATACATTTTTCTCCCTATTAAACTGATTTCCTTCTCAATTCATCTGGGCCATGTGCATATTCCACATGTCCTAAGACTCTCATATGAGCAATGCCATTCTTTCTTCGACTCCATGCTTCCTATGGAATTATGATCTTGACACTCTTGGTTGGGAATCTATTCATTATGTAGTCTGCACATGCTACAACCTCTACCCAATACTCATTTGGTAAATGGTTGGGCTTCAACATACTTCAAGCCATATCCATAATTGTTCTATTCTTTGTCTCTGCCATGTCATTCTATTGAGGTGTTTACCTGACAGTAAATTGCTTGTGTGAAGCACTATGGGTTAGACAACTTTTTGAAAATCTTCGACACCCACAACCTGATCCAACAATTATGTTTTGTGATAATCAAAGTGTGTTGAAGATATCTAAGAATCTAGTATTCCATGCTTGCACAAAGCATATTGAAGTACACTATCACTTCATTTGTAAGCATGTTTTCAATAAGGAACTACTCTATACACCAACTAATGAACAACTTGCAAAACCTTTGAGCAAGGATAAGTTTGGATACTTTCAAGAATGAATTGGTGTTAAATGTTCTTAATTTGTACATGGGTAGCTAATAAGCCTATTTATTATAGGTGGCCCCCATCATATATTTAAGTTGTTGATAAAATAAAGTTTATGGGGCAGTGTTAAAAATATAAACTCTATTTAATCACTCCCTAAACATCTATTAACATAAAGACACAACCATCATATAGAGATAGTGAAAATATATTCAGGCTCTCCCCAAGTATTTAGTTAAAGTGTTTGTTGTATATTGTAAGTTGACTCACCTTAAATATAAAATTGTGGGCAGTCCTCTTACGGCGACATTTTCAACGGAGAGCATTGTTATTCCCTTCTAGAATTGTGGATGCCTTTACTTGATTTTGACTGTGGATTAATTACATGCAGTGACCAAATATTATGTTGAATCCATTGGTCGAATGGGGGAACCAGATGACAAAATTGAAATGGGGGCGTGGGATTTGCGGTTGGGATAAGCTTTGCCCACGTCGTAATGGAGAGTGATGCCGATGGAATGACACAAACTTTTACCGAACTTTGATTAAATGCTCACTCCACTTTGGGAAATCTTCCGATGTAAGACAACAATTCGGAAGTGGGGAGAGAGAATTCTAACTTGAATTCATTTCACATTAAGAATAAGGAGCACTCATTTGGGCACTAAGGACTTTGACCCGAAATTTTGGAGGCACATGAAGAGCCCACTCCAAATTTGTTTTATACTAGCACTTGCACCCATAGGAGGTTCAAGGAATATGCCGATAGGACAACCAACGAGTTTTAAAAAAAATTGTCTTGGACAATTCCGAGCACTATAATGCTCACATATAAAAGCCTATCCGCTAATTAGAGAGGCAAACAAAATTCTTTTCAAAAATTAATTAAAAAAATCCCCTCCTCACAAATAAGTACTAAATGTTGTGTTGAGTTGGAGAATGAGATCCCCTATTTTTATTTTAAAAGTTGTAATCTTCTATTATTACATAAGCAAACAAAACACTTTTCAAAAATTGATTAAAAATTAAACCAAAGTTTTACCCTCTTTTATAAAAATATTCCCCTCACAAATAAGATAATAAATGTTGTATTCAAGTCATTTCTTATTTTTGTTTTAAAAATTATTGTAATGATCCATCATTAAAGAAGCAAACTAGACTACTTTTAAAATGATTAAAGAGGAGAACAAAGTTTCACCTTCCTTTATAAAAATCTCACTCTAACAAATAAAACATTAAATGCTTGTTCAAGTCATAAAAACTAGGTTCCCAAAATTTGTTGGAATCAAGCTCAAATAAAAATATAAAAAATTACACATACATTTAATGCTCACAAATAATATGTTGATAAAATAATATTAAATATAAAAATAACACATACATTTAATGCTCACAAATGATATTTTGATAAAATAATATTATATCATATAGAATTAAAACAATATATCTGGATAAGATGTTTTCATATAGATTTTTAAACCACAACAATGCAATTGCAATTTTATCCCCAATAATAAAAGATAAGATGTTTTCAATCTCGAAAATATTATGATGTTCAGAGACATGTAGGTTGGTCAGTGTCCCAATATGGATTTCTCCAGATAATTAAAATTATATTGTATATGTTAATTAGTAGAAAAAGTATTGTTCTGATTGTTCTAAAAATTGTAAAAAAAAAAATTGTATGATGAAATAGTTGGTGATTGTTGACAGATATTAATAAGTGGTTCCATAACTTGCCAAAAACATATCAGAACTAACTGCAATTTTCTTGATGGGGCAAACTTGATGAAAATGAAGGAACACCTAATATGCTATACATCCAACCTAATAAACTAGCACTTGCACCAATCGACGAGTTTAGAAAAAATTCCATAAAGTCTGTGCTGGGCATGTAAATGCTTGTGAAGACATTCTTATTTTCCACTTTGCACATGAAAATTTTAAGAAAGTTCAGGCAAAACCCTATCAATTTGAAAATTTGACAGCGAGAATGAAAGTTAAACTAAGATAAAAATAAAAGCAGGATAGATTAGTGTAGGATCCATAGGATTTTTCAAAGCCCTGATCTTTTATCAAATTTGGGCTGCACATCTCACTTTTTAGGGCTCTGCATCGTCAAGGCACAGGTCCAGATTCTTTGCCGGAGAATTGTTAGTCACTTTCCAGCGTCAGTCGAGCCGGCTGGGCTTTGCTCAGCCGAACTTTAACCCTAATAGACCCATCTTCTCCTTTGATGGGCAATGAATTAACAAAAATTGCATGAGAAAATGTAAGGCCAAAAATATCTGATTTAGATAGCCGTGCCAAAAGCATGGCTTCCAACAGTGATTTGGTGCTCATGTTGATCTCTAATCGAACCCTAGGGTGCACAAAAACCCTCAATTTTGGGCATCTCAAGCAGAAAATATAGCTGCATAGGTATAAGTTGCATGGCTCCCTCCAGTAGCTTGGCTCGTACATGATTTGGATAGAAACAAAGGCGGCCCAGGCAACATATTCACTTTGAATAGGGTGCTCTTATATTTCTCAATGCGATTTATATTTACACTTTAGGTTTTTTTTTCAAATATAAAAAAATAATAAGTTATAGGTGGAAAACAAATTACATTTTGAAGTTAATTTGATGGATAGTCAATTTTAGATCTATTTTTTTAAAATATAAATATGCTAGTGTAAGGCCATTCCCAAAAATGTGAACATTTGAGTGTGAAAGTCATGGAGTATAGTGTGTCCTAGTCCATTAACTTGTAAATACATGGTGAACTATTGAGAGTGTCATAATTCAACAGGGAGTTGTTTGGACCATTGTTTATCCCAATCTAATATTTAGTACCCCTATCTAAATAAAAAATATAATATAACTAAAGAAAAAATATTAAAATGTTACATCATTTAATTAATTAGCATAATAATAAAACTATCATATCATATTAAGGTTAGAAATGGTTCAGCCTCAACGAATCCTTTCATACAAAAAAGAATAGTTAAATGGCTCAGTCTAAGCTTAGCAGAATATACCGAGATGAGGATATAAAGCTCGATCTAAGCATAACAAAACATACATATGATATCAATAGCGAAACGAAATATCTACTAGCATAGAGACGAAGTAAAGATACTATGTATCTCCTTTTCCCTAAGACTTAAGTTTTTCAACAATATTTAACATTCATTATCGAATAGAACAAGCATATAAAGATCTTAATAATCAAGGAAAAGCTCATCCATGAGACCACAACACCAAAGTCCAATACAATGCAAGTTAACAACCAATATATATAATTTCCAAATTTATTAGCTACTGAGTGACTAGTAAAACAGTTTTTATGCTCAAACACACAAATTGTTTAACAGTCCATGACATTTCTATGAATGCTATAAGCATAAACACACCCAAAATAATGACTTACACTTACCTCCACCTGAGGATATTGTTCCACAATCACATAGATAAACAATTACTGCTCGTTGTCTTCCATTTTCTCATCTTTTACTCTCTATATTATGTATTCCTTTTATCTTCTTCTCCTATCTTTTCTTATTCTTATTTTCTTTGTATTTTTTTCCCCCTGAAAAGCATTCTAAGTTTGAACTTAAGAAGGCTCTTTATTTCCCAACTGCCCGCAACCTCTTCCTGGGCATGCCTTCATTATAGGCTTGAGAAGTTACCACTCCTCCCACTCATAGAATCTAGGAGGAGCACGATGGGAGAGTGGCATCTCTTATTTACTAATAGCATTATCCTTTATATCTATATTAAAAAGACATTTGACCATAGCTGTCGAATAAAACAAACTATAAGTTTAGACTAGGGCTTTTAATTAAAAAAAAAGAGTTTAACCATGTGATTTAACTAATCATAGACATCAACATTACATTCTAAGTGCTTAGATATGCATTTGATGAAAAGATATCAATGACAATACCTTGTCGAATAGACTTACACAACAAGGCTCTCAACTTGGTCGACAACTCAATGACTAAGGAGAAAATGAATACGAAAACTAAAAAGGCATACCGACACATAGCAACTGCTAAGTGTGTGTGGGATTCTCAGATGACACATTAATTGTTGTTTATTCGCAATCTATCACCCTCTCCCTTGTGATGCTCTCTCTCCTCATCTTGGAGAGTAAAACATTGTTCCTGCATCCACCTCAGTTGCACAATGGTAGTTAGTCTATTTCATCATTTAATCATGTGCATAATATTTATGTCACAAACATTTATTCTTTTCATATAAACTAATATAAATTAAATGCATTCTCTATTATAACACAACATTAATTTCTTCATTTAATAATTTCATTGACTAACTATTTGTCTGCTTGAAATAAAATGATAAGTATGTTTGTTTAAGAACGAGGTGTGACATATCTCCCCCCTTAGAAATCATCATCCTTGATGATTGTGTCCATAACAAAATAAATATAAAAATTGCTTTCTTTTACATCAATTTTGCATAAAAAGATGTGGAAACTTTTGATAAAAAAAATTATTGTAATCCTTCCAGGTAGCATTTTCCTCCAAATATTGGTCCCACTAGACCTTGCACTGAGTAACCTCTCTGTTACATAGGCAGAGCTTGCATAGCTTGAGCACTTTGAGAGGATTGATCATGACAACCCTTGGGTCCTGTACTTGGAGAGCATTCCAATCAAGTATATGATTAGATCCTAGTATATATTTCTTAAAGTAAGATACATGGAAAACATCATCTATTCGAGCAAGAGGTGGTGGTAGAGCTATTATGTAAGAAACCAGATTAACCACTTCTAGGACTTCAAAAGGTCCCACATATCTAGGTGCTTGTTTGGAAAAATTTCCAAACTTAATTGGGCTATTCTATGTTTTGACTCTCAAGAAAACTTTATCTCATACTAAAAATTGTCAGGGTGTATGCTTGACATTAGCATAGCTTTTCTACCTATCATTTGCTTCTGCCAAATTTTTCTTGATCAACTTTAATTGCTCTTCCATTTCTAATAGCATTTCTAGCCCAAAGGCAAATCCTATCTTCTAGCTTATCCTATCTTATAGGAGTTTGACACTTTCTTTTGAATGGATCCATCTTAATTGTAGAATGATAAGAATTATTGTATGCAAATCCAACTAGTGGAAAGTTCTCTTCCCACTTATATTGTTGATCCATGCAATACATCCTCAACAAATATTCCAGTATTTATTTAACTCTCTCAATATGACCATTTATCTCTAGATAATAGGATGATCTTATATTCAGTTGTGTCCCTAATGCTAAAAACAAGGTTTGCCAAAACCTTGAAGTTATCCAGGAATCTCTATGCGAGATTATATTTTTAGGGATTCCATTCAATCTGAAAACTTCTTGCATGAATTTCTTGGCTAAAATGGATGCTCAATCTGTAAGGTTACCAAGTATGAAATGGGCTACCTTAGAAAATTTATCCACTACTACAAGAATAGAGGCAATCCTTGGAAAAATTCATACTAATTACCTGCAACTTCCATTTAGGGATATCATGAGGATACAAGAGTCATGTCAAATGTTGGTGTTCAACCTTAACTCATTGACATCCAAGACACCCTACCACAAATCTTGCGGCATCATTCTTCATTCCTTTCCAAAAATACAAGGGTTTCACATCAGCCAACAATTTTGTCACTTCAGGGTGACCTGAATATGGTGTAGAATGTGCTTCTTTCCACACAATGCTTCTTAAATCTCCTTGATTTGGAACATAAATTTGGTTATTGTACCTCAATAATCCATCAAGTTTGTTATGTCATAAAATGTCCCCCTAGGACTTTTACCTCCTAAGTTTAGCTCACGGGTCCCTTAGATTTAATCATGCATCTTAAAAATGAATCCCAGAGCAAAATCCCCCGAAACCCATGTCAAATAGGACTAAGGGGACCATCTTGAGCTTAGTCCAACCCTAAGATAGGTCCCTGGACAAGGGAACCCTTTCCCTTGTCCAGCCCTATTTTGTTGGGGCCCAAAATATGAATGTCAGTAAAGTGACCGTTAAAGGTTTCCTTTGTCGGCCTATTAAGTTTGAATTACAAAATTGTAGTGGGAATGCATATATAAGCATGTTTAGGACTTCATTTTTACTAGAGCTGGATAATGCGAACTTATGATCTTGTGCTAAGGATACTCAAGGCTTTCACTATGTTGCAGAGCAGTATTGTGTTGTGTTTGTTCATGTTTGTTGTAGATTTTTCATCAATCCATCTCCTCATGGTGTGAAAGATCTTCATTTCCCTGTGAGAGCTCACACCTAGTAAGGTGACATCTACTTAGTGTTTTCAATCATTTATCATATCAATTTCTTTTGCCTCTATCCTACAAGGACACACACTCTCTAACAATGGTGTTGGAAGGCTTGAATGCCATTTTGGGGCTTGATTGAGGCAAGCTCCTAAACACCACAACCCCCAATCCCTCTCTTGTGATTACAAGTGACAGGTGTCGAATCTTGCGAAGAGGAGTCGTAGGAATTCAGTGCAAAGCATAAGGAATTTAGATCTAAAGAAAAAGATAGGAAATATCCCTAAAATGTCAAGGGCACCTACTCTTTTGACCTCTAATTTTGTAGTGTCAGAAATCTCTAAAGTGGTTGCAGTTTGTAGCAGAAAATATCCCAAAGCCCTTAGAAAAAGCACTACCTTGGTCTTGGGTGCTTAATCTTTTGACCCTAAAGTTTTTGCATTCTGAAACCCAAAATCTAGTATGTCTGATATGCATTTAGTGTCTTTCTAGATGTGAGCATTTGTCAGGATTCGTCTGTTTGCTTACGATTTTGCATAATTAGGGTTTTAGGCTTAATTGGACTAGTTTGACAAATTAATCAACAAATTCTAAATTTCCTTATCATTCCAAGTGAGTCCAAACCTGTAGCTAAGTCCTCTTGCAAAATTTGTGATTCAACTTAGTTTAATGTCCTTGAATGTATGCAGTGAAAGAGGATCTAATTAAACTATCAACCAAAACAACAAACCCTCTTTTTCTACATAACATTTTGGTGAACCCGTGTTTTGTTGAACATTGCATCTTATTGAATGTTGTACATCAGATTTGTATTCATACATTTCATTTTCATCATTATACATTTGAAAATCTCACAAAAAAATTGAAAATTTTGAAAAAATCAAGCATCATAGGCTTGCATCTAGGCATAGTTTGCACTATTTTCATTGCATTTCATCTAAATTATTTAAATCTTTGATATTTGCATCAGATATGATATAAATTACAGAAATACATCACTTCATCACCATTTACCTTGCATTTAGATACTTTATTTGCTAGGGTTTGCTTGAAATTTTGCATTTTTCATATAACCGAGTAATTCCAAAAACTAGGGTTTGTATCTAAAATCATGTTTCATATTTTACTACTTATTTTCAACACTCATTCAAATCTGATTTTGGATAGTAGTGTTTCATCATAGTGTGTTTTTCCACCTATATTTCAAATTTTACATTTACACGTGTATTTCAACAAACATATCTTGCTTCTTGGGTTTGTTCTATTAGTTGTGCATTGAGTGTTGTATGCTTTTTCATGAGTCTTATAATCTGTTGCCCTAATAAAAATATCCCTCTAAGGAGAATTATTAGATTAATGGGTTCTAGTGCTCCTAATAGCAACGGTGTTCCTACATCCGATAATCCATTGAACACTTTTTTTACAAAAGGAGAAACACAAACTTTGCAAGATATCATAACTCCTACAACTACAATGGAAGAACAAATATTTCATGATTTGAAAGATCCTATTGATGTGATAACACATGTACCTGATGATCAAATAAACAAACTTGATAAGGAACTAGCTGATTTTCAAGCATTTGCTGAAAAATAAAGAATAGCTAAAGAAATTGTACCTATTATTCATAATCTAAGAGAGTTGTTAAAAGGACAAGATGGTGTTAATACACTATGTGGATTGGCCCATATAGTACATAACAACACTATGATGGTGACTAAATGTGCAAATACTATTAGTATGTCATCACCAACTCATACACAAGTATAGACACCTATATCGACTATTCGAATGTCTACTTTTACATCATCAATTCTCACTACTAATGTGCCTGCTTGTAGTAATGCTACCACTAGTATTGGAGTATCTAATGGAATTAATTCCCAAAATTACAAGGCTGTGGGATTCAATTATCAAAACCTAGCACCAAGGGTGACTTCTTATATGAACAATCACTCTTAACCACCTCTTTATTCTACTCATTCTTAGCCACCTTTCACTCACAATTATTCCCAACCACCTTTTGTTACCACCCATAATCACTCACCTCAAAACTTTATGACCACAGCCTCTAATTCTCTAACTACATCTCCTAATGATGCCATCTTACAAGGCATGACTTCCTTACAACAAAAGGTGACAAGCTTGACCAATTCTTCTCAGCGCAACATACCAACTTATCATGCTCATAATCCTCTATCTTATGCAATCTTGATAACTCCTATGCCTAAAAATTTTGAGACTCCTCGATTTGAAAAGTATAGTGGTAAAGGTGATCCCAATACTCATGTGGAAGCATTCACAATGATGTGTAGTGATTTCTTCTTTGAAGAGGACTTGTTAGCAAAACTCTTTCCACGATCCCTCAAAGATACTGCTTTAGAATGGTTTTGCTCTTTGCCTTTGAATTCAATACATTCTTTCTCTCAGCTAGTTGATCAATTCTTACAACATTTTCAAGCAAACATTAGACCCCAAGTTTCATTGATTGATTTAGTTCATTGCAAGCAAGGTCCGAAAGAGAAGCTAACTAAGTTTATTAGTCAATATCAAGCTCTCTATGCACAAATTCAATACTAGATGAATGATGAGGATGTTTAGAAGGTGTTTATTATAAATCTATAACCTAACATCTATGATAAGATTCTCTTGATGAAATACAACTCTTTTCAACATTTATGCACAACCCTTCATGATTACCAACTTTCGTCTAGTCAGTATGAAAATCAAAACTCATCAGCTTAAGTTGGTCAATCCATGACTGGACCTTCATAGAACAATTTTAAGAGGAATAACAAGAGTTTTATTAAGGTTAATGGATATAATTCAAACAATTTTTCACAGGTGTCTACTATAACTAATCTAAAGAGGGCACCATTTCAAGTTCGATAATAGCAAAGATAGTTTACTCCAATATCTGACTCTATATATTCCATCATGAATCAAACAGTAAGCAATAATCTCTTGAATCTTCCTCCAATCAAACCATTGGATAGTAATAGAATGCAAGGACCTCACTTTGATGCTAATTCTTTTTGTCATTATCACCGACAACAAGGGCATGATATTGAACGATGTATGCATCTTAAACATGAAATTCAAGACCTCATCAACTCAAATGTGATACAAGTAACTCGTGTGAATGACAATGGAAATAAGTCAGTTTCCCCTCCGAATCATAATTTACAAATCTTTACTAATCCATTTCCTAAGCATAACGGCAACAATATGGTGGAACAAAATACAATAGAACAGGAAGATGATTATCTTGACTATGATGAAATAGTTGGTATGATAGAAGTGGATAAGGAGAAAATTGAAGATTCACCTCATCCACAAGGAAAAGTTATTTATGTTGAGGTTCCTCTACTATTATCCCTTCAAGGATCAGGAGTCAACCAAGATGCACCAGATTTATAAATTGAACAACTATGACAAGATATTATGATACAAGGAAAGGTTGCCATGGTAGAGAATACCCCATTCCACCGTGAAAATCTTAACAAGAAATCAAAGGATTGGAAAAGAACAAGACAATTATCATCTATGGGAAATGGCAATGATTCCCCTCCTCACAAGTAGCAAAGGATTTCAAATATATAGGGATTTGAGAAACAAGCACCGTATGATCCTTATGGAAATAAAGATAAATTAGGTATGAATCACTCACACTTTGTACAAAACTTGATGGAGTACCTTTCTAAGATGCTAACAAGTCTAGATTCCTCTTAGATAAAATGCAAATATATATTTATTTATATTTGTGTGTTATGTTCTCCTGTGATGTGTTATGTGTTGTTTAGGCCTCCTTGGATGACCCTCGATACTCATATAAGGTCAAGGATACTGAGAGATCACTTCTGTTGTGACCATTCTTCTATTTGTATCATCATTCTTCTATCTTGCCTCTCCTCTATTTTATTGTTGTGTGATATGCCTTAGGGGCATAGCATTGCAGTTAATGACATGGGGGCATTCTCCTACATGGTGTTTCTAAGGCACTTGTTCTCCTCTCTCATTTTATTGTTTACCTTCTTCTAGTGATTCTACATAGTTGGTGAATGGAAAAAACAAACAAATACTGATATGGACCATGTGTCCCTTTAGCGAGAATGTAAAAATGGACCTAGTCCATACATGACGATAAGGTTGATATATATATATATATATATATATATATATATATCAAGTTTTATATATATATATATATATATAAAACTTGACTAGTAGACTTCGTGTGATATATCATCTTATGGCATTTCTTGTGACTAACATTTTACAATCCACTCAATCTACTCTTACACACTTTGATTGGTATCTCACCTTGTTGCTACACTCAGTTCTGAGGTATCTCTAGTATAGCCCAACAATTATACTCAGTTCCAAACTCGTAGTATAGCCTTGGTCCTTGATGTGATTATTTTCATGCATAGATTTAATGAATTCAATGTTTTTGTGGGAACATTAGGCGATCATGAGCACATATCACCTTGGGAGCATGGACTTTGCAAAAGCTCTTGTTTCCTTGTGTGTTTTCTCTTTACCTTAATGTGCTTGATATCGGTACACGTCATCAACCACCTTAAGGTGGGGGCATATATAATGATATCTATTTGATGATTTTGGTTCTAATGAAGCGTGTTTGTAATCCATCTTCATGAGGTGGGATGTTGTATCTCTAGCATGAGTACACATCTTAATCTATATTGCAATCAAAGAAGCCCTTTGTAGAGGTGAGATAATATATCTCTTGAGCTAGTGTGTATGCTTTTATTCAAAAGCCCTCTGCGGAGGTGGGATGGTGTATCTCTTTAGCTAGTGCACAACCTTATCTCAAAAGTTCTCTGTGCAGGTAGGTTGGATTTTGAGACTATCCTCCCTTAAGCGTGTCTTTGGTGGTTGTTGTGGCATAAGCCCAACCGTTAGGTGTGCCTGTAGCATGTTTAAGATGGTGGGACTTAGTAATAAGTTCCTTCCATCACCTTGTTTGTCGTGTTTAAGATGTATAGTATGTCTATGGCATGTTGTACAATGCTCATGTTTTCTGTGTGTCTTCCATGTGATTTCCCCCTAGTGTAGTGTAAAGGGTGTGGTGATGAGTCCCCCCTACACTTGGTTTTTGTATGGCGTGTTTTCCCCCTTGTGTAGTGTAAAGGGTGTGGTGATGAGTCCCCCCCTACACTTGGGTTTTGTATGGCATGTTTTCCCCCTTGTGTAAAGGTTGTGGAGATGGGTTCTCCTTGCACTTGGGTTTTGTATGGCATGTTTTATCCCCTTGGTGTAGTGTAAAGGGTGTGGGCAATGAGTGCCCCCTACATTTTTGGGTTTTTGTGTTGCAATTTTATTTCCATGCATATATTATGAAAATGAAAATGATATATCAATGTTATATCAATGTCTTCATTGTGTTTTGTGTGTCTTCAATACTGTCTTCTCTATTTTTTGCATGTCTTCAATACTATCTTCTCCATGTTTTACGTGTCTTCAATACTATCTTCTTCATGTTTTGCATGCCTAATATTGTATTATCCATGTTTTATGTGTCCGCAATGTGTTTTCTAGTGATTACTTAAGACTAGGGGCTAGAAATTGTTCCTCAATCTTTGTGTATGCCTTAGCTTCAAGTGCCTGGCATGTTTGATGTATTTTCGACCATACTTTAATGCATGTATGGGTCGTAAGATCATACATACATTAAAGTGGGGGCTAAATGTTATGTCATAAAATGTCCCCCTAGGACTATTACCTCCTAAGTTTAGCTCTCGGGTCCCTTAGATTTAATCATGCATGTTAAAAATGAATCCTAGAGTAAAATACCCTAAAACCCATGTCAAATGGGACTAAGGGGACCATCTTGAGCTTAGTCCACCCCTAAAATAGGTCCCTAGACAAGGGCACCTGTACCTTTGTCATGCCCTATTTTGTTAGGGCTAAACTCCAAATTTTGGGAAAGTGACCATTAAAGGTTTCCTTTGTTGCCCTACTAAGTTTGAATTATGAAATTGTAGTGGGAATGCATATATAAGCATGTTTAGGACTTCATTTTAACTGGAGATGGATAATGTGAACTTATGATCTTGTGCTAAGGATACTCAATGCTTTCATTGTGTTGCAGAGCAGTATTGTGTTGTGTTTGTTCTTGTTTGTTGCAGATTTGCCTTCATCAATCCATCTCCTCATGGTGTGAAAGATCTTCATCTCCCTGTGAGAGCTCACACCTACTAAGGTGACATCTACTTGGTGTTTTCAATCATTTATCATATCAATTGTTTTTGCCTTTGTCTTGCAAGGACACACACTCTCTAACAACGATGTTGGAAGGCTTGAATGCCATTCCAAGACTTAGCTGAGGCAAGCTCCTAAATACCACAACCCCCAACCCCTCTCTTGTGATTGTAGGTGACAGGTGTTAGATCTTGCAGAGAGGAGTTGTAGGAATTCAGTGTAGAGCATAAGGAATTTAGATCTGAAGAAAAAGACAAGAAATATCCCTAAAAGGTCAAGGGTGACCACTCTTTTGACCTCCAGTTTTGTAGTGTCAGAAATCTTAGAAGTGGTTGCATTCCATAGCAGAAAATATCTTGAAGCCCTTAGAAAAAACACTACCTTGGTCTTGGGCACCCACTCTTTCGACCTCGAAGTTTCTGCATTCTGAAATCTGAAATCTAGTATGTGTCTAATCTGCATTTTGTGTCTTTCTGTGTGAGCATTTTTCAAGTTTCATTTGTTTGCAAATGATTTCGAATAATTAGGGTTTTAGACTTAATCTGACTAAGGTTTAACAAATTAATCAATAAATTCTAAATTTCCTTATCATTCCAAGTGACACCAAACCTATACCTGAGTCCTCTTGCAAAAGTTGTGATTCAACTCGGTTTAATGTCCTTGAATGTATGTAGTGAAAGGAAGATCTAAATGAACTATCAAGCAAAACAACAAACCCTCTTTTTCTACATAAAAAGGTTCAAAATAAAATCTGTCATACCTTGTGTCTTGAGGATTTTCTATTAGAGCTTTTAGAATCTACTCATAATATTCATCTCCATCTAAATTCTTCAATACCTGAGCTCAGAAATTGGAGTGTACTGACACTATTGTCGTAATATGCCTGTTATCACCTAGATTTGTACCCTTGCTGAATTGTAAAACTTCGCAATCTAGAGAAACATGGGAATGATCTCGAAGTGTGGGACCTTGCAAACTGAGATCAGACCTCTGGAGAAGGCCGGCTTCCTTAACTGGTTATCACCTAAAATCTAATGGATCTTCAGAGGAAAAGGGAGAAGTAATGCTTTTAAAAATGAAAGATAAAACAGGAAAACTTGAAAATAAGGGTGATTCACCAGGTTGAATAAAAGAGCCCTCACAAAACTGAGAATATACACAACACAACCATTTACAACAAGTAAACATACACAGTTTCAGATGATTTTAGCAGAGGTGAGAGACAAAATGGTTGAGAGGAACAAAATGTTCACATACAAACATATGTAGATTCACACTAAACTAAAAATCAGTAAAAGAGGTAAAATAACTTGCATATATTCAATAAGAAGGCATGGTTATAGTAGAGGAATGCTCTATTTGGAAATCAAAAGCATATATTGCTTAAATCTCCCAACATCCAACCCTTTTAATATCTCATCCTTATGCATATATAGCATTTACATTTTTTACCTAAGTTAGTTACAATCAATTCATCCCATGGACTTTGTCAAAAATAATCTATGTCTGAAGGGACGTCCACCTACAAGAATTCATGGCATAAAATATCTAGAATAGGGGAAAATGGAAGATATTTTGAATCTTCAATGTGAGCTACTGAATCATCGACCTACACCCATAAATGCAACAAATATCTGCATTTGCATATGCCAAATTGGTCGCTGAAACGTCCAGTCAATTGAACCTGCAGATTTGCATCAAATTTTGAAAGTGAAGATATCGTCCATAAAGCCCGCCAGATGAAAGAGGAGGCAAAAATAAGCACTTTTGCCTTTTGAATCATGTTGAAATTCGCTAGGATGAGGGAGATATGGGCGGTCAAAGTTATGGTCAACTACGTCTTGCATCTACATATCACTCTGCATATCTGCACTTGTATATGCTTGTATCTTACAATTGTATATACAACTGCAACTGTATTTTGACTGCTGGGTTCACTTAACGCATTTATGCAACTTCCCTCCTTTCACATATTGAAATCACTTTGCATCTGCCAACATACAACCGCAAGTCTTTACCTTTTAAATCAGCCTTTGAATCAGCCCTGACACGTGGCACCACCTAATTTGCCGCTGCACTGAAACTAAGACCCATCACTGACCATTTGCATGCTTTATCAGCCGTCGGAAAGACCATAGACTAAGCAGCCGATGCACTAAGTCTCACTAAAATCCATTGTATGCAACCCTTTGTATATCGATTGTATATGAGATACAATCACATATACATACAATGCGGAACTTAGGAGATTATCAACTAGAATGAAACTTTGAAACATGTCCAGCCTTGTATCTTTTGCCCTTTGCATATCGGCATATACATGCGCTTCTACATACAACTGCGGACCCCACTGCTGAGTTTGCCAAATTTCATTTCTCAGTTAGGTCCGCTTTGTATATCCTTGTTGTATCTAACCATTTATATATCGCATATACAACATGAAATATACAAACAAAACTACATGCGAACACTTGTTCAAACAAACATTGCATCAACCCCTTACATGTGACCTTGTATGTGCCCCCTTGTATCTGCCAACATACGATGCGAATATACATACAAACATGCATACAATCGCATCCGCCTTTATAAACCAAAATGCATATCTTTTCGAGTCTGAGATTGTATCTTAGAAATGTATATGCCATTGTATATGTGATTGTATGTGCAAAGATACAATCGTATATACATACAATTGGTTGACCCCACCCTTTGTATGTCCTTTATTTGCTACTTTCTATATGCGATTGTATAGGAGATACAATTGCCCGATATACAATCACCTCTGTATCTCCTCTTTGCATATTGCCTTGCATATGCGCTTTGCATCTTTCCTTTGTATCATTGCCTTGTATATTCCCTTTGTATATACCATTGTATGTGTGATTGTATATGTGAACATACAATGAAAAATACAATTGTATGCATATAAAAATGACTAGGTGTAAAACTGAGAATTATCTGCAATGGAAAGTACTTGAAGACAAAAGATTTCTGGGTGTTTTTGGGTTTTCTGTAAGGATTCTCTAGGAGAGATTTTAAGATTTTTGGCAAGGCAAAGCATGGGTAATTGAAAGATTTAAGCTTTATAGGGTCATTTTCTAAAGGATTTTCAAGGAATATACAAGGTGAACTATTTAACTCTAGATAGAGGAAAATAGGTCAACATTTTGGCGACTTCTATGGGATGTTTGCCTACTAAACAATTAGACCAGTGGCCTTAAGCATCCATTGGGTACAAAGTCACATAGAGACTCAAAATATACCTTTGACAAACAATCTTGACCTTAGTAACTTAGTATATCAGCAATGAAGAACACTTGGAAGACCAAAACCAAAACAAAAATGCTGAAAGAAACTCACCTAACTGTGTTAGATAGCACTTAGGGAAAACAAAAGGGATCTAAACTATTGGGCAGCAGCACTTATTGAAAGTGAGAAACTTAATCTACTGCTTTACAAGGCAACTCATACATCAAAAACACCTCTTCAAGTGTATCCCATTGACTGGGATAGGCAAATTTTCTCCATCCATGTTTGATAACTGAAATGCATTGTGCTCCTTGCATTCAGTATTGATAAACGGGCCACTCCAGAAACTATAAACTTGGAGTGCTTCCCTAGCCTACTTTTCAACTCATCCCATTTGAGTACCAAATCACCCTCCCTAAAATTTCTGGGAGTGGCTTTCTTATCAAAAGCTCTTTTTGTCTGAAGTTGATGATACTCCAAGCTTTCATAGCTTTATCTTTTATCTCTTCAAGCTCCATAAGTTGAGCATATCTGACAGCTATGGGATATTCTTCTTCAAACATCTCCAGTTGATTCATGATGTCAAGTGCTGGCAGCTCTACAGATACAGGCAGTCTTGCCTCTTTTCCATAAACTAACATATATGGAGAGTTTCCAATAGACCTCTTGGAAGTTATTATATCTTCCCATAAGGGAAATTTTAGATTGGTGTGCTAGGTTCTATGGTTGTCCTCCATTGATCTTTTGATAATCCTTATGAGATTCTTATTTGTGGATTCAACCAAACCATTACCCTGTTGGTAATAATTTGATGAAGTGTTCAAATAGATTCCATTCATCACAGCCCAGTTAGTTATCTTTAATCCAACAAAGGCCAAAGCATTGTCAAAGATAATTGACTCAGGTACTCCAAATCTGGATACCAAATCATGATAAAAGTTCAAAACAACATTCTCATTGGCTTCCTTCAAAGCCACTGCTTCAGTCCACCTTGTGAAATAGTCTGTTGCTGTAAGTACCCACCTGTGACCTACACTTGACAATGGGTTAATGGGACCTATAAAATCAATGCCCCATCTCATGAAGGGTTGTTCTACTTGAATTGGCTGTAGAGGTAAAGCTGGCAGCCTTTCTTTGCTCGCAAAAATGGCACATTTCACACACTTTCTGGCCCATGCATGAGCATCCTTGAATAAGCTGGGCCAGTAATATCCAGCTCTCATTATTTTCCAAGTAGTAGTCCTTGGGGAAAAATGACCCCCTGCTGTTCCATCATGAAACTCATGCAGCACCTTGTCAGTTTGATTATTATCAATGCATCTTAACTGTTGATAATTGAGAGGGGGGGTGAATCAGTTATCTTAATTATTTCATATTTCTAAATTTCCTTATCAATTGGTGTAGCATTAAATTGAATAAGCAAACATAACCATGAAATGGAAATAACATCAATACACATGACAAAATGATTTTGACGTGGAAAACCCTGTTAGGGGAAAAACCACGGGGTGATTAACCCAAGATTGTATTCTCTGTTAGAAGAATAAGATAGTACAAAATGGCACTTACCAATTGGGGCTCACTGTCCGAGCACACTGCTCACAAGAGACTCACTGCCTACAATAGTTTATACAAGGAAACTAGATAGTTGAACTGATGAGAAACATCCACATATGCTGAGGTTCAGTTCTGGTTAAGCCCAATATACTGATCTGCTGCACTTCATTCTTACTCTCTTAGGTGCTGCTTTCCTATTACATTCTAGACCTGTCTTACTGCCTTCACACTACTCTTCTGCTTTTCTTTGCACCACACAAAATTACACCACACACCACTTCATATCTAAATCCATCTGGTATATATATTCACACCAAGGATTTCATCCACTTTCTAGTTGGCATCCAGAATACTCAATATTTTCCCAAACTCTGATTAGTCAGCTGAATCTTTGCATACCAAGTAATGCAGATCAAAGAGATGCTTATAGAAGTCATCAATCATGTCAGCCAATTATGAATGATACCTTAGGAAGCTTGATCACCATCAATATCTAATCCAGATTTAGGTCTGATGCTCTACTGGTTAGTTCTTCCTTTGTCTACTCTGCCAAACACAAACCCAACACTTAAGTGCTCATGTCTCTTCACTCTTCCATCACCGGAGGCTCAATCCCTAGAATCTACCAGTCAATGTACTCCTATTGATTCCCCCAAATCCGCACTTTACTGAGATACTTCCTTTGAGAGATCTGGACCTAACTGTCGGACCCTGATGCATGCTTTGTTCTTACTTACCGGACCACAACACTTCTTCAATCTGACTTCCGGTATAGGCACACCATGTTTTGTGGATGGGTGGGATGAACTTTGTTGCCATCAATGACAACACTCATGAAGCCATATAATGTCTCTTGCCAACAATCTCCCCCTTTGGCATTAATGGCAACACTTAGTGAAAAATGACTAAGTGTCACACTATACTCCCCCTTGGCTGATGCTCTGTTCCTATGTACATTTTCTGGAGCTCCCCCTTAGCTGGATTCCTCATTTTTCACTGCTACTCACTCCCCCTTTGACATCAATGGGGTCCACACACCAAAATTTCCAAAAATAATCTATACTTAGCCGCATAAAACATATATACATGTTTTACCTACATATACTGAAATATATATGCAAAAGTGGTCTTTAACTGTACCACTTCTATCGCCCAACTCTTCTTCATCCTATCTAAAATTGAGATGTGACCACTCAACAAGAATGCAAAAGCTTCTACCCTTTTTAGATCTGTCAGATCACTAGTCCAGGCTGTAGTCTGAGCATCACTTAGGGCCTCATGCATGACCTCTAACTTAGGGATAATGATCCCTCTAAGTTCACTCAACCTACTTATTCTATTTTTCTTCTCCTTCTCAAGTTTCTTAATTTCATTCAAGACTGCAATAGTTTGACATTCTTGATTTATTACGGGAGATGAGAGAGGATCAAAACTTTGAGAAAAACTTAGTAGTTTATCTTCTTGCTCTTTTACTTGCCAGGATAAACAAAATTTATAAATATTTCTGCCATCTTTTAGAGCATTTTCTAAACTCTTTATCCCAATATCCATAACTCTCCTATCATTTGAGATTAGACCTTGTACTTCAAAGAATCTCTTATCCAAAAATTCTTTCCTGACTTTCTCTTCTACTGCTTTCTCTAAAGAATCAAAATGTGTATTAACAGAATTTACAAGAGACTTTAGATTACCGGATGTGGAGGCTGTAGGATCCTTTTGGAAGGATGGTATGATCTTTTCCAATACACCGGATGCAGTTTCTATGAGCTCATAGTCTTCCATGTGAGACTTCAACATTTTTTCTGTTGCCTTTGCTTGAGTGAAGGAAACTAGTTTCATCGTTTGGACCGGAGAGAGGGAATCAAAGTTGAATGGACCTTGAAGCAATTCCGGTTCATCAAATTCCATCATCTCTTTGGTCAAGAACTCTTTGACTACTTCTACTGTGTCTCTTGCTGGAGACAGAATTTTCTCCCCTTCTGCAGCCCTACCACTATCATCTGTGGCCTTCTCTGTTAGAGTTTTCTCTCCTTCTGTAGCCTTGCTACTATCATCTTCTTTTTCTTTTGCTTCTTGACTAATCTTCTCTTCTACTCTTTCTTCTCCTTTGAATCCAGAGTCTGTAGGGGAAATCAGAGGAGAGATGTTTGCTTGATCATGTACCTCCTCTTCCGGAGCAGAGGAATCTAAGTCCTTACCTTTTTGTTCACCTATCTCCTTTACCTCTTCTACCACTGTCTCAGTAGATTCTTCTTCAACATCTATGGCCAAGGGATTATCATCTAAATCCTCTATAATAGGAATGTTGAATCTTTTGTATGCATTCCGGAGAATCTCTTCTGTCTCTTTTGCTACTTTGTCAGTTTCTCCGAGCATAAGCTGATTCATTCTAGCTTTGCTCCGAAACTCATCCTTACAATCTTTGAAGATCATATTCTTCTGTTTAGGAGTGACTGAAGGATATAGTTGAATAGCTATATGTTCTCGGATCTCAAGATCCTTTGCCATAGCATTATTCTTTCTTATTTCTAATTCATTTTCTAGGCTTTTGGGAATAAGAGATATGATTTCAATAAAAGCCTTGTTGTAGATATTCAGATACCTGACTATGGCTTCTTGCAAGATTTTTTGGTTAGCCTCATTGTAATCATTATAGAATTCAGCCATTGGTTGAAGGTTCCCATCCACAGTAACTGATTTTATGATGTCATCAATGCACAGAGTAGGTTTCTCAACAAATTCTTCTGTTACTTCTTCAGCAGAAGGTTCATCGGATGTTTTCCTTTTCTTCTTCAGTTTCTTTACTTCCTCATCTGATTCTGTCTCTTCTTCATCCTTTTGGCTTGTGTAAGACCTTGTTCCCTTTTTCTTGGTTCTCTTCTCTCCTTTTCTGAATGATTTTGCTTCTAGTTTTGATGCCTTTGAGCTCTTTATAGTGGTAGGTGCAGAGGTCTTAGAGGATCTGGTCTAGGAGGGGACTTCCACCGGAGCACCTTCTTTCTCTGCCTTTTCTTTTTCTTTATCTGCCCTTTCTGTTTTGTCTCTATTTGCATCAAGTGCCTCTTTTGAAATCCCATGCCTCTTGGCAAACTCTTCTACTTCCCTCCTCACTTTTCTTTTTATTTCCGGTTGTCTTAGCTCCACACGGATCTTCACACTTAATTCTTCAAAGGTTCAAAACCTTTCTACTTTAGGATCCTTGGATTGACTGAGCATGTGTTGAACATGTAGCTCAACAATTTTCTCATTTACTTCATACCCCATTGGCATGATCCAGACTATTCTTGGCTCTACTGCCTCCATTAGACATTGATCAATTTCTACCATAAAGCATACTGTATCTTTATACTTTTCAACTAAAGATTGGGGGATTCTCTCTCTTTCTTGTATCATGCTCTGAAAATTCTTGAAATAGCCCCAGAGTGTTGTATTCTGTGCCTTGGCATCACCAAGCCCATGTATATAATCTCTGATTTGGATGGCTATTGGTCTATCATTCTGCCATACCCAGCCACTGGATTCAGGAAGCTCATTCATGAAGTAGAAGAACAAGCATAGTATCAACCCACCATACTTGAAGGAGTTATTCTTGTCCTTCTTGATCTTTTGTAGGTTTTCCATTAGTTGGCACAGAAGGAGTTCACAAAGATCATAATCTGCATTTTTTCTCAACATTTCATAAGGAGTGTAAATTGCAGTTCTAGGTACTAAATTTTCCCTACTAGAGTGATATATCTTATAACCGATGATCATGGAGGTAAACTTGACATCCAGATTAGTGATGTCTTCTATTGTCATTGCTCTTTTGCCAAATTTTGATCTGGTAGCCTCACTCACAGTTTGATTCTTGACGGATTTGAGAACAAGAATCCCACCGGATAAGTGCAATCCGGTTACTACCCTAATGACATCCTTGGTTATCTTAAATGGCCTCATCAACCATATAAAGTTATCATGCATTCGACTTAGAACATACCAGACCCATTCATCTTCTATAAAATAGGGGAAATGAATGCATTGTGCAAAATGCTTTTCCCGGATGGCTTTATACTGAGTTTTGAGTTCAAATGAGTCATCTATCAAATGCTTGTGATAGATATCAACCAGCTTAGATTCCCCAAATTCTTCAATATTCACATGAATATATGCCCTAACATCTTCTACATGCAGAACCCCATGCAGAATGCTTGAAAAGGTGCCTAGGGGATCAACTTCTAGGGATTTATATGGATGTTTCTTAAATTTTGGATGTGGCCTATCAGTGATCTTTACAACATTCGGTGTAGTCATCTTAAAAAGATTTTATAGAGAAATATTCAATAACAAAAAATACCTTTTGCGCTTCTAGGGTTCACTAAATGAGCTGGATTAATTTGCTGGATGAATTGACTTCAATGGTTGATCTTTTGAGAATTTGAGATAATTTGTTGCAGAGCTCCTTTTATCTTCTTCTTGAATGCAAATGTGCAAATGATGAATGAATGAACCCTTTTATTTTTAGAAAACCCTAATTTCATATTGCAATAAATGCGTAACTCAAGTCATTCCGGTTGCCTGGTTCTTCTTATTTTGAGAAAGATCTTTTTTCGGATCACTCAGATATACTTAGAGTAATCCTTGGTGATTAATAACAAATTATCTTACTTTCCCTAAACACTTGATCTATCCACAGAACAAGATGCCTCAAATTTGAATCATATCGGATTTAACTGTGATAATCCTGTTTTACCGGATGACTGTTAAACCGGATCAATCTTGGAAGATTAGACTCTTCAAATCTTCCTACGGATCTTCCATATCTTTACCAAGATTTCTTTAGATGTTTCTCTAAGAAACCTTTTATTCCACAACTTCCCATGTGCCAATTTTAGGCACCAATTAACTGGCTGGGGGAAAATATTTTTCCTTGTGTCTCCCCCTGAGCCAAAGCTCACTTTTTAATTTCTGGAAGGAATATCAGCACCAGATTCTGGTGCGGATCCATCCCCTACATTCTCTATACTTCTCTTCACCCAAATCTTGTTCATCTCACTTTTAACTTCATCTGCATTCACTTTTCCTTTTCCTTTGTCTTGATTTTGATTATGATGCACCGGACCCCTTTTGTCCTGATTCTTGCTTCTACAGAATTTGGCAATATGACTGGATCTATTGCAATTGTGGTAAACAACATTTCTTTGCATATTTGAATGATATCCTCTTGATCTACATTGATTAGCCATATGTCCCATTCTATTGCATGCAAAGCATCTACCATTGAATGAATTGTTCATTTGCATATTTCTGCATTCATGAGATTTGTGACCATACCTTTTACAATTGAAACACTGTCCGGAGAAGGATGTATTGGTCTGATTTATTCTCTTTTTGCACTAATTAGCTTTATGACCAAAGTTATTGTAGTTGTGGTAGTATCCATTGAATGATGGATATCTTTGAGCATTAGGTTGCCTTACCGGAGGTCTTCTAGGCCTGTTCCTTGGATTTCCTGATCCAAAATTCTTCTAACCGGATCCAGAGTTTTCACCTTTCTCATATCCCAAGCCACGCTTGTCATCTACCCTCTTTTGGCTTTCTAGAAGAACTTCAAGTTGAGCATAACTTATCTTGAATTTCTCTTTGTATTCATTTGTTGTTTGAAGATCCCTTTTAAGAGTGTCAATTTGATCCTCAAGTTTTTCTTCATTATCTCTAGCATCTTCAAGATTAGATTCTAGATGCCTGATTATTCTATCCATTTTGTGGCTGTCTTCTGACTTCTCCTTGAGAGATTGTCTTAGATCATCTTCAGTTTTTCTTTTCTCTTCAATTTCTTGGGTAAATTTCATAACTCCTGATTCCATTTCATGTCTTACCATAATGACCTCTTTTGATAACTTTTCACATAACTTGGTTTTCTCCTTCAGATCTTCATTTGTACCATTGTCTTCATTTTGACTTGCCAATTGCTGAAGTAGATCTTTTCTTTTTTTCATAGAGATACTCAGTTTCCCTTTTAGTTCATTTATGAAATCATCAGCCTGTTTGAGTCTTTCCTTCAATTCATTGACTTCAGAGTTTGATTGCTCAAGATCATCTAGGGTAGACTGAAGTTGATCCCTCATACCATACACATCCATTTGAGTTACTAGATCTTCCTCAAGCTATTAGGCTCTTTTTGGAGGAACTTGGCTCTAATACCAATTGTTGATAACTGAGAGGGGGGGTGAATCAGTTATCTTAATTATTTCAGCTTTCTAAATTTCCTTATCAATTGGTGCAACATTAAATTAAATAAGCAAACATAACCATGAAATGGAAATAACATCAATACACATGACACAATAATTTTAACGTAGAAAATCCTGTTAGGGGAAAAACCATGGGGTGATTAACCCAAGATTGTATTATCTGTTAGAAGAATAAGATAGTAGAAAATGGCACTTGCCAATTGGGGCTCACTGCCTGAGCACACTACTCACAAGAGGCTCACTGCCTACAATAGTTTATACAAGGAAACTAGATACTTGAACTGATGAGAAGCATCCACATATGCTAAGGTTCAATTTCGATTAAGCCCAATATACTAATCTGCTGCACTTCATTCTTATTCTCTTAGGTGCTACTGTCTTGTCACATTCTGGACCTGTCTTACTTCCTTCACACTGCTCTTCTGCTTTTCTTTGCACCACACAAAATTACACCACACACACCTTCATATCTAAATCCATCTGGTATATATATCCACACCAAGGATTTCATCCACTTTCTAGTCAGCATCCAGAATACTCAATATTTTCTCAAACTCTGATTAGTCGGCTGAATCTTTGCATACCAAGTAATGCGGATCAAAGAGATGCTTATAGAAGTCATCAATCATGTTGGCCAGTTATGAGTGATACCTCAGGAAGCTTGATCACCCTCAATATCTGATCCGGATTTAGGTCTGATGCTCTACCAGTTAGTTCTTCCTCTGTCTACTCTACCAAACACAAACCCAACACTCAAGTGCTCATGTCTCTTCACTCTTCCATCACCGGAGGCTCAATCCCTAGAATCTACCAGTCAATGTACTCCTACTAATTCCCCCAAATCTGCATTTTACTGAGATACTTCCTTTGAGAGATCCAGACCTGACTGTTGAACCCTGCTGCATGCTCTGTTCTTACTTACCAGACCACAACACTTCTTCAATCTAACTTCCAGTATAGGCACACCATGTTCTGCAGATGGGTGGGATGAACTTTGTTGCCATCAATGACAACACTCATGAAGCCATATAGTGTCTCTTGCCAACATTAACAACACACCATTAAAATCTTCTCTGAAAAGGATATCTTTTATTAAAACATATGGAATAGACTGCAGTCTAAAATATCTTCTCTTGGTTCTATCTAAACCTGTTGGACATTCACCAGTTTGCAAAAAATGAGTCATGTCATTTACCCAACCTGTGCCAACTATTGTTCTATCATCATGATATTCATCTTCAATGGTCAAAAACACCTCTTCTTCTTTCTCTG
Organism: Cunninghamia lanceolata; assembly: GCA_027924645.1. Taxonomy (NCBI): domain Eukaryota; kingdom Viridiplantae; phylum Streptophyta; class Pinopsida; order Cupressales; family Cupressaceae; genus Cunninghamia; species Cunninghamia lanceolata. The sequence continues at coordinate 410,709 of BSBN01000178.1, read as the reverse complement.
TTTCATTTTTAGAACTAGTAGCAAGTTGTTCATTGAGTCCTCTACCTTTGATGAGCTTGGTTATCTTGATATCTATGTCATATTCTGGTAATCCAACCAGCCCTTTTCTCATTAACATCCTTACCTAACAGAAACTCTTTCACACTAGGGTGAGTAACCATCAAATGTACCTTATTGTTAGAAAAAAGATGCCTAAACTTCTTGAGACTCTTTACCACCATAAGGATGTGTCTTTCAATGAAACTATACCTCTATTCATATTCCTCCAATCCTTGACTAAAGAAAGCAATTGGCTACTCAAAGCCTTAACTTTACTGATGTACCAAAATTACGAAAATTGTATCCAGACCACCATAAGCATACAAAATAAAATCTTTTGAGAAATTGAGATTTATCAAAGTTGGTGCAGTTGATAATGCTTCTTTTATGGACTCAAAGTTGAGTTTGGCCTCTTTTGTCCAACTAAAAACTGTATTTTTCTTTAACATAGAGGTCAATGGCTTCAATAAATTTGCAATGTCAGGTATAAATCTTCGCAGAAAATTAATTCTGCCAATAAAACTTTGCAGTCCCTTCTTGTGACTGGGCAAAGGCAGCTCCAAAATAGCTCTTACTGTTTTGGTATCAATGGTAACTCCCTCTTTTGACACAATGTTTCCTAAAAGCTTGCCTTCATGCACAACAAAAATGCATTTCTTGGGATTGAGAGATATCCCAAACTCTTTACATCTCTCAAATACTTGCCTCAAGTGGAATAAATGTTTAGCTACATCTTTAGAGAAAACGGTGATGTTGTCAAGGTACACAAGTACCAATTTATAAAGCAAACCTCTAAAAGCCATATCCATAGCCCTCTGAAAAGTAGTGCCAGCATTTGATAGACCAAAAGGCATCCTTTTGTAGGCCATGGTGCCCCATTTGGTAGTAAAAGCAATTTTAAACTGATCTTCCTCCTTGACTAACACTTGATTATAACCAGAATATCCGTCAAGTAAGGAAAATCTTTCTGAACTAGCCACTACTTGCAGAATTTGCTCCATTGAGGGCAGTGGGTAGTGGTCCTTTAGGGAGGCTCTATTAAGGTCTCTAAAGTCAACACACAGCCTAATCTCTCCATTCTTTTTCCTCACGGGAACAAGATTTGAGACCTAAGAAGTATTCTTGATTAGAAAAATGATATTTCCCTCGATCAGCTTGGTTAATTCCTTAATCATGAGAGGCTCAAGTTTTGGATTTAAAGGTCTTTACTTCTGCCTCATAGGTTTCACACTTGACTCTAACTCTATAGTATGTTGGGCAATATGAGGGTCAAACTTCTTTAAGTTTGAGTATTCCCAAGCAAACACAACTTCAAATTCTTGACAAAGAGTAATAAAAGCCTTCCTATCCTCAGGTGAATAGATTTTACCAATTTTGAGAAGCTTACCTTTAAAAATTTCTAGCTCCTCATAATGTTCCTCTTTAACTTGCATGTTGGTTTTGCTCTTTTTCAGCTGATCATCAGTACCAAAAATAGATTCTAAGGTTACCAATCCTTTGGGCAGCTTATTAGTCCTTAACTAAATGACTTGATGATCACCATATTGTTGTTCGAGCTTGTTCTGATTCATCACAGAAAACTCATCTTCTTCTAACAGGAAATGCAAAATCTGCTCATCACTCTCAAAAACCTGCCAATGAATGTTATTGTCAGGGATAGAGGGCCTATCAACTATTTTCGCATGAGGCTGTACCTTTTCTCTTTGAATATCACTGGGGATATCAAACTGAGCCCCAATCATAGCTAACCTATCTGCATGATAGTTCTAATTTCTTGGAATAGAGATTAGATTGAAAGTGTCAAACTCCACAATCATATCCCATACCCTATGTTTATAGCATTTCAAAGCATCATTCTTCATAACATGCAATCCCCTCACTTGATTTACAATAAGTTCACTGTCCCCATACACCTACAAACAACCAATTTTCCTTTTCCTTGCTCACTACAAACCTTGAATCAACCCTTCATATTCAGCAATGTTATTTGTACATGAAAAAGCAAAATGGAAAGTAGAATAATATCTGTCACCTTGTGGAGACACAAGCTTTGCACCACCACTAGATCCGTTCTTATTCCTAGAGCCATCAAAGTACATTTTCCATACCTCATCTTGTTGTTCTGCACTCTTTACAAGGTTTGGAATTGTTGTTTCAGGTTCGTGTAACACGTAGACCCCCATACCAGTTTCTTGAATGTGTCCCTTAGGATCATCTACAATATTTTCTAAGGCCCACTCCTTTAACAACACCTTTGGTATACTCTCAGCTTGCAGTTCTTGAGCAGCGACAAGCTCAGGATCATCAGATATAATGCAATTTGCATTAACAGCACTTGGGACATAAGGCTCTATGTGATATTTGGTGACCAATTCAAATTTTACGGTCACTTTTGTGCCATATCTAGTCCTAAAAAACATGTGGGACCAGTCTGAGGATAAATATCCTCCTATCTTGGTTGTGAACTCTCTTGACAAACACATAGCAAAATGAGGAGGTAAATCTATGATGAACACCTCTAAAGAAATGGAAACATTTGGACATGTATGCAAAGTGAGACCTAGATCTTTTATCACACCTACAGTGTTAATAGCTGTGCGATCTAGCTAGAGCACACCCTTCTCAACGGGTTGGTATTTCAATCCTAATTGGTTTACAATTTGTTTTGGCATTACAGAACTACTTGTGCCACTATCCACCATGCAGTTATGTATCGGCTTGTCTCCTATTATTAATGACACAAAAAATAGAAGTGGTTTAGCACTCTTATTTGGCTATTTACTATTGTCCTGGGATGAATTGGTAAGAACAGTCCTAGTTGGGTCAACAGTTGTGTTGGTTTTTCTTCTGAATCAGCAACAGGGTTTGCCAGTTCCTATGCACATGCAGATTCAGCCAACTAATATAGGAGGTTGCGTGAGCTCCTCCCCTTCACTTCTGGTTCTGCCACACCAAGGGGGGTATCCCTATAACTCAAGATGTAACCTTGACTAGCTCAAAGATAGAAATATCTAACTTGACAACAACAGGGAGAATACTCTCATGTATGGACCAAGATCTGCATGATAGATCACAAGGTGGGCAACATTCTTGGACATATATGTCTGGTTGGGTATGAGAGCATGCAGGGGGTTCCTAGTCCTACTCCTACAACTAACAGGTGGAAGATATGAAATGGGTGGACATGATGTCCTGGATGCAAGACAAGGGGTTTTGGCTCATAACTACTGATCTAGGAGTAGACTGGTGCCTATCCATTGGGCAAGGAGTCAACTAGACGTATACAACAGATGGTTTGCAACTTTCACTCAAGTTTCAGGGGGTTGGACTGATGCTTGCCTTACAAACATCACCCAAGAATGGGTATCTAACTGCCTCTACTTACAGATATCCCTGCTGACATGCAACCAGATTCAAAAGAAGGAGAATAACATGCAGCAAATGGAGACAAGGAAATAGACACATGCAATAAGCATTTTTCATATAACATTAACACTGAAACTGAAAATATGTGCAAAATACATTCATGTTGCAACTCATAAACTCAAAAATGGGATAAAACAGCCAAGATCATGCCCTGTTCTTCATTATTTACACAAAAATGCCCCCGGCCTTCAACCACCTTCAAATGAGCAACACAACCTGCTATATACAGCAAGGAAGGTTCTCAGCATTAATTACATGGTTGACCAAAAATTCCGCCAGATACATCGTATCAGAAAAATGGCTCTCAACGCATTGAATGCAGCAGGTGGAAGAGGGGACAGAAGAGGTTCTCGAGCTATGAGCCGCCAGTCGTGGCTGTACAACTTCAGTCAGGTACTGGATCCATCCACGCCATTGCCCATACCTTTGCAACAATCTCCATTAATGGTGCACCAACCCGCGGCCTTGGGAAATGCAGAATACTGTGCGTCGCAACCGTTTCCCGCCAAGATACATCATCATGATATTTGAAAATATGCAGGGTCGAATTATCCCACATGCACCCCACAGCAACCTTTTCAACACTTTATATACTAGGCCGTGAGCATATATGATGTCGGTGTTTTTGCTCCCGACGACACTAGTATAAACCTTCATCATCATCCTCCAACAGCATGATATCCTGTTGCTCGAAATATCACCCTAACGTCAGCATCACATCACAATATCACCTGCATGATAATCCCCTTCATCGGCACAACCTGATGCATCAGAGGAAAATCCTCCTGCTTAGCTGATACCAAATGTCTGGCCGATGAACATCCTGATGATGTCACCGTCATATCCTGCTGACATCATCAACATATCTGCCTACTGCACACCTCCTCATATCCGGATGACGTCATCGTCATATTTGCAAATATCGGGGGATCTCCACAAGATTAGTGTTAGAAATATGACTCCCCCCAGACCTTGATGACGTCACCACACATCGGCATCAGGATGATATTCAGAAGATAACTAGATATTTGGAAATATCATCCTGATGCACAAATATCATGCTGCACTATAGCTCCACTATAAGATTGGGGTGATATATGAATATGACGGATATTTGAAATGATCACCCCCCACTAGACAATGCATGAAGCCGACAGGCAGATATCTCCCTTTGGAAATATCATGATGCAGACAGGCAGAAAAGCGGATATCACACTGACATAAGAATGACGTCAGCATCATCAGGGTGATGTCTAGAAACATGATGATGATGACCTCCTCTCCTTAAGAAAATATGATGCTGCAGCTGAAAAATGCTGAGGAGGCCCAGAGACTTAGAATATATTTTTTGGATTTTTAGGGAAGGTGCCTGCATGTTTATATGCTTGAAAACTGACTGCTCATGCAGGCACCAATAGTGGCTCTGTCTGGGGACGTGCAGTTGCAAGACTGCAGCGAGAACCCCAGATCTCTAGGATGCAGACCAGTCCCTTATCCATTGGGCACAAAGTCAAATACTGCACTGACTTGCATCACCAAACACACTTGATGGCCTAAGGCCACCAAGAAAAGAAAAACCTGTATCTCCCCTTGTCAAATATCTTGTTTTCATCTGCATGCACTGGATCAAGCCTAGAGATACCACCATGATATGCCCGCAAACAAATCTTATTACTTGCATAAACAATTATCTCATTTAGCTGGCTCCTTTCAACCTTATGCAAGCAACCTTCAGCATCAGGCAGCATGTGTGTGTTATATTCATCAAGCAATGCATACTCAAATGGTATGTAACACTTATCATCATCTTCATCAGCAGTATGCATTGTAAAATGATCTCCTAGCTGGACTGAAAACTGAAAACACTCAAAGTCCACCACACAGCTAGGAAGATCAGAGCTCATTGTATATGCTGGCACATCAAAAGAAAAGCTTTCAAAATCACAATTGTGTACATCATGCACACAACTAATAGCAGCACCAAACTGGAAAAGATCAGGCTCTGGCACCTCTTTCAAATCAGGCACATTTTTACAGTCACTTACCTGATGTATGTTGGTTCCTCTTTCATCAGGATGAGAAATAGAATCCAAACCAAAAATAGTGTCTAAATCTTCACCATACTCTAACAGATCCTCATCACCACATGTGTCATAAATGGGTGATCCAGGTGCATCAGCTTGATCATAATATGCCATTTGTTCATGGGCAGCAGAGCATGCATCTTCATCACCAATGGATTCCCTTTGTGGAGGAGTATCAGCCTGTGTGTCATAAGCAAAACAGCCATCAAACAAAGAATAGTCATGCTCTGCACTAGCACTTGTTTCAATCTCTGACTGCTCTTCATGATCCCCATGTGTTTGAAAAGAAGGCAATGGGTCACACATGGGACTATTTTTCTGATTGCTTATATCTTCTCTATCTTGAGTACAATACTCACAATTATCTCCACAGGTCCATTCCAAAAGTTGCTCATTGCTGTCCACAACCTCATTGTTGTTTTCATGGTCAGGTGCCTCATCATTGCAATTGGAATCCTCATTAGTCCTTTCCTTGGCATCCTCAATATTTACTTTTTCATTTTCACATGATGCCTTAATGACTTGGTCATTTGCAGCTTCACAACTATTATTCACACCAAAGCCTGGGGATAGGGATATCAACAGGTGCCCATTTCTGAATTTTTCTATATTTTCGACGAACTTTTATGCTACTTGCATATTTGTCACCTTGAAATCCCTCAGTATTGCACTAGAACCCTCCTCAAAAGCCTCAAAATATATGCTAACACAGGCTGAAATATCAGGTCTGAAGACTTCTGGGATCTATGAAAGGGCTACTGCAAACCTATGACTGAAATCAATACATAGCTCTTTATCTTGTTTTTTGATTTTCATCAATTCTGCAACAAGATTAGCAGGTTCTTTTGCAAATTTTTTTTTGAAACAGTCAGTAAGCTCATCCCAACAGGCAAAAAATCTCTTTGGAAAGCTCAAATACCATTCTTTTGCTTTTGCATCAAAGGACCTAACAAAAAACCTCATCCACATATCCTCATCTCTAAATGAATGTTTTCCCATGAACTCATGAAAATTTTGGATATGTGCATTCCCATCACACACACTGTGACCACTAAATCTAGGCATCTGACGGTATATCCTAGCAGTCATATTTTCTACTTTATAATCAACCCATGACAAATCTAGTTGGTCATACAAAGGATCAAAAGGGCTAATAAGAGGTTTAGCTTTCTGACTGGCAGACACAACAAGGTTATCATGATTCAACTGGGCCTGCCTAGCCTCTAAGAATATCAACCTATTTTTTATCTCTTCCATTCTTTCATCATTCCCTTCCTGACTGAGTATGGGATAATACATATTTGGATTCATAAAAATCTTACTCTTAGACATCCTTTGTCTGTCTAAGACCTAAGGCTTCCCCCTGGCATCTAACTTATGCAGCAAAATAGTAAATATAAAGGGGAAGGAACAAGGTACCTTTTCTCATACAGATGCAGAAATATGAACATCTTTGTCACATCACATACATCTATCTTTCATGTGCGTTCAAATCTTTTTGCATAGTCGCCACCTCTCCAGAGAGGACAAAATTTACAGCAGCTGAAAGCTATTTTTTCTAGGTTCATTCCACCAGCAGAGCATCATTTTGTTAGTGACTCAGATGGGCCACTAGATATAACACTTTTTCATCAATTTTCTCCCCAGCAGAGTCGCCATTTTTGTTGGTTTTTCTTCTGAATTAGCAACAGGGTTTGCCAGTTCCTATGCACATGCAGATTCAGCCAACTAATACAGGAGGTTGCGTGAGCTCCTCCCCTTCACTTCTGGTTCTGCCGCACCAAGGGGGGTATCCCTATAACCCAAGATGTAACCTTGACTAGCTCAAAGATAGAAAGATCTAACTTGACAACAACAAGTAGAATACTCTCATGTATGGACCAAGATCTGTATGATAGATCACAAGGTGGGCAACATTCTTAGACATATATGTCTGGTTGGGTATGAGAGCATGCAGGGGGTTCCTAGTCCTACTCCTACAACTAACAAGTGGAAGATATGAAATGGGTGGACATGATGTCCTGGATGCAAGACAAGGGGTTTTGGCTCATAACTACTGATCCAGGAGTAGACTGGTGCCTATCCATTGGGCAAGGAGTCAACTAGACATATACAATAGATGGTTTGCAACTTTCACTCAAGTTTCAGGGGGTTGGACTGATGATTGCCTTACAAACATCACCTAAGAATGGGTATCTAACTGCCTCTACTTACAGATATCCCTGCTGACATGCAACCAGATTCAAAAGAAGGAGAATAACATGCAGCAAATGGAGACAAGCAGATAAACACATGCAATAAGCATTTTTCATATAACATTAACACTGAAGCTGAAAATATGTGCAAAATACATTCATGTTGCAACTCATAAACTCCAAAATGGGATAAAGCAGCCAAGATCATGCCCTGTTCTTCATTATTTACACAAAAATGCCCCCGGCCTTCAACCATCTTCAAATGAGCAACACAACCTGCTATATATAGCAAGGAAGGTTCTCAGCATTAATTACATGGTTGACCAAAAATCCCGCCAGATACATCGTATCAGAAAAATGGCGCTCAACGCATTGAATGCAGCAGGTGGAAGAGGGGATAGAAGAGGTTCTCAAGCTATGAGCTGCCAGTCATGGCTGTACAACTTCAGTTGGGTACTGGATCCGTCCACGCCATTGCCCATACCTCTGCAACAATCACCATTAATGGCGCACCAACCCGCGGCCTTGGGAAATGCAGAATACTGTGCGTCGCAACCGTTTTCCGCCAAGATACATCATCATGATATTTGAAAATATGCAGGGTCAAATTATCCCACATGCACCCCGCATCAACCTTTTTAACACTTTATATACTAGGTCGTGAGCATATATGATGTCAGTGTTTTTGCTCCTGACGACACTAGTATAAACCTTCATCATCATCCTCTAGCAGCATGATATCCTGTTGCTCGAAATATCACCCTGACGTCAGCATCACATTGCAATATCACCTACATGATAATCCCCTTCATCGGCACAACCTGATGCATCGGAGGAAAATCCTCCTGCTTAGCCGATACCAAATGTCTGGCCGATGAACATCCTGATGACGTCACCGTCATATCCTACTGACGTCATCAGCATATCTGCCTACTGCACACCTCCTCATATCCGGATGATGTCATCGTCATATTTGCAAATATCGGGGGATCTCCACAAGATTAGTGTTAGAAATATGACTCCCCCCAGACCTTGATGACGTCACCACACATCGGCATCAGGATGATATTCGGAAGATAACTGGATATTTGGAAATATCATCCTGATGCACAAATATCATGCTACACTGTAGCTCCACTATAAGATCAGGGTGATATATGAATATGACTGATATTTGAAATGATCACCCCCCACTAGACAATGCATGAAGCCGACAGGCGTATATCTCCCTTTGGAAATATCATGATGTAGACAGGCAGAAAAGCGGATATCACCCTGACATAAGAATGACATCAGCATCATCAGGGTGATGTATGGAAACATGATGATGATGACCTCCTCTCCTTAAGAAAATATGATGTTGCAGCTGAAAAATGTTGAGGAGGCCCAGAGACTTAGAATATATTTTTTGGATTTTTAGGGAAGGTGCCTGCATGTTTATATGCTTGAAAACTGACTGCTCATGCAGGCACCAACAAGTTGCACCATTTGACACTTTTAAATTAGACAAGGCAGATTGTAACATGTCCTTTTGGCCTGGGATGGCTAGGGAATCCCACATAGATATTGTCACATTCATCTTCTTCATATTTTCAATGATATTAAAAGGTGGAGTGATTACCTTTTCGTGTGACTTTGCAGCAGCAATATCAACCTCTAAATGAGGTTGTTCCCTGGTGCTTGGGTATTCCTTTACAAATTATGGTGAATCTGGGATGTAGAAGGATCAGCAGGTCCTTTTCCTTTATTTGTTGCTTGATCTATCTCATAACCCCTCTTTTTAGCTCTGGTATTTGCTGCAACTAAAGTATTATCTCTGTTTACGCCATAGAATTCATCTCCCTACTAATTTATGAAGGTAGTATCATTTTGAGGTTGTTCTTGCTGTTGTACAACCCCATCATTAGGTGTGTTTGGCTGTGAAACTACAATATTTTATACCATTAGAGATTGATTTATCACTCCATTTGAATAGGTTGCCTGATTGTGTGGCTGATTGCATGGAAAACACCATTCATACTCAGCTGCAAGGTTATTCTAAATAGGAACAAGGTCCCTAACTGCATTAATAGGTATGGGATTGTAAGGCTGGAAAGGCCTCTGGTTAACATTCTACCTGGTACCCTAGTAATTGCTTTGGTAAGGAGGCCTATTCGATGGCTGGTTTTGCCCCTGATAAGGCTGATTTTGCCCTTGAATGTGTGGCTGATAAGGCTGTTTGTTTTGGGATTGCTACTTTTTGATGTTGACCAGCTCATTCCCAAAAGTTTGCAAGATATTCTCTATTTTCTATTGGCTATTTTTGATCTCTCTTAACTCTTGTGATGAGCTAGAAACAACAATCTCAAGATTGGCAGTACTTGGCAATGCTACTATAACAGGTAAAGGGGTAAAATATAGGATCAGCAAAGGCATTGAAGCTTGAATCTCAGGAAAAATGGGCACTGGTGGTCTGGGTGCTATTTTCCCAGCCTGAATCAAGTTGTTTTATGCTCTAATAGCTATTTCATATGCATTAGGTAGACTTGTACCTCCCAACGATTGTATCATTACTGAAATGTCACTATTTAGAGCTTTTAAAAAATATAGAAATGCATATTCTGATGGAGGTCTTACCATGGCAGGAATTCTGTCCCATGTCTTCTGAAACTAAAAATTGAAATCCATCATTTGCTCCTAGGGAGCTCTCTTTATTGTAGTCAACTGTTCAACCAGTGATAAGTTATCTGACTTATCTTGAAATTTTTTGTTCAACTTATCACCCAGATTATCCTAAGTTCCAATGGTTTGCACTGGTAAACTCCTGAACCACTGTAATGCTTTTCCTTTAAACGAGGCAGCCAGTAGCCTGATGGCTACATTTTCTTGAGTTACATGATGAACAGCACATAGAGAATCTACATCTCTAATGTGCTCGATTGGGGTAGTTTGATCCTCCCCACTGAAATAGGGCAGGCTTTTCAAAGCTGCCATGGGTATATTGTCATGCACTATCAAATTCAATGGACTGCCCCCATCAAAAGCCATAAACGGCTGATTCCTTGCCATTTGAACAACTGAAGGTAGGTTTGCTTGAACCGGTACAGGAACTACAGGTACTACTAGCCTGAAACTGGGTGGGGTCGATTGTATTCTTTTGGAAACCAGAGTCCTTACCACAGTCTTACTCTGTCTTCTAGGTAGAGAAAGCTGCAAATAATCAAAGGGACTTGAACTCTGAGTTTGTATTTTTCTCATAAAAAGTAACAACACTGACCTACTTGTCTTTTCTTAGTATGAGTCGCCAGATATGCAGAAATCTGCCTCTTAAAAGACTGATAATGCTGGTAGCATATCAAAACCAACAATATGATTGTAATGCCCCACCAAGCGTGCCAGAAACTGTTATCACCCAGATTTGCACCCTTCCTGAGTTGTAAAACTTGGCAATCTGGAGAAACATGAGAATGATCTCGAAGTGTGGGACCTTGCGAACTGAGATCAGACCTCCGGAGAAGGCCGGCTTCCTTAACTGGTTATTACGTAAAATCTACTGGATCTTCAGAGGAAAAGGGAGAAGGAATGCTTTTAAAAGTGAAAGATAAAACAGGAAAACTTGAAAATAAGGGTGATTCACCAGGTTGAATAAAAGAGCCCTCACAGAACTGAGAAGATGCACAACACAACCATATACAACAAGTAAACATACACAGATTTAGATGATTTTAGCAGAGGTCAGAGACAAAATGGTTGAGAGGAACAAAATGTTCACAGACAAATATATGTCGATTCACACTAAACTAAAAATCAGTAAAAGAGGTAAAATAACTTGCATATATTCAATAAGAAGGCATGGTTACAGTAGAGGAATTCTCTATTTAGAAATTAGAAGCATATATTACTTAAATCTCCCAACATCCAACCCTTTTTACATCTCATCTTTATGCATATATAGCATTTACATTTTTGACCTAAGTTAGTTACAATCAATTCGTCCCATGGACTCTGTCAAAAAAAATCTGCGTCTGAAGGGACGTCCACCTATAAGAATTCATGGCATAAAATATCTAGAACAGGGGTAGATGGAAGATATTTTGAATCTTCAATGTGAGATGCTGAATCATCGACTTGCACCCATAAATGCAACAAATATCTACATTTGCATATGCCAAATTGGTCGTTGAAACATCCAGTTGATTGAACCTGCAAATTTGCATCAAATTTTGAAAGTGAAGATATGCTCCATAAAGCCCACTAGATGAAAGAGGAGGCAAAAATAAGCACTTTTTCCTTTTGAAGCATATTGAAATTTGCCAGGATTAGGGAGATATGGGCGGTCAAAGTTATGGTCACCTACATCTTGCATCCGCATATCGCTCTGCATATTTGCACTTGTATATGCTTGTATCTTGCAATTGTATATACAAATGCAACTATATTTTGACTGCTGGGTTCACTTAACACATTTCTGCAACTTCCCTCCTTTCGCATATTCAAATCGTCTTGCATCTGCCAACATACAATCGTGGGTCTTTACCTTTTGAATCGGCCTTTGAATCAGCCCTGACACGTGGCACCACCTGATTTGCCGCTGTGCTGAAACTGAGACCCATCACTAAACATTTGTATGATTTATCGGCCATCAGAAAGACCACAGACTAAGCCACCGATGCACTAAGTCTCGCCGAAATCCATTATATGCGCCCCTTTGTATATTGATTGTATATGAGATACAATCGCATATACATACAATGAGGAACTCAGGAGATTATCAACTAGAATGAAACTTTGAAACAGGTCCGGCCTTGTATCTTTTCCCCTTTGCATATCAGCATATACATGCACTTCTACATACAACTGCGGACCCCACCGCCGAGTTTGCCAAATTTCATTTCTCAGTCGGGTCCGCTTTGTATCTCCTTGTTGTATCTAACCATTTGTATATAGCATATACAATGTGAAATATACAAACAAAACTACATACAAACAAACATTGCATCAGCCCCTTGCATGTGACCTTGTATGTGCCCCCTTGTATCTGCCAACATACAATGCGAATATACATACAAACATGCATACAATCGCATCCGCCTTTATAAACCAAAATGCATATCTTTTCAGGTCTGGGATTGTATCTCAGAAATGTATATGCCATTGTAAATGTGATTGTATGTGCAAAGATACAATTGCATATACATACAATTGGTGGACCCCACCCTTTGTATGTCCTTTATTTGCTGCTTTGTATATGCGATTGTATATGAGATACAATCGTCCGATATACAATCACCTTTGTATCTCCTCTTTGCATATTGCCTTGCATGTGCACTTTGCATCTTTCCTTTGTATCATTGCCTTGTATATTCCTTTTGTATATGCCATTGTATGTGCGATTGTATATGTGAACATACAACGAAAGATACAATTGTATATGCATATAAAAATGACTAGGTATAAAACTGAGAATTATCTGCGATGGAAAGCACTTGAAGACAAAAGATTTTTGGGTTTTTTTGGGTTTCTACAAGGATTCTCCAGGCGATATTTTGGGATTTTTGGCAAGGAAGAGCATGGGTAATTGAAAGATTTAAGCTTTATAGGGTCATTTTCTAAAGGATTTTCAAGGAATATACAAGGTGAACTATTTAACTTTAGATAGAGGAAAATAGGTCAACAATGCCTTCTACGACTCAAAGCATCAACCATTTGATTTTCTTTACCCTTAATATAATTAATCTCAAAACCATAGTCAGAGATAAGCTCTAACCATATTCTCTATTAGGCATTAAGGTTGGTTATGTGAAGATATACTTCAGACCTTGATTGTCAGATTTTAGTTCAAATTGCTTTCCTAACAAATAATGCCTCCAAACCTGGAGAGCATGTACAAATGCCGCTAATTATAGATCATGAGGAGCTTACTTTTTCTCATAGGGTTGCAACTTCCTAGATTTGTAGGCCACCACTTGGTCTTCTTGCATTAGCACTCCTCCCAACCCTTCTCCTAAAGCGTTGGTTACAACAACAATACGACCCTCTAGGTTTGATACTCTAAGAATTGGTGTCAAAGTCAATTTCCTTTTGATAATATCGAAGGCTTCTTCACACTTATCTAACCATTCAAATTGTTTTCCTTTCCTTTACAAGGAAGTGATGGGATGGGCAATTTTGGAGAAGTTCAAAACAAACTTTATGTAATATCCTTCTAATCCCATAAAGTTGTACATACCTCATGAACATTCTTAGGCGTAGGCCATTCCAGAATAGCCTTTACCTTTGAGGGATCTACAACAATTCCCTTAGCTGATATGATGCAGCCTAAGTACTACACTTGTTTCTGAAATAAATTGTATTTGGATAGTTTTCCAAAAAGCTTGTGCTCTCTGAGACATAGAACTATCTGCAAATGCTAAAGGTGTTCCTCCTCATTACGTGAATAAATTAGAATATCACCTAAAAACACTAGAACAAATTTATCTAAGCAGTCCCTAAAAACATTGTTCATCAAATTGATGAAGGCTATTGGCACATTGGTCAAATCGAAAGGTAAGATTGTGAACTTGTACTACCCATACCTTTTTCAGAAGGTTGTCTTATGATTGTACTCATCTTTTAGCCTCAACTGATATAACCCGACTTTAGGTCAATCTTTGAAAATATAGTTTCTCCATGTATTTGGTCAAGGAGAGATTATCTATGCATGGTATGAGGATACTTGTTCTTAATCATTGCTTTGTTAATCATACGATAGTCTATACAAAGGCGTAGAATGTCATCTTTCTTCTTGACAAAGATCATCAGCATTCCCCAAGGCAACACACTAGGTCTAATAAGCCCTTTTGATAACAATTCTTGAAGTTAATCCTTCAGCTCCATCAACTCGGTAGTAGTCATTAACAAGGTGTCGTTAGACCTCATACTTTAGTTGAAATTTATCAGTTTTATCGATCAGGTTGTGTCCAAGGCTATATACAATAGGAGATTCAAGTATGTCCTTTTAGCAATGTTTTCTTGATTTCTCTTCTTAAGTGAGTGCTTACAAAACAAATCGTAACTTGAAAGCATGGAAATCTAAGCTTAGGAAAAAATTCAAGTAACAACTAAAAATCATTAAAAATCTATACTAGAGAAAACTAATGAAACCAATCTATGAATTCATGAAAAATACTTAATCTATGATAGCATGAAAAAACAAGATCTAAACTATGCTTCAGAATCTTTCATGAAACTATGGAAATCTAAACCACATAAGAACTTTGGAACTTCTCTACCACAGAATAATTAAAAGAAGCTTTAGAAATCCAAAATATATTAATTAGTACTTATGGAATTTTAAACTACAGCTAAATATAAATTTCACTTGAACTATAATCATGACACAACCTGTACAGGTTGACACAGATTAATCACCACATTTTTGAAAGGATAGAAAATGATTTGATAATAGAAACAATGATAATAAAACATTCACATAAAAAAATACTTATCTATCTCCTCTCTGTTGAGTGGCCAACTGTCCAAAATATTCTAACTAGCTCAAATAATATCAAATAGTAACAACGTGAATCCAATCCCATATCGCATAAGCATATATACGAGAAACTTATTGACTTTAGAGAAACTTTTCATAATTTCATTCATAGTATATTATATATAAAACATAAGTTTTTTCTTCTCTTTATCTCCCCAAAATCTAGAAATCTAGGGCGGCTTATCATTGCCACTTAAAATTTCTTCTAACTAAAAAAAAACATAACAAATTGCCTTAAGAAGTTTGACTTACAATGACATAAAGGGGGCTCTGAGTGGAGATTAAATGTATCTAGTGTCTTTTAAATAATAGAAAATAAGTGAGAATTCTATATGGACATAAAACTATAAAACAACTGAAGTCTTCAATTACTAGTCTTCATTTCCAATGCTTCTAACTTCTAGCACTACTGATTTCAGCCTTCAATAATAATCACTTTCTCCACTCCATCATTTCCATGTCCTATTTATGAAATAGCATATCTATTCACAAAACTTCATCAATGTTAGTGTTTAAAATCAATCAAATTAAAAACAAAGGCTTATACACTATTCCTTCATAAATAAACAACATTTATCATAATATTTTAATAAATTGGCATAATTTGAGTCAACCTATTAATACAAAGGGGGTAATTGGGTCAATATTGAGATGAGGTTATTTTTACCTCATCAATTCTCTGAGAAGGTGCTTTGGACACCAGTTCAGAACATGGAATAATATCAATTGAAAAATCAAAAACCCTTTTCGGGGGTAGACCTAGAAGGTCTTCAGGAAATACATCCTAAAAGTCATGAAGATAAGGGTATACCTCTATAGCAGTTTCCTTAGATTTCTCCTTCCCTTCTTCTTAGACCTCGTCCATCTTACCTATAGACATCTGAAAACCTCTCTTCTTTGCTCTTTTCAATTGCATCGCATAAATTTGTATGGTTTTCATTTCACGTTGAAATCCTTGGATAAGGACAACATTACCAACATCATCTAAGCATTCTACTATTTTGGAGAAACAATCAACTATTGCCCTATGTTGCCATAGCCATTTCATCCTTAAGATGACATCATAAGACCCTATAGGTGCTACATACAAATTGATCTTTGTAGAAAAAGTGGGTAAGGTTAATTTGACTTCAAACAAACATTGCTCTACCCAAGCTCTTGACTAGTTTGTAAACTCTATTGCCCACAAATTTACCATGAAACCAACCTTCCTATACACCTTATTAAATATACTAGGTTTCACAAAATTTTCAATTGCTCATGTATCTATAAGAATAGAAATTGGGGTTCCAAAAATTGTACCTAAAGTTTTAATAGGAGTAACCTGATACTCAGCTTGGTGACTATCTAAAGCAACATGAACTTTGTTGGAAGGTTGTTTTCTATGAAGGTATAGGATTTCCACAATTTGAATTTCCTTGGCTCTTAGTGGGGCACTGATTAGCATAATGATCTCCTCCACACATAAAACACCCTCCAGGAGGACCTTTCTTTCCAGAAGATCAGTTGGGATTATCATCATTATTTTTAGGATTAAAATCCATGCTTCCATCCCTAGGTTCACTTCTGTTATATTTGGAACTTTTACCATGGTTTCTCTCTCTGGTTTCCTAATTTCTGTTTCTCTTTTTGAAATATTTCGAAGAACGACTCCAATTAAATTTCTTTTGAGCTTTTTCTCGATATGCTGAGATGGATTTGAGCTTTTTCTCCTAGTTGATGGCTTTCTCAAAGACTTGATCCATGGTTGTGGGTCCATTGCCATCTATTTATTCACCTATCTAAGAATTCAAGCCCATAATAAACTTCCTTATCCTAAATCTCTCATCTTTTTGATATTGTGGCACATACTTCAACAACCTAGTAAACTTTCCTAGTATTTAGTGATAGTCATATCTCCCTAATGTAGATTTTTGAAATCTATCAATTTCTAGTCAAAGTATAGTTGGGGCAACCACCTTTTCTTGAATATGACCACAAATTGTTCCCAAGTTAGACTTAAGGAACTCAACCCTAATTCCATTTTCTTATTCATCCACCACATGGATGCTTCTCTTGCTAACTAGTATGCTCCCCATACAACTTTAGTGATCTCAGAGTAATTTCTTATCTCAAAATATTTTTCCATCTCTATTAGCCAAGCCTTGACTGCATCTCCACTCATAGTTCCATTGAACCTAGGAGGTATAACTTTCTTCATATCGCGGGCTAACTCGTTGGTAAGATGAGTTTTTGCCTCACTGTGAATCAGAGTCTTGTTTACTTACTCTTGGCTCACTATGAAAAATGAATTCTTCTCTTTCTTCAGAGTGGTATTCTTGATTGTTTTCTACCCCTCTAACTTCCTATTCTAGGGTTTCCAATCTTTCTTTTGTTTTGTTTAAAACTGACAAGATTTGATCTAATTTTGCCATGGGGTTATTTTCAAGATCAGCATTGTCAAAGCTCCTTCCTAGTTGATTTCTAGTATGTTCCATAACAATACTTATGCACACCTAACATTTGCATGAAAAATTATCAAAACATTGGACTTTTGATATACTAATCATAAAATTACAAGTTCATAAATACAGAAACTCAGATATGCATCAAATATACATTTGTTTATACAAAAAGCCAAAATTTTTATTTTATTCTCTTAATGGATTTTTACATCCTTATTCAAAATACAAGAATTTTTTGTTTTCATGCATAAGAAGTGTCTACATATCACTTTCTGAAAGAGGAATTTCCTTGGGTTCCTCCTCCCCATTAGAATTGACTAACACAAACTTAGAGGGTGGGTGTACTCATGAGTACTCAATCAACACCTCTTTTCCTATTACAGGCACATCCCGACCACACTCGAAAGGCATATCACGGTGGATGGATGGTTTACTATTCTTAACAATAGTAGGGATTGACAACCTTTCTGCTACTCAATCTATTTCCTCCTCTCTAGGTGGATATGTTTGAGTGCATTAGCTAGTGTTTCTAAATCAGTGATCCAAGCCCCTTCTATGTAACTCACCGGTTCCTTCATTTTTGCTTGGGAGATGGCTCTTTCTTAATGGTAACCTTAGGCATATCACTAGGTTTTATTTTCTTAGTTCTCTTTCTTGCCATTCTGGCACAAGAACAAATATTTTAATCATTAGCATATATTGCCAATCTGTGAAACCTTGTAATGAGCTCCTAGGTCCAAGTGTTGAACCTGGTAGCTCTGATACCATGTGTAACATTCCAACTAGAATATTAAATAAAATAAATACAATAAATGCAAAAATCTCATTTCTTTTTTTTATAACAAAATCAAATAATAATACATTTGTAATTTCAAATTACAATATATAATTTTAGTTGATGATCACTTCACATGCAACTTACAAATTTTACACTTTATTAAGAACAAATAACAGATGGTTACATTCCTTGCGACTTACAATATTTATCACTTTCATTTACATAATAAGTAATGTTTCTTGTTCACAAGTCTTTGGTAGTCAACTATAGGAGAGAGAGAGAGAGCATTACCCTGGTGCTTTTCCTCCAATTGTAGACCAGTAGTCCCCCACACACCTTCCTTTTGGAAGTGGCCCTTCCCTTCACAAGGGTATTGATAATGAGAATCAAATAATTCTTTATGCCATCTAAGAACTGGTGTAGTGTCCTAGCTAAAAACAATCAGGCTTACAACTCTAGTCTAGCTCTAGCTATGTATAACCCACTCTGACTATTCAACTATCTGGTACACAATGAACCGACAATGCAAGCAATGAATTTTGCATTACTCTGGCCAAAGTTTCATATAATAATTCATATGTTCACACACTCTTTTCTTGACTTGTATACAACATTCTTTCTTTTCAATGATTAATAAATATCACATACTTTGATATGCTTATCCTATATCTATTATTTGACATAAAGTATACTCTCTAATACTAGTCAATAAGATAGGTATAAGGAAGAGCCTAGGTGACATAGAAAACATGCACTGAGCCCCTCTTTGCATCCTTGCAATCTCAATTCTTTGACAATCCTATCAATCTACTCAATAACTTAGTCAACCCATTCTCAAGCTCTTAAATAAGTTAGATATATATGTATAAGGTATACTTGATTCTGACATAAAGTCATTGATTTTGATGACTATAGACTTCTAAGAATCTCAAGCTACTGAGATATATTTGCCTTAGTCTATGAATTTTTATTTGCCTACTATCCCGTCGAAGTAAACAATAAACTTCTTATTCCATCTTGTTTGATATATTTTCAATTGTATATCAAGATGAGAATTCCAAAAATAGGATAGTTTCATTAATAACAATAAGCTATATAAAATGGCTTTATTACTTCCATAGTAAGGTATATGTAATTTACAACAATCAAATGATCAATCTTGGCCAAGATATTGATAATATAAGATAAAATATTGGCCCTCCTCTTAACCAGAATAAAAGTAGTAAAAGATAATTCTTATTTTCTTAAAATTATCATAAAGATATAACTTATATAAATCTATTCCCCTTATGGTTATCAGCCAACTAAATAGTGAACAAAGAAACAAATATAGCCTTTTAGTTCTAACTTTAAACTGGTCTCTAACTGGCTTCTATCTTCAACACAAAAATTTTGAAGTTTTGAGTTTGGAAAATATATACTTCAGCCTTTCTTGGCCTCGAGGGTGAGTAAAAATGAAAACAGAAGGAAACATACAAGTTGTAGTTTATCAATCACAGTTTTACTATGCTCAGTAGGATTTAATATTACAAAAGCTTAGAAATGGTTCATCCTCAATGAAGCCTTTCATACAGAAAATAATAGTTAAATGGCTTGGTCTAAGCTTAGCATAACATACAGGGTTGTAGAATATTTATAGCTTAGTTTGAGCTTAGCAAAATATACTAAGATGAGGATATAAAGCTTGGTTTGAGCATAACAAAATATACATATGATATCAACAATGAAATGAAATATCTACCAACATAGAGATAGAGTAAAGATACTATGTATCTTCTTTTTTGTAAGTCTTAAGTTTCTTAACAATATTTAACACTCATTATCGACTAGAATAGGCATATAAAGATCCTAATAATTAAGGAAAAGCTCGGCCATGAGACCATGACACCAAAGGAATACAGTGTAGGTTAAAAATCAATATATAATTTCCTCCATTATTATCTACCGAGTGACTAGTAAGACAGTTTTTATGCTCAAACACATAGATTGTTTAACAATCCACAACATTCTCTATGAATGCTATAAGCATAAACACACCCAAAATAATGACTTACACTTACCTCCACCTGAGGATATTGTTCCACAATCATGTAGATAAACAATTATTGCTCGTTGTCCTCCCTTTTCTCTTCTTGCACTCTTTGTAGTATCTATTCCTTTTATCTTCTTCTCCTATCTTTTCTTATTCTTGTTTTATTACTATTATTTCCCCTAAAAAGCAAGCTAACTTTGAACTTAAGAAAGCTCTTTATTTCCTAACTGTTTGTGGCATCTTCCTCGGCATGCCTTCATTATAATCCTGAGAAGCTACTGCTCCTCCCACTCCTCATAGAATCTAGGAGGAGCACAATGGGAGAGTGGCCTCTCTTATTTACTAATAGCATTATCCTTTATATCTATATTAAAAAGACATTTGACCATAGCTATCGAATAAAACAAACTATAATTTTAGACTAGGTTTTTAAATAAAAAAAGAGTTTAACCATGATTTAACTAATCATAAACGTCGATAATGCATTTTAAGTGTTTATATATGCATTCAATGAAAAGATGTTAATGACAGTACCCCATCGAATAGACTTACACAATAGGGCTCTTGACTTGGTCGACGACTCAACGACTAAGAAGAAAAAGAATATGAAAACCAAAAAGGCATATCGACACATAGCAACTGCTAAGTATGTGTGTGATTCTCAAACAACACATTAATCATTGTTTACTCATGATCTATTACCCTCTCCCTGGGGATGCTCTCTCTCCTCATATTGGAGACTAAAACATTGTTCCTACATCCACCTCAGTCACACAATGGTAGTTAGTCCATTTCATCATTTAATCATGTGCATAATATTTACATAACAAACATTTATTCTTTGCATATAAACTAATATAAATCAAATGCATTCTCTATTCTAACACAACATTACTTTCTTCAAAATAATTTCACTGACTAACTACCTATCTACTTGAAATAAAATGATAAAGTATGTTTGTGTAAGAATGGTGTGTGACATGATCTATATGTATTTTATATGTATTTGTATGTACCTTGATATTGTTTAGGGTGTAATATGAAACTTTTATTTTGAGCATTATATGTTGATGTTAACTTAACACTTCAACTTATAGAGATCATTTATGTATTTTTATTTAGAGCCATTTTTATCTAGATGTTGATGAAAGAGCTACTAATGAAATTTTAGGCATAACAGGAGTGAAATTTTAGGCATAAAAGGAATGGACATGTTTTCCATTCTAAGTGAAGGATATACTCTTATTTTTAAAGAATCTAAATGCATGAATGCAAGATCTAGTTGTTGAGACATAAAAAGTCTGTATGTAGGGACCAATTGTTAGGATTAAGGTGCCATCAACCTTGTAAATCCTATGTAATTAATTACTCCTAATATTGTTTGTAAATCATTCATAAGGGATGAATTATTCACCTAGTAACGATCTTATTTTAGCCGCACTTTGAATCCTTGTACTCGACGAGGGGGTGTGGGGGGCTTGCCTCCACACTACTATCGCTGAGGGGTCTAGGGGGCGAAGACAACTTCCTAGCCCCCTGGTGGGGGTTCAGGGGTAACACCTGTGAAGAGATGTTTTTAGAAAATTACCTTGTAAAATATTATAATTTCGTAGTCAATTTGGACTATTCATCATTAGGTCACAGATTTGATGGTCAAGGTTATGTTAGGGTTTTTTCCCTAGAAGGCAACACTCTTTTAAGAGGATATTGTATTACAGTTATGTGTGTGCATTATAGGCATTGAAAGATTGAAGACCGAAGAGGAGATTGTGAGTGTTGTTTTGTAAATTCTATTGAAGTTAATATAGACTAGTGCAACTATTCTTGTGTGGAGTTTTTCCCTGAAAGGGTTTCTCCACATAAATATTGTGTTATGTGTTTGATCTTTTGTTCTGTTGTTTCTTTGTGTTGATTTCATACCATCTCCATTTTGGTTCTACACAGTTAAATATCCATATAATAGTTGTAATTAGTTTTCCATTGATATTTATTTACCTTCATTTCTAACATTTGGTATAATAGCCTGGCCAGTTCTTTGTCTTGGGTGGAAGTGTGAGGGTTTTTTGAGCTATAGTGGGAGTTCTGGTTGATTTTATTTTACATATTTGTGTAGAAGCTATGGCTACATCCTCATCTTGATTGAACATCAATAAATTCAATGGAATGAATTATGAGTTGTGGAACCTAAAAATGGAGGATCTCCTTGAAGAAAGAGATCAATGGTTAGTTGTGACAAAAGAGAAGAAGCCTGATACTATCAGTCAAGATGAGTGGGACAATATGGACAAAAAGACAAGAGGAACAATCTGGTTATGCCTTGCAGACTCTGTTCTATTGAATGTTTCTACTGAGAAGACTGCATATGCATTATGGAAGTTGTTGGATGAAATCTATCAAGCGAAGAGCCTAGTAAATAAACTATACCTAAAAAGAAATTTATTTTCCCTTAAAATGAAGGAGTGTGATTTAATAATTGAGCACTTGAATACATTTAATTTGATTATGAGTTAGTTAGCCTCTATGGATGTTAAGATAGAAGAGGAAGATAAGTGTATTATGCTTCTTTGTTCTTTGTCCGAGTCTTGGGAGAATTTCATTTTTGCTATCACTGCTAACCTTGAAGATCCAAAGATGGATATCCTTGTTGCAACTCTATTGTCACAGGGAATAAGGAAGAAGGCTATGAATAGCTCAATGGATGCTCTTAATGTCAGGGGGAGGTCTAAGGAAAGAGGACCAAAAGGAGATCAGAAAGGGCCTAAGGAATCAAAAGGTCAATCTAAAACTCCTGGGAAGAAGACTAGAGTTAAGTGTTGGAACAGTGGTAAGAGGGGGCATGTGAAGAAAGAATGCAAAAACCCAATGAAATAGTGGGATGCCATTACTACATTCTTTAATTCATTAGTAGTAGATATTCCCTTTTATGTACTAGGAGAATATTGAGAAGGGGGTGCTAAAGTAGTAGAATTCATTGAATTGACAATACTTTCAATATAAGAAGTCAAATAAGAAACTTTGTCTCTTAACTCCTGCTTAATTGCCTTATCCTTTTCCATTTTTTGTATCATCCAATCAATGGATGACTTGGCCATTTGTTTTCCTTCCTCTCTAGATGGTTTTCCTAATGAGCCTATAGTTAGTATATAATTAGATGGTTGCATTTCTATTTGTAGCACATCCTTTAATAAGGTCATAATTTAAGCTTGTTGAGTTCCCTATGAGTCTATAGTAATTATAGACCTAAACCTTGCTCTTTTTGGAAGTAGTGGCCTTACAACCATGGATTGAAACTAAGTAAAATCATTGATTGGTGGATTCATCACCATCTTATGCTGAAATATTTGGTTGAACCATTGGGGTGTTTTTGTAACAGATGTTTGACCTCGAGAAGTTCCGTTATATTGAGTTTCTTGTTGGGTTGTTTGCTATATGCCTTGATCATTGGGAGGGATTGAAGGTGGAGTTAGTGTTTTGGGAGGAAGAGAAGGATTCCTTTCAAATTATGGAGTGTGTGTTCTTTTAGGAGATAGTATAGGGGTTTTCCTTGGAGGAGGAGTAGGTGATCTCCTTTTCCTTCAAGGAGAGGGATTTAATGATCTTCCACATGGGGGAGATGGTGTTCCCTTAGGTGGAGAAGGATTTATCTTAGGAGATGATACCACACCCTTATTTTTGGAGAGGGAGTCAATGCTTTCTCATGAAAATCCTTGGAATTGTTGGTTGGTGGAGATTTGGGAGGAGAAGGAGGTGGAGGAGACTTAGGAAGAAGAGATGGAGTTCTCTCTAGATCCTCTCCCATATGGCTAAGTATAGTAGATTCCCCAACTGGAAAACCAAGATTTGTTTTTATTTCATTAAGCCATTCTATGCTCCTGGTAACCACTTTATTTGTTCTTCTCTCAATATCTTTATATTCTTTCTCACTCCATATGAATCTAGGAAGTGGTTTGAAGGCTATTTAGTCCTTTTCATATGATGGACCTAATACATTCCCATCATCTTTAACCTCCTTGGGAATAAATGCAATCTGGTAAATTTTTAATTGATATGTATTTAATTGAGAATACCCCTTTTTCTAACTTCATGCTCATCATCACAATTTTCCCAAAAATTATCTAATCTTTCTTTGTGCTTGCCGAGAAGTCTCATCCCTTCTATACTGGACCTTGGATGAAAAAATGGTCTTGCATCATACAACTTCAAGTTGACTTGAGCCCATTCAGTCTCTATACTCCTAGCATATTGTATTGTTAAACAATAATATTTATTTATTATAACAAGGAATAAGACACCCTTTACCTTACTTTCTAAGCATAGCTTCTATACACTTGATAATTGTCTACACAATTCTAACAATACCAACTTGTCACCAACATATTTGGGTAGCTTATACGATGCTCTATTAAAGCTTCCGACTCTAGTATATGTAAAGGTAACAAACTGGATGTACCAATTACCCCCATCTCTCTATTTCTATCATTGCTATTGCAAACATTATTTCCCAAAATCTCCTTCAAGCATTCTAATGATATAGAAAATGAAGGCATCCTTAACCCTTACAAAGTGTTTGGCACTTTCTTTGATTTCTAACTAAGGATAATATTCATACACCTTTTGTTTCCCCTAACCCATGTTACACCTATTATTTGTAGTCTAAAAAATTGTTTCCTTCTAGCTAGAGTATAGACCAAGTAGGAAGTCATGTAAAATTTTTGGTCTAAAGCATGTTGGAAAGATGCTTGTGTAATGTGTCACTAAGCAATGTGGCCCAATCAACGAATTCTTTTCTAGCCAAAATCTTGGCAATATATTGATTGTCCAAAATTGTAATTCCCTTGCCATCTCTTTCCATGTAGCTCTACTCAATAGTGTAATGATGTCATTTACATCATCTTAGAATTCAATTCGAAGAGTTTCTTTGAAAGTCTAGAGGAAATTGTTTTTGGCTTTATGAGCCAACTCTTATTGATGAATTCAAGGTAATTACTCAAATGATCCTCATATTATTTTTGTGAGGATTCCATGGTAATAGTGACATATTCTATCTTGATGGGTAATCCAAATATTTCTTCTATGTATTATGGTTGTATTAGCAATATCACATTCCCATATGCATTTCTTATTTCCCCAAGGATAGGTTTGTAGTATTGGGCACAAGTCATCACCAATTCCACTAATTGAACTACAATTGGAAACCTTGCAACTTGTTCTAACCCACTTGATCTCAAATTTTATGTTTTCTGGTTAATTCTTGTGTCTACAATTGAACCCTAGTGTTAAACTCATCCAACCCAACATGTCCTAGATTGATATCTATTACACTAATGACGTCTAATAGAATCATTGATGCTAGTAAGGCTCCTTTTAATTCATACTTCATTTTCATGAGTGAGGTCATACTCATGTGAACAACCTTGAAAATGGTTAATTTAAAACGACAATCTTGTCACATTGTTATGGATATTAAAATTTAATTAATTATGTTAATATGCAATTTATCATATCCTTATAACACCTTATGCACAAATTTCAATGCTAATTAGGATTAAGTTTCTAGTCTACATACATGTGAAAAATTGAACAAAACAAGGGGTTTACTACTTTGTGCAAATTAGGGTTCGAGCTCGATTTGCAAATTGCAAACCAAGGTTCAAACCTGATTCACATTTTGCATGTGAATTATAGTTTTCAAATTGTATGCTAGAAAAAGAATGTGGTTTGCATGTTGGGGTTTAGACCCATGTTGGAGTTTGCATAAAAGTTGCAAACTGCAAATGGTTTCCAAAATGTAACCTAAAATGAGAACTACAAAACAAAAATGGAATGTGGATTGGGTGATAGCACAATAGTTTGTCTCATTTTTGGGCCTAAGTGGGACACTCAAAATCATTTTTTATTTGTGTAAATTATAGGGAACAAAAAGTCAAGAATTTCATGATGGTGTAAACTAATGAGTTGTGGAATTTTCTAATGTACATTCTAGATATAGTTTTTTAATTTTTTTAAAGAATTATTTCTACAATGTTTTATTTTTCAATCAATTTTTATTTTTCAAATTTTTTTATTGTCATTATTCCATAACACATAACTTTCGCTACAAATAAATTTTTTCCACAATTTATTAGAATTAAATCATTAACTCCAATCTCTAGTGCATGGATATTTTTTAATAATTTTTATTAAATATTTTATTTATTATTAATTTCTAAATTAATCCTATTAAAAATTTCAGACCTTTATTATTCCATAACACATTTCTCCTAGGATATTTATCAAAATTATTATTATTTTCATTGGAACAAGGACATCAATTTGGAGTGTAGTGTATTTTTTTGAGATTTTTTTAACAATGTTTGTTATTTTTCCTAGTGTCTTGAATAGAGGTAATTGTTTTTCATAATGGACCTAAATTCATTATAAAATTAAAGAAAACAATAATATTAAAGAAAATTTAATACATATTATAATTTTTATAAAACTAATACTAAGGGCTACATACTTAAAAAATGGAATTTCCAAATGACTCCATTTGATCCCCCAAAAGGTGAAGCAAAGTTACTTTTTTTTATTAACATTATGATAGGTGTAGAGAAGACTCCATCATGGGTTTGATTTAAGCTTGGGGGGTTCTAACCAATGGGTTTGATCTAACCCCCTTCAATCAAACACCCTTAGATGGAACCCTCTATGCTTAAATCATTATTTTTTAAATATATATATGATTTTAGGCTAAAATGAGGATGTCCCATAAGTAGGACACACTATTCTGTCATTAGCCGAGTCTTACTAGTTGCACATTGGGGTTTGGACCTAGTATGCAGTTTGTAACAAAGGTACAAGTTGCAAACATTTTTAGTTTTCAAAATTGTATGTTGAGTTTTAAACCTAATGTGTATGTTGCAACAAAACTACAAATTGTAAATGGTTTGCATTTTTTGAACTGCATACTAGGTTTCATACCTAACATGCATCTTGCATAATTTTTGCAAACTACAAACAGTTTTTGAAATCTAGATTGTATGCCACATTTTAGATCTGGCATTTATCTTGCAACTAAATTGCAAGCTGCATGTATTTTCCATTTTTCTGATTGAAAAAGCACTAAGGGTTATAATCTAAGTTTGAGTTTGCAATTTCAACAAGGGGCCAAAAAATTAGGGCACATAAGGTTTGAAGTCTAACCACAGTCTAGATTTTGACTCTATAAAAATATAGTTGGTTTGAATCTATGGTAATCTTGCTATGAAGATATCAAAATCTTAGTATGGGAAACTTGGGAGGAAAACTTACTATGTGGAAGAGAGTCAGAGGAATATTGGAATCAAGAGGAAGAAGAGTGAAATGAGTGTTCAAAAAGTATAAATAGAAGTCCCTAGGTAAAGTATCTATGGTAATATTGCTATGAAGATATCAAAAACTTTAAAGTATGGGAAACTTGGTAGGAGTCAATTTCATAATTATTATGCCAAAGTGGGGTGCACATGAAAGGATTTGATTTGCTAGTTGTTGAATAGATGAGATTACTAAATTTTATTTTAATTTATGTTTTGTTGTCTTCAAGAATAGCTAATGGGGATTGGAAAATGTGCATACTAGAAAATTATATAATGGGATGTTTAGTCCACATATAGTTTTAGTTTTTAATTTCAATAAATTTGATCAAAGTTGTTAAGAGTAAAGGATTAAGTCAAATCACACCCATAGAATACAAACATGAAGGAATTTATTACAATCATAAAATAGTTTTCCAGTTACAAACAATTCTTTATATGATTGCTTTTCAATTAAAGGAGTAGGGCAATCAACATCGATCTTAAAGGTATTGATGCGATCATTGTTTCTATATAGTGTAAGATGATGTGATTTGTGGTATTGACATGTTCATTGTTTCTATATAGTGTAAGGCATTGTGATTCATTCTGGTTTGCAACTATGGTAATCTTGCTATAAAGATATCAAAAACTTAGTATGAGAAACTTGGGAGAAAAACTTACTACATGGAAGAGAGAGTTAGAGGAAGATTGGATCCAAGAGGAATAAGAGTGAAATGAGTGTTCAAAAAGTATAAATAGAATTCCCTAGGTAAAGTATCTATTGGAGGAAAGCTTATTAAGGCTATCATGTAGAGTTTTAGAGGGAATTTGATCTTGAATTTGAATTGAAAACTAGTGCAAACATGCTAGTGTCTAGTTGGGCACAACAAGTCAAAGTAGAGGGGAACATGGTTTAATAGCAAAAGAAGTCTAAATACTAGAGTTTGGAACACATATGATGGGTTTTAGGCTAGGAAATGAGTGATGTCACTTCTAAACATGTCTAGGGAGACAACACCAAAATGAGTGTGGAGTGAAAAATGTGAAGTATGTAATTTTTCACTCAAGTATATGTGTCGTGTTGTCATAATCTAGTTTTTTATGGTATATTTATACTTAAGCTTCACTAGGAGCATGTTATGTCCATACTTATTCTTACGAAGATACTTTTCACATAGTTAATATTGGCTCATATTATTATTCCAATTTTGCAATACTATTATAGATACAAAGGACACTTGATCATTGATTTTAGCTATTGTTCTAGGGTACATATTTTGAGATTCTATATTTTACATGTTCACACTATGAATTATTTTTCAAGATTCTATTCTCATAGATATATAGTTACAGATGACAAAGTCAAATATTGTTAAATTATGGAGCTTAATAAGGTATTTTTGAATTTTAGTTTCAATTATTTACATTTTCATATGGTTGCCTATCCTTCTAGCTCATTATCTTTCTCTTGTTTAAACCTTCACTTATGTGACATTATTATTATATCTTTGTGTCTCATTGGTCTTGCTAGTATTTCCTTCATGATTTTTCAAGTTTACATCTTATTTGATATGCTTTTATGTCTATGAGTATATGATCACATCTTATATGACATTTTTATTGTGCTTACACGATCTATCTATACACTATTATTCTTGCTTTGTCCTCGCCTATAAGGGGAAACATTGAGAGCATATTATCCTATCTTATATGTGCCTACATGATTACATCTTGATATATTGACTAATTGCCACATGATATTACTTTGGACCCCTATTAAACAAGCATTATATTTCCATAGTCCATAATAGTGCTTGAATTGCTTTTTGATATAACTGTGTAGAGATTTAAATGACATCAACATTTTGGATCACACTCCATCCATCGTTAGGATGATGATGAACTTGATGGATCATGGAGTGTGATCTATAATGATGGATCATAGAGAGTGATCTGAAATATTGATGCCAAAAATCTCTACATAGTTACATCCAAAATCAATTCAAGCACATATTAAAAAATTATTCTATTTTAAATGATCATAAATATTTCTTCTCCCCAATTACCTTGCATCCCTTTTATGCAATTAATCAAACATGGGCATATACCATCATTAACACTCTATGATGACTATTATTATAGTGTTTGACTTATGGTTACATTAATGCCCACATGATGGTTACTTGTACTCTAAGTGGAATCCTACTGTGAGTTCCATTAGATTGGCAAAGTCATATTGTAACTATAGGTCCAGGTAAAATCCTATTACCTTTACTACTCTGGCCAAAATCCTATTTTTTTTCTAGGCAATATCACATGGCTGCTACCATGTCTAATAGACCCTTTTATTTACTTTTTTATTCATAGACATTGTTTATTAAAAGTGTTTATATGCCTATTATAAATTCTTATTAGATGCTACTCATTGGAACCTTATGTTTTGTGCTTATAGATTTCCAGATGGAACACTCATTGTAAGGAGAATATGTAGAATCATCATCCTTATCCATATACCTATATGATTTTCATTAGAATTCATGTGTAATTCAAAGTGATGAAAAAATGTAAGGGTGAAAAATTCAAGCTTTGCACTTTTTGCCTCCATTTTGGACCCATTAAATTTATTTGTTCTAAATGCAATGACTAGTTTTTAAAATGGCATATGTTATCTTGGATGTTGTCAATTAATGTGAACCTAACCTAATTCCATCTTCACACATCCCAAGGATCCAAACCTAATATATTAGCTCAACTCTTTATTATCTTGGATAGATCATGTGGCACAAATTTGACCCCCAAACTTTAAAATTGGGCCTAAGTCAACCCCTTTCAAACTAGCTATTATGGGTTGAGTAAAGTAAAAATAATTCAAATTGCATGCTAGGATGTTGTATAAAAGGGAAACCCCTAATTCATTTAATGATAAAGAAACAAGAATGCATCCAACATCAAGGAATTCTAGGATAGAACTTTGTTACACATTACATCATCACAATAGTATTGCATCAACATAACATCAATGCCCTCATTGCCGAAGTGTACTGCATGATTGCTTAGTGTGTCTTTGATCAATGTTCCAACTTGTTAATTTAGATCAAGGGTTTCAACCAAAGAAGAAGATACTTGCCTACAAAACTTCTAAATGTGTTCTTTGTAATCTCAAAAATTGCTTACCCTTGCAATTTCATGCTATGTTTTGTGACCACTTTGGTGTTTGTGTATCCTCTCTGCATTTTAGGCTCATGTTTGCTTCATTTTGACTTCTTTCTCTTAATTTCATCAAATTATATTTTAATGTTTGGTAATTCTCTTAGCCTAGAAATGACTAACAAGATTCTGAGGTATATTCACTCGAACATTAGTGCTTAGTGCGAATGTCCACATATAGCACTGGCATCCTGCGAGCATGAAACAACCAGTGAACTATTCTACACGACATGTTGAACCATCTCCTATGGTTGGAAAGATTCTTGTAACACCTCTAAAGACCTCGAAGGGCTCTAGCTTTGCATATGCTTTCATTCTTCCCTCTCATTCAAGAATAATCTAACTTTTTAAATAATCTCTCCCTCTTGGCTCTCTTCTCTATAACTTTTACAAAATTTTGAAGGATTATTTGATGAAATTTGTCTCTACAACAGAGAATATAGATTTTCTATACCCTCTTGAGTGGTGGCATTATCTCTGCTAGCTCTCGGAGACTTTTTCTTGCATTGTGTTCATTGAGAAGGCTCTCTCTTGCTGGGGTTTTGAAGTTGTGCAACCTGATTCCAATCTTGGAGGAATTGCAACCTCCTTCTCACTATTCAAGCTGGTAACATTGTCCTATTTTGTAGTTAAATATTCCATATTAATTTGAATCTGTTCATGCATAGTTTAGTTATTTTTTTTGAAAGTTTCATGGTGTAGATCACCATTTGTGTGTTGTTGGGTATTCTTCTTTGTAGGCCAAGGAACCTACATGTTACATCCTCAACTTATGATTTAGCTTAATCTTTCTTTTGTGTAGTAATTAAGATGATTAATAATAGTTTAATGATTAGATGTTTGTGGAAAATATCACTTTTAATCATTGTGTAGATTAGGTAACCCAAATCGAAGGTAAAACACTAACTAAATGCATACAAAACAAGAAATTATACCTTGATATGAAGACCCAATCTCATCAAGAGGAAGGATCTTGCACACAAAAGTTCCTAAGATATACCCTAGACAAGGAAAACAATGTGAAATGCTCTATTCTAATGCACCTCACAAGCTAGTTCAAGAGATTTTTGGGCATGGTAACATTACTTGAAAATTGGATCCCAAAATGGGTTGGAGGATGTTGTATTTATAGACATTTTGGGAGAGATTTTGATCCAAGGGTTGAGATTGATTTGGGAGATCAATGGTGGAGGATGAAGATGATGTGGAGGGCCTAGATTTCATCTTGGAAGAATGGAGGGCTAGGAATAAAGATGAATTTTAAATTTATCTTGGGAAAGGGGTGGAGTAAATGAGGTTGGGTGAGATGGATTATCTGTGAATTAAAAATTCACATGGGGAAAGGTAAAATGAATTAAAAATTCATTTGGGGATGAGTGGAGATAAATGAGGTATGGCATGGGTAAGGGGTGTAAGAGGAATTAAATGTGATGTTGGGCATATTTTTATAAAAAATTGACTTATGTGGGATATATCTCAATTTTTTATTTGGAGGACGTGTGGAAGGGTGTTAAGCTAGGTTTGACCACTGTAATTAGGGTGATTAGCCTAATTAATTTAGGTCTAGGGGATGGGTAGGCTAGGGTAGCTAATTAAATAATTGCTATTTAATCAACTAGGCTAGGGATAGGTTAATTAATAGGCTGAATTAATTAGTTAAACATGATTTACCTAATTAATTAGATTTAGTGAGAAGGAAATTAACCAAATAAATATTGCATATTTATTTAATCAATTGGCTAAGGTTTGAACAGTTGAATTAATAAAATTAATCCAATTGTTGGGGATAGAATGATGAAAAATTAGGTGATGAAGGGATAATTAATTAAATA
The DNA here is from genome assembly GCA_027924645.1 of Cunninghamia lanceolata. Lineage (NCBI taxonomy): Eukaryota > Viridiplantae > Streptophyta > Pinopsida > Cupressales > Cupressaceae > Cunninghamia > Cunninghamia lanceolata. The sequence continues at coordinate 377,849 of BSBN01000178.1, read as the reverse complement.
AAAATTTAATTAATTGATTAGAAGGGGAATTGGTATGTTTAGGGATGTCAGGAGTTGGTTTGACAATGAAGATATTTTTAGGTGTCTACACATTGATTATGTGAATATTGACTAATGTTAGTTAGACATGAGATTACATGTTGATATGATTGTTTAATTATTATGATTTGCAAACCAAATGATGATACACTAATCATGGTTATATGGTTGTAAGTTTGATCAGGGAAAGAATCTTCCTTCAAGAACAGAAGGAGAGTATCATCCAGGAGGAGGAGATAGATGTGTAGAAAAGGTTAGAATTTGCCATCTGAGTGTCAGAATTAGTTTTGTGACCCATGCAAGGTGGGGTATGTTATCATTATTCTTTTGTTAAGTAGTTTCATTTCAGACGGTGCCAACTCGACATCTTGAGTTATTTCGATGTTATCGATGTCAATTTGACCAGACGATGTCCTTGGAATGTTAGTTTGGTTGATAAGTAATCTCAAAGGGTTGTCGAGCAATTCCTTATTTCCTTATCTAATTCTCTATTAGATTATGTTATTATTGTTGCTTATTTATATAATAATTATAAATGTCAAGGCGATGAGGGGGAGTAACAACTCAACCCCAAGGTCACATTTTGTTACTATGTCACCTTAACAATGATGTTCATGGTTGACGGCACCTTGAATTATTTAATAACCCTTAGACATCATTTAGATGTAGGGAATATATAGTATGTGTTCTAATTAGTCCAACCTCCATAGAGGTTGACCACCCATATTAATAATAATATATATTATATTTATTCTTGGGGTAGCCGGTCAACCACCATCCACGATAAGCGGAATGAGTGGAGGCAGAGTGGAGCTAATATAAGCTTCAATGGTGTTTCCCATGTGATAAGGGAGTGGGTGGGCCACAAGAAACCCCTGAGGTGGTAGAACCATTCCTGCCACTATCCTCAGTTAGACGGTGGCAAAATTTGTGGCATGCATAGTGAACGCATGCAAAGCACTGAAGAAGGTATCTGGTGCAGGAGCACCCCTTCAATAGGATAAATATGCACAATAAGGTTTTAATAAGGATTTGAAATTTCATGTTACTATGTAGCATTTATAAATCTAAGTCACATGTAACATTTTATGTTGGCTTTTCCTGTTGGTAAACATCAAATTTAACATTTTAGACATGTTGGGTTATGTGAAGGGTTAAACCAATGTGTCTTATCATTAGGTGTTTTGCTGTCTTATGCAAAATAGATGTCATGGGATTAATTAGGGTTTCTGTTAATAATCATTGGAAAATTCAAAATCCCAAAAACAAAGGTGACGGGGTTAACAAAAATAGGGAGAGATAGTCAAGAGAGGGGGTTGTTTTTTTATTTTATTCTTCTTTCTTTTTCTAGAACTGATCAAATGTAAGGAGCTGGAATGAAGAATAGAAATTTGGAAAATGGTGTTTTGACAATTTTGAATCCCGTGTGAAATCTTTGTATAACGAATTATTTTGTATATTATCTGTATAGAACCGTTTCATATTTAGCTTAGTTTCTCTGTTGCTGTGATGCACGTTTAAATCTATTTCACTGGTGGATTTTTGTGAAACCAATGGAATGGACTTGTAAAGTAGTTTTCCTTTTTTGTTTCATTCTTTTGGTTGATAAATATGGAAGTATAGAAATTACAGAATCCGTTTCAGAGAAGATCATCGGTAGGAAAATTCAAATTTACATGTGAAGTATATATATAAATTGTATGTTATAGATAGTCTATGAATATATCGCATTTGCATGTGAGCCTCATTCTATGTATATACTGTGAAAAGGGGTACATATAAAAAGTCTTGTTTGGTCAAATTTGTGTTGTTCGGTGAATATACATTTCCTGTATATATTGAAATTGTATGAAGGTACATTCTATTAGATCTAGGGCACACAATTGAGAGGGGGGGTGAATTAGTTGTACAAAAACTTGCTTCTACTTCAAACACTTGATTCTTCTTTGTTAGTTAATAGCATATCAATTAACCATTCATCAAAGCATAAAGCAAGAACACTGAAGCAGATAAACATCAACACATTAGACACCAAGATTTTGACATGGAAAACTCAGTTAAGGGAAAAACCACGGGGTGATTAACCCAAGGATTATTCTCTGTTAGAAGAATAAGAAAAATGGATGGCACATGCCAGTCAGGGCTCACTGCCTGAGCACACTGCTCACAAAGAGGCACACTACCTACAAGAGACAGACTGTCTACAAGATCATAAGTATTACAAACTTGAACTGGAGAATGACATCTTCACCATGTCTGGATCAGTTCCATTTAAGCCTGAGACACACCTGCTCTACCTTTCACTCTTCCGCTATACCACACTCATCCGCTGCTCCACACCCTTTGAAATGAACTCACAAACCTTTATTTATACAAGGCATCGACTTAGGAGCAATCATCTAAGTCGACAATCATCCACAAGAACATTCGTAAGATGAATAACCCATCCGGTCGGCCAACCTGAATAAGAACATCTTCATCCAAAAGTATATCTCCAATTCCAGGCTCTAACACTAATGTGGACTGACAACACAACCTCAACATGATCCAAGAACCTTCACAAGCTTGCCTGAATGACAAGGTACATCCACACTTTCTCCACTTACTAGAATTCTTTTCTTCTTCATCTGGAACTTCAAGAACACTGTCTACCGCCACTGTCATACTGAACAAAGTGCTTCTGGACCTTCAAACCATGAACAAATCAAGATGACACATCACAAGGACATCCCAAACACTCTGTCCAATTCACAGAATAGGACAATGCACTTCCGGATCTCACCGGACCTTTTTGTAACACTCTGTCACTCCGGAGCATCTCCCGGAACCGGTTCTACTTGATCGATCACAACTTCTTCATATCTTCATGCGGACCTCTGAAATCTTAACTAGATCATCTCAAGACTCATATCTACAAACCCTTTAATCCGTATCCTCTGATGCTCAACCTATTGAGTACTTTTGCCTTCTTCTCGTCACTGTTCTTCACTATTCCTGATTGAAACTGATTTCCTTAATAACCTCAGCACACAGCTCATCCAATCCTTCTTATCAATGCAATATGAGTATGTTGACATCAATGACAACACTGGTTAACCTCATACTTGCAACAATCTCCTCCTTTGTCATTGATGGCAACATATGATGTGAAAAACCATCAAGACAAGAACTTCTCCTTTTTGTCACAGCTCCCCCTATCAACAACAACTCTTCACATGTCTTCTCTTCCTTTACTGCTCCCCCTTTGGTCATCAACCACTTGTTTTTCACATGTCTTCTCTCCGCCTTTGACATCAATGGCAAAGGGCTCATACTTGCAATTCTAACACATCAGAATCATACCAGTTGCTCTCCCTTAGTAGCAGCTCCCCATCATCAATCCGGATCACAAGATATGACTGTGATATCCACCAGACTGATGCACATCAATGCATCCTAGTTCATTACTAGAGGGGCCATGACCCCTAACTTCTCCCGGAGAAACTCAAAAGAGTCCTTGGGAAGAGGTTTAGTAAAAATATCTGCAATCTGATCCTTTGAGGGTACATACTCCAACTGACTTCATCCTTGTTCACTTGCTCTCTCAGAAAGTGAAACTTGATAGATATGTGCTTGGTCTTAGAATGCAACACCGGATTCTTAGAAATATTTATTGCACTTGAATTATCACAGAAAATTGTGATAGGCTCCTCATATTCTACTTTAATGTCTCTTAACATCTACTTCATCCATAAGATTTGAGTGCAACTACCTACTGCTACAATGTATTCTTCTTCAGTTGTAGACAAAGATATTGCCTCTTGTTTCTTACTTAGCCAAGAAACCAATCTTTTTCCCAAAAAGAATGCTCCTCCACTTGTACTCTTCCAGTCATCCATATCTCCTGCCCAATCTGCATCTGTATATGCATGAAGAGAGAAATCCTGATCTCTAGGATACCATAGACCATACTCAACTGTTCCTTTCAAGTACCTAAAAATTCTTTTGATTGCCATGACATGAGATTCTCTAGGATCAGCCTGGAATCTTGCCACAAGACCAACAGCCTGCATTATATCTGGTCTAGTCTAAGTGAGATACAATAATCCTCCAATCATTGATCTGTACTTGGTCTGATCTGTCTTAGGTGAGTCATCATCTTTGCTCAACTTACATCCGGTTGCCATAGGAGTGTTCATTGGCTTTGAATCTTCCATTCCAAATTTCCTCAACAATTCTTTCACATATTTGGTCTGAGAGAAAAAGATGCCTTTCTTTGTTTGAGTAATTTGCAGACCCAAGAAGAAATTCATTTCACCAAGCATTGGCATTTCAAACTCACTTTTCATTTGATTTGCAAAGGTTTTACCCAAACTGTCTCTTCCTCCAAAAATGATATCATCAACAAATACTTCAACAATCAAGATGTTTTCATTATCTATTTGGAAATATAGATTACTATCAGCAATACCTTTATTGAAACCAATCTGCACAAGATGCTTATCCAACCTTTCATACCATGCTCTTGGGGCTTGCTTCAATCCATACAGTGCTTTCTTCAACTTGTAGACCATATCATCATGATCAGACAATTGAAATCCATCCGGTTGTTCAATGCATACTTCTTCTTCCAAATCACCATTTAGGAAGGCAGACTTGACATCCATCTGATATACCTTGAAGTCCTTGAATGCAAGAAATAATCTAACTGCTTCAATTCTTGCCATAGGAGCAAAGGTTTCTTCAAAATCAATTCCTTCTATTTGAGAGTAGCCTTTGTAGACCAATCTAGCTTTGTTTTTGATTACTACACCAACTTCATTTAGTTTGTTCTGGAAGACCCATTTGGTTCCAATCACATTCTTGTTTCTAGGTCTAGGAACAAGATCCCAAGTATGATTTTTCTCAATTTGCATCAACTCTTCCTCCATTGCTTTGGTCCAGTTTTCATCATTGCAAGCTTCATTTATTGTTTTAGGTTCAATCTTTGAAATCAGATAGTATTCATTTGAATCTTGAGCAATTCTCCTCCTTGTTTGTACCCCTTTGCTTTTGTCACCTATGATCTGATCTTCAGAATGGTTTAGAGTTACATACCTTGGAACTTTGGGAGTTTCTTGCACTGATGTTTCTTGATCAGGCTCATTTAGACACACCTCTTCTTCCTGATTTACCGGATCAGTCTGAATCTGAATTTCAGAGGAGGATTGAGCTCCTTGCACTAGAGAATCATTCTGATCATTTTCATCATATTCATAAAACCTTGAGGGCTTCTCAATTCCTTCATCAACCTTCACATTTGTACTTTCTATCATCTTTCTCAATCTCTTATTGTAGCACCGGTATGCTTTGTTTTGAGTGGAGTAACCCAAGAAAATTCCTTCATCACTTCTAGCATCAAACTTTCCTAGATCTTCATCTCTTTTGATGTAACACTTGCTACCAAATACTCTGAAATATCTCACAGTGGGAGTTATACCAAACCAAAGTTCATAAGGAGTCTTACCGGTATTGCTTCTGATTTGAACTCGATTGAGAGTGTAGATTGCAGTGCTGACAGCTTCTCTCCAAAACATCTGAGGAACATTTTCTTCCATCATCATTGTCCTGGATGGTCCGGTTCTTTCTCTCAACTACTCCATTCTGCTGTGGAGTCCTAGGAGCAGACAACTGTCTCTTTATACCATGCTTCTCACAAAAGTCTATGAATTCACCGGATGTGAATTCACCACCTCTATCAGACCTCAAACATTTCAGTTTCAATCCAGTTTGATTCTCTACCATAGCCTTGAAGATTTTGAACTTCTCAAGGGCTTCTGATTTCTCTTTTAGAAAGGTGACCCACATCATCCAGGAATGGTCATCAATCAATAGCATAAAATATCTATCACCTTGCATACTCTTGATTCTTGTCAAACCACAGAGATTAGTATGAACTAATTCTAATAATTTGGTAGAGGACTGATCCTTGCTTTTGAAAGAGACTCTACTCTGTTTACCTAGTTGACATTCTTTGCACAAACTATTTGTAGGTTTTACCAATTTTGGAAGATCTCTTACAACCTGAGTATTGCTTATCTTGATGATGTTATCAAAATTCACATGACACATCCTTCTATGCCATAACCAACTCTAATCAATTTGAACAAACAAACAACTTTTATCAGAACCAACTAGATGGAAGATATTACCTTTTGTTTGAGTACCAGATGCAATCTCAGTTCCGGAGCTTCCAAAGATCCTACATCTTCCATTCTTGAATTAGAGATCATAACCTTTGTCTACCAACTGACCAACACTAAGAAGATTGTGCTTCAATCCTTCAACATACAGTACATTACCAGTTTTGCTCTTTCCATCAAAAGAAATAGTTCCCCTACCTCTGATTCTACCAGCAGAATTATCACCAAACTTTACCATTCCTCCTTCATACCTTTCCAAATCTAAGAACTTGTTCTTGTCACCTGTCATATGATGAGAACATCCACTGTCAATAACCCAATCATCCTTTTCTTCAACTTGGGAAGCCAAAGCTCTTTCTACAACCTTATGATTGACAGATTCAGAGGATATTGGATCTTCTTCCTTGATGGCAATAAACACCCATTCATTTTTGGATCTATTTCCTATTTCTGATTCATCATCTATTACACCTTCATTATCATCTTCTTCATGAACATAATAACAGTTCTTTTGGAACCTTTGTCTGTTAGAGTTGGACCTTGCAGATCTTTCCAGACATCTTGAAGCAAAATGACCAATCTTATTGCAGTTGAAGCACTTAAAGGGTAATTTCCCTTCATACTTACCGGATCCTCTTGGCAGTCTCTTTACAATGAGGGCTTCAAGTTGAGCTATTTCTGCTTCTTCCTCTTCCATGTCTTTCCTCGCTTGATCATACCATGACAGCTTCCTTGAAGAGTTTTCTCCCGGATCAAATCTTTGTTTGCCTTTCACATAGGCACTGGCTTTGAATGCAGATTCAGTCTTGGGGTGATCATCTCCAAACTCGGTCATTTCAAATGCAGCTAGTTTGCCAGCCAATTACTCTCTTGTGATAGTTGTATGGGCTCTGAATTCATCAATGGCAGTAACCTTGATTTTATAGGCAGCAGGAAGGGATCTGAGAATTTTGCAGACAATCTCATTTTCATCTAGAACTCCACCAACATTCCTGATTCCACACACCAGCTCATTTACTCTTGGCATAAAGGTAGTGATATTTTCATCATCTCTCATCTTCAATCTTTCAAATTTCCCTTTCAGACTTTGTAACATTGCACTCTTAACAAACTCATCTCCTTCATGCAAAAGTTCCAGTTTAACCCAGATCTCATATGCAGTTGGTAGGTCAATAACATTTGAGAGTTCTGAGTCATTCAATGTGCTTAGAAGAGCTTCTTTAGTCTGCAGATTGTTTTCAGCATCTGTGATTTCATTCAGAGTTGTCGGACCACCCTGTGGAGGTATATATGCTTTTGTGACCATGGACAAGTATGCTTTTCCCATACACTCCAAGTGACATTTCATGCGACCTTTCCAGAGTGAGAAATTGGTTCCATTGAACTTCAAACTATCCTTTTTGTATGACGACATCCTGGATCTCCTCAAGCGGTTAAGCTCTTTTCAAAGGAACTTAGCTCTGATACTAATTGTTAGATCTAGGGCACACAACTGAGAGGGGGGGTGAATCAGTTGTACAAAAACTTGCTTCTACTTCAAACACTTGATTCTTCTTTGTTAGTTAACAGCATATCAATTAACCATTCATCAAAGCATAAAGCAAGAACACTGGAGCAGATAAACATCAACACATTAGACACCAAGATTTTGACATGGAAAACTTGGTTAAGGGAAAAACCACGGGGTGATTAACCCAAGGATTATTCTCTATTAGAAGAATAAGAAAAATGGATGGCACATGCCAATCAGGGCTCACTGCTCGAGCACACTAGTCACAAAGAGGCACACTGCCTACAAGAGACACACTGTCTACAAGATCATAAGTATTACAAACTTGAACTGGAGAATGACATCTTCACCATGTCTGGATCAGTTCCATTTAAGCCCGAGACACACCTGCTCTGCCTTTTGCTCTTCCGCTATACCACACTCATCCGCTGCTCCACACCCTTTGAAATGAACTCACAAACCTTTATTTATACAAGGCATCGACTTAGGAACAATCATCTAAGTCAGCAATCATCCACAAGAACATCCGCAAGTCGGCAATCATCCACAAGAACATTCACAAGATGAATAACCCATCTAGTCGGCCAACCTGAATAAGAACATCTTCATCCGAAAGTATATCTCCAATTTCGGGCTCTAACACTAATGCGGACCAACAACACAACCTCAACATGATCCAAGAACCTTCACAAGCTTGCCTAAATGACAAGGTACATCCACACTTTCTCCACTTACTAGAATTCTTTTCTTCTTCATCTGGAACTTCAAGAACACAGTCTACCACCACTATCATACTGAACAAAGTGCTTCCGGACCTTCAAACCATGAACAAATTGAGATGACACATCACAAGGACATCCCAAACACTCTGTCCAATCCACAGAATAGGACAATGCACTTCCAGATCTCACCGGACCTTTTTGTAACACTCTGTCACTCCGGAACATCTCCCAGAACCGGTTCTACTTGATCGATCACAAATTCTTCATATCTTCATGCGGACCTCTGAAATCTTAACTGGATCATCTCAAGACTCATATCTACAAACCCTTTAATCTGCATCCTCTGATGCTCAACCTTTTGAGTACTTTTGCCTTCTTCTCATCACTATTCTTCACTGTCCTTGATTGAAACTGATTTCCTTAATAGCCTCAGCACATAGCTCATCCAATCCTTCCTATCAATACAATATGAGTATGTTGACATCAATGACAACACTGGTTAACCTCATACTTGCAACACTTTCTTTGTGTATATTGCTGTTGTATCTAGGTATCACCTTGTGTATATCGTCAGACAAAATGTGCATGTAAGAGTCCATTTGGGCTAAGTTTGGGATTGTTCGTTGAAATATACAAATAGTGTGTATATCACTAATGTATCTGTGCATATTATGTGTATATCTTGAAATTACATGTAAGGGTCTGTCGTTTGTATATATCACTAAAACATATTTTGTATTAACTCTTGTGTCTATCAAAATTATTTGAGGATATACATTTTGTGTGTATGCCAATGTATGTCATGGACAGTTTGTGAATATATCACCATTGTATGTCGACGTCAGTTTGTGAGTATACTGCAATTACATATAGCTGCTGTATGTTGTGAAGATGTAATGAAAATATATATTGCATAAGATGCAAAGGATAACTAGCTGAGGTGGTAGCTTGCTTGTATATTGGATGGATGTTTATCTGAAGATACAAGGGATGACTGGTGATAGCAGGGAGGAGAACCAGCTCAGTAAGTCGATAAATGTATGTTGAAGAATGTATGTCAGAATATACATTTCAACATACATTTTGAAAGATACAATGGGTGATTGCCTATGACGGTCAAAGTAAATGAAGATGCAATGGGAGACCGGCGGTAGAAGGTCAGGAATTGCATATACAAAACGAAGTCATCAGTGTGAGGAGAACCCATCGGGAAAAGTATTGGGAGTCACAGTGAAGGCAGGGTGTCACCGATAGAAAGTACATTGACCTAAGAAAAGCATCAGGTGAATGAAATTTTGTGAAGCTGATAGTACATATTCCTGCCGATCGGGGTGACAACTGAAAGTGTCACCGATGGAGAGTTTATCAGAATGAGTCTTATCATCAGAAGATGAGAACAAAGCTACGCTGATGATAAGAAGTCTGAGTGATAGTGATAAGTCATCGGTGTGAGTGGTGTATTGGTGGGAGAATTCTTGAGTGAACCGATGGTATAAGGTGTGACCGATGTATAGAAGATTTCGGTGAGACATTTGTATGTTCTTGCCGATATAGACAGAATTACCATTGTGTGTGTTTCCGTTGTGTACCCGCTCTGCATCATAGTGGTATCAGAGCCAAGGAGTGTTCTTTAGGTAGAAGAAGAAGGCAAAATGTCAGAAGGAGAAGGATCAGAAACGTACCCAACAAAGATGACCAATGTTGAGTTGACGACCTTAGTAAGAAAGCACATGGCAGAAAGCAGAGTAGAGCGAGCTCAGAATCAGGCATTGAAAGAAGAACTAGAGAAGTTGAGGGATAGAGTAGAGAAAGAGGAAGAAGATTCTGGTAAACAAGAAGATTGGGATGAAGAGGAGATCCCAAAGCAAGAAGAAATAGAGGTTCCTACAGACCAGAGACCCTTACTCAATGCCCTCAAGTCCATGGAAAGAAGGACCATGGATATGAAAATAGACTTGCTAGTGTTTGCAGGAAAAATGGAACCTGATTCAGTAATGGAGTGGATATACTCCTTAAATAATTTCTTTGAGACTGAGGAAATACCAGACCACCAAAGAGTGAAGATGGCTCAGTCCAAAATGAAAGGGGTTGCATTGACTTGGTGGAATTTCATCCAAGATGATAGGGTGAAAGAGGGAAAGAATAGAGTTGCAACATGGAAGAGAATGATGGCTTCAGTGAAGGAAGCATATGTTCCAATGGATTACAATATCCAATTACATAAGAGGAAACAAAATTTGAAGCAGAAGGAGCTAGATGTCAGCTCGTACACAGAAGAGTTCATGAAACTATGTGTAAAAACAAAGGTGAAAGAGGGTGAGGAAGAGAAGGTAGCAAGGTACCTCAATGGATTGAGGTTTAACATCCAAGAAGACCTAAATCTGCATAATCCAGATACAACTCAGAAATGCTACCAATTGGCACTCAAAGTGGAAGAAAAATTAAAGAGAAGGCATGAGAAAAACAATAGAGGAAAAGAGAGACAGCAAAGGGGAGGAAGAAGTCCTTTCAGAGGCAGAGGAAATGGATTTGGATACTAGGGTGAATCCAATCAAGAGAACATCAGAGGAGACAGCAGTCAGAACCAAGGGGGAAGCTATAATCAAAGAGGAAATTTTAGGGGTAGAAGACCACCATTTAGAGGAAGATCTCAGGGCAGAGGACCTATCAGATGTTACAACTGCAATCAAGAAGGCCATATAGCTAGCAGATGTCTAGCAAAGGCAACAAGTTCAATAGGAGAAAAGAGGATCAATCTGATCTAAGAATCTGATTGTCAAAGTGTAGCAAGCTCAAGCACTAATCAAAGTGTGAATGCTCCTGACAGTTATGGATATCCTAAGAGAGGAGAATCTTTGATGATTAGAAGAGCAATGACCACCATGAAGGTGCCCAGCAAAGAACCCCCACAAAGGAAGTCTCTTTTCAGAACTACTTGTAAGGCAGGAGGAAAGGTATGTAAAGTTCTGATTGACTCTGGCTCTACTAAAAATTTTGTCTTTTGAAATGGTAGAAAAGCTTAAGCTTAGAAGACTACCACATCCTTGCCCATACAAGATCTCATGGCTCCACCAAGGTCAACAAACAGTTGTAGAGGAACAGGCTTGGGTAGAATTTCAAATTGGCCCATACAAGGATAGGTTATTGTTTGACATTACCAAGATGGATGCTTGCCATCTCCTATTTGGAAGACCATGGCAGTATGACTTGAAAGCATACCATGATGGAGTTAGAAACACCTATTCAATCACCAAGAATGGTAAGGTGATAGAATTACTACCATTAATGGAGAACGAGGTGGAGTCAAAAGGAAAAGAAGTCAAAGTGATGATGGTAGAAGGCAAACAATTCATGAAAGGGATAGGAGAAGAAGGAGTAGTTACATATGCTCTAATCCCTTGCCTAAAAGTAAACAAAGAATAGCAGCAACAAGTTAAGGGAGAGGAAGAGACAAAAATTCATAGACCCAGCTGTCCAAGAGATATTGGACAAGTACAAAGGCATTATCTCTGATGGAATGCCAAGTTCCCTACCACTTATTAGGGACATTAGCCATTGTATAGATCTGATCCCAGGATCTACACTTCCAAAGAAAGCAACATATAAGATCACTCCATATCAGAATGCAGAGGTAGCAAAGCAAATTGAAGAGTTGTTGGAGATAGGCCTAATTGGCAAGAGTCTAAGTCTATGTGCAGTACCGGCTATACTAGCACCAAAGAAGGAAGACACTTGGAGACTTTGTACTAATTCAACGGTGATCAACAAGATAACCATTAGGTATAGGTTTCCAATCCCTAGGATAGAAGATTTACTTGATTGTTTGGGGGGTGCTAAATATTTCACCAAAATAGATTTAAAGAGTGGTTATCATTAGATTAGGATTAGACCTGGTGATGAATGGAAAACTGCATTTAATACTAATGAGGGGTTATATGAGTGGAAGGTCATGCCTCTTGGTTTGTCCAATGCCCCTAGTACCTTTATGAGGTTAATGAATGAGGTCTTGAGGGAATTCATAGGTAAATTTGTCATAGTCTATCTAAATGACATACTGATTTTCAGTAATACAAGGCAAGAGCACCTCAATCATATCAACTTCGTCCTCAAAAGGTTATATAAAGAGTAGCTAATGATCAATTTAGCAAAGTGTCTATTTATGTAGGAAGAGATCATCTACTTGGGATTTGTATCTCACATAACCAACTAAAAATGGATCAAGAAAAGGTAAGTGCCATATTGTCTTGGCCAACTCCTAAAACCGTGAGTGATGTAAGAAGTTTCCATGGATTAGCAACCTTTTATAGGAAGTTTATAAAGGTATTTAGTCATGTTTGTGCACCCATGCTTAACACCATCAAAGGAGGCAGATGTTTCCTTTGAAACATTGACGAAGAAGGTGGCAGAGCAGCCAGTTCTTGCATTTCCTAACTTCGTCAAGATTTTTCAGGTAGAATGTGATGCAAGCCATATTGCAATTGGAGCAGTACTCAGTTAGGAAGGTAGGCCTATTGCATTCTTCAGTGAGAAATTAAATGATGCCAAGAAGAGATACTCATCCTATGATTTGCAGATGTATGCTCTAGTCCAGTCACTTAAGAAATGGAGGCATTACTTAATGCCAAAAGAATTCATAGTGTTCACAGATAATCAGGCCCTCAATTTCACAAACAGTCAAGAGAAGCTGAACCATAGGCATATGAAGTGGGTGGAAACTTTGCAAGCTTTCACTTTCACACTCAAGCACAAGAAAGGGGTTAAGAACAAAGTGGTAGATGCTCTAAGAAGAAGAGTTCTAACCACTAATCAGATCCAGTTGGAAAGTGTTGGCATTGATTCTTTGAAGACAATGTATGATGATGATGAAGACTTTGGCGAGATCTACAAGGTATGTACTTCTTTTGGAGACAAATATCATGTTGAGTTCTCTAAATTTCTGATCCAAGATGGATTACTTTTCAAAGGTGGACAACTATGTATTCCAAGATGTTCTATGAGACTGAATATTATTCAGGAGAAACATTGTGGGGCCATGGCAGGACATTTTGGTCTCGATAAAACTCTTGATCTTGTGAAGAGGCATTACTATTGGCCTAAGCTGCAATCAGATGTGCGAAGATTTGTGGAAGCATGTGTGATATGTCAGAAAGCCAAAGGAAGATCCACAAATGCAGGTTTATATCAGCCATTACCCATTCCTTCTAGGCCATGGGAGAGCATAAGCATGGATTTTGTATTAGGTTTGCCTAATACAAGGAAAGGATATGATAGTGTTTTTGTGGTAGTAGACAGATTTAGTAAAATGGCACATTTCTTGCCATGCAAAACCACTTGTGATGCTTCGTATGTTGCAGACCTGTTTTTCAAGGAAATAGTGAGGATCCATGGATTGCCATTGAGCATAGTCTCAGACAGAGATGTCAAATTTATTGGCCATTTTTGGAGGACTCTTTGGAAGAAGCTTGGAACCAATTTGTCCTTCTCATCAGCCTACCATCCTCAAACAGATGGGTAGACTAAAGTAGTTAATCGTTCATTGGGGAATCTGTTAAGGTGTTTAACAAGGCAGCATGGAGAGAAGTGGGATAACATCCTACCATATGTAGAATTTTCCTATAATGACGCCATTAATAGGAGTACCAGAAAGTCACCTTTTTAGGTGGTGTATGGAATTCATCCAAGTGGTATTCTAGAACTAAGAGATCTACCTATAGGAGAGCCTATTAGTGCAGATGGTGAAGCTTTTGCTTTAGCCATCAAAGAAGTACATGATCAGGTCAAGAACCAACTTAACCAAACTACATTACAGTACAAAACATATGCTGACAAGAAGAAGAGGGATTTACAGTTTGATGTTGGAGATTTGGTGTGGGTAAATCTGAAGAAGGAGAGGCTCCCCAAAGGTAAATATACCAAGCTAATGCAGAGGAAGATTGTACCATGTCAGATTTTGAAGAAGTATGGACAGAATGCATATGAGATCCAACTTCCTTCTGATCTTGGATTATCACCTATTTTCAATGTCTGTGATCTAACACCATACAAGTAGCAAGCAGATGTCGAACAGGAACCATTACAAGATGCAGAAAATAATGATATTCCTAAGCATGATCCACCAACGTTGAAGAATATCTTAGGCTCAAGAGTGATAAAGAAGACATGGAATACAACATACCTAGAGTATTTGGTGGCTTGGCAAGGAAAACTGGATTCAGAGGCCGTTTGGATGACTACAGATCAGATCACAAACCATGGTGCAGACCTCCAAACTCTGATCTCAAAGGGGCTTGAGATCTCTTCTCCTGGGGAGTATGGTGCAGGAGCACCCCTTCAATAGGATAAATATGCACAATAAGGTTTTAATAAGGATTTGACATTTCATGTTACTATGTAGCATTTATATGTCTAAGTCACATGTAACATTTTATGTTGGCTTTTCCTGTTGGTAAACATCAAATTTAACATTTTAGACATGTTGGGTTATGTGAAGGGTTAAACCAATGTGTCTTATCATTAGGTGTTTTGCTGTCTTATGCAAAATAGATGTCATGGGATTAATTAGGGTTTCTGTTAATAATCATTGGAAAATTCAAAATCTCAAAAATAGAGGTGACGGGGTTAACAAAAATAGGGAGAGATAGTCAAGAGAGGGGGTTGTTTTTTTTTATTTTATTCTTCCTTCTTTTTCTGGAACTGATCAAATGTATAGAGCTGGAATGAAGGAATAGAAATGCGGAAAATGGTGTTTTGACAATTCTAAATCCCGTGTGAAATCTTTGTATAACGAATTATTCTGTATATTATCTGTATAGAACCGTTTCATATTTAGCTTAGTTTCTCTGTTGCTGTGATGCACGTTTAAATCCATTTCACTGGTGGATTTATGTGAAACTAGTGGAATGGACTTGTAAAGTAGTTTTCCATTTTTGTTTCATTCTTTTGGTTGATAAATATGGAAGTATAGAAATTACAGAATCCGTTTCAGAGAAGATCATCGGTAGGAAAATTCAAATTTACATGTGAAGTATATACATAAATTGTATGTTGTAGACAGTCTATGAATATATCGCATTTGCATGCAAGCCTCATTCTATGTATATACTGTGAAAAGGGGTACGTATAAAAAGTCTTGTTTGGTCAAATTTGTGTTGTTCGGCGAATATACATTTCCTGTATATATCAAAATTGTATGAAGGTACTTTCTTTGTGTATATTGTTGTTGTATCTAGGTATCACCTTGTGTATATCATCAAAAAAAATGTGCATGTAAGAGTCCATTCGGGCTAAGTTTGGGATTGTTCATTGAAATATACAAATAGTGTGTATATCACTAATGTATCTGTGCATATTCTCTGTATATCCCAAAATTGCATGTAAGGGTCCGTCGTTTGTATATATCGCTAAAACATATTCTGTATTAACTCTTGTGTCTGTCAAAATTGTTTGAGGATATACATTTTGTGTGTATACGCCAATGTATGTCATGGACAGTTTGTGAATATATCACCATTGTAGGTGGGCATCAGTTTGTGGGTATACTGCAATTGCATATAGCTGCTGTATGTTGTGAAGATGCAATGAAAAGATACATTGCATAAGATGCAAAGGATAACTGGCCGAGGTGGTAGCTCTCTTATATATTGGATGGATGTTTTTCTGAAGATACAAGGGATGACTGGTGATAGCAGGGAGGAGAACCGGCTCAGTAAGTCGATAAATGTATGTCGAAGAATGTATGTCAGAATATACATTTCAACATACATTTCAAAAGATACAATGGGTGACTGCCTGTGACGGTCAAAGTAAATGAAGATGCAATGGGAGACCGGTAGTAGAAGGTCAGGAATTGCATATACAAAACGAAGTCATCGATGTGAGGAGAATCCATCGGGAAAAGTATTGGGAGTCACAGTGAAGGCAGGGTGTCATCGATAGAAAGCACGTCGGAGTAAGAAAAGCATCGGGTGAACAAAATTTTGTGAAGCCGATAGTACATGTTCCTGCCGATCGGGGTGACAACTAAAAGTGTCACCGATGGAGAGTTTATCGGAATGAGTCTTATCATCGGAAGATGAGAAGAAAGCTATGCTGATGATAAGAAGTTTGAGCGATAGTGATAAGTCATCGGTGTGAGTGGTGTATCAGTGGGAGAATTCTTGAGTGAACCAATGGTATAAGGTGTGACCGATGTATAGAAGATTTCGGTGAGACATTTGTATGTTCTTGCCGATATAGACAGAATTACCATTGTGTGTGTTTCCGCTGTGTACCCGCTCTGCATCAGTATCATTTGTTTTTGTTGGATACATGCCTTTGGTTTTGGTGTGGGGGAAAGTGTAAAAGAGGGAGGACCAAAATGAACTTCATGCAGGCGATAGTAAGGAGATTCACTGCAGAGATAGCCTGTGACTGGTGCAAGTAGCTCATGGAGAGCCACCAAAAGGTGCACAAGAATTGTCTAAATCCATCTCAACCGTACATTTAACGTACAGGTATGATTCTTGACTATGATATGTTTGTAATCACAAGGTGATACCTTTGATAATAATGGTGTCGACTATTATTTTAACACATAGTAATGCATTTCTATGTGAGGCCAATAAGGCCGTAGTTGCTAACTCTGTGTGGATTTGATATGAGGCCATCGAGACCATATGTAATACCTTTGTGCTATCTTTTGAAAACAATGTATTAGCACATTATTCAGCTAATGCTATAAGGTTGAACATTAAATACAACGGTGTTGGTAAGAATCTTGTTTGTTGAAAAGGGCATGGTCTGTAAACCACATGTTATACTCTTAATACTGTCTTCGCTATCATTTGAGTCGTTGTGCTCAAAGCCTTTGTAGTATCGATTAATTATGACTGTCTAAATGTTTATAAAGACTGTTATGAGCACAGGCCAAGAGCAGTGCTCAAGCCATATTATCCCTAATGATAATCATTTTCTTTGAGCCTCGACTGTGCCTTAGGCACTTAATATGTTAGGCTAAGGTGCTGTAGAAATAGTGCTCAACTATTATAAAGATATACTATGATATTTATAGAACAACCCATATTAATAAACGGGTACTATGGAAAATAGTGCTCGGTTGTTATGAAAGGTATTATGATACCTATGGCATATTAAGCAATATGTTAAAGCTTTATGACTCCTCATGCTGAGGGAAGAATGGTAAAGGTTTACTAATAATGTTACCCGATGTAGTTTTAAATGCATGACAAATGATGATGGTCGGGGAAGCAAACCCCATTGATACCTATTTCTTATGAGTATGAAAATAAAGTAGAGTATGAAACTCTTATGATTAAAGGATATGAAAGTAATCCCTTTTTGAATGGCCATACTTTGTGAACCAAGTATAGGGTGTTATGAAGTCATGTGGGATCATTGATTTATGGTCTTTTAATAGAATTGACCTATTAGACTATTATGAAATAAGTCTTGGTTGATATGAATTTGAATCTAAACCTAGTGACAAGATAAACATGAAATTTGGACCAGGAAAGGTTATAATTTTGAAAACTCAATTGTCCTTATGTCATTATGAAAGTACAAGAATAGAGTGACATGGAGTTATAGATTCCCTATTGCAAAAGCAATGAGACATGATTGAATATGCTCCCAAGATAGGAGTTGAATGTCCAAGGAATGGGCTAAGATTGTTTTGAAATTATTTATCCTAGACCAAGAAAGGTCGAATTATGATTACTATAGGATGAGACAACTTCTATGTCGAGTTGAGTTGGTGGACATATGACAATGTTCATAGTGAAATGTTTATGCATGTAAATTTTTGGCCAAAGTAATGTATCTATCTCTGCATGCATTGTCAGTCCACTATGCTCTAGATGGCATAATGTCTCCAGTAGGGTCATACATAGTTAGAGTGGATCTATAGTTGTGTGACCGTGAGACATTATGAAGGACACAGAACTAGATACTCAGATGGAAAACCTAACGGTTCCTCATATCTATACCTTCTGTGAAGGGTAGGGCCTCTTCCAGGTAGGAAGTTGTGCGGGGAACCGCCAGTTTGTGGTTGGAGAAAAAGCACTCAGTTGATTCTCTCCTTCCCAAGCAAAAGACAAACTGAGGCTTATGAAGTCAAATGTCAAACTTCCAGATACAGTTCTTTTCTTTATATGACTTGTTAGTTAATTATTATGTATATTTCTATATTTGATGCCTTGATCATAGCTTTGTACATGTATAGTGATGGTTATTCACTAATGAATTATCCTTGGATATTGTAAATCTAAGCTTTTTTATGTTCTGGAAATGAATAACATGCTTAATTATCATGATGATTTCAATTCATTTTTTCTTAACTATGATTATGTCAATCATGATGTCTAGTTAAGAAGGTTAATTGTGGTTATTATTTGGATTAGATGACATGTTACATATGGTAGCAAAGCTACTGGGTTCAATACATGGACTTGTGAGCTCACTACATAATGATTTTCTTTATCCAACATTAACGGTTGCTAATGTATGGATGTTCTTATGCCATAATGGTAAGAATAAGAACAACACCTTATTGGTTCCTCCAACTGATATGCCAAAGTCCTCTAAAGATTTAGTTAATTTCTTATGGTTGAGGGCTCTAGGTTAGCAGCCAATGAACAGGATTACTGTTGACCTATTTTCCTCTGTCCAGAGTTAAATAGTTCACCTTGTATTTTCCTTGAAAATCCTTTAGAAATAACCCTACAAGGCTTAAATCCTTCAAATCACTTATGCTCTACCTTGCCAAAAGAATCCCAATTTCTTGCCTTGAGAATCTTTGCAGAAAACCCAGAAAAACCCAGAAATCTTTTGTCTCCAATTGTTTTTTATCCCAGGGATTTCTTAGTTTCATGCTTAGTATTTGTGTATGCATTTTCCAATATATATTTGCATATACATTTGCCATTGTATGTTGGCAAGATACAAAGGACAAAGATACAAGGGTGATATACAAAGGAAATGTACATCACAAAGATGCAAAGGGAGAATGTATATCGGCAAGTTACAAAGGCGATATACAAGAGGCAATATACAAAGGGGATCATCACTGAGACAAGCCTCATCGGTAGCTAAGTCCAAGGTTTCTCCGATCGGCTGATGAAGATACAAAGGAAAAATGCAAGGGACAATATACAAAGTGGAATATACAAGGGAAAGTGGGGTCTGCTTTCATACAAAGGTGATGGAATTTGCATATGCAAAGGGCACATACAAAGATAAGATGCAAAGGAGGAGATACAAAAGGTAGGGCCCACCAATTGTATGTATATGCGATTGTATCTTTGCACATACAATCGCATATACAATGTGATATACATTCCTAACATAACAGGCCCGGACCTGAAAAGGTATGCAGTTTAGTTGATAAAGGCAGACATGTTTGTATGCATCTTTTGCTTGTATATTCGCATTGTATGTTTAGACATACAAAGGACATATACAAGGAAATATACAACGGTAACATACAAAGGTCAGAGGCATGTTTGCAATGTATAAGTGATTGTATACAGTTCTGCTTGTATATTCACATTGTATATGCGATATACAAGTCCGATATACAAAAGGAAAAGATACAAGCCGGGCCTGTTCTGAAGAATCAAGTGTGGCCGATAAACCTTTGAGTTCCGCATTGTATGTATATGCGATTGTATCTCATATACAATTGCGATATACAAGACAGACATACAAGGGCTTTTTCGGCGAAACAACACTTATCGGTGGCTCATGCAAAGGTCTTTCCGATGGCCGATAAAGAGGCGAATGTTCAGCATTGTGTCCCAAGTTCAACTCAGCACCCAATGGAGTGATGACACATGTCATGGTATATACAAGCTACCTTTTCAAAAGGGAAATCAAGGTGAAACAAAGGTTAAAGCCCATTTTTGTATGTTGGCACTTGTATGTATGTACATTTGCATATACAAAAATAGACATGCAAAGGGCACATACAATCGCATATACAAGCAATTTGAATATGCAAAAAAGTGAAAGGAGGGAGATTGCATGAATGCATAAAGTGAACAATATAAAGTGTAGGTGCAATTGTATATACAAGTGCAGATGCAATGCGATATACAGATGCAGTTTGACCATAACTTTGATCGCCCATATCTCCCTTATTCTGACGAATTTCAACATGCTTCAAAAGGCAAAGGTGCTTGTTTTTATCTCCTCTTTCATCTGGTAGGATTTGAGCAGGATATTTTCAATTTCAAAAATTGATGCACATCTATAGGCTCATTCGACTAGATGTTTCAGCGACTATTTTTGCATATTCAGATGCAGATATTTGTTGCATTTATGGGTGCAGGTTGATGATTTAGCAGCTTACATTGAATATTCAAAATATCTTCCACCTGCCCTTGTTCCAGATATTTTATGCCATAAATTCTTGCAGGTGGACGTCCCTTCAAATGAAGATATTTTCTGACGGAGCCCATGCACAAATTGATTGTAACCGACTGAGGTAAAAAATGTAAAATGATATATATACGTGGAAAGCAAATGTATTGTTGTTGGTTGTTCTTCTGGCCTATTTTGTAATGGCTACTTGGCCTCTATAATCAATATAAACTGGTATTTTGCCTCTCTTTTATGATTTTAGCACTGTGTCTGCTCTTTGGATTAGTGTAGGCTGTGTATTGTGGACAAAACGGCCCCTTTCATTCCTCCATTATTCTGTCTTGACCTCTGTTAGAACCAATATGAGTTTGTGTAATTCTTTCCAGCTGTGAGATTATTACTGTGTCGATTCAGTTGCAGCCAAACACATTTAAATCTGGTGTATCACTTATTATTTCATTTCAGCATTCCTTCTAACCCTTTTCCTCTGCAAGCATTAGCACTAGGTTTAGATGCATTTCTCTAAGTATTAGGCTTAGAAAGAGGAAGCTGGCCTTCTTTGGAGGTTTGATCTCAATTTGCAAGGTCCCACACTTCGAGACCATTCCCATGTTTCTCCATATTGCTAAAGTTTTACAACTGTAGCTCAGGGTGCAAATCTGGGTGATAATAATTACAACACCTAAGAGTTGAAAAATCCTCTGCACTTTTGGTTCTGCAAGACCAAGGAGGGTGTACCTATACAACATCCAAGGGATACATCTTGACTAATGCTAGATGTTGCACTAAAACAAAAGGTCCTCAATAGCATTTTATCATGGAAATGACTAACTTCGTTTAGATTGGCTTAATCCTATGACACTACAGTTCATAACCTGATTGAGAACAGATATTTATCCAAACTACTCTCAAAAGAATGACAGAAATGAAATGATTTTGATTATTTTGGGGTGGATCTAAATCAGCAAATTAACCCAGTGAAAGACTGGTACATTAATCCAAAGGGCTATAGAGTCAAATTGTACAGAACCTATGTATCATTCAAACGACCTTACCTCATGACTGAAAGACTAATGACATTAATACCTTATATCAATACCTCTTAGACATGGAAATATGAAAATATCCTTTTAAATCATAATGCAGACAACAATTAATTGAATGTATTCCAAGAATTTATTTCTCCCCTTGAGAGAAAGCAAGAGAAAACATACATAGTGCAATAAATTGCAGAGATGCACTAAAATATACTTGATATTCAAAAATCATGTTAACTCCATCAAATGCAACACATAAAGGATTCCATAACCAATATATCATTGTATTAATTTGAGAATAACACTGCTCTACAAATTTGAACATGGATTATGAGACAGTTTTCCTCTATTTTACATTGGATTAAAATACAAGGTACAGTACTGTCTAAAACTGAGACCCGACCCCCCCTTTTTCAAAATGGCCCTGAATTCCCATTTAAAAGAACATGGGAGAAAACAAGCTATAGGTCATATACATATGTCATATTTTCATTTGAAAATTATTGACAACTAGAGGCCAAAATACCCATCTCCAACCATAAAGGCATACTTCTGCAGATAATCATCACTTGAAGTAGATTGGAACAATTAATTTTGTCTTGTATGCTTTCTTGTTGCTAACGTGGAGGTGAGCCATGTTTTTGAAGGAAAAAGGGGATTGCAAATTATTCCAATGGATCAGCCCCTCCTCACATAAGGACATTTATTTCCCATGCAAAAGCCCTTCGCTAAACTTCATTAGCCACACAATCAGACAAGGGAGTGCCTGTAAGGATCAACAAAGAAAAGAAGCACCAGAAACCTGAGTCCCTCCTATTATGACCACTCACAAGCACAAGTAGGCAAATACCCTCCTCTCTTTGTGAAGTTCCCAACCAACTCACTCGATCGATAACTAGAGGATGCCTCTAATAGCTAGCTCTAGTTGATCCAGACCTTTAGATAGGAAGGGAACAACAATAATCATGATTCCCTCCCCACTAGCTTCATCTAGGGGGACAACACACCACCCACTATAAGCCAAGCTATGCCAAGACCCACAATACTAAGGGAAAGGGAGAGAGAGCGATGATGCCTCTCTACCTTTGTGTCCAGTCTAGGGACTCACAAGAACAAGAAGTTACTGGAGTCTGCAAACCAGAATGTAAAGCCCTCATATGGATGAAAGCAAGGGGTGAAGAAGGGGCTATAATGGCTCAATGGATGCTCCTAAACTTCCCCAATTTAGCCAGAACCACCCATTCCTTAGAAAAACCACTCTAATCTTCTAATCTTGTAAGGAAAAATTATTAGCCATGAGAATAGAGAGGAAAATTTTGAGGAATAGGAGGACAACTATAGCATACTAAAAAGATAGTGACCCATACTATCTACTCCAAAGAGGATAGTGCCTAAAACAAAATTAGAAGCATTAATTTATAGTGGTATTATGGAAACTCCCACCACCTAGGTGATCACACTCTGTCCACCAATCCTGCAAGTTTAGTCTTGATAGTACCTGTTGGTGCCTGAATTGACTGTCAGTTTCTGAGCAATTTTTCATGCAGGCACCTTCCCAAAAAATCCAAAAAAGTTCTAAGTTTTGGCACCCCTTCAGTGTTTTGTAGCATCCGCATCATCTTTCCTGAGGAAGGGGTCATCATGTTTTGTCCGTCGGCATGAGTTTTTGTTTGAAGTGCTCTGATTGTGTCTTCAAACTTTCGGTTTGAACTTGAACCCTTTTTCTCAAAGTTCAATGGTTCAACGGTTCAGGGTTCATTTTTCTTCTAACGAGTCATATCATGCATTTACCTTGCGTAAATGATGTATTGTTGAACCTCCTGCTTGAACCCTTTTCTCAACGGTTCAAGGTTCAACAGTTCGAAGCTTTGTGATTTTGGTCTCGGCCTAAGTTTTTTGTGTATCGGGTCGACTTCGAAGTACTTGGCCGCCAGTGATGAAGTATTGTTTTTGAGCATTGAACCTCACTGACGAACCTCAGTATTGAACCTTGCCATTGAACCATCAGGTTGAACCGGTTCATCGGTTCAATGGGTTCACGGGGTTAAGTTTGTGTTGCCGATAGAGGATGTGTTTTGTTTATTAGCATCGGGGTGACTTGTGTGGTCGGCGTAGGTGTTTTGTGGCTTGCCGACAGTCTAGGTCTCGCCGATGAGGATTTTGGAGTGCTATCGCCAAGACTTTGGCTATCGGATGAGCGGGCAAGTGTTGGGCCGACGGCATATGTTTGGCCAATGAGGAGTCATCGACATGTGTCTTGTCGAGGGGGCTTTCATCGGAGTTATCGACATTATCGGTAGAGAAGTTTTTTGTTGCTCTGACGGATGGTGGTCTCACCGAAGACCTTGGGTTGGTGCTCATCGGGATAACATTTGCTATCAGATGGACTGAGGTGAGCTTGCCCGATGGTGTATGTCTCACCGACGGAAGTGGCAGGCCGATGTGTTATCGGCAAGAGTTGTTATATCGGCAGAGGGGTTTCTTGCTAGGCTAACGGTGTTGGTCTGGCCGATGGCGAAGGTGCTGTTGGAGAGACTTGGTAGATCAGCGAGGGTCTGGAGAGTTGGCTCGATGGTTCATCTCTGGCCGATGGAGGGGAATGTAATGTAGTGGTCAGCGAGACAATTGAGATCAATGAGAGATTTGTGGGGTAGGCCGATGGTAGAAGTTTGGCCAATGGGCTTTTGGAGAAGGAGCGTGTGTCAAACGTAACAAAAGCGCTCGACACCTATTATGCATATGGCCATGTTTTTAAAATACTGAAGGGGTCTCCGCACCGTGCATGTGGGATTAATGTCCCTGCATAATTTGAACCTACGGTGAAGCACGTTTTGGCGGGAAGCTCCATTTTGAATGCTGTGACTATTTTCAAGTAGGCCGTGGGTGGTTGAGCCATCAATGGTGACAGTGCAGGGGTATGGGTGATGGGACAGGTGATCAAACTGCCTGATTATGAATGAGGACTTCCAGATGGCGGCGCATGGCTCGAGGCCTCCCTTGTCTACTGCATTGATGACTTCTGAGCGCCATTCTTTTTGATGGATGTATCTGGCAGATTTTTGACTTCTGGCTATGTAATTAATGCTGAGTACGCTTCCCTCTGGCTATTTTTAAGCAGGAAGTGTTACTCATTTTAGAGGTTGGATGTTTTTGGGCTTTCGGCTCTGGCTCTGAACATAAGGTGTTCACATTTTGAAAGGCATTTTTTGCTATAGACTCGGTCCTTAGTCTGGTGTACCAGTCTATTTTTGTCTTGTAAATGATAATTTTCTCTATGATGACTTTCTATGCAGATTGATTTTAAATGAAAAACACCTGTGTGTGTATTGTTTCTGATTGTCTCCTGTATGTCATTTGTTTTCCTTTCAAACAAGGTTTTCAAGGGCTTCCAAGTTTTTCAGTATATGCGTACTGTGTGTCTGATTTATTGCATCTACTCAAGGAGTGGTTAAATAGGCTTTTGATCAGATACAAAGGAAAATAGATTGCATCATAGGATCTGTTAAGTATGATCATAAGTAATACTCTTTCTTGGACATGTTGCCGTTAGGCAGTAGCATTCTTCTCAGGTCCTCTGGATATGAATTAGTGTTGTCATGGGGAGACATTTACATTCTTAGATATGACTCTGCTGCCCAGATAAGGCACTGGTTTGGGAATCTGTCTGTTCAATGGGTCTAGGAAAGTCCCATAACTCCAAATATCAATTCAAACCATTTCATCCTTCCACCTGTTAGTTGTAGGATTAGGAGTAGGAAACCCCTGCATGCTCTCATCCCTAACCAGACACATATGTCTAAGAATGTTGCCAATCTTGTGATTTGTTACACAAATCTTGGTCCTTACATGAGAGTATTCTGCCTGTTGCTGTCAAGTTATATCCTTCTGTCATTGAGCTAGTCAAGGTCATACTTTTATCAAATAGGGACCCCCCCTTGGTGCGGCAGAACCAGAAGTGAAGGGGAGGAGCTCACGCAACCTCCTATATTTAGTTGGTTGAATCTGCCTGTGCATTAGAACTGGCAAACCCTAATGCTGATTCAGAAGAAAAACCAACAAAATGGTGACTCTACTGGGGACGTTGATGTAAAGTGATATCCTACAGTCTCTAGTGAAGTTCTGCTCTGTTGGTGGAATGAACCTGGAAAAGTAGCTTTCAGCTGTTAAAAATTTTGTCCTCTCTGGAGAAAAGGCGACTCTACAAAAGATTCAAGTGCACATGAAAAGTTGATGTGTGTGTTGTGACAAAAAAAAATGTGCTATTCAGACTTCAGCATCTATATGAGAAAATGTACCTTGCTCCTTCCTACTTGTAATTGTTGTTTTATTGCATAGGTTAGATGCCAGGGGAGGTTACAGGTCTTAGGAATATTAAAGATGTCTAAAAATAGAAATTTCATGAATCCAAATATGTATACACCCATACTCAGTCAAAAGGGGGATGACTTGTTGGATAAAAGAATAGAAGAGATGAAAAATAGGTTGATATTCTTAGAGGCTAGGCAGGCCCAATTAAATCATGATAACCTTTTTGTGTCTGCCAGTTAGAAAGCTAAACCTCCTGTCAGCGCTTTTGATCCTTTGTATGACCAGTTAGATTTGTCATGGGTTGATTATAAAGTAGAAAGTATGCCTGCTAGGATATATTGTCAGATGCCTAGATTTAGTGGTCACAGTGTTTGTGATAGGAATGCATATATCCAAAAATTTTACAGTTTCATGGGAAAACATTCATTTAGAGATGAGGATGTGTGGATGAGGTTTTTTGTTAGGTCCCTTGATGCAAAAGCAAAAGACTGGTATTTGAGCTTTCCAAAGAGATTCTTTGCCTGTTGGGATGAGCTTACTCACTATTTCAAAAAGGAATTTGCAAAAGAACCTGCTGATCTTGTTGCAGAATTGATGAAAATCAGAAAACAAGATAAAGAGCTATGTATTGATTTCAGTCATAAGTTTGTAGTAGCCCTTTCACAGATCCCAGAAGTCTTCAGACCTAACACTTCAGCCTGTGTTGGCATATTCTTTGAGGCTTTTGAGGAGGATTCTAGTGCAGTACTGAGGGATTTCAAGGTAACAAGTATGCAGATGGCATACAAGTTCGTAGAAAATATAGAAAAAATTAGAAGTGAGCACCTGCTAAAATCCCTATCTCTAGGCCTTGGTGTGAGAAATGATTGTGAAGCTACGAATGACCAAATGATTATGGCATCATGTGAAAATGAAAAAGTAGATGTTGAGGATGCCAGTGAAAGGACTAATGAGGACTCCCATTGCAATGTTGAGGTGTCTGACCATGAAAACAATAATGAGGTTGTGGACAGCAATGAGCAACTTTTGGAATGGAGCTGTGGAGATAATTGTGAGTATTGTACTCAAGACAGAGAAGTTATAAGAAAACAGAGAAACAGTCTCATGTGTGACCCATTGCCTTCCTTTCAAACACATGGAGATCATGAAGAGCAGTCAGAGATTGAAATAAGTGCTAGTACAGAGCATGATTGTTTTTTATTTGGTGACTGTTTTGCTTATGACACACAGGCCAATACTCCTCCACAAAGTGAATCCATTGGTGATGAAGATGCGTGCTCTGCTGCCCATGAACAAATGGCATATTATGATCAAGCTGATGTACCTGGATCACCCATTTTTGACACATATGGTGATGAGGGTCTATTTGAGTATGGTGAAGGTTTGAGCACTATTTTTGACTTGGATTCTATTTCTCATCCTGATGAAAGAGGAAACAACATACATCAGGTAGGTGACTGTAAAAATGTGCCTGATTTGAAAGAGATGCTAGAGCCTAATCTTTTCCAGTTTGATGCTAGTTTTGGTTGTGTGCATGATGTGCACAATTGTGAATTTGAAAGCTTCTCTTTTGGGCTAACTGATGAAGAGATCCCTAATTTTCCTAGCTGTGTGGTGGAATTTGAGTGTTTCCTATTTTCAGTCCAGCTAGGAGATCATTTTGCAATGCATACTGCTGATGCAGATGATGACAAGTGTTACATACCATTTAAGTATGCATTGCCTGATACATTCTGCATTCATTTGTTGCCTGATGCTGAGGGTCGCTTGCATAGGGTTGACAGTGACAAAATAAATCAGAAGGTTGAATATGCAAATGACCAGGTTTGTTTGTGGTCAGATCATGGCATCATTCTTAGGCTTGACCCAGTGCATGCAGATGAAAATAAGGTGTTTGACAAGGGGAAGTATTGGTTTTCCCTTTCTCGGTGGCCTTAGGCCATCAAGTTTGATTGGTGATGCAGATCATTGTAACTTCATGACTCTGTGCCCAATGGATAGGGGACTGGTCTGCATCCCAGAGATCTGAGGTTCTCGCAGCAGTCTTGTACCTACACATCCCCAATCAGAGCCATTGTTGGTGCCTAAATTGACTGTCAGTTTCTGAGCAATTTTTCATGCAGGCACCTTCCCAAAAAATCCAAAAAAGTTCTAAGTTTTGGCACCCCTTCAGTGTTTTGCAGCATCCGCATCATCTTTCCTGAGGAAGGGGTCATCATGTTTTGTCCATCGGCATGAGTTTTTGTTTGAAGTGCTTTGATTGTGTCTTTGAACTTTTGGTTTGAACTTGAACCCTTTTTCTCAAAGTTCAATGGTTCAACGGTTCAGGGTTCATTTTTCTTCTAACGAGTCATATCATGCATTTACCTTGCGTAAATGATGTATCGTTAAACCTCCCGCTTGAACCCTTTTCTCAATCGTTCAAGGTTCAACAGTTCGAAGCTTTGTGATTTTGGTCTCGGCCTAAGTTTTTTGTGTATCAGGTCGACTTCAAAGTACTTGGCCGCCAATGATGAAGTATTGTTTTTGAGGTTTGAACCTCACTGGCGAACCTCAATATTGAACCTCGCCATTGAACCATTGGGTTGAACCGGTTCATCGGTTCAATGGGTTCATGGGTTTAAGTTTGTGTTGCCGACAGAGGATGTGTTTTGTTTATTAGCATCGGGGTGACTTGTGTGGTCGGCGTAGGTGTTTTGTGGCTTGCCGACAGTCTAGGTCTCGCCGATGAGGATTTTGGAGTGCTATCACCAAGACTTTGGCTATCGGATGAGCGGGCAAGTGTTGGGCCGACGGCATATGTTTGGCCGATGAGGAGTCATCGGCGTGTGTCTTGCCAAGGGGGCTTTCATCGGAGTGATCGGCATTATCGGCAGAGAAGTTTTTTGTCGCTCCGACGGATGGTGGTCTCACCGAAGACCTTGGGTTGGTGCTCATCGGGATAACATTTGCTATCGGATGGACTGAGGTGAGCTTGCCTAATGGTGTATGTCTCACCGACGGAAGTGACAGGCTGATGTGTTATCGGCAGGAGTTGTTATATCGGTAGAGGGGTTTCTTGCTAGGCCGACGGTGTTGGTCTGGCCAATGGCGAAGGTGCTGTTGGAGAGACTTGGTAGATTTGCAAGGGTCTGGAGAGTTGGCTCGATGGTTCATTTCTGGCTGATGGAGGGGAATGTAATGTAGCAGTCGGCGAGACAATTGAGATCGATGAGAGATTTGTGGGGTAGGCCGATGGTAGAAGTTTGGCTGATGGGCTTTTGGAGAAGGAGTGTGTGTCGAGCGTAACAAAAGCGCTCGACACCTATTATACATATGGCCATGTTTTTAAAATACTGAAGGGGTCTCCGCACCATGCATGTGGGATTAATCTCCCTGCATAATTTGAACCTACGGTGAAGCACATTTTGGCGGGAAGCTCCATTTTGAATGCTGTGACTGTTTTCAAGTAGGCCACGGGTGGTTGAGCCATCAATGGCGATAGTGCAGGGGTATGGGCGATGGGATAGGTGATCAAACTGCCTGATTATGAATGAGGACTTCCAGATGGCAGCGCAAGGCTCGAGGCCTCCCTTGTCTGCTACATTGATGACTTCTGAGCACCATTCTTTCTGATGGATGTATCTGGCAGATTTTTGACTTTTGGCTATGTAATTAATGCTGAGTACGCTTCCCTCTGGCTATTTTTAAGCAGGAAGTGTTACTCATTTTAGAGGTTGGATGTTTTTGGGCTTTCGGCTCTGGCTCTGAACATAAGGTGTTCACATTTTGAAAGGCATTTTTTGCTACAGACTCGGTCCTTAGTTTGGTGTACCAGTCTATTTTTGTCTTGTAAATGATAATTTTCTCTATGATGACTTTCTATGCAGATTGATTTTAAATGAAAAACACCTGTGTGTGTATTGTTTCTGATTGTCTCCTATATGTCATTTATTTTCCTTTCAAACAAGGTTGTCAAGGGCTTCCAAGTTTTTCAGTATATGTGTATTGTGTGTCTAATTTATTGCATCTACTCAAGGAGTGGTTAAATAGGCTTTTGATTAGATACAAAGGAAAATAGATTGCATCATAGGATCTGTTAAGTATGATCATAAGTAATACTCTTTCTTGGACATGTTGCTGTTAGGCAGTAGCATTCTTCTCAGGTCCTCTGGATATGAATTAGTGTTGTCATGGGGAGACATTTACATTCTTAGATATGACTCTGCTGCCCAGATAAGGCACTGGATTGGGAATCTGTCTGTTCAATGGGTCTAGGAAAGTCCCATAACTCCAAATATCAATTCAAACCATTTCATCATTCCACCTGTTAGTTGTAGGATTAGGAGTAGGAAACCCCTACATGCTTTCATCCCTAACCAGACACATATGTCCAAGAATGTTGCCAATCTTGTGATTTGTTACACAAATCTTGGTCCTTACATGAGAGTATTCTGCCTGTTGCTATCAAGTTATATCCTTATGTCATTGAGCTAGTCAAGGTCATACTTTTATCAAATAGGGACCCCCCCTTGGTGTAGTAGAACCAGAAGTGAAGGGGAGGAGCTCACGCAACCTCCTATATTTAGTTGGCTAAATCTGCCTGTGCATTAGAACTGGCAAACCCTAATGCTGATTCAGAAGAAAAACCAACAGTACCTTAGCAATGCAGGCCCTTAAATGGAAATCTCACGCAAATCTGCCAACCTCGCCAGAAAAGGGAAGGAAGCAACACTTATCTCATGACTCTAGGCCTTCACACGTATGAAATTCAATCACAGCCCCTATTTCCATAATGAGATAGCCAAAGTAGGTTTCTTAATTTCAACATCATCCTAATTTAGAACATTAAGCACATACTTTGCCCAATTCCATCATTAAGGAGTAGTCCTGACAAATCCTTGTAGGTAGAGACATCATCGTGTACAGTGGTGATGAGTAGGGAAGCACCAAGATCCTCCCAATACAGAAGATTTTCGTCTTGGATGCACCTATCACGTATCATTGACAGGATAGAGCTTGAAAAAACTAACCAACTCTTTGATCAACAACTAGATAGGACATAGCACACACTTAATCCCTAGCTTCTCATGCCTGGAGCAACCAAATCTATCTCATTGTTTACCATGCTTCACCATCCCATCAACCCTTTCAATTCTAGCAGTCAGATTTATCCCGTGAATTACATTGATGGTCACCCAGAATAGTCAACACGCTTAGAAGAGGGCATTCACTAGTTTTGAATCTTTTCCATGGATTAACATAAATTAATGGTCTTCATGTAGATTTGAAATTTCTCCAACAAAGACCAACTGTCATAAAGCACAATGATCACATCTGCCACAACAACACCTCGCTTCTTTGCGCCAAGTTCTCCAGGGCCATAGTGAAAACCACGGCTCCAATGAAGCATTCTATTAGGCATGTTAGGCCAACAACACATCCTTCATAGTCTCGCCAAGACCCTCAAACACCTTCCGTGAAGGCATAAACCTCAGTGAAAAGCTAAGTCAGTAGTTGAAAACTCCTTGCATTAATGCACATCACCCACACGGCCTAGCCAAGTTGGAAGAAACCTTGGACTTTTACGAACTTGTGGAAACCTTAAAATAGTCCTAGTGGGGATGTATCCTCCCTGTGAAGTGCCAACACAGATGCCACATGACCACCACATCAGACCTCGCGTCATTGCCGAATCCCAGAACCAAGCCCAGTGGAGGAGATAGTTTCAATGAAAAGGAAGATCTCGCAAATGTGGTCACAATTGAAGGTCCCAATTCAACACGTGTGAAAATTATTCTTAAAAGAGGGGTCATGCTAGGTTGAATGAGTGGAGGGGGGACATAAAACAAAGCTTTCCCGACATCCAATATAAAGGTAGAATATTATTCAAATTGGTTGGGTATTAGATATATTTCAAGTCACGAGATACAAAGGGTAACCCTAGGCATGAGGGCCGGTAACTCGATGACATAAGATACTCAAGTGACAACTTAAGTGACTGGGAACGGGCTGTGAGCAGTCAACAATAGATTAAAATGAGAAGAAACCAAGGGAAATATGGCAAGGCACTTAGCTTCAGGGTCTCACAAGGGTTTTAAAAAGCTTAGAAGACACATATTAGGGGTTAGGGAATGCATCAAAATATAAATACAAACATGCCCAGAAAGAAAGTAATGGAAAATGGACGTTACTTACGCTACCTTAAGGCCTTGAGGGAGTGAGCCTCAAGAATGAAACGCATTGAACAAACTAGTTTCTCGGTGGGCGCATGGTTGGTTGATGATGAAACCTTCATTGATGTTGTTAAATGCATCAAGCAGGAATTGAAGAAAGTAGTTAGGATTATTGCTCTTAACTCTAAAAATGAATTAGTGGAACCCTTTGCACCTAAGGAACCAATCATGGAAAGTAATCCTAAGGATTATGATGTTAATAAGGGAGTTGGGGATGAGTACTTGCAAGTACGTCCACCTCCTAAAACTAATTTGATAAATCTCAAGGATGAGAAATGAACATGGGAAGGTATCCCAATCTGATAATGACTTGCAGTAGCAAGATGTAAACAAAATTTTGTAATTTTGGATGGATTATATGTAATCCATGGAAAACAATAATGCAAATGAAAAATTCTAGCAAATCTTCCCTTTCTTGTTAAAGATTACATGAATGAGAATAGATTTATATTATGAATGAATTCATTGGTATGACAAACTAATCGAATGATTAATTTGCAAACTTTAGGAGAAGTAGATTGCAAATAGGTTTAGATAAGAACCAGGATGGGAGATAGCCAGGACGAAGGGCAACCTTCGGGCCACTCCAAATCTAAAATTGACCAAATCCTTGCTATGCTTCAAGAGACAAAAGCGAGAATTAGGACTCTCGAGCATGAGCTCAAGGGTCGGCATGGACCCAGGTGAGAAGCCTATTATGGGGGTGATGACGAGGCATGTCATAATGACACTACCCAAAGTGAGCATGGAGAAAATAATTCTGAGGCTAGACAAGAAGAGGATAGAAGCAGCCATTTGGCATTAGAATTATCTTGGGACATGAAAAAGGTCATGCCACCCAAATTTGATGGGTCTGTAGGCAGAGATGTCACAGAGGCATGGCATATGGAAATGGAAAAGTATTTCAAAATAAGAAATTATATATACTAAGATCACCAAAGTGGTATGAGGAGAATACCAGTTGGCGAGTGAAGCATCCACATGGTGGATGAACAAAAAGATGGAGTTAGGATTGAGGTCTACAAGTCTAACCTAGGACAAGTTTGTGGAACTTTTTAGGCAAAGATGGTTGCCTCAGTTGTTCTATGACCAAATCTTATAGATTTTCAAAATCTAAAATAGGGTGAATTATTTGTGAACGAATACTAGGAAAAGTTCACTCACCTACTTAAGTATGTGCCACAATACCAACAGGATGAGGGATTTCGCATCCAAAAGTTTATAATGGGGTTGAACACCCAGATTGAGGGTGAGGTTGACATGCATGCTCCCACTTCAATGGACTAGGTCTATGAGAAATCCATCAAACATGAACAAAAATTGAAAGCTATGTCTTCTTATAGGGAAAAGAATTGAAAGAGGTATAATTGGTCCCAATCCTCCCAATCTTCTAAGAAAAAGGGGAAAAAAAAGGATTTTATTGAGAAAAATGATAAAGGGGCCAAGAATAAGCAAACTAAGTCCAAGGGGGGGAGAAGAAGGGCAATAGCCACTCCAAGAAAAATGGAGACAATTCTAGGAAACCTCAGGAAAGGTGAGGACCTATGGGAGGGTTCTATACATGTGGTGGACATCATTATGCCAACTAGTGTCCTAACAAGACGCAAGGAGCATAGCCACGAGGAAACCCTCTGCCCTCTCAGAAGGTGACATTTCAGCAACGCATTCATGCAGCCTTGGACAATAGGTAGGCTAAATACCAAATTACTTCCATTAAAACTACAGGTATTTTATCTGGCCTCCCAATTCCAATTTTGATTGATATTGGTGCTACCGAATGTTTTGTTTCCCCAAAAGTTTTAAGCAAAATTTCTAAAAAGGCTAGATACATGGCAAACATTTGGTCAATAGAATATGAAAATCAAACCAAGGATCAGGTAGAGCAATGCTTGTTTGAGGCTAAGGTTGAACTTCCAAATTTCTCCACCGAAGTGAACCTTTATGTAGCCCCACTAGGCTCATATGATGTTATCCTTGGGATAAATTGGTTATGGAGACATCGAGCCAAAGTGGACTGTTATGCCAAAACAGTAGAATGTCTTGATGACTTAGGAAACAAAGTCTTTCTACAAGGGAACCCTAGGGAAGTCCAACTAAGACAAATTTTTGCCCTACAAATGAAAAGAACTCAAAGAAAAGGATGTCAACTTTTTGCTGTCAAAATGGAAAAACTAAACAATTTTTAGGAAACCAATTTTCAAGATGATTTAATGTTTTATGAATATTGGAAGATCAATGGAGTTGGGAAGAGGGAGTCCATAGATCAGGAGAGATCAGATATGGACATGTATCCTTTTCTTAGAGATTTTGACGACATATTTCCAGATGAACTACTAGGATTACCTCCTAAAAGAGCTTTTGATTTCTCCATAAATATAATTCCAGGATCAGAACCTATATATAAAGCTCCATATAAAATGACTACTATAGAGTTAAAGGAGCTAAAGGCTCAATTGCAGGAATTATTGGTTAAAGTACTGATTAGACCCAGTGTGTCACCTTGGGGAGCACCAGTAATATTTGTGAAAAAGAAAGATGGTGTCTTATGGTTATGCATAGATTACCATATGTTAAATAAGGCAACAATTAAGAATAAATATCCATTGCCTCGCATTGATGATCTATTCGATCAAATGAGAGGAGCAACTATATTTTCCAAGATCGATCTTCGGCCTAGGTATCATCAATTGAGGTTGAAGGATGAGGACATCCATAAAACAACCTTCAGAACAAGGTATGGGCATTATGAGTTCACTGTCTTGCCTTTTGGATTAACAAACGCACCTGCAACATTTATGAACCTGATGAACAGTGTGTTTTGGAATTGTTTGGACAAGTTCATTCTAGTTTTTCTTGATGACATCCTAATCTACTCAAAGAATGAGGAAGAACACCTTCAAAATTTAAGGATTGTTCTCCAGAGGTTGAGAGAGCATAAACTATATGGTAAACTCTCTAGGTGTACTTTCTTTCAAAGGGAAGTATAGTATTTGGGCCACAAAACTTCATCTAGGGAAATAGCTATGGACCCAACTAAAATTAAGGCTATTTTGGAATGGTCGGTACCAAAGAATGTACATGAGGTTTGAAGTTTCATGGGCCTTGCAAGATACTACAGGAAATTTGTGAAGAACTTTTTAAAAATTGCTTATCCTATAACTTCTTTTTAGAGGAAATGCAAGAAGTTTGAGTGGTCAGATAAGTGCCAGGAGGCATTTGACCAACTAAAGGAAAAAATGACTTCAACACTAATATTGAAAGTGCTTGACTTGGAAGGTCAATTTATAGTCATTACCGATGCCTCAAGGGAAGGCTTAGGTGGTGTACTAGTCCAAGATGGACAAGTCATTGCATATGAATCCCAAAAATTGAAAACTTATGAACAAAACTATGCCCCTTGTGATTTGGAACTGGCAATAGTCATTCATGCATTGTAAATATGGAGACACTATTTGCTTAGAAAACCCTTTGAGCTGAAAATAGACCATCAAGGGCTAAAATATCTGTCCACTCAACCACATCTAAATGCTCGCCAAAGAAGATGGTTGGAGTTCATCTCGGATTATTATTTTAAGATTAAATATATTCAAGGTAAAGAAAACTGAGTGGTAGATGCCCTAAGTAGGAGAAGACATATCT
The DNA here is from genome assembly GCA_027924645.1 of Cunninghamia lanceolata. Lineage (NCBI taxonomy): Eukaryota > Viridiplantae > Streptophyta > Pinopsida > Cupressales > Cupressaceae > Cunninghamia > Cunninghamia lanceolata. The sequence goes on along the minus strand of BSBN01000178.1, from coordinate 341,861 downwards.
CCTCAATGATCTCTATACATTCTGATTTTAAGAATCGGGTACTACAAAGTCTAAGGGAGCTAAGTTTTACGAGTAGGTAAAACAAACCCTTTTGGAAAACCCCCAAAATCCAAAATATGATGGATTTTACCTTGAACCAGATGGGTTACTAAGGTATAAAGGAAGGATGTATGTACCTAACTCCATAGAGTTAAGGAATACGGTGTGGAAGGAGGCTCATGAAATTCTAGAATGGAAATGGCAAATCATAAGCATGGACTTTGTGCAAGGATTTCCTATGTCAAGGAATAAGCACACTGCTATTTTGATGGTGGTGGATAAACTCACCAAAGCCACAAATTTTATACCTGGGAACTTGAAAGATGGGGCACCCGTCATAGCTCGCAAATTTGTTCAAAATTTTTTTAGATTGCATGGTAATCCCGAGAAGATTATCTCAGATAGGGATGCTAGAATGACATCAAGGTTTTGGCAAACCTTGTTTTCCTCACTTGGAACTTAGTTGAATATAAGCTCAACTTATCATCCTGAGATGGATGGTGAAACTGAAAGGGTAAACCAAGTACTAGAGGATTTATTGAGAATGTATTGCATGGACCAACAATACAAATGGAAAGATTATCTTCCTTTACTAGAATTCACCTATAATAATTCCTATCATTCTGCTATTAAGATGACTCCATTTGAAGCATTATATGGCATAAGGTGTTGAACCCCTATAAGCTGGGATAAGCTAGAAGATAGGGTTAGCCTTGGTCCAAAAATGTTGTCAGAAATGGAAGAGCAAGTTCATTTGATTAAGAAAAGGCTAGCAGAAGCCAATGATAGGTAGAAAAGTTATGCGGATGCTAAACACATTGAAAGGCATTTCTCAGTGGGAGAAAAAGTCCTTTTGAGGGTAAAACCTCAAAAGAGCTCCATTATATTTGGAAAGACATCCAAACTACCTCCTAGATACGTGGGTCCCTTTGAAGTTCTTGAAGAGGTCAACCTAGTCACATACAGAATTGCTCTACCGCTAAACCTTACCATGATGCATAATGTTTTTCATGTTTCCTATTTGAAAAAGTTTAATGTAGGAGATAACCATATCCCTATTCTTGATTGGAATGCTATATAGGTGAAGGACCCAGGAGTGGTAGTGATCAAGCCCATCAAGGTGCTCGAAACGCATAAGCTACACTTATGTAACAAAGAGATAACTCAATGCAAGGTCCAGTGGGACCAATATGTAGAGGAAAATGCCACCTGGCAAAACTTTGAGGATATTCATGTGAGATTTCCCCATCTCTTTTGAAAAACTTTTTATTAAGCTGATACAACACTTTTCTTATTATGTTGATTTATTCTGAAGACATTTAATCATCAGGGATGATGATTCTTATGGGGGTAGATATGTTACATCCCCAACTTATGCTTTATCTTAATCTTGCTTTTTGTGTGGTAATCAGGATGATTAATCATAGTTTAATGATTAGATGTTTGTGGAAAATACTGGATTTAATCATTGATTATGTGAATACTGACTAATGTTAGTTAGACACATAGATTACATGTTGATATAATTGTTTAATTATTATGATTTACAAATCAAATGATGATACACTAATCATGGTTATATGGTTGTGATTTTGATCAGGGAAAGAATCTTCCTTTAAGAACAGAAGGAGAGTATCATCTAGGAGGAGGAGATATATGTGTGGAAAAGGTCAGAATTTGCCATCTGATTGTCAAAATTAGTTTTGTGACCCATGCAAGGTGGGGTAGGTTATCATCTTTCTTTTGTTAAGTCTTTTTAGTTCAAATGGTGCTGACTCGGCATCTTGAGTTATTCGACGTTATCCACGTCAATTAGACTAGACGATGTCCTTGGAATGTCAGTTTGGTTGATAAGTAATCTTGATAGGTTGTCAAGTAATTCCTTGTTTCCTTATCTAATTCTCTATTAGATTTTGTTATTATCGTTGCTTATTTATATAATAACTATAAATGTTAAGGTGATGAGGGGGAGTAACAACTCAACCCCAAGATCACATTTTGTTACTATGTCACCTTAACAATGATGTTAATGGTTGACAACACCTTGAATTATTTAATAACCCTAAACATCATTTAGATGTAGGGAATATATAGTATGTGTTCTAATTTTTCCAACCTCCATAGAGGTTGAGCACCCATATTAATAATAATATTTATTATGTTTATCCTTGGGGTAGCCGATCAACCACCATCCATGATAATTGGAATGAGTGGAGGCAAAGTGGAGCTAATATAAGATTCAATGGCATCACCCATGTGATAAGGGAGTGGGTGGGCTACAAGAAACCCTTGAGGTGGTGGAATGATTCCTGCCACTATCCTTAGTTAGAGGGTGGGAAACTTTGTGGCATGCATAGTGAACGCATGCAAAGCACTAAAGAAGGTATCATTTATTTTTGTTGGATACATATCTTTGATTTTGGTGTGGGGGAAAGTGTAAAAGAGGGAGGACTAAATAGGAAGTTCATGCAGGTGATAGTAAGGAGTTTCACTGCAGAGATAGTGTGTGACTGGTGCAGGTAGCTCATGGAGAGCCACCGAAAGGTGCACAAGAATTGTCTAAAGCCATCTCAACTGTACATTTAAAACACATGTATGATTCTTGACTGTGATATGAATGTAATCACAAGGTTATACCTTTGATAATAATTGTGTCAACTATTATTTTAACACATAGTAATGCATTTCTATGTGAGACTGATAAGGCCGTAGTTGCTAACTCTGTGTGGATTTGATATGAGGCCATCATGGCCATATGTAATACATTTGTTCTATCTTTTGAAAACAATGTATTAACACATCATTCGACCAAGGCTATAAGGCCGAACATTAAATACAATGGTGTTGGCAAGAATCTTGTTCACTAAAAATGGCATGGTTTGTAGACCACATGTTATGCTCTTAATACTATCTTGGCTATCATTCGATCCATTGTGCTCAAAGCCTTTGTAGTATCAATTAATTATGATTGTCTAAATGTTTATAAAGATTGTTATGAGTAGAGGCCGAGAGCAGTGCTCAAGCCATATTATCCTTAATGATAATCATTTTCTTTGAGCCTCAACTATGCCTTAGACACTTAAAATGTCAGGCTAGGATGTTGTAGAAACAATGCTCAACTGTTATAAAGATATTATGATATTTATAGAATAACCCATATGAATAAATAGGTACTGTGGAAAACAGTGCTCGGTTGTTATGAAATGTATTATGATACCTAGATGACATATTGAGTAGTATGTTAAGGCTTTATGACTCCTCGTGCTGAGGGAAGAATGGTAAATAGTTACTAATAATGTTACCCAAGGCAGTTTTAAATGCATGACAAACCATGAGGGTCAGGGAAGCAAACCCCATCGATACCTATTTTTTATGAGTATGAAAATAAAGTAGAGTATGAAACTCTTATGATTAAAGGATATGAAAGTAATCCCTTTTTGAATGGCCATACTTTGTGAGCCAAGTATAGGGTGTCATGAATTCATGTGGGATCATTGATTTATGGTCTTTTAATAGAACTGACCTAGTAGACTATTATGAAATAAGTCTTGGTTGATATGAATCTGAATGTAAACCTAGTGACAAGGTAAACATGAAATTTGGACCAAGAAAGGTCATAAGTTTGAAAACTCAATTGTCCTTATGTCATTATGAAAGTATGGGAATAGAGTGATGTGGAGTCATAGATTCCTTGTTGCAAAAGCAATGAGACATGATTGAATATGCTCCCAAGATAGGAGTCGAATGTCCAAAGAATGGACTAAGACTATTTTGAAATTATTTATCCTAGACCAAGAAAGGTCGAATTATGATTACTGTAGGATGAGACAACTTCTAAGTCGAGTCGAGGTGGTGGACATACGACAATGTTCATAGTGAAAGGTTTATGTATGTAAATCTTTGACCAAAGTAATGCATCCGTCTCTACATGCATTATCAATCCACTGTGCTCCAAATGGCATAATGTCTCTAGTAGGGTCATACATAGTTAGAGTGGATCTATAGTTGTGTGATCGTGAGACATTATGAAGGATGCAACACCAGATACTCAGATGGAAAACCTAACGGTTCCTCATATCTATACCTTTCATGAAGGGTAGGGCCTCTTCCAGGTAGGAAGTTGTGTGAGGGACCGTCGGTCCATGGTTGGAGGAAAAGCACTCAGATGATGCTCTCCTTCCCAAGAAAAATAAAAGCCAAGGCTTATGAAGATAGATGTCAAAGTTCCAGATACAATGCTTTTCTTTATATAACAAGTGTTAGTCAGTTATTATGTATATTTCTATATTTGATACCTTGAGCATAGTTTTGTACATTTATAGTTAAGGTTATTCACTAATGAATTATCCTCGGATATTGTAAATCTAAGTTTTGTTATGTTCTGGAAATGAATAACATGCTTAATTATCATGATGATTTCAATTTATTTTTGCTTAACTATGATTATTTTAATCATGATGTATTCTTACTCTAGTTAAGAAGGTTAATTGTGGTTATTATTTGGATCATGCGAGATGACATGTTACACTAGCTTAGCTTTAATTTCATTTGTCATTTCTCTTAATTCCTAGACACACGTAGGATAGGATCACACACTATTTACTTCTATATTCTTCATCATTTCCTGGTCGTGGAGGTAGAAATACAAAAATTGAGGCTTGACTGAGGCAATCTCCTTAGCAACACAACCATTTTTCCTTTTGTTCTTTGTAGGTTCTCTTGAGTGAAGGCATTTCAAATGCATGGAGGTTTTGCAGCCTTCTATTCCCTTCCCTTCTATTTCATATCATTTTATTTTTTATAGTGCATCTAGATTTATTTTCAAACCTGTGTCACCTAGAGACTATTGGATACTAGTTTTGTTTGTTGTTGTGTTGTGTAGGTATCTTGGGTCTGTACAAAATTGAGTATTTTTATTTTTGTGACTTTGAGGATGCCAACACTTAGCACAGACATCCTTGTGGCATGTTGTCGTCTAGGGTAGTGAGCTCCTCCCTTTGATGGCAGGTTCTTATTTCTCCTCTTTCCAAATTTTCTTTCATTTCAATAATCTTCATTTTAGATTTCTAGAAATTTTAGTTTTTTTGTTGTTTCTTATAGTTCTAGCTTCGCAAGTTGGTTTAATTTCTTACAATATAACTAAGTAGGATTTTGCTAAAGTTATTTTGTTCTTGTTGATTAGATAGTAGTAGAATCTTCTCCTTTGGAGTTGGCTTGAGCCTCATGTAATGGTTAAAGTTTGTCTCTAGTTAGATTATTGTATTGATCTTTGATTAGATTCAAATTTTATACATTAAATTTTGGTGAACCTAACACATTATAACATATAAAACCTTCTTCAACACTTCACAAACCAAAACACATTTCTTTTCATCACTTAGTAAATAGTGCATTGTGAAGCTAAAACTTTATTTATGAGCTTCATGACCCAATCTTTAGATTCTCTACATATGTGTGCAGGAGTAAAAGACATCTTTCAATGGCCTTTTCTGCAAAACCTACTAATCTTATTTGATCGACTCATGATTTTACAATTCTTTCTTCTACACAAATAACTACAACTGTTGCTTCTCCTTCTCCTTCTAGAAATGTCCCTAAGACTACTTATCATGATACAGACAAAGCATTTGATCATGAAGCTTCTCTAGGTTGTGTCACACCAAATAAAATTTGAGATTTAGATCACCATTTGGTTGAGTAATAGAATTTTCTAAGTCATGAGGACATACTGTTGCAAGTATGGGCCCAACTGGTGTTGTCATTGATGTCAACATACTCCTGTTGCATTAATGATAAGGATTGGATGAACTGTTTGCTAAGGATATTGAGAAAATTGGTCATATCAGGAACAGTGATGAACAATGAAGACAGTAAGGTAAAGTCCAAGATATGATGAGGATTGGAGGATGCGGTTTAAAGGGTTTACAGATATGTGTCTTAAGGTGATCCAGTAAAGATTTCAGAGGTCCGCATGAAGATATGAAGAATTTGTGGTTGCTCAAGTAAAACTAGTTCTGGCAGGTGTTTAGAGGTGACAGAGTGAAAAAGATAGGTCCGGTGAGATCTGAAAATGCATTATCCTATTCTATAGATTTGAGAGCGTATTGAGGAAGTCTTTGTGAAGTGTTAACTCAATTGACTCATGGTTTGAAGGTCTGCAAGCATCTATTCCTCTGTGACAATGATGACAGACTATGTTCCTGAGGTTTCAGATGAAGGAGAGAAGGATTTTAGTAAGCAGATGAAGTGTGGATGTTTTTGGTGATTCAGGCAATCTTGTGAAGGTCTTTGGATCATGTCTAGTTCATGTTGATGGTCTGCATTAGAATTGGAGCTTGCAATTGAAGAATAAATTCTGGATGATGGTGTTCTTCCTGAGATTGGTCGACCGGATGAGTTACACACCCTGCGGATGTTCTTGTAGTTTTTCGCCAACTTAGATGATTATTCCTAAGTCGATGTCTTGTATAAATAAGGGATTGTAAAGTCATTTCAAAGTGTGTCTTGTGGAGATGTGAGTGTGGTAGCGAGGAGGAGAGTGAAAGGCAGAGCAAAAGTATTAGACTTAAATGGAACTGATTCAAGCATGATGAAGATGCTATTCTCCAGTTCATGTATGTGATACTTATTATTTGTAGACAGTGTGTCTCTTGTAGGCAGTGAGCCTCTTGTGAGCAGTGTGCTCAAGTAGTGAGCCCTAATTGGCATGTGCCATTTTGTTCTTTCTATTCTTCTAAGAGAGAATACAATCTTAGGTTAATCACCCCGTGGTTATTCCCTTAACCAAGTTTTCCACGTCAAAATCTTGGTGTTGTGTGTGTTAATGTGTTTCTGCTCTTGATTTAATGCATTATGTTTCCATAAATGATTTATCTTTATGTTGCTAAATTACAAAGTGGATTTAAGTGTTTAATTGGAAGAAAGTTTTGTACAACTGATTCACCCCCCACCTCTTAGTTGTCTGCTCTAAATCTAACAATTGGTATTAGAGCTAACTTCCTCTAAAAGGAGCTTAATCGCTTGAGGAGATCCAAGATGTCGTCCTAGAAAAAGGATAGTCTGAAGTTTGATGGAACCAATTTTAATCTTTGGAAAAGTCGCATGAAATGTCACTTGCAATGTATAGGAATGCAGTACTGGACCATGGCTTTAACGAAGTATACTCCTCGAAAGGGTGGCCCGAAAGCCCCAAATGAAATCATAGATGCTAAAAACAATCTGTGGACTATTGAAGCTCTTCTAAGCGCATTATTTGATTCAGAGCTTTCAAATGTTGTTGACCTACCAACTGCTTTTGAGATTTGGGAAAAACTGGAACTTCTGCATGAAGGAGACAAGTATGTTAAATGTGCAAGGCTACAAAGTCTAAAAGGGAAATTTGAAAATCTGAAGATGAGAGAAGATGAAAATATCACTACTTTTATGCCAAGAGTAAATGAGCTTGTTTGTGGAATTAGATGTGCTGGTTGAGTCTTGGATGAAGATGAGATTGTTGGAAAAATTATCAGATCCCTTCCTGCTTCTTATAAAATCAAGGCTGCTGCCATTGAAGAATTCAGAGCCCATACAGTTGTCACAAGAGATCAATTGGCTGGTAAATTGGCTGCATTTGAAATGACCGAGTTTGGAGATGACCCTCCCAAGACTGAATCTACATTCAAAGCCAGTGCCTCTGTAAAAGGTAAACAAAGGTTTGATCCGGGAGAGAACTCTTCAAGGAAACTATCATGGTATGAAAGAGCAAGAAAAGACCTAGAAGAAGAAGCAGAAATTGAAGCCCTTATTGCAAAAAGGCTACCAAGAGGATCCAGTAAGTATGAAGGAAAATTGCCTTTTAAGTGTTTTAACTGTAATAAGATTGGTCACTTTGCCTCAAGATGTCCAGAAAGATTTCAAGGCCAAATCCTAACAGATCAAGGTTCCAAAAGAATTGTTACTATGTTCATGAGGAAGATGATAATGAAGGAGTAACAGATGATGAATCAGAGACAGGAAACAAATCCAGAAGTGATTAGGTGTTTATTGCCATCAAGGAAGAAGATCCAATACGCTCTGAATCTATCAATCATAAAGTTGTAGAAAGAGCTCTGGCTGCCCAAGTTGAAGAAAAGGATGATTGGGTCATTAACAATGGATGCTGTCACCATATGATAGGTGACAAAAATAAGTTCATAGATTTGGAAAGGTATGAAGGAGGAGTCATAAAATTTGGTGATAATTTTGCTGGTAGAATCAGAGGTAGAGGAACTATTTCTTTTGATGGAAGGAACAAAACTGGTAATGTACTGTATGTTGAAGGATTGAAGCACAAACTTCTTAGTGTTGGACAGTTGGTGGACAAAGGCTATGATCTCTGATTCAAGAATGGTAAATGCAAGATCTTTGAAAGTTTCAGAATAGAGATTGCATCTGGTACTCAAACAAAAGGTAATATCTTCCATTTAGTTGGTACTGGTAAAAGTTGTCTGTTTGTGCAAATTGATCAGAGTTGGTTATGGCATAAGAGAATATGTCATGTGAATTTTGATAATATCATCAAGATAAGCAATACTCAGGCAGTAAGAGATCTTCCAAAACTGGTAAAACCTACAAATAGTTTGTGCAAAGAATGTCAGTTGGGAAAACAAAGCAAAGTCTCATTTAAAAGCAAGGAACAATCTTCTACCAGATTATTAGACTTAGTTCATACTAATCTATGTGGTCTGGCAAGAATCAGGAGTGTTCAAGGTGATAGATACTTCATGTTACTAATTGATGACTACTCCCATATGATGTGGGTAACTTTTCTGAAAGAGAAATCAGAAGCTCTTGAGAAATTCAAAATATTCAAGGCTATGGTAGAGAATGAAACTAGAATAAAATTAAAATGTCTGAGGTCTAATAGAGGTGGAGAATTCACATCCGGTGAGTTCATAGAATTCTATGAGAAACATGGAATAAAGAGACAGTTGTCTACTCCTAGGACTCCACAGCAGAATGGAGTAGTGGAGAGAAAGAACCAGACCATCCAGGAAGCATCTAGGACAATAATGATGGAAGCAAATGTTCCTTAGATCTATTGGAGAGAAGTTATCAGCACTGTAGTCTATACTCTCAATCAAGTTCAAATCAGAAGCAATACCGGAAAGACTCCTTATGAACTTTGGTTTGGCATTGGTGGTGTTCACCTAGGGTTAGGATTCAGAATTTGAGTTTGCAAGTTCCTGTGTTTAACAATTCAAACCCTTAGTGCCTTAGTTTGAATTTTCTTTGGCCTCCATGTAATGTTTTACTACTTTTTCCTGTCGCACTTGAGAAAAATACTAATTTATGTATATGCAAAGGTGAATTGTATGATGGCAAGCTTGCAAAATCTCAATCAGCTTCCAAAAATGGTCAAAAAACTGAGTTATATGCATTTCCAAATGCATATCGGGTTCAAAGGAATGCATGTACATTGGGGGAATCTTCCGCAAGACTCCGAGGATATTCCCTGATTGTATATCAGTTTGCTTGCATAATTGTATTGTATGTTTAAGCATACAACTGTTGTATACAAGAGGAAAGATGCAAGGCCCGACATACATTTGCTATAGTGCTGGGTATGCAAGAGAAAATGTGCAATGGCAGAATATACATTGAAGATTCCTTGAAGATGCCACCATTGTATCGAGCAGGTGAGTTGTATGTTGTTTTGTTGTATGTTCAACATACAACGCCAAATATACATTGTGGATTTCAAAAAATGGTTCAAAACAGGACTAAAATGTAGGTCAGGTCCGCAAGTATATGCAGGAAGGAATGAATGTATGTCCGACATACATTGAGTTTATACATTGAAAAGATATAATTGGTGGGGCCTGCCGCAGGTTTGTACATGTTCGACATACAAGGGGAGAATGTATATCAAATATTCTCAAAAGATTCTCTACTTATATGTTTGTCTTTGTATCTCCAAGATACAAGCAAAATATACAAGGGTTAACCGCAATATACAAAGCGATAAGTGCAAAACAGTGATGCATTCTGGACCTGAATGGGATTTCAGCATGCCTTATGAAAATTTGGAATCCGCGCCTTGTATGTATAAGTTGAATGTATATGCAGATATACATTGAGATATGCAAGGAAAGGAGATGCAAAATAGACCTGATGGTGATTGCGATTTGCTCTACAACAGTTTGGGGTCCGCCTTGCATGTTAACTGTTGTATGTATATGCATCCTGCATATACAAAGTTTTAAAAAAGGAATTTGTATGTGCATTTGAACATGCATATATAAAGGCAAAAAAGGCAAAATGAGAGGGCAAAAGGTCAGTGATAGATGCATGAGGTGCTGACGTGGCATGGTATTATTGGTTCGTGACTTTTCAACATTTTTGGGTGTCGTTGATCGCAGCGATGGGAAGATGATCGACGGTTTTGTTTTGAACTTGCAGCGAGGGATTTTCCTAAGTGTGTGTGGCCATTTCTAAGCGGGAAACTTTTAGAGGTACACCGTTACTGCATTTCAGAGGGGTTGCAGGTAGCTGAAGCATTAATGGCAGAGTTGCAGCGGTATGGGTCGATGATGGACGGGCCAACTACCCAATTTTATTAGGTTGATCTTTAGACGGCGGTGCAAATCCTGAGGTACCTGCTCCCTCCTCTTGGTCTCTCTGCAGCATTAACTGTTTTGAGTGCCATTTCTCATGCATTGTATCTAGCGAGATTTTTGACATGTGATGTAATTAATTTGTTGGATGTACAGTTTGGCTTTATGAGGGGCAAACTGTGTCATTCATGGTTGTTGGAAACTGGACAAATTTTGGTGTTGTGACATAATACAACTTCATTGGTGGCCCTGTTCTTGATGTCTTGTAAGTTTATGAGTCTCATGTTGTATGTTTCATGCTTACGTTCACTGGTTTCATGTTGTTTTATATGAGAAATGCTCTATGCATGTGTTTAATCATTTGTCTCCAAGATATGGGCATATTTTCTTTTGAATCAAGATAACTAAGGGTTGTTAAGGTTCAGGAATATAGCTTTTCTATATTGAATGTTTAATCTCCTACTTTTGTTCAAGGAACAAATTAAATATTTTAGGTTAATCATTGAGAAAATGTGTTGCAGTAGGGATACCATTAAGTATGAATGATTAAGCACCTAATTTTTGGGAAGTATCTGTAAGGCAGATACTAGAACTCCCCTTGATATCCAGTCTTTGGTATATGTTCATGCTGGCCATTCACATGTGTATGTCTATTGACTCCGAGCCCTGGATAGGCACCGATCCAGTCTTGTATTGAGGTTGCAACCCAAAGTCTCAATTTTGCATCCAAACAGAAAATCAAACTCAAACTTTAAATCAAACCATTAGGACTTTAGAAGTAGTTTTAGGACTAAAATCCTCTGTCTCACAACTAAAAATAGGCCCAAATCTAGCCCCTTTGCACTTATCTCGCAGTTTTGGTCTGCATAAAGGAGGATTTATCTGCTTTGTATCAACATCCAAGTAAGTTCATGTGCATGTGTCATAGATGTTGAACAGGGAATAGCCCCCTTGGTTCTACAGAGCCTAAAGAAGAAGAGAAGATATTTATAGAGTCTATCTCCTATACTGTTGGCCCTTGGCCTGGGAATCCTATTGATCAATGATGGCTACCTTGTAGGGATAACTGGGAACAAGCATCCAGTCTGGGAAAGTAACCAACAGATTTTGGTGACTCTACTAGGGATGTGAAGTGAAAGTGTTATCTTTTCATCCTTGGTAAATTATTAACAATTCCTAGTTATAGGTGGCGACTCCGAACCAATCTCCCAATTGGTAAAGTAAAAATTTATATGCTAGGGAGAAGATCCCTATATAATTCTCTGTCTGAAGAATTACCCAGAAAAATGATGTACAGGAAAAAAGGGACTGTTCAAGCCAGTCAAGAGGGTTCTCCCATAAGTAATGATAATATTCAAGACAATCCTGGATCTTCAGAGAAAACAATACCATATTTTTCAAACACTGAGGTTGAAATCTAGAATGTATATGAAAGATAGTAGGGTGGTGGATCAAGAATAAGGTCAAAGGTGTTTTAAGAACGCCCTTTTGTAGATACCCCTGATAGATTTGAAGAAATTGAATCCCCAAGGGATGATAATGATGATCAGAATATAATGAAACCATCTTCTTCTATGCCCAAAGAGGAGGAATTAGCTGAAGAGATTAAGAGCTTAAGGGCAGAATTAGAATATTTGCAGGCAGTAAAAATCAGAGATGACATGAGACAGAAAGTGCAAGATTTGAAAGTTGCTCAGAATGATTCAATTCCTACCCTTGAAAATACAAATATGCAGAGAAATCAACAAAGAAATGAAGTCCAGGATCAGCATAATGATCAAAGACAGAATGCAAATAATGCTAGAATACCATTGAATAATGTAAGAAATCAGAATGCAAATAGAAATGTAAATGCAAATTAGTTTGGTAGACAACCGATGTAGCTGGACAGATTCAGACAGCTTGTTTTTTATGGCATCCCTGGTTACCCCAATCCTATTGAAAAACATGTGAGGCTGCAAGTGCCTAAATTTTTAGGAAACAATACTATGTTAGGAGAAGACCATTTAAAAACTTTTCAGAATATCATGGACAACTTTGAAGTTGAGCATGAGGATGTTTTTATGAAATTATTTATGCAATCCCTAGTTGATGAGGCCAGCGAATGGTACAAAGGTCTGCCCGATAGGAGTGTTTCATCATGGGAGGACTTCAGAAGAATTTTCAAAGAACAATATGGTGACAAAACTGATCCTAGTTTTTTCATAAATGAGTTTACTGGCATTACCAAAGGATCAAATGAATAGGTTGTTGATTTCAATGCTAGATTCACTAAGGTGTTAAACAAATTGCCACATCACCTGAGGCCTAATGAACCTATGTGCATAGTGTTGTACAAAAATGCTTTTGATGCCAAAACGGCTTATGGATTAAGAGATAAGGGTCCTCACAGCCTCAGAGATGCTTTCAAAATTGCAACAAATATTGAAAATAACAGAAAAGCATCTGGTAAGACAAACAGAAGAGACGATGTCAAAATTCTGTAAAATCCAAATACTAAATCTCAAAATGCTCAGGGCAATGCATCTACTTCTGAGGATAAATTAGACAAGTTGACAATTATTGTCAAGGACCTGAGCTATAGAATGGCTAAAAATGAAAAGGGGGTAGGTCCTGACAGATAGGTTTACCAAAGGCAAGAAAGAAGACCATCATTACATGATATGCCATACAATACTAATTGGCATAATGGTAAACCCATTCTTCCAAACAGTAATACAAATTCAAGGATTTAAAATCTAAAGGAGACACTTGATCCTTTGAGGAAGGCGATTAATAATGTTAATGACACCCCATGATGTATAATATGCCAGACGCTTCACTCACAGTCACAATGTATGATTGCTCAGTCTCTATTTAACAATGTTGTGGCCTGTGATGAGTGCAATGAACCACATTGCATGGAGGATGACAATATAAATATGTTGTTTACAAACAGGGAGTATCCATCTCAAGATGTTGATGTGAACACAATTAATGAGATTCAGGTTTTCCAGCAGTTTCCCTGTGATGAAGATGACGAAGATAGTTATGCTTATGCTCAAGACTCACACAATTTTTTGAATAATTTGAGGAGACCTTCTGATGAAGAAATTAGAGCCTTCACAACTGCAGTAGTGGCTCAAGTCAAAAGCAATTACAATCTTAGGGGTAAAGCTCAGGTAAGTAATTTACACCAACCAGAGAATGCCTTTGCAAGCCATCCAGTGCATAGTCATAAAGGGACTGAACCACAAAAGAAACAATGGAGCAATAATAAGCAAAACATAGGTCATGATTCTCAAGGACCAGAAAATAGAATCCCCCAGCTTGAGGATCAGAACAAAGATTTTTAGATCAAAGATGATAGTTAGGGAGCCACAAAAATAAAAGCTGGATCATACAAAGATAAAGATAAGACCATGGACCATGCTACAACTGTTATACAAAATTATGCTCCCTTTGACATAACTCAGGTCTTGTCCCAGGTAACGGTTTCTATTCCATTAATGGAGTTGATGAAAGTTGAAGAGTTCAGAAATAAAACATTGTCCCTGATTTCAGGAATACCTTGTCAAGCTAATCAGAATACTGAGACTCAGGGTAAGAAACTGGCCTTATGTATTGAAGAAGATGAGATTCCTGAGGTATATCTAGGGATGACCATGACAAAATGCCCTTCACAAGTTGAACCATTTTATGTCTCTCTTGTTATAAATGGAAAAGTGATTAAGAATTGTATGCTTGATTCAGGGGCATCAATGAATATCATGCCTTTGGCTATCATGCAGCAAGCTAGATTAAAAATAGACAAGGCATGTGGAAAATGCTATGCCATGGATGCTAGAGAAGTGCCTGTCATTGGAATTATGAAGGATGTGGATTTCAGACTGGCAGCATATCCTGAGAAGGCCTACAAAATAAACATAACAGTTGTTGATATCAAGCCACAATATGCAATTAGATTTATTATATGCCATGATCCCTATGAATGGTAAGGATGTCAAATTGATTAGAGAAGAAAGGTCACCAGATACAGTTGAGGACTAGGAGTCAGAGGAGCATATTTGTTTTGTGGACACCGACTGTGATAATTTTAGAGTTGTCTCAGATGATAAAGGAGGTCAAGGGAGATACACGTGCTTTCAAGAGCTTGACCAACAGGGTCTCTGGACCATGTTTTTCGATGGAGCTTGCTCGAAGGAAGGCTCTGGTGCTGGCGTTGTATTTCTGTCTCCGGCTGGTAAGCTTCTAAAATTTTCATTCTTGTTGAAGTTTGCCTGTACAAATAATGTTGTAGAGTATGAGGCTCTGTTATTAGGATTGAATGTTGCTTTTAAGCATGGAATCAGGATGCTCAAAGTATTTCAGGATTCAAAGTTAGTTGTCTCCCAAGTCAGAGACAAGTATGCGTAAAAAAAAAGAGGTTAAAACAGTTAAAGCATGTTGTATGGGATACAATTGAATTGTTTGATGCTTTTTCAATAAACTGGATAGAGAGATCAAAAATGTCAGGGCAGATTTTCTAGCTAATGGCCATAAGGCTTGATGATATAACACTATCAGATATTATAAATGTTGAAGTCAAACTTAGACCTGCAATGCCAGATAATATATGCAGCTGGCAAGTGTTTGATGATGATAAAGATTTGCTGAGATTTCTACATTGTATTGATGAATATGAGAACCAGGAAGTGGATTTTCAGAACTTTGTGGAGGTTGTAGATGGAAAAGAAACTCTTTTAGGGAAGGAGGTAATTCAACTCAAGACAAATAAAACCCCTAGAGGGCTGGTTGCTTTAGAGAGAGCTTTTGACAATAGGGACCAATTTGTTTCAAACGTATCTCCAACAAACAAGAATGATTTAGAAGAGATAAACTTGGGGACATCTCATGCCCCCAAGAAGGTGTATATTGGGAAACGGCTCAAGCCACACATCAAGACTATACTGATTGCACTACTGAGAAAATATAAGCATATTTTTGCCTAGTCGTATGAGGACCTAAAAGCATATAGAGAGGATTTATTCCAGCATGAAATCCCTTTGAAGCCTGAAGCTAAACCATTTAGACAAAAACAAAGACCTATCAACCCAACTTTAGCTCCAAAAATGCAAGAAGAACTCATGAAGCTTAGGGAGGCTGGAATAATCATGCCTATTAGGCACTCAATTTGGGTGTCTAACCTTGTCCTAGTCAGAAAAAAGAATGGTGACATAAGATTATGTGTGGACTTTAGAAATCTAAATGTATCTTCTTTGAAGGACAATTATCCATTGCCAAACATGGAAGCCATGTTGTAGAAAGTGACTGGCTGTGAACTTTTGTCCATGATGGATGGATTTTTGGGATACAATCAAGTGAAAGTAAAAGAATCAGAACAATTCAAGAATGCTTTCACCACTCCATGGGCAACTTATGTATATGTGAGAATGCCATTCAGACTGACAAATGCAGGTGCCATATTTCAGAGGCCTATGGATGTTGCTTTTGTAGGATTAATTGATTCAATCTTGGCTGTGTATCAGGATGATTTGATAGCTTATTTAGAGAGGGAGGAGAAACATTGCATGCACTTAGAACAAATTTTTATTAGAGCATTGGAATACGGCATCTCACTTAACCCAAAGAAATGTGTTTTTGGGGTAGTGGAAGGAAAATTGCTTGGTCATATTGTTTCCAAGGATGGAGTCAGGATTGACCCTGAAAGGGTGGCTGCAATTGACAAAATTTAGATCCCTAGAACAGTGAAAGGTGTTCAGTCCTTCTTTGGGCAAATTAATTTTGTTAGAAGATTTGTGCCTAATTTTGTAGAGACCACAAAAGATATCTCTAAGATGTTGAAGAAAGGTGCAACTGTCACATGGGAAGATGAAGCAACTAAATCATTTCAGAGTATAAAAGAGGCTATAAAGATGGCTCCTGTGTTAAAATCTTCTAATTTTTCTAAGCCATTTTAGTTATTCTCGTTTCCTTCTTTCCATACTATTGCTGCATGCTTATTACAGAAAAATAAAGAAGGTTTTGGACAACCTATAGCTTTCTTTAGCAGGTCATTGCAGGCTACTGAATTGAAGTATGACATCATGGAGAAATAGACATATGCACTGATTAGAGCAGTCAAAAGTTTTAGGCCATATTTAGTAGGTTCTCAAATAATTGCATACGTGCCTCTTGCAGCAATCAAAGATATCTTTACTCAGCAGGAGGTAACTGGAAGGAGATGTAGATGGATAAATAAATTGCAAGAGTTCAATATTGAAATACAGATCACAAAATTGGTAAGAGGACAAGGGTTTGCAAAACTGATGACACAGTCAAATCTAGAGGCATGCCAAGTAAATGTAGTGCATAATGAAGTTGTAAATACGTCAAAATCTGAGTGGTACAAGGACATTGTATATTATTTGAAAAACTTGAACTGTCCTACCCACCTCAGTGATAATCAGAGGACTTTAAAACTACAGGCTATTAAATACATCATTGTTCAAGGAGAGCTATATTGGAAAAATCCTGATGGCGTGCTACTCAAGTGTGTAGATGAAGATCAGGCTAAGGATATTCTAAATGACATGCACAATGGAGTGTGTGGTGGACATTATACTGCCCATACAACAGCCCACAAAATTCTCAGAGTTGGCTACTGGTGGCCAACTCTCTTCTCAGATGCACAAAGAATGGTAAGAAAATGTGATCCTTGCCAGAGGTTTTTAGGAAAGCTAAAATATGAAGGTACATTGCCCCTTAGGACTATAACTGTAGAAGCTCCATTTCAGCAATGGGGAATTGATTTTATAGGGGAAATTTTAGAAAAATCAAGTGGAGGACACAGTTGGATTTTGGTTGCTACTGACTACTTCACTAAATGGATTGAAGCCATTCCAACTAAAAGGGCTACAAGAAAAGTGGTGATGGGTTTTATTCTAGAAAATATTATTATTAGATTTGGAGTTCCAACCAAATTGGTCATAGATAATGCAATGTGCTTCAGGTCTGGTGAATTTATTAATTTTTGCAGCAACTATGGAATAAATTTGTTACACGCATCACCATATCATCCACATGGAAATGGTCAAGCAGAATCAAGCAATAAAAGCCTCACAAAAATTGTCAAAAGGATGGTAGGCAGAAATAAAAGGGGTTGGGATTCAAAGCTGAAAATGGTATTATGGGCTAACAGGGTGATAGTAAAAAGAGCAATTGGAAGGTCACCTTTTGAATTGGTATATGGTCCAGCAGCTAGGTTGCCTGTGAATAACCTCTTACCAGTTTATAAATTCATGCAAGAAAATGAGGAGGAGATTGAAGACCCAATGACTGAAAGAATAAATCAGTTGGTTGCACTAGATGAAATGAGAAGGGAGGCACAAAAGACAAACATCAAGAGACAACAAAAGGTAAAATATTTGTTTCATAAAAGGGCTACAGAAAGAAAGTTTTAGATTGGTGATTTGGCCCTTGTATGGAATGTAAGGAGCCAGGATAAGGGCAAACATGGTAAGGTTAAGCCTTTATGGATGGGCCCGTACCAAATTTGCAACACTCATAGAGAGGATTCTTATTTTCTCCAGGCCCTAGGTGGTGAACTACTGGAATTTCCTGTGCATGGTTAGTTCCTTAAAGCTTTTTTCTGATAGATGAGTACCTTTTGTGCACACTGTAAACTAGATGTAAATGTTTGTACATGCCTTGTATAGCTGGTCATGTTTTGTGTTTTGTCTGGCCTGCCCCGGAGTAATTTGGTCCTCGCTGCAGTTTTGCGTCTACACATCCCCAGTCAGAGCCACTAGTGGTGTTCACCTAGGGTTAGGATTTAGAATTTGAGTTTGCAAGTTCCTGTGTTTAACAATTCAAACCCTTAGTACCTTAGTTTGAATTTTCTTTGGCCTCCATGTAATGGTTTACTACTTTTTCCTGTTGCACTTGAGAAAAATGCTAATTTTTGTATATGCAAAGGTGAATTGTATGATGGCAAGCTTGCAAAATCTCAATCGGCTTCCAAAAATGGTCAAAAAACTGAGTTATATGCATTTCCAAATGTATATCGGGTTCAAAGGGATGCATGTACATTGGGGGAATCTTCTGCAAGACTGAGGATATTCTCTGATTGTATATCAGTTTGCTTGCATAATTGTATTGTATGTTTAAGCATACAACTGTTGTATACAAGAGGAAAGATGCAAGGCCTGACATACATTTGCTACAGTGCTGGGTATGCAAGTGAAAATGTGCAATGGCAGAATATACATTGAAGATTCCTTAAAGATGTCGTCGTTGAAACGAGCAGGTGAGTTGTATGTTGTTTTGTTGTATGTTCGACATACAACACCAAATATACATTGTGGATTTCAAAAAATGGTTCAAAACAGGACTAAAATGAGGTCAGGTCGGCAAGTATATGCGGGAAGGAATGAATGTATGTCCGACATACATTGAGTTTATACATTGAAAAGGTATAATTGGTGGGGCCCGCTGCAGGTTTATACAAACAGGTTTGTACATGTTCGACATACAAGGGGAGAATGTATATCGAATATTCTCAAAAGATTCTCTACTTATATGTTTGTCTTTGTATCTCTAGGATACAAGCAAAATATACAAGGGTTCGCCACGATTACAAAGTGTTAAGTGCAAAACGGTGATGCATTTCGGACCCGAATGGGATTGTAGCATGCCTTACGAAAATTTGGAATCCGCACTTTGTATGTATAAGATGAATGTATATGCAGATATACATTGAGATATGCAAGGAAAGGAGATGCAAAGCGGACCCAATGGTGATTGCGATTTGCTCTACAACAGTTTGGGGTCCGCCTTGCATGTTAACTGTTGTATGTATATGCATCCTGCATATACAAAGTTTTAAAAAGGGAATTTGTATGTGCATTTGAACATGCATATACAAAGGCAAAAATGACAAAATGAGAGGGCGAAAAGTCAGCGATAGATGCATGAGGTGCTGACGTGGCATGGTATTGTTGGTTCGCGACTTTTCAACATTTTTGGGTGTCGTTGATTGCAGCGACGGGAAGATGATCGACGGTTTTGTTTTAAACTTGCAGCGAGGGATTTTCCTGAGCATGTGTGGCCATTTTTGCAGGAAACTTTCAGAGGTATGCTGTTACTGCATTTCAGAGGGGCTACAGGTAGCTGAAGCATTAGTGGCAGAGTTGCAATGGTATGGGTCGATGATGGATGGGCCAACTACCTAATTTTATGAGGTTGATCTTCAGATAGTGGTGCAAATCCCAAGATACCTGCTCCCTCCTCTTGGTCTCTCTGCGACATTAACTGTTTTGAGCATCATTTCTCATGCATTGTATCTGGTGGGATTTTTGACATGTGATGTAATTAATTTGCTGGATGTACAGTTTGGCTATATGAGGGGCAAACTGTGTCATTCATGGTTGTTGAAAACTGGACAAATTTTGGTGCTGTGACACAATACAACTTCATTGGTGGTCCTGTTCTTGATGTCTTATAAGTTTATGAGTCTCATGTTGTATGTTTCATGCATGAGTTCACTAGTTTCATGCTATTTTATATGAGAAATGCTCTGTGCATGTGTTTAATCATTTGTCTCCAAGTTGTGGGCATATTTTCTTTTGAATCAAGATAACTAAGGGTTGTTAAGGTTCAAGAATATAGCTTTTCTATATTGAATGTTTAATCTCCTACTTTTGTTCAAGGAACAAATTAAATGTTTCAAGTTAATCATTGAGAAAATGTGTTGCAACAGGGATAACATTAAATATGAATGATTAAGCACCTAATTTTTGGGAAGTATATGTAAGGCAGATACTAGAACTCCCTTTGATATCTAGTCTTTGGTATATGTTCATGTTGGCCATTCACATGTGTATGTCTATTGACTCCAAGCCCTGGATAGGCACTGATCCAGTCTTGTATTGAGGTTACAACCCAAAGTCTCAATTTTGCATCCAAACATAAAATAAAACTCAAACTTTAAATCAAACCATTAGGACTTTAGAAGTAGTTTTAGGACCAAAATCCTCTATCTCACAACTGAAAATAGGCCCAAAGCTAGCCCCTTTGCACTTATCTCACAGTTTTGGTCTACATAAAGGAGGATTTATCTACTTTGTATCAACATCTAAATAAGTTCATGTGCATGTGTCATAGATGTTGAATACAGAATACCCCCTTGGTTCTGTAGAGCCTAAAGAAGAAGAGGAGATATTTATAGAGTCTATTTCCTATACTGTTGGCCCCTAGCCCAGGAATCCTATTGATCAATGATGGCTACCTTGTAGGGATAACTGGGAACAAGCATCTAGTCTGGGAAAATAACCAACAGGCATCACTCCTACTGTGAGGTATTTCAGAGTCTTTGGTAGCAAATGTTACATTAAGAGAGATGAAGATTTAGGCAAATTTTATGCTAGAAGTGATGAAAGAATTTTCTTGGATTACTCTACTCAAAGTAAAGCATATTGGTGTTATAACAAGAGATTGAGGAAGATTATAGAAAGTACTAATGTGAAGGTTGATGAAGGAATTGAGAAACCCTCAAGGTTTTATGAATATGATGAAGATGATCAGAATGATGTTTTGATCCAAGGAGTCCAAGCCCCTTCTGAGATTCAAATCCAGACTGATTTGGTAAATCAGGAAGAAGAGATAAGTTTGAATGAGCCTAATCAAGAATCAAGAATGCAAGAAACTCCCAAAGTTCCTAAGTATGTAAGACTGAACCACTCTGAAGATCAGATCATAGGTGATAAAAGAAAAGGTGTACAAACAAGGAGAATTGCTCAAGATTCAGATGAGTATTGTCTAATTTCAAAGATTAAACCTAAGACAGTGAATGAACCTTGCAATGATGAAAACTGGACTAAAGCAATGGAGGAAGAGCTGATGCAAATTAAGAAAAATCACACTTGGGATCTTGTTCCCAGACCTAGAAACAAGAATGTGATTGGAACAAAATGGGTCTTCTAGAAAAAACTTAATGAAGTTGGTGAAGTAATTATAAATAAAGCCAGATTGGTCTACAAGGGTTACTCTCAAATAGGAGGAGTTGATTTTGAAGAAACTTTTGCTCCGATGGCAAGAATTGAAGCAGTCAGATTATTTCTTGCTTTTGCTGCTTTCAAGGACTTCAAAGTATATCAGATGGATGTCAAGTCTACCTTCCTGAATGGTGACTTGGAAGAAGAAGTATACATTAAGCAATCGGATGGATTTCATGATGCAGAGTGAAACGCAACAGAAGCTAACTAACAGGAAGGAGCTGCCAATAACACAAACAGCATGATAAAAATCCTTATCGGCTCAGCATCATCATCATATTTCCTAGAAACACCAACAGCATCATCATATTTCGGATGATCGCTAACATCCTCCTGCCAACTACTATTCACCTCCTCCGCCTGTCGCCTATCATCATCATCATGATATTCAACGGGCGCAAACATCCTCCGGTTGCACTGTTCATCGGGTGCCAAACACTAGCGGCATCATCATGATATTCAATATCACCTTCGTCAGCAGGATATCCAAATATCCGGTTGCTCCAAATATCCTGATGACGATCACCTTCAGCAGCTTCCCTTCGATGACCCGATAGCCGTCTATACAAACAACAGCATCATGATACGATTTATCCGGTTGTCTTGGAACATCCTGATGATGTTAACCCAACTTTCCGCCTACGCCGATACACCTCCTAATGACGTTTCACAACTTTCTGCCGAGAGCCTTCGTCGATGCCTAAACCCTTAGCGACGACAGGATCAACATACATAGGGGGATATCTCAATATCCTGATGACGATGACGTCATATGCGGATGACGATGACGTCACACAATATCCTGATGAACTCTTCAATACTTAGACAAAAACTAAACTTTCACACCCGCATCTGTTAGCGATATGCGGATGATGAGCACCTCCGAGAGATGATCCTGACTGCGATATATACACTGAGTATATATCCAACTCAAAACATCCTGATGCACTTGCAACTTGCAAACTTCAACAGTTTCACGACCTGATTCTGATGGCGATGCATTCGCAGATGACGATGCGGCTTGCTCCGACTGGAAACGCACATGCAGACTCCTGTATATTCGTCCACTGCATGTAAACACTCAGATCCGCTCTATTTCACAAAGACAATGTGACGACCGGGCCGGATCACCTTCAAACCAAAGTCTAACAACTTATCTTTCTATACCTAGCACATGAGGATGCTAGGCTGATTCACAGCATGCTCCTAGCAGATCTCTTGAACAATGCAATGCATAAACAGAAAACACAAATGCAACCTAAGCTATGATACAGGACCATTCCACCGATTTGCGGGATCAACCGGTGGAAGGGTTGAAAGTACCCATTAACTTGCAAACAGAAAGGAAATCAACACAGATACAACTGATCAACTCAAATACTGCAAAAGATGAGATCTTATTCAATTGAGATTCAAATGTCCTGCTTTTACAATTCTGCTTCACAATATCTGGACTGATCACCAGTACAGCATATCACCAGTACTACTCTCCTGAACATAACATCTATCAAACTCAATATGAACTATATCTAAACCCTAACAGATCGAAGGTATATATAACAAATCCTTCGAGTACTACCGACTCACTTCCCAGCGGCTGGGAGCTTCCAAGCGGCTGGGAGAGAGGACAGCTCAGATAACCTTATCCCGATCTCTAACTGCCTACACATACTCCTATGCTGATCTAATACATAGCATCGGTCCAATGGACCTTATTACATGATAAAGTCAAACATACTAAAAATAGGCTATCCTATCATCATGCTGATAATTATCCTATATCCTGATCATGTATGTCATCATGCGGACCTATATCCTGATCATGTATGTCATCATGCGGACCTATAACAAACTAACTGCCTCATGGAGGCCAGCTGTTAGGTAGGTGCCTCTGCACCATACTCCCCAAAAGAAAATAACTCATGTCCCATGAGTTAGGATATGGAAGTCCTCCACCTTTACACTTTGCCTATGCAATGTTCTGCCCTGTTCCAGCTTTGTCTGCTACTGGCTTTTGGCTGCTCCAAGACTTCTGAACTGTAACTTGCTGTCTGGCAAGTAAATCCTCATGCCTGTCAATGTAGGCTTTTCTTTCACACACCTGGTGCAGAGGCACCTACCTAACAGCTGGCCTCCATGAGGCAGTTAGTTTGTTATAGGTCCGCATGATGACATACATGATCAGGATATAGGTCCGCATGATGACATGCATGATCAGGATATAGGATAATTATCAGCATGATGACAGGATAGCCTATTTTTAGTATGTTTGACTTTATCATGTAATAAGGTCCATTGGACCGATGCTATGTATTAGATCAGCATAGGAGTATGTGTAGGCAGTTAGAGATCGGGATAAGGTTATCTGAGCTGTCCTCTCTCCCAGCCGCTTGGAAGCTCCCAGCCGCTGGGAAGTGAGTCGGTAGTACTCGAAGGATTTGTTATATATACCTTCGATCTGTTAGGGTTTAGATATAGTTCATATTGAGTTTGATAGATGTTATGTTCAGGAGAGTAGTACTGGTGATATGCTGTACTGGTGATCAGTCCAGATATTGTGAAGCAGAATTGTAAAAGCAGGACATTTGAATCTCAATTGAATAAGATCTCATCTTTTGCAGTATTTGAGTTGATCAGTTGTATCTGTGTTGATTTCCTTTCTGTTTGCAAGTTAATGGGTACTTTCAACCCTTCCACCGGTTGATCCTGCAAATCGGTGGAATGGTCCTGTATCATAGCTTAGGTTGCATTTGTGTTTTCTGTTTATGCATTGCATTGTTCAAGAGATCTGCTAGGAGCATGCTGTGAATCAGCCTAGCATCCTCATGTGCTAGGTATAGAAAGATAAGTTGTTAGACTTTGGTTTGAAGGTGATCCGGCCCGGTCATCACATTGTCTTTGTGAAATAGAGCGGATCTGAGTGTTTACATGCAGTGGACGGATATACAGGAGTCTGCATGTGCGTTTCCAGTCGGAGCAAGCCGCATCGTCATCTGCGAATGCATCGCCATCAGAATCGGGTCGTGAAACTGTTGAAGTTTGCAAGTTGCAAGTGCATCAGGATGTTTTGAGTTGGATATATACTCAGTGTATATATCGCAGTCAGGATCATCTCTCGGAGGTGCTCATCATCCGCATATCGCTAACAGATGCGGGTGTGAAAGTTCAGTTTTTGTCTAAGTATTGAAGAGTTCATCAGGATATTGTGTGACGTCATCGTCATCCGCATATGACGTCATCGTCATCAGGATATTGAGATATCCCCCTATGTATGTTGATCCTGTCGTCGCTAAGGGTTTAGGCATCGACGAAGGCTCTCGGCAGAAAGTTGTGAAACGTCATCAGGAGGTGTATCGGCGTAGGCGGAAAGTTGGGTTAACATCATCAGGATGTTCCAAGACAACCGGATAAATCGTATCATGATGTTGTTGTTTGTATAGACGGCTATCGGGTCATCGAAGGGAAGCTCCTGAAGGTGATCGTCATCAGGATATTTGGAGCAACCGGATATTTGGATATCCTGCTGACGAAGGTGATATTGAATATCATGATGATGCTGCTAGTGTTTGGCACCCGATGAACAGTGCAACCGGAGGATGTTTGCGCCCGTTGAATATCATGATGATGATGATAGGTGACAGGCGGAGGAGGTGAATAGTAGTTGGCAGGAGGATGTTAGCGATCATCCGAAATATGATGATGCTGTTGGTGTTTCTAGGAAATATGATGATGATGCTGAGCCAATAAGGATTTTTATCATGCTGTTTGTGTTATTGGCAGCTCCTTCCTGTTAGTTAGCTTCCGTTGCGTTTCACTCTGCATCATTTCAATTGTCTGATCATGGTGATATGGTCTGCAAGTTGAAGAAAGCACTGTATGGACTAAAGCAAGCCCCAAGAGCCCGATATGAAAGATTGGACAAGCATCTTTTGAAGATTGGTTTCAACAAAGGTACTGTTGACAGTAATTTGTATTTCAAAATTGATCATGAAAACATCTTGATTGTTGAAGTGTTTGTTGATGATATCATTTTTGGAGGAAGAGATAGTATGTGTAAAACTTTTGCAAATCAAATGAAAAGTGAATTTGAGATGTCCATGCTTGGGGAAATGAATTTCTTCTTGGGTCTACAAATCACTCAAACAAAGAAAGAAATCTTCATTTCTCATACCAAATATGTGAAAGAATTGTTGAAGAAATTTGGGATGGAAGACTCAAAACCAATGAATACTCCCATGGCAACCAGATGTAAATTAGGCAACGATGATGACTCTCCTAAGGCTGATCAGAAAAAGTACAGGTCAATGATTGGTGGATTGTTGTATCTCACTCAAACTAGACCAGACATTATGAATGTTGTGGGTCTTGTTGCTAGATTTCAAGCTGATCCTAGAGAATATCGTGTCATGGCAATCAAGAGAATTTTTAGATATCTAAAAGGAACAGTTGAGTATAGATTGTGGTATCCCAGAGATCATGATTTCTCTCTTCATGCATATACAGATGCGGATTGAGCAGGAGATGTGGATGACCAGAAGAGTATCAATGGTGGAGCATTCTTTTTGGGGAAGAGATTGGTTTCTTAGCTGAGCAAGAAACAAGAGGCAATATCTCTATCCATTGTAGAAGAAGAATACATTGGAGTAGCAGGTAGTTGCACTCAAGTTTTGTGGATGAAGCAAATGCTAAGAGACATAAGAGTAGATTATGAGGAGCCTATCACAATCTTCTATGATAATTCAAGTGCAATAAATATATCTAAGAATCTGGTGTTGCATTCAAAGACTAAACATATATCCATCAAGTTTCACTTTTTGAGAGAACAAGTGAACAAGAATGAAGTCAGATTGGAGTTTGTGTGATCCAAGGATTAGATTGTAGACATCTTTACTAAACCTCTACCTAAGGACTCTTTTGAGTATCTCAAGGAGAAGTTAGGGGTTATTGCCCCTCCAGTGATGAACTAAGATACACTAATGTGCATCAGTCTAGTGGATATAATAGTCATATCTTGTGATCCGGATTGATGATGGAGATTTGCTAATCAGGGGGAGCAGTTGATATGATTCTGAAGTGGTGGATTTGCATGTATGTGCCCTTTGGCATTGATGTCAAAGGAGGAGAGAAGACATGTGAAAAAAAAACAAGTGGTTGCTGATCAAAGGGGGAGCAGGAAAGGAAGAGAAGACATGTGAATGGTTGTTGCTGATAGGGGGAGTTGGAGAAGTTCTTGTCTTGATGATCATAACAGTTTTTCACATCATATGTTGCCATCAATGACAAAGGGGGAGATTGTTGCAAGTATGTGCCCAACCGGTGTTGTCATTGATGTCAACATACTCCTGTTGCATTAATGATAAGGATTGGATGAACTGTTTGCTAAGGATATTGAGAAAATTGGTCATATTAGGAACAATGAAGAACAGTGAAGACAGTAAGGTAAAAGTCCAAGATATGATGAGGATTAGAGGATGCGATTTAAAGGGTTTATAGATATGTGTCTTAAGGTGATCCAGTAAAGATTTTAGAGGTCCACATGAAGATCTAAAGAATTTGTGTTTGTTCAAGTAAAATTGGTTCTGGCAGGTGTTCAGAGGTGACAAAGTGAAAAAGATAGGTCCAGTGAGATTCGGAAATGCATTATCCTAATCTACATATTTGAGGGCATATTGAGGAAGTCTTTGTGAAGTGTCAAATTGATTGGCTCATGGTTTGAAGGTCTGCAAGCATCTATTCCTTTGTGACAGTGATGACAAACTATGTTCCTGAGGTTCCGGATGAAGGAGAGAAGGATTTTAATAAGTAGATGAAGTGTGGATGTTTTTGGTGATTCAAGAAATCTTGTGAAGGTATTTGGATCATGTCCAGTTCGTGTTGATGGTCCGCATTGGAATTGGAGCTCACAATTGAAGAATAAATTCTAGATGATGGTGTTCTTCCTGAGACAGACCGACTGGATGAGGTACACATCCTATAGATGTTCTTGTAGTTGTTTGCCAACTTAGATGATTATTCCTAAGTCGATGTCTTGTATAAATAAGGGATTGTAAAGTCATTTCATAGTGTGTCTTGTGGAGATGTGAGTGTGGTAGCGAGGAGGAGAGCGAAAGGCAGAGTAGAAGTATTGGACTTAAATGGAACTAATTCAAGCATGATGAAGATGCTATTCTCCACTTCATGTATGTGATACTTATTATTTGTAGATAGTGTGTCTCTTGTAGGCAGTGAGCCTCTTGTGAGCAGTGTTCTTGGGTAGTGAGCCCTAATTAGCATGTGCCATTTTGTTCTTTCTATTCTTCTAACAGAGAATACAATCTTGGGTTAATCACCCCATGTTTTTTCCATTAACTGAGTTTTCCATGTCAAAATCTTGGTGTCATGTGTGTTAATGTGTTTCTTCTCTTGATTTAATGTATTATGTTTCCATGAATGATTTATCTTTATGCTGCTGAATTACAAAGTGGATTTAAGTGTTTAATTGGAAGAAAGTTTTGTACAACTGATTCACACCCCCCACCTCAGTTGTCTGCTCTAAATCTAACACATACTTGTTGTTGTTGTTCCTTTAGTTGATGCTCTTTGTTGCATATTGACTAGTCATAGTAAGGGTCTTGACTTCCTACATGGCATCACACATATTGTACACAAAGATACTCCACCTTTAGCAAGCTATGTTGTGGAACCTCAAGACTTCCATTCTAATATAACATGCAACCATTTGTTTATTCCTCTTCCTTCTTCTGGCATTCACATTTTTACATCATCATAGATGGCTACTAGTGCTTTGTATTTTGGTAGTGTAGGTATTCACTTGTCTTGAGGTGTGATGAACCCCATAAATCAATACAAGTTCATTCTGCCTTTAGTCTCTCTATTGTTTAATTTTCCTCCTAGTAACCTTAGAGTCTCCCATCTAGTTTCACAACCTATCGTATCCACTCCTCTCTCTACATCCACTCATACCATTGATCCCATGATCAACCAGATTTTGCAAAATGTTGGTTCTCTTTAGCAACAACTTGCCTCCTTATCCACTTCATCTACACAATTGCTTGTTTCTGCCTATTGCAGGCATAGCCCACTCTCACTTGCTATCCTTGCTACACCTTTCCTGTAAGGATTCAAGGTGCCTAGGTTTGAGAAATATACTAGCAAAGGAGACCCACAAACACATAAATCTACTTTCACTATTCTTTGTGGTGATTTTCTTTTCTAGGATTCTTTGTTGGCAAAGCTATTCCCGTGGTCCTTAAAGAACACAATGTTGGACTAGTTTTGCTTACTTCTTGACCACTCTACTTTATCTTTCAATCAGTTGGCGAATCAGTTTCTCCAACATTTCCAAGCTAACATTGACTCGTAGGTCACGTTCACTGACCTCGTCCACTATCAGCAAGGACCAAATGAAAAAGTAACTGACTTCATCTATCAATACCAATATCTATTCTCACATATACCTTATGCCCTTTCAAACTCTGATATGTAGCAATTTTTTATAAGAAACCTATAGTCACAGATTCGAGACAGGATTATGTTGATGAGATACTCATCTTTCACATTGTGCACTACACTTCATGATTACCAATAGTCTCTCATCCAGTTCGAGGCATCTCCCTCACCAACTCCTATTGTTCAATCTGATGCTTCTTCTTCATTTTCATATTATAAGAAAAATAAAATTTATTTTAAAAAAATTGTCAATGATAATTAGCACTGCAGTGGCTGAAGTACCTTCCCAGGTTGCTTTAGCCCTCTATGCTTTGAGATCATCAAATAATCATAAGTCCAGTCCCTTGAAGGAGTCTCTCTACTCAATTATAGCAACAACTCTTGAACAATGGTTTAGTGCAGCTACCTCCTATCTATCCTCTTGACACTCGTAAGCCTCTACTACCTTCATATGACCCAAAGGCCTTATGTCAATTCCATAGAGTACTTGGGCATGATACAAAATGATGTCTACATCTTAAGCACATTGTGCAAGACCTCATTGATGAAAATATCATCCAGGTCTCTGGCATGAATGATAGAGGGAATAAGTCAATGGCTCTGCCAAATCATCATTTGCAGATCTACACCGATCCCATGCTGCATCATACCTCTAACTTTGTTGACCTTCCTTCACCCTCTATGGTACTAGCTTTGACTTATGACTTTATCCCTTCTTCTTCCTATGCTGGGATGGTAGGTATGGTGGATGTTCACTCTCACCCTACTTGAGAGCATCTTATTCTTGAGCCCATCATCTCTTTCTCTTTTTCAGATATCCCTACTGGCATATATGATGGTTCTCTCTATATTATCATTGAGGTCAACAGTAAATATGCCTGGTAAATATAGTTACATAGGAGTTTTTATATGTTCATGAATTGTATAAAGATGTCTACGAGCAATCAAACATCTTTATCTGATGTAATGATGGGATGTCTAGACCTACCCAGGGTTCAATCACTCTCCCTATCTAGGTGGGACCTAAAATGTTGGGCATTTATTGCTCAATTATTCCCACTTCTGATCGCTTTCGTCTAAAGTTAAGTTAGCCATGGCTCACTTCTATGAGAGTGGCCCCCTTGGTAGTTCATAGATGTCTAAAGTTTTGCCATGATGGTGCACTAATATGATCTGCCATAGCAGATTTACACCTCTGACCATGGGAGGAAATTTCTCCTTGGACTACTTCTGGTTGACACCCACTGAGCCTCTTTGACCTTGCAATTACTTCTTATATCTCTTGTATCATGCGTTCAAAGCAATTTGAATAGTCCAATTATTTACTGGCCTTTCCTCCTCATCTTCTATGGTTGTCTCCCCTTTGGTGTCTGTGTCTTTGTAGGCTACTTCAGTGCCTTTCACTACCCCTCTCGAAGTTTAAGACTAGAAGCTCGTATAGAGTACAACTCCTTGTTCCCACGTCCTTGGCTTGTACTATGTAGTGCCACCTCTGGCTTCCTATTCAAGTTCTCAAGGTCCACCTAGAGTATAACCTTGTGCATCAAGCATTTTTGGGGCCCCTAAGCCTCCATTGGTTGGTTTTGTTCCTCTTGCCTCTTTAGTAGTATAAAGAAACCAGTTAGTGCTAAGTGCTCCTCTTCCCCCTCCTCTTATGTCTCCCTGACCTTTAGTGGCTGCTTATGTTCCTCTTACCTCTTTGGTGGCATGGGGAAAGTAGCCCATGTCACATAACCCTCCCCATTTCCCCACGGTTTTCCAACCTTTGGATGTTCTTTTAGTTTATCCACATGTCCATGTGGTAGTGGATAACATAGAACCCATGTTGGAAGACCCCCGGATCTGTCAAAAGAATCCCTGGCTTACACTAGAAGAAACTAGCTTGTGAGAGATTGTAAGCATTGATGTCGTGTTACAGCCCGTGAACATGCTACTAATGTGCAACATCCCATTGAGCATCCTTCTCCTATGCAGTTGCCCTATGATCCTATTTCTTCTTTGGTGCCTCAACTTTCTATTTTTTAGCCCATGTCTCTTTTGTCTCTAACCCTTCCTCCTCCAAAATTAAGTCTAGATGAACATCACCTCCCAATTGTACAAGTAGTCTGGGCTCCTTCCATGAAGGACCCCATCCTTTTGCCCATCCTTGACAATCCACCCTTTCTTGAACCCTTGAATGTGCCTAATGTCAGTGTCATTCCTAGTGCCACCCTCACCACTCTTGTGCCTTTTTAGCACACCTATCATGTTGTCTTCCTAGATATCCTCTGCCCTGTCACCATTGATAAAGATATTCCTTACCCACCTGCAAAAAGCAAATTAGAGCATTACCCCACCCCACCATTCTGCAAGCCTAAGCACATGCTGCCTTCCCTGCCATCTCTAAGCCCTTCTTCATCATCTCTTCCATCTGTGGAAGATGTTCCTTCACTTGTGTCTCATTGTGCTCACATTGTGGCTAATAGCATTGATGTACTGTGGTTAGTACATTATTTTGATAGCGACTCTCCTAATTTCTCTCCTAAAGATGAATCATTGAGTCTATCCCAAACATCTCCTCATTATTTGTGATCTTCACATAATCATTGACAATTGTTGTTCCTAGTGCTCTCGAGGATCCTACTTCTGCTAGTGATGTGTAGCACTTGGTGCTAGGAGAGTCTTCTAGTACTACTATTTCTATGGTCCCATTTTCATCTCTTCCTTTGACCCCTACACTTATCAAGACTAGGACTAAGATAATTTGATGATGCTTGACCCTTGAGGGTGGTACCTTTGTTTCATGTGTTTTTGTGTGTTTACATGCTTGATTGTAATGTATCTTGTATACATGTGTATTTATGTTTATAAGTTCTTCCTAGAGGACCCACGATGCCCTTGTAGACATGTGGATACATGTGAAACAAAAATATTGTGATATCCTTATATTTGTCCCTATATTCTTCAATTTGTTGTCTCTTTGTTTATTATGACATTTTGGGGATGATGCAAATCATTGGAATATTTAGCTTCCTTCCATGTTGACCCAAAATTTTTGTTTTTATTTGATTTCTTGTGCCATTCTTCCATTGTGCTCGTAGTTCTACGTGCTTAGGGGATGATGGCAATTCATTCAGTTGTCCCTTAATGATTACCCTTCCCAATGCATATTGACCTCAAAGCACATAGATCCCTTAGTGTGTTTTGTGTTGTTACTTGTTTTCTCGTGACATATGTTAGCATTGCTTGGTGTCATACCATGTTTACACAAGCTTATTACGTATCATGCCTACAACACCACCTCAGTTGTCCCTCTTTGGGGGCATCCCTTTTATTTTGTAAGAAGTAGCTTAGGACACATATTTTCCCCATATATGATTCCTAAAGCTCTCTTCCCCTTTGCTACCTTAAAATCAATTGCATACGATTTCTTCATGCAATTATTTTAAGGTGGCGGTATACTTTCCTGCTTCACATTTTTACACACACCATATTGTGGTTTGCTCTTGGCAGCATGTTGTAGCTTGTGGTCCTAAGCAAATGCACTTGCTGGGCTTGACCACACTTTTCAGCTACTCTCTTTTGGCACTCTTTGTGAGTCACCTAACAACGTAGTTTGTTAGTCCTAGTGGCCAACAAGAGTTTGGTATGGTTCCTAGCTCTCGTAGTGTGCTAGCCCTAGAACCATACTTGGCATCCTTCTAGCTATAGTAGTGTGCTAGAAATGCCCCTTTTGCTTTGCTTTCTTTTTCTTTTCTATGTGTGTTGTGTGTGTTTTAGATAGTGGTAGATTGTGTATTAGATTATATGATTTGCTAAACCATGATGTTTGGGCAAGCCATATCCAATCTAATCATTTTAGTATAATTATACATATATATATATGCGATTTTGGCATTACCTCTTATGCATGTTTTATTGTCTAATATTGTGGTTTTGCAGGTTTTGAGCTTGGGGACTTCATTCCTCACTCAAAGAATCCTCTGCATTCTCTACAATATCCCTTTTTTTAGGTAAAATTTTTGGTAATGTCATTTTATTTTCTAATTTAGCTTGCATATCCACGTAGTGTCATAAGCCTGCTAAAGTGGGGGCTAGACGTAACATAAAAAATTGCATACCCTTACAATTTCATGCCACATTTTGTGACCACTTTGGTGTTTATGTATCCTCTTTGCATTTTAGGCTCATGTTTTCTTCATTATGACTTCTTTCTCTTAATTTAATCAAATTCTATTTTAATGTTTGGTAATTCTTTTAGCCTAGAAATGACTCACAAGATTCTAAAGTAGATTCACTTGGATGCTCGCACTTAGCACAGACGTCTGCACGTAGCACTGATGTTTGACGAGCACGAAATAGTCAGTGAATTATTCTGGGACATGTTGAACTATCTCTTGTGGGCAAGATTCTCGTAATGCCTTTGAAGACCTTGAATGACTCTTTGACTTTGCATGTGGTTTCATTCTTCCCTCTCATTCAAGAATAAATCTAAGTTTTTGAATAATCTCTCCCTCTTGGCTCTCTTCTCTGCAAATTTACAAAATTTTGAAGGATTCTTTGATGAACTTTGTCTCTACAACAACTATCTAGATTTTTTATGCCCTTTTGAGTGGTGGTATTATCTCTGTTAGCTCTTGGAGACTTTTTCTTGCATTGTGTTCATTGAAAATGAGCTCTTTTTCCCTTTGTTCTTTGTAGGTGCTCTTGAGTGAAAGCATTTCAAACACACAAAGGTTTTGTGGCCTTCTTTTCCCTTCCCTTCTATTTCATATTATTTCATTTTCTATAGTGCATTTAGCTTTATTTTTAAACCTATGTCACTTAGAGACTACTGGATACTAGTTTTGTATGCTACTATGTTGTGCAGGTATCTTGGGTCCGTACAAACTTGAGCATTTTTATTTTTGTGACTTTGAGGACACCAGCTCTTAGCGCAGGTGTCCCTGCGATGCACTATCGTCTAGGGTAGTGAGATCCTCCCTTTGGTGATAGGTTCCTGTTTCTCTTCTCTTTCTAGTTTTGCTTTCATTTTAGTAATCTTCATTTTAGATTTCTAGAAATTTTAAATTTTCTATTGCTTCTTATAGTTCTAGCTTCACAAGTTGCTTTAATTTCTTAGTATAGAACTAAGTAGGATCTTGCTAAAGTTATTCTTATCTTCATGATTGGATACTAACAGAATCTTCTTCTTTGGAGTTGGTTTGATCCTCATGTAATGGTTAAAGCTTGTCTCTAGTTAGAGTACTATATTGATCTTTGATTAGATTCAAATTTAATACATTACATTCTTAAATACCACAAGTCATTTATTATAAATTCAAATACTAAGGTGAATGTGAATCTAAATTTTAGTATATGTCGATTAAGATCCATGCAACATAGGCTAGATCCATAGATAGAGTTTAGTGCCAAAAAAATCCATTAAATGAATTAGAGTAAAGTATAGTGATTTTCACAATGGAGGTGGCCTTGTGACAATTTCCTAGTTTTTGGCACATTGGAAAATCATTTAACAATGTTTGTCATAGTCAAATCTTCATTGGTCCTAAAATTAAACATCTTTATTTTATTTTTAATTTATGAACATTTATTTCAATTGACTAATTTGTACTAACTCTTTAATATAAGTGTATTTAATGATGTATTGTTTTAAATCATTTATTTATCCTAAAATTGAGAGGTAATTATTGAAAAATAAAATTAGAGACTTATTTTACTCTAAACATTTGGCTATTTTACTTTAACAAACCAAATCTACTTTAAATGGTTTATTTATCCTAAATTTAATTAAAAGCACATTTTTATCCTTTTCGCATCTTAATATTGAGATATAATTATTGAAAAAAAAAAAAAAATTCTTATTTTGCCCTAAACATTTGACTATTTTACTTAAACAAACCAAATCTTAATTTAAATTATTTATTTATCCTAAAATATTATCCATTTTACATCTTAAAATTGAGATATAATTATTGAAAAACAAAATTAAAAACTTATTTTACCCTAACTATTTGCTATTTTTTCTTAAAGGAACCAATCTTCTGATTTTAGAAGCCGTGTAGTATGATATCTAGATATAAGATTTTAATAAAATTGAAATTGTAAGTATGTGCTTGTTTTGGAAACTCAATTCCATCTAGTATATAGTAAGTACAAGTCAATTAACTAAACTAGTGAAAGAACTTAAACTACTAATATATTGTGATCAACATACCTATGTTGAGGGTGACTCATTATAAAATACCCACATGTTAACCACAAAACGTGGAACACTTTTTGCCACACTTTAACAATTAAGATCACCATTTGCAAAACTTCTACTTGCTAAACTTGCGTCTCCTATTTTTCCTCTTTTCCTTAAATGATTGCCAGCTCAACAATTCGGTGCTCAAATTTTCAATTCTTCTTACAAGAAGTCGAAGTCTCTTGTTATTTTAAATTTTAGGTACGTAGTTAGATAGGAGAAAATCCAAATCAGTTTATAGAATACGACTCTGCAATCTTAAGAATAAGAATATATTATGTCATCTGGATGGAGGCTTCAATTTATGGATTCTATAAAATTCCTAACAATACAGTGTCAGGCTTCAAATAATTTTAGAATCATTTATTCTTAGGCCTCTTATTCAAACGCCCTTATTGTATGGCTAAGGCTGTTGGGCAGCCCTCATCTCCCATGCTGTCACTTTACTAGCTGTAACAGTAGATACACCATTGTTGAATAAGTAAAGGTGAGCATCTTCTCCAATTGCCAGATTAGGATAAACTCTGGCAGTTATACAAGTCTTTCCCCCTTCTCCAAAACTCTCTACAATTGAATGATCAACCTGCACTTTGCAGCAACATTCACATTGTTCAATTCTCTTCTTTTCCAATTCTAAGTCCAAAAGAAGTTTCAAAGAACTATATCAAGACTCACCAGTACTCTTAAAGAGAGACTCTTTTCCTTGAAGGAAAAAGAAACAAAACTTCCATATGTTGTTTTATCAACGTCTGTTTTCAAAGATGATCTACACATGAAAACAGTTCACACTTTCAGTATTGCACATTAATGTTTTAAAGAATTATTTCATATTTTACTGCTGACTTGTTCCCAATCTTACCTGCTCTGGTCACTGCACATTAGTACTTTCATCTTGTTTTGGTGTACTCCAACCCTAAAGAAAACAGCAGTTTGTTCAGCCAAATCTTTAGAAGCCAAAACCAAAAGCCCAAACGGACCAACCATAGTCTTGTTAGCTGCTCCATCCTGACTGCACAGTTGTTGAGCGCTTAAATTGGCATCCATCTTCTCTACATCCGCAAGACTTGGCAGATTGAAGGAAACCTCTACATCAGCCTAATCACAATAATAAACAGTTATAAATAAGACCCCAAAACACTTAAAGGAACTAAAAATGATAGATTAAAATACCAACTAGAACTATAATTAACTCTGCTGAAATAGATTGCAATAACAGTGAACCATTCAAAGAAAAAGAGTTCAAATTCTTGACCAAGATCATGATTCAATTCTATCATCTGAAATCCAGGACAAAATGCTGTTTTTTAATTATTACAATTTCTTTAAATTTTAAATAATACAATTTACATATTTTTGTTTACTAATTGTATTTTCTCAATAAACTATTGTTTTCCATATTTAAGTTCCACAGTATAAAATGCTCTATAGGATATTGTTACATTTGATGACAAAGTCATAAAATCGAATTATTTTTATTTTTATTTATTTCATTTAAGCCAAAGAGGTTTCATGAGCAAAACAGAGCAGCCCGAGATCAAAAACAAAGATCTGATTGGCTGAAAGAGGAACGGCCATACACAGTAATGTTTAAAGGAGCGAATAGCAAAAAGAGGGCTGTCCAACAGTCATAAACAGAACTGAAACACCAAATGTAAAGTTTGAAAACAATCATAAACAACTGAACATCAGTGATACAGACATAAGTATAATAGTGTGCCCTGCCCTGTTCTTGAGTCACACTGAAAATAGACTAAATATGTTGTAGATAACATTATGATGTATGTATGAGCCATATACTAGTTTACCAGCTTATGTATAATAGTGTGTCATACTATATATTAAGTTCATTGTATTGATATTCTCATATATATATATATATAGAAAAGAATACATTTTCCCTCTAAACTAAATTTGTCCAAAAAAATTTACCACTATAAACCCTTTAATTTTAATAATTTAAAAATATGAAAACTATAAACTAAATAACCTTCAATTTTAACTTTGTAATAATATTTAAGATAATTACTACATTAATTGACAAAGTCATGCCAAGTTTTAAAAAACTAACGGAATTTGGCATGACATTTGATTACCTGTGCAGCTGTCAGGCCTGCAATTTCTATGGCGGATCCACTTTTGAGATTGATGTTTTCTTTGTAGGTTTTATTTCCACGCAAGGACTCCAACTCTGAAACTGGCCACTGCACCAGCTGGCTTTTGGAGACATTGTCTAGCCAGATTGCTCTTGGGATGGACTTCATGGGCAAAATCAAAATATATTTATTACAATTACATAAAACTACAGTATTAAATTTAAATGGTTGGGTTTAAACTTTACATTCATTTACAGTTAAAATATAATAATATATTATATTGTTATCCCACAACCCAACAAATATAAATTTATACAATTTTTAAAAATAAGCATTCATTCAACACACTTTTTGACTGTTAATGATTGTGACATTTAACCTGGGCTTTGTTAAACATGTTTGATTGACTTGAAAATAAAGTTACTCCTTACCTGCAACCCAGACCAACCCTTTGCAATATCATCCTGGACGTTGTCTAACTCATTGATCCATCCCCACAAGATTCTTCTATTCTTATGTTTATCAAAAAAGGTTTTGGATGCATAAAATTTTCCATAATCATATCTCAATCCATATTCATTGTGTGCACTCGTATTGTCTGGAACATATCTATCAATGTCTGTGAAGTAAGTTCCAACTGTATAATAGTCGTATGATCCAAAAGATACTTTCAAGACATGTTTAACATTAGGGCCAATAACAGAAGTATCCAATCCAAGCTCCCCCAATGGAGCAACGGGATAAAAATCAGGGCACTCCCACATTCCTGTATTTTTGGAGGAATGGAGAGGGTGCTCATTTTTGGTCCAGTGAACAAAATCTTTACTTATGTAAAGGAGGGCCCTTCCTGTATTATGCTGATCCTCCATATTACCCACAACAATTCTCCATCTCCCATCTTTGCCAAGCCAAGCGGTGGTTGGATCTCTGAAAGAGTCCCCTTTAATTCCATTCTCTGGAATGATAATTGGATTCTCAGGGATCTTCACCCATTTCTGTAAGTAGGGATCAGATGCATTATTAGGAACAACCATATTCTGGACCTGTCTAGAGGAGTTGTCCACTCCTGTATAAAGAATTACAGGTTTCTCTGCAGACAAAAGTGTAGCAGACCCAGACCAACAACCGTTTATATCATACCATTCACTCGGAATGATTGCAAATTCTAGTGACTTCCAATTAACAAGATCCTTCGACACGGCATGCCCCCACACAATGTTGCCCCATACAGCTGCATTAGGATTGTGCTGGTAAAACAAATGGTAAAGTCCTTTGTAAAACATGGGTCCTGTAAAATAGATTGGATATTATTTTCCTTCTCTTATCAAACATGATAACTGTCAAACCAATGAAAATGAACAAACAAACTCACCATTTGGATCTGTCCCCGGTTTACAAATCAATGTCAAACAATGAAAGATGTAATCAGAAAAATTCCAGTCAGTTTCAAAAGCCTAAAGCAAGAACTAAATAGAATAATAATAAACTAGAGTAATCCGTGGCTCTTTTACGAACAATTCAAAAACTAAAACCGGAATATAAGATTTCCTGTCAGTTTAAGAAAAGTCAAAAACCGAAATTGATCTGGAGATTAAAAAACACAGACCATTCATCCAATTTTTTGGAGGCTGGAAGTGGTAGGCAGTGCGTTCCACAGTCAACTCTTGGCAGATAACAGGCAAAAGACAAACAACCCAGCATAGACATGCCAGAGCAAAATATTCCTTTCTTTCCATTGTGAAAAACCCCTTCATAACATGCAGAGTCTCTTGCTTCATATATTAATTAGAGGTGAGACAAAGTGAAGGAGAGAAAAATATAAAGAAAAATAAAATATGGTTCAAAGTTTCAAACAAGCAGCCAGCAAAAGTC
Organism: Cunninghamia lanceolata; assembly: GCA_027924645.1. Classification (NCBI taxonomy): domain Eukaryota; kingdom Viridiplantae; phylum Streptophyta; class Pinopsida; order Cupressales; family Cupressaceae; genus Cunninghamia; species Cunninghamia lanceolata. The sequence goes on along the minus strand of BSBN01000178.1, from coordinate 302,596 downwards.
AAGTCAACAATGGAAGATCAACAATCACCACTTAAAATTATCTTAGATCTAGCTCTACGTAGTCGACTCTCAGCACGAGCCTACCCTTTTATATCTATTTTAGTTATGTCTTGGCAATTAAACCTGTTTTTATCTCTTCTTGACCCATTTAGATTTAAATAAAATCTTGCAATGACACAACTCTGCGATGTTTGCATTTTTGCTCTTAATCCCTCTTCAAATGGATTCACATGGTAAATATCTTGTTGAACTAAGGACTATTGGAAATTTTATTTATTTAACTCGGGTGTTTGAGTTTGTCTTTCTGATTCACATGGTAAATATCCTCTGTTGTAATAAATTCAAAACATTGTTTCTTGATAGTAATAATGTTTGACAGCAGTAATGTTTATTGGGCTTATTAATGAAGTTGTCTTTCCTATTTTAATGACAACAAAATTTGAACCTTTATGTAATAGATGACCTGCCTCTTCTATTAAGATAATTTGGGGCTTTTGTATATTTGCTTGTTTTGTGATCCACTGTTATTTGTTTGCTTTCATTTCTACATTACAAAACTTTTGCAGGTAAACTTTTCAAGGTGGGGTCAATCTCCTTCCTTACATCTCTCAACTATTAAGAACTTTAACTTCCTCATAAAAATAATTTCTAAGTCATCTTTTTAAGATATATTTCTCTTAACATACTATGTAGTTTTGGAGTTAGTTAAGCTTCTTTCTACCTTAACTTTTTCAAAAGAAGAATTTCCAAAAGTCACTTTTTAAATAAGATTTGTTAGTTAAACTTCATTGGATACCTTAACTTCTTCATAAGAAAAATTTTAGGTCATTTTTTAATAATTTTTTTCATGCACTAGATATTTGTGTAGTTAAGTTTCATTCTATCATATTACACTTCAACTCATTTTAAAACAACTTACAAGACCCTTTTTTAATAACTTGTAATAACTAAAATTACATAATTATAAATATTTAGTTACAAATAGTTTAAATTAATATGAAAATAACTACAATTACATAATTATAAGTAATTAGTTACATATAGTTTAGGCTTATTTTAGATTAGTAAGCTTGATTTGGAGAGTGACTTAGTCTATTTACAACTCATTGTTTATTTTTAAGACTCACTTAATCATATCTTTTCTAAGGACACAATATTCTCAATTATACTTAGATTTATTTAAATTATTTAAGCTTCATAGACATGCTTCATTTTCATTTATATTATTAATATAATAACTAGTATTATGCACTATCCTTTGTGTGTTTTTATTTCATGTTAAAATTATATCATAAATAGTTAGTTAAATTCAAAGCATGAGTAAGCAGATGCTACGGGCCCTGAATGCTACTTTGCTGGTTCTCATTCCTAAAAAGGAAGATGCTAATAGGCTTGAATTCTTTAGACCTATTGCGCTATGTAATGTGGTGTACAAGATTATTACGAAATTGATTGTTGAGAGGCTTAAACAGTGCTTGCCCGTTGTCATTTCTGAGGAGCAAGGAGGCTTTGTGGCAGGCCGGCAAATTCTGGATGGGGTGGTTGTAGCCTCTGAGGTCATTCATTCCATGGCGACTTCTTCAGAATGGTCTATGCTCATCAAGTTGGATATGGCCAAAGCTTACGACAAAGTTAAATGGAGTTTTCTTCAGAAGATTATGTTGGCCTTTGGTTTTTCTTCGGATTGGGTGAGTTGGACTCTGAGTTGTGTGACTTCCTCCTCCTTTTCGGTTATTGTGAATGGTGAACATTCAGAGCCTTTTGGTGCTACTAGGGGCCTTCGTCAGGGGAACCCGCTCTCTCCTTATCTGTTTATCATTATGGCGGAGGGGTTGAGTCACTTTCTTAAATGTAAGGTCTCCCAAGGCTTGATTCATGGCTGGCAGTGGGGCTTGGGTCTGCCAACGATTTCCCGTCTCCAGTTTGTGGATGATACTTCTCTTATGGGGTTGGCTCGTATTCGAGAAGCTGAATCATTTAGGCAAGCTTTGGATATCTACCTTGTTGCTTCAGGTCAGAAAGTCAATGAGCAAAAGTCTTCTATTCTCTTTTTTAATACACCTTAGTCTATCCAACGGCGGATTGTAGCTATTTTGACGTTTCAAATTGGGTCTCTTCCCTTTGTCTATTTGGGTATTCCTCTGGCTATTGGGCGTCAGCCTAGGTCCTCCTGGCAGATGTTGCTTGACAAGCTAAGGCAGAAGGTAACTCATTGGACTCATCGATGGTTATCTACAGCTGCTAGAGTGACTCTTCTCAAGTTGGTTATCCAGGCCCTTCCTATCTACAGATACTTTGTTCAAGTGGCCCCTATGTATTTCCTTAGGGCTTTTGATGCCCTCTCTCGTCAATTCCTTTAGAGTGGTAACTTACTGTCTACTAAGTGGAACCTTGTTAAGTGGGATTCTGTGTGTAGACCAAAGCAGGTGGGTAGTCTTGGTTTATGCTCTGTTATTTTGAACGGGCAAGTTCTTGCTGCTAAGCTTTACTGGCGATGGTGTACCAATCAGCATCAATTATGGGCCCGTATTCTCACCCATAAGTATCTTAGGGGTGTTGCTTCTTGTGAAGTCCCTTGCTATCCTTTGGAGGGGAGTGGTTCTATGGTTTGGCACACTTTGAAAGCTGGGGCTCAGTTGATTAAGCATGCGCTTTTTTAGATCTGTCATTCAGGGTCACAAACTCTTTTTTGGTTAGATTCTTGGGATGGCCACCCACCTATTCTCTCTTCTCTTCCTCACCTCCAGTCACTTTCTGAGGTTTTTACTGTGCCTGGCTGGGATACCCTTGATCATTATAAATTTGCACAATATTGTGGTTCAGCTGTAAGCTTTCGTTGGAAACTTCCCTCTGAGTGGTCTCCTGGGGGGTCTGAGGAGGATAAGTGTGAGCTTGCTCAGCTTTTGGCTTCCCGTGCTTGTAATTCTTTGAAGGGACCCAATGTCTTGGCTTGGGATGGTCCTGATTTATCCAGGAAGTACTCTGTGTCTGCTGGTTATAAGTAGCTTGGTAGGCAGTTGTTTGGGGCTATTGAGGTCCCTTGGTGGAAGCATGTCTGGCACAAGTTGTCGTGGCCTAAATGCAATTTTTTCTTGTGGCTTGTTGCTCATAATTGGTACCTTACTTGGGATAATTTGTGTAAGTGTGGTTTCCAAGGCCCTTCTATGTGTGTTTTGTGTCATAACTATGAGGAGAGTGTCTCTCATCTCTTCTTCCAATGTTCCTATGCTAGGGAGATTTGGCATTTTTGGTGGAGGGTGTGGAATATGCCCTGTTGGCATGTCTCCTCCCTGGCTGAGTTTGTGGATCGGTGGGGCAAGGCCCCTGTTTCTACTTCCTTTCTTTAGGCTACTTGGGCTATTGGGCCCTCCTTTGTTATGTGGAACCTTTGGTTGGAGCGGAATCGTTGGATTTTTCAGGAGGTGATGTTGGTGGCTCCTTGCTTGTGGTGGAAAATTCTGCATTCTTTGGGGGAAACTGTTGTGGCTAAGTGTGATCTTACGGCATCAATAGACCCTTGTGATATTGATTGTTGTCACCGTCTTCATCTTTCGCCTCTGCAACGTCAGCTCATGCGTAACAGATGTAGACATCCTACCCCGAAGGTGAATAGGGAGGGGAGATGGTCTCCTCCACCTCAGGGTACTCTAAAAATCAACACAGATGGCTCTTCTCGCGGAAACCCTGGTCATGCTAGAATTGGTGGTGTTGGTCAGGATAGCTTTGGAGAAGTTCAGTTTATCTTCTCTGTTTATAAAGGTCTTCATACTAATAATCTTATGGAGGCTCGAGCTATTTTAACAGCTGTGGAGTGTGGAAGTCAATTGGGGTGCGAAGGATCATATGTGAGTCTGATTCCCAGGTTGTGGTGAACTTGTTGAATAGGAGGCAGTTAGATAATGTCAGTTGGCATTTGGCTTTGATTATTGGTCAGATTCTTAACCTCTGTGCTTCATTGGAGTATGTTAGTTTTACTCATATTCCTAGAGAATGGAATAGTGTTGCTGATTGTTTGGCTAAATGGGCTTCTGAACATATTCATGATTGGAATTTGATGGACCGCAGCTGTTTACCCTCGGATCTGTCTCAACATCCGGCTCACTTAGTGGAGCTTGATAGGGCTTTGCAATTTTCTTGCTTTGTTCTTCTTCTTGTTTTAATAAATTTTAACCCCTCCTTTATGTTAAAAAAAAAGCATGAGTAAAATGGTGGTGATGTGTTATCTTTTGATCTATATGTATTTGTATGTACCTTGATATTCTTTAGGGTGTAATGTGCAACTTTTATTTTGAGCATGATATGTTGATGTTAACTTAACACTTCAACTTATAGAGATAATTTATGTCTCTTTCTTTAGAGCCCATTTTTATGTGGATGTTGATGAAAGACCTACTAATGAACTTTTAGGCATAAAAGGAGTGAACTTTTAGGCATAAAAGGAATGGACATCAAGATCTAGTTATTGAAAAATAAAAAAAAGTCTATATGTAGGGACAAATACCTAATATCTTGCAATCATAGAGATGCTCCTCTAAGGTTTAGGACAAATTTGGGGAGTATAACTCACTTCAAACCAAATTGTAGTACTCCCTAATACAATGAAAGTGAAGAACAATAGAAGAGATATACAATTAGCAATGTTGAATCATTAAGCATTATTAGTTGCAAGCAAAGGCAAGAGTTTCAACTCTTGGTTTTCCCTTCCCACACTTCACATAATGCAAATCAATATTCAATTCATAGTGAAAGGCGAGGCAGGTTGAGGTTCTGAGTAGCAAAGTAAAGGAAAGCAAGAAGGTGCCAATTTGTAACACCCAGTTTAGTTTTCACGCTAAAAACTAAGTTTAACCAAAGATAATAATTTTTTTTTAAGTTAAAAGCAGAAAAAGATAAATTATTTTTCATTTTAAAACCAAGAAAATCAATCATCGACTAAATAGTAATCATGAAGTTATAAGTTATGTAAAGGGGTCTATCCATCTACAACATTATACAATATGATGATTAAAATTACTTAGAACATTCTCAAAATAAAAACTTACCCAAGTCACTGCATCTCAATTGTCGACCATCCAAATTCAAGTCTCGGCAAGCCTCTAGAATATAGAAGAGAAAGTATCTTCAAGGAGATTAACCTCCAACCACAGACAGTCAATCTCCCGCACACCTTCCTAACCAGAAGTGGCCCTACCCTACTAAAAGAGGATAGACTTAGGATAACCAATGGTGTTAGCCATCTGAGTACTGGTGTTGTGACCTACGTAACTTGTTATCATGCAATCCCCTAAATACCCTCTAGTCAAGCATGACCACTCCATAAGCTACGCCATCCAGTCATAGTGAACTATCAATGCACTTGAGGTAGGTGCACTACCTTGGCCAAAGGATTTGAATATAATTAGCATTGTGTCAATGCAAATAGTAAGTTCAGCCACCCCAACTCGACTTGAATTAATCCCAATCCTATAGTTACCTATGTATAAGTTTAATATAACAACCACGATAACATCTTGGTGTTCCAAACTCATCATGCATTAACACATGGCAGTTAGGTTTACTTCTCTCTTTTTGGCTCATGGAGACATTTCCATCCATATGTTAAAAGAATGGTTTCCTAGCTTACCGGTTAATCGGTTAATGCTAAAAGTTTATCAGTTGATCTCTAAGTTCGTCCACTGCTTTAAATTATCCATTCAAGAGAGGACACTAAACTTCACTACGTAATTTCAGAAGGGGTTAAACAATAAACCAATTATAGAATTCAAGTAATTGAAGACCCAGAGTTAAAGTTTAAATACTCTTAAAAGCCTTCTTCGACCTATCGAATCTTTGACATAGCTTAATCTTTTATCATACTAAGCATTTAACAATCCTAACTTGTAGTTTCTATTTGCAAGAAGAATGCATGCAAGTTTAAACTAAACACTTTACTATAGACTCATTGTGTCTGCTCTAAAACTTCATTATCTAACATATTTGATAGTTTAGACCAACAATAACTCTATACTTTCTTTTGAAGACACAATAGTTCGAATGTTTTTAAAGCAAAAAGAGTTATATACAATAAATAAATGGACTATAACTAGTTATCATTCGCAACAAGAAAAGTATATTCTCTATGGTTGGCCAACCAATTATAGATTCAGAACTTGTAGAAGACTGAGTAGTCATACATACATCGACATACATTCCACACTATTGTTCCCCATTTGCCGACGGGATGACACATTCTTCAAGTCTTTTATAAAACTAGTTGTTTTTAGATATGACAAGACCAACCGTAAATAGTCGGCAGGCCAACTAATGACACTTCCAACGTCGACCAAGGTTAGACTACTGCAGCTTGGGATATCTTTATAGCTAGCTTTCGACCAAAACTCTATCTACTATGTGCTCTCTGTTGGCAAGAGACACTATATGGATTCATGGTTGTTGTCATTGATGGCAACAAAGGTCATCCCACATATCCACAAGTTATGGTGTGTCTCTACTGGAAGTCAGAATGAAGATTGTTGTGGTCCGGTGAACAAGAACAGAGCATGTGGCAAGGTCTGACAGATTGGTCCGAATCTCTCAGAGGAAGTGTTTTGGTGCAGTGCAGATTTGGGGAAGTCAAGAGGACTACCTTGAGTAGTATATTCCAAGGATTTAGCCTCCGGTGATGAACAAAGAAAAAGATATGAATAGTTGAGTACCAGATTCCTGAGAGACAGTGAGAACAGAGGAAGAACTGACTGACAGAGTATCAGACTATTTTCTAAATGTGTTACTGTTGATGGTAAAGGTTGTGAAGGCATGAATCATGTTTGGCCGACATGATTAATGATATCTACAAGTATATGCTTGATCCGCATTGCTTGGTGAGCAAGGATTCAGCCGACAGAACAGAGTTTGTAAGAAACTAGACTGTTCCGGATGCCGACTAGAAAGGTGATGAAATTACTTGTGCGGATATATATAGAGGATGGATTTAGTTGTGAAGTGCGTAATTGTGTGATGGTGTATGCGAATAAGTGCAGAACAGAGCAGAAGTAGTAAGAAAGATCCGGTATGTGAAAGGATAGCAGAATAAAGAACAGAGGAAAGATGAAGTGCAGCAGATCAGTGTACTGAGCCTAACCGGAACTGAACTCCAGCATATATAGATGCTTCTAATCAGTTCAAGACTGTGATTCTTATCACTTTGTAGACAGTGTGTCTCCTTGTAGGCAGTGGGCCTCTTTGTGAGCAGTGTGCTCGGGCAGTGAGCCCTAATTGGCAAGTGCCATTTTGTAATTCCTTATTCTTCTAATAGAGAATAATCTTTGGGTTAATCACCCCGTGGTTTTCTCCCTTAACAGGGTTTCCACGTCAAAAAAACTATGTCATGTGTTTCTCATTTCATGGTAATGTTTGTTTGTTTGATTCAATGCTGCATTGATTAATAAGAAAGTTGAAAAGAAGAAATAATTAGGATAACTGATTCACCCCCCCCCCTCTCAGTTATCAACAATTGGTATCAGAGCAAGGTTCCTCCTAATAGAGCCTAATAGCTTGAGGAAGATCTGGGAGTTCAAATGGATGCATATGGTTTAAGGGAGCAACTCAAGACTGCCCTTGAGGATCTTGAACAGTCAAATTCTGAAGTCAATGAATTAAAGGAAAGACTCAAACAGGCTGATGAATTCATGAGAGAATTAAAGGACAAATTAAGTCTCTCTATGAAAAAGAGAAAGGAGCTGCTCCAACAATTGGCAAGACAAAGTGAAGAAAGCAATACAGATGAAGAATTGACTGAGAAAACCAAGTTATGTGAAAAGTTATCAAAAGAAGTCATTATGTTAAGACATGAAATGGAATCAGGAACTATAAAGTTTACTCAAGAGATTGAAGAAAAAAGAAAAGCTGAAGACAATCTAAGACAATCTCTTAAAAAGAAATCAGAAGAATGCCACCAGATGGACAGGATTATCAGACATCTTGAATCTGATCTTGAAGATGCCAAAGATAAAGAAGAAAAACTTGAGGATCAAATTGTCTCTCTCAAAAGAGATCTTCAAACAGCAAATGAATATAAAGAAAAATTCAAGATAAGTTCTGCCCAACTTGAAGTACTTCTTGGAAGTCAAAAGAGGACAGATGACAAGTATGGTTTGGGATATGAGAAAGGAGAAAGCTCCGGATCTAGTCAAAAGAATTTTGGATCAGAAAATCCAAGGAATAGGCCTAGAAGACCTCTGGTAAGACAGCCCAATGCTCAAAGATATCCATCTTTCAATGGATACTGCCACAGCTGCAATCACTTTGGTCACAAAGCTAATCAGTGCAGAAAAAGGATGAATCAAACTAGTCCATCCTTCTCCGGACAGTGCTTTAACTGCAAAAGGTATGGACACAAGTCTCATGAATGCAGAAATATGCAAGTAAACAAATCATTCAATGGTAGATGTTTTACATGCAATAGAGTAGGTCATATGGCTAATCAATGCAGATCAAGAGGTTATCAGTCAAATATGCAAAGAAATGTTATTTGCCAAATCTGTAATAGGTCCGGTCATAGTGCAAAAGTCTGCAGAAGCAAGAATCAGGACAAAAGAGGTCCAGTATACAATCAGAATCAAGACAAGGGTAAACAAAAGATGAATGTGGATGAAGTTAGGAATCAGATGAACAAGATTTGGGTGAAGAAAAGTTCAGAGAATGTAGAGGTTGGATCCGCACCAGACTCTGGTGCTGATATTTCTTCCGGAAATTAAAAAGTGAGCTCTGGCTCAGGGGGAGACTCAAAGAAAATCTTGTTCCCCCAGCCAATCAAGTGGTGCTGGATGTGACACAAGATGCGGAGTAAAGGGTTTGAAGATACCAGTCCTGAGATGATCCAGACAAGATTTCAGAGGTCGGCATGAAGATATAAAGAAGTTGTGATCGATCAAGTAAAGACCTGTTCCGGGAGATGCTCCGGAATGACAGAGGACTACAAAAGGGTCCAGAGAGATCCAGAAGTACATTATTTTACTCTGCGGACTGGACAGAATGTTTGGGATGTTCTTGTAATGTGTCATCTCGATTTATCCATGATTGAAAGATCCGCATGATGTTCATAGATCAGGACTAATCCGGGATACTCCAAGCTATCCGGACAAGGCAAACCGGAATAATATAGGTGAAGCATTTATTGCAAACAGATATTAGGGTTTGCGAAATGATATAAGGGATTTCTCATAAATCATTTGCTCATTATGCACTCAAGAAGAAGCAAAAAGTGGAGCTCTGCAACAAGACTCATCAAGCACACCGAAGATCTCCTGCCGAAGTCATTACATACAGAAATCAATCCAGCTACTCCGTGCAACCGAAGACGCAAAAGGTATTTTCCACTTTCGATATCTTGCTACAAATCTTTTGAAGAAATGGCTACTCCAAATATAGTAAAAATCTCAGATAGGCCCTGACCTGAATTTAAGAAACATCCATACAAGTCATTGGAAGTAGATCCCTTAGGAGCATTTTCCAGTGTTCCTCACGGAGTTTTACACACAGAAGACATTAGGGTTTACATACATGCAAGCATTGAGGAATTTGGGGAATTCAAATTGAGAGATCTCTATCACAAACAACTGATAGACAATGCTTTTGAGCTTAAACCAGAGTATAAGGGTATCCAGAAGAAACAATTTGATCAATTCATTCATTTCCCCTGCTTTGAAGAAGATGAATGGGTCCGGTATGTACTAAGCAGGATGCATGACAACTTCCTATGGCTGGATAGACCCTGCAAGATCACAAAAGAGGCAATTAGAGCAGTAACTGGTCTATACTCTTCCGGAGGGATACCTATCCTCAAATCTGTCAAAAATAACATTGTAACTGAGGCCACCGGATCAAAATTTGATAAGAGGGCAATGACCATTGAAGATATTTCTGATCCGGATATCAAGTATGCGTCCATGATAATAGGATACAAGATCTATCACTCCAGCAGGGAGAATTCTGTATCCGGAACTGCAGTATATACTGCCTATGAAATGCTAAGGAAGAATGCAGAATATGATCTTTGCGAACTGCTCTTAAGCTAATTAATGGAAAATATACAGAAAATCAAGAAGGACAAGAAGAATTCCTTTAAGTATGGTACTCTTATATTATGTCTATTCTTCTACTTCATGAATGAGCTGCCCGGATCAAGTGGATGGGCATGGCAGAATGACAAACCTGTTGCAGTCCAAATAAGAGACTATCTACATGGGCTTGGGGATGCCAAAGCAAGAAATACAGCCCTATGGGGATACTTCAAAAACTTCCAAAGCATTATGCAAGCAAGAGAAAGAATTCCCCAGTCTCTTGTTGAAAAATACAAAGACTCAGTGTGCTTTATGGTGGACACTGATCAGTGCCTAATGGAGGCAGTGGAGCCAAGGACTGTCTGGATCATGCCCATGGGGTATGAAGTGGATGAACAGATAGTGGAGCTGCATGTTCAACACATGCTAAGTCAGCCCAAAGATCCAAAGGCAGAAAGGTTTGGAACCTTTGAGGAGCTGAGTGTAAAGATCCATGTAGAACTCAGGGAACCTGAGATAAAGAGGAAGGTGAGAAAAGAAGTAGAGCACATTGCTCAAGGCCTAGGCATCTCAAAAGAGGCACTTGATGCCAGCCGGGAAAAGAGAAGAAAATCTGAGGAAGAAAAGAAAGAGGCAGAAAAGAAAAGTAAAGAAAGTGTTCCGGTTGAAACTTCCACCCGGACCAGATCATCAAAAAGATCTGCACCTCCCACAACCAAAAGTTCAAAACCGGAAGTCCAGGTATCCGGTAAAAGATCTAAGACAAAAGCCACAAGGGCTTATGAAAGCCAAAAGGATGAAGAGGAAACTGAGTCAGATGAGGGAGTAAAAGAAATAAAGAAGCAGAAGAAGAAAGGATCTGGGAAACCCTCCACAGGCCAAGACAAGGAAGAAATGGCAGAAGAATTTGTTGAAAAGCCCACTCTATCCCTAGACAGTGTAGTCAAATCATTCACTGTGGATGGGAACCTTCAACTGGTGGCTGAATTTTATGATGACTACAACGAGGCAGATCAAAAGATCCTGCAAGAAGCTATAATAAGGTACTTGAACATCTACAATAAAGCTTTTATTGAGATTATCTCTGAAATCCCTAAAAGCCTAGAAAAGGAATTAGAAATAAGAAAGAATAATGCTCAGGCAAAAGATCTTGAGATCCGGGAGCAAATAGCTATTCAGCTATATCCTCAAATTGATCCCAAGACAATGAACATAATATTCAAAGACTGCAAAGATGAGTTCAGAAGTAAAGCCAGGATGAATCAACTCATGCTTGGTGAGACTGACAAGGTGGCCAAAGAGACAGAAGAGATCCTCCGGAAGGCCTTCAAAAGGTTCAATCTTCCTGTTGTAGAGGACTTAGGTGCAGAAACAGCTGTGGACTTGGAACCCTCTGCTCCAGAAGAAGTGGCCTATGAATAGGCTAGCATCTCTCCTCCGGTTTCCCCTACAGTCTCTGGATCCAAAGAAGAAGAGAAATTACAGGAGAAGGAAGCAGTGGTGAAAGATAAAGAGGTTGACAGTACCAAGGGTGCAGAGAAAGAGAAGACTCCATTAGAGAAGACCATGACTGATAGTGGTAAGAATGTGGAAGGAGAGAAAATCCCAAAGGACAGTTCCAAGACTGCAGAAGAAAAGAAACATCTGTCTCCGGCAAGAGACACTGCACAAACTATTCAACAATTTTTGAGCAAAGAAACAATAGAGATCGATGAACCGGAGCTACTACAAGGCCCATTCAACTTTGATTCCCTCTCTCCGGTGCAGACAATGAAGATAGCCTCATTTGCAAATGCTAAGGCAAATGAAAAGCTCCTAAAGTCTCATATGGAAGACTGTGAGTTGATAGAGGCTGCTTCTGGAGTGCTTGAGAAGATTATGCCATCGGTCCAGATAGATCCGGCAGCCTCCTCTTCCGGTAATCTCAAAACCTTAGTCAGCAGTGTTAATACACATTTTGAATCTTTAGAAAAATCAGCTGAAGAAAAGGTCCGGAAGGAGTTTTTGGATAAAAAGTTCTCCGAGGTTCAGGGTTTGATCATTAATGATAGGAGAAACATGAACATTGGGATAAAGAGCTTAGAAAATGCTCTTAAGGATGGTGGTGAAATATACAAATTTTGTATCTCCTGGTCCAAGGTAACAGTGGACATTGAGAAGAAAATAAAAGCGCAAGAGGACACACTACTAAGCTTGTCTCAAAGTTTTGATCCTCTTTCTTCCTCTATAACAAATCAAGAATGTCAGACTATTGCAGTCTTGAGTGAAATCAAGAAATTGGAGAAGGAAAGGAAAAATAGAATAAGCAGGTTGAGTGAGCTCAGGGGGTTAATTGTCCCTAAGCTAGAGGCCATGCATGAGGCCATAGCAGAAGCTCAAATCACAGCCCAGACAAGTGATCCGAAAGATCTAAAAAGGGCAGATGCATTTGCATTTTTGTTGAGTGGTCACATTTCAATTTTGGATAGAATGAAGCAAAGTTGGGCTACAGAACTGATCCAACTGAAGACATCTTTTGCAGACATTCTTCAGTATATGTGAGTATGTAAATATGCGGCTATGTATAGAAAATTTTTGAAAATTTTGGTGTACGGACCCTACCCTTTGCCATTGATGTCAAAGGGGGAGTGAGGAGCAGTGAAAAATGAGGAATCCAACTAAGGGGGAGTTCCGGAAATTGTATATAGAGCATCAGCCAAGGGGGAGCGTAGTATAAACACTTAGTCATTTTTCACTAAGTGTTGCCATCAATGCCAAAGGGGGAGATTGTTGGCAAGAGACACTATATGGATTCATGGTTGTCATTGATGGCAACAAAGGTCATCCCACATATCCGCAAGTTATGGTGTGTCTCTACCGGAAGTCAGAATGAAGATTGTTGTGGTCCGGTGAACAAGAACAGAGCATGTGGCAAGGTCCGACAGATTGGTCCAGATCTCTCAGAGGAAGTGTTTTGGTGCAGTGCGGATTTGGGGAAGTCAAGAGGACTACCTTGAGTAGTATATTCCAAGGATTTAGCCTCCGGTGATGAACAAAGAAAAAGATATGAATAGTTGAGTACCAGATTCCTGAGAGACAGTGAGAACAGAGGAAGAACTGACTGACAGAGTATCAGACTATTTTCCGGATGTGTTACTGTTGATGGTAAAGGTTGTGAAGGCATGAATCATGTTTGGCCGACATGATTAATGATATCTACAAGTATATGCTTGATCCGCATTGCTTGGTGAGCAAGGATTCAGCCGACAGAACAGAGTTTGTAAGAAACTAGACTGTTCCGGATGCCGACTAGAAAGGTGATGAAATTACTTGTGCGGATATATATAGAGGATGGATTTAGTTGTGAAGTGCGTAATTGTGTGATGGTGTATGCGAATAAGTGCAGAACAGAGCAGAAGTAGTAAGAAAGATCCGGTATGTGAAAGGATAGCAGAATAAAGAACAGAGGAAAGATGAAGTGCAGCAGATCAGTGTACTGAGCCTAACCGGAACTGAACTCCAGCATATATAGATGCTTCCAATCAGTTCAAGACTGTGATTCTTATCACTTTGTAGACAGTGTGTCTCCTTGTAGGCAGTGGGCCTCTTTGTTAGCAGTGTGCTCAGGCATTGAGCCCTAATTGGCAAGTGCCATTTTGTAATTCCTTATTCTTCTAACAGAGAATAATCTTTGGGTTAATCACCCTGTGGTTTTCTCCCTTAACAGGGTTTCCACGTCAAAAAAATTGTGTCATGTGTTTTTCATTTCATGGTAATGTTTGTTTGTTTGATTCAATGCTGCATTGATTAATAAGAAAGTTCAAAAGAAGAAATAATTAGGATAACTGATTCACCCCCCCCTCTCAGTTATCAACACTCTCCACATATCCATAAATTTATAAAGTTAAACGAATATAACTACACAGTTTAAATCGGCCATCAAAGATGCTTCGAGGAACAAGTGTGTTTCAACTGTGAGGTTTAAGACTGCGGTGTGGTTCAAGGAACAAAAAGCATTATTTTCAGTTTGAAAGAAGTGAAAACACACAGGTCTTAAGCTGGTAACCAATTCACATATTACATCATTAATAAAAATACTAAGTTCCTTCGTATTACAAAGTGGAGCCATTCCTATTAAAACATTCATGTTTATCCATGACAGTGTAGAGGACAGATGAAATGGAACCTAAAAAAAATCCCTAGTGACTGCTTATAAACTGGTCCAAAAGCTCGTTCTTTCCTTACCCGCTCACATATTCTTCACGCTCAGTCTCCTCTCAGCGTCTTTTCTCCGTTCTCTCTCTCTTTGTGTGTCAAACCCGTTTCTCCTCTCGCTCTATATCCTGTTCTCCCTCTGAAGAAAAAACTAACTTCCCCACTCTCTAAACCACGCCCTATCAACTGGGTAACTACCTTGCATGGCTTAACCATCTCCTCCTTTCCGCGACCACTACACAAAAATGGTTTGGTTTCCCAGTAAATTCACAACTACTCTGCAAAGTGGAGCTCAACATTATGTGAGGTGGTGGTTTCAGTTGGACATGATGCCACACTACTCTTAACAGATTTTGAGTTTAAATCAAATGCATAACTAGAAATAATGGCTGAGTCGACAACCCATCAATAAAGTTTGAAGCTTGAGAATAAATAGAATGTTTTGGAATAAAAGACATCATAATAATGACTTGTGTGAACCCTTCAAACTACTGCCCGATTACTAACATCACAAAAGAATAAAAGAATTACCCCACAATGACTATTTAAATATAACTAAATATAATTTTGTATATTACCATTACAATACAACCAATGGAATTACACTCAACGGTCTCAAGATTTAAAACATTATTTAAACCTTTTATTAAAAGATAATAGCCCATAACAGAAACAATTCTACATCTGTCAAATTTCGCAAGTAAATGTTTACATCATACGCTCGTAGAGCTTTATGAAGATGACGACAATTTGAGCGTAAACACAATACAAGGTTTGGGGTCGACTTTACGCACAACTTTCGACTTTTACCCCAAACCACTAAACAAGACACGACATACAACTCATTCTCAAGTGTATACATTTATATATATATATAAATATATTGGTCATCCATATTTGACGACATGATTCAGAGTATTACGACACATATGTCGATTTCCCATACTCATTACGACAACTACGAAAGGAAGAAAGACCTATTCTTACAAACCTTGACATTCTCATCTAAAATTGACTTAGCCCAAAATCAATACTTATCTCAAGGCAACTAGGTTTATCTTCCTGATGTTTATTTTCAGTGGCAAGCACCCAAGGGTTATTCCAGAGTCTATTCTCTCTTTCTCAAAGATACTTTATCTTCTTTCTTCTTGGCGAACATGTTCCATCTATTCCTGTCATTAACAATCTCACATACAATTTATGGTCAGAGTACCAATGTTCTGATCAAAACACATTTGCATTAAATCATTTCATTTTCATATCGAAAAAATATTTTAATTCATAACATCAGATTGATCATAATCAAGTAAAAATCCATGATTTCATAAAATTAACCTTTTCTAATCATATCATCATTTTCTATGATGTTAAAACATATCCACATGACTGTACTATTTAAGAAAAAGTAAATAGTAATACTAAATCCAAAAAGGGGATGTAACATATCTTTCCCCTATAGAATCATCATCCCCGATGATTGAATTTATCAAGCAAAATTTTAACATAAAAACAAGCTTTTATAGTTTAACATTAATGTTTTTTAAAAGATAAGGAAATCTTTGGTGGATGTCATTATAGTCTTCCCAAGTGGCGCTATCCTCGCCATATTGGTCCCACTAAATTTTGCATTGTAAAACCTCTCAATTACGCAAACGAAGTTTACGCATTTTGAGCACCTTGAGTGGCTCAATCACAACCACTCTTGGTTCTTGTATCTGTAAAGAATTCCATTTAATAATGTGGTCATTACCTACAAAATATTTCTTTAGGTAAGAAACATGAAAAACATTATGCATTTTGGACAAGACTGAAGGTAGAGCAATTTTGTAGGCCACCGGATTGATAATCTCAAGGACTTCAAAAGGTCTGACATATCAGGGAGCCAACTTTGATGATTTACCAAACTTGATTGAGCTTTTAGGGGGTTTCACTCGCAAAAGAACTTTCTCACCAATAGAGAATTGTCTAGGCACCCGTTTGCGATTTACATAAATTTTTTGCCTGTCGTTGGCTTCCGCCAACCTTTTCCTAATCATTTTCACTTTTTCTTACATATCTGCTAGCATTTATGGTCCAATGCTTATACTATCTTCCAGTTTGTCCCATCTTATAGGAGTTCTGCATTTCCTTCCATATAATGCTTCAAACGGTGCCATCTTAATGGCAGAATGATAGGAATTATTATAGGCAAATTCAACAAGAGGTAAATATTCCTCCCATCTGTATTGCTGGTCCATGCAATACATTCTTAATAGATCCTCTAAAACTTGGTTAACCTTTTCTGTTTGTCCATTAGTTTCAGGATGGTAAGCAGTGCTCACATTAAGTTTAGTCCCTAGTGCAGAAAATAAAGTTTGCCAAAACTGGGAGGTTATTCGAGCATCTCTATCAGATATAATCTTTCCAGGTACCCCATGCAATCTAAATATTTCTTGCACAAACTTTCGAGCCAAAATATGAGCTCCATCTGTCAAATTTCTAGGAATGAAATGTGCTACTTTGGTTAGTTTATCTACTACAACCAAAATTGCATCATGTCTATTCTTAGACATTGGTAACCCTTGAACAAAATCCATACTAACAACCTGCCATTTCCATTCTAGAATATCATGCGGGTATAACAATCCAGTAGGATGTTGGTGTTCTGCCTTCACTCTCTGACATTCCAAGCAACTTGCCACAAACCTTGCAGTGTCACTTTTCATTCCTTTCCAGAATTATAGCGGTTTGACATCAGCTAAAAGTTTTGTTACTCTTGGGTGTCTGAAATACGGTGCACAATGAACTTCCTTCCAAACAAGGTTTCTTAGTTCAACATAATTAGGAACGTAGATTCTTCCCTTAAACCTCATTAATCTGTCTGACTCAAAATAAAATCCATCATATCTTGGATCTTTGGGGTTTAGTTGTAGAGCTTTCTTCACCTGCTCGTAATATTCGTCTCCAGGTAAACTTTGCAATACTAGATCTTTAAAATTAGCATGAATAGAGATTATAGAAGCTATGTGTCTTCTTTTGCTTAAAGCATCAGCTACTCGGTTTTCTTTACCTTTGATGTAAGCAATCTCAAAGTCGTAATTTGATATTAGTTCTAACCACCTCCTTTGTCTTGCATTGAGATGAGGTTGTGTAAATATGTAACGAAGACTTTGATGATCTATTTTTAGTATAAAAGTCTTTCCCAACAAATAATGTTGCCACATCTGAAGGGTGTGAATCACTGCTGCCAATTCTAAATCATGATGAGCATAATTCTGCTCATAGTTTTTCAACTTTCTTGATTCATAGGCTATTACACGCCCATTTTACATAAGCACACCTCCTAACCCTTCTCCAGAGGCATCAATAATAACCTCAAATTGCCCTTCAGGATCAGGGACTTTTAGAATTGGTGTTGTTGTTAACTTTTCTTTTATTAAGTCACATGCCTTTTGACATTCTTCTGACCAAACAAACTGTTTCCCTTTTCTCTACAAAGAAGTGATTGGACTAGCAATACTTGAGAAATTCAGAACAAATTTCTTGTAATATCCGGCCAATCCCATAAAACTTCATACTTCTGAAATATTGGAAGGTACAGGCCATTCCATAATAGCCTTTATTTTAGCTGGGTCAACTGATATCCCTTCTGTTGATATAGTATGTCCCAAATACTGCACTTCTTTCTGAAAGAAAGTGCATTTCAAGAGTTTTGCATACAATTTGTGTTCTCTTAAATGTTGTAAAACAATATGCAGATGTTGTCTATGCTCCTCCTCATTTTTGAAATATATCATAATATCATCTATGAAAACTAGGACAAATTTATCAAGGCAGTCTCTGAAAACACTATTTATGAGATTCATGAAAGTGGCTGGTGCATTAGTTAATCCAAATGGTAACACAATAAACTCATAATGACCATATCTTGTTCTAAATGCAGTCTTGTGAATATCTTCATCTTTCAACCTCAACTGATGGTATCCAGATCTCAAATCTATCTTAGAAAATACTGTTGCACCATGCATTTAGTCGAATAAATCATCAATACGTGGTAGTGGATACTTATTCTTTATCATTGCCTTATTTAGCATCCGATAATCTATACACAATCTAAGGGTTCCATCCTTCTTCTTGACAAAAATAATCAGAGCTCCCCATGGTGATACACTTGGCCTAATCAGACCCTTGGACAACAGCTCTTGTAATTGAGACTTCAATTCCATAAGTTTAGTAGTGGTCATTCGGTATGGAGCTTGAGATACTGGCTCGGATCCTAGTTTAATATCTATGGCAAAGTAAAAAGTTCTTTTTGGAGGTAAGCCTAGCAGTTCCTCAAGAAATACATCTCTGAAATTGCGAAGATAAGGGTATTTTTCCTCAAAAGTTTGCTTCTCTAAAGCTTCCTCTACTAGGTCCAATTTGACTGCAAAAAGTTGACATCCCTTACGCCTAGCCCATTTTAATTTTTTTGATGAAATAGACCTAGTCCTTATTTCCCTTTGAATACCCTGAAGATTAACTTTGTTTCCTTTATCATCCAAACACTCAATTGTTTTATGAAAACAATCCACCTTGGCCCTATGTCTCCACAACCAATTCATTCCTAAAATGATGTCGTAGGACCCTAAAGGTGCTACATATAGATTTACCTCGGTGGAGAAGTTTGAAATATCAATCTTAGCTTCGAACAAACATTGCTCTACCTGAGCCTTTGAGTGATTTGCATATTCAACTGTCCACAATTTTGGCATAAAACTAGCTCTTCTAGGAAATTTACTTAAGACTCTAAATGACACAAAATTTTCTGTTACACCAGTATCAATCAGAATAGAAATAAGGAATCCAAATAAAGTACCTGTCATCTCAATGGGAGTAATCTAATACTCATCTTGTCGATTGTCAAGGGCGGCATGAATCCTTTGTTGAAACGCTTCCTGTCGCAAAGGAAGTACCGTGTTCCTATGCTGTCCATTCCACTTTTTAATAGGACAACGGTTGGCATAATGATCTGGACACTACATGAAAAATAACCTCCAATTGGTCCTCTCTTCTCGGATGGTCTACTTGGAACATCATCGTTCCTCTTAAAATTGTCATTTTTCTTAAAGTCTTCATTTCTTCATTCATTACGAAATCCCCCTTTGTTTTTCTGATTTCCTTTATCGTACCTCCTGTTTCCATATCCTTTATCATTCTTCCTTTTATACGTCTGATCATTGTAGTTCTTATCAAATCTCTTACGCTTCTTTTCATGATAAGTAGAAATGGATTTGATCTGCTGTTCTTGCTTAATTTCTTTCTCATACACCTGGTCCATTGTGTTCAGACCATGCACCTCCACCTCTCCGCCAATCTAAGGATTAAACCCCATAATGAATTTTCTTATCCGAAATCTTTCATCCTTTTGATACTGAGGAACATACTTCAACAATAGTAAATTTTTCTGCATATTCAACCACGGACAAATCACCTTGCTTGAGATTTTGAAAATCTATTAGCTTTTGATCAAAGTAGAGTTGTGGTAACCACCTTTTTCAAAAAAGTTGCACAAATTCATTCCATGTCACCTTCAAGGGGTTTAAATCCAGTTCCATCTTTTTGTTCATCCACCAGGTGGATGCTTCTCCAGATAGCTGATATGTTCCCCACACTACCTTTGTAATCTCAGAATAATTTTTGATTTCAAAGTACTTCTCCATTTCTGTTAACCATGCTTCTGCTGCATCACCAGTTTTCGTTCCATCAAATTTGGGAGGAATAATCTTTTTCATATCCTTAGATAGTTCCAGTGCAAGTTTCTCTTTTGTCTCCCTCTGAGATTCACTATTCTCTTGATTCTCACTTGACGTGCCATGCTCCCGTTGCTTACTTTTACTTGCATTATTAGAATACTCATTTTCACCCTTCGTATTCCCGGTTTCATTCACTTTCTTTTCCAATTTTCCCAACCTTTCCTTAGTTTCGGTAAGCATATTAAGAATTCTGTCCAATTTAATGGTGGAGTTAACCTAAGAGTTGTGACCTTCCCAATCTTCTCTCTCATTAAACTCTGATTGATCCATGTTTATTTGTTTTCTCACTTGTTTTTAGCAAGTACTAATCAGTTCTAGAATTTATCATTTAGAATATTATCAAAACATATCAATTGCTCATAACCATAGTTATTCTCAAGCCAAAATTTATCTTTATTATATTTTGCACAATAGTATGTACATTCTTTAAGGATACACACATTTCATGTTTCACTCAGTATTTACAAGAGGGGTGTAACCTTCGGATTCATTGTCCAACACATATTCACGGGGTGTATAACCCTCAGATTCACTATCAGATGATAGTACAATGATTTCAGCTCTAGGTGGTATACGGGTATCCCTAGTGATCATTGGTACACTAATGGGGTAGGAATTGACCATAATTCGAGATGCCATCCTAGATGTCTCTAGGAGTTCTCTTTTCATTCGTTTGAGTCACGACAGAGCATTGGCAAAAGTTTCCATATCATCTAGCCAAATGTCATTTTCATCGTTCATTTTCTCAATAGTCTTAATCCTCGCAAGACGTCTCTGCTTAGCTTGTAGGTAACGTTCCTTACCAGTGAAGGACTTCCTTGCAGTTTTCTTGAGACGTACCATCCTGGCACAGTAAATCAAATCATTAGTGACCTGCATAATGTTGATTCTTAATCAGATTAGTGAACTCATCAGCCCTAGTGTTGAACCCGGTTGGCTCTGATACCATATATAACACCAAGTTTAGTTTTCACCCTAAAAACTAAGTTTAACCAAAGGTAATAATTTATTTTTTTAAGTTAAAAGTAGAAAAAGATAAATTGTTTTTCATTTTAAAACCAAGAAAATCAATCATCGACTAAATAGTAATCATGAAATTATAAGTTATGTAAAGGGGTCTATCCATCTACAACATTATACAATATGATGATTAAAATTACTTAGAACATTCTCGAAATAAGAACTTACCCAAGTTACTACATCTCAATTGTTGACCATCTAAATTCAAGTCTTGGCAAGCCTCTGGAATATAGAAGAGAAAGTATCTTCAAGGAGCTTAACCTCCAACCACAGACCATCGGTCTCCCACACACCTTCCTAACTGGAAGTGGCTCTACCCTACTCAAAGAGGATAGACTTAGGATAACTAATGTTGTTAGCCATCTAAGTACTGGTGTTGTGACCTACGTAACTTGTTATCATGCAATCCCCTAGATACCCTCTAGTCAAGCATGACCACTCCACAAGCTACGCCATCCAGTCACAGTGAACTATCAATGCACTTGAGGCAAGTGCACTACCTTGGCCAAAGGATTTGAATATAATTAGTGTTGTGTCAATGCAAATAGTAAGTTCACCCACCCCAACTTGACTTGAATTAATTGCAATCCTACAGTTACCTATGTATAAGTTTAATATAACAACCACAATAACCTCTTGGTGTTCCAAACTCATCATGCATTAACGCATGGTAGTTAGGTTTACTTCTCTCTTTTTGGCTCATGGAGACATTTCCGTCCATATGTTAAAAGAATGGGTTCCTAGCTTACCGGTTAATCAGTTAATGCTAAAAGTTTATCAGTTGATCTCTAAGTTCATCCACTACTTTAAATTATCCAGTCAAGAGAGGACACTAAACTTAACTAAGTAATTTCGGAAGGGGTTAAACAATAAACCAATTATAGAATTCAAGTAATCAAAGACCCAGAGTTAAAGTTTAAATACTCTTAAAAGTCTTCTTCGACCTATCGAATCTTCGACATAGCTTAATTTTTTATCATACTAAGAATTTAATAATCCTAACTTGTAGTTTCTATTTACACGAAGAATGCATGCAAGTTT
The DNA here is from genome assembly GCA_027924645.1 of Cunninghamia lanceolata. Taxonomy (NCBI): domain Eukaryota; kingdom Viridiplantae; phylum Streptophyta; class Pinopsida; order Cupressales; family Cupressaceae; genus Cunninghamia; species Cunninghamia lanceolata. The sequence goes on along the minus strand of BSBN01000178.1, from coordinate 280,527 downwards.
AAACTAAACACTTTACTATAGACTCATTGTGTCTGCTCTAAAACTTCATTATCTAACATGTTTGACAGTTTAGACCAAAAATAAATCTATACCCTCTTTCAAAGACACAATAGTTTGAATGTTTTTAAAGCAAACAGAGTTATAGACAATAAATAAATGGACTATAACTAGTTATCATTTGCAACAAGAAAAGTATATTCTCTATGGTCGGCCAACCAATTATAGATTCAGAACTTGTGGAAGGCTGAGTAGTCATACATACAACAACATACATTCCACACTATTGTTCCCCATTTGCCGAGGGGATGACACATTCTTCAAGTCTTTTATAAAACTAGTTGTTTTTAGATATGACAAGACCAACCGTAAATAGTCGGTAGGCCAACTAATGACACTTCCAACGTCGACCAAGGTTAGACTACTGTGGCTTGGGATATCTTTATAGCTAGATTTCGACCAAAATTCTATCTACTATGTGCTCTCCACATATCCATAAATTTCTAAAGTTAAACGAATACAACTATACAGTTTATATCAACCATCGAAGATGCTTCGAGGAACAAGTGTGTTTCAACTGTGAGGTTTAACACTGCGGTGTGGTTCAAGGAACAAAAAATGTTGTTTTCATTTTGAAAGAAGTGAAAACACACAGGTCTTAAGTTAGTAACCAATTCACATATTACATCATTAATAAAAATACTAAGTTCCTTCGTATTACAAAGTGGCCATTCCTATTAAAACATTCCTATTTATCCATGACAGTGTAGAGAAGAGATGAAATGGAACCTAAAGAAAATCCCCAGTGACTACTTATAAACTAGTCCAAAAGCTCATTCTTTCCTTACCCACTCACATATTCTTCACGCTCGGCCTCCTCTCAGCTTCTTTTCTCCGTTCTCTCTCTCTTTGTGTGTCAAACTTGTTTCTCCTCTCGCTCTATATCTTGTTCTCCCTCCGAAGAAAAACTAACTTCCCCACTCTAAACCATGCCCTATCAACTGGGTAACTACCTTGCATGGCTTAACCATCTCCTCCTTTCCACGACCACTACACAAAAATGGTTTGGTTTCTCACTAAATTCGCAACTGCTCTACAAAGTCAAGCTCAACATTATGCAAGGTGGCGGTTTTAGTTGGACATGATGCCACACTACTCTTAATAGATTTTGAGTTTAAATCAAATGCATAACTAGAAATAATGGCTAAGCCGACAACCCATCAATAAAGTTTGAAGCTAAAGAATAAATAGAATGTTTTAGAATAAAAGACATCATAATAACGACTTGTGTGAACCCTTCAAACTACTGCCTGATTACTAACATCAAAAAAGAATAAAACAATTACCCCACAACGACTATTTAAATATAACTAAATGTAATTTTGTATACTACCATTACAATACAACCAATGGAATTACACTCGATGGTCTCAAGATTTAAAACATTATTTAAACCTTTTATTAAACAATAATAGCCCATAACAAAAACAATTCTACATCTGTCAGATTTCACAAGTAAACGTTTACATCATACGCTCGTAAAGCTTTATGACGATGATGATGATTTGAGCGTAAACACAATACAAGGTTTGGGATCGACTTTACGCACAACTTTCAACTTTTACGCTGAACCACTAAACAAGACACGACATACAACTCAATCTCAAGTGTGTATATATATATATATATCGGTCGTCCATATTTGACGACATGATTCAGAGTATTACGACACAGATGTCGATTTCCCATACTTATTATGACAACTACGAAAGGAAGAAAGACCTATTCTTACAAGCCTTGACATTCTCATCTAAAATTGACTTAGCCTGAAATCAATACTTATCTCAAGGCAACTAGGTTTATCTTCCTGATGTTTGTTTTTAGTGGCAAGGACCCAAGGGTTATTCTAGAGTCTATTCTCTCTTTCTCGAAGATACTTTCTCTTCTTCTTTCTTCTTGGCGACCATGTTCCATCTATTCCTGTCATTAACAATCTCACATACAATTTGTGGTCAGAGTACCAATGTTTTGATCAAAACACATTTGCATCAAATCATTTCATTTTCATATCGAAAAGACATTTTAATTCATAACATCAAATTGATCATAATCAAGTAAAAATCCATGATTTCATAAAATTAACCTTTTCTAATCATATCATCATTTTCTATGATGTTAAAACATATCCACATGACTATACTATTTAAGAAAAAGTAAATAGTAATACTGAATCCAAAAAGGGGATGTAACACAATTCTTGTTATTTTAATTCATGTAATTTGTTTGATTGATCTCTATTTCCAAGTTGATTTCATGAAGCAAGTTGATTGAGAGGGGTAGCTAATTTTCCATGCCCCTGAATAGGTTTGTCCAAATAGGACATTGGTTGTAATAAGTTTTATTTATTCTTTACAAATAACTTGTGCAACATAGTCTAGTTTTCTTTAGCAAATAAATACTTTTGGTTGTAGAGAAGACTAGTAGATCAGTCATGGTAGTACATTGTGACAAAGGTATTGTTCTAGTGGTTTTCAATTTTCAAGTTTCATGTTACGGTAAAGTAAGGAAATATGAGTTAGCATATCTTAATTAGTTTTAGAACAACATATAGTTGTTTTGAGTTTAATTCTAGAGGTCTTCACTTTCATCTTTATATCTACTTGACTCCATGCCTAATGGATGCTTTTATGGTTCCTTCTTTCTTGCAAGTGGAAAAGCACCTATGTGTTGTAAAAAATATGGTGAATTTTCACTACCTAAATAAAAATGGGTTTTCACCAAGTTAGTAATTTTGATGAAAATTTCCCCTGCTAAGTGTTTGGAAGCCTTTAAAGGCTTGGAACAACTTGGTTCAGATGTCAATCAATCCTAATTTAATAGCTCCCAAGGTCTTCAAGACTAACACATGCAAGTTTCAAAAGGGAAGTAGTGGGAATTGTCCACTAAGCACATCGTCTTTCATCCAATAATGCATGCTACTTTGTTGTCTAGCACTAGAAAATTCTCAAGGTAGAGCCATAGTTGATGGCACATCATCGTTGGTAGGCCCCACAACCTTTTTCTTTGTTAGCCAATGTCGAGAGGACTTCATCAATGGTGGGGCCCACATATCTTTTGTTTATTACTTTTGGCCATAGAGACTCCTAACAACATGCCACATGGCACACAACTAACATTTTAGGTGGAAAATGTCATCTTTTCATGAAGAAGTAGTGTGTCATCCAATTTGTCACATCATCTCAAATCCAACAACTTGCAATTGTTAACTCAAATATCTTTACTATTTTGAATGTGACAAAAGTTTGCAAAGCAAAATTGAATACTAGAAGCATTTGAAAGGGTATTAGCAAGATTATATCTATAATTTGGTATACAACAATTCTTCCCACTCTAACCTAATCAAGCAGTTGTAGAGTGATCAAATTAAAGAAGATTTTGCATTTCTTCTCATTTTTGCCATGCAACTTTTATAGAGATATTCTTCCACCACCATAAGCTTTATGCCTTGATGTTTTGGGGGGGATTTTAGTTAACTTTTAGAAGTGTTTTCTATAAACAAAGATCCATGTGCTCATTTATAACCATATTTAACTTTGTAAACTTGATCTCCTCAAGCCTTGTATAGAATTTTACTTCTCAATTTCCCTATTTTTAAACCCTAGAAGAACCTTAGTGTATATTCTAGGAATCTACTAGGTCTTTATGTAACTGTGCAAAACTTTTTATAATTGATATATGAAGTTAATATTACTCTTATACTACTTCTAAAAGTTGTTTATAGATGAGTTTTTGTCATGTTTTCATTATCATGCTTTAAACTAGTTCTTGTTGACTAAATTCAATGTGGTATAAGCTCTATTCGAGATTAGTAGGGAGATGTTTGTTCTGGTGCATCACCTTATTTGATTTTGATAATTTAATTTCAACATTTCTTCACTTTCCTTTTCTAAGAATTAGACCTAGAAGCTAATATAGATAAGAAGTCATCGTCTCAATCCCATATATTGTCTTACGGATCAAGTTTCACATCTATTTAGTCTTTTTATAGTTAATATCATGCATGATGTAGGATGTTGCAAAAAAAAGCCCAAAGACCAACAATAACTAAATTATTATTTAAAAAATAAGATTCTCTAAAGATACTCAAACAACCAATGTACAAGACAATATACACCCACTCCAAATTATTTTCAACAAATCTACACCTTATATTGCCCTCATATTCCATTCTCTTATATGGATGCGTTTGAAAATAATTCCAAAACATTTACACCATTTACATGATAATTTAGGATATCAAATTTGAACATTAATCATATTTCAAAAAAAAATATTTATAAAATAAAATTAACTTGTTTAATACTTTCTTTAAAAAAACAACAAATTGTTCAACTGTGACTATTTTTCTTTGAGGACTTTCGAATTGGTAGTGGCACCTCTTAGACTTTCTTAATTTTAAGAGAGTATGCAAGAAAACAATGGCCATACATTTATATCGTTGAACTTAACCACCGAGAAAAGTCAAGACAAGTGAAGTAGTGGCAAATCTATATGCCATTATGGCATCTTAATCTTCCTAGAAAAGAGGATTTTTCTTCCCTAAAATTCAACGTGCACAATGACACTTGCTTTGAAAATAAAACGTAACTGGCGAGTATTATTGGAATCGTTCAAACGTAGAAGAGTACACCAAAAAATAATGGCCATTGATTTATATCGTTGAAATTAAGTTGCTAAGAAAAATGGCATTAAGTCTATGAACATTTAGACCATTGCAAAAAAAAAAATTCTTTCCATTGTGAAAAACCCCTCCACAAAACGCAAAGACTTGAAGAGGTGAGACAAAGTGAAGGAGAGAAAAATATAAAGAAAAATAAAATATGGTTCAAAGTTTCAAACAAGCAGCCACCAAATGTCAAGTCAACTTTCTTTTGCAGAAACCCTAGTGCTGCAAAGACCATAACCCTCACTGTAACGGATTGCCAAAATTGCTCAGCTGCTTCAGCTGCTCCTATAATCAAACATTCGCTGTGAGTAAAAGTCAGTGGCATGAAAATGAAGGCAAGAGAGCACGGATGCTCGAAGAGTTTAAAGGCCCAGAATCATGCTCCTCCATTGCAGGATGAAGAAGTAAATGCTAACGTCGTTGCTACCTAGGAAGCTTCTCATACCAGTCGTAAATGACCTGATTCACAGGGTCTCCATCAATGCCCAAAAATCCAGCCAACAACATCCATAGCCCCAAATCCACGGCAACGCCTGATAGCTACACCCAAGGTAAAACAATTTCCTTTGAACTACCAAATGAAATTGTGGATGTTATTTTAGATTGCAAAGCCAAAACCATTATTTTGTTTTTCTTAAGGGAAATGCCCTTTGAACAAGACTTTTTCAAGTGGACCTGCAATAACTGGGAACAAAAGGGATGGACTATAGAGGCTTTTAGGGGTTTGGGCAGAGGGTATGTGTCATGTACATTTGTTAACCCCAATCATGCTCAAGCTACTTTACACTATGGGTCATGGATAATCTGCGGAAAAATCTCTTATGTTCAAGCATGGGACTTAGACTTTCATCCTAAGGGAATCACCAAGTCGAAGTTCCCAATGTGGGTTGAGTCCCCGTTTCTCAACCTGGCCTTCCATCCATTCCTATAGGATATAGCTTCACAGTTGGGCAAGGTCCTGTAGTGCAAACAAAGTTTAGACAAATGGGCTAGCTTGTGGGTTCAGCCAAGAGTGTCTATAGACATGGATTTAACTCGGACCTTACTAAACACCATTAAATTAGTTGGCCCTGGATTTGAATTTGACCAGAAGATTAACTATCTCAACAAGCCTAATGTTTGCTTTTATGATGTCGGGAAGGTCATCTCATTAGAGATTGCACTACCTGCAAACCACGCTCTCTGACTCTAGACAACCTTCACTCCAACAGCACACCTATTGCTGAAAACAATTTACAAGTACCTAAGGCTCCTCAATCCACCCCACCAAGTGACCATTCTATCCCATCCCCTTCCAGCGCCCACAACCCCCATCCTTCCATTCCTTCACCATCTAATCAGCCCCCCTTGACCTGAGGACCGAGATCCTTTAAAGAAACCCTAGAATCTAATTCAAGGGCTTCAAAAAGAAGGAAAGAAGTCCCATCCCCTACTCGCCCATCACCCACCAATCCGAATCCATCCTCACCCCCAAGTAGCCCCGCCCACTCCCAATACTGATCTCGTACCTCTTCTCCAGTATGGTCTAGCCAAGAACACAATATGGATGTTCACCCTTGCCATGAAGAGAATCAGTTCAGTGCACTGCAGATGGACGAGGAAAACCTTCTCGATTCCTCTCAATGAACTGCCACATCCAATCCTGGAATGTGACGGGATTGATAATCCCCACTCAGAAGTTTCATGTTAGAAAGTCCATTCAGAATAACCATGCTGATGTTATCATGCTCTAAGAAGTAAAAGTTAGTGGCATTCGTTTGAAGGCCACCCTTGCTTACATCTAGAAAGATGCTCTTTTCCTTCACACCAATCGTGTTGAAGGTAGTGGAGGGGCGATCTTGGGCCTCGCTCCTTGGCTTGCTCAACACATTGTAACCTCTAGATATGACCCTAATAACTACTTTGTATGGGCTACTATCCTTATTTGAGACATGCTTTTGGGATTCTGCTATATTTATGGATCTAATTCCCCTTTAGAAAGAATCCTACTATGGGATTGGATACGCCTTCATCTTCCAATGGCAGAATGGATACTTGGAGGAGATTTTAATATGGTGGAGCATCCTCCTGGTCATAGTTGGGACAATGGGTATCACTTATCCCAATCTAAATTTGAAGCATGGACCTTAGCCCATAATGCTTTGGGAGTTCATGACCCTCTCCTAGGCAAATTTGAACTCCAAAAACCACATTGGTTTACGTGGCACAATTGTTGAGAAGGATTCTTGAGAAGAATGAGTCGGCTGGACCATTTCTACATCTCTCCCAACTACCATACCATCCCCTCTCCTGATGGTCATCCTGTCCATCTTGATCTCTTAGCTACCCTTTCTGACCACCTTCCCATTCTCACCACTCTCTCCCTCTCTAAATCTACCATCCTTCCAACCAATCTTCTTTATAAGCTGAATATTTCTCACTTAAAGCACTAGGATTGCACTGATGGTCTTATTGCCTTGTGGAAAGATGAGCCTAAACCCCAACAGGATAGATGGATTAGTTGGTGGGAAAGAACTATAGATCGATGCACTCTTTTCCTTCGTGATTATGGTCGAAGAGTTGCTGTAAAACGTCGCAGGCTTGAAAAGTCTCTAATAGGACAACTAGAACATAATCAAGCTCTTTTGGCTTCTAATCCTTATAACATTGCCCTCCAACAATCAGTTGCTCATACGAAAAATGAACTATGGAAACTAGCTGCTTATAAAGGCAAAGGAGCACAAGTTAGGGCTCGTCTACAATGGATCAAAGATGGTGATAGGGGGACAAAATTCTTCTTTCAATTTCTGCAACATAAACACAAGAAAGATCAGATTTCTGCTGTTAAAACCTTTGATGGTTCCTTTCAATCTAACCACTTAGACATAATGCAAACATTCTATAAGCATTTCAAAAATCTTTCTGTTGATGAGTCAGCGGGTGATCCTCTTCTCAACATCCTTAAAGGTACTATTGTTGAATGCATACCACAGAGAATTGACCCTGAGTATAACCGTTTTCTCGATCACCTTCTATCTATGGAAGAAATTCATGAATCCCTCTATTCTATAGCCTTAGAGAAAAGTCCAGGTGTTGATGGTCTGCCTATGGAATTTTACAAAACCGTTTGGCCTTACATACGGGAGGACTTTTATCGTGTGTATCTTGAAGCCAATGAGGTTGGCTCTTTAGGAGCTTCTATTGATCAGGGACTGATCAAACTCATTCCCAAGGGTAAAGATGAAGAAACTGTTAATGGTTGGAGGCCCGTCACTTTACTCAACACCTCTTACAAGATTATTGCCAAAGCCATGGGTCAAAGAATAAAATATATTACATAGCAGATAGTTCGCCCGGAGAAAACAGGATTCCTTGGTGGCATATTTATTCAAGTGACAACCTTGTCCTTGCCTGGGAGACAGTTGAGTGGGCTCAACAAACTACCCAAGATGCTTTAATCATTAAACTTGATTTTGATAAAGCCTACGATCACATCCGCTGGCCATTTATTCTTAACATGTTAAAGTGGTTGGGCTTTGGACCTATGATTTGCAACCATATTAGAATGTTGTTCATGGATGCTAATGCCAGAGTTGTGGTTAATAGATCCCTCTCCCCTCAATTTCCTTTGCAAAAATCCATTCGTCAAGGCTGCCCCCTCGCCCCCTTCTTTTTCATTTTGGCTATTGATGCTCTTGGTTATTTATTGCAGCATGCTGTCTCTAATAAACTTATCCAAGGCATTTCACTCCCAGGCAACTCCAAAGCCATCAAATCACATTTTGCCGATGATAGTATGTTGTTTATCCAAAATGCAGCTACAAAAATTATGCACACCTTGGATATTTTGGATTTGTTTTGCACCATTTTCGGCTCAAAGTTGTCCATGCACAAGACTAACTTTTGTATGACCTGGCATGGCCCCCATCCTCCTTGGATCCCAAAGGAGTGGCAATAAGTGAAGCACAACATTATTACTAGATATCTTGGCATACCCTTTGGCATTGGAGTTACCCTTAAGGATATGTGGAGACGGTTCATGAACAAAATCAAGGCCAAATTTCTGAATTGGACCAACCGATTCCTTTCTATGGCTGGACATATCCAAGTAGCCAAAAAAATTCTTATAGCAAGTCATGTGTATATATCTTCTTGTTGGTTGCCCTCTAAAACATGTTACAATCAGCTAACTCAGCTAATCAAGAGTTTTATTTGGGCCAAATGGGGTAATAAAAAAAGCTTACCCTTTACATCCTGGCTTTATTGTATTTAGCCAAAAGACAAAGGAGGCCTAGGAATTATTGACCCCTTTACGCAAGGTGTCTGTCTATCTTCCAAATAGATAGTAAGAGCTTTAGAGTGGGATTCACCTTGGAAACACTTAGTTCATTTCCACATCCAACACGCCTCTGCAGGTCACCTCTGGAACTTAGTCAATTGGCATGACAAACTCCTACTTGCTCCCTTCTTCAAAACACAGGGATCTACCCCATTCAACACTATCTAGAAAGGCTGACAAATAACCTCAAGAAAGATGATTTGGTATGACCAATCTCTTAGCCATGTACTAAGCTTTGCCTCATCCTCCATTTGGTGGAACCACTTGATATAATATGATAGTAAACCCCTTGGTCTCTCCCAGCACTTTAAAGGTAAACATCTTTTTAAAAAAGGAATTCAGACATTCCAGAATTTATGGGACCCAACAAGTTTTAGATGGAAATCATGTCAACATCTCCAAGCTCAGTACAATCTAGCTCCCTCTAATAAACAACCAGTTCTTAATATTCAGCAATGGGTGCCTCCTGAACTCTATACCTTGCTATCCTTAAACTGTCATGCTAACTTTTTCAAAGATTGGAGATGGTCTACTTCTCATAGATTTTAGTTCTTTCCGCTCAAAAGGATCTATAGGCAACTTCTATCATCAATTACCCTTACCCCCCACCTCAATGCTAAATGGAACTACAAGTTTAATAGTTCAAGGTGGAATAAACTCAGTCTCTAGATTCAGAAATCCAAGGTTGATGCTCAATCCAAGCTTACAGCTTGGAAAATCTTTCACGTCAAACTCCCTATTGGCACTCGCCTCAAATTCCTTCACCCCCCCCCCCAACTTGTCCTTTCTATGCCAAGTGTGAGTCTATTAAGCATACATTTTTGTCTTGTCTCCATGCTCACCACCTCTAGCTTTCCCTCTTCTCTGCACTCATTGCCATCTTCCCTAAGCCTTGGACATGGAAATCAGCTCTCCTAGGGACCTCTAATGTTCACAATGTTATTACCCACACTTGCAGACATGTGATACTCAAGTTCATCTAGAGATTTCGTTGTTTAGTTATCTTTTCCAGCACTTTCTATCCTAAACAAATTGAAATGCAGATGGTCTGCTCATGTCTATACCTCCACATATCCAACTTGTCTTCTTGTCTTCAAGATCAGCGAACAATTAATGGCGAGTTGTTGGACATCATCAACAACCTTCTTTCACAGCTTCATAGTATTGAGGGAGTCCAAAATTGATGACAATCATTACAGGTTCAGCACAAGTTGACACAAGTACAACTACTCTGATAACTGTTGGTGATTTGGCAAATATTTCCATGATGGCACAACAATTTGCTGTTGTTTTTATTGTGATCCTGTGCATGACTGTATAGGCATAGGTTGACACAAGTGCAACTGCTCTGATACACTTCCACATACATTTAACTATACTGAGTTTTACTATTGGTGATTTGGCAGATATCTCCATGATGGCACAACAGTTTACTACTGTTTTTATTGTGATGATGTGCATGATTGTACAATAGTAGTTTTTTTCTCCTTTTCTGGTGTTCTGTAGTTTGTTTGACTGTGCAACATGTCTTTGACAAGACATCTATAATCTGCTAATTGTAATTTTTTTGTTTGTTTTTTGTTTTTTTGTTTCTTTTATTCAATTAAAAAAAAAGTCAAGTCAACAATGGAAGATCAATAATCACCACTTAAAATTATACCATTGAAAGGCCTTTATGTTACCCAAGTGTACATATAACTTCTATCAAACTTACATTTTAAACACTATATTTTTTTTTATAATAGGTAGTAATAAATTCATACTACTGAAAGTTCCTTATGTTACTCAGATACATATAGCTTCTATAGTTTAATCTTAAAGGTCCTTATGTTTTACTTTTCTTTATATAGACAAAACCAAGGTTGGTGTTTGGCTTGAGGCAGCAATCTAACCAAGATTAGATGTGGACAACTGCATCACAATTTTCTAGCTCCATTTCTGGAAAGTAAACCATTTCATTGATGTTGAAATGTCTCCTTGCAATTGTTTCAACCATATGCTAGTAATCTCTCAACCACGTTTCCCATAGAAGGCCGCTAATTTGGCACTTTGTTAGTGCAATCCAAACCCACATGTATGACATGTTGCATTTGTTCTATGCAATTATCTTCCACCGTGCACTCATCCAGCACTGTCATCTCTTCAAAAAGTTGAATGCAAATAATCTTCTAAATATAAGGATATACCAAAAAGTATGTTTTCAAAAACATTTGACAATGTGTATGGGTCAAAAGAGTTTATCCATCCCATGAGTTGTAAATTTAACAATAGTCAAAATAATATTGACTCAAAGTCAATTACATTTATGCACTCTTTCAACAGTGTGTATGGGCTGAAAGAGCTTATCCAGCGGGTGAGTTGTAAATTCAATAGTAGTCGAAATAATATTGACACAAAGTCAATTACATTTATGCACCCATTCATTTGAAAGGTGCAAGTCGTGGGGTCCAAACCTTTTAAATAGCTGGCACGTTGTTGAGGTGAGGCGTGTAGGGAACGACTAGAGAAGGAAAAGTGATAGTGGTGAAAAAATTGTTTGAGGGTTCTGCACATGGAAAAATAGAATTTATGAATGAGGTGAAGCTTGTCACCAAAATTCAACATAGAAACCTTGTGAATCCACTCAGATTTTGTGTTCAGAACGCACAAAAGTTGCTTGTTAAGCCGATAGGCTTTTACTATGGGAGCTTTTGCTCCAAAATCTTCTCGAAACTATTTTTATTTTCCCATGTAACCAATTCAGTAGGCGGATGGAACCCAGTCAGTACATGTTCAGAAACCTATCAATACATAGCCGAAAATTTGTTTTATCTATTTTCCCATTTTCAAAAGGTTTTAGTTTTTTCCCCGTCATTTGCTACACTCAGTACGTGGCCTGCGTGCAAAGACATGGATACTCTTACAACTGCCATGACTAGTCCTCACCATTCTACTCGCAACATCGCCATATACACATGTTCATCTCTCCCAAAAACTAGTAATAGAAGAACAACAATGGGGTTTCCATTTTTCTCTGCTTAATCAAATTGCAACAAACATACTACTTTGGGTCATTCTCCTTGCCCGTGCTTTTTCCCTAATTCTTCAGTCTTGAGTAGCCAATTCGGGAGTCGTCACAGGTTAGTTGCATAGAATACTTAGGCAAAAACCTATTACTTTTAGTCAATAATAAGTCGGTAGTTAATTTGCTCTCTCATTTTGTAGGCAAGCATCTTGCAGAACATTGCAAAACAGAGTACCCTAAAAATGTAAATTACATACAATGGTTGCCGGCAGAAGGGGATGTAATTGCAACCGACATCCTTGAAGGTTTGACACTACACATTCATATTCTACATCAATTTTAACAGAGTCGATAGGAATAGAATGATAACTGCCTGCACCCATAAGATAGATCTATATTCATTTCAAACCAGAAACTTTATCATATTTATCAGATGTGCTAATGGCTTCAAAGAAAACGTTTTAAAGATAATGTCACCAGATCCTCTTATCTCAGGAATTTCTGCAAACTTTTTTTCCATGGTGTTATAGATGAATGTTATTTTGATTTATTTATTTTTGTCTATGGACAAAAATGAAACGACTTCTAGGATTCTTTTCTATTTCTTTTAAGGTCGTTGAAAAGTCTTAAAGAGTTACTCTCATATTTTTACAAGTCCACTCAACTATTTTGGTATTTATTCACCTTACTAACTTCTTGCTTTGAATCTTTCATAATTTGCTACTTCAATAACTAAAGTTTATGTTTCCTTGCACCATATCAATTATTAGTAACTAATGTCCAAGTTTTTGACAAGGGTCGTTGTACCTCATCATTTAATCATATTTCAGATTTCAAATCCAGGGCTATGTCCTTGGCTATCTGCAATTAGGAATCCTATAGTTGCCAGTTTTATCTAACTCCAATGACTTTTATTGATTTAAGGAAACTGGTCTATCTGCTATGAAATGAATTCCAAAAAATATTGAAAATAGAATCGAACAGTAAATTACTTAAAGCAAATCTATAAACTAAAACATGCATCTATCTATGGAAACAGTAAGTATCTTCTGAAGCAAATCTAAAATAACAAATAATAGTACTAGCCTTCTACCTTGGTGGTGAGAGTGGGCCCTTGCTCCACACCCTTAGTGCTGAAGACTAAAGTAAAGAATCAACACAAGAGAATAAGATCACAACTCAATTCAGTCCAATCCCATCAACTTTGCATTCAAAAAACTATTGATATCAAAATGAGATTAGAGAAATCAGAAGAATAATCGCTGTCCTTTTTGCTGCTACTTCTGTAAGTTTATATCTAAATCTGTGATGAGAGATCACTCTCCCTATTCTACTAGTTCATCTAAGGGATAACATCAATATCTTTATTCTACTAACAGTCTAACTACAGAATAAATATCCATGCAATAAAAATAGATTGAGTGGAACAGAAGTCCACACTGAATCTGAGTCTTAGTTTGAAATACAATTGGGCAGCAAGGCCCTGAAATATAGGTATTAAATCAGTTTATCAGTAACTCATGCAAAAACTAAAAAGAGATAAAAACTTCCATCAGTTAACTATAGACTGTCCTTAATTACTTAGGTGATGATTTGAGTAACATCAGGAGCATCCCGATCACCACTGGGAGTGTCTGACTGACAGTTGTGCTAGAAATTTGCACTATTCTAAAAAAGGCGCCAGAGATGTATCTGTCTATCTACAGCTCTGGAGATATGTTTGTGACCTTCAAGTTTAGCTCTAGAGATGCTCAAGACTTCAACCCAGCTCCGGAGATGCTTCACCTTCTTATCCCAAAAACCTTTCCAATCAAATTTGCAAGCATTGGAGACCATTCATGGCAGGCTGATGTTGACTCTGGAGATCATTAGGACTACCTCTGGAGATGCAAAAAATTGTCGACCTGAACACTTGCACCTGTTGATTCAAAAAGAGAAGATTTCAGCATATTTCCATCAATTCAATGCACATTAGTCCTTCAATCAGAAATCATGATCTTAAGTAATTCATCTCTTATTAATCATCATTACAATAATCCTGTTAGCCTATTTTGGTGTAGTCATCAGGATAACGGAATAAAAAGGGAGAAAAAGAGAGGTAAAAAGATGTATTTCATGGGTGCTACCTGGCACTCATCATTTCCCCCCATACTTAAGGATTAGCAGGTCCTCCTACTTCTCACAATCTAGATTAATTCTGGTGGAGTATCCTGTCCATCAAGCTATAGTCTTGTGCATAGGTAGTCCAAGTAGTGCGGTTGGTATTACCATTTCCCTTGTACTAATCAACCTGCTTCAACCACTCCTACAACTTATCATTTTCCATATGCTCAGCCCAGACAGGTAGTGGCTCAATGATGAGAGGGGGTCTGAAACGGCCACTTATCCACTCCTGTTTGTGTTTATCCATCATTTTAGATATTAATCTTGCCTTCCTCATAAATAATCTTAAGTTAGCAGGAGTCACCACTTCTCTCATTTTCTACTCTAAAGTTAGAATGTTCCACCTTTTCTTTGCTACTACAAGCACTGGATTAGCTGAACTGTTCATAAAAAGACCAAAATCAATGGAACACTCTTGCATATTTTTTAGATACAATGGAAAAAATTTGATCTGACTTTTAGGGTGATAGACATATGCTCTGGATTGGACCTCAAAAGCATAAGGGTTTGGACACTCCTTTCTAATGAAAAGATTTGTTTTTGTATCCTTCTTGAGATGAGCCTCCATTCTCTCATTCCAAATCTGATGATTTCTCATCAGTGACATAATGCTTTGATCTAGCATTCCCCTACAAAATAGTTAATAATGAAGGTCATATAATCAACACAGAAACCATGCAAATATAATTCACACAGACAATTTTTGTCTTCATCAGAACTCCTTTTATATGCTTCCATGAACCCCTCTACTGTTTCTTTGTTCTTAGTCAGATTAGCTAGGACCAAAGATAGCTTCCTCTGCAGAACTCTCTCCTATAAGAACATAACATAACTGGAACTTGGAGGCTTACAAGATAGAATCTCAAAAGAAATGGAGGCCATCTTAATGACTTTTTCCTCCAGGGTTTCTACTCTTTTTGTCATGGCAGTAACTGCCCTTTGTAATTGCAGCATACACTTAGAAGCCTCATACTCTCTACATCTCCTTTCCCAATGGAACAAGGCCTTAGGAATATCAATGGGGATTGGACCCACATATGGATCTGTTTGTACCTCCTGCTCACTGGTTGCCCTTGGGCCAACTAATTCATGAATATATTCCTCCTGATCATCTATTTTATTGTTGGCCCAAGTCAATTATTTATCTTGGTTCTATACTTTCTCAATTAATGTTGCAATTATTACGAGACCATTGTCTCTAGCCTTGGTAAGATCAGAAATGTTCTGTACTGCCTTTGCCTCCTTTTCCTTAAGGATTTTAGCTGTTTCAGTCTTTTGGGCTTCTAATTCTACCTCCTCCTCCTAAATTATTTATTGTTTACTCTGGAGCTCTGTTTACAGTTTCTCAATTACCTATTTTTGCTCCTCCTCTATCTCCATCCTAACCTTCTTGAGGTCAGTGATAATCAGGTTCTTCCCCCATAATAATCTTTTCAGATTATCAATCTCCTCGAACACCTGCTATTCTTTTGAAATTTCAGTATCCTCTTGGTCAAAGGGGTGAGAATATTCTCCTATTTCCTCTTCTGTTTGCTGTAAATTAGGGGCTCCCATAGCCATTGGCTCTTCACAACTAGCTGCATCCATTTGCTCGGCTTCAACTTCCCCTGCAGCCTCCTTGTCCTGAATTTCTTCTTGGGTCTTCTCTGCAACTACTAGCACTGTTGAAGGCCTAACTTTCTCCTTAGAAGTTCTGAAACCCAAAAGGACTTTAGCTAGGAGAGAAATATCTTTTTCATTTTGGGAGAGCTACCTTTTCCTCTTGCTTCTCTGTAGCATAGGTAGAGAAGATGCCTCCAGAGCAAGTGTATCATCCTCAGAATCAGAGGAAATAGTATAAGTTTCTTTTTGTTCTGACTCTAGAGCAGGAGAGTGTCGTTAAGTTGGACTTAGATGAACAGATGGCTCAGGAGAAACCTCTCTCTGCTTCTTCTTTCTTATTAGAGGAATGTCATATGAGTCATGGGATGGCTCTTTAGCCCAATAATGTATGTCAGAATCAATTTTCTTTGAAATTCTCTTTGTTTTCTGACCTTGGTTTTCCTTTGGAAAAGACTCCTTAGCCAAAGTCATCTTTCTCCTTGCTGAGCGAGTCATAAATGGTATATGCTCAGTAACAGGTTCTCTAATTTCTTTTCCTTTTCTTTTCTTGTCAGAAATAGGGGTAGCAGATGAAGTTGCCTCTAGTGAGGACTTCTTACCTTTTTCAATAGCTACAGAGGAAGTTGAAGGCTCTGCCTCCTGTTCTTGCTGGGTAGATGAACCCTCACCCACTTCCTGAGCCCTCTCTGGTTCTCTGTATTGGGGTTTGTTATCTAGAAATGTCTACCATAATTCTTCCCCATTAGCTTGAGACAAAAAGTGATGTTTGACTATTAGAAAAATGAGGCCATGGTGTTTCATAGGACCCTTGTTTTGTTGATACTTTTCTGCAGTTGCTCTAATGGAAGAGTATAGAAAGTTGGGAATATTTATGCTGAATTTAGGGTGTGCATTCCCATGCCTTAAAAAAATTAACATTTTCATTATTGGTCCTAGAACTAAGGAAAATTGACCATCACATGTGAAATATTTCATCAACCATATAGCTATAGATTGCCAAGGGTTTGGAAGTGAGGACCTAAGAATTCCTTTAACCTCATTCTTACTTGAATGCAATTGTATTGCAGGTTTACCTTCAACAGAGAAATTCCTAATCAAATCAACATATTAAGGTTTTAAATGGTAGAACCTCTCACCTTGTTCAAGCAATCTAGAAATATGGCTGATAGTGGTTGCAGAGAGATTGACCTGAACTCCCCTTACAACTGTCTGATTGTCCCTTAGGTTTCTTAGGAAGTCATCAACAATATCCTCTTGAAACCCTTCAAAGTTTTCCAAAAACTCCAGCCATCCTGCATTCCTCAGAATGTCTGCTGCATCATCATCTTGTAAAAGACCTGTAACACTTTCTAGCTCTGATTTCTTCTTAAGCCCCATTTCTAAGTCCTTTTTTACCCTCTGTGCTAAATCACTCACTTTTCTATGTAATTTGTTCTTTCTCCTTTAACTCTGAAGGCTCCAGAGTACTGTATCAGCTGACTTTGTTCTTCAGAGTATTTTGCAGTTTCAATGAGGATTATTATGTCAATTTGTTAAGTGGCTTGGACTATGGAAAAAGAACTTAAATTTGGTTAGTGTCTTATGCGGTCATAATTAAAGTAGAGTGATGGGACACTCCGTAAGAATGGTGACAGTTCAGCAAAGATGGCGGCATGCATGAATTTGGGAAGGAAAATAATGGTAGGAGGACATGTCATAATGATGGTACCCAAAAATAGAAATGAAAAGATAGTTACTAATTAATGTTTAATTAAGAGAGAATTACCTGAACCAATCGTAATGATGAGGAACTGATGTACTTGGCTGAAATGTTGCAGCTTGATGAGACTTGACACGTCGTGGCACCTGAGCAGCTTCATTATGGCTTGAAATGACATCATCATCTTTATTGTCATGCAACCTGCAATCATTCCCATAGAGTGGTTCAAGAATCCATGTATCCAGGTGACGTTAGCGCAATCTTTTTTAAGTACCCATGCAAACGAGAGTAATGATTTCTCCTGAGATGCATGTTGACTTCATCTTTGTTCCTATCATAAACTGGAGGATGAGTCATGATAATTTCATCAAATGACATCTCTACTTTATTACCTGGAGAGGTGGGTCCCCTCCCAATTTATTGTATTCATGAAAAGGAGTTTATTGGTGGAGCGTCAGAGGTGCTCCTAGTTTGTGAGCACTGGAGGTGCTCCTTATTTGCAAGCACTGGAGGTGTGTTTAAGTAACTTCAGGCACCTGATCACCTCCGTAGCTTGATTATTCTTATTTAGCATGAAGAAGGGAACTGCCATTTGCTAGTTTTCAATTCCCTTAGTCGAGAAAGACATCCATTTACTAGTTTTCTATCTTTCTCTCTCTCTTTTTTTTAAGAAGGCCGCCATTTGCTAGTTTTCAACCTTCTTTTTTTTCTCTTTTTTTTTAAGAAGGCCGCCATTCACTGGTTTTCAACCTTTTTTTTTTACAGTCCAAAATTATGACAGAGGATGTGCCCCCTGTCACCAAACATAAATCTTTGATGAACTCTTTCTTAGTGGATGGTCATTTATAGAGTCTAATTTGGTGACCATTCACTAAAAATGTGTCCATGCTTCCATCAATAGGTTCCAACAACACTGTTCCATTCTCAAAAACTTCCTTTATCTAATAAGGGCCCATCCAATGAGTTTGTAACTTCCCTTTGAACTCCTTGAATTTAGAATCATAAAGAAGAACCCAATCACCTTGTGGAAATGTCCTCCTCTTGATGTGTTGGTCATGCCATTGCTTTCTTTGATACTGGACCAGTTCTGTTTGTTGAATGGCTTCTGTCCGGATTTCATCCAACTCATTGAGCTGAAGAATTCTATTTTGTTGGGCTATGGACAATGGTAGACCAATATCTAATTCAATTTTAAGTGTCTAGAGTTCAAATTCTATAGACAAAATAGGTTTTTTCCACAAACTAATTCATAAGGTGAGAATTTTGTTGTGGACTTCCAAGTGGTATTGTAAGCCCAAACTGCTTTGGGTAATCTGTTAGCCCAATCTTTTCTATTTATTGCCACTGTCCTTGTTAGAATGTTCTCAAGTTCCCTATTAGTCAACTCCACCTGCCCATTGGCTTGAGGATGGTAAGGTGAAGATTTCTTGTACTTGACTTGATATAGATTTGTGAATGCTCTAATTACCTATGAAGTAAACTGAGGTCCTCTGTCTAAAACTATGCATCTTGGGGCTCCAAACCTTAATAAAATCTTATTATAAAGGAAATCAGCCACTTTCTCTTCTCTTGCAAATTGCAAAACTTGAATATCAGCCCATTTAGTCACATAGTCTATGCATACCAGAATATACTCTTTACCTAATGAAGGTGGAGAAATTGGTCCCACAAAGTCTAGACCCCACTATTCAAATGGCTCCATCATTATTTGAGAATGCAGTAACATCTCCTGGGTGAAGGTTGGCTATCCCATCCTTTGGCACTGATCACACTGTACACATACTTCTTGGTATCCTTATGAATAGAGGGCTAGTAGTAACTGGCTCCCAGGATCTTGTGGTAATTCTGTGGGAAGAATAATGCCCACCAGATGGTTCATCATGACATGCTCTCAACACATCAAAAATTTCATCAGCTTTTAAACACCTGCGTAAAATGAAATCAGGACCACATTTAAATAGCAAACCATTTAACCATTTGTAAGATAAGCTTTCCTTAACTAAGCGTTTCTTCTGTTTTGAGGTAAAATGGGATGGATACAAGCCTTTAGCTAAGAGATTAGCTATGTCAGCAAACCAAGGTGCAATAGAGGAGATAGCAAAAATATGTTCATCTGGAAACCTATCCTCCACTGGTTGGTTTTCTCCTCCTGTATGCAATCTTGACAAAAAGTTAAACCAAATTAAACTTCCCTGGATTATCAACTATGGTGATGTCAAATTCCTGCAATAGCAATAACCACTGAATGATCCTTGCACCCACTACTGGCTTATTCATTAGATATTTGATGGTTGCCTTTTCAGTATGAACAAATATTTTATATCCAGTGATATAATGCCTGAATTTGTTTATAGCATAGATGACTGGTAAGAATTCTTTTTCAATTGTGGTGTAATTCCTTTCTGCAGAGGTAAGGTTTTTGCTAATGTAATAGATGGCATGCATACTTTCTCCTTCCTCCTTCTGTCCTAAGACTGCCCCAATGGACTCATTTGAAGCATCATTTTGTATATGGAATGGTAAAGTCCAATTAGGTCCTCTCAAAACAGGTGTGACAATAAGCTTCTCCTTGAGGGTTTCAAATGTTAATTGACAGTCTGTTGTCTATAAAAATTCTGTCTTTGTTAAACAGGGTAAACATGGGGGCAGTTGTTTTGCTGAAATTTTCTATGAATCTCCTATAGTAGCCTGCATGACCTAGAAAACTTCTAACATCTATCTGATTTTTGGGTGAAGGTAACTGTTTGATTACTTCTATTTTGTTTTGGTCCACTTTGATCCCATTTGTTGAAATGTGATGTCCTAAAACAATTCCTTCTTCCACCATCACGAAGCACTTTTCATGACTCAGGGACAATTGATTCTTCTCACAACATTTCAATACTTTCTCAATGTTTATGAGAGCTTCCTCAAAGTTGTCCCCATACACAGTACCTCCATGCACTCATTTGCTACTTCAGCAAAAATGGCTAAAACAAGCCTCTGAAATGTAGCTGGGGCATTACTAAGTCCAAATGGAAGAACCTTGTAGGCAAAAGTTCCCCAAGAATAGGTGAAAGTGGTTTTGCCCTGATCTTCAGGTCCTACTTGGATTTGGATATACCCACTGAACCCATCTAGGAAAGAAAAATACTTTCTCCCAGCAAGGTTGTCCAACACTTGGTCAATGAATGGTAAGGGAAAGTAGTCCTTTTTTTTGTAGCTTTGTTTAGCTCCCTATAGTTAATACACACCCTCCGTTTCCCATTCTATTTAGGAACTATGACTAGGGGTGAGACCCATTGACTATTTGAGATTGGATATATAAACCCTACTTGCAACAATTTTTCTATTTCAGTCTTAACAATGTCTTTTAAAGAAGGATTCAATCTTCTCTGGGGTTGTCTGACAGGTTTAATATCTTTAGTGTATATATGATGGGTACAGATCTCAGGAGGGATTCCCTTCATATCTTGGTATTCCCAAGCAAAAGCTGCTGAATGGGAAATCAGGAGTTGGATAAGTTTTTCTTCCTGATTTGCTGCTAACTGGGTGTTGATATTAAGTGTTTTTCTTGGTAAAATCATGACCTGTTTTGTGATTTGATCCATGGATGTAGTCAATCCATATACTAGAGTCATGGTATTGAGGGGACAAGAATGTGGAAGCAACATGTGGAATGTGGCTAAGTCTCTATAAAAAGTCTCTCCACAAGGAATGATATTTGCTAGGGTACAATGAGCAAAAGTGAGAAGTTCTCTCCTAGAATCTTGGGCAAGCTCCATTACATCCTCATCGATTAGAATGTGGGTAATGTCTTTTGTTGTATCGTAGTAGATTTTTTCTTCCAATTCACCCAAATGTTCTTTGATAGTGACCTAGCTACCGAGGCACTATTTTCCATGTTATTTGGCCCATCCACCCATACTCTTCCTGTATAATGTATTGATGGTTTAGCTGGAGGATACAAAGATATTTTCTTCAAATCTATCCCATTAGAAATGACCATATTCCCAATTCGACAATCAATAGATGCTGCTACTATAGCTAGCCATGGTCTTCCTAATATCAGTGGATAAGCATTTCACTGGTTTATGGGTTCTAATATCAGGAAGTCTACTAGGAATTCCCATTATTCTATCACAACTGGGACATCAGTAATTACCCCTTTCAGAATAGCAACTAACTGGTTAGCAAGTTGAAGGATTGTAGATGTGGATTAGATACCTGTGAGGGCTAATTTGTCCATTGTATGAACTGTCATCACATTTATTGCTGCTCCTAAATCAA
The DNA here is from genome assembly GCA_027924645.1 of Cunninghamia lanceolata. NCBI lineage: Eukaryota > Viridiplantae > Streptophyta > Pinopsida > Cupressales > Cupressaceae > Cunninghamia > Cunninghamia lanceolata. Next base: position 258,749 of record BSBN01000178.1, on the reverse strand, counting down.
ACAAAACATTTGAAATTTCTACCCCTGAGATGTAAACAGTTATGATAGGATTTCCAGGGTCTCCATATTTTGGAAGGAGCATTTCTCCCATCAGTAGATCTACTACTTTCCCTTCCACCTGGATTGTAGAAGGAAAGTTTTTCTTCTTGCCCTGTGTTTTGACACAATACTATTTGATGAATTGATTCAGTTCTGGCACATCTCTGATTGCTTGGAGGAGTGGAATTTCAATGTTTAGTTGTCTAATTTCTTGTAATAGTTATGATTCCAGGGTAGATTGGACTTGTTTTTGTAAAAAAAATTCTGGGGAACATGTTGTTTGAGTCATTTTGGGTATGGTGCTAGTTTTTCCATCTCGAGAGCATCTCCGAAGCTCTTACCAGAAATGTTTCCAGGAATGTTCTCCGAAGTCATCCTTTTAGGAGGAACTCCGGAGTTATCCAAGGATGATTCTTTTTGCACTGTTTCAATAGTAATCTCCTCTAGAAGTTGAGTGGATGAATTTTCAGGTTCCACATCATTAGTTACTTCAACTATAGTTGGAGGAGATGGTCTTGGGAATGCTTTCCTAGAACACAGTTGGAGATTATTGGGATATATAGCATTAATACCAGCCATGTTTTCTTGTTCTATCATGTAAACAGCTACTCCCTATTTATTTCGTGGATTTGGTATAGGTTGAGCTGGTAAGGGTGGTTGGCTAACTGGTTCGTTTTGTGACTGACCTTGTGTGTTGGGGGGTCCAGTTAGTAATGCTTATTGTTGAGGTTGGAAACGTCTAGTTTTTCCCTGGTATTGTTGATTATATCCCTATTGAGGACCCCATTAAGACTGAATGTTTTGTGATCCAAACTGTGGTGACCACTATTGATTTCCCCAGGGCTGATTTTGCAAATGTTGGTTTTGCCCATGTTGATTTGGCCACTCCTGATGTCCCCAAGGAGGATTATTTTGAGGCCCATGCCAAGTTGGATTCCATTAATTATTTCCCCAATTAGAAAGACCCCTGTAAAAAGGCTGGCTTGGATACTGATTATAAGGAAAATTCCCAGCTTGTTTTTGTCCTACATAGTTCAACTCTTCTTCTATGATGGTGTATACACCTAAAAATGACATGACTCTACTTAAATAAATATTTTAAATATTTATTTTATCATTCACATTCCTCTGTCAATAAATAAATTTATTTATTTATTTATTTGATTCACTTCCTCTCATTTAATTAAATAAATCACATTTATTTAATTAATTAAATTCATCTACACCAACTTCATTCTTCTAAAAATAATTAAATAATTTTAATTATTTAATTAAAATCTTTTATTCTTCCAAATTTAAATAAAATGCAATTTTATTTAAATTACATCTTAAATCTCCACAAAAATAAAATATATTTAATATTTTATTTTATTCCTCCAAATTTATCTACAAATAATTAAATAAATCTATTTATTTAATTATGCTTTCTTATCTTCTAAAAATCTTCATATCTTCTAAAAATAAATTCCTCGTCATACAAAAGCAAAAGCTGAGTTAAAGCAATTTTAAAGCAACTTTGCTCTTAAATTAGAAAAATAAATTCTAAATTAAGAAAATCAAAACTCATCCTCATCAAGAAAGCATTTAACTCAACAAAGCTTCCTTTTGAATGACACGTGTCCTTCTTCCATTGGTTGCACATTCCTCAACCATTCTCCTCTGTTGATCTTCTTATTTCTTCTCAACCATTGATCCTCTCTCACCCAACTCTATAAATACAACTCTCTTCTTCTATCTTTCATATCCATCGCTTGAGTAAACTTATGCTGCAGAAACACTAGCGCGCCTTTGGCATAACTACTACCATCACTTCATATCATTATCATCCATCTCATTAGTGTGTTAAAGCTCATCTTCAATCACACAAAGTATCATAGCCATTCTATTCTTGTCATCTTCAACAAGCAAGGGAGCATACGCTTCTGAGGGCTTCATTACTATCAAGGTCAAGAACAGATAGGCGAACAATGGAAGACGAAAGGTAAAAGGTTGTAAGTATCGCTTTGTTATTATTAAATCTTTTTTTCCTTCATATTCTATTGATGTTTGGGTTTTGTTATTCAATTGATCAATCCCATTTTCATGCTCACATTTTGGCGCCCACTGTGGGGCCCTTGCCCCTTTATCTAATCAAAATCTAAGTTTTTGAGACGCAGGTTCCATACAGATTTCGTACAGACTTTGACAGGTTGATTCGGTGCATATACCTCATGCCCTGGCACATGCATAAGTATGGCACATTCAATCTTTGAACTAGCACTTTTACCTTCTAGTCCGGCACTTCCACCTATACGACGCATACACACTTAGTTTCGGTGCTTATAACCCCTATTCTAGCGCTTTTGAATTTACGACGCATATACCTTACATCACGGTGCTTTTGGATTGTTTGATGACGCTTTTGTAATTTTAATGCATATGTCTCTTCTTATAGCACTTTTGACACCTGTCTTAGCGCATATGTACAACGACGCATGCTAGCTCTATTTTTGTGCATTCAGACTGCATAGCTGTGCTTCTGTCCTGCACTGTGGTTTTAGGGTTTCATCTGATTTTTATGTTTGAGCGAACATTTGTCTTGCAGGATTAGAGGCTGGATTAGATCATTTAGCTGCATTGACTAGTTCATTTAGATTAATTAAGGGAAAAAGTAATAAAAAAATGCATGCATACAAATTTCACATAGTCCATAACTAGGAAGAGAGTAATTGAACCACTGTTATATCTGCATATTGCTATCTTCTTAGTTAGATCATTGCTATCTTATAAACGAGAAAATGAAACATTGCTATGTTTTAAAAACTTCAAAGTTAACAAAAGCGTGAGTGCACAAGTAGATAGCCCATTTAGTTGTTTTCCTTTTAACTAGGTTTGGATTAATCAGTGTTCTCTATGTTTATTGAATGACAATAGGCTTATGCTCTCCCCTTAACTCGGTGACCAGAACGCCAGACTTGTTATTCCATCTATTTAACCTTTAGAGGGGCCTGCCCTTGGATGCACGCCTGTCCAAGTGGGAATGACCCCGAGTGGTAACAGGATAAAGCCAAGCCCTACCAATCCACTTAAAATAAACTATGCTTGGGGTGAAAACCTCCTGCAACGAGTGTTGTTGTGTTACACCGATGGCCAACCTCCCCCAAAACCCTCTAAGGCATAACCCTTTGAGGCTGGGAGACTCCATAACGGAGAGTAGTGCCGCCGCACGTGTAACCACTCAAACAGTTGCCTTAACTACGAACCATTTGTGTAGTATACCAATAACCCCTATTTGTTGACACAAAGGGCGGAGCTCTTGAAGCGGCCTCGATTCATGTGATTCTTAGTAGAGGTAGCAGGGACAATCCTATGATTTGGTGGGGGTACGAGCCTAAGGAAACTTAGATCTAGTATGCGTGAGAAGTGAGTGCCATGGAGGGGAGCCGGTGCTACCAGATCCTGGAGCTACACGCTTTGAATATGCATAGCTAGAGGATTCAACAAATATTGTCCTATCCAGCCTAGGGTGTACTTGTTTTTGAGTCAAAATAGTCCAAAAAGACAAAAAAATAACAAAAGATAAAATCATGAAAACTTTTATGTGTTTGCTGTGTCTTTGCCATAATTAAACATCAAATTCTCAACAACACCAAGTTTTCAAACCAAAAAAATAGAAAAATCTTGAAAAACATTCCAAAAATTCTGCAAAAACCAAGACAAAAACCAGAATTGCGCATTTGTCACGACTTGTGGTGCATTTGATCTGACTTTCAGCGCATATAAACTCTGTTGCATTGCTTCTAAAAAATCACCAGTATTGCGCATTTGATTAGACTTGTGGCGCATTTGAACTCTGTTGCAACACATTTACTATTGTGCATCCAATCCAGAGAGGAAATCCATACCTTCCAAGAGAAAAATTGTCAACTGATCCAAACTATTTCAAACCTGTCTCAAATTGTTCCAAAATCTGATGAAGATCTTGCAAAATCAACCATTTCCCTCTCTTTCCACACCATAGCTACTTTTTCATCCAAACTCTCACAGAATTCTTCCAAAAATCCAACAAGGTTAGAACCAAACTCTTCCTGATTGCATCTAACCTCAAACAAACCTAGTGAGTCTCTAATATCAAGGATCACTTATCCTTTTCTCTAGGAACTCCACTAGGGGATTGTGCAAGACTAGTCCCCATCAAGTAAACGGATTCCTATCATCCTTACTTCGACTATCGTTTTGTTCATCCACTTGTTTGACACCAAATTGATCTAGGGAGAACCTTGCTAAAATCTTGTCACCTTCTAGAACCTTGTTCATAAACTTCCTCACTCCATCCCATCTATTTGTTACCTTTGCATGGTCTTAACGCGGTCTCAAAAACAAAAATAGATTGAAATGGCTGAGAAAATTGTTCCAAACGGTCACGAAAGTGATGAAGAAATTTTTGTGGAAGAGATCCTTCAAACGCAGCATCACTCAAAATTTCAACGCCTATTGGAAAAGGTACTTGCTTAGGACCCTACCAAATTCTTCTTACACCTAGCAAATCTAAGATTTTGACGTAGAGGCTCTAAAAGAAACTGAGGAAGAAAGAAACCCTGAGGGAAGTAGACATGAGGAAGTACCCACAGATAAAAGCAAAGCAACCATTGACTCCATGGATGCCCTAAGTCTAGTGAACCAACAGATCCAAGCTTTACAACAACAATTCACAGACATGCAAACAGGAGCATCGACTAAACATTACACCCTAGAGGATATTTCACCATATCCTTTTGATAGGACCTTGATCATGATACCTTTCCCCTCTAAATTTGAGGTTCCAAAATTTGATAAATATTGAGGAAAGGGTGATCCAAGGGACCACATTAGGGAATTCAATGCTGCATGCCTTGAGGTCACACACAATGACACTTACCTTATGCGACTATTTCCTCGAAGCTTAGGAGGACAAGCCATGGAGTGGTTTTCTAGACTACCACCCGGCATTAAAGCATTCAATGAACTTGTGGACAAATTTGTCACCCACTTCTCCTACAATATTGAGCACGACACCTCAATATTGGATCTTTGTAACACCAAGCAAAAAGGTGGAGAATCTTTTGCTGCCTTCCTACAGAGATGGAGACAACTGGCAAGTAAGTGCCCACACCAAATGCCTGAAAAACAAATGTTGGAAATGTTTGTCCATAACTTACAAACTGACCTAAGCTATCAGATACAAATCCAATGTCCTACTTCCTTTAGCAAGGTCATTGAAATGGGTATCATCATTGAAAAATCTTTAATCGCCAAGGGTCAAATAAAGCTATATAAGGACACTCCTAGTACCAACACCAACATGGATAAACCAAGATTCTGGACAAAGAACAAAAATGTTGTGAACGATGGGGTGGTAGATGCTACGAATGGCACCCAAGAAACCAATCTTCAATTTATCGACTCCTCAAAACAACCCCCCACAAAACAAACCAAGAAACACTGAATCACGGTTTACCAACTTTCAACCTAGGAGAAAGTTTACACCTTTGGGAGAATCATTGGAAACTGTCCTATGAAAGTTAGTCACAAACAAGATCATAACACTTCCCTCAGCACGAGAATGTGAACCGAAAGTAAAACCCCATTGGTGGAACGAAAATGATTTTTGTGAGTACCACCGAAACAGGGGACACAAAACCAACAACTGCATTGCTCTAAAGCACACCATCCAAGATTTGATCGAGCAAAACAAAATATCCATTGACAAACATACCTCTAATAGTGATCATCAGGCATTCAAGGATCCTCTTCCCAACTATGAACAGGGAGGACCTTCCAACAAAAATAATAGTGGCTCTAACAACGCAAATTACACAAACATCAGCTTTGACTATGTTGTTAACCATATCTCAAAAAGTGATTCACACATCAATGTGATCACTATAAACAAGGATCCAGATTGCAATGTTGTCACCCGCAGTAATAGAGTCACTCTTGGAGGATTGTTCGCCACTCCGGTTAATCAGTACAGTATCTTGGATCAGCTACATAAGACACCTGCACATATCTTCATCCTGGAACTATTACGTCTATCCTTGTCTCATAGGGCCATACTTGACAAAGCCTTAACGGAAGCCTCCGTTCCCGCAAATCTTGCTGAAGAATAGTTTCAAACCATGGTAGGTGACATAACCTCACCTCACTCCCTATCATTCACTGAAAAGGATGATATGTCAATCACTCAACCCCATAACGCCTCTCTTCATATCGAAGCCTTCATACACAAACACAAGATAAAGAGAGTCCTAATCGATGGAGGAGATGGTTTGAATATTTGCACCTTGAAGCTAATCCTTACATTGGGGTTTTCAAAGAAGGCTATAGATCCAAAAAGGAAAATCACTATCAAAGCCTATGATGAAGAGGAGAGAACTTCCAAGGAAATTGTTACTTTACCGATCAGAGTAGGACCTATAGTAAAAGATGTGGCTTGCCAAGTCCTCGATATGGAGCTAGCATATAACATTCTTCTTGGGAGACCATGGATTCATGCTCTGAAAGTAGTACCTTCAACATATCATTAGTGTATCAAGTTCCCCTATGAAGGTCAAGAGATCACTATACAAGGTGACCCCAATCCATTTCAGTATTACACTTCTATACAATCTAAACCTGAAGTTGTGATCCCTAACAACCGTGCTTCTGCTTCATCTTCATCACGTGTTGACCCAACTACACTTACTTCCTCTTCAAAGAAATCTGAACCTGACCTCAAACTCAAAGATAAGGGCTTGGGTGAATACATAATTTCCCAATCTCTCTACTTGGCACAGCTGCCCCTATCACCAAGATCATATGGAAGACCCACTCTGAGCAAACCTAAAGTAGATAAATATACCAAAGGACTGTTTGTCAAATGGGGAAGCCTCGAAGATGAGAGTGACGAAAAAGACATCCTGCAATGGTTATACAAGGATGAAGGCAGTTCATCAACACAACATGACCATCCCACTATACCAACTGAACAATATGGTCAAGGTTTCCAAATGCTACAAAGAATGGGGTATGAAGGACATGGTCCACTCAGTTCAAGAAAGGATGGTATCATTGAACCCATCCAACCTCATACCTTAATATCCTGAGACACTATAGGGCTAGGTTACACTAGCACACCAAGAACCGACAGAGCAAATAAGAATAAAAGCAAACAACCAGAAACATCTACTAGCAATCTGGTTGAGCAAATTCAACGAATGCAACCGGGGAGTGAGACTGATTCCAATGAATATGAATGGGATAGCCTCTCTGAGCTATCTTGCGATGAGAAAGATATTGACGTTGTCCATGAGTATGACCCAACCCATGATAATGAGAGACAAGGTCCAAGGGCTAGACCGCTAGAGTCCGTCCTGCATAATACCAATAGTGAAAGTCGTGAAGAAGGAATGATACCCCCCTTGATGGATCCACTAATAGAGAGTACCATTGCAGACTTTGTCCGTGCTTTCAACAACTCTATCCTAACCATCAAAAATTTGAACTAGACCAACCCAATGATCCCTTACCTTTGGTGCACCCTGAACTCATAGATTGGGACCTCCAAGGCACTACCCCTAAGCTTGATACCTTTAAGAATGATGAAGCCATTATAGACTATCTTGAGCTTAGAGATCATATATTTTGGTGAGAGTGCCAAGCCTTTAAGTCTCAAAAATGTCAAAATGAAAGAAAGATCTAATGGTGAAAACCACTCTGCAGCAGTGTTAGATCATGAAAATAGTAAAAATAATGATGTATCCAATGGTGAAAACCTCTCTGAGGTGCCAAAGGATGGAAGGCTTGACCCTCTACCCAATCTTACACATCAGGAGAGATCTTCAATCTTGATAGAACCAGCAGAACCAATCAATGTCAGCATAGGTGATAACCCCAGAATGATCCACATGGCAAAGGTTTTAACAGAATAAGAAAAACTAGCATTTACCAACTTCTTCAAGAGAAAAAATATTAACTTTGCATGGTCATATGCTGACATGCCAAAGCTAGATCTGAATCTCATAATGAATCATTTATCTTTAGCTCCAGGAGCTAAACTAGTAAAGCAAAAACTCAGAAAGATGCACCCGCATGTAGCCCTCATGGTGAAAGAAGAGCTAAAGAAATGGTTAGATGTTGGATTCATCAAACCAATAGACTATCTTGAGTGGGTTTCGAACATAGTACCAGTTGCCAAACCAGATGGCAGAGTCTAAATATGTAATGACTTCGAGGACCTGAATAAAGCTTGTCTGAAAGATGATTTCCCCTTGCCAAATATTGACATGATTGTAGATCTCACGGCAAGACACACTATGCTGTCACTAATGGATGCTTTTTCTGGATATAACTAGATAAAAATTGCACCTGAAGACCAACACAAGACTACATTCACATGTCCTTGGGGCACCTACTGTTGGTGTGTTATGCCATTTGGTTTGAAAAATGCCGGCGCAACATATCAGAGAGCTATGACCACAATCTTCCATGACATGATGCACACTATAATGGAAGACTACGTTGATGACATTTTGGAAAAATCTCTCACAAGAGAAGTACACCTAGCAGTACTAGACAAAATCTTCAACAGACTGGAAAAGTTTAATGTGCGCCTCAATCCAAAGAAGTGCGTGTTTGGAGTTACATCAGGTAAGCTACTGGGATACATAGTGTCTACAAATGGTATCGAAGTTGACCCAGCTAAAGTGAAGGCCATCATGGAAATGCCACCTCCTAAGAATCTCACTCAGCTAAGGTCCCTACAAGGAAAACTACAATCTATCAGAAGGTTCATTTCTCAATTGGCAGACAAGTGCCACCCATTCTCTCATGTTCTACATAAGAATGTTCCTTTCGAATGGAATGAGTCATGTGAACAGGCATTTCAGCAATTAAAAGACTACCTAATGAAGCCACCTATGTTAATGCCACCAATTCAGAGAAAACTATTGCTACTATACATCTCAGCTACACCAACAGCTCTGGGAGCTCTCCTTGCATAGAAAAACTATGACAGGAAAGAATAAGCCATCTACTATATCAGTCGAACACTTGTTGGATATGAACTGCAGTACACACCAATTAAAAGAGCATGCCTCGCTGTGGTCTTCACCTCTCAAAAGTGGAGACATTACATGTCATATTATGTCAAACTGATAGCAAAGATTGATCCACTCAAGTACTTACTCAACAAGGAAGCCTTAACAAGTAGATTGTCCAAATGGGTCATGCTTCTCAGTGAGTTCGACATTGACTATGTAGACAGAAAAGCAATAAAAAGGTCAAGTACTTGCAGATCAACTGGCAGATGCACCTCTAACAGACGACAACCCTTTGAGTTTTGAATTTCTAGATGAATCTATCTTTCACATAACCACAACAATCTGGAAAATGTACTTCAATGGTTCATACACTTAGCATGGATCGGGGGTAGGTATCTTATTGATCACACCTAGTGGCAACACCATTCCTAAATCATACCAATTAATGTTTCCCTGCACTAACAACGTCGCAGAGTATGAAGCCCTTGTCATTGGTATCAAGCTAGCAGTTGAATGTAATATCAAAGAACTTTAGGTGTATGGCGATTTACAGCTAGTCATAAATCAAGTAAATGACGACTACCAAACAAAAGATGAGAAATTGATCCCTTACAAACGAATGGTAGATGACTTCAAAGAATACTTCGTCAAGATCTCTTTTGAACAGATACCAAGGATTGAGAACAAAGCAGCAGACGCTATGGCCATGATCACATCTCTCCTCGATATTCCAGATAATCAATCACGTTATGAGTTCTTGGTAGAGCCAGTGTCTGGTCCTGCATACGACACCCTGGAATCCCATATCATTTACCACATTGTTGGAACTGATTCCCCCTTCTATGGAAAAATATTTGCCTATCTTAAAGAGAATACCCTCCCACCCGATCTCTCTAGTAACCAAAAATGAACCTTTATCCGTAAGGCATCCCGGTATGCCATTATTGCCAATACCCTATATCGCAGAGGTCTCGATGGTACTCTCCTTAGATGTCTCAATAGTGAGGAATATCAAACTACCCTGAGCGAAGGGCACGACAGTATATGCGGGACCCACTCTAGTGGCCCTATCCTAGCCAAGAAACTCATATGCATGGGATACTACTAGCCAACTATGGAACAAGATTCCTATCATTTTGTAAAGAAGTGCAAAAAGTGCCAAATCCATGGGAACCTGATACATGCACCAACACAGGAGCTCCAACCGTTAACGACTCCTTGGCCTTTCTGTCAGTGGGGACTCGACTTAGTGGGCAAGATCCATCCTCCATCAAGCAGCCATAAATTCATAATCACTGCCATTGAGTACTTCACAAAGTGGATTGAAGCCATGCCCCTAGCCAACATCACAGGTAAATAGATTGCCTCGTTTATCCTAAACTATATCATTTTTCGTTATGGTGTCCCTTCGTCCATTATCACGGATAATGGATGACCTTTCAAAAATCAAGATGTCAAGGAACTATGCGAGAAATTTCATATCCAACACCGATCTTCAACCCCCTACTACCCCCAAGGAAATGCCCAGGCTAAGGCATCAAATAAAACCATCCTGAAAATCCTAAAGAAGACTATCAATGATGTTGGTCGAGATTGGCATGTCCAACTAAATCCCGCGCTATGGGCCTACCGCACAAGCATCCACACACCCACAGGTGCAACCCCATACTCCCTAGTCTACGGATCTAAAGCAATCTTGCCCATTGAAGTCGAGATCCCATCCTTGCGAGTTTCATTAAAAGGCCTCATATCTGACGAAGAATACAGAGTGACTAGACTTCAAGAGTTAGAGCTGCTCGAAGAGAGAAGGCAACAGGCCTTTAACCATCTAAAAGCATATCAACAACGGATGTCTAGAAGCTACAACCATAGGGTAAAACCCTGAGTATTCCAAGTTGGTGATCTAGTCCTCAGAGAAAATCCCAGAAATCAGCAAGATTGAGAGAAGAAAGGCAAATTCAAACCTAACTGGCTGGGTCCCTATGTCATCATTGCAACTTATGGATCGGGGGCATATCAATTGGCTACATTTGAAGATGAACTATTTGATGATCCGATCAACAGCATGCATCTTCGCAAGTTCTATACTTGAAAACCCCAATGTAAGTGAGTCCTGAAAAAATCCAAAATTTTTGAAAAATGATCAAAAACAAAAACAAAAAATATCAAAAAAATGGAAAATAACAAAAAAATCATCCTATGGTGAAAACCTAGCAAACAGGCACCTAGGATAGGTACCATGATGAAAACAATGGCAAACAGGTGTCATGTGTACTTTTGGCTTCCGTGCAAATAAAAGCAAGTGGTGAAAACCTGGTGAACAGGCGCTATCTGTGACAAACCACTTCCTCCATCTGTTGTGACTTCATGTCTCTTGTGTCCATCATATCGTTCATCTTGAACCAGTCCTTTGAACTGTTGTCGAACGACGTCGCCTCTGAGCTATCACGTAGGCAAGGCCATTCTCAATGCACCCCTGAGGCTCCACTATCCCATCCATCCCATGTCTAGTCTTTCTGTCTATTTGAGTCCACACCACTTTCTATCACCTAGGTCTTAGGTCCATCAGGTTTACCCTGAACTATGTTGCCTCTGCGTTGTCACGTAGGCAAGGCCATTTAGCAATGAGCCCCTGAGACACTAGGTCAGTCCCTTAGGGTCCGTCTCTCCATGTCTGTTTGTTATATCACCCATAATAAGTAGATCCTGTCTAATTTGGGGGCAACTCCTCGACCTGGTTACAGATTTCGATTCTTGAATGCCACAAGTTCTTAGAGGACACCAATAAAGGATTGTGATACCTTTCACTAGACAAGCACGTGTAGCAAAGCAAGCTTCCCAAAACAAAAATCTTGACACAAAAACATCAACCTGTCCAAAAATAGAGCACCATACCCAAAACACTTAGACTAATTCTATATCAATTATGGAAAAAAGACACATCTCATGCAAGAATGCTTTTGTGAATAGGTTAACTTAACAAATTCTTGGATTTTTGTCATTATGTCTTCCTATGCTACTCAAGGATGCCAAAAGCTAGAGATGCTATGATGGGGGCATAATCTTTTTCTTTGTCTGCTGCTTGTGGATTAAACTTTAGTAATGGGATGACTTTTGTCTAATGACATGATCAGCAAAAGATCATTGAAGACTCTGAAGTTTGAACATGAAAAGGGGCAATCCTTGTCTTTTGAAATGCAAGAAATACTCAGGTCATCTAGATTCAAGTTTGACTAGATACTTGCTATTTATCAAATCCATGTAAGGAATACTCAGGTCATCTCAGTCTAATTATACTTAGATGCTTGTATTTTCTTACAACATTTCAAAAAGTGAAAAATACCAAAAAGTGCCAAATGATGAAAGCAAAAGACTTGAAATATCAAGATAGCAATCCGCATCCATCCCATAGCCAAAAATCCATATCATCCATCCAATAAGAACATCATGCAGTATATCAAGTGAAAGCCGATATTTCTTCATTTCTTTCTCTTCCACCTATCTATGTCATCTCTGTGTCGATTGAGTACATTTGGACATATCAAAAACATAGCATAGATAACATATCATATGAGATAGTCATTTACATGATTAAATCATTTGCATACATTATAAAAGCATTAGATCATCCACAAACATTTGCATCAGTATCTCATATAAAAAAAAATCAAAAACATAGGCAAAGTACATATAGAGCTGCATAATCATATCCATTTCACATTTACATTTGCGTATCAAATCATCCTAACATCCATCTAGTATGCATCACATAAGTAGAACATCGTAAGATAGAGTACATCCATAGCATATAAAAACACATGCATGTAGAACATCCATAAACCGCATCATCACATAAATCATCAAAACCGTGTCCAAATGTACAACATATCAAAATATCTGTCCATCTCTCGGAGTCATGTCATAAAATGTATACAAAGTACAACAAGACGATAATACATGTCTCGGGGCAAAAATGATACATATACAGGCTCTCTCAACCATAAAAAATGTGTCCCTTAGATCCAAGAAAATCTGTACAAGTGTCCAAATCTAACTAACCTTGATGCCGTGGAGCACTACTCCCTACACTGGCCTCCCCTCTGTCTCCCTCTGACTGCTGAGGGCCCGTGACTGATCCCACAGATCGAGACCCACCTGCCCTCTATGATGCCCCTGACTGGCTCCTAAAGCTTGGTGCACGCTGGTCTGCTGACACTGCTCCATGATATAAACCCTTGTAATACTGAGCCTGAGCCTGCACTCTGGTAAGCTCACTCTGTACCTGGGCTAACTGTGTCTATGCTTGTTGCACCTGTGAAACCAAAAAGCTGGATGTCCCATCTGTGCCCATAGCCATCACGGTTGTGTCTCTCTCTGCTCTCATAGCCCACATGGTAGCTAAGGCTATGTCTCTCTCTCTGGTCAACTCTGATATCCATCCCGCATCTGCATCTCTGCGCGACTCTGCTGCTCTCAGATGGGCCCTCAGATGCCTAACCTGTGTCTATAATGATATCATAGCCTGCTGTTGTAGATCAGGCTGTGGAGCCTGCCCTACCTGTCCCTATCCCTGTACCACCTGCTATGCTGGCACCTGACCTAGCACCTGTTGCTGAGCTACTTGCTGGGGTGACAACATCTATCTCTATGGTACCACCTACTGTGCTAGTGCCTGTGCTTGTCCGATATCCCGCGGCTATGTAGCTGCCTATTGACCCGAAGGTCCCTCTCCAGACCTCCTCCTCCTCCTCCCCCTCCTCTGTCTCCTCCTCTCCCTCCTCCGTCTCCTCCTCCCCCCCTCCTCCATCTCCTCCATCATCCCCTTGATCTCCTCTCCTCCTCCTCCCTCCCCCTCTCCTCCTGCCAACTACACCCTCATCATCTGAATCCTCCTCATCGATACAAGGAGCCAACTCTCTCGGTCCTGGGTATCTAGGAAAGGGATGAACGGTGAACCACTCCTCATAATCTAGCGTCATGCCAGTGTCCACTATCTCCCTCCTCATGGGCCAAGCCACATAAGGGATCTGTTGAAAGTTTGCCAGCGCCTCCTCATATGATACCATGGGACCCATGTGTATCTCTCTGCATGGGTCCTCACAAAATGAGCCTGCCTTTGTGGTCTACCCTGTACTCGACCAAACTATCTCTGAACCCTGCTAACAATCTGCCTCTCTAGTATGTACCTAGTCCTCCCAATGAGCCATCGCGTCTGAAAGCAATAGGGTAACTCATCGGCCTCATCCTCCCATACCTCGTAGTCTAGGTATGGGTGCCATATAACTGCATCCAAGTTATCAAACGTGTGTCTCCAGTACTCCAGCTTCCCCAGCTTGTGCTAGGAAATCACACTTGTATAACCATAACTGTAGGGCTCGCCCCTCTACCTGTGAAATATACATATTGGCTTGGTGATAGCAATGTGCTCCCACAACCAAAACTGTAAGAGAGACACTCCTGCTGACAAACTAGCTCCTCTATGGTACACCACTTGGTGCATATCTCTATATAAGTGTGCAAGCACGCACACACCCCATGCATACCGGGTCCCATCTGTAATCATGCTCTCTAACACCCTACCCCAGCTAATCGGGAAGCCGTGTGACCTCCTATCGGGGCATACTACGCCACTGATCAATCCTGCCACTATGCTTGGGAAGTAGTCATAATAGTCATATATGTCCTGCCACAAAATCACCTGCTCCACCAACCCTAAGTCATCAAACACGCGTCTGTACTCCTCCAAGCCAGCGTCCCACTGTGACTCATACTCGACCAACTCTCCCTGGATAGGGAGGTGCAAAATCTGGTACACATCCTCAAGCGTGATCACCATCTCCCCCGTAGGAAGATGGAATGTGCCATCCTCACTGTGGAATTGCTCCACCGCTGCAGTCAACATAGCCCAGTTCGTGCGAACCTCAGGCATGAAGCAAACATAATGCAAACCCATAGCACCGAGAGCCTCACAATCTATCTCAGTCAACATGCATCGCTGCAACAACGGCAACGGGAACTGCTCTCATGACATAAGGGTATCCCGGATATCCTATTGCAATCAAGCAAAGTATAACGTCAAAGAAATCCATATCCAAGCAAACCTACTCAAGGCAATCAAACTATTCTATCATTGACTTAACATATCAAATTAATCAAAACAACATATCATCTCTTGACTAGATTCTTGGCAATCTTGGAGATCACTAATCAATTGACGCATCGATCAAGGTGCCAATTGGGTTAATTTTGTTAAGTCAACTAATTTTCCTAGTGCAAATGCGCTGATCCAGGTGGCAAATGTGTCGATCCATACCACATGCACCGCTTCACCGTGAATGTGCCACCTTTTGAAGTGTATGCGCCGTTCTGGCACATGCGCCATTTCTCATGTCACATACACAGCTTAGCAATAGATGCGCCAATTCAGAGCCTAAATGCGCCGTAGAATCTCTCAAATGTGTTACTTCGTAGCATATGTGCTATTCCAGAGTGTATATGCGCCGAAAGATGGTTCGGTGCATCTGTCCTAGTTTGTTTTCCTAAGCATTTATTACCCTAATAAATGACTTTTAGCGAGTTTTGATGAACTACATACCGGTGGTCCTACCTCCGCTGGCTGATCAAACCGTCGGACTCACTCAAACTGGTGCTCCTCGCGCGGAATATCCATCTCTCTGGCTGCCATGCTCTTCTAAAGCTCTCAAAAGACCAATCAACTAAAGACAAGTGTGCAAATGAATAGAACTTGTGGACCCAGGTCCTATATATAGCAAGTGAACCATATCTGACTGTATGACAACTGTGGCTACTTCCCATGTTTGTTTCTCTGAACCATATCCTGATTTTCTCCATCCTAACCTGCTTTTCACCTTCTTCTTCATGAGATTGTCCGTCTCATGCCCTCTGCCTTCTTCCCGTCCAATCTCCCGAGGGAGCATCCTATCGTTAAACTTGTACCAGGGGCAAACTGGGGCATGTATCATTGTCAAAAATTCTTATTCTTTGAAGCAACATGATAAAACACATTGCATGAAAGAGGGGCAAAATGTATACACCTAAAAATGACATGACTCTACTTAAATAAATATTTTAAATATTTATTTCATCATTCACATTCCTCTATCAATAAATAAATAAATTTATTTATTTGATTCACTTCCTCTCATTTAATTAAATAAATCACATTTATTTAATTAATTAAATTCATCTACACCAACTTCATTCTTCTAAAAATAATTAAATAATTTTAATTATTTAATTAAAATCTTTTATTCTTCCAAATTTAAATAAAATGCAATTTTATTTAAATTAAATTGTAAATCTCCACAAAAATAAAATATATTTAATATTTTATTTTATTCCTCCAAATTTATCTACAAATAATTAAATAAATCTATTTATTTAATTATGTTTTCTTATCTTCTAAAAATCTTCATATCTTCTAAAAATAAATTCCTCTTGTCATACAAAAGCAAAAGCTGAGTTAAAGCAATTTTAAAGGAACTTTGCTCTTAAATTAGAAAAATAAATTCTAAATTAAGAAAATCAAAACTCATCCTCATCAAGAAAGCATTTAACTCAACAAAGCTTCCTTTTGAATGACACGTGTCCTTCTTCCATTGGTTGCACGTTCCTCAACCATTCTCCTCCATTGATCTTCTTATTTCTTCTCAACCATTGATCCTCTCTCACCCAACTCTATAAATACAACTCTCTTCTTCTATCTTTCATATCCATCGCTTGAGTAAACTTATGCTGCAGAAACACTAGCGCGCCTTTGGCATAACTACTACCATCACTTCATATCATTATCATCCATCTCATTAGTGTGTTGAAGCTCATCTTCAATCACACAAAGTATCATAGCCATTCTATTCTTGTCATCTTCAACAAGCAAGGGAGCATACACTTTTGAGGGTTTCATTACTATCAAGGTCAAGAACAGATAGGCGAACAATGGAAGACGAAAGGCAAAAGGTTGTAAGTATCGCTTTGTTATTATTAAATCCTTTTTTCTTTCATATTCTATTGATGTTTGGGTTTTGTTATTCAATTGATTAATCCCATTTTCACCCTCACAGATGGTATTCTTCTTACTCACCCTTTTTAGGGTTGGAATCTAACTACATTGACTGGTAGCATGTTCCTTGTCACAGATCTGACAAATCTCTGACTTGTCTAAAGGGTATTCTCTCAATAGATGCTTGTTTCTACACCTAGGACAATAGATGGAGAGTGGTTCAGTTGTTCTAGTTTTTGCCTGAATCCCATCCAATGTGGTATTTAGCTAGACTAGAATATCTATTTTCAGATTTGCAATTTCTTCCATTAACTGTCCTATTTCATTCTTCCCTTTGAAAGATTTGGGCGTTCTCACTCCATCTTAGGTTTTGGAATAGTTCCTACAGAGTTCTATAGTAGGCATATCCATTTTGTTGATATTCCCTTTCCCCATTAGATCCAATGCCTGTTTTGATTCTTTATCTAATCCCTTTACAAACATGGTTCTGGCCAAAGAGTGAATTACTGGGTTGCCCTATCTTCTCAAGGCGAAGTTGAACCTATCCACATAATCCTATCTAATGTCTCTTCCTCTCTCTGTTTAATTTTGAATAATTCTTCATTCTTATCACTGACTCTACAATAGTCCTGGTATTTTCCCAAGAATTCTGTCTCCATCTAATCCCATGAATGGATGGAATTTTGGGGCAGGCCCATAAACTATCTCATTGCAGAATCCTTTAGGGTTGTGGGAAACAATTTGAGTTTTTGATTATCTGATCCATAATCATAAGTTTGGCATACCACTTTGAATTCAAACAAAAACTGATCTGGATCCTCAAAAGCAAGACCCCTAAAATTTGGCAAGTGTGCAGGTGAAATATTTTTCATAGGGGCATTATCTCTAGCAAGCAAAACAATGGGATATGAGAAGGTTCTTGGAGCCTGATTTTCCTCATCTTCATGATTATCATGATTATCCTCCATGTTTAGTACTGGTTCTTCTCCCCGAGGTTCTAGGAAATTAGGTTCTATCAAAGGATCTACCTAGAATTTTTGTGGTAATTCTTGGATATAGTCAGCAAGTGGAAGATTTGGAGGATTGAAAGGATTATTAATTTTAGATGCAACTTCCAAGATAGGTTCTAGATGTCTCTCTTCAACAAGATCTTGTGTCGCCCCACTGCTTTCCCCTATAGTTTGTTGATGGGGTGTCTATTTTATGTATCTTCCTTTTGAATCTCTAGCTCTAACCATATAGATCTATCCTAAAACAATTTAGCTATGTTTTCCTAATTAACACAATATATCCCTAGCAACAACACTAAAAATGACAAGGGTTATTGTACCTAATCATTTAATCATATTTCAGATGTCAAATCTAGGGTTGTGTCCTTGGCTATCTATAATTAGGAATCCTATAGTTACCAGTTTTATCTAACTAACTCCAATGACTTACTGATTTAAGGAAACTGATCTATCTGCTATGAAATGAATTCCAAAAAATATTGAAAATAGAATTGAACAGTAAATTACTTAAAGCAAATCTATAAACTGAAACATGCATCTATCTATGAAAATAGTAATTATCTTCTAAAGAAAAACTAAAATAACAAATAACAGTACTAGCCTTCTACCTTAGTGGTGAGAGTGGGCCCTTGCTCCACACCCTTAGGGCTGAAGACTAAAGTAAAGAATCAACATAAGAGAATAAGATCACAACTCAATTTAGTCCAATCCCATCAACTTTGCATTCAGAAAAATATTGATATCAAAATGAGATTACAGAAATCAGAAAAATAATCACTGTCCTTTTTGCTGCCACTTCTGTAAGTTTATATCTAAATCTATGATCAGAGATCACTCCCCTGATTCTACTAGTTCATCTAGGAGATAACATCAATCTCTTTATTCTACTAACAGTGTAACTACAAAATAAATATCCATGCAATAAAAATAGATTGAGTGGAACAGAAGTCCACACTAAATCTGAGTCTTAGTTTGAAATACAATTAGGCAGTGAGGCCCTGAAATATAGGTATTAAATCAGTTTATCAGAACTCATGCAAAAACCAAAAAGAGATAAAAACTTCCAACAGTTAACTATAGACTACCCTTAATTACTCAGATGATGCTTTGAGTAACATCAGGAGCATCCCAATCACCACTGGGAGTGTCTGACCAACAACTGTGTTAGAAATCTACACTATTCTAAAAAAGGCGTCAGAGATGTATGTTTTTGTCTGTAGCTCTAGAGATATGTTTGTGACCTTCACGTTCAGCTCTGAAGATGCTCAAGACTTCAACCCAGTTCTAGAGATGCTTCACCTTCTTATCCCAAAAACGTTTCCAATGAAATTTGTAAGCATTGGAGACCATTCTTGGTAGGCTGATGTCGACTCTAGAGATCATTAGGACTACCTTCAGAGATGCACAAAATTGTCAACCCAAACACCTACACCTGTTGAATCAAAAAGAGAAGATTTCTGCATATTTCCATCAATTCAATGCACATTAGTCCTTCAATCAGAAATCATGATCTTAAGTAATTCATCTCTTATTAATCATCATTAGAACAATCCTGTTAGCCTATTTTGGTGCAGTCATTAGGACAATGGAATAAAAAGGGAGAAAAAGAGAGGTAAAAAGATGTATTTCATGGGTGCTACCTGGTACTCATCAGTTTTCTTGCTCCATATCAGTTATTGGAACAACTTCTGCACTGAATTTGTTGTTTCACATATCTATATGGGTTGGGCTCCTTTCAATAGGACTCAGTACTCTTGTCTTCCTTGGAGTGCAATGATATGGGGTATTCATTTTCTATTTCCAATTTACATTGCATTTAATGCTTTCAGATTTTTATAGTTGACACTTTGACTTGCATATGTGGACAATTGTATAAATTGTATTTTATTTGTCAACATTTTGGGTCTAACTTATACACCCCTCTGCAATTGTCACATCCCCAAACTTTGACTATGCTTTACTTTTACTTGCATGTAATTAGTGGATAAATTTTCATGGATTAATGATTTGACGTTTAGAGAAAATATGAGAATAAATCAATGATTTTATGAGTTATGATTAAATGCTTAGAATTTGACATGTGATTAAATGTTATTGAGATTATTAAATTATGATGTATAAGGATTTACTAATGATACACTAATCCTAGTTTGTGTGACTGTGAATTGTAACTAGGAAATATATTTCCACCTCCAAGAAAAGAGGGAGGGCATCATCAGAGAGAAGGGAAAAGATGTGGGAAAGGAACAAGTTTTTCCATTCGAGTCCTATGCTATATGCTATATAATTAGTGAAGCCTCATGAGACGGGTAAGTAGTAATCGACTCTTCTTGTTAAGTCAATCTCATCTTGACAGTTGTCGATTTGCCATTTAGGAAAGGTTTTCTTGACATTAGAGCTTGTTTGATATAGATAAAGTGTTTTCAGGAAATATTAATGTTGTTAAGAGTTTAATAATTTTCCTTTGTTGGAACTTTCCTATATATTTTCTAGTGATTACCTATTTAATTGTGTTGATGTTAGTGCAAGGTTACGAGGGGGGAGAAAACCTCAACCCCATACTCACACCTTGTCAAATGACTTATACCAACATCTATAATGGTGGTAATGCTACCACTATATTTAAATATGTTATATTTATTTATTTATATATTAATAATATATATTGTAAAAGTGTATTTGTTTGTTAAAGTCATAAGTTCTTATCATATTATGATAAGCTTTCAATTGATGGAAAACCACTACATTCACATAGTGGTGTAAGACCCCATACTCCACAATAATGTGGAGAGAGTGGGGAAAGCCATCGATGGTTCAGAGCGATCTTTGTAAAGCGAGAACATCTCCATGTTTGCATGACCTTTTTCAGGGAGATTTCACAGGAGACTTGGAAGTTATTTCAGGAAGTATTTTATGTGTTAGAAAGAACCTTCAGGAGCTTAGTAGGATTATAGGCAGGAAAAACAAAAAGTAAAATCTAGAGTATAGAAAGTCAGAGCACAATAAGTCTTGGAAGAAGGACATCAAAGAGGGATTCGAAGCTGAATAGGAAGGTTTGTGACCAAACTTTGTGTAGGTACATTTATATATACATAAGTTATAGTCAAAGCTATGCATGAAGCATGTCTTTATTTATCTCTATTGTCAAAGCATGCCTTTATTCATCTTTACCATCGATGCATGTATATACGGTGGTGTTTATCTAGTGCCTATACATGCCGATAACCTTATACTATGTATGTTAAAACTTGTTATAGTGGGTCGATAACTAAAAAACATTAGTAATGTCTTAAACTATTTTCCATGAGACTCCCATCGATAACAACAACTTATGCTAGACAAAATGATAGCCAAGGGTTTCCTCTATGAAAAGATTGGTAGTTATCTGTGACAGTATGAGACTATTCTTCGCCATGGGTTTTTATACCCAAAGTCTATGTTAAAACAACATCATTGGCGTATATTGAAGCCATTATATTAATTATTAAACCTTTCTATGAATTGAGGTTAGTGACAATCTAGTTGTTAACTAGAAGTTTCCAGGTGTTATCACCTGCTTCTAAATGCATGAGAGAATGTCGAAGGTTGATATAGACTCTTTATCTTATTTTTTATCAATGAAACTATCATGTGTTAGTAAACAAGAAGTTATTGGCCGAATAATGGGTTGAGACTTAGACTTCGAGCCCCCTATTATTGATAGAATAATGGGTCGAGACTTAGACTCTCGAGTCCCATATTACAAGATATCAGTTTGAGAGAAGAATAATGCTTGTTACGAAAATGTATTGTTGTTATTAATAAAAACTTTTGTGCTACATTATAATATCAAGACGACCAATATAATAGTAGTCTAAGGGGGACTAGTGGTCGATATAACCATGTCATACAATTATATTCACTTGGCCTTGATTGGAAAGTACTCTAAATGAAATTTGAGTAGTAGAGTTGGTTATTATTATGGTATGTCAAGATATTCTTTTTACCTACATATGACAAGAGTTTAAATGTTGTTTTGTATGATGGGATTACAGAAGATAAATCTCTAAGAGTAACCTAGATATGTTTAGTAAACGTAAAGTTATTCTTATGGCTATGTTGTCGATTTAAACCAAATATATTTATTGTCGACAAGGATTAGTTGAGAATCCTTAAACCAAGATAAGTACCTTGGATGAATTAAGAAGCTATTGATAAAGTTATTCTCTATGTCGATATTAGACACCAAAACCAAGAATATAAACTTTTGAAATAAGGTATAGAGTGACAGGAAGTCATAGATTCAGTGCTGCAAATTGTACAACAAGAGGCTTTTTGAAAGACTATGTCCTCATTTTGAACCATCCTTGGTATTATACTCTAGAATTCGGGAATAAAATTCTAAGTTAGGTGGACTATGGGTGAAACTTAGTCAAGTCACTCTATGACTAGTATTAGTCAAACTAAATTAATTGTAGGATGAGATAGTTTCCAAGTCGAGTTAGAGGTGTGTGAACTCATGACTACGTTCATTGTGAATGTCTATTTATATTGAATATTTGGCCAAAGTAATGCATCTATCTCTACCTGCATTAGTTGGTTCACTATGCTCCAGATTCACATAACCATCTAGTAGTGTCATACTCAGTTAAAAGGAGTCTATAGTTGTATGTATGTGTTGGTTATGTAGAACACAACACTAGAAACTCATATGGGAAAAACCTATTAGTTTCTTATATCTATACTCTTTGTGAAGGGTAGGGCTACTTCTAGGAAGGAAGGTGTGCGAGGGACCGTTGGCCTATGGTTAGAAGTAAAGCACTCAGGTGATGCTCTCCCTTTGAAGTAGAAGACAAGTCGAGACTTATAAAAATAGATATCAAGATTCTAGATGCAGTACATTTCATGTTATGACTTTTGATAGTCATATTTATGTAAAACTATTCTTATTGCCAAGAGAAAAATATTGTAAATGTAAAGTGAAAGATTTCACTAAAATGCAATCTTTGAATATGTTGTAATTTTAGGTTTTGAAAATATTCAAAAAAGATATGCTATTATTTCCTTGTCATTATGCAAATATTATATGTTTATAAACAAATGTTTGTGTTGATTATGTTGATTTACCTTTCTAGTAATTTCGGTGTGTAAATCTGAGTATTATGAAAGGGCATGTTACATATACCAATATCACAACTACCGAGTTCAATATATGACATATGAGCTCACTACATAAAATTTTCCTCAAACATTAACAGTTGCTAATGTTTAAATTTTCTTTTTCCAAAATGGTAAGAACAAGACAAACCCCAAGGAAGAAGGTAATATGAAGTGAATGTTACCTAAAGGTTATGAGGGAGTAGGCCTCAAAAATGAAAATCCTAGATAAAACTAGTTACATTGAAGGTGCATGGTTAACTAACTTTGAGACCTTCACTGACACTCTTAAGCGTATCAAGCAAGAGAAGGAGAGGGACAAAGTAGCTAAGGCCATTGTGCCTGTCACTGAGGGTGAACCAGTCAAACCTTCTATGCATAGGGACTTACTATTTAGATGTGATCCTCATGGACATGTTATTAGTCAGGAAGTTCTAGATGAGTACCTACGAGTACATCCAACTTCCAACCCTGTTTTGGTAAACCTCAAGGGTGAGGAAGAACCCAAGGAGTTTCCCCTTCCTGACAGTGATCTGTAGTCACAAGATGTTAAAGTTTGTAATAAATAAGGATATTATATAATCTACATATACTATAATACAATTTTGGAATGTTGGCAAAAATTTCCTTTTCTTGTTTAAGATTGTATAAATGAGAATGGATTTATGTTTATGAATGAATTCAATTGTATGAAAAAATAATTGAATGCTTAACATGAAAACTTCAGGGGAAATAGAATTTCAGCATGGTTTGAACTAGAACCAATCTTGGGGGTAGTCAGGAGTTAAGACAACCTTCTGACAACTCTAATGCAAAATTGGAACAGATTCTTGCAATGCTCAATGAAACAAGAGCAAGGATTGGTAACCTAGAGCAAGAGGTCAGAGGTCAGAGTAGACCTAAGCAAGAAGCACACCATGAATGTGAGAATGAAAACCATCATGAACATACCACCCAAAGTGAGCATGGGGAAAATATTTCAAAGTCTAGACCAAATGAGGAAAAGAGGAATCATTAAATGGCCCTCGAATTGTTCAGGTACATGAAGGTCACACCCCCTAAATTTGATGGAACTATGAGTAGAGATACTGTAGAGGCATGGCTCACAAAAATGGAAATATATTTTGAAATTAGGAACTATTCAGAAATAACCAAGGTGGTATGGGGAGCATATCAATTGTCTGGAGAAGCATCCACTTAGTGGATGAATAAGAAGATGGAATTGGGATTGAGCTCTCTAAGTCCAACATGAGATAAGTTTGTACAACTCTTCAGGCAAAGATGGTTACCACAATTGTATTTTGATTAGAAACTCATGGATTTCTAGAACTTGAGACAAGGTGACTCATCCATAAATGAGTATTGGGAGAAGTTTACTCGTCTCCTTAAGTATGTTCCTTGATACCAACAAGATGAAAGGTTTCATATATAGAAGTTCATCATGGGGATAAATGCACAAATAGGAGGTGAAGTAGATGTTTATGGTCCCACTACTATGGACCAAGTCTATGAGCAAGCCATTAAACAAGAGTAGAAGCTAAAGTCCATATCTTCATATTAGGAAAAGAACCGTAAGAAGTTCAATTGGTCACAATCTTCCCAAACATTCAAGAAAAAGAGTAACAAGAAAAACTTCAAAGGGAAGGGTGATAAAGGATTCTGGAACAATTGAAATGAGTCTAGAGGTGATAAGAAAAATGGTAACAATAACCCCAAGAAGAATGGAGATAACTTAGGAAAGCCATTTGAAAGGCGAGGACCTCCTGGAGGGTGTTTTTCATGTGGAGGTGACCACTATGCTAATCAGTGTCCTAACAAGAGAGGAAATCCCTTACCATCACAACAGGTAGCTTTCCAACAGAGAATCCATGCAGCATTGGATAACTGATAGGTGGAGTACCATATTACTCTAATTGAAACCATAGTTATTTTGTTTGGTGTTCCAATTTTAGTTTTAATAGGTACTGGTGCCACTCAATGCTTTATTTCACCAAAAGTTTTAGATAAGATATCTAAAAGAGCTGGTTATATGGAAAAATCATGGTGAGTAGAGTATGCTAACCAGACAAGGGCTCAAGTAGAGCAGTGTTTGTTCGAAGCTAAGGTTGAACTCCTAAACTTTTCAACTAAAGTAAACCTATATGTAGCCCCTTTAGGATCATATGATGTCATCGTTGGAATAAACTAGTTATGGAGGCATAGTGCTAAGGTAGACTATTTTTCTAAAATAGTAGAATGCTTAGACGACCTTGGAAATAAAGTTTTTCTACAATGTACTTCTAGAGAAGTCAAACTACAAAAAATATTTGCATTACAGTTAAAGAGAGCTAAACAGAAAGGGTGTCAACTTTTTGCAATCAAAATGGAGAAAATGGCTGATCACAAAGAGGCTATCTTTCAAGATGACTTAATGTATTATGAATCTTAGAAACTCCAAGGACTAGAAGAAGAATCTATAGATCAAGAGAGATCATATATGGAGAAGTACCGTTTTCTACAAGATTTTGAGGATGTATTTCCAAATGAATTACTTGGATTACCTCCTAAGAGAGCTTTTGACTTTTCCATAGATATAATTCCAATATCAGAACCTATATCCGAAGCTCCTTATCGAATGACTACAACAAAGTTGATGGACTAAAGGCTTGGCTGTAGGAGTTGCTAGCAAAAGGATTGATAAGACCCAGTGTTTCACCCTGGGGAGCACCAATGATCTTTTTAAAAATGAAAGATGGCACATTGTGCTTATGTGTAGACTATTATATACTAAACAAACCAACGATAAAGAGTAAGTATTTGTTTCCACGTATTGATGACTCTTTGATCAAATGTGTGGGGTAGCTGTGTTCTCAAAGATCGATCTACGATCTGGATACCATCAGTTAAGGCTGAAAGATGAAGATATCCATAAAACAACCTTTAAAATGAGATATGGACATTATAAATTCACAGTCCTACCCTTTGGATTGATGAATGCACCTGTAACATTCATGAATTTAATGAACAGTGTATTCAGGGATTGTCTGGATAAGTTTATTCTTGTTTTCTTAGATGATATTTTGATGTATTCCAAAAGTGAGGAAGAACATCTATAACATTTGTGGATCATTCTTCAGCATTTGAGAGAGCAAAAACTATATGGTAAGCTCTCAAAGTGTACTTTCTTCCAAAAAGAAGTATAGTACTTGGGTCATATAATCTCAATAGAGGGAATTGCAATAGATCTAGCAAAGATCAAAGCCATTCTAGAGTGGCCTGCACCGAAAAATGTGCATGAAGTCCATAGTTTTATGGGTCTAGCAGGATATTATAGAAAATTTGTGGCTAACTTTTCAAGGATTGCCTACCCCATTACTTCTCAACAAAAGAAAGGCAAAAGATTTGATTGGTTAGAAAAGTGCCAAGAGGCATTTGATCAATTAAAAGAGAAGATAACGACGACACCAATTCTAAAGGTACCTAATCTAGAGGGTAATTTTGTATTCATCACCGATGTCTCGGGAGAAGGATTAGGTGGTGTACTTATGCAAGAAGGGTGAGTTATCGCTTATAAGTCTAGAAAACTGAAGACGTATGAGTAGAATAATGCCCCGCATGATCTCAAGTTAGCAACAGTGGTTCATGCACTACAAATGTGGAGGCATTATTTGCTTGGGAAACCCTTTGAGGGTACCCACAAGAAATTGGGTCCACATATAGGGGAATTCGCGGGCAAAGAAAAAATCCTGACAGAAACAAGTACCCATTTTAAAAGAAATGGGTACCTGTTTAGGAATAGGCACCTGAGCCAAAACCTATACCCGTTTCTAAATAGGTATTTGAATTTTAAAAAAGGCTTACACACTTTTTTTTCCACAGAAAAGGAACAGGTACCCATTCATAACGGGTACTCATTTTAGAATGGGTAACCATTCCTAAAATCTTAGACTCAGGAAAAACATGGTAAGCCAACCCCTTTCCTTGGACCTGTAAGTACAAGTCCATGTTTAGAGTAAGAGAAAAGACCAACTTTACCAATATGGCTGACAATATTTTTTTCTAATTTTTTTATGAAATTAAAACCCATTATAGATAACGATGTGTAGTTTTCAAATATTTAATTTTTTTTATTTGGCTTGTTTTTGTATTTATTAATTAATTTATGAGCAAACTGGTCCAAAAACTTGAAATGACAGGTGTTTGCATTTTTAATAACTTTTAATTTTTAAAGTTTATTTTTATTAAATTATATGTCATCAATCTACATATCATTCTTTACACAATGAAAAAAAAATTATGATTAGTTTTTCTCAAATTATGTTGGCCATACATGAGGGGTTTCCAAAAACAACAATTAGGGCCAATAAAAAAATTAATTAAAAAATATTTGGAAAAAAATTATAAAAAAATATCTTCATCAAACTTCACTATACTACACATATTTCTCCAAAAGAATTTGTGATAGGTGAAATTTGCATGCAAAGAATAAATGAAAGCAAATGAAAAACAATACAATGTGCCTCCCTTTGCATAAACAAATTTGCCTTCACTGATCGAGCCTATTAAAGTGCACCCTACTTCAATCGATTACTCTTTGCTCTTTGATTATTGTGGATTGCTTAATTAAACAACATAACTTTGTGACGAGAATGATATGATCTAGAATGATTTTTGCAGCGTGATGTCGTATAAAGATCAAAGAGGATTAGATGGGTTGGAGAATATTTTATTTATAGACCCTCAGGGATGAAGATCAACTATTGTGGATGATCTGAGAGATTAATGGCTAAGAATGGTTGAGAGGATGTGCATGAATGAGAGAGTGACAAGTGTCCTTGTCCTCTCATGCATTAGGGGAGTTAACAGAATTGATTCAGGAGTTCACTGAGTTGATTGCTCAGATGACTGAATTGATTGGATAGTGAACTGAATTGATTGGAGAGTTGACTAGATTGACTAACCTGTTAACTAATTTGATTGATTAGTTATC
The DNA here is from genome assembly GCA_027924645.1 of Cunninghamia lanceolata. Classification (NCBI taxonomy): domain Eukaryota; kingdom Viridiplantae; phylum Streptophyta; class Pinopsida; order Cupressales; family Cupressaceae; genus Cunninghamia; species Cunninghamia lanceolata. The sequence continues at coordinate 230,537 of BSBN01000178.1, read as the reverse complement.
TAAATTGATTGTGAGTGAATTATGGAGGAGAGGGAATAATAAGAAATTAAATAAATAAATTATTTAATTTCATGCACATGGATAAATAAATAAAATATTAAATTTTATTTATTTTGAAGAAATAGAATATTAGTTTTAATTAAATAAATAATTTAAGTTTATTTAATTATTGTGAGGAAAATCAATTTAATCAAATAATCATAGTTATTTAATTAAATATGGAGGATAAATTGATTTAATTAAATAATTAGAATTATTTAGTTAAATATGGAGGATAAATTGATGGTGATCGATAGATGAACTTAATCAAATAATTAAGAATTATTTAATTAATGAAGAATGATAGATGAAAGCTTGATCTGGGAACGGGCCAATTTTAGGTGTCTACATTTTGCCCCTCTTTGAGATGGTGTTGCGAAGTAACATCATTTCAAAGAAATTTAAAACATAGCGCTATGTTGGATAGTAGAAGATATTAGTTTATGTTACATCCCTTTTTGTTTGAACAATTAAATATTAATTATGTTGTTAGTTAAGAACAACTACGTTCATATGAATGTGAAATTGTTCGTTGGAAAAATATATATGATGATTTTTTCTTTAATTGCGAATATTTTATTATTTTTATATGAAAATGGATTGATGAAAATAATATTAATTATTATTCGTATCATGGAAATGATTTAACCTTCCTTAATTGTCTAAGTGGTTGCAGGACAAAACAGGTGGCTAAGAAAAAGGGATATCAACAAGGAGAGGCTAATTATAGGAATCAAAAAATAATAATTTAGCCAAAATCCTAAAGTCACCGTAGCCTTGGCCAAGGCACATGAGTATATATATATAAATATATTTAATAGAGAAAAAGATTTATCTCTTTTGTTTATTTAATAAATTACTTTGGGTCTTACCTTGTGGAGCGCTTGAAGTGTATGAGTTGAAATCTTGTTTGTAATCCTCTTTCTTTCCACTACGTGGAGTGGTTTATTCTTTCTTGGCATACATTTTTTCTTTCATATAAGAGAGTAGAGGGAACATCCGCCATTTGCATTAAGCATTATTATTTTCTTTCTGAGTAAGGCAGACAGGGAGAAAAGAAGAAGAGTTCGAGTTGTAGTATCATTGTGAAGCATTACCTTTCAGTGTGCATATTGTTGGCGCCTTGTTTCTGAGAATTTTCACTGTGTCGTGCATTTATCAAGTGGTCTTTTGTTACTAATTGTATTGAATAGATCAGTCGCAGCTAGCTATCCTGACTTTCCAATCACTTGTTAGGCAAGATCTTAAATCTTATTTAACAGTTCGTTAAAAGTTTGATGATCTTAGCAATTTGTATTATGTTATCTTTCAATTATTATGATTCTGAGCTTTTGAATCAGTCCTCTGAAATCAGTTTTCATATTTCCTTATTTCAGCTTCTGAGATTTCTAAAGCTGAGATACTTTTGATATTTGATCTATGTCTGATATGCATGTATAAATATATGTATACACACACACATATATATGTTTATATATATACATGCTTAGAATCTATTGTTGTTACTGTCAGCCTAGGTATTATAATGTGCTGATAATAAGAGTCTGCTATATTCTTTTGAGCAATTTCTGTCTATGTATTTCTGTTATGATTTTAATTCGAATAAAAGTTGCTAAGTAAGTCATGTATGATGCTATGTAAAAAAAACCTACATTCAGAATGAAAAGAAGAAAGCATTAAGTTAATAACAATGTTGAGCAAGGGTGAAGGTTGACGACACAGTAGTGTTAGATATATATATACACACACTAAGAAAATCCTTGGCCAAGGTTATGATGCAGATAGGCATCTGTCAGGGATCAAGTACCAGATATACCACTGGTCAGAATAATTTTTCTAGTTAGGAGGTACCTATAGGGAAAGATTGATCAGGAGGTATAGGTCTTGACACTAGGCTCATAGGCACATTGTTGTTAAATGATTCCTATCATCACCCTCGTGAAGGGTCGGGTTTCTTCAGTTGAAGAAGCATGGGAGACTAATTGGTCTTGGTTGGGTGGTTAAAACCCTTGTTGATATTTTTTTTTCCAAAATCCAGTGAATGATCTGCAAAAAAAATCAGTAGGAAGCTATGCAAGTTGTACTTCTCTTAATCTCTTTTATTACTTGGGATTCAGTTAATGGAAGTTAGTTAAATTATGTTGATTGCATATAATCAGTTAGAAAAGATTACTTCAGCTGAAAATGAAAGTTAGTTGTTTTTTTATGAAATTTTATTTCATAGATAGTTAGTTAAATCAAGTTATCTTTCTGTTGAAATTCTGTTAATAGTTAATTTTATATTCTGTTAAATTAGAGTGGGTGTAACATATGGTATCAGAACTACCAGGTTCTACACTGAACCTTGGGGCTCATCATGCTTAGAACATTGTAAATAATTAATAATGTCTCTTCAGGATGGTTTTGATAAGAAAAACACCCCAGAAAAAGGTCTGAGACCCTACATCCCGCCGACTATGGAAGATCAAACTATCTTGTGATTACTCAAGTTGTTCACCTCCAGCAGATTCGGAGACAATAGCCGAAGCTTTGAGAAGACTTCAAAGGGAGAGAAGGAAATGGATAGTCTCGAGAAAAGAGAAAGTAAAGTCTGCCATAATTGCTGAAGTAAATAAGACCAAAACTAAAAATCAAACTAAACCAAAAACATCTGAGGGAGATTGAGTTCTGACTCCTGGATATAAACTTATACCATATTCAGAGTTTAGTGATCAGGAGGAACCTATCACTGATAATGAAGATAATTCAAAAAATTGATCACAGAAAGTGATGATTATTTTTTTATTGCAATAAATCTATCACAGGAAGTGATAAAATTTTTGTGATTACATATCACAGGGAGTGATAGTCTTTCTTTATTAATACATGAAAATTTTGAACCATTTGCATTTATTATGAGTTTCAAATGATTATTTTTTTTATGCAAAGGAAGAATCCTTAAATACAATGGAGAACTACTGAGTAACACTAACTCACAACCCAAAAACTAATTAAAACTCTTAAATTTCTTCAAGAACTTCTTTGGAATGGAATATTCTAAAAATGAGTTCAGGGAAGATCAGAACAATGGTCACATGGATAAACTGGATCAACTTTTAAACATGATGAAAATAACTTAGAATAGATTAGCCCATCTAGAGAGAAGAATGGAAGGGCAATCTGAGACAAAAGAACAAGGATCTAAGAATCATAGTGACCGACATGAAGATAACTTGAGAACCTTAAGCTTAGGACTCAAGAAGAGCATATTGGCTAATGAGTTAGCTAAAGACATGAAAAAGATTAAACCTCCTAAATTCAAGGGTTCAACTACGAGAGATGTCGTGGAGGCATGGTTAACTGAAATGGAGAAGTATTTCAAACTTTGAGATTATTTTGATAACTCAAAAGTAGCATGGGTAGCTTACCAGTTGGTAGGAGAAGCTGCCACATGGTGGGAAAACAAGAGGGCTGAAATGGGATTGGCAGTAGTTGATGTGTCTTGGGAGCAATTTGTAAAGATATTCCACCAAAGATGGCTGCCCCAGTTATTTTATGAGAAAAAACTGATGGATTTTGAAAACCTCAGGCAGGGACTCCTAACTATCAATGAGTACTGGGAAAAATATACTCGACTACTCAAATATGTCCCACAGTATCGACAAGATGAAAACTTTTGAGTATGAAAGTTCATTATGGGGTTAAACAATTGTATTGGAGGTCCAGTGGATGTTTTGGCACCCCGAACTATGGATGAAGCCTATGAGAAAGTTGTTCGACAAGAATAGAGGTTAAAGAAAGATGATTCTTTCAAGGACAAAAAGCATAACGAGGGTTAAATCAGCAGAATTTCAAGAAGAAAGGATTTAAAAATAACTAGTTCAAAAAGAACAATAATAATCCTCGGAAGGATGAAAACTTCATCAATAAAAACACTGAAAGGAAAGGACCATCAGGAGGATGTTTTAATTGTGGAGGAGAACACTATGTGAACCAATGCCCCTCTAAGAGTCAGCAGGGACAGTAACAATGAAAACCCTTACCACCTCAACAGATTGTGTTCCAGTAAAGAATTCATGCAGTCGTTGATAATAGACAAGCAAAGTACGAGGTTGCTCCTATAGAAACTCTAGGTATGCTTTATGGAAACCCAATAACTATTTTAATAGATACATGAGCCACTAAATGTTTTATATCACCTAAGTTACTAGGAAGGTTCCCTAAAAGAACTAGGTTTATGGCTAAATCATGGATGGAAGAATATGCTAATCAGATGAGAGCTTGGGTAGAGCAGTGTCTGTTTGAAGCAAAGATTGAATTTTCAGACTTCTCGACAGAGGTCAACCTTTATGTAGCACCTTTAGGATTCTACGATGTGATCATAGGAATGAATTGGTTGAAAGAACATAAGGCTAAGGTCGACTGTTATTATAAGGTAGTGGAATGTCTAGATGATTTAGGGAATCTAGTGCGGATTCAGGGGAAATAGTGAGAAGTCAAGGTTCAAATTTTTTTGGCTATGCAGCTAAAAAGAAATAGAAGGAAGGGATGCAAATTGTTTGTAGTTAAGATGGAAGCGGTCAGTGAAGGGACAAAGCATTCTTAGAATAGAAAAAGAAAGATGGAAGTTGTAGAGGAGAAAGAAATCCTCGCTGAAAAATAACCTTATCTCCAGGAATATCAAGATGTATTTCTCGAGGAACTACCTGGGTTACTCCCTAGAAGAATTTTTTTATTTTGCTATTGACCTTGTGCTAGGGGCCGAACTAGTTTCAAAAGTACCTTACCGTATGACCACAGTAGAGTTGGTCGAGTTAAAAGCACAACTACATGAATTAATGGATAAAGGCTTGATTCGGCCAAGTGTTTCACCATGGGGTGCCCCAGTTATTTTTCTTAAAAAGAAGGATGGGACTCTTTGTCTGTGTATAGACTACTGAATGTTAAATAAACTTACCATCAAGAACAAATATCCCTTACCTTGAATAGATGATCTATTTGATCAAATGAAAGAGGCTACAGTATTTTCTAAAATAGATTTGAGATTGGGATATCATCAACTCAGGTTGAAAGAAGAAGAAATTCATAAGATAAATTTTAGAACTAGATATGGGCACTATGAGTTCATAGTTCTACCATTTGGGCTTACAAATGCCCTAGCCACATTCATGAATTTGATGAACAGTGTATTTAGAGATAGCCTGGATAAGTTTGTGTTGGTATTTTTAGATGACATTCTTATTTACTCAAAAAATGAGGAAGAGCATCTGCAACACCTTCAAATAGTTCTTCAGTGGTTAAGGGAACACAAACTATATAGGAAATTGTCAAAATATACCTTCTTTCAGAAAGAAATACAATATTTGGGACATATTATATCAGCTAAAGGAATTGCAGTGGACCCTGCTAAGATCAAAGCCATAGTAGATTGGCCAGTACCAAAGAATGTTCCTGAGGTTAGGAGTTTCATGGGATTAGCTAGGTACTATAAGAGATTTGTCAGAGATTTTTCTAGAATTGCTCATCCTATTACCTCTCTTCAAAGGAAAGGAAAAAGATTTGAATGGACTGAAAAATGTCAAGAGGCATTTGATTTATTAAAGGAAAAGCTAACAATTGCACCTATATTGACAGTACTGGACCCTAATGGTCCTTTTGTGGTTATAACAGATGCATCGGGAGAAGGATTAGGCAGAGTATTAATGCAAGAAGGAAAGGTAGTAGCTTACGAATCCCGAAAACTAAAACAATATGAGAAAAATTATGCACCCCATGATTTAGAGTTGGCAGCTATTGTCCATGCTCTACAAATGTGGTGACATTATTTGTTGGGAAAAAGTTTTGAACTCAAGACAGATCATCAAGGTTTGAAATATATTTGTACACAACCCAACTAAATGCTTGACAGAGGAGATGGATGGAGTTAATCATTGATTATGACTTTGAGATCAGTTATATTAAGGGCAAGGAAAATAGGGTAGTTGATGCCTTGAGCCAACAGAAGCATATAATGGCAATGGTATCTATTAACACCAATTTTAGAAACCAGGTGATTCAAAAATTGAAAGAAGATGAATATTACTTGCAAGTTAGGGAAGCTCTGCAATCAAATCCTTAGGAGCATAAATATGAAGGTTTCCACATTGAGGCAGATGGACTTTTAAGATTTAAAGGTAGAATGTATATTCCAAAGTTCTTTGAATTAAGGAAAAAGGTATGGAAAGAAGTTCACACCACACCATATTCAGGACACCCTAGAGTAACGAAGATGTTGGCTGCTGTCAAACCATTATATTTTTGGAAGGGAATGAAAAAGGACACAGCAAGATTTGTGGCAGAATGCTTCGAATGTCAAAAAGTAAAAGTAGAGCATCAGCATCCAGCAGGACTACTTCAACCCCATAGCGTACCTGATTGGAAGTGGCAGATTATCAACATGGATTTTGTCCAAGGTTTACCTTTGACCAGGAACAAGCATAATTCCATGTTGGTGGTAGTGGATAAACTCACAAAGTGGCACATTTCATACCAGGAAATTTAACAGATGGAGCACCAATGATTGCTCAAAAATTTGTACAGGAAATTTTCTGTCTTCATGGGATACCAGAAAAGATCATATCTGATAGGGATGCATGGATGACCTCCAGATTTTAGCAAACCTTATTTTCAGCTTTGGGGACCCAGTTAAATATTAGTATAGCATATCATCCTGAGACAGATGGTCAGACGGAAAGGGTAAATCAAATTTTAGAAGATTTACTAAGAATGTACTGCATGGATCAACAATACAGATGGGAAGAATATTTACCCTTGGTAGAATTTGCCTATAACAATTCATATCAATCAGCAATAAAAATGGCACCATTCGAGGCATTGTATGGCAGGAAATGTAGAACCCCTATAAGCTGGAATAGGTGGGAAGACATGATCATTTTAGGACCTGAGATGCTTCAAGAAATGGAAGAGCAAGTGAGAATAATCAGGCTGAGACTAAAAGAAGCCAATGATAGGCAAAAGAGTTATGTTGATGCAAAACATGTTCCCAGACAATTTGTGGTGGGAGAAAACGTTCTTTTGTGAGTGAAACCACAAAAGAGTTCTATAAAATTTGGAAAATCCTCTAAGTTAGCCCTGAGATATGTGGGACTTTTTGAAGTTCTTGAAATCATCAATCTTGTGGCTTATAGAATTGCTCTACCTCCGACTCTCACCAGAATTCGTAATGTGTTTCATGTTTCTTATCTTAAGAAATATTATGCAGACTCTGAGCATATGATTGATTGGAAATCATTGCAGGTATGGGACCTTGGGGTGATCACAATAGAGCCACTCCGGGTACTCGAGATACATAACCTGCACTTACGTAATCGCGAGGTGGTGTAATGTAAGGTCCAGTGGGACCAGTATTCAAAAGAAAATGCCACCTAGGAAGACTATGATGAAATCCATCAGAAATTTCCTTAATATTCCCAAACAATCGAGACTGATGTGAAAAACTATGTGATTAAACTTTTTATTGCTTACTAATAAGTAATCATCAAGGACGATGATTCTTTTGAAGGGAAGAATATGTTACATCCCTTTTTGTTTGAACAATTAAATATTAATTATGTTGTTAGTTAAGAACAACTGCTTTCATATGAATGTGAAATTATTCGTTGGAAAAATATATATGATGGTTTTTTCTTTAATTGTGAATATTTTATTATTTTTATATGAAAATAGATTGATGAAAATGATATTAATTATTATTCATATCATGGAAAAGATTTAACCTTCCTTAATTGTCTAAGTGGTTGCAGGACAAAATAGGTGGCTAAGAAAAAGGGATATCAACAAGGAGAGGGTGATTACAGGAATCAAAAAATAATAATTTAGCCAAAATCCTAAAGTCACCGTAGCCTTGGCTAAGGCACATAAGTATATATATAAATATATTTAATAGAGAAAAAGATTTATCTCTTTTGTTTATTTAATAAATTACTTTGGGTCTTACCTTGTAGAGCGCTTGAAGTGTATGAGTTGAAATCTTGTTTGTAACTCCTCTTTCTTTCCACTACGTGGAGCGATTTATTTTGATTGACCATTCTTTCTTGGCATGCATTTTTTTCTTCATATAGGAGAGTAGAGGGAACATCCGCCATTTGCATTAAGCATTATTAATTTCTTTCTGAGTAAGACGGATAGGGAGAAAAGAAGAAGAGTTCGAGTTGTAGTATCATTGTGAAGCATTACCTTTCAGCGTGCATATTGTTGGCGCCTTGTTTATGAGAATTTTCATTGTGTCATGCATTTATCAAGCGATCTTTTGTTACCGATTGTATTGAATAGATCTATCATAGCTAGGTATCTCAACTTTCCAATCACTTGTCAGGCAAGATCTTAAATCTTCTTTAATAGTTCGTTAAAAGTTTGATGATCTTAGCAATTCGTATTATGTTATCTTTCGATTGTTATGATTCTAAGCTTCCGAATCAGTCCTCTAAAATCAGTATTCATATTTCTTTATTTCAGCTTCTAAGATTTCTAAAGCTGAGATACTTTTGATATTTGATCTATGTCTGATATGCATGTATAAGTATATGTACACACACACACATATATATACATACTTAGAATCTATTGCTGTTACTGTCAGCCTGGGTATTATAATGTGCTGATAATAAGAGTCTACTATATTCTTTTGAGCAATTTCTGTCTGTGTTTCTGTTCTGATTTTAATGCGAATAAAAGTTGCCAAGTAAGTCATGTATGATGCTACATAAAAAAAAAAACCTGCATTCAGAATGAAAAGAAGAAAGCATTAAGTTAATAACAATGTCGAGCAAGGGTGAAGGCTGACGACACAATAGTGTTAGATATATATATACACTAAGAAAATCCTTGGCCAAGGTTACGATGCAGATAGGCATCTGTCAGCGATCAAGTACCAAATATACCATTGGTCAGAATGATTTTTTCAGCTAAGAGGTACCTATAGGGAAAGATCGATCAAGAGGTATAGGTCTTAACACCAGGCTCAGAGGCACATTGTTGTTAAATGATTCCTATCATCACCCTCATGAAGGGTCAGGTTTCTTCAGTTGAAGAAGCACGGGAGACCAGTTGGTCTTGGTTGGGTGGTTAAAACCCTTGTTGATATTTATTTTTCTAAAATCCAGTGAAGGATTTGCAAACAAAATCAGCAGGAAGCTATACAAGTTGTACTTCTCTTAATCTCTTTTATTACTTGGAATTCAGTTAACGAAAGTTAGTTAAATTATGTTGATTGCATATAATCAGTTAGAAAAGATTACTTCAGCTGAAAATGAAAGTTAGTTGTTTTTTTATGAAATTTTATTTCATAGATAGTTAGTTAAATCAAGTTATCTTTCTGCTGAAATTCTGTTAATAGTTAATTTTTTATTCTGTTAAATTAGAGTGGGTGTAACAGTTTAGAAGAACAATATGATAGAATTAGAAATGATGATGCCCTAGTCAGGTAAAAGAAGTACCTAGTAGATTAATTAATGGGTTGAATGATAACCCCCTCGAGAGGACAAACGAATTGGAAGAGTACAAGTGTGCTCTTGAAATGAGTGGATATGAAGAAAAGATGGAAATAGAAGATGGAGAACAACATAGAGAAAAATGAAGAAGATAAAAGGATGGATGATAGAATGATGGATTTCGATGAGTTGTTATGCTAAATTGAGTAGAGCAATCCTATAGTTTGATATAGCACTAGACATTATGCACCAAGGTATAAGGAGCAGGTGACAATGTGTCTTGTGCACCCAATGTAATACAACCTTGTCAAGATGTATGAGGAAGGATACTTAGAGCATCAAAGTCCTAATGCACAAAAGGTATGATATGACCTTAGATGCAAAGGATAACGCAAAAACTTTTCAACTTACACAAGATATGAATATTAGCTAGAAAGATATGAATTTGATAAAAATGCAAGATAAAATGATAACACACAAGCAAGCAAGTATGCACAAATGATACAAAACAAACAAGGTATTGTCCCTGTCAAGCTGTAAACCGATGATTGATTGATTTGATGATGATGATGATGATGATAGTGTTGTCATTGTGCGGAATGATATATCCCTAGATCAACACAAGGATGTGGGAACGATATATCCCATTGATAATCGATTGATTGATTTGGTTTACGACAAGATTAGGATCAAGACCAAAGGATGTGATTGGATGATTTGGCTAGATTGATTGACTAAATTGGTATGGATTAAGGATGACTTGCATTTGATTTATTGCTTGGATTTTTTGAATATTTGAGATTTTTTTATTGTTTTTGGATTTTTTTTGGATTTTTGGATTGTTTTGGATATTTTTTGAAGTTTTGATTGTTTTTGGATTTTTGGATTGTTTTTGCATATTTTTGAATTTTTTGATTGTTTTTGGATTTTTTTTGAAGTTTTTCTTTTTTTTGGATATTTTGAGATTTTTTATTATTTTTGGATTTTTTTTTTGAAGTTTTTTATTATTTTTGGATTTTTTTTGGATTTTTGGATTGACATTGTATTGCAGTTTGGATAGCCTTGTTGCTACATACCAATACAAGGGAAAACCAGGTCTAGATGCAAGGAGGAAGATTGAATTAGATAATTCGACAAAAGGATAGGTGATAATAAATGGGATGTATAAAAAGGTAGGTGACAATGTGTGGGATGGAAAGCTCATGATAGATGGATGGATAAAAGGATAGACAATAGTGAATGGAATGTATGTATCATAAGTGAGCTAGGATTATATCTCCAAAGACTATGTTGCATAGGAATAACATGCCCCATTATAGGTAGTATGTTTAAGATTTTACATGACAAAACTTAGGACAATAGGATGATTGAATTGGTTGAAAAGGATGAGGTATATCAAGAGATTTTCTAAAGAATTTTTCAACATTTTGCCCTTATGTCTTTATGAAGATCAAAAGGAGGAAGGGAGGATGGATGGATAGATGGGATAGGTATGTGGATAAAATGGCTAAGGATGGTAAGATAGGATATGATAGGAGGAAAGGATAGGTTGGATGAGATAGTGTGCCCCCAAGTGTAAGATACATAGATAGTTAAACTACACATGATGCATGTTTGCTAGGTTTTCATCATGGTGTTTATCCAAGGCGTCTGTTTACCAGGTTTTCACCATTGGACGAAGGGATTTTTCTTTACTATTTTAACTTTTTTCTTTTTTTTTGGAATACTTGGATGGAATAGGTGGATATGGATAAGAAGGACTCAAGCATCTAGTTCCATGAAAGGTGATGGTTCCATTTAAAGATGGATGACGCACATGGACCATGTCAAACATTATTTTTCGCATAGATGTTGGTAAGGGATTACATTAGAGGGAGATGGGGTAGGTGGATAATGTATTTGATGTGGATTATGTATGGAAGGATTATGCAATGATGGATTGGAGATAGTGGATTATGGATTGAAGGATAGTGCATTATGATGTGGATATGCAAAAACATGGACCATAGGGAAATGATTGGTGAAATATGTAGGATAATGGATTAAAGATGGGAAGATGGAGGTTTGTGGATATGTTGTGGAATGGAAAGGAACCAAGACCAACAATTGCACACCACCACCAAAATAGCATTATGCACATTCCTATTTTGAAGAACTTGACAAAGCAAGGCCTAAAGCACCTCAAATTGAAAAACCTACAATTAATGTGCATAAAGGGTTTGATATTTTTATGCCTTTAGGAGATTCTCTCTCTCTCTCTCTCTCTCTCTCTCTCTCTCTCTCTCTCTCTCTCTCTCTCTATATATATATATATATATATATATATATATATATATATATATATATATATATATATATATATATATATATATATATATATATATATATCTGCCCACATATCTCTCTACTCTCCCTCTATGTCTCTATGTCTCTATCCTCCATCTCTCTATATTGGTCCCTCTCTATATCTCTCTCCATCACTCTCTATCTCTCCCTCCATTCATCTCTCTATCTCTCCCTCCATCCCTCTCTCTCTATCCCTCCCTCCATCCCTCTCTCTATCTCTCCTATCTATATCTCCTAATCTCCCCCCATTTCTCCCCCCCTCTCCCCCTCTCTATCTCTATCTATCTATGCCTCCCTTTCTATCTTTCAACCTCTCTCTTCAATGATCCTAGCTTCAAGGATCCTGATCTATTGGACCATGGTGGCTATGAGAGCTCTTGAGGTAGCATCTCCTATGTTTTATATTTCTCCATCATGAGGTGGGTTTTTTTTAGTGAGGGTTGAGTAGCCCTATTGATTCCTTCCTCAAGGAATCTTTCTAGTAGTCCTTGGCCATGATGTGCTTCAGCTCATTCATGTTGATATGCTATATGGGGAGCCTCTCATGCTATACAAAATTATTCTAGGTCTTTCTCTAAGAGTCTCACCTCATTGTTGATTCAAGTGGTAGTGTCTTTGTAGTTTGTGATGGAATGACCCTAATGATGGATTGTTTATCATATGAGAACTTGAGTTCTCTACTTTGATCTAAGTATGGTTTAGTCATGGTTCCAAACTAGGTTATCATACGTGATGAAGTTATGCGGTCATTGTTGTCCACCATTCGAGTTAGCATCTTTATAATCATACCTATTTGAGATAGGTGCTAATGGATTGGAAGGGATGTAATAGTTGAATGATGGAGGGATAGCTAGGTCTAAGGGAACTTGTCCCTATTGTGTTATTGGTATATACATATTTAAGGGTACCTTAAGTACCACAAAAAATGAGAAGACAAGGTGGGTGAAAGTTGGAATCTATGTAGAGTTACCCACTATTATTTTTTAATTTTGCACTACTTATTTTTCTAACAGTATCTGACCCAAAAACTAGAATCTATGTAGAGTTACCCACTATAATCTACTTGAAATAGATCTATTAGAAAGAGACATAAGTATATAATTTGAATTGTTCATGTGATAAGGGGATCCTGGTCAAATATCCAACTCTCTATGGATGAATCAAACCTCTAGCTATAAGTGTTTGACCTATGCTAGGTTTCAGAATAGAAATGTTGTGTTTCTTCATGGCCTCATCCAAGGCTTGTAGCCTTTGAAAATAATGTATCTCCTCATGGAAAGGATGTCCACAATAGGAACATGGTCCTTTGCTTTTCTTCTTTGTCTTGGAGGGACACTCACTTGACTTAGAAGAGGTAGCATGGCTTGCATATCAGGTTTGTTCTTTTGCTTGGAGGGATTCTCACTTGTTGAAGTAGACTCTACCTTAGGTTTCAAATATTTCTTTCCTTTACCCAAGTTAGATGTTTGTGCTATTTTAGTGGAGGTGATTGTATTCACAAAGAGTAACTTAGATTGCTCCCTTGTGAGTCTATCACAAAGTTGTTCAAAAGTTGGCATCATAAATTCTTCACTAAAAGCATCCATTATAGAGTAAAAAGTAGAAAACAAGATCTGATATGGGCCTTTCAACTTCATTAGGATCAAGAACTGATGCAGGAGCATCTAGGGTGTAAGAGCAATCTTGCATCAACCAAAAAAAAATGTTGTTTCTTTTCAATAAGGGCTAAATTTGGCAAGATTACTATTTTTAGTAAGTTTGCATTTGTGCACGGTTGGATACAAAATCTTACACGGACCTCCAGAATGGTGAATTGAAGCTAATGGTGAAGAAATCACTTCAATATCATTTGTCATTTGTGAGATATTAAAATTTCAAATTCCAAAAATCCTATTGAAATATTCAAAGTCAAATTTGAGGCACTTAGAGGCTTCGGATGGGCCCGAAATTAGGTGGGAAACCCATGTAGTCTACTTTTAGGTACAGCTTGGCACAATCATCTTTTCGAGAGATTTCCAAAAAGGTATTATAATTGAAAATCCAATGGTCGGATCGAACGTTATGGCCCCACGAAGTTGACTTATTTTTGAAAGGAGATGTAAATTCTGAAATTAAGCTAGTGGCCACCAAAAAGGGCTATATATGACCATTTTTGGGAACCCTTGGGGTAGGAGAGTTAAGGGGGAAGGTGTAGAGTCAAGAAAAGGTAGGAAAATAGAAACCCTAGTTGATTTGGGGTTACAGAAGGCTAAAGATTCTAGAGTCTTGAGAGAGGGAGCTATAATGTGTTGCAGCCTATAGGGGATTCATCCTCTGATTGTATTTGAGCTTCTATAATGTAATGTTTTGCCCATATTAATAAAATATCATTCTATTTTATGTGTGCAATTTTTGTTATTGTGTATTTTATGATTTACCCCCTTCATCAAGTGGTATCAGAGCAAGGGTTCCTGAGTGTGTAGACAGATCACCGATTGTGAGGCAGTTTGCACCAGGACTTGAGGTTGTGGGTTTGCTACAGAGATTAAGATGCCTCCACGAAGAAACTATGGTGGGAGGAATGCTTTAATAGAAGAGGGTTTTAGAACCCTGCAAAGACAAATTGATGCATTACAAGAGGAGTTGCGAAGAGGGTTTCAGCCGAGAAGGAGAGAGGAAAGTGAAGATGAAGCTGAAAAAGAGCTATCTGAGGAAGAACAAGAAGATGCAGGAGATCCTGCAGAAGTTAGGTTGTTGAGGGCCATTTCAAAGATCGGAAAGAGGCCCAAGATCAAAGTTTCTACCTATTTTGGAGATTTTAACCCAGAACAACTTATTGTTTGGATCAATGATATGGAGGAGTATTTCGAGTATGAAGATGTTGAAGACCCAGAATGAGTCAAGTTTGCAAAGACAAAGTTGAAGGGCCATGCCAGTATTTGGTGGAAGGAGGTCCAGTTAGAGAGAAATAGAAGAAGAAAAGCAAATATTACTAGATGGGATCAAATGGTGGAGAAATTGAAGAAGTAATTCATTCCTGTGGACTATGAGATGGAGTTGCTGAAGAAGCTGCAAGGATTGAAGCAAGGTAACAAGTCTGTTAAGGACTATACAAAAGATTTTTATAAGATCACTATCAGGATAGGCCATGGAGAGGCCAAGAAGGAGAAGGTAGCCCATTACATTAATGGGTTGAGGCCAAGTATTCAAGAAGAGTTGAGCCTGGTCAGAATGACCACCATAGAAGATGCGTACCAGTTTTCCCTGAAGGTGGAAGAGAAGCTGAATAAGAGATTTGAAAGAAAGCAAAGGGGAAGAGGTCAAGGCAGAAGGACTAGTGGAAGACCCTATGGAGGCTGAAATGAAGATCCAAAGAAAAGTGAAGAAGCTAGAACTAGTCGAAATCAGAGAGGAGATAATACCTACTGCCCTCGTGACCAAAATAATGGTGAGCAAAGAGGAAGAGGAAGAGGTAGACCTGGAAAAGGACCTGGAAGAGGAGGTTTCAGAGGAACATGTTTCCAATGTAGAGAAGAAGGGCATCAAGCATACGAGTGTCTGCAACATCAAGGAAGGATAAATAGAAGACCTGAAGGTAATGCATGAGTTGCACATGTAGATGAAGATGCGCAGTCTGAGCGTTCTGAAGATGCTGAAAGGAGAGAAACCTTAGTTGTCAGAAGAACTTTGTTGAATGAAGAGAAAGAACCTAATCAGAGGAAGAGTTTATTCTGCACAAGGTGTAAATGTGAAGGTAAGTGTTGTGATATTATTATTGACAACAGAAGCACTGACAATCTTGTTTCAGAGGATATGGTTGACAAGTTGAAGTTGACAAGAAGAAAGCATCCACATCCATATCAGATTGCATGGTTGCAGAAGGACCATAAAGCTTTGGTCAATGAGCAGTGTTTAGTGAAGTTCAAGATTGGAGACTACCATGATGAGGTGCTGTGTGATATCATACCAATGGACGCATGTCATATGCTGTTGGGGAGGCCATGGCAGTATGATAGGAGCACTATCCATGATGGCTGTGCAAACACATATTCCCTAACAAAGGATGGAGTTCGTCATAAATTGAAGCCCTTGAAGGAAGTGGAAGAAAAGGTATGTAGTACTACCAGAATTTGCTTGGTAGATGGTAGAAAATTTTTGGAGGGTATGAAGCATGAGCGTCATTGCTTTGTATTGATTCCTAAGATTAGTCAAGACAAATGTGAAGATGTACCAGCAGAAGTCTCAGAAATGTTGGAAGAATTTCAAGATATTGTCTTTGATAATGTACCAGAAGGTTTACCGCCACTGAGGAAGATAAGTCATCAAATGGATTTGATACCAAGAGCTAGTTTGCCAAATAAGGTAGCCCACAGAATGACTCCAGTAGAGAATGAAGAGTTGAACAGACAAGTCCACGAGTTGTTAAGGAAGGGACTGATAAGGGAGAGCCTAAGTCCATGTGTGGTACCTGCAGTAGTAGCACCAAAGAAAGATGGAGAGTGGAGAATGTGTACAGATTCTTGAGCCATAAATAAGATCACGATCAAGTACATGTTTCCATTGCCAAGAATGGATGACATAATGGATTGTTTGAGTGGGGCCAAGTACTTCATGAAAATTGACCTGAAGAGTGGGTATCACCAAATCTGTATCAGGGAAGGAGACGAATGGAAGACAACCTTCAAGACAAAGGAAGGTTTGTATGAGTGGTTAGTCATGCCCTTTGGGCTAACCAATGCACCGAACACATTAATGCAGCTCATGAACGAGGTATTGAAAGAATTTTGGGAAGTTTTGTTATTGTTTATTTAGATGATATTTTAATTTTTAGTAAGACTAGGGATGAGCATATGATGCATATTAGAAGAGTTTTGGAGAAGCTAAGGGAGGAGAAGTTGTTGATCAATCTGAAGAAATGTAGTTTTGTAAAGAAGAAGTTGGTATACCTGGGATTTGTTGTCTCAGAGGAAGGTCTTAAGATGGACCCAGAAAAAGTAAGGGCTATCATTGAATGGCCTACGCCAAGGAGTGCAATGGAGGTACGATCTTTTCATGGTTTGGCAAGGTTTTACAAAAAATTGATCAGGAATTTTAGTAGCATTTGTGCACCCCTAACTGAGACAAAGAGAGGGGATAGAAAAGAGCTTAGATGGACTAAAGCAGCAGATAAAAGCTTTGATACATTGAAGCAGAAAGTCACAGAACAACCTATTTTGGCACTTCCAGATTTTAATAAGGTATTTCAGGTAGATTGTGATGCTAGTGGCAGTGCTATAGGAGTTGTTTTGAGTCAAGAAGGTAAGCCCATTGCCTATTTTAGTGAGAAGCTTAATGATGCTAAGAAAAAGTATTATGTTTATGATCAGGAGTTTTAAGCAATAGTTCAGGCTTTGAAGAAATGGAGATATTATTTGTTGCCAAAGGAGTTTGTTTTATATACGGATCATCAGGCTTTGCAATATATTAATAGTCAAGGAAAGTTGAACCAGAGGTACTTAAAATGGGTTGAGTTTTTGCAGAGCTATACTTTTGTTTTGAAGCACAGGAGTGGGAAGTCCAACAGAGTTGCAAATGCCTTGAGCAGAAGGCAAAATTTGTTGACAGAAATGAAGATAGAGGTGGTTGGGTTCGATGAGCTCAAAAGTTTGTATCTTGAAGATCCAGATTTTGCAGAGGCCTAGAAAGCTTGTTTGGAATCTGTTACTTTGGATAGGACAAAATGGTTGGATTTCATAATCCAAGATGGCATGTTGTTTAGAGGAAGCCAGTTGTGCATTCCAATGAGATCCATGAGAGAGAACTTGATTAAGGAGAAGCATAGTGGAGGATTGGCTGGGCACTTTGGTCGAAATAAAACCATTGCTATTGTTGGTGAAAATTATTATTGGCCACAATTGTAGCAAGATGTGAGGAAATTTGTGCAGAGTTGCAGAGTGTGTTAGATGGAAAAAGGAACAAGTCAGAATATAGGGCTATATCAACCATTACCTATACCAGAGAAGCCATGGGATGATATCAGTATGGATTTTGTTCTTGGTTTACCAAGGACACAGAGAGGACATGATTCCATTTTTGTGGTGGTGGATAGATTCTCGAAGATGATGAGTGCCAACTAGCACCCATAAAATACATCTTTTTACCTCTCTTTTTCTCCTTTCTGATCCCATCTTTCTTGATGTCTACACCTGAATAGGCTAGCAAGATTGTTCTAAATAATGATTAATTGAAGATAAATTACTTAAGATCATGATTTCTGATTAAAGGACTAATGTGCATGGAATTGATGGAAATATGTAGAAAAACTTCTCTTTTTGAATCAACAGGTGTAGATGTTCGGGATGGCAATTTTGTACATCTCCGGAGGTAGTCCTAAATGATCTCTAGAGACAATACTAGAATACCATGACATTAGAAGTTTTGAAGTAAAGAGGGAAAGCCCCCCCGAAGCTGGACTGAAGTCTGGAGCATCTCCAGAGCTAAGCAAGAAGGTCACAATTATATCTCCGGAGCTACAGACATATCTCTAGAGCTGCAGACAGAGACATACATTTCCGGTGCCTCTTTAGAATAGAGTAGATTTCTAGCAAAGCTATCGGTCAGGCACTTTCAACGGTGATCATGATATCCCTCATATTACTCAAATCATCACATAAGTGATTAAGGGCCATCTTTAGTTAACTGCTAGGAGTTTTTACCTTTTTAAGTTTTTGCATGAGTTACTGATGAAACTGATTTAATATCCATATTTTCAGGGCCTCGTTGCCCAAATGTATTAAGACTCAAACTTAGATTCAGAGTGGACTTCTGTTCCACTCAATCTATTTTTATTGCATGGTTATTTTTCGTAGTTAGACAACTAGTATAATAAAGAGATGGACGCCATCTCATAGAAGAACTGGTAGATAAGATAAGTGATATGTCATCACTCATTTTATGTATACTTACAGAAGCAACAGAAAGAGGAGACTTTTATTATTTTGATTTTCTGTAATCTCAATTTGGATATCAATATTTCTCTAAATGCAAAACAAATGGAATTGGAGCGAATTAAGTTGTGATCTTATTCTTTTGTGTCGATTCCTTAATGTAGCCTTCAGCCCTAAGGGTGTGGAGCAAGGGCCCACTCTCACCACCAAGGCAAAAGGCTAGTACCACTGTTTTGTTATTTCAAGATTTTGCTTTATAGAATACTTACTGATTTTGATAGATAGATGCATGTTGCAGTTTATAGATTTGCTTTGAGTAATTTACTATTCAATTCTATTTTCAACATTCTTTGAATTCATTTAGTAAGCAGATAGATCAATCTCTTTAAATTAGTAAAAGTCATTAGAATTAGCTAGAGAAAACTGGTAACTGTAGAATCCCTAATTGCAGATAGCCGAGGACACAGCCCTAGATTTTGACATCTGAAATATGATTAAATGATGAGGTACAACGACACCTTGTCATTTTTGGCGCCATTGCCGGGGATAACTATGTTAATTAGGGAAACTTAGCTAAACAATTTTTAGTTTAGATCTGTATGGTTAGAGCTACAGATTCAAAAGGAAGATACATAAAACATACACCCCATCAATAAACTATAGGAGAAAGCAGTGGGGTGGCACAAGATCTTGTTGAAGAAAGAAACCTAGAACCTACCTTGGAAGCTGCACCTCAAATCAATAATCCCTTAGATCCTCCAAATCTTCCACTCACTTATTATATCCAAGAATTACAACAAAAGTTTCAAGCAAATCCTTTGATAGAACCTAATTTCCTAGAACCTTAGGGAGAAGAACCAGTACTAAACATGGATGATAATAATGATAATCATGAAGAGGAGGAAAATCAGGCTCCAAGAACCTTCTCATATCCCATTGTTCTAGCTACTGGAGACAATGCTCCTATGAAAAATATGTCACCAGCACACTTGCCAAATTTCAGAGGTCTTTCTTCTGAGGATCTAGATCAATTTCTGTTTGAATTCAAAGTAGTATGCCAAACTTATGATTATGGATCAGATAACCAAAAAATCAATCCGTTCCCTTCAACCCTGAAAGATTCTGCGATGAGATGGTTATGGGTTTACCCCAGAACTCTATTCATTCTTGGGATCAGATGGAAATAGAGTTTTTAGGAAAGTACCAAGATTACTGTAGAGTCAGTAATAAAAATGAGGAATTGTTTAAAATTAGACAAGGAGAGGAAGAGACCTTAGAGGACAATGTGGACAGGTTTAACTTCGCCTTGAGAAGGTATGGCAACCCAGTAACTCACTCTTTGGCCAGAACCCTGTTTGTAAAAGGATTGGATAAAGAATCAAAACAGGCACTGGATCTAATGGGAAAAGGAAATATCAACAAAATGGATATACTTGCTATAGAAGAACTCTGTAATAACTATTCTAGAACCTAAGATGAAATGAGATCATCCAAAACCTTCAAAGGGAAGAATGAAATAGGACAGTTAATGGAAGAGATCATAAATCTGAAAACAAATATTTTGGTCCAATTAAATACCACATTGGATGGGATTTAGGCAAAAACTAGAACAGTTGATCAAAATAGAACAACTGAACCACTCTCCATCTATTGTCCTAGGTGTAGAAACAAGCATCTGTTGAGAGAATGCCATTTAGACAAATTAGAGATTTGTCAGATCTATGACAGGGAACATCCTAATAGTCAATGTAGTCAAGTCCTAGCCTTGAAAATGTTGAGTAAGAAGAATGCCGTAATAGAAGAAGAATTGAACTATGTGGGACAAAAATAAGCTAGAAATTTTTCTTATAATCAGTATCCAAACCAGCCTTCTTACAGGGGTCCTTCTAATTAGGGAAATAATCAATGGAATCCAATTTGGCATGGGCCTCAGAATAATCCTCCTTGGGGATAGCAAGATTGGCCAAATCAACATTGGCAAAATCAGCACTCAGGAAATCAATAGTGGCCACCACAGTTTGGATCACAAAACATGCAACCTCAATGGAGTCCTCAACAGAGATATAATCAACAACACCAGAGACAACCTAGATGTTTCCAACCTCAACAACAAGCTTTACTAACTATGTTGATAACTGAGAGGGGGGGTGAATCAGTTATCCTACTATTTTCTTCTTTCTTAACTTACTTAATAATCAATGCAGCATTTATCTAAATAAGCAAACATAACTATGAAATAGAAATACACATGACACAATATTTTTGACGTGGAAACCCTGTTAAGGGAGAAAACCATGGGGTGATTAACCCAAGATTGTATTCTCTGTTAGAAGAATGGAAATACAAAATGGCACTTGCCAATTAGGGCTCACTGCCTGAGCACACTACTCACAAGAAGGCACACTACCTACAAGAGACACACTATCTACAAAAGGAATGTTATACAATACTTGAACTGATTGGTAGCATCCACATATGCTGGGGTTCAGTTCTGGTTAGGCTCAGTATACTGATCTGCTGCACTTCATCTTTCCTCTTCTATTATGCTGCTTTCCTTTCACATACCGAACCTTCCTTACTGCTTCTGCTCTGCTCTGCTTTTATTTGCACATCACATATCATAACTACACATCTCACAACTGAATCCATCATGTATATATATATCCACACAAGTGATTTCATCACCTTTCTAGTCGGCATCCGGAATAGTCAATCTTTTCACAAACTTTGATCTGTCGACTGAATCCTTGCACACCAGGTAATGCGGATCAATGATATACTTGTGGAAATCATTAATCATGTCGGCTAAACATAATTCATGCCTTCATAACCTTTACCAACATCAACAACACATCCGGAATAATGTCTGATGTTCTACCAGTCAGTTCTTGCTCTGTTCATACTGTCACATGAGAACCCGACACTCAAACATTCATATCTCTTTATCCTTTTCACACCGGAGGCTCAAACCTTGGAACCTATCAGTCAAGATACTCCTCTTGACTTCCCCAAATCCGTACTTCACCAAGATACTTCCTCTGAGAGATCCGGACCTGTCTGTCACACCTCGCCACATGCTCTGTTCCTGTTTACCAGACCACAACATTCTTCACTCTGAATTCCGGTAGAGACATACCATGTCCTGCGGATGTGTGGGATGAACTTTGTTGCCATCAATGACAACAATCATGAATCCATATAGTGTCTCTTGCCAACAATCTCCCCCTTTGGCATTGATGGCAACACTTAGTGAAAAATGACTTAAGTGTTTACACTATGCTCCCCCTTGGCTGATGCTCTGTTTTTATATACATTTTTTGGAGCTCCCCCTTAGTTGGATTTCTCATTTTTCACTATTCCTCACTCCCCCTTTGACATCAATGGTAAAGGGTAGGGTCTACATACCAAAATTTTCAAAAATTTTAACTATACTTAGCCGCATATTACATACTCACATAAACTGAAGAATGTCTGCAAAGGATGTCTTCAATTGGACGAGTTCTGTAGCCCAACTTTGCTTCATTCTATCCAAAATTGAAATGTGACCACTCAACAAAAACGCAAAAGCTTCTACCCTCTTAAGATCTGTCGGATCATTGGTTTGGGCAGTAGTCTGAGCATCACTTATGGCCTCATGCATGGCCTCTAACTTAGGGATAATGATTCTTCTGAGTTCACCCATCCGGCTAATTATGTTCTTCTTTTCTTTCTCAAAATTCTTTATTACATTTGTGATTGCAATAGTCTGACACTCTTGATTGACTATGGAGGAAGAGAGAGGATCAAAACTTTGAGACAAACTTAGTAGTTTATCCTCTTGCTCTTTTATTTTCTTCTCAATCTCCACTGTTGCTTTGGACCAAGAAATACAGAATTTGTATATTTCTCCGCCATCTTTAAGAGCATTTTCTAAGCTCTTTATCCCTATACTCATATTTCTCCTATCATTACTTATCAACCCTTGTACCTCTGATAATCTTTTTGCAAGAAATTCCTTCCAGACCTTATCTTCTGCTGACTTCTCTAGTGAATCAAAATGTGTGCTAACACTATTGACTAGAGTTTTGAGATTACTGGATGAGGAGGCTGTGGGATCTTTCTGAAACGATGGCATAATCTTTTCTAGCACTCCGGAAGCAGCTTCTATCGACTCACAGTCTTCCATGTGAGACTTTAGGAGTTTTTCTTTAGCCTTTGCATTAGCGAATGAGGCTATCTTCATTGTCTGTACCGGAGAAAGTGAATCAAAATTAAATGGTCCTTGTAGAAGCTCTAGTTCATTAATCTCCATTGTTTCTTTGTTCAGGAATTCTTGGATAGTTTTTGCAGTGTCTCTTGCCGGAGACAGATGTTTCTTCTTTTCTGCATTCTTAGGGCTGTCCCTTGAAGCTTTCTCTCCTTCCACATTCTTATCACTATCAGTTGTGGTTTCCTCTATTGGGGTTTTCTCTTCCTATGCAACCTTGGTACTGTCAACTTCTTTTTCATTCACTCCTGCTTCTTTCTCCTGTATTCTGTCTTCTCCTTTAGATCTGGAAGCTGTAGGGGAAACCGGAGGAGAGATATTTGTTTGTTCAGGAGCCACCTCTTCCAAAATAGAGGATTCTGAGCCCTTGTCTTTACTATAGTCCTCTGTGATGGGAATGTTGAACTTTTTAAGAGTATTTCAGAGAATCTCTTCAGTCTCTTTTGCCACTCTGTCGGTTTCACCAAGCATGAGCTGATTCATCCTGGCTTTGCTCCGAAACTCATCCTTGCACTCTTTAAAGATTATATTCATTTGCTACGGAGTGATTGAAGGGAAGAGCTGAATGGCGACCTATTCCCAGATCTCGAGATCTTTTGCTTGAGCATTGTTCTTCCTCATTTCAAGCCTTTTCTCTAAACCTTTGGGAATTAGAGAGATTATTTCAATAAAAGCTTTGTTGTAAGTGTTCAGTATAATCATCATAGAATTCTGTTAAGGGTTGCAGGTTTCCATCCACAGTGACTACTTTTACTACAACATCTAAGGATAGAGTGGGTTTTTCAACCAATTCCTCTTCCTTCTCTTCTTCTCCTTGACTGGTAGAATGTTCACCGAATGATTCCTTCTTCTTCTTTAGTTTCCTTATTTCCTCATCTGATTCAGTTTCCTCATCATCTTTTAGGCTAACATAGGACCTTGTTGCCTTTTTCTTTGTTCTCTTTTCTCCTTTTCTGGATGATTGTGCTTCCGGTTTAGATGCCCTTGAGCTTTTGGCAGTGGGATCTCTTTGATGATCTAGTCCGGGTGGAGGTTTCTACCGGAGCACTTTCCTTGCTTTTCTTTTCTGCCTCTTTCTTCTCTTCCTCAGCCCTTTCCATCTTTTTCTTGTGGGCATCAAGTGCCTCCTTTGAGATGCCAAGGCCTTGGGCAATATTTTTTACCTCTTTTCTCACCTTCCTCTTGATTTCAGGTTCTCTGAGTTGCACATGAATCTTTACACTCAGCTCCTCAAAGGTTCCAAATCTTTCTGCTTTTGAGTCCTTTGGCTAACTGAGCATGTGTTGAACATGCAACTCTACAATTTATTTATCAACTTCATACCCCATAGGCATGGTCCAGACTATCCTTGGCTCTACTACCTCCATTAGGCATTGATCAGTGTCTACCATGAAGCACAGTGTATCCTTGTATTTCTCAACTACTGATTTGGGGATTCTTTCTCTGATTTGCATTGTATTTTGAAATTGCTTGAAGTAACCCCACAGAGCTGTATTCCCTGCCTTAGCATCCCCAAGTTCATGCAAGTAGTCTCTAATCTGAATTGCTACCAGTTTGTCATTTTGCCATACCCATCCATTTGATCCGGGCAGCTCATTCATGAAGTAGAAAAATAGACATAGTATTAGTCCACCATATTTAAAAGGAATTCTTCTTATCCTTTTTTATTTTTTGTATGTTTTCCATTAGTTGGCTCAAAAGAAGTTCACAGAGATCATATTCTACATTCTTTCTTAGCATCTCATAAGCAGTATATACTGCAGTTCCGGATACTGAATTCTCCCTACTGGAGTGATATATCTTGTATCCTATTATCATAGATGCAAACTTGATAGCCGAGTCAGTAATATCTTCAATGGTCATTGCCCTCTTATCAAATCTTGATCCGGTGGCCTCAGTTACAATGTTGTTTTTGACAGATTTGAGGACAGGTATCCCTTCGGAGGAGTATAAACTAGTTACTGCCCTAATTGCCTCCTTTATGATCTTGCAAGGTCTGTTCGGCCATAGGAAGTTATCATGCACTCTACTCAATACATACTGGACCCATTCATCTTCTTCAAAACAAGGCAAGTGAATGAACTGATCAAAATGTTTCTCCCGGATGCCCTTATATTCTGGTTTAAGCTCAAAAGTATCATCTATCAATTGTTTGAGATAGATGTCTCTCAGTTTGAATTCCCCAAACTCTTCAATATTTGCATGTATGTAAACCCTAATGTCTTCTGTGTGCAAAACGCCGTACAGAACACTAGAGAATGCTCCTAGGGGATCTACCTCCAATGATTTATATGGATGTTTCTTGAATTCAGGGCGGGGCCTATCAGAGATCTTTACTATATTCAGAGTATGCATCTTTCAAAGCTTTGCAGAGAGATATTGAGAACAGAAAATACCTTTTGCGCCTTTCGGTTTCACGTAGTTGGCCGGATTAATTTCTGGATGAATTGACTTCTGCAAATGATCTTCGATGAAGTTGTGGAATTTTGTTGCAGAGCTTCACTTTTCATTTCTTCTTGAATGCAGAATGAACAAGTGATTAATGAGAAAAACCCTTATATTGCTCCACAAACCCTAATGTCAGGTTGCAATAAATGCTCGACCTAAGTTATTCCGGTTTGCCTTATTCGGATGACTTTGAGAACCGGATCAATTCTGATCTTTGAACATCATGCAGATCTTTCAAATCTTTACCATAGTTTGTTTGGATGTTTCCCTTATGAACCCTTCAATCCGCAACTCTTCCTATGCTAGTTCCGGCACCAAATGATTGGCTGGGGGAACAAGGTTTTCTTTGTGTCTCCCCCTGAGCCAGAGCTCACTTTTTAATTTCTGGAAGGAATATCAGCACCAGAGTCTAGTGCAGATCCAACCTCTACATTCTCTGTACTTTTCTTTACCCAAATCTTGTTCATCTCACTTTTAACTTCATCCGCATTCACCTTTTGTTTACCCTTATCTTGATTCTGATTATGATATACTGGACCTCTTTTGTCCTGATTCTTGCTTCTACAAAATTTTGCACTATGACCGGATCTATTGTAGATTTGGCAAACAACATTTCTTTGCATATTTGACTGATATCCTCTTGATCTGCATTGATTAGCCATATGACCTATTCTATTGCATGCAAAGCATCTACCATTGAATGATTTGTTCATTTGCATATTTCTGCATTCATGAGATTTGTGACCATACCTTTTGCAGTTAAAACACTGTCCGGAGAAAGATGAATTAGTCTGATTCATTCTCTTTCTACACTAATTAGCTTTGTGACCAAAGTGATTGTAGTTGTGACAGTATCCATTGAAGGATGGATATCTTTGAGCATTAGGCTGTCTTACCGGAGGTCTTCTAGGCCTGTTCCTTGGATTTTCAGATCCAAAATTCCTCTGACTAGATCCGAAGCTTTCTCCTTTCTCATATCCCAAACCACACTTGTCATCTACCTTCTTTTGACTTCCAAGAAGAATTTCAAGTTGAGCAGAACTTATCTTGAATTTCTCTTTATACTCATTTGCTGTTTGAAGATCCCTTTTGAGAGAGACAATTTGATCCTCAAGTTTTTCTTCATTATCTTTAGCATCTTCAAGATCAGATTCAAGGTGTCTGATAATTTTGTCCATCTGGTGGCAATCTTCTGATTTCTCCTTGAGAGATTGTCTTAGATTATCTTCAGTTTTTCTTTTCTATTCAACTTCTTGGGTAAACTTCATGACTCCTGATTCCATTTCATGTCTTACCATAATGATTTCTTTTGATAACTTTTCACACAACTCAGTTTTTTCCTTCAACTCTTCATTTGCATTATTTGCTTCATCTTGTCTTGCCAATTGCTGAAGCAGCTCCTTTCTCTTTTTCATAGAGAGACTTAATTTGTCTTTTAGTTCTCTCATGAAATCATCAGCCTGTTTGAGTCTTTCCTTTAATTCATTGACTTCAAAGTTTGACTGTTCAAGATCATCAAGGGCAGTCTTGAGTTGCTCCCTTAAACCATATGCATCCATTTGAATTCCCAGATCTTCCTCAAGTTGTTAGGCTCTGTTAGGAGGAACTTAGCTTTGATACCAATTGTTGATAACTGAGAGGGGGGGTGAAACAGTTATCCTACTATTTTCTTCTTTCTTAACTTAATAATCAATGCAGCATTTATCCAAATAAGCAAACATAACTATGAAATTGAAATACACATGACACAATATTTTTGACGTGGAAACCCTGTTAAGGGAGAAAACCACGAGGTGATTAACCCAAGATTGTATTATCTGTTAGAAGAATGGAAATACAAAATAGCACTTGCCAATTAGGGCTCACTGCCCGAGCACACTACTCACAAGAAAGCACACTGCCTACAAGAGACAAACTGTCTACAAAAGGAATCTTATACAATACTTGAACTGATTGGTAGCATCCACATATGTTGGGGTTCAGTTCTGATTAGGCTTAGTATACTGATCTGCTGCACTTCATCTTTCCTCTTCTCTTATGCTGCTTTCCTTTCACATACCGAACCTTCCTTACTACTTCTGCTCTGCTCTGCTTTTATTCGCACATCACATATCATAACTACACATCTCACAATTGAATCCATCATGTATATATATCCGTACAAGTGATTTCATGACCTTTCTAGTCGGCACCCGAAATAGTCAATCTTTTCACAAACTTTGATCTGTCGGCTGAATCCTTGCACACTAGGTAATGTGGATCAATGATATACTTGTGGAAATCATTAATCATGTCGGCTAAACATGATTCATGCCTTCATAACCTTCACCAACATCAGTAACACATCCAGAATAATGTCTGATGTTCTGCCAGTCAATTCTTTCTCTATTCATACTGTCACATGAGAACCCGACACACAAACATTCATATCTCTTTATCCTTTTCACACCGGAGGCTCAAACCTTGGAATCTATCAGTCAAGATACTCCTCTTGACTTCCCCAAATCTGCACTTCACCAAGATACTTCCTTTGAGAGATCCAGACCTATCTGTCAAACCTCGCCACATGCTCTGTTCCTGTTTACCGGACCACAACATTCTTCACTTTGACTTCTGGTAGAGACATACCATGTCCTGCGGATGTCTGGGATGAACTTTTTTGCCATCAATGACAACAATCATGAATCCATATAGTGTCTCTTGCCAACAAACTAGACCCTCCAACACACAAGGTCAATCACAAAATGAGCCAGTTAGCCAACCACCCTTACCAGCTCAGCCTATACCAAACCCACGAAATAAATAGGGATCAGTTGTTTACAAGACAGAGTAAGAAAACATGGCTGGTATTAACGCTATATATTCAAATAATCTCCATCCGCGTTCTAGGAAAGCATTCCCAAGACCATCTCCTCCAACTATAGTTGAAGTAACCAATGATAAGGAACCTAGAAATTCATCCACTCAACTCCCAGAGGAGATTACTACCAAAAAAGTGCTAAAAGAATCATCCCTGGATAACTCTGGAGTTGCTCCTAAAAGATCGACTCCGAAGAACATTCCTAGACACGATTCTAATAAAATCTCCGAAGATGCTCCAGAGATGGAAAAACTAGCACCATACCGAGAACGACTCAAACAACATGTCCCCCAGAAAATGATCTTACAAAAATAAGTCCAACCCAACCTGGAATCAAAACTTTTACAAGAAATCAGGCAACTGAACATTGAAATTCCTCTCCTCCAAGCAATTAGAGATGTACCAGAACTGAATCAATTCATTAAACAACATTGTGTCAAAACACAGGGTAGGAAGAAAAACTTTCCTTCTACAATCCAGGTGGAAGGGAAAGTAGTAGATCTATTGATGGGAGAAATGCTCCTCCCAAAATATGGAGACCCTGGAAATCCTGTCATAATTGTTTTCATCTCTGGGGTAGAAATTTCAAATGTTTTGGTTGATTTGGAAACAACAATTAATGTGATGATGGTTCATACAATGGACAAATTAGCTCTATCAGGTATCCAATCCACAACTACAATCCTTCAACTTGCTGACCAGTCGGTAGCTATTCTGAAAGGAGTAATCACTGATGTACCGGTTGTGATAGAATCATGGGAATTTCTAGTAGAATTCCTGATATTAGAACTGAGAAACCAGAGAAATGTGTATCCACTAATTTTACGAATACCATGGCTGGCTATAGTAGTAGCATCTATTGATTGTCGAACTAAGGATATGGTCATTTCTAATGGGATAGATTTGAAGAAAATATCTCTATATCCTCCAGCTAAACCATCAATACATTATACAAGAAGAGTATGGGTGGATGGACCAGATAACAATGACAACAGTGCCTCAGTAGCTATGGTAACCATCAAGGAACATCTCGGAGAGTTGGAAGAAGAAATCTACTATGATACAACAGAAGACATTACCCACATCCTAATCAATGAGGATGTGATGGAGCCTACCCAATATTTTAGGAGAGAACTTCTTACTTCTACTCATTGTATCCTAGCAAATATCATTCCTTGTGGGGAGACCTTTTACAGAGACTTAGCCACGTTCCACATGTTGCTTCCACATTCTTGGCCCCTCAATACCATGACTCTAGTGTATGGATTAACTACATCTATGGATCAAATCACAAAATAGGTCATGATTTTACCAGGTAAAATACTTAATATCAATACTCAGTTAACAACAAATCAGGAAGAAAAACTTATCCAACTTCTTATTTCCCATTCATCAGCTTTTGCTTGGGAATACCAAGATATGAAGGGCATACCTCTTGAGATCTATACCCATCATATATACATTGAGGATATTAAACCTGTCAGACAACCCCAGAGAAGATTGAATCTTGCTTTAAAAGACATTGTTAAGACTGAAATAGAAAAATTACTGCAAGCAGGGTTTATATATCCAATCTCAAATAGTCAATGGGTCTCACCCCTAGTCATAGTGCCTAAAAAGAATGGGAAATGGAGGGTGTGTATTGACTATAGGGAGCTAAACAAAGCTACAAAAAATGACTACTTTCCCTTACCATTCATTGACCAAGTACTGGACAACCTTGCTGGGAGAAAGTATTTTTCTTTTCTACATGGATTTAGTGGGTATAACCAAATTCAAGTAGCACCTGAAGACTAGGACAAAACTACTTTCACCTGCTCTTGGGGAATTTTTGCTTACAAAGTTCTTGCATTTGGACTATGTAATGTCCTAGCTACATTTCAAAGACTTGTTTTAGCCATTTTTGCTGAACTAGTTAATGAATGCATGGAGGTCTATATGGATGACTTTACTATGTATGGGGATAATTTTGAAGAAGCTCTCACAAACTTTGAGAAAGTACTGAAATGCTGTGAGAAAAATCAATTATCCCTTAGCCATGAAAAGTGCTTCATGACGGTAGAGGAAGGAATTGTATTGGGACACCACATTTCAACAAATGGGATCAAAGTAGATCAAAACAAGATAGAAGTGATCACACAGTTGCCTTCACCCAAAAATCAGACAGATGTTAAAAGTTTTCTGGGTCATGCAGGCTACTATAGGAGATTCATAGAAAATTTTAGCAGAACAGCTGCCCCCCTGTTTACCCTGCTTAACAAAGACATAGAATTTCTATGGATAGAAGACTGTCAATCAACATTTGAAACCTTAAAAGAGAAGCTTACTCTCACACCAATTTTGAGAGGACCTAATTGGACTTTACCATTTCACATATAAATTGACGCTTCAAATGAGTCGATTGGGGTAGTTTTAGGACAAAAGGAGGAAGGAGAGAGTATGCATGCCATTTATTACATCAGCAAAAACCTTACCTCTGCAGAAAAAATTACACCACAACTAAAAAAGAATTCTTGGCAGTCATCTATGCTATAAACAAATTCAGGCACTATATCACTAGATATAAAATATTTGTGCACACTGATCATGCAGCCATCAAGTACCTAATGAATAAGCTAGTAGTAGGTGCAAGGATCATTAGGTGGTTATTGCTATTGTATGAATTTGATAGTACCATAGTTGATAATCTAGGCAAGTTTAATTTGGTTGCTGATTTTCTGTCAAGATTGCATACATGAGGAGAAAACCAACCAGTGGAGGATAGGTTCCCAGATGAACATCTTTTTGCTATCTCCTCTACTATACCTTGGTTTGCTAATATAGCTAATCTTTTAGCTACATGCTTGTATCCATCTCATTTTACCTCAAAATAGAAAAAATGTTTAGTTAAGGAAAGCTTATCTTACAAATGGTTAAATGGATTGTTGTTTAAATGTAGTCCTGATTTCATTTTACACAGGTGTTTGAAAACTGATGAAATTTTTGATGTATTGAGAGCATGTCATGATGAACCATCTAGTGGGTACTACTCTTCCCATAGAACTATCCACAAGATCCTAAGAGCTGGTTACTACTGGCCCTCTCTTCATAAGGATACTAAGAAGTATGTGCAGCAATATGACCAATGCCAAAGGATGGGACAACCAACCTTCACCCAGGAGATGTTACTGCATCCTCAAGTCATGATGGAACTGTTTGAGCAGTGGGGTCTAGACTTTGTGGGACCAATTTCTCCACCATCATCAAGCAAGGAGTATATTGTGGTATGCACAGACTATGTTACTAAATGGGCTGAGGTTCAAGCATTGCAATTTGCATGAGAAGAAAAAGTTGCTAATTTCCTTTATAATAAGATTTTCTTGAGGTTTGAAGCCCCAAGATCCATAGTTTTAGACAGAGGACCTCAGTTTACTTCACAGGTAATCAAAGCATTCACAGATTTATATCAGGCCAAGTACAGAAAATCTTCACCTTACCATCCTCAAGCCAATGGGCAGGTAGAGGTAACTAATAGGGAACTTGAAAATATTTTGACAAGGACAGTAGCAATGAACAAAAAAAATTGAGCTAATAGATTACCTGAAGCAGTTTGGGCTTACAATACCACTTGGAAGTCCACAACAAAGTTCTCACCATATGAATTAGTTTATGGGAAAAAACCTATTCTATCTATAGAATTTGAACTCCAGACACTTAAAACTGCATTAGATATTGGTCTACCATTGTCCATAGCCCAACAGAACATAATTCTTTAGCTCAATGAGTTGGATGAAATCTAGACAGAGGTCATTCAACAAACAGAATTGGTTCAGTATCAAAGGAAGCAGTGGCATGAACAACACATCAAGAGGACATTTCAACAAGGTGATTGTGTACTTCTTTATGATTCTAAATTCAAGGAGTTCAAAAGGAAATTACAAACTCATTAGATGGGTCTTTATCAGATAAAGGAAGTTTTTGAAAATGGAACAGTACTATTGGAACTTATTGATGGAAGCACAGACACATTCTTAGTGAATGGTCACCGAATCAGACTCTATAAAAGGCCATCCACTAAAGAAGAGATCCTTAATGATTTGTACTTTGATATAGGGGATACCTCCTCTGTCACAGTTTTAGACTAGTAAAAAAAACAAAGGTTGAAAACTAGCAAATGGCGGCCTTCTGAAAAAAAAAAAAAAAACAAAAAAAATAGAGGAAGATGGAAAACTAGTAAATGGTTGTCTTTCTTGACCAAGGGAATTGAAAACCAGCAAATGGCGGTTCCCTTCTTCATGTCAGTTGAGAATAATAAAGCTACGGAGGTGATCAAGTGTCGAGAGTTACTTAAACATACCTCCAGCGCTTCACAGTTTAGGAGCACCTCCGGCGCTTCGCAAACTAGGAGCATCTCCGGTGCTCCACCAATAAAGAGTTATTTACAATCATAATAAGTGGGAGGGGACCCACCTCTCTAGGCAATAAAATAGAAATGTCATTTGATGAGGTCATCATGACTCATCCTCTACTTTATGGCAGAAATAAAATCAAATCAACACGCATCTCGCAAGAAATCATTACTCTCATTTGCACAGGTACTTGCAAAGACTGCGTTGACATCACCCAGGATACAGGGATTCTCGAACCACTCAGCGGGAATGATTGCAGGTTGCATGACAATGAAGGTGATTGACGTCATCTCAAGCCACAAAAAGCTGCTCGGGTACCACGTCGTATCTAGTCTCATCAATGCCGCAACATCTTAGCCAAGTACATCGCGCCTCATCATTAAAAATGGTTCAGGTAATTTTATCTTAATTAAGCATTAAATAGTAACTGTCTTGTCTTTCTATTTTTGGGTGCCATCATTATTACACATCCTCCTACCATCATTTTCCTTTCCAAATTCATGCATGCTGCCATCTTTGTTGTACTATCGACATGCCTATGGAGTGTCCCATCACTCTACTTCATTTATGACCACATAAACACTCTAACTAATTTTTAGTTCTTTCTCCATAAGCCTAAGCCGTTAAGAGAATTGACATAATAATCCTCATTTTAAACTATAACAAACCCTGAAGAACAGAGTCAACTAAAACAGTTCTTCAGAGCCTACGGAGTGAGAAAGGATTGTAAGCACAGTGGATAGGAAACGAATTTAGAAATGGGGGTTAATAAGAAATTAGAACCAGAAAATGCTACAAGCCTTTTGCAAGATGAAGCTGCAGTGGACATTCTGAAGAATGCAGGATGGTTGGAATTTCTGAAAAAATTTGAGGGGTTTCAAGAAGATATTGTTGATGAGTTCCTAAGAAATGTGAGGGACAATTAGACAACTGTAAGGGGAGTCCAAATCAAACTCTCTGCAACCACTATCAGTCATATTTCTGGGTTGCCTGAACAAGGTGAGAGGTTATATCATCTGAAAACCTTATATGCTAATTTGCTTAGGAATTTCTCTATTGAAGGTGAACCTACAATACAAGTGCATTTAAATAAAAATGAGGTTAAAGGAATTCTTAGGTCCTCACTTCCAAACCCTTGGCAATCTGTAGCTATATGGCTGATGAAATATTTCACATGTGATGGTCAATTTTCCTTAGTTTTAAGACCAATAATGAAAATGTTGATTTTTCTGAGGCATGGGAATGGACACCCTCAATTCAGCATAAACATTCCCAACTTCCTGTACTCTACCATTAGGGCAACTATAGAAAAATATCAGCAAAACAAGGGTCCTATGAAACATCATGGCC
The DNA here is from genome assembly GCA_027924645.1 of Cunninghamia lanceolata. NCBI lineage: Eukaryota > Viridiplantae > Streptophyta > Pinopsida > Cupressales > Cupressaceae > Cunninghamia > Cunninghamia lanceolata. The sequence continues at coordinate 196,488 of BSBN01000178.1, read as the reverse complement.
TCATTTTTCTGATAGTGAAACACCACTTTCTGTCTCAAGCTGATGGAGAAGAATTATGGCTAACATTTCTTGAATAAAATCCCCACGACAAAGAGCTAGAGAGGGCACAAGTAGAGGGTGAGGGTTCTTCTACCCAACAAGAAGAAGAGACATAACCTTTAACCTCCTCTATAGTTGTTCAAAAAGGAAATAAGTCCTCATTGGAGGCAACTTCATCTGCAGCCCCTGTTTCTGATAAAAAGAAGAAAGGCAAAGAAATTAAAGAACTTTCTTTTGAGAAAAATCCATACATGACTTTCTTAGCCAGGAGGAGGATGACTCTGGCTAAGGAATCTTTCCCTAAGGAACTAACAGGGGAGAGGTCAGGGCAGAAAGCAAAGAAAACCCCAAAGAAAGCTAACTCTAGAATACACTATTGGGTTGAAGAAGCATCACATGATTCCGATGAGATCCCTCTAGTGAGAAAGAAAAGACTAAGAGAAGTTTCCCCTGAACCATCTGTCCATCTGGGTTCAAGTCCAACTTCAGAACAATCTGTTGCTCCGGAGATAGAACATAGGCAAACTTTTACTATTTCCTCAGATTCTGAGGATGAGACACTTGCTCCAGAGGCACCTGCCCCACCTATGCTATGGAGAAGAAAAATAAAAAGGTAGCTCTCCCAAACTATGAAAGATACTTCTCTCCTAGCTGAAGTGCTTCTGGGTTTCAGAACTTCTGAGGAGAAAGCTGGGCCTTCATCAGTGCCAGCACAAATAGAGAAAACCCTAAAAGAACCTCAGGACAGGGAGGCTATAGGAAAAGATGAAATAGCGAAATTGGATGCAGCTGATAGTGTAGGACAGATGGCTATGGAAGACCCTGATGTGTAGCAAACAGAAGAAGAAACAGGAACTTTCTCTCATCCCCCTGATCAAGAGGATAATGAGATTTCAAAAGAGTAGCAACTGTTGGAAGAAATTGATAATCTAAAAAGATTATTTTGGAGGAAAAATTAGATTATCACTGACCTCAAGAAGGTCAAAATGGAAATAGAGATGGAGCAAAAACAAGTAATTGAAAAACTGCAAACAGAGCTCCAGAGTAAAGACCAAATAATTCAAGAAAGGGAAGCAGAACTCGAAGCCCAGAAGACAGAGAAAACTAAAATCATGAAGGAAAAGGAGATAGAGATAGTACAAAGTATCTCTAATCTTACCAAGGCTAGAGACAATGGTATCATAGTAATTGCAACATTAATTGAGAGAGTACAGAGCCAAGATAAACAATTAACTTGGGCCAACAACAAAATAGATGATCAAGAGGAATATATTCAAGAGTTGGCTGGCCCAAGGGCAACCAGTGAACAAGAGGTACAAACAGATCCATATGTGGGTCCACTACCCATTGATATTCCTAAGGCCCTATTTTATTGGGAAAGGAGATGTAGAGAATATGAGGCTTCTAAGCCTATGTTGCAACTACAGATGGCAATTACTGCCATGACAAAAAGAGTGGCAACCCTAGAGGAAAGAGTCATTCAGATAGCCTCCATTTCTTCTGAGATTTTATCTTGTAGACCTCCAAGTGCCAGTTATGCAATGTTTTGACAAGAAAGGGTCCTCCAAAGAAAGTTGTCTTCAGTTCTATCTGATTTTCTTGAGAACACATAAACAACAGAGGGTTTCATGGAAGCCTATACAAGGAGCTCTGATGAAGACAAAAATTTTCTGTGTGAATTATATTTGCATGGATTCTGTGTTGACGATATGACCTTCCTTCTTAATTATTTTGTAGGAGATTGCTAGCTCAAAGCATTCATGTCAATGATGAGGAATCATCAGATTTGGAATGAGCGAATGGAGGCTCACCTCAAGAAGGATACAAAAACAAATCTTTTCATCAGAAAAGAGTGTCTCAACCCTCAAGCTTTTGAGATCCAATTCAGGGCATATGTCCATCACCCTGAAAGTCAAAACAAAATTTTGCCATTATACCTGAAAAATTTGCAAGAGTGTTCCATTGATTTTGGTCTTTTTATGAATAGTTCAGCTAATCCAGTGCTTGCAATAGCAAAGAAAAGGTGGAATATTCTGACCTTAGAGCATAAAATGAGAGAGGTGGCCACCCCTACAAACTTAAGGTTATTTATGAGGAAGGAAAGGTTAATATCCAAAATGATGGATAAGTATAAACAGGAGTGGATAAGTGGGCGTTTCAAGCCCCCTCTCATAATTGAACCACTCCCTATCTGGGCCCAGCAGATGGAAGATGAGAAATTGCAAGAGTGGTTAAAGCAGGTTGATCAGTACAGGGGAAATGGTGATACCAACCACACCACTTGGTCTACCTATGCACAAGACTACAGTTTGACCGATAGGCTACTCCACCAAAATAAATCCAGATTGTGAGAAGCAGGAGGACCTGCTAAACCTTAGGTATGGGGGGGATGATGAGTGCCAAGTAGCACCCATAAAATACATCTTTTTATCTCTTTTTCTCCTTTCTGATCCCATCTTTCTTGATGTCTACACCCGAATAGGCTAGCAAGATTATTCTAAATAATGATTAATTGAAGATAAATTACTTAAGATCATGATTTCTGATTAAAGGACTAATGTGCATGGAATTGATGGAAATATGTAGAAAAACTTCTCTTTTTGAATCAACAGGTGTAGATGTTCAAGATGGCAATTTTGTGCATCTCCGGAGGTAGTCCTAAATGATATCTAGAGATAATACCAGAATACCACGACATCAGAAGTTTTGAAGTAAAGAGGGAAAGCCCCCCGAGAGCTAGACTGAAGTCTGGAGCATCGTCGAAGCTGAGCTAGAAGGCTGCAATTATATCTTCGGAGCTACAGACATATCTCCGGAGCTGCAGACAAAGACATACATTTCTGGTGCCTCTTTAGAACAGAGAAGATTTCCAACACAGTTGTCGATCAGGCACTTTCAGCGGTGATCATGATACCCCTCATATTACTCAAATCATCACCTAAGTGATTAAGGGCCATCTTTAGTTAACTACTGGGAGTTTTTATCTTTTTAAGTTTTTGCATGAGTTACTGATGAAACTGATTTAATATCCATATTTTCAGGGCCTCACTGCCCAAATGTATTAAGACTCAAACTTAGATTCAGAGTGGACTTCTGTTCCACTCAATCTATTTTTATTGCATGGTTATTTTTCGTAGTTAGACAGCTAGTATAATAAATAGATGGATGTCATATCATAGAAGAACTGGTAGATAAGATAAGTGATATGTCATCACTTATTTTATATATACTTATAGAAGCAGCAAAAAGAGGAGACTTTTATTATTTTGATTTTCTGTAATCTCAATTTGGATATCAATATTTCTCTGAATGCAAAGCGAATGGAATTGGACCAAATTAAGTTGTGATCTTATTCTTTTGTGCCGATTCCTTACTATAGCCTTCATCCCTAAGGGTGTGGAGCAAGGGCCCACTCTCACCACCAAGGCAGAAGGCTAGTACCACTATTTTGTTGTTTCAAGATTTTATTTTATAGAATACTTACTGATTTTGATAGATAGATGCATGTTACAGTTTATAGATTTGCTTTGAGTAAGTTACTGTTCAATTCTATTTTCAACATTCCTTGAATTCATTTAGTAAGCAGATAGATCAATCTCTTTAAATTAGTAAAAGTCATTAGAATTAGCTAGAGAAAACTAGTAACTGTAGAATCCCTAATTGCATATAACCGAGGACACAACCTTGGATTTTGACATCTAAAATATGATTAAATGATGAGGTACAACGACACCTTGTCAAAAGATGGCACATTTCATTCCTTGCAAGAAGACTAATGATGATGTTCATATTGCTGAATTATTTTTCAGAGAGGTGGTGAGATTACACGGTCTACCAAAGAGCATAGTTTCAGATTGAGATACGAATCTGTTGGTTATTTCTGGAGGATATTGTGGAAGAAGTTGAAGATAGATTTGAAGTTTAGTTCTGCACACCATCCACAGACTGATGGACAGACAGAAGTGGTGAATAGGAGTTTGGGTAACTTGCTACGATGCTTAGTAGGAGATAAGCCCAAGGGATGGGATTTGATTTTACCACAGGTAGAATTTGCTTACAACAATTCTATCAATAGGAGCATAGGTAAATCTCCATTCCAGGTTGTGTATGGGAGTAGCCCAAGAACTACTTCTGAATTGAGGAGGATGGATAAGGGGGAGAAGAGTAGTGCTGAAGCTAAAAATTTTACTCAGTACATGAAGAATTTGCACGAAGAGGTAAGAAAGCATATCCATAAGATGAATTCTCAGTATAAAACTAAAGCATATCAGAAGAAGAGACATAAGGAGTTTCAGGAGGGTGATGAAGTCATGGTTCACTTGAGAAAAGAAAGATTTCCAGTTGGTACATATAATAAGCTGAAGATGAGGAAATTTGGACCATGTAGAATCTTGAAGAAGCATGATTCAGGAAATGCATTTGAGGTAGAGTTGCCTGATGACATCAATATTTCACCAGTGTTCAACATTTCAGATTTGACAAAGTATCATGATGATGGACTTGATAAAGGAACACAGTGGGACATTCCAGTACCTACTTCAGAGAAGGGGGAGATAGAGGGCATTCTAGATAGCCATGTGGGTAAGAGTACAAGAAACAAGCAATATACAGAATACTTGGTGAAATGGAAAGGAAGGCATGTTGAAGATTCATCATGGTTATCTGAGACTGAAGTTAACCGTTTTGGTTTTCCTCTAACTCATGAGAAGTGACGGGTCACTTTTCAAATTACCTCAGGTGTCTGATGCAAGAGCATCCAGCATGTAAGAGCAATCTTGCATCAACCAAAAAAATGTTGTTTCTTTTCAATAAGGGCCAAATTTGGTAGGGTTACTATTTTTAGTAAATTTGCATTTATGCACGGTTGGATACAAAATCTTACATAGACCTCCAGAATGGTGAATTAAAGCTAATGGTGAAGAAATCACTTCAATATCATTTGTCATTTGTGAGATATTAAAATTTCAAATTCCAAAAATCCTATTGAAATATTCAAATTCAAATTTGAGGCACTTAGATGCTCTGGATGGGCCTGAAATTTGGTGGGAAACCCAAGCAGTCTACTTTTAGGTACCACTTGTGCACAATCATCTTTTCGAGAGCTTTCCGAAAATGTATTACAATTGAAAATCCAATGGTCGTATCAAAAGTTATGGCCCCGCGAAGTTGACCTATTTTTGGGGGGAGATGCAAATTTCGAAATTAAGCTGGTGGCTACAAAAAAGGGCTACATATGACCATTTTTGGGAACCCTTGGGGTAGTAGAGTTAAGGGGGAAAGTGTAGAGTCAAGAAAAGGAAGGAAAATAGAAACCCTAGTTGATTTGGGGTTACAGAAGGCTGAAGATTCCAGAGTCTTGAGAGAGGGAGCTGTAATGTGTTGCAGCCTGTAGGGGATTCATCCTCTTATTGTATTTGAGCTTCTGTAAAGTAATGTTTTGCCCATATTAATAAAATATCATTCTATTTTTTGTGTGCAATTTCTATTATTGTGTGTTTTATGATTTACCCCCTTCATCAAGAACACACATTCTTTATATGATTTTTCCTTTCCACAACCTTGAAGATGAGAAAGTAGAGATTTGAACTTAACTAGGAAATCTTCAACCAAAGGAAAGGCATCCAAGGATAGTGTCGTCAATTCATCATCCAATTGAAGAACAAAAAATTCATTGATGGTGTTATGATGAAAAGAGAGACCTAGATCAACAAGTTAAACCAAGTTAAACTCTCTTCTATCTACCATTGAGACACAAACTGAGCTTGGATTCTACCCTTGAAGGAGAGCCAAGCTATAGGAGTTCTGTCTCTTTGTTGTATAGATGAGTGTCAAACCAAATTCAACCAATCTAGCTAGGGTAAATGACCAAACCCTAACTGAGAGAGATCGAGCCATAGACGACTATCAGAGAAAAAATAGAGGATCTATATGGATAACAGAAATGAGAAAATAGTTCAAAATAGGACACTGGAGACAGAATGCCACTGGTACCAGGGCATTTGGGTGCCTTAGGCCTTTTTAGGGTTTGCAAAAACTGAGACTTTTGCCAGATCTATACCTATAATACCTTTCTTCTCCTAGACTGATATCTCTCGAAACCTATTTCTTCAACCTACACACATGAAAGAAGGAAAAATTATTGTGGCTATTTAGGAGATTGCCTTAGTCAAGCCCTCATTTCAGTATTCCTACCTCACAGATAGCCAAGATTAGAACCAAATGTTGTGTGTGCTCAAAAACCCTAAGTGTGAGCAGTAACATGCAAGATCTAATCAAATAATATCAAACCCTTGCCCTATATGACTCAAGAAAATAGGAAGGAATGATGAAAGGATGCTTCACTCAAGGAAGCTCACAACTTCACCTCAAGGATGAAGATTCACAGAAGGTTTGTTGAATAAGAAGGAAATGCAACCATACCTTGGAGGGTACTCAAGCCAATCTCAAGTTGGTGGTTCCAACCCTTCTCCCAATCATGCATAGTGCTCCAACCTAGGAACAAATGAGATAGACTCAAGATCTCATCTCCTAGCCTTCATACAAATCTTTCCAAGAGAAAAAATGAACTCCACTTGATCAAATAGAAACTTGCAATAATTCAATAGAATAGAGAGCATAACAATAGAGAGCTTATTCATTAGATTCAAATGAAATAAGTTACTTTTATACAAGGCTATAGAAAAGAGTAATTTGAATTAAAGAGTCGACATCATGCGCCAAAAAGCAAATTTGACTTTAGGTTTGGCCTAACCAACACTAAAGACGACTTCTAGAACTAAATTGCCTCCCTAAAACATGGAGGGGACTAGGGTGCTTGGGCGCCCTAGGTGCTTTGGGCAATTTAAGGCTCAAGCCCGTATTTAATGTGGGGCTAACTCCAAATCTCAAATTATTTTATGGATTATGACAAAAATTTAACAAAAATCACAACATTTTCTATAAAGGGGGTCAAAATAGGACTTTAAGGTGGACCTAAAAATGAACTAGGCTTGGGATCACTAAAGAGAGGAGCTAAACATAGACAAATTGTGCCTACACAACTAGTGTACACAATTTATGATGTAACATTTAGCCCCCTCATATGACACTATGTGCATATGTAAGCTAAAGGACAAGAAAGTAAAAGCATATTGTAAAAGGATACTGTAGAGGACACATATCATCTCTGAGAAAGAGGGTGAAGCCCCCAATCTGTGATCCTACAAACCACAACATTAGTGCGATAAAATAATCCTACAACCAAAAAATGTATGTTTTAGTCCAAAAACTCTAAAGGGTAAAGGTGGTGAGACATGATTAAAACAAAATTCATGGGTAGATATATGCCCCCCTATTTCTTCTTGCTACTTTAGAATGTAAAAACAAGGTGGCGATCTTTCCACTTCAACTTTCTAGAGAGAAGGTTTATGAATATGCTTTGGTAGGGTCATTCTATTGAATAACACCAAGATGTAAAATATATGATTGCAAAGATGACAGAACCAGGATTTCAATGCAACAAATGACACTGAAATCCAAGTTCCCTAGCCTAAGTTATTGATGTTTAGATTAATAGAGGTCTAGAAAAATGTGGTCTTTGATCCTAGATAGTAATAAGGAGTTCTTAGCTTTTTACTATAAATAGTAAAAGAAGTTATCACTTTTTACCATTCTATTGTCATCTTCAATCTTTGATGAGATAGAGCAAGTAGGAGAGCAATCATGCCGAGGTGAAAGATGTATTGACCATTGAGGTTGGATGCACTATGGAGCTGAGTAGCTCAAGGACTAGATGAGCATGAGGTAGGCTTCTGTCCAACTTGTAATTTTCATTTATGTCGCTATTTTAACATATTTTTTATTTTTCAAACCAAAAATGGGCCCAAGGAACATTTTTTAGTGTCCACATAATGCACCATTGTCCTCTTGGGGCATCCCAGACCCTTCTGAGCACCCAGGTCCTTCTTGAGTGCCCTAGACCTATCTGGGTGCCCTAGTCCAAGATCAAGGCATTGATTGATTTTTGTGATTGTTGATGGAGTTATTAGAATTGAAGTTTGATGTACACTTTGTTTATCATGTTTTAGGATCTCCCAGGGATGCGAGAGCATGCCGATGGTCACTTGTACACATTACTACATTGTCGATTGGGCACACTTATAGATGCATAGATGCGACATCTGTGATATGTTGGATTATGGTGGGTGTACACTATGCCTATAATAACATATCATCGTACGATGTTGATGGCGCTCATGGAGTAGTGGAACTCAAATACATCCACTTTTCATCTTCTAATAGGAGAGATGACTGTTACTTTAAAGGATGTGAACAAGATGTTGCGACTACCTGTGCATGGTGAGATAGCCAAGGTCATAGAGTAGAGGTCCAAGGACTACACTTAGATGAGCTAGATGTACTTTCTTACATGCACAATATCGTCAAATGATCGAGCACACATTGACATTCAATTCTTAGAGCAGGGTGCGGTTGTTATACTGATCATACGTCACATCATGATCACTACCATTGCACTAGTTGTTACACTGAATGGGCGAGGCACTCACCTTCATGGGGGCCTAGTCCATACCATTAGTGTGATGGAGGAGTAGAGGACAGTGTACTCCTGGGGCTGGAGTATCCTGGCTAATTTATATTATGATATGGGTCACTATGTATACTATGAGGCACACAACTTGATGATGTGCACACTCCTATAGGTGTAGTCATTTGAGCACATTACATGCATGAGGCAGGTGGGTTATCTGATAGAGATTATCAAGATGAATCCATGAGCACATGCCTATGAACTGAGGAGACTGTGGAGATTGTGTTAGATAGGTTGCAGCTAGAGGTCATCGTGTGGAGACCATATAGGGGATACAGACCATGGATGGGATAGATGAGGCAGCTAGCAAGGATGTAGAGGGATTAGTTTTTAACTGGTCGCAAAGATCACATTGTAGTTTCCTTCTATTATGATTGAGTGATGACAGAATTCAGATGAGTGGAGGGAGTTCCTACCACACGACTGTTCTATGCGAGGTCTTCATGTTACAGAATGCAGCCTCATGATAGGGCATGGCTTATCATCATAGACGTGGTGTTGAGTGATCCAGATGATGTTATAGAGGACAATGATCCTATCTCTAAGGCTGACGATGTAGGTGTGAGCCCAACATATACAATGTAGTGGGGACAACATGCCCTGCTCCTATCTTTCCTGTCAATCATCCTTCTAGCGATCCTAGATCATGGGTTGAGTGAGGAGATGAGTTAGAGGAGTGGGATGGATACAATGCAATAAATTACACTAGAGATGATGAGGAGGAGGAGGATCCACCAGTGTTGATGATGAGAGGGAGACGACACCAACTAGTAGAGGGTGTAGGTGTCAACGAAGAGGGACCTGGGGTCTGAACTCATAGCCTACAACCACTGTACATAGACAAAGGAGTACAACGTCACTTCAAGTGTGGGAAATCAAGCGGTGGTGCCACTACAATGCCCCCAACAACTAGGACAACTATAGACATCAACACAGTCACCATTCCACATGATCCATCATGGCAGCAGGGTGATCTTGGTGAGGATTATAATTTTTTATTGTATTTATGTTAATTTAAGATGCATGATGTTAATTTGATTGATATGTTGACATGATGACTATTATGTTCTACAGTTGGTAACAACACATGGCATGACTTTGTGATTTGAGTCATAGCAGAGATGGTACCCATTGAGCCAATGCAACAACCAGTACAAGCTTGTTATAGGACACCACACATGGCAGGTCGACATGAAGACATATTTGATCCTGTCGCATGGGTGAGAGTAGTGTTCGAGGTGGGATAGATAGAGAGAGATTAGCTAGTAGTCAAGAAAGATCAGATGGTCCAAAGAGAAGCGAGTGTTGAGGAGACACGATATGTGCTCCAAACATAGCTAGATCAACATAGAGTCATAGAGATATCAAGTACTAAACATGGCCTACTAAGCTATCTACAGTCTGAGGTGCACTGACTAAGAGTTGAGAGATCAATTCTAGCAGATGCACACACATGCCACACGAGAGGTGGGAGAGCTTAGAGGCAAGCTTAAGCGCTTACAATCATAGAATATCTTCGGGAGTCGCTCATGATCCATAGCCTCACATAGACAACCATTTGTTACTTAGGCACCACCAGGTCCCAAGGGATCTGGATGTCACGGTCTAGCACATTGATGATATCTATTGTATTATGTTACGATTCACTACATTTTGATGTAGTGGTGAACTTATGTATGCAAACTCTTATGATTTATATATATAGTTGTGATTCATGACTTATTGTGTTTAGGCTAGAAACTATTTGTGATCTACTTGTGAAGTAAATGCAACAAAGATCTAGATTTGTTTTATGCATGTATATCAAATTAAATGCCAAAAGTGATTTGTGCAAACAACTATGTGAAATTGTTTAACAAATGAAACAATGATTTAAATGATACATGTTCTAATGAAACACACATATGTTTAATTAGATATTAGACAAGATGTATATAGACATGATGAAATAATTCAGTTGTGATCCAATGAAACAATTTTGTAACATTGTTAATTTAGATTCGACAATGATTATTGAACATGGTACACATCTATCATTTTATATGCTAATAACTAAATAATTCTCTAAACTAAGAAAACTATTTTAAAGAATCAAGACAAACTACATATTTTGTCAAGACTGAAGCAAATAATGAAATAGGAATTTTAAATTTACTATCAACCAATCATTTGCTTTATAAGGAAAGTGATAGCATACAAATGAAAAACAAAAATTAAGCATAATATCTACATAAATGCATAGTTTTAATAGGTTCTTTAAGAGGCGTACCATGCATATCAGATAGTCTATATGCACCTGATCTGAAGACTTCAGTGATGATGTAAGGTCCTAACCAACTCGGGCTAAACTTCCCTTTTTCACCAGGAGGTGCATTCACATTGCGTTGATTCTCATAGAGTACCAAATCTCTAACCTCGAATGAATGATGAATGCCACGTTCATTGTACAAGCATTGAATATATTTTTGATGAGCTTGAAGATGTTTGAGAGCATTTATACATTGTTCATCGAGCATCTCAAGTTGTTGATATATCATAGTTCTCTTTGAGGATTCTCATCAAGAATGCCCTTGAGAGAAATTCACAATGAAGGAATTTCTAACTCCAAAGGCATGATCGCATTAGCACCTTCATACACAAGGTTGTATGGGGTAGTACCTGTAGGTATACCAACACTTGTTCGGTAAGCCCATAATGTGTATGATAGTTGAGTATGCCAATCCTTTTGATGTTTGTTAACAATTTTTTGAAGAATTTGTCCAATTATTTTATTAGAAGCTTCTGCCTGTCCATTTGATTAAGGATAATATGATGTAGAGAAGCGGTATTGAATATTATACATTTCAAGGAATTTCTTCACGTCTTTATTCTTAAATGAAGCACCATTGTCATAAATCAAAGTGGAAGGAATACCAAATCAAGAAATTATGTTATCTTGACTGAAACAATAGATTACTTCATTAGTCGCGGATTAGAGAGGAACTGCTTCAACCCACTTTGTAAATTAATTGGTAGTTGTGATTATGAAAGTGTGTCCTTGAGAAGGAGGAGAAATTTTTCCAATAAGATCCAAGCCCCACATGAAAAATGGCCAAGGTGAAACTTGAGAACGAAGTTCTTGGGCAGGAGCTCGAATGAGATTGTTATGTTGTTGACACTGCAGGAACTTCTTGACAAAGGCAAAGGAATCTCATTCCATGTCTTTCCAATAGTAACCTATACGGAGAAATTTTTGAACAAGAGATCTCCCACTGAAATGTCCTCCGCAAGCACTTGAATGTGCCTCCTCCAGGGCAATCAAGATCTTTGAATTATTAAGGAAATGAAGGAGGAGACCTTCATAGCTTTGTCAATATAGAATATTTGATAAGATGATATAACATGCCACAATTTTGTATATGCAAATTCAAGCACTTCTAGATGCTAGATCAGGAAAGGTACCATCGTGCAAATATTGGAATATGTGGGAGTACCATTCTCTTGAATCTATATTATCACAAAATGAAACGTCAGGTATTTCAGCTATTGAAGGCATTTTAAGATTATAGATGATAAAGTGATAGTTATGTGAAGAATCATCAAGGGACATAAGGGAAGCATCGGTTGCCATCGAATCCGCATGTCAATTATTTTTTTGTGGAATTGTGTTGATTGTGAAAGATGAGAAATTCTTCAATAAAGATAAGGCCAAGTCTCGATACTGAGATAACTTTCTTGCTTTGTCTAATAAGATCTAGTGACTTGTCTTATGATCAATTGAGAATCACCAAAAATAGAATTGTGTTTAATGTTAAGAGACAAAGCAGCACGCAAGCCAACAATAAGGGCTTCGTACTCTGCAATGTTGTTGGTACAAATAAAATTGAGATGGTAAGATAGAGGAATCGACTTACCTAAAGGAGGTACTAGTATAACACCAACAGCAGAGTCGGTTCGACATCTAGAACTATTGAAGAATAGTTTCTATTTATCATCAACATATAGTGAAAGGATTTGATCATCAAGGAAAGATTATTGATTCGGAATAACAAATTGTGAAGGAGCTCCAACTAAGTGGTCGATCAACGCTTGACCCTTAATTGCCTTTTGAGAGACAAACTTAACGTCAAATTTTCTTAACATAACCCACTTTTCTAAGTGTCCTAAAAGATTTGTTTTAGCAAGCAGATGCTTTAAATGATTGAATTTTACAATTACATTAATTTCATCCTTTTAAGAGATCATGTCTCAATTTTTGTGTTACAAAAATGAGAGCTAGACATAGTTTTTCTATCGTATAATATTGCACTTCTTAATCAAGCAAAGTTTGACTGATGTAATACACATGTTATTTGTCATTATCATCATGTTGTGCTAACAAATCTATGAGAGCATTAGGAGATGTCAATATGTAGAGAATAAATTATTGTCCAGAAATAACAAGTTGCAATATAGGAGGATTAGCTAGATAACTCTTGAGATCGTCAAAAGCTTTCTGAGAATTGTTATCCCATTTAAAGTTAGATTCTTTCTTGATTAGTTGTGTAAAAGGGTGAGTCTAATCCACAAGTTGTGAAACAAATCGGCGAATAGCTTGAATCTTCCCTTGTAAATTATGAAGTAGTGAAACATTTTTAGGTGGCATGTTAAAACAATGCGTCAATAATTTTATATTTGCCTCAATACCACAATGTGAAACAATGAATCCCAATAGCTTACCACTATCAACACCAAAGACACATTTACGAGGATTCAAATGCATGTTGTATTTATGTATATGTTCAAAGATTTGACAGAGAATTTTGATGTGATCCTTGCACAAAATAGATTTAGCCAGAATATCATCAATATAATTCTCTAAGATGTTATGCATGAAATCATGAAAGATAAGTGTAATAGCATTTGATAAGTCGCACTAGCATTATTTAATCCAAACGGTATGAAAACACAACAAAATGTTCCCCAAGGAGTTATAAAAGCTATTTTATATTGATCTTGAGGACTGATGAATATTTGATTATAACCAAAGAAACCATCCATAAAGGAGAGTAATGCATGACCAATAGTAGAATCAACGATCATATTTATATTAGGAAGACGAAAATCATCCTTCAAAGATGCTTTATTCAAATCTTGAAAATCATTACACATTCAAATATGGTTTCCAGATTTAGCGATAGCCACAATATTCGAGATCCAAGGTGACTAGTCAATAGGGCAGATAAAGCCTAATGTAGAACCTTCTCTATCTTAGGTTTGACCAACAATACAACCTTAGGATTCATCTTGCATATCTTTTGTTTCATCAATTTAGAATCAGGATGAATAACAATATTATGTGTTACCACCTTAGGCTCAATGCTAGGCATATCATAGTATGTCCAAGCAAAGAGATTAGGATATTCATGTAAGAGATGTGAGTTCTTGTTTTTCTTCAATATTTAGATAGTTTCCAATAGGGATGACTTTTTTAGGGTCATCTTTATCCATCAAAACATCGACAGCTTTCCCATTCAAGACAGTATTGTGGTCTTGAATATTAGGATGATGAAGGGTCTTCGATAGGTGACTCATGAGATGCCAAGGTACCATTAGATAAACAAGCATCTTTCCCAAAGTATGCTTCCACATTTAAACAATAAGGAAGGCCACGATCATGATGGTAATGAGGCAAGTGATCATAAGCTCCTAAGAATTCAGCCAAGGCTTCATCCATTGAAAAACTATCTAGAGGAATGTCTTTAAAATAACAATTTGTATCAATTAATTCTGGATATACCCATTTAAGTGTAGATGAATAGATAGTGTTTATATTTATATTAGGATGACGAACAACTTTAGTGAGATATAAAGGACGATATCTAATTCCAAACGAAGAGTTATGTAGAATAGCCTCTAAAGGGACTTTAATACCTTGCTTCTTTATACCACAACCATTACCGTTGTATCCATATTGAGAGAGGATTTGAAAACCTTGACCATAAATAGATGACATTCCCAAAGAGAAAGGAGGCAACCCATAGGTCTCATATTCAGTAGTATAAGAATAAGTGTTATCATCATTACTTTTCAAAGAAGTTTTAGGTGTCGTAGGAGTAGAAATTGAAGCAACCTTAGAACTTTTTAGATTTGACGATAAGACTTTATACTCCCCTACAAAGGTAGGTGTAAAGTCTAATGAACCCCAATCATCACCAAAGAGTGTATTCAAAGGTGAATTAGATTCTTCTATAATAACCTCCACAGGAGAGGGAGAACAATTGACTTTAGAAAGAGGAGAAGAGAGAGTAAAGGGTTTAAAATATTGTCTATTTTTAGCCTCGGATTGTAAACAACTTTTCCAAGTTAGATCAACTTCAATTGTCTGGAGTTGATTGTTATAAATAAATTTAACAGATCAATGAAGGGTAGATGGGACTGCCCCCATGGCATGAATCCAAGATCTACCAAGAAGAAGATTATATGAAAGAGAATTAGGCATTACATGGATAAGGGTAGGCAATGTCACAGGGCTAGCCTTAACATGTAAGGAAATAGTACCCGATGATTGTCTACCAACATTATCAAAGCCATGAATGTTGAGTTTATCTGGTTTAATGAGAGAGGTATCAACATTGATTTTATGTAACAATTCTATGCCACAAACATTAAGACCTGATCCACCATCAATCATGGTGTGTCTAACTCTCATTTTATTAATGATGACAAATATCATAAGAGGCTCATATTGGTTTTGAACTTCTATGGGAGGTAATTCATGTGGTTGAAAAATAATATCTGATTTTGTCACATGCATACAATCTAACAGAGTTACTACATCATTCAACTGAATAGCAGGTGGAACAATCACCTTTTGTAAAGCTTCTTGGAGCATTTTGTGGTATGTAGGTGATGTTTGTATCAACTCCCATAAAGAGATCTTTGCCAGAGTAGCTTGGAGCTTCTCAACAAGATCATAATCTCTACGATTATGAGTAGGAAGACGAGGTGCTTGAGGAAGAATAGGTTGCGAAGGTGTAACAGAAACATGGACAAATTGTATTTGTTTCTTTTGTTTATTGTTTCTAGTGTTATATGATGAGTAACTTCATGGTGAATGGTTTGCTGCGACACATTTTGATTGAATGGACTATTTTTAGTGATTTTTTTTGCATAATTGAAGATATAACCAAGAGATCTAGGTGTTTTTGGAGAACCTCCTATTGTGATAGATTGTGATTGAGGAGCATCATTACAAAGATGCACAACAATTTTGGGTTTCTCAGGTTCTTTTGGAGAACTGAAAACATAAATTGTATTGATGATTCTTTGAAATAGAGATGGTTTACGATTCATAGAGGATGATTTTGTAGAGATGAAGTCATCCAAGGCCTCATCTAACATATCAAAATCATCACTACTAAATGAATCATCAAATGCATTAAAATCTTGAATAAAGTAATCCGACATAGTTGCCTACCCTACTTTGTCAAACTTTATAGTGATAAAGTAAAGAAGAGGGAATGAAATGAAGTTTATTTATGCACAATATGAAATATACCAAGCTATTAACAACAATGCTTTAACTATATTATTCAATAACTAGCTAAAACATACTCAAAATTTATCAATTTTTAAGCTAGAATTACCATAAAATGAGATTTTAGATAACCCTAATCAATATATGAATGAATGCAAGATGTATAACTAAAGAATGTATATGGGGAAAGTTGCCGTGACTGAGAAGGATGATGTTGAGGAGATGCAGGAAGAGGACCAACCGGAGGAGAAGAATACTGAGGTTGTTGTGAATATGCAGGGAGAAGAAGACTCTGAGGATGATAATAGGAAGGGGTCTATTGAGCTTCAGGGGTCGAGGTCTGGGGCCATTATCAAGACAGACACAGTGGTGGAGGAGACTAAATAGATGGGTGGTGATGTGTTGGTTAACAAAGGTAACAAGACTAAGGTGCTGGAAACTGGTGAAGAAGGCCCCAGCAATTTCTCAGACTTTAATGTGCAGGATTCAGATACTGATAGCTCAAAGGAAAAGATAAAAGAGACTGGTAAGAAGAAGAAAGGTGCTAAAAACAAAAAGGGCAAGGCTAAAGATTCGTTGGAGGCTAGGATGACGCATCTGGAGTAGAAGTTTAATACCCTGGACAAATTCTCAGCCAGAGTTATGCACAAGTCAGCCACGACTCTATTGGCTCTCCAGAAGATGTTTCCCAAAGGTCAAGAGAAGACGGACAAAAAGATGAAGGAGTACGAGGGCATGCTCCAGTTCCTAGTTGATGACTGGGACAAGATGTTCGAGTAGCCTTTGGTGGCTTGGTGCTAGTCTATTGTCGATCCGTGGTTGATCTATTGATACTGTAGAGTTCAGTATCTTTAGTCTTTTGCTTATTTATTGGTTCTGTTGTCTTTATGTTTTGATGCATAAACTTTAATGGTTTGTTCTAAACTGTTCAAGTTTTGGTGAGCCTCTATTGGTTGTTTTTTTATGGGATCGGCACCCTTTTTTGCTGCTTATCTTATCAAAAACTAAAGAATGTATATCAAACTCAGTTATAATCAGATCTAAAGCATCAGATCAAAAATTTATATTGCAATATGATGATCTAATCTCATAGATTTTAAACAATATCACAAGCATATGTTATTTTCAATCTAAATCAAATGCTTGTTTTTCAAATTTTAAAAGGTAAAATACAAAGCATGCACTAAACACAAAGGATTATAAGGTACAAAAAATAAATTCACTTTAATCAACCTAATAATGCTACAAAGATCTAAAATAACACACTAATCTAGAAACCCTATGTTTAATACTAGCTAGATTTTTATGAAATGCAATGATTTTGTAACCCTAATGATGAATCAAAATGCAAAACTTATTATATTTAAGGAAGGAAATGATGAATGAACTTAATCTAAATCAGATCTATGACAAAAAAAAAACTTTTTTGAATGAAGAAGGATGCAAGAGTGCAAGAAGATTCAGCTTCACCAAAATGTTATGATGAAAAGAGAGACCTAGCTCAATAAGTTAAACCAAGTCAAACTCTCTTCTATCTAACATTGAGACACAAATCGAGCTTGGCTTCTACCCTTGAAGGAGAGCCAAGCTACAGGGGTTCTATCTCTTTGTTGTATAGATGAGTGTCAAACCAAATTCAACCAATCTAGCTAGGGCAAATGACCAAACCCTAATTGAGAGAGATTGAGCCATAGATGACTGTCAAAGACAAAAATAGAGGATCGAAATGGATAGAAAAATGAGAAAATAGTTTAGAATAGTAACCTAGAGTCAGAATTCCATAGGTACCAGGGTGCTTGGGCAACTTGGCCTTTTTTAGGGTTTGCAAAAACTGAGACTTTCACCAGATCTATACTTGCACAATACCTTTCTTCTCCCAGACCGATATCTCTTGAAACCTATTTCTTCAACCTGCACACATGAAAGAAGGAAAAATTGTTGTCGCTATATAGGAGCTTGCCTTAGTCAAGCCCCCGTTTCAGTATTCCTACCTCACGGATAGCCAAGATTAGAACCAGATGTTGTGTGTGCTCAAAAACCCTAAGTGTGAGCAGTAACATGCAAGATCTAATCAAATAATATAAAACTCTTGCCCTATATGACTCAAGAAAATAGGAAGGAATGATAAAAGGATGCTTCACCCAAGGAATCTCACAAATACACCTCAATGATGAAGATTCAACGAAGGTTTGTTGAATAAGAAGGCTTTGCAACCATACCCTTGGAGGGTACTCAAGCCAATCTCAAGTTGGTGGTTCCAACCCTCCTCCCAATCATGCAAAGTGCTTCAACCTAAGAATAAATGAGATAGACTTAATATCTCATCGCCTAGCATTCATACAAATCTTTCCAAGAGCAAAGATGAACTCCACTTGATCAAATAGAAACCTGCAATAACTCAATAGCATGGAGAGCATAACAATATAGAGCTTGTTCACATTTGATCAATCTAGTTTCAAATGAAATAAGTTACTTTTATACAAGGCTATAGAAAAAAGTAATTTGAATTAAAGAGCTAACATCACGTGCCAAAAAGCAAATTTGAGATTAGTGTCGACCTAACCAACACTAAAGCTTACTTGTAGACCTAAATTGCCTCCCTAAAACATGGGGGAACCAGGGCGCTCAGGTGCCCTAAGCCCTTTGGGAAATTTAAGGCTCAAGCCTGCATTTAATGTGGGGCTAACTCCAAATCTCAAATTATTTTTTGAGTTATGATGAAACTTTAACCAAAATCACAACATTTTCTATAAACAGGGCCAAAACGGGACTTTAAGGTGGACCTAAAAATGAGCTAGGCTTGAGATCACTAAAGGGAGGAGCTAAACATAGTGAAATTGTGCCTACACAACTAGTGTACACAATTTACATTCTAACAGATGGTACCAAAGAGTTCATTCAATTTATCCCACATTGCTTTAGGTGTAGTACAAATTACAAGATGAAATTGAATATTGTCATAAACATACAAGCCATTAATCCCTATTACTTCATCTAATTTGTTCGTATAGATAAATTATTCATATTCCCTTATAAATTGTAGTTGTGTATCACTCAACATTTTCCATAATCCCTTAGATTAAAGTAGTTGTTGAATTTTAATCTTCTAGGTGTGATAGTCGTGTGGAGTTAGGAGGTCAATTTTAGGATCCATGCTCCAGAAACACAAAAAGACACTTGAAATTGTGTCTTACAAACCCCCCAATTTTGATTAGTGTTATAAAATAAGCCCCCCAGAAAAAATAACAAGGATTTATTATAATTTGTGCAACTTAGAAGCCTAAATCAACTGTTTATAACATAGGCTGATTTTTTATAATTTTTTAAAAATAGGCTATCTAAATCTGAAAATTAATTGTACATGTACAAAATCCTTAAACTTTCCAATAATCTTCAAAAAATTGTAATATTTCAATATTGGGGGTAAAAGTTATGCCCCATCAAAAATAATGTAAAATTAAACTTCAAAGGCCAAAAAATAGTAAAACCAACTTTCCATCAACTATTAATTTATAAAAATATGATTCTTAGATTGCAAGTTATGACAAAAGAAAATGTACCCCCTTTGGGAGTACAAAAGAGGGCCTGGTGGCTTGTTGGCAGCGTCAGGGTGGCACCACTAGTGGCTCGCAATGTAGCAATGACACCACCAAGAAAGGTGATGGAAACGATATGCAATGGTGCTACTCAGGAGAGGTGATGGCAGAATTTTGAGAAACAATTTAGATAACCACGACCTTGGCAATTTGAGTGACTGATGAAGTTAGTGACCGCTAGTAGTCTTCCAAAATACTTTGACTAAAAGTGCTAACTAATGGTGGTGGAATGTTGAAATCTAGGCGGTGTTTGAGTGAAGCAACACCCATGGTGGAATAGGGAAGGAGCTTCAGAGTCACAACCTAGTGAGTTGCTTATACAAGGTATACAAAATTCTTAATCGATTCACTAAAAAAACATGTGTTACAAAAAAAATAATATTTACAACACAAATGTTATAAATATTGAAACAAATAGAAAACCCTATTTACAAACTTGTTTGGTAGTAGTGATCTCCTAGCAATTGTGAAGGTGGATAACACATCATGGTGGAGAGTTGGATAAAAGATACCAATGGTAGTCTATTGAGTTATTCAGGTTTTTACAAGGAAAACAACCAAAAAATAATCAAAGCAGTGTAGATGGCACTAAAACCTTGTGACCAAAGGAACGCTTCAAACTGCATTACACACCATGAACCAAAAGATCAAGTGTTGAAGAACATGTCAAAAAATTTCAAATCAATCCAGAGAAATGCCCATGAAAAATTGTTTGTTTACAAAAAAAAAAAAAAATTGCAAAGGTACAACCGTATGGATTCCATATGGTATAGTATGAAACAAGGCCCATAAAAACTTACAAATTTCACCTATGTCAAAAATTGACGAAATTACAGATGATCTTAGCAAACTCAAGATTTCCAGACTCAATGATGATGTTCATTTGATTCCATGATGCACCTATGATAGGGCTTAGTGTAGGATTCAACAAAAAATTGGGAAGAGATTTACAACTCATGGCTCTGATACTGTGTTGGAGCAACAATAAAATGAATGCAAAAACTAAGAACTTCCACAAATGAATATATGCAAAATAATATCAAAAACTATCATACAAAGTGAATAACAAAATACAATGAACTCCTTCTATATGTAGGACAAGGAGGAAGAATGAACGTAGGAATAGAAGTCTAACTACCCTTTTAAAGTGGATGACACATGTGGGAACACTTGGGACAAGTCTGAGGACATATGTGTAAAATCCATATGAGCTAAGACAAAAAACTAAAAAGCCTCTAAGTGAACTTAAGTGTAATGTGAAAAGGACTACTAGGTAAATGTAAACTAGATAGATAAAACCTCTTTTCACATTAACAAATACTAAGGTGAATGTGACTCTAAATTGTAGAATATACTAATTTAGATCTATGCAACATAGGTCAGATCCATAGATGTGCAAAAAAAATCCACTGGTGAGTAAAGTATAGTGAGTTTCAAAATAGAGGTGGTCTTCTGACAATTTTCTATTTTTTGGCATATTGACAAATCATTTAACAACATTTACCATAGTCAAATATTTATTGGTCCTAAATTAAACATCCTTATTTTATTTTTTAATTTTTGAGCATTTATTTCAACTAACTAATTTGTATCAACTCTTTAATATAAATGTATTTAATGATTTATTGATTTAAATCATTTATTTATCTTAAATTTAATTAAAAGTGCATTTTTATCTTTTTCACATCTTCAAATTGAGGTGTAATTATTGAAAAATAAAATTAAAGAATCCTTTTACCCTAAACATTTGGCTATTTTACTTAAACAAACCAAATCTTGATTTAAATCATTTATTTATCCTAAATTTAATTAAAAGTGCATTTTATCCTTTTCACATATTAAAATTGAGATGTAATTATTGAAAAATGAAATAAAATTCTTATTTTGTCCCAAACATTTGGTTGTTTTACTTAAACAAACCAAATCTTGCTTTAAACCATTTATTTATCCTAAATTTAATTAAAAGTACATTTTTATCCTTTTATTTATTATTGAAAAATAAAACTAAAGACTTATTTTGTCCTAAACACTTGGCTATTTTACTTAATATATGGTATGTATAAATTATTAATTACTTAAACAGGTGAAAGAACTTTAAATACTAGCATGTTGTGATCAATATGTTGACACTTCACATTGAGGATGACCTTACACTAACCAATAAAATTACCATTTGCAGAGGGTTATTCTTAAACATCATCAACTTCATCAGTCAAAGGTCAATTTTGACTAATAAAAACAGGATAAATATTTACCACATTTTATTGTGATGGACATTGGAGATATAAAATTGCTATCACCTGTTTGAAAATTTGCTAACTCAAAATTTCAATTGTTCTCACAGCCAGTCTCTTGTTATTTTAAATTTAGAAGAAAATCCAAATAAATAAAAATTTACAGAGGGCAACTCGTAAAGATTGAAGCTTCCATTTATGAATTCTATAAGAGTCCAAACAAATTTATAAGTGCGACTATGCAATCTGAAGAATAGAAAATTACTTAAATTTCATGATTGCATTATTAAGTCACATGTGGATTGAAGCTTTAATTCATGAATTCTATAAAAGTCCAAACAAATTTAGAGAGTGCAACTGTGCAATATGAAGGATAGAAAATTACTTAAATTTCATGATTAAGTCATGTGGATTGAAGCTTCCATTTATGGATTCTATAAAAAATTAAAAATCCAAACAAATTTATAGAGTGGGACTGCGCAATCTGAAGAATAGAAAATTACTTAAAATTTCATGATTGCATTATTAGGTCATGTGGATTGGGGCTTTGCTTTATGCATTCTGTAAAAGTCCTAGCAATACAGTGTCAGGCTTCAAATAATTTCACACACCTTATTCTTAGGCCTCTTTTTCATACGCCTTTATTGTATGGCTAAGGCTGTTGAGCGGTTCCCATGTTCCATGCTGTCACTTTACTGGCTGTCACAGAAGATACGCCATTGTTGAATAAGTAAAGGTGAGCATCTTTTCCAATTGCCACATTAGGATAAACTCTCGCAGTCATACAAGTCTTTCCCCCTTCTCCGAAACTCTCTACAATTGAATGATCAACCTGCACTTTGCATCAACATTCACATTGCTCAATTCTCTTCTTTTCCAATTCTAAGTTCAAAAGGAAGTTTCAAAGAACTATATCAAGACTCACCAGTACTCTTAAAGAGAGACTCTTTTCCTCGAAGGAAAAAGAAATAAAACTTCCATATGTTGTTTTATCAACGTCTGTTTTCAAAGATGATCTACACATGAAAAAAGTTCACACTTTCACTATTGCACGTTAACGTTTTAAAGAATTATTTCATGTTTTACTGGTGACTTGTTCCCAATCTTACCTGCTCTGGTCACTGCACATTAGTACTTTCATCTTGTTTTGATGTACTCCAACCCTAAAGAAAACAGCAGTTTGTTCAGCCAAATCTTTAGAAGCCAAAACCAAAAGTCCAAACGGACCAACCATAGTCTTGGTAGCTGCTCCATCCTCGCTGCAAAGTTGTTGAGCACCTAAATTGGCATCCATCTTCTCTACATCGGCAAGACTTGGCAGATTGAAGGAAACCTCTACATCAGCCTAATCACAATAACAAAGAGTTAAAATTAAAACCCAAAACACTTAAATTAAGGAAATAAAAAATGGAGTCATATTAATCCACTGAAATAGATTAAATTACCAACCCTGCTGAAATAGATTAAAATACCAATGACTGGTATGCTAGAGAGTTGGGGGCACTAACTTAAGAAGAGTAATTTTGGGTTGAAGTTTGTATTCGATCAATTTTAATTAAGTACAAACCCACCTATGCTTCACGAATCCATCGAGTGATTCTAAGTAATCTTACCCACTTTTATGTCTTGTGCATTTCTCTTTCAGATATTTAATTCCGTACTTTCTAATGTGTGACATCATCCATGAGTTCAATAAGAGTTCACCCTGGACCAAAATGATGATTCACTTCTATGATCTGAAATCAGGGATAAAGTACTGCTTTTTAATTATTTTAATTTCTTTATTAAATTTTAAATATACAATTTACATATTTTTATTTACTAATTGTATTTTCTCAATAAACTATTGTTTTCCCACAGTATAAAATGCTTATAGGATATTGTTACATTGGATGACGGAGTAATGGAGTCAAAGAATAATTTATTTTTTTTGGGTTCTTGTTGCTGTTTTAATTTTTATTTAAGCTGAAGAGGTTACAGATGCTGGAACATTATTTCATCAGCAAAACAGAGCAGTCCAAGATCAAAAACAAAGATCTGACTGGCTGAAAGAGAAACAGCCATACATAGTAATGTCTAAAGGAGTGAACAGCAGAAAGAGGGCTGTCCAACAGTCATAAACAGAACTGATACACCAAATGTAAACCTTGAAAACAATCATAAACAATTGAACGGCAGTGATACAGACATAAGAGGAGCTGAGACAACATACTGATTTTTTGTTTCACTCTTGGGCCACCATACTAATTTATCAACCTATGTAAAATAGTGTGCCCTGTTCTTCAGTCACACTGAAAATAGATTAAACCTATTGTAGATAACATTCTGAGGTATATGTGGGCCATATACTAATTTACCAGCTTATACATAATAGTGTACATCATGACTCATATATGTAAACTACATCTGTCCAAAAAAAATTACCACTACAAACCCTACAAGCCCTTCAATTTTAACTTTGTATAAATATTTAAGATAATTACTACATTAATTGAAAGTCATGCCATGTTTTCAAAAACTCAAAGGAATTTGGAATGACATTCGATTACCTGTGCAGCTGTCAGGCCTTCAATTTCTATGACGGATCCACTCTTGAGATTGATGTTTTCTTTGTAGATTTTATTTCCACGCAAGGACTCCAACTCTGAAACTGGCCATTGCACCAGTTGGCTTTTGGAGACATTGTCTAGCCAGATTGCTCTTGGGATGGACTTCATGGGTAAGACCAAAATATATTCATTACTATTACATTAAACATTACGTAGGTTTACAGTTAAAATACAATAATATATTAAATTGTTATCCCACAACCCATCAAGTTTTAAAAAAAGCATACAATCAACACACTTTTTGACTGTTAATGAATCTGACATTGAATTGCCCTGAAAATTAAGTTACGCCTTACCTGCACCCCAGACCAGCCCTTTGCAACATCATCTTGTACGCTGTCTGACTCATTGATCCATCCCCACAAAATTCTTCTATTCTTATGATTATCAAAAAAAGTTTTAGATGCATAAAATTTTCCATAATCATATCTCAATCCATATTTATTGTCTGCACTTGTATCGTCTGGAACATATCTATCAATGTCTGTGAAGTAAGTTCCAATTGTATAGTAATCGTATCTGTTATCATTAAGGGATACTTTCAAGACATGTTTAACATCAAGACCAACAACAGAAGTATCCAGTCCAAGTTTTCCAAATGGAGCGACGGGATAAAAATCAGGGCACTCCCACATTCCTGTCTTTTTGGAGGAATGGAGAGGATGCTTCTTTTTAGTCCAGTGAACAAAATCTTTACTCAAGTAAAGGAGGGCCCTTCCCTTGTGATGCCGATCCTCCATATTACCCACAACAATTCTCCATCTCCCATCTTTGCCGAGCCAGGCAGTGGTTGGATCTCTGAAAGAGCTCCCATTAATTCCATTCTCTGGAACGATAATTGGATTCTCAGGGATCTTCACCCATTTCTTTAAATAGGGATCAGATGCATCTTTTGGAACAACCATATTCTGGACCTGTCTAGAGGAATTGTCCCATCCTGTATAAAGAATTACAGGCTTCTCTCCAGACAAAAGTGTAGCAGACCCAGACCAGCAACCCTTTATATCATACCATTCACTTGGAATGATTGCAAAATCTAGTGACTTCCAATTAATAAGATCCTTCGACACAGCATGCCCCCACACAATGTTGCCCCATACAGCTCCATTAGGATTATACTGGTAAAACAAATGGTACAGTCCTTTATAAAACATGGGCCCTGTAAAATACATTGGATATTATATTCGTTCTCTTATCGAACCTATAACTGTCAAACCAATGAAACTGAACAAAAAACTCACCATTTGGATCTGTCCCCAGTTTACAAACCAATGTCAGACAATGTAAGATCAAATCAGAAAAATTCCAATCAGTTTCAAAAGCCCAAAGCAAAAACTAAATAAAATAATAAACTAGAGAGATCCGTGGCTCTTTTGGGAAACAATATCTGAAACTAAAACCAGAATATAAGATTTCCTCTCAGTTTAATAAAAGTCTAAAGCAGAAATTTTTAAAAACACAGACCATTCATCCAATTTTTCGGAGGCTGGAAGTGGTAGGCAGTGCGTCCCACAGTTGGGCCAACTGTGTTCAACTCCTCCTTGCATATAACAGGCAAAAGACAAACAACCCAGCATAGACATGCCACAGCACAATATTTCTTTGTTTCCATTGTGAAAATCCCCTCCACAACATGCAGAGAGCTGGAGAGTCTCTTCCTTCATATATTAATTAGAGGTGAGACAAAGGGAGGGAGAGAAAAATATAAACATAAAATATGGTTCAAAGTTTCAGGCAAGCAACCAGCAAAAGTCAACAATGGAAGATCAATAATCACCATTAAAAATTATCCTTAACTCTCAGCACAAGCCTACCTTTTTATATATATTTTAGTTATGTCTTTGCAATTAAACCTGTTTTTATCTCCTCTTGACCCATTTAGATTTAAATAAAATCTTGCAATGACACAACCCTGCGATGATTGCAGTTTTGCTCTTAATCCCTCTTCAAATGGATGTATCTTGTTGTTGAACTCAGGACTATTGGAAATCTGATTTATTTCACTCAGGTGTTTGAGTTTGTTTTGCAGATTCACATGGTGAATATTTTCGATTAGAACAAATCAAAACATTTTTTTTTTTTATAAAGAACTTTAATTATAAAACTTTTACAGGTGACAGTTTTTCAATTGAATTTGTAAGGTCTCAACTATTGAGAGTCTTAATCCTTTCCTAAGATGGATTTTAAAGTTTTGTTTTTTTGTTTTTTTTTTTTTTTTTTTTCATATAAAAGATTTTTTTTCATATACTATCTATTTCTTTTTAGAGTTAGTTAAAGAAGAATTTCCAAGTCATTTTTTTAATAAGATATATTTCTTTTCATGTGAGGGTTGTTAGTTAAATTCAGTAGATACCTTAAGTTTCTCATAAGAAGATTTTTCAAGTCATTTTTCCATAAAATTTTTCATGCATTATATATCTGTGGAGTTAGTTAAGGTTCATTCTATCTCATTATACTTCAACTAATTTTAAAACAACATACGAGACACTATTTTAATTACTTGTAATAACTAAAACTACATAATTATAAATACTTAATTTAAAATAACTTAAATTTACGTGTAAATTAACATGAAAAATATCTAAATTACATAATTATAAGTAATTAGTACATATAGTTTATACTTATTTTAGATTAGTAAGCTTGATTCAAGGTGAGTAACTTGGTCTATTTACAACTCATTTTTGTTTATTTTTAAGAACCATTTAATCATATCATGTCTATGAACACAATATTCTCAATTGTGCTTAGAGTTATTTAAATTATTTAAGATTCCTAGAAATGTTTCATTTTGATTCTTTACTAGGCTTTTGTATCATTTATACCATGTAATTTATGACAAACTAAATTTAGATCATTGAAAATGAGCCTATTATGAGATAAGACAGTTAAACACAATGAAAATAAATTTATTATAATTATTCCATCTTGAAATAGGAGCCAAGGGAATGACTTGATGAAGAAAAAGAAAAGAAAATTTCTTAGGAAGTGTTCCATAATAATTTTGGTTAGAGCAATCTATGGTAAAGTGATTCCATATTATAATAATTTTGAGGCTATGTTACAATTTTGTAGGAGATTTAATATTTGTAATTATAGTGAATTTTTCTAAGAGTAATATCTCAGGCTACTAGTTTTATCTCTCAAGGGGAATCACTAGATTGGTTTAGAAACTTGGCATCTTCGTCTATCATAGATTGGGATAAGCTTGGAGCTCTATTGCATGAATAGTTTAGAGAGAGGTTGGATAACTGATCATTTTTTTAGCATCTCATCATAATGAAGAGAGCCTCCATAGAGCCCATTCTCATTTTTAACCTTAGATCAAGAAGACATGGGAGAGAATCCCTGCAAGGTCAATCCTTTACCACATTTCACCAATCTTTACTAATTGAAACATTTTGATTCAAATATTGCCCTAATGATTTAATTATTAGCAATAAAACCTTTTTGAAATCTTATCATCTAGCTATCCCAGCTAAGTAAAGTTTCATACAAGCTAGAAAAATCACTCCTATACTTGCAATCTTTTTGTTTCCTCAAGATAGTAACTCTCTTCAAGTTGTCTAGTATAACCAAATGCATATTCTAAATCTATAGCCCACCCCTCTCATTGAGTTATGGCACTGAAAATGAAGATTGTTATTCAAAATGCTCAAGTTCATGTTGTTCTTCAGTATGCTTAAAGAAACTCTATTGCCTAGAGTGTCCCCAATCCTTATCAAGATAGATAAAAGCCTTGAGTCTAAAAATTTGTAGCAACCTCATCTATATCATCCTAATGAAATCTCATCTCCTTGCATTTAGCATGCAGAAAAAACCTCAACACATATTCTTCCCAAATTCTAGTAGTTTGGAAATCTTATCTCCTTGCATTTAGCATGTAGAAATACCCTCAACACATATTCTTCCCAAATTCTAGTAGTTTGGAAGTCAAAGTGTAAGAAAATGATGATAGATGACTTTGTTTTCTACAAATTTAAGGCAATAAACTATAGTACAATAGTAGATTTGAGTGTTCCTTTTCAAATAGGATCAATGGTTTCAGATCATAAGAAGTCTGTTGTCCAAATTTAGAGCATTAACGGACAAATTAAAAATTAAATATCAATGAATTTGTAGAAGTTAAAAATATGGATGGCTTCTTGGTTGTCCTGGAAGATGATGTTAAATGTCCATACTCAAAAGATGATACTCTAGCTTCCTCGTGAAGAACAAATATGGAAAGAAATTCATGAAGAACCTTTGGATAATGAAATTGTTGATTCATTCAGAGAGCCACCATATTTTGTGGAAGATGTGTGTAGTAGTAGGATCAGAGAGATACTTGCATCCATGAGGGAGAGTGAAGCAAAGATATATTTTCCATCTTCTGAGACAATTATGTTTTGTTGGTTGAAGAGGATGTGGTTTTAGCATAAGTTTGTAGCCTTGATTTGGAGACCATTTATGTTTGGATCTTGATGAAAGAGCTACTAATGAACTTAGGCATAAAAGGACTAGACATGTTTTTCATTCTAAGTGAAGGATATACTCTTCTTTTTTAAGATTGTGAACACATGCAAAATCTAATTATTGCAACATAAAAAAAGTCTATGTAGGGACAAATACCTAATATCTTGCACTCTTAGAGATGTTCCTCTAAGATTCAGGAAAAAATTGGGGAGTATAGCTCACTTGAAACCAAATTGTATTACTCTCCAATATAATGCAAGTGAAGAACAATAGAAGAGATATGCAATTAGTAGTGTTGATTCATTAAGCATTATCAAGTGAAGAACAATAGAAGAGATATGGAATTAGTAGTGTTGAAGCATTAAGCATTATCAGTTGTAAGCACAGGAAAGAGTTTCAACTCTTTATTTTCCCCTCCCACCCTCCACCTAATGTAAATCACTATTCAATTCATAGTGAAAGGCAAGGCAAGTTGAGGTTTTGAGTAGTAGAGCAAAGTAAAGCAAGAAGGTACCAATTCTTGCTATTTTGCTTCATATAATTTGTTTGGTTGATCTCTATTTCCAAGTTGGTTTCATGAAGTAGGTTGATTAAGAGGGTAAGTAATTTTCCATGCCCATGAATGGGCTTGTCCAAATAGGACATTGATTGTAATAAGTTTTGTTTATTTTTAACAAATAAGTTGTGTGCAACATGGTCGAGTTTTGTTTAGAAAATAAATACTTTCAGTAGTAGAGAAGACTAACATATTAGTCATGGTAGTACATTGTCACAAAGGTTTTGTTTTAGTGGTCTTCAATTTTCATGTTTCATGTTATGGTAAAGTAAGGAAATATAAGTTAGCATAAGGAAATATAAGTTAGCATATCTTAATCAATTATAGAACAACATATATAGTTGTTTTGAGTTTAATTCTAGAGGTCTTCAATTATTTAATTTTCATATCTATTTGACTCCATGCCCAATGGATACTTTTCTAGGTTCCTTCTTTATTGCAAGTTGAAAAGCCTTTGTGTTGCAAAAAATATATGGAATTTTCAATACATAAATAAAAATGGGTTTTTGCCAAGTTAGTAATTTTGATGAAAATTTCCCCTACTAAGTATTTGGAAGCCTTTAAAGGCTTGGAGCAACCTAGTTCATCAGCCAACCCTAAATCTAACAACTCATAGGGTCTAAATAAGACTAACACATGCAAGTTTCGAAAGGGAAGTAGTGGGAGCTATCCGATGAGTGCATCATCTTTAATCCAATAATGAATACTACTTTGTTGTCTAACACTAGGAAATTATCAAGACAAAGCCCCAATTGATGACACATCACCTTTGGTAGGCTCCACAACCTTTTTCTTTATTAGTCAACGTTGAGAGGACTTCATTAGTGGTGGGGCCCACATATCTTTTGCTTATTACATTTTTCCATAGAGACTTCTAACAACATGCTATGGCACACAACCAAGGTTTTAGGTGGAAAAAACATCAATTTTTCATGAAGAAGTAGTGTGAGTCATTCAGTTTGTCACATCATCTCACATCCAACAAATTGCAAATGTTAACTCGAATATCTTAACTATTTTGAACGTGACAAAAGCCTACAAAGCAAAATTTGAATACTAGAAGCATTTGAAAGGGTATTAGCAAGATTTGATCCATAATTTGACATACAACAAATCTTCACACTCTAGCCTAAGCAAGCAGTTGTAGATCAAATTAAGTAGGAATTTGCATTTCTTCTCACTTTTGCCATGCAACTTTTATAGAAAAAATCTTCCACCACCATAGGCTTTATGCCTTGATGTTTTTTTTTTTTTTTGGGGGGGGGGGGGGGGGGATTTTAGTTAACTTTTAGAAGTGTTTTCTATAAATAAAGAGCCGTGTGCTCATTTCTTACCATATTTAACTTTGTAATCTTGATCTCATTAAGCCTTGTGTACAATTTTACTTCCCAATTTCTCTATTTTTAAACCCTAGAGGAACCCCAGTCTATATTCTAGGAATCTACTAGCTCTTTATGTAATTGTGCAAAACTTTTTATAAGCCATATATGAAGTTAAGATTACTCTAACCCCATGTCCCCATGGGGTTGCTTATGTGAGTTTCTGCTTGAATTTAAGCAGTTGGAGTGGGCCCATGCAAATTTACATTCACGGGAAAGGGATAATATGGAATCTTTACCTATTTTAGTGGAGCAACTACTGCTTAAGAATTGAAAATAAGCTTAAAAAAAAAGGCGGGCTGAAGTTATGCAACAACTGTATAATGAAAAAGCTTCCATGTGGCTGCATTTGTTTGCTTCCCTCCATTTTTAATTTTCTTCTAAATCTTCTCCAATTTTTTTTTATATAAATAAATAATTTTTTTATGATTTTTGTTTTTTATATAGTAAAAAACTATAACTTTAAGGAGAAAGACATATATCCATGGGGTCACTTGCTCCACAAATATCTCCTAAAAATATTGAGCAGTGGCTGCTAGCCAAAATAAGCTAAGCAGCCGCATGGGGCCCTGCCCTAATACTACTTCTGAAAGTTGTTTATAGATGAATTTTTGTCATATTTTCATAATCATGCTTTACAATACTTCTTATTGACTAAATTCAATTTGTTATAAGTTTGTGAGAAATTAATAGAGAGATATTTATTCTAGTGCATCACCTTATTTGATTTCTATCATTTACTTTCAACACTTTTCCACTTTCCTTTGCTAAAAATTAGGCCTAAAAGCTAATAGAGATAAGAAGTCAACCTCTCAATCCCATATATTATCTTATATATCAAGTTTTACATTTGTTAGTTGATGTCCTACTGAAAGTAGATTATTGCAAAACAAATCATAACCAAATTATTTTTTTTAAAAATAAGATTCTCTAAAGATACTCAAATAGAGTGTACGAGACAATATACACTCCAAGTTCTTTTCAATAAATCTACACCTTATATTGCCCTCATATTCGAATCTTTTAGTGAGTACTTTTGAGAATAACTCCAAAAAATTTACACCATTTAAATTGTTTTTAAGAGTAGTTTTTTATTTATTTCCTTTTCTCTACGAGGGGCGGACTTTCTTGTATTTTAAGAGTATTTGTATGCTCTCTCAGGGAGGGGCGGATTCATTTTCTTTTTCATTTTCATTTTTCATCGGGCCACTCGCTCAACTTGCATTGTTTGACTGTTTAAAAAATTTAAGGCGATGTTATTGAAGCAAACCCAAACAAATGGATTGGACTGTAAGAAAAGAAAAATATAGGCTTCATTGGCTTGATATAACAGCATAATAGCTGGCTGATCTTCAATAACGTTGTAAAGGACTCGGCATTTATTGGAGGAATCATTAATAATCTTGTAAATGACTCAGCATTTATTGCAGTTCAATTAAAAAAAATTGATACCCCAAAGTCTTCGATTGATTGGTTCTATAAAACTCTAAACAATGCTCTCCAATGCAGCTGGACAGCTCTACGGTATTAACAATTTTTTAAATAATTCCATATGCTTCAAGAAAAGAAGTTTCAATAAATGTATTGTGTATACAATCTGAAATAATAATAGAATAAATTGAAAGCAAATACAATAGGGAGTATTTTTACTTAAAAATTAAATCTTAAGAGTATTTTTAAATGAATGATTGGAATATTGAGAGTCTACAAGAAACTTTTTAATAAAAAAGGATTTGAGGATAATTATTTATTTTTAATAATTTTGACTAAGTCAATATATTAGGAGGACTATAAGACTTAGTCCAAAATGACTTTCACACTTAAACATATAATTTAAAATTAATTAAATCAATATTATCTTTTATTTTTATTTAATAAGAAACTATAACTTAATAACTAAAGAATTTGGTGCTATTTAATTATATCCAAGTTGAAAGGAAAAATATATTTAAAGAGGGTTTGACATAGATAAATAACAATGAAGTTATAAAATATATTTAGACTCAAGGTCAAATTTACAAATAAAGGTTTGCTAAACTCAATTCAATACAAAGAAGTTCAATACATGTCCCTCACTTTCATAACACACAAATTCTGCATCTTCTATCCTCTCTTTAATGATACTCTTCCTCCATATTAAGGGTAGTCTATCTTACTACATCTCATTATAGCACTTAAAGGGTCATTTGAATTAGTGCATATAAATCTCAAAGATGAAATTAATGGAAAACATATTTAATCCATACTATAACATTCCATTTCATATTTGCATAATCAATAGCAAAATAATCTCGTCTGATTATTCATTAATGGATGTATGAATGATGAGTAAAAATCCATCCAACTAATCATTAATAATCCATAATGGTTAGTGACAAGCAAATAAATCCATATAATCAATCCAGGTGGCATTTATTACCAATTATTATAATATAAAGCATAAAATGTTTTTCCTATAAAAACATGATGTGACAACTGAGGTCATGATAGAGGCTTCAATGGTACTTGCTTCAAGTGTGGACAAGCAGGTCATATGAGTGCCAAGATACTACATAAGAAGAGTCATTCAAGGAGAAGATGAGATAAGAAGTGAAGCAAGAAACATCCTCCTAGAGGCTAGGAAAGTTTTGATAATACACAAGATTTTTCTAAATCTGACATGAGAATAACACAAGCCATGGTTAAGGAAGACCATCCTTTGATCTAATTTTAGGTTGGGACATAAGTGTTATAAGTTAATCATTGATAGTGACATCACATACAACTTGGAATCCATGGAGATGGTTCAAAAGTGGAAGAATTGCTAGAATGAGATCTTATTCATGAAAGCATCGAGTCCTTATGCAATACTTACAATACTTGCACCAAAAAAGGGAGGAGAATGGAGAATTTGTACAAAATCTCATGCAATAAACAAGATCACTCTTAAGTACCAATTTCTATTGTCTTGTATGAATGATCTCATGGATTGTTTAAGTTGCAAGAAATACTTTTCAAATATTGATCTTAAAAGTGGATATCATCATATTGGACTCGAGGAAGGAGATGAGTGGAAGACCACATTCAGAGCAAAGGAAGGCTTTGGTGCAGGGGTACCCTGATGCACCTTGGGTCATGTTGGGAAACTTTGGAGCTTTTGTTTTGTTTTGGCTTGATTTATGTTAATAAAGTCTTATTGGACCATTTGGGGTCATTAGGAGTCTTTGATGTTCAATTTTGATGTTTTGATCAAATATTGTAAACAAACCCTTGCACATTCTTGTAAAAAGTGCATTAGGGTATAACTTTGATGAGGATTAGTTAGTGATCAGTTGGGCAGTTGTTTTGGTTGGAAAATCTATGTAAGGGAGTGGTTCCCACGATCAAAGGGGTTGTTGAGACATTTTGGATAAAAAAACTCAATTTTACATGTTTTCTAACTGCATTTTCTGAACAAACAGACTGTATTTCTTGTGTTTGTACGAACTGTACTATATGTACGGCCCTGAAACTATTTGGACAAGTTGGAGGGCAATCTTATCCTTCAAATGCAACTAGTTTGAGAAGTTTTCATTGAGTTTTGTGCAATTTATAGCCTCTTTGTAAAAATTGTCATAAACCCTCCCTAGGGTTTCCAATGAGCAAAAAGAAATAATGGACAAGGTTTGCACCATTGAAAACCCCTGAAACTTGGTGGAAACCTCTGTCCTAGTACCATATACATGTCTGCAAGAGGATGGGTTTTGTTTTGCACGTGTGAAGAAGTTATGCCCAACTATGTGTTCTGATTTGCAGGGGACGGTCTTAAACCCTTGTTTTGCCAATATTTTGACAAATTTAGGCATTGCTTGCTCATGTTAGATTGGGAGATCATTGTAGTATGCTAGAGGAGGTTTTTACATGTCATTGTACTTTTGAAAGGTGTTAGTTCATCATTCATTGTACGTGTTACTAGTTACATTGCTGGAATTAGGCCTAATTGGGAGAGGGACAGTCAAAATTTGCCCCAGTCCGTACAAAGAAACCACTTCCCATTTTCAGATATATGTAATTAAGGCCAAAAGGGTACTCCAAAAAAGTCTTGCATTTTGAGTATCAGGGCTACAATGAAAGTTATGGTCAAAAAGCTCATTTTGAAAGGCTACTAGGCTATTAGGGTAAGATGTCAAGAATGTACAAAGTTGCAAGTTTGCACTATTTGTATTGAAGTCTTGATTGAAGTGTGAGTTTGATTAGTCAAATTGTGTTAAGATCTTCCCCTACTCTGCATCATTTTGCTATCAGAGCCAATAAAGACAAATAATAAGTTAATCTAGTGTGTTATGTCAAGCAAATATGCCTCCAAGAGTGAATGCTATTGAAAGAGCAATAGAAAGGATAGCTAAAGAGATGAGAAACTCTCTTGCCCAAGAGATGAGAGAGATGAGAGTTAATCTTGATGCAAGGCTTACAACAGTTGAAACTAATCAGAGAAGAGGAGTGGTCATAGGAGATTTGAGTGATCAAGAAGAAGTAATAGATGAAAACAATCCACCACAAGAAGAACCTCAAGAAGAAAGAGATGTTGATGAGATAAGGATGGAAATATTGCTTAAGGCAGTCAAGAGTGAGGGTTCCAAGGTGAAGATGGAACTTCCATTGTATGCAGGTAGTTTGAACAGTGAGGAACTTCTTGATTGGATAGGAGAATTGGATAAATATTTTGAGTTTGAAGATGTCCCTAAGGGGCAAAGAGTGAAGTTGGATAGAACAAAGTTGAAAGGCCATGCATCCCTTTGGTGGGATTATGTGCAAGAAGAAAGAAGGAAGAAAGGCAAAGCAAAGATCACCTCTTGGGACAGAATGGTTGCAAAGTTGAAAGGTAAATTTCTACCTAGTGATTATGCCACTCAATTGTATAGGCAACTACAAAATTTGAAACAAAAAGATATGGATGTAAAGGCATATACAGAGGAGTTATACAAACTGAGTATTAGATCAGGTCATATGGAGGATGAAGTTGATAAGGTTGCAAGATATCTTAATGGGCTGAAATATAGCCTACAAGATGAATTAAGTCTCACAAGCCCTAGGACTCTAGAAGAATTCTATCAACTAGCCATGAAGGCTGAAGAGAAATTGAAAAGAAGACAAAAGAAACAAAATACAGGTAGGGGAAGGACTTTTAGAGGAAGAGGATCATTTGCTGATTCAGGACAGTCACATGAGAGTCAAGGAGAGACAAGCAATTCTCAAGAACAAGTCTCAGAATCAAGGGGCAGTTTTAGGGGTAGAAGATCATATTTTAGGGAGAGATTTGGGAGTAGAGGAGGATCAAGTAGATTCATTGGAAATGTTATAAATGTAATAAGTTTGTAGGCCATTAAGCATGACAATGAACTGAAGAACAGTCCACTACTTCAGTTAGGAGTGAAAGGAGGAATCAAATTGTACAAGGTGAAGATAGTGAAAGTGTCAATTCTCCATCACTCAATGCTGACCCAGAAGTTGGAGAGTCTTTGCTGATGAGAAGAACCTTGATCAAAGTGCCCATGGAGAAGCAACCACCTCAAAGAAAGTCACTCTTCAGGACTACATGCAAATGCCAAGGTAAATGTTGTAAAGTTATCGTTGATTCTGGTAGTACTAACAATTTGGTCTCTGTTGAAATGGTAGAGAAGTTAAAATTGAAAATATTGTCTCATGCCACTCCATACAAGGTCTCTTGGTTAAACAAAGGGCAACAAGTGTTGGTGAATGAACAATGTTGGGTAGAGTTTCAAATAGGGGGTATAGGGACAAAGTCTTGTGTGATGTCATTCCAATGGAAATGTGCCACATGTTACTTGGTAGACCATGGCAATATGATAGAAAAGTAGTCCATGATGGTAGAAAGAATACCTATACCATAGAAAAGGATGGGATCTCTTACACTCTTACACCCTTGAAAGATGAAAGTGAAGAACCACAAGTAGGACCTAGTGTGATGTTGGTAGGTGAGAAGGATTTCTTAAAGACCATGGAAGAGGAGAATATGGGTTTTGCAATCATAGCCAAGCCTAGGACTGTTATGACATCAGTTAGGATGGATGAGTTATCTTTAGAGATCCAAAATTTTCTCAAGGAACATGCTGATATGGTGGTAGATGACATCCCAAGGAGAGGTATCATTCCTCATGTAGCATTGTTAGAATGGGAAGACAAACCTTTCAATGTAGTTGAAGACACTAATCATTTGCAGTTGGAACATGAGGATGCAACCCAAATTATCTTTGCATTGCTTGGGCAGTTTCGTGAATGCAATCCAATACAAGATGGGGTTAAGAGGCTCAACCCCAAGTTAAAGGTTCTATTTTTTGTTTTACAGACTGATATGAATGGAGACAAGGAGGAGGCCATTCACTATGCAAATCCAATGGAGAAGGCAACATTAAACATTTCAGATTTGGGAGATACAGTTTCTGTTGTTGATTCTCAGACCAAGCCCCTTCACTCAGCAGTTGACATGTTGAAAGGATCATTGAATGAGTGTGGAAGACATGTAACATAGTTGTAATGTAGGGGTCTCTTCAAAATATGACAAGTAATGGGAGAACTAAACTTTTTCTATTTTCCATTGAGGATGAAGAATATGTACATCAATTGCATACATTACAAAAGGAGATATTGACAGTTCGACATGCTTTGCTTCTTTTAGAAGAGGAAAACAAAATTGATCAAGAGCCTATGCTTGATGCCATGCTGGCTAGAGATAGAGAGAGGATCTACAAAATGCTCTTATTGAGATTACATATTTGAGGAGTGAGAGACCTAAGGTCAAAATGAAACATGGTGCTGAAGGACAACAAGTTACTATTGCAATGCATGCAATCCATCAACCAGGAAGGGAGAAGCTACAACGCAGAGCTAGCAGATGCAAGCAAAGGGCAGATGTGAGAAGAAGCACAGTTGATTTCAAGGTTGACGATTTAGTTTCTTACCCTTTCAAAGAGGATGTTGTTGCAGGTAATGGGGTATATTTACAATCATTCTCAGATACTAGATACTGGTTGGTTACACTGTTGCAGACCTCCATTCAAGAGGGCCTTGAATCTTTTCTCTCTAGGGAATATGGTGCAGGGGCACCCTTATGCACCTTGGGTCATGTTGGGAAACTTTGTGTTTTGTTTTGTTTTGTCTTGATTTATGTTAATAAGGTCTTATTGGACCATTTGGGGTCATTCGGAGTCTTTGATGTTCAATTTTGATGTTTTGATCAAATATTGTAAACAAACCCTTGCACATTCTTGTAAAAAGTGCATTAGGGTATAACTTTGATGAGGATTAGTTAGTGATTGGTTGGGCAGTTGTTTTGGTTGGAAAATATATGTAAGGGAGTGGTTCCCATGATCAGAGGGCTTGTTGAGACATTTTGAATAAAAAAACTTAGTTTTACATGTTTTCTAACTGCATTTTCTGAACAAATAGACTGTATTTCTCATGTTTGTACAAATTGTATTATATGTACGACCCTAAAATTAGTTGGAAAAGTTGGAGGGCAATCTTATCCTTTGAATGCAACTGGTTTGAGAAGTTTTCATTGAGTTTTGTACAATTTATAGCCTTTTTTGTAAAAATTGTCATAAACCCTACCTAGGGTTTCCAGTGAGCAAAAAGAATTAATGGACAAGGTTTCCACCATTGAAAACCCATGAAACTTGGTGTAAACCTCTGTCCTAGTACCATATACATGTCTGCAAGCGGATGGGTTTTGTTTTGCACATGTGAAGAAATTATGCCCAACTGTGTGTTCTAATTTGCAGGGGACAGTCTTAAACCCTTGTTTTGCCCAATATTTTGACAAACTTAGGCATTTCTTGCTCATGTTAGATTGGTAGATCATTGTAGTATGCTAGAGGAGGTCTGTACATGTCAGTGTACTTTTGAATGGTGTTAGTTCATCATTCATTGTATATGTTACTAGTTACATTGGTGGAATTAGGCCTAATTGGGAGAGGGACAGTCAAAATTTGCCCCATTCCGTACAAAGAAACCACTTCCCATTTTCAGATATATGTAATTAAGGTCAAAAGGGTACTCCAAACAAGTCTTGCATTTTGAGTAGCAGGTCTACAATAAAATTTATGGTTAAAAAGCTAATTTTGAAAGGCTCTTAGGCTATTAGGGTAAGATGTCAAGAATGTACAAAGTTGCAAGTTTGCACTATTTGTATTGAAGTCTTGTTTGAAATGTGAGTTGGATTAGTCAAATTGTGTTAAGACGTGCCCCTACTCTGCATCAGACTTGTATGAATGAATGATTATTTCATTTGATCTAACCAACATGTTCATGAGGTTCATGAACAAGGTTCTAAAGCCATTTGTGGACAAGTTTGTGGTCATATATCGTGTTGACATATTATTGTTCAACAAAACCAAGGTGGAGCATCTTGCACACTTCCAATAGGTCTTTACATGACTAAGGAGTGAAAATTCGCTCATGGGTGAGTGTGAGATCATCATGGGCCAAACAATACCTCTAAGTGGCAATGCAAATGCAAAAAACTAGACTTAAGCAACTTCATATGAAAATTTGAATGGGTTATCTACATAATTTGAAAAATATGTAGGAATAGAATTTGTAGAAAATTGAATGTAGTTTATAGACTATTTTTTTTAATTAAATTTATTTAGTGAAAATTGGATAGTTCAATGAGGCACTACTAAATTTTTTGAATAAAATAAAAAGTAGGTGTCATTCTTTAATATTTAGATATAAGTAAAGGACACATGCTCAGATGTGATACATATTTTTATGAATTTTCTTGTAAGTAAATAATTATTTATGAATTTTTACTACAACTTTTTAAAAATATTAAAAAGTAATTTTCTAACCAACCTAACTTGGTTAAGAAAAAATGTAATTCAATTTTTTTAAGACTTATAGCCAATGAAGCATAGGGTGTGATGCATCATTTGGATTTGAAAAAGTTCAAACGGTTTGAAAGTTATGGATGTTTTTCAATCATTGTATCTACTGGGAATTCATACATAGTGCAGGTAGAAAATTATTACTAATTACCTATTAAAATTATAATCAAACATATTATATTTTTAGAATTTTGACAGTTTCCTAAATATACCCTTTTGATTTTATCAAATTTGGATTAAACAAAGTCTATCAACATCAAGGGTGAAGTTGAGGAAAATTTGTAGCCAATTCTTCATTCACATGGAAAAGGTAGGTTTCGAATCCCAATCTTGATTCACATGCACTTTTTTGGGGGAAATTTTTTTAACCAAAAAAGATCCATTTTGAAGAAATGGATACTCATTTCTTTGCATGCAATTTTAGGATTTTTCCATAACAAACTATTTTCCCAAAATGGATATCCATTTTGGAAAAGTAAATATTTGTTTTGAAAAAGCTTACCAAGCCAAAATATGAGCCTAAAAAAGTGTTGTGTGATTTTGGCTAACACTTTCACACGATTTTTTCCTCCATTGTCACTGCTTGGCCCATGATGATCTTGCACTTGACCCTCATAAACCTAAAGAATTGTAGCTTTCTGCAAAAGGAGATGACATACTTGGAATTCATTATATCTCAAGACATATTATGTATGAACCCAAATAAATTCTATGCAATTATTGAGTGGTTGGAACCAAAGAGCATAACAAAACTTCATAGTTTCCATGGTTTAGCAAGATTCTATAGAATGTTCATTAGGAACATCAGAGATATTTGCACATACTTGATGAATTGCATGCAAAAAGGATAACTAAATCAATGAATCAAACATTCCCATCGACACTATTATATGTGCAATTGATGCTATACAAATATACCAAAGTCTCACAAATACTGGTCAACTAAAAAAGGTAGAAGGTTGCCTCCATAAACAAGAATGCAAACTCATGCCTATATGGTATGTGCTCCATCTTACCAAAATGCATGGGTAACCAATCGTTGCATTCACCTACTATATAGGAACAAAAAATGGATACAAAGCTCACTCCAAAGTAAAACCAAGGAAGCATTAGCATAACCATGTGATGATACCCTCATAATGCTGAGAAGGAAGAGGTATTGTCAGATCAATTGAAATGTGGCATAAAGGTGTGTAAAGGGATGTCTATACAACATCACATTCAATGAGATGTATGAGCAATCAACTACCAAACAAGGGTGTGCAACAAACAACATGTAGGAGGATTATAAAGTTTGTGTTGGAAAAAAACAAGGCACACACAAGAATCTCAATGGCACTTTATAGGTAGTGCAAGTATAAAAAGGCACAATATGATGTGCAAGGATCCCCTAGAACTTCCACAAAGTTAAATGTGCACAATAATGCCAAAAAATATCATACCATGAATCAAATGTAAAGCTTACAAAATACAAAGAGGCTCCTTGTATAAGTAGGACAAGGAGGAAGTAGGAAGGTAGGAGTAAACAATTGATTAACCCTCTAAAGTGAATGACACATGTGGACACACTTGGGAAAAGTGTGAGAACATGTGTTGAGTCCACATGAGGTGAGACAAAAGAGAAAAAGTCTCTCTAAGTCAGCTTAAGTATAGTTTGAATAGGACCTAGTTAAACTAGCTAGATAAACAACATCTTTACACTAATAGTTATCCATTCTTGTTTACTTGGGGATTTTGGATTTAGGGCTCTTATAAAATTGTTCTTGACGCACTTGAAAGATGCAAGGCTATCTATGTAATTCAATTAACTTTGAAACTTTAATTTTAGTTAAACATAAGCAATGTTAGGATCCTTCATCGAGAGAAAATATATCATCACACAATTGACTTTAGTCAATAAATGACTTAGATTCTACCCAATGGATCAATAGTTACAAGTTTCTCCTAGACTTACTATGGATGTGAGAATATTATGAACTCAAGTTTACTTAGGGGCTTGGTTTTGAATTTCAAAGGAATTTCTCTTGAGGAACCTTTTCATAGATGCAAGACTCCTTATACACTCTCAATTAGTTTGGCTCTTAGGTCAAGGTTTAACAAGTTAACCTCCTTGCAAGGTTCTTTAGATGGAGAAATCTATTCTGAGTGACATAACAAGACCTTAGTCTAGACTTAGCAAGTAGCTTGTGGATGTCATTTGATCCCATATTTCTAAAGACACACATCAACTCAGGGATGACTTTGAGGAATCAATAAACATAAATCACCCTAATATATCTATGGTAAAAATTTCTTCCAAAATTTTTAACATAATTAAGACATTGTTGAGATTAGAGGTGAGGGATAAATTTGAACTGAATCAATGAAAAAAACATTCTTGCAGAGTGTAACATGCCTTCTCATATTGCTCGAGGTAACTAAAGTATTTACAGCAAGTAAATAAACTTAGTAAACATGATATATATATATATATATATATATATATATATATATATATATATATATATATATATATATCACAACAAATAAAATACAACTTTCTAAATAATTTCAAACTTGAAATCACAACATAATCAAAGATAAAATCATAGTGAAATACTTTCACTTTTCATTTACAATACATAAACTACACTTGGCATAAAGAATAGTTTTACCTCATATATTTGACTATCATAAGTCATAACATGGAATACATTGCATCTGGAATATTGATATCTATCTTCATAAGTCTCGGCTTGTCTTCTGCTTGGGAGGGAGAGCATCATCCAAGTGCTTTACCTCCAACCACAAACCAGTGGTCCCCTGCACACCTTCCTTCCTGGAAGTGGCCCTACCCTTCACGAAGAGTATAGATACATGGAACCAATAGGTTTTTACCATCTGAGTCTCTAGTCTTGTGTCCTACATAACCAACATGGTCATACAACTATAGACTACTTCTAACTGAGTATGACACTACTGGATTCTTATGCAAATCTGGAGCACAGTGAACTGACTAATGCATGCACAGACAGATTCATTACTTTGCCCAAATATTTAATATAAATAGATGTTTCACAATGAATGTAGTTGTGAGTTGATGCAGAGTTATTAGTAATGGATATAGAAGTTCACTCAATGAACTTGGTTGTCAAAGCTTCCTTCTTAAAGTTTCTAAAGATGGTTTGCTTATAAATCTACACAAGGCTTTTACTAGGAACTGACACAACCTTAGACCACCCACTGGTGTTCACCCACTCAGGTTATTCAACTTCTTACTGGTGAGTCACAGCTCTAACCAATCCTTATGCACAGTCCACCTCCAAGGACAACAACCTACCTTCAAAGGTTCTTACCCACTACCAATCCACTCTACCAATAGTGTCACTTATGACTATTTGGCACATGCTTGTCAAGGAGACATGACTATCTTGAGGTCTCTGACCAGAAAACTAATCCCAATAATCCCCAGGGCAATGGACAGCAATAACAATATGACTGTCCTATGACAGTACTACAATGACAACTCCCACCTTGTAGCCTTTATGAACCATAAAATTAGCATTAACTCCTATATCAATGAGGATCTTTACATTAGACACAACCTGCATCTACTAAGGATAGAATCCACAAGAAACTTCTGACAAAATGACTACAAACTGTACCATACAGGGCTGTGGATAGTAAATCACATGTGGCTGTCTTAAAACAGTGCCAATAAGAAGGT
Organism: Cunninghamia lanceolata; assembly: GCA_027924645.1. Taxonomy (NCBI): domain Eukaryota; kingdom Viridiplantae; phylum Streptophyta; class Pinopsida; order Cupressales; family Cupressaceae; genus Cunninghamia; species Cunninghamia lanceolata. Next base: position 152,962 of record BSBN01000178.1, on the reverse strand, counting down.
TACTTCCTTGTAGATCTTAGGATTGATTTACACAACCTTAGCTCCTCAGTCCATCAGTAGACCATGCAAGGTCCCTACATAGTCCAAACATCCATAAAGACTTACAACTTTTTTCACAAAAGTACAGGCCGTACTTTGTCACAACGAATAGGGACAGCAAATTGTCTTTTTATGACAGTTAAACAGTTTTCCTTCTAGAGAACAGTCTAGATTAAGAATGGACAAGGAAATCTTTCCAAGGTTCTATCCAAGGATTAGTGGATCCTTCCACAGGTCTGTCTCCTCATTAAACATAAAGATCTTCCTTCATTTGACCAACCTATGACTGTTTTTTCTCCTTCTAGCTGCTGTCCACCATTTGCTTCTCAACTAGTCACTGTTTTTGACTAGTTAGAGACATGCTACACACCATGGAGGAAGGAGAATAACCAAATAAACAACAAGAACATGGAAACTAACCTAATTCCCTCCATCTCACCTAAAAATGACTGATCATCTTCAGAGGATAGAGGAAAAAAGCTTCATTCTGTCTCAGAACCCTAGATAAGGAGGGTTTACACCTGTTTTTACAAAATGAAATGAAACAAACACTACAAAACATTTCAAGAGCCAAGATTATATGCAAACGAAAGTCACTTCCAAGATCTAAGACATTTTTCAAAATTTATCTCCTTAGCAGTCCGTACCTGGCCGTACAGAAGGCTGTTTTCACAGAAAAAAGCAAAAACACAGTTTTTTTATTAATAGACTCCTTCCTTCATTTCATTTTTGGCATGTTTACAAAACAACAATTTAAAGGAAACTTTCCCAAATGTTTCCACTTCTCAACAGGCCGTACAACTACCTAAGGAAGGCAGTAAACCATTGGAGCTAGCTTTATTTCAAAAAAAACATTAAGTTTCAAAAAGAAACCTTCCTATAAAATAGGTCTCATTAACATTCTAATAGACTAGTCACTCTAAATGACTAAGTCTTTATTTCAACACATCAAAATGGCTTTCAAAGCCTAGAGGTAAACAAATAACATGAAAATTAACTAGGAAAAACAGCACAATGATTAAACTGTGAAGCTCCTGCACCATACTCCCCCTATAGGAAGAACTCAAGTCCCTTGAGTTGCCAACTGTTGAAGTGTTATGCCATGCTTCAAGATATCTGCTTTGGTCATCCAGGTGGGCTCTGAATCAAGAAGATCCTTCCATTTCACCAAGTAGTCCTTATAGACACCTCTCTGAGTCTTCTTGATAACTTTGGAATCCAGAATGCACTCCAACTGTAAAGGTTTGCTTGGGGGCAAATCCTTGATCCAATCAGCATCGTCAGCCACCATATCTGATCCACTTTCATCAGGCAATGGAGGTCTGAAAGGAAAAAGATCACAAACATTGAAAATTGGAGAGATACCTAGGCCATCTGGTAGCTCAATCTCATATGCATTTGGACCGAATTTGTGCACTATTCTGCATGGCCCAATCTTCTTCATCAGGAGTTTAGTTGGCTGACCCTTTGGCAACCTCTCTTTCCTCAGATATGCCATAAATAAGTCACCAACTTTGAACTGTACTTCTCTTTTCTTCAAATCTGCCTTTTCTTTGTACTTTGTGACTAATTTTTCTAGTTGCAACTTGACCTGATCATGAACTATTTTCATGGAGGTAGCAAACTCTTCACCAAGTGCACTCCTTCTATCCCAACCTTGGAGATCCTTTAGCTCAAGTGGCCCTCTTGGATGAAAACCATAAACTATCTCAAAAGGACTTTTACCAGTGCTCCTATTTCTTGAATCATTGTAGGCATATTCAGCCTGACTGATAACCAAGTCCCATGCCAAACCATGCTGCTTTGTAAGGCACCTTAGCAGGTTTCCAAGTGACCTATTAACCACCTCAATCTGACCATCAGTTTGTGGATGGTAGGTTGATGAAAAGGACAGCTGTGTGCCTAGCTTCTTCCACAAGGTCCTCCGAAAGTGACCTACAAACTTAGAATCTCTGTTAGTTATAATGGACAATGGTAAACCATGCATCCTTACTACCTCTCTAAAAAATAGACCTGCAACATGAGATGCATCATTTGTGCATTTACATGGCACAAAATGAGCCATCTTGCTGAACCTATCAACAATGACAAACACACTATCCACCCCTTTGGCTGTCCTGGGTAACCCAAGCACAAAATCTATGCTGATACTTTCCCAAGGTCTGCTGGGAATGGGAAGGGGCTAGTATAGACCTACATTTGAAGACACACCTTTGGCTCTTTGACAGATTGCACAACTAGCTACATACTTCCTCACATCTGATTGCACCTTTGGCCAAAAATAGAACCTTGTGACTTGTTCTAGTGTCTTGTCTAAGCCAAAATGTCCTCCCAAAGAACCATTATGCTTCTCCTTGATGATGTTGTCCCGCATAGAGCACTTAGGGACACACAGCAAATTGCCCTTAAACAAGAGGCCTTCCTACAAAATAAAATATGCATACTCTCCATGGAATGTGTTAGCCAAGTTCATACAAACATCATAAGCCTCTTTGAAATTAGAATCTTCTTTATACAGCTCCTTCAAACAGTCAATACCCATGCTTTCTAACTGAATTTCATGAACAAGAAGCAACCTCCTACTCAATGCATCAGCCACCTTATTAGAGACACCTCTTTTGTGCTTAATTGTGAAAGTATAAACTTGTAGCTGTTCCATCCATATAACATGTCTATGGTTCAATTTTTCTTGACTGTTTAGAAAGCTTAAAGAATGATTGTTAGTAAACACAATAAATTCTTTGGGCAGCAAATAATGTCTCCACTTCTTAAGAGCTTTCACCATTGCATAGAGTTCTAAGTCATAGGTAGAATACCTTTGCTTGGCTTCATTCAACTTTTCTAAAGAGAATGCCATTAGATGTCCTTCTTGGCTGAGAACAGCACCAATAGCTTGCTGACTTGCATCACACTCAACAACAAATACCTTATCAAAACTAGGGAGGACTAAGGTAGGTAACTCAGCCACCTTTGTTTTCAACAACTCAAAACTATCATCAGCTTCCTTTGTCCACTAGAATCTACATTTGACTCCACCCTTGATGGTGTTGAGGATGGGAGCACTAATGTGACTGAAACCTCTGATAAACTTCCTATAGAAAGTCGCCAATCCATGGAAACTTCTCACATCTCCCACTGTTTTTGGGGTAGGCCAACTAAGAATAGCCTCAACCTTAGAGGGATCCATCTTCAAACAGCCCTTAGAAATGACAAATCCCAAGTATACAAGTTTAGTTTTCATGAACTCACATTTGTCTAAGTTGATCATCAACTTGTGCTCATGTAGCTTCTCTAACACCTGACCAACATGCTTCACATGGTCTTCCCTTGTCCTGCTGAAGATTAGTATGTCATCAAGATAAACAATAACAAATTTACCAATGAATTCAACTAATACCTCATTCATCAGGCGCATAAATGTACTTGGCGTATTGCTAAGACCAAATGGCATAACAAGCCATTCATAAAGAACTTCATTGGTCTTGAAAGCAGTCTTCCATTCATCTCCCTGTCTGATCCAGATTTGATGATATCTAGATTTCAAATAAATCTTTGAGTAATAGCATGATCCTCCCAGGTAATCCAAGAGATCTTCAATCCTTGGCATTGGAAATCTGTATCTTATGGTGATTTTATTTATGGCCCTGGAATCTGTGCATAGCCTCCACTTTCCATCCTTCTTAGGAGCCAGTACACTTGGAACTGCACAGGGACTTAGACTCTTCCTAATCAGCCCTTTCTCTAGAAGATCTTGAATTCGCCTTGCCACCTCTTCATTTTGCTGTGGAGTTAGCTTGTATGCAGCCTTGTTAGGCAATGTAGCACCAGGTATTAAGTCAATTTGATGACTAATATCCCTCATGGGTGGTAAGGAGTTGGGAACTTCCTCTACCACAAGGTCTTGATACTTATCCAGAAGTTGTTGTACTTCCAATGGAATCTCCTTCTGTTTTTGATCTTGCTGATCTGATCCACTCTTGGGCTTCATGACCAAGGCATACCCCTAGTTGTCATTCTCCTTCAAGATGTTTAGGAACTCATTTCCATTCACCAACATGACACTGCTGTTATTTTCCTTTCCCCTGGGCTGCTCCAACAAAGGATCCATTTTGAATGGCCTTCCATTCTTGGTGATGACATAAGTGTTCTTCTCACCATCATGCTGAGCTTTAACATCATACTGCCATGGACGGCCAAGAAGCAGGTGACATGCATCCATAGGTATGATTTCACATAGTACTTTGTCCTTGTAGTCACCAATTGCAAATTCAACCCAAGCTTGTTCCTCCACCATGAAACTTTGGTTTTTGTTCAACGAAGAAATCTTGTGAGGATTGATATGAGGTAGCCTCTTCAACTTACACTTCTCAACCATCTCAGTGGATACTACATTCTCAGTAGACCCTGAATCCACTATGATTTTGCAAAGTTTCCCATAGGCTAGGCCTTGGGTTCTGAAAAGATTCTTTCTCTGAGGAGGTTCTTGCTTCAATGGCATCTTCAACATAGACCTTTTTATCATCATACTCTCTCCATCTAGAATAGGTGCAGCACTTCCCATTGGTGAATTCACACTTTCACAGTCATCATCTTTCACCAACTGATTTCTCTTCCCACTGTCATGAGAGCTGCTGGCTTTCCCTGGGCATTTGTTCATTGTATGGCCAACTTGGTTGCAGCCATAACATCTTCCATTGAAGACTCTTGGTCCTCTACCACCTCCACCATTTCTGCCTCTGCCATTATGACTTCTATCACCTCTGAAACCTCCTCTATGCTCTGTTGCTGATTGTGTTTCTTGCTGACTGTTATTTTCAGTTTTATTGAACTGTCCACGGCCAAAATTGCCTCTACCTCTTTGGTTTCTGCCACCTCTACCTCTAACGCTTTGGTCACCCTTCCTTCTCAGCTTTTCCTTAGCCTTGGAGGCCAACAGGAAACATTCATCCACTGTCTTTGGTAACACCAAACTTATCTCATCTTGCAGATTGTATTTTAGTCCATTCAAGTGCCTAGCCACCATCCCTTTTTCATCTTCATTATGATTGGCTCTCATGCTGAGTTTATGAAATTCTTCTATGTAGGCAGCCACATCCATGTCTTTTTGTCTCAAATTCTAAAATCTCCTTATGATTTGAATCTCATAGTCAGGTGGCATGAACTTGCTTCTGAGCATAGCCACCATTCTGCTCCATTTAGTGATGGGACTCTTTCCAATCTTCTCCCTCTCACTCTGCATATAGTTCCACCATACAAGTGCAGAACCTCTTAGCCTTGTCTTGGCAAACTTGACCTTTTTGCTGTCATTGAACTCCTTGTAATCAAAGAAGTTGCACATAGCTTCTATCCAGTTGGTGAGAACATCTCCATCTAACTTCCCATGGAAGGTAGGCACCTCCATCTTGGGATCACCACTATCTCCATGAGCACCCTTAAGTGCATTCAAGAAGGCTTTCTGATCTGCAGACATATCCTGCTCCTGAGGATCCTCTTCTACCTCTACTTCTTCATTTGTGTCTGAAGAACTTCCTTCTTCTTTGGTCTCACCCTTAGAATTCTTCTCTTCCTGCAATTTTGCTTCTTGAAGTCTTGCTTCAACCATCTCTTCCACCAACTTCTTGATGGCATCTTGACTCATTGTCTTGGGAGGCATTGTACTAGCCTCTGTTTCAATTTCCTCTTCTGACATACACTTGCTTCCAATCAGAATATTGGCTCTGATACCAATATGATGCAGAGTTATTAGTAATGGATATAGAAGTTCACTCAATGAATTTGGTTGTCAAAGCTTCCTTCTTAAAGTTTCTAAAGATGGTTTGCTTATAAATCTACACAAGGCTTTTACTAGGAACTGACACAACCTTAGACCACCCACTGGTGTTCACCCACTCAGGTTATTCAACTTCTTACTGGTGAGTCACAGCTCTAACCAGTCCTTATGCATAGTCCACCTCCAAGGACAGCAACCTACCTTTAAAGGTTCTTACCCACTACCAATCCACTCTACCTATAGTGTCACTTATGACTATTTGGCACATGCTTGTCAAAGAGACATGACTATCTTGAGGTCTCTGACTAGAAAACTAATCCCAATAATCCCCAGGGCAATGGACAGCAATAACAATATGACTGTCCTATGACAGTACTACAATGACAACTCCCACCTTGTAGCCTTTATGGACCATAAAATTAGCATTAACTCCTATATCAATGAGGATCTTTACATTAGACACAACCTACATCTACTGAGGACAGAATCCACAAGAAACTTCTAACAAAATGACTACAAACTGTATCATACAGGGCTGTGGATAGTAAATCACATGTGGTTGTCTTAAAACAGTGCCAATAAGAAGGTTACTTCCTTGTAGATCTTAGGATTGATTTACACAACCTTAGCTTCTTAGTCCATCAGTAGACCATGCAAGGTCCCTACACAGTCCAAACATCCATGAAGACTTACAACTTTTTTCACAAAAGTACATGCCGTACATTGTCACAATGAATAGGGACAGCAAATTGTCTTTTTATGACAGTTAAACAGTTTTTCCTTCTAGAGAACAGTCTAGATTGAGAATGGACAAGGAAATATTTCCAAGGTTCTATCCAAGGATTAGTGGATCCTTCCACAGGTTTGTCTCCTCATTAAACATAAATATCTTCCTTCATTTGACCAACCTATGACTGTTTTTTCTCCTTCTAGCTGCTATCCACCATTTGCTTCTCAACTAGTCACTGTTTTTGACTAGTTAGAGACATGCTACACACCATGGAGGAAGGAGAATAACCAAATAAACAACAAGAACATGGAAACTAACCTAATTCCCTCCATCTCACCTAAAAATGACTGATCATCTTCAGAGGACAGAGGAAAAAAGCTTCATTCTGTCTCAGAACCCTAGATAAGGAGGGTTTACACCTGTTTTTACAAAATGAAATGAAACAAACACTACAAAACGTTTCAAGAGCCAAGATTATATGCAAACGAAAGTCACTTCCAAGATCTAAGACATTTTTCAAAATTTATCTCGTTAGCAGTCCGTACCTAGTCTTACAGAAGGCTATTTTCACAGAAAAAAAGCAAAAACACAGTTTTTTTATTAATAGACTCCTTCCTTCATTTCATTTTTGGCATGTTTACAAAACAAAAATTTAAAAGAAACTTTCCCAAATGTTTCCACTTCTCAACAGGCCGTACAACTGCCCAAGGAAGGCAGTAAACCATTGGAGCTAGCTTTATTTCAAAAAAAACATTAAGTTTCAAAAAGAAACCTTCCTATAAAATAGGTCTCATTAACATTCTAATAGACTAGTCACTCTAAATGACTAAGTCTTTATTTCAACACATCAAAATGGCTTTCAAAGCCTAGAGGTAAACAAATAACATGAAAATTAACTAGGAAAAACAACACAATGATTAAACTGTGAAGCTCCTGCACCATGAGTTCACACACCTCTGACTCGACTTGGAGACTATCTCATCCTACAGTTTGACTTTCTTCATTTAGTAACTCTAGACACAACTTGTATCTATTGTAATCCATTCTAGTCAATCTGACTTGTAACTAATCCTTAATCTAGGATATGCATGCAATATAAAGGTTTAGGTATTTCTAACCTTTCAGAGAGTCCCTCTTAGCATACTTGCAATTTCTAAGGTCTATGACCTCTTGTCATTCTACTCTCTGACTCAAATATCAAACATCCTTGTGCAATGTAACAAGTTTCAAGTCTATCATAGACTCACTTTAAATTTGTTAAAGTACTACTTAGACTCTTTCTGTCTTACTCTGTGGTTTACTTGACCTTTTAGCCATCGACCAATAAGTATGAAAATAATGTTATAACTGACATAAGGGATTATAAGTTTTCTAAGCCTTTTAGGTTATGATTCTATGGTTTACTTCTCTAACCCAATGCATGGAAATATCAATACCCTTGTTTTCCAAAGATAATAACATAAATATAACAAAACATGAGAACAAATTTGTCTAGTCTTCCCTAGATCACTTGGCATTGTTCGAATTCACATTTCACATAACATGATTAAACATAATACCTTAATGGATACTTTCTTTTCTCAAAACTAGTCTTTCGACTAAGTTCAATCTATCAACCCGAATAGGGTTGAATCATAAAAGATAACAAAATACTTTTGACCACCTGTTCATCTTATGTCCACTAATATTCGACATAAGTTAAGTTATGAACTCATATATAATCTCGTTTGTTTAAGTGTCACATAATCCTTTATCAACAATCTTGAGTACATCAATCATGTGGGGCTAAGTTTCGAATCTCCCAACATACTCAACTTGGTATAAATCATGTTAGGAATACCCAACACTAGGTTAACTTTGACTTCTGTGAAAATAGCACTAAAATAAGTTCTAATGAACATATAATAAGAACTATAACCTCCCATCTCCTGGTATGCCTATACCTTGAGTCCGTTTACTAGTTTCAATCTTGAAACATAGGGAAAATTAATTGTGTCTCCTATTCTCTTTCTTGAGATAGTTTTATTTTAGCAATAGTTGTTTCAAGGGGGTATCTAGGTTTCCACTTCTTGGTTTACTCATTCCTCTAAATCATATTCCAATTTGACAAGAAGAGCTCTATTTCACATAAGAAAACTAATCCCATGATCTATCATTGTCATTTCAAAATCATAATGATATTATCTCTCCCAATCTTTGTAGGAAAAATAGTAATTATATGCTCCAAGGGTAAGAATATATCTATGGATTTATATTGGATATTCACTTTGGATTTAATCAATCCTTGAAAAGCTGAGTCTATAAAATAATTATCTCATTTTAGGTATAATCCACATCATTTTTTACTCTCTTTCAACTTTGAAAGGATTTTGAGTCATGAATTATAAAATAATGAACTAGACCTAATGGTCTCTTTTCATATACAAATTCTAGATATTGAAAGGATATAACTTATGCTCAATATCCTTGTATTTAACAAATATACAAGTGTCAATACAAGAATTCATATATCTTAATATATAAAGCATCTTTAATACCATCCTCCCTTAAAAGATAAACTATGCTTGTAGCATAAAATCTAATGCTATAGTTCAATGATGTATTAGGGTAAGTGCAAAAAGATGGGGGGCCAAAAAGTGGCCAAAAAATTTTCAAAAAAATTTAAGTCATAACGTGAGCGCGTTATAACGCGCTCGCATTATGGCTTGGCAATGACAAGCCTTAGGCTCATCATTACCGAGCCATAACGCGAGCGCGTTATAACGTGCTCGCATTATAAAGCTCTATAAATTAAAAAAAAAACAGTCATTTTAATTTCATTCTATTTTCTCCTCCGCCCGCGGCTTCAAAACCCTCGAAAACGCGCTCGCGTTCTACAAAACGCCAATCAACACAAAAGGCTTGTCAATTCATTGCTGAAATGCCGCCGCGATGTCGAGCACGCCAAAGGGGTGAGTTATCTTTATTTTTTTGTTTGAATTTCTTCCTAAATAGGTAGGTTTTTGTTGGTTTTTGTTGGTTTTTGATGTATATTTCATTAATTGTAGGAAATGTTAATGCACCTCCTCCTCCTCCTCCTCCTCCTCAAAATCCACAAAATCTTGAGGAAGAAATACCTGCAGAACAACAACCTCCTCCATTCATTCCTCGACATGCCCCTGGAACACAAGATAATATAATCGAGGAAATTGAAAACAACAAAAAACAAATTGAAGATATAATTGCAAGGTTGAAAGATCCTTCCACTTCAACCTTGCATAGGTCCACGCTTGCCGAATCTCTTGAGTCTATGTTATCAAATGTAAATTCAATTAGCAAGCAAATAACTAGTTGGACCGATAAAAAGAGAGAGTTTAGAGATTACTATGCAGATAAATTGTCATACCAAGATGTCAAAAAATTACAAATTACAAAAGTAGACTTGTGTTTAATTTTCACAAACCCACAAACAAATCAACCTCCACCCATTACATGCAAGAGGTTCCCTATCCATTGGTGCAACAACCAAGCGATAAGGGACAATTTCGGGCAGAGGTGGTGGATGGTTTTTGACCATCCTCCATGCAATAACAATGAGGTCCCGCAATACTTTTTGAGGAAACTCTACTGCGAGTTTGTCCTCAATAAAGTGCCAAACTATTTTGATATGCGGGACTTCCAAGGTAGAGGTGGGGGCTCAGCACAGGATAGACTAGGGGCACGTCTTGACCCACAGCGGGTAGTGAGACGAGTAATCAGCAGACCAGCCCACGAGCATGTTTCTATCCCTTCCATTGTGAAGGAGAGTGTTGAGGTCGATACACTGAAGTCGATTAGTGCCTTGACCCAGAGCATCATAGAGCATGCCGATCCTACAACACAGAGTGGGTTGGGAGATAGTGCGAGGAGTAGGGTCCCACCGCATACTTGCCAGGCTTGCGGGTCAGCCTGTGGTTATGACCCCAGGGACAGTCAGGACGCAGGTGCATAGGCTACATCTGCAGCTGAGCAGATGGTGATGACAGATACTCTCCTGAGTGAGACTTTCGGCCTTGATACTCAGGTAAATATTAGCAAGTTTATTGAATTTAATTTATTAAATTTTATTTTTGAAATACAAGATTAACTAATTTAAATTGATGATTTTAATGAAATTTCAGGGTCATAGCGTCGATGCAGTTTTCAGTGGTTCTCCACCTACATTTTTCACTAGATCATCTACTGTCGAGGTATGTAACTAGTAAACAATTATAAATATTACATGTGAATAGCATTGTTATATGAATGGTATTCTAATTTCTGATTTTGGATGTTGAATAGGTTAACACTGTAGATTTCATGGCAACACCTGCCAGCGGTGGTGGACTTCAAACCTTTACGAAGGTAATAAAATAAATAGTTTAATGAATGAATTGTACTTACTAAATTTTTGTATGTGATTTGTGTGTTTTATTGTGTGTACTTCCATGTTTAGATGAACGTGTGTGTATGTTAGGAGCCATGATTTGCATCACTATTATAGTTTTTGTAATTGAATAATGTTGTTTTATTTCCAGATGATGCAGGCTGCGGATACACCTCCCCATGTTCATAGGGCAATGGAGCAGGGTGTGGCCTCTGCGATTCATAGATCTATGGCATTGATAGGGGTATGAAGCAGATTAGTAAATTTCAATTTACATTCATTGTTATAGTTGTCTATTTTTGAAAAATCAAAAGATTATTGATTTGAAGTTTAATTTCTATCTGGATGGTTTCTATAGGACATGACATCACCAGGGTCTATTCCTGCTATTGAGGCAAGCGAGGAGATAGATTATATGTTAGCGGTAAGTGATTATTTTGTTAAATGTTTCATTTTTTTATAACATGTAATTTCTATATATTAATATCTATACTTTTTTTTGTAACAGGTAAAGGTGCAGGAAGAACTAAATAGGAGGAGTAGCCCTCGGGTTCGTAGTAGACCACCCACATGCATGTCTCCATCCCCTAGAAGATCAAAGGCTGCTCGTGATTTATTCTCTTCACCAGCCAGAGGGGAATGACTTTTTATTGTGTTCCTCTGTTGTATGCCTATATGGCATTTGTGGACATATATTTTGTATTGTACATAGTTGACATTGTATGCCTATATGGCATTCTTGTAAGCCTATATGGCTATTTTGTATATATGTTATACTTATATCGACAGATATTGATGTATGCGTATATGGATATTTGGTTAATACAAATCTTTTTTATTGATGGCATCCATACTTGCATTATAAATCCACTTTTGAATGGATATTTGTAGATGGCTACTTCAAATATTTAAAGTCTGATTGTATTACATAGGATGTTTGCATTTTCTTTGATAGGCTTGATAGGCCATGGATTACATGATGGTGTTTGATGGAAAAGTATGGTACTAGAAGACTCTAGTTCATTCTTAATAGGCTTGTGATTGATAATATCTTTGCATGATTGCACTTGATCTTGGATCATGGGCATGTTGTTAGGATTTTGATTGCATTGTGATGTTTGATGGATAGGCATGGTGTAAGTGTAAGATACCCAACTAGTTCTATGAAAATTTTTCCTTAAACACTTTTATTTGCTAACAATTCATCAACTACTTCAATAACATAAAGATATACATCAAGATAACTATTTGAATGAAACAACATTAGAGTTGGGTACTTGTCTTGTTACTTGATTCAATCAACTTGCAATGTCTTATTACATGGAAAATGCTTTCAATAGCATGAAGTACAACACATTCAATGGAAATACAAGGACAGGCCTTGAAGCCTTGATGTTACAATGTCTTCCTTACTTGAGCAACATTTGAAGATTTGGAATGTTCAACTCATCACCTCACAAGGTAGGTGCATATTTGAAGGATTTACAAGTTTTTCTGACTTGGGCGCCAAGTTGAGGTGACCTCCTGAAGTTGCGCCTTGTCAACATTAGGCGCCAATTAGAGTTTATGGATGCTCTGGATTGTTTCCAAGAGTAGGCGCCAAAACATCATCATTATGAAAGTGTTTTAAATGCTAGGCGCCCAAATGAGCCCTCTGGAGTCTAGGTGCTCCTTTCATGCATTCTGTGTTCTAGGCGCCAATTGGAAGGAGTGGAGAACAGGGCAAGCGCCTTCCAAACTAGGTGTTTCCTTGAGGTGACAAGGACTTAGAAAGTGCGCCTAAGGTGAGCGCCTTGAGTGAAAAGGTCTAACAAACATCTTTGAACCCCCTTTCAAGGTTAGGCGCATTCTGGAGGTGGAAACAAGTAGAAGGTACGCCTTAGCTTCCTTTGTCAATTCTTTCAAGTCTTTGTTGATTAGGAAGGTGGAATGCTTCATTGTAGAATGAGCACCTATCTTCTAATGTCCAAACTACTTCTTTTGGCTCACTCTGTGGCTAGGCACCAGAGCTAAACTGTTCACACAAGGGAGTGCGCCTAGACTCACTTGATGTTTTCTTACTACTTCAACCCGTGGAAGATGTTCCAAGGTGTTCCCTTTTACAAGCACCTGACCTCCCAAGTTCCTTCATGTGCTATTCCTTGAAGGCGCCAAAACTGAGCTCCAGTGCCATGGGATTGTGCCTAACATCTTTGAAGAGTTTCTAAGCCTTTTGCAAGTTGATATCCCAAACACATCTTCTAGGCGCAACAGGAGCTTTCCAAAGGAGTTTCCAAGTTTTAGACGCCAAGTGAGGTCATGGGTGAATGGAACTGTGCCTTAGGAGATGACTGAATCCTAAGCGTCAGTCTGGAGTTACAGTGGAATTGATATGCGCCTCAACTAGCTTAGGCGCCCATTTGAAGTGATTCCTTTAACACTTCTCTGTCAATCTCAACTGCAAGGATGATCTCCTAATCCAATTTTGATCCTCTAGAGATGCAAATAGCTTTTCATTTCACTAGGCGCCATCAATGATGATCATCAACCAAAGCGCATTTCAAAGGTGAGATAGGCAAGTGAGGCGCCAAACTAGTCCTTAAGACTTATCTCCTTCTATCAAGTCAATTTCAACTATGTGAGAGAGTTCTATTCTAGGCGCAAAATGGAAATGTTTCATCAATTGGTGCATCTTACAAAGCTCCCAATTCTAGGCGCCAGAGCCAAAGAGTTTTTCCCAACACATGCACCTGGGCTAGGAATTCACCTAAGAGACATCACTTAGCTTTAAAACTTTCAATCTATAGCCATCTGGGCTAGGCGCTCCAATGGAGGATCCTTGAACTCATGCATTGGCGCCTTCTAGTTCTAGGCACCCATTTTGGATGATCTTAAGGCTATCCTTCCTCTAAGCACTCTCTTCAACTCCCTCACTGAAGGCCCTCTGTAAGTTTGGGCGCATTTCATCCCAAGGCGCTTCAACATCATCCAAGGCGCAAATTCACTCTCCAAGACAAGGTGCAAAAAACCCTATCCTAAGGTGCTCAAATCTTGCTTCTAGACCTAGGCGCACAAACATGAGATTGTGACTTCAATCATCATTCTTGGTTAAGGCACACAAACTCTCATTCAAGGCGCATATCTTTCTCCAACAAGGTGCTCCAACCCTCTTGCTCTGGAATTCCTTCTAGGCACTAAGTGACTTCTCCAATTCCTTGAAAACATTTGAAGTGTTTTACCTTCTCAAGGTGCTCCTTCGAACTTGACTCCAAGGTGTTATAATCTCAAAGGTGTTGACATCATCTCAACCAAAGGCACTCAATGATTCATCCCATATCTAGGCGCTAAAACACTTAATCAACCAAGTCATTCAAGGTGCCATTCAGTAAACTCATCTTCCATGATATTCCTATCAAGGCGCATATCACTTCTCTCATGGGCTTTAGGCGCTCAGTTGAGTGTTTCAATACTACTTAGGTGCCAAATTCATTTTAATGCACCAAACACAAAGAGCTTTCAAACACTGGGCGCTCACAAAGAGTCTTCCAACCTTGGGCGCTAAATTAGGTCTTTGCAACTATCCAAGGCACATATCTTCGTTTGAACAACTTATGGTGCCAAGACAACTTCTCATTAGGGCGCTCAAAACACTTGTGTTTACATTTGAAGTTCTTTACCTTCTTAAGGTGCTCCAGACTAACCTGACTCCAAGGCGCTCCATCATCATCCTTAAGGCGCTAAAAACATCATCTCCACTCTAGGCAAAAACATCATCCAACTCCTTAAGGCACTTCACTGTCAAAGTCAGAAGGCGCTCTACCTAGACCTTTCCCCTAGGCACCAGAACTCCTAAGCGCTCACCAGATAACTCTCTTCTTCAAGGCGCAAATCTTCCTATACTATGATTGCCTCTGAAACGCCGATTAACGTGATGTGAGGGTGCAAAGGCTACTCCAATCCTCAGTGAGCGCCTAGTTTAAACAAGGAGAAATAAAGCATTCAAAACTATCCAAACGATCATCCCCTTCCTAATGTCTTCACTGCTCCAGAAAACCTTGGCCAAAATGACACATAACAACTCCTGTGCAAAGCACCTGAGCAAGAAAAGAGGGGGTCCCCAATCTGATGGGGTGATGTGTGATTTGGGCACATGTGTGATTTGGTCAAAAACAGGTGCCTAGAGTGAATAGGCTTTCATCCTGACTTAATACACTGCCTAGAGTGGATATTAGCACCTTCGTATGGTTTGGAGCGCCTTTAGTTGTGCCTTGAGGAGATTTTCTTACATCTTAAAGGAGGTTCTAACACCTTGCCCCCTTTGGTATCTAGCGCCCTAGTGGCTTTAACCTAATGCCTTTGGAGTCCAAAATGCGCCTTTGAAAGTTGAAGTGAACCTTGATAATTGGAGTCTTCATAATGAGCGCCTAGGTCTTGTTGAGTAGAATACCCTACAATGTGCGCCTAGGTCTTTAAGAAGAGTAGTGATACTTGAGATAGAGCGCTTTGAGGAGGTAGTTGAGCACCCTGGATTGAATAATTGGAGTTCAAGGAAGGTTTGAGCACCCAAGGCATATGGCTAGAGAAGTTGTAGAAAAGACCACTTTTGGCGCCTTAAAAGTTTGAATGCTTGGGGAGTTTTTGCAAGTCCAAGAGAGATTTCTACTCCGATTCATGAAGTAAGCTTATATCATCCTTATCTACTCTGCGAGAAGAAGAAACACTACAAAGTCAATCAAATGAGTTACAAGTACCATACATCCAATTGCAAGGAGTGAACCACCTTAAGGAAAAATAGTTCTCTTGAAGTTACTTGAAATGTCAAAAGGTTTAGCGCCTCCAAGTAAGGTCAGAGGTGAGGTTAGAGGTGAAATGTGCCTTTGGACCATTCTGGCACCTTGGATGAAGAACCTATATCTTGAGCCCAAGAGGTAAAATTTGCGCCTTAGTGGATTTGGAGAGTTACAGAGATTAGAGAAAAGCACCTTAAAGATAGAGTTGTTCAAGGCGCATGTGTGATTTGGTCAAAAACAGGCGCCTAGAGTGAATAGGCTTTCATCTTGACTTAATACACTACCTCCTTCTGACGATTTTTGGGGCAGCAGAAAACCTTTCACCACGGGCAAATGCCTCAGAGCTATAAAAAACTGAGAGAGGTTATTGTAGAGGCACTCTACGTGATCACGTTGCCTTAGACGGAATGTTTCTAAGTGACACAGTTTTCAAGTAACATCTCGTCAAAGATTGCTGCCTTTTTGCACTTTGGACTCTTCAGGGATATCGTCGGTACAATGTAGCTCCGACTGTTTCGACATGTTTGGGTGAGAAATAGGACCATGCTTAGCATAAATGTACCCATTCGGACGCGTTGGAACAGTCAGTTTGGTTGCATCAGGAGCAGGACGAAAGTTACACCCCTTTGCAACTTTACACTGCCTCCTTCTGACGATTTTTGGGGCAGCAGAAAACCTTTCACCACGGGCAAATGCCTCATAGCTATAAAAAACCGAGAGAGGTTATTGTAGAGGCACTCTACATGATCACGTTGCCTTAGACAGAATGTTTCTAAGTGACACAGTTTTCGAGTAACATCTCGTCAAAGATTGCTGCCTTTTTGCACTTTGGACTCTTCAGGGATATCGTCGGTACAATGTAGCTCCGACTGTTTCGACATGTTTGGGTGAGAAATAGGACCATGCCTAGCATAAATGTACCCATTCAGACGCGTTGGAATAGTCAGTTTGGTCGCATTAGGAGCAGGACGAAAGTTACACCCCTTTGCAACTTTACACTGCCTCCTTCTGACGATTTTTGGGGCAGCAGAAAACCTTTCACCACGGGCAAATGCCTCATAGCTATAAAAAACCGAGAGAGGTTATTGTAGAGGCACTCTACATGATCACGTTGCCTCAGACAGAATATTTTTAAGTGACACAGTTTTCGAGTAACATCTTGTCAAAGATTGCTACCTTTTTGCACTTTGGACTCTTCAGGGATATCGTCGGTACAATGTAGCTCCGACTGTTTCGACATGTTTGGGTGAGAAATAGGACCATGCCTAGCATAAATGTACCCATTTGGATGTGTTGGAATAGTCAGTTTGGTCGCATCAGGAGCAAGACGAAAGTTACACCCCTTTGCAACTTTACACTGCCTCCTTCTGACGATTTTTGGGGCAGCAGAAAACCTTTCACCACGGGCAAATGCCTCATAGCTATAAAAAACCGAGAGAGGTTATTGTAGAGGCACTCTACATGATCACGTTGCCTCAGATGGAATGTTTCTAAGTGACACAGTTTTCGAGTAACATATCGTCAAAGATTGCTGCCTTTTTGCACTTTGGACTCTTCAGGGATATCGTCGGTACAATGTAGCTCCGACTGTTTCGACATGTTTGGGTGAGAAATAGGACCATGCCTAGCATAAATGTACCTATTCAGATGCATTGGAACAGTCAGTTTGGTCGCATCAGGAGCAGGACGAAAGTTACACCCCTTTGCAACTTTACACTGCCTCCTTCTGACGATTTTTGGGGCAGCAGAAAACCTTTCACCACGGGCAAATGCCTCATAGCTATAAAAAACCGAGAGAGGTTATTGTAGAGGCACTCTACATGATCATGTTGCCTCAAACGGAATGTTTCTAAGTGACACAGTTTTCGAGTAACATCTCGTCAAAGATTGCTGCCTTTTTGCACTTTGGACTCTTCAGGGATATCGTCGGTACAATGTAGCTCCGACTGTTTCGACATGTTTGGGTGAGAAATAGGACCATACCTAGCATAAATGTACCCATTCAGACGCGTTGGAATAGTCAGTTTGGTCGCATCAGGAGCAGGACGAAAGTTACACCCCTTTGCAACTTTACATTGCCTCCTTCTGACGATTTTTGGGGCAACAGAAAACTTTTCACCACGGGCAAATGCCTCATAGCTATAAAAAACTAAGAGAAGTTATTGTAGAGGCACTCTACGTGATCACGTTGCTTCAGACGGAATGTTTCTAAGTGACACGGTTTTCAAGTAACATCTCGTCAAAGATTGCTGCCTTTTTGCACTTTGGACTCTTCAGGGATATCGTCGGTACAATGTAGCTCCGACTGTTTCGACATGTTTGGGTGAGAAATAGGACCATGCCTAGCATAAATGTACCGATTTGGACGCGTTGGAATAGTCAGTTTGGTCGCATCAGGAGCAAGATGAAAGTTAAACCCCTTTGCAACTTTACACTGCCTCCTTCTGACGATTTTTGGGGCAGCAGAAAACCTTTCACCACGGGCAAATGCCTCATAGCTATAAAAAACTGAGAGAGGTTATTGTAGAGACACTCTACATGATCACGTTGCCTCAGACAAAATATTTCTAAGTGACACAGTTTTCGAGTAACATCTCGTCAAAGATTGCTGCCTTTTTACACTTTGGACTCTTCAGGGATATCGTCGGTACAATGTAGCTCCGACTGTTTCGACATGTTTGGGTAAGAAATAGGACCATGCCTAACATAAATGTACCCATTCGGACGCGTTGGAATAGTCAGTTTGGTCGCATCAGGAGCAGGATGAAAGTTACACCCCTTTGCAACTTTACACTGCCTCCTTCTGACGATTTTTGGGGCAGCAGAAAACCTTTCACCACAGGCAAATGCCTCATAGATATAAAAAACTGAGAGAGGTTATTGTAGAGGCACTCTACGTGATCACGTTGCCTTAGACAGAATGTTTCTAAGTGACACAATTTTTGAGTAACATCTCGTCAAAGATTGCTGCCTTTTTGCACTTTGGACTCTTCAGGGATATCATCGGTACAATGTAGCTCTGACTGTTTCGACATGTTTGGGTGAAAAATAGGACCATGCCTAGCGTAAATGTACCCATCCGGATGTGTTGGAACAGTCAGTTTGGTCACATCATGAGCAGGACACCAAAAATGCAAAAGTTGATTTGTGCAACTTGACAACATTGACACTTTTTTGCAACATGACTCAAAGACTCAAACTGACCCCAAATGACTTAAAGTGACTTAAAATCACCTTGATTATAGAGGTCGAGGCGCTCCTTATCATTCAAACATCTTAGATGAGCGCATAGGAAAGGAAAAAGCTCTAAGTTTCATCATCATGAGCGCCTAATATCAAGAGACTTTAATGCATTGATTTGGCGCCCTATATGTGAAGGAAGATCTAAAGGCATGAAAGTGGATGTCATATTGCAAGAGTTTGGATCATCAAAATTGAAAGAAATAAGTCTATTAAGCTTGGGCGCCCTTGGTCTTCTTTTCATTCATTATGAGCACCTTGGGAGAATGGTATATAGGTCATCATCATGATTGGGCGCCCTGGATCCAGAGTGTTGGAGAGATCATCAAATGGTGTCTAGTAGGGTGAGTTATGAGTTTGGTCACATCAGGAGTAGGACACCAAAAATGCATAACATGATGATGTAAAAATGTGTACATATGTGTAAAAATGCAGGAGGAAATAAAAAAAGACAAACCTTACAAATTAATGTGCATACTTACAACTTAATGTAACATAACTTTACAAAATCAATGTGAATACTTACAAATTAATCCAATGAACCATCCGGATCTGCTCTACTCTTTATTGTGTCAAGTATTGCTTCATGGTCAGACTCACGCACCTTCCACAATATTTTGTTCAAAGGTCTACCCCGATACTTTATCAAATGAACATTGGATGCCACGACAAGGTTCGAGTAATGAAGAATCTTTCGATGCATGTCAAAGTCCTGAAATAGCCAAATATTAACACTCTTATGTGGGTACCTTCTAAGCCATGTTCCAGTAATAACCACTGATCCTGTAGGGTATTCGATGTTTTCTCCATCTGTAACAGGGGCCTCCAATTTCTTTTTGGCCTCAACACAACGACATAAGTAATAATCTGTTCCCTCTTCATTATCTTCATCTGCAATAACTGCATATACGTGTCCTACATTGATATGTGTAGCAAATTAGATGAAACTAGTCAACATTACAAAAACACTACAAAGTAAGATGACATTACCTAGTTGAACTAGATGAAATTAGATGCATATACGTGCCCTATATTACCTGGTTGAACTAAATCTGATATGTGGTCAAAGTCAACTGACGATTCCATCTGTGTTAGTTCCAGTGCCGTCGGGGGTCGATACATGTCAAGTGGGCTAAGATAACTTAACTGCCATTCGTCAACCCACTCCTTTGACTCGCACTCATCCCAGACTTGAATTGTACAGGAAGAACAAAAGCATGACATCTTTCGTGTATGGATACTCCATGAACCTGCAATTGAGCTTCTGAAAGAGTGCATCTCATTTGATCCTGTCAGTGTACAACAATCCTCATATGGTGCAATGTTAGTATCATCTATCAACCAAAAAAATCTATGAACTAAAGACTGACCTTCATTACCTGGACCCATGGAAGCATTACACCACTCGACAATCGATTTTGCATCTGTCAACTTTGCATTGTATTTATACTTTAACTCTTCTCGTGCTATGGCTCTTTTGATACATGCTCCTGCACCATCATGCTCCCCCTTTCCATGCCCGGCCTCACAAAAGTTCCACATATGTTGAATACCTGTAAAATTATGCCTCCTACTCAGCCAATAGAAATTTCATGAGTTCTTGAATTGTGATGCACAATTATCCGACCATATGAAATGCTGACTGAACGATATGCCCCTTCTAGCCAAATCATTGTAGAACACCTGAAAGCAACCTTGCACGAACTCCGTAGAATGCGTGCGATCATCACTAATATAGAAATTATACTCCCTTATGATCTTTCTATCATCCTCTGTACTATCATTCGCATGAATGAATGCGATGTGCACAAATATAGAAACCTGTGTGGAGTTGTAATATTGTGATTGCACCTCACGCTGTGGCTGTAGACTGTAGTTCTCTGCAAAGTCGACGACTGAAAAAATGCTACCAACCGAAAATGTGTCCTTGCATAACTTGAATTGCAAGTCCAACCATCGAGCTCTATGGGCATGTCTTGCATACTCATACACTATGCTGTCACGAAATATAGGCATAAACTGATACACTGGAATCTTTTCAATAACTAATTCACACCTCTTTGCTTCTTTACCATCTTTTGTATTGTATGCCACTGTTTTATACTTGCCAAACTCTACTAGTTCATTTCCAACCACATGTGTTATTTCCATATGTTCACATATTGGCAAATGTTGCAAGCCACCGCAACGATGACATGTGCCATCCAAGCATAATTTCTTGTAGAATATTTGACCTTCCTCTCTTTCACATAAAATTCTTGATATGAAGTCTCTTGAAGATGTTGGTGGGGCACATATGGCACAACCCTGCAAATCATTGTTAGTATGCATATCTAAACATATAGACCTATAAGCATCAAAATGGTTAGAAAATTCAATATGTAATCTACAACAACAAGTAGTGCGTGTGTGATTTATCTTAACATAGAAAGGTTTTAGTATTTCAAAATATCTTTGAAAAATTTTAATTTGAGGATACTTCTCTAGAAATTTACCATAAAACTGTGTTTGAGTCTCATCCAAAAAATGCTTTGGATGTGGCTCGCGGTTCTGACTACCAATTCTCCTTCTTACCACATCCCTTTGATTCGGAGATACCCTTGTGTAATTCTTCCAAAAGTCTTCAATTAGTGATCTCAATGCTTCAACAATTGGTTTATCTTTTCATGGTAGTCTCCCCGAGAACGCCCATAATTCATTGGCATTAGTGTCCTCAATTCCTTGGCATCTTCCAACGGCTCTTGATAAAGTTTTCCTATTAATTCTCAATTCTTGACTTGTCTTTCTAATGAGACGAGCTTTCCTCGTTTGACTACTTACTATAGTCGATGTAATCACACGCCGTGTTGCATTACTATCTTTTGTGCGTGAGGTGTTACCCACACTCTCATACGCACTCATTAGATTCTTGACAATAGATTTTTCACTTGAAGCCTCTGATGTTCTCAACCCAAGAATCTTCATGATAGACCTATACTTTATACTTCGCATCATTTCAACGAATAGTTGACATCTTGCAGTCTCATTTAACTTTTCAAAGAACAATCTCCAAATCTTATTAGCATATCTTCTACAAGTACGTTTTGGAATCTTACCTTCCATTGGCTACAAAATATTCTCATCAATATCGATCAAATACTTTGGCTTTCTATGCAAAATTCTAGGTGGTGTCAAGTTAGGTAAATTCATCTCAACATTAGGAATTTCATCAATATTTAAATGAAATGGGTTAGATGGCATACCTTCGATCGAAGATGGAATAGATGACATACCTTGAGGTTGAGGTGGGAACGATGACGTACCTCCTTCATCACATGTGAGTGATGATGTACTCTCAACTTGAGATGTGGTAGATGGTGTCCCTACATGTTGACTTGTGGTAAAGGATGTGTCTCCAACTATGGTATTCAAATCTCTCGTACCACGAAGTTTTTGCATTCGTTCTCTTTGTGCCGCCAATACCATATCTCTTTGTGATGGTTGTGGTTCCTCTTCAATTGGTATGTCTTCTTTTATCGTGTCCAATTTCCTCTTCTCACGAAGTTCCCTCATAGCCATTACTTTCTTTGCATTCTTAGCTTCTATCTCTTCCTGTGTTGGTTTAATTCTTGATCGTTTCCTCGGCATGACGGAGAATTTGTCTGTAGCATGATAAAGAGACCAATATTAGTTCCTAAGAAATGAATACATGATAATAGTGGGATTGTATTTTTTTTATGTTGTAAGGATTTATTCTTGTATAGTTTGACATCATGGTATGAACTAAGGTTTGTTTATTACACATAATTATTAAAGAGCCCAAGTGTAGAAAATATACATGGCATCATGTGAGATTGTAGGTTGCTTTCTTGATTGGGAATGTGTCTATTTTAAACATGTATGATAAAGCATGATAAAGTAATTCAATCCGAAATAAGGAAAATGTAAAGAACATGCATGTAAAGACTTGACATACCTAAAAAATAAAGATTTGAATGGAGAGAGTACCCAATTATGTAGTGTTTTTATCTTCTTGCATCAAACTCCTCAACAATTTGAGTTTTTCACCACTTGCTTCCTTTTCAATGTTAAATTCTTAAAATTGAATCACAATTGACATTGCAATACTACAAAAATTGAAACTTGTATAGATATATATCAAACTTGGTTTGAAAACTATGTTATTTCCTCCTTCTCAAGTTGGCAAAGCAGAAAAGGTGGTGGAAAGATCATGTAAAGGTGGTACAATGTGTCAAATGTGCATGTGAACTTCCCAATAGCATGAAAGCACTTCTTTTTTGTCAGAGCACGCGCAGAATCAGTAAGAAAATAGAGCATGTGGGCCTAGATCACGGGGGTAACCAATTTTTTACCGTTTCAGTAGAAATACAAAACGCAAGCGCATTATAACACGCTCACGTTTTGTCCTGCTATAGATCCCTAATCCCTAAACCCTCAACTCTGATCCCTTGACCCTCAACCCTCAATGTCAAATCCTAATCCCTCAACCCTATCCCTAAACCCTCAACCCTCAATGTCAAATCCTAATCCCTCAACCCTCAACGTCAAATCCTAATCCCTCAACGTTAAATCCTAATTCGTCAACCCTCCAACCCTATCCCTAATCCTTACAACCCTCAACCCTAATCCCTCAACCCTTAACTCTGATCCATCAACCCTCAACACTATACCTTAAACCCTAATCCCTTCAACCTCAACCCTATCCCTAAACCCTTGACCCTCAAACCTCAGCCCTCGACGTCAAACCCTAATCCCTCAACCCTTAACTCTGATCCCTCATCTCTCAACCCTAACCCTCAACCCTCAACCCTCAACATCAAACCCTAATCCCTCAACCCTCAACCCTAATCTGTCATCCGTCATCCCTCAACCCTCAACCCTGATCCCTTGACCATTAACCCTATCCCTCAACCTCAACCCTCAACCCTCAACCCTCAACTCTCAACATTAAACCCTAATTCATCAACCCTAAACCCTAATCCCTCAAACCTAAACCCTATCCCTAAACCCTAAACCCTCAACACTATACCTTAAACCCTAATCCCTCAACCCTCAACCCTAAACCTTATCCCTAAACCCTAATCCCTCAACCCTCAACCCTAATCCCTCATCCCTCAACTCTAATCCCTCATCCCTAAACCCTAAATGCTATCCCTATTCCTAAACCCTCAACAGACTTGATACTATACCTTAAACTCTAATCCCTTATCCCTAAACCCTCCAACCCTATCCCTAATCCTTATACCCTCCACACTCTACTTTAACCCTAATTCCTCGACCCTCAACCCTATCCCTAAACCCTTGACCCTTGAACCTCAACCCTCAACCCTCAACATCAAACCCTAATCCCTCAACCCTTAACTCTGATCCCTCGACCTTCAACCCTGATCCTAAACCCTAAACCCTCAACGCCAAATTCTAATCCCTCAACCCTTCACTCTAATCCCTCAACCCTAAACCCTATCCCTAAACCCTCAACACTATACCTTAAACCCTAATCCCTCAACCCTAACCCTAAACCTTGTCCCTAAACCCTAATCCCTCAACCCTTAACCCTAATCTGTCATCCGTCATCCCTCAACTCTAATCCCTCATTCCTAAACCCTAAATGCTATCCCTATTCCTAGACCCTCAATAGGCTCGATACTATACCTTAAACCCTAATCCCTCTACCATCGACACTCTTATTTAACCTTAATCCCTTTACCATTAACCCTATCCCTCAACCTCAACCCTCAACCCTCAACTCTCAACATTAAACCCTAATTCATCAACCCTAAACCCTAATCTCTCAAACCTAAACCCTATCCCTAAACCATCAACCCTCAACAGTATACCTTAAACCCTAATCCCTCAACCCTCAACCCTAAACCTTATCCCTAAACCCTAATCCCTCAACCCTCAACCCTAATCCCTCATCCCTCAACTCTAATCCCTCATCCCTAAACCCTAAATGCTATCCCTATTCCTAAACCCTCAACAGACTCGATACTATACCTTAAACTCTAATCCCTTATCCCTAAACCCTCCAACCCTATCCCTAATCCTTATACCCTCCACACTCTACTTTAACCCTAATTCCTCGACCCTCAACCCTATCCCTAAACCCTTGACCCTCAAACCTCAACCCTCAACATCAAACCCTAATCCCTCAACCCTTAACTCTGATCCCTCGACCTTTAACCCTGATCCTAAACCCTAAACCCTCAACTCCAAATTCTAATCCCTCAACCCTTCACTCTAATCCCTCAACCCTAAACCCTATCCCTAAACCCTCAACACTATACCTTAAACCCTAATCCCTCAACCCTAACCCTAAACCTTGTCCCTAAACCCTAATCCCTCAACCCTCAACCCTAATCTGTCATCCGTCATCCCTCAACTCTAATCCCTCATTCCTAAACCCTAAATGCTATCCCTATTCCTAGACCCTCAACAGGCTCGATACTATACCTTAAACCCTAATCCCTCTACCATCGACACTCTTATTTAACCCTAATCCCTTGACCATTAACCCTATCCCTCAACCTCAACCCTCAACCCTCAACCCTCAACTCTCAACATTAAACCCTAATTCATCAACCCTAAACCCTAATCCCTCAAACCTAAACCCTATCCCTAAACCATCAACCGTCAACACTATACCTTAAACCCTAATCCCTCAACCCTCAACCCTAAACCTTATCCCTAAACCCTAATCCCTCAACCCTCAACCCTAATCCCTCATCCCTCAACTCTAATCCCTCAACAGACTCGATACTATACCTTAAACTCTAATCCCTTATCCCTAAACCCTCCAACCCTATCCCTAATCCTTATACCCTCCACACTCTACTTTAACCCTAATTCCTCGACCCTCAACCCTATCCCTAAACCCTTGACCCTCAACCCTCAACCCTCAACATCAAACCCTAATCCCTCAACCCTTAACTCTGATCCCTCGACCTTCAACCCTGATCCTAAACCCTAAACCCTCAACGCCAAATTCTAATCCCTCAACCCTTAACTCTAATCCCTCAACCCTAAACCCTATCCCTAAACCCTCAACACTATACCTTAAACCCTAATCCCTCAACCCTAACCCTAAACCTTGTCCCTAAACCCTAATCCCTCAACCCTCAACCCTAATCTGTCATCCGTCATCCCTCAACTCTAATCCCTCATTCCTAAACCCTAAACGCTATCCCTATTCCTAGACCCTCAACAGGCTCGATACTATACCTTAAACCCTAATCCCTCTACCATCGACACTCTTATTTAACCCTAATCCCTTGACCATTAACCCTATCCCTCAACCTCAACCCTCAACCCTCAACCCTCAACTCTCAACATTAAACCCTAATTCATCAACCCTAAACCCTAATCCCTCAAACCTAAACCCTATCCCTAAACCATCAACCCTCAACACTATACCTTAAACCCTAATCCCTCAACCCTCAACCCTAAACCTTATCCCTAAACCCTAATCCCTCAACCCTCAACCCTAATCCCTCATCCCTCAACTCTAATCCCTCAACAGACTCGATACTATACCTTAAACTCTAATCCCTTATCCCTAAACCCTCCAACCCTATCCCTAATCCTTATACCCTCCACACTCTACTTTAACCCTAATTCCTCGACCCTCAACCCTATCCCTAAACCCTTGACCCTCGAACCTCAACCCTCAACCCTCAACATCAAACCCTAATCCCTCAACCCTTAACTCTGATCCCTCGACCTTCAACCCTGATCCTAAACCCTAAACCCTCAACGCCAAATTCTAATCCCTCAACCCTTCACTCTAATCCCTCAACCCTAAACCCTATCCCTAAACCCTCAACACTATACCTTAAACCCTAATCCCTCAACCCTAACCCTAAACCTTGTCCCTAAACCCTAATCCCTCAACCCTCAACCCTAATCTGTCATCCGTCATCCCTCAACTCTAATCCCTCATTCCTAAACCCTAAACGCTATCCCTATTCCTAGACCCTCAACAGGCTCGATACTATACCTTAACCCCTAATCCCTCTACCATCGACACTCTTATTTAACCCTAATCCCTTGACCATTAACCCTATCCCTCAACCTCAACCCTCAACCCTCAACCCTCAACTCTCAACATTAAACCCTAATTCATCAACCCTAAACCCTAATCCCTCAAACCTAAACCCTATCCCTAAACCATCAACCGTCAACACTATACCTTAAACCCTAATCCCTCAACCCTCAACCCTAAACCTTATCCCTAAACCCTAATCCCTCAACCCTCAACCCTAATCCCTCATCCCTCAACTCTAATCCCTCATCCCTAAACCCTAAATGCTATCCCTATTCCTAAACCCTCAACAGACTCGATACTATACCTTAAACTCTAATCCCTTATCCCTAAACCCTCCAACCCTATCCCTAATCCTTATACCCTCCACACTCTACTTTAACCCTAATTCCTCGACCCTCAACCCTATCCGTAAACCCTTGACCCTCGAACCTCAACCCTCAACCCTCAACATCAAACCCTAATCCCTCAACCCTTAACTCTGATCCCTCGACCTTCAACCCTGATCCTAAACCCTAAACCCTCAACGCCAAATTCTAATCCCTCAACCCTTCACTCTAATCCCTCAACCCTAAACCCTAACCCTAAACCTTGTCCCTAAACCCTAATCCCTCAACCCTTAACCCTAATCTGTCATCCGTCATCCCTCAACTCTAATCCCTCATTCCTAAACCCTAAACGCTATCCCTATTCCTAGACCCTCAACAGGCTCGATACTATACCTTAAACCCTAATCCCTCTACCATCGACACTCTTATTTAACCCTAATCCCTTGACCATTAACCCTATCCCTCAACCTCAACCCTCAATCCTCAACCCTCAACTCTCAACATTAAACCCTAATTCATCAACCCTAAACCCTAATCCCTCAAACCTAAACCCTATCCCTAAACCATCAACCCTCAACACTATACCTTAAACCCTAATCCCTCAACCCTCAACCCTAAACCTTATCCCTAAACCCTAATCCCTCATCCCTCAACTCTAATCCCTCATCCCTCAACTCTAATCCCTCATCCCTCAACCCTAAATGCTATCCCTATTCCTAAACCCTCAACAGACTCGATACTATACCTTAAACTCTAATCCCTTATCCCTAAACCCTCCAACCCTATCCCTAATCCTTACACCCTCCACACTCTACTTTAACCCTAATCCCTTCAACCTCAACCCTATCCCTAAACCCTTGACCCTCGAACCTCAACCCTCAACCCTCGACGTCAAACCCTATTCCCTCAACCCTTAACTCTGATCCCTCATCTCTCAACCCTAACCCTAAACCCTAAACCCTCAACCCTCAACGTCAAATCCTAATCCCTCAACCCTAAACCCTATCCCTAAACCCTCAACACTATACCTTAAACCCTAATCCCTCAGCCCTCAACCCTAAACCTTATCCCTAAACCCTAATCCCTCAACCCTCAACCCTAATCTATCATCCCCTAACTCTAATCCTTCATCCCTAAACCCTAAATGCTATCCCTATTCCTACACCCTCAATAGAATCCATACTATACCTTAAACCCTAATCCCTTATCCCTAAACCCTCCAACCCTATCCCTAAACCCTTGACCCTCGAACCTCAACCCTCAACCCTTAACGTCAAACCCTAATCCCTCAACCCTTAACTCTGATCCCTCGACCCTCAACACTATACCTTAAACCCTAATCCATATCCCTCAACCCTTAACCATTAAAACTGAAACCCTATCCCTACACCCTCAACACTTGACACTATATCTTAAGCCTTAAACCCTCATCCCTAAAGCCTCAACCCTCAATCCTTAAACCTTCAACCCTAAACCCTATCCCTAATCCCTCTACCCTCGACACTCTAACTCTAACCTCGACATTAAATGCTAATCCGTCAACCCTAAACCCTAATCCTAAACCCTCAACCCTCAACCCTCAACACTATACCTTAAACCCTAATCCCTCAACCCTCAACCCTAAACCTTATCCCTAAACCCTAATCCCTCAACCCTCAACCCTAATCCATCATCCCTCAACTATAATCCCTCATCCCTAATCCCTAAATGCTATCCCTAGTCCTAAACTCTCAACAGACTTGATACTATACCTTAAACCCTAATCCCTTATCCCTAAACCCTCCAACCCTATCCCTAATCCTTACACCCTCCACACTCTACTTTAACCCTAATCCCTCGACCCTAAACCCTATCCCTAAACCCTTGACCCTTGAACCTCAACCCTCAACCCATAATGTCAAACCCTAATCCCTCAACCCTTAACTTTGATCCCTCGACCCTCAACCCTTAATGTCAAACCCTAATCCCTCAACCCTTAACTTTGATCCCTCGACCCTCAACCGTAATCTGTCATCCCTCATCCCTAAACCTTAAACGCTATCCCTATTCCTAGACCCTCAACGGGCTCGATACTATACCTTAAACGCTAATCCCTTATCCGTAAACCTTCCAACTCTATCCCTTATGCCTTAACCCTCATGATTAATAGCCTTGAATGTAAAAAAATTTGAGTGGGACATAACGCGAGCGCGTTATAACGCGCTCGCGTTATGTCAAACATGGCAAAAGACAGACTTGCGGGAAAAAAATGCAAGGCAAAACATAACGCAAGCGTGTTATAATGCGCTCGCGTTATTTCTTGCTTTGGGAATCCCAAGCCTTGGGCTTGGGATTTGCTTTGGATTTCCAACCCAAAGGCTTGGAGTGCCTTATGAACAATCACAGACGTGTTTTTCTATATTCTTCAAAATTTCACATAATTTCGTTCGTGCTAACCCTCAGATTTGCACGTGTTTCAAGGTTGAACAAATCGAACACATGGGTAATGTTAGGCTTTCTCTTAGCTATTTGACGATGTGATTTTTTTCACATTTTAACAATGTTAAGCCTTTCATCTTTAATTTCTTTTGTTTGTGTGTCCGTTTCTATGCAAAAACCACTGTTTGGTCTTTTTTTCATTGTAAAATAACTATTCATTCAAATTTCAAAAAAATTACATATTTAGAAACTAGACTCCATTATACAAATATTAAAAAAATAAAAAAATGATTTTCAATTAGTTTTCAAAATTTATAGGGGTAGCACGGCCAAAATTCTATTTTTTAGGATGTGTCCACTTTAAAAATTAGTAAAAAATCAAATATTCATCAAAAAATTATCAAAAAAATCGGGCATAAACTATATGCTATTAGCTAATTTCTCACTGAAGCGATTTTAAAAATACCAAAAAAAAGTTGACCTTTTGAGGGAGCCACAAAACATGCTATGTTATGTTTTTTTGACAGAAACAACACCAATTTCTGTGGCTCCCTCTTTTGAACCCCTTAATCTATGCCATTTTCAAAACAAAATAGTAGTTTAGAAAGTAGACTCGAAGCACTACGAACATTGTTTTGGTTGCATCTCCAAATTTTGAGTGTAACTATGCTCAATTTCTCATCCAAGGCCAGTATTTCCTGATTTCAGAAAAAAAGTGGCCACTTAAGACCCCTTTTTGGCCCCCCATCTTCTTGCACTTACCCATTAGTGACATAATGTTGCTCATATATATACACCAAAACCCACGCCTAGTTGAGCTCTCTACAGGCTCGTTGATTTTATTTCATGAGCTACAAGAAAGATTTAATGGAAAGGTTGCTTTTAATGACACCATGCTCAATGTTTTGGTTTCAACCTACCTATCTGTATGATGGTACTGTCTCTAGAACATGAAATTTACTAGTAAGGTAGAATGAATGAATTCTTGTATTGGTGTAAAACCCCCATTGATCACGATACCAAAGCATGCTATTATCTTCCATTCATATTTTTCTTTATTTGAAATAATTTATAAGTTCCAACTCATTCTAGTTCCTGGGTATGAGGACATTGTATATTATATGCATAGACTCACAGTGATACACTGTTCTCTAATACTAGACGTCGGGCTCACATGAGTGTGATCCACTATGAATCTTGTTGCATCATTATTTCTAACCAGACCTCGTTTATATAGTTGTCCATACTCCAAAAATATTGTGCCTACCGAGTTAAATCTACACAAGTATTATGTGTTTATAAATTATCAAATAATCACATGCATGTAACAAAGATTACAAGAGGTAATTGTACCTCTATTATGTGTTTTTATAACCTTCATAGAATGGACTGTGTTCTTCTCAAGTTTGTTGTATCAATGGTTCTTTTTTGGAGCTCACAAATCTTGATACCGTAACTTATATACACGCCCTACTTATAAATATCTCTCTCTATATCTTAAATGGTATGTCCTTTTTGTTTAAGCCTCCTGCATCATGGATTGCACCATAAGAAGTTCATAGAATGCTATTGAGAACAATCAACAAGTTTGGAACTTTTCTCCTCAAAAAATCCATCCGTGAGCACTATATTCTTTTACATATGAAAGTTTGTGTTTACTTCATGACCGGCTTTCCCTTAAAACCATCCACTATTAGCCTCCTAAAAATATGGCTAAACAAACTCCTTTCGAAGACATGCATATGAAGAAGATTCTTGGTCATCAAAGACCTCTATGGAATCGGTTAACACCACTACTCCCTCTCAACCCCCAGTGAATAAGGCATAGAAGGTGCCTAAAGAAATCCCACGAAGGTTTTGAAGTAGCGGGGATAATGGTTTTTAATAACCACTCACCAACTGACTTCAAAGCTCTTCCACTCCCTCTCCATATCATCGTGGAGTAAGGGGTCAAGCTCCACATCTTAAGGAAAGTGGTTTGCATTCAAATGCAAGCATACCACATTCTCTTGAAAGATCTCATTAATTTAGAATAAGTTAAACTTATACATCACATTAACATAAATTAAATATATAAACATATATCTTTGTAATGTTTTCATATACACGTTTACTAATGTCATTATTAGTCATTTGACAAGATGTGTGAATGGGTTCAAGGTATTCTCCCCCTCACAATCTTGCGTATACATCAAAAACATATAAGTAGGATAACATTATGGTATTTCGACCGAAAATTACCAAAACGAGATAGTTAAACCACTAATAATATTTTCTCTTGAATATAACTATATTCATATCAATCAAGGACTAATAACTATTGACCATTTCCATGTTGATGGTCAAACTACCCAACTTGGTTTACGACAAAACATAAACTTATTGGGTCTTTTGATAAATCGGCGACTGTCAAATCAACACCAAACTTAAACTAGTTGGGGTCGAACACAACTTACCATCTTGACGAAAATTCACTAATATAAAGGCATGGGACTAAGATGACAACAATTGTTCTTTCACATACATCTATTCACTTCTCTTAGATAATGCTCTCCCTCTCTTTCTCTGAGGGCTGAAACTTGTTTCTTGAGTTCAACTTGCAATTACCAATTAGGATTAGTGTATCATTAGTCAATTCATAATCCTTATGAAATCATGTAACATTTTGAAATCATATAATCACATGTCAATTCTATTCATATAAACATAATCTCATGAAATCATTGATTTTTTTTACATTTTCACTAAACGTCAAATCATTGAATCATGTGTAATCATCTACTTAATTACTTAAAAGTAAAAAGTAAAATGTAGTCAGAATTAGGGATGTGACACAAAGGGCCTTGAAGGATTATCATAGAATAAACAAGACCTTAGTCTCCTTGGTTTGAAAATTGCAGACATTATAAGATAGCTACAACCCATTAGGCAACTATCTTGCATATTAACAAGAAACAAAGATTATGTTGGGAGTCCACAAGGAGAATGAAATTTTTGAATAAATGTGATTAGACCTTGGCCATTATACATTGATATGCAAGGGGAAATTAAGATACATAGTGACGAGTATAAATTCATTAAGCCCTTCAAGATAATTACACAAGCCTTGATCTAATTAGGACACACACTAGATTCAAGACACTTAAAATCAAGTTACTATATAATACAAACATTACAAGTCTCTATACCTAAACTACTTGTAGAATCTTACTCAAGTGAATAGTAATAACATTGCATTTAGAAGCTTCTATCAACTAATAATTACTCTAATTATATTACATGTTGTCTTGGAAACTACTTTTTGATTATTTACAGGCAATAAGAAGATAATATTATAGTATATAGTATGATGCCAACATTCTTAGACAATGATAAATTAGTCTTTAGTTTTGAACCCTCCTCAAACTCCTCATGATTCAATAAAATAATCTAAATATCATCCTTGGATCATCCAAGGTCCTATTTCTTTTTGTTTCCTTTACTTGATGGATTCTCCATGTTCCCAAACACTTTCTACCTCATTCTACTTTTAGACATGGTAAGCCAACATAAATTAGATTTATCTAGACGTTTTTGTCTCAAGACTACAAATTCGCATGTTAAACATTAGTCAAGAATCAAGGCCATAATTAAAAACTTAATTATGAACTAGTATCAAGTATAATTTAGATAACACCATTCATCATTAGGAGGTGGATAGCTTCACTTGAAAGCTAAACCCAAGTATCTATCCTGGGATTTTCCACCCATCCACCCTCACAACAAGGTACTTAGCTTCGCAAGAGTGATGGTGAGATACACAACCATTATTTATCTTCATGACTAGCCAATAATGCAGGAACCTATCCAACTTAACCAAATTTTGTGACCTTCAATACTCAACCCAATCTATGACCCAAAAATCCTTTAACTAAACACACTCACATACACATGCATAGATGAATCAACAATCAAGCTAAGATTGGACATACACATATTACATGAACACACATACACATGTTCATTACTGACTATCTTCTCAACCTCTCATAACTTCAATAATCACCTTCTTCATGATGAGCTTGTCTCCATCACTCAAATTAACTATGTATATCCCATCTCTTAGTTACACTAAGCTTGTCCACATCACTCAAATTGACTAAGCCTATCTCCATACTAAGATTGTAACCGTTACTTAGTTGTCTATTAGACTAAGCTTGTCCCCATCACTTAGTTAATCAATAATTCATAAACTTCCCTTGAGTCCCTAGGGTCCTTAAGGTACTAAGTTCTTATTAAACCTTCAATCACACATGTACAAACATACAGATAGACCACAATAGTCAAAACCATAGGGACCTCGCATAATACATTCACACACATAAATACATATACTAAATCATTTTCATGGACTTTACACATCGTTAGGCTAGCCATCAACATATTCCTTATCAAAGGCTCTCTATTTCCCCTTTTCTAATAATACTTTTCCTCTATTTTCTCTAACTTCCATGTTCGTGCTTCTAATTTCATCAACCTTCTCTTGATGATCTCTAGTGGTACTTATACTAGTTTATCTGAGTCCTTCCTCTCTCAAATCCCATTGCCCAACTGAGGAGGCGTATTAACTCTTTAGAATATTAGTTAGGGATTTCCTTTCTATCACATAAATAATGACATCCCTAAGAGTCTTGAGCAATATTTCCTAGCTTGTTTGGCTATTTGTTCAATGGTCTGCCTAAGTTGGCAATTTTGCCTCTTGTTTCATGTCTATCCATTTATTAATTTGAAATCCCTTTTCTTCTCCAATCATTTCTTTGATTCATGTTGCACATGACATTCTTCGAGGACCCTTGTTTTCATGAGACTTCTTTCAAAAATCACGGTCTTATTAAATCTAAGTGCACTAGTTTGGATTTCAATTAGGTTGTTTATATCAAGCAATCAAAGCCTTCCTATTGTCACTACAGTTGGCATTTGTCCTCTCATCATCTCCTTTGTTGGTTTGTACATGTACCAGAGCACTAGTCACCAATACAATCATCTTGTGAAATATATGAGCCCCCTTCTACTAGGTTTGGTCTTGTCCATGTTAATATTTCACATTAAAAAGGGAAGGTACCTTCGAATGAAGGTCCTTTAGATGCCATTTTTTTCTACTCACTTGTTTCTATAAAGAAATTTTTGTTTCAAAGCATGGACCATCAAACTAAGTCATCGGGACATGAGATTTTGCAGGATCATAGCCCTCGAAATAAGATTCCTAAAAAGAATAACTTTGAATATATTTAATTTAATTATTACATATATTTTTTATTTTCTAGTCAACATAGGTTTTTCACCAAACATCAAGGTCTCTGTTCAACATGTGGAAACATAGAAAAATAGAGAAAAAAATCTAAAAGATATCTATGCATGAAGTATTGATGTCCTTATTAATAAAAAAGTTATGCATTATGGAATAAAACTATGTCTAAATTATAATTAATCTTATATAAAAATTTAATAATAGATAAACTATGCAACGAAAAATTAAACCAAAAAAATATGTGCACACTAGATATTGATATTACCAATTTATGTTTAAGAATTTATAATTTTATCCTTTTTCTTAAAAAATTATGTGTGATAGAATAAATGTCACTTTTTAAAAATATTGTTAACTAGAAGAAGCACTTGTTAAAAATTACGTAAAAAAATTCATAAATTATTTTTTAAAATATATATATATATATATATATATATATATATATAGAGAGAGAGAGAGAGAGAGAGAGAGAGAGAGAGAGAGAGAGAGAGTTTACACATGAAATCTAAAAAATTAGTAGTTCACATCATCTTCAAATTCTTAATGATTTAGTTGCTATAGGTTACAGAAAGTGAAAATTTGGTTTAAAATATTGATTTCAACATCCCACTTTGACAAAAAAGTGGGACAAACTATTGTGGGATCACCTCCTTTTGTCCATTAATTTAATCACTTCTTTGATTAACCAATGATTATGAAAATCTTTAGTTGGTGTGAACATTATTCTACACAAGTATTAGTTTGAATACCTTAATCAAGAAATAATTATGTAGAGTCCCTTGTGAAACTGTTAGCTAAAAGCCTCTAAAATTTTTACGTTCACTCAAATTCTAACTCTTTTTTATCACCAAATTCTTGATGTGGGCAAGGTGAGAGCATATAGATATTAGAACAAGGACAATGGAAATGATTGAAAAATGTTGGCAGCAAGTTGACCAACTTACTATATAAGTAGAAACATAACATCAATCAAGCCAAATTGGTTGATAGTGAATGCAAATTATAATTAAGCCAAACTGGTTGAATGCAAGTAGAATTACGTCAACACCAAAATGGTGGATTAATTCACTCAATTCTAATACACACCATGCAAGGTAGAAAAATATAGAAAATTAAAATAGATCTAGCAGTTGAACTGACTAGGATCTTACAATGATGCGTTGGAAATCAACTATTGGTGGTAAACCATCTAGAATATTACAATGATGAAAAATAAGAAATTTCCACCAAATATGAGAATTATTTCAAATAATTATCCAATATGGTGAAAGTAGACATTTCATCAAACATCTAGTTATCAAACTAGAATTTGAGTATTTTAACCAACATCAATTGTTTGAGCTTAGGAAGAGCTTCAAATAAGAGAAATTTATGAAGTGTGATTCATACCATAGTGTTCCATTAGATGCTGATTTGTTGCTAATTTAATTATGAAATACTAATTTTTGAAGACATTTCACTATTGTATAGTCAATGGGACAACCCAAATGAGATGCTACAACTCATCAAAATTTGAAATCCCACCCTCAATGATGGTAGCTAGGTCTGAAGTGAAAATGTAGGTATGAAATATTACTAATTAGCTCATAATAAACAACAGATTGCCTTAACCAAATAGTATAGCCTCTCTTGACAAAAGTACAATTCACACATAAGATAGAATGATGTCTTAATAATTTCTAAGAATCTATTACCTTTTTAAAAAGGTACGGTAGCCACAAAGTCATTCAAATTAATCTTAAACCTTCAACAAACAATACTTATTTCAATTTGAACGTGTACAACTCTTCTCATATATGGTACAACTAGGAATTTAAAAAACAAACAAGGACAATAGTCGTTAGATTTTGTCTTATCCAATGCCATAAAATCTTTTCAAATTAAAATAAACATTATCTTATGAAACAATGTTATACGGTGACCCACAACTACTTTTTGTCCTTTCCTTGAAATTGTATGATAGTTGAAATGAAGGTTACCTTTAATTTTTCCCAAACAAAAAGGTATGACCTATTTTTTTGAAGTCTTTGAGAATTGTACAGCTCTCTAAAAAGATGAAGAAATTCCATCAATGTCATACACTTTCATAGTTCTTACGGCTCTCTTCCATAATATGTCTGGAAAATAAAATTAATATGAGCGGCTGGTATTTTGAAAAGTGTACGACCGTTTTAATATGCAAGATTAATTTCTTTAGTAGTGGTTGGGAATAAGAACTAGTACGACTTGCATAGAAGCTGCATAATACAAGAAAAGAGATAAGATCTACAAGAAAATAAATAGGAATCTTTATCGACCTAAAACTCACACTAGAAATCATCACAAAAACACACAACTCTATAAATAAGGAACAACACCAAATGTATGTTTTGTATTTTATAAATAAGTAAACACATGCACAACCAGAAAACTGGAAAACACACAAAACCCAAAAATCTCTGCAAACCCAAAATACTAGAAACCACAACCACAACTAAAACCTAGAAATCTACAAAATCAAACTACAATTGAAAATACCTCCATTCATTCAGCACAACTATGATCTCTATAATATGAAGCCATCAAGTAGGACAAAAGGGTTTTCATCCTCACATCCGGAATAAGGAAAATTAAGAGGGTATTCATCATCAAAACTTCACAAATCCAAAGGGTTTCCATCCTTATGAAAGAAGAAAGAACTCACATTCATCCTTGGGATAATGAAATTGATAAAATGAGCAGGTAACCCTTTTTTGGAGACAAAACCTCCTTTTATAATTTTTTGAGGGAATATAATATTATTTTATATTATTTTCTTTTATGTATCCCCTCAAAGTTATAATAATAATAAAGTGTCCTTTTAACTTTCTTTTTGCACTCCCATGCCTAGTGACACTGTATATTTAGTCAACTTTTTGTCTTCTGTTAAAAACACCTTTTAATAATATAACATAAGTTGCTTAAATAAAATAAAGTTAATTTTGGTAACATAAGTTAAATTATTAACTTATGATATGTACTACAATATATAACTTTACCCAACTTACAGTATGTACAATAGTATATAACTTCAACTTATGGTATGTACTGCAGTATATAAGTTCGCCCAACTTATGATATGTACTACATTATATAACTTCACCAACTTATGGTATGTACTACAGTATATAAGTTCACCCAACTTATGACCTATGTACTATAGTATATAACTTCCGTCCATAAAAAATTGGTGCTCTCCATGAATGATGGAATTCTCCTTGGAGCTTTCCAAGAATGTTGGAATGGACTAGAAAAGGGACATTACAAATTATGTCGCTTAGATTTATTACAAGGCATCACAAGGTTAGGACAACGATTACCTAAAAATGACTTGACATTAATCTTAGTGTATTTTAATTAATAATCTAAAAATATTTTTCTTAAATTATTATTCTAATGCATGTTATTTTTTATCAATTTATTACTTTGGCTCACTATCTTCTTTCATCATTAATCTAAAAACATGAGCCCGAATGAATATTCATTTAGGCATCCTTCCCTTAGACTATGAATTATAAAACATTATCTTAGACCCAATCTAGATAATCAATAGTCTAAAGTGATTAGTATAAGGACATCACCTTCCAATATAATCCATATTAATATTTATTAGTATAGAAAACTCATTAGTTATTATTAAAGTAGTTGTCACCATTGAGAATATGTAGTATAATCAAGCCAAAACTTATAATCTTCCAATTCATGACTAATATAATCAAAGTATCTAGGTAATTAATTTGGGACCCTTGTTTTGGAGTCCCTTAGAACTTTAGCTTAATTACTAATCTTAGTCAAAATGGAGGATTGTGGGGTATTACACATATCTAATAATAATTCCAACTCTAGTTAGGTTAGGATTACCCTTGGAAGCCTTGTCAAGGTTGAGCTTCAAGAAACCAGAAGGCAATTTTAGCCACCTAGATTTATCTTGAGATTCTTTCTTGACTCTTAACTAGTCAATAGGGCAATAGGTGAAATTTGTTAAATATGCAAGAATGTGTCATTTTTTGGCATGTGTTGTAATATAAAGCTTGTTTAAATATAAAGGCCACCATGTTAATGCACAAGTATAGCCCAATTATGAAAAAAATTAGACACTAAAGTATAGCAATTGGTAGATGGTAGAGTGTTAATGCTTTACCCTTTGATGTTTAGATAACAATGTAATTAGCGGCAAGAACAACTAAAAGCTTTCAAGTGTGACAATTTATTCAACGATTACCAATTGATGCAATCTACATAGAACCTACAAAAATTAAGTAAATTTGATGGAGAGTTTGTGTAAGCATTATTTGGTTTCAAGATAAATTCTAATGAATGCTACCTAACATAGAATGTGACTTATTATTTACTAAATAAGAACAATAATAAAGAAAATTATAATTGAGCAAATTTAACAATTAGAACATTGTTGGAAGCTATTAATACACATAACCATACTTTTTACATCAATGCATTAACCAATTATGCAATTTATGATGAAGAGAGTTTGTGTAAGCATTATTTGGTTTCAAGATAAATTCTAGTGAATACTGTAGAACTTAGCAAGAAACAAGAGATACAAAACAAGCATGACAATGTTGCAAATAAAATAGCAATGAAATGCATAAAGTCCACCATATAGATTGGAGAAAACAAGTACATATATAGGTGAGCAAAGATAGTTAGTAGTTGAGGGAAAGACTCCTACAAACTAGCATGAGTGGCTAGTTTAGTGGGAGACTTGATGACCCCTCGACTAACTGCCTTTAATACACATAACCATACTTTTTATATCAATGCATTAACCAATTATGCAATTTATGATGAAGAGAGTTTGTGTAAGTATTATTTGGTTTCAAGATAAATTCTAGTGAATACTGTAGAACTTAGCAAGAAACAAGAGATACAAAACAAGCATGACAATGTTGCAAATAACATAGCAATGAAATGCATAAAGTCCACCATATAGATTGAAGAAGACAAGTATATATATAGGTGAGCAAAGATAGTTAGTAGTTGAGGGAAAGACTCCTACAAACTAGAATGAGTGGCTAGTTTAGTGGGAGACTTGATGAGTGGCTAGTTTGGATTGTGGATCCATTGTCATGTGATGCTCTTTTGGTATACGTGCCATGGCAAGAGATCTAAAGACCCTGAAATGATCAACTACAGGTTTCCTTCCTTTCCATGCTTCAAAGGGAGTGATACCCTTTAAGGCTTTATGAGGAATTCTATTATGAATATAACATGCATAGTTGACTACTTCTGCCTAGTACTGTGATATTAGGCCTTTAGAGTGAATCATACAATTAGCCATCTCTTTTAAGGATCTATTCTTACATTTGGCAACACCATTTTGTTGGGGAGTATAAGGAACTGTGCGCTGCAAATCTATTCCCTCTGTTATGCAAAACTACTCAAAACGGTTGTTAACATACTCACCCCCATTATCAATTCCGAGAACTTTGACGACATTTCTTGACTATTTCTTGGCAAGAGCTTTGAAGTCTTGAAAGAAACCAAAGACTTCAAATTTGTGCCTAAGGAAGTAGACCCAACTAAATCTAGAGAAATCATCTATAAAGGTGAGAACATACTTAGCCTTTGTAAAAGATCGATGGGGGAAATCCCCTAAAACATCACAGTGTACAAGTTCCAAGACTTGTGTTGCCCTCCATGATTTGCCTTTGTCAAATTTTGCTTTAGGATGCTTCCCAAGGGCAACCCTCACAAAGACCTTTATAAAATTTGACTCTAGGCAATATGTTGACATAGTTGCTCAAGGTAGTAGTAGTTAAGGTGGCCAAACCACTTATGCCATAATTTGGTAACTTCATTTGAATGAGTTAGCAATGCTTTGGGAGAAATATCCGGTGCAAAGTTGGAGAAGGTATATAATCTAGATTGGTGATTGGCCTCCCCTATAGCTACCAATTTGTTGCTCTACAATTCTCTGATCTCAACTGAATCTGGAGAGAACTGTACTCTCATGCCCTTCCCTAGATGGGTTATTTTATACACTGAAAGGAGATTAGTTGATAGTGAAGGAACACTTAGAACATTTGAAAATGTTCCCCCTTCAACTTCAACATACCCTCTCCCTTTTACTAATGTTGGAGTATCATCACCTAAGGTGATTGAGGACATAATGGATTGTTCTAAGGATGAAAAAACAACTTGTGAAGAGCCCATATGGTGCGAAGCACCAGAGTCAATTATCCATGATGTCCAAAAGAAAATGTTGTAGCAACTAAGGCTTTGCCTTTTGATTTCTCTTTTGCATTAATATTTTCCTTGTGTGATGAAGATGCTTTGACAAAATCAGGCAACCCTATATTATTCTTTTTGAGAATATGAGAGAGGTGCTCTATTTGTTTCCTCATGCATTGATGTTCATTGTGCCCATCTTTCTTATAAAAGGTACACTTAACTTTCTTTATAGTAGGTTTCCCTTGTTGAGAAAAGTTGTTTTTGTTGGAGTTCAGATTTAGATCCTTTCTTAGCTTCATTGTCCTTCTTAGTGTTGTTTTTCTTCCCTTTTGAAGTTTTATCACTCGCAACAATTAGGGCTTGAGGTTTTGTAGACTTCAATGTGCCCATTTGGATTAAATTTTCTTGCTCTCTTGTTAAGTCAGAAATAAAGTCATCAAGTGTGGGCATTGACCGTGAGGCTCCAAGAGCCCGTTTGGTAGAGTAGAAAGTTGAGACAAACACTAAGAATTCTGGACCTTATTTGGAAAGTATAGAGAGAATTAACTGATTCTCTTTCTTGTCTATTCCACAATCTTTTAATTGCAACCTTAAGGATTCAAATTTGGTGAAGAAGTCCTCTAGAGTTGAGAAATTCTTAGGATTAAGACCTATGAGTTCATTTTCCAACTCATGACTCTTAAGTTCATCAACTTTCCCAAATAACTTGTTGAGGGTATCCCAAACTTCATTAGGTGTTTTCAACGCCTCAACATGGAATAGTAATTCAGAAGACAAGTTTAAACATAAGAAGCGAAAGGCTTGGTCGCATTTATTAAAAAGCATTTCTTTGTCCTTAGCTGCAGTAGGTTCTTTTTTTGTTCCCATAGTTACCCTAAACAAACCTTTGTTTTTGAGTACAAATATCACTTTTTAACTTCCAATCTTGATAGTTAAAAGGCGTTAGGGTGGTATAGTTACATTAGACTCCATGCTTTAGACTTTAGATTGTTGTAACTTGTAGAAATGCAGAAATAGAGAAAGTAGAAGTGTGGAAGTGAAAACAAAAACACAGCTCACATGCATTTCTCGAGGAAGTGTGAAAGAAACACACACAAACCCCCCTTGATTATTTTGTTTCCCCCCTAATTCTAACACTTTATAAATATAGTGCTTTTAAGGCTAAATTGTTTTGACCATAAACTGACACTTTATAATTTAGTGTGAGATTATGTCAAAATGGATTCGAAGCCAAGTGAAAAAACACAAAAACAAAAAAAAAAAAAAAACGAACTGCAAAAAATATGCCCAAAAATTCTTTGAGCAGATGAAGGTGCTTAATGCAGAGCCAGGAGGATTCAAATTGGGCCGCTTCTGAGGCATCATTGGTTGCCTCAACATGCTATGTTTCTTTCTACTTGAATAGGGCACAGTTTCACATCTTTTTGTTTAAATCCATCGATCCTCCGAAAGATATGAATCCCTACATAAGGATGCTCTAAAATTGGTTGACTGTCATTTTTAGCAGGCCGCAGTTTCTATTATATAGACGCATGCCAAATTTCCACATTGGGCGTGAGGCGCAGACTCATGATGTTGGGCGTTGGTCAAGAGGAGACTTGGTACTGCTTTCGAAAGTGGCGTATGTCTTCACTGATTCGCTACAGCTCTAGAGGTTTGAGCCACTAGCATTCCTTATATGTCTTGCAGAGTTCCTCGATGGGGGCACTGTTATGAGAGATCCAACCATTGTGAAAGCTGTGACAACAATAATCTTTGGCCTGCAAGACACACTTCCTGCTAATGCTACCAAGGACGTTCCCTTTGTAGCAGGACAATTAAATGTTGCACCCACGATTCCTCATATAACAACTAGCCACCAATACTTCTGCCAAAGAATAGACAGGAACAAAACCAACATAGCTAAACAAAAAATGAAACTTACAGACTTGTTTTATCTCCAACCGCTCTGATTCCCTGTAGAACTTAGCAAGAAACAAGAGATACAAAACAAGCATAACAATGTTACAAATAATATAGTAATGAAATGCATAAAGTGCACTATATAGATTGGAGAAGACAATTACATATATAGGTGAGCAAAGGGAGTTAGTAGTTGAGGGAAAAACTCCTACGAAATATCATGAGTGGTTAGTTTAGTGGGAGACTTGATGACACTTCAACTAACTGCCTAACAACCTTGACATGTGTCAAGATTGTATAAAGGCTCACCTAAGTAGGCTTATGCCTAAGTGTATAATATATATGAAATATATATACATTAACAAATACAACCTAACATATAATCTAGTTTATTATTTACTAAATAAGAACAACAATAAAGTAAATCCCAATTAAGCAAATTTAACAAATAGATTGTTGTTGGAAGCTACAAATACACTCAATGATACTTTTTACATAAACACATAACCAACTATGCAAATTTAACAAATAGATTTAGTTGTTGTAAACGTTATGACCAACCCATTCAATAATTGCTCCTTGTAAAAAATAAACAATTAGAACTAGTCAACAAAAAACATCTAAATCACTTCCTTAGTGGGGCATGGAGACCTTTCTAGTACACAACAATTCCACCAAACAAAAAACAAACACAAAACAAATAAAAAATATTTAATTTGGGGGTCACTGCCTTTGTGGGGTATGAGGACCTCACCTAACTTTAAAAGCTAGAATATCTAAATATTTCACTATTGAATTGCACAAAATCATTAGACAAACCTATTAGGTAGATATGTGAACTGTCTATAAGTATATTAAATATAAAAGGGAATATGATTTCCATAGATAATTAATGTGTTACAAAACACAAAAGACAACACACACCATTGTGTTCATTTCAGATTTCCACATAGGCTTCCATGCCTAAGGGCTCACTCAATTTCGAATCAAACTTAACCCTTCTAAGAGAAGAATCACATGTAGTGGGGCCACCGCACCCATTTTCATGTTGCAAGGAAGCCAATGGAATGAGAATATGTCACAAACTCTAAAAGATAAAATATCTTACCAAAAAAGAGATCAACTACTATCTTAGAAGGATACTTTTTGATAGCCACTAGTTGTAGGTTTGAAATATTCTTAATAGATTCATTGTAAGTACCAGTCCTTAGTATAATTTCCAAATACTATTGTTATAAGTATCAACTAAGATGGAAGCTCCTTCAAATCTCAAGGAAAGCTAAAATTTTGCATGTCATGAAACCATATCACAATAAAATGCTTCTAAATTTGCTAGTGCTCCTAAATTTTCAAAAAAATCTCAAAAATATGTAACTTTTAACTTTTACTCACTACAATTCCTATTGTGATGGGCAATATGCATATTTTGACACTTAGATGTTAAAATCATAAATAAGGCTTCAATCAACTCAAATTTCTTAGAGGAAATTTGTAAAGCATTTAGCAATATATCCGCTAGCAAAGCATTGCAAACAAAAGAATGGACTTATTTATTTACCTGCAGGAAGTCCTCATATTTAATGATAAACTAGCAGTAATTCACTTCAATGCCTAAAACGCTTATACCAAACTTAGCTACATTTACAAGTAAATTTTTACAATTAACATGAATTTTTGAAAAATAAAAATTACCAACAA
This sequence comes from Cunninghamia lanceolata, assembly GCA_027924645.1. NCBI lineage: Eukaryota > Viridiplantae > Streptophyta > Pinopsida > Cupressales > Cupressaceae > Cunninghamia > Cunninghamia lanceolata. The sequence goes on along the minus strand of BSBN01000178.1, from coordinate 108,145 downwards.
TGATAAACTTCTACACTACAATTATTTTAATTCAAGCCACCTTTTGTTAAAAAGATTTATACAACCCAAATGGCTAGAGGTCACATTTTATTCTTAAATTGGCCACAAGTTTGAATCTCAAATGTGGAAAACAATTTTACATATAATAAATTTGCCAAAGGAGAATTACCATACATACCTAAAAAAAATTGCCAAAGGAGAATTACAATACATACCTAAAATTTTGTTAAAGAGCAACAAATTCTATTAGAAAAAAATTTACATATAGAAGACAATGTCATGAGTTCTACCCTAGCAACCTTCCAACTTTATGATGTAAAATATCTATTGGATAACAAAGAAATAATGATACATCTTTGCAATTTGTATCTTGTGATGTGAAGAAAAGACAACAAAATCTATTTTGTTCAAAATTTTTGATCTTACATATCATTTCATTTTGTTTTGTTTCATTCAATCTTTATTTGGGACTGTTATTTTTTGTGAACCTATGCAAATTTTAATAGGTAGTAGACAAATTTTGAATGAGCTTTGACTCAAATATTGAACAAGTGAACCTATGCAAATTTTAGTAGGCAGTAAACAAATTTTGAATAAGCTTTGACTCAAATATTGAACAATCTCGGGCTCCTATATTCATCAAAGCAAATGCATGAATAAATTTAAGACATTTAACTATTGTATGCGATCACTAGGCAATTCAACTTGATACAACATTTAATCCATTACAAAAAAACCAATTGTAAACGCCACTTATCTCACTTTACATGACAACTACTTGGTGATGTACAATATTAAGACTTACATGAATTATCATACATGGTACGCGTGAGTTTTCAACACTAATGATCATACATGTTAAGGTTTTGCGAAAGAACATTTCAGAAAATTAACAGTAACATCATTTGATCCAGATGTTTCAAACCAAGATATCAACCTTGGAAATGGTGAGATTCTTTCTAGTTCGTTAACCTGGAGCACACGCAACGGAAAAACAAAAAAAGCAAACTGGTTCAAATAAAGTCTCGTCCATATCCAACCGAGAATCCGGGATTTATATAATGGCGTTCATTTTGACAAATGCTCGTTCCATTCCAATGCCTTCAACTGTGGGCCACTTGCTTTTCAGGGTAATTTGTAGGTCGGCGGAACTCTGGCGCTGCCTCTCTCTGTAACCTTTATTTGCTCTTATTTCATGATTTTTTTATTTCACGTCAATCAACGACATGGCTTCCCCTGAGGATCACCTAGGGTTTACACGATAGTTGAATGAATGAATGAATAGATTTTAATAACGTTCACGAGACTAAGCAGTCTAAGGGATCAAGAGCCGCAGCCCTAAGAAATCTTCAAAATCTTTTCGATGTCACTTCTCCTACCATGAATTTTAACCAAAAAACCTGCAGTTATGTGCAGCCTTGATTCCTCAAAGATCTTGATAATACTGCCCACCTTCATGTTGTCTTCATACTGACTCCGAATGTCTTCATAGGCATCACATTCAAAGATGAAGTGTCATTCAGTTTCCACCACTTTTTTGCTGCAAAAGATGCAAATCCTGTCTTCCCACTCTTCTTTGGGGACCGTCCACCTACCCGTTTCGCATCTCAAATGATGAGAACCGGTCCTCAACTGCGCCATTAGAATCCTAGCTTTACCTTTAAGAGTGGCATGCAAGTAGGCTTTTTCCCCATGTTCTCACATGGGATTTAACTCTTTGACATAGTATGATTTTTCCCGGCCAATCTGCTTAGTCCACATGGCAGTCCTGAACTTTTCTAACACGAACTTCTTAATGTCTTCTTTAGTTTTAGGACATTCATGGAGCCTAATATCCCACTTGTCCATCCATTTGTTGTTCTGCTTCTTTATTAATCAGGGAAAATGGAGTGTGAAGGAAGAAAAGCTTTGATTGCCCTAGGGAAAATGGAGTGTAAGGCAAGACTTCCATGCCCTTAGTATTCTATTTTTAATTTCGGCCGTAATTTTCCATTGCACATTCTTCTGTACTTTAGGTTTCAGATGTAAATTTTCCAAGCAGAGCCGACAGACATCTCATAGTTGGATTAGTGTTGGTGATGCACAAGTCATGGGTTCGAGTCCCAGGGTAGTGTATTATTAATGATTAAAGATGAAAGTTGCCTTGCAGTGAAAAAGAAAAAGAATCGAAAGAGAGCTATAATTTTCCAAGCAGAACGGTCATGGGTTCGAGTCCTGGGGGAGTGTCTGATTAAAGATGAAAGTTGCCTTGCAGTGAAAAAGAAAAAGAACGGGAAGATATTTATGGCTCTGAATCAATGCTTGTGTAAGAGAAAGAAACTTCGTAGAGCATTTCATTTGCAAAGCCTCACTATTTTGTAGTAGCTCTGTTTATTATCATTTTGCAAAGCCCTTTCGAAAGTGTAGGCCTCACTATTTTGTAGCAGCGTTGTTTATTATCATAATCTTTTTTCTTTTCCTGATTTGTCATACGAAATTTCTAGCAGCTTTGGTTTATCTAGGATATGCAGCTCCTATGGTGAAGGAAGCCTTCTTATGCGTTAGTTGCTCTGCTAAGCTCTTCTCTGCTCTGCTCTACTTTATTCTACTCTATTGTGTTCTGATAATATCAGTCTTTCTTCCTCAACTTTTTTCTTACCAAGTTGTTTTCCCTTTTTCATTTTTTCATAACGATCATATGTAAATGGTGGAATTATTCTCAGACCTTGTAATGACTTTACACGAGATATAGCCACAAATGTTAATCATGTTCTTTCTTTTTGCCCTATGTCAATTATGGCTTTTGAAAGAGTTAAACCTTGTGATTTGTGAATTGTTAATGCCCAAGCCAATCTTAAGGGTATTTGGATTGTTTGGCCCTTTTGTATTGGTGTAATTGGAACTGTACATGGAGATTGATCTTCAAATGGTATCCCTATGTAATTATCAAACTCCACCATAACATATGTCGGTGGTTCAAGTGGTGCACTTCTAGGTTTGTATATTATTTTTTGAACATAGCCTAGAGATCCATTTACAAGGCCTACTTCTATCCAAAGATTAGAAGTTAACATGACTCGCATCCTTAGCAAGTAATAACTCCATATCAATTTCATCAATTATCATAATCTTTTTTCTTTTCCTGATTTGTCGTACGAAATTTCTAGCAGCTTTGGTTTATCTGGGATATGCAGCTCCTATGGTGAAGGAAGCATCTTATGCGTCAGAATAGTTATCATGTGCTCGAGTAGTAGAACAATAGAGGTATTTCTCCATCTTTCTTGTGTTTATTCAAAGTTTGATTTCTTTTTGGGGTTATTGCTAATTAATAGTATCATGAAGTTGAAATTTACAGGGTTTCCATTGATTTGTATTGTGATTTTGTGAATTTCTGTGGGACTAACCTGAAGTTTATCAGGTTCTCATCGACATGTCTTGTGCCTCCCAAGCAATGCCCCTTGGACATTTTAAAATGCAAATAACTAAATATTTATTTGGAATGAAAATCACTTTCCTTCCATTTGTACATCATCTACTAAGATGAGTATACCCAAAGTCATTCTATAATTTCTTCTACCAATAATTCGAAAGTAAAACCAGCAGTGTTCCTTTATTAAATTTCTTGGGATGTACCTTTATCAAACTTTTGGGGATAAAAAACACTCTGTAAGTAGGATACAAAACAATAACTAGGTTGTTTAATTAAATAAAGAAAGTTTGTACCAAAATTACAAGAAATAAAATGAAGTAAAATAAATATAACTTCACTTCTTAGGATGTAAATGAGTTTAAATATTCTTGAATCTTTTGTCCATTAAATTATTGTTGATATCAATATAATATAAAATTGTTCAAACATTTATTTTGATATTTTTTTGGGTTTTTGGGAACTTATTTTTTTAATGTTGAAGTCATTCATTTTTTTTGTGTTAGTAATTATTTAGTTTAGTACACATGTACATCAATTTTGCATATTAATGTGATTAAAAATTGTTTTAATGCTTGTTTTGATTTTTTTAATTTTATTTGAGATAAATCTAGTTCATATTGATTATGTAGGAGCTACTCTTTTTCAATTTAGTTGTTGTTACGCAGTCCACATTTGTTTCCTTTGATCATTTATAGGCAATATAAGTAGAATTCCAATTTGTTTGAAGCTTTATTATAAGCACTTTTAATTTTTTTCATGGACTTTTTTTTAATGTTTTCTCTTAGTGGATATTATTGAATTGTCACCTTTGTAGTTTGGTAATCTATTGATATTAATATTTCAAATTGTTTCAAGCATTTTTTGATATGTGTTGGATTCTTAAATTGTTTTTATATGTTTGAGGTGATTGTTTAATTGTTGCTTTTCATAAATTTCTTATTTCCACATTCATTATTTCATGATTAATTGTTTAAAAAAATATGTTTTCATTGTTTCATGGGTTCTTGTATAAATCTAGTATATATTGTTACTATAGGCGTTTTTCATTTTCCTCTTGGTTGTTGATTTTCAATCAACATTTACCTTTTTTCATCATTTATAGACTCTGTATGTTTTATTTCAATTTGTTTTAAGCCTTAATGTAATTTCTTATTGGTTCTTCAATTGATTTGTTTTATGTTTTTCTTTGTTAGAGCCTCCTATTTTGCTTATGTTGACTATTTTTACATTCCCTTCGATTGTTTGTCATTTACACATAACAAAATTCTAATTCATGTTTTCACATTGGTGGATAATATTCGGCCTCACCTTCATAGTTTGGTTCTCTAGATATAAGTTTTTCAAATTGTTTTAAGCATTGCTTTGATATGTGTTGCAGTGATAGCTTTAAGAAATCCCCGCTGAAAAAAGATATAAAATCTTGGCAAATCTTTCATTTTTTTGGAAAAAAAATATTAATTTTTATTGGCAAATCTTTCATTTTTATAAAAAAATATTAATTTTATTGGTGAATTCATTTAAATCACTAGAAATTTGTAGAAAATCCTAGCGAATCTTGATGAAAAATAGGCAAATGCATTGATTACCATGACAAATCCTTCATTTAAAAAAAAATTGAATTCCTATGGAAAAGTAAGTGCTTGAGGGTGACAGTGATTAACTAGTTTAAGGTGTAGTGCTTGTGTCTATAATTCCTTAATTCCATGATATTTTAAATCAAACATTGAATATTTTAAATTGGTCCTAAATTATTTTTCACCACCCTTGATTTTATTTATAATCTAATGGTTTGGGTTCTATTCCATGGGTCAAAATGTACCCATGAAGCTCCAATGCCCATGGGGCCCGAAATTGCATTTAGGTTGTTGATCTCAATGGAGATCAATGACATAAATGTAATTTTGGGCCCCATGGGCATTTCAGCTCTACAAGTACAATTTGGCCTACGAAATTTAATCCCAACCATTAATTATAAATTGAGATCACTAGCCCAAATACAATTTTGGGCTCGATGGGCATTGGAGCTCTTGTGGGTACATTTTAGCCCATGGAATACAACCCCAATCATTAGATTATAAATAAAATCAATGGTGGTGATTAAAAATTGGCGATATGACCCTAAAGTATTCAATAATTATATAATATTATTGGCAAATTAATTTTATTTTGTACTATAACTTATAAAATTTAAGCGAACCTAATCTAATATGGTATCGAATATTGTGGCGAATCTTTGAGTTTAAAAGTTTAATAAAATAAATGTTTTGCGATTTAGCTAGGACTAAAATAAAATTTTGTAAAAATGTGGTGATTCACATCGTATTATAGCTTGTACTATTAACCAAATTTTGAATTGCCAATTTCAACTATTAGTCAATTGGCGAATATTAGCCACTAAAAAAATCACTTATGTGTTGCATTTTCAAATTGCTTTTTCTATGTTGGAGATGGTTGTTTAGTTGTTTCTAATTTTCATATATTTTTATTAACATCGATTATTTGTGACATTAATGTGTTCTTTGGAAAATTTGACTTGTTTTCATTATTTCATTAGTTCTTGTATAAATCTAGTAAATATTGTTGATGCAGGTGTTTCTTGTTTTCTTCTTGGTTGATTCTTGGTTGTTGATTTTCAATCAACATTCACTTTCTTTTGTCATTTGTACACTATATAAGTTTGATTTCAATTTATCTTAACCCTTAGTATAATCTCTTCTTGGTTCTTCAATTGATATGTTCTGTGCTTTTTCTATATTCGAGCTTCCCATTTTGCTTCAGTTAATTGTTTTTAATTTCCTTTGATCATTCAAGTCATTTATACACAACAAAATTTAAATTTGTTTTAAGCCTTATTATGATCACATTTGGGATGTCAAATGGACTTCATTTTTATCTTTTTTTCTTTTATGTTTTGGAGCTTTAACAATTTTGCTTATCCCTATTTTCTTACTTTCCTTATTTGGATATTAATACACTTTACATATGTGTTTTATTAAACTTTTCTTTGATTTTAATATAGGTTTTTAGATTCTTTTGGTTCAAGTATTTTCAATGTGGGAGTTGCCACTTGTGCTACTAATGGTTGTTATTCAAAGTGAATTTGCATTAATTTGTTGTTGGCAACATTAATATAATTTAAGTGTCATTCTATTTTTAAGCTTTGTTTTGATCTATTTTTGGGCTTTTGACAAATCTTATTTATATTTTTTTGATGTGGAAATTGTTGATTTTGCTCCTTGTGGATGTTATTTGATTGGTGTTTGCCTTATTTATAATGTCAATTTCAATTTATTTTTTTCTCTATTTTAATCTTTTAAAGCTCGAGTAGATCTATTATAAACCTTTATTTATTTTGTCCTTGGATATATGTGGTGTTTTTGTATGTTGAAGCTATTTACTTTAATACATATGTATATTATTTAGTCTTCACTTTCAAACCTTATATTACTGTAATTTCAATGTTAATTTCAATTTGTTTCAAGGACCATTTTAATATTTTTGATTATCTTAATGAAATTAGATACTTAGTTCTATGTATGTTGGAACTTTCTCATGGTGAATGGGGTTTCATTGTCATAGGAGTCCATTTTGAATTTAGATTAACATTGTTGTTTGAATTTGTTTAAGGACTTGTTTATATATATATATATATATATATAGTTTATGTTTTCTTGGAATGAGAGGTGCACAATTTATACTTAGTGGTTGTTATTCAGCCTTCATTTATAGAGTTTCGTCATTGGTTGAGATATAATTTCAATTTTTTTCCAATAAGATGTTATTAGAAAATCTCAACCATAAGGCCTTGGAGGAAGCTCTATCTTATGCAAACTTTAAGGTTAAGGATAATGTACAACTTTAGCGTTTCTAGGTTGGCCTTCCAATGTTGCCACATCACCTTTACAAGATATTCTAGTGTTTCTCACATTATTTTTTCTTTTAATCCTACCCTTATGGTGGATTAATGCTTTAAATATGGATATTGATTGGCATTTTACATCTTTGGTTGCGAATGATGAAGACCATGGCACCCAAGAGTGAGGAGATTTGTTCCCAAAGTTTACAATGGGATAATGTCTATTTAGAAAGTAGATATTAGTTTGCCATTGACGTTTTTCATTCTATACATCATTTACATGAGAATTATTTGATTGCATACTATGTTGGTTGTATACCCTTCTAGAGTAATCTTTGAATGCTTGGGTGAAACATGCTTTGAAAGCCCATGGCATTAAGCTTGTAGGCATTCAAAACCTTACTAAGGGTTTCTTTCTATTTTCATTTAGGGGGTTGTATCAAGTTCTTGCACTTCTAAATTGTTCTAGCTTTTTCTTCATACATAAAACCCTTTTGGAGTTAGCTCCTTGGATTTGTGCCTTCAAATTTTAGAATAGGCCTCGCTTAAATCCCTAGTTGGGTTGTGCTTAAGGGCTTGCATGCTTGGGAAAAACATGCTTTGGAAACCCATGGCATTAAAGCTTGCAAGCATTCAAAACTTTAGTAAGGGTTTCTTTCTATTTTCATTTAGGGAATTGTATCAAGTGCTTGTTCTTCTAAATTATTCTAGCTTTTGCTTCATACATAAAACCCTTTTGGAGTTATCTCGTTGGATTTGTGCCTTCAAATTTTAGAATAATCCTCACTTATAGTCCTTGCTTGGGTTGCACTTAAGGGCTTGCCCATTTATTGCTAGGTCTTCCTTGAGCAAATCATTTTGCCAATATGGCATTTTATTTGTCATTAGTCTATTGAAATGGTGAGAGTTTTACATTATTATTGTAGAGAACATGTAATATGATTTATTTATGGTGGTTGCAAGTGATGAAATAACATTTTCATGCATTGGCTTTACAAAGCCACTAATTCTTGTAAACAGCCACACCCAACTAACAAATTTTATTCACTAACACTTATTTGTTTATACTACTAACCTACATATTAATGTGTTTATTTATTTACCTAACCTATATACTATGCTAAGATGAATATATCCAACATTCCCCGCTTATTACATCACTTTGAACAAACCCGGGAACTCTGATACTTGATTGGTACATCAACCTAAATAAATTCTTGATGAATTGGGACATACATGCAGCTCACCAAGCATCACAAACTAGCTAGGACTCACCAAACCAAACACAGGTTAGTGTATGCCCTACGTATCCATCCATACTTGTCAATTGAGACATACTCCACTAAATTCACAAATACACCACTCTGCATGTTAATCGAGACATACTTTGCACTAACAATGCAACTCTTTCTTTGTGAACTAAGACATACTCTAGATCCATAGTAACACATCTAGCTATGAACTTAGACATAGTCTACATCCACAACAATATTCCACCTACAAATTGAGACGTACTCTACATTTATAGACCTACAACACTTCACCAGTGGACCAAGACATACTTTGCATCCACAAGTTCAAACTCAATAAACATATCCCTTATCCCTAATCCTTCCTTGTTCCAAAGAGGAACCAATATCAAATTTTGGTGTCTCTCAAATAATGTATCATCTTTGAGTGAGAAAATAACTTGAGATTGGAAATATGCCTCCATCCTCCTATATCTTTTATGCTCCTCTTTGGCCTCCTTACTCTAATAATCCGATGCAACATGAGAATCTCTAAAAGCCCTATTGAATGTAGCATTGAAAACTAAAAAAATACAAGCATTAGTGAGATGACAAAAGTGAACATTGTTAAGTCTGAAGTGTTTGTTTCAATCAATAATGTACCCTTCCCAATTAAATTTAATATCTGTAAAAAAAATGTTTGATAATCACTCTCTTTTACATATTTGCATATTTGATCAAACTATAAAAAACAATATTACAATTTTCAAAGAAAATCTCTCTTTTAATTCAAATTTTTACGTGCAAGTCCCCATATTTTCTTCTTTACTAAATTTCTTAGAACTAAATTGTAGAATGACAGCACTCTTTGTATTTCTTCAATCCCTTTTCAAAATATTTATCCCTTTTTGAAATTCAATCAACTTGTATTCAAATCGATAGACTACTAAGAAAATACATGCTTTGATCGACCCAACCAAAAAATATGGTAAAGATGAACTTCGAGGCTTCGAAAAACTAACCACCTGTAAACCAAACAAAGATCACCAACTCGCCTACCTCTTTACACATATTTCCTGCAGTTATTCTTATGAATCAAAGGGTCATCCTGCAAATGCATTTTTGTAATGGCTGCATTATACTTGTGAAATTCTTCCAAAACGAACTTATAAATCTTTCCTACAAACTGGCACTGTTGTAAGATTTGTTATCAATGCTTCCAAAAATTTAGAGAAATGATTTCAAGAGGGTTATGTGATTGATGCAATGTGATTTTTGAAACTAGAATGTAGATAAATATTGGCTACAGGGATTAGTTGGTGTCTATCTTGTTGCATTTTAACTATCAAATGGCGTCCACAATATAATATCCACAGTGTTGAGAATGTAGCATTTACAATAGATTGCAATTATTTCGCATCACTATTTACATCAATTTCTAGATTCTTCTTTTGTTTGGATCACAATTCTATTTAAACATCGTCTCATTTAATAGTCAAATAGTTAGTAGTAATTTTACACCTCACCCACATTAAGAAATGATAAATAATTATCTTATTTTTATTGCTCAAAATTTACTTTTGACTATTGACTAAATGATATTTAAGAATAGTCAATAGTAATGGTCTAAGCATAAACTTAACTAGTGGGATACATGCATATCCCACAATTACCACTGCCTCCAAAAAGGTCTAGTGTCTCCTTAAAACAATGAAACTTCACTTCACTAGTGTTATGTTAGCACTATGCATTCTGGTTTGCCATGTCCTTCCAATCGATTTTCTCTTCAGTATATTATTTCTTTGCAAATAGAAAATGACATTTAAAAAGGTTTGTCACCAACCTTTGGGCAGAGGCTTTGCTATTTACTGCTAATCTCATAAAGCATGAAACTTCTCTTCGTTGACCCACAAGGATTTATATGCACTCCTTGCATTGGGCTATCCAGCAATACTGTGTCCCACTTATGGGACATCCCGATTTTTGCCTGAAATAACATTTTTTAGAAAAATTAATGATTTAAGCCTTGAGGGGTTCCATCTAAAGGGGTTTAATTGAAAGGAGTTAGATCAAACCCCCTTGGATATAACCCTCCTAGTCTTAAATTAAACACTCAATGAAGTCTCATCATTTACACCTATCGAAATGATGATAAAAACCATCTTTACTTCACCTTTTCGGGGGGTCAAATAAAATCATTTATAAATTATATTTTTCAATTATGTAGCCCTTTATATACACTTTCCAAAAAGTATAATTTTGAATAATTTATTTGATTATTATATTTATTTTCTATTTTCTAGTGAACCTAAGTTTTTCACCAAACAACAAGGTCTCTATTCCACACAAGCGGAAAAATAAATAAATAGAGAAAAAAGTTCTAAAAAAATATTTGTCCTAGGTATTGATGTTCTTGTTTCAACCAAAAAAAAAAGAAAATTAAATTTTGATACATACAAAACAAGTTATGCATTACGACATAAACCTGTATCCAAATTATAATTAATCTCACTTCAAAAATTAATTAAAAAATGCAACAAAAAATTATGAAAAAAATCCATGCCCTAGATATTGGTGTTACAAATCTATATTTCAAAAATTAGAATTTTTTCCTTTCTATTAAAAAAGTTATGCATTACGACATAAAGGTCACTTTTTAGAAATGTTGTTTACTATAAAAAAACAAGTTACTAAAAACTACGTAAAAAAATTCACAATTTATTTCTATTTTTTTTAAACTATATATTTAAAATCTACACAAAATTTTACAAATCTCAAATTCTTAATGGTTTCGTTGCATTTGGTTAAAAAATGCTGATTTCAATGTCCCACTTTGGCCAAAAAGTGGGATACAATATTATGGGTTGATCACATTATTTTTATCTTCTTTCCAGCAGATAAAATGTAATATAATTTATTGTGGATATTACAAGGTATGATATTACATTTATTGTATTGGCTTTATAAAGCCACTAATTTCTATAAACTATTACACCCAAGTAATTAATGGGAAAACCCTGACAACTAGCTTTTATTTATTAATTATTTATTTATACTACTAACCTACATATTAATGTGTTTATTTATTTACCTAACTTATAAATTATGTTTAAAGATGTAATATATCCAACAGAGTTGGTATTGGTACTCCAAGTTGTATCCCACAATTGTAGAGAATACACTAGCAATTTAGACTCAAGGAACACACGTCAACTCAGATTGATATGACAAGAGTCATCATCAAGTTGTATGTAGTTGTGGAATGGGCAACTCTTCTACACTTGTGGCTTTACAAAACTAAGAAGGATATTCCTAGAGATCCTCACAAGACAATTAAAGAGAAATGAAGAATAGATTAGGCCACATAGCTTAGTTACGCCCTTTATGTAAGGATATTCCAACTATTTGTCACTAAATACTCCTTACATTGACTTATTGGTCTTGCAGACCTAGAGATCTTTTTTATAGTAGATCAAATTGCACATGCATCCAAAGAAGTAAAATTAATTTATATCCTTGAAGATTAATCTCCTTATTCTTTTCTTACTTTATGTGCAACTTGGAAAACCAACATGCATAAGTCTTTGAAGATTTATTAGGCACGAGTTCTCATAAGGTTTAACAGAAGTATGTATTACTGAATTATGTATACTAGTAGAACCTAACCTACACTAATCTACCAAGGAACAAGGATGATATTTTAATAAAGAAATTGATTATTTAATCATTCGCGATTGGTGCCTATTTCATCGGGAAATAGAGTCAAGAACTAAAAGGGCAAGAAAGATTCATTTGAATCTAAAACAAAAAACTAGAAATGCATATAAGATCCTGTCATTCTAACTGCAATTTCACCCACATGCAATTTAAAGAAACTTCACACAACTAGACTTACATTAATAATCCATAACTACTCAAAGAGATCTCATATGCTATTATGAAAAACACTTCACAAAGACCTTGAGAACATTTCACAATTACTCTGACAATCAACTAATCAAAAATAATAAGAAGATACCAAATGTAGCCCCAAAAATCTATTTCATTACCCTTTGAAATCTCAGTTATTATTACATTTACAAACCCCTCTCAGCTCTCTCAAGCTTTGATATACATCATTTAATCACCCTAAAATACATTATAGGCAGCCTTGTACAAAAACTGGCCAAAAAGACCAACCCTTAAGGAACCAACCTTTTTTTGTTAAAAAAAAAATTGTATATTAACGAGTCATCATGCATAGATCTTCTATGCTAATGAAATTTGTTGCAATCTACATTGTTGCAGGACATAATTTTATTAAATTTGTTGTTACAAACTCTTTGTTTGATTAACAGTCTAAACCTTTAATTTTGAACTCCGTGTTTGAATTAGAGAACTCGTGAGCAACTCATTGAATTTTCTGAAATTACAACAGTTGTCCCTTCAATCAACTAGTAGGCTTATTACAGATATTATCTAAGAGCCTATTAAAAATCTATTATCTAAGAGCCTATTAAAAATCTATCTTCATGAGAAGCATGTTTTCAATTGGTAACACATTATCTATTTAGATTTAAAAATATTTGTTAATTTTGAAAGATTCCTTTAAGGAACATCGAGTAGTATTTTGTATACTACTTTGCATCCCATTTGAAAGTGAGTGATGACTCTGCAAGAGAACCTAATGGATTAGTTTCAAGATGGATGGAAGAAGGTATATAATTAGAAATAACCCCTATGCAAATTTAGTTCCAGAGCTTGAGACAAGAAGAAATATTAGATGGAGAGCAAAGAATTCAAGTATGCCTCAAAATCCTTCCTAAAAAATGATCTTGAAATTGGTACATCTGATACAGCACATCGTTTATTGGATGATGGTTATTATCCTAATAGATCAACCATAAACAATGAAAACCCTGGTACCCATTTCCATAGGTTATTGCAAGAAAGAGAGAGTTATGGAAGAGAATGCTAGAAATGATAGGAATTGTAGACCTTGGCATCATCCTATACCAAATTCTCTTAGGGTCCGTTAAAGACCAGTTACTCGTACCCAGAGAATCAGCCTAGATGTAATGTGCCCAACTAAAGTTTTGTGTGTATTTCAACAATTGTTTGACTAAATGCCAATTGAAAGAGTAGTGACAATACAATAGTTTGTGTGATTTGCAAATGTTGACTTAATACACTGGATTTAAATACACAACATGATGAACTTGAAGATGAATCTGAAATTTTAGTAATGGAGAAATACATTTAAGACATCCATTCAAGAAATATTATTATCATGAACAATAAAGAATGACACCGACCGATTTAGTGATTGTCCACAATTGATTGATAAAAAATGGGATAACACGCTGTTCACACAAATCTGCCTCAGGTAGGAGAATAAATCTGATTTTTGTATACTTTCCTACTCAGAAAAATTAACTCTTTCAGGCTGGGTACTGTGTCTGAATTGTCTAATGACTACACTAGCTGATGATGACTGTTGTATCTGATGATCAAATCCTCCAGCTGCACCAAATGGCGGTTGCACATCACAAAATGGTGATAAGACTGCTAAATGAGGGGCAACTGATCTTGAAGACTCTTAAACTCCTTGTTTTAAGCAGCGATTTCCTCCTACATTCCCATGCCCTACTCCCAAACACACACAAATCTGACTATCCTTGTTTTGGCGGCCGGCAATATATATCAGTCTCCGGAAATTGTAGATAATATGATATGATTAACTCTTCAAATGTCCATGAAATCCCCTGTACATATAGGTCTACGTCCTCTCACCCAAGACAAGCGGCCAACATTTGGTATCATATTAAACCCTTAAAATAAGCCGATTGGAATGATATAGGCCTACCTATGGTACAACCAACTGGGTCTGATCCAAACCCTCCAAAATAACAACAATATTTGAATGCAATGATATTCCTGATTTCCAAGCTCCTATTTCAAATTGAAATTAAAAATCTCAAACTTGGAATGAATATTCGATTTTCCAACATAAATTTTACAATTTTCCTTCATTTCTGAATCCACTCAATATTGGCTAGATTCCATCCTTGAAACCAGTATTCGCTGTAGGGTTTTCATCCTAGGCTCAAAGTTGAACAATGAAATGTCAAACATATGAAAATCTCTCTTCACAACCTCCTTTTTATAACCCTTTTGGAACTTCTTAGAAATTATATTTTGTAACCAATTTTTTTAGAAAATTATTGACTTTTTATTTTAATTTATTTTTTAGACTAAATAAGTCACTTTATAATAAAATAATTAATTAAAATAGGCTAAGAGTCTTCACCTATCAATCATGCCTGTGAAGGGGACATTACACTAGAGTTCAAAACCTTGTGATAAAAGGAGATAATGTAGTATTAAATCGGGAAGGGTTGCATGGAACTAAAGTTGAGTATAAAGATGTAGTAGAGAGGGGGATGAATATCATACCCCTGAAGAAGAAATTGAGTGACAATTGACTGATCTACAAGAAAACTTAATTCAACTTCAGAATGCTAGAAGAGGTACAACCCATGTCTTACATCATAATCCTCAACAAACGGAAATTGGACAAGACAGAAGGAATGTGGTAGATTAGAGAGACTAGAGGAAAATCCTTAGGTTCTATAGGGAATGAGTATCATGCCCATCTAAGACGTCCCTTAGCCTTGGACAGATACATGCAGATAGACTTTGAAGGCATCCCTGGATACCCTAACTCAGTGCCAAATGAAGTGAGTGGTAAATTCTGAGGAAATAATGCATCAAAAAGTTAGATACCATTTTCTATAGTATGTATAGTGTTTAGACACACCTAAATTGGAATACTAGGTTGTGGGTTCAACTGATTGATCCTGTGATGCAATAGATGTAAATTCTTCTCTCACTTCCTTTTCTTAAGACTCCAACAACATCAGTTTCCTTCGATTTTCACTAGCTTGCCATGTTACTCTTTATTTTTTGCCAATTTCTCTTAAAATGTCTAAGCTTAATACAATAAAAACATTTCCATTTTATTGCTAACTTTAAAAGAAACCACTTAACAAACTACTAGTGTTATACATGGGTTTTCTCTTGATCCATGCACCAAATGCACTCTATAGTATCTACAATTCTTAATCTTGTCTCTACTACTTTGACATAAGAAATGAGTCATGAGATGATGCCAAATTTTGAAACTAACTTGCTAAAAAAATACAAAATTCCTTCCATTTAATCCTACCTCTGCTACTTTTGTAAAAGAAATGAGTCATGGGATGATGTCAAACTTCAAAACTAGCTCAAGAAATTCCATTATAGGAAAATATTTAGTCAAGGCTTAAACTTTGAAAAAAAAATTTCAACCCTATTTTGAAAGTTTAGACTTTTATAAACCTTTTTTACTGCATTAATATTGCATATGGGCACTCCTACTATACGCTACTAAGTGTGCTTCTCATGCTGCCTCAAACTCTTCTCTAATCCACTTGCTTCACGGGTTTGTCTTCTGCTCATTTAGCCTAGGCAATTGCCAAAGCTAATTCACGAGGGAAGGACAATTGCCACCGTTGTGGTGATATTTGTAGGACAAGTATGGAATAAAATGATATGGTTCAAAACTAATATTTGTAGCATAAGTATGAATTAAAATGATATGGTTAAAAACTAAGTCGAAGCTAGATGCATTTTCACCCTTTTCCACTGGTACACTTCTACAATTGTTTAAAGTGCGCTTTCCTTCAGCATTCAACACCTGCTCATAAGGTGGATGGCGGACAAGCGTTGGGTGGATTTCAACAACCTCGACCATCTCCACACTATCACTATGGTGTACCAAACTCTAGGTAATGCACCTGACAATCACATGCAATACACCTACTCTACACAACTCACATTTTGGCGGCGAACAATATCACAACACATCTTACTTCGAATCTCTTTTATAGCTGAAGCATATAAATAGCTCTGGATATCAGGTATAAAGTTGAACCAAATAAAAAATAGTAAAATTGCGGTACAAAATACTAACAAGATTCTAGCTTAGGCATAAAAATTTGCCTATTATTAAGCAAATTAAAATACTTATAATGCTTAACTTTTTAAAATTAAATTAACTTTAAGATAGAAAAACAATCCAACAACCAAAATAAGAGGCAAGAGGATAGCATTTCTTCATAAATAGGAATAGCTCAAAGCTATTGAACTTTCTGTTATAATTGGAAAGACAAGTAGATGCAACAAGAAAAAGGGTTTGGATTGCAAAGAGGAAAATGCCTTCAAATTCTAATGCTTTATGTATGACAAGAATGAAAAGCCACTCAATATAATCATATGCCTTCTCAAAATCAAGCTTAACAAACAAAATGCACTACCAAGAGGCTCGAGCCCTTTTTATGCCTTCCTAGATAACAATGACCTTGCCGAGAATATAGCAGTTCTTGATGAACCCAATTTTGTTGCAATAACAAAATCATGGGAAGAAGGTGGCATAAACAAAGAGCTAACACTCTAGACATGATTTTATAGGAAATATTTAATAAAGTAATGGACCTCCAACAAGAAATGAGATGAGGATTACCACCTTTTAAGATAAACTTAATTTTCTCTCTATTGATTGTCACCTAGAGAATTATTCTACAGAGCTTCTTTATACACCTAGAGTAGATCAAGACCAACAAATCATCAAACAACCTTTTAGAAATCATAAGGGAAGTCATCAAGGCCAAGAGCTTTATAATCATTGGCCATCCACATGAGCACTAAGTGAAGCTCATAAATAGTGAATAGGGGCATCGGAAAGTTTTTCAGCAATGGAGCTAAGTTGTTAAGGGAAAACCCTCAAGATGTTCTTCCAAAGCTTTGACCTGCTTTTCATAATCTATGCGGGCTTGTAAAACAAGCTTATAATGGTCCAAAAATGCCTTTGAAATTTCAAGAATCTCAATGAGTCATCCGTCAAAAGATTTTATAGCTTTGATATGCTCTTTGGCATGCTTGAAGCATAAGGACTTGAAAAACTTGTTAAATGTTTTGTCGCCAAATGCAAGCCAATGCAAGAAAGTCTGAACTTGAGCAACCATAGCTCTATGGATTTAAACTAAATTAAGTGTATGCTTGAGTCAAGTAACTAGCATATGAAGCTAGGGATCAAATATTGCAATCCAACTGAGAGCAAATCAACTAGAATTCTTGATGATCGCATTGCCAAATAGTTTGTGAATTCTCACAACTTGATTACCATAGTGTTTGAGAAGGGTGGCAGTGTGTGTATAACTGCATCATGTTTCACAACCCTATCCAACTGTCAAAGAGAGGAAAATGTGGTAGAAGGCTCCAACCCTAAACAATAAGTTGCATCATACTCCCATGGTATAAAAGGGACGTGTTCAAGAATTGTCTGCTAGGTATTTTTTGTATCCCATCTCAAGCCAATTGGAAAGTGATGAGACTATAGTCAAAAAGGCCAACTTTAGGGTAAAGTATAACCATTTGCCTGCTAAGGTTGTCGCATATCAAGTAATTGGAAGGGGGCAAGTTGTCAACCAACTATCTCCATAACATTGTTCTTTCCAATCCATCATTAGGCACATGAAAATGAGGCCTAAAGAGCATCCATCGAGATCAAGCATAACCCACACAACAAAGTACATTGGATCTTCTGCTAAGGATATAATAGAAGAAACAAATTTGGAGAAAAGAAAAAGGACTTGTGCGAATATGATCATCCTCATGTAAGTAAGTGAACTACGATGGTTGAGATCATATCGTCTTTAATGTTGTGTGTAAAAGAAAACTAGAGATTTTATCCTCTTGAAGGAAAATAACATTAAAAGAACCAAGTCTCTCAAGCAAACCTTACAACAAATGGGCAGCAAACATACAATAAGCACTTGTAAGACTATATAAATTCAAAGAAATAACCTTAATATGGAAAAGTAATCCATCTAAAACTCTGGTTGCCTATCATCATTTGCCAAAACTACAAATTTATTGGCCAGAAAAGAATGTTGGTTTAAAACATGATAAAATCACCCAACGAGATAGAGTGACATTTTCCCCTATTTTCAAGGGTAAAATAGAGACAATTTTAACTCAAACTATTGTCTAGGAATCTATAAGTTTAATTCAAAGTATACTATGTTCTACCTTTAAAGAATAGAGACAATTTCAATAGCAAAAAACTAGGAAAGCAAAAATTGTCAAATTATAACCAAAAAGAGTTAAACCACTTATTATGCATTAAATACTAGCATAATCACAACAGCAGAAAGATCCAAAAAAAATTGCAAATAAAAACCTACACTAAAAATTGCACATAAAAACCTACACTCCCCTTTCTAATTTTTGAGTCTCCACCCAAGTGGAAAAAACTCCCTATTGGCTAATTTCTTTTTTCCTCAGACTACTCTCTAAAACTACAAACCCCTAACTTCTACCACAAAACTAGAGATTTTCCCCAATCAAACTCTACGAAACTAAAATTAGACGTTAGCTAATAATTGGATTGTTTAGAATTAGTCAAAAACATAACAATTCAACCATAAACTAAATATAGAAAAACACAATTACTTGACAATCAACTAATCAAATAGGAAGCTACCAAATGTAGCCCCAAAGATCTATTTCATTACCCTTTGAAATCTCAGTTATTATTACATTTACACACATCTCTCAGCCCTCTCAAGCTTTGATATACATCATTTAATCACCCTAAAATGCATTATAGGCAGCCTTGTACAAAACTAGCCAAAAGATCGGTTTTTTTTTCCCAAAAAAGACCAACCCTTAAGGAACCAACCTTTTTCTCCTTAAAAAAAATTGTATATTAATGAGCCATCATGCATAGATCTTCTATGCTGATGAGATTTGTTGCAATCTACATCGTTGCAGGACATATTTTTATTATTATTATTTTTTTAAAAAAATAAAGGTGGGAGACCACCCATACCAAGGATTATATTAAATAAAAAGCGATTACAAAATAAAGGGGAAGCAAAGGCCTCAACCCCAGGGATCATACAATTCAGGCCAGTGAGGCCTATCATCTGGCAGTGACATCCTTAAAAAGGTCAGTCAACAGGCACTTACAGACTAGATCAACAGAGGGCAGATTACTTTCTCTTCCTCAACAGACTGAAACTTGAAAACTTTTCCCAGCATGTCTGAGACAGAGCTGCCTTGAGTTGGGTAATCCCATTTGTGGATTGGGATAAACATTTGCTTTTTCAGAAGAGTCTCCATCTTGAAAGATTTGTAATTCTAGGAGAGGCAAAGAAATAAAAATCCAACCAAAGGCAATGATAGAAAAGGCTCCAATGGAGGTACTTGAAGCCCACAACATGAGTGAAGGTGGTCGAGAGCTCCTGGGTCATGACAAAGAAAGGATCGGACTGTCAAAAGAGATCAAAGAGTCCAGCAAGATCAGCCTCTGAACGGATTGAGAATCAAAAGATACCTCTTGGTCTTTCTGATCTAAAGCATAATTGGCCAACCAATCGGCCACTTTATTTCCCTCTCTATAACAGTGTGCAATCTCATAAGAATCAAAGCACTGCAAACAAGACCATGCTTGCTCAAGGATGTAACAGATGGTCCAATTATCAGATTTCTTTGACTGGAAGGCTAAAGTAATGACAAGAGAGTCCCCTTCAATAGAAATTGATTTAAACCCTCTTTCCTTTGCAAAGAGAAGAGAGTGCAGAAGTGCAAGGGCCTCTGTCGTATTATTTGTTCCATTGGGAAGTTTCATTGCCTTGGCTACAAGGAGTTCACCTTTACTGTTTCTGATAATGCAGCCCAGGCCTGAAGGACTTGGATTACCTCTGCAAGCTCCGTCGAAGTTTACTTTGACTAAAGGGTCACAGGGAGGAAGCCATTTGATGGAAGACCTATCCACTTTGGAAATGGAGGAAGAGGCTCCGCTGGAAGGTTGAATCCTCACAATCCTTTTCCAGTTGGGGAGGATGGATTCATCCCAATTGGTCCACTTGGAGTCTCTACATTGTGTCCTCTGAAACTTTGCATTAACCGTTTCTGAAATAAGGGATTCAATATCCAACCATAGCAACTCCCAGTGCTTTGAAGAGTCTCTAAAAAATCTTGAATTTCTCTCTTTCCAAATTAACCACAGCAAGATCGAAGGACTAACAATCCATAATATGTGAAAGAAAGCCTCTTTGAAATGAGTAGGCCAGCTTTTCAGCCATTGAGAAAGAGAAGAGGGAAGAGGAGCCTGCCAATTTAACTTAGACATTAGACGTCCCTAGCATGCCTGAGAAAATCTGCAATGCATAAAAATGTGATCAACTGATTCCTTTTCCTCATGACAAAAAACACAGTCAAACTTTGCACCCAGCGACAATCTTTCTATTCTATCTCCTGTGAGGATCTTATTATTGAAATCCAACCAAGTAAATGTTCCAGCCTTGGGAAGAACAGGATCCGCCCAACAAAGAAGAGAGGGCCACTCCACCTTCGACCTGGAGGAAAGAAACTTATATCTGAACTTAGCTTTATATTTCCCAGACCCATCACCCAGCCAAACCAATTCATCCTCCTTGGCAGAGAAAAAAAGACTTCTATCATTAAGGATCTTAGTCAAAGCGCTTTTCTGCTCTTGGGGGAAATTACAGTTATCAAAACTCTTCCAGATGATTTTTGCTGGAAGAGATGTAGAATCCACTATAAAATAATCAGAAATTTTCAATCCCCAAAAAGTTTTAAGAAAGGCTTCTGCTTCTTTAAAATTCCCTAAAGAGGAAATTTTCTCCCAACCATTCCACGAGTTGTCCCAAAAAGTTGCTTTTTTGCCATTAAAGATCGTCCAAGATAGCTTTGGAAGGATAACTTGCCTACATTTCACTATGAAGTTCCAAATGGAAGAACCTTTGGGAGGATTAAGGACTATAAAAGTTCTTTCTGGCTTTCTAGAGTCCAAATATTTTTTCTGCATGATCATGACCCATTTAGCCTAAGGATTTTTGTACATTTTCCATGCTAGTTTTGCTCCAAGTGCCATGTTTTGCAGATCCAAATTAATGACTCCTACCCCGCCTTGAGATTTAGGGGTGCAAACTTTATCCCAAGAAATTAAATGGATCTTCTTCTTGTCTGAAGTTCCTTGCCAAAGGAATTTCCTGCAAAGTTTTCCTAACTGTGCTAAGATGCCTTTTGGGATTCGGAGATATGAGAGCATATAGATCGGAACCGCTGATAAGATTGTTTTAACCAAAGTGAGTCTACCTGCGAGGGACAACCAATTTCCCTTCCAAGAGTAGATTTTCTGGGATAAGCTTTCCAGTACACCATTCCACAAGATATTCTTTTGTCTACCATTAAAAAGAGGGACGCCCAGATATTTACCCGGGAGTGAATCCAGTTTAAAATTGAAAAGAGATGCTAGCTCAATTTGCCTAGCCTGTGAAGTATTAAAAAGATACAACTTAGATTTGTTGGTGTTGACCAATTGACCAGAGGCATCACAGTATACTGAGAGGACTTGCTTAATTGTAGCTGCTTCTTTTTTGTTGGCTCTGCCAAGAAGGATAGTATCATCTGCAAAAAGAGCATGGGTTAAAGATTGTGAAAAAGCCTTCAATTTGATCCCCTTCCAAAGCCTCTGATGTGAAGCATCCTTGATCGCCCACGTGAGAGCTTCCACCATCAGGATGAATAGGTAAGGGGAGTTGGGGTCACCTTGACGAAGACCTCTCGAAGTCTGAAATGAAGGAGACTCACTGCCATTAATTAATACTAAAGTTGAAACACTTGAAATGCAGGAGAAGATCCACTTGATCCACTTTGAGGAGAAGCCTAACGAACAAAGGACATGGCATAGAAAATTCCAATCTACTCTGTCATACACTTTGCTCATATCCAACTTTAAAACCATGCTGGGACTGTTATCATACTTGAGTAAGTGCAGAATTTCATGAATTAAAATGGCCTTTCACCTGTTTCTTTTCCCAGAACAAACCCCCCTTGCTCTTCAGATATTAAAAGGGGAAGAAAAGAGGGTAATCTTAAAGCTATAGCTTTGGAGATAACTTTATAAATAAAGTTGCAGAGAGAAATAGGTCAAAAATCTTCAAAGATCATTGGAGCATTTACCTTAGGGATTAAGACCAGGGTAGTTCTATTGAATTCTTTTAGCACATTTGAAAATTTCCTAGATTCCTCGACAGCTAAAAAGACATCTCTGCCTACAAACTCCCAGCAATTTTGGAAAAAAGAACCAGTCCAGCCATCCGGGCCTGGGGCTTTACTTCCGTCCAAGGAGAAAACTGTGACTCTAACTTCCTCAAGGGAGAAATCCCTAAGCAACTCCCTGTTGTGATCATCAGTGACTCTCTTGGGTAGATTGAAAGAGGTAAGAGATTGTGGATTGGGCGATTTGTTACTTGTGAGAAGATTTTTGAAGAAAAGCTTCACCTCCTCTTTAATGGAATTCGTATCATGAATGAAGGAACCATCTTGCCTCTGGATACATTGGATAGTTGTCTTGTGTTTGTGGGCTTTAGTAGAAAGGTGGAAAAAGGTAGTGTTGCGGTCACCCTCTTTGAGCCAGGTTTCTCAAGATTTTTGCCGCCAAAAGATCTCTTCCCGTTGAAGAATCTCTTCCATCTGCAATTTGAGAGACTTTTCTTTGAGGAAGGAGGCGTTATCCATGCCCAAACACATAACTTCATTTTCCAACTTTGCTATCTCTTTGGTAATTCTATCCTTCTCAAAAAATATATTCTTAAACTGAGACTTGTTCCAACTAGAAATCTTTGATTTGACAAAATCCAATTTTGTTGCCAGCTAGAACATTCCGGAACCCTTGACAAAGGGGGTTGAAGCCCACCAGGATTTGACATTATGCAAAAAATCTTTATCTCTAAACCACATCTCTTGAAACTTAAACGAACTTTTGACAGACAAATGCTCAGTGCCCACCACAAGGCTAATAGGAAAATGATTAGAACCAAGAAAAGGGAGAATTCGAGAGGAGACAGAAAGATTACCCATTAGACACTGTGAGGAGCATAGGAAACGGTCCAACCTTTCAGCGATCTTTGAATGGTCATAACGTCTGTTAGTCCAAGTGAAGCGACTGTTCATGGGTCTACAATCTGAAAGGCTATTAGAGTCGACAAACTCCATGAAGTCCGCCATAGCCTGGGTAAGTTTAAAATTGCCTCCTAGTTTCTCCGATCCATCTAATATGACGTTGAAATCGCCTCCCAGAATGACCAACTCATGCTTTAGCATGGACAAGATGCTAGAAATATGTCTCCATAAATGTAACTTTTGAGAGGAACCCGTAGGACCATAAACATTCATGATCCAAAGGTCTTTCCCATGAAGGACACCCGAGTATTTCCCCAATAACCAGTTTTCCCTATTCCCCACAACCTCAAAAATAGGTAGATGTTTCTTCCATAGGGTAGCAATCCCGCCAGAGGCACCCATAGTAGGATGAAATTCTGCATTCCAGTTTTCCCATTTACTGAAAAAGTGCACCCCAATGTCTGAAGAAAGCTTAGTTTCCTGGAGTAGAAGGACGTCTGCTCTAGCCCCCTCAAGTTGAGACTTGATGAGGTGTGACTTGTTAGGGGCGTTTAAGCCCCTAACATTCCACGAAAGGACCTTCATTGCCCCCGAGGGGAGCTGACTGCTCTCCTCTTCTTCTTGAGATTGTCCCACCATTCTCTACGGCTACCTCCTGGTCGTTCTGCTCTTTGGCCTTCTTCTACCGGGAACTTCTCCTAGAAGTCATATTTTTCATATTTCTCTGGATCAGTTGGGTTTGAGAAATGCCCATATCAGATCTGCCAACCTGTGCTTCATGCTCTTGTAAGACTTCGTCAGCCAAATCTTCAAATAATGTGGAGGTCACCTTTGCTAAGACCTTCTCATACATATCCTGAAGCTTTACATCTGAATTCATAGAGGATTCCCCTGTGTCGGTTACCTCAAGGTCAGCCTGCAACTCATCAAAAGCCTCCTGGTAGGTCTCCTCAACCCTCGCAGGAGAAGAGGGCAACTCCAAGGGTTCACCATTGTTCATATCTTCTATCATTAGAGGCATCTTGACGCATGCGCCCTCCTCTTGTTGATCAGAGCTGAGAGAAGCTTGCTCATTTCCAGTGTTGAAATTAAGGGCCCTCTTTGGGACTTGCAAAGAAAAGTCTTCTTCTTGCATCTGGAGCACAGTTGGGCAAGTTTCCTGATTCCTTAAATCCTTGGTCAGGACCAGCTGGGAGGGCAGCCCCTCAGAAATGATCACTCCAGGGATGGGTTCCTGAAGGGCTGTAATACTTGTGCCTTTCCATGTCTTCCTGAAGGAGCCCATCTTGTAAAAGAATCTCCTGAAGCCAGAAACCTTGGGAAGTCCATAACTTAACTCTTTTAGGAAGGAGATCTTTTGCTTCCGAAAGGATGCGAATTTTGGGGGTAGTGTCACTGAGACTAGCCGGTGGAATATCCACCTCTTGGCAAAAACCCAGAGAATTCCCAATGCTCTTGAGAATCTCCATGTCTCTGTACTCGAGCGGGAGGTAGGGGAGTTCTATCCAGAATGGGACCATAGGTATTCCCTCTTTCCCCACATGGAAGTTTGGTTTCCATTCTTGACAGAAAATAGCCGTTTGACCAAACCTCCAAAGCTTCTTGCAAAGAATTTTGTCTCGCTCACCCTTATCCGGAAAAAAGAAATAGAAGAAGCCATTCCCTAAATCGTAAACATCTTTAGTCTCTGGCCAGGGATTTTGGTACCACTCTTTTAGGTCATCAAAGCAGAAGTGAGGAGAAAGGACCTTGCCAATGAGGGCTTTTTCGCGTAGGGATGAGGTCTTCTCAAAAACCCCTCCTTCGAGCTTCTCCAAAAATACTTCCTTGTACTCTTTGCGTCTTATGACCTCTTTGACTTTAGGGATCCAGTCTTTCTTTTTCTTATGAGCAGATGCCGCCCTTTTACGCCCGCTTGTTGAAGAATGCCGCTTACTCCAGGCTTCGTCTCTTGGATCAGAACTAGGTTTGTTGAAAAAACCCTCGCTCCTCCTGTGTGCTTGAGGGTTCCTCCTTCGATAACTGTTTTGTGGCCCTTTTTGGAAATCCAGAAAAGCTTCATTCTGTGGCTTTGGCGGTTTCAAAAAATTCGACCGGGCAAACCCTCTTGGACCTCTCTTCCGCCGTTTGTTGAGGTATTAACTCTCTTCTACATTTTGCACCCGCAATCAGATCAAATCTCTATGGGCAGGGGAAATCTTCTTCAAATGTGCACTCAAAGTGCCTCCAGATCCCTAATCTCATTATTCTCTGACATTCATTCATGTCCAACAGGCATCCTATACTCTTATGACTTGAATCCTATATAATCTCTACAAACAGGTATTGGCGATGTCTGATATCATTTACTTCCTCAGTCGCTCCTCTGCACACGGCACATGGCCCTAATAATTGAACTCACCTTTGAAGGAGATCATAAAATTTGTTAGAAAATTTTTGTTTGAGTTCTATGATTTTAGGGTGCTGCTCCTTACTTTGATTTTGTACCCTAAAATAAACCCTGCGGGATTCATGCATACATAAAAAAAAATACAGTTTAAATTTGAGATATTCATTTACACATATAAAAAGGATTCATGTAATTTCATGTGTTACTATTACATATACTGCCCTGCTGCTGCATACACTGTTTTTCTTGCTGCTGCTTCCCTTTGTCAGCTTCTCTTGTGTATGTATTTCTAAAACATACTGCTACAAATAAAAGTAAACAGGGTATAGCAAAAGACCAAAAAAAAGTACAACGAATGGTTTTAATCATTAACTCAGATTTACAACATCTAAAAGAACACAGAATTAGTTACAGCTCAAGATCATTCATGCAGCATGGAGCATTACTTGTTTATATCAGAAAGATGAATATCCAACACCCTGCCTGATTAAACCAGTCCCATACGGACAAGAAGGGGCAATGAGTTCTACTTCTGATCACACGACTTCTTCTTTTCCCTATCTTTTATTCCTTCTCACTATAACTTTCAGTTTTATTTATAAAGATGCACACCACAGGTAATGACCCAGCAATTTCGGCTGCACTCTTCATATGAAATTGTTTGATAAGAATCTCGAACTATAGTAACTGCCTATTAGGCCATGCCGTTGGTTACCTTATTTTGGTTAGTAGTCATTTTGGTTAGTAGTCATTGTTCAATTTTTTTTTGGAGATATTTGTGGAGCTAGTGATTCTATGAATATTTTATTTTTTTGCTTATTTTGAGCAGTTATCTTGATTTATAGTTTTTACTATATAAAAAAATAAAAAATAAATTATCTTAATTTAGAAAAAAAATAAAAACAGGGAGAGAAAGAAATATGTACAACCACATGGCATGTTTTTCATTATGCAGTCCCCCTTTTTTTTCACAGCTTATTTCAAATTCCTACACAGTAGTTGCTCCACAAAAATAGGGAAAGATTCTATACTATCATTTTCTTGATAATTGTAAATTTCCATGGGGCCACTTTAACTGCTTAAATTTAAGCAGAAAAATAACTTAAGTAGCCGCATAGGAACATGGGGTTATAGTAAATTCATGTGTAATCGATAGGAGTGGGGCCGTTAGAACTTGAAGTAAATGTGGGATTATAATTGCTCCCTCTTAAATGAGATCCCCTGAAAGAAGGGGATGAAGACAATTGCTACCGGTAGGGAAATATGTCTACCATGCAACTACCATCGACCACCATAACCATCAACTGCTCCTATTAATTAGAATAATCCTTAAGTTGGTCATTAAATGAGACACTTCTGGAACTGTTACATAGTGGGCAAGAAAATCTAACTGCCACTAGGAATAATGATGATCACCCTTGACAAGGAGACCCCATGTTAACATTTCAGATTTGTATTTTGACCTTCAACAGGGAAATTTGTTTACATTATTCTCCCCTTCTTTTAAAAATTGTGAACCTCTTGATTCAAAGCTAATTTATTTGAAAATAAACTTGAAGAAGTTAACACACTAAGAAACTTAAGGATTCAATTATTACATTTTTTTGGGATGCGGGATTGCTTTTACCTAGGAAGCTATTGCATCAAACATCTAGGTAAGAGTTTGGGTTAGATGTAGAACCATCCTTCTGACCCAAAAAATGCCATGGCTTGCCCTTCCACCAAATTAGATACCTCTACAACTTATCACATTTTTTCTTCTTTTGCTTACAGCCTCTTGTTGGATCAAAGTTCATCCCTAAATTGTGCTCTTTATCTTTTCCCAGCTCCTTGTGATCTTAGAGGTCCTCTTCCACTAAAAACAATTATGACTCTTTGCATCACTTGTACCACCTTCTATTGCACCTACACATAAACCATTAAAAACAAAAATAAAGTTAAGGAGATAAAAATTTCCCACAAGTACATCCTCCTTTGCATTATGCCATGTAGACATACTTTCCATTCCATCTTTTGTGTGGTGGTCTTTGTTTCCTAGCTCAGAGTGATGTTCTTCTCAAGACAAATCCTTTTTTGCATTTTTTGCATTGCCCTCTTGATGCAGTTCAAACTCTAGGAACTTTTAATTTTAACTCAAAGTATACTTTGTTCTATTCTACCTTTAAAGAATAGAGACAAATTCAATAGTAGAGAACTAGGAAAGTAGAAATTGTCATTTTATAACCAAAAAGAGTTAAGCAACCATTTATTATGCATTAAATCAAAACCCAGAAATTACCAACATAATCACAACATTGGAAGGATTCAAAAAATTGTGCATAAAAACCTATAGTCTCCTTTTTTGTTTTTCGAGTCAAAAGCTCCTTGTTTTCTAATTTATTTTTTTCTTAAGACTACTTTCTAGAACTTTGAACCCCTAACTTCTACAACAAAACTAGAGATTTTCCCCTAGTTAAACTCTACCAAACTATAATTAGACATTAGATGATAGCTAGGTTGTCCATAATCAATCAAAAACATAACAGTTCAACCATATACTAAATATAGAAAAACTAACATCGTACAATGTTTGCAGCAAACTCTATAAATCAAAACGGGAGAAATTTAAGGAAGATGCTTTGCATCATCTTCCCCTTCTTTGAGAAAATTTAAACCTCTTGGTTCTAGTACATAGGATAGAGTAGTTCGGTTTGACTTAAGTAAATCAACTTTGGTGATCCAAGAATTGTAAGAATCCGACAAACCTTCCCACTTAACAAAATACAACTTATAGGATTTGAATCATGTAACCACCAATTTGGTATCTAACACTCCTTCAACCTACTCTCTCTTCTTCTTTGGCAAGTGCTTGGTCCATTTGGTCTTTTCCTTCTCATTTTGCTCATCTTTCACCTGATCATCATTCTTCACTTGATCATCATTAGTCTCAGCTGAGTGTGAATAAAGGTCAATGACATTAAAGATAGGATCGATGTCAAAGTCTTTAGGAAAATCAATTTGGCAGGCATTCTCATTTATCCTCTTTATGAATTTGAAAGGTTTGATCTTCTTGGGCTTTAACTTGTTGTAGGCACCTTGGGGATACCTTTCCTTGCATAAATGTACCATGCTCATCTCCCCTTCTTGAAAGACCTTTCTCCTCTAATGTAAATCTACATTCTTCTTAGAGTTCATTAAATGAGACACTTCTGGAACTCCTACATAGCTGCTAGGGAAATCTAACTACCACTAGGAATAATGATGACCACCTTTGACAAGGAGACCCCATGTTAACATTTCAGATTTATAATTTTGTCCTTCAACAAGGAAATTGGTTTACATCATGAGGAAAATAAGACAAATGCAAAGGCAAATAAGACAAAATAATTTCCCAATGAGATAGAGTGACATTTTCCTCCATTTGAAGGCTACCTTTTACGAGATGGCTTTTTATATAAGGGGTCTCAACTTTGCATTCCCCTTAGATTGAGGAGAGGAAAGCTTGTGAGAGAGATGCACTCAAATGGGTTTGATGGACACTTTGGAAGAGATAAGACTTTTGGATTGGAGTGAGAAATTCTTTTGGCCTAGTATGAGTAGAGACATGGATAGGTTTGTTGTTGCTTGTAGGGTGTGCCAAATAGCAAAAGGAGAACATCAACATACAGGTGTATACACACCCTTGCCAGTGCCAAAGGAACCATGGACTAATATTTCTATGGATTTTGTTTTAGGGCTGCCACGAACCCAAAGGGGTCATGATTCAGAGTTTGTAGTGGTGGACCACTTTTATAAAATGGCTTCATACCCTATAAGAAGACAAATGATGCAAGTCAAGTGGCACATTTGTTCTTTAGGGAAGTTTGAGGTTGCATGGTATTCCAAAAACTATAACCAATGATAGAGAAACCAAAATTTTAAGCCACTTTTGGAGAGTCTTGTGGAGAAAGTTGGACAACAAGTTACAATTCAGTTCAACATACCACCCTCAAACCAATGGTCAAGCTAGGGTTGTGAATAGAAGCCTAGGCAATCTACTAAGGTGTTTAGTAGGGGGCAACCCTCGACAATGGGATTTGGTAATACCCTAAGCTGAGTTTGCCTATATTTCTAGCATAAACAGGTCCACAGGTAAGTCTGCTTTTCAAATTGTGCAAGACACAAATCCTACATAAATTCTGGACTTACTTGATTTGCTAGAAAACTCACATATTAGCCAAGAAGCTATAGATTTTGTAGTGAATATTCATGAGATACATCAACAAGTTAGGCACAAATTGCAATTCATGAATGAACAATATAAGAAGAATGTTGATTTACATTGGAGGAGAAAGGTCTTTCAGGAAGGGGAAATGGTCATGGTACATTTGCGCAAGGAAAGGTATCCCCAAGGTGCCTACAACACATTAAAGCCCAAGAAGATCGGACCTTTCAAAATCATAAAGAGGATAAATGAGAATGCCTACCAAATTGATTTTCCTAAAGACTTAGACATCACTCCTATCTTTAATGTCACTGACCTTAATTCACACTTAGCTAGGACTAATGATGATCAAGTGAAGAATGATGATCAGGTGAAAGATGAGCAAAATGAGAAGGAAAAGACCAAATTGACCAAGCACTTGCCAAAGAAGAGGAGAGAGTAGGTTGAACGAGTGCTAGATACCAAATTGGTGGCTACATGATCTAGATCCTATAAGTTGTATTTTGCTAAGTGGGAAGGCCTGCTGAATTTTTACAATTCTTGGATCACTGAAGTTGATTTACTTGAGTCCAACTGAACTACTCTATCCTATGTACCAGAACTAGGAGGTTCAATTTTTTCTCAAAGAAGGGGAGGATGATGCGGAGCATCTTCCTTAAATTTCTCTCCTACATTTTGATTGTGGAGTTCATTGCAAACATTGTAGGATGTTAGTTTTTCTATATTTAGTATATGATTGAACTGTTATGTTTTTGACCGATTCTAAACAGCCCAACTATTAGCTAATGTCTAATTTTAGTTTGGTAGAGTTTGATTAGAGGAAATCTCTAGTTTTGTGGTAGAAGTTAGGGGTTTGTAGTTTTAGAGAGTAGTCTTAGGAAAAAAAGAAATTAGAAAATAGGGAGCTTTTTCCAGTTTGGTGGAGACTCAGAAAACAAAAAAAGGAGATTGTAGGTTTTTATGTGCAATTTTTTAATCCTTCCACTGTTTGATCTTGAACCATTTTGTTCTCCTCTCCTTTTTCTCTCTCATCTCTACAACTCTTGATGAGATCCTTAGGCTCAATATACTTGTTCTCATCTTGATAGTCCAACCTTCTGCCTTGCATTGTTGATGAAACTTTTTAGATCATAACCCCTTTCATTATCAAACTCCATTCCAAATTTATAAACTAGGTTAGATAGTCTCTCATAGCCCTTAAGGCCTAAGATGGTGAACTTTGAAACCTTAGCATGAGGAGGAACAATGCTCTTTCTCTTATGTTGCTTGAAATGATTATAATTTCCTCCACTAATTTGTCATAGGGCCTCTAAATATGTAATCCTAGCATGCAATTTGTATGGCAGTTTATGAGGCATATAGGTGGATCCAAACACTAGGTTATGATAGTCTATTCCCTGTATAAGAACCAGTCTCCCCGACCTTTAAAACCTATGAAGTAATCCGGGGGTCTAAGAAACTCATAAAAGGCAATGGGAAGCCTTGGTTTGTTAAAACTCCACCAATTACATTAAAAACATCAAATTCAACCACCCACTTTGCATTAATGGCGATCTGGAGAGTTAGCAGCACGTTTTCTTGTGTTTTTGGGTCTTTAGCAGGTATCGGGATCGTGGCAGGACTTGGCACCCAAGAACTTTTGGAAAAAGTTCTAACAGGTCCTAAAGTCCCATCAAAACCAAAAGTGGTGAAAGTCAAATACAAAAATTTTATCCTAAACTACATAATATACATTTCCTCAAGAAAATTTGTGAAAATTTAAAAAATTTCACCTTCAATTTCAACTTGAAAATTCAGGGGTTCCGAAAGGATTTCAAACTTTCTAATGGGTCATGGGGTCACATAGGAACAAGAAACCTTTGGAAAAATTTCAAAGTTCCGGCGGGTCCCGAAGTCTCGCAGGAACCTAGTGCAAAAGTTCCTACAAGTCTCAAAAACCTGCAGGAACGAAAGGGCCCGAAAAAAGAAAGAGGTTCAGGATAGTATATACATAAAATAAACATTTAAGTATCATTTACCTTAAGTTATATATATACCTTTCTTATAGTTTAAGTTATATTTTATATATTTACTATCAAGATGTTTGAGAGTGGTTTCAGATCCATAGGAGTTATAATGCAAATTTTAGAATTTGGAGGATCCATTAGATTTTAGACTTAGCCAAATTCAGGGGTTCAACAACATGCATCATGGTAAACGCACAGGGACCCCTAAGGAAAATTTTGAGAATTTTGACAAGATGGTGCAAATACTAGGCTTGAAAATAGGAATCCCAATGGTGGCTTTGGTTGGGGATGCGTGCAAAGTAGTGGCACAACGAGAATCCAAAAAATCTCTGGGAAGACCAAAAGGCAAAAACAAACAAGGGGGAAACAACACAAGATGTATTTACAAGGCATACAATCATAGGCATGGGGGCACAAAAGAAAAGATGAATGTAAACAAAATTTTAGAACATTACATGCCATCCATGCAAAAGACTAATGAAACTACTTACTCTCGTCGAAGACAAGATGAATGAAGGAGCTAATCTCCATCAAATTGAAGTTGCATTGATCACCTAGCAACAACAAAAAATATTTCTTCCACACATGCACCTACAAGTTGCCAATGTTGGTATCGTCATGCTGGAATTAAAATTGACAGCCAACCGAATAAGGCAACCACAAATAATAAGAGCCAAATGTGTCATCCTCATCCATATGGCAACTTTCAACTTCAAGCTCTTTGGGATAATGATACATGTTCATACTTGCACATAAATTTGTATGAAGAAAATAACTTTCTTGTGCATCAATCTAGAGTGTACCTTACTCTAACGAGACCCCAACTAGGGTTGTGGGTAAGTGGACAAAGATGGGCGACCAAAAGGGGGTCTTAAGTGGCCACTTTTTTTTTTTTTTCCAGAAATATGGAAAGACTGATCTTGGATGAGAAATTGAAGATAGTTACTTTCAAAATTTAAAGATGCAACAAAAACAAGAGTCGTAGTGCTCTGAATCTAGTTTCTAAACTACTATTTTTTAAAAAAATGGTTGAGATTAAGGGGTTCAAAAAGGGGGCCACACAAATTGGTCCTGTTTTTTCAAAAAAACATAACATAACGTCTGGTGTGGCCCCCCTAAATTGTTAACTTTTTTTTAATACTTCAAATATCGCTTCGGTGAGAAATTAGCTAACACCATGTAGTTTATCCCTGATTTTTCTGATATTTTTTTCATGAATAATTGATTTTTAACTAATTTTCAAAGTGGACACATCCTGAAAAATAGAAGATTGAACATGCTCCCCTCTAAAAAATTTGAAAACTAATCGAAAATCCAATTTTTGGAATATGTGTAGAATGGAGTCTAGTTTCTAAAAATGTAATTTATTTGAAATTTTGATAAATGGTTAAAAAATAAAGTAAAAAATACTACACACTAATTTTTGAAAAAAAATGATACACTAATAAAAGAAATTAAAGATGAAAACCTTAACATACTCAAAACGTGAAAAAAATATATGGTTAAAAAACTAAGAGAGAGCTTAACATTATCGTGGTATTTTTTTGACTTATCATTGAAACAAGTACAAACTTGATGGGGAGCACACTCAAGATTATGTAATTTTTTTTACAATCTGTAAAAACACATCTTTGGATGTTCAAAACTCAGTCCAAGCCTTTGGGCTAGAATCCCTAGGCAAATCCAAGCCAAAGACTTTGAAATTACCAAAGCAAACAACAACGCGAGTGAGTTATACATGCTCGCATTATTGTGAAGGAAAATCATCTCACCCTTACCTTCTCTCTTTCCCACTCTATTGATCCTTCCCTCTCTTCTCTCTCTCACTCACCTCTCTCTGTGCCCACTCTAGGTCTCTCTCTCTCTCTCTCTCTGGTTGAGTGTATAGGGTTAAGGGTCTAGCGTATAGGCTTTAATGCATAGGGTTGAGGGTATTGGTTATAGGGTATTTAGTAATTTAGGGATAGTGAAAATCTTGTCATAGTAGTCATTTTAGAATTTAGACAACACTTAAATTTTTTGAGAAAAGCATAAATTATAGATGAAAAATACATTAGAACTTTCCATGCATGACAAAATGCACTTGTGTTATAACGCACTAACGCAAGTGCGGTTTATGGAACCAAAATGCACTCATGTTTTAGGCTCGGTAATATCAAGCCATAACTCGAGCACATTAAAATGTGAACACATTATTGCTCCTACGGGACAAAAAAGTGGTTGTGGCCGCTTTTTGGTCCCCCATCTTTGTGCACTTACCCTTGTGTCATATGGTTGCTCAAATTTTGGTAACTCAATTGTACTACCAATGTTGATGTATCCTTTTATAATTGAATCAAAAACCTAATTCAAATATAACTTCACACCATCAACATGCAAATCAAAACTTTGAGGCACTTTCTGTGAAGACTCACACTCTTCAAGTTGCCTCTCTATTTTGTATTCCTTGACACACTCTATTGTGTAAAAATTGTTGTTAAGAAAATCACTCGTGATCCACTCCTCCTCACACTACATATCAACAAATTGACCCACTTGAGAACACCCAGCTTCAATGTTATCAAGCCCAATCAATGAGCTCAAAAATTTGCTCTCAACACAATCCACATCAATAAGAGATAACTTCCCCAAACAAAGCTCTAAAAAATTATTTGTGATAGAGTCTTCATAGTTAGAAAATGTTACCTCAACATCCTTGGTAATTGTAGCAGTGCCTCCATGAAGTCTAGCTGAAGCATTATCTATATGAGAATGAGAATGACTCTTGCATGGTTGAGATAGGGTCTCACATACACCCTCATGCTTCTCATCCTCACAACTCTCATAGGCAAGGTCTTCAATTTGAACCTCATTGGCTGCACCATCATTTATCTTTGTAACCCTATCATCCAATGCAACCACATCTACATCATCCTCATACAAACATATTGTAATGGCTTCAATGTCATTATTAGGGATAAAAGAGGACAATACACCAAACAAGAGACCAACCTCTTGCTCATTCTCAATATCATTTACATGCACAAACTCTGATAACCAACCTTAAGAACTGATTAAGTGACCTCTTCATCATTATGTACATACCCTTCTTTGTCCACTTGGTTACCACATGCAGCAGGGTCATATTGATAATAAGGCATTTGATTCTCCTTTTTTAAAGTTGATAGCTCTTCAAACCCATTAAACTCTAAGTCACTTTCAAAAAGAGGATTATCCATGCACCAAGGATAATCAAGAATTATGCTACCTGATGGATTTGCATGCTCTTCATGAGGACATTATGCCTTATGCTCGTTCCTTCATCATTTTTTGTATCATCAATATATGCATGCTTTATATAATCAATTACCTGAGTTGATTTATTCAAATTTTTATTTGCATACATACCCTCCTGGTAGTCCACAATACTACAACAAACAACAGGGTCATAATTCTCTTTACCAAATTGGGAATCATCATTAATTTTCTCATTTTCATTATCTACTAATGACTAATCTAATTTAAGGTAGGTGCATATAATACTATTTTCATTTGTATCACTGTCATACATTGCACAAACACCTTCCTCTACCCTCTTGCACACACATTCATCACTTGACATTGTGCTTGAATCGCGTGAAGCATCCATGTTCTTACTGCCTACAACAACTTGTTCATTACTAGCCACTTCTCCATCTGAGGATAAGGATTTTGCAATCATATCTCTCTTAGTCATCTCAACATATTCAAAAAACAAGTATGTTGCATGCTCAAAAGATTGAACTCCTCTTGTATAGAATCTGAGCATAAGGTAACATCTTAGGCTCCAAGATACATGTTGATACAAGTAGGTGAATCAGGTCTGAAATCTTCTGGGGTGTGGGATAGGGCAATTGTAAATTTGTGGCTGAGCTCCATACTGGACTCCCCCTCTTGCCATCTGATGTCTTCTAATTCTTGGACGAGGTCAGCAGGGTCTAGATGCAATACAAACACATCCACATGTCTTGATCATTGAATTGATGCTCTTCCATGAAACCAGAAAACATTCCAACATGTGCATCCCCTACTTGAAGGCTATACCCATCATACCTCGGCATCAATCTAAAAATCTTAGGTTTCATTGTTTGCCTATCATAGTTGACTCAAGAAAGGTCAAGTTGCTTGTAAATGGGATCAAGTGGAACTACTGGGTGTGGAGATATCTATTTTTTGTAACAACAAGGTGTTTACTTGATTGTAGGGCCCTAACCCTTTCTTCACATTATCTTTCAATCTCATTAAGGGCATCTATCCTTAACATGTTTTTACATAGTGATACTTGTATGCCTAAATGTGAGTTTTCATTTGGTGTTGGGTTGTATGAACAACATGGACCTTCATCCTCATCATACTCATGGAAACTTATTATATCATAGTATCTATGGCTTTCATCATATGATACATTTGAAAATTTTACCCTAGGGTAAATTTGTCCATTTCACTCAGCCATAGCTGATTACAAATCACTTGTGTAGGGAGAAAGGAGAGAAAATAATACATGTTTCTTTACTGAGAAAGAAACCATGGTTCAAAGATTGAAGAAAGAACATGTACCTTAACCAGTTGTAGTCTCTTTGAATCATGCACATGAGCACATACACATAGCAGTAACACTTTGTTCTTTTTGACAATAGATTTGCCACCTCTTCCAAAAAAGATGAATTCCTTGAAGCGTGACAATCTTCAAGGCTAGAAACTAAGTTTGGGTTCTCCAACTAGTATAGTCATCAAATTCTTTCCAACCCAACAATAATCCATCCCTAGCAACGATGCCATTCTATTGGGTCCCAAAATAACTAAAACACAAACCCATAAAATATTTCACAATCACCTAGGCTAGGGGTGTCACCAAGGTGATTGAAAGAGGTTCAATAGGTTAAGGGTGATTTTGGCCAACTTACAAGAGTGGGTAGGCTCCCCTACACTTCGATCTCAACTAGGCTCTAGAGGGATATTCCAAGGGGTATACCTTAATAGGTATTGAGTTCAAACTAGATGAACAACTAAAAACTAATGAACAACCAAACCCAACTCGTTATCTTGATCCCAAAACTACAACTGAACCAAGAACAGTTGGCTGTCACAAAACCCCTATATAGCTGATACAAACTGTGGAAGTATACATGCACAAGAGAGATGGTCCTTCCCCTAAAGCATTGGTAAATGTCTTTTTTAAATGATATGAGATTGGTCTGATGGAACCAAGACCGGTGCCAATCCAACTAGGCTACAAGGTATTAGGTGATAGAAAAGAAAATAATGGAAAGGAAACAAAGAAAAATGATCTAAGCATATGTTGTATCAGATTGCAAGTTTTGTGCTTTAAACATACTTAGTTATCCAATACGAACTGCATGCATTCAAATAGAGAGAACAAATGACAATTATAAAGATTGTAATATATGTAAAATGCTATTACATTTTCAAATGTCCAATACAAACTTATCAGCAAATGTGATAAGAGGAAAACCATAAATGCATACAAACGAACATGGAGACATTATCTGGACAACCCTTGCATCACACTATCTTTCATCTGTGTCACAACTCCATTACTTATCTACAATTGGACATGGCATAATTTGGAGACCTAAAGACATTAGTGAACCTGCACAGCCTCCATCCACCACCAAAGAACGAACCCCTCAAAATGATTTTCAATCTTCTATTTATATCACTTGCAACTCAGATTTGATGGAAAAATGAGAAGGAAAACCTCCAAAACTCCACCAACTACATTAAAAAAATCAAATTCAACCACCCACTTTGCATTAATGGTTATCTGGAGGGTTGGTGGCATGTTTTCCCGCATTTTCTGGGCCGCAAGTGTTGGGATTGTGGGAGAACTTGGCATCCAATAACTTTTGGAAAAAGTTCCAAAGTTTCAGCGGGTCCCAAAGTCCTACTGGAACCAAAAGTGGTGAAAGTAAAAAATGAAAGTTTGACCTAAAACTGCATAAAATACTTTAGTCATTTCCTCAAAAACTTTCTTGAAAATCCAAAGTTTTGAACCTTCA
Source organism: Cunninghamia lanceolata (assembly GCA_027924645.1). Taxonomy (NCBI): domain Eukaryota; kingdom Viridiplantae; phylum Streptophyta; class Pinopsida; order Cupressales; family Cupressaceae; genus Cunninghamia; species Cunninghamia lanceolata. The sequence continues at coordinate 70,020 of BSBN01000178.1, read as the reverse complement.
AATTCGACTTGAAAATTCAGGGGGTTTGGAAGGATTTTGAACTTTTTGGCAAGTCGTGGGGTCATGGAGGAACAAGGAACCTTTGGAAAAATTCCAAAGTTCCGGTGGGTCCCAAAGCGCCACAGGAACCTAGTGCAAAAGTTAACATGGGTCCCGAAAACTTGTAGGAACAAAAGGGCCCAAAAAAGAAAGAGGTTCAGGATAGTATATACATAAAATAAACATTTAAGTATAAGTTTGTATTTACCTTTCTTATAATTTAAATCATATTTTATGTATATACTATCAGGATGTTTGAGAGTGGTTTCAAATCCATAGGAGTTATAATGTAGATTTTGGAATTTGGAGGATCCATCAGATTTCAGTCTTAGCCAAATTTTTAGGGTTTCAAATTTTAGCCAAATTCAAGGGTTCAACAACATGCATCAGGGTAAAGGCACATGGACCCCTAAGGAAAATTTTAATAATTTTGACAAGATGGTGCAAATACTAGGCTTGAAAATAGGAATCCCAATAGTTGGCATAGTCATACAATGTATTATGGTAGATGTTTCGTATATGGGAAGCAAAAACTAGTGCACCTTTTGACATCGTAGGGGTTGCATCTATCCCTATTACCTGGAACATGCCCTCACAAATCTCTTGAAAGTTATGAGCAAACAACATCATATCCAAAGATTTAATTTCTTAATTTAGGATAGGCTCTAGCCTTTCTCCAAAGTTCCTAAACTTGAAATTCAACAACCACTTTGCCCTATAACTGAATTTGTGCTCATTGTATTCAATGGTGATGGCCCTCAAATCTAGGGGAAGATGGGAAATAGAGCTAAGAAAAAACCCTATGGAATAAGTTGTCAATAGTCAAAAGTTTGTTGCCATTGGCACCACACACTGAAATCTTTAGGGTTATTCATTCTTTCCATCCATTCAACCAGGTTAAGGTCAATGAAATAACTAGGGACAATAACCTTGCCCAAGTCAAATACCCGTCCATTGTAGAGAGGGATATGGTCATATGCTTTTCCTAAGAAGGTTATGAATTAGCATCCCCCACTATTATAAGTAAATAGGTCTCTTTAATCTCAGCTCTACTATCATCTAGCACACCCATAAGAACACCTCGTCTAGTGGTCTGTTGGAGTTCTTCCGAATCAGCAGTGGGTTTACCAATTCCAATGCACAGGCAGATTCGACCAACTAATATAGGAGGTTGCGTGAGCTGCCTCCCCTTCACTTCTGGTTCTGCCGCACCAAGGGGGGTATCCCTATAGCTAAAGATTTATCTTTGACTCACCTAATGACAGAAAGATTTAGCTTTACAACAACAAGCAGAATATTCTCACGTATGGACCAAGGTTTGAATGATAGATCATAATTTTGGCAACACTCTTGGACATATCTAATTGGTTCAGAATGAGAGTATGCAAGGGTCCTAATCCTACTCTTACAACTAACAGGTTAGAAAAATGGAATGATTTGTATTAATGTTTGGATGCAAGACAGGGTGGTTTTGGATCATAACTTCTAATCCAGAAGCAAACCGGTGTCTGTCTCAGGGCAAGGAGTCAACTAGATGTATACAAGAGAATCGCTTGCAACTGGCATTCAAGTTTCAAGGGGTCAGGACTAGTATTTGCCTTACAAACACCACCCAAGACTGAGTATTTAGCTGCCTCTACTTACAGATATCCCAGCTGCCATACACTCTTCTCCATACTTAACCTAAAACAATTTAATCCATTCCTTGAATGGAAGTCAAAAGATTAAGCATGCAATACATAAATCTATTTTCCAGAATCTGAGAAACCCTTAGCAACCAGACTCAAAAGAAGCTAATGTATACAACAAATGGAGACAGACAGATAAACACATGCAATGAATCATTTTTCATATAAATATGACATGAAACTGAACATATGTGCAAGGTACATTCAGATGCAACTCATAAACTCCAAAAGAGATAAAATAGCAAGGAAAATGCTCTATCTTTCGTTATTTTTCCCCCAAAAATGCCCAAGTCTTCAACAACAACCAATGAGTAATCCAGTTTGCATTTTATAACAAGACTGTGTACTCAGCAATAATTACATGGCAATTCAAAAATTCTGCCAGATATAGCGCACCCAAAAATGGTGCCGAAAACATTGAATGCACCAGAGAGGAGGAAGAAAAGTAGGTGAGATCGGGATCTGCACCACCGCCTGAAGATTTTCCTCATCGATTGGGTAGTTGACCTGTCAATCAGACCATATCTCTGCAATTCCTTTGCCATTAATGGCATACCAACCTGCAGGATGCAGCAACGGTCCGCGCTCTGAAGATTCCCGCCAGAAAAGATGCAGCGAGCACAGGAAATCCTTCGTTGTTCAAAGTTTGAACCATGACCGTCAAATTCCTTCCTATCGCTGAGATCTGCGATTCCCAAAACAAGCTGAAAAGTTGTCATCCAACAGAATCATGCCACATAGGTGCTTTATCTCCTTTGACTTTTCCCATCGCAACATTCATTTTGCCTTCTTCGCCTTTTGCCTTTTTCGCCATTGAATCCTTTGTATATGCGAGTGCATATACATACAATCGCGCCTGGACACGTGGCACTCCCTGATTTGCTCTTCATCACTGTGAAATTGCATATCCATCGGCCATCGGGATGACTCAAGGAGTGTTCACCGATGTATCGAGTCCTGCCGACAGAACCCTTGCATCTTCCTTTTACATATGTGGGATATACAATGCTTCACATACAAGGCGGACTTCAACACTTTATCTGCTAGATTGGAACATCTTTTGGAACCTGGATTGTATCTTTCTCATTGTACATCAACATATACAAGCACTTTATCATACAAGTCGCAAACCCCAAATTCTTATGAAACATATTGAAATCACTTTCGGGTCCGGGCTGCATGTCTTACCTTTGTATAATCGCTTTGTATATTGCATATACAAATGCAATATACAACCAATGGACCCCGAATCATTTATCCGCCAAATCATAATTTCCTTCATGTCCGGGCCTTGTATGTGCGCTTTGTATATACCCTTTGTATATAGCACATACAACCCGGGACATACAAGTGGCGTGCCCCTTCATGTCTTTAAATGCTTTGTTGACTTTGACTGCCTTGCACATTTCACTTGTATCTTTCACTTGTATGTGCGCTATTGTATATTTTTCTTGCATGTTTCCATTGTATCTAACCGTTGCATGTCTAAACATACAAACCCAATATACAAGAAAACTCAACATACAACTACAGAATGTTCCGAGAATCTGTGAAAGATTCCTCAATGTATATGCACTTATTCCAAACCCGATATGCATACAAGGAGGCATATAACTATTTTTTGCACCATTTTCAAAGGCCGATTGAAATTTCTGCAAGCCCGCTAATGTATATTTTCATTTGTACATACAAACCCCTTTTTATATACAAAGATACATGCATTTTAAACTATTTTTGTACTTTTCAACTGCAAAGGCCAAAAGACTAAGAATTTTTTAGATTTTTTGTGAAGGGGCTGCAGATTTAAATGCCTGAAACCTGAATGTTTATGTAGGCACCAACACTGGTTCTGTCTGGGGATGCATGCCCCTTGCAGGCATGGAGAGAACCTTAGATCTCTGGGATGCAGACCAGTCCTATCCATTAGGCAATAGAGTCAAACATTGCACCAACCTGCATCACAAATCACAATTTTGAAACATACTTGGTGGCCCAGGGCCACCAAAAAGGAAAAACCAGTATCTCTCTTTGTCAAATACCCTATTTTCATCTGCAATCACTGGATCAAGCCTGAAGATACTGCCATTATCTGACCATAAACAAACCCTATCATTTGCATGTATAAGCATCTCATTGAGCTTGCCTCTATCAACCTTATGCAAATAACCTTCAGCATCAAGCAACATGTGAATGCCATATTCATTAAACCATGTACTCCCATATGAAATATAACATTTATCATCATCTATATCAGCAATATGCATTGTAAAATGATCTCCCATCTGAACTAAAAACTAAAAGCACTCAAAGTCCACCATACAGCTAGGATCATCAGGCCTCATTTCATCATAAGCTGGCATATCAAAGAAGAAGCTTTCACATTCACACTTGTGCACTTCATGTAAAGAATCATCAGTAGCACCATACTGGAATGGCTCAAATTCTGGCACCTCTCTACAATAACCTTCATGATGTATGTTGGTTTCTCTTTCATCAGGATGAAATTCAGAATCCTTATCAATATCAATGCTTTGCTTTTCACCATACTCAAACAGATCCTCCTCAGCATATGTATCAAAAGGGTTGAACCAAGTGTTACAATTTCATTACAGTATGCTGCTGGTTCATGGGCAGCCAAACATGCATTTTCATTACCAATGAATTCCTTGTGTGGAGGAGTATCAGCTTGTGTGTCACAAACAAAACCATAATCAAATATAGAACAATCAAGCTCAACACTATTACTTGTTTCAATGTCTGATTGTTCTTCACCATCTCCATGTGTCTGAATAAAAGGCAATGATTCAAACATGGAATTGCTCCTCTGTTTGCTTATTTCTTCTCTATCTTGTGCACAATACTCACAATCATCTCCACAAACCCACTCAATCAAGCACTCATTGCTATCCATAACCTCATCATTGTTTTCAGAACCAGATACCTCAACCTTGAAATGGGAGTCATCATTGATCCTCTCTTTGGCATCTTCAACTGGTGAGCAATCCAGTTGAGCATTGTTATCAGCATTATGTTCAAAAATAGCAGCATTGTCAACTACAATCTTTTCATTTTCACATTTATCTTCAAATGATGCCATGATCACTTGGTCATTTACAGCCACACACTGCTACTCATGCCAAAGCCTGTGGACAGGGAATTCTGCATGTGCTCATTCTTCATTTTTTCTATATTTTCTAAAAATTTGTATGCCATCTGCACACTTGTTATCTTGAATTCCCTTAACAATGCACTAGAGCCCTTCTTAAAAGCTTCAAAATATATGCCAATGCAGGTTGGAGTATCAAGTCTGAAGTCCTCAAGGATTTGTGAAAGGGCTACTGCAAATCTATGACTGAAATCAATACTGGGCTCTTCATCTTGTCTTCTAATTTCCATTAATCTTGCAACAAGATCAGCAGGTTCTCTTGCAAATTCCTTTCTAAAACAGTCAACAAGTTCATCGCAACAGGAAAAGTATCTCTTTGGAAAGATCAAATACCAATCTCTAGCTCTAGCACCGAAGGATCTAACAAAAACCCTCATCCACATATCCTCATCTCTAAATGAATGTTTCTCCATGAAGTAGTGAAAGTTTTGGATATGTGCACCCCCATTACACACACTGTGTCCACTAAATCTAGGCATTTGATTATAAATCTGGGTAGGCATACTTTCACTTTCATAATCAACCCATGACAAATCTAATTGGTCATATAAAGGATCAAAAGGCCTGACAAGAGGTTTAGCCTTCTGATTGGCAGACACAACAGGGTTATTATTTAACTGAGCTTGCCAAGCCTCTAAGGATATCAACCTATTCTTTATCTCTTCAATTTTTTTACATAACACTTCATCCCCTTGCTGGCTAAGTATGGGTGAATACATGTTTGGATTCATATAAGTTTTACTTTCAAACATCTTATGTCTGCCTAAGACCTAAGGCTTCCCCCTGGCATCTAACTTATGCAATAGAACAATAAATACAAGCGGGAAAAAACCATGTACGTTTTCTCATCCAGATGCTGAAGTCTTGAACAAAAAATCTTTTATTACAACAACATACATCAACCTTTCATATGCACTAAAATCTTTTTTGCAGAGTCACCACCTCTCCAAAGAGGACACAATTTTCAAACAACTGAAAGCTCATCAAAGAACAAATATTTTTCTGAGTTCATACCGCCAGTAGAGCATCATCATTCACATGAAAGATCAACAAATCAATCCTGAATAGAGTCGCCATCTGTTGGTGACTTGGATGGGCACATATTCACTCTTTCTCTTCACTCCCCAGCAGAGTCGCCATTTGTTGGAGTTCTTCCGAATCAGCAGTGGGTTTGCTAGTTCCAATGCACAGGCAGATTCGGCCAACTAATACAGGAGGTTGCGTGAGCTGCCTCCCCTTCACTTCTGGTTTTGCCACACCAAGGGGGGTATCCCTATAGTTAAAGATTTATCTTTCACTCACCTAATGATAGAAAGATTTAGCTTTACAACAACAGGCAGAATACTCTCACATATGGACCAAGGTTTGAATGATAGATCACAAGTTTGGCAACACTCTTGGACATATCTAACTGGTTGAGAATGAGAGTATGCAGGGGTCCTAATCCTACTCCTACAACTAATAGGTTGGAAAAATGGAATGATTTGTATTAATGTTTGGATGCAAGACAGGGGGTTTTGGATCATAACTACTAATCTAGAAGCAGACCGGTGCCTATCTCAGGGCATGGAGTCAACTAGACATATACAAGAGAATGGCTTGCAACTGGCATTCAAGTTTCAAGGGGTCAGGACTGGTATTTGCCTTACAAACACCACCCAAGATTGAGTATTTAGTTGCCTCTACTTACAGATATCCCAGCTGCCATACACTCTTCTCCATACTTAACCTAAAATAATTTAATCCATTCTTTGAATGGAAGTCAAAAGATTAAGCATGCAATACATAAATCTGTTTTCCAGAATCTGAGAAACCCTTAGCAACCAAACTCAAAAGAAGCTAATGCATACAACAAATGGAGGCAGACAGATAAACACATGCAATGAAGCATTTTTCATATAAATATGACATGAAACTGAACATATGTGCAAGGTACATTCAGATGCAACTCATAAACTCCAAAAGAGATAAAACAGCCAAGAAAATGCTCTATCTTTCATTATTTTTCCCCCAAAAATGCCTAAGTCTTCAACAACAACCAATGAGTAACACAATTTGCATTTTGTAACAAGACTGTGTACTCAGCAATAATTACATGGCAATTCAAAAATTCTGCCAAATACAGTGCACCCAAAAATGGAGCTCAAAACATTGAATGCACCAGAGAGAAGGAGGAAGAAAAGCAGGTGAGATCGGGATCTGCATCGCCACCTGAAGATTTTCCTCATCGATTGGGTAGTTGACCTATCAATTAGACCATATCTCTGCAATTCCTTTGCCATTAATGGCATACCAACTCGTAAGATGCAGCAACGGTCCACGCTATGAAGATTCCCGCCAGAAAAGATGCAGCGAGCACGGGAAATCCTTCGCTGTTGAAAGTTTTAACCATGACCATCGAATTCCTTCCTATCGCTGAGATCTGCGATTCCCAAAACAAGCTGAAAAGTCATCGTCCAATAGAATCATGCCACGTAGGCGCTTTATCTCCTTTGACTTTTCCCATCGCAACATTCATTTTGCCTTCTATGCATTTTGCCTTTTTTGCCATTGAATCCTTTGTATATGCGAGTGCATATACATACAATCGCACTTGGACACGTGGCACCCCCTGATTTGCTCTTCATCATTGTGAAATTGCATATCCATCGGCCATCAAGATGACTCAAGGAGTGTTCGCCGATGTATCGAGTCCTGCCGACAGAACCCTTGCATCTTCCTTTTACATATGCGGGATATACAATGCTTCACATACAAGGCGGACTTCAACACTTTATCTGCTAGATTGGAACATCCTTTGGAATCCGCGTTGTATCTTTCTCATTATACATCGGCATATACAAGCACTTTATCATACAAGCCGCGGACCCCAAATTCTTATGAAACATATTGAAATCGCTTTCGGGTCCGGGCTGCATGTCTTACCTTTTTATAATCATTTTGTATATTGCATATACAAATGCAATATACAACCAACAGACCCCAATTCATTTATCTGCCAAATCACAATTTCCTTCACGTTCGGGCCTTGTATGTGCGCTTTGTATATACCCTTTGTATATAGCACATACAACCCAGGACATACAAGTGGCAGGCCCCTTCATGTCTTTGAATGCTTTGTTGACTTTGACCACCTTGCACATTTCACTTGTATCTTTCACTTGTATGTGCGCTATTGTATATTTTACTTGCATGTTTCCATTGTATCTAACCGTTGCATGTCTAAACATACAAACCCGATATACAAGCAAACTCAACATACAACTGTAGAATATTCTGGGAATCTACGAAAGATTCCTCAATGTATATGCACTTATTCCAAACCCGATATGCATACGAGGAGGCATATAACTGATTTTTTCACCATTTTTAAAGGCCGATTGAAATTTCTGCAAGCCTGCCAATGTATATTTTCATTTGTACATACAAACTCCTTTGTATATACAAAGATACATGCATTTAAAATTGTTTTTGCACTTTTCAACTGCAAAGGCCAAAAGACTTAGAATTTTTTAGATTTTTTGTGAAGGGGCCTGCAGATTTAAATGCCTGAAACCTGAATGTTTATGCAGGCACCAACAGTCCTCTTATAAGATTTCATTTCCTAGGGAAATATATTAGTTAGGTCTTGGGTTGGTTTGCTCTTGGTCGACATAGTTGACTACTTAGGCAATTTGGATGGCTAGGACATTTAGTTTCGAAATGCAATTGGCAATTTAGAGAAATAACAAGAGAAACATAGTGTTGGAACTTGAACAATCTTGTTGCTAGATTATAGTTTTTATTTGAAAATAGCAAAGGGTGGCACAAGAATTAAAACTCACCAATTACTCATGCACATCACTATAATAACCAAAAACTAGTCGTCAAGGCTTAATGGGAAATGCATAGCTTGAGCAATCGTAGACACTCCTCTTTGGCTTTAGATATGTGAAATCAATACCAGATTTAGGGCATAATAGTTAATTGGATACAATTAGGCAATTTTCCTCAATCGATGTAGTATGATACTGCCATTGTCATCCCTTCATTTGAATAATTAATACTGGCAAATGCGACAACTTTCATCGGGCTTAGTGGGTGGGTTAACATGTTTAAAGCTTTTCCAATCTTGGCCATTGATTTCCTTCTCTTCCCAGATCAACGATATCGCACAATCATGTATGTTTGGTCTTTGACCTCTTTATTGTTATAGCATGGGCATAAAAGTTAGTATGAGATTTTCATTAGCTCTTGAAGACACATCAAATACCACTTAATGCACTTGTTCCACCACCGGTGCTAGCCTGGACCCACTAGTCACTTCATATAATTGTCTCCTTTTCATGAGTCCTTAATGGTATTTGTCATCTTGCCAGAAGGCTACATGTCATTAAATAACTAGGTCATGCATTGGCACACTCTTGGAGGAAGTGGGTCCCTTCCTTTGGATGCAAGGAACTCAAGCGCAACAATGAAAAGTTGCCATGTGGGGAATTTATCCACTTGGTGCTTTGTTGGATCAGTGACTTATATCTTGTCTAGATTAAAGTACATGTGTTGTGTTTGATTTTTTAATTTTAAGGCATTTAGCTAGGTGGGATCCATTAAAGACTTTTATTTATGACAGGAAAACCAAGGCCACGAGGCTGTGACAGAATGGGCTATTATTAGGTTAGCAATTTACTATGTGTTGAAGTAGAAAGTGTGTGGGCGGTCACCATGATAGAAATCAAATTGGGACAACCGAGAGGGCCAATTATTCGATGCGTTAGGACTTAAGTGAGTGGGGTTGGAAAATACATGGGAAAATCCTTTGTGGGAGGTCCAAAGGGGCTACAACTTAGGGTATTTACGTGCTCGTGCAAGGAAAGACCATACTGAACACAAGCTTGATGTGCGACATTGCGGAAGGTAACCTTAAGGAATGTCAAAGTATTTCTCAAGACTATAGGATTGAACAAGTAGAGGGCCAAGTGCTAAAGGTTAAAACCATTGAAACACATGCACTTGGACCCAACAAAATAATATAACAACTTAAAATACAAAGGACAAATCCACGAGAGACTCTGCAATGAAACATGAAACACATTGTGGATGCACGGGAGAATAGGCAGCAAGGCAAGTTGGTAAGCAACTAGACCAATTCTCTCAAGGATCTCAAAAGGCTTGACAAAATATGGTACAAACTTAGAACCTTTCCCATAACAGATCAGGACCTTATGTGGTCACACTATAAAAAACACATGATCACCAATTTAGAAGTGTCGATCCAATCTTTTGGGATTGCCATATTTTTTTTGCCTATTTTGAGAAGTCTTCAACTGCTCTCAGATCTAAACAACCTACTGTGCCATATCCTGAAGCATCTCTAGACCAAGGGCCTTGTAACCTTCAATCTTCTCGCAACTCAGTGGAGTCTGACAAGGGTGACCATACAAGGCCTGGAACAATGTCATGCTAAGGGAACTATATCCATTGTAGGGTCTCTCATGCATTTGTCCTTTATATTTGAAGTAATGATATTTTGTTAGGTCCAAGTGTCTATTTCAATGGTTTTAACCTTTAGCCCTTGGCCCTCTGCTTGTTCGATCCTTTGGTCTTGAGAGATACTTTGAAATTGCCCTAAGGTTGCCTTTTGTGTTATTGTGCATTAAGCTTGTGTTTAGTATGGTCTTTCTTTGCATGAGCCCATGAAGCCCCTGTAGATCACCTGCAAAGGATTTTCCCATGTATTTTACAACCCCACTCACTTAAGTGCTAATAGCTTGAGTAATTGGCCCTCTTGATTGTCTAGTTTGATTTCTATCGTGGTGATCGACCTATGCACTTGTTGCTTTAATGCATGATAATTGTTGATCTACTATAGCCTGTACCCCTGCAGCTTTGAGGCCTTGGTTTTTCTGTCATAAAGAAAAATATTTGGTGGATCCCACTTAGTCTAATGTTTTATAATTGACAAATAAAAACATGACACATGTCCTTTGATGTGCTTGAGTTACTTCCTCGTGTCTTAAGGGGAGGGATCCACTTCCTCTTGGAGTGCACCAATGCGTGACCCAATTATTTAACGACACGTAGCCTTCGCCAAGATGACAAGTACTATTATAGACTCACAAAAGGGCGACAACTATATTAAGTGACTAGTGGACCTAGGCTAGCATTAGTGGCAAACAAAGTGTATAAGGTGGCATCCAATGTGTCTTCAAGGGCCAATGAAAACCTTGCTCTATAACAATAAAGAGGTCAAAGACCAAACGTACATGGCTGTGTGACGTTGATCTAGAAAGGGAAGGTAATCAATGGCCAAGATTAGAAAAGATTTAAAGAAGTTAACCCACCCACTAAGCCTAATGAAAGTTCTTGCATTTGCCAGTATTAATTATTTAAATGAAGGGACAATGATGGATGTAACATACTGCATCGATTGAAGAAAATTGCCCATTCTGGTATGCAATTAATTGTTATGCCCTAAATCTGGTGTTGATTTCGCATATCTAAAGTCGAAGAGGAGTATCTACAATTGCTCGAGCTATGCATTTCTTGTCGAGCCTTACTGACTAGTTTTTGGTTATTATAGCGGTGTGCACGTGTAACTGGTGAGTTTGAATTCTTGCATCACCCTTTGTTATTTCCAAAGAAAAAATTGTAATCTATCTGCAAAAATGTTCAAGTTTTAGCATTGTGTTTCTCTTGGTATTTCTCTAAATTGCCAATTGCCTTCCATAACTAAATGTCCTAGCCATCCAAATTTCTTGAGTAGCCAACTATGTTGACCAACTTGAGGAAACCAAGCCAAGACCTAATTGAGATATTTCCCTAAGCAATGAAATCTTTTAAGAGGGCCATTGGTTGAGTCCTTATGGGTGTGCTATAAGATAGTAGAGCTGAGATTAGAGACCTATTTACTTATACTAGTGGGCAAAGCCTTCTTAGGAAAAGCATATGACCATACCCATCTTTACAGTGATGGAATTTTGACTTAGGCAAGGTTATTGTCCCTAATTATTTCATTGACCTAGACCTAACAATAAAGAGATACAAGGAGCTCCAATTAGGGCTCAAGACCCCATTAAGAGATTAATTCAAGTTATAACCAATCAAGGAACGAAGGTGAACCTTGATGTATTGAATTTTGCAGCGGATTTAAACTTGGATCTCTTTGTGGATTAGATGAAGGAGTTGGAGACATACTTTGACATGAAAAACTTGGGAGAAGATGGTCAAATTCGTTTTAACTAAAATGAAGTCACATGTTTCCCTGTGGTGTAATATTCAACAATCACAAAGAAGACAAGGCTAGGAGAAGAGGTTATGGCCTAAGATGCTCAAACATATTATGGCAAAGTTTTTACCCACATACCACACATACCACCAACTGAAGCTATTTAAACAATTTCAAAATCTGAAACATAGAGATTTATTTGTACAATAGTACACAAAATAATTTTTATGCTTGCAATTCAGAACAAATATAAAAGGAGAGGAGACAACAATTGCTAGATATCTCAATGGGCTAAGATTTCAGTTCCAGGATGAACTAACCTTAATCAAAGTGGGTATTGTGGATGAGGCAAACCAATATGCCTTAAAGGCTGATAACTTTTCTAGAAAACAACAAAGTACAACAAAATGTAGAGGGATATTTCATAGAGATAATATTACAAAAGGCACTAGAAGGAATCAATATTGGAAAGGAGTCGAATCTAGTACATAATAGGACCAAAATTATCCACCTAGGGGGGTGATATATTAAAAAATGATTAAAGAGAAATGAAAACTAAACATGAGGCCTTAACAATCATACACATAATGCTAGGAATCCCAAGACTTATCACCAAATTGATGTCAACATAGGATTCAAGCAGATCTATAAGACCTCCAATAAGCAGATAGACACATCATTGCACATGCAACAAAAAGATAACAGTAGTATTATACCCCTACAAGTGAGTCCCCTTAATTAGGCATACATGCAAAACATGGAATGATGCTATCATGATCCTCTAATAGTTTATCAATTTTAGGACTACATAAGATATAACATAGACTACGCTACTAGATGATACAAGCATGGAAGAACATAATAACTACTACTACAACTATTAAGAACAAGAGAGATGATTAGATTGAAATGTGTTGGCCTCTCACCAGACAATTGATGCCTACTACAATAAGCAACTAAGTCAGAACTTGCAAGAAAGATGAAAAGATACATGTAAATCAAGAATGGAAACATGCTTGCGTATGCATACAAAACAAATAATTAAGGGAGCCTACAAGTGAACATACTTCAGTAATCCATCTCAAGTCAATAGCACTCCACATGCAAGGGAAAGAGACAATTATAAAATAATTTGCAATGCATTAGGATGTTGTCATTCATCAATCTACCTCTTATTACATCATGCCAGGAAGTGTGGGAAGACGGAACTAGTAGGTAGGCTCAAAGACTCCTCTGAAACATTACTATCTCCCATGGAAACCTCCATATGTAGATAGAATTTCTAAATCATTCACCTCCCTCTAATTTTTAACACATGTTCTCAACTTTTACAAAAAAATGACATTCATCATTTGGTGCACTAAAACAACCTAAGACATTTTCAGCCATAAAATTGGCTCAAGGACCATCCCTAAGATATTTGGTTAAATATATCTTACAAGCATGTATATATAGCACTTTGTTTACATAATAGCTTCTTGAACATATTAGATTGGTCAAATCAGCACTAGAACATCATGAGATTGGCATTGAGGCCTTGTCATGATCAACACACTTTGGCAGAGGTGATTGTACTTCTAGGGCAGAGAAAATCCATCGTGGATTTGCATGCTAGTACCATGTACAGGGTAGAAGATCAGCCATCAACTGCACAAGTCATCACAATCGAAATGTGGGCTTGCAAGGATACAAGGTAGTGTCCTTGTATATGCAGTTTGATCCATACTACTCTCTCAGCCTTGGAGCATATTATATCATGGCATTTCAAGCCTTTGCAGTAGTTGGAAACACTATTTCAAGGCTCATAAAGGGGTACAAATCGACCACAAGCAGCAATAGTCATCAATACAATCATACCCATCTATGTCATATTATTAACAAAAGGTTGACAACAGGGCAAGAAGATAGCTGCAGCAAGGAAGGAGGAGAATCATCCTCTACACGTAGTATAGTAGACCCCAAGAGGATGTAGAGATCACTGAATAATGCCCCGTATAAGAATAGGGTCTCCTTGTAGCACACACATGGCATTGAAGCATACAAATACCCCTACCAATATATTAAAATACTCAGAAAAAATGTGAACAGCAGTATAAATATTACAACTACACAAATCAATCTATTTTATTGAACAAATAACATTACATATATAACTTCAGATAAGTTTACCAGCTTCCTACAAATCTGCTAACTAATTTGATAGCTAACTACAATTGATTGACACCTAACTAAAACTAACTGAGACACCTCTATAATTTCTATTGACACATCTATAACTACACAACTCTAGTTGACACATATCCACCACATGTGAATAAACCAGTTATTCATTATATTCTAACACAATATACATAAACTCGTCTGCAATCCAGAACCATGCACGTGAAAGAACAAATGAGCGCCAAGAGGTCACTATTTAAGCTTGGGTTGCCTGTGCAAAGATGACCAATGCTATTACAAAAGCAACAAAAAGGAGAAACTTGAAATTGATTAGGACATGAAATTGCAGGGCATACTGGTACAAAGAATGGTCTCATATAAAAACGATAGGGCAAGGAGAGGGTCCATTGGTCAAGAAGAGGCATCTACAAGTCTACATGGTCCATGAGTAACTCCATGGAGATCATCCCTTTTTGGGCATAGGATAAAAACCATTGGTAATGGTGTTTAAGTGGTTTGAATGTGCATAATGCAGGTCGCAAGCATTATAGATTTTGAGTACTGTTAGTGTAAGGGTAAAATGGTGATCAATCAAATGAATTAAACATGACCCAAACATCAACAGAATAGTGAAACAAGAAGGATTCAATAAACAAAGCAATGAACAAACACAGTGCAAACCTTTCCCATTTCTAAACTTCTGTTGTTCGCTTATCACAAATCGTCCTTTTGCAGATGAGATGAGCCCTCAGAGAGTGCAATCTTTTCAGCTGTTTGTAGGAAGTCGACGGTGAATGGCTGTGGTGATATGCAATGAAGATGGGCTCCAATGCAAGTATGTGATCTCAAGCTTGTGGATGACAAAAGGGTGCCAAAGGCGCGCTGGTGATATTTCTGCAGAGTAACGATGTCAAAAGCCTGGATGATTAGAATGGAAGAATGAAGCTTCATTTATAGACTTGGAAGAATGAGAATCAACGGTTGAGAGAAGATATGAAGATCAATGGCTGAGGATGGTTGAGGAATGTGCAACCAGTAGAAATGTGACAAGTGTCCCAGCTCCATCATGAAAGAGGGGATGTGACAAAGTTGATTGGAGAGTTAACTCCATTGACTAAACAGTTAATAGACTTGATTGATCAGTTAGAAGAGTGGATTATGGGATTGACTGAATTGATTGACCAGTGAACTGGGTTAATTGAGGAGTCAACAGAATAGATTGACCAGTGAACTCAAATGACTAATTAGTTAATAGATTTGATTGATTAGTTAACTAACTTCTGATTTGAGAAGAAATAGGCCATGTGGGTGAGAGAAAAATAGGTAATTAAATATTAAATATATTTAATTACATGTGCAACTTGATGATGTGGACAAGGTGAGGTGGAAAAGGTGAGGTGTAAAGGTGAGGTGGATTTTTGAATTTAGAACTTAGGATAGAGGAATTTAGATTAATTAAATAATTTATGATTATTTAATTGTGTAGGACATTAGAAGAATTTTAATTAAATAAATTGAATTTATTTAATTATGGAATAGTGAATCGATTAAATAAATTTAGAATATTTTTTTAATTGGTAGAAGAATGGAATAAATATTTAGAATATTTATTTAGGATGAATCATGTCATTTTTAGGCATATACATTTTGCCCCTCTTTGATGCAATGCAGTTTACAGCGTTGCTTCAAAGAAGTCGATAGTCTGATAGTGATACATGCCCCAGTTTGCCCCTGGTACAAGTTTAACGACAGGATGCCCCCTCGGGAGATTGGATGAGAAGAAGGCAGAAGGTGTGAGACAGACAATCTCACGATGAAGAAGGTTAAGTTTGAAGAAAATGGGTGAAGAAAGAGCTGAATGATACGCGATGCAAGATGGAATGATGACACACACAAACAAGTAAGCAAGTATGCACAAATGACACAAGAACAAACAAGGTATTGCCCTTGTCAAGCTATAAACCAACGGATGAATTGATAACGATAGACGACAGTGTTCAAGGCGGGGAACAATGTATCCCTAGACCAACACGGCAGGCGTGTTGTCATGGCGGGGAATGATAGATCCCTAGAGCAACATGAAGGATAGTGTCTGGTTCCAGGAAATGAAGCATGTCGTGTAAGACGCGTGTATTGGTCTAATTTCGACAATGCAACATCCTATATAAGACAATTGATTGATTAACTAATCGAGTTGGTTTACGACCAGACAAGGATCAAGACCACTGATTGTGATTGGATCATTTGTGCAAGATTGACTTGACTTGATTGGTATGGATTAAGGATGGACCTTGCATTTGGATCATTGCTCAGATTGACTAGACAAGGATGAAAGATATGATGATAGATAGAAATTTGATTGATAGAAGAAAGACTCGATAGAAAGATTCACAAGCTTTTATTTGTATTGATACTCTGCATTGTTGGATCTTTATTGCATGGGGTATGGTATGGATGTATAAATGGATATAGGATGGATGCTTTGCTATTGGAGTGCTTTATTTCATCATTGGGCTTTTTTTTTTTGTGGTACTTTTCTAAAATGTTGTAAGTGAATACAAGCATCTAGGTATAATTGAACTGAGATGACCTGAGTATCGCTTACATGGATTGTGATTTAGCAAGTTAATACAAGCATCTAGTCAAAATTGAATCTAGATGACCTGAGTACCTCTTGCATTTCAACAAGCAAGGATTGCCCCCGTTCATGTTAGACCTTTGATGTCTTCGATGATCTTTTGCCGATCACGTCCTAAGACAAGGCTTCACATTACTAAAGTTTAATCCCCAAATAGCAAACAAAGAAAATAATCATGCCCCCATCATAGCATCTCTAGCTTTTGGCATCCTTGAGTAGCATAGTAGGGTATGATAGCAAAAATCAGGACTCGAACTGTTAACCATGTTTCTGATCTACAAAGCATATTTGTGTTGATATGTGTTTAGCTCTTGCCTTAATTTGCATAAAATCGTTTAGAAGACCTTGGGTAATTGCTTTGCGTTGGATAGGTTAAGATGCTCATAGTCAAGATTTCTGCTTGAGGCGCGGGTTCTGCTTGCATTTGCTTGCTTGGTGAGAAGATTTCTCAATCCTTATTGGGGAGACGGACCTTAAGGGACTGACCTAGTGCCTCGGGGGCTCATTGCTAAATGGCCTTGCCTACGTGACGACGCAGAGGCAACGTAGTTCAGGGTAAACCCTAATGGACCATGGATGGACTAGAAGAAAGATGACAAGAATGAAGACAAAAAAGGGGATGAATGGGACTATAGGAGAAATGGAAGCCTCGAGGGCGCATTAGAATAATGGCCTTGCCTACGTGACGGTGCAGAGGCAACGTAGTTCATGGACTTGGACCATGGACACCGACGAGGGACACTACACTAGGCTCACACAAAGGAGACGGTATGGGACAAAACCTTGGTTGACAAGGCCACAAGGTGAGTATCAAGCCATGATAGGTAACTGTCAAGTGTATATTGTGAGGTAGATATGGGTCGAATGGAAAATGAGCGAAGGAAGAATGGACTCAAGGTGATTGGATTCTCAAAGATGGAGAAGGCGGTTTATCACAAGGAACGCCTGTTTACCAGGTTCTCATCACTTGCTTTTATTTGCACAAGGAGTGAGAGAGTAACATGACGCCTGTTTGCCAGGTTTTCACCAAAGGACGATTTTTTTTTTTGTATGCTTTCTATTTTTTTTCCAATTTTTTTGTATTTTCTCTTTTCAATTTTTTTTTGATTTTTTGATTTTTTGATTTTTTTGTGCCCCCTTGCATTGGGGTTCTCCTAGGTATAGAACCGGTGAAGGTGCATGTTGTTGATTGGATCATCAAACAACTCACCCTCTGATGTGGCCAACTGATATGCCCCCGATCCGTAAGCAGCTACAATCACATAGGGCCCAAGCCAGTTAGGCTCGAACTTACCTTTCTTTTCTCTGTCCTGCTGATTGCGAGGGTTCTCTTTTAGAACGAGGTCCCCAACCTTGAAGCATCTTGGTCTAACCTTGTGGTTGTAGCTTCTTGACATCATCTGTTGATAGGCTTTGAGATGGTCAAAAGCCTTCTGGCGCCTTTCCTCTAGCAGCTCTAGTTCTTGTAGCCTGGAGACTATGTATTCTTCATCTGATATGAGACCTTTCAATGACACCCTGAGGGATGGGAGTTCGACCTCAATGGGAAGGATGGCTTCGGAACCATAGACAAGGGCGTAGGGTGTAGCACCTGTGGGAGTGCGTATACAGGTTCTGTAGGCCCACAGGGCGGGATTGAGTTGGACGTGCCAATCATGACCAGCTTCATTGACAGTCTTCTTTAGGATTTTCAGAATGGTTTTATTCGATGCCTCAGCTTGGCCGTTACCTTGGGGGTAGTATGGAGTGGAGAAATGATGTTGGATTTTGAAACGCTCACAAAGTTCCTGGACATCCTGATTTTTGAATGGTCTCCCATTATCCGTTATGATGGATGAAGGGATGCCATATCGGTAGATAATGTAATTCAGAATGAACAAGGAAATTTGCTTTCCTGTGATGGTGGTTAGGGGAACGGCTTCAATCCACTTTGTGAAGTACTCAGTGGCGGTTATGATGAATTTATGGCCGTTGGAAGAAGGTGGATGAATCTTTCCCACAAGGTCAAGTCCCCACTGGCAAAAGGGCCAGGGTGTCGTTAAAGGTCTCAACTCCTGAGCAGGTGCATGAATCAGGTTCCCGTGTATTTGGCACTTTTTGCACTTTTTGACGAACTGATATGAATCCATTTCCATATTGGGCCAGTAATAACCCAAACGCATGAGTTTCTTAGCTAAGGAAGGACCGCTGGAGTGTGTTCCGCAGATCCCTTCGTGTATGTCTCGCAAGGCCGTTATGGATTCTTCTTGTTCTAGACAACGGAGTAAAGTACCATCCAGACCACGTCGGTAAAGGGTATTAGCAATGATGGTGTAACGGGAGGCTTGTCGGATGAAAGTCCGTTTTTGGTTGGAAGAGAGGTCCGGTGGAAGAATATTGTCCTTGAGGTAAGTGTAGGTCTTACCGTACCAAGGTGAATCAGATCCTACTAGGAGGCAAATGGAATGGGTTTCGAGGAGATCATAAGCTGGTTGCCGAATGGTTTCTACTAAGAACTCATACCGTGACTCGTATTCAGGTATTTCAAGAAGAGAGGCTATGGTAGCCATTGCATCTGCTGCTTTGTTCTCGAACCTGGGTATTTGTTCAAAGGAGATGGTCCCAAAGTGTTCCTTGAGGTCGTCGACCATCCGTTTGTATGGGATGAGCTTCTCATCTTTGGTTTGATATTTATCGTTGACCTGATTTATGATAAGCTGAGAATCACCGTAGACACATAGTGCTTGGATTTTCCACTCAGTGGCCATCTTGAGACCAATTACCAAGGCTTCATATTCCGCTATATTGTTAGTGCATGGAAATAGCAACCTATAGGACTTTGGAATTGTGTCGCCTTGGGGAGTGATAAACAGGATACCTGCCCCCGAACCATGGTTGGTGTAAGACCCGTCGAAGTAGAGTTTCCAAGGAGATGTTGACAGAGTGAATAAAGACTCATCGGGAAACTCAAACTGCATTGGTGAAGTGTCCTGTAATGGTGCCTCGGCCAGTTGGTCAGCTAGGATTTGCCCTTTGATGGCTTTTCTGTCCACATATTCTATATCATATTCACTAAGAAGCATAACCCACTTTGCTAGTCGACCTATGAGAGCTACTTTGCTGAGAAGATACTTTAGTGGGTCGATTTTGGCAATGAGTTTGACAGGATGTGCCAACATGTAGTGTCGGAGTTTTTGTGAAGCAAAAACCACCGCAAGGCATGATCGTTCTACCTGTGAGTATTGTAACTCGTAGCCCACTAAGGTTCGACTGATGTAGTATACAGCTCTTTCCTTGTTCTCATAGTCTTGCTGCGCGAGGAGAGCCCCAAGAGCAGTAGGTGTAGCAGATATGTAGAGAATCAAAGGTTTTCCTTGGATCGGAGGCATGAGTATAGGAGGGTTCATTAGGTACTCCTTTAGCTTGTTGAATGCCTCTTCGCACCGCTCATCCCATTTAAATGGAATATTCTTATGTAGGAGGTGGCTGAAAGGTTGGCACTTGTCTGCCAACTGTGAGATGAACCTTCGGATGGCTTGCAGCTTGCCCTGTAAGGATCTCAACTGTGTTAGAGTCTTGGGCGGTGGCATGTCCATTATTGCTTTGACTTTGGCCGGGTCGACCTCTATGCCGTTTGCTGACACAATGAAGCCTAGCAGCTTGCCCGATGTTACCCCAAACACACACTTCTTCGGATTCAGTTTGACTTGGAATTGATCCAACCGTTGAAAGACTTTCTCTAGGATATCCAGGTGTGAGTCCCTCGTGAGAGATTTTGCTAAGATATCGTCAACATAATCCTCCATGGTCACATGCATCATGTCATGGAATATAGTTGTCATGGCCTGCTGATATGTAGCACCTGCATTTTTCAGCCCAAAAGGCATGACATTCCAGCAAAAGGTACCCCATGGACAAGTGAAAGCTGTTTTGTGCTGATCCTCTGGTGCTATTTTGATCTGGTTGTACCCTGAGAATCCATCCATGAGTGATAGCATTGTATGTCCTGCCGTGAGGTCGACTATGATATCAATGTTAGGCAATGGAAAGTCATCCTTGCGGCATGCTTTGTTTAAGTCTCTAAAATCGTTGCATAGTCGAACCCTGCCATCTGGTTTAGACACTGGCACGATGTTTGATATCCATTCGGGGTAATCTATGGCTCTGATGAACCCCACATCTAGCAATTTCTTGAGTTCTTCCTTGACCAAAAGGGCTATATGGGGATGCATCTTTCGCAGTTTCTGCTTTACGGGCTTCACCCCTAGATCCAATGGCAGATGATGCAGAATCAGGTTCGGGTCTAGACCTGGCATGTCAGCATATGACCAAGTAAAGCTGCCTCTCTTCTTAAAGAATGGTACAAACCTGGTTTTCTCAGGTGGTGTGAGAGATTTTGCGAAGTGAATAATCTTGGGCTGCTCTTTGGTGCCAATATTCACTGGCTCTGTTGGCTCCACCACAATCTGTGACCGTTCCTGGTACATATCACTAGGGAGGGTGTCAAGCATTCCATCGTCAGGTGCCACAGTTGGGTTTTCACCTTCGGATACGTCCTTTCTTTTTACTGTTTTATGATCTGACACTGCCGCACGGCGGTTTTCACCGTCAGATCCATTTTTGATTTTAATATTTTTGTGACTAGAAGGCTTGGCACCCTACCTGAAGTAAGCTACAGTATTGAGTTCGATAGCAAAACGAGCTTTATGATCTCCTTTTGGTAAGTGATCTCTAAGTTCCATATAGTCAATGTAAGCATCATCATTCTGGAACACATCTAATTGAGGGGTCCCTTGCAGGTCCCAGTCAATAAGCTCAGGGTGTAAGAGGGGAAGGGAGTCGGATGAGAGATCTGATTCATTAATGTTGTGCATGGAAATGTTATGGGCACTGGCGGGGGTAGTGTTCTGGGTGGTACTCTCCTCCAGGTTGTTTATCGCAATGGAATCGAAACTTTCCTCGAAAGCCATAATCTCAGGGAGGGGCAAATCAGACTCTAGTGGTCTGTCCCGTTGCGTCTGTCCCTCATGGTAGGGGATGAGAGTTTGGATGGTGTCAATCTCCTTGTCATCGTAGGAGTGCTCTGTTAGCTCGTCCCACTCATACTCATTCAACTCATCTAAATCTACGTCACTATCCACTTGGAGTGTTTGAATTGTCTCCACTAGGCAGGCATTTTCTTTGGCTTTACCTTTACCTTTGTACCCTAGGCCAGTTGTGTTTCTAGCCGAAGAGGATGAAGAGGGTTGGATAGGTTCAACGATTCCTTCTTTCCTGAGGCCTATGGGGCCTTGTCCTTCATACCCCATCCGGTGCAATATAGTTTCACCTCGTCCATAGAGTTCTGTAGGGAGTCTAGGCAGCTCTTGGGATGTGTTTTCCTCTTCAGCGTAAAGCCATTGCAGGAGATCTTGCTCCTCTGTCTCATCAGATAAGGTCCCCCATTTTACAAAGGGATTTGCGGGAGTGATAGGAGGAGCAGATGGCTTTGGAAAATGCCTAGGTTGATGCTTGGGTTTGCCAAAGGAGCGAGGAGACAAAGGCATGGTGGCAAGGTTGAGGCTGTGCTCAATGGAGTACTCCCCCATGCCATTTTCTTTGATGGTAATTTTCAGCGGTTTGGGCCTCGAGGAGGAAGCTTCGGTAGAATGGTCTTGTGGCAGAGTAGGGGAAATGTAGGCTCTGTTGTTGGGAATGACGCATTCAGATTTTGCTTGGAAAGAGTTACAATGTTGGTAGGGGTCGGGGTTGCCTTGTATGGTGACCTGCTTGCCATCGTGTGGGAACTTAATGCATTGATGGTAGGTGGAGGGGACAGCCTTCATGGCGTGGATCCATGGTCTCCCTAGTAGAATATTGTAAGCAAGCTCCCGATCAAGGACTTGGCACACCACATCTTTAATTACCGGTCCCACTTGAATGGGTAGGACAACTGTTCCTTTGGTGGTTCGTTCCTTCTCGTCATAGGCTTTGATGGTAATTTTTCGTCTTGGATCAACTGCCTGTTCGGAGAACCCCAGTGCAAGGACTAGCTTCAAGGTGCAAATATTTAAACCAGCACCCCCATCAATGAGAACCCTCTTGATGCGGTGCTTGTGTATGAATGCGACAATGTGCAGAGGGGTGTTATGAGGTTGGGAGACAGAGAGGTCATCTTTCTCAGTAAACGAGATGGAAGTGGAGGATGTCAAATTACCCACCATGGTTTGAAACTTTTCTTGGGCTAGGTTAGTGGGGATAGTAGTTTCCACTAAGGCTTTCTCAAGAATCTCCTTATGAGAAGGAGATAGACGCAAGAGCTCCAATATAGAAATGTGAGCTGGAGTTTTTTGCAACTGGTCAATGACATTATATGGGCGGGAGTTGGACGGAGATGGTGACGACCTTGGAGGTGTGGTATTGATCGTGACCTTACCACTGTGGGTAATTATACTACAACTAGTTCTGTGAGGTCCTGGTTGTTGGTTGGGGGATATGACATTGATCTGCGGAATGTGCTCAGAAATGCAGTTAATGGTGTACTCGAATGGAACGCTTGCATAGTTAGCATTACTCGACCCGTTGTTCTGGTTTGGCCTATTGTGACTGTTGTCGTTATTGGGATTGCCATTAGAGTGGTTGCCGTTGTGACCATTGTTGCTGTTGTGGCCATTGTTGCGATTGTTGTTATACGGCCGGTTGTGGTTCAGAAGAGGATCCTGGTAGGCCACATGAGATTCATTGGAGGTATGCTGTTGTGTCCCTCCTTGATTCTGATCCAGTATATCCTGTATGACATTCTTGAGGCGGATGCAATTATTAGTCGTGTGCCTCCTTCCTCGATGATACTCACAATAGTCTGTGTCCTTCCAATAGGGAGGTTTGATGATAGGCTCATAGTCACTTGTTGGCGGTAGAGAAATTTCATTGTTAGCCAACAACTTCCTGAGAGCAGACTCTTGAGATTCCCCCAGCGGCGTGAATTTTCTCCTTGGATTTGAATTAAACCAAGGTCTAGGTTCCCGAGTGGGTGGTTTGTTGAGTGCACCGGTATTTGCTTCTCCCTTAAGAGTGAATATGGGTTGTTGCTTAGGGGCTGCCGCCTTGGCGTCCACTACTCCATCGTTGACCACATTCTTGTTCTTGGTCCAAAACTTTGATTTATCTGTTGTGTAATTGGAAGGAGGTGTGTCCTTGTAGAGCTTGAGAGTTCCTTTAGTGATCATAGCTTTTTCAATGAAGAGGCCCATTTCAATGACTTTGGCAAACGAGGTAGGGCATTGTATCTGAATCTGATAGCTAAGATCAGTGTTTAGATTGTGGACAAACATTTCCAATAGCTGCTTCTCAGGCATATCGTAAGAACACTTACTAGCTAGCTGTCTCCATCGTTGTAGGAAGGCGGCGAATGACTCACCACTCTTCTGCTTGGTGTTGCATAGATCTAGCATAGATACCTCGTGTTCTATGTTGTAAGAGAAGTGCGTTATAAATTTATTGACAAGTTCATCAAAAGTTTTGATTCCTGGTGGGAGACGTGAGAACCACTCCATAGCTTGACCACCTAAAGATCGCGGGAATAGTCTCATTAAGTAGGTCTCGTTGTGAGCTACTTCTAAACATGCTGCAGTGAATTCCCTGATATGATCTCTAGGGTCCCCCTTCCCTTTATATTTGTCAAATTTTGGAACTCCAAACTGATAGGGGAATGGTTTCATGATCAAATTTCTGTCGAAGGGGTATGGTGCTATATCTTCCAAAGAGTAGTTCTTAGAACTTGTACTGGTCTTAAGGTTGGATATCTCAAGCTTTAGACTTTCGATTTGTTGTCTCACGTCTGCCATA
Organism: Cunninghamia lanceolata; assembly: GCA_027924645.1. Classification (NCBI taxonomy): domain Eukaryota; kingdom Viridiplantae; phylum Streptophyta; class Pinopsida; order Cupressales; family Cupressaceae; genus Cunninghamia; species Cunninghamia lanceolata. The sequence continues at coordinate 45,322 of BSBN01000178.1, read as the reverse complement.
GGAGTAGTTGGATCTACGGGTTGCTTTCCTCTCTCATTTGTATGAGGGACCATGTCATTTGTGCCTCTCTCATGCACATGTGGGACTGTGTCATTTGTGCCCCTCTCATGATCATTGTTTGCATTTTCCATGATGGAGCTAATGTCAAAGTCTGCGGGGAGTTTGATTCCGAGACTAGCAAGATGATGGAAATACTTATGGGGGTCTTCAAGGATCATCTTCTCTACGACGTGTTGGAATTTTCTATCTTGCATGTGCGCCACTAATTCTTCATGAGAAATCTCTTCTTCACCATCACGTGGTGGGAGAGTGTGATCAGATGAGTCGGCCATTTTGATTTGCTTGTTGTACTGGGATCGAGTAAGAACCATGCAAGGTGACGCGGGATGGAGGGGGTGAGGACTAAAAATTCTGGCAAGGTGCCGACCGAGACTATTATGAATGGGATACCTAGGATAAGACTTGGACAAAGATTTCTCTCGCTCAATGACTTCAAGTAAGACGGTTGACACAAGACTCTAGCCACTAGCAAGGGTAGTTGATACCAGTCTTACTGTGTAGGGCTTAGTCGTTCAACAAGACTACTAGTAAAGGTACTGTGACCTACTAGGCTTACGTGAATTCACTAATGAAACGAAGAAGGACTTATGCCGAATCGATATGGGATAGGCTGACTTTGGGACAAGCGTGATTTGGACAGAAAGCGAGGGAGACAATGGACGAAAGAGAAAGAGTTGGGAGAAACAGATGGAGACTGACTGCAAGGTTGACTCTGATCTCAGAAAGTGAAACTAGGCTGAAATGGGTGCTCTGATCAGGTGAAAATTTCTCCTCAAAAATAGGGCAAGTGCTCACTGTCGCATATGCGCAGAAACAGATGCGCAGCAGAAATGGACAAATGCGCAGCAAGTCTCAGTAAATGCGCCAGTCTGGTGAACTATATATGCGCAGCAAGTCGTTATAAAAGTGCAGCAAGTCTCTGTAAATGCGCAACAGAAATGTGTAAATGCGCAGCTCTGAAGTTTTTGCAAAATTTTCAGTTTTTCTTCTGTTTTTGGTATTTTTTGGCTAGAAAAGGTCTTCCTGATCTGATATTATGAATTCAATAGCAAGAAAACACAGCAAGCACAAAGAATATTTTGTAGTTTTTCATTGTTTTTATAATTTTTTTGACTCTATTTTGGACAAAAGCAAGCACAAAATCCTAGGCGAGAAATGGATTACAAGGGATTTGGGCCACTAAAACAAGAGGTATTTAATTCGGGCAACCGTTCAAGTGGTTACACGTGCAACGGTGCTACTCTCCGTTATGGAGTCTCCCAGCCTCACAGGGTTGCGCCTGAGAGGGTTTTGGGGGAGGTTGGCCGTCGGTGTAACATAACAGCACTTGTTGCAGGAAGTTTTCACCTCAAGCACAATTTATTTTAAGTGGCTTGGTAGGGCTTGGCGTTAGCCTGTTACCACTCAGGGTCATTCCCACTTGGACAAGCGTGCATCCAAGGGCAGGCCCCTCCTAAAGGTTAAATAGATAGAATGACAAGTCTGGCACTTTGATCACCCAGAAGAGGGGAGAGCATAAGCCTATTGTCATTCGCAAGCACAGAATACACTGATTAATCCACCCTAGTTAAAAGTGAAAAACTAAATGGGCTAATCTACTCAAACAGAACTTTGAAGTGATTCAGCAATATAGCAGTGGTTCAGTTTTAAATCCTAGAAAGCAGTAGTGAGTTCAATTCTTAAACCGCGTAGCACGAGTTTGTTAACTTTGAAATTTAGGTCTCACAATATAGCAATGGTTCATTTTAACTTCAGAAAGCAGTAGTGAGTTCAATTCTTAAACCGCGTAGCACGAGTTTGTTAACTTTGAAATTTAGGTCTCACGATATAGCAATGGTTCATTTTAACTTCAAGATCATTGATGAGTTCAATTTTAATCTTTAGATAGCAATAACTTGGAAGGTGTTTTGCAATGCAAGCAAGAAATAAATCTAGTTACTTCCTCCCTAATTAGAACTAGATGAAGATTTGTATGCAAGTTGTATGAGAATGCCTAAATCAATCCTATTCAACACTTAGTGAAAAATGATTGTCTTCAGTGGATGTGTTGCACCAAACTGGATTAACAGTCTCCTGATATCCACCTGTAGTCCACAAAAACAAAAATGAATCAAGAAGTTTGCAAATCAAATGGTTAGATGAAAGACACATAATCTGGAAAATTTCATGAAAATATGAATTTTGACAGCAAAATAGATATGAGAATCAGAATCTTCACGAAATTCTATGCTGTTTTAAAAAAAATTCACGAAAATTCGATAAAAAATGCTAAAGTTATGGTCGATTGAAGTTGCAAGGTAAACGGGAGGTTTGACCGATTTTACCTGATGATGTTGATCAAATGGGCTAAAAATACCTTCACCACTGTGAAGTTTGTCAAATTACCTTTCCAACGACTGTAATTTTGCAAAAATCTGATTCTCCTGCAAAAAGTTATGCCAAAAAGAAAAAAATACCCCTATGTTGACAATATTAGCACTAAAAAAAAATAAAAAAATTAAATGAATAAATATAACCCTAATTTTTTTTTTTTTTATTTTTAAAAATTTTTTAAACCCTAATTTTTTTTTTGTTTTATATTGTGTTGACTGTGTTTTTTTGTTTTATATTATTTTTTTAATGGTTTGTTTTTTTGTGTGCTGTGGGTGCAGGTGTGCAGGGGGTGGAGCAGCGGCGGCGCTGGGGCGGAGGGCTGGTGGCGGACGGGAGACACAGGGGTGGCGGGGAGGGGAGACGCAGGCAGGGGAGGTGTCGGGCGGCAGGCGGGCGGCAGGCGAGAGGCGGAGCTCTGGGCAGGGGGGATCGGGGAGAGGGGAGGCGGGGTTCTAAGCGCGGGGGGGATCGGGAGTGGGCAGCGCGCGGGGGAGGGCAGGGGCTGCGGGGGAGGGTCGGGGTTTAGTCATGGGGGAGGGGCGGGGGAAGAGGGAGGGGGGAAGGGGAGCGCAGGAGGGTCGGGGATTGAGGGCGTCGCGCTGGTGGCGCGCGGGGGATGGGGAGCTGAGCGCGGGGGGGGGGGGGGGGCTAGGGATCACACAGGGCTTCAGCCCTGTGTGAATTTTTTTTTTTTTTTTTGCAATAAAATAAAAGTAAAAAAAAACTATTGTGCAAATTTTTTTTTTTGTTTATGTTGTGAATTTTCTATTTTTTTTTTTTTTGTTTTTTACAGAAAAATACAATAAAATCGTAAAATGAAAAATTAAAAAAATATTGTAATTTTTTTTTTCTTTTTGTAAAACAAAACAGAAATAAATTAGATCTAAATGCTCCCTGCAGGTTTTTTTTTGTTTTTTGCAAATATTGGAAAAATTTAAAAAAATTTCAAAAATTTTCTAATAACCTAAAGTAGGCAAATGATATGTTATTTTTCACTTGTGAGGCCTCTTGAGCTCAACGGTGAGGTCAAATTGAGCATAAGAGGTCGGGTATGAAAGTTGCTGTCCAAATTTGTAACAAAACTCCCTTGAAGCTGTGACAAAACACACTCAACATAACACTCAGAAACAAAATGGGTTAGATCACGGTGGGCGCCAAAAATGTAAGGGTAAAATGGTGATCAATCAAATGAATTAAACAAGACCCAAACATCAACAGAATAGTGAAACAAGAAGGATTCAATAAACAAAGCAATGAACAAACATAGTGCAAACCTTTCCCGTTTCTAAACTTATGTTGTTCGCCTATCACAAATCGTCCTTTTGCAGATGAGATGAACCCTCAGAGAGTGCAATCTTTTCAGCTGTTTGTAGGAAGTCGACGGTGAATGGCTGTGGTGATATGCAATGAAGATGGGCTCCAATGCAAGTATGTGATCTCAAGCTTGTGGATGACAAAAGGGTGCCAAAGGCGCGCTGGTGATATTTCTGCAGAGTAACGATGTCAAAAGCCTGGATGATTAGAATGGAAGAGGGTAAGTGCAAGAAGATGGGGGGCCAAAAAAGGGTCTTAAGTGGCCACTTTTTTTCTGAAATCAGGAAATACTGGCCTTGGATGAGAAATTGAGCATAGTTACACTCAAAATTTAGAGATGCAACCAAAACAATGTTCGTAGTGCTCCAAGTCTACTTTCTAAACTACTATTTTGTTTTGAAAATGGCATAGATTAAGGGGTTCAAAAGAGGGAGCCACAGAAATTGGTGTTGTTTCTGTCAAAAAAACATAACATAGCATGTTTTGTGGCTCCCTCAAAAGGTCAACTTTTTTTTGGTATTTTTAAAATCGCTTCGGTAAGAAATTAGCTAATAGCATGTAGTTTATGCCCGATTTTTCTGATAATTTTTTGATAAATATTTAATTTTTTACTAATTTTTAAAGTGGACACATCCTAAAAAATAGAATTTTGGCCGTGCTACCCCTATAAATTTTGAAAACTAATTGAAAATCATTTTTTTTTTTTAATATTTGTAGAATGGAGTCTAGTTTCTAAATATGTAATTTTTTTGAAATTTGAATGAATAGTTATTTTACAATGAAAAAAAGACCAAATAGTGGTTTTTGCATAAAAACGGACACACAAACAAAAGAAATTAAAGATGAAAGCCTTAACATTGTTAAAATGTGAAAAAAAATCACATCGTTAAATAGCTAAGAGAAAGCCTAACATTACCCATGTGTTCGATTTGTTCAACCTTGAAACACGTGCAAATCTGAGGGTTAGCACGAACGAAATTATGTGAAATTTTGAAGAATATAGAAAAACACGTCTATGACTGTTCATAAGGCACTCCAAGCCTTTGGGTTGGAAATCCAAAGCAAATCCCAAGCCCAAGGCTTGGGATTCCCAAAGCAAGAAATAACGCGAGCGCATTATAACGCGCTCGCATTATGTTTCGCCTTGCATTTTTCTTTCCCGTAAGTCTGTCTTTTGCCATGTTTGACATAACGCGAGCGCGTTATAACGCGCTCGCGTTATGTCCCACTCAAATTTTTTTACGTTCAAGGCTATTAATCATGAGGGTTAAGGCATAAGGGATAGAGTTGGAAGGTTTACGGATAAGGGATTAGCGTTTAAGGTATAGTATCGAGCCCGTTGAGGGTCTAGGAATAGCGATAGTGTTTAAGGTTTAGGGATGAGGGATGATAGATTACGGTTAAGGGTTGAGGGATCAAAGTTAAGGGTTGAGGGATTAGGGTTTGACATTAAGGGTTGAGGGTTGAGTTTCAAGGGTCAAGGGTTTAGGGATAGGGTTTAGGGTCGAGGGATTAGGGTTAAAGTAGAGTGTGGAGGGTGTAAGGATTAGGGATAGGGTTGGAGGGTTTAGGGATAAGGGATTAGGGTTTAAGGTATAGTATCAAGTCTGTTGAGAGTTTAGGAATAGGGATAGCATTTAGGGATTAGGGATGAGGGATTATAGTTGAGGGATGATGGATTAGGGTTGAGGGTTGAGGGATTAGGGTTTAGGGATAAGGTTTAGGGTTGAGGGTTGAGGGATTAGGGTTTAAGGTATAGTGTTCAGGGTTGAGGGTTGAGGGTTTAGGATTAGGGTTTAGGGTTGACGGATTAGCATTTAATGTCGAGGTTAGGGTTAGAGTGTCGAGGGTAGAGGGATTAGGGATAGGGTTTAGGGTTGAAGGTTTAAGGATTGAGGGTTGAGGCTTTAGGGATGAGGGTTTAAGGCTTGAGATATAGTGTCAAGTGTTGAGGGTGTAGGGATAGGGTTTAAGTTTTAAGGGTTAAGGGTTGAGGGATATGGATTAGGGTTTAAGGTATAGTGTTGAGGGTCGAGGGATCAGAGTTAAGGGTTGAGGGATTAGGATTTGACGTTGAGGGTTGAGGGTTAGGGTTGAGAGATGAGGGATCAGAGTTAAGGGTTGAGGGAATAGGGTTTGATGTCAAGGGTTAAGGGTTGAGGTTCGAGGGTCAAGGGTTTAGGGATAGGGTTGAGGTTGAAGGGATTAGGGTTAAAGTAGAGTGTGGAGGGTGTAAGGATTAGGGATAGGGTTGGAGGGTTTAGGGATAAGGGATTAGAGTTTAAGGTATAGTATCGAGTCTGTTGAGGGTTTAGGAATAGGGATAGCATTTAGGGTTTAGCGATGAGGGATTAGAGTTGAGGGATGAGGGATTAGGGTTGAGGGTTGAGGGATTAGGGTTTAGGGATAAGGTTTAGGGTTGAGGGTTGAGGGATTAGGGTTTAAGGTATAGTGTTGAGGGTTGATGGTTTAGGGATAGGGTTTAGGTTTGAGGGATTAGGGTTTAGGGTTGATGAATTAGGGTTTAATGTTGAGAGTTGAGGGTTGAGGGTTGAGGGTTGAGGTTGAGGGATAGGGTTAATGGTCAAGGGATTAGGGTTAAATAAGAGTGTCGATGGTAGAGGGATTAGGGTTTAAGGTATAGTATCGAGCCTGTTGAGGGTCTAGGAATAGGGATAGCGTTTAGGGTTTAGGAATGAGGGATTAGAGTTGAGGGATGACGGATGACAGATTAGGGTTGAGGGTTGAGGGATTAGGGTTTAGGGACAAGGTTTAGGGTTAGGGTTTAGGGATAGAGTTTAGGGTTGAGGGATTAGAGTGAAGGGTTGAGGGATTAGAATTTGGTGTTGAGGGTTTAGGGTTTAGGATCAGGGTTGAAGGTTGAGGGATTAGAGTTAAGGGTTGAGGGATTAGGGTTTGATGTTGAGGGTTGAGGGTTGAGGTTCGAGGGTCAAGGGTTTAGGGATAGGGTTGAGGGTCGAGGAATTAGGATTGCAGTAGAGTGTGGAGGGTATAAGGATTAGGGATAGGGTTGGAGGGTTTAGGGATAAGGGATTAGAGTTTAAGGTATAGTATCGAGTCTGTTGAGGGTTTAGGAATAGGGATAGCATTTAGGGTTTAGGGATGAGGGATTAGAGTTGAGGGATGAGGGATTAGGGTTGAGGGTTGAGGGATTAGGGTTTAGGGATAAGGTTTAGGGTTGAGGGTTGAGGGATTAGGTTTTAAGGTATAGTGTTAAGGGTTGATGGTTTAGGGATAGGGTTTAGGTTTGAGGGATTAGGGTTTAGGGTTGATGAATTAGGGTTTAATGTTGAGAGTTAAGGGTTGAGGGTTGAGGGTTGAGGTTGAGGGATAGGGTTAATGGTCAAGGGATTAGGGTTAAATAAGAGTGTCGATGGTAGAGGGATTAGGGTTTAAGGTATAGTATCGAGCCTGTTGAGGGTCTAGGAATAGGGATAGCGTTTAGGGTTTAGGAATGAGGGATTAGAGTTGAGGGATGACGGATGACAGATTAGGGTTGAGGGTTGAGGGATTAGGGTTTAGGGACAAGGTTTAGGGTTAGGGTTGAGGGATTAGGGTTTAAGGTATAGTGTTGAGGGTTTAGGGATAGGGTTTAGGGTTGAGGGATTAGAGTGAAGGGTTGAGGGATTAGAATTTGGTGTTGAGGGTTTAGGGTTTAGGATCAGGGTTGAAGGTTGAGGGATCAGAATTAAGGGTTGAGGGATTAGGGTTTGATGTTGAGGGTTGAGGGTTGAGGTTCGAGGGTCAAGGGTTTAGGGATAGGGTTGAGGGTCGAGGAATTAGGATTACAGTAGAGTGTGGAGGGTATAAGGATTAGGGATAGGGTTGGAGGGTTTAGGGATAAGGGATTAGAGTTTAAGGTATAGTATCGAGTCTGTTAAGGGTTTAGGAATAGGGATAGCATTTAGGGTTTAGGGATGAGGGATTAGAGTTGAGGGATGAGGGATTAGGGTTGAGAGTTGAGGGATTAGGGTTTAAGGATAAGGTTTAGGGTTGAGGGTTGAGGGATTAGGGTTTAAGGTATAGTGTTGAGGGTTGATGGTTTAGGGATAGGGTTTAGGTTTGAGGGATTAGGGTTTAGGGTTGATGAATTAGGGTTTAATGTTGAGAGTTGAGGGTTGAGGGTTGAGGGTTGAGGTTGAGGGATAGGGTTAATGGTCAAGGGATTAGGGTTAAATAAGAGTGTCGATGGTAGAGGGATTAGGGTTTAAGGTATAGTATCAAGCCTATTGAGGGTCTAGGAATAGGGATAGCGTTTAGGGTTTAGGAATGAGGGATTAGTGTTGAGGGATGACGGATGACAGATTAGGGTTGAGGGTTGAGGGATTAGGGTTTAGGGACAAGGTTTAGGGTTAGGGTTGAGGGATTAGGGTTTAAGGTATAGTGTTGAGGGTTTAGGGATAGGGTTTAGGGTTGAGGGATTAGAGTGAAGGGTTGAGGGATTAGAATTTGCCGTTGAGGGCTTAGGGTTTAGGATTAGGGTTGAAGGTCGAGGGATCAGAGTTAAGGGTTGAGGGATTAGGGTTTGATGTTGAGGGTTGAGGGTTGAGGTTCGAGGGTCAAGGGTTTAGGGATAGGGTTGAGGGTCGAGGAATTAGGGTTAAAGTAGAGTGTGGAGGGTATAAGGATTAGGGATAGGGTTGGAGGGTTTAGGGATAAGGGATTAGAGTTTAAGGTATAGTATCAAGTCTGTTGAGGGTTTAGGAATAGGGATAGCATTTAGGGTTTAGGGATGAGGGATTAGAGTTGAGGGATGAGGGATTAGGGTTGAGGGTTGAGGGATTAGGGTTTAGGGATAAGGTTTAGGGTTGAGGGTTAAGGGATTAGGGTTTAAGGTATAGTGTTGAGGGTTGATGGTTTAGGGATAGGGTTTAGGTTTGAGGGATTAGGGTTTAGGGTTGATGAATTAGGGTTTAATGTTGAGAGTTGAGGGTTGAGGGTTGAGGGTTGAGGTTGAGGGATAGGGTTAATGGTTAAGGGATTAGGGTTAAATAAGAGTGTCGATGGTAGAGGAACTAGGGTTTAAGGTATAGTATCGAGCTTGTTGAGGTTCTAGGAATAGGGATAGCGTTTAGGGTTTAGGAATGAGGGATTAGAGTTGAGGGATGACGGATGACAGATTAGGGTTGAGGGTTGAGGGATTAGGGTTTGATGTGGAGGGTTGAGGGTTTAGGGTTAGGGTTGAGAGATGAGGGATCAGAGTTAAGGGTTGAGGGATTAGGGTTTGACGTCGAGGGCTAAGGTTCGAGGGTCAAGGGTTTAGGGATAGGGTTGAGGTTGAAGGGATTAGGGTTTAAGGTATAGTGTTGAGGGTTGATGGATCAGAGTTAAGGGTTGAGGGTTGTAAGGATTAGGGATAGGGTTGGAGGGTTGACGGATTAGGATTTGATGTTGAGGGATTAGGATTTGACGTTGAGGGATTAGGATTTGACGTTGAGGGTTGAGGGATTAGGATTTGACATTAAGGGTTGAGGGTTTAGGGATAGGGTTGAGGGATTAGGATTTGACATTGAGGGTTGAGGGTCAAGGGATTAGAGTTGAGGGTTTAGGGATTAGGGATCTATAGCAGGACAAAACGCGAGCGCGTTATAGCCCGAGGGCGTTATAACGCGCTCGTGTTTTGTATTTCTACTGAAACGGTAAAAAAGTGGTTACCCCCGTGATCCAGGCCCACATGCTCTTTTTTCTTACAGATTCTGCGCGTGCTCCGACAAAAAAGAAGTGCTTTCATGCTATTGGGAAGTTCACATGCACATTTGACACATTGTACCATCTTTGCATGATCTTTCCACCACCTTTTCTGCTTTGCCAACTTGAGGAGGAAATAACATAGTTTTCAAACCAAGTTTGATATATATCTATTCAAGTTTCAATTTTTGTAGTATTGCAATGTTAATTGTGATTCAATTTTAAGAATTTAACATTGAAAAGGAAGCAAGTGGTGAAAAACTCAAATTGTTGAGGAGTTTGATGCAAGAAGATAAAAACACTACATAATTGGGTACTCTCTCCATTCAAATCTTCATTTTTTAGGTATGTCAAGTCTTTACATGAATGTTCTTTACATTTTCCTTATTTCAGATTGAATTACTTTATCATGCTTTATCATACATGTTTAAAATAGACACATTCCCAATTGAGAAAGCAACCTACAATCTCACATGATGCCATGTATATTTTCTACACTTGGGCTCTTTAATAATTATGTGTAATAAACAAACCTTAGTTCATACCATGATGTCAAACTATACAAGAATAAATCCTTACAACATAAAAAAAATACAATCCCACTATTATCATGTATTCATTTCTTAGGAACTAATATTGGTCTCTTTATCATGCTACAGACAAATTCTCTGTCATGCCGAGGAAACGATCAAGAATTAAACCAACACAGGAAGAGATAGAAGCTAAGAATGCAAAGAAAGCAATGGCTATGAGGGAACTTCGTGAGAAGAGGAAATTGGACACGATAAATGAAGACATACCAATTGAAGAGGAACCACAACCATCACAAAGAGATATGGTATTGGCGGCACAAAGAGAACGAATGCAAAAACTTCGTGGTACGAGAGATTTGAATACCATAGTTGGAGACACATCCTTTACCGCAAGTCAACATGTAGGGACACCATCTACCACATCTCAAGTTGAGAGTACATCATCACTCACATGTGATGAAGGAGGTATGCCATCGTTCCCACCTCAACCTCAAGGTATGCCATCTATTCCATCTTCGATCGAAGGTATGCCATCTAACCCATCTCATTTAAATATTGATGAAATTCTTAATGTTGAGATGAATTTACCTAACTTGACACCACCTAGAATTTTGCATAGAAAGCCAAAGTATTTGATTGATATTGATGAGAATATTTTGTAGCCAATAGAAGGTAAGATTCTAAAACGCACTTGTAGAAGATATGCTAATAAGATTTGGAGATTGTTCTTTGAAAAGTTAAATGAGACTGCAAGATGTCAACTATTCATTGAAATGATGCGAAGTATAAAGTATAGGTCTATCATGAAGATTCTTGGGTTGAGAACATCAGAGGCTTCAAGTGAAAAATCTATTGTCAAGAATCTAATGAGTGCATATGAGAGTGTGGGTAACACCTCACGCACAAAAGATAGTAATGCAACACGGCGTGTGATTACATCGACTATAGTAAGTAGTCAAACGAGGAAAGCTCGTCTCATTAGAAAGACAAGTCAAGAATTGAGAATTAATAGGAAAACTTTATCAAGAGCCATTGGAAGACGCCAAAGAATTGAGGACACTAATGCCAATGAATTATGGGCGTTCTCGGGGAGACTACCACGAAAAGATAAACCAATTGTTGAAGCATTGAGATCACTAATTGAAGACTTTTGGAAGAATTACACAAGGGTATCTCCGAATCAAAGGGATGTGGTAAGAAGGAGAATTGGTAGTCAGAATCGCGAGCCACATCCAAAGCATTTTTTGGATGAGACTCAAACACAGTTTTATGGTAAATTTCTAGAGAAGTATCCTCAAATTAAAATTTGTCAAATATATTTTGAAATGCTAAAACCTTTCTATGTTAAGATAAATCACACACGCACTACTTGTTGTGTAGATTACATATTGAATTTTCTAACCATTTTGATGCTTATATGTCTATATGTTTAGATATGCATACTAACAATGATTTGCAGGGTTGTGCCATATGTGCCCCACCAACATCTTCAAGAGACTTCATATCAAGAATTTTATGTGAAAGAGAGGAAGGTCAAATATTCTACAAGAAATTATGCTTGGATGGCACATGTCATCGTTGCAGTGGCTTGCAACATTTGCCAATATGTGAACATATGGAAATAACACATGCGGTTGGAAATGAACTAGTAGAGTTTGGCAAGTATAAAACAGTGACATACAATACAAAAGATGGTAAAGAAGCAAAGAGGTGTGAATTAGTTATTGAAAAGATTCCAGTGTATCAGTTTATGCCTATATTTCGTGACAGCATAGTGTATGAGTATGCAAGACATGCCCATAGAGCTCGATGGTTGGACTTGCAATTCAAGTTATGCAAGGACACATTTCCGGTTGGTAGCATTGTTTCAGTCATCGACTTTGCAGAGAACTACAGTCTACAGCCACAGCGTGAGGTGCAATCACAATATTACAACTCCACACAGGTTTCTATATTTGTGCACATCGCATTCATTCATGTGAATGATAGTACAGAGAATGACAGAAAGATCATAAGGGAGTATAATTTCTATATTAGTGATGATCGCACGCATTCTACGGAGTTCATGCAAAGTTGCTTTCAGGTGTTCTACAATGATTTGGCTAGAAGGGGCATATCGTTCAGTCAGCATATCATATGGTCGGATAATTGTGCATCACAATTCAAGAACTTGCGAAATTTCTATTGGCTGAGTAGGAGGCATAATTTTACAGGTATTCAACATATGTGGAACTTTTGTGAGGCTGGGCATGGAAAGGGGGAGCATGATGGTGCAGGAGCATGTATCAAAAGAGCCATAGCACGAGAAGAGTTGCAGTATAAAGACAATGCAAAGTTGACAGATGCAAAATCGATTGTCGAGTGGTGTAATGCTTCCATGGGTCCAGGTAATGAAGGTAAGTCTTTAGTTCGTAGATTTTTTTGGTTGATAGATGATACTAACATTGCACCATATGAGGATTGTTGTACACTAACAGGATCAAATGAGATGCACTCTTTCAGAAGCTCAATTGCAGGTTCATGGAGTATCCATACACGAAAGATGTCATGCTTTTGTTCTTCCTGTACAATTCAAGTCTGGGATGAGTGCGAGTCAAAGGAGTGGGTTGACGAATGGCAGTTAAGTTATCTTAGCCCACTTGACACGTATCGACCCCCGATGGCACTGGAACTAACATAGATGGAATCGTCAGTTGACTTTGACCACATATCAGATTTAGTTCAACCAGGTAATATAGGGCACGTATATGCATCTAATTTCATCTAGTTCAACTAGGTAATGTCATCTTACTTTGTAGTGTTTTTGTAATGTTGACTAATTTCATCTAATTTGCTACACATATCAATGTAGGACATGTATATGCAGTTATTGCAGATGAAGATAATGAAGAGGGAACAGATTATTACTTATGTCGTTGTGTTGAGGCCAAAAAGAAATTGGAGGCCCCTATTACAGATGGAGAAAACATCGAATACCCTACAGGATCAGTGGTTATTATTGGAACATGGCTTAGAAGGTACCCACATAAGAGTGTTAATATTTGGCTATTTCAAGACTTTGACATGCATTGAAAGATTCTTCATTACTCGAACCTTGTCGTGGCATCCAATGTTCATTTGATAAAGTATCGGGGTAGACCTTTGAACAAAATATTGTGGAAGGTGCGTGAGTCTGACCATGAAGCAATACTTGACACAATAAAGAGTAGAGCAGATCCAGATGGTTCATTGGATTAATTTGTAAGTATTCACATTGATTTTGTAAAGTTATGTTACATTGAGTTGTAAGTATGCACATTAATTTGTAAGGTTTGTCTTTTTTTATTTCCTCCTGCATTTTTACACATATGTACACATTTTTACATCATCATGTTATGCATTTTTGGCGTCCTGCTCCTGATGCGACCAAACTCATAACTCACCCTACTAGACACCATTTGATGATCTCTCCAACACTCTGGATCCAGGGCGCCCAATCATGATGATGACCTATATACCATTCTCCCAAGGCGCTCATAATGAATGAATGATAAGGAGCGCCTCGACCTCTATAATCAAGGTGATTTTAAGTCACTTTGAGTCATTTGGGGTCAGTTTGATTCTTTGAGTCATGTTGCAAAAAAGTGTCAATGTTGTCAAGTTGCATAAAGCAACTTTTGCATTTTTGGTGTCCTGCTCGTGATGTGACCAAACTGACTGTTCCAACGCATTCGGATGGGTACATTTACACTAGGCATGGTCCTATTTTTCTCCCAAACATGTCGAAACAATTTGAGCTATATTGTACCAACGATATCCCTGAAGAGTCCAAAGTGCAAAAAGGCTGCAATCTTTGACAAGATGTTACTCGAAAACCATGTCACTTAGAAACATTCCGTCTGAAGCAACACTATCATGTAGAGTGCCTCTACAATAACCTCTCTCATTTTTTTATAGCTCTGAGGCATTTACCCGTGGTGAAAGGTTTTCTGCTGCCCCAAAAATCGTCAGAAGGAGGCAGTGTAAAGTTGCAAAGGGGTGTAACTTTTGTCCTGCTCCTGATGTGACCAAACTGACTGTTCCAACACGTCTGAATGGGTACATTTATGCTAGGCATGGTCCTATTTCTCACCCAAACATGTCGAAACAGTCGGAGCTACATTGTACCGACGATATTCCTGAAGAGTCCAAAGTGCAAAAAGGCAGCAATCTTTGACGAGATGTTACTCAAAAACTGTGTCACTTAGAAACATTCCGTCTGAGGCAACATGATCATGTAGAGTACCTCTATAGTAACCTCTCTCAGTTTTTTATAGCTCAGAGGCATTTGCCCGTGGTGAAAGGTTTTCTGTTGCCCCAAAAATCGTCAGAAGGAGGCAGTGTAAAGTTGCAAAGGGGTGTAACTTTCGTCCTGCTCCTGATGCGACCAAACTGACTGTTCCAATGCGTCTGAATCGGTACATTTATGCTAGGCATGGTCCTATTTCTCACCCAAACATGTCGAAACAGTCGGAGCTACATTGTACCGACGATATCCCTGAAGAGTCCAAAGTGCAAAAAGGCAGCAATCTTTGATGAGATGTTACTCGAAAATCGTATCACTTAGAAACATTCTGTCTGAGGCAACGTGATCACGTAGAGTGCCTCTACAATAACCTCTCTTGGTTTTTTATAGCTCTAAGGCATTTGCCCGTGGTGAAAGGTTTTCTGCTGTCCCAAAAATCGTCAGAAGGAGGCAGTGTAAAGTTGCAAAGGGGTGTAACTTTCGTCCTGCTCCTGATGCGACCAAATTGACTGTTCCAACGCGTCCGAATGGGTACATTTATGCCAGGCATGGTCCTATTTCTCACCCAAACATGTCGAAACAGTCGGAGCTACATTGTACCGACGATATCCCTGAAGAGTCCAAAGTGCAAAAAGGCAACAATCTTTGACGAGATGTTACTCGAAAACTGTGTCACTTAGAAACATTCCATCTAAGGTAACGTGATCATGTGGAGTGCCTCTACAATAACCTCTCTCAGTTTTTTATAGCTCTGAGGCATTTGCCCATGGTGAAAGGTTTTCTGTTGCCCCAAAAATTGTTAGAAGGAGGCAGTGTAAAGTTGCAAAGGGGTGTAACTTTCGTCCTACTCTTGATGCGACCAAATTGACTATTCCAACGCGTCCAAATGGGTACATTTATGCTAGGCATGGTCCTATTTCTCACCCAAACATGTCGAAACAGTCGGAGCTACATTGTACCGACGATATCCCTGAAGAGTCCAAAGTGCAAAAAGGCAGCAATCTTTGACGAGATGTTACTTGAAAATCGTGTCACTTAGAAACATTCTGTCTGAGGCAACGTGATCATGTAGAGTGCCTCTACAATAACCTCTCTCAGTTTTTTATAGCTCTAAGGCATTTGCCCGTGGTGAAAGGTTTTCTGTTGCCCCAAAAATCGTCAGAAGGAGGCAGTGTAAAGTTGCAAAGGGGTGTAACTTTCGTCCTGCTCCTGATGCAACCAAACTGACTGTTCCAACGCGTCCGAATGGGTACATTTATGCTAGGCATGGTCCTATTTTTCACCCAAACATGTCGAAACAGTCAGAGCTACATTGTACCGACGATATCCCTGAAGAGTCCAAAGTGCAAAAAGGTAGCAATCTTTGACGAGATGTTACTCGAAAATCGTGTCACTTAAAAACATTCCGTCTAAGGCAACAGGATCACGTAGAGTGCCTCTACAATAATCTCTCTCAATTTTTTATAGCTCTGAGGCATTTGCCCGTGGTGAAAGGTTTTCTGCTGCCCCAAAAATCGTCAGAAGGAGGTAGTGTATTAAGTCAGGATGAAAGCCTATTCACTCTAGGCGCCTATTTTTGACCAAATCACACATGCGCCTTGAACAACTCTGTCTTCAAGGCGCTTTTCTCTAATCTCTGTAACTCTCCAAATCCACTAAGGCGCAAATTTTACCTCTTGGGCTCAAGATATAGGTTCTTCATCCAAGGCGCCAGAATGGTCCAAAGGCACATTTCACCTCTAACCTCACCTCTGACCTTACTTGGAGGCGCTAAACCTTTTGACATTTCAAGTAACTTCAAGAGAACTATTTTTCCTTAAGGTGGTTCACTCCTTGCAATTGGATGTATGGTACTTGTAACTCATTTGATTGACTTTGTAATGTTTCTTCTTCTTGCATAGTAGATAAGGATGATATAAGCTTACTTCATGAATCGGAGTAGAAATCTCTCTTGGACTTGCTAGGTGAAAGGACTTGAACTTGAAGGACTTGAAGTTGATGAAGTGATCCTTCATGATGGCCTTTGACATTACCTTCTCGGAGTGTAGATGATAACACCTTCCTTGGATAAAGTGGATAACCTCTGACCTAAACTTTGAAGCTTGATGAATCTTGAAGATTGGGTTTCCTCCTACTCCCCTTCTGGGCTCCACTCCATCAAAGGCGTATTTAGTTGTCCAAGGCGCCAACATTCACTCAGGGGCGCCCAAAGAGAAAGTTTACAACTCTAAGGCGCTAAACTCTTATGCAAAAATGGTCATCATCAAAGGCGCAAAAATGGGTCTCTAGGCGCCAATCTCTACAAGACATTCCATCTCATTGCTCTCCTCCATTACAAGTGCTCACTTACAACAATCTTGGGCGCATACCAACATCCCAACATCCAAATCACCTAGGCGCTCAAAACCTTCAAGACTCAAGGCGCATTTTATGATCAAACAAGGTATCTCCTAAACAAGGCGCTCATAGTCTCATCAGGGCATTAATCATCATCATGAGCGCTCATATTGTTCTAGGCGCACAGTTATCTCTGGAATGCTCAAGGCGCTCAAGGCGTACATACCCTTCTCTAGGCTAGTTTACACTTATTCAAGGCGCTCATTTCAAACTTACATGAACTCCTCATTACAAGACGCACAAACTAGATGATCCTAGGGCATAAGGGTGCTCAAACTAGATCTTTGCAAAAACTCCCCAAGCATTCAAACTTTTAAGGCACCAAAAGTGGTCTTTTCTACAACTTCTCTAGCCATATGCCTTGGGTGCTCAAACCTTCCTTGAACTCCAATTATTCAATCCAGGGCGCTCAACTACCTCCTCAAGGCGCTCTATCTCAAGTATCATTACTCTTCTTAAAGACCTAGGCACACATTATGGGGTATTCTACTCAACAAGACCTAGGCGCTCATTATGAAGACTCCAATTATCAAGGTTCACTTCAACTTTCAAAGGCACATTTTGGACTCCAAAGGCGTTAGGTTAAAGCCACTAGGGTGCTAGATACCAAAGGGGGCAAGGTGTTAGAACCTCCTTTAAGATGTAAGAAAATCTCCTCAAGGCACAGCTAAAGGCGCTCCAAACCATACGAAGGCGCTAATATCCACTCTAGGTAGTGTATTAAGTCAGGATGAAAGCCTATTCACTCTAGGCGCCTGTTTTTGACCAAATCACACATGTGCCCAAATCACACATCACCCCATCAGATTGGGGACCCCCTCTTTTCTTGCTCAGGTGCTTTGCACAGGAGTTGTTATGTGTCATTTTGGCCAAGGTTTTCCGGAGCAGTGAAGACATTAGGAAGGGGATGATCGTTTGGATAGTTTTGAATGCTTTATTTCTCCTTGTTTAAACTAGGCGCTCACTGAGGATTGGAGTAGCCTTTGCACCCTCACATCACGTTAATCGGTGTTTCAGAGGCAATCATAGTATAGGAAGATTTGCGCCTTGAAGAAGAGAGTTATCTGGTGAGCGCTTAGGAGTTCTGGTGCCTAGGGGAAAGGTCTAGGTAGAGCACCTTCAGACTTTGACAGTGAAGTGCCTTAAGTAGTTGGATGATGTTTTTGCCTAGAGTGGAGATGATGTTTTTAGCGCCTTAAGGATGATGATGGAGCGCCTTGGAGTCAGGTTAGTCTGGAGCACCTTAACAAGGTAAAGCACTTCAAATGTAAACACAAGTGTTTTGAGCGCCCTAATGAGAAGTTGTCTTGGCACCATAAGTTGTTCAAACGAAGATATGCGCCTTGGATAGTTGCAAAGACCTAATTTAGCGCCCAAGGTTGGAAGACTCTTTGTGAGTGCCCAGTGTTTGAAAGCTCTTTGTGTTTGGTGCATTAAAATGAATTTGGCACCTAAGTAGTATTGAAACACTCAACTGAGCGCCTAAAGCCCATGAGAGAAGTGATATGCGCCTTGATAGGAATATCATGGAAGATGAGTTTACTGAATGGCGCCTTGAATGACTTGGTTGATTAAGTGTTTTAGCACCTAGATATGGGATGAATCATTGAGCGCCTTTGGTTGAGATGATGTCAGCACCTTTGAGATTATAACACCTTGGAGTCAAGTTCGAAGGAGCACCTTGAGAAGGTAAAACACTTCAAATGTTTTCAAGGAATTGGAGAAGTCACTTAGTGCCTAGAAGGAATTCCAGAGCAAGAGGGTTGGAGCACCTTGAGCTTCAAGTCAGATATGCGCCTAGACCTCTACCCTTTAGCAAGTTGAAGCCCTCTGAGCCTTGACAAAGTGAGAATGCCTTATAGTGAATATGCGCCTTGGGCAAGGTTGAATACAAAGTTGAGGAGTATATCATAATGAGTAAGTGCACTATAGGGTTAGATGATAAAGACTAGTGCCTTGAGTGTCTTGGTCAAAATTTTGACGTGAGAAGTCTTGCAAGATCAAACCCTGGAGTGCGCCTTAGAGAGAACCTATTGATCCTTTGCTTTGACAAGATTTGGGCGCTAGAATGATCCTTAATAAATGGAATGTATCTACACCAATTTTGCGCCTTTAGGGAAGTGATGGTGTCCAGATGAGTTTTGAGTCCCTTTGAGTGTTGATATTGTTAGAGATAGGTGCCTTGATGAATGAAATGCGCCTTGAAGACCATGTGCACCTAGAGAAGATAAGTGCCTAGTTGAGATAAAGAGGTGTTTCTGGTGCCTAGGGAAGAAGAGAGGTAAGTTCAGGGAGATAAGTGTGCCTAAGAGTTTTAGCGCCCTCAATCAAATTACACCTTTTTGCCTTGGAGAATATAAGGTGAGGATTTGAGTTGAAAGTTTGAGAAAGTAGATTGAGCGCCCTGTGTTGGAGGAATCAAGTTGGATAAGCACTTGAAGAACTTGCATTAAGTGTTTTAGCACCTTGGTATGGTTTGGAGTGCCTTGTTGAGGAGATACCTTGATTTAATCCAAGACAGAGCGCCCTAGAATTGAATATGCACCTTGTTGGAGGAATATATGCGCCTTGTTGGAGAAAGATATGCGCCTTGAATGAAAGTTTGTGTGCCTTAACCAAGAATGATGATTGAAGTCACAATCTCATGTTTGTGCGCCTAGGTCTAGAAGCAAGATTTGAGCGCCTTAGGATAGGGTTTTTTGCACCTTGTCTTGGAGAGTGAATTTGCGCCTTGGATGATGTTGAAGCGCCTTGGGATGAAATGCGCCCAAACTTACAGAGGGCCTTCAGTGAGGGAGTTGAAGAGAGTGCTTAGAGGAAGGATAGCCTTAAGATCAATCTACGTACTTAGAAACCTAAGATTAGCACCTTATTTGAAGTTATACACCTATTCTGGCGCCAGAGAGTGAGTTTGAGTGTGAAGAAGTGAATATCTACGCCTTGAAGGGGATACAAAGGGAAGATGATGCACCTTGATGGGTTGATGATGGAAATTTGCGTTTTGGAGCTAAATGTGCGCCTTGAATCTAAATGATATTTGAGTGCTTAGAGGTAAATAGGGGCGCCTTTGAGAATTCTTTGTGCTTTAAGGAATGGATTGTGGCGCTTTGGACTAAGGTAAGTCCTGAGCACTTCCAATGATTTTAAGGAGCGCCTTGAAGGAGATAGTACCTAGAGAAGAAAAGATGTCAAGTTTTAACACCTTGGAAGAAATTCCAGATAGTGGCGCCTTCACAGGGTTTTCCAAGTTGGCGCCTTGGTTTGGGATGATCATGCTAAGAAAGAAAATGCGCCTTCAGCAAGGTCACATCAAGTCCAACATGTCAATACTCTTCATCACTAACGTCATGTTGAAATTTCAAGGCATCTATCCATTCAAGTTCTCTGAGGGATATCTTGCAAGTAACTTCAAGTTCTCTGAGGAATATCAAATGAAGAATGAGTTAGCCTATTCCTCATTCCTGGAGGCTAATTCGAAATAATGAGGGAATGAATTAGTTTTTGACTAACTTAACTTTTGTTTTTTGCAGGAACAAAGTCAGAAACTTGAAATTAGTTAAGTCTGGATGCTAAACTTGACTAAGGTAGGACTCCTAGAGTCAGGGCGCACTTTCTTGCTTGCTCAATGTCAAATGTGCACCTAACCAAGAATCATGGAGTTTTGAAGCACTTTAATCACATCAACTAGGGCGCCTAAGTGCATAGAGGTACAATGAATCTTCCGGAGAACATGGATAGACAACTAAGTCTCCAACTTGAGTCTTCTAAGTGAATTGGATGATGAAGAGAGTCTAGTCATTTTGGGCGCTAGTATCAGGATGAATCATCCAAAATGGGTGCCTAGAACTAGAAGGTGCCAATGCATGAGTTCAAGGATCCTCCATTGGAGCGCCTAGCCCAGATGGCTATAGATTGAAAGTTTTAAAGCTAAGTAATGTCTCTTAGGTGAATTCCTAGCCCAGGTGCATGTGTTTGGAAAAACTCTTTGGCTCTGGTGCCTAGAATTGGGAGCTTTGTAAGATGCACCAATTGATGAAACATTTCCATTTTGCGCTTAGAATAGAACTCTCTCACATAGTTGAAATTGACTTGATAGAAGGAGATAAGTCTTAAGGACTAGTTTGGCGCCTCACTTGCCTATCTCACCTTTGAAATGTGCTTTGGTTGATGATCATCATTGATGGCGCCTAGTGAAATGTAAAGCTATTTGCATCTCCAGAGGATCAAAATTGGATTAGGAGATCATCCTTGCAGTTGAGATTGACAGAGAAGTGTTAAAGGAATCACTTCAAATGGGCACCTAAGCTAGTTGAGGCACATATCAATTCCACTGTAACTCCAGACTGACACTTAGGATCCAGTCATCTCCTAAGGCGCAGTTCCATTCACCCATGACCTCGCTTGGCGTCTAAAACTTGGAAACTCCTTTGGAAAGCTCCTGTTGCGCCTAGAAGATGAGTTTGGGATATCAACTTGCAAAAGGCTTAGAAACTCTTCAAAGATGTTAGGCACAATCCCATGGCACTGGAGCTCAGTTTTGGCGCCTTCAAGGAATAGCACATGAAGGAACTTGGGAGGTCAGGTGCTTGTAAAAGGGAACACCTTGGAACATCTTCCAGGGGTTGAAGTAGTAAGAAAACATCAAGTGAGTCTAGGCGCACTCCCTTGTGTGAACAGTTTAGCTCTAGCGCCTAGCCACAGAGTGAGCCAGAAGAAGTAGTTTGGACATTAGAAGATAGGCGCTCATTCTACAATGAAGCATTCCACCTTCCTAATCAACAAAGACTTGCAAGAATTGACAAAGGAAGCTAAGACGCACCTTCTACTTGTTTCCACCTCCAGAATGCGCCTAACCTTGAAAGGGGGTTCAAAGATGTTTGTTAGACCTTTTCACTCAAGGCACTCACCTTAGGCGCACTTTCTAAGTCCTTGTCACCTCAAGGAAACACCTAGTTTGGAAGGCGCTTGCCCTGTTCTCCACTCCTTTCAATTGGCGCCTAGAACACAGAATGCATGAAAGGAGTGCCTAGACTCCAGAGGGCTCATTTGGGCGCCTAGCATTTAAAACACTTTCATAATGATGATGTTTTGGTGCCTACTCTTGGAAACAATCCAGAGCATCCATAAACTCTAATTGGCGCCTAATGTTGACAAGGCGCAACTTCAGGAGGAGGTCACCTCAACTTGGCGCCCAAGTCAAAAAAACTTGTAAATCCTTCAAATATGCGCCTACCTTGTGAGGTGATGAGTTGAACATTCCAAATCTTCAAATGTTGCTCAAGTAAGGAAGACATTGTAACATCAAGGCTTCAAGGCCTGTCCTTGTATTTCCATTGAATGAGTTGTACTTCATGCTATTGAAAGCATTTTCCATGTAATAAGACATTGCAAGTTGATTGAATCAAGTAACAAGACAAGTACCCAACTCTAATGTTGTTTCATTCAAATAGTTATCTTGATGTATATCTTTATGTTATTGAAGTAGTTGATGAATTGTTAGCAAGTAAAAGTGTTTAAGTAAGGAAAATTTTTCGTAGAACTAGTTGGGTATCTTACACTTACACCATGCCTATCCATCAAACATCACAATGCAATCAAAATCCTAACAACATGCCCATGATCCAAGATCAAGTGCAATCATGCAAAGATATTATCAATCACAAGCCTATTAAGAATGAACTAGAGTCTTCTAGTACCATACTTTTCCATCAAACACCATCATATAATCCATGGCCTATCAAGCCTATCAAAGAAAATGCAAACATCCTATGTAATACAATTAGACTTTAAATATTTGAAGTGGCCATCTACAAATATCCATTCAAAAGTGGATTTATAATGCAAGTATGGACACCATCAATAAAAAAGATTTGTATTAACCAAATATCCATATACGCATACATCAATATCTGTCGATATAAGTATAACATATATACAAAATAGCCATATAGGCTTACAAGAATGCCATATAGGCATACAATGTCAACTATGTACAATACAAAATATATGTCCACAAATGCCATATAGGCATACAACAGAGGAACACAATAAAAAGTCATTCCCCTCTAGCTGGTGAAGAGAATAAATCACGAGCAGCCTTTGATCTTCTAGGGGATGGAGACATGCATGTGGGTGGTCTACTACAAACCCGAGGGCTACTCCTCCTATTTAGTTCTTCCTGCACCTTTACCTGTTACAAAAAAAAAGTATAGACATTAATATATAGAAATTACATGTTATAAAAAAATGAAACATTTAACAAAATAATCACTTACCACTAACATATAATCTGTCTCCTCGCTTGCCTCAGTAGCAGGAATAGGCCCTGGTGATGTCATGTCCTATAGAAACCATCCAGATAGAAATTAAACTTCAAATCAATAATCTTTTGATTTTTCAAAAATAGACAACTATAATAATGAATGTAAATTGAAATTTACTAATCTGCCTCATACCCCTGTCAATGCCATAGAGCTATGAATCGCAGAGGCCACACCCTGCTCCATTGCCCTATGAACATGGGGAGGTGTATCCGCAGCCTGCATCATCTGAAAATAAAACAACATTATTCAATTACGAAAACTATAATAGTGATGCAAATCATGGCTCCTAACATACACACACGCTCATCTAAACATGGAAGTACACACAATAAAACACACAAATCACATACAAAAATTTAGTATGTACAATTTATTCATTAAACTATTTATTTTATTACCTCCGTAAAGCTTTGAAGTCCACCACCGCTGGCAGGTGTTGCCATGAAATCTACAGTGTTAACCTATTCAACATCCAAAATCAGAAATTAGAATACCATTCATATAACGATGCTATTCACATGTAATATTTATAATTGTTTACTAGTTACATACCTCGATAGTAGATGATCTAGTGAAAAATGTAGGTGGAGAACCACTGAAAACTGCATCGACGCTATGACCCTGAAATTTCATTAAAATCATCAATTTAAATTAGTTAATCTTGTATTTCAAAAATAAAATTTAATAAATTAAATTCAATAAACTTGCTAATATTTACCTGAGTATCAAGGCCAAAAGTCTCACTCAGGAGGGTATCTGTCATCACCATCTGCTCAGCTGCAGATGTAGCCTGTGCACCTGCGTCCTGACTGTCCATGGGGTCATAACCACAGGCTGACCCGCAAGCCTGGCAAGTATGCGGTGGGACCCTACTCCTCGCACTATCTCCCAACCCACTCTGTGTTGCAGGATCGGCATGCTCTATGATGCTCTGGGTCAAGGCACTAATCGACCTCAGTGTATCGACCTCAACACTCTCCTTCACAATGGAAGGGATAGAAACATGCTCGTGGGCTGGTCTGCTGATTACTCATCTCACTACCCGCTGTGGGTCAAGATGTGCCCCTGGTCTATCCTGTGCTGAGCCCCCACCTCTACCCTGGAAGTCCCGCATATCAAAATAGTTTGGCACTTTATTGAGGACAAACTCGGAGTAGAGTTTCCTCAAAAAGTATTGCGGGACCTCATTGTTATTGCATGGAGGATGGTCAAAAACCATCCACCACCTCTGCCCGAAATTGTCCCTTATCGCTTGGTTGTTGCACCAATGGATAGGGAACCTCTTGCATGTAATGGGTGGAGGTTGATTTGTTTGTGGGTTTGTGAAAATTGAACACAAGTCTACTTTTGTAATTTGTAATTTTTTGACATCTTGGTATGACAATTTATCTGCATAGTAATCTCTAAACTCTCTCTTTTTATCGGTCCAACTAGTTATTTGCTTGCTAATTGAATTTACATTTGATAACATAGACTCAAGAGATTCGGCAAGCGTGGACCTATGCAAGGTTGAAGTGGAAGGATCTTTCAACTTTGCAATTATATCTTCAATTTGTTTTTTGTTGTTTTTAATTTCCCCCATTATATTATCTTGTGTTCTAGGGGCATGTCGAGGAATGAATGGAGGAGGTTGTTGTTCTGCAGGTATTTCTTCCTCAAGATTTTGTGGATTTTGAGGAGGAGGAGGTGCATTAACATTTCCTATAATTAATAAAATATACATCAAAAATCAACAAAAACCTACCTATTTAGGAAGAAATTCAAACGAAAAAATAAAGATAACTCACCCTTTGGCGTGCTCGACGTCGCGGCGGCATTTCGGCGATGAATCGACAAGTCTTTTGTGTTGAATGGCATTTTGTAGAACGCGAGCGCATTTTTGAAGGTTTTTAAGCCGCGGGCGGAGGAAAAACTCAGATTGGAATAAAATGACAGCGGTTTTTTTTTTATTTGTAGCACTTTATAACGCGCTCGCGTTATGGCTCAGCAATGACGAGCCTAAGGCTTGTCATTGCCAAGCCATAATGCGAGCGCGTTATAACGCGCTCGCGTTATGCCTTAAATTTTTTTGAAAATTTTTTGGCCACTTTTTGGCCCCCCATCTTTTTGCACTTACCCAAGAATGAAGCTTCATTTATAGACTTGGAAGAATGAGAATCAACGGTTGAGAGAAGATATGAAGATCAATGGCTGAGGATGGTTGAGGAATGTGCAACCAGTAGAAATGTGACAAGTGTCCCAGCTCCATCATGAAAGAGGGGATGTGACAAAGTTGATTGGAGAGTTAACTCCATTGACTGAACAATTAATAGACTTGATTGATCAGTTAGAAGAGTGGATTATGGGATTGACTGAATTGATTGACCAGTGAACTGGGTTGATTGAGGAGTCAACAGAATAGATTGACCAGTGAACTCAAATGACTAATTAGTTAATAGATTTGATTGATTAGTTAACTAACTTATGATTTGAGAAGAAATAGGCCATGTGGGTGAGAGAAAAATAGGTAATTAAATATTAAATATATTTAATTACATGTGCAACTTGATGATGTGGACAAGGTGAGGTGGAAAAGGTGAGATGTAAAGGTGAGGTGGATTTTTGAATTTAGAACTTAGGATAGAGGAATTTAGATTAATTAAATAATTTATGATTATTTAATTGTGTAGGACATTAGAAGAATTTTAATTAAATAAATTGAATTTATTTAATTATGGAATAGTGAATCGATTAAATAAATTTAGAATATTTATTTAATTGGTAGAAGAATGGAATAAATATTTAGAATATTTATTTAGGATGAATCATGTCATTTTTAGGCGTATACAGTTAGAAACCAAAGGCTGATATGGTGTTTGAGTGTAGACATGTAGATCAGTGAAGCCACATGGACAAGAGTAGTACAGAGAACACATGTTGAAAAGTGAAAGAAGGTTGCGAAGACATTGGGGTCCAGCCCAATTGAAAAGTGGCAGTCACAGATTGAAAAGATCTTTGGTTAGCTTCTCAGGGGTTGCTTCTCATAGTGATAGTGGCAGTTACAGGGGAACCAAGGAATTAGACTATGGGGCCGATAGAGGTCAACAGACAATGAACAGTAAACAAGACTGAGCAAGGTAGTAAACGTAGTGCCAGGTAATTAATGTGTGCTCCAAGTTATGCTGCAATTGGCAATAGCAAGTCAATAGTGTAATAGAAAAAAGTGAACAGTGGTCTATGTGTGGGCTTGGTAATATGAATAAGGGTGCCAAATAGAATATGAATTTGGCAAATGCATAGGCCTATGCAATTATGGTTAGGGTTAATTTAAGGGTTAAATTGCCATGAAAGTACTATCAAGTTCGGAATAGGGGCAATAGACAGGAAAACCACCTATAGAAGAGGCCCCAAGATACACAAGCACACCACCGAATCTATTGGATTGGTCACGACTTAAGCAAATTGAACAGATGCATATGAACAACCCATAAACTAGGAACCAAGACCTGCACAAAAAGAATAATGGGGCAACCCAGTATGTAAACCCTAACCACAACCATAGAAGAATCCTAATGCAAGAAGTCATCTTAGATCAGTTGCCTACATAGAATATATGAGGGTGTGTAGGTACAAATGCAAAATTAGGGGCATACATTAATATAATTTATTAAGAGTGAATTTGGATAATTTTGTTGTTTGCTACGTTAATGTAATTTGTAGGCATGTCAATTTTTTATTTGTTTTGATATATTTTTTTTTGACATTTTCTTGGATTTTATTTTTGTTTTATTAATGTGGAAGTTGTTCATTTTTGTCTTTGTGGATGTTATTCAATTCTCATTTGTTCAATTTATGTTAATGTAATTTGAATTTATTTTCTATTGTGTTATGATCTCTTTTATCTATGTTGTTTTTTGGTTTATGTTATTATTTTTTTATGTTAAATATGTTCATTTTGATATGTATCTATGTTCTTTAGAGTTCATTTGTCAACTTTATACTAGTAATTTGTTTGTTAATTGCCATTTGATTTGAGCACTATTTGGAATTGAATGAAATAACTTCCAAAGTTTTTGGTTAACTGAGTGGCTTACGGGGAAAACCTTTGCCCAACATTAGCATCCAGTTCTCTCATAGTTAACATGGTAAATACATCATTGACTCTCCTATAATGCCTATTGCAGTTTTGCAGTTGTAGTTGTGGATAATAATCATAGATTTGACAGTCTTTATCATATAGCCCAGTTGCGTGCAATCTTGGCCATGGGTGCATACTAGTGATGGAGTAAAACAAATAAGAGGTCATATCAAACACTTGCTTAGTAGAAAAGTCTGTCAATTGACTGTGTAGATTATCGTTGATTAATTGTCCCCAATCAATGAATTATGATTTATTTGCAATAATGACTATAAACTGACACATCTGGTAGTTAAAGTCAGTGGCATCTAGATCTCCAAGGCAAGTAAGACCCAGGAGCTAGATGACGTTGAATTTATTGAAAAACATCTTTATATTTTGAAAGAGGAGTGGAGATTGATGAAGCCTTGAACTTGCTATAATTTTTTCTTTGCTATGTGCTTCTTGTCTCATTCTTGTTTATGTGTTGCGCTTTTTTGGCCTTGTTGCCTTAGTCGTAGCCATCTTTCTTGGGGGTTGTTTGACCCTTTTTTGATGTTTTCTATCTCCTAGTTTTGTTCTTGTAAAAGGGATGGGGCCTCTTTCAAAACACATCTTTACCATTAATTAAAATAAAGAAAAATATTGGAAAAATGTATTTATCAATTTGAATTTATTAGTAGAAATAATATATTAGATTTAATTATATGCTTACAATAAATTCAATTCATAAAATTTAACAATTTGGTTATTCCACATCAAAAGTAAGAAATGTGATAACTTATATCTCATTGAAACCAACTTATACCTTTTCATGTGAAAATTTGGCATTTTCCTTGTCTTTTTCAATCTTGTTTTTCTCGTAGTTTCTAATAATGCCCACTGTATTTTTTGCATTGATGACAATGACTATGAGGTTTATCTAAATTTTGATCACATTCTTATAGTTAGATAGCTACTTATTCCTTTAACTCACGTAATTAGATTCTTTATACATTTTCATGTCTAAATTTGGCATTTTCCTTGTCCTTGTCAGTCTGCTTTTTCTAGTAGTTTATAATAAAGCCCACCATATTTTTTGCAATGATGACATTGACTATGAGGTTTATCTAAATTTTGATTACATTCTTTGTAGTTCTATCTACTTATTCCTCTAACTCATCTGATTACATCTTTGTTATTATTTTTTGTGGTTTATGTATGATTGATTTATAAAATATGTAAATTCTTGTTTTGATTCCCATTCTTCATTTCATTTTTTTAAAAGTATATTTAAGTAAAGTAAATTGATTAAAATAACTAGAAACTTATTGTACTATAATAAATTTTTGGTATACATGTATTCAAATGGAACAAATTATGGGGGAAATTCTATATTATAAATGGCTAATAATGTGATGATGAAGGAATCCTGAGATGGTTGTGTTTCCTATGGCTAAGTCAGGCGGGCTAGGGCATGCCTAAGCATGGCCCTAGCCATGGTTTTTTGGCAGGAACTTGTGCGTACAGGGGAGATTAGGGGATTTTGTGGCTTTATTGAGGGCGATCTGGGATTTAAGGGCATTTTGTTAGTGTTTTGGTGGGGTTTTTTGGTAGTTTGTGGTTGTTGGTTGGGTTTCAGGGAGGCTAGTTACTGGGTGTGGTGTGGTAGATTCGTTCCAGAAGCTTTTCTTTTGTTCTTCTTGATCTCAGGTTAGTGGGACAGCCTTAGGGCTCTCTACTTTTTGGCCAGGGTTTGGTTTTTGGTGCCTCGGAGCCATGGGGTTTGCTTCGGGTCTGCTTGATGGCCCTAAGGTGTCTTTCCAGGAGGCTCTCAATAGGGAGTATCCCTCTTCTTCAAAGTCGCTTCAGGATTTGAATGGAGAGCATGTAGCTTTGTTCGGAAGCCCTCGTGTTTCCAAGGTGAATGGTTGCCTCGAGAGGAGCCAAGAGAGGCCAATTTTGGTGATTCATTCGAAGTCTATGGAGGAAGATGTATCTTATCTAACAACTCATGTCCTAATTTGTAAGTTTATGGGGATCCGAGTTTCTTTGCCCTTTATTGAATCTTGGGTTCGATGTAACTAGAATCCTGAAGGTGACATGGAGGTAATGCTAGCAACGAATAATTACTTTTTGGTGGATTCTCAAATTTGATAGATCACAATAAGGCCTTTGAGGGGGGGCCCATATTTTTACAACCTAGTTGGTCTTTTTATTAAGCCATGGTATATCAGATTTAATCCAGCTTAGGAGCTTCCTTCCAAGATTCTAATTTTGGTACGTCTCCCTTGGTTCCCATTGGAATTCTGGGGGAATGATATTTTGCATATGGTTGCGTTGTTGGTAGGCAAGCCGGTGGGCCCTTCGCAGCAGGTGTTGGATAAAAGGGTAATTTTATTTTTCTCACATTTGTGTTGAAATTGATTTAAACAATCCTTTGCCAGATTCTCTAGAAATTTAATTAGGATCTTCTTCCTAGACTCAATAGTTGGATTCTAAGGCTCTCCCTTTTCGTTATCGAATCTACCATGAGTATGGTCATTTGCAAAAGAAGTTCCCTAGAGTTAACCTTGCAGGGTCCCAGACTAATAAACCTCCTCGGCCTGCTCCTAGGATGGATAAGGGGAAAGCCCTAGCTGTAGCATATGAGATAGATAAAGAGGGTTTTATCTCAATAAAACCTTGTAATAAAGGAAAAGGCTAGAAGAGGACTCTGAAGGATAGATAGGCTGATGGGTTGTACAACCGATTTGATGCCTTAGATGTGGATGATCAGTAGGGGATAATCCTAGAAGAGCTGCAAGAAGGGTTAGGCCCCATGGGGATGGCTCGGGAAGGTTTAAGAGAGGAGGGTATTTGCGATACCATTCAAGTGGAGGTTGCACGTTCTCAAATGGAAACATATCTGGTTCCGGTGGTGCCAACTGGAGTAGTGGAGGTGGAGGCTAGTTTGACTTAGGAGCCACCAAGCCTATCTTCAGAGAAGGAAGATCAAACTCCTGGGTTGGTAGTAGATCCCAACCTCCCCTTGGGATTCAACAAAAGAATCTCAAAAAGGCTTCCCTAGAGAACCCCCCCAAGATGGATCAGAAGAAGGATCAATAAAAAGTTAAGTTGACAGGTGAGACTTTGGTAGAATCAGGGTAAGTGAAAACCATTGATTCCCACTTCTCTGCTTCTCACAGATGATCGTGCTTTCATGGAATGTATGGGAGTTGAACAACATCCCTAGACAAAAGGCTGTTCAGGATTTGATTTGTGTTTATTCACCTAATTTGGTCTTCATTTAGGAGTCAAAGTTGTCGATGGAAGGTATGTTTGGCATAACTTCCAGTTTATGGGTTAGAGGTCAGTGACCTTTATTTTCATTAAGACATTAGTCTTTTCCTTTTTGCATTATGTATACCTAGGAAATGTTTACTACTTGAAGCATTTGGATAATTTTATTCCATTTGGTGTGATAGTGACCTTTGATCCAAAATGTTGTTGAAGAACGAGATGACTATGGAAGAATAACCTTGAAGTTTTTCCCATGATTAGTAGTATGGATAATATCTTTGAATGACATTTATACTGAATCAAATAAATATTCATATGATGATTTAGAAAAATCACTATATGACCCCACCAAATGATACCTTGCATTATGATGGTAAACTATATGATATCATTACATGTTCTTGTAGTAAGTGAAATGTTGAGTTGTTAACAGATATCTTAACTAACCTTGGTTATCATACAATATATTCAAGAAAATACTTAATGTGGTTGTGCTTGAGTTTTGGTTGAAGGTTAAAGTTGATATAGTATCCCCTAAAACCTTATTTCTAACCATTAAGATCATATTTAATATAAATGACAAGTGTAAATACTATTTAGATCATGATATGAACTATCATAGGAACATTGGTTAGTACCGTACGGTAATTGAAATAAAAAAGTTAAGAATATGATTATTATTAATATTATCAAGTGAACATATTTGTATGATGATCTAATGATCATAGTGTTACCAACTCTCTTGAGTATGACTCAGGTATTAATCTTGCTTAAAGCATGTCTATAATTATTATTGTAATCCTTCGAGGTTTTAGATAATGATTATGTGAATCCCTTGATAATGCATGTTGTGTTTTGTTAGGAAAGATGTTATAATATAATATAGTTATGGTACTTTATATCATTGATTCCTATATAAAAAGACATCATTTAGGGCCATATCAAGGCTTTGTACATAACTATTGCATTTTGAAGATATGATGATTACTAATGTCTTGGGTTCAGATACGATTGGACTTATTTTATGTTGATTATGATGTTATGCATATTTATGTGTATGAATTTTATTTTGGGAATATTGGTAAGTGTAGGAATGGAATTGGGTGATAACCCAACTTGACCTTCATTTGATAACCTAGATGTAAGTAGGAACTAGCGTTGGTTGGGTCAAATATATAGATATAATCAACCCTAGACCCTATTAGTGTTAGCATGGGGAGATAGATAATTAACTTATATGTTGACATTAATAATGTAGCATTTTGTACCTAGTGGGAAATCTAAAAGGGGTTGTAAAGAACTAATCTAAGCCAGTGGTGCAAATACTTGAACTTGTGTTCATGTACTTCAACTTTGTAATTATTAAGAATTATACAATAGTGGTCAAAATATGACTGTGTGAACAAAGATAATTATAGGCTGGTAGGTAATCAACCTTGCCTCTATGTTAAAGAGATGAACATGTAAGGGTTCCAGTATTATTATGCTAAATTACAATAATATTGGAGGAGAGGCCTAAACCTGAGATCTTGGTGTCCTTAGGGGGAAGATCTTTAGTCTAGGATTGCTAAATTGGGAACTTAGTTAAGGGTTCCCTTGCTTACTATTAAGCATTACCAATTGTTAGGACTCATTAAAAGGAACTTTGTCAGGTTATGCAATAGTAATCAATGAAACTCTATGAGCTATGGCCTTGTTTTAGAATGGGTATTGATAAATGGTGGTTTGTTACATTGTTTGCTTTTAATCCTTGCTATGGTTTTTCTTCTATTGTATTCTTTCTATTTTCTTTTCCATGAGAAAGTTACTTTAGTGGTTATGAAACCTTGAGGGTAGGAACCTATGTATATAACCCTTGAGATATTAAGTGAGGAGAACTACATGTGAATTTGATCCAGTTTGGAAGTGGGTATGTAGGTAATTCTTAGGCAAAGGATGCCCCTAGACCTCAAGTCTATAGGGGAGGGGTTTATGGAATGACTTCATGGTATGGGGTATTCCTAAACTTGATCAACCTTCTCTCTCTGATATGTTTTAGCTTGAGGCTGAAACTATATCAGATAGCTATGAACTCACCTTCCAATTAATAAGTCCCCACTATATAGGCCTCAACTAGTAAAAGGAACTCTATTAGAAAAATAAGATCATCTACTCTAAGGTTGTTGGGTTAGGGTCTCAAAATCTACTCCAATCTTGGATGAACTTTTAGAATCATCATCTTCACATTTTGTCTCTAATGTGAATGTATGAAGGTGCCTTGGGACTTGTTAGGACTTAAATATTCAAAAATTTGTGTGTTGAACACTTTGGGCAATTAATGTTGGGGATTACCAACTTTGTATGGTGTTTTGCATTTACACCTGTTGGTGGATAATTGTACACTAAGCTTTGTGATTGATCTTATGCAAATGCTATGCACTAAGGAATAGAATATTGTCTAATATTACTATTGTGAGTTTAACTTATGTATAGTGCCTATTATGTTTCGAAGTAATAAGTTGAATGTATGGAATGGGCTTGATATTATTTATGAGTTTGTGTGTATGACTAGTTAGAAGTCAAATCATGTGGGCCAAGGTGCTACTTGTGTAATGCCTCGTAAGTTAGATCCTAGGACCTAAAAGACTATGCGTATAAGTTATGGAACACTTTATGTGGCATAGCCCTAGATAGCTAGTTGTCACTAGTACCATGCAGGTGAGGGATGTCAATTGTTATCCTTTGTATCTTAGGGTTAGTTGGTCGTCACCAATAGCATGGAGGTGACGGATGTTAAGAGTTATTTAGTGTATGATACATGTGTGTGATTTAGCTGAATGTCACTAGTACCATGTAGGTGATGGATGCCAATTTCTATTCACTGTATCTTATGGTTAGCCAGTTGTCACCAGTAGCACAAAGGTGATGGAGGCCAGGAGCTACCTAGTGGTATGATAGTGCTTAGTTAGATTTCACCAGCACCATGCAGATGACAAATGTCAAGAGATATCTCATACCAGGTTGGACCAACTTTTTCTAATGGCATGGAGATGATAAATGTTCTGATCCATTGACTTGAATGGTTCAATGAGTTGTGGAGATCTTATTAATGGCCACATGTGATGTATGTTGTTTCTCTTACTCCTTAGCCAGTGATGACAAGTAGTATGGGATGCAGCTTGCTTGTCATCACAGTTGGCTGTGAATCAAGAAAAGAATGGAATTAATGGTCTATTGAATGGGACCTTTTTCTCATATGGGGTATTTATGAGCTTATGTGTCAGTGAACTAGGTAATGGGAAGATGCATGTAGCAGGTTGCATCCACTTCCTATTACTAGTTGATCACTATGTACATGTGTGATTCAATCACTGTGTACATCTGTAGTAAGGACCTTATGTGTTGTATGTTGTTGCACTTGAGCCATTGCCAGTGATGATCTCAAGTAGTATGGGATGCTTGCTTGTCACCACAGTTGGTTGTGAATTGGTAAAAAGGATGGAACCCATGGTGTACCATTAGATACACCAACATTCCTATTTCTGGTTGAGACATATTTGAGGACTTATAGGATAGTGAATTAGGCAAAGGGGAGGATGCTTGCAATATGGTCGCAAGCATTCCTTTTGCTACTTGGTCACTATGTGTACCTATGATATGCATATGATCCTGTCACATTATGTATATATGATACTTGCACAAGCTATCCACCTTGTGTATATGTGAATTAGTCACATTGTGTATATGTGAATTAGTCACATTATGTATATATGATGCCTACATGAGCTAATC
Source organism: Cunninghamia lanceolata (assembly GCA_027924645.1). Classification (NCBI taxonomy): domain Eukaryota; kingdom Viridiplantae; phylum Streptophyta; class Pinopsida; order Cupressales; family Cupressaceae; genus Cunninghamia; species Cunninghamia lanceolata. The sequence continues at coordinate 11,221 of BSBN01000178.1, read as the reverse complement.
ACATTGTGAGTATGTGAATTACTCACATTGTGTATATATAATATGGGTGTGAACTAATCATATTATGTATATGTGTTGTATGCATGAGCTAGTCACTCTGTGTGTATGTGACACATGCACGAATTATTATTCTTGTGTATGTGTTGTATGCATGAGCTAGTCACTCTGTGTGTATGTGACACATGCATGAATTATTATCCTTGTGTGTGTGTTGTATGCATGAGATAGTCACTCTAGGTGTATGTGATGCATGCATGAGTTATTCACTCTAAGTATATGTGGTATGTATGAGCTAGTCACATTGTGTATATGTGACACATGCATGAGTTCTTCACCTTGTGTATATGGGTTTTACCCATGAACTAGTCACACTATGAATGTGTGACCCATATGAGAGATAGTCACATTGTGGCACATGATGTATGCTTGAGTGAGTCATTATGTGTGAACAAGTGATGTTTATATGAGATGGTCACTATGGGGTTTTGTGTGTTTTCTTACATTGATGTTGGTATTGAGCTAACATTTGACTGTATTGCATTTGCTATCATACTATTGCATATGAAATGAATCAGAATCATAAGATTCACTTAAAGGATGTGATTTAAATGTGAGATCCAAGATCTCATATCAACATAGTGGATGAAGCCTCTCTATTATTGGTGTACAAACTATGAAGCCTCTGATTCCCATGAAGGGATACATAGGCAGGGACATTACGAATGAACCCTCGAGGTTTAGGTTTGGGTCTAGAGATGACCCTGATCTTTGGAGCTTACCATACTCTAGTGCAAGTATAGGAGTTATGACATACAGTTGTTGCCATGACTATGGTTGGTAAGTCTCTGAAGTTGACACTTCTAAATTAGATAGAAGATGCTTGGTCAACTAAGTTAGTACGTGATGTGTAAAAAACTTAGTAGTAACTAGGGTGATTATTACATGTGGACAAAATCTGTTATCTTAATCGAATTAAACAAAGACTTTGAAGCTCATAAATTGTAAGCTCAAATAGAAGCATAGATAAGTATAGATAGAGTTGACAAGAAAGAGATGAAAAACAATTGAAAATATTTTTAGTTGCATAAAAAATGATAAATCTTTCCACTTGGAGTAACATATAGAATCACTAAGTGAGAAAGACATCACACCACTTGGCATTGAGCTAGATCCTCATCTTGAGTGAGAGTGAAAGGATGAGTATTAAATATGTTATAATGTGTCACAAAGGATTTAGAAATTATAGAGAGCCTAGTTTTATTTGACCAAATACATGGCAAATCCATAGATGAAAATTTATTTGGACACCTAGCCACTAAATTTGAGCCAATGCATTCTAGCTTTGGTTTGAGAATTCAAGCTAAATAGACTCTATCATGTGGAGACTATAACATAGACTCTATAAAAAATATTTAAGATGATTGCTTGAGATCATTAGACAGCAAGTAATCATTATTAGAGAGTGTCATAATCTTTAGTGATTATTTAATGGGTCCAAAAATGAAAATGTCTTAAATTAGTTTATTTTTTAAAATTTGTGTGAGGTGTGTTTTATTCCATTTCTAATAAATTAATAAAACTTATATATATATATATATATATATATATATATATATATATATATATATATATATATATATATATATATATATATATATATATATATATATATATATATATATATATATATATATATATATATATAATGTCGAGAGGCCAGAAGGGGTGGAGTGTAATGGCGTGAGTGTGTTAAAAAACTATTATCTTTTACCTTAAAATTGACAGTCATTTACATGTCAAATTATTAATATTTAGTAATAAATATAATATAAATCCAAAATAAGATACATTCTCATCAATAGTCAACTTTGGATAATCATCATTCTTCTCATTTTCAAAGTGTAGCAAGAAAGTAAAATAAAACACAAGAAAAATATTAGAAAATCCAATATTGTTAAAATGAAATCAATTTTTTAAAATGTTTATGGGTTAAGAAAGAAAATATTTTGATTTCTTAATTTGAGATTTTTTTTTAATTTGTTAATTATAGTTGAGAAATTGATGGACATAGGGTTGAGTGAAAAAACATGTCAACATATATCAATTGAAGTAAAATAAAATAATTAAAGTAAATAAAACAACTTCAAATTAATATCTCTAACATTTAATATTAATATTTAATAATAAACATAATATTTCCAAACTAAGGAGGTAAAACAAAGATACGCCATCATCAACACTAGCACTAAAGAAAATAAAACTTTAAAAACTATTAGAAAATCAAAACATTACTTTGTATCTAAATGAATCTCAAAAAATGCCAAAAATAGAACATTACTTTGTATTATTAAATGAAAGAATTAGAAATAATTTCAACCAAAATTTATATTACGGAGAATTAGAATTAGAATTAATTGATTGGAAATAATACGTCCAGCACTGCAGAGCTTGTTGATGCTGTTCTCCAAGGAAGAAACGCAACTGTGTTTTGCTATGGAGCAACAGGGGCAGGCAAAACTCATACAATGTTGGGAACCGTTGAGACTCCAGGTGTGATGGCCATGCCAATAAAGATTTGTTTACAAAGAAAGGGCAGCGGAACTATTACCATGAACCAGTGGTTATACTTTCTTATCTTGAGATTTACAATGAATCTATGAAGGATCTCCTCTCACCTGGCAGGCCTCTTGTTCTGAGAGAGGATAAACAGGTTTGCTATAATCCTATCCCAAGCTCTTGTGTGAACACATGGGGTTTCTTATATTGGCCTAAATGAACTGATATCCTTTCAGGGCAACGTATCTTCACTAAGGATTATCCACATAGGGCTCGTTCAACTAAAGAGGTTATGATTTTCACTTTTCCCTTTAAAATTGGATATACAAGAGAGAAGGCAAATCAGTAGCAAACTTCTACAAATGGGCTCGCAGGTAATGGAATTGCTTCATCAAAGAAACCAGAACAGAACTACAGAGCCCACTCAAATGAATCAGACCTCATCTCGGTCTCATGCTATCTGTCAGGTTTGCACTTCATACAAGTAGAGTTCTCTAGTAGGGAATTTTTTGACTTACAGAATTTATTTAGGATGAATCTTACATGGCTTTTTAAAGAATCTATTATTGTTGCAGGTTGTGGTGGAATGGAAAGTGGAGGAAGGGTTAAGCACTATTACTCGCATGAGTAAATTATCTCTAGTAGATCTGGCAGGGTCTGAGAGGGCTCCTGCCACAGATCAAAGGACAATTAGATCTAGAGTAGCTGCATAAATGCTCTAGTAGAAGGGAAAAGGCACATACCCTATAGAGATTCTAAACTTACACATGAGCTTCTCAAGGTGTGAATCATATTATCCCTGGGTTTTATTCCTATTTCTGTTTTTCTCACTTTGAAGCTTTCAGAAAGACATTGTAAGGGAGACGCATGGCATATTTCTACATAACAATCACTGATGTTTGCATATACAAAAGTTACCAGCAGTTGACTGAACAACTGTAACAGCCTGTTTAGTTTTTTTTCATCTTCGGAAATATAAAAATCCATTGGTGAGCCCTTCCCACAGCATTGCATGACTGGAGAGAGGAGGAAACTGCCTTGACCCGAATAAAGGAACAACTAACATTCCTTAGCTGTTCATTTAAGCCTTCTCACTGTTTGCTTAAAGAAGTCTGTTTTAAAGGAGGTTTAGACGGTTTCACAGTTAGTGCTAAGTTTATTTATGATATTCCCAGGAAGAACCTTTTAAGGACTAACCTAGATAGGCGTTGAGTAATTGCAGGATTCATTAGGTAGAGCTTGTCAAACTGCCATTATTGCAAATATCAGTCCAACTAATTTAACTTTTAGAAACAAAGAACACTCTTCACTGGGCAGATTGAGCGAAAGAAATTCGCACAAGAGTAAGCTATGACCATATTTTATTCAATTGTATGTTAACAGTTTAGCTTTATTTGGAACTAATCAGCAAAAAGATCTTTGATGGGAAACTCTATGATATTGCAGGTTTGCATTGCAAATGAAGGTTTGGAGAAACTTGAAGTCCAAATTGAACAGTCCAAGCTGCTCCTTGAAATGCAAAACGAGATTCGACAATTAAGAATGCAAATAATCAGTTACAGCGAAGGTTAATTGCTGTGGAAAACCAAACACTAGATTCTACTCCATCTGGGCCTTCCTCATCTCCCATGCTCCCTTTACCTTGTACTGTCCATATTCCCAGAGCAACATGCCGAGCAAGATAACATTCAAGAGCTGAAGATGAACCTCCAAGCTTTCAATGAGGAGTCTATCGTTTGAAAATACAGTCTGCTTTGAAGGAGAAGCAGCTCACCACCCATCTTATGTCTCTAAAACGAGAGTATAGTCTCGAGCTGAAGCACAAGGATGGTATCATACACAATCTTTATGAAACTGCACATGCCCCACAACAGAGGATTGAGAGTACTAATTTTAGTCCAATAAGTGCTCATCTTTCTGTAATAGATCCTGTGCCATCTCCCGAGCAACCAACTGGGAAAACTCATTCTGCCTCTCAAAATGATTATAAGGAAGCTCATTCAAAATCCGATCAGTGGGAAAGGAAGCCTAGCTTCTTAGATGTAGAACTGAAGAGGCCATCTCCATCTCCCTCTGTTGTATTTGCATTTCCTGCATCAAGAAAAAAACGTGTCTTTGAAGATATCACTAAAATACCCGCAGCCCCAAAAAGTAGAAGTAGAGGAAACATCAGCGATGCACCTTCAATGCTTCTACAGATAAGCCACATTTTTAATTAGGATTGCATTTTGTTTGGACAACCATAAATGAATGAGACGTCTTTAAGCACAATAGTAGCAGATAACAGCAATGGCAGCAACAGAATACCAATAAGCCATGAGGTCAAAAGGATTACAAACATCACCATAAAAAAGATTCAGAATTGTTTAATGCATTACAAGGAGGTATGCCACACTTTTAATTGACAACAATAGCTTTTGAAAGGAAGACTACATAAAATATACAAGCTATGAATGCCACAGTGGGATGGCACACATGACGCAGGCTACACTTCAACACTTCAATTCCAAAAAAAATCCTTTTCAAGGGGATATTTGAAGAAAAAAATCTGATATAGTTTTAGAATGTTAGAAGTTAGAACTATTCACACCCTTAAGAAAGTTAAAACTGAATGATAATTTTATTTTTCTTTTAATGGTAAGAATACATACATAATTGTGTCGTGCCAATGTCATCCGTCCATTGCGCTTTGCACATATTTCATTAGGCCTTGAATGTTAGGAGTGATATAGCCACATGCCAAAGAAAAACATTATACAAATAGCTATGGAAAAAGATACGCCGCTACTAAACATCTAAAATGTTAAATCTGGCTGAACATCTGCTACACATAAAATGGAAGCAGAACTCCACAATAAGTAAAAGCAAAAACCATTATAAAGAAAATGAAATGACACCAAACAATAAGTGTTTAGCTGATTCAGAATTCACCAGAGTTAAATAGAATTATATTTTGCTTTCATCTGTGGATGATCACGGATCATCATGCAAAAGATTAAAGTGAAGAGTTGAAACGTGAAGAGTTGTCCTTGTGAAGATTAAAGTGAGTGTACTGCTGCCAAAGTTGGGAGAAGCTTTCCTTGTGAAGATTAAAGTGAGTGCTGAAGTTGTGAGTGTACTATTGCGAAAGTTGCCAGAAGTTTTCCTGTGAAGATTGCTTAAGTTTTGAAGACCATCGAAATTTGTCACACACTTTCTATATGGATCCACATGGCACTTCTTTATTCACTATTGCATATGCAGATCCCCTTGACATCTCGCCGTTGGTCCTCTACACCGATGAAATTCATCCACGTGTATGTTACATTCATTCATTGTTGCTTACCAAGCTTGATAGATCTCGTGTGAATCAGACGATGCTGGTTTATCTACTTAATATCAATGACCCGAGTTAAAACTTTATTAATAAAGTTGGGGCACTTAACTTCGTTGTTTCACCGTTTGAATGACAATTTAACACATGGCCTCCTCCCCACCACAACCTTTCCAAAATGCCTTTCTAGATGCATCTCTTCATAGATCCCACCGCTCTAATAAAAGAGACCCGATTTCAATACGAAGTCATAATTATGATAGCCATTTTGTTGGTGCCCTCACTCAATTTATTGTTCTTTTAATAGAGAAAAAGAAAGTTTGTACCAATGCAAGTTAGTTACAAAAACTAGCTTGACATATAAAATTAAGCATAGGGTAAATGTGGTTGTATAACGGTCTACTTGGTTATTTTAAGTCTATCCATTAAACATTTTAATTTACCATTTTTTTATTTAAATATTATTTTTTATTAATATATATGATAGTAAATTGTTTCCAATCAATATTTGTATTTTGTTTTAAGTATATATATAATTAATTGTTTTTATTTTAATGAGAGTGTTTTGATATATTGATATATAGACAAATGGTATAATTTTGTGTAAAGCTTGTCCCTTACTCTCAGTTATTCATCTATTCCATTGGACATCTTTCTACGTACCTACCACTTGTCCCTTTCTACCACATTCACACACCCTTATACGTTCGCCCTATCCATTCATTTATTACTCTTTTGCTGACATGATTTAAATGCACACACTATTTCTTGCCCTTTTTAATCCAAAAACTAATTCATGGTGTCATCATCATTGTCATGGTCTCATCCCACCCTAAATAAAAAATTTAGATTCAAATTTGACCAACTTTCCACATTTGGCATTCCTTCCTAGCACTAACTAAATATGTAAGCATTATCCAGTGGACATGCTGTAAAATTGACCAATAGTCGAAATTAAATTAATTACTATTTACATGAGACTTACTAATCACATGTTTGTGTAATATGTTGATATGTCCTTGTATTTGAAGACATTCAATGTACTCATTTCTCCCAATTAGAAGATCAATTCTTCAATGGTTCTAGAGAGCAATTAATAGGGACATATTTTGATTTAGTGCCATAAAAAATGTAAGGAATCTACATCTTAGGCACTTGCGTACTATTTTTTATATTGTTCAATTTAGTAGACTCACTTGTTTCAAATCATGAAATCTTTATGTTAATATTGTAGAACAACAACATTCGTTGTCTATTTGTTTCAAACTCACAATAAGAAATTTTGAAAAATTACATAGTGCAGGAAGATTGAGATAGAATAAGGATCACAAAAATTGCCAAATGGCCAAAAGGATTAAAATGATAGGAGAGCTTTTGCAAAATGTCATAGTGATAGTAAAATTAGCAAAATGACACATATATTTGTAAACTAGGGTACAATTTACATATGATTTAATGATTTATGCTGCTTGCAAGACAACAAAATTTGAAGACAGTTTGCTGCTCCTTGGAAGAATTAAAGAAGAGGGAATTAGGAATGTTAGTGTTACTTATACTCATATTCTTAATGGATTTGTAAAAGGTGCAAGAATTTGACAAAGCACATTTGTTTCTAATTCAGGAGAGTGGAAATAATCCTAGCTTGGATTCCAGTAACTATGAAAGTTTGATCAGGGCTTGTAGTAATGTAGGAAGAGAGAAAGAGGCATATGGGCTTTTTATGGAAATGAAGTCCAAGGGTTTGGAACTTCTGGATGATCAGCTGTGAAAAGAGGTTTTAAAGAACCATGGTGTTAGGTAGGAAACTTAGTTTACCATTGTTTTTGAAATCATTCTACTGGGCATAGTGTAAATTGAGGTCACATGATTTTCCCTGCTGTGGAATCATGGAGTTATGCATCTAATTCCGTACTATAAAAGATAAAACTATGTGTCATTTACATAATGACTTTGGCTATGATGGTGATTTCCAGTAAACCTTGCAAGCAAACTGTTCCTTGATTTTGGGTTCAATGCATGTATGTATGTACATATATGTTTGGAAATTTCTGCATCGAAGAAGAACGCTGAGAACGTGAAAACTCAAATGTTGAGGTTTGCTTCTTGCATGGGATATGATGACTTTAGGGTTTACTTATGCCAAAATTTCTAGTTAAGAGAAGAATAGCCACACAGCTCTCTAATTATTTGTAAACTCTCTTTTATAACACATATTGCACACTCACATTCATCTTTTGCAAGTTGTCTCCCAAATGAATACATTTAGACTCCCTTGCATGTAATTTCATCTAACCAAAAAATAGTACAAGCTATCTTCCTAATTCCATTCCCAGTAAAGGCTATTGGCCTAATTCCATGCCCTCGCCGATGCTTGTTACTTGGATATTTATACCTTTAAAAATAGACACTGCATATTTTATTCAATGTTTTTCTTTTGTTTATCTGGATCCTTGATTCTATAGTTGTTGCCAAGTTACCATACAATATAGCATGGATACTTCCATACAGAATGCACAGAAATCTGTAACAACAAATGAAAAAAATGTGCTCCTATTGATAGAACCTATCGTCTATTCCGTTGCGCATAAATTTTGTGCAACTGCTAGTATTGTAAAAAATGTGACTCTATCAGGCCATTGCTAGTGAAACCTCATTACATATCCACCTTACACTATGCAACGTCTCAATACTCTATCAACATCTGTTGTGGGCCCACGTTTATGATGATGCACATGCTCCAAACTAATGCCCATGTGGCACCTAGACCTCAAGAACACGATCACGAACATACAGAGCCACATATGCCAATATATCTCAATTGAGAACAATCCACCATAGCTAATGTGGAGTTACTCTAGCAATTAGGGAGCTATGTAATTACTACCTAAGCCAAGAAGCATAATCATAATGGTTAATAATCAATCATAGGCCAATGGAAGCCCTTCATTTAAATGAACCACAAGTAGTTACACAAGTGACAAAGTAAATAGAAATAAAAAATAAAGCGTGTAGGGATTTAAGTGAGGTATATAGGAAAACAATGAAGTTGCCATGGGAACAAACATGAAGCTTTGTCATGACATGCAAAGGGTAAAAACTAACAATCACACCTTAGTGTGTAATGTGTACGCTGAGAATGAATGTGGAAAGGAGATCCTTGTTGATAAAAGCAAACATTATTTTGCATATGGGAAATTTAAACTATACATAGTTTGTAAAATTGAGCAGGTAGAGAGAGAATTGTATTAATGTCCAGTGTATTATCAAAGACCACAACAAAGAAACCATGAGTATAGGGGTAAATTTGTAAATCGCCTTTCAAAATGGGACTCCAAGTATCTATGATCCATTTGTGTAAAATTGAGGTGAAGGTGAAGGTTGTGGATCCATTGGCTGACATAAATGATCTTGTGAAAAAGTATATTCAAGTGGTGATTGTGGACAATCATGAGTTCTAGTTTATGGGATTTATTAAATACCACATAGTTCTTTCAATGATAAATAATGATATGGGCCATAGGGATACAAGACAATCATCATTCTACTTTCTTGGGGACGCCTCATTTTTTTTCCTGTGCGCATGCTGTATAAGTTTAGGGGGTAAAAGTTAAAACATCGTGAAACTTTTTGATTTACTTTTTACATGATAGGTGAATGGCACTAAAATCTTTGGTTTTCTTTTAATATAGTGGATCCACATAATTGTGGGGCCTTCCCCAAATCTCACAATTTCCACATATTTATTTCAATAAACCTTTCTATAAGGTTAAGTAGAAGGTCAAAACATGCATGGGACCACACCACTTATATAAATATATTAAATATTAATTTATTTATATATATTTATTACTTAATATTATTTATTTTATACATAAAATATATAATTATATTATATTTATTATATAAATTGTTATATATTTCTAATACAATATTATATTGTAAAATTATATCTAAATAAAAAAACTATATATTTAATATTTATATTTATTTGATATTTATTTATATATTTATTTTATATATAACAAAACTATATCATAATTAGTCATTTATAAATAATTAATTTATAAGCTACCAAAATGCCTCTTTTACTGTCACTGCTGCCAAAATGCATAGAAGTTAGGGCTTTTTTCCACTGCATAGCAGGAGCAAAGTGTCCCCTCGAACGATTGTGGAACAGAGACACATAGGATAGGCACTGGCTCAGCACTGGCTCAGAGTGGGTGCGTAAGGATCCATACAGTTGTATGTTGCACAATAAGGCATGTAAGGAGGCCATGAATCTGTCTCAGGTGGGAAAGAAAGAATTGGAAGCCAGTTGGGCCTCTTCATTGTTCCTATAAGTCCCATGTTGTGGTTTTTGGCAAAGAGGTCAAAACAGAAGTGGCTGAAAATGAATCATTTTTTGTTGAGAAGGGTTTGATTGGAAGATTTAATGAATTATGGCCAAGCCTCTATGATCTACACAAATGGATCACAGATACGTAGAGTCCCATTTTGAAAGGTGATTTACAAATTTACCCCCTATATTCATGGTTTCTTCGAGGTGGTGTTTGATAATACACTAGACATTAATACAATTCTCTATGACTATATCTGGAGTTGTGATCAACATATGCTCATGTTTAAACCATGGCATCCATCTTTTAGCCCTACATCTGAATCATTCACTATCACACCAGTATAAGTATGACTCCTTAATCTTTCGCTCCAATTCTAGTTTGATTCTTGTTTTGAAGCTATTGGCAACACATTAGGGGAATTTTTGGCTATAGACAAGGGCTCCTCCAACTTCTATCATACCACATACGACTGCATATTGGTTAATGTTAATGTCTCCAAAAGCCTCTTGATATATATCACTCTCAAAACTTTAGATTGTAGCTGGAAGCAAATTTTGGACTATGAAGGATTGTCTTTCCACTGTCACAGGAGCTATAACACTAGCCACATTGCAAAAAACTGCTCCATACACCAAAAAAATAGCTAGCCACTTGGTGGAAAGATGTCTCCGTCCACCACTATTCTGTGGGAAAAGAAGAATCTACTATAACCTTGGATAGAAATTACAAGAGGTAATGCAAAACAAATCCCCTTAAAGGATGGTTTCTCCTGAGATTGGGAGTCTAAATGCCTCATCTTTCAGTTCACAATCATCACCTATGGCTATTGATGGATCACCTCCCTCAGGGTCAAGAAGCAAAGAAGCTACAGATAAGGATGTTAAACCTAAAAATAGTTAATATCACAGACATATGTACCATAAGTGAGGCCCCCTATAGTCAAAATGGCTACCTCAGACACTAATAACATGGATTTGAATGCTAAGGATGCTAATGAAAATTGGATAGTTGT